>CM066034.1:580771439-583644773 GCA_033557465.1 Ichthyophis bannanicus | reverse complement strand
CTCTTAATTTTCAGGTCAGGTATTCAAGGTTTGTATATAGAATGATGTTTCTCCATGAACATGCAGGAAGAAGTTCCTCACATAAGGGTGACAGCCCCCGATGGAGCCCTGCATGGGAGCACTCCCCAACTTCCACCAAAAGCTTTGGGGAGCCTCGTTCGCGCATGCACGCCTGTCTTCCCGCCTGCTGTGGCGCCATCTTCTCTTCAGTCTACTTTTTCTGCAGAGTCCCACGGACATGGTCCTGACCACCATCGGAAAAAGATGTGCTTTCAGGACCTTCGGGTAGCGTTTTTCTTTTTCCTTGTAGTCTAACAGCCTGTCATCAATGCGTCAGCTCTGCCAGCGCTGGTCCATCTTTTTCTGGAGTTTTTCTCTTTTGTGCCTCGAATGTTTCATCTTTTTCCTGGGCTTTTTCTCGCTGATCGGTATTGAGCCATTTGATTTTGCAGTGGCCATTTCCTGGTCATATCGAAACTGGCCAGGATCTTCAAAAAGTGCACTTGGCTGTGCTCACACCATTTCGGTCACCGACTGTCACAGTTGGTGCCTCTAGTTCCTCAGCCCTTATTGTGAGCCCTCTATCTGAAATCTGTGTCTACAGATGGACCAGGAAGGGCCTCAAAGGTCAGGAGAAACAGCGCAAGTCCCTCTTTGGGCTGTCAGATTCAGTGTCCTCGGCACCTGCGTTGATGCCCTTGCAAGTCTCCGCTGAAGCCTCAGTGTTGCACGGTGCCCGTGCTCACTCAGAGCCAATGGGTCACGATACCATGGAATGAAGGCTCTCCATCGACAAGGGGCTCAGAGCCTCGGAAGGACTCATCTGCCTCGTTGGCATCAAAAGAGGTGGCCAAGAGCTGTGCCAAGCATGGGCATCGACACCAGAGCCCTTGGTGCGATGTTAAGGGCAATGGCTGGGAGCGACCTGCGAAGGTGCACCGGTGGAAGAGCTGACTCCCAAGGCCCCGGAAGGCCACCAGCAATCTCCTGATGTCCTGATCATCATGGAGTCCCTGGCACAGGTGGCAGAGTCAGTGGCCATGGTCATCATACCAGCCCCAATGCCCTTGGAGACTGCAGTACTGACCAAGTGCCTTAGGGCCCTCATGGCAGTTCTCTTGACTATACGAGCCCCAGTGGCTCTGCCACCATCAGTGGCATTGCCACCAACCATGCAGCCTATTCTGGAGACCAGTGCCCTCACCTCCAAGCCATGGACGTTGGTTTGGCAGTCGGAATCCACCCTGGTTCTGACCACCCTTTCCAGTGTCTCGGACTCCTAATGCCCATCGCCCAAGGGAGGACTGGTCACGGTTCCAGTCAGTACCGGGAGGGGACCAAGAGATTCTTTGACTTCCTGAGGGATGGGAGACAGGAGTTGTCACCGGTCACCGAGAGGGAGTCCCCGGACATCACATCTAAGCCATCCCTGCCATACAAGAGGCACAAGTCACCTCTGGAGGACATGTCCTTCCAGGATTTCATCCAGGACATGGCAAAAGCTATCCCTTTCTCCCTTGAGGTGGAGGATGAGCTGAGGTGGAGGAATTGGAAATACTGCAGTACCCCTCAGCGCTGAAGGGGGTCATCATGGTGCCCTTGCATTGTATATTGCAGCGGTTTCTACTCCACATGTGGGAGGACTCTATGACTGTGCCGGCTATCAGCCGCTGACTCGCCTGGATGTGCCGGGTGCAAAAGATCCCCTTGTCGAGAAGCCTCAATTGCTGCACCACTCCCTGGTGGTGGAGTCCACCATGCAGTGCATTAAGAGCTCAAAGACCAACTCTTTGGTGCCCCCTAGCCAGGAGCAGCAGATTCTCAATGGCTTTGGGAGGCGGTGCTTCTAGGGCTCCATGCTAGTCACCCACATCCTGTCCTACCAGCGCTTCATGGGGATGTTAAAGAACATCATGGGGAACTTAAATAAGTTTAGCTCCTTCGTTCCGGTGGAGTGATTGGAAGCTTGGTGTGCCATGGGAAGGGCATCTCCAAATACATGGTGCAAGCCACCTACAATGTCTTTGAGTTGCTGGGCAGGTTGGCTGCAGTGGGCATCGGGATGGCGTGCCCCTCTTAGGTGGGTGGTTGACTTTTCCACTTTGCACACAAGTGGCCTCTCATCACCACAGATGCATGGGTGCTCCAGATCATGCGGGACGGGTATATGCTGCATTTTGCCCAGCTTCCACCTATGTTCTCCCTAGGGGAGTATCCTCTTGTCCTGCACAATCGGGGACTCCTCCAGTCAGAGGTTGATGTCCTGGTGGCTGAGTTGGCCATTGAGTCGGTGCCCTCGGCTCAGATCAGTCAGGATTCTACTCCTGGTACCTCCTTATCCCTAAGAAGACGGAGGGGGTTCCAGCCCATCCTGGACCTCAGAGACCTGAACCGCTTTCTGGTTTGAGAAAAGTTCAATATGGTTTCCCAGGGTTTGTTACTCCCATATCTCCTCAAGGGCGATTGCTATGCTCCTTGGATCTGAAGGATTTGTACACACACATCCCGATCCACCCTCTACACAGAAAGTGCCTGCACTTCGTGCTGGGCAGCCAGCACTTTCAGTACAGAGTGCTTCCCTTCAGGCTATCATCTATCTCCAGGGTCTTCACAAAGTGCCTGGCAGTAGTAGCCACATACCTCAAGATCTTGGGGGTGTTCGTCTTCCCCTACTTAGATGATCGGCTGATAAAGGCTTTCATGGCATGCGGCTCTCTGCCAACCTGACTATTCAGGTGCTCTAGCGACTGGGGTTTGTTATAAACTACCCTAACTCTCATCTCCAGCTGTTGCAGTATCTCAAATTCATCTGGGCCCTCCTGGACTCCACACGTGCCTGGGTCTTTCTCCCCATTGATCGCCTGCAGTGGCTCATGGAGGTGGTCGCCGCCGTCCTTCAAGTGCAGCACACAACAGCTCGAGGGATGTTGAGGCACATGGCCTACACATTGCATGTGACCTTGCTAGCCCGTCTTAGGATACTCCAAGCTCAGTGGACTGAGCACTCAGTGGCATCAGGTGTTGGGCTCCCACAGGGTCTGGGTGGCAGTTACCGCGCTGCTCGTGGAGTCCCTAAAGTGGTGGATGAAACCACAGCATTTGCGCTAGGGTCTTCCTGTCAGTTGACTCTGCTCTATTGCACGCTTACCGCTGACTCATCCAAATTGGACTGGAGAGTATGCCTCTATGGCTTGTGGACACAATGCACAAACATTGAAACGCCACTTCTTATTACTCATTTATGCTATACAGCAAAATATTTTTGGTGGTTTATGTATTTTGCTGTTATCCATCATGGAAAGCCATCCCTGATCTCTGAGGACTGTGTCAGATCTGGTTTTCAGGAAATTCACAATGAATTTAAGTGTACTTGCATATTATCGTATGACAAGTAATTTACTTTTCCCACCTGGTATTTTCCACCTGTTCCTTTGGTTTTCCATTTCATCTCTCAGCTATCCAGAATTTATTCCATTTTTAATTACCTCTTGTCTAGCCCCATCATTACAGCAACAGTCCAAAACTAAGAGCTGTTACTACATCCTCCGGTAACCAATTCCAGTGTTTGATTACATATTGAGTGAAAAAAATATTTTCTCTTATTAGTCTTAAATAGGTTACCCTGTAACTTTGAGTGCCCCCCTAGTCTTTCTATATTCTGATGAAGTAAACAATCTATGTTCACCCGTTCCACTCCATTCATTAATTTATAGACCTCTATCATATCTCCCCTCAGCCGTCTCTTTTCCAGGTTTAAGACCCCTAACCTTTTCAGCCTCTCTTCATAGGGGTATCCTTCCATCCCCTTTACCATTTTAGTGACTCTTCTCTGTACCTTTTTCTAATAACGCTATATCCTTTTTAAGATACGACGACCAGAATTGCACACAATATTCAAGGTGCAGTCGCACCATGGAATGATACAGAGGCATTATAATATCCTTTGTTTTATTTTCCATTCCTTTCCTTATGATAACTAGCATTCTATTTGCTCTCTTGGCCACCGCTGCACACTGGGCGGAGGGTTTTAACATTTTATCCACTATGATGCTGATATCTTTTTCCTGGGTGGTGGGTCCTGATGTAGAACCTTGCATTGTGTAACCATAGTTTGGGTTGTTCTTTACACTTGTCCACATTAAATTTCATCTGCCATTTGGATGTCCAGTCTTCCAATTTATCAAGATCCTCCTGCAATTTTTAACAATCTTCCATGGGTTTTAACTGTTTTAAATAGTTTTGTGTCATCTACAAATTGGATAACCTCACTCATTATTCTCTTTTCCAGGTCATTTATGAATATGTCAAAAAGCAGCGGACCCAGAACAGATCCCTGGGGTATTCCACTTTTCACCTTTCTTCAATGGAAATCTTCTGCTTTCTATCTTTTAACCCGTTTTGGACAGCTCACATATTCTTTCTCTGTTGTGGATGATTTGTTACACTCAAACAATTATGAAATACCGGCAATAATAAAAAATATTAAAACTTTGCAGAAAATAGAAGTTTCACATAGTGTATGTTTTTCATACACTGGTCCAATATAGTATATTGTCCGTCTTCAGATAAGATAGGATTCAGTTCCAATATTCATTGACATAAACATACTGTATGATATTATTGAAACGGCAGTTTTCATTTAAAACACTTTATTATGATATAATATAGTTTGTCAACAGTCCATTCTGACGGTGGAATATGATACACGTGAAAACACTTCTGATGCAGTGCGTTGATATTGCACCATTGAAACACCTAGAATAGAATGCTTGACAGCAATTATTTTCAACAACATATTAGCCCATCATATGAAAAACATACAAGGCCGATATACGCACCAATAACTCTGACACTAAGTAACTTACAGTTATCTAAACCTATTTTCTAAAGTCTACAAATACTTTTATTTGCAAAATAGTAGCTATTACAGCATTATAAGCTACTTACTATTTTTTGTGATCTTTTTATGTTGGCCGCCAGTACCGTCTAAATCAGCAAACTTTGAATACCTATTAAACTAACTAGATCTCAGATAAAAAGAAATCTGTATATGACGTTTTTTGACATAGCGATAATAGCTAAACATTGTTCCATTGAATTTATAACCATTAATTAGTAAACAGTTGAGTAGTAAGTATGGAAACCTTATGTATGTAAAACATACGCTGGTTCAAAACGGGTTAACCAGTTCATGATCCACAATAGTACACTGCCTCCTATCCCATGACTTTTTAGTTTTGCCAAAAGTCTCTGATGAAGGATCTTGTCAAAGGCTTTCTTAAAGTCCAGATACACTATATCAACCGATTCAACTTTGTCTAGCTTTTTAGTCATACCTTCAAAAAAACATAACAGATTAGTAAGACAAGATCTTCGTTGTCTAAATCCATGTTGGCTGTCTCCCATTAAGCCATGACTATCGAGGGTCCACGTGATCCATGAGTGAGTGAGGACGTGCCTTGCTTGCTCCGGGGCTGCCTCGGAGATTAATCTGCTTTATTATCATCCCTTTGCGCACAAAAGATATATGCTTAAGAAGGGGGGGGGGACTGTGGAGCTGAAATTGGTTTTTGGAGAGACTGACCTGGAAAGTAAGATGCCTTTGCCAGCGAAAAAAGAGCGAGAGAGGTCAGCCAAGATGGGGCCCACGCCCTCTGCAGTGTTTTGCAGCCAGCATTGCCTGGAGTTGAAAGCACGGACTCTACCTCAGAAGAGCTGGCCAAAGAGGTGGTGAAGCTTTTAAACCCCAAGTTTGATCTAATAATGAAGAAACTCGAAGGAGTGGGGGAAACGCTGATGGACTTCGGGAGGAGAGTCGATTAATTAGAGCACCACGTGGCAAGCATGGAAGATGGCGAGGGAAGGCAGGAGAGAGAGAGAGAGAAAGGAGCAAAAACAGCTGTTGGAAACCCTGCAACAAAAAATAGAAGATCTGGAGAACAGATCGCGAAGGAACAATTTAAGGATTGTGGGATTGCCAGAAACGGCAGCAGAACGTGAGCTACGCCCGTTCCTGGAAAAATGGCTGCCGGAGGAGCTTGACCTAGAAAGGCTACGCGGCCAGTTCATAATAGAGAGAGCGCATCGGCTAGGAGCCTGGCGGGAAGATGGAAACAGACCGTGAGTGGTGATCCTGCGAGTTCTCAACTTTCAGCATAAAATGCAAGTACTACAGGCTTTCCGAAAGAAGGGTGAGCTAAAGCTGGACAATAAGAGAATTTTATTGTTTCAAGATTACTCTGCGGTGGTAGCGGCAAGGAGGAAAGAATTCTCCCCTGTATGTACTGAGTTGGCCTTCCCAGCGATCTTGAGAGTTTCAAGTCAGGGGAAGAACTTTACATTTGAGTCGGCAGTGGAGGCTTAAAAGTTTGTGGAGCAGCTCGGGAACTGCAGCAGTGGGCAGGCCTGAACTTGGCGAGGAGTTAATTGCAATATTGAGAGTAGACAGTTGCAGCTAAGACACTACTTTGGACTGCAGCAGACCTCCTTGGATATCATTTGGCCTGGTTTCTGGAGCGGCGTATGCTCTAGAGGAGCAAAACTTGCCTATGGAGCAGACCCTTTTGGGCAGTTACAATGTGTAATGTGTTTGGTGTGCGCTAGGGAGATGAGGTATATAACCATTGGAGCAATTTGTTATATTGGACTTGGCAATGGGAGGAAACTAAGCTGAGGCAGCCCTGTCGCATCGGTCTGGGACCGAGACTCAGCGAGCAAATGCTGAGGGTAAACCACAGTCTGGTTTTAAGGGGTTCTGGGGGGGGGGAGGGGAGGTAAGGTAAGGGGGGAAGAGTGGGGTGGGTGGGAGGTATGGGGGAAGGAGGGGCTGTCGGGAGGGAAAAGGGGTGGGAGAAGGCGGCTAAAATGGGGAAGGCACTCTGGAGAATGGTGGATTATGAGGGGGGGGGGTTAGACCTCCAGTGTATCCCAAGAGTCAGCTCAGTGGGCTGGCGGAAGAGATGAGATCTGGGGTTGAGGCTGGGCAATCCTGGGCAAAATCTAAAGCAGTGCTGGATCTGCGAAAGCACATCAAACTAAAAGTTGTTGATGAGGCATGATTTGCAGATAGTGACCTGGAATGTGGGAGGGGTAAACACGCCTGTTAAACGTATCAAAATAATACAGGCGTTAAAGAGAGAGAAAACACAAATAGCATTACTGCAGGAGACACATTTAAATCCCCGGGAGAGGACTTCCGGTAGCATGGTGAGCTGAGCGGGTCGCAGCCCTCTTAGCTCCGAGGCTCTTCTCCTCTCTCACCCCCTTGATTTAGCGTGACAGCCTCAAATTTCCGTGATATAGCGTGAGAGGGTGCTTGCCTGCAGGACTTCCGGTAGCATGGTGAGCTGAGCGGGTCGCAGCCCTCTTAGCTCCGAGGCTCTTCTCCTCTCTCACCCCCTTGATTTAGCGTGACAGCCTCAAATTTCCGTGATATAGCGTGAGAGGGTGCTTGCCTGCACGAGACTGTGCACCGCTGGTAGTGAAGCCCGGGGAGTGCTGTGTATGGCGACAAAATCCTCCCGCCGTGAGAAGCCACGTGGAGGTGCCGGTAAAATGGCGGAGGGGGCCCAGGAAGGTCCGATGACCGAGACCGCGACAACGATGATGGTGGAAGAGGTCTCTAAGGCGGTGGTGGTCGCATTGGAGGGTCGCCTAGGAGGGCTGGCGACACAAATCGCGGCTGTGGCACAAGCGGTGGCGGAATTCGCCGGCTGCGTGGAGCGGGCTGAGTCCCGAATAGGTGCCCTGGAGGACCTGCAGGTGCGGGACGAAAACAGGCTCAAGCGGCTGGAGGAGACCCTGGTCCGGCAACAAGATAAAATTGAAGACCTTGAAAATCGCAGCCGGCGTAATAACTTACGTTTTATTGGCATCGCAGAGGCGGTACCGGAGAAAGACCTGCGCTGTTTCCTCGAGAAGTGGATCCCGGAGCACCTGCCTTTGGAGGGCGAACTGGGGCCTATTGTGTTGGAGCGTGCGCACCAGTTGGGGTCCATCCGGGCCGGAGATAGCAGGCCGCGGGCTGTTATTGCCAGGTTTTTAAATGCGGCACAAAAAGAGGGGGTGCTACGCGCTTCCCGCCTCTACAGGAGATCGGGGCCCAATGCAAATAAGGTGCTTATTTTCCAGGATTACTCCGCTGGCGTTGCACAGCGTCGGAAGGCTTTCAGGGCTGCTTGTGGCCGGTTGGCGGAATGGGGCATCCGCTTCACCCTGGCTTACCCAGCTACTCTGCGAGTGGACTCTGACAACGACCGCCGGGTCTTCTCTTCACCACAGGAAGCTATGGACTTCTGCAACGGTCTGGGTTGAAGAGTCGAGTTTGGACCGACTGTGAGCGCTCAGCTTTGTTGGGGGCTTCGGCCCTCTGGGGCCTGGCGTGGACCGGGTCCCCCTTTCCCCGGGACTTAGTCTGAGTTGAGCCCGCCCCAGCGGAGGACCTCTTCCTTGACTCTTCTTTGGCTCCGTTTTGGACCGGCCCTAGGGCCTTTGGGTTATTTTTGTTATGCTGGTTCTAAGGTTCCATGTGGTATCCCTCCTGCTCTCCCTTATGCTGTTGCTGATAAGCTACATGGGAGCCTGGCACATAAGGATTTTTATTATTGCCTCCTATACTTATAGTACTTGTACATTTGTTCTCAATCTTCTTACTGTTTTTTTTTGTTTTTTTTCTTTTTTTTTCTTTTTTGGTTTTGTTTTTTGTATATTTCCTGTAGCAAGGTGGCTGGCTGCTGAGGCGAAGCAGCCAACACGGTTTACGGTTTTGCTGACGCTCTTGCTTTTAGAAGGGGGTGCTGTGTGCCATGTGGTTTTTTTTTTTTTTTGTCCCTCCCTTTTCTTTCTTCTTGTCCTTTTCATAGGCTGAGGATAAGCCGAAAGGTATTGTTTTTTAATAATATTTATTAATATCTACTTTTCTTTCTATTTATATTTCTTTCTATTTTTATTTTTATATTGTTCATATGCACTGTTATATATTGTACTGTATCATTAATGGTTTTCATATTGCAGGGTTTGGTTCTATAGTCTGCATGGGCCCGACAGAGGTCTGGTGCCTGGGCCGGGCTCCGGGGGGGGACCTCGTAGAATTGTCTCTCCTTGGGTGAGGCTTCCGCTGCTACGCAGGGGGACAGGCAGCGTCATAGGTGGGCTTGGCTCTAGATGCATGAGTGTGAGGGAGTGGGGCGTGTTTTTGAGGGGGTCCGTAAGGTTTGCGTGGCTCGGGGTATGACTGTCTGTCTGTGGGATGGGGGGGGGGAGGGGGGAGGGCCTTGCATGCAATGGAAGTCATGGTGGTGCCAGCGGGGCTTGACTGGCAGTGGGAAGTGGAGGTAGTTGGGGGGGGGAGGGGGGAGGCTGGGGGGGGAGGGGGGGCATGGGGAAGAGGGTTACTCAGAAGGGTGACAGGGGTGCCGGATGTCGAGTTGGTTCATGCTTATGTGTGTGGCTGGACTGGTATGCTGGTGGGTGGAGCGTGTTTGTGTGTTGGATGTTACGATGGTGGTTGTGGCAGTTCTGGATGGGGTGGATGTGGACGGAGGGGGGGACCCTATGCTGGGGGGGTTTCCACTTCATAGACGGGCAGGTTGTTTTTTCTTGGAAGCTCAACTGGAGTATAGATGCTGGATAGTGCTGTTCGAATCGCGACTTGGAATGTGTGTGGGCTCGGCTCTCCCATCGAGCGTTATAAGGTGCTGCAATATTTGCAGCGTCACCGTCTTAATGTGATCTTGCTACAAGAAACGCATCAATCAGCGGCGGAGCATGCGAAATTATGCCGGGGACCTATCTCTCAAGTATATGGGTCCCCTGCTTTAGGTAAGAAGAGAGGAGTGGCCATTTTGTTTACCAAATCAGTTACATGGGTTGAGGAGCGTGTTGCCGCGGACCCGGAAGGCCGTTATGTTTGTGTTTGGGGGACCCTCAACGGGGCGAAGGTGGCTATTTGCTCGGTGTATGGGCCTAACGGTTACGAGTCTGGTTTCTTCCGAGATCTGGCCCGTATTCTAGAGGATACTGGGGGCTATCAGCTTGTGCTGGGCGGGGACTTCAATGAAGTGTTAGATTCTGCTCTTGATCGCTCTGGTAGAGGGGGGGGGGTCGGGAGCTCGAGAGCTCGTAAGCGTCTGTTGGGACTTTGCGAGGCGTATCGACTGTTGGATGTTTGGAGGGTTTTACACCCAGGGGAACGCGAATATACTCATTTGTCCCGGGCCCATGGGACGTGGTCCCGTATTGATTACTTTTTACTCTCGGAGGCCATGTTTGGGCGGGTGGCGACGTCAGTGATTGAGTCTTCAACTCTCTCTGACCATGCGCTGGTTATATTGGAGCTTCGAAACCCTGGCCCCGCTGGTACCCGGCTTTGGAGATATCCCTTGGACCTTAGCGGGGATGCTCAGTTTGCGGCCCACATACGGACATGTTGGGAGGATTATGTGGCCTTTAATGACACACCGGGGACTTCCCTTGCTCTTCTGTGGGAGGCAGGTAAGGCGGTCATGCGTGGGGAAATTATTAGTTACCACGGTCAGAAACGCAAGCGCTTAAACCGGCAGATTTTGCTATTGGAAAAGGACCTGACTAGAGCTCGGAGGCGGGTAGCTGCGGATAAATCCGCTGTGAATCAACGTATGGTGCGGGATCTTCAGATGGAATTAGAAACTCTGCTACACCGTCGCGCACAGAAATCCTTGCTATATTATCGGTTTAAGCTTTACTGTTATGGCAACAAGGCTGGTAAGTTGATGTCGGCCCTGGTGCGTCCTGGTGCGGGAGCTCGGCATATTGGGGCCATAAAACGCTCTGATGGGGCTATCCAGCGGGACAAGACGGCGATTGAAGCTGTTTTCACCGATTTTTACCGCCACTTATATGCAAGTGAGGGGGACCGGGAGGCGGAGGGTCGGCAGTTTTTGGCCGGGTGTGTCTTGCCGCGGCTTTTCCGCGGAACAATTGCTGCTTCTTAATCGGCCAATTACGGGGAGGGAGGTTCAGGAGGGTATTAAACATCTGAAGAATGGCAAGGCGCCGGGGGCCGACGGATTTCGGGGTGAATTCTATAAGCTCATGGGGGCCGCCTTGGTGGTCCCTTTGGTGGGATATTATGAGGACCTGGTGCAGAGAGGGCGATTTCCCGTTTGAGGCGAATAAAGCCATCGTTACTGTCTTGCCGAAGCCTGGGCGGGACCCCCTTCTTCCGGGCTCTTACCGCCCGATCTCCCTTCTTAATGTCGACATTAAGCTGTTCGCCAAGATTATGGCGGATAGGCTGGCCCCTCTGCTGCCCACTTTAATACACCCTAATCAGGTGGGGTTTGTCAGAGGCCGCCAGGTGTCCCATAACTTACATCGGATCCTGCTTTCCTTTTGTGCAGAGCATATCAGGACTCATGGCTCTCTTCTTATCAGCTTCGACGCTGAAAAAGCGTTTGATAGGGTGCAGTGGAGTTTTATGTACCAAGTTCTGGCGGCGATGGGGTTTGAGGGTTTTTTTGTAGACGCCATTAAGCTGCTGTATGCTGCTCCCATTGGGGCCCTCTTGGTGAATGGCGCTGTGACGGCGGACTTCGCAATCCAGAAGGGGACCTGGCAGGGATGTCCGTTGTCCCCACTCCTCTTTGTTCTTACCTTGGAGCCTCTCCTACATAAGATCCGCGTAGCTACGCAATTTCGAGGGATCCCTTTGGGCCGGGAGGAATTTCGTGTGGCAGCGTTCGCGGATGATCTGCTTGTGCATTTGGGTGACCTGCACGTGGGGCTCCCTCATCTCTTACAGTTAATTAAGGACTATGGGCTGGTGTCGGGCTTTAAACTTAATTTGGATAAATCCGAAGCGTTGCAGTTAGGAGCCGCGATGGGACGAGCCTGGCAGGGCGACTTCCCTCTGCGTTGGGCGGCTGGGTATTTCAAGTATTTGGGGGTCTATTTGCCGGCGGACCTCGGGGACCTTTACAGTCTGAATGTAGACAGGGCGTTTGCCTCTATTTCGTCTGTGGTGGACAAATGGCGAGACCTACCGTTGTCGCTGGGTGGGCGGGTAGCCTTGTGCAAGATGACTCTCTTTCCCAGGCTTCTTTATGTGCTTCAGACGCTTCGGTTGTTTCTTAAACGTTCCGACCTTCGGCGGTTCGATCGGATCTTTAATCGGTTACTTTGGCGGGGGAGGAGGCCTCGGGTGCGTTTGTGCGTACTCAGTCAGCCTCGTGAGTTAGGCGGTCTGGGCTTCCCAAATGTGCGACAATACAATATTGCCTGTCTTTTGAGGTTTGTACGTGACTGGCTTTGGGACTTTGAGGATTATTCGCCGGCGGGGACGCTTGCGGCTGTGGTCTCTCCGCTGCACCTGCGGTATCTTCTCCATGCTTCAAAGGTCCGGGGACTGGGTGGGCTTCCTCTTCTTCGGCGTACTCTTCTTGATCCGGTCAGATCGGCATGGCGCCATTTCTGTGCGGGTCGCCGCTTGACGGCCTCACACACTCCATACCTTCCTATTTGTGGCAATGAAGATTTTATACCGGGTATGGGGAATTCGCCTTTTAGTGCCTGGAGTCACATGGGGATCATCAATTTGGAGCATGTGCTGACCCCCGAGGGGGAGATGGTTGACTTTCCCACGCTATGTCAGCAGTATCCCTTAGCTCCCAACGATGTTTTCCGCTATGCCCAGCTGCGTAGTTATGTTCGCATGATTCCCCAGGCATCTTGGAAAGGGGAGGTGAGTGCGGCGGTTGAACTGGCGTTGTTGGGGGGTGAGTGGGGCATGAGGGTGTCTTGGCTATATAAGATGCTCTGGGAGGGGGTTTCACCCTTAGACCTGGCGCACTTGGCGTCCGCATGGGCACTTGAACTGGAGGAGGAGGTGTGTGCAGATGAGCTTCTCAGGGGGCTGGCCAATATTGCCTCATTGAGTGTCCTGGTTTCTCATCGTGACACTCAATATCGGCTTTTACGTCGGCTTTACTTCGCCCCTCTCAGGGCATGGCGGGCGGGGGTGGGCGACGCTCATAGATGCCCTAGATGTATGGAACCCAGGGCCACACTAGGACATATGTTTTGGCGTTGCCGGTATGTTCAGGTATTCTGGGAGAGGGTGCGTTCTTATTTGGCCACCTGTCTCCGGCAGAGCGTGTTGTGGACTGCTAAGAATGTGGTGCTAGATGTTTGGGACCCCGTGTGGTTGGAGACTTTGGGTGAAGTGCGATTGCGATGGTTGCGCCTGGTGTTGGTGTCCGCCCGAGTGACTGTGTTGCAGCAGTGGCTTGACGCTACAGGCCCTCAATATGGCCTCTGGCGCATTCATCTCCACCAGCTTTTGCTCATGGAACACCTTTGGGCTCGGGGGACTGAGCAGCGGTGGCGGCGGTTCCTGGAGGGCTGGGGGCCCCACTTGCACTTGATGCCCTGGCGAGTACGTAGTAGAATCATGCGGAGGCCATGAGGGTCGTACAGGGGGAGGGGGCCGCCTGTCCCGTTTCCCTGCAAGATTTGACAGTCTGGCCGCTAGCTTTAGGTGTCAGTCCAACTCTCTGTTACCCAGAATGAGCTGGGGGGTAGAGGGGAGTGGGGTGGGGTGGGGGGTGGAAGGTAGGTAGGGGGGGTGGGGTGGGGAGGGGGGTGGAAGGTCGGTAGGGGGGGTAGGGTCCGGGTGGGCGGGAGGGAGAGTGGTGGCCCGTATGTGTGGTTGGGCCTCTGCCGGCGGGTTTGGGAGCAGAGTCCACCCCAAACCTGGCTGCCATCTTGTGGGGCCATATCCCTCCTTTTTTCTCTCTTTCTCTTACGTGATTTCTCTCCCTGGGGGGGACAACGTACGAGTTGTTCGATTTCTTCATAACTGCCTAAATCTTCACATCTCTGTTTCTGTATGTACGGGTGTATGTGCCTATATACCCATGTCGTTCGGGGAGGGTGGGGGACGTGGGGACTCCTTTCTGGGGGGGTCCTACTGCAGCCCTGGGGGTCGTTTGCAGTCTGCCACTTTTGGGGTCTTGTATTTTCTTGTATACTTTGGACCGCAGTGTTTGGCCTTGTGGTGGGCTTTGTGTTTACCCACCTCCCTGTGTTGGTTTTGCTTTCTGTATCTGCCATGGTGATGTTGTACCTGTTTCTTTCAAATAAAAACAGATTAACCATAAATCCCCGGGAGCATGGCAAATTACAGAGAGACTTGGGTGGGTCAGGTAATTGCAGCATCATCTGGGGGGCGCAAGAGGGGAGTGGCGATATTGGTGCACAAAAGTCTTACCTTTGAAGTCCTTGACGAGGAAATAGACCCACTGGGCAGGTTTGTGTTTCTGCATGCTCGAGTCCAAGGAGAGGAGCTTTATGTAGGCAACATATATGCACCAAATGTCTATGACCATCAGTTTTTTTCAGTGGATATTAGCAAAAATTATGGGGGCGCCAAAGGTACTTGTAATAATCACGGGGGACTTTCTGGTTGCCATAGCAGAACCTGTATGTAGACCAGTCCACATCCATGAATACAAACTGACTGCTTACTCCCTCTATGCTGCTGTCAGTGTTGGTTTGCAGACAACTGATATTATCGAGTATTTACAGAAACTGAGCAAAACTGGGGTTCCAGATGGCATCATTCACTTTATTAAGCTCTGCACAGTCAGCTATGGAAAGGTAAAGCTGGTGCTGAAACATAACAGGTATTTTGTGGAAAGCATCCACCCAGAAGTAATCCAGCAGCTTCTTCAAGACCATGTCATTCGGGACTGCCGACTAAGAAATGCAGAAGGAGAAGAAACGGAGCTCATCACAGAGACTTTCACCAGTAAATCGGCTGTATGTCTGTCTATTCACTGAGCTTTCAGAGTGAAATGTATCCGAAAACCCAGCGCTCAGAACAACCTTCAGAACTGCAAATTCAGTGTCTCTTCTTAAGCTTTGGAATATAGCCTCGTTTAGAAACTTGACATGAATTTGAAAAGTACATATTGATATCTAGCTCTTTGATTTCACGTTCCATTTTGTCCTGCTGGACCAATCCAGGCAAGTGGGTTGTGTTCCCCTGCCAGCGGAGGTGGAGACAGAGAAAATCCAGAGGCTTCTGATGACCTCATACTGCAATAATAGCTGATGCAACTAGGGAACACCCAGCAGATGGTGCATGCATCTGATGCAGCTGTGTTGAAAGTCTGGGAAAGATTTAATTTAGCTTGGAACCATCCTTAGGGGCAACTTGAGCTCGATGCTAGAAGATACCCTTAAAACCAGTGCTCTTTTGGGTATGCCACACAGAAGAGGGAATTGCTTCAGCTCTTCATCTTTATCAGTTTAAGGACCAGTTGAGCAGCCAGGATCTTTGGATAAGGATCCTTCACCTCACATAACCTTGTGCCCTTTCCCTTTGCTCTCCCCCTGAAGATTGGCAAGGGAATAGCATTGAGGATTCCTCAGGGGTGGGGAAGAGTACCAGATCCCAAGTCTCTGTTTCTGATTTGTCTTGGGGGGGGAGGGGGAAGGGGAGGCAACCTGATCTGACCTGACTTCATTTGCTAGAAGGATTCATTTGTGGGTTCTGGGCCGTTTGGGGTGACCATTGTTTAGGCGCAGGGTTTTTTTCCCTGCCGTTTCTGCCTTGTAGTGCAGCTTGTGCGCGTTGGCCACACACATTGCTGGAGTTAGCCCACATTCTGTGCTACACATGTTGGGTATGTGAGTTCGTTGCTCACTAGCCTTACGCGTTTGGATCTGGGCATGGTAATAATGCACGGTGGTGCCTGTGTTAATGTGCTCAGAGCCTGTCTTTCTTGTGATGAGTGCATGCCTTCTAAGAAATGCTACCTAGTCTGCGGAAAGCAATGAATTATGTCATTGGACTCCAGCTTCTGTGGTTCTTTCATGGAGGCTGCAGATAATCCGAATCACCTAGTGACCCTGAATTCCCCACATAGTAAGTTTAAGGTTCCGCTGACCATTACATCTCAGCTGTGCTCTAATTTAAAGATGTAAATAGTTTACATTGCAATCAAAGTTTACTTTCCTGTGATTCATAATTACCTTATTATCCAAGTTATTGACCCTGTTTAATGTAACTCAGACACTGTTTTTGTGCTGAAGTTTTGTGTTCGATGTAAACCGCGCTGATGTCGAATAGTGCGGTATATAAGAAATGTAAAATAAATAAAATAAAATAAAAAACTGCCCACATGACCCTGATTTCGATAGATCGCAACCACAAAAAGCTGGAGGATGGTCAAAAAAGGGTGTGGGGTATCTCTGCAGTATGGGAGGGATGGTAGATTCCTGGAGAGCCCTTCATCAGGGACAAAGACACTACACACATCTGTCACGAGCCCACCAATCGTGGTCTCAGATTGATTATATACTTGTTTCAAGGCAATTTTTTGGAAAAGTGGTGAATGTAGAGAGAGAAAACCTATGGTCATATCCGATCATGCGATGGTACGACTAGATTGGAGGGGTGGGCGAATTGGGGGTAGCAAATGGTCTTTTCCGAGTTATCTGTGGCAGAAACCGGACTTTCAACAATATCTGGTACATCATTGGGAAGAATACCTTCGTTTCAATGAAGAGCAGGCAAGTACGGCGGCAATATTTTGGGAGGCAGGGAAGGCCGTGCTGCGAGGGCACATAATAGCATATGTCTCGGCTGAGAGGAGGGGACTCAATGACGATCTTCTCAGATTATCTAGGCAATTGCAGGAGGCAAAGGCGTTAGCGGTACAGAACTGCAGAGACATCAAAAGGTATATTGAAATCCAATGGCAGCTGAATGGGGTGCTGCAGGAGAGAGCGATCCACTCTATGCAATACTATAGGCACCAATTCTTTCGGTATGGGGACCGGACGGGCAAGCTTCTAGCAAGACTAGTGAGAGAACGGACAGGCCCTAGAGGGGTAGCTGTTATCCGGGACAACAAGGGGGTCAAACATAGTGAGGCGGGGCAAATTGTGCGGGTCTTTAGAAAGTTTTATGAAGATCTTTATACACCGGAGGCAGATAATGAGGAGCAGGCGAAAGCGTTTTTAGACACTGTACGGCTCCCGGTATTATCAGAAGAGCAGACGGAGGAGCTGAACAAACCAATAACGGGTGAGGAGATACGCAGAGTAATCAAGAAAGGGGTGCCACACAAAGCTCCGGGACCAGATGGGTATGGGACGGAGTTTTATAAAATGCTGTTAGCTCAGGTTACTCCAACCCTGGTGGCAGTATATGGGGAGGCCTTGGAGATGGGATGTTTTCCAAGGGAAATGCGGACTGTGATTATCACTCTTATCCCTAAGCCTGGAAAAGATCAGGAAGACCCGGCCTCATATAGGTCGATCTCCTTAATTAACTATGATCTGAAAGTTCTCGCCTCTATACTGGCAAATAGGCTGCAGCAGTTCCTCCCGGGATTAGTGGGGCCGCATCAGTCAGGCTTTGTGAAGGGCAGAGAGGCTTTCGCAGATATTAGCAGGGTACTGCTGGGGATGGAAAAGTGTCACTTGGAGCAGGACCCATTACTGCTGGTAAGTCTGGATGCGGAGAAGGCTTTTGACAGGATCTCCTGGAATTATATGTTTGTGGCCCTGCGACACTTTGGATTTCAGGGGCATTATTTGAAATGGATAAAAGCGCTATACATGGATCCCTTAGCAGTAGTTGTAAGTGGGGGAGAGAGATCGCAGCCCTTTTCGCTGAGGAGGGGCACGAGGCAGGGGTGCCCCTTGTCCCCACTGTTGTTTGTGCTCCAGCTGGAACCTCTACTGAGGTCGCTTATTGACTCGGTGGAGATAGTTGGCATAGATTGGATCAGCGGCGGGATTAAGGTTAGTGCTTTCGCAGATGATATGCTATTATGTCTTCGGGACCCCCAGAGATCGTTGGAGGTGGCGCTGCAACACATCGAACGATTTGGTCAATTCTCAGGGCTGAAGGTGAATAGAAGTAAATCGGTAGTGTTGAACGTGGATGGCAGAATGCGGGAGAATTGGCAAGGAGCTTTCCCACTAAGTTGGGCACAGGGGCAAATTCGCTACTTGGGCATCCAAATTCCAGACACTGTAAAGAGGTTGTACAAGGTTAATGTGGGGCCACTGTTAGATAAGACCATAGAAAGATTGAAGAAGTGGAGCGACCTCCCGGTTTCCCTTATGGGTCGCATAGAGCTCATAAAAATGATAGAACTGCCGAGATGGTTGTACCTCCTGAGGCAGGTTCCACTATGGGTACGGCGGAAAGATTTGCTGATATTGCAGAGGCAGCTGGGTAAATTTATATGGAGGGGGAGGAAAGCGCGTATTGAGTTTATCAGTGCTCATGAAAGGGAGGGAGGAGGGGGGCGGGCCTGCCATCTTTGCGGAGATACAATTTAGTTTCCCTGGTAAGGCCGTTGAGCGATATGATTGCTGGTAATGGGGAACGAACGCCTTTAGATCTGATTGATCAGATGTCGGGAACCTGGCACAGGGTATATTTATTACATAAAACAGGGACTGACATGCCGCTGGTCTGGAAGCAGTCGCAGTACTTGGGGGCCGTTCGGAAAGTGTGGAAAGCCCTTTGTCAGCAGACTAAGTGGAATTGGAAAGTCACAGACTGCCTCCCCTTGGTGGGCAATGGGGAATTTGAACCAGGGATGCAGAGGGGAGCGCCCACGTAATGGAGCAAGGCAGGGATAGTATATCTGGGACACCTAAGAATGGCGCCAGAAATGCATATGGCTTCATTCCAAGCGCTATGTACGAGGTATAGTTTGGCAACAAATTCTTTTTATTTTTATTTGCAAGTCCGGCACTACCTGAGCAGTCTACATAGTAAGGGCGAGGAGGTGATGAGGCTGCAAAGTTTATTGGGGTTGATGGAGAAGATGCAAGAGAATGGTGCACTGCGCACTCTTAGAGAAGAGCTCTACCCAGGAGGGGACTTGACGGCGTTAGTTCCCCTGACAGGGAGATGGCAGTGGGATGGTTGGCCTGGAGTCATGGTAGGCATGCTGCAGCAGACATTTGCATGAGTGAAAGATATCTCTGAGGCCGTGCGGCTTCAAGAAATGCAGTACAAATTCCTCTGGCGTGTGTATGTACACGATGTTTAGGCTGCCAGGATGGGGATCTCGACGACAGATGCGTGTAGGCTCTGTGGTAATGGCAAGGGAACGTTTATGCATTGGTTTTGGTCTTGTCCACGAGTACGGACATTTTGGGAGGGTATCCGGGAGCAGCTGATGGTCTGGACAGGGGTCAGCCTGGAACTCCTGCCGGAAGGGTGTTTATTTAATTTACCCCAAACTGATAAGGTAGGGAGTGGAAAACAGTGGAAATTGTGTGAGAAGAGTTTTATTGTTGCAAAGCAATGCATCTTGAGGCAATGGGTGTCAGGCTTGGCCCCTCAGTTGCGGGAATGGGAGCAGCTAATGAGAGAAATGATGCAGATGGAACGTAGAACGGCTCAGATGTTGGGGCAAAGAAAGTTGGAAGAGTTCCATTATATATGGGAACCCATGATAGGCGCGGTTTCAGGCACTAGCGTGGGAAGGGGTGTAACAGAGAATGTTCAAACAACCCCTTAACTATTGATCTTTACAGCCCAGCCACAATTGGGCAGGGGAGTGGGGGGGGGGGAGGACTGGTGGGGGCTGAGGAGGGCATCAACCCAGAGTGACAGATGAATGTTGTGTACAAGCCTAGGGGATGGGGGGGGGGGGCGTGGGAGTGAAGGTGCTTAGAGGTATAGATCTGGGGGGAATGGGAGGGAGGGGGGCACAGGGGGTGAGGTGACATAAACATATGTTGTATAAGTTTGGGTACTGTGTTCTCTGGGGAAACTACATGGAAATGTCGCAGTTGAAACTGTTGTCAGAACTTCCTTTTCAGTGTATTGTTCCTGTTATGCGTGATAATAATAAAAATGATTTTTCATAAGCCATGACTATCTACATGTTCAGTAATTTTGTTCTTTATGATGGTTTCTACCATTTTTCCCGGTACTGACGTCAGGCTCGCTTGTCTGTAGTTTCCCGGATCACCAATGGAACTCTTTTTAAAAATTGGCGTTACATTGGTGATCCTCCAATTTTCAGGTATTACAGATGATTTTAATGATATTTCACAGACTACCAATAGCAGGTCTTCAATCTCATATTTCAGTTCTTTTCACACCCTTGGATGTATACCATCCGGTCCAGGTGATTTGCTACTGTTCAGTTTATCAAATAGTTGTAATACATCTTCCCTGTGTATCGATATTTCTTTCAGTTCTTCCGCAGTATCACCTTTAAATACCACTTCGGTCATGGGTTGCATCCTTATATCTTCCTCAGTAAAGACCGAAACAAAGAATTCATTCAGTCTCACCACTATGGCCTTGTCCCCTCTTAGTGCCCCTTTTACTCCTCTATCATCTAATGGTCTAACTGACTCTCACAAGTTTTTTACTACGAATGTACTTGAAAAGACTTTATTACGTGTTTTTGCTTCCACAACAAGCTTCTTCTCAAATTCTCTCTTTGCCTGCCTTATCAATGCCTTGCATTTAACTTGCCAGTGCTTGTGCTGTTGCCAGTTTTCATCTTTTGTGATGAAACACTGAAATTCCGGTCTTTTTCCGTGAGCAATGAACTATGTTGAACTAAAATGAAATGCTCAATTGTATCAGTTCGGGCCAAAGAACTTATGTTTTGCCTCTTAACAGTTATCGTAAACCTTGTATCTTTTTTTATATATCCATTGAAGGTCTCAGACTAATCGGCACTTTCTCAAGACTTATATCAAGTCTATTATCGGTGCCTATTCGCATCAGTGACCTTTAGTAAACTTCACCTTCGTGTTTAATGGGAGCTGAGAGAGTTTTTTTGAAATTGTACTGAACATGCTTAAATCATAACATTATTGGAGTAGCTCTCAAAACTTCAACTGTCACTTAGCTTGTAATGAAATGTTTCTGTCTGTATACTCATATCACGCTCGCCGATCCCGATCCCAACGCCTTCCTATAGGCGCCCCCATCGCGTTTCACAAACGTTTCTTCAGGGGATCTATGTACACCTTATCTATAAAACAAAGTTCAACATTGTAAAACACTACTATCTACTGTTATCCCATATTAAGTTCTTCCCTAACATTACACTTTTTAGTGAGTCCTTAGCTGAGGATTCCCCTATCAAAAAAATTGGGACAGCTTACCGCAATTAATGCCTATAAACATGGTGATGGAATGATATGCAGGAAAGACACTGAATTTTAGTATATATGGACTTATCCACAATATATTATAAGGACACTTTTTATTAACCTGTGGTTGGGAGCTGAAGTTCTTTTAAATTCACATTGTGAACAAAAGGGCCTGTAATCTCTAAAGTCTTTTCTCCTTTTGTTTATTAGTCCTCTGTACTTCACAAAAAAATTATTTTTGGTAGTTTACTCATGATAGGTAACAAATCTACATGGGATGAGGAAATAATGCAGCTGTTTGTCACCTCCATTGACAGGCTTTAAGTACTTTGCCTCTTCTCTTGTTTGAACTTAGGAAGCACCCCAGCGCATCTTGGTGGTACAACTAATTTTGGGGATAACGTGGAGGATGAGTGGTTCATCGTGTACCTCTTGCAGCAGATAACAAAAGAGTTTCCTGACTTAGCAGCCAGGTATAGTATTTCCAGGGCCTTACCCATATTAATTTATTTTTATCTCGTGCCTTTCCATTAGTAGTTTAAGGTGAGCTACATTCAGGTACAGTAGGTATTTATCTGTCCCTAGAGGCCTTACAGGCTAAGGTAACGGATGGTGAAGTGAACTGCTTAAGGCTGCAAGGAGTATCAGTGAGATTTGAACCTTTCCTAATTCGTAGCCTGCTGCTTCTCCATGCCATATAATGTTACTGTCCCATAATACAGTTGTGGTCAACATTATTGGTACCCTTGCAGTTCAACCCCTTAATATCCAATATCTCCTTAAAAAAAAGTCCAGTGAAATGGCTTTTGACCATAAGGTCCAATATTTGAAGGTCATTTACATGGTTTACAGCCTAGTAAAGCGTGTTAATGCCTTAGATGGTGATATTCAATGGCACATACACGGGTAGTGCCATTGAATATCCCCATCTATGTCCCTTACGTGCCCCAATGCTATCCAGCTAGCATGAGGCATGTAGAGGGCATTACAGAGTGGAGGTGGGGGCGCAAGATAACCCTCGCCCATCTTTACGGTGCAGGCGCTAATCGAGTAGCATGCAATATCGCTGTTGCCTGGTTAGCTTTGGTTGCTTCTAGGTTGTGCAGCGATACCCAGGTATTCAATGCCAGGGCCGCATATGACCCTGGCATTGAATATCCGGGTTTAAGGGTTGGCGAGCAGATCTATGCACCAATGTGGCACATAGCCTGCCCAGAAGAATATTGAGTCCTATATGCATACATATTTGACACACAAAAGAATCAAATAAAGCAAGACCAATTAAAAAAGGAAATAGAAGGAAATAGTATTAAAACTGTGACATTGCCAGGACATTATTGGCACCCTTATAAACAATTCAAATCAGTCTGAACAGAAGAATCACATTTCCATTGCAGTAAAATTAGACATACCTGAGATCAATTGTCAGTACTTACATGCCTTGAATCAACCAATGAATGATGGCTCGAATGTTTAAAATGGTAAAGAAACGAGAGCTGCCTGAGACCGTCAAAAAAACATTATTGCCAAACATCAAATTTCAAAGAGGTACAAGGCCATCTCTAAACACCTTGGGATGTTATTAAGAAGTTTTCTGCTCATGGAACTGTCAAGAATCTCCCAAGACATGGTGGAAAGAGGAAAATTAATCCTAGAAGTCTTTTGAAGGTTAGAGTGAACTATTGGAAAAACACCCCGTACAGCATCCAAAGAGCCTAAGGCTGATCTGGAGCCATTTGGAGTGGTAATTTCAATCCGCACCATATGCTGCACACTAAAAAAAGAAGGACTTTATGGGTGAAGGCCAAGGAGGATCCCACTGCTCAAAGGCTAACATAAAAAGTCATGCCTGATCTTTGTCCAAACCCACCTTGAGAAACCATAGTCTTTCTGGGAAAATATTCTGTGGACAGATGAAACCAAACTTGAGCACTTTGGCAATGCAGACCAGCGATACGTTTACAGGTGAAGAATTGAAGTTTACAAGGAATAGAACACCCTTGTAAATATGGTGGAGGTTCCATAATGTTGTGGGGCTGTTTTGCTGCCTTAGGAACTGGAGGCCTGGAACATATTAAGACTCATGATGTCTGAGGACTACCAAAATCTTGTGAAGTAAAATGTGCTGCCTAGTGTCAGAAAATTAGGTTTGGGTTGAAGGTTATGGGTCCTCCAGCAGGGCAATGACCCAAAACATACATCCAAAAGTATGAAAGAATGGTTAAAAAGGGACAGATGGGCTGTTTTAAACTGGCCAGAAACGAGTCCTGATCTCATTCCAATCAAGGACCTTTGGCAAGAGCTGAAGTCTGCCATTGGTAAAAGGAATCCTGGAAACATTCATGAGCTGGAACAAATCACAGTTGAAGAATGGGAGAAACTACCAGCAGACAGATGTACGAAACTTCTAGATAGCTACAATAAACATTTGGAGACTGTTATTACTGCAGCCAAATATTAGTTGTGCAGCCAAATATTAGTGAAAGGTGCCATTTATCCTGTCCAGGTCCTAATTTTGTTTTTGATTTCTGAAAAATTACTACATCTAAGTTGCACAGACATGTTTTCTGTGTTGTATACCTTTGAACATTCTATTAGAATGTTATGATGACGTACAGTTGGAATATTTCCAATTATTTCTTACGATATTGCACACAACATATCTAAAATGCAAGGGTGCCAATATGTTGACCACACGGGTGTGTTACGGGTTGAAGGCTTGTAAGAATTGTGCTCATTAATATGTAGAGTTTGGTCTTTTGTCAACAAATATTATGTGCACTTATTTTATAAACTAGTGTGAAAAGCATGCAAAACATGGCTTATAGAATTCTTACCAGCATCTCTACATGTGTTTGCATATGTGTGTTATGCATGTGTAGCCTGTTTTTGCCTGCTTGTATGTTTGTATGTGTGTGTGTGCAGGGATGTATTTGTATATTTGTGTGTATCTGTATCTGTGTTTAGCTTTCTGGGTGTCTGTGATTGGTAGAGGAGATGAGAAGGGAGGTTAATTTGAACAATGCAATTCCTTAATCACTCTGTTAGTGAATCTGTATATGTATGGGTCAACTGTTAGAACAGCTTCTCCCATATAAATGTATTGGGGCATTTTCTTAAGAGACTCATTTCTCTTCTGGCCCTTTCTCCTGCACCACCACCACACACAACTTTTGCAGAAATTTCACTTCTACAACACAGGAGCTTTCTCCACTTATTCTCCTCCTTTTCTATGACTAGAGCCGTCCCCCCACAATCTTCCCATTGACTAGACCCTGCCCATAGTCTTTGCTGCTAGTTATACTGGAAACAGGCAGGGCAGGCTGATTGACACAGATAGGAGGATTGGAAAATTGCTGATAGTGGTTTTAAATCTGAAAAATGTCCAGATGCTTTAGCCCCCTCCTGCCTTTTGGATATCAATGCACTATTCTGTTGAATCTTGAAAAAGGCCAGACAGTTGGCAATCCTTACTTGGAGGGCAGTTGTGAGAAATAATTTTTTTTTATGGTGGGGCAATTTATGGGGTAATTTTTGCAGGTGGGGGAAGTTTGCAGCTTCCTCAGTAAATATTGGCACCTGGAGGCTGTCAAGGCTCCGGGCCTCAGACTTGGAACCCAACTGTGTAGGAATAGCTCACTGACGTACTATGCCACAGAGACTCTCTTTGGAGATGCAGCTGAAGAATCTGCTTCCATGAATAAGCAGCACTCTGATACATTCAGAACACTCTCCCAGTGCATGTCCAACTGACCTCCTATTCCAGGAGGTTCCACAGTGGAGGTTGGCGGAAATCCTATTGCTCTCACAAGTATAGTTTTTCCCTTCCTCCCGCTACACTCAACTCATGCAGACTTGTCGTGCTCATTCTAATTGGAAATCTCAGAAGTCTTAACTAGCACTTTGGCCAAAACCAGGGATCCGTTTTGACTGCATTTTCCAGAGCCTAGCCTTTTCTTCCCATATCCTTTTTGGAAGACCCTCTAGTTAGAGGGAGACTCATTTTTGATTTGCCCAGAGGTGATCCCTTTATAATTTCTGACTCTTGGGACTTACAAATTGTCTGACAGGGCTACAAATATCAAGGGCACACTCTCTTTGCCCTCAGCACCAGGAGGCGTTTCTTCAGGAAATCTCCGCTGTTCATATTGCAAACACGATTGAGCCCATTCAACCAGGTCAAGAAGGGTGGGAATTTTTTTTTGTTTAAATTTTTATTTATTTTCTTATACCATCACCTTGTATACTGTTATACTTATGTAAATATGCAAATAAACAACAAATAGTCAACAACCTATGTGTTCAGTGTTTTTCCTTATCTTTTTTTAACAGCATTCTCTAGCTATAACCAAATGAGTTTTCACTTTTTCCCATACTTTTATCCCATTTTAACATTTTGTAACTTTTTTTCCCATCTTGTATCTACATAATCTTTTGTACACTATTTTATAGTTAGCTGTATTTTAAGCTCACTCATCTACACGTTTACTTCTTCCAAGTTACTCTTTATCCTATTCTCTTCCCTCTTCCCATTAACTCTTAACAATCTACTTGGTGTTCTTTTAAAAAAAAAAAAAAAGATGTTGCGGTCCCCATCACCATTTTCCTCCCAACTCTCTTCTCCCTCCCTCCTCCTGGCACTTTATTCTTGTTAATTTGGTCTATTTAATTCTCTTGAAAGCTGTCGCCTTCGTGTTGTATATTTGGTTACATATGGGGCCCAAATTTCCCTACACTGTTTATCTCTTTCTTTTTGGCTTGCGGTCATACTTTTCATCACATATATCGATCTCATTCTCTCACACCAATCATCTCTGGTAGACGAATGTGCCTTCTTCCAGCCCTTGGCAATCTCGATTGTGGCTGCCATTGTACAAATTCTTGTCAGTCTTCCCATCAGCCTCTCCCATCCTCGTCCCTCCACTCCCAGCAGCACATTGAGAATTCCCCATTCTATTGTATGTCCCACTAAGTCCTCCACTTCTCTTTGTATTATCTCCTAGAAATCTGTTACAAAGGGGCAGGACCACCACATGTGTGTGTGTGTGTGTGTGTATGTATATATATATATATATCTTCTCGTGTTCCCCACATCCCTGCCAGCATGACTTCTTCCCTTTTTTCATGATCTGATGTATGCGGACTGGTGTGTAATACCACCTTGTAATTTTGCTCGATATGTTTAGCTGCTCCCATGCCTTCCCTCAATCTTTTATGGATTTCCTTCCAAGTTTAGCAGTCTATTTCCCTTCCAATGTTTCTGGTATGGAACTTTCTCTTTCATGTGGTATTCTACCAATTGGTTGCATGTCTTTGATTTTGTGCCGTATCTGTTCAGCCAACTGCACTAATGTATTCCTGGTTTCTCCCTTGGTTTTAGGTAGCCAGTGGATGTATCTTAAGGGAGTGTTGTTTTTTCCCCGTACCCACCAATTGGACTCATTTCTTTACTGGCATTTTATGCCAGTTCATGATGTTTAATTGTGCTGCTAGGTAGTACCACCAGAGGTTAGGTACTGCTAGCCCACCATTTTCTTTGGGTCTATACATCACTGTTCGTGCTATTCCTGGTGGTTTATGTTGTCAGACGTGAAAGATCTTGTGTTGCGCAAGTACTATATCCCTACGGGGAACCCTGATCGGAAGGGTTTGGAATAGATATAGAATTTTTGGAAGCGCTACCATTTTTATGCTTGTTATCCTGCCTATCCATGATAATGGTGTTCTCTTCCATCCCTCCACCTTTTGGGCTATCTTTGTCCATAAGGGGTTATAGTTCAATGAGTATAGTTTCAATGGATTGGCACTTAACTGAACACCCAGATATCTTAGAGCTCCTCGCCCATTTAAATGGAAATATTTATTTATTTTATTTAGTATACATTTGTATACCGCTACTTCCAGCGATCAGCAGCGTTTTTTGATTACAGATTGGAAATTGTCAAATCATGACAGGAAATTTTTGAGGTATAAACACATTGATTAGACAGGAAAGCACAGCACACAGAGAACTATTTTACAGGGAACATGGGCTATGGAGGGTTAAGTGCCCTAGACCACAAGGAGCACCTGTGGGACTAGAAACCCCAGTCCTTCCGGCCCAAGGTTGCTGTCCTCTAGTGGGATTTGAACCCCCGACCTTCCGGCCCGAAGTACCTTGCCCCAACCACTAGGCCACTCCTCCACTCAATATGTTCCGTAACCTGGACTCCTCAGAATCCATCATGGATAGGTTTAATATTTCTGTCATGTCTAGGTTAACTTTAAATCCGGATACTGTCTGATAGGTCTTCATTTCCTCCTGTACCATTTGCAAGGATTTTTCTGGCTTAGTGAGAGTTACAAAATCTGTTTGCAGATGATATTTTACTATTGTTCGCCTGCAGTTTTTACTTCCATCACCACCACCTTCCTGTTTTTTTCTACAAAAGGCTTCAAGGATATCACAAATAATAGTGGGGAAAGGGCATCCCTGCCTAGTTCCTCTCTATAACGGAAACAGTTTGAGTAGCCCCTGTTAACTTTAACCACTGCTTCTGGTTTAGCATATATAGTGCTTTAACCCTTCTAATTACCACTCTCCTATCCCTATCTTCTCCATAGCTGCCCACTAAAAGGTCCAATTTACCCTACTGAATACTTTTTCTGCGTCTACTGCCACTGCTATAAGCTGGTTCCTTGGTTTGATGAATTTCCTGGATGATGTTCACCACGCTGTTTACAATATCCCCTGCCTGGTGACCCTGTATGAACCCAGTCTGATCTGTATTTATAATCGTTGGTAGGTGAGCACTTATTCTAGCTGCTACTATTTTTGCCAGGATTTTTTGCATCCAAGTTTATAAAAGATATAGGCCTATAAGAGGCACATTTAGTCGAGTCTTTGTCTATTTTGGGCAGCACGCTTATTCCCGCTGGATCCAGGGTGGTTGGTAACTCATTTCCGTCTTGTACGGAGTTAAACAGTGCCACCAACCACACACTTAATTTCTCTTTATAAATTTTATAATCTCTAGCTGTAAGTCCATCTAGCCCAGGGGCCTTATTTGTCAGCGTGCCTACTGCTTTCTCTACTTCTTCCTGGCTTATGGGCCTTTCCATATTTTTCCTCACTGATTCGGAAAGCTTGGGAAGTTGGACTTGTTCTAGATATTTGCTCATTTCTTTTTTTGAGATCTCTTGTTCATTTTTGTAGAGTTCCTATAAAATTGTCTAAATTCCTCTCTTAATTCATCATCTCCCCAGATCCATTCCCCTGTTGCTGTGTACAGCTTGGATACTGCATATAATACTTTGTGACCTTAAGCTTCGCGTAGAGGTTTACCTGGTCAGTTCCCATGCTCATTTATCTTTTGTTTTACCCTCCTCAATTGGAACGCTCATGCATCCCTTTGCATATCCCTCACCTTTGTTTGAGCTTTGTCCACTGCTTGTTTGATTACCCTGTCCCCTTTTTGGGCCTGGGCCCTTTCTAATTCCTTTAACTGACCTATGGCTCTTTTGAGTTCTTGCTGGAACTGTTTTTTTTTCTCGTAGGCTTCCCAGTTGATGCGTCGGCCTCTTGGGTATGTTTTGAAAGCATCCCACATTATTGCTATTCCTGTTTCCCCATTGTTCTTTATCTCAAAAAACTCTGTTATATTCTATCCTAAAGCTTTTTGACACAATGGGTCTTTTATTAAGCTATCATTCATCCTCCAGTATCTTCTCCCTGGTTTTTGTCCCCCATCCTTGCAGGTCCACCCATGCCATTCCATGATCTGACCATGTAATTGGTTCATAATCTGCTCCAGTCAAATTCTGGCTCTTGCCCCCCCCCCTCCTTTCTTTCCTTGGGAGTGGTCCAAACTGGAGTTTATTACTGTATTGAAATCTCCTGAGTAGGACAAATATCCTTATAGCTCGGTCATTAATTTATCAAAAAATTGTCCTTGTCTTCTATTAGAAGCATAGATATTTATTATTCTAAGTAGTTTCCCTTGTATTTTCCCTCTTATTGCTATGTATCTCCCTTCTTTATCCTTCTTCACCGCCTCTTCCTCTTCCCATGGTACTTAGTTTCTCATGATTATTGCCACCCTTCCTTTCTTCTTGCCTCTGCTTAGGGAAGTGCAGTATACCCTTTGGAATTGCATATGCACAGGGAATTTTTGGTATCTTGGGCGCAAGTGCGTTTCTTGTACACATAGCACTGCTAGGTCTAATCTTTGTGCCTCTTTAAAGCAAAAATGTCTTTTTCTAGGGGAGTTGAGTCCTTTCACATTTATAGATCCTATCCTTAAACTACCCATTTTCATCCCTGTTGCTTAATTCCCCTTGCTCTCTTCTTGTCTTGTGCCTACCCCTCCCTCCCTCTCCCTTTCCCAATCCCCACTCCTCCCCTCTCCCCTCAAATTGCCACCCTTAATCTCTGGGCAACGTAGCCGTATCATTTCAGGACATCACCTCATAGAATTTCTCCGCCCTCCCTCCCTTCTTATTCCCCCACCCCTTTGCTTCCCTTTCCTCTTTTGTTTCCATGAACCCTCTTGCCCTTTAACCTCAATGCAGACTCCCTATTTCATGCCCCCTCCCCTTTCTCATTCCTTGTTCTTCCTCCTTATAAGAACATAAGAGATGCCGTACTGTCAGACCAAGATCCATCAAGCCCAGTATGCTGTTTCCAACAGTGGCCAATCTAGGTCACAAGTACCTAGCTGTTCCCCAAAAGATACAGGTTTCACAATCATGGGTCCCTTTTAATAATGGTTTATGGACCTTTTCTCCAGGAACTTGTCCAAACCTTTTTTAAACCCAGCTACACTAGCAGCTTTTACTACATCTTCCAGTAACAAATTTCAGAATTTGATTACACATTGAGTGAAAAAAATATTTTCTCTTATTAGTCTTAGATAGGTTACCCTGTAGCTTCATTGCAAGTCCCCTAGTCTTTCTACATACTGATGACGTAAAAAATCGGTCTACATTTACCCGTTCCACTCCATTCATTAATTTATAGACCTCTATCATATCTCCCCTCAGCCATCTCTTTTCCAGATTGAAGAGCTCTAACCTTTTTAGCCTCTTTTCATAGGGGTATCCTTCCATCCCCTTTACCATTTTGGTGGCTCTTCTCTGTACCTTTTCTAATAACGCTATATCCTTTTTAAGATACGGCGACCATGGGGGAGTGTCAGGGTTCAAATTGAACTTGGATAAAACCGAGGTGTTAAACGTCTCAGTGCCCAAAGAGGTGGAGCTACAGTTGAAAAGGGTTTATCCAGTGAAATGGGTTAAACGGTCCCTGGGATATTTGGGGGTGCAGATTCCGGTGGGATATGCGGAGGTTTATCAGGTTAATTATCCCAGAATGTTGGGGGAGATCATTAAGGACCTAGAGGGCTGGATGAATTCAGAGGTGTCGTGGCTTGGGTGGATAGCAGGGGTTAAAATGAATATTCTTCCACGGGTGCTCTATCTATTTCAGGCTTTACCGGTTAGGGTGCCAGAGGGGGTGTTGAAGACGTTGCAAAGGAAGGTATTCCAGCATATCTGGAAAAAAGAAACCATCGCGGATAGCAAAAGAGGTTATGTATGCGAAACCAAATAAAGGGGGTTTAGGGGTGCCCAATTTTAGGGATTATTATAGGGCGGCGCAGATCCGGCATGTACTAGATTGGAGAGGGAAGGGGATGGTTAAACCGGGGGTGGAACTGGAGAAAATATATGTTAAGGGGGGTAGATTAGCTGCCTGGCTGTGGGCGCCAAAGCAAGATCGGAAGGGATTGGGAGTGGGCTCGCCGATTATGAGGCATGTGATAGAAATATGGGATGGGGTGTGGGTGCAGGAGGTAAAAGATAGGGGGAGCAGGTTCTCAATGTTAACCCTGTGGAGGGGTTGGAAAGATTTTAAGCTGGGATGGGAAGGAGGGACGCTGGATGGGCAAGGGTTTGGAGTGCTTTTATCAGGTGATGGATGATGGAGAGGTGATGGGGTTCGATGAAGTGTGAGAAGGGTATGGATTGGAGGAAAAGGATAGGTTTGCCTATCTTCAGGTACGGAATTTCATTTTGAGAATGAGGGAAAAAGGAGGGATTCCAGGGGAGCTCTCCGAAATGGAGGCCATATGGTATGGGAAATGGGGGGTCGAAAGGAATGATCCACGGCATTGTACAAAAGGGTGAGGAGAGGTGGGTGCTCGAGTTTTAGATATATGGGAAAGGGATTTGGGAGTAACATTGGGGCCTAAAGATTGGAAACAAGTTTGGGAGCAGGTGAAAAGAGCTCCCTGGTCCAGTAGTATCAAAGAGAATTGTTATAAGTTTATGTTCAGATGGTACTATACCCCAGAGAGATTACATAAAATGTTTCCTGGGGTGAACTCAGGGTGCTGGAGGGAATGTGGAGAGGTAGGGACGTTTTGGCATATTTGGTGGGGGTGTGACAAGATTCAAGAATATTGGGGTAGGATACGGAGTTGGATTGAAGGGAACTTAGGGGAGGAATTGGAGCTGGTGCCGGGTATATTTTTACTATCTTGGTGGGGGGTGGGAAGGAGGAAGGGGGGGCGTAGAATATTGGCCTGCTTAAGTGCCGCTCGATGTGCAGTGGTGGCGGCCTGGAAACAGAGAGAGGCCCTGTCTATGGCGCAGTATGAAGGTAGATTGTGGCATATTGTTTTGATGGAGAAACTAACAGCGGCTAGAAGACAGCGGGTGAACACATTTTAGGTGAACTGGGGGGAGTTGTGGAAGGTTATTTCCAAAGGGGGGGAGGGGGGAGGGATGGAGGGGAGTAGTTTGGTTGGGTAATAGGGTTATTTGTTTGGTATAGAATATTTAGAATTTGGTAGGAAGGTGATGGTTTGGTTTTGAGAATATGGTTTGAAATGTAATAGTTGGGGGGGGATGTAATAAAGACTAGAAAATAAGACAATATTACGGAAGTGGGAGGGGGGAGAGAGGGGGTTAGAGGGGGAGGGGGTGGGGGATATAAAAATGTTAGAAAGTGCGATGTTAGGATATGAAAACATGCAAAATTATTTAGTTTGATTATCTGAAAAGTTATGATAATGGTGATCAATAAAAATTTTTAAAAAGATACGGCGACCAGAATTGCACACAATATTCAAGGTGCGGTCGTACCATGGAACGATACAGCGGTATTATAATATCCTTTGTTTTATTTTCTATTCCTTTCCTTATGATAACCTAGCATTCTGTTTGCTCTCTTGGCTGCCGCTGCACACTGGGCAGAGGGTTTTAACATGTTATCCACGATGACGCCTAAATCTTTTTCCTGGGTGGTGTTTGCCAATGTGGAACCTTGAATCGTGTAACCATAGTTTGGGTTGTTCTTTCCTAGGTGCATAACTTTGCACTTGTCCACATTAAATTTCCTCTGCCATTTGGATGCTACCCTGGAAGTTCTGGATTTCAACTTCCTACCTAAAAGTCTAAATTTATCCTCCAGAACCTCCCTACCACATTTTACTATGTCGTTGGTACCGACATCAGACTCCTCTCCAGCACAATCTATGAGGTCCGCTATCTTCACACCAGGCAGGCATGTTACCAGGCAATCCTCACGTTCACCAGCCACCCATCTATCTACATGCCTAATGATTGAATCACCAACTATGACTGTCCTAACCCTTCCCTCATGGTCATGTGGCCCTGGAGAAACTTCCTCGGTGCGAGAGGATAGGTCCTAGCTACAGGATCACTTCCTGCCATACCAGGGTGATGCTCTCCTGTCTCGTGACCTCTCTCCTCCTTGGCAACAGGGATGCTGCCAGACTGGAGATGGGACTTCAGGACTATATCCATGTAGCTCTTGTCTATGTACCTGTCTTGCTACAACAAAGGCAAACTCACCTTGTAATAAAGACGTACAGTTTATTTATAAAACAAAGCAAGGGTAACTTGAAATTTGCCTATACTTATTTAGAAAGGCAAGTAGTTCACTTATTTACTTATGATTGTCTGAAAGATAACTATAAAGCAATTAATTACAGGTGAAGAATAATAGTAATTAGAAAGCAATTAATTACAGGCGAATGATACATCACCGATAGAGTTATAAACTTCATCTTATGTCACACTTCGACCGAATGGTCCCTGATTTAGCCAGACTAAAGAGACTTCTCTATCAGGAATTTCCAGGCAGTGCGTCCGCTCCTGGAAGAAATCCATCTGTTTCTCTGTCTAGCTGAAAATAGGTACCCATTTTATCCAGTTGCAAGGGCAACCAGTTATTTCCTATCATGTGACATACACGTAGTATAGGGTCAGTTATCTATTAAGCACATTCAAGACACTGGCCAGGTGTTTGACAATGCTCAAGGGACATACCCCTTCCCCTCTCCCATAGTTTTAGAAGCTCAGAACTCTACAATTAAAATTGATGACAAGAGGATTGTTTGGAGGCTAGGTGAATTGTTCTTTTTGTCCTCTTTAATGGATCTCCATTTGTTTGCTAGAAGAAGAACTAGGTGAATTGTTCTTTTGTCCTCGAATGAATCTCCATTCATTTTCTAGAAGAAGAACTCCTCCCTGATCTTCCAGTATCTTTCTGTAGTTATGTAAATAGTTTCAACAGCTTCTTTTACCCCTAACTCACTGCTGAGGCATAATCAATAGTCAATTTTAATTCATTTGTACTACATTCGGTCCTTTGACTATTGATTATGCATATAAGATATTGGTAACATAGTAGGGAATATAGGTGGACGAAACATAGTAATGAAACTGGGTATGCACTGAATAAAACAACATATCATGATCAAAAAACAGATACAAATAATAATTCCCCCAATGATCTGTCTGAGGCTACCCATACTGGGTAGCCATCCAAATGCCCAATCCCACCAATTAACGTTAATATCTTGTTTGATATCTTTAGCTAGATCTTGCAAAGCTTGAATATGAGACCGAATGGAAGTAGCATGGTCAGTTAAATTAAAGCAACACATGCCTTCAAAATGTTCACATCCATAATTGTGTTTTAAAAGTAAATAATCTATTGCTATTCGATTTTGCAAGACTGCCCTCCTAGCGCTTCTTAAATCAATCAATAATTCTTGTAAAGCAACTGAAGTGTGATTAAGATTTTTTACCATGATGCAGGCTAAAGCATTAATTGTACGAGTGTTATATAAGGCTAAACCAGGCACTCCCAGAAGGGAAACGGCTGCACTGGCATATTCTGCTTTAGAAAGTAAAGTAACCTTTGAATTACAATCTGCGGGTATCAATAGCTGTTAATGTTCTTCTATTTCTAATTTTAATTCTAGGATAGAGTGGCATAATAAGTCCTAATCGACTAAGAGTACAAGGCCCCCCTGTGAAATTACCTGGGATATATGTATAAGTGATATTACCACAAGAAAATAACCATCCTATTGGCAGTTTAACATTTCTACTATAACTAGCTTGTAATATTGTATTATTACAATTCATAGTATTAGTTACATTTCTACATTTTCTAATTACATTACATAAAAGTATTATATCAATGTCATTAGCAGTTCCTTCTTGCATCTTTAGCTGCTGACATTTCGGTGTTTCATCAGGCTTACATGTCATGTTATAACACACATCGCCTTGGGCGATATTATGGGTGATTATTTGAGTCATATTATCCCAAAGATTGAAATTAGTGGGACAATCTCTGCAATATTCATATAAGATGAGGTGTGTTTTTACATTTTCTTCATTTACCAAATTATCATTTTGTGTAGCTTTAAAATAGTACAGCAAAATTTGAGCTGGTGTGGGTATTGCAATTGCTGAAGCCCAAATGGCTTGTAGATTTCAGTTACTTTCTAAGAAAACAATAATAAAAGGATAACAGTACATAAAAATCATTCACAAAAGCCCCCCCCCCCAATCAGTCTAATAGTCCTCTTCCTATTTTCAGATAATTTGGTCCTGCTTCTCAGCAGTTCTTCAGGACTTCGTAGTGTGCTTCACCTTTCTTTGAAGTTTAAGTTTGGTTTCTCCCAAAAGTTGAACCTTTCATTCTCATAGGCAGATATCTTGCCCCTTTTTCAATGTGACGCATGGATACAGGTAGGGACTCCTCCACACATTACTGCAGTTGTGTAGTTAGGAGTTCTTGGGATGGTCTGTTCCATCTGGATTCTGGCCAATTCCCTCTGCTGGAATCTCCGGATTGCAGTTGGTGACATGGCTCCAGGCCTCATTCAGAAGAGCAGCAACCAATATTAAATGAAAAGACTAAATATTCTAGATTAGATTTGAGACAAATTTAATTTCATCCATATTTACTTAAGATCATAACTATCTCGTATGGTGTCAACCGTGTCTCTCAGTTTGATAAACTCTTTGTCTCTTTATCACTGGAGATTCATTTGCTGGTAGGAAATACTCTATTGTGCCGTTGACTGTTCTGTAAATATTGCACCACTTACAGATCAGACAAGTTGCGCACACATCTTGGAGTATGTGTTGGGGCTTAGATGACCTCTTGAATTGAAGATTCTGGAGACGGCATAGTTGAATAAAGTGCTCATCATTTTTTCGTTTACATATTTATTAGGCAGATACATCACTTCACATCATTAAATTACCTTCATCAGTTTACTGTCCATCAGTCCTTTCCTTTTAATATCCCACTTCATCCCTCATAACATTTTTTTCATCACTTGCATCATTCCACCAACTACATACATAGGTCCTTTTCATGTTTTTTATATCATACTAATGTATCCTTATTTGGCAAGGTTGCTAAGAACATCAAACAATTGTTAAAAACTTAGTATTGTTGTAAACAAATGGTAGGTAGAAAATATAAATTTAGACTCTTCTCAATAAGCATAACATTGTGAGTAAACGATGCCCCTTTCCCACTAACTTAATTGGTCCAGTACTAAGTGGACATGTGCTCATTCTGAATAGAAACAATTTAAGTAAAGTCCTTACAATATAAAACTGTTATTTCACACCATTTTATAACATCAGTCCCAATAGAAAGAAGTATGGCTTCTAACAGGACGGACACATATCTCAGGTGTGACTAGAGTCTATCGTATACACTTTCCCAATGAGAGTGCTGTAGGAAACTCCAAACATTTGAGGACTGATCTTGTAACTGCAGTGTCCACAAGGATTTGTGTAATCTACTCACTAATTATGGTGTCAAAAGAGATCCTTTTGAGGTGAGAGCCCTAAGAAGGTACAAGGCATTTGTGGTTGGGCCCCATGGCGATACTTCCTCAGGTTCTTCTTGGCCTACTCTCCCCTACCTATTCATGTCTCTGCGGAGGCATAAATATACAAGGTTCATGTTCTTCAGGCCTTGTGGGTCCTCGAGGAGTCTTAAAGCAGTCAGAATTCCGGTGGCCCAGATCATCACACTCGAAGCAGCACATTTCTCGCCTTTTCCTAGGCTGTGGCCTCACCTTCTGCCTTTCTCTCTCTCATTCTTTTTCCAAAACCTCTCCTGGATCGTTGCTGACAAGCAAGATTTTGTTTTGTCCAATCAACTCAAGTTAGTGTTATTGTTTTATTTGTAAATAACTTTACAAGTATTCTCATATTTTTTGGGAACTCAGTTCCATCTTTCCACTAAATTTGCTCTATATGCTTGGGAACAAAGCAATTTCAGATCAGCCTCTGTCCAAACTTTCAGCAAACCTAAGGGCAATACAAGTTAAAAATAACATGAATATTTACTCATCTTGTAATTGCTGAGTGTGTACTGGACCTCTACATAATGTACTGCTACAACAAGTGTACTTGGTAACATAAATGCAAGTGTATAAACTAAAGAAAATTAATATCTCACAGTGCTCAGGAACTGTACTCCTGAAAGTGAGATAAAAAAGCTTTCAAAACAAAATACACTTTTTCTCTGAACACCAACACCTAAAATTCAAATACAGAAAAACAGGTGATTTTATCCGGAAACCCAATATTGTAACAAATAAAACTGGAAAGATCAGTGTAGTTAGCACCTGTGGTGTTACTGTCCTGTTCATCAGTCATCAGCACTGAGCTTAACAATGCAAAGTAATTACCTTGAATCTTACAGTTCGGAAAACAGGCATTCAAATGACGTGAAACTGATACTTTTTCATGAAAAGATTGGTGGATATCTGGAATGCAAACACTCCCCTTTTTTATATTTTTAACCAAAATGTACTTTTCACATTTAAATTAAAACCTTATACATAATACCTGGGACTCGTATCAAACTGATCTGAAAACAATGAAGTTATTTTAAAGTAAATTACTCAGGGTTATAGCCAAACGTGATATTATCTTAAACACAGATAGCAAAGCAAACAGTAGGTCTCTTTTCTGTCCTTCATGGCAACTTCAGACCACCATGCAGCTGAACAATTAACCTATAGTTACAGCTCTTTATGTTTCTGTAAAATATGAACAATAATTTGTGTCCTCTATGAGGTGCTTGCCACAATATTTAAAATCATCTTAACTTTTAAGTTTGCTTGATAGCATACACAGTCAAAGACAAAGAATAGATGCATAACATACCAAAGATAAAGCTTAACCAGGATTACCTTCTTATTCACTCAGGATTTAAATCATTTTCAAGTTGCAATCTTGTAATTACTGGCTCAGGATGCCCCCATTGTCCTGACAGAGCGCTCAACCCCTACTTTGAAGGTCAAAGGAAAACAGAAACAGTTTCCTTAGTTATATGCCTTTTTTGTTTGTTTCCCTCAGGGGTCATGAAACCTACTTGAGCAGCCAGCAATGAAAGAAAAACAGTATTCACTTTTAAACACAGGACAAATCAAAGCTTACAAGTGCTTTATGCCCAGGCATCTATTAGTCTTTTAAGTACAGCAGCCTATCTGATCAGAATAAGGAGTTTTTCTTGAGAAATTTTACCCTGCATACTGCAGCAGCAGAATGGGATAGGGTTGACGGCGGAGGATCACATTTCTGTGACAACGGCAACAACACCAAACTTAAACTGCGCGGAAGAAAGGCCCGGCAATCTACTTCTGTATCTTGCCTTGAAAACCCAATGGATAGTTACAACAAAACAAATTGTGCTGTAGTGCTGGAAGATGAGACCCCCAGGTCGGAAGGCACTCAACTAGCTACTGGGGAAGAGCTGAAGACTTTTCAGAGTAAAGCCAGCATTTATGATGTGGTTGGATCAAAGTCCTCAGGACGTCTGACTGCTGATGTAGCTGCGCATGAAATGAGAGTCAGAAGCTGTAAAGATGTCTTACACATTGGAATATGGAACGTACGAAGCATGAACCAAGGGAAGTTGGAGATGGTCAAGAAAGAAATGGAACGTGTACAACTTGATCTGTTGGGTGTCAGCGAACTGAAATGGACTGGCATGGGGCACTTTGCATCAGATGATCACCTGGTCTACTATGCTGGAAATGAAAGACAAAGAAGAAATGGTGTTGCATTTATAATAAAGAAGAAACTTGCAAGAACTCTAATGAAATACAATGCAGTCAGCGAACGCTTAATCTCTATTCGTCTACGAGGAATGCCTATCAACACAACTATAATTCAAGTATATGCCCCAACAACAGCTGCAGAAGAGAATGAAATTGAAGAGTTCTATGAACAAGTACAAGCTGAAATTGACAGAACATGCAAACAGGATATCCTGATAGTCATGGGTGATTGGAACGCAAAGGTTGGCAACAAAGAAGAAGACAAAGTAGTTGGAAAATATGGACTTGGCTACAGAAATGAAGCTGTAGAAAGACTGATAGAATTCTGCAAGACCAACGATCTATTCATCTCGAACACCTTCTTCCAGCAACACAAGCGGCGACTGTACACATGGACTTCACCCAATGGATTGTATAAAAATCAAATTGACTACATCTGTGGAAGTCAAAGATGGAAAAGCTTTATAACATCAACAAAGACAAAATCTGGAGCTGACTGTGGTACAGATAATCAACTACTAGTATGCAAACTCAAGCTAAAGCTGAAAAAGAGCAAACCACTCATGAATGCAGCAAAATATGACCTTGAGAATATACCACTGGAATTTAAAAACTGCCTACAAAATCGATTTGCTGCTTTAGATACAAATGATAGAGTTCCAGAAGAGTTATGGAATGACATTAAGAAGGTTGTGTTGGAAGAAAGCGAGAAGTCTCTACAAAAGGTAAAAAAGAAAAAACGGCCAAAATGGATGACGGAAGAAACTCTGAAAATTGCCCAGAAACGCAGAGAAGCTAAAGCCAGAGGAGAAAGAAAGACAATCACAGAACTCAACAGAGATTTCCAACGTGCAGCAAGACATGAAAAGGAAAAGTACTACAATGACGCATGCAAGGAAATAGAAGCAGAAACTATTAGAGGAAGAACAAGATCAGTTTTCCTAAAGCTACGAGAGTTAAAGAAAAAGTTCCAGCCTCGAATTGGAATGTTACAAGATGCTCAAGGTTCTATGTTGAATGATGCTGAGAAGATCAAGAAAAGATGGAAGGAATATACAGAGTTTTTATATGATAAAGATCAAGTGGACCAACAGCCGTTTCAACCTGTACCTTATGATCTGGAACCATTGGTGATGAAAGAAGAAGTTGAAGCAGCATTGAAAGCCTTATCAAAGAACAAAGCACCAGGCATTGATTGCATTCCCATAGAAGTATTACAGCAATCTGATGCAGCTGTTACCATACTTACAAGGCTCTGCCAAGAAATATGGAAGACAGCAACATGGCCAACTGACTGGAAAAGATCTGTGTTTATACCAATACTAAAGAAAGGTGATCCAACTGACTGTGGAAATTATCGCACAATCGCTCTGATCCGACATGCCAGCAAGATTCTACTGAAGATTATTCAAAAGAGACTACAGTCATACCTGGAACAAGAACTACCTGAAGTGCAAGCAGGGTTCAGAAAAGGGCGAGGAACGAGAGACATCATTGCGGATGTGAGATGGATCCTTGAAAAGACTAAAGAATACCAAAAGGATATTTATTTGTGCTTTATCGACTATAGCAAAGCTTTTGACTGTGTAAACCATGAGAAACTCTGGGCCACATTAAGAAGCATGGGTATACCAGAACACCTGATCGTTCTCTTGCACAATCTGTACATTGATCAAGAAGCAACAGTTCGAACAGAACAAGGAGAAACAGAATGGTTTAAAATAAGCAAAGGTGTAAGACAAGGCTGCATACTTTCCCCCTACCTGTTTAATTTATATGCAGAACAAATCATCAGAGAAGCAGGATTGTATGAAGACAACAGAGGTGTGAAGATTGGTGGAAGACTCATCAACAACCTTCGCTATGCTGATGATACCACATTACTGGCGGAAAGTGAAGATGATCTGAAACATTTGCTTCTCACAATCAAAGAACATAGTCTCAAAATGGGTCTGCACCTTAATGTAAAGAAGACAAAGATCATGACAACTGGCATAATCAACAGGTTCATCGTCGAAGGAGAAGAAATTGAAATTGTGAATAACTTTAACCTACTTGGATCAACTATCAATAAAGAAGCAACAAGCAGTCAAGAAATCAGACGACACATTGCTCTTGGCAGAATGGCTATGAAAGACCTAGATAAGATTCTCAAGAGCAGAGATGTCTCTCTCCATACAAAGATTCGACTTGTTCAAGCCATGGTATTTTCAATAACATCATATGGATGTGAAAGCTGGACAGTGAAAAAGACAGACAGGAAGAAAATTGATGCCTTTGAATTATGGTGCTGGCAGCGAATACTGTGTATACCATGGACTGCCCGAAGAACAAACCAGTCGGTACTAGAGGAGATCAAACCTAAGCTTTCTTTAGAAGCTCAGATGACAAGACTTCGACTTTCATACTTTGGACACATCATGCAAAGAGAGAGATCATTAGAGAAAGACATCATGCTTGGCAAGATGGAAGGTCAACGCAAAAGAGGAAGGCCAGCAATGAGATGGATCGATACAATAACAGCAGCTACGGGTACCAGTCTGTCAACAATAAGCCGCCTGACTGAAGACCGAACACAATTTAGGATAGCTATCCAGAGGGTCGCCATGAGTCGACTCCGACTCGATGGCACTTAACAACAACAACAACAACATACTGAACTAGACCCTTCCCCCTGGGTGGTTCTGAAAAACAACATGCCTTAACAACAGCTAAAACAAGTAATAAAGTATTCGCTTCTTCATAATCTTATAAGGATTTTCCATAACAATTAATACTAGCTCTACAGGATAGTCATTTTGTTCAAAGCACTGAATTAAACATCTTTGCATCCCAAGATTACATTTTTTCATAAACATTTTTTTTTTAATTTTTAGATCTCTTTTCCTCGGCTGCAGAATCCAGTTGCAGTCATTTCCCTTATCAATTTGATCTCGAATTTTTAAAGTCATCATAACATGACAAAACTGCTCTTGTATCACAAGGTCAGAACTAATCAAACAGAATTTCTTAGCATCACCATAATCTATCATTAATCTCTTGTTGATTAAAATCCTCCACAGTATCTTCTAGATTAACTCCTCCAGGATTTTGGGGAGTACTCTGCACTTTCCTCCTATAAATTGGTTAGCAATAGACATGTGCACTTTCTTTTTCTTTCTTTTCCCCCCCGTCTCTTACGGTGAATTGTTCTTTTTGTCCTCTAATGGATCTTCATTTGTTTGCTAGAAGAACTCCTCCCTGATCTTCCAATATCTTTCTGTAGTTATGTAAATAGTTTCAACAGTTTCTTTTACCCCTAACTCACTGCTGAGGCATAATCAATAGTCAATTTTAATTAATTTGTACTACAGTACCTCTCTGTCTTCCTTATGTCCTCCAAGTCTGCTACTCTAGCCTCCAGAGATCAGACTCGTTCCCTGAGAGCAAAGAGCTCCTTGCACCTAGTGCACACGTAAGACCCTCACCAACTGGGAGAAAATCATACATGTGACACTCAATGCAAAAGACTGGAAAGCCCCCATCTTGCTGCTGGACTGCTGTCTGCATCTTAGGTTTTAAGGTTGTGTTTAGATTTTTAAGTTCTTTACTTACTAAAGGTTGCTGGGGATACTTATACTAATAAAACTATACCTAATACGTTTAATGTACTTTGTTCATCTGAAGCCTAATTAATCTCAGGTCCTTAATGTATGCCTGATGAGGATAAACAGCTGCATCTGAGAGTGAACATAGTATCTCCTTTCCTTTAAGGTGTAAGCACCTTTAAAGCTATGATTATCTCAGGGGTGGGTTGGTGGGTGTCAGGGAGGGAGGGAAAGAAGATTTATTAAAAACTGGCTACTACACAGTACTCTGTCTTGTGCTTCTAAGGTAATCTGTGACCAATTTTCAGGGAGAGTCCCACAGCCCTTGCTTGGATAGAGGGAGTCTTGGGGTCTAAATTTAACCAGAAAGCTCTCTGCTGTGTGTTAAATTTAAACTGAAAACTCTTTGCTGCTATTAGGCCCTGACTGATTTAACAAATACACTGGGTTCACAGATTAATCAGCTTTAATCTAATGAATTCCTTTTTCCCCAAGATTTAGAAAAATTACCAGAAGTAAATTCTTACAATTGCAGATCTCTTTCCAGAAGTAGCAGTCCCCTTTTGTAGTCCTTCAAGACTTACCACCCCTCTTTTCCCTGTTGCCCATTCATTCGTCACATTCTCCCCTCGTATTCTTCTACCCCCCAACCTTCCAGTCATTCTTCCCCTTCTTTAATCGTACCCCCATGTACCACTTCTTTGGCATTTATAGTCTTTTTCAGGTTGGAGAGTCTTCTCCTGAGGGAGCTGAGCGTTCCACTATTGTGTTGTGCTGTTTTTTCAATCTCTTGCCTCCATCTCTTCTCTGTCATTACAATACCGCCTTGGAACTCATGCTTGCCTCTATATGGATAGTTTTTGCTCCTGAGAGCCTAGCTCCTTCATTGCTGTTACTGCTTCCTCTCTTGTCTTAGCTCGTGCTGTTTTACCGTTGCACTCACTAAAGATAGTAAAAGGGGATAGCTATTTGTATCTCGCTCCCTCATCTCTGTTTTTGAGTGATGTCTTTAAATTCCCTTCTCGTATGCAATGTAGTTGGTGACAGATCCTTATAGATTTCGATCTTATGTGAGTCCCACACTAATGAGCCTTTTTTCCTGGTTCTTATAAGTATTTGTTCCTTTGTCCAATAGCTATGGAAACATACTACAATGAAGGCAGTGCATACAAATCTTATCTCATGCATATACATTGTGATAATCCTGAAAACCTGACTGGCCTAGGTGTGGCCTGAGGACTGGGTTGGGAACCACTGCTCTAGGCACCCTTCTTCCGTTTCTTCTAAAGGAGGACTGGCTGTGCTCTCTAGATTTCAAGGATACTTACACTCATATATAGATACATCCTGCTTACAGGAAGTATCTAAGATTCATCACAGTGAAACAACACTGCCCAGTACCATGTGCTGCCCTTTGACCTCGCATCAACACTTCAGGATTTCACCAAATGCCTAGCTTAGTAGCAGTGTTTCTATGCAGGCTGGGAGTGCATGTGTTTCCCTGCTTGGATGATTTGCTGTTCAAGCGCATTACTCCGAAAGTAGCTTAAAAATCAATGTGAATTACTGCCCGGGTGTTAAGAAGTGCTAGGGTTTGTCATAGACTTCCCCAAATCGCACCTCAGCCTATCACAATTGGAATTTATAGGAGCTCTGCTGGAAATGATTCTAGCAAAAGCTTTTCTTCTCTATGATAGGCTGTCCAGGAATCATTCCTCACCTTGTGGACTTTTCACTTCAATCTGGCCAAGAGATATTCCTTTTAAATTCTGCCCTACCAAAACTACACACCACAATGTGTAAAACTGGTCTAGGGAGCTCATCCTAATGGGCTTCACAACCATGGCACTTGGTCTATCAAAGAAAGTCTCCCAGTAGATCAACTTCTTGGAACTGAGAGCAATAGCAAACACTCTAAGGACTTTTCAGATATCAGTTAGTCAACCTAGTTGTGACAGTTCAAACTGACTATCAATGTATCATGTTTTACATCAACAAGCAGGGAGGAATTGGATCGTACCTCTTGTGTTGTGAAACAGTTAGACTGTGAAACTTAGCCATCTCTCACAGGATGGAACTACGGGCTACTTATGTGCCTTCTGAACAGACTGAGTAGTATCCTTCAATCTCCTGCTCTCGTTGATGGTGAAGTCCAGCCTGCGGTGGTGGCAGTAACCCTGTCATCTCAGGAAGGGTGTGCTGCTGGATTATTTCTCGTAGATCCTCCTGACGGATTCCAGTCTCTTGGGCTGGAGAGCCCGTTGTCAAGACCATATGGCACAGGGCCATTGAAACCACAGGGAAGAGGTGTGGTCCAACAACTGCCTCGAAGTGAGGGCCATCAGGTTGGCTCTGATGCATTTCTGGGCCCTTTTATGAGGGCCAAGCAGTTCAATTGTATTCAGAAAATGCCACAGCAGTGGCTTATGTCAATTGGCAAGGCAGCATGAGGAATGCCAGGGCAGCTCTTGAGATGGCTCTCTTGTTTGCCTGGGTGGAGAAGAATTTCCGAGCCTTGTTGCTCAGCACATTGCCAGGATGGACAATGTGGAAGTGGACTTCCTCAGCCGGCACACCCTGAACCCTGGAGAGTGGGAGTTGTTAGGAGGCGTTTCAATTGATTCTGCACTGCTGAGGTTATCCCAAAATGGATCTGATGGCAACCCACTTCAATGCCAGTTTACCTTTCTTCAGTAGCCACACAGAGACAGAGTCGGAGGGTGTCATCGTGCTGACCCAGCCTTGACGAATTCAGTACCTGCTGTACTTGTTACCTCTGTGGCTCCTAGTGGGGGCGTGTGATTTGGCATATGGACCACCACCCGGGCAGTGCCGGATTGGCCAAAGAGAGCTTGGTTCGGAGACCCGAAGCTGCTCCTTCAAGTGGCACCTCTTCGGTTGCCTCCATCTTGGGGTCTTTTGCAGCAGGGACTGACCATGCTGGAGGACTCGGTTCCCTTCTCGCTTACGACTTGGCTTTAGCAAGGAGATGGCTAGTACATAAGGGGCACTCTGCAGTGGTGGGGTCTACTCTGCTCGGAGCCTGGAGGAAGTCTACCAAGCTAGCATACGTACAGATCTGTTGTCTCTTTGAGCGGTGGTGAGGCGCTTAGCAGTTGGCTCCTGAGGCAGCCAGTATGCCATCTCTGTTGGCCTGCCTACAGGATGGCCGGGAGAAGGGCCTTTCCCTTAGCTCCCTGAAAGTTCAGGAGGCAGTTTTGGCCTGTTTCAGAGGTCCGGTGGCTGGTAAGTCTCTAGTATTGATCCCAGACATCTCGCGCTTTCTTCAAGGGTTTGGTGTCTGTGCCCTCCCCTCTGGTCTGTGATTCCTTCCTGGGATCTGTGTCTGATGCTCTGGGCCCTGGTGGCAGCACACTTTGAGCTGCTGAAGCACTACTTTAAAGGGTTTGACATTCAAGACTGTCTTTTTGGTTTCAAAATGTTCTGAAAGGCAGATTTCAGAGTTTCAGGCTCTGTCTTGCCAAGATCCTTATCTGTCTTTTTAAAGGAGGCCATTTCCATTCGGCCTTTACCGTCCTTCTTCTTGCCAAAGGTGCCTTCTCCCTTTCACGTGAACCAGGTAGTCTGCATGCCCTCTTTCTCGAAGGAGCAGTGTTGGGGGAAGGATAAGAATCTTTGCATGTGGATGTCCAGAGGGTGCTTCTCCGGTACTTGGAGGTTATGTATTCCTTTTGTAAGTCCAACCATTTTTTTGTGTTTGCTGGCCTGCGTAGGGTGACGCGGCAGCTATGTCACTTTGGGGCGCTGTATTAAGGCCATGTGTACTGAAGCACATGGCCTGCCGCCGAGTCAAGCCAACCTGTCGCCAGAATCAACTTCATCAGGGGGCATCGTTGTTATGTGGCTCAGCTTGGGGGAGGGGAGGGGGGGAGACAGCAGGCCATATGTGCCATACCACCCACCTAGTGGATGGCCCGGCCCGGCCCAGCCCTGCTGCCTGTACTGTACAAAATATAAAGATAGCAGATGTAAATTTGAATAACTGACATAGTCCAGTCACTAAATTTAAAAATGAAATTATTTTTTCTACCTTTGTTGTCTGGCCATTTAATTTTTTGCTCATGTTGGCCAGTCTTTGGTTTCTGACTTTTTCTGTTTTCTCTTAGCTTTATTTACAGGGGCTTCTGTCCATTTGTCATTTTTCTCTTTCTTTGTGCCATTTTTACTTCTCCAAATCCATCTCTGACACTGAACTTTACTTTCTGCCTCTCTAGCTACTCAGATTTCATTCTTTCTTTCTTTCCCATCCTCGCTTTCCCTCATTTTACTGTATCAATCTACAGCCCGTCTTCTTCCGTCACCCTGGCCATCCTATTCTTCTTGCCCTTATTCCCCATTCTTTCATTAACCCTCCTTTCACGCTGTCCTCAATCCAGCATCATCTTTCTCTCCCATCTCCTTCCATCCAACATCTCCCCTTCTCTCTTTCCACACTCTTTTCCACCCAATATCTCCTCTTCTATCCCACCCACCTTTCCATCCAACATCTACTCATATTTTTTCTCTACCACTCTTTTCACCCATTATTTTCTCCCCACCCCCTTTTCCATCCATCATTTCTTCTGTCAGAGTACTTCCTCATGTGTCCAGCATGTCCCCTCTTTCTCCCTACCTTCACCCCCATGTCCAGGATCTCTCCCTTGTCCTTCTGCTCTCTCTGTGCCAAGCAGTCTGCCCTGTCACCCTTATTAGCATCTCACTCCAGTATCCACCTGTTGCTCCCGTCTCGGGGCACGCCCTCCTACCTGGATTCTTAGGCTTTACCTGGCCCTTCTAACAGGAAGTTAAAAAAACAAGACACATACACAGAAAATCAATTATATTAATTCCAGAGCTCTAGGAAGAAGATGGTCAGGGGGTGCAAATCATGGCTCCTCCTTTAACTACCTTCTAAAATCTTCCACCAGAGATCTGCCTTTTATTAAGAAGTATCAGCTGACGTAGTTAATTTTTGATTAACATCGGATGATATTCATGTTACAAAATTACAGGCCTTGAATAAAATCTGCTTACAGGATCATTTTTCTGCTGATGCTTTGCAAAAATCATAAAAAAACGGAAGTTACAAGGCCATGCCCATAATCACAAAACGACAGTAGGTGTCGCTACTATTCTGTCATCAGACAAGAGTTGATTATTTACACTTATAATTTCTTTCTAAATTCTGCTAATTTCCCAAGCTTTTATTTGATTTCCATTTATATGTTGACCTAAGGTCTCTGATTCTCGGAAAGCTCATGCAATTGTGCTGACATTAGTTGATGGGTCAATTTGACCCATCATTTACCACAAGAAGGGCGGAGTCTATGCCTAAGTTGAAGGGGCCGGAACTAGCAAAGCTTATAGCGACGTCGACGAAGAGAGTCCCTGCACCTGTGTTAGGATTTCTTTTCTTTGCCACAGGGGACAGATCTTAGAAAGCGGCAGTGACAATCGCTTTTCAGAAAATTCATATTAGCAGCTGTGTTGCCTGCCTGAAAGGCCAGCGCTACCCGATAAGCAAGCTACCTATGGTGTCCCACTGACATCAACGCCCTCCTGCCGTGCTTACCTTGCTTACTGAGTAGCGCTGGCCCTAGTTACAGTGGTGAGTTTATGGAGATGGGGAATTTATAGGGGGGATTTTTTTGAGAGTGGGGCAGTTATGAGGCGATATTTTTGGCAAGTGGGGTAGTTCGCAAAATGATGGGGCAGTTAGGGAGTAGGTTTTGGGGTGGGGAAATTGCAAGGTGTTTTTTGAGAGTGGAGGCAGTTAGTGGGGTGGTGGAACATATTCAGGGGCATTCGGTGAGATGCTGGGGCAGTTGCAGGAGCAATTTTGGGGAGTGGGGAATTTTGTGAGTTGGTGGAGTAGTTGTGGGGATATTGTTTAGACATGGGGAAGTTTGAAGAGTGGTAGGGCAGATGCAAAAGTGTTTCCTTAGCGATAGGGCTGTGTATGGGTTAGTGGTGCAGTTGCAATGTGGTAGTTTTTGGGTATGAGAAAGTTCTGTGGCTAGTTTTAGGAGATGGGGTGTTGGCAGGATGGTGGGGCAGTTGCATGGGATTCTTTTTAGGTATGGGGCAGTTTGTGGAGTGGGGTAGGGCCATTATGAAGGGGTATTTTTAGGGATGGGGTAACTTGCAAGGTGGTGGGGTAGTTGCAGGAGTTTGATTTTGGTTGGGGACAGTTGTGGGAGTGGAGTTCTTGTGGGTGGGACAGTTTGAACAGGAGTGAGGCAGCTGAGGGTATCTCTTTGTAGTGGCAGTATTCAGCAGATTCGTAGGTCAGGTGCAAGGGAGCATTTTTGTGGGGGTGGTGGCAATGTACAGGATGGTGGGGCAGGTGTAGGGGTGGGCATTTTTGATGGGTGGGATAGTTTGGAAGGTTGTGAAAGTAGAGAACAGGGAGAGAGTGTGAAGGGAACAATTCCCTAACTGCTCATGGTTTGTAAATTTCTGTGCTACAGATGCTGGAACTCCTCCCCTAGAAATATATTGGGCTAATTTTTTTTTTTTGGGGGGGGGGGGTGTTATTTCTCTGGAACCACAGGGTCTGATTTGGTCCATTTTTTAATTCAGTGTGTCTCTTTAGCACTTTTTCCTAAATGTCAAGTTTCATCCTATTCTGTTAAGTTTTTGTAGAGTTATATCACTCCCAGACAGAAGTTCTCAACCCCTTTTTTCATATAATTCTTTCCAATTATCATTGGGTTGGAAAGAATAATAAAAACTACTGTGAAAACAGTGGGCCCAGTATTTATCCGAGACAGTCAGCATTTTAAAGTTACTCGCCACTGTGGGTAAAACCGAAATCGGATATTCAGCATGGAAATCTGGATATCCTTCAACATTGAATTTCTGGTTTCAATGATAACTGGCGTGGCGATATTCAACTTCTCTCCATATAGCTGAACTCTATAACGTTAGGATAGGTTTTTTTCGACCTATATTTATGCAGTGTTGAAGGAGCTGAAATATGAGATTGCAGACCTACTATTAGTAATCTGTGAACTATCATTAAAATCATCTGTAATACCTGAAGACTGGAGGATGGCCAATGTAGCATCGATTTTTAAAAAGGGTTCCAGGGGTGATCCGGGAAACTACAGACCAGTGAGCCTGACGTCAGTACCAGGAAAAATGGTAGAATCCATTATAAAGAACAAAATTGCTGAACATGTAGATAGTCATAGCTTAATGGGAGACAGCCGATATGGCTTTAGCCTAGGAAGGTCTTGTCTTACTAATCTGTTGTTTTTTTGAAGGTGTGAATAAACAGATACATTATATCAACCGTCTCACCTTTTGTCTATCTTATATATATATATATGTATATGTATATGCTTATTCTGCTCAGCGATATGCTGTTTGTAGTTAATGTAAGGTAATGTAATGTAAGTTATGTACTGTGTTCCCTGTTTGTACTCCTAGTGTTTTGTTGTGATGTAATGATAATGCAATGTATGTTTCCCTCACCTTTGTTTAACTCTGTGCTGTATTAACCGCTTTGATTGAAGGAAAAGGCGGGATACAAAACATGTTAAATAAATAAATAAATAAATAAATAAATCTGGATTTTCAGAAAGCCTTTGACAAGGTCCCTCATGAGAGACTTTTGGCGAAATTAAAAAGTCATGGAATAGAAGGCAGTGGATCAGGAACTGGTTAAAAGATAGAAAACAGAGGGTAGGGCTAAATGGCCAATTTTCCCAATGGAGAAAGGTGAATAGTGGAGTACCTCAGGGATCTGTGCTGGGTCCGCTGCTTTTTAACATATTCATAAATGACCTGGAAATGGGAATAATGAGGTAATCAAATTTGCAAATGACACAAAATTATTCAAAGTTGTTAAAACCCATGAGGAAAGTTGTTAAAACCCATGAGGAACCCATGTGGAAAATTGCAAGAGGATCTTGATAAATTGGAAGACTGGGCATCCAAATGGCAGATGAAATTTAATGTGGACAGGTGCAAAGTTATGCACCTAGGAAAGAAAAACCCAAACTATGGTTACATGATTCAGGGTTCCACATTAGGAACCACCACCCAGGAAAAAGATTTAGACATCATTGTGGATAACATGTTAAAACCCTCCGCCCAGTGTGCAGCGGTGGTCGAGAGCAAATAGAATGCTAGGTATCATAAGGAAAGGAATGGAAAATAAAACAATGGATATTATAATGCCTCTGTATCATTCCATGGTACGACCGCACCTTGAATAGTGTATGCAATTCTGGTCGCCATATCTTAAAAAGGATATAGGATATTAGAAAAGGTACAGAGAAGAGCTACCAAAATGGTAAAGGAGCTGGAAGGATACCCCTATGAAGAGAGGCTAAAAAGGTTAGGGCTCTTCAACCTGGAAAAGAGACGGCTGAGGGGAGATATGATAGAGGTCTATAAATTAATGAATGGAGTGGAATGGTAAATGTAGATCGATTTTGTTTATATCATCAGAATATAGAAAGATTATGGGACATGCAATAAAGCTACAGGGTAACCTATTTAAGATTAATAAGAGAAAATATTTTTTCACTCAACATATAATCAAGCTCTGTAATTCATTACTGGAGGATGTAGTAAAAGCTGTTAGTGTAGCCAGATTAAAAAAAGGTTTGGACCAGTTCCTGAAGGAAAGGTCCGTAAATCTTTAAAGGGGAATCGGGATAGCCACTTCTTGCCCCAATAGAAGTATTGTGAAACTTGTGTCTTTTGGGGAAACTGCTATGTGCTTGTGACCTAGTTTGGCCACTGTCGGAAGCAGGATACTGGTTTGGATGGACCTTGGTTCTTAAGTGTTTTAGCTTCATTGATGCAAAATGGCATATTTGAAACCAAAATATCAATACAAATATTAGGTTTTTAAAATCATTCTCACTTTCTTTTTCTAACCCTTTTAATACTACTTATTTCTAAAGTGCTACTAGGTAAAAATACAGTGCTACCTCCCCTTCCTTTTCTCACAAAACCTAGAAATGCTTCTTGGAGATAACCTCTTTTATAATATCTGTGATGAATCTGCTGCCAGTTTTCATCAAACTTTTGAGTTGAAAGATTTTGCCTGAACGTTTGTCAGATCTAAAAATGTAATGAATTTTGGATATGGTTCATTTCTATCCAGGGCCAGCACCAAAGTTAGTTCAAGGTACTGGTACCCTAGGCAAACCTTAAGACTTATGCCCCCCCCCCTACCAGCTTTGAATCTAATGAATACTTTTTGCTGTCCCTTAGAAACGGGTGCCCTAGGCGACTGCCTAGTTTTTCTAATGATTGGGCTGGCTCTGATTCTAATGGATTTTTATCAGGCTTTTTAGTTCATTTGAAAATCAGAAAATCCTCGGGCCATTTTTTTAGATGTGTGCATCTTTTGTAGAGAGAGGGGGAACTCCACTTAATGTTTCATGGCGATATTTATTGGTTAAATGTGCTTCTGTCCTAAGCTCTGATGGCGGTTAGTCACTGTGAGCAGTGACTCTGGCGTGGAAACATGCTGAAGCAGTGCTGCAGTGTAGGATGCGGTGGCTGCCAAAAAAGGATTTGCCTTGATGTTTCCTTTTCTCTTTTCATGAAAGGCGTTCGGTGCTGAAGCCAGGGTCTGGTGAGGTGGAAGCTGGGGGATATCTAAATCAAAAGAAAAACAAAACTAACATTTTATTTCTCTTAGGGTGGAAGACAATGATGGGGAGTTCCTGCTCATTGAAGCAGCTGAAGTTCTGCCCAAGTGGCTGACACCTGAAAACAGCTCTAATAGGGTAGGTGTTCCCTAAGAAAATGAAAATTAGAACAAGCCTTGACAAATTTTCTGGAATCTAGGAGCCAGTTTAAATATTTAGAAGCCAGCTGCCAAGACCTCTGTCACAGTGTCCTCAACCTCCAAAAGGTATCGCAGGAAAAGAGAGCTTAATACATCAGGCCCTTAAAATGCCATTAGACAGTGCCAACAGAAGGCAGTGGCCCTTCTTCCCCTTCACCTCCCCCTCCCACCAATCCCAATCCCAATGAGAACATTGTCAGCAGTATATTGGTGACCCTTTATAACTGTACCCAAGGCAACTTCCTTTTTTGCTTCACATATCACCATGGCCTAGTAATAAATACAGCAAAACAAATCTCCCATAGCCCCCACACCCTGACTTCACACACTCTAGCTTTCATAGCCTCCACCAGCCAACCAGTGTCTCACATAGCCCCTCTCCAGCCATCACCCAGTCTCTCTTTCACAGCTCCCCCACCATCATCATCCCAGTCTGTCTCGTGCTCTCTGTCTCTCAGCACCTCCATCACCATCACCCAATCTATCTTACCATTCTGCTACATTGTTTGCTGCTTCACCACAATCAGCTCTGCATGTAGCTTGAGCCACATGGTGGAGGAAGTTTGCTGATCTTGCGGTTTCAAGTTTCGTGAGATCAACAAACTTCTGCACCATGCGACTCAAGCTACATGTGGAACCGATTGTGGTGGAGCAGCAAACAGCATGGCAGCAGTGGTAAGATAAATTGGATGAAGGCTGGGGGAGGGTGGCAATGAAATCACAGACACCAGGGTTCAGTTTATAGTCACTATGGCGACCTGGCATCCAGTATTTGAGGCTGTGTAGGGGACACACACACATGTATCCTCCCACACATTGGCCTTCAGAGAGAGACATTTCCCAACCCATACATCCCTTATGAGTGTACAGAGAAATGAGTGCAACTCCAGCTGAGCTTTGCATTAGAATGTTATTACTTGCCCTTTCCCTCTTTTCCTTTGTTGCCACCGCAGTTGGAATGTTAGCAGCAATTATGGCTTGGTATGACCCTGCTCTCATACTTCAAAAACAGTTCAGCTGAGAGCGTTCATGTTGAGTAAAATTAATGCACCCTAATGCTTCAGCCTAAGATATTAATTCTTTCATTTACTTGAAACCTGCTAAGAATGGACTCTGCCTTTTATATAGCATTGATCCCAAGCCACAGGACCAGAAGAAACCTTTCATTTTGATAGATTTGTGCCAGCCTTGTGGAAGGGCAATCATGTCTTCATAGGGAGAGGAGCAGCCCATCTGGGTTTAGCAGTGATGTGCATACATTGTCAGCTGCTATATACTGCTTCTTTCATTACAAGTACTCATTTCCTTCACCTCTTCTTGCTTCTTATTTTCCTTAATCAGGTTTTCTTTCATCGTGGAGAACTCTGCATAATTCCTGCAGCTCAGGATCTAGAAGATTTTGGTCCAACGCTCTCTGAGGCGCTGAAGCTATTATCTTTGTATCCAGAGAAGTTCCTAGCTGCACCTTGTGTTTCGGCTGCAGTCAGCAGGCGCATCAGCAGGTGCGTGCAGCAAGGGCAGGAAAACACAATCCTAGATGGTTGGCTTACCATGTTGGATGAGGCCCAAAGTGAACAAGATAGTTGCATAAGAAAACATCTTTGCTGTGTGAAATTGTTGTGTGATTTGTATATGTCATTCTTAAGACATTTCAGTCAGTTTCTCCAAATAAGTTTCTCCCCCCCCCCACATACCATGAGACGAATGAATGTCGCCCATAAATAGGAATATGTACGTGATCTCTATTTCTTTAATTTGGTGCCTAATGCTCTTAATATTTTAATGGCGTTTGCATGCCATTGTACTCCTCTTGTTCTGGCCTTGTGTGTGCGCGTAATAATAATTAGAAGCAGCATGCATCTCTTCCTATGATAACTCAGGAGCCCTTCCAATAGCCACAGATTTTTATGGCATTTGTAGTATGCATGGCTGTTTCATCACATTTCTTGACTTGTACATCATCCAATACAATCTGCTGGTTAGTGGTGTAGAGACTACTTGGATTTTTGCAGCTAGGATTAACACCACCTTCCAATGTTACTACTAATAATTGCCAGAATCCTGGTCAGTTCCTCCTTTCATTCACTTCAGGATGAGAGGTGACTCTCTGTTGAGAAGGGAAAGGCCCACTGCCTATAAAAACCTCACCCTAAGACGGTTGCACCAACATGATGTGAGTGGGTGTTTGCTCCAAAAGGGGGCAAGTGCCTCGGCACCCAGCCAGAGTGCATCATCCATTTAAATGAAGGAACTACACCAACCACCCTAACCAGCCAAAAATAAAATAAGAGGCTTGGGGCCACTGCATATATGCAGGGGGATTCTCTGCTTGAAGATGAGGGTTCCTGCAGAGATGTGCAATGAACACCCTCTGGTGAAAAAATCCACCAACTAATGAGAAGACAATAAGGTCCTTATCATCCCTCCAGTCCAGTCCCACACCTCCGGGGGTAGTGTACCTCTTCCAGCAGCTTGAAGATTGAGCATGTCGTCTTTTGATGACACCAATACTAATACAACTGCCACCACCCACCAGCTCCCAGTATGCTTGGTCTCCAAGCAGCTGGAGGAGGTAGTGAGCCAGGGTGCTGGACTCACTGAGGGGGCAAATAAGGAACTTAGCTTAGGTTAGCGGGGTTTCTTATTTAGCTTTATTTTAGTAGGGCTGTGTTTGTGGTTAAAGTTCCTAGTTTAAAAAAAAGAGAAGAGAGAAATTGAGGGCAGCAGAAGAGATCTCCCCCCCCCCTTGAGGTCTGGGGGATGTTGGAGGCCTTGCCTGCCTCCCGGGACTCTGGCGGCTTCCGAACCTGTGATCGGGTGAGGAGCCGCCAATTCGGCACAGCTTGGAGCGAAGTGAGTTTATTCTTGGGGGCCCCCTTGACGCCGAAGCAGTCAGACAGGCTGAGCACGAGGAGGGAAAGGAGGACTCCAGCGGTGTGCGCTGCAGGGAGCCAGCTCAGCTCAGGTACTGCGGGAGTCTGTTTAATCAGCAGTGCGAGGGGTTTTTCTTGATAGCCAGAAGCACGGCAGGGGGCCAGCTCAACTTAGGGTACTACTGAAGTGGTTTGCATGGCAGTGAGGAAATTTCACGGGTGGCCTGCTCTGCTAAGGGAGGCCTCATATCACGTGGTTCCCGCTGGTGCAGCTGCACGGGAACAGTAAACGGTGCATTTCTTTTCTCTCTCTTCTCCCAAGTCTTGATCGCAGCTGGGTTCGGAGCGCTGGATTTGCAGCAGGTTTTCTTAGTGCTCTCTCTCCCCTCTTCTGGGTGCAGTTATTGGTTTGTCAATGTTTTAAAAAAAATAACAGCAGCAAAATAGAAGGTAAGGGAAAAGAGAAGGGCTGCTCTTCCTTTCCTTTGTTTTCCTTTCTTTATTTTGACCCTTACTGTTGGGGCTCTCTCTGGGGAAAGGCATCTCCTGGTCAAATAGTGGTTAAGTGGCCAGTTGTTAGCAGTTTTTTCACCCATGCCAGCGCATCCGCAGTGCCTTGTCTGCGGAACCTGATAAGGGACGGTGTCAGATGCCAGTGTATGCTGTCGCTGTGCTCTAGAAGCCACATCCTTGGAACAGGCATTTCAGGACAAAGCACGGCAGGAGACAGCTTCCACTCCACCTCGGGAGGCTCAGGATTCTGTGGAGTCCTCGACTCCAAATCTGGAAGCGGTTTCCTGCTCCACGGCAGTTCCCGGACCCTCCACATCTCAGAGTCTGGGAGAGGGGGATCACTGGGATGTTTTCTCCGGAATTTGTCCTGTTGCTGCATCAGGCCTTCTACTTACGTCAGCAGGGATCAATGGGTGTTCCTTCGACGTTCGAGCACGGTGCCTAACGTACAGCGGTTGCGAAGGACAGCGAGCCAGGAGCGGTGCCTTTTTTTTTTTTTTTTTTTTATTCCCTTGTCCCCGAAGGGCTCACAATCTAAGTGTACCTGAGGCAATGGAGGGTTAAGTGGCTTGCCCAAGGCCACAAGGAGCAGCCATGGGACTAGAGACCTCAGTCCCTCCGGCCTGAGGTTACTTGTCCCCATGTGGGAATTGAACCTCCGGCCTGAGGTAACCTGTCCCAACCACTGAGCCACTCCTCCCTGTTATTATCCTACATTTTTATGTAACTGCTAAACATATGCAGAGTTAATTGTTAGATGTAAACCGCTGCTGATCACTGGAAGGAGCGGTATAAAAATGTGCTCAAATAAAAATAAATAAAATAAATAATAAACAGAGGGGTTAGTCGGTTATAGAGGCAGAGCTCCTCTCCGACGTTTTCCCTGATCAAGTCTGAGACCCTTTTCCCACAAAAAATAGTGATACTTCTTTTCTAGTTAGAGAGTGAAACAAGTTTTTTGTGCTATTGTTTTATTATTGTTCCAACAAACCCGTTGAATTTTTGTTGTTTTTCACAATGGTGGTGGTAGTGGCAGTGCTCCGCTGTCCTGCTCTATCAGGGTGCGAAATAAAGACAAACACACTTTGGAATAAAGATAAGCAGTTTATTTATAAAATATCCAAAAAAAGAAGGTAACTTGATAGCAAGTAATTCGCTTATTCACATATAATTAATTAGAAAAGATAACTTGAAAGCAGGTGATTTGCTTATCTACAAACAGCAAGACACAAGAAAATGATACATCTCCGACAGAGCTATGAACTTCATCTCATGCCACACTTCGACTCAATAAGTCCCAGATTCAGCCAGGCATGAGAGACTTCTCAGTTGGGAAAATCCTAGGCAGTGCGCGTGTTCACGCCATAGGTGAGACCCCTTTTCTCTCTCTCCTGGCTGAAAAAGGCACCCATTTAATCTTGTTGCAAGAGCAATCAGTAATTTTCCTTCAGTTGACATACACATAGAATAGGATCCAGCTATCCATTAAACATAATCAAGATGCTAGCCAGGCATCCGAGAATGCTCAAGGGAGGGGCATCAAGCAACTCTTTGCCTGTTCGCATCTAAGGCATTCCCTCGCTTAATCTACCAGTCGGGGCTAGGGGGAGGAGCCTTGATACCGTTAGGAGCTGCCGCCGTCGGGCGCGCCCGTGCCTGAGGGTCTTGCCAGAGGGCCCTTTGGCGTGGCCCTTAGGCGGGGACGTGATAGGAAATACGCAAAACTATCAACAACAAAAGTAAGAAAACTAATGGTAAGCTACTAAATCATATCAATATTTCATCAACCTACCCTAATAATTCAATTTAAAAACCTACCTAATCTATTCTTCCTCACAATTAATAACTCGTATATCTAACTACCTAAAAGTTCATATTAGTTTCTTAAACATGCATACAACTTATCAATTTATACTTCTATATTTGAATATGTTATTCCTTACACAGCAAGCTTTACCAAACGCTGTAGTAATTAATCCTATTTGTCCAAACTATGCTAGGTATAATAATAGTTTCAAACAACTTCATCATCATAATCAAAAACGTAAGAAATTAATTAAAATTCATTCTTCATCATCTAAACATAGCACTAGAAATCCAATTCTTTATTCGCCCATTAAGTGTGTTTTAATGAATGCAAGGTCAATACGGAATAAACCAATTATCTATGATTATATTAAAGATCAAAAGCTTGATATCATTTGCATCACTTAAACCTGGTTAAAAGAGACAGATCCAGTATGGCATATCTGACCCAGTATGGCATATCTTATTGTTCTTATCATAAACCATTATTAAGAAGGGACCCAGGATATCAGTGGTTGACCCCAGTACAAGCATTGTGGAACCTGTGTCTTTTGGGGAAACTGCTAGGTACGTATGACCTAGATTGGCCACTGTTGGAAACAGGATATTGGGTTTGATGGACCTTGGTCTGACCCAGTATGGCATATCTTATGTTCTTATCAAATTATTTTAAACCAAATTGCCCCTTTAGATTATGATATATTTAATTGTCCTAGAGAACATAAAAAAGGAGGAGGAATCTTAATATTAACAAAAACAACCTTTAAGTTCAAAGCTATTTCAACTAACAATTCAACTGAAACAACTTCAATTATATCAAATCACCACCTCAATGTTTGCCTCACATATAGACCACCTAATGCTGCTAAGGATCACCTCTCAACAATTTTAGAATGAATTTGCACTTATACCTCTCAAATTAAACCATTAATTGCATTAGGTGATTACAGTCTATCATCATCACCTTTTAATGAGTGCAGATCTTTCTTAAAAGCAGTGAAATCTTTAGGTTATCAACAGATAATTAACCAACCTACATACCAACATGGAACCACTCCTGATCTAATTTTTTGCCCTGAGCAACTGTTTTCACAAAACCAAATTACAGTCCCAAAATCTACCCCAGTACCTTGGTCTGATCATTATAATCTCCAGGAACAAGCAGGAATGAGTCTTCACATATGGGTACGTCGGTACCGACGGAGTCTGCGCGGGAACGCTCCCCAGCGTCCAATCAGAACGCTTTTGGAAGCATCCCAACATGCTTGCGTGCTGCCTTCCCGCCTTTCCCAACTGCCTCTCCTCAGTTTTCGTTTTTCCGCGGAGCCGGCAGGACGTCCTTCTATCACCGCAGAAAATTCTTCTTTTATTTTTTGGTTTTCTTGTGGTCGCGTCTGCCTTCCCCGACGCCACCGGTACCTCCGGTGTTTCTTTTCTTTTTTCTTCTAAATTTTCCTTGTAAGGAATACCCTTTTTCCTTCTTAGGGCCTGACGTTTTTTTCGGCCTGCTAGGCCTACTCTTTTTCCTCATGGAAATGCTAGCCACTATCCCTAAGAAATGTTCAAACTGTGGCGGTACAAATTTCATTTTAGATACTCATAATTGGTGTCTGCCCTGCTTGGGTCCTGACCACTATCTGCTGGAGTGTCCCTCCTGCAACAGTATAGCCGGAAGAAGTCTTCAGCATCGAGTTCACCTTCAGGGCACCGACCACCCTTTCTTCTTCACAGGATCAGGTAACCCAAAAACAGTCTGTTAAGACTAGCCAGCCCTCGAGTGGTAGATCTCATGCACAGCATAGAGATGCCTCTGGCCTTGCCCTCGAGGACACACTGGCTTTAAAACCCCGGTAGGAGTCTTCGGCCTCCAAATCCTTAGTGGGGTTTCAGGTTGTTCCTGAGGTTCACCCCTCTCTGAACATACCTGAGCCATGCTCGGTGGTGGCATCCGCTTCGAGCGGTACCGATACCCCGGCATCGGCAATAGTGTTGGATGAAACATTCCTCACCAAAGATCGTAGTCTGGCGTCCTCGGCTGTGGGCCCGTTGGATACACTGCAGACCGGTCTTCCAGTATCGGTATCGATCCCAGTACCGGTACTGGTACCGACGCCGGTACCCTCCAGATATGCATCGATAGACTCGCTTCCCTCGATGCCGAGTCTGGAATCGATCTCCAGTCTGGATGACTGGGTACTGACTCACCTTGGTACCGATACCGGATGGTACCGAAGGCACGGTTCCGATGATCCATGTCGGGCACTCTCGGTTTCTTCGATACTATTAGAGCTGTCACCGGCTGGCCTTCATCCACCGGTATCGGATACGGTGCCGGAGTCGGTACCGGTATCCACATTACCATTGCTGTCGGTACCTTCCATGCTTCTCTCATCAGGCTCGCTTCCCTCGGTACCGAGTTTGGAATCGATCCCTAGCATGGATGATGCGCTACCGACTGTTGCTGGTCCCGACCTCCTGCGGTACCGGCGACCATCCTCTAAGGATCCGATACTTCACCCTTTAGGGTCTTCTATTCCTCTAAATTTGGATAGATCCCTGGGTGCCAATGCTAGTTCTTCAACAGATCTAGCCTGTCCTCCTCTTTCTAGAGCATAGGTGTCAAACCTGTCCTGGAGGGCCACAATCCTGCCAGGTTTTGGGATAGCCCTAATGAATATGCATGAGATATATATGCATTAGAGATAGCCTGCCAACCTGACTGGTTTGTGGCCCTCCAGGACTGGATTTGGAGACCCCTGCTTTACACCTCTGTCATTTAAGATTGTGAGTGGGCAAGGTGCAGATGTCCAAGACATCAAAAAGGTTAGATAGAATTTGTCACATTCCTCCTCACTTCTCACCACCACCAAAATATTGTCCATTAGACATCTTTTTGGTGGTGGTGAGAATCGAGGATGAATGTGACACATTCTAGCTACCCTTTTGATGTCTAGGACATCTGTACCTTGCCCACTCACCATCTTAAATGACAGAGGTGTAAAGCAGTGGTCTCCAAATCCAGTCCTGGAGGGCCACAAACCAGTCAGGTTGGCAGGCTATCTCTAATGCATATATATCTCATGCATATTCATTAGGGCTATCCCAAAACCTGGCAGGATTGTGGCCCTCCAGGACAGGTTTGACACCTATGCTCTAGAGGATTTCCCTCTGGGGATTTTTCTTTTCAAGCATTCCTGCTTGATATGGCAAAGTCACTTGCCATTTCTATACTGGGTCAGGATCCTACACCAGGGAATACAGAATCCCTGTATCTTCCCTGGAGTCCAAAGGAGAACATCATGCTTCCTGTGCATCAGACCTTGCAGGATCTCCTCTTTCGAATGTGGGAAACTCCTTTAACGGTACCCCCACCTTATAGGGCAACTGATCTTTTATATAAGGTGCCCCCCTCTCCAGGTTTTCAAAAGACTCAACTTCTTCATCATTCCATTGTTGTAGAATCAGCAATGAGGCGTATTAAGAGTACTAAAAAGCACTCTTCTTATACGCCAGGTCGTGAGTCTAAGACTTTAGATGCCTTTGGACACCAAACCTTCCAGGCATCCATGCTTTCAGCAAGAATTCTCTCATATATTTTTTATATGGGATTATCTCTTGAAGAGGTCACAAAGAAATTACTGCTTTTGACCCCTTTTCTTCAAGAGCCCAAAAGAGCAGACTATTCTTTATTGGTTAGTCATGCTCAAAATATCTCTAAGTTCCTTACTCGTGCTTCCCTAGACTCCTTTGAGTCTGCTAGCAGAACTTCTGCTATAGATGTAGGGACACGACGTAAAGCCTGGCTCCAAGTTTCAGACTTGGACAAATGGGCACAAGAAAGACTGGGAAATACTCCTTGCACTGGAGAAAATCTTTTTAACAAGGAGTCTTTACTCCAAGTTGCTCAGTTAACCACTGACTGCTGTTTCCAGAGGCTGTTCTACACCTTCCTCTTTTCCAGTTGGTAGGAAATTTCCTAACAAACTTTCTTCCCCTAAGAGAAAAAGGTTTTATCCATCTTCTGCCCATCATACAGATGTTTCCAAACAGGGGAAACATCACACTGGTCTAAAGAAACCACAACCTCAACAGGTTCAGCAAACCCAGCAGTCGCAGGGTTTCAGATAGATTATCATTACATCTCCTGTTTGGTGGTTAGAGTTTGCAGTCTGCTTCTTTTCACTTGAAGCATCTACACTAATTTCATCCTAAATTCTCATGGATCTCTCTTCACGAGACATCCTTTCTTTTTGCTCTAAGAGTCTTTATGATGATCATGCCTTATAGTTAACAGGTTTCTCTTCCTCTTACTAGGAAAAAAGAGGTGACAACTATCAATAAGACAGTTTTCCCTGTACTAGCATGTATCATCTTACCTTTCAGAGACTTACTACATAGTCAGTCTCCTTCAACTCTGTCTACCTCCCTCTTACTATAACATTCGGTTTGTGAGAGTGGCTCTATTACACAGGTAAGCCCCTATGGTCCTCTACCCATTCCACAAGGGGATTTTCCCTTCCAGAGTTGTCTCCCCTTTTTCTTACTTTAGGGCAGCTCATCAGACAATAGGGAAGTCTTACCACTCCTACTTATGTCTGTTCCTTTTTTTTCCAATCTAAAAAAAAAAAAAAAAAAAAAGGAAATTTTTTTTTTTCCGCTGCCCTGATAGTTGCTGCAAATGCAGCAATTCCTAGTGGTTCAGCCACTAGTTCTGTTCACCACACAACCAGGGTTTCTCCTCCACTAGCAATCCTTCTAGCCTCAGTGCTAAACCCCAAACAGGTTATCAACCTTTTTTGGAAACCCTATTATCACAGACTTGTTGGTTGACTTCTATTCTTCGCCCCCTTGTTTTTGGCAGAATAGTTTGTTACCTACTGGCTTTAACCAGCCAGTTTTTTCTTCTAACCAACCTCTAACATGCTCTCTGCAACCCTACAGAGTAGCTTTGCACTATGGGCCCTTGCTAGAGAGCATTAGTATCTAGCAGATAATCCCAGATGGTTAGGAGGGGTTCACCCAGTCATGCTCCCATGACTGGTAGGTGTTCCCTACCCTTACCATCTCATCTAAAATCTCTTTTTGAGACAAAAGACACAGGCCTTTCATCACGTGAAAACCTAAATAATGGCCAATTCCCTGACTTGGTCCATATCTCCTTTGGACTTCTCGCCAGGGATAGTTTTCTTTCAGTTGCAGTTCAAGGACGCCTGATACCCATCTTGCCCTCATAGGCGGGTCAATATGGTATCTCTTTCCAGTGGCGTCCTCTATCCATTCACCATACTGCAGTTCTAGAGAGATCTGGACTTGCTGCTTGCAGACTGAAGTTATCCTCTGCATTTTTCACGTAGGCCATCCTGGTTATTCAAGAGCTTGAATTCTTAAAGGCATCTAGACTCCTTCTTGTCAGGGAGACCATTCCTCTGACTCTGTCAACTATAACCAGGGAAAGAAGAATCTCTATACATATATTCAAGCAGGTATCACCCTTCTTGTTATTAGATGAATCTTCCCTCTATCCCCATATCCCTATGGGTATCTAGTTATATAGCCATGTCTCCATCTACTTACATGGAGACCTGTGTCTATATGTCTACATATATATCTGTATGTATCTTCCGCTCAGGTATATCTGTGTGTGTGTGTGTATATATATATATATATATATATATATATATATATATATATATATATATATATGTATACCTGTCAAGATGCATCCTCTAGGTAGATATGTATCTACGTACTTATCTCTTTGTCTAGGTTCATATATCCATATATTCCTATATGACTCTGACAGATGTGCACTACCCCTATCAATGCTGTGCCAGCATGCTTGGGGTTCTACACATATAACCACTCCCTGTGGTAATTAACTAATTTTTTGTTTCTCTTACCATAACCTTTCAGGTTTAGGTACCTCTGAAGCTTTCCATGTACCTTTCTTTCCTAATTGACCTCATTTAGGAAAGACATCACGGATTTTCAGTTAATCTAAAGCTGTAATGCTTCATAAGTCTGTCCTTACTTTGTTATTGGATATAGGGGTCTCCATAACCCTTCTCTCCTACAGGGACTATTTTCTTTGTTAGTCCAAATCGGTCAGACTTATTTTTCCTTTTGGTCCTAGCATTGTACTGTTCTTCGACCCAAAGGGCTTAAGCTTTGTCTAATAGTACTTCTGCGTTTTCCGCTGAAGCCCTACCTCATTGTACTACCCCAGTTTCCCCTGGGGCTATTTCTCACCCTGATGGGTTCTGACCTCCACTTGTTTTTCCTACAGTTTGTTACCTCTACTTCACAGTGAGGCACTCCTTGAGGATCTTCTACTGGCTCTTCTAACAGATCCATAAGAACCTCAATAGACTTTTTTACAGTACCACCAAGGGAGGTCCATATTAGAATATTGCACTCAATATTTTACTACTAAATGTCATCTATACAGGATCTTCCTCCATAGAAGTCCTGTTCTAGTCCAGCTGTTCCACAGCACCTCTTCTATAATTCAACTCCTACCCTCCATCCCCAGGATGCCTGAGGTCCTGAGGAGTAGCAGAGCTCTTTCTAGATTCGCTACATGCTAGGACTCCCTCTGGGCATCTTAGCGGGGTGTCCCCATATGTGAAGACTCATTCCTGCTTGTTCCTGGAGATAGCACAGTTATTTACCTGTAACAGGTGATCTCTAAGAACAGCAGGAATAAGTCTTCACAACCCACCCACCTCCCCTAGGAGTTGCTTTTCTCTATCTCTATCTTTCGCTTTCTTGCTCTCTCTCTCTTTGCCTCAGCTTTAAAACTTAACTGAGGAGAGGCAGTTGGGAAAGGCGGGAAGGCAGCACGCAGGCGTGTTGGGATGCTTCCAAAAGCGTTCTGATTGGACGCTGGGGAGCGTTCCCGCGCAGACTCCGTCGGTACCGACGTACCCAGATGTGAAGACTTATTCCTGCTGTTCCCAGAGATCACCTGTTACAGGTAAGTAACTGCTTTATCTCATTTACCTTGCAACTACAAATATCCTCTAACAACTTAAAAGATGATTACAAGGCTAGAAAATTTAGAGCTTTCCATAAAGAGGATTTTCTTAAGGACATTGTTCCATAATTGCAACAAAACTGCACTGAACTGGATAAAGCCATAGAAAATTGGAATAATATCATTTCAAATGCTGCGCTAGCCCCAAAAAAGAATAAAGTACATATGTGTAGGAAGAAGAATGCACCATGGTATTCTAATGAAATCAGAGAGGCAAAGCGATTGCTAAGAAAACTTGAGCGTAAATGGAGACTAACTGAATCTCAATATGTAAAATTCCTATTTAATGTAGAACAAATGGAATATAATAAGCTAATAAATGACCGTAAACAACAATACCATACAAATCTAATAATGAAAGCAACTAACAAGCCAAGGGAACTATTAAACGTTGTTCAGCAACTTACAGAAGTGACCACTTTATATGGTGATCCTCAAATAGACCCCCAAAAATTTGCAAATTACCTGATAAGTTGTTTTATGAAATAGCATTTTTGCTTATCTACATTACAATACCACCAACGTTGGTTTAAACCTTGTACTGAATCCACAAAAGTCTGGAAGAATTTTTCTTTACCAACTTTAAAGCAGATTTGAAAATATAATCAGCACACTTAATACAACAATTTCCCCAGCTGATCCATGTCCAGTAGAATGGATTAAAAGCACTAAAAATCATATTAGCTTTCACATTGTAAATTTTGTAAATAATGACTATTCCACTTGAGTCGACCAAATGTACTCAAACAACTAGAAACAGAGCCTTTACCTTTTATGCCCCCAGGTTCTGGAACAATCTCCCACATCATATCCGAGCAATCAAAGACCTCTCTACCGTTCAGAAAAGCCCTTAAACACCACCTATTCTGCCTTCACTTCTACCCTAACCTAACACAATCACCCCCTGCACCCCAACTCACTCACTCAGCCTCTGACATTCCAACAACATAACTCTTGACAATGTACAAAACATACCCACTCTCAAGTACACTCTGTCTAGACGATTAGATGACATTGTTTCTTGCATTACGATTCCAACTTGCAATATAAACTGTAAATAGTTACAACAACCACTGTTGTTGATTTGTATATAGTTACCCTTGTTACAGTCCCATGTTCCAATCCTGTTACAATGTAAGCAAAAGATCTTTGTTCTGATGCAAAATTTTGTTGTTTGTAAACCGCACTGAAACTGAAAAGCGCAGTATATAAGAACTGTAAATAAATAAATAAATAAATTTACCACCTATACTAAAGAGTGCTATAATTCGACCAGTCTATAAAGGGAAATCACTAGATATCACTGACCCAAAGTCAGGGGTGGGCAATTCCGGTCCTGGAGGGCTGCAGACCAGTCAGGTTTTCATGATGTCCCTAATGAATATTCATGAGATCTATTTGCATCCACTGCCTTCCATTGTATGGAAATAGGTCCATGAATATTCATTAGGGACATCATGAAAACCTGACTGGTCTGCGGCCCTCCAGGACCGGAATTGCCCTCCTCTGCCCTAAGTCATACCGTCCTATTTCGATTACAATTTATCTCAAAAATTATAGAAAAAGTAGTACAGAATCAGTTGCAAGATCACATTGACTCGTATGCCCCTTTGGATATACATCAGCATGGATTTAAACCTAATCGCAATGTGGAAACTTTACTTATTTCTCTCTTTGATAATCTTATTACAGGCCTTGAAAAAAATAAATTATTTCTATTAATCTTCATCGATGTCTCAGCAGCATTTGATACTGTGTCTCACACAATGTTACGTCTACAAGATATTATCTTATGCAACAATACATTAAAATGGTTTACCTCTTATCTAACCAATCGTATGCAGTTAGTAAAATATGGTGACAAAAAAATCCTCTCAATTCTCGACAGGACAAGGCATACCTCAAGGTTCAGCTTTATCATCTATTCTCTTTAATATTTATATTCAACCCATATGTCAAATTATTAATATTCATGAAATTAATTATCATTTATACGCTGATGACATTATGGTTTATACTACAATTGACCAAAATACATTTGATACAACAAAAATTAATAACTGTTTGGCTGATGTGAATGATTGGCTTAACAACAACAACTTAAAAATAAATTCTGACAAAACAGAAGCAATGTTCATATCTAAATGCCAGTTCTTAAAACTACCAATTAAAATTAATTTATTAAATAGAGAAATAAAAATTAAAGATGAAGTAAGATATTTAGGTGTAACATTAGATAAATATTTAAATTTAAAATCTCATATAAACAAAATTGCGTCAAAAGCATACCATCGTTTAAAGATTATAGGAAGACTAAAACCAATACTAAATACAAATCACTTTCGCACGGTATGTCAGGCAGTCATAACACCTCTACTTGATTTTGGAAACATCTTGTATCAAGGTCTTCCTAAACACCCTATCCATCCTCTCCAATTAATTCAGAACACCACTGCGCGTATTATAACTAGTTCTACAAAATTTGAACATACAAATCCTGTCCTCAAACAGTTGCATTTCCTTCCGGTTATTGCAAGAGCAAAATACAAAAACCTAATGACTATTTTCAAAAATTTTCAGCAGTCCTCAGTGTATATTCTATAATCTACAATTTCAAAAGACAAGAGTATAAGACCAAGACAATCTCAAAATATCAATAAACTTAATACTCCTTTGAACTTCAATAAATAAAAACAAATGACTTCTAAAAGAGCGTTTTCCTTTATGGCACCAGAGTTATGGAATTCTATTCCTGAAGATTTAAGAACTCAGGAAGACATTAAGGACTTTCGCAAATCATTATAAACTTATTTATAGAATCATTTGGTGAAATAACTTAATTGACCATTATGAATATTTAATTTCACTATGATTATAGGGGTATGTTTACTAAACTGTCTTAATGTTACCGGTGCTAGTTGCAGCGATAATGTGAAGAATGCCATATAAGGCGTGGGCGTTCCGGTCCTAAGGTAACAAGAATCTGTATCGTGCGATAGTGGGTGCCGTTAACCCTAAGTACATGCCAGCACAGTGTTAGAAGCTATAAAGATGTAGCCCACTGGTTACTGCAATGACAGTGGAGGCAGAGGTCATGGGTTCGATTCCGCAGTGGTGTAATCTAAAAAGGCTGTCAGGCATTTTCTTTTAATTTAAATCAGTACTGCCAGCAAAAACACCCTCACAGTGCCGTAACCTAAGGTGCCTCATAAGGCGCCCTATAAGGCGCCCCATAGGTCACATTATAAAGTGCCTGTCCGCCAAGGCATCCTATAACTTACCAAACTCATCCAATCCGTCCCATCAAATAGAAATAGGAGACATGCAGCATTAAACTCACTAACAACCCCAAAGGCTATAACAACGTGCAGCCTATCAACATCAAACAGAGCTTTCATGTTTAGCGCACCAAAATACTGGAATGCTCTCCCACCTGATCTCCGCGCCATAACCGACCTAACCCAGTTCAGAAAGGCCCTTAAACTGCACCTTTTCATCAAATACTACCCTACATGAACCGTAACATAACAGCCTCACCCTAGTATAATCCACAATATCCCTCTTGTTCCAAGCATCACTGCTAATTTTATGTAAATAGTTCGAGCATGCTATCTAGCTAATAGATTATATACTCCATGTAAATAGTTCTCCCATGTTATCCAAGTTGATACTCCTGTTATATATAATACCAAACAGCCTGTTGTTCTGGTTCCTTTCTGTTATTTGTAAACCGCGCTGATGTCAAAGAGTGCGGTATATAAGAAGTTGAAATAAATAAATAAATAAATAAAATAAATAAATAATGTGCCCTATAGGGCGCCTATGAGGCACCTTAGGCTACAGCACTGTGAGGGTGTTTCTGCTGGCAGCACTGATTGAAATGAAAAGGAAAAGCCTCAGACAGCATTCTTAAATAACACCACTGTGGGATCAAACCCATGATCTCTGCCTCTACAGTCATTGAAGTAGCCAGTGGGCTACATCTCTATAGCGTCTAACACACCACTGGCTGGCTACAGAAAGACCTGCAGGTCACCACACAAACTGTCTGCTGTGGTTACCAGGATAGGGTAAACCCACACGTACCCATGATGCACTGCACATGCAGATCAGCAGCCTACATCTGATCACAAGATGGGGTATGCGCCTCTATAGCACCCCGGCCTGGTAGGGGGAACTGATCGTGTGTGTTACTGGCACAGAGTAGCTACAGACCGTGACATCGTGCGGTTCCTGTGCTCACCCTGAGGGTGAAGTGGGGGGCCCTGCACCAGGTCCCCAGCACATGGCATGGCTGAGAGAGGCTGCGCTGCAGGTCCCCATCAGTGCCAGTGTGTGATGGGTAGTCCCTGCAGACACACCTAGGATACACCTGTGTCCATCTGTATTTCCCAGTCATGTCTAGGCTTTGTGGACTACGATGCACCCAGAATAGTGCATATCCTGTGTGGGTGCCATGGTCACATGTTATAAGTGAAGGGTGGTGTTCGGACCCCAAAGCAGATTATGTAGCACCACCCAACCTGCCCCTGTGGGTCAGGGTGGGGGACAGGATCTCCCACCAACAGATCCACATTCTACATCTCTGCAATGGTGGCAGTAGAGGGGAATGGGCACCCTACAGGGAGGTCATTGCAGATCTGTATGCATTACATAGGACAGTAGGCCTGGAAAGGTTCAGCTGCCCCCCACCCCTATCTGACATTCACCAGCAGAGGGCACGGTCAGTCTCCACCCATTGCACCCTGCAAGGTGTTCCAGCCATACACATGCTAACTGCAAACAGTCCACTAGCTAGTACATAGTGCATGTTCCTGGAGGAACCATGTGCACCCAAAAATGGGATGTGAGCACACACACCAAGCAGGTATGTCAGTGATTGGGCCCCAGAAAAGGGAACCCAGAGATATCACGTGAGAGAAATATATATAGCACTATGGGGTAACCTAGCCATGCCGTGGTCACTGCTCAGTCAGGGTGAGAGTGACCTCCCAGCATGACATTCTGTGGCCACCCTGTCCATGCAGGTGGTGGCCAGGCACTACAATGTCCCAGCCATTGCCCTATGCCCTGTGCCAGGGGTCTGCAACCTTTAAGACATAAAGAGCCACTTGGACCCGTTTCCGAAGGGAAAAAAAAACCTGGGAGCCGCAAAACCATTGCGACATTTAAAACAAATCTAACACTGCATATATTGTTTCTTACCTTAATGCTATATACGACCCCCTACTTTTCCTGTTAAAATATAGGTGTTTGGCCTATACTCGCCGTATAAGACTACCCCTCTTCCTTCGCACACCAAAAAAATACGCCAGAAAATATCACAACAACAAGTAACAATATTTGATTTCAAAATTATGATGATTTTGTAGTCAAATCACTAATATGAAATAAAATTATTTTTTCTACCTTTGTTGTCTGACCAATTTATTCTTTGATCATGCTGGTCCCGATCTGAGGCTTCTGCTTTCCTGTCTTCTCTTAGCTCTCTTTCTGTGGTCTATGGTCCATCTGCCATTTCTTATCTCTTCTTTCGTTTTCTTCACTTCTTTCCATCAGCCTATTTCCAGTCCCAGTAACCCTCCCCAATATCAGCCCCTTTCCAGTCCTCACTCCCAGTACCTTCCAATGTCAACTTGCATTCCCATGATTGCCACTGGTGTCCATTTCCTTCCAATCCCCCTCCTTCCCCACTGACCAGTCCCTTCTAGTACAAATACCATGGCAGCCTTAGCCCCCAGTTATCTTCCAGGGCCAGCAGCTCTATCCTCCCCTCCCCACAATCATCCCATGCCCATTCAACCCCCCCCTCACATCACGCTTCCAGTGCTAATCCCCCCTCAACCCCATTTCAAGTGCTATCCTCCCCTAATCAGCCCAATACCAGTCCTACCCCCCATCAGCTCATTACCAGTCCTAGCCTCCCCTAATCAGCTCATTTCCAGTGCTAGTCCCCTCAACCCCATTACCAGTGCTCCATCCCTCCATGTCAGCCCCCCTCCCTCCATCCATATCAGCTCCCTCCCTCCATGTCAGCCCCCTCCATCCCTCCATGTCAGCCCCCTCCCTCCATCCATATCAGCTCCCTCCCTCCATGTCAGCCCCCTCCATCCCTCCATGTCAGCCCCCCTCCCTCCATCCATATCAGCTCCCTCCCTCCATGTCAGCCCCTCCATCCATCCATGTCAGCCCCCCTCCCTCCATCCATAGCAGCTCCCTCCCTCCATGTCAGCCCCTCCTCCCTCCATCCATCCATGTCAGCCCCCTCCCTCCATCCATATCAGCTCCCTCCCTGCATGTCAGCCCCTCCTCCCTCCCTCCTTTCATGTCAGCCCTCCTCCCTCCATCCATGTCAGCCCCCCTCCCTCCATCCATATCAGCTCCCTCCCTCCATGTCAGCCCCCCTCCCTCCATCCATCCATATCAGCTCCCTCCCTCCATGTCAGCCCCCTCCATCCCTCCATGTCAGCCCCCCTCCCTCCCTCCATCCATATCAGCCCCCCTCCCTCCATCCATATCAGCTCCCTCCCTCCATGTCAGCCCCCTCCATCCCTCCATGTCAGCCCCCCTCCCTCCATCCATATCAGCTCCCTCCCTCCATGTCAGCCCCTCCTCCCTCCATCCATCCATGTCAGCCCCCCTCCCTCCATGTCAGCCCCCCTCCCTCCATCCATATCAGCTCCCTCCCTCCATGTCAGCCCCCCTCCCTCCATCCATCCATATCACCACCCTCCCTCCATGTCAGCCCCCCTCCCTCCATGTCAGCCCCCTCCCTCCATCCATGTCAGCCCCCCTCCCTCCATCCATATCTGCTCCCTCCCTCCATGTCAGCGCCCACCCGTCATAGGCAGCCGCGGCGCCCAGCCTCTTACGGAACCGCGGCTGGGCTTTTAAAATCATCTCGGAGCCCTGCCTGTCTTGAAGGGCTCCGTGCCGCATTGTCCCGCCTCCAAACTTCCTTTAGAGGCGGGACAATGCTGCACGGAGCCCGTCAAGACAGGAAGGGCTCCGAGATGATTTTAAAAGCACAGCTGCGGTTCCCTAAGAGGCAAGGAGCCGCTGCTGCAGAAGAAGGGAGGGAGCTTACAACACTATTGCCTGTCACCGGGCGGGCAGTGTGCTCCGGAGCCGCGGCAAAGGTGAGAAAGAGCCGCATGCGGCTCCGGAGCCGCGGGTTGCCGACCCCTGCCCTGTGCAGATGCTACCTACCTAGGCCGCCCTATCCAGGCCATACCCACAATACCTTGCTCCTCATTATGCACATTGGCAGGCTAACACTGGAAACAGTGCAAGCATTGTGGGCTCAGTAAGGTGTAGGCAGCCACATAACACTGGATAGACATACGCACACTACCAGACCTATTTCAGCATTGTGCAAATATGGAGGTGGTTGGCAGCCCTGGCCGCCACACCAGTCCTGGGCACAGTGCAGGCATTGCTGTGGTACTCAATACTGTTAGGGTCACTCCCCGGGGGAGCTAAACACTGTCAGAAACAAAACCTGAAACACACTCCACAGATATCAGAAAGGTTGATATGGTGAATCCCTGTCAACAAATTGTGTTCAACTTAGGATTTGTTATCTGACATTATTCATAGCAACCTTTTGATATATGTGGAACGTGTTTCCACGTTTAAGACGGCATTGCTAAAGTATGCAGATGCTAGTATTGGTAGATGCTGCTGCGCTCAGGGCCCAACAGCCTGACTCTCCATGAGCCGCTGCATAGTGGGCCTGTGGGTGTTTGTGTGCCTGTCGGCAGCTGCTCTAGGACAGAGGTTCCCAACTCCGGTCCTGGTGGGCTAAACATGGTTCAGGTTTTCATGCTGTCCCTAATGAATATGATGGGTACATTTACATACAATGGGGGTGGTGCATGTAAATGCATCTCATGCATATTTATTAGGGACATCCTGACAACCTAAATGGTGTTGGGCCCTCCAGGACTGGAGTTGGGGAAACTCTGCTCTAAGGATTGCACATGTTTATGGTGTATGTGCTCTGTAGGGTACAATATAGGCGTTTATGGCCTGTTACTTTTATCTGCAATAAAGATTCTGTCTTTATTACCACGGTTTAATAAGGGTAAAATGAAGGGAGATGGTCTGCAGGAGCCACAGCTGGGACTTGAACCTGTGACCTTCTGCCCCTGAATATACTGGCTGTGTGATAAAAGACCAAGGAGAGCAGTAGGTGCCTGCACACTGCCAAAGGAAACCAAAAAAGCAGGCACAAAAGAGACTGGCGAACGTTCAATTCAGGAAAACCCCTTTTATTGGCCCCTATGCGTTTCGACTCAAAAGCCTTCTTCAGGGGGTCTTTAGAGGGAGCAAACCTCAAAAGAAATGACATTGAATAAGAATAAATGAACATAAATAAACATAACACAAAATATTTAAAAACAATATGTTATAAAATCATAAACATTCAAAATATAATAATTTTAATAACAGTAATAAAAATAAAATTAAAATCACTCCTTTGTACCATGTATAATATAATAACATGAACCAAATTTCATAAAAAAGTATATTAAACATATGGAGACACAAATAAACATGCAAATTAATAAAACCTCAAGAGTGCAAAGAGTGTTTCCTACATCGATCAGTATTCTCCAGGTTTTCCATTTTCAATTGCATTGCCAGATTATCCTTCACCAGAGCCGCGTTCTGCGACTCCAAGCACCAGACCTCAGAATCAAGGTCTGAGCGGCAATGCACCAAATCAGTAGAAAACTGTGTTGTATACTATGCCAAACTCTGGGATAACAAGTTATCAGAGGTCTGGAGACCTTGAATGGCTTCCCACAAAGTCTGCAAACTAACTTTCAACGGACAAACAAGAAACTCTGGATGGAACTGTAGACGAAGATGCACTCACAGTTTCAGAGGAAATGACCACAGAACTCTCCACTCCTTCCAAACGTTGTCCCAAGGGGTCTTCCAAAGCTGGGACTGCCACCATGGTCCACCACCACCCGCTGCTCTCCCAATTCCTTCTGGAGTCGCAGCGTCGGGGCTGATGTCTCCAGAGCCAGATGCCGCAGCCAGCCTGAAGCTCACTGCCAAAGACCCAGCAACAGCTCTCCCTCCGGGAGATAGTGAAACTGCCTTTAAGGAGCCCAAGAAGTTCTCTGGTACAGCCGCAGACTCAAGCAAGACACCACCGGAAGTACTTTTCAGCACAGGGGTCTCCAGAGCGAAAAAGGGGGTGATGGGAGGCTGGGCCGGTGTAGATGTTCCACCGGGGCCCAGGCTTAAAACCTTAGCCGGAGCAACCTGGGTTTTTGCCTTCTGGGGAGGAGTAGCCTAGTGGTTGGTGCAAGGTACTTCAGGCTGGAAGGTCGGGGGTTCAAATCCCACTAGAGGACAGCAACCTTGGGCCGGAAGGACTGGGGTTTCTAATCCCACAGATGCTCCTTGTGGTCTTGGGCAAGCCACTTAACCCTCCATAGCCCATGTTCCCTGTAAGTGTTAGTGTATGTATCTCATATCCCCGCATGTTAAATGTATCCCCCAATTGTGTTGTGACTGCTTTGATTGAAGGATAAGGCGGTATACAAAAACTGTCTAAATAAAAAAAATAAAAATCTCAGGGAAGCAGTCCTCCCTCACGTCTGTGTGCTACCGTCATCTTGCCATGCCCCCTGCCAATCACATTGGTCAAGAATTGATCTTCACTGCCTGGATGTCTTATTGCCATTTAAAATTGAACATGGCCAAAACTGAACTTCCTATTTTTCCTCCTAAACCCTCCTCTCTCTTTCCTCCTTTCTCTCTCTGTTGACAACACTCTTTTACTTTGTTTCTCAGCCCGCAACCTCTGGTCATCTTTGACTCCTCCCTCTCTTTCTCCACACACATCCGACTGATTGCTAAAACCTGTCGTTTCTTTTTCTATAACATTAACAAAATTTGCCCCTTCATTTCCGAACACACTACTAAAACATGTATCCAGTCTTTAGTCGCCTCCCCTCTAGACTATTGCAACCTTCTCCTTGCTGGTCTCCCTCCAAGTCATCTCACTCCCCTTCAATCTGTTCAGAACTCTGCTGGGCGGCTAGTCTTCCGCCAGCCCTGATATACTCATGCAACCCCCCCCCCCCTCAATTCCCTTCATTAGCTCCCCTTTCGTTTCTGTATCCAATTCAAACATTTCCTTCTGACCTATAAATGCATTCATCCTACTGCTCCTCACTACTTTTCCTCTCTCCCTACACCCGCCTCGTGAACTCCGCTCTTCCTCTGGTTTGCTTCTGTCTATGTCCTTTTCTTCCACTGCCAACTTCAGACTTTGATCCTTTCACCTTGCAGCTCCTGATGCCTAGAACAAACTACCTGAGTCTGTATGTCAGGCTTCATCTCACTCCCTTTTCAAATCCATGCTGAAGGCTCACCTCTTTGAGGCTGCTTTTGGATCCTGACCCCTTGTTTTCCTTGTCTCCTTTCCTTTCCCTATTTTTTACCCTTCTTCTCAGCTATTGTATTGTCTGTCTTGATTAGATTGTAAGCTCTGACAAGTAGGGACTGTCTCTTATATGTATCTGTACAGTGCTGCGTATGCCTTGTAGCACTATATAAATGATTAAGAGTAGCAATAGTAGTAACATGAGGAGCTGTGAGGAATTATCGGACTAGATAAGTAGAGCAGGATATTTGTATACGCTAGTTTGTGAATGATATGGTATACCTTCAATTGTATTCTGTAGCACAAGGAAAGCCATTGGAAACTCTTTAAAGCCGGAATAATGTGATTGTATTTTATAGTGTTGGTTAAGAATCTAGCAGCAGAGTTTTAGAAGCATTGGAGAAGGCTTAAAGAAGATTGACTAAGTCCATGGTAAAGGGAATTGCAGTAGTCCAAGCAGCTTAATAAAAGAGCATGAAACTATAATTTTGAGATGGTTCCATAAAATCATGTAACAAATTTTTTTTTTCTGAGAAAAAAGAAGATTTGAGAATAGTTGAGATTTGCATATTAAGGAAGAATCAAATTTGCATCCCAGAATAGTAATATAATCATGGAGGGGAACAGATTGATGAATTAATTAATGGAGAGAGAGAGTGACATGGATGGTTGTGTGTTGCCCACAGTGCTTTATATTTTAAAGGGTTCAGTTTTATTACTTGTTCTGGTAGCCAAAGGGCAATTGTTTCCGCATTAAGGAGGGAAAAGTTGGGGGAGAGAGGATCCGCGAAGGACACAGCTTCTATTTTAGTAAGCAAAAATTAAAAAAAAACATTACATTTCACTGCCAAAAACATGTAAACATGAGGAGTTACCAATACTGCATGCAGAATCTGAGTAGTGTCAGCACCTCATCTATTCTTTGTATGAAATTCATCTTCCTTATCCTAGGGCAGTTTTTCCCTATGTGTCTCAGGCTATTTTCTAATCTAGTTTATTTATTAAATTTACATGCCTGATCAATAAACACTCCAGTTGTGGTACTACATAAAAATGCATACTGTACCTGAATGTAACTCGCTTTGGTCTTCTCCTGAAAAGGCATGAGCTAAATATAAATAAATCTTCCCATAGACTAAAAATTACAAACAAGACAATATAAAGCAAACAAAAACATACACACATGGGTCGATGCAGAAAGACTAACATGCCCTTTGCTCATAGATAATGCAACTTGTCAGCTCAAGTTCCGACACGCCAAATGCAGAAAAGAGACTAACGCGCACGTAAACAGCAAAGGAAAAGCAAGCCAAACTTGGAATGTACAACAACACTGGAGAAATAAAAACTATAAATTAATTTCCTCTTTGTACTAAACAAAATGCAAAGACATTAGCGATTTCCCAGAGTTGGCATATTCCAGTTAATAAATTCAGAATAAAATAGTATTTTTCTACCTTTATGTTTGGGCATTTTATTTTTCTGTCACAACTGCACAAGTTGCTTTCTTTTGGTTTTTTTCATGTTTTCTGCTAACTCTCCATTGTCTGCTATCCATTTGTCCTTTCTTCTCTCTTCTAGTTTTTCCATTCTCTCTCTACATCTGCTCCAACATACTGATCTTTCTTTTGCTCTTTCTTTAATTTTTTTCTTTTTCTTTTTTTGCCTTTTTATATTTATCTAATTCTACATTTATCAAATTTTACAAGTACACCAAGTAAACCTTGGAACAAGAAAAGGGACATTCAGTCTACACAAAATGGAAAAGGCAAAGAAACAAAACATACAATCCTAACAGGATCCATAATCTAACTGAATGTTCAACATAGACCACAAAAGGGAGGATCCAAGATTAACACAACCATGGGAAGAAATCAAGGAAACATCCTAGGATTAGAAGAGGACATAATGGTGAAATGTGTGTGTATAATATATATCCCTATTAATCCCCCAGGATCAGCCCTGCACCTTCTTAGCATCCAGAAAGAAATGTAATTGAGAAGGCTCAAAGAAATAATATGTACGATTTCTAAGTTGGAACTTTGCATTTAGGGCCAAGGCCTCAGTACGAAGTTACAAAAACTTCTTCCTCCTGACCTGTGTCCACCGGGACACATCTGGGAAGATCTGAATCTTGCTCCCCATAAAGACCACATCAGTTTTCTTAAGAAATAAACATAATAATGCTTCCTTATTTTGAAGAAACACAAAAGAAATCAATAATGTCGCTCTGGCCTCTGCCACTTCTGCTGATTGCGCCAATAATTCTGACATGTTCCCCAAGTCTAAAGAATCTGAAGATATATCCACTTTGGGGGCAGTGGTGGATGAAACATCCTTAATAGGTACAGATAGGAGGAGGTAGATCTTCTGAAGAAAACCAGCCTCAAGATAACCAAAGATCTCTTTAAGGAACCTGTGAAACAGATCCCTAACCGGAAAAACAGACAAACGTAGAAATTTTTAAATCCTCAAATTCAAAGACCTCTGAGCGTTCTCCATTTTTTCAAGCTTATGCTGAAAAATCAATCTATCTTGGGACAAAACACCTTGCTGGTCTTGTACCCGCTGCAATTTATCTTTGAGCCCAAAAACCAATGATTGATGGACTTACATGTTCTTCTCTCCAAACGTGGTGGGAGCGAGTTCAATACTTGGAAAGCCCCAGCACATACCTGGTACACAGATTGCAGAGCCATCCATATTGAGTCCAAAGTCACTTCCTGCGGACGTGGTAATGGAGGAAACGTCAACTGAGAAACTGCAGGGGCAGCCATACACCCTCGCGAAGATGCATCTGCCTGGAGGTCTGATGTCAAGGCTTCTTCAGTCTGTGACTGTCCATCTGCTGCTGCTGAAGTTCCAAAAGAGGCAGTGTTTCCACTCACTACTGACGCCGCGATGCCAATCAAACCAGGTATGAGAGGGGGAGCTGCCAGGGCTCAGCGAGAAATTGCTGCCCAAGTCGGGGCTCTCCTCGGCCCCGGTTGCCAGAACGCCCATCGACTTTGCGGATGCATATGTCTCCATAATGCACTGCCCAGCCTCCAGTACAAAAGGAAGACCTCCCTTACCCTTTGCTTTCTGCTTCGGCATAAGGTAATGTTGCAGCGAAGTGCACGCAATGAATAAAACCAGGAGTCAGTTCAAAGATCCAAGCCAATTTATTGTGCACAGTCTCAGGCAAATGTCACAATCAAAATGGTCTGAGCAATGGAGTCCAGTAAACAACACCTTTTATACCTTTCTTCTTCAGTTTAATACAGGCAAACTTTCTATTGGTCCGACTGACCCTTGCCCCTTATCCAATTAGGATTTCTCTCTGGGCTCAGCACTCTGTTCCCCCTGCTCAGAATTCTCTAACAAAGGCACAGTTCTAAACTTTGATACTTTTCTCTTACAAGGTCACTGCTTAGCTTAGAAAATGTGTGAATACAGAGCACTGGTACATGTCTGTCATCAGCATAGACTATTCAACAAAGAACTTACACAACCTTATCAAAAAGCGGTTTAAAGCAGTTTCTCTAACTTATACTGACTTTGGTCTTTCTCAACATTCTTATTCTTAGGTGGGGGCTGGGACTCAGGCCTAGCTTGCAGGTCTCTCTTACGTTTACATATATTTATAGGCTTTACGTTTACGTATATTTATAGGCTATTCTAGGCCGTAGCCTACCACATTCCCCCCTTTGATTATTCTCACCCGTAAGCGAGAAAGGGTGAGAATCAAATCACACATTACACATGACTATCAGCATCATGTTGAGGTACAAGGGAATATTGCCACATAGCTAATACTTTAGTAGCTGCCTTACGTTCAACAACACTGTCAATGGTTGAGTTCAACATGCGTAAGCACAAGGGGAGGAGACATGGGAGGAACAAGCAGATAGCCAAGATAAATAGGACAATGAGCACAAGTGTTTTCAGGCCGCCCATTCCTGAAAACAGAGAACCAAACCATCCATCAAGTTGCAAACCATGCCATGTCTGGACTGGTACATAGGTTTGCTTTCTCATATGATTGGCTATATCTTTTACAACTTGCCCTTCATTATCAATTTGCAAACAGTTGGTTAAATTCAGCTTTCCACATACTCCTCCTTCAGCAGCAAGTAAATAATCTAATGCTAAGCGATTCTGATAAATGGCTGTACGCATCTGCGTGGCTTATTTAGCTAACAGGGTTAGTGCTCTACTAGTTTCATTGGTTATTATCTCTACAACAGCTTGCAAACGTATAATACGATTTAACATATACACCGGGGTGCGGTAACCCCATGAACCATCTTGTGCCCAGGTGGCAGGTCCATAGTAGGAAACGATTCTTTCCGGTGGCCATTCTTCAGATGTTGCATCCCATTTGTCCCATTGGCCTATCTTCAAGGCCTCCCGTTTCTGTCGACTCTTGTATACCGGAAAACCCAGTCGTTCTCCATGGGAAGTGGGCAGAAGAAAGAAAGAAGGTCTTATTGTCCACAAAACACACGCACCTCCCCAGTTGGCAGGGAGTCTAGCATATGCTCGAGTTCCGCGGATCCAATATAGTCCAGGTGGAGCTTGCCAGTTATTGTGAGAAGCAAGATTTGTCCATAACCTGGCAAGGTTAGGAAAGATGATTAGAGGATTGGAGGGTTCCGGGGCATTGGTTCCTGACCACCAGGATGTCTTCTTGGTAGTAGCATTATAGTATTTCTGATTCAGACAGACCAACTGCCCCACTAGCATAGTCATTTGTGGTCCAGCCCGAGCAAAACACAGGTTTCCAACAATGGGGCTAGCTAGGACCCATTCACTGGTAGCAGCATGCAGATCAGTTTGTTTATATGATACAGAATAGTTTAATTCTTGTGCCTCCCAAGGCCATTGGTCACCCATCTGAGTTCCTCCGCAGAAAAGACAATCAGAAACATGGAGGCTGGATGCTACAGCTCCAGCCAGTTCAATGAACAGATTTCGAGAAGCGTGGGGGATTACAAATTCTGCCTTCGTGGCCTCATAGAAGGTGTGATGTATTCGGTAAGGTGAAGAGACATGAGTCTTCGTGTTAAGCTGGATATATACAATAGTCCCAGGGTCAGATCCACTTCCTGCAATGCGTAAGCCAAACCGGAATCCTTGCTTCCACTGGCTTGGGTCGAGGATGAGAAGTCGTAGGGGGTTACAAGCACTTTTCTTGCACTTTTTGGGTTCCAGTAAGGGTAATCTTTCTAACTTAGCTTTGCGATTATCTCCAGTTTGTCCAGTAGGGCTACCAGACCAGGTGGCATAGTACACACAGCCCCATTTTGGACAGAAATAGTCATCTTTTGATGGTTTTCCATAAGTAGTTGGGGAATGTACCCCAGTGCATATTCCCCATCTGTATGCACCTTCGGGACACATGTACTTGTCATCATAGTAGTAAGCTTGTTCCCATGATCCACACCTATAATAGTCATTTCTGTTGATCAGATCACAAGCATCAAAATACAGGGACGCAGGTTTGGTGGGATCAGAGAGTTGAGTTGTAGCATTTATGAGGGCTCCATCTTCATCATTCCATCGTAGTTCCAGGACGTAGTAAGAAGGATTCTGTCGGGGTCTAAAACAGGTACGAGTCTTTCCATTCGTGCAGACATTCAGTTCTGTACCATTATACATGCACTGACTGACTTTACCAGTGCAAGTGTAGTAAGAGTGATAAAGTAAAGTCTGGATGATCTTCATCCCAGTTCGGGTAGTGGTTATACAAGCTGCACAAGGAGGCAGGGCAAAAGTTGTTTCCAGAGGACCCAGGGCTACCGCAAAGATAAAACAGTAATAAGCAATCATCATGATCATAGTCTCTTAGTCTTTGATGATAGATAACTGAGATGTTGAAGGTTAGTTATTCTCTTCATAGTGTGAGTCGTAACGGTGCTGCAGGATTAGTGATCGAAGTCCAAGGACGACTCTCAGAAACTGCCGCTGGTTTGACTCGACTGTGATGAATCCAAGAATTGATCTCCGCTACTTTGACTGCTGTGGGGGTTGACAGTAGAACAACATACAGTCCCTTCCAATGAGGTGCCAACGGTGTCTTCTTCCACTCTTTGACCCACACCGAGGCTCCAGGCTTGAAAGGATGCAATGGCTCTGTCAGATTGATAGGCAACTGGTCTTGCACCCAGGTATGGAGATCCTGCAAGACAGAACTTAGAGCCAACAATTCTTGTCTAGTGATTTCTGATCCAATTTGACTCATATCCCCCCTTATTCCCTGAACTATGGGTGGGGGTCTTCCATACAAAACCTCAAATGGGGAAACTCCTAGTGACTTGGTAGGGGCTGAACGTACTCTGAGAAGAGCTATAGGGAGAGCTTGAGGCCATTTCAGGTGAGCTTCCTGACAGAGCTTGGATAACTGAGATTTCAGGGTTCGATTCATTCTCTCTACTTTCCCTGAACTTTGGGGTCTATAAGCTGTATGTAACTTCCACTGTATCTGTAAAGCACGGGCTAGCTGCTGAGTTACTTGTGACACAAAGGAGGGCCCATTGTCTGACCCTATGGTCAAGGGTATTCCAAACCGGGGAATGATTTCATGAAGCAGAGCCTTAGTGACTTCTCTGGCCTTTTCAGTCCTGGTGGGGAAAGCCTCCACCCACCCAGAGAAAGTACAAACTAGAACCAGTAGGTAGTGATATCCATTTGCTCGTGGCATTTCTGCAAAGTCTATTTGGATATTTCCCATGGGGGTAACTCCCACCGATTGAACTCTTGGAGGTAGGACAGGACCCTGTCGGGCATTATTCTTTGCACAGGTTACACATTTTTGGGCTATTGAGGCAGTTAAGGGTCCCAACAATGAGATACAAAAATATGGTTTCAGGGCTTTTTCCATTGCAGTTTTCCCATAGTGTGTGGCTTGATGAAAGGCGTGGACAAAGGCTGGACCCAGGGCTTCAGGGATTACAGTCATACCAGGAGGTGAGCCTCCTTCGGGCGGTGGTAGCACTATCCATCCAGTCTCAGATAACTGCCCCCCCCCTCATTCTGACAGTAGTAGTCCAGCTCATTTGAGGTGTATCGTGGTGTCCAAGCACTAAGAGGTACTGGAAATATGGCTGCCTGTACTGCAATATTGGGGGTAGAAATTTCTCCTTTGATTGCTGCTTCTCGGGCTGAGGCATCGGCGAATCTGTTCCCTCGGGACACTTCTCCATCTCCAGTCTGGTGGCCTCGGCAGTGCATTACAGCAACTTGTTTGGGGGCCCATACTGCTTCCAATAAAGTCAATATTTCTGGGCCGTACTTGATGGACTTGCCTCCCGAGGTTATCAATCCACGTTCTTTGTACAAGGCTCCATGGGCATGTAATGTTGTGAAGGCATATTTAGAATCCGTGTATACATTCAAACGGATTCCAGTCCCTATCTTCAGAGCTCGCATGAGGGCTATTAATTCTGCTTTCTGTGCTGAAGTTCCTGGGGCCAAAGCTGATGATTCTATTACTATGTCCAGGGTCACCACTGCATAACCGGCACATCGTTGTCTATTAATTACAAGACTGCTTCCATCCACGAAGAAAGTCCTTTCTGGGTTGTTCAAAGGGATATCAGTTAAGTCTGGGCGACTTGAGTATACAGTGTCCATTACTTCTAGACAATCATGGTCAGGAGGGCCTGGACCAATTGGCAGTAGGGTAGCAGGGTTCAAGGTTTGACTAACACTCAGTTGCAGCCGGGGATTTTCACACAGCATACTTTGATATTTCAATATCCGGGCGTTGGTGAACCAGTAGTTTCCTTTGTGTTCCATTAAGGTTAGAACAGAATGTGGTACAGTGACTTAAAGATTCTGCCCCAAAGTGAGCTTGTCTGCTTCGCTCACCAAGAGGGCTGTGGCTGCTACAGCTCTTAGACAAGGTGGCCATCCTTTGGCAACCGGATCCAATTTATTTATTTATTTAACTGTATTTATATCCCGCTTTTCACCGGGTCAAAGCAGCGTTACATAAAGGGGTGGGGAAATTAAGTATATGGGTGGGGCCATCACCAAGGAGGCAACATTGATGATTTTGGCATGAGACAGACTTTGGACATGGACAGATTAGTGCTGCTTTGAATCAGAGGTTCATGGTGGGCGAGGTCAGGGGTTAGTGCACTTTTTGGTGGGAGTCGTATTGAAGTATTCTTGGAAAAGGATGGTTTTTAGCTGTTTTCTGAAAGATAGTAGATCAGCATTGTTTCTGAGACAGCTCGGTAGAGAATTCCATAGGGATGGGGCATAAAGTTCAAAGGCTCGATTGCATGTCCGTTGAGAGCATTTGGTTCTTTTGTGAGGGACGGTGAGGGAATTGCTGGAGGCATGTCTGGTAGTTCTACCTTGGGCTGGACGAGACAGTAGGGTGCGAAGCTGGGTGTTGTGTGTTTGATGGATGGCTTTGTGGGTGAGTAGGATGGCTTTGTATTTAGTTCTTGCTTCGAGGGGAAGTATGTGTAGGTCTTTCAGAATTGGGGTGATGTGGTTGGTTTTCTTTGCGCTCTGAATGATTCTTGCTGTGGTGTTCAATGCTGTTTGGAGGGGGTTGGTCTGTGTGGCTGGAAGGCCATGGTAGATTATGTTGCAGTAGTCCAGATGTGGGAGTGTCATAGCTTGCATTACCGTCCGGAAGTCTTGAGGTTCGAGAAGGGGTCTGAGACGTTGCACTGTTCTTGCTTTGTGGAATATAATTCCGGAGGTTTTAGTAATTTGTTGCTTTAAGGTGAGGGCTTGGTCGATAATAATGCCCAGGTATCTTATTTGTGGCTGTATTTGAATGCTTGTGGTTCCTACGTTGAGGTGAGTGGGTGGTGTGAAGTCTGGGTCCTTTGTCACTATGAGGGCTTCAGTTTTCTTTATGTTGATGGATAGGTTATTTCCTTGCAATCAGTCGAACACCTCGGAGAAGCATGCTGATAGATGGGTGTTTGTTGGGTTTGTGGTCGTAATAGGGGCGTAGAGCATGATATCATCAGCATATATGTGGAAGCTGATGTTGTGAGTGCGTATGACTGAGCAGAGGGGTTGAAGGTAAATGTTGAAGAGCATGGCGGACAGTGTGGATCCTTGAGGTACTCCTTGGTGTTGCTGGAAGGGGGGGAGGTTGAGGTGCTGGTACAGATTAATTGTTGTCTGTTAGGTAGGATTGGAACCACTTTAGTACGGTGTCTTTGATCCCAATTGTCTGTAGTCTGCGTATGAGGATGTTGTGGATCTGTCAATTGTTTTGACAGATAGGCTACAGGTCGTTGCCAGGATCCAAGGGGCTGAGTCAGCACTCCCAAAGCATTTCCACATGACTCATGGACATAGAGATGAAATGGTTTCTGCATATCTGGTAGGCCCAAGGCTGGTGATGACATTAATGCTGTTTTTAAAGATTTGAATGCTTTATCCTGTTCTGGGCCCCATTCCATGGGTGATCTTTCCACTCCCTTCGTGGCTTGGTACCAGGGTTTTGCCAAGTGTGCAAAATTGGGTATCCATATTCGACAATAGCCCGCAGCTCCCAAGAAGGCCCGCACCTGTGTTCTGGTGGTGGGGGTTGGGATGCGGCATACTGCATCCTCCCGCTCGAGTCCCAATTTTCGGATTCCTTTGGATAGATGGAATCCCAGGTATTTCACTTCTGTTTGACACAATTGCGCTTTGGCTCTTGAGACCTTGTATCGGGCTTCATTCAATAGGTGCAAGAGATCACTGGTGGCTTGCACACATTCAGACTTGGAGTTGGTGGCTATAAGCAAATCATCTACGTACTGGAGTAAGATTCTTCTTCTTGGAGCTACAGAGTAGTTTGAAAGATCTTGGTTGAGAGCTGCACTGAAGATAGTGGGTGAATTCTTGAATCCTTGAGGCAAGCGAGTCCAAGTGAGTTGGCCTCGTCTTCCTGTAGTGGGGTTCTCCCATTCAAATGCAAACAAGAGTTGGCTGGCAGATGCCAGGCGGATACAGAAAAAGGCATCTTTTAAATCCAGAACAGTGAAGTGAGTAGCTTCTGATGGAATCAGTCCCAGGAGGGTGTAAGGATTTGGTACTACTGGATGTATGGTTTCAACTGCACTGTTCACTCATCGCAAATCCTGCACTGGGCGGTAATCACCTGTCCCAGGCTTCTTGACTGGGAGGAGGGGGGTGTTCCATGGCGATTGGCATTCTCTCAGGAGTCCATACTGTAATAATTTCTTGAGGTGACAATGAATGCCTTCAATTGCTGGTCGTGGGAGGGGATATTGTCGCACATGCACTGGTTCTGCTCCTGGTTTAAGGGTGACGAGCACAGGAGCTATATTCTTTGCTAGGCCAGGTTGATTATCCTCCGCCCACACTCTGGGCGGAGCTAAGATGTTAGTGGGTATATGGGGGCTAGCTGCCTTGGGTGAAGGTGGACTATAGAACTGCCATTCTTCTTCTCGGGGGACAGTCAGCACCATCAGGCCAGCAGATTCCGCGTTCACAGTCCTCTCCATCTTTCCTCCTTCAACAAAGGATATCTGTGCCTGGAGCTTAGCCAGCATATCTCGGCCCAAAAGGGGAACTGGGCATTCAAGTATGTACAGGAACTGATGTGTTATCTTCCGTCCCCCTAATTCGCAATCACGGTTCTGCAGGAAGGGTCTTGTGGTTCTAGTTCCAGTGGTGCCAACAATGGTGACAGATCGGGAAGACAAAGGAGCCACTGGCTTAGCCACTACTGAATGTTCGGCCCCCGTATCCACCATAAAGTCCATGTACTGGTCCTCAATCTTTAAGTTGACCATAGGCTCCTGGGGACCCAGGGAAAACTTGGAGCCCGGTCTGGCCTAGTCCTCATCCACATAGTAGTCCTCAGTAGTCGCCACTCCCTCTACGACGGCTTCGTCCTGCTGAAACTGTGCGCGCTGCATTCCTCCTCATTGCTGGAACCGGCCCCCTCCTCTCCTTGTGCTCCCCCTCCCTCTCCAGGGGGTGGAGCCAACATTCGGGCATTCATTCTTCCAATGTCCTCCTTCCTTGCAAAAGGCGCACTGATTTGCACCTAAGGGGGACCGAGCGCTCCCTCGGCCCCTTCCCCATCCTCGGGTCCTTCTGTTTGGGTATCCTCCACGTCCTTCAACTAGAGCTGCAGCAAGCAGATCGGCTTTCTTCTTCATCTTTCTTTCACTTTCCCTTTTACATTCTTGATCACGATTCACAAATACCTTCTGGGCAACTTCCATTAGCTGTGCTGTATTCATGCCCGCAAATCCATCTAGTTTCTGCAATTTCCGTTTTATGTCTCCCTGGGATTGACTCACAAAAGCAGTATTTACCATACGCAAATTCTCCTGGGCTGCTGGATCATATGGGGTATAGAGTCTATAAGCTTCAGTTAATTGTTCATAGAAGGCAGCCGGACTTTCATCTGGGCGCTGAAGAACGTCTGCTACCTTCCCAACATTCATGGCTTTCTGGCCTCCCCTCCTCAAGCCCTGCAGTAGAGCCTGGTGGAAACGGGTGAGGGCTCTCTCTCCATCTGCACTATTTGGATCCCATCTCGGGTCCTCATTCGGGAAATCTACAGCTGCTGCCTGTCGGGGATCTAGGTCTCTCCTGTCTGCTACATGGTTCTCTTCCAGCCATCGGGTAGTTGCTTGCACTATTCGTGCCCGCTCTTCAGTAGTAAAGAGAGTAGCCAAGAGCTGGCAGCAATCAGACCAGGTAGGCTGGTGGGTTTGCATGATACTAGACATTAACTCTGTTAAATCTTGGGGTTTTTCACTATAAGAGGCATAGTGCGTTTTCCAATTTAATAAATCTGTGGTAGAAAAGGGCACATAAACGAGACTAGTTGGCCCGACCACAACCTGTCCCCCATCATCTAGAATAGGCAATCCTGGGACTTGGCGCAATGGCATCTGGCGAACTTCTTTCGGGCCCGTTTCTCTACTTCGGAGGGCATAGCGCAAATTTGCGGGTCCAGCGGAGCCCCTTCCACTGGAGCTGGGACTAACGGGTGACCCTGGACTGGCAGTTGATGATCCCCCGCTGGCTGTTCCTCCAGGTGATGGCAGCCCTGCCGGGGTACTTTGAGAACTTTGTTCGGGACTGGGACTTCTGCTTCGGGAAGGGGGCTGCTCTCTTTCGGGTGGTGGAGGTGACTGACGGGGTGGAGTCATGTCAGCTGGAGGGGTTCTCTCTTCCTCAGGCTCTGCTCGGGGTAATGGTGGAGCTGACGGGACTGGCTTATACAGGAATTGGGGTGGATAGCTTAGAATTTCTGCAGGTTCTGGGGCGGAATAAATGGGGGGCTTCTCTCCCTTGGCCCCGGGACCCCCCTTGTAGTTGCTAACATAATTCTGCACTGTTCCTCACAACAACGCTTCAACCAAGAGGGTCGCCTTTCACAAATTTCTAACCGAGTCTATATAGGGAAACTGGTCAGGGTAATTTCTACGCACTATCCCATGCACCCGGGACACAATTCTAACATCAAAAGTACCTTCTGGTGGCCACGCAATGTCCAGCACTGGCCACTCCCTACCACATAATTTTACTAACCAGGACGGCGACATTTTCGTCCCATAATCACCGCTAAATCCCTTTTTAAAATTCGTGATCATACAGTTCAACGGAGTTTGCACAGACCCCGCCCCTCCCATGATGACGCACAAAACAACAGACAAAGAGGGCGGGTAGTATGGCTGCAGGTAAGGGGTCCGTACAGCCCACGGAACAATAAGGGAGATAAACACCAAATGCTTCCTCCTTTTCGCGACCTGGGCGCGGTCGCCCCGCCAGGAACTGCGCTACTCAGGAGTCCGCTCTCACGTAGTCTATATTTCAAGACCTCTCATTCACTCAAACAGACAGGCATGCCACCAAATTCCCAAAATCCCATAAAGGCCTACCTTACTTACTTATTCATGAGGGGTGGGGTTTCGTCCTCGTGCACACTCACACAAGGAGTACTCGGCCACACCCTGAGAGGTGATCAGGCTCTCGTTACCTTGTACCGTTACCTTAAACCGTATTAGTCTCGTGCATGCAAGACTTTCCCATAGCTAGCTGACTAGAAACCAAACAAATTGCTACTCACCGGATCCGGCCACTAATGCGCTGCGCAACCAGTCCATTTCCTTGGGTTGAATCCTGGACTCTCCTCGGGTTCGAGGTGTTGGCCGCCGAGGCAGGACAGATCCCTCTCCGATACAAGGTGACCGGCGGCGCCTGGGGTCCTCTCCGCTGTCGGTCGGCCGCCATCCCGACCGGACCAAACCTGGAGGCGGTAATACGTGGTATATTCACTTGCGCACCATTCACATACCGCACATTCCCAGCCAATGCACCAAGAATATGTTGCAGCGAGGTGCACGCAATGAATAAAACCAGGAGTCAGTTCGAAGATCCAAGCCAATTTTTTGTTCACAGTCTCAGGCAAATGTCACAATCAAAATGGTCTGAGCAATGGAGTCCAGTAAACAACACCTTTTATACCTTTCTTCTTCAGTTTAATACAGGCAAACTTTCTATTGGTCCGACTGACCCTTGCCCCTTATCCAATTAGGATTTCTCTCTGGGCTCAGCACTCTGTTCCCCCTGCTCAGAATTCTCTAACAAAGGCACAGTTCTAAACTTTGATACTTTTCTCTTACAAGGTCACTGCTTAGCTTAGAAAATGTGTGAATACAGAGCACTGGTACATGTCTGTCATCAGCATAGAATATTCAACAAAGAACTTATACAACCTTATCAAAAAGCGGTTTAAAGCAGTTTCTCTAACTTATACTGACTTTGGTCTTTCTCAACATTCTTATTCTTAGGTGGGGGCTGGGACTCAGGCCTAGCTTGAAGGTCTCTCTTACGTTTACATATGTTTATAGGCTTTACGTTTACGTATATTTATAGGCTATTCTAGGCCATAGCCTACCACAGTAAGAAAAAAATAAGAGGCAACAGAATAGCAAGATCAGCCACCTTTATTCCTTTTTCATCCACTCAAATTTCACCCCTCCTTCCTCAATCCCCACTTTCTCTCCCAATACCTGGCCAATCATAGATTTTTCTTCCCTTCCACTCAATATCTTTTCCCCTCTCCTTCCTCACTCCCCCAGCCCTATCCCAAAGTTGTTGTGTATATGAGTGAAGGGTCATAGGTTCAAGACCTGGCTGTGGATCATGTGTTGCATGTCCCTGTGGATAAACTTTAAAAGATAGAAAGCAGAGGGTAGGACTAAATGGCCAATTTTCCAAATGGAAAAAGGTGAATAGTGGAGTACCCCAGGGATCTGTGCCGGGTCCACTGCTTTTTGACATATTCATAAATGACCTGGAAAAGGGAATAACGAGTGAGGTTACCAAATTTGCAGATCACACAAAACTATTTAAAGTTGTTAAAACCCAAGAGAATTGTGGAAATTGCAAGAGGATCTTGATAAATTCCAAGACTGGGCATCCAAATGGCAGATGAAATTTAATGCGGACAAGTGCAAAGTTATGCACCTAGGAAAGAACAACACAAACTATGGTTACACGATGCAAGGTTCCACTTTGGGAACCACCACACAGGAAAACGATTTAGGCATCATTGTGGATAACATGTTAAAACCCTCTGCCCAGTGTGCAGCGGCGGCCAAGAAAGTAAATAGAATGCTAGGTATCATAAGGAAAGGAATGGAAAATAAAACAAAGGATATTATAATGCCTCTGTATCGTTCCATGGTGCTACCGCACTTTGAATATTGTGTGCAGTTCTGGTCGCCGTATCTTAAAAAGGATATAGCGTTATTAGAAAACGTACAGAGAAGAGCCACCAAAATGGTAAAGGGGATGGTAGGATACTCCTATGAAGAGAGGCTAAAAAGGTTAGGGCTCTTCAACCTGGAAAAGAGACGGCTGAGGGGAAATATGATAGAGGTCTATAAATTAATGAATGGAATGGAACGGGTAAACATAGATCAATTGTTTACGTCATCAGAATATAAAAAGATTAGGGGACATGGAATGAAGCTATAGGGTAACCTATTTAAGACTAATAAGAGAAAATATTTTTTCACTCAATGTGTAATCAAACTCTGGAATTTGTTACTGGAGGATGTAGTAAAAGCAGTTAGTGTAGCTGGGTTTAAAAAAAGTTTGGACAAGTTCCTGGAGGAAAGGTCCATAAACCATTGGGACCCAGGATATCACTGCTTGACCCGATACAAGCATTGAGGAACCTGTGTCTTTTGGGGAAACTGCTAGGTGCTTATGACCTAGATTGGCCACTGTTGGAAACAGGATACTGGGCTTGATGGACCTTGGTCTGACCCAGTATAGCATATCTTATGTTCTAGTCCTCCCCCAACATCAGCTCCCTTCGAGTTCCAGCACCAGCCAGTATCCGCTTCCTTCTAGTCCCATTTTCCCAGCCCCCCCCTATAAGCCCATTTCAGATTCTACCTCCCCGCCCCCCCCCCCTCGAAGAGCCCCGCGCTTGACTGACCTGTTTCACAGGTAGCCGAGGAGAGCCAAGGCCCTGGCCCACCTCTGTACAGCTGCTGGACAGAAGAGCAGGATTTTCTTTCACTGAGTCCAGCAGCTGTGTTCTTGTGGAGCCCACTGAATGGCAGGAAACAGGAAATGCTCTTTAACCTCTGGTGCACCAGCAGGCTCCACAAGAACAAGACCACTGGACTCGGTGAAGGAAAACCCCACTCTTCAATCTGGCAGCTGTACCGAGGTGAGCTGGGGCATCGGCCCTCCCCGGCTCCCTTTGAAGCCGGCCCTGCAAACAATCGGGACTTGGGAGTCGAATACCATGTGCGGCATGTTGGCGCGGGGCCTCCTGAAGCGCGGGGCCCTGTGCGAATAACTTTCTCACACATTGGTCGGGCTGGCCCTGCCTGGAGGGCTTGCTTCCCCTCTCCCAGCGAGGGGTTGCAGTTAGTCTGGCCTTGCCTGCCTTAGGGCAAGAGATGATGGATGGTGCTGTGGGTAAGGATGTCCATCCGGCCAGGGTTTCCGGTGACCGTGCTATGGGCTGCTCCCTGTCCTCGAGGGAATCTGTGGTGGCTATGTCCCCTAGTGTTGGGGGACCATTTCCGAGAAGAGAGCGTCTGGACTCCCTAATGTCCTCCCTGGAATTATTTTCCTATTTACAGCAGGCCTGGTCATTCTGTCATGGAAATTCAGACTCTGCAGCCTCTGGGTACCCCCGGACATAGTCTCATGAGGAGCAGGCTGTGAGTGGAAGCCCTGTTTTGGTTGCTTATGGCTAAGAATCCCCGACAAAGGTTTCCCCCTGGAGATGGGGATCAGCTGGGATCTGTCTGTGACTGATTTGGATTCAGATGTTTGATGTGGATGAGAAGTACTCTCGCCTTCAGATGATCTTGAGGAGGACGATGTTCTCTCACTGTTCTGTGAGAAGGAACTGGAGCCATTGATTCACAGGATCTTATCCACTTTGAGCTTTTTGGATGCTCCAGACATGGAACAGGATTCGAAGATGCATCCACTCCTGCAAGGGGTGTTTGTTTATTAAAACTTGATATACCACCCTTAGCAAGGCAACAGAGCGGTTTACAATATAAAAATATCAAATTAATTAGAAAATAGAGGGGAAGAGTGGTCAGGGAGGGAGATTAAAGGCCTTTTTAAAGAGGTGAGTTTTGAATTGACTTAAATTTCGTAAATGAAGGTTCCAGATGGAGGTCTGAGTGGAAATTGTTCCATAAGCTGGGACCAAGGAAATAGAATGCAGAATGACGGGTGGATTTGAGGTGAGCCTGGGAGGATAGATAAGGGGTGTGGAAATTCAGTACTGTTTTCCCATTCCCAGAGGTGCTTTGGTGTCTGTTCCGGTCAGAAGGGCTGAGGGTGTATAAGGGGATGCGTGCTCTCCCAAAGAAGGAATGCATTGGTTGGTTTGATATTTCCAAGGTGGATGTGCAAGACACTGCAGTTACCAGATGGACCACCAATCTGTGGAAGGCGGATCGGCCTTAAGGATACTGTGGACCAAAAGGTGGATTAGTGTTGAAGAACCAGTTTGCTGCAGTTGCTGCTATTTTTCAGTTGGCAGTATGTGTAGGCCTGATGTCCTGAACCCTGTTCCAGTGAATTCAGTTTCTTCTGCCAGATGATACTATCCCTTTTTTTGGAGTCGGCTGTGGCCTTCCTTTCTAATGCCATGTCCGGCCTGGTACATGTATTGGCCAGGGGTGGTGCCCATGTCGATGGTGACATGGTGTATTCTTAGCTCTGGCACTGGACAGAGGACTCGTCTTCGAAAGCCGGTTGCCCATCTGGCCTTAGAGGGACACTTCTGTTGGATCCAATTTGAAGAAGCTGGTGAAGGACCTGGGCAAGACTAAATATTTCTGCCTTCTGGGGGACAGGTCCAAGGGGCCTGTAAAGCGGGCAGGAGCCCCTTTTCCATCTGTCTCCGCCTGCTCCTTGCAGGCATGCCGGTCAAACTCCTGGGGGTCTTGGGACTCCCATCACTACCAGGATTGAAAGCCTTTCTTCCCCTTTGCTTATGGACTTTGTGCTCATTCTTAGTCCTTTTGTGGAGCGCTTGGGCCCAGGGACCTGCACAAAGAAAGTTTGGGGGCTCCATACCCTGGTTCCTCTGGTTGAGGGCAGGCTTTGCCTCTTCTTTCAGGAATGGACTCGAGTCACCAAAAATCTCTGGGTGTTAGTCCTCATTCAGTATGGTTGTGTCCTGGAATTCAAAGAGCCAATCAAGATAGTTTTCATCTTCTCCCCTTGTGGGTCTGTGAACAGTGGCGCCACTGGGCGGATCACCTTGGACAAGTTGCCTCTCCTGAAAGAAGTGTTGCCCATTCCCCTAGATGATCAGGGCAAGGACAGTTATTTCATGTTTCATGGTGCTGACACAGAAGAAACATTCCAGCCCATTCCGGACCTTGAGTGTATCAACAAGTGCTTGCGCATGGAAACTTTGTGATTCATAATTTAAGAAATACACCGAGGGGAGTTCGGGCATATCTGGATTGGTCAAGATATATTTTCGTATCCCGATCCAGGGAATCAGCAAAGTATTTGTGTTTTAGCATGTTCGGCTCTCACCTTCAGTTCACCACCCTCCAGTTCGGACTGTCCACAGCCTCAAGGACATTCTCCAAGTTCATGGTGGTGTGGCTGTGATGCTATGGTGCCAAGGGATTTTTGTGCACCCCAGTCTGGACTACTGGCTCATCCGAGCCCATTCTCTTTCAGGCGCATCTCAGATAGCTCCCTGAGTGGTGTTATTTATGCTGGGATGCTCGGCTGGGTGATCAGTTGGGGAAAGAGCCAGTTGCTGCATTCCCAGTCCCTGGAGTTCCTGGGAGCATGTTTTGATACTCAAATGTACAGAGTCTTCCTGCCAAAGGATTGCCTAGCGCTGTTCTATTTGCAACAGGCTCCCAGAGTCCAGGTTGATCTTCAGCTCCTTAGATTGATGGTTGCATTAATCGATGGTGCCATGGGCACATGCTCTTACGTGGCTGCTCCAACAGTCCTTACTTGACTCTGTGGACCCCAGGTTCTCTGCGGTTCGAGCTCAGGCTCCCTTTCCCAGTGATAATGATGAACAGCCTGCAGTGGTGGCAGCAGCCCAATCTGAGGAAGGATGTGTCACTGGATGATTGCTCATGGGTTCTTCTGGTAATGGATGCAGTCTCTTGAGCTGGGGAGCCCATTGCTAAGGCCAAACAGCCCAAGGCTGTTGGAACCACAGGGGGGCAGTGTGGACCATCAACTTCCTTGAGGTGATGGCTATCAGTTTGGCTCTTCTGCATTTCTGGCTCCTGGTCGAGGGACGGGCAGTTTGAGTGTTCTCAGACAATGCAACAGTAGTGGCTTATGTCGATCGGCAAGGCGGCACGAGGAGTGCTGGGGTAGCCTTGGAGATGGCTCTCCTATTTGCCTGGATGGCGAAGAACCTCCTAGTTTGTCTGTTTTGCACCTTGCTGGGGTGGATGCTATGTTAATGGATTTTCTTAGCTGGCACACTCTTGTTCCAAGAGAATGGGAGTTGTCGGGAGGTGTTTCTGGAAGCTGGGGTCACCCCAAAGGGATCAGATGGCAATCTGCTTTAATGCCAAACTGTTCTGCTTCTTCAGTTGCTGCACAGAGATGGGGTTCGAGGGCATTGGCGCCCTGGTTCAACCTTGACCAAGTCAATATTTGCTGTATGTGTTTTGTCTGTAGCTCCTGGTGAGGCATGTGATTCAGCATATGGAGTGCCACCCAAGAAGAATTATTCTGGTGGCGCTGGGTTGGCTGAGGAGAGTGTGATTCAGAGAGCTGCTGCTGCAGCTCCTGCAAGCACCACCTCTTTGTTTGCTTCTATCTCTGGGCCTATTGTGTTGTAGGCCACATGTCCTGGAGGACCCAGCTCCCTTTCTCACTTATGGCTTGGCTCCTGAAATGAGACTGTTAGTTTGTACAGACTACTCTCCAGTGGTGGTTTTCCACTCTTCTCAAAGCCTGGAGAAGGTCTGCCAACCTGGCATAAGTGCAGGTCTGGTGCCTTGAGTGCTGGTGCAGTGCACAGCAGCTGGCTCCTGAGGCGGCCAAGGTGCCGTGCCTGTTGACCTTTTCTGCAGGACGGTCTAGAGAAGAGTCTTTCTCTTAGCTCCCTGAGAGTTCAGGTGACAGCTTTGTCCCGTTTCAGATGTCTTTTGGCTGGTAAGTCTTTAGCCTTATACTCAGATGTTTCATGCTTTCTTCAGCGAGTTCAGCGTCTGTTTCCTCCCCTCTGGTCTGTGGTCCCTTCCTGGGATCTGTGTCTGGTACTCTGGGCCCTGATGTTGGAGCTCTGTTAGTCATTGAAGCATGCTGCCCTGAAGGATTAGATGCTCAAGACTGACGTCTTGGATATGATTTATTCTGCAAGACCAAGCAGGAAGTCAGTCCTCATGTATGGGTGACGTCTGTGCCGACGGAGCCCTCGTATGGAGCATTTCCCCAGCTTTCAAGGAAAGCCTTTGGGAATGCAGCACGCATGCGCAGTCCCCTTCCCGCCCAAGGGTGCCATCTTGCTCAGTCTTTCCTTTTCTGCGGAGCCCAACGGACGTGAGTTCGTGTCACCCGGGAAAAGTGGATTTTTTTCTGCGATTTTTCACTTTTTTCTTATCCGGTTCGACGCCGGTTCCCCTTCCCGCCTGGGCTCGGTACACCGGTATCGAGTCCGGAATTTCTTTTTTTGTTTTTTTGTCCTTTGTGACAAGCGTTCGCGCCTTTTTTGTTATTTTCATTGGCAGCCCGGTCTTTTGACCTTGCAGGGGTCCTTTTTCCCCCGATGGCTGCCAGCGGGTTCAAAAAATGTGATTGGTGCAAGAAACTTATGTCTCTCACAGACACACATGACTGCTGCCTCCGATGCCTCGGGCCCGACCATGACCCTGTGGCCCATGCAGTAAAATGTCATCGAAGGCACTTCGGAACCGTCAGCATCAACGTGAGAGAATTTTTTCCGCGTCCGTCCGGGCCCAGACAGAGGCCTCGACATCTCGGGAGTCTGATCCTGAGCGCCGTCATGGTTCCTCTGAGAGGGGGCCTCCCACCCGGGAGCACAAAAGAAAGAAGAAGCTCGTGAGGGCGTTGTCGATGGAGGTCCCTGGGTCCACGAGGGCCAGGTCGCGTAGCACTGACCGCCGCCCCGGGCTCTCGGAGTCGGAGAGGCCGTCCAAACTACCTCGCATGGAGCCGGAGTCCTCGAGTCAGGTAAGTTCTGTTGTCCGTCGGGGCCTGCTGAGTTTCCTGAGCTTGGACTCAGGCTGACGGCCTTGGAGAGCAGCTTCGCTGCCTTCATGGAACAGCAGCGGGTGCTGATCACCAGTCTGACCGGTGCATCTGCCCCGACCACTAGGACCTCGATGTCTAAATCGACCCCGGAGGCCAAGCCAATCTTCGAGTTCATCAAGTCTCGAGTCGATCGTCGGTCAAGGTCCCTCTCAACCTCCTGTGCGGGGCCGAGGTCGTCGACGCCTGTGCCCTCGGCGTCAGGGTGGGTGGCATCGAGGCCCACACGGCTGGAGTCGGCGTGGGATACGGAGGACGAGGAGTCTCCGGACACCTTCCGGACCTGGTGTGTCCCTTCGGACTCCCCGGAGTCCGAGCCTCGGAGAAGGTCCCCCCCTGGAGGATACCCGGTTCTCAGACTTCGTGAGGGACATGGCCAAGGCTTTGGCATTCCCTGCGGACGCCGAGGAGGAGCCTCGAGCCGAGGAGCTCGATGCCCTCCAGTATGATTTTCCTCCGAAGGAAGCCTTTACTGTACTGGTTCCTCCGATGCTGGAACGGCTGCTCTTCCGTATGTGGGAGGCACCAGCCTCGGCGCCAGTAATTAGCAAATGGGTCGATCCCATTTATCGAGTCCGTAAGAGCCCTGGTTCCCAAAGGCGCAACTACCGCACAATTCCATGGTTTGGAATCGGCCATGCACCACTTGAAGAGTCAGAAGATTCACTCTTCGGTGCCCCCCGGCAGAGAGGCCCGGAACCTGGATGCCCTCGGTAGAAAGTGCTTCCAGGGTTCTATGCTATCTTGCCGTGTCCAGACTTACCAGCTGTACATGGACATGTACCTAAGAGACCTGTCAAAGGAGATTGCCGGGTTCTCAGCTGGCCTCTCCGAGGAACCCTTGCAGAGATTCAAGGCCTTGTCGACAGGGATCCGAGAGTGCTCGAAGTTTATCTCTCAAGCAGCCTATGATGGCTTTGAGGCTTCGGCCCGGGTAGCCGCAGCCGGCATCGGTGCACGCCGTCAAGCCTGGCTACAGTCATCAGATCTGGAGTCATGGGTGCAGGACAAGTTGGTCGATGTCCCGTGCCGAGGTGACAACCTATTCGGTAAGCCCATGACTGAAAAGGCTGCAGAAATCGAGACTGAGACTCTCACCAGGACAAGGCTGTCAGAAAGACTTCTGCCCCCTCTCAAAAAAAGAAGGGCTCGGGAAAGAAGCCCTTTTTCCTGAGGAAGGGTGCTGCCTACAAATCCTACCCTCAATATCAGGCCTCTCCGGTTCCCCAACAGGGCCAGCAGGCCAAGGGGCAGGGGCATGGGCACCGTAGGCAGAAGACCCCAAAGCCGCCAGCTCCGGCTCCTGCACAGCAGGGAGCGGGGTTTTGACTCCCACAGCATAGCCTCTTCTCCGCCAGTGGCTCCACTCAGCACAGGAGGTTGGCTGACCCTGTTCGCCTACAGGTGGCCAGCCATCACGGGATACCTGGGTACTGAACATAGTCCAAAAGGGCTACATGCTCCACTTCTACCAGCTACTCCCCTCCTACTTCCCAGGGGAGCCTCCAAGACTCCCTCTACACAGGAACCTCCTTCTTCAGGAGTTGGCAAGTCTTCTAAAGGAACAGGCGGTGGAACCAGTGCCTCACTACCTGGAAGGGCAAGGCTTCTACTCCAGGTACTTCCTGGTACCAAAAAGGACAGGAGGCCTCTGGCCTATCCTAGACTTGCGAAACCTAAACAAGTTTCTGGAGAGGGAATAGTTCAAGATGCTTACCCTTGGGATACTGCTGCCCTACCTCCAGCAGGGAGACTGGCTATGCTCCTTAGACCTAAAGGATGCTTATACTCACATCCTCATTCATCCAGACCACAGATAATATCTCAGATTCGTGGTGGGAGGAAACCATTTTCAGTACAGGGTACTTCCCTTTGGCCTAACCTCTGCCCCCAGGGTTTTCACCAAATGCCTGGCGGTGGTGGCAGCTTATCTCAGGAATCAGGGGATTTTTGTCTTCCCATACCTGGACAACTGGCTCATCAGGGGCCTGTCTCTCCAGGAGGCCAGACAAGCCACTCTTCACACTGTCTCTCTTCTTTAGCATCTGGGCTTTGTCATAAACTATGCAAAGTTCACTTTGCTCCCTTCTCAGAACCTAGAGTTTATAGGGGCAAGCTTAGACACCCTTCAGGCAAGAACTTACTTGCCCGAAGACAGGGCCCACAGACTGATGGACTTGGCCAACCAGTTCCAAAGCAAGTCTCATGTCTCCGCCAGGCACTACCTGCGGCTCCTAGGCCACATGGCATCCACAGTACATGTGGCTCCGAATGCCCGTCTACACATGCGGGCTGCTCAGTGGTACCTCAGAGATCAGTGGATGCAGGCGACCTCCGAGACAGAGTAAAGGTGTCCAAACCACTTTTGGACTCCTTACAGTGGTGGCTACATCTCCCAAACCTTCTCAGGGGGGTACCTTTTCAGGCTCCAGCACACACAAGGGTGCTGACGACCGATGCTTCCTTAAAGGGCTGGGGTGCACATTGCCAGGGCACGTGCACTCAAGGCCTCTGGTCTCCTCGAGAGGCCACGCAGCAAATCAATCTTTTGGAGCTGCGAGCAATCCACTTAGCTCTACAGACTTTTTCTCATGCCCTCTCTCACCAGTCTGTCCTAGTTCAGACGGACAATCAGGTGGCAGTGTTCTGTGTGAACAAACAAGGGGGCACGGGGTCCAGGTTCCTATGTCAGGAGGGGTCTGGCCCTTTGCTCCTTTGCAGTCAAACAAGGCAACTATACCTGTTAAAAAGGAGGTAAAATACCTAGGACTAATATTAGACCACTCACTCACCATGCTTCCACATATAAAACAGACAGTAAAAACGATATTCTACAAACTTAAGACAATACAACACCTAAGACCCCTCCTTGACATACATGATTTTAGATCAGTAGTCAATACCCTCATCACCCCCCACTTCGACTATTGTAATAGTCTCCTAAACGGTCTCCCACTAAAGAGCATCTACCTACTACAAAGAGCCCAAAACATATGTGCCAAGATGATCTCAAAAGCTAAATTAACCGACCATGTGACCCCAATACTGTTAGACTTGCATTGGCTCCCTATAAGAAGCTGGATAAAATATAAAATCATACTAATTACATTCAAACTCCTTAATAACATCTCCCCCTCACACCTGTCCACCCTACTACACCCTCCATCAGAAACTAGAATGCGCAGACAAAGCGCAACCCATTCTCTCAACATAAAAACAACCTTCAGAAAGACAAAGACAACCACAAGTGATAGGGCCTTCTCCTTCGCTGCCCCCACTCTTTGGAATGAACTCCCACTAACTCTTCGCCTGATGAAAGACCTTCATCAATTCAAAAAAGAACTTAAAACCTACCTCTTCACGAACCATTTTGAAATCCCCTACCAACAGAGAACCTCCCCCCAACAATCACAGAAGCACATCCACAGTACTACAGATAGGACAAATGACTAACACAAGAAAACCTTACAGTACTTATCAATCCGCCCACTGCGAAAAGTCCTATCCAAACTGTTGTTTTATTGCTCCTTGTAAATAGTCACTTGTAATTAGTTAGGTTCCATGTAATATTACCTGTATATAGTTTCAAACTCTGTTCCATGTAAAGTATACAGAAGTATACAAAATTTTGTTAATTGTTCTATGTAAACCACCCTTGATCTCTGGAAGGGGCGGTATAGAAGAAATTGTTAAATAAATAAATGTTTCTCAAAGCAGTTTATCTACCTGGTCAGGAGAATTTCCTAGCAGACAAGCTAAGCAGGATTCTCCAGCCTCACGAATGGCAGTTGAATCCATGGGTGGTCCAGCAGATCTTCCTCCGCTGGGGACTTCCATCCATCGATCTCTTTGCAAGTCCACAAAACCGTCAGCTGCCTAGATTTTGCTCCAGACAGCCGCATCCCCTGAGGATGGCAGCAGATGCTTTTCTGATCTCTTGGTCTACGGGCCTCCTATATGCCTTTCCTCCCACGCCCCTGGTGGCGCGAACTCTGTTCAAGATTCTCCAGGACAAGGCCTCGGTGATTCTGGTAGTCCCCAGATGGCCGAGGCAGCTGTGGTTTCCACTTCTGCTGCAGTTGGCGGTGGAAACTCCATTCCCTCTGGGGTTGCAACACGATCTCCTGTCTCAAGATCAGGGTTCCCTTCTGCACCCCAATCTCAGGTCCCTCAATCTGATGGCCTAGCTGCTGAAAGGATAGTGCTAGCTCCCTTACTTCTACCTAAGAAAGTTGAGGAGTTGGTCTTGGCCTCTAGGAGGCAGTCCACCAGAAAGTCCTATGCCCTCAAGTGGCGTAGGTTTACGGTATGGTGTGCTCAGAGCAATGAAGATCCTTTCTCTTGCCTTGTGCCAGTAGTACTGTAGTATCTATTTCACCTGTCAGACCTAGGCCTTAAGTCTAACTCTGTTCAGGTCCACCTCAGTGCTCTATCAGCACACCACTCACCGGTGGAGGGACAGTCTCTGTCGGTTCACCCCTTGGTGTCCTGATTTCTCAGAGGTCTGCTTCTTCTCAAGCCTCCGGTTCGTCCACCGGCAACTGAGTGGGATTTGAACGTGATCTTGCAACAACTTACTCGCCCACCGTTTGAGCCGATGGCTACTTGCCATTTGCGCTTCCTTTCTTGGAAAGCACTCTTCCTGGTGGCTCTTACCTCGGCCAGACGTGTGAGTGAACTACAAGCTCTGGTTTCTGATAGACTGTACACACGGTTCTTTAGGAACAGGGTGGTCCTATGGACCCATTCAAAGTTCCTTCCAAAAGTGGTGGTCTCTTTCCACCTCAACCAGGAGGTGTTTCTTCCGACCTTCTTTCCCAGGCCGCATACCAGCTGGGCTGAAACAGTCTGCCATACCCTGGACTGTAAGAGGGCGTTGTCTTTTTACATAGAACATACGCAGGGGCATCGAAGGGCTACTCAGCTCTTCATTTCCTTTGACCCTAATAAGATGGGGTTACCTGTCTCCAAGCGTACGTTGTCCACTTGGGTAGCAGATTGTATCGCCTAGGCGTACAAGGCAGCCGACCTCCCCTTACAGGGTCGAGTCACAGCCCACCGTGTCAGGGCGAAAGCCGCGTCAGTAGCTCATCTCATCTCTCTGTTCCGTTGGCAGACATCTGCTGGGCCGCAACTTGGTCTTCAAGCCAGATTTTTGCAGCCCATTACTGCCTGGAGAGAGAGAGTCCCGAAGGGACAGTGCTTTTGGACAGGCGATACTCCGTAATCTCTTTGAGGTTTAGGCAACTCCTACCCTCCGGCCCTTGTGTTGGGCTACCATACGGGGGCGTTCTCAGAGGATATTCTTATCACGAATGCTGAGGCTCTTGAGAGGGAGCCATTTTTTCAGCTTAGGGTTCCCGGTAGCCTAGAGCAGGGGAGTCCCATATGTGAGGACTGACTTCCGGCTTGGTCCTGGAGAAAGAGTATTTACTCACCTGTAACAGTGTTCTCCAGGAGCAGTAGGAATCAGTCCTCCCGACCCTCCCTCCTCCCCTGGAGTTGCAGTCATATCATTCGTTTTGATTTTTTTGCTGTCTTTTAGCTATGTCATCAGACTGAGCAAGATGGCACCCTTGGGCGGGAAGGGGGCTGCGCATGCGCACTGCATTCCCAAAGGCTTTCTTTGAAAGCTGGGGAAATGCTCCGCACGAGGGCTCCGTCTGCGCCGACGTCACCCATACGTGAGGACTGATTCCTGTTGCTCCTGGAGAACACCTGTTACAAGTTAGTAACTACTCTTTCTGCAATGAGGATTCTGAGCTGCCGGTTCTCTCTTGCCAAGATCCTTACCTATCTTTTTGAGGAGGCCATTTCCATTCGGTATGTGCCTTCATTCTTCCCTGGGGTGATTTCTCCCTTTCATCTGAACCGGGTGCTTTGCCTGCCTTCCTTCCTTCTGTAAGGAGCAGTGATGAGGGAATGGTAAGGATCTTTGCTTAGTGGTTATCCAGAGAGTGCTTCTCTGGTTCTTTGAGGTTGCAAATTCTTTTCATAAGTCAGACCATCTTTTTGTGCTGTTTGCTGGCCTGCAAAAAGCAACATGGTAGCTAGGTCTGCTTTGGGGTGCTGGATTAAGGAGGCCATTGCCTCTGCGTATCTGTTGTGGAACTGACCTGTTCTGGAGAATTTGCATGCCCATTCTACCCGAGTGCAAGTGTCCTTGTAGATAGAGCGGAGCTCGGTAGCCCCTTCAGACAATTGTCAGGTGGCAAAGTGGGCATCACTTTCCACTTTGGTCAAGCATTTCCACTTGGATGTCCACATTCAGGCAGAAACAGCTTTTGGCTCTAAGGTTTTGAGATCTGCTGTGTCTTCCAGCCCAGCTGAGGCATAGTTTTGGTACATCCCACTTGGCTGGTCTGATTCTAGCAGATCAATATGGAAGGTGACATTTTACTTACCAGAAAATGGCCTTTTCTTCAATCCTGCTAGACAAGTCCAGGACCCACCCCCTGGAACTGTATTTGCTCTGATCTCCAGGAACAAGCAGGAATGAGTCTTCACATATGGTTACGTCGGTACCGACGGAGCCTGCGCGGGAACGCTCCCCAGCTTCCCAAAAAGGAAAGCTTTTGGGAGCATCCCACAGCGCCTGCGCGCTGCCTTCCCGCCTTTCCTAACCAGCTCTCCTCAGTTCTTCTTTGCCGCGGAGCCAGCAGGTCGAGCCCTGTCACCGCTGAAGAAGTTATTTATTTTATTTTATTTCTTTGGTCGCGTGTCTGCCTTCCCCGACCCCGGACCGGTACCGCCGGTCTTTCTCTTTCTTTCTTTAAAAAAAAATAAATCTTTTTTTCCTCACTTAGTATATTCTCTTCTTAGGCCTCAGGGCTTACAAGAAAATTTCCCTCATGGAAAAACCAGCCTCCGGGTTTAAAAAATGTACTAAGTGTAGCGGTACTATTTCTGTTACAGATACCCATGAATGGTGTCTTAAATGTTTGGGTCCTGAACACTCCATTCCGGATTGTCCGTCCTGCTCTCTAATGTCTAAACGGGGGTTACAGAACCGAGCAGCCAAGCTCCATGTGCTGTTTCCCGCTGATGCACCGTCGGTAGCATCGACATCTTCCAGGTCGTCTTCTCCTGATGGATCTCAGGTAACCAAACATAAACCTAGCAGGTCCTCGAAGGGTAGATCTCCCTCTAAGCATCGAGATGCCTCCGGGCTTGCCCTCGAGGATCCTGCGCCAGCAAAACAACCCCGGCGGGAAGCTCCGGCTTCCAAAGCTCCTCCTATGGGGTTACAGGTTGACATTGATGGCACGGCCTCGACCGATCACCTGTTAGATTGCTCTGGGGTACCGGCACAATCTCCCGGTACCGACTTCCAGGCATTCATGGCGTCGATGGATCACAATGTTCTGTCCATGCAGCAGGCTATTACGGCCTTCATTCAAGCTGCGACGCCGCTGGTACCGAAACAAACTCCATTCTCAGTATCAGCTCCGGTACCAGCACCAGCATCGATACCGGTACCGACTGCATCGACCAGGATACCGGCTGCAGCGGTTCCTTGTCCAGGGCTGCTTACCGGTACCGATCCGGTACCGGGGACGCCCTATGTCGATACTGCTCGATACGCGTATCGAGCATTGGAAGAGCACCCTGACAGGCGATACTTCGATTCCTCTGATGATTCTGATACATCAGACGAGTCTCCTGAAGTATCCATAGCCCTTCCTGAAGAGCCGCCTTCTCCAAAAAGAAGAATGTCTCCTCCAGAGGATTTGTCCTTTCAAGACTTCATTAGAGAAGTAGCTAAAGGACTTTCTATTTCAGTAACTTCTGAATCAGAGCCTAGAGCAAAAAAATTGGATATTTTAGGCTACTCTAGAGCTCCTAAAGAGGCAGTCACCTTACCAATTCATGAGATTCTTTATGAACACATGATTGATCTATGGGAGACTCCTCTCACTCTCTCTCTCCATTCCATTGTGGTGCAGTCAGCTATGAAGAGGATAAAGAGTACAAAGAGACACTCTTCTGCTCCTCCAGGAAGAGAATGCAGGACCTTGGATGCCTTTGGTAGGAAAATCTTCCAAGCCAGTATGCTTATTGCCAGAATCAACTCATATAGCCTTTACATGGGTATGTTTCTAAAGGAAGTTGCACAAAAACTGCACACTTTTCTCCCTTTTCTTCCAGAGGATAAAAGGGAAGAATTCCTCATTTGGCTTAAGCATACCCAAGACATTTCAAAGTTTTCCAACAGGGCAGCCTTTGACTCCTTTGAAGGTGCCAGCAGAGCCTCAGGCATTGCCATAGCTGCTCGCAGAATTGCTTGGCTCCAGGCTTCTGATTTAGAGCCCTGGGTTCAAGATGGCTTAGGAAATCTTCCCTGTACAGGTGAAAACCTATTTGGCAAAGAATGGTAAATAAAAGCCACTCAAATGGATGCAGAAAACAATGCTCTGGATAGACTTTCAAAGTCAACCTCCATTCCTGCCAAGAAAAAGCCTTTTAAAAAGTCTTTCTTTAAAAAGGGCAGATTTCCTTCTACGTCTGGCCAACAATCTTCTACAGGTCGCTTTGCCACTAAGCGTCAGCAACCTAAACAGGCCAGGCCTAAGCCTACAGGGGCTGCTGCAACTCAGCAGACCCAACCTCCTCAGGGTTTTTGACTTGATGCTAGAGAACTTAGCCTTTCTGGCTCTAAAGCAGCCAGAGCCTCTCACCATTCCAGGAAGGTTAGCTCATTTTGCTCCCAGATGGGAGCAAATAACAGAGCAGTGGACCCTCTCCATCATAAGAGAGGGCTACAAGCTTCATTTCTCAGACCTTCCTCCCCACACCATGGTGAGACACTTCAATTCTCCCACATCTCTTCTCGACCTTCTAGGTCAAGAGGTAACTACCCTTCTTGCCCAAGGGGCAATAGAAGAAGTTCCTCTTCTTCATCAAGGGTCAGGGTTCTACTCCCCCTATGTTCTCATTCCAAAGAAGATAGGGGGATTCAGACCCATCTTAGATCTCAGAGAATTGAACAGATTTCTATGCAAGGAGAAGTTCAAGATGCTTTCTCTGGGCACTCTCCTTCCATACCTTCAAAGTCAGGATTGGCTTTGTTCTCTAGATCTCAAGGATGCGTACACCCATGTCCTCATCCATCCCTCTCACAGAAGATTCCTACGGTTTCTTTTCCAAGGAAAACATTACCAATACAGAGTTCTTCCTTTCAGTCTGGCCTCTGCCCCAAGAGTGTTCACCAAATGCATGGCAATAGTTGCTGAATTTCTACGAACTCTGGGAATATTTGTCTTCCCATACCTGGACGACTGGCTCATTCGAGCTCCATCTTAGTCAGAGGCCCAGAATTCCTTGGACCGCACAAGGCGCATTCTGCAGTATCTGGGACTTGTGATAAACCTCCCACAGTCTCAGCTCACCCCTACTCAGTCCCTAGAATTCATAGGGGCCTGGTTGGATACCACTACTGCAAGGGCTTACCTTCCTCAGGCCCGTTGCCATCGTCTAGTGCAGTTAGCCTCTCAGATTCAGTCAAAAAGCCACTTAACTGCTCGGGAGATGCTACAACTGCTAGGCCACATGGCTTCCACAGTGCATGTGGTTCCCTATGCTCGCCTACACATGAGAGCAGCTCAATGGACTTTGTCAACCCAGTGGACTCAAGCTTCAGGAGCTCTCTCAGACCAAATAGCAACCACCAAACGTCTCTTTTGGTCTCTCCAATGGTGGATGTCCACTCAAAATTTGTTGTTGGGGTCCCCCTTCCAACAGTTGTTGCCCCAAGCGACCCTCACAACAGATGCCTCCCAAACAGGTTGGGGAGCCCATCTACAGGACCTCTCCACTCAAGGCACTTGGTCCCCACAGGAGACCTCCCTTCATATCAACCACTTGGAGCTTCGAGCAGTTTTTCTAGCTCTCAAGGTCTTTCATACCCTCCTCAGCTACAAGACAGTCCTCATTCATACGGACAGTCAAGTAGCCATGTTTTACATAAACAAGCAAGGAGGTACTGGCTCTCTGTCGCTTTGCAACGAAGCTTTAAGATTGTGGGCCTTCGCCAGAGAGCATCAAATCCATCTCCTGGCAGTATACCTCCCAGGAGTCCAAGACTCTTGGGCAGACAGACTCAGTCGAGTTCTTCTTCCACACGAATGGTCCCTGCACATGAATCAGGTACTCAGAATCTTCCAAGAATGGGGAACCCCGGACATAGACCTCTTTGCAAGTCCGTGGAATGCCAAACTTCCCCGGTTCTATTCCAGAATTCCGTGTCAGGGAGTTCAGGCCAAGGATGCCTTCCTCCTCCATTGGGGTCAGGGCTTCCTGTATGCATTTCCACCCATTCCCTTGATTCCCAAGATTCTGTTCAAACTCCAGAGGGATCAAGGATCTATGATCCTCATAGCTCCACGCTGGCCACGCCAAGTGTGATACCCTCTACTCCTACATCTCTCCCAAGCCCCCTCTCTGGACTTGGGAGCTGCTCCAGACCTTCTGTCCCAGGAGGAAGGGACTTTGTGGCACCCAAACCCCAAGTCCCTACACCTCAGAGCTTGGTTACTGAAGGTCTAGACCTTCAAGACTGAAATCTTTCTCAACAAGTGAAGGATATCCTCCATGCTTCCAGAAAACCTTCCACCAGGCGTTCTTATGCTTTTAAATGGAAGAGGTTTTCCATTTGGTGTGCTGAGAAGGGTCTTAACCCTCTAGCACTACCTTTGAATTCTCTATTAGACTATCTCCTACATCTTTCCAATGCAGGCCTTAAAACGAATTCAGTAAGAGTCCATTTGAGTGCTATTGCAGCATCCCTTAAGCCCATCAATGGACAACCTATTTCCTCTCATCCTCTCATTGCAAGATTCATGAGAGGCCTAACTTTAACTAAACCTCCCATTAGGCCTCCTCCGGTGGCATGGGACTTAAATTTTGTTCTTGGTCAGCTTATGAAGCCACCTTTTGAACCCTTAGCCACTACCTCCTTGAAGTTTCTTTCCTGGAAGGCTATTTTCCTCATTGCAGTCACTTCAGCTCGCCGCATCAGTGAACTGCAGGCATTAGTGGCTAATCCACCTTATACAAGGTTCCATCATGATAAGGTAGTCCTTAGGACAAATCCACACTTTATGCCTAAAGTGGTCTCACCTTTTCATCTTAATCAAGAGGTATATTTACCTGTCTTTTTTCCAGCTCCTCATGCATCCAATGCAGAGAGGAATCTTCATACTCTGGATTGTAAAAGAGCTCTTGCTTTTTACTTACACAGGACACAGCAACATAGAAAGTCTTCTCAGGTTTTTGTTGCTTTTGATCCTTCTCATTTGGGACTTCCAATCTCCAAGAGAACACTGTCCAATTGGATTGCTCAGTGTATTTTTTTCGCCTACCAGAGTAAGAACCTTTCTCTGGAGAGCCATGTCACAGCTCATAATGTGAGGGCCATGGCCACCTCTATGGCTCATCTAAATTCTGTGTCCATCGACCAGATCTGTCGAGCAGCCACCTGGGCCTCAGTTCATACCTTCACCGCCCATTACTGCTTGGACTAGGACTCCCGCCGGGATGCCTTGTTTGGTCAGGCTGTCCTCAAACACCTGTTCCATTCTTAAACAACTCCTACCCTCCTGCCCTGGATGGATGCCTGAGATCCATAGGAGGAAGTAGACCCCTCTCCAGGGTCTCATATCCTTGGGGATCTCCCAGGCATCTTAGCTATGGAGTCCCCATATGTGAAGACTCATTCCTGCTTGTTCCTGGAGATAGCACAGTTACTTACCTGTAACAGGTGATCTCTGGGAACAGCAGGAATAAGTCTTCACAACCCACCCACCTCCCCTAGGAGTTGTATCTCTTTTTCTATCTTTCCTTTCCTCTCTCTCTCTATTGTCTGAGCTTTAAACTTGAACTGAGGAGAGCTGGTTAGGAAAGGCGGGAAGGCAGCGCGCAGGCGCTGTGGGATGCTCCCAAAAGCTTTCCTTTTTGGGAAGCTGGGGAGCGTTCCCGCGCAGACTCCGTCTGTACCGACGTACCCATATGTGAAGACTTATTCCTGCTGTTCCCAGAGATCACCTGTTACAGGTAAGTAACTGCTTTATTCTGCAATGGTACCATTGGGTCTATTATGATTTATGTACTTGGCTCTGCAGGCCCATCTTCTATGGACATAAACCTCCTGGAATTAAGAGCAATTTATTTAGCTCTTCGAGTGTTCCATGCCCAGCTCAGCTACAAGACAGTCCTAGTCCAGACGGACAATCAGGTAGCCATGTTCTCTGTGAACAAGCAGGGTGGGACAGGCTCTCTGTCGTTATGCAATGAAGCTTTACGACTATGGGCCCTCGCCAGAGAGCATCAAATTCACCTTCTAGTGGTATATCTTACTGGTATTCAAAACCTTCAGGCAGACAAACTCAGTCGAGTACTGCTACCTCACGAGTGGTCACTCCACCTAGACCAGGTAGCAAAGATATTTCATCTCTGGGGCACTCCAGACATAGACCTCTTTGCAAGTCCACTGAATGCCAAGCTTCCCCGGTTCTGTTCCAGGATTCCGGCGCACAACTGTCAGGCAAGGGATGCCTTCCTCCTTCACTGGGGTCAGGACTTCCTTTATGCCTTCCCACCCATTCCCCTCATCCCCAAGACACTCTTCAAGCTTCAGAGAGACAGGAGTCGCATGATTCTCATAGCACCACGATGGCCACGTCAAACATGGTATTCCCTGCTTCTGCATCTCTCTCAAGCGGCACCTCTGGAGTTAGGGCATGCTCCAGATCTATTTTCCCAGGAGAACGGGACGCTATGGCACTCGAATCCCCAGTCCTTGCACCTCATGGCCTGGTTGTTGAAGGCTTAGACCTCCAGGATTTCAACCTGTCCCAGCAGGTAAAAGATATCCTTCAGGCTTCTAGGAAACTTTCCACAAGAAGATCTTATGCCTTCAAGTGGAAACGTTTTACTATATGGTGCTCCAAGAAGGGATTAAATCCCCTGGTCGTACCCTTAGAATCGATACTAGAGTATCTCCTTCACTTATCGAATTCTGGATTAAAGACCAATTCGGTAAGCGTCCATCTTAGTGCAATTGCAGCTTCTTATAAGCCTCTAAATGGACAACCAATTTCCTCTCATCCACTCCTATCAAGATTTAGGAGAGACCTTTTATTAACTAAACCTCCCATCAAGCCACCACCGGTAGCATAGGATCTAATCTAGTTCTCGGGCAGCTCATGAAGCCGCCTTTTGAACCTTTGGCCACTACAGCCCTTAAGTTTTTGACTTGGAAGGTCATCTTCCTAATTGCAATCACCTCTGCCCGTCGCATTAGTGAATTGCAAGCTTTAGTGGCTGATCCTCCTTATACTAGATTTCATCATGATAAGGTTGTTCTTCGAACTCACCCACACTTTATGCCAAAGGTGGTTTTGCCTTTTCATTTAAACCAATCAATTTATCTTCCTGTATTTTTTCCGAGGCGTCACGCCTCTAATGCAGAAAGAAACCTTCATACTTTGGATTGTAAAAGGGCCTTGGCCTTTTACATTCAAAGAACACAGGAACATAGAAATTCCTCGCAACTTTTTGTAGCTTTTGACCCTAGCCATTTGGGACTTCCAGTCTCCAAAAGAACTTTAAATGGATTGCCCAATGCATATCCTTTTTGCTTATGAGAGTAAGGGTCTTCCTCTCCATGACAATGTCACAGCTCATAATGTGAGAGCCATGGCAGCTTCTATGGCTAATCTCCACTCTGTGTCTATCGATGACATTTGTTGAACAGCCACCTGGGCTTCGGTACACACCTTCACAGCCCACTACTGCCTAGATAAAGCCTTCCATCGGGATGCCTTCTTTGGCCAAGCTGTTCTTCAAAATCTCTTTCAAACGTAAACCAACTCCTACCCACCAACCCTGGTGGGATGCCAGAGATCCATGGGAGGAAGGATTCTCACCTTCGACGGTGGCACCTTCCTGGGGATATCTCCCTGGCATCTTCACCTAGGGAGTCACCATATGTGAGGACTACATTCCTGCTTGTTCCTGGAGATAGCGTAGTTACTCACCTGTAACAGGTGATCTCCGGGAACAGCAGGAATTTAGTCCTCACAACCCACCCACCTCCCCTAGGAGTTGTCTCTCTCTCTTTGTCTCTTTCCTCTCTCCCTCTATCCTTTCACTCAGCTACATACTTAACTGAAGATGGACAGTTGGAAAGGCGGGAAGGCAGCGCGCATGTGCTGAAGGATGCTCTCAAAAGCGTTCCTATTGGACGCTGGGGAGCGTTCCCACGCAGGCTCCGTCGGTGCACACGATACCCATATGTGAGGACTAAATTCCTGCTGTTCCCGGAGATCACCTGTTACAAGTGAGTAACTACCCTTTCCTGCACAAAGTTCTCTACTATTTGGTTACTCATTGTTGCCTATATTGAGGTTGTGTGAGGCTTGCCATGTTCTCCCTTATGCTTGGGGATGGATATAGACATCTAGTGGCTGAGGTGGATAGAAGTATGAAAGTGATGTCATTGATACCTGGGCTTTTCATTGGTTCTTTGTGTCCACCAATCTGTTCATAGGGGAGCACAACCCACTTGTCTGGACTGGTATAAAAGAACTCAAGGAAAGAGCATTATCTGGTAAGTAAAATGTCACTTTCTCCCACCATGCATAAAGAGAGTGAAACCTCAGTCATTTAGCTTTCTGCAGACTTCAGTACCTTACTCTATGTACTTTATTTCTCTTATGTCAGGAGAGGCAGGGCAATCTCCAGGAACAAGCAGGAATGAGTCTTCACATATGGGTACATCGGTACCGACGGAGCCTGCGCGGGAACGCTCCCCAGTGTCCAATCAGAAAGCTTTTGGGAGCATCCCTCAGCGCCTGCGTGCTGCCTTCCCGCCTTTCCAACTGTCTCTCCTCAGTTTTCGTTTTTCCGCGGAGCCGGCAGGACGTCTTCCTGTCACTGCAGAAAATTTTTTTCCTAAATCTTTTACTTTTTGTTTTCTTGTGGTCGCGACTGTTTCCCCGACTCCACTGGTACCGCCGGTGGTTTTTTTTTCTTTTCTTTCTATCCCTGGCTATGATCCTACACAAGGCTTTTCTGGGGAAAAGGAAAATATAATGCTTCCTTTACATCATTCTTTACAGGATCTTCTTCTGAAAATATGGGAAACACCTTTAAGGGCTTCCTCACCTTCTACAGCAACTGCTCTTCTGTATCAGGTGCCCCCCTCTCCACGGTTTCAAAAGACTCAACTTCCCCATCATTCCATTGTAGTGGAATCAGCAATGAGGAAGGTAAAAAGCAAGAAGAAGCATTCTTCTTTCCCGCCAGGTCGTGCATCTAGAACACTGGATGCCTTTGGACATCAAGCCTTCCAAACATCTATGCTGGCAACAAGGATTCTCTCATATATTTTTTATATGAGTCTATCCCTTCAGGAGGTCACAGAGAAATTATCTCTTTTGACTCCTTTTCTTTCAGCCTTAGCTGTGGAAATACAGTTTTCTTTTTAGACTCCAATAGCTGGTGTCTAACCTGTTTGGGTCCTGACCCCTTTCTTCCAGAGCCATCAGGCTACAATTTTATGAGGAGAAATTCTCCATTTTGAGTTTCCTTGCTTCTCTAGATTTCTTTCTCGTGCTTCCCTAGACTCCTTTGAGTCTGTTAGCAGAACCTCTGCTATAGCCATAGGAGCACGACGTAGAGCCTGGCTCCAAGCTTCAGACTTGAGCAGATGGGCACAACAAAGACTGGGTAATACTCCTTGTACTGGAGAAAATCTCTTCAACAAGGAGTCTTTGCGTCAGGTTGCTCATTGCTCCACTGACTTCCCTGCTTCTGAGAGCCATCCTAAACCACCTCCTTCCCCAGCAGGTAAGAAATGCCCTACCAAACCTCCTTTTCCTAAAAGAAGAAGGTTTTATTCTTCTCCTGCCCATCATGCCGATGTTCCCAAACAAGGGAAACCTCGCCCTGGTCTGAAGAATCCAAACTCAAGCCAGGAAAATTAACCCTTAATAGGGTTCCAATTAATCTGTTATAATATACAGTTCACTTCTTCTCCTTAGAAGATTTTTCATTTATACCTCTACACTTGGATTCCTGTTTCCAGGACATCCACTTGCCTTTAGCTATGCTGAGCTGTCAGGATATTCATGTCTATGGTCACAGGGTTTTCCTCCTCTTCCTACACTGAAGAGAGGTTTGCCAACTATCTCATGATAGTTTTTCTGGACCACCATGAATTTTTTTCCTTCTACAGACTTACCATATGGCAAGTCTCCCCTCAGCTCCTATTTTTTCTTTACCTTCTTTCCAGGGTTCCCCTGTAAGATTGGTACCATACCAATGGAAGGCTTTCTTAGCCTTTCCAGTCTTCCTTTCCATTCCAGTGTAGAGTTCTTTCTCTTGAGTAAACCCCCCCTTTTTTTTTTCCTCATCTGGGCAGCTCCTCAGATAGGGATAGGATATTCTCCTCTTGTGCTATCTGTTCTCTCTGTTAAAAACAGAAAGATCTCTCTGCTGTGCCATTCAGCAGCTGCCCATGCAGGAGCTTCACTGATTGCTCTACTGGTACTTTTCTATAAGTTCCAGTATTGTCTTCCACTACTTTTTCTCTAACCTTAGTAGTGCTTCCTAGTTAGTGCTCATCTATCTTGGATAATCCTTATAACTTCTCTTCTGCCATCTCCAAATCCCTGGAGTTGGTAGCATAGTTGAGCTGGCAGCTGGTTGTCTCCAGCAGCCAGTTTTCTTTTCCAACTCTCCTGCATAATGCTCTCTGCAATCCTACAGAGAAGCTTTCCACTATGGGCCCCTTGCTAGAGAGCATGAGGGTTTTTTCTCTAATGACTATCCTATATGGTTGAAAAAGGCTTCCTCAGTCACCTCCCATGACTGTGAGGGCTCTTTACACCCTTCTATTTCCTTTTAATAAAGGACATCAGCCTTTCCTACGTGACAGTCTAAAGAGTTACCAAATTCCTACAGGAAATATGCTCTTTTTCCTTGCAGTTTGTCCTCATGGTATCCTAATCCTTCATGGACGGCACATATTTAACTAAATAACGCATGATACCCCACCTCTTGTCCCTCAAGTGGGTCTACCTGGTGTCTCTTCCTATGCGTATTCTGTCCCTTCACCATGTTAGAGTTCTACTGGACTCAGGACTTGCTGTTTACAGACTAATATTATCCTCTGTTTTCTCGCAACCAGCCTGGTTATTTTACTGGGTAGCATTCTACTCCATTTTAACCAGAGGGAATAGATTCTCTATATCTTCTCCAGTAGGTTCCACCTTCTTGTTATGAGATGAATCATTCCTCTTCACATCTTCCATGTGAAGATCCCTGTAGACATATATCTTTCTGCTTAATTGCAGACATTTCTCTTTAGACCTATATATATATATTCATATATGTACATATGTCTATATGCTTTCTTTGGATGCATATGTCTGTCAACCATGTGTGCATAGGCTATACCCCCTGGATCTCGCCATAAATATATCTATATATCTATCTATATATCTATCTATCTATATATATATATATATATATATATGCCCCTATATATATATCTACACATATATTTATATATATCTATACATATACATATATATATATATATATATATATACATATATATATGTGTGTATCTGTCAAGATACTTCTTTTAGGTAGATATGTATTCACATACTTATCTCTCTAACTGTCTGTGCTCATAAAGGTGTTTTTTTCCTTCCTATCTGTTCCAGACAGTGGGTTTTCACATGTTCATACTATCCTCAGTATGTTTTGGTTTTATGCACACAACCACTCCTGTGGTACTGACAGCTTTTTCCATAACCTTAGGTTCAGGTATCCCTGAAGCTCCCTATTCCTTTATCTTCCTACCTCTCGTCAGATAGGACAGACATGGGGGATCTTCAGTAGGTCTGAGGTTTCCAACTCCTCAGACATCTGTCCTTCCTTGGGATTACGGGGTTTTCTCCATACCCCGTCTTCCCTCAAGGACTAAGCCAATTTTGTCCAACTCGGTCATTCTTCCTCTTTTGCTCCTAACTATAATTAACTCCGCAGCCAAAAGAGTTTTCAGCTTTTTCCATAAAGCTTTCTACTAAAGACCTACCGTTTTGGTTCTTCCCCAGTTGACTCCTGGGGTCACCTGTCAGTTCCAGATTTTGACCTTCAACTCACTTCAGTGAGGTCATCTTGAAGATTCCTCTACTGGATCCCCAGTAGATTCCATCAGCCTCTCTACTTCCTGCAATCCAGTAGGTGAGGTTCATATGGTGATTGTTCATTTCTATATATTTCATGAGGCTTATCATCTATACAGGGACTCCTTGTCTGTAGTCCTATTTTAGGTCAGCTGTCTCCTACAGCTCCTCTCTTCTTCAACTCCTATCCTCCATCCTCGGGATGCCTGGGCATATAAGGTGGAGCATGTTTCAATCACCAACATGCTAGGGCTCCAGGCATCTTAGCTTGGGAGTCCCCATATGTGAAGACTCATTCCTGCTTGTTCCTGGAGATAGCACAGTTACTTACCTGTAACAGGTGATCTCTGGGAACAGCAGGAATAAGTCTTCACAACCCACCCACCTCCCCTAGGAGTTATATCTCTCTATCTATCTTCCTTTCCTCTCTCTCTTTCTTTGTCTCAGCTATAAAACTCAACTGAGGAGAGACAGTTGGAAAGGCGGGAAGGCAGCACGCAGGCGCTGAGGGATGCTCCCAAAAGCTTTCTGATTGGACGCTGGGGAGCGTTCCCGCGCAGGCTCCGTCGGTACCGACGTACCCATATGTGAAGACTTATTCCTGCTGTTCCCAGAGATCACCTGTTACAGGTAAGTAACTGTGCTTTCTCTTCCCTACTCATCTTCCATGTTTTCCTCAGTTCCTTCCAGAATTGTATAGTTTCCATACAGTGGTCTTGCTGTCAACTCCTGCCTTACACTCTGTGTCCCTAAGGGGGTGCTTTACATGCTTCGAGTGCACTGATCCTCCTCCTGCTAATCTCTCCTGCTCAGCCATTTTGCCAGTCATAATCTGCCCACCTCCAGCTGGGCATTTCCTTGCTCCTTGGACCTTACCTCTCTTCTTTCTTAAGTAATCTCTTATCTAAAGCTGAGGAGATCCTCTCAGAATTTCTTGATGCCCTTCTTTATTTTCCTCATCACAGTGTACAGTATTTACAACAGTGAAGCTTTAAATGATTGGTTGGTCCGACATCAGTTTAAGCTTAATCAGAACAAGACAGAGGCTATGTGGATTACAGGGCTAACTTCATCGCATCTCTAGCAACCTCTATAAATAATCAACCTGTACAGATTGTAAAAGCCATACACTACTTATTACATTAGTAATGTCAGGATTATACTTCTGTAACAGTCTTCTTTTTGGCACCTTTGTGGCCAGTGAACACAAGTTGCAACACCTTCAGAAGATGGTCGTAAAGCTACTTCATAATGCCTCCCGTTTTGACCATGCAACCCCTCTGTCCTACAAGAGCCGTTGGCTCCACATAACCTACCATTTAAAGTTTAAAGTGTTGCTTTTAGCTCTTAAAGCATTTTACTCCAGCATTCCTATGTGTCTATCCTGTCATTTGATTCCCTACACACCTCATCAGGTTCTATGCTCTCTAAATGCAATTTACTAATAGTAGGAGGGAAGAGTAGCCTAGTGGTTGGGGCAAGTTGCCTCAGGCTGGAGAGCCAGGGGTTCAAATCCCATTGAAGGACAGCAATCTCAGGCCGGAGGGACTGGGGTTTCTGAAACATACACTGTTTTGACCCAGTGAAAAGCGGTATCTAAGCATTGCTAAATAAGTTCCAACTAGGCGTATGGCCCTCTTGGAGTCTACCAGAAGCTCTGCTTTTTATGCCCTTTCCCCACAACTGTGGAATTCTCTTCCGCTCTATTTGAGGGAAGAATCCTCTTTTAGGGCCTTTTGAAGACCTATGTTTTTTGAGATGGTCTTCACATAGGTGGCAAATTGTTTTGTTAACTATCCATATTGATAGCCCTCTAGAACAACGTGGAGCACAGCTGTTTCAGCGGATCACTTTGTTTCTTTTCTTTTCTCTCTCTCACTGCTACCTTCTTTAATTTTATACTCCTTTGCGTCCCTCTAGTCCAGTCCCAGTACCATAGAGTTCTGAACCTCCTCCAGCAGCCTTGGAGACTGAAATCTGTCAACTCTTTGATGAACACCTGGTATAAATAGGCAAGGACTGCCCCCTTCCACCAGTAATTTCAGTCTCCAAGCAGCTAGAGGGACTTCTGAGCCTTGGGCTCAGTTAGCACAAATAAGCAGAGCTTTAGTTTTCTATTTACTTTTTTCTTTAAATTTTCATATTTAATTACCTTTATCAGTGAGTTGTCCCCTTGTTCTTTTGTAGGAGAAGGGGGCTGCTGTGGAGGAGTTCCTGCTGGTGTCTCGGCTTTGCACCCTGACTTTCTTTTTTCTTTCCTCCCGCCTCTCTCCCTCCTGTCTCTGCACTACCCACCGAGCTAACGAGCACCGGGGCACAGCAGACGGTTTTGTGGCCTCCCTGCTCCCGAACCCGCAGTCAAGAGTGAGGAGCAGGTGGAAGGCAGGCACCCCCCATAGCCGCGGGTGTGGAGCGGTGAAGACTACACCTGCGGGGTTCGGAACGCCGGAGCGGAGCCACGGTCCGGCTGAGCTCCGGCAGCAGTTTGTGCCTCCTCGGGTCGCCGGCAGCGATCACGGTGAGTCCCTGAGGGGAGGTTTTCTAAAAGCAGGCTTCCTTTTGGAGCGGGAGAGTTGAGGCAGCAGGGTGCTTCGTTGTGCGCTGTACTCCTTGTCTGTCAGGCCCGCTAGCGCAGGGCGGGAAACCAGACGGCGGCCATTTTGGGAGCCGCGTGTTCAGCACTTCTCAGAGAGCTGGTGCCAGTGGCTAGCAGAAGGAGGGGATCTTTCTTCTTTCAGTCAGGGGGAACCTAGGTGCGTGTGTGTATGTGTCTGCATAGGGAGAGTTTGTTTCCCTTAGGTGGGGCTATGCCGGCGAAGCCTCGGTGTCTGGTCTGTGGCACGAGGCACGCTGAGCTGCTGGACTCCGGGGTCTGTAGGCCCTGCACTTTGGAGGCAGCGGTCATGGACAGGGAGCTGAAGGGAGCCGCTGGGGATCAGACCACGGTCTCTACAGAGGGAGGTGAAGCGCCTTCCTTGACCCCCGAGGGTCCTGTTCTGGGGCTGTCCTCTGAGGGGGGGGGCACCACTTTGTCCCTGGAGGGTGCTCCGGAGGCCGGTGTTCCCGCGATTCCCCCAAATATTTTCTCTCTTATGCAGCAGGCGTTTGTGCTGTTGCTACCTGCCACAGGGGTTCAGCCTCGGGCTCCAGGAGCCCAGAAGCGAGCTGGATCAGGGAGCCCCTCGGAGGGGGAGGCTTCCCCGCCCAAACGGAGTATGGGGGCAGTAGAGGAAGGTCCCTTGTCTCTATTGGGGGACGAGATAAGAGTGACGGACGCGGAGTTTGAGGGAGTCTCGGAGGAAGAATTAGAGGAAGGAGAGTTGCCGGACTCGGAGCAGCAGAGTAGAGTAGTCAGAGTGTTTCGGCGGGAAGAGTTGCTGGCGTTGATAGCTGAGACTCTCCAGACCCTAAACATGCCCTCGGTAGGGTCGGTGCCGGAGGACGTGTTAGAGGATCCTCTCTTGCAGGCGGTACGGACTTCGCAGAAGGTTTTCCCAGTGCATAGAATCTTTAAGAGCATGATTCAGGAAGAATGGGATTTGCCAGAGTTGGCTTTGCGGGGTTCGAGGGCCATAGCTCGGCTTTATCCGCTCTCTGACCAGGATAGGGAACGTTTTTGGTCTCCTAAGGTAGATGCTGCGGTTACTAAAAAGACGACGATTCCGGTTGAGGGCGCTGCGGCCTTGAAGGACGTACAAGACAGGAAATTGGATACTTTGTTGAAGCAGGTGTTCGATATTTGTGCCCTCTCCATGCAGGCCTCTATAGCGGGGGTGTGGGTGGCGAGAGGCTGCTTGAGATGGTCTCAAAGGTTGCAAGGAGACCAGCTGGGGGGGCAGTTGGAGGAGGCAGCACGCCTGGAGTCTGGTACCGCTTATTTGGCGGACATTCATTATGACCTCATCCGGGGGCTAGCTAAGAGTATGGCTTCCGTTGTGGCAGCTCGGAGATATCTGTGGTTGCGCAATTGGTCGGCGGACAGTTCCTCTAAGGCTTGCTCAGCAAGCTTCCATTTAGGGGGAAGCTCTTGTTTGGGGAGGATTTAGAGAAGTTGGTCAAGGACCTCGGGGAGTCCAAAGGAGGTCGTCTGCCGGAAGATAGGCCTAAACAGGGCCGGAATGTGTCGGGCTCCAAGGGGGCTCCGAGTGAGTTTCGTAGGTTTTGGTCCTCTCGGTTTGGCCAGTCCCTGCGGGGAATGTTTCCAGTACGGGGCCAGGGGATTCGAGGTTTTAGGGGGGCAGGCAGGGGATTTACGCCTTTCTAGTCCTCAAACCCTAAAAAGCCACAATGAGATCAGGTGGACTCGGGTGGGGGTAGTGCCCGTGGGAGGACGGTTATGGGAGTTTTACCCTGCTTGGGTCCAGTTGACGTCAGATCAATGGGTTCTGGAAGTAATTCGCGAAGGTTATGCTCTGGAGCTACATCGACCCGTGTTAGATTCCTTTGTTCAGTCTCCTTGCCGGGCGCCGCACAAGGTTCGGGCGGTGGCGGAAACGCTGCAGTGGCTGCTGCAGCTCAGGGCGGTGGTGCCGGTTCCGTCCGACCAGTGCGGGTCGGGTCGCTATTCCATTTATTTCGTGGTGCCAAAGAAGGAGGGCACGTTTCGGCCAATACTGGGTTTAAAAAGAGTGAATCGTTGTCTTTGGGTGACCCATTTCTGCATGGAGACATTGCGCTTAGTAATTGCGTCGGTCAGGGCAGGAGAATTCCTGACCTCCTTAGATCTCACAGAAGCTTATCTCCATATTCCCGTTCGGGAAGAGCATCAGCGCTACCTCCGCTTTGTAGTGCCCATGGGCCATTTTCAGTTTCAGGCTCTGCCCTTCGGGCTAGCGACGGCGCCTCGAACCTTTACCAAGGTCATGGTGGTCGTGGCGGCAGCGCTCCGCAAGGAGGGGGTGCTAGTGCATCCGTACCTGGACGATTGGTTGATTCGGGCGAAGTTGAGAGAGGAAAGCGCCTCGGCGACCGCTCGGGTAGTGCAAGTCTTGGAAAGCCTCGGTTGGGTGGTCAACGGGGCAAAGAGCAGGTTGGTTCCCTCGCAGTCTCTGGAATATTTGGGGGCACGTTTCGAGACTGCGCAGGCGAAGGTATTTCTCCCAGACCTGAGGGCTCAAGGGATTCGGACCCTTGTTTGGAAGTTTCTATCGCTACGCGCTCCAACGGCGTGGGAGTACCTGCAGTTGCTTGGAACTATGGCGGCTATGATCGAGGTGGTACCGTGGGCCAGGGCTCATATGCGGCCGTTACAGGGCTCTCTTCTTCGGCGTTGGTCTCACCAAACGGATGCGTTGTCTCAGTGATTGGTTTGTCCTCCAGAGGTACGTCAGGAACTTCTCTGGTGGTTAAGGCCGGAGATGTTGGCAGCGGGTGTTCCGCTGGAGCCCCCATCCTGGAGATTGTTGACGACGGACGCCAGTCTCGAGGGGTGGGGGGGCGCATTGCGAGGGCAGGTGGGCCCAAGGGCAGTGGTCGCCGGAGGAGAAGAGCTGGTCCATCAACCGGCTGGAAATGAGGGCGGCGTTCTTGGCCCTTCTGGAGTTTCAGGCACTTTTGCGGCAGACAGCGGTGCGTGTGCTGTCCGACAATGCGATGACCGTGGCCTACATTAGTCGGCAAGGCGGCACCGGCAGTGTGCTGTTGGAAGCGGAGGCGAGTCAGCTGCTGCGTTGGGCCGAGGACAATCTGCAGGCTCTGTCGGCGCAGCATATCGCTGGAGTGGACAATGTCGAAGCGGATTTTCTAAGTCGGCGCAGGGTAGACCCGGGGGAGTGGGTTCTGCATCCGGAGGTGTTCGCGCTGCTGGTGCGGCGCTGGGGCCTTCCGCACATGGATCTGATGGCCAGCTTCGTCTCCGCGAGGGTAGCTCGGTTTTTCAGCAGGAGGCGAGAAAGAATGTCAGAGGGCCTCGATGCGTTGGCCCAGAGGTGGCCGGAGGAAAGCCTTCTCTATGTGTTCCCCCCTTGGGCTCTCATAGGCCGGGTAGTGCAGCGCATTGAGAGTCATCGCGGTCTGGTGGTCTTGATAGCGCCGGATTGGCCTCGCAGGCCTTGGTATGCGGATCTGGTGTGTCTCTTGGCGGACAAGCCGTGGAAGCTTCCACAGCGAGCGGACCTTCTTATGCAGGGCCCGTTACGCATGCCCCCAGGTGAGTCGATTTTCGCTTACGGCATGGCTCTTGAGAGGGCTAGGCTAACTGCTAGAGGTTATTCGGCTGCGGTGGTTTCTACATTGCTGAAAGCTCGTAGGCGCTCAACTTCTTTAGCTTACATTCGGTTATGGCGTATCTTTGAAGCGTGGTGTGTGGATCGGTATCTGCGGCCCTTGTGAGCTTCCGTGGCCCAGATCCTGTCGTTTTTGCAGGATGGAGTGGAGAAAGGCCTCGTGGCTAGTTCCTTGCAAGTTCAGTTGGCAGCCCTCGCCTGTTTCAGGGGTAAGATACAGGGTCAGCAGTTAGCGGCTCATACTGACGTTCGACGGTTTTTGCGGGCCGTGTTACTCATGCGGCCCCCCCAGACGATGTTCGGTGCCCACGTGGGATCTGAATTTGGTGTTGGAGGCGTTGATGAGAGCACCATTTGAGCCCTTAGATGAGGCCTCGCTGAAGGATTTAACTTTGAAAACGGCATTTCTGCGAGGAGGATTTCGGATTTGCAAGCGTTGTCCGGTAGGGAGCCACATCTGTCATTCTTTCCTCACAAGGTGGTACTTCGGACAGTTCCGGATTTCTTGCCGAAGGTGGTTTCAGTGTTCCATGTTAACCAAGTGGTGTCCCTTCCGGTGTTTTCACGGGAGCAGAAAGATAAGTCTGGGGGCCGGTTGCATTTGCTGGATGTTCGTCGCGTGCTCAGGAGGTATCTCCGTAGGACCGCGCCATTCCGGAGGTCGGACAGGCTATTCGTGTCCTTTGGAGGTCCGCGGAAAGGGGAGGCGGCAGCTAAGTCGTCTATTTCTCGGTGGTTGAAGGAAACGATTGCGATGGCGTACCTTCTCAAGGATAAGGTGGTTCCGGAGGGCCTCCGGGCGCATTCGACCAGGGCGCAAGCGGTGTTTTGGGCGGAGTTCAGTTTGGTTCCGGTCGCGGACATTTGTAGGGCGGTGACTTGGTCCTCTTTACATTCTTTTCGAGGCACTATCGGTTGGATGTGCAGGCGGCAGAGGAGGGGTGTTTTGGTTCAGCGGTTCTTCAGGCTGGCCTTGCGGGTCCCTCCCGGTGATTTTCACTGCTCTGTTACATCCTCTATGGTACCGGGACTGGACTAGAGGGACGCAAAGGAAGAGTAAATTAGACTTACCTGCTAATTGTTGTTCCTTAAGGAACTCTAGTCCAGTCCCGGGTCCCTCCCAAGTTAGTATGGTGTTGGTCAGCCTGAGGTTTACGGTGTGCGTTGGGGGGGGGGCGAGAGTTCTTTCTGTGCGGTGCAAACTCAGTGCGCAGCGGGAGTCCTCCTGTTCACAGCAGTGTTCGTCTAGTCTGGGGAGTTGTCTTTCCTCTCTGTGGAGGCGGGGTCTTTCCCTAGGGATTTTTAGTTTCTTAAAAAGAAAAGACAAAAAAAAAAAGACACAGGAGAAGTGTCACTTTTAGTTTAGTTACTCCTATATGTAGTTTGGTAGAAGGTTGATTTGCTATTATAACTGCTTATTTGTTGCTCTGCTGAGTCTGCTTTGTTAAAAGGTACTGGTGGAAGGGGGCAGTCCTTGCCTATTTATACCAGGTGTTCATCAAAGAGTTGACAGATTTCAGTCTCCAAGGCTGCTGGAGGAGGTTCAGAACTCTATGGTACCGGGATTGGACTAGAGTTCCTTAAGGAACAACAATTAGCAGGTAAGCACTGTTCCCTCTAAGCTGTGCGCGTGTGCGCGCGCACACACCTCGCCGAGCAAGCGCACATACTTTACAACAGAGCGCACAAAAATTACGGTTCTGATTCTGATAGAAAACAACACAGACGTCTTAAAATTTTTTAAAAGTTGTGATTGTAATTACTAGAAATTTTCTGCTTCATTTAGCAATCATCTATTTTCATTTAATTTGATTAAAATCAATGTGGTGTTCATACTGTATTCTGACTTGTAGTCAAATTTTAAAGTATATAACTCCGAGTGTCGTCATGTGGCGAACAAAAATTTAACCTTCCTTCAAAAGCTGCACAGCTGATATTTTATGCGCACACAGCCTACAGAAAATTAGAGGGAACATTGCAGGTAAGTCTAATTTACTCTTGTTGTTATTGTCTTTATGATTTTATGTTGTAAACTGCTCTGATGCTGTGTAATGGGCAGTATTTCAAATCTGGAATAAACCATACACTATAATTTGCTTAAATTATGAATAGTTACTAACAACCACACCTAGTCATCCATTCGGTTATATTCTCTGACTGGAAAATCTGTCTGGTATTCTAGAATAGTAAGCAAAACACTGCCTGGTTTACTAGAAAACTTGGTTTGAATTCAGATATATCTTGTCTGCTTGTGGTGCACAGTAATAAGCTCTTCGTTCTTATTACAGGTATCCTGAGAAAATCCACCATTTCCTTCACCGGGCTTATTGCTACCTTCCAGTGAGCATTGCAGCCCTCCTGAAAGAACGTCCCCAACTGGTGGCACCAGCAGTGCAGGCCTTCTACCTGAGGGATCCCCTTGACTTGCAGGCTTGTGTTACGTTCCGCAATTTTCCACCTGAGCCACGTGTTCTCACCTTCGTGAGTGGATCCTTTTTGCTCTTTGGAAGTAATTTTATAAAGTAATTTTCATGTTTGTTAGACACACACACTCTAAAATTGCTTCTTATAATATTTGACTGGTGTAAAAATATGTGCTTTGACATGATGGTGTGTACTTGCCGATAAGCTTGCACAGAGGCACAACATGGGCAGAGTGTGGAGTATGTACATAAATAATAAACTACTATAATTTGTTTGTATCTAAAAATTATAGGCGTGGCCATTTAAACCAGGTCTGGTATGATTGTCCACACCTGCAATGTAGGCGCAAGATCTTTCACTTAGGATAGGATGTTTATAAAGACGAGTAGGTGCCTACTTTTCTTTATAAAATTGTCTTAATGTAGGCACTTCAAAATACATTTAAACTGTGCACTCCTTTATAAAATTACCCTTACTGTGTCTATGCAGCAGCTGTTAAACAGGTACTTAAAACTGAGAGCTCTGCTCATGCCTCTCATAAGACACATTTTGTGTAATAAATGCACCCAGTTGCATGACAGTTGCCAATTAATAAATGTGTAAAGCAGTATTTTCTTATTTTTGTTTTTTATTCAAAAATGAAAGTTGTTTCTGTATCATTACTATATTCATTTTCATGTCACTTCTTCCTTTTGAAAATCTTTACATTTTCTTCCGCATAGTTTTTAAGAACTTTTCTTTGAACGTGTTTTGAAATATCCTGTCATTTTCCTTCCCTTCTTTTAGTTTCTAGTCCTTTACTGTTTGTTTGACATTAGAATAGTAGGTGATATTGCAGGTTCAGATTGAGGTGCATTTATACAACTGAGTATGTGTGTGTGTGGGGGGGTTCTAATATTTGTAACAGCAATCGGTGCTGCAGGGAAGGATTGATACGTATTTACAGAACAGTGTGAGATCTCCAAACTGGAATAATAGGCATTCTGCAAGTTAGGTTTCTGAGAGTGCCTGACTAGATCTAAGCATGGCCTTTGATCCAAGTGATAATGGGAAGAACTTGGGCCAGGAGTGATAAGAGGCTCTGCTAGCAGAGTTAAGAGGAGTAGGAGCAGAATGTTTTGGGATTAATGTGGTGCATAATGATGAAGAAAAGCGCACATGTAGGGGAAAAGGGGATAGGATGGGTGAAAACAAGGAACGGGGATTGAATGTGCACTCGCCCCATGCTTCCCCTCTGCAGAAGACACTTCATACCTACCTCACTCATTGTCCCATTCACCCCACACACACCAAACTGCCCCGGCCCTACTCACCTACAAGACATAACCCCACTTAACCTGAGGCATCTTTCTTCACAGACAACTTCACACCCCCACGCAAATCAAATATCCCCACTCACTGCCCTACACATTATAATTCCCAAGCCCCCTGCCCCTCCTCACGACTTCAATCATCTCCCATACATCAGACATCCCCAATCTCCATGCTCTACTCAACTATATGCAAGACCTCCCCAACACACCCCAGACAGGCTCCCACAAGCACGCCCCCTAAACCTATACATGCTGCCGCTGCATGCACACACAGACTTTGACGTACACATCTCCCCATCCATATACTCTTTGCCAGTATACAAAGAAATACTTCACAATGATGTCTGCACCAAGTATTTGACTTTCCTGACAAATGAAGTGGAAACGTGCCATTGTGTCACACTGTGTGTACCTTACAGCTTTTTTTTTAAAGCACATCTCAACCTGTTAAAACACTATAGCATTGATTGTCTGTCTGTATAGATGCATGACAACTGAAACATGGGGCACCCTGAAAGTCAAGTTCAAAAATACAGCAAGGTGAAAAAAACAAAAATCCAGTGTCAAAGGATTTAGTAACTCTTTAGTAAGTACAAGTGCAAGCTAAGATGCATCAATATACATAAATAAAACCCCAAACTATGAATGTTACCTGAATATAGCAGACAAAATGAATTTCAACATATTCAGCTTTCATATATTGTTCAACTTTCTGTATCTTTAAAATTACATCAACTTGAGATTTGTTTTGTATCTTCTATAGCCAATTTACAAAATACCTTGTAAAGTTTATTAATGTTGATTATCTCCAAATCTTGATTGCTAAACTTATTCATATCCAGATGAGTCTTTGCAAAAACAATTCTGTAACTAGACAAGGCAATTAGTCCCATATAACTTCCAAAGATGGGCACATATGATATATCCAAATGTCAAAAAAAGGTCTTAAGATTTAAGTCTGAACATATATTCTGCACAGAAACAAATTGAGATGGATTTATGACAACTTTAAAACAATGTCTGGAGCAAAAAAAAATTCAAACCACTAAAACAAACTTCTAATATGATGAAATAGAATCACAAAAATAAAAAGCGTGAAACAAACTTGTCTCTATAAAACGTGTAAATTTTTAATTATACATCATTCTCAGACAACAAACGGCATAATAAATCAAATATAATAGCAATATGAAGTGATGTAAATAACACCCCAATATATATAATGAGAACCAATGATTAATTAGAAACATATAAGCATGATAAAAGTTCTGTGCGAAAAAAAAAATCATACAAATTGATGCACAGCTTGTGGAGGAGGGGGTCAATGGAGTAATAGAGAGGTCCCATCTATGCTATTGAACATAACTGGAACCTAATGAGTTTCAGGTCATTTTTTTAAAGTAGGATAATGTTTAAAAAGTGCTAAAAAATGAATGGCTGAGCAGGTTGCATGGATGATGTGTTTTTAAAATTTACTCTGTTCCTATTATTTTATTTATTATTTACATTCTCTTATATACCGCGCTATTCTGCATCAGTGCGGTTTACATTGAACAAACTGAAATTACATTGAACAGGGCATTATAACTTGGAGATAACAACTATTTTACAGGAAACATGGGCTATGGAGGGTTAAGTGGCTTGCCCAAGACCACAGGGAGCACCTGTGGGACTAGAAACCCCAGTCCTTCCGGCCCAAGGTTGCTGTCCTCTAGTGGGATTTGAACCCCCGACCTTCCGGCCTGAAGTACCTTGCCCCAACCACTAGGCCACTCCTCCACATGGATGATGACAAAGGTCCAGCAGAAGTACAAAAAAGAAATGACACTATTGAATGACTTTTGGGACTATAAGGAGTTTCTTATGAGGAACTCTGATTAAAGCTAAAGAAAATGGCTACATACATATTTCTTGGTAGGATACAGAAGTGAAAGATGGACTTATGGGAGGAATTTTATAAAAGTCTTTTCATGTGCAAAGCTGGTTGTATACATAGAAAAGGCTTAAAAAATTGCATAGACATTTATGCCTTTAGAAGTATGTGTGTCTACAAGATCACACATATAGGTTTTCCCAGGGGCATAATTTGGATGGAGTGGAGGTGAGATTGTGATTTACGCAGGAATTTTATAAAATGCTTTGGTGCCTGCTTAGAGTATGCCAGACCTTGACACACATTCTTTGGATTTAGGAGTCCGCTCAAACACTTAGAAGCCAGCTGCTGAAACTTTGCTTCCCGCCTTTCTAGTGAAGTTGAGAAGTATTGAGAGGAGGGGGTGATTGCTTATAAGGTCTAACACAGCTCCTTTAGCTTGATTTACTAATGTCATTTTTCCCATTATGGGGCCGATGCAGAAACCCTGTGCCAGAGCCCAGCTCAAAGTCTATAACACAGTGTTTCCTAATGCAAGTTTAACACCAGGTTTGTTGCACAGCGATGCTATAAGCAAGTAGCATGCAAATCAACTGTGCGCAAAAAGTTGATGATAAACAAGGGAGGCAAGCCAGACACGTGTACAGGGAATGGCGTTAAGTCTGACTCATGTGCACATGGACTGACTTGGCAAAAAAAAAAAGTCATCTGAGGTAAAATTTGATACTTTGCCTCAGATGACCTGACCCCCTCATCCCACCCCGATCACGGTTCTGATCATTGGTGGCCCACTGGGCCCTGATTTCCCCACTAACACCCCTTAAAAATCATTGGCTCCCCAGTGGGCTCCAATCCCCCATACACACCCCAAAATAGAAAAGGGCCCAATGGTCCCTAACCCTTCCCATCCCCGAAACAGAAAGGCCTGGTGGTCGAGTGGAGCCTACCCCCCCACCCCAACCCCAAATCTTCCCTTGTATCTTGGAAGTTGGGGGGCAGGAGTCTTGGCCACAGGTTCCTGCCCCTGCGCTACCATCTTGAAAAATGGCATTCTCTAGGACCAAGCAGGAAGTCAGTCCTCACATATGGGTGACGTCGGCACCGACGGAGCCCTCGCGGAGCAATTTTCCCCAGCTTTCAAAGAAAGCCTTTGGGAATTGCAGCGCGCATGCGCGGTCCCCTTCCCGCCCAAAGGTGCCATCTTGGCCAGTCTTCTTTTTTCCGCGGAGCCCTACAGACGCTGTCTACAAGTCACCGCTGAAAAGTTGATTTTCTTTCTTTATTTTAGTACTGTATTTTCTTCGGTTCGACGCCGGTCCTTTTTCCGTCCGGCCTCGCGACGCCGGTTGCGAGGCCTCCCCTTCTTTTCGTTTTTTTCTGTCCTTCGTGACAAATTCGCGCTTTTTTCACTTTTCCCTGGCGGCACGAACGTTTGACCTCGCAGGGGCCCCTTTTTCCCCCGATGGCCGCCAGTGGTTTTAAAAAGTGTGTTCAGTGTAAGAAACTAATGTCTCTTACTGACACACATGATTGCTGCCTCCGTTGCCTGGGCCCAGATCATGAAGAAATGATCTGTGGGGCCTGTAGCAAGATGTCCGCGAAATCTTTGCGGAGTCGGCAGCATCAGCGGGAGAGAATCTTCTCTGACCCCAGCCGTACCCGGACCTCGTCAGAAGCTTCGGTGTCCAGGGAATCTGGCTCTGAACACCGTCGGAGCTCCTCTGAGAGGGGGTCTCCTACCCGGGAACATCATCGGAGGAAGAAACCCGCGAGGACGGCGTCGGTGGACGCTCCTGGCTCCACGAGGGCCAGGTCGCATAGCCCCGATAGCCGTCCCGGGTCTTTGGAGCTGGAGCGGCCGTCCAAACAGCCTCGTCTGGAGATGGACTCGTCTGCTCACGTAAGTCCTGTTGTCCTCGTGGACTTGCCTCCGAGGGGTCCGACGTCGGGCCCGACGCCGTCGGGGCCCGAGTCGGGGGCTGCTGGGTCTCCTGAGTTCGGACTCAGGTTGACGGCCTTGGAGAGCAGCCTGGCTGCCTTCATGGACCAGCAGCGGGCATTGATCGCTGGCCTCGCTGGCGCTTCTGCCCTGACCGCCGGGACGTCGACGTCTAAGTCGACCCCGGAGACCGAGCCGATCCTCGAGTCCATGCGGGCTCGAGTCGATCCTCGGTCGACTCGAGTCCATGCGGGCTCGAGTCGATCCTCGGTCGACTCGAGTCCATGCGGGCTCGAGTCGATCCTCGGTCGAGGTCCCCTTCGGCCTCCCGTTCTTGGCCGAGGTCATCGACGCCGACTCCCTCGGCGTCGGGGCGGACGGCGTCTATGCCCGCCCAGCCGGAGCCGCTCGACTCCTCCTCCGAGGAGTCTGCCTGGGAATCCGAGGTGGAAGAGTCACCTGATTCTTTTCGGACTCGGTGTATCCCTTCGGACTCCCCTGAGTCCGAACCTCGGAGACAGTCCCCTCCGGAGGATGCCCGGTTCTCGGACTTCGTGAGGGATATGGCCAAGGCCTTGGCCTTCCCTGCGGATCCCGAGGAGGAGCCTCGAGCCGAAGAGCTCGATGCCCTCCAGTATGACTCTCCTGCAAAGGAGCATTTTACTGTACCGGTTCCTCCGATGCTGGAACGACTTCTCTTCCGCATGTGGGAGAGCCCGGCGTCGTCGCCGGTATTAAGCAAGCGGGTCGATGCCATATATCGAGTCCGCAAGAGCCCTGGCTTCCAAAAAGCACAGCTGCCGCACCATTCCATGGTGGTGGAATCGGCCATGCATAGGCTCAAGAGCCAGAAGATGCACTCCTCGGTGCCTCCCGGCAGGGAAGCCCGCAGCCTGGATGGCCTCGGTAAGAAGTGTTTCCAGGGCTCCATGCTTGCTTGTCGGGTCCAGACTTACCAGCTCTACATGGGCATGTATCTCAGGGACCTGGCTAAAGAAATAGCCGGATTCTCTGCTGGTCTCTCCGAGGACCCTTTGTGGAGGTTCCCGGCCTTGTCCACTGGTATTCGAGAGTGCTCAAAGTTTATCTCTCGAGCAGCCTATGATGGCTTTGAAGCATCGGCTCGAGTAGCCGCAGCCGGCATCGGTGCCCGCCGACAGGCTTGGCTTCAGTCATCCGACCTCGAGCCCTGGGTGCAGGACAAGTTGGTCGATGTCCCCTGCAGAGGTGAAAACCTCTTTGGCAAACCTATGGATGAGAAGGCTGCACAACTCGAGACAGAGACTCTCACCAGGACTCGGCTCTCCAGGAAAACCTCTGCCCCTTCCCAGAAGAAGAAGGGCTCGGGGAAAAAGCCCTTTTACCCGAGGAAGGCGGCTGCCTATAAACACTACCCTCATTATCAAGCCTCCGCAGCTCCCCATCAGGGTCAGCAGGCCAAGGGACGGGGTAACGGGTCCCGTAGGCAGCAAGCCCCCAAGCCTGCGCCACCGGCCCCTGCTCCGCAGGGTGGGGTTTTTTGACTCTTTCAGCATAGCCTCTCCCCCTCCGCTGGTTTCTCTCAGCACGGGAGGCCGGCTGGTCCACTTTGCCCACAGGTGGTCCAACATCACGTCCGATACCTGGGTGCTCCACATAGTCCGAGAGGGCTATCTTCTACACTTCCACCAGGTACCTCCCCCCTACTTTCCAGGGGAGCCTCTGCGACCCCCTCTTCACCGGGACTTACTCCTTCAAGAGTTGGCAAGTCTTCTTCAGGAACAGGCGGTGGAACCGGTGCCCCACCACCTGAGAGGTCAAGGTTTTTATTCCAGGTACTTCCTGGTACCAAAGCGAACTGGAGGCCTCAGACCCATCCTGGACTTGCGGAACCTCAACAAGTTCCTGGAAAGGGAAAAGTTCAAGATGCTTACCCTTGGAATCCTGCTGCCCTACCTCCGGCAGGGAGATTGGCTATGCTCCTTGGATCTAAAGGATGCTTACACTCACATCCTCATCCACCCAAGCCACCGACAATACCTAAGGTTTGTGGTGGCAGGCAATCATTACCAGTACAGAGTACTGCCCTTTGGCCTATCCTCCGCACCACGAGTCTTCACAAAATGTCTCGCAGTGGTAGCGGCTTATCTCCGGCTTCAAGGCCTCTTTGTCTTCCCTTACCTAGACGACTGGCTCATCAGAGCTCCGTCCTCCACGGAGGCCACTCACGCCACGCAACGTACTGTGACTCTGCTCCAGTACTTGGGCTTTGTCATAAACTTCGAAAAGTCCACTTTGCTCCCCTCTCAGGATCTCGAGTTCATCGGCGCCAGATTAAACACGCTTCAGGCGCGAGCCTTTCTGCCGCTCGACAGGGCACAACGGCTCATGGCTCTCGCCAGCCGCTTTCGCAGCCATTCCCGGGTCTCGGCCAGGCACTTCCTGAGACTGCTCGGCCATATGGCTTCCACGGTCCATGTGACCCCCAATGCCCGCCTGAATATGCGGCCTGCTCAGTGGTGCCTTCGCTCACAATGGCGTCAGGCCTCGGGGAGACTAGCGGACTCCGTACGAATCTCCAGCCCGCTGGTCTCTTCTCTACGGTGGTGGCTTCATCTGCCCAACCTAGTGCTCGGAATGCCTTTTCAGTCTCCTCCGCCGCCTGTTCCTGTACTGACGACCGACGCTTCTCTCCTGGGTTGGGGAGCACATTGCCAAGGGACATGTACTCAGGGTCTCTGGACCCCGTGGGAATCTGCCCAGCAGGTCAACTTCCTGGAGCTCAGAGCGATCCGCCTGGCTCTACGGGCCTTCTCCCACCTTACCACTCACCAGTCCGTCCTCGTCCAGACGGACAATCAAGTGGCCATGTTCTACGTGAACAAAGAGGGGGGCACGGGCTCCTTCCTTCTCTGTCGGGAAGCACAAAAGCTCTGCGCTTGGGCCGTCAGCCGAGGAATCCTCCTCAAAGCTGTCTATCTCCCAGGTCAAGAAAATTACCTGGCAGACAAACTGAGCAGAATCCTCCAACCACACGAGTGGAGACTGGACCCGTTGGTGGTTCAAAGGATCTTTCTCCAGTGGGGCCTCCCCACTCTGGATCTCTTTGCCAGTCCTCTGAACAGGCAACTTCCTCGGTTCTGCTCTCGGGAACCGCATCCCCTCCGAGTAGCGGCGGATGCTTTTCTGCTCTCATGGTCCACGGGCCTTCTGTATGCCTTTCCTCCCATGCCGCTGGTGTCTCGAACACTTTTCAAGGTTCTCCAAGACAAGGCTTCGGTGATCCTGATAGCTCCCCGGTGGCCCAGGCAACCGTGGTTCCCGCTACTGATGCAACTGGCGGTAGATACTCTGTTGCCTCTGGGGTTTCAACCCGATCTCCTGACCCAGGATCAGAGGTCTCTCCTACACCCCAACCTCAGATCTCTTCATCTGATGGCCTGGCTGCTGAAAGGGTAGTCCTTGCTCCCCTCCTACTGCCTCCAGAGGTGGAAGAGGTCGTGCTAGCTTCCAGGCGACCCTCTACCCGGAAATCCTACGCCCTTAAATGGCGTCGCTTCTCCACCTGGTGTACTCAACAGTCTCAAGATCCCTTCTCCTGCTCGGTGTCGGTGGTCTTGCAGTACTTGCTTTCCCTCTCCAATCTTGGACTAAAGTCCAACTCGGTCAAAGTTCACCTCAGTGCTATTTCTGCACATCATGTGCCGGTGGAAGGCAGGCCTCTTTCCGGCCACCCTCTCGTGGCACGGTTCTCCCGAGGTCTCCTTCTCCTTAAACCACCTTTGCGCCCCCCAGCCCCTGACTGGGACCTGAACGTGGTTTTACAACGGATCACCTGTCCGCCTTTTGAACCCATGGCTACATGTCCTCTCCGTTTTCTTTCTTGGAAAACCTTATTCCTGGTAGCCCTCACTTCCACTAGACGCGTTAGTGAACTGCAGGCCCTAGTGTCTGATCCCCCTTACACTAGGTTCTACAAGAATAGGGTAGTCCTGCGGACTCACCCTAAGTTTCTTCCAAAAGTGGTCTCCCCTTTTCACATCAATCAGGAGGTGGTGCTTCCGACCTTCTTTCCCAGGCCACACTCCAGCCGAGCTGAAATGGTCTTGCATACCCTGGACTGTAGAAGGGCGCTGAACTTCTACCTTGCTCGTACGCGGGAGCACCGTAAGACTGTTCAGCTCTTCCTGTCTTACGACCCTAATAAATTGGGGCTCCCTGTCTCCAAGCGTACTCCTTCCATCTGGGTAGCTGACTGTATCGCTTGGACTTATGGGGCGGCAGGCCTCTCGTTGGAAAGTCGAGTCACCGCTCATTGGGTTAGGGCGAAGGCTGCATCAGTGGCTTACCTCCGCTCTGTTCCATTGGCAGACATCTGCCGGGCCGCTACTTGGTCTTCGAGCCAGACTTTTGCAACCCATTACTGCCTCGAGAGGGAGTCCCGCAGGGACAGTGCTTTCGGACAGGCAGTCCTCCGTAATCTCTTCGAGGTTTAAGCAACTCCTACCCTCCATCCCGGATGTTGGGCTACCGGTTGGAGATTAGTCAGAGAAGATTCCTTCCTTTGGTGCTACTGAGCTTGAGGGAGCTCATTTTTTGTGCTTAGGGTCTCCGGTAGCCTTAAGCTGGGGAGTCCCATATGTGAGGACTGACTTCCTGCTTGGTCCTGGAGAAAGCGTAGTTACTCACCTGTAACAGGTGTTCTCCAGGAGCAGCAGGAATCAGTCCTCACAACCCTCCCTCCTCCCCTTGGAGTTGCAGTCATATGATTTAGTTTTTGCAAATTTTTTGCTGTCTTTTCGCTATGTCATCAGACTGGCCAAGATGGCACCTTTGGGCGGGAAGGGGACCGCGCATGCGCGCTGCAATTCCCAAAGGCTTTCTTTGAAAGCTGGGGAAAATTGCTCCGCGAGGGCTCCGTCGGCGCCGACGTCACCCATATGTGAGGACTGATTCCTGCTGCTCCTGGAGAACACCTGTTACAGGTGAGTAACTACGCTTTGCCTGGCCCCACATAGTGCATCCTGGGATGTACCAGTTGGGGGTCAGACTGCCACATAAGACAAAAAAATGCCTTATATGGCAGAGTAAGCCCCCCCCCCCCCGGGTTGCATCCTGGGACAGCTGACTCACATCGTACATCCCAGGATGCATACCGGAAAGGGGAGGGGACCCCTGCTATATAAGGCATTTTTTCCTTTTGGCCAGATTTTCTGTCTCCCATCATCTCATATACTGTCTTTTGAGATAATGATTTTCCAGCTAATTTGCTGAATCTTCATGTATTATCTTCAGTTTCTTTACAGTGGTGTACTTCTAGAACAAAATGTCAATGTTTAAAGTCCCGATATCCCCTAATATGTAGAACGTTTGTAATAGTACCAAGGTTCTTTGTAGCATGGAATTCATAAATGGAGATAAAGGAGACTATAGCTTGGAAATTGAAACATGAGAGCATCATGATTGCTTTTGTTGTTGTTAAGTGCCGTCGAGTCGGAGTCGACTCATGGCGACCCTCTGGATAACTATCCTAAATTGTGTTCGGTCTTCAATCAGGCGGCTCATTGTTTACAGACTGGAACCCGTAGCTGCTCTTATTGTATCGATCCATCTCATTGCGGTCCTTCCTCTTTTGCGTTGACCTTCTATCTTGTCAAGCATGATGTCTCTCTCTAATCTCTCTCTTCGCATGATGTGTCCAAAGTATGAAAGTTGAAGTCTTGTCATCTGAGCTTCTAAAGAAAGCTTAGGTTTGATCTCCTCTAGTACCAACTGGTTTGTTCTTCGGACAGTCCATGGTATACACAGTATTTGCCGCCAGCACCATAATTCAAAGGCATCAATTTTCTTCCTATCTTTTTCACTGTCCAGCTTTCACATCCATATGATGTTATTGAAAATACCATGGCTTGAACAAGTCAAATCTTTGTATGGAGAGAGACTTCTCTGCTCTTGAGAATCTTATCTAGGTCTTTCCTAGCCATTCTGCCAAGAGCAATGCATCATCTGATTTCTTGACTGCTTGTTGCTTCTTTGTTGATAGTTGATCCAAGTAGGTTAAAGTTGTTCACGATTTCAATTTCTTCTCCTTCAATGATGAACCTGTTGATTATGCCAGTTGTCATGATCTTTGCCTTTACATTAAGGTGCAGGCCCATTTTGAGACTATGTTCTTTGATTGTGAGAAGCAAATGTTTCAGATCATCTTCACTTTCAGCCAGTAATGTGGTATCATCAACATAGCGAAGGTTGTTGATGTGTCTTCCATCAGTCTTCACACTTCTGTTGTCTTCATACAATCCTGCTTCTCTGATTTGTTCTGCATATAAATTAAACAGGTAGGGGGAAAGTATGCAGCTTTGTCTTACACCTTTGCTTATTTTAAACCATTCTGTTTCTCCTTGTTCCATTCGAAATGTTGCTTCTTGATCAATGTACAGATTGTGCAAGAGTACGAACAGGTGTTCTGGTATACCCATGCTTCTTAATATGGCCCAGAGTTTCTCATGGTTTACACAGTCAAAACGCCTTGCTATAGTCGATATCCTTTTGGTATTCTTTAGTCTTTTCAAGGATCCATCTCACATCCGCAATGATGTCTCTCGTTCCTCGCCCTTTCCTGAACACTGCTTGCACTTCAGGTAGTTCTTGTTCCAGGTATGGTTGTAGTCTCTTTTGAATAATCTTCAGTAGACTCTTTCTGGCATGTGGGATCAGAGCGATTGTGCGATAATTTCCACAGTCAGTTGGATCACCTTTCTTTAGTATTGGTATAAACACAGATCTTTTCCAGTCAGTTGGCCGTGATGTTGTCTTCCATATTTCTTGGCAGAGCCTTGTAAGTACGGTAACAGCTGCATCAGATTGCTGCAATACTTCTATGGGAATGCTATCAATGCCTGGTGCTTTGTTCTTTGATAAGGCTTTCAGTGCTGCTTCAACTTCTTCTTTCATCACCAATGTTTCCCGATCATAAGGTACAGGTTGAAACGGCTGTTGGTCCACTTGATCTTTATCATATAAAAACTCTGTATATTCCTTCCATCTTTTCTTGATCTTCTCAGCATCATTCAACATAGAACCTTGAGCAACTTGTAACATTCCAATTTGAGGCTGGAACTTTTTCTTTAACTCTCGTAGCTTTAGGAAAGCCAATCTTGTACACCTTAGAGGAAAGGCGGGATAGAGGTGATATGATTGAGATGTTTAAATACCTCCGTGGCATAAATGTTCAGGGAGAGAGCCTCTTTCAATTGAAAGCAAGTTCTGCTACGAGGGGACATGGGATGAGGGTGAAGGGAGATAGATTTAGGAGTGATATGCGGAAATATTTCTTTACGGAAAGAGTAGTGGATCCATTGAATAGTCTCCCAGTGGAGGTGGTAGAGATGAGGACAGTAACTGAATTCAAAAAAGCATGGGACCAACACAGAGGATCTCTAAAGGTAAAAAGTGGACTGTTGTAGTTGTTGTTATGGAAGGACAGACTAGATAGGCCATGTGGTCTTTTTCTGTCGTCATGTTTCTATGTTTCTATGTTTCCTCTAATAGTTTCTGCTTCTGTTTCCTTGCATGCATCATTGTAGTACTTTTCCTTGTCCTGTCTTGCTGCACGTTGGAAATCTCTGTTGAGTTCTGTGATTGATTGTCTTTCTTTCTCCTCTGGCTTTAGCTTCTCTGCGTTTCTTGGCAATTTTCAGAGTTTCTTCTGTCATCCATTTTGGACGTTTTTTCTTTTTCACCTTTTGTAGAGGCTTCTCGCTTTCTTCCAACACAACCTTCTTGATGTCATTCCATAACTCTTCTGGAGCTCTGTCATTTGTATCTAAAGCAGCAAATCGATTTTGCAGGCAGTCTTTAAATTCCAGTGATATATTCTCAAGGTCATATTTTGCTGCATTCATGAGTGGTTTGCTCTTTTCCAACTTTAGCCTGAGTTTGCATACTAGTAGTTGATGATCTGTACCACAGTCAGCTCCAGGGTTTTGTCTTTGTTGATGTTACAGAGCTTTTCAATCGTTGACTTCCACAGATGTAGTCAATTTGATTTTTATACAATCCATTGGGTGAAGTCCATGTGTATAGTCGCCAATTGTGTTGCTGGAAGAAGGTGTTTGAGATGAATAGATCGTTGGTCTTGCAGAATTCTATCAGTCTTTCTCCAGCTTCATTTCTGTTGCCAAGTCCATATTTTCCAACTACTTTGCCTTCTTTGTTGCCAACCTTTGCGTTCCAGTCACCCATGACTATCAGGATATCCTCTTTGCATGTTCTGTCAATTTCAGCTTGCACTTGTTCATAGAACTCTTCAATTTCATTCTCTTCTGCAGCTGTTGTTGGAGCATATACTTGAATTATAGTTGTGTTGATAGGCATTCCTCATAGATGAATAGAGATTAAGCGGTTGCTGACTTCATTGTATTTCATTACAGTTCTTGCAAGTTTCTTCTTTATTATAAATGCAACACCATTTCTTCTTTGTCTTTCATTTCCAGCATAGTAGACCATGTGATCATCTGATGCAAAATGCCCGATGCCAGTCCATTTCAGTTCGATGACACCCAACAAATCAAGTTGTACACGTTCCATTTCATTCTTGACCACCTCCAACTTCCCTTGGTTCATGCTTCGTACGTTCCATGTTCCAATGTGTAAGACATCTTTACGGCTTCTGGCTCTCATTTCATGCGCAGCTACATCAGCAGTCAGACATCCCGAGGGCTTTGATCCAACCACATCATAAATGCTGGCTTTACTCTGAAAAGTCTTCAGCTTTTCCCCAGTAGCTAGTTGAGTGCCTTCCGACTTGGGGGTCTCATCTTCCAGCACTACAGCACAATTTGTTTTCTTGTAACTATCCATTGGGTTTTCATGGCAAGATACAGAAGTCGATTGCCAGGCCTTTCTTCCGCGCAGTTTGTTTAGTGGTGTTGCCGTTGTCACAGAAATGTGATCCTCCGCCGTCAACACTATCCCATTCTGCTGCTGCCCAGATGGGTGGTTTGTCTTGGTCTGGCACCTCAGCTGAGACCTGTCCATCTTGGGAGACCCTGCCAGTAGTTAAACTACTGATAGTTTAGCTCTCAGCATCACTGATGCACACAAGCCCTCACAGCACGACAAGCTGCAACACTGAGTCAAGGTATAGCACCTGTTGGAAGGTGTGCGATGCGATTTTTGCACCTAGCATGGACGCTTGGTAATTCTTTTTCCTCGAGTCATCTAGCATTTTATAGTCCTTGCCTTGGGGGTGGGGGGGAGCATTGGAGTGTGTTCGTGTGCTCTTGTTGTGTTTCATCGCTGACTCCACCACGATGGATTGGTGGGGGAGCTGGGTTTTGTCGAAGCCGGGAGTAGGGGTGACTTGGTATTTTGCCTCAAGTCTCTGTGAAGTTGCCGCGCTGGACACTGGGGTTTGCCAAAGTTTGTTAAGGTTCTCCAGGAGCAGGTGGTGCACTGGAATGGAGTTAATGGACCTGGGTGTGTTTAGGAACTTGAGGAAGCCCAGGACCTCATTCCTGGGGTCTGGTATGTCCGTGGGCGTATCAGACGCGTCAATATCTTTTGTAGAAATTTGGGGTACGTTAGGTCTTCTGGTGGAAACGGCGGTAGAGGTGGTGGTGGTCTTCTTTGGTGCTTTTCCGTCCCCGGGATTTGGAACTTTGTTCGTGCTTTAAGGCCTCCATTAGAGGCTTTAAAGAGATGCAGTGTTGCCCAGCAGTAAAGGGTACCAACTTTTAAATATCTCTCAAACCCTGAATAAGAGTCCTTTAAGAAAGTAATTTTATAAATCTTTTTCTGCATGTAAAATCTGTTTTATGTCAGGAGAGGGCTTTCATAAAATTGTGTGCCGCAAATGTACAAGAAAAATAAATGCATGGAAAGTGTGCACCCACTTCTGTGTCATCTGCTCATAGGGGTTCCCAGGGACATGGTTCCCAGGGGCATGGCAAAATGGAGGCAGAATTGCAGTGTGTACACTTTTTGTAAGGAGTTTTATTATTCCACCAGAACAAAACCAACATAGTACAGGCATTCTCTTCTTATATCAGTATATACTTTAACACAGGGCTTGATAAATCTGGGGTGCCAGATTGCCATGGCACCCAGAAATTGCACCCTGGCTTCTGGGATTTCATGCTCCTTAGTGTTCATAAAGCAGTGTCTCACCTTCCTCCACTGCGGTGTTTGTCTTTCTCATTTTCCTAGCCATCACTCTGTGTCCGTCTCTGTCTCTCTCTCTCACATTCCCTCCTCCCGCAGTCATCACCCTTTATCACCATTGCTGCAGTTTGCAGATTCACTTTCTTCATACTGCAATCATTTCTCTGCAAAGAGCTTGAGCCACACAGTGGAGATAGGAAATTTGAGATGTGAAACCACGCGATCAGCTGGAACTTCCTCCACCATGTAGCTCAAGCTCTTTGCAGACAACCAGTCACGATATGAAGGAAGCAAAGCCGCACACAGCAATAGTGAGAAGATTGGGTGATGGCTGAGGGGGGAGGGGATGAGAAAGAGAGATACTTTGTGATTGGGGGGTGGGTTGAAAGAGTCCCCAAGCCTTCACCCAGTGCCTCTCTCTCATAAGCGCTCCCCCTCACCCTTCACCTGATGTCTGTCCTTGAGAGACACTGGGTGATGGCTGGAGTAGGGGTTATGAGAGAGACTGGGTGATCGCTGGGATAGAGGGGCTGTGAGATTTTTGCACTTCATGTACTACCGGGCCATGTGTTACGTGAAGCAAAAAAGGAAGTTGCCTCAGGTCACCAATATGTTGATGGTGTGCATAGTGGGGGTTGTGAGAGGGGAAGGTTAATCTTTCAAAAACCTCAGCTATATGGTTCACCTTCAGCAATCCCACTCCTATCCTCACTCCTTTATTTTCTTCTTCACCCATCCCCACCGTCCCTTCCTTGCGGTATTTGGGTGTGATTCTTGATTCTTCCCTTTCCTTTAAAGAACATATCTCCTCAATTGTCCAATGTTCCTTCTTCTCCCTAAAACAACTCCGTGCCGTACGTCCTTTTCTTACTGTTTCTTCTATGACTACTCTCATTATTTCTCTTGTTATGTCTCGTCTTGACTATTGTAATGTTTGTCTTGCTGGTCTCCCCCAATCCCAAATCTATCGTCTTCAACGGGTTCAAAATGCTGCTGTTCGTGTCCTTTCTCATGCTTCACGGTTCGATCATGTTACCCCTCTGTTAATACACTTTCACTGGCTCCCCGTTGTCTTTCGTGTTCAGTTTAAAATTCTTATCTTTGTCCACAGGGTGATCCACTCAGGTACCCCCCTGTATCTTGCCAGCCAGGTTCACCTTCACACCCCTCACCGTTCTCTCCGCTCTATTCATGCCAACCGTATGTTCCTACCCTCCCCCTCCCAAGCACACCTAGAATCCACCCGGTCTTCCGCTTTCTTTTTTCTTGGTCCAAGGCTCTGGAACTCCCTTCCCCCCTTTCTACGTCTCGAAACCTCCTACCCATCCTTAAAAGCCACCCTCAAAACCCATCTTTTCTGTTCTGCCTTTAACCTTCCTTTCCCGACCCCATCCTCCTCCCCTCACTAGGCCTTTGACAGCAAACCCCTGCCCCTGTCTTACATTTTTCTCTATGTTGTTGTTGTCTACCCTTTGTTACCCGTCTTTACCCCCATTCTGTATCTCTGTTTCTTTCCCTTTTCTTTGATTTTATGGCGTTCTTTTTCTGGCTCTTTTTCGCAGCTCTCTCTCTCTTTTAGCAATTTTAATTGTTTTTATGTATTGTGAACCGCCCAGATGCTAATTGTATTGGGCGGTATATAAAGTTTTAATAAACATAATAAACATAAACAAGGTTACTGCTTTCTGTTGGCACTGTGTAATGTGACGTTAAGGGTCTGATATATTAAGCTTTCTTTTCCCATAGAAAATGAGAAAACAGTAAATGAGGCCCTTTTGGTGGTGGCGTGAGGCACTGTAACAGAGGGTTTTGATTGTCAGCTCTTAAATTTTTAAGCTGGCTCAGAGATTCCAAGAAAATTTAAAGCCTACATTAACAATACCTTGGTATATATGCACCATGTTATAGCTGGCCTAATAATTATCTCTATTTTAAACACATTTATAATTTTTATAATAAAAACCCTTCCCTACCTCGCTATTCCTAACCCTCATGTGTACACATTTTTATAAAGTACAATGGGTACAACACATTTATACCAACTTCAGAGCAGGTGTAAATTTGTGTCAGCATTTGTGCACAATTGGGGCTAGATCTGGGCAACTAATTTATCAAAAAGCATAGGTGCCTTTGTTGCCTTTATAAAAGAGGTATCTTTTTGGACTTTTTACAGAGGCATCCTGTTATAAAATCAAGTCCTAGGAGAGCGGCAACATTAGAGGCCAAGATGGTTGCATGATCTTGGTGCTCCAGAAAGGTGGTGGTGATTAAGTGCCATAGGGTCTGTGTCAGTTCATGATGACCCTTTGAATAGTTGTCCTCAACTCACTGTTGTGGCTCACTGTTGATAATAGCATCCATAGCTGCTCATTGACCTTAAACCTTGCCAAGCATGATGTCTTTATCTAATGATCTCTCTCTTTGGATCATATGTTCAAAGTATGAAAATCAGTCTTGTCATCTGAGATTCTAAAGAACGGTTTAGTTTGATCTCCTCTAGTAGCGACTGGTTTGTTCTAAGGGTAGTCCATGGTATTTTCCGGGAACAAGCAGGAAGTCAGTCTTTACATATGGGTGACATTGACGCCGACGGAGCCCGCGCGGAGCAAATCCCCAGCTTTTAAAGAAAGCTTTTGGGAGTTGCTACCACGCATGCGTAGTCCCCTTCCCGCCCAAAGGAGCCATCTAGCTCAGTCTCCTTTTTTCCGCGGAGCCCAGACGTAGTCTGTCCCTGTCCTGAAAAAAGTTGATTTTCTTTCCTTTTCTTCTTTGCCTTTTGGCTGTTTTTTCTGGTCTTGCACTGGCACATTTCCTTCCTGACCCCAGTACCTCTGTATCGGACTGGCCCCTTTTTTCTTTTTCGATTTTTCTCTCTTGGGCGTCTTTGCCCCTTTTTTCCTTGATGGCAGCCTGAAGGGTCTTCGACCTTGCTGGGGTTCTTTTTCCCCCCATGGCTACAAGTGGGTTCAAAAAGTGCAATCGGTGCGGGAAGATTATGTCCCTCACTGATACGCATGACTGCTGCCTACGGTGTCTCGGCCCGGACCACGACCCGGTGGTCTGTGGCCTCTGCAAAAAGATGTCTTTGAAGGCCTTGAGAAGCCGCCAGCAGCAGCATGAAATTTTTTTTCCTGATTTCCCCCATACCTCAGAGAGCCAGGACCTCGTCTGAGGCCTCCACGCCTCAGGAGGAGCAGTCCGAACCCAAGCGTCATCGAGGGGCCTCGGAGAGGGGGTCTCCCTCGAGGGAACTGAAAAGAAGGAAGAAATCCTTGACAGCGGCATCTCTGGATGGATCAGAACATCCAGGCCCTCGCGGGGCCGGTCGCAGAGCCCCGAGTGCCGGCCAGAGGCATCTGAGAAAGAGCACTCAGCCAAGGTTCCCCGAAAAGACCCGGTTGCAGACTGGCCCTGGCAAGTACATTCTATCCTAGTTGAGGACCCGTTTCAGGGGGAACCAGCTTTGGGCCCAAGCGCGTCGGTGCTTGAGCCGAAGGCTGCAGAGCCTCCGGAACTGATGTCCAGGATAGCGTCCTTGGAGCACAGCATCCCTGCCTTCCTGAAGCAGCAGCGTGCATTGGTATCCGGCATGTCCAGTTCCTCTGCCCCGACCACTGGGTGTTCAATGTCGAACTTGACCCCGGAGGCCGAGCCGATCCTCGAAGCCCTGTGGGCCCAAGTAGATTCTCGGCCGAAGTCATGCTTGGCCTCCCGTTCATCGGGACCGAGGTCGTCGCCGGTGAGCCAGCGAGCGCCGGGGCAGATGGCACCGGGGCCTGAGGAATGCTACCAGCTTTCCTCGGAGGCTTCCATTTGGGAGTCAGAGGATGAGGAGTCACTGGACACCCGCCCTCACCGAGATGTCCCATCCGATTCCCTGGTATCGGAGCCTCGGAGAAGGTCTCCAATGGAGGACTCCAATGGAGGACATGGGGTTTCAGGACTTCGTTCGGGATATGTCCAAGGTTTTGGCTTTCCCCACAGAGTCCGAGGAGGACCCTCGAGCAGACGAACTCGAGATCCTCCAGTATGAGGCCCCCCCTCAGGTGACCCTCCCGGTGCCCATTCCTCTTATCCTGTAATGCCTTATGCTCTGCATGTTGGAGACGCCGGCATCAACACTGGTAATCAGCAAGTGGCTCGACTCGATGTATCGGGTCCGCTGGAGTCCTGGGTTTCAGAAGTCACAACTGCCACACAACTCCTGTAGGGATTATTAGCACAAAAATAAGTTATGTCCAGGGGAAATTAGCTACTGATACCCAGCCCGAAGTTCTAGGAGTTATTCTGGCAATGAGCCACGAAAGAAGTCTGGTCTGTAGATTTGTATAATATAATCTCCAGGAACAAGCAGGAATGAAGTGTTCACATATGGGTATCGTCGGCACCGACGGAGCCTGCGTGGGAACGCTCCCCAGTGTCCAATAGGAACGCTTTTGGGAGCATCCCTCAGCACATGCGCGCTGCCTTCCCACCTTTCCAACTGTCCCTCGTCAGTTCTTCGTTTTCCACGGAGCCGACAAGTCACATACCCTGTCACCGCAGAAAATTTCTTCTTTAAATTGTTTTTCTTGTGGTCGCGCCTGCCTCCGCTCGATGCCTACCGGTACCGCCGGTTCTCTTTTCTTCTTCTTTTCAAAAAATATATACTTCTGAAGTGTTTCTCTTCAGAAACTTTTTCTATTGGTGCTAGGCGCCATTTTGGGCATTAGGCCCCATTTTCCTGAAAAATGGAAAAACCAGCTAGTGGTTTTAAAAAATGTACTAAGTGTGGCGGTACCATTTCTGTCACAGACACCCATGACTGGTGTCTCAAATGTTTAGGCCCTGACCATTCTCCTTCGGAGTGTTCCTCTTGTTTGGGGATGACTAAAAGAGGAAGAAAGAACCAGGCTGCAAAACTCGGTACCCTCTTTTCTTCAGATGCGATGTCCATTGCATCGACGTCTTCTAGAGCCTCGTCTTCCTCCCATGGATCTCAGGTAACTAAACATAAGAGCTGGTCCTCAAAGGGTAGATCTCCTTCTAAGCATCGAGAAGCCATTGGCATTACCCTTGAGGAAACAATACCGGCAAAATGGTGGAGGAGTGGCCTAGTGGTTGGGGCAAGATACTTCAGGCCGGAAGGTCGGGGGTTCAAATCCCACTAGAGGACAGCAACCTTGGGCCGGAAGGACTGGGGTTTCTAGTCCCACAGGTGCTCCTTGTGGTCTTGGGCAAGCCACTTAACCCTCCATAGCCCATGTTCCCTGTAAAATAGTTATCTCCAAGTTATAAAGCCCTGTTCAATGTAATTTCAGTTTGTTCAATGTAAACCGCACTGATGCAGAATAGCGCGGTATATAAGAGAATATAAATAAAATAAATCAATCAATAAATTAAAAAATAGCCACGGCGGAAGGCTTCGGCCTCCAAAGTACTAACGGGGCTCCAGGATGTTCTCGAGGTCTCGATCTCGGCAGAACTACTGGTGCCATGCTCAGGGGTTCCGGCCGCTTCTACTGGTACCGACACCCAGGCATCGGCAGCATCGATAGACCAGAGATTCCTCGCTATCGAACGCAGTCTTGCAGCTCTCCTTACAGCTGCAGTACCGTTGACACTGCTACCGACTGTTCAACGGGCACCGGTACCGACACCAATACCAATGCCGGTACCAGCACTGGTACGGATACCGGTACCAGCACCAATGGTACCAGCTTCGGTGGGAATTCTGCCCATGCCAACTTTTTCGGGCATCAACAGATCGGTACCGGACCAACTCGGTGCCGACTTTGATCGGTGCCGGCTTTGCATGAACATCGGGATCAGAGATGCTTCGAGTCTTCCAATTCCGATGACTCGGATAACTCGGTCGGTACCAGACTACTTCTTCCGGAAGACTCCTCTTCTCCTCAACGCAGAATATCTCCTCCGGAGGACATGTCTTTTCAGGATTTTATTCGTGATGTGGCCCGAGGCCTATCAATCATGGTAGCTCCTGAAAAAGTACCTAGAGCAAAGGAATTGGAAATACTTCAATACCCTAAGGCTCCCAAAGAGGCAGCTACCCTGCCCATTCATGAAATTCTTCATGATTTGATTCTCAGAATGTGGGAAACACCTCTAACCACATCTCTTCATTCTAGGAGACTCAATACCATATATCGAGTTTCACCATGTCCTGGTTTTCAAAAGACTCAGCTGCCACACCATTCAATGGTAGTGGAATCAGCCATGCATAGGATGAAAAGTGCAAAAAGACATGCATCCAATCCTCCAGGTCGTGAATGCAGGACTCTTGACGCCTTTGGGCGTCGAACCTTTCATGCTTCCATGCTTTCAGCTAGGATCAGCTCATATATTTTATATATGGGAATGTTCCTCAAAGAAGTCACAGGAGACTTGGAGCTTATGAGCCCGTTCTCCCTGATGACAAACAAAAAGACTCCCTTACTCTTGTCAAGCATGCTCAAGACGTTTCCAAGTTTGTAAATCGTGCAGCCTTTGACTGCATCAGCAGAACTTCTTTGAATGCTTTGAATGCATCAGCAGAACTTCTGCTATTGCCATTGGTGCATGGCGGATTGCCTGGCTTCAGGCATCAGACTTGGAGACTTGGGTACAGGACAAATTAGGAAACATTCCTTGTACAGGAGAAAACCTCTTTGGCAAGAATTGGCAGGAAAAGTCTAATGAGATAGATACTGACAATCTCACTTTAGACAGATTGTCAAAATCTACTGCCACTCCAGCCAAAAAGAAACCCTATAAGAAACCCTTTTTCAGCAAAAAGAGGAAGTTTTATCCATCCTATACCCAGCAAGGGCAAGCTCAGGGTCAGGTTGCCCAAAAGGGACAACAGCAATAATCCAGACAACAAAAGAAGTCAAAAGGCCCGAGAGCTCAACCAGCTCCACAGGCTCAGCCCCCTCAAGGGCTTTGACTCCTTCCTAGAGGGCTTAGTTTTCCTGCCTCTGAAAGGTCCAGAACCCCTAAACATTCCAGGCAGGTTGTGTCATTTTGTCAACAGATGGCACCAAATAACAGGAGAAAATTGGACTCTGTCCATTGTAGGGGAAGGGTATAAGCTTCATTTTCACAGCATGCCCCCTCCTACAATCATAAGACAGTTCAAGTCCCAAACCTCTCCAGACAATCTACTGGATCAAGAGGTCTCAACACTCCTTGCTCAGGAAGCAATAGAGGAAGTACCCATTCCCCAACAGAGTACAGGGATCTCCAGGAACAAGCAGGAATGAGTCTTCACATATGGGTACATCGGTGCCGACGGAGCCCGCCCGGAAATGCTCCCCAGCATCCAATCAGAAGCCTTTGGGAGCATCCCTCGCGCCTGCGCGGTGACTTACCGCCTTTCCCACTGCCTCTCCTCAGTTTTTGTTTTTCCGCGGAGCCAACAGGACGTACCTCCTGTAACCGCAGAAACTTATTTCTTTATATTCTTTATTTTCTTGTTTTGTGTGGTCGCGGCTGTCTTCCCCGCCGATACCGGTACCATCAGTTTTTTTTCTTTTTTTATCTTTTGAGGCCTACTAGGCCTTTCCAACATGGAGCCTTCTTCCCATAAGAAGTGTCCTCACTGTGGAGACTTGGTTTTCTTTTTAGACTCCAATGCCTGGTGTCTATCCTGTTTGGGCCCTGACCCTTTTTCCCCGGGTCCATGGGGCTTTAGCATCGGGAGAAGACCTTCTCTTTTTCGGGTAACCCTCGATGCCGTTTTTCCTCCTCGGGTGAGGTCCTCGGTTTCCTCTTCTCTCCAGGATCAGGTAACCCACAAAGAGTCTGTTAAGACTAGCCGATCCTTGAAGGGCAAGTCTCATGCCCAGCATGATGACGGCTCCGGCCTTGCCCTCAAGACCCCATTGGCAATAAGACCCCGGCGGGAGTCTTCGGGCTCCAAAGCATTTACGGGGTTTCAGGTTGTTCCTGGGGTTCACTCCTCACAGAACATACCAGAGCCATGCTCGGGGGTGGTATCCGCTTCGGGCGGTACCGATTCCCCGGTATCGGCACCGGTGTCGAGTGCTCCACTCCTCACCAAGGATCGTCAGCTGGTGTCCTCGGTGCCTTCGGGGCCGATCGATTCGACCCAGACTGGCTTTCCTGCATCCCAGCCATGCGCGGGGTTGGTACCGGCTTCGAGCGGTTCCGCTCCCCCGGCATCGGCTCCGATGTCGAGTGTTCCACTCGCCACCAGGGCTTGCGGTACCGCTTCCCCGGCATCGGCACCGGTGTCGAGTGCTCCACTCCTCACCAGGGCTCGTTGTCTGGTATCCTCGGTATCTTCGGGACCGATCGACCCGACCCAGACTGGTTTTCTTGTTTCCCAGCCATGCGTGGGGTTGGTACCGGCTTCGAGAGGTGCCGATCCCCCGGCATCGGCACCGGTGTCGATCCCCCGGCATCGGCACCGGTGTCGATCCCCCGGCATCGGCACCGGTGTCGATCCCCCGGCATCGGCACCGGTGTCGATCCCCCGGCATCGGCACCGGTGTCGATCCCCCGGCATCGGCACCGGTGTCGATCCCCCGGCATCGGCACCGGTGTCGATCCCCCGGCATCGGCACCGGTGTCGATCCCCCGGCATCGGCACCGGGGTCGATCCCGGCATCGGCACCGGTGTCGATCGCATCGGCACCGCGGTGTCGTGGCACCTTCGGTGCTGCTCCTCACCAATCGTCGTCTGGCTTTCCTGTATCCCAGCCATCCGCGGGGTCGATACCGGCGTCGAGCGGTAACGTTGCCCCGGCATCGGTGTCGAGTGTTCCACTCTTCACCGGGGATCGTCATCGGGTGTCCTGGGCGCCATGCTTGGGGGGGGGTACCGGCTTCGTGCGGTGCCGATACCCCGACATCGGCGCTGGTGTCGGGTGTTCCTTTTTTCACCGGGCGTTGTCCTCGGTGCCTTCGGTGCCGATAGATACGGTTCCGATTGACCTTCATGTGGCGGCTTCGCCGATTCCACCATCGATGCCCAGTCTGGAATCCATATCCAGTCTAGATTACTTGGTTCTGACGCGTTTCGGAGCCGATCCTTGTCGCCTCCGACTACGCAGTATCGGGGATATTCACTGAAGCTCTCTGGTTACCTCGGTACCGCTTCGTCAGCCTCCGATGCCTGCTACGAGGGCATTACCGTCCCCGATATCGATGTCGTGCCCTGCAGTTCCATCGGTGCCATCGATCTTTTCCATGCCTAGCTTGGAATCGATACCGGGATCCGACGATGCAGTACTAACTGCCTCGAATCAGAACTGTCAGTATCGTTTTCCATTAAGCGGGATTCCTTTTAGGCACCAGTCCAGTGGGTCTTCTGCTCATTCAACCTCAACCTACCCAGGAATAGTGCCTCTGGGAGATCCTTCCTTTCAGGAATTTCTCCTTGACATGGCAACCTTTCTGGCCATCCCTATTCCTGGTCCTACTCTTGGCCAAGATCCTGCAGAAAAGGAAACCATAGTGCTTCCCTTGCATCAGTCTTTGCAGGACCTTCTTCTGAGGATTTGGGAATCACCTTTAAAGGTTCCTGCGCCTTCTACAGCTATGTCTATTCTGTATCAGGTGCCTCCATCTCCGGGGTTTCAGAAAGACCAACTTCCGCATCGTTCCATTGTAGTGGAATCAGCAATGAGGAAGGTCGGAAGTAAGAAGAAGCATTCTTCTTTCCCACCAGGTCGTGCATCTAAAGCTCTTGATGCCTTTGGACGTCAGACCTTGCAAACTTCTATGTTGGCTTCAATAATTATTTCATATATTTTTTATATGAGTCTCACGCTTCAGGAGGTCACAGAGAGGTTATCTCTTTTGTCTCCCTCTTTGTCGGAACCTAAGGCCTCTGACTATTCCTTGCTTATTAATCATAGCAGGAATATCTCTTGGTTTTCTTTCCCAGGCTTCTCTAGACTCTTTTGAGTCTGTTAGCAGATCCTCTGCTATTGCTATTGGAGCGCGCCGTACAGCGTGGCTGCAGGCTTCAGACTTGAGCAGATGGGCACTACACACACTGGGTAATTCCCCTTGTACTGGGGAGAATCTCTTCAATAAAGAGGCTTTACGTCAGGTTGCTCATTGCTCCTCTGACTTCCCTGGTTCTGGAAACCATCCTAAGCCTTCTTTTTCCCCAGGACGTAGGCAATGTCCTACCAAACCGTCTATCCCGAAGAAGAGAAAGTTTCATCCTTCTTCTACCCATCCTCCCGGTGTACCCAAGCAAGGGACATCTCATCCTAGTCTGAAGTCTCCAGACTCTACCCAGTAACCAGCACCCATAGGTTCTTGTGTATTGCACTCTACAGTTAACTTCTCCTCAGCGGAAATTTAGTCTTCAAACTCTACACTGGTTTTCTTTTCCAGTATGCTGTGCTCTTGGGGTATTTTTTTGTCCGTGGGTTACTGCATTCTCCCATTCTACTACAACGAAGGGAGGTTGCAACTATCCCATGATAGTTTTGCCCCATATGTTTTTTTTTTCCCTCGGCTGACCTTCCATTGGGTAAGCCACTTTCCATCCCCTCTCTTCCAGGGTCTCCCCTGCTTGAGTTGGTGCCCTACTGGAGCACAGTGTAGACTGTTGTTTTTCCTTCCGGTGCGTGCTCTGAACGCCTCATCAGACAGGAACGGAAATCTTCTCTGCTGCCTTTGTCTGTTTTTTCTCTCTGTTTTCATACAGGAGAATCCCCTCTGTGGTTTGGTTCAATTGCTGTATGTGCAGGAGTTCCAGGGTTTACCTTAGTGCTCGTTGCAAGCTAATTAAAACTAGCTTGCTTAATACTCTTCGCTGCAGCTTCTCTTCTTCTAGCCATATCTTTCCCTGGGTTATGGCAACACACCTGACCTCTGTCAGTTTTATCTATAATTCTCCTGCACAATGCTCTCTGCAATCCTCAGAGCAGCTTTCTGCTATGGGCCCTTGCTACAGAGCATTGAACTCTGTCTCTGAGGGTCCTTCATGTCCAGCGGACAAGTTTTTTCTACGTGTGTGTCCACGGTGTTTCCAATCTGACCGGAATATACTCCTGTTCCTTCCAGCTTGGCATTATGCTTCTACTCCGCTCGGACGACGCATACTCTTCACCGTACGTGATACCCCTGAACCCCTTGGCTGGGTCACTTGGTATCTTCGTCTCTGCGTTCTTCTTGTCCTTCGGACATATCAGAGTCCTACGGTACTGCTGCGGTACTCTTGCAAGACTGCTGTTATCCTCTGGTTTTCACACAACCATGCTGGTTCTTCCACTGACCTACAGAAATAGACCCTCTATTTTTCTTCAGGTGGGTTTCCCCCCTGTTATGGGATGGGTTTTTTCCCATCACATTCCCCATGTGAATGTTTCTGTGGCCCTGTTGCAGGCATGCATTCTTAAAATTGTTTTTCCTGTGCATACATGGTTTTATACCCGGGGTGGGCATCAGCCATCCCGCCTCTATCTGTACATATATCTATCTGCATTTCTATATGTAGATTTATATGTATCACTCTTGTCTAGACATGTATCTTCTCATACGTATAGATATGTATGTCTTTCCTTATATATATACTTATCTATATATATAGTTGTGCGCATATTGGGAGATGTCCATAGCGCCCTATGTCTGACCTATCTCCCTGACTGTCGATGCTTAGGTTTTTTATTTTTTTATGGGGTCCAGACAGTCAACTTGCCTATTATAATACGGCTCAGTACCTGGGACTGGTTATACTAACAATTACTGCTGTGACGTCAACAGCTTCTATTTTTGTTATACTTTTCTTTTTCTATGCAGTCTCAATCTTCAGTGTCTTCCTATCTCCTACCAGCTAGGAAAGACAGTGTACATTTTCGCCTTGGGAATAGGGGCTTTTTTCCATACCCTCTCTTCCCCTCCGGACTGGGCTACTTCCAGATCGGTCAGTTTTTCTTTGGTTAGTCCTCCATGTTTATGACTCTGTACCTACCAGAGTTTTCAGCTTTTCCCATAAAGCTTTTCATTGGAGGCCTGCCGATCTTCTCCTGCCCCGGTTGACTCCTGGGTCACCTGCCCATTCCTGATTGGAACTTCTTCCTCACTGCAGTGGAGTTACCTTGAAGATTCCGCTACTGCATCTCCTGTCTGCTTTCTACAATCCAGTAGGTAAGCTCCGTATTGTGCTAGTTCATTAAATATCTTCTGATACTTGACATACATTCTAAAGACTCTTTTTCCCTGTAGTCTTTAGATTCGCTGTTCCTCTGCAACTCTGCTCTGTTCAACTCCTACCCCCCATCCCCCAGGGGATGCCGGAGATCCAGGTTGGGAAATGCCGCCCTGTTCCAGGGATACGCATTTTATGGGATCTCCCCTGGCACCCGCAGCTAGGGAGTCCCCATATGTGAAGACTCATTCCTGCTTGTTCCTGGAGATAGCACAGTTACTTACCTGTAACAGGTGATCTCCGGAACAGCAGGAATTAGTCTTCACAACCCACCCACCTCCCCTAGGAGTTGTATCTATCTATTTCCTTTCCTCTTGCTCTCCTTCTGTCTCAGCTATGAAACTCAACTGAGGAGAGGCAGTGGGAAAGGCGGGAAGTCACCGCGCAGGCGCGAGGGATGCTCCCAAAGGCTTCTGATTGGATGCTGGGGAGCATTTTCGTGCGGGCTCCGTCGGCGCCGACGTACCCATATGTGAAGACTAATTCCTGCTGTTCCGGAGATAACCTGTTAAAGGTAAGTAACTGTGCTTTCTACTCACCTTATTTTCTTATTTCAAAGAAAACAGGAGGACACAGACCCATTCTGAACCTCAGAGAATTGAACAAATATCTGTTCCGAGAAAAGTTCAAAATGATTTCTCTGGGAACTCTTGTGCCATACCTTCAAAGTCAGGATTGGCTTTGCTCTCTAGATCTAAAGGATGCATATACTCATATTCTGATCCATCCAGATCACAGGAAATTCTTACGATTCCTTTTCAAAGGAAAACACCTCCAATGCAGGGTTCTTCCTTTTGGTCTGGCTTTGGCACCAAGAGTATTCATGAAATGCATGGCAGTAGTAGCTGCATTCCTGCGAACCCTAGGGATATTTGTCTTCCCTCACTTGGACGACTGGCTCATTCAAGCCCCCACGATTCCAGAAGCCAGATCTGCACTGTCACGCACAATGCGAATTCTCCAATACTTGGGATTGGTCATAAACTTCCCAAAATCCCAACTTGTTCCTTTTCAGACCCTGGAGTTCATAGGAGCTTGTTTAGATACCAGACAGTCAAGGGCTTTCCTCCCACAGCCCTGCTGTCTTCGCATAGTGCAACTAGCTTCTCAAGCAGTGGGAAAGTCCTCCCTAACTGCTCGAGAACTGCTGCAATTACTGGGACATATGGCATCCACTGTTCATGTAATTCCCTATGCTCACCTCCACATGCAAGCAGCCCAGTGGACCCTATCCTCACAGTGGACACAGGCCACAGGACATCTGTCAGACAAGATATTAAACTCACAACGACTGATCTTGTCCCTACAATGGTGGCAATCACTGGAGAATCTTTTAGTGGGGTCTCCTTTCCAACAACCCCCATTACAGGCCACCCTAACAACAAATGCATCACAGGTGGGATGGGGAGCACACCTGCACCATCTCTCCACCCAGGGTACCTGGACTCCACAGGAGGCTTGTCTTCACATAAACCTCCTAGAACTCAGAGCAATCTATCTAGCTCTTCAAGTATTCCATGCCCAGTTCAGCTACAAGACAGTCCTATTCCAAATGGACAATCAAGTAGCCATGTTCTACGTGAACAAGCAGGGCGGAACAGGCTCTCTGTCGTTATGCAACGAAGCTTTACGACTATGGGCCTTCGCCAGAGAGCATCAAATTCACCTTCTCGTGGTATATCTTCAAGGTATTCAAAACCTTTGGGCAGACAAACTCAGCCGAGTACTGCTGCCTCACGAATGGTCTCTCCACCTAAACCAGGTGATAATGATATTTCACATCTGGGGAACCCCAGACATAGACCTCTTTGCAAGTCCACTGAATGCCAAACTTCCCCGGTTCTGTTCCGGAATTCTGGCTCACAATTGCCAGGCAAGGGATGCCTTCCTCCTTCACTGGGGTCAGGACTTCCTCTATGCCTTCCCACCCATTCCCCTCATCCCCAAAACACTCTTCAAACTTCAGAGACACGGGTCGTATGATCCTCATACGCCACGGTGGCCATGACAAACGTGGTATCCCCTGCTTCTACATCTCTCTTAAGCTGCACTTCTGGAGTTAGGGTGTGCTCCAGACCTTCTCTCCCAAGAGAACGGGATGATATGGCACCCGAATCCCCAGTCCCTGCATCTCAGGGCCTGGTTGCTGAAAGCCTAGACCTGCAGGATCTTAACCTTTCCCAACAGGTAAAGGATGTCCTTCAGGCTTCTAGAAAACCTTCCACAAGACAATCTTACACCTTCAAGTGGAAACATTTTACTATATGGTGTTCACAGAAGGGGTTAAACCCCCTTATGATACCTTTGGAATCGATACTAGAGTATCTACTTCATTTATCAAATTCTGGTCTAAAGACCAATTCAGTAAGAATCCATCTTAGTGCAATTGCAGCTTCCTGTAAGCCTCGAAATGGACAGCCAATTTCCTCTCATGCACTCATAGCAAGATTTATGAGAAGTCTTCTATTAACAAAGCCTTCCATCAAGCCACCACCGGTAGCATGGGATTTAAACCTAGTTCTCGGGCAGCTCATAAAACCGCCTTTTGAACCTTTAGCCACTACAGCCCTAAAGCTCTTGTCCTGGAAGGTCATCTTCCTAATTGCAATGACCTCTGCACGTCGCATTAGTGAATTGCAAGCTTTAGTGGCTGATCCTCCTTATACAAGGTTTCACCATGATAAGGTTGTTCTCAGACCTCATCCACACTTTATTCCAAAGGTGGTGTCGCCTTTTCATTTAAATCAATCAATTTATCTTCCTGTATTCTTTCCGAGGCCTCATGCCTCTAATGCAGAAAGGAACCTTCATACTTTGGATTGTAAAAGAGCCTTGGCTTTTTGCCTACAAAGAACACAGCAACATAGAAAGTCTTCTCAACTTTTTATTGCTTTTGATTCTAGTCATTTGGGACTTCCAGTCTCCAAGAGAACTCTATCCAAATGGATTGCACAATGCATATCCTTTGCTTATGAGAGTAATAGTCTTCCTCTTCATGGCCATGTCACAGCTCATAATGTGAGGGCCATGGCAGCCTCTTTGGCTAACCTTCACTCTGTGTCTATTGATGACATTTGTCGAGCAGCCACCTGGGCTTCGGTACATACCTTTACAGCCCACTACTGCCTAGATAAAGCCTCCCGTCGGGATGCCTTCTTTGGCCAAGCTGTTCTTCAAAATCTCTTTCAGACCTAATTAAACTCCTACCCACCAACCCTGTTGGGATGCCAGAGATCCATGGAAGGAAGCATGGCCCACCTTACTATAGGTGGCAGCTTCCTGGGGCGATCTCCCTGGCATCTTCAGCTAGGGAGTCCCCATATGTGAAGACTACATTCCTGCTTGTTTCTGGAGATATCGTAGTTACTCACCTGTAACAGGTGATCTCCGGGAACAGCAGGAGTTTAGTCTTTACAACCCACCCACCTCCCCTAGGAGTTGTCTCTAACTCTCTGTCTCTTTCCTCTCTCCCTCTATCCTTTCACTTGGCTACAAACTTAACTGAAGAGGGACAGTTGGAAAGGCAGGAAGGCCGCGCGCATGTGCTGAGGGATGCTCCCAAAAGCATTCCTATTGGACGCTGGGGAGCGTTCCCGTGCAGGCTCCATCGGTGCTGACGATACCCATATGTGAAGACTAAATTCCTGCTGTTCCCAGAGATAACCTGTTACTAGTGAGTAACTACACTTTATCTTTATTATGGACAGCAAGGTAGAAAAATATACAAACATATATAGCTAAAGATATATAATTAGAAACATGAGGTAGAAATTTGTTGTGAAACAGAATTACAGTTGGACAAAGTAATAAATCACTAATTAGTAACCATACGTCACTGATTCGCTCTGCACTGAGAAGAGTTATGGAATAACTCACCCGAAGGAAGAGAGATAAGTCGGTACCTTAGCTTCATCTGGCACTCTGGTGGCTGATGTCCGGAGACTCTGGAGCAGCACAAGTCCAAGGAGGCAGCTAAGCTAGATAACTGAGGCTGCAGCCCTTTCGGAGGCAAGCCGCGGGAGAACACAGAACCAAAGGTATCTGTGTAAGACTTATCTCAATCCTTCGGAGAACGGCCTTGCCCACACATAGTGTGGCTGTCTTGCAGGCAGATCAGGTAGCAGAAACCAGGTAAGCAGGGCACAAACAGCGAAAAATGTAAAAGTTCTTCTGCGCAGACTGTATTATTCTTTGTGATGATTCTCCGTCATAGGTCCAGTGATTGGTTGGCACAAGACAGTCCGAGGTGTTTCGGCAAATCAGGAGGTAGGTGACAGACATCTTTCTTGCAGACATAGTAAGATGTCATGCTGAGAAAACAGTATGTAGTTTCTGGGCATAGGTACAAGTGTCCAAGGCCAGTAGAACCATCTATAGATAAGCACCGGAGAAGTAGATGTTCTTGCATGTGGGCAGTGAATTATCCAGGAACAATGGCTTCTGCATACACACATAGAAACACTGAGTAAGCAGTTGCTTGGAGGTCAAGTCTGTAGCTGAGCACAGCAAAAGTATAGCAGGAATCCATCTTGTTTGATCAGCTTGGTTCAGGGCTGAGCTGCTGAGCAGGCCGGAGATCTGCAGGTGCAGAATTGCAGGGGTACCAGCCCTACACTCCATCGAGGAGTGCATCGACTGAAAAGTCAGAAGACGCACTCCTCGATACCACCCGGCTGGGAGGCCCGCAACTTAGATGCCCTCGGCAGGAAATGAAGGAGATCTCCGGGTTCTCAGCTGGTCTCTCTGAGAAGCCTTTGCAGCGTTTCAGGGGCCTATCCAAAGCCGTCGATGAATGCTCCAAGTTCATGTCTCAGGTGGCCTAAGATGGGTTCGAGTCGGCGGCCAGGGTAGCCACAGTGGGCATTGGTGCACACCGCCAAACCTGGCTACAGTCGGTCCTCGAACAGTGGCTTCAAGACAAGTTGGTTGATGTCCCATGCCAGGGGGGAGAACCTCTTCGGCAAACCCATGACCGACAAGGCCGCCAAACTGGAGTCTGAGTTCATGACAAGGACTAGGCTCTCTAAGAAGACCTCTGCCCCTTCCCGAAAGAAGAGCTCGGGTAAAAAACCCTTTTACCCAAGGAAGTCCACTGCTTACCAAAACTACCCCCCTTACCAGGCCTCCCTGGCTCCCCAGCAGGGGCAGCAGGCCAAGGGACAGGGGCATGGCCCGCGTAAGCAGAAGGCTCCCAAGCCCCAGGCTCCGGCCCCGGCTCTGGCCCAGCCTGGAGGGAGCTTTGACTCCTGCAGCATGGCACCTCTCCCAACCGGAGCTTGGCAGCCCACAGGAGGTCGGCTCACCTTGTATGCCCACAGGTGGGGAGCTGTCGCCACCGATTCATGGGCATTACAGATGATCAAGGGTGGTTACCTCTTCCGCCTAGCTGAAGTGCCTCCACATTATTTCTCCGGAGAGCCCTTCCGGCCTCCCCTTCACCGGGACCTTCTTTTGAAGGAGTTGGCAGGTCTTCTCAAGGACCAAGCGGTGAAACCAGTGCCCCACCATCTCAAGGGCAAGGGGTTCTACTCCAGGTACTTCCTCGTGCCAAAGAGGACAGGGGGCCTAAGGCCCATCCTCAACCTGTGCAACCTCAACAAATTCCTGGTGAAGGAGAAGTTCAAGATGCTCTCCCTTGGAACATTGCTGCCTTACCTCCTCCAGGGAGACTGGCTATGCTCCTTAGATTTAAAAGATGCCTATACACACATCTTAATCCACCCAAACCACAGGCAATACCTACGCTTTGCAGTGGGGAGCCATCATTTTCAGTTCAGGGTGCTTCCCTTCATCCTCGCCTTGGCCCCCAGGGTATTCACAAAGTGCCTAGTGGTGGTCGCCACCTTTCTCAAACTTCAGGGGATCTTTGTCTTCCCCTATTTCGATGACTGGCTCATCAGGGGCACTACGGCCCCTGAGGCGCAGCAGGCCACGGTATGCACTATCCAGGTCCTTCAGCACTTGGGTTTTGTTATCAACTATCCCAAGTCCAGCCTTCACCCGGCTCAAGAACTGGAATTAATTGGGGCAAGGTTCAATACCCTTCAGTCGAAGGCCTTCCTACATGCAGACAGGATAGGCAGGCTCATGGAGCTGGCCAAAGACATACAGCGCCGTCCCTCATTGCCAGCAAGACACCTATTGTGCCTCCTCGGGCACATGGCCGCCATGGTCCATGTCACACCAGATGCCCGCCTCCACATGCAAATTGCATAGTGGTGCCTCAGGGAGCAGTGGTCCCAGGCCACGGGGCATCTCCAGGACAGAATCAAAGTGATCTGGCGCAGTCTCTGACCTGGTGGCTCTCGCCCTGTCACTTGGAAGCGGGGGTGCCTTTTCAGGCCCCTCACCACTCGAGGGTCCTCACCACAGATGTCTCTCTGCTGGGCTGGGGAGCTCAGTGCCAGGGGTACCGCACCCAGGGCATTTGGTCCCCAGACGAAAGTGCTCAACAGATCAATCTGTTGGAACTGCGTGCAATCCATCTCACCCTGAAGGCATTCTGGCGGTTTCTCGGCCACAGGTCTGTCCTGGTCCAGATGGACAACCAGGTCGCTATGTTCTTTGTGAACAAACAAGGGGGCATGGGGCCCCGAGCCCTCTGTCGGGAAGCCCTGCACTTGTGCTTGTTCGCAGTCTGACAGGGCATTCTCCTCAGGGCGGTATATCTGCTGGGCCAGGACAACTGGCTGGCTGACAGACTCAGCAGGCTGCTCCAGCTGCATGAGTGGCAGCTGGACCCGGAAGTGGCTGCGGGCTCTTCCAGATCTGGGGGGAACCGGTGATGGACCTGTTTGCCAGCCTGGGCAGTCACCAGTTATCCCGCTTCTGCTCCAGGCAAACACACCCTGCCAGGGTGGCCGCTGATGCTTTTCTAATTTCATGGTCGGTGGGTCTTCTGTATGTATTTCCCCCGACACCTCTGATCGCCAAGACCCTGTTCAAGATTGTTCGTGACAGAGCTTCAGTCAATCTGATAGCCCCACGGTGGCCTCAGCAACCGTGGTTCCCACTCCTCCTGCAGCTAGCGGTGGAGACCCCCATCCATCTGGGGACAGCGCTGCAGTTCCTTTCCCAGGAGGAGGGCTCTGTCCTGCATCCCAACCCCAGCTCCCTTTCACTGACGGTGTAGCTACTGAGAGAGTGTCACTAGCTCCGCTCCTACTTCCGAAGGGCATGAAGGATGTTCTGCCAGCTTCATACAGAACATCTACCAGATGGGCTTACTCGTTAAGTGGCGTAGGTTTGTGCTTTGATGTGCGGCACGGGGGGTTGATCCCTTTTCTTGCCCGGTGGTTGTGGTGTTGCAATACCTTCTCTGCCTCTCCAGCACGGGGCTCAAGTCCAACTCCATCAGGGTGCATCTCAGTGCCCTAGCGGCGAACCACCATCAGGTGGATGGGAAGCCCCTCTCGGCTCATACAACGGTGTCCCGGTTTCTTAAGGGCCTACTCCTGTCTAAGCCCCTGGTCCATCCTCCTGCGATTGAATGAGATCTCAATGTAGTGTTGGGGCTCACCCTGCTGCCTTTTGAAGCAATGGCTATGTGCCACCTCTACTGTCTCTCCTGGAAGTTGATTATCCTTGTCGTGCTCACTTCCGCCCGAAGGGTGAGTGAGCTTCAGGCCCTCGTGGCGGAGAGGTCTTATACCAGGTTCTACAAGAACAAGGTGGTGCTTTGCACACACCCCAAGTTCCTTCCAAAGGTGGTGTCCTCGTTCCTCCTCAACCAGGAGGTGGTCCTCTCTACCTTCTTTCCCAGACCGCACACCAGTCAGGCTGAGGCGGTCCTCCATACCCTGGACTGTAAGAGGGCCTTGTCCTTCTACATTCAACGTACTCAAGGCCACCAGAAAGCCTCTCAGCTTTTCATTTCCTATGACCCCAGTAAGCTGGGGGAGGCGGTGACCAAGCGTACGCTGTCCACATGGGTGGTGGACTGTATTGCCTGGGCCTATGAGGAAGCAAAGCTTCCATTGGAGGGCTGTGTCAGTGGTTCATCTGCACTCCGTTCCTCTGGCAGACATCTGCTGGGCCGCCACCTGGTCTTCACTTCATACCTTCGCAGCCCATTACTGCGTGGATAGAGAGTCCTGACGGGACAGTGCCTTCGACCAGGCTATACTCCATAACCTTTTTGAGGTCTAGGCAACTCCTTCCCTCCGACTCTTCTATGTTCAGGCTACCGGAGTGCTAATTTCTTTGGACGCAGAGGATTTCATTGCGGCTGTTTTGCAGCTCTCGATGAGGGAGCCTTTTTTTGAGCTATAGGTTAATGGTAGCCTGTAGCTGGGGATTCCCATATGTGAGGACTGACTTCCTGCTTGTTCCCAGAGAAAGCGTAGTTACTCACCTGTAACAGGTGTTCTCCGGGGACAGCAGGAATCAGTCCTCACAACCCTCCCCCTTGGAGTTGCAGTCCTCCTATCTTCAGTGTTTTGTTTTTTGCCGTCTTTAGCTCTGTCATTTGACTGAGCAAGATGGCTCCTTTGGGCGGGAAGAGGACCACGCATGCGTGGTAGCAACTCCCAAAAGCTTTCTTGCTGAGGATTTGCTCCACGTGGGCTCCGTCGACGTCACCCATATGTGAGGACTGATTCCTGCTGTCCCCGGAGAACACCCGTTACAGGTGAGTAACTACGCTTTCTTCACCAGCACCATAATTCAAAGGCATCGATTTTCTTCTTGTCTTTCTTTTTCACTGTCCAACTTTCGCATCTATATGACATAATTGAAAATACAATGGCTTGGACAAGTCAAATCTTTTTTGGAGAAAGACATCTCTGCTCTTGGGAATCTTGTCTAGGTCCTTCATAGGCATTCTTCCAAGAGCAATACATCATCAAATTTCTTGACGACTTGTCATTTCTTTATTGATTATGGATCCAAGGAGGTTAAAATTGTCAACTATTTCAATTTCTTCTCCATGAATGATTAACTTATTGATTTTGCCAGTTGTCAGAATCTTTGTCTTCTTTACATTAGGGTGCAGGCCTATTTTAAGAATATGTTCCTTGATTTTGAGAAGCAAATGTTTCAGATCATCTTCACTTTCAGGCAGTATTGTGTTATCAGCATAGCGAAGGTTGTTGAGTCCTTCTACCAATCTTCAGACCTCTGTCTTCATACAACCCTGTTTCTCTGATTTGTTCTGCATATAAATTAAACTGGTAAGGGGAAAGTATGCAGTCTTGTCATACACCTTTGCTGATTTTAAACCATTCTGTTTCTCCTTGTTCTGTTCGAACCTTTGCTTCTTGATCAATGTAAAGGTTGTGCAAGAGGACTATCAGATGTTCTGGGTATACCCATGCTGCTTAAGGTGGCCCAGAGTTTCTCATGGTTTGCACAGTCAAACGCCTTGCTACAGTCAATAAAACACATATAAATATCCTTTTGGTATACTGATAGCTTAGCTCTCAGCTTCACTGATGCACACAAGTCCTCGCAGCACAACAAGCTGCAGACCAAGTGAGGATGTTTTCAGGAAGGTATGATAAATAAATCTTCTTAGTTGAGCTCCTATGACAATTGCCAATGGAGATTTGGTGTGAATATTTATCTTGTTACCTCAGAGATAACAAGTAAAGGTTTAGATCTGAAGTAGTTTTCCTATGCAGTTTGTGCACTGCAAGCAGGCCTCAACTAAGAACACCGTACAGCAGGAAGACTCTGTGATCCTGATCCTCTCTCCATCCCCCATGGCTACCTGGGAAGAAGGCGACCAATCATTTTAGGAGGTTCTTGGAACTTAAATGTGTTATTGCTGACCTTAAAACTGAACTCAGCAATGTAGCTGCTGAAAGAGCAAATCTCACTTATGTGGACTCCTGACAGGAGGATGCAAAGCAGCACCTTGAGAAACCTCATGGAATGCTGAACTCTGTGTAGAAGCAAGTGCATGATTGTCTACTGGCCATCATATCCTGTTCATTAAAGCCCTGCACTTAGAAATTGGATCTAGGCATGACAACCTGTGGAGGGCATACCCTGAAATGGGCGACTTCATTGACTGTGAGAACGTTTGCAGCAAAATAGTGCTACAGAGAGAGAACCAAAAACTATCAGTGATACATCACTGCTACTTGAGCCTGTATAGCTGGGGGCACACACTTTGGTATTTCTCTGTCTCTACCAGATGGTGGATGTTGGATTGATGCAGCTTAGTTTTGGAATAGTGTTAGCTCAGGAGTGCCTCCCAAGTGGAGCTCTGCAGTAGATGTCTCCAGAGCATATGTGCCCCAGGGATCTGTCCTTGGTCCGATTCTTTTTAACATCTTTGTTAGTGATATAGCGGAAGGGCTGTCGGGTAAGGTTTGCCTCTTTGTGGATGATACCAAAATCTGCAATAGAGTAGACACCCAGGAAGGTGTAGATAACATGAGGAGGAATCTAGCTAAGCTTGAAGAATGGTCTAGAATTTGGCAGCTGGGATTTAATGTTAAAAAATGTAAGGTCATGCATTTGGGCTGCAGCAATCCAAGGGAGCAATACAGTATAGGGAGTGAAGTACTTTTGTCCACTAAAGAAGAGCGGGACCTAGGCATGGTTGTGTCTGATGATCTTAAAGTAGCTAAACAGGTAGAAAAGGCAATGGCAAAAGCTAGAAGGATGCTTGGGTGCATACGGAGAGGAATGGCTAGCAGAAAAAAGGAAGTGATAATGCCTCTCTATAAGTCTTTGGTGCGACCTCATTTGGAGTATAGTGTGCAATTCTGGAGACCGCACCTTCAAAAGGATGTGAACAGGATGGAGTCGGTGCAGAGGGTGGCTGCTAAAATGATTAGTGGGCTTCATTATAAAGCATATGAGGACAGACTTAAGGATCTTAATATGTACACCTTAGAGGAAAGGCGGGATAGAGGTGATATGATTGAGATGTTTAAATACCTCCGTGGCATAAATGTTCAGGGAGAGAGCCTCTTTCAATTGAAAGCAAGTTCTGCTACGAGGGGACATGGGATGAGGGTGAAGGGAGATAGATTCAGGAGTGATATGCGGAAATATTTCTTTACAGAAAGAGTAGTGGATCCATGGAATAGTCTCCCAGTGGAGTTGGTAGAGATGAGGACAGTAACTGAATTCAAAAAAGCATGGGACCAACACAGTGGATCTCTAAAGATAAAAAGGGGACTGTTGTAGTTGTTGATATGGAAGGACAGACTAGATAGGCCATGTGGTCTTTTTCTGTTATCATATTTCTATGTTTCTATATCTGCGGATACCCTGCTGGAGTTTCCTGTGTGGAGGGGGAGAAGCCACACTTCCATCAGTATTCTAGACTGGTTGAGCTCACAGGATCGTGCCGGATCAAGATCCTTGTCTTCACGCTGCCTCCAAGTGTTCCCCCCCCATCTCCTCCCCTTGGCTCCCAGATTAGCCTCCGGACTAGAAGTAAGAAGGTGGTATGTGCAGGAAGTCCTTAGCATATGGGAGTAGCCTGGAGTACAGTACTGCTTGTCTGTGCTAGGCTCCCTGAGGGTAAGTGGACTCTTATTTGTTTGTGCCTGCATGCCACAGCTGTAGGGGGAGCAGGCTGACCTCTTCCATTTTTGCATGGTTCTGTCATCGGGCCTGATGGGCGGCTTCAGTGGAAGTTCTGAATTGTTCGCAGCTGTACATGTGTAAAACCGCAGGTGTAAAAGCTAAACATCCAAAGCTGTGGGCCTTACATTACATGTGTAACGTCCACAGCAGCTGTGACTGTTTTCTCTGCTGGGTTGTTGCTGAATATTGGATTGCAATCTGACCACTGCATGCGCTTGGATAATGTGCTTGCCAGCTCCTAAAAGACATTGCCTGACCTGTGGCAAGCAGTGAGCTGAGTCTATGAGTCTCTTTGTGAGTGCTGTGTGGTAGATCAGGGGGAGGATCTCAAGGTCCCTCGTGGATAAAGACATTCCACCGCAGTTGGTTTTGGAGAGGATGGTTAACAAGGCAAAATCCTGGGAGTACCGTCAGGGCCTCGGACTTAACCTCTCACAATTTTAGGCAATTCCTCCTCCTCTCCTCATCCCTGCTTATTCTACTCCGGGCAGGGCCATTGGTTGAAGAGCAGTTTTTAGAAGATGGAGTGGGAAATGTCACAGTGCTTCACTATTCAGAACCTTTGTTGCCAGAATATTTTCTCATTTGTCCAGCAAGCATGGTTCGGCAGGGCAGTGGTGGTCCAGCTTAAGGGACCCCCTCCTCCAAGAAAATCCTTGAGGTGCAGTTGGAGGCAGCCTCCTTGATGAAGACTGGTTGGGATCCGGCCCCTACTCTGCCATGAAAATGTAAATGAGACACGTCAGAAGACTTTGTGCCTCTCCTTTCGTCGTGTTCCGATTCGGACAACACCAGCTCTGTAGAGGAGTCCAGGTTTGAGGAAGGTGACTTCTCCCCACTGGAAGAAGAGCAGGAAGATTCCTTTGTCAGTCTCTAAAGGAGGGATGAATTGGTGGAACATGTCATGAGCTTGTTCTTGTTTTAGTTATTTAGTAAAATAAACCTAAAGACAAAGGGAAAAAAAATCTACATTTGTGAAAAAGGGAAATATCCCAGTGTAATTTTTTTTGCCTGCTTGATGTAATTTTTTTTTTTTTGGGGGGGGGGGGGGTTGTATGCATTTTATTTATAATGTAAAGATTCAATTTGAGATAAAAAAAATTTGCAGGTCAGGATTGAAATATATTGCAGAACAAAATTAAGAAAACATGTTTGTCTGTCCTGCTTATAATTGAATTACAGCATTGGGGAACAGAGAGACCTCCTCTTACCCACCCCCAAAGATACATGTTGAAAGCTGAAGATCAACCCTTCTCAAAGAGCTGTACAGAAAAACTATAACCATTCTTTAATAGTTTTCTGTAACAGTTTTTTTCTATTTGTTCCTGCCAATCCTGCTCTCAGACCTGTTGCTAAGGCAAAGTGATTCTGCACAATGTTGTGCATTTCTATTGAAACAGAGTGAACACCTCCGGCTCAGTTAGAACTTACATGCCCCTGTATACTTCTTTCTGTTTGCAGGTTACTTTCACAAAGTGCTTATTTGCACAGCTGATGCAGCAGCGTTTTCTACCAGACCGCCGAAGTGGGTACAGCTTGCCTTCCCCATGCCATCCCCATTACAAAGCACATCAGCTGGGCATGAAGCTGGTAAGATTTTCCGCAGGGTTTTTAATCCCTCTATCTATTTGTTCTACATCATAGCTTCTCTGTTGCAGAAATTGAGTTGTACAGTAGCCGTTTTTGTATATCCAATACTCGGTTGCACCCTGTATTGCTGACCTGCCTTACACTGTAAGCTTTTTTTGAGACAATACCCTGTAGCCATGCTGTATTTCTAATACAGCAGCATGATGTATACTGACTGCTTTATGGTGGTTAATGGGAATGTGAAAGGGCCAAGTGTTCTTTACAGTTTAATGCTTCAATGTTTGCAGCTCTTCCCAGGGTTAGAAACCTGGTAACTCACTTCAAGCAATCTGAAAATCTCTTTTTTTTATATTCCTTATTGTATCATTTAAATTCTGTTGTTCGAAAAGGTCTATATAACAAACAAATTTTGTTGCACTTCTGGCCCTTCTGTTGCAAAAAAGCATGACATCAGTTGAAAACCTCAGGCATGGGCCACCTGCCTATAACTCTGGTTATAGCACAGAAGACTCCAGCTTGAGCACCTTATCTGATGGAGTTGTGATGGAACATATTGCCTCCATGTCACATCCAGGGAGGGGAGGGAGAGACAACAGATGCCTCTGCCAGCCATAGTACATGACGGGGTGGATAGTTTTGGAACAAACTTTCAGTGTTTGAGGCTAGTGAGTCTAATCCGTTGTTCCTCCCTAATGCAATATATGCAAATTCCTTATCGTCCCTCCAGTTTAGTCCCGGAAACTCTGGGGTTGTGCTCCTCTTCCAGCAGCTTGGAGACTGAGAAACGTCATTCTTTGATGACACTGGTATAAGGACATAGGCACCGCCTCCTCACTCCAGTTTGCTCAGTCTCCAAGCAGCTGGAGGATGTGAGCCTGGAGTTCCAAGCTTTTGGAACTCGCTCCCCCCCTCGCTCCGTGTAGAAGAATCCTATCAGTCTTTCAAAACCCAACTTAAAACCCACCTTTTTCACTTAGCATTTGACCTCCCATCCTCGTTTTCCCCCTCCCTCCCTGTCCCATGATGTTATATTGTAATTGCTATCTGTATTGCTTTCTTCCTTCTTTCCTTTCCTTTTCTTTTCTTTTCTTTTCTATTGTTTTAATTGGTGTTCCTTTTCCTTTCCTTTCCTTTCTTGCAGCCTCATTTTTAAATTGTTTAAAGTTTTATTGTAAACCGCTCAGGTGCCTATGGTGTTGGGCGGTATAATTTATTTTATTTATTTATTTATTTAAAGTCTCTTCTATACCGCGCTATTCAGCATCAGCGCGGTTTACAATAAACAGTGAACATACACATTTCCAATAGTACTTTGTGTTTACATATGAACAGGATAATCAACTTGGCTAACAGGGTAACTATGTACAATAATAAGTTTTAATAAACATAAACATAAACAATTAAGTACATTTTTGTAGATTGGCTTAGTTTTACATTAGTTCTACATTAGTGATTAGGTTTTAATTTGATTTGGGCTATTTTTGCAATTGGTTAGAGTTTCTTTTGTTCAGGGCTGTACCTTTAAATTTTTTTAGCTAGAGACCTCTCTCCCCCTCCTCCTGCTGCTCCCAGGTAACGTGCGGGAGGCAACAGGAACAGACTCCAGTGGCAGTCCGGGGACAGGTGAAAAGCTGTGGTGCGGGGCATCCCGAGCGCCTCGCAGAAGTCTTGCCTGTCAGCGCTCGGGTGCCAAAGCAGGGGGGGAGCCCTGGTTGCAGTGCAGCACATTGTTTTTGCTCCCGGCTGGGTCAGATTGGCAGGCAACAGACCCTGGGAAAGTCAGCCAGCCCTGCTACAGTGCAAGAGGGGAAAGGCTGCTAAAAATGCTGTTCCGGGGGGTAAGTAAGCCACAGAGAACAGTGGCAGCGGTGACTGGGTAATTCTTGCCCGATCCGGCAGCATGCCCACGCCGTGTGCGGTTTGCGTGGGAAAAGCCGCTAGCGGTTGGGGGGAAACAAAAGCCTTTATTTCAGAGGTAAAGCTTCATTTTTGTTTACTTCTTCATTTTTCAGGTGGGAAGGTCTCCTGCGCATTTCTACTTTAGTTTTATAAAAAAAAAAAAAAAGTACCCGCAGGGTTTGCAGGCCGTTTCAGCGGGGCTACTGCTGGGGGGGCCTTTTGTTAACAATCTTTGCTTTGGTGAAGACTGTTGGGCCGTTGGTTGATTTCTGGAAAATGCCTGCAAAAACCTTATGTTTACTCTGTGGAGTGAAGAGATCTTCAGTCTCGGACGCTGGGATCTGTAAGGGTTGTAGCCAAACTTCCATTGCAGAGCAGCAACGGTTGGAGGCGAGAGATGAGCAGGAGGCGGCTGTACAGGGACCTCTGCCCCCCGTGGTGGAGGCAGTGGAGCCCATGCCGGGGCCTTCCACTGCTCCAGATGTTCCTCTCGCTCATGCGTCTTGGCCTGGTGATTTATCTTCAGTTTTTTCGCCTGACAGATTGTATCAAGGCTAGGAGAAAGATCCTTGTTTTTATTATTTGGTGGTCTGTAGATAAGGCAATAACTTATGTATTTATTTGAAATGACAATAAAGTTGATCTCAGTAGAGTCTGAAGTTGATGAGGTACTGAATCTAAAATCATTTCTTGCCAGTATTAGCACGCCGCCTCCTCTTTTATGGGATCGGGGGCACTTGAATACTATGAAATCAGGTGGTGGTATTTGATTGAGGATAACCTGATCAGTGTTTGTTAGCCATGTTTCCGTGATGCACATGATATCTATTTTATAGGTTTGCAAGTAGTTTTGAATGATGTATGGTTTATTTCTGACAGATCTTGCGTTGATTAGTATGCATTTGATGGTGGAAACAACAATGGGATTTGTATGTGTGGTTTGAGTATGTTGTGCGTGCTGAAGGTATATTAGATTATGTGGTCTTTGTGTGGTGGCTCTCATAAATTGGTATGTCGGCATAGATGGAATATGTGAGAAAAGAAAAGGTGTAGAGAATGAAGGTACAGAGTGGAATTTAAAGCCCATCAAGATTGCCAGGTGCAATGCGGTTAAGGTTTTACACTTGACTCATCCCAAGGAAACGAACCAGAGTGAAAAACTTTGAAAACCACTGATGTCCACTCTGACTTAAAATATGAAAACATAACTGAAAGAATACTCTGCACCCCCCCCTCACCTAATAACAGATAGGGCTCTTGGGTCACAGAAATCCACACACAAAACAAGGAGAAGGTTAATTGATCATAAACTTTAAATAATACACAAATCTGTAAATAATACACAACACACTTATATTATACACACAGGACCAAAGCGCTTTGGGAGAGCAAGCCAGGCCTTTGCCTATGTTTACTCTGACATCCTAGCTTTAGGCCACTTTATTTATAGGGAAAGATTCCATTACACAGCATAATTTCACTTTATTATTCTACGTCTCACATCACGTATATTCATAATATACATGTTCTATTCTATGTCTAGTGTTACATATATTCATAACATACTTTTCTATAGGCATGCACGTCATAGATAATCATGAAAAGACATACATATATTCTCAGGCATGACTATGTAGGCCTTAATTCTAATTAATTCTAACACTGACAGTTTGATATCTCTGACCAGAGACAGCGAGACTGCAAAGCTGGGTAAACAACTTGCCTTTTACTTATCTTTCTTATAACATAGGCTAATGTTTATGTTATCTAAACCTTTCACCCAATTTCTTCTACAGAGTTTTTCAAGGATGGTGTTAAATAAGGAGCTACAAATGATATTAACTCTTTCTTAGGGCTTATGCCTGACTGTGTATCCAATCCGGTACTATCAAGCTTTCTTTCAATAAATAAATAAATTACCTACGGTCTGTGATTTTAGGAAGCTGATAGTGCAAGATTTTATCGTAGATAGGGAACCATAGAGAGATGGTTCAATGACTAGAGTTCTTACCTTATTAAGTGGTCTCTGAAATCTGCATGCCGATTTTTGTCGTAGTATTATCCACATTCTAATGTATCATGCAGACTCTTTTGTCCTTGCCTGTGGTCCGCACCTAAGGGCCACACCAAAGGGCCCTCAGGTGCGGGCCACCTGCCGGTGTTGATATTTAAAACAGTTTGATCGGGCTCTTATTGGCCTTTTGATGCAGAGAGAGAAGTCTGCAACTTCCCTCTCTGGGTTCCAATGCTGATCGGGGCTGCTGTTCAGGAAAGCTTGCTCTGTCCGCCTGCCAGTGTTTACAAACGCTACAAGCAGGTACTGGATATATATTCCCTCGTCCCTGAAGGGCTCACAATCTACATGTGTACCTGAGGCAATGGAGGGTTAAGTGGTATGCCCAAGACCACAAGGAGCACCTATAGGACAAGAGGCCCCAGTCCCGGCTCGAGATTATTTTCCCTGAACAGGAATTGAACCCCCAGGCCTCCTTCCTGAGGTAACTTGTCGCACCACTAGGCCACTTCTCCCAATAACATCACTTGTGTGGCCTATGATGGCTTTGAGTCGGTGGCCAGAGTAGCTGTGGTGGGCATTAGTGCCCCACCGCCAGACCTGGCTACAGTCCTCCAACCTGGAGCAGTGGGTTCAGGACAAGTTGGTCGATATCCCCTGCCAGGGGGAGAATTTCTTTGGCAAGCCCATGATGGACAAGGTTGCTGAGATGGAGTTAGAGTCCCTGACCAGTACCAGGCTCTCAAAGAAAACAGCTGACACTTCCTGATGGAAGGCTTTGGAGCAAAAGATCCTTTACCCGAAGAAGAGGAAGGCTTACAAAAACTGCCCCCAGTACTCGTCCTTTCCAGCTCCCCAACAGGACCAGCAAGCCAAGGGGCAGGGGCAAGGCCCCATGTAAGCCTAAGGCCCCCAAGCCCAGGCAGCGCCCCAGCTGTAATCTGGTGGGGGCTTTTGACTCCTTGGGCATAGCCTCTTCTTCCCCAGGAGGTCTAGTCACGCAGCACATGGGAAGGGGGCATGGGGAGGGCATCTGGTGTTCTATGCCAGCCGATGGTCCAGCATCACCAGAGACACCTGGCCCTCCAGGTAGTGGGGGAGGGCTACCTCCTCCATTTCAATCAAATACCTCCCCCATTCTTTCCAGGGAACCTCCTGATGACTCCTTTCACTGAGACCTGCTCCAGCGAAAGCTTGCTGGGCAAAGGGTTCTACTCTTGGTACTTCCTGGCTCCCAAGAGGAGCGGTGGCTTTCACCCCATTCTGAATCTTTGAGATCTCAACAGTTCCTGGTGAAGGAGAAGTTCAAAATGCTCTCCCTTGGAATGTTGCTGCCTTACCTCCGGCAGGAAGTTTGTCTGTGCTCCTTAGATCTCAAAGACGCGTACATGCACATTCCCATCCATCCATCCACATCGCCGACAGTACCTCCACTTCGTCATCAGAGGATGCTATTATCAATGTAGGGTATTGCTTTTCAGTCTGGCTTCGGCCCCAAGGGTGTTCACCAAGTGCCCACCTGCGACTGCAGAAGGTGTTCGTCTTCCCATACTTGGACGACTGGCTTGTCAGAGGCAGCACCTGGGGTTTGTCATTAAGTACCCCGTCCCACCTGCAATTGACCCAATGTCTAGAGTTCATAAGGGCATTGATAGACACAGACCAGGCCAGAGCCTTTCTCCCCCTTGACAGGGCCTGGCGCCTGGCAGCCCTTGCAAGGGAGGTTCAGGGCCGAAACTCAGCCTCTGCCTGGCTCATGCTGCACCTCCTGGGGCACATGGCCTTGACGGGGCATATAGTGACAGACAACCTTCTCCACATGCATCAGGTTCAATGGGCCCTCTGCTCCCAGGCGACAGAGTGCCTTCAGGACGGGGTGACTATCACCTGTCCCCTCGCCGAGTCCCTCCCCGATCACTCAAAGGAGCCTCACCACAGATGCCTCCTAGTTGGGCTGGGGGGCTCACTATGGCAACCTCCGCACTCAGGGTCTGTCGTTGATGTCTGGGAGCCTCCAGCAGATCAACTTCCTAGAGCTCTGAGCCATTGCCTGTGCTCTCCGAGCTTTTCAGCACCACCTGTGGAACCAGTCCATTCTGATTCAGACAGACAACCAGGTGGTAATGTTCTGTATCAACAAGCGGGGGGCATTGGGTTGTCCCTCCTGTGCTGAGAAGCAGTTCGTCTCTGCAATTTCACCAGCGAAAGTGAGATGCTCCTCAGGGCCGTGTACATCCCTGGCCAGGACAGTGTTCTGGCGGACTGACTGAGCTGGGTTATCCAACCCCATGAGTGACAGCTTGACCTGTAGCTGGCCAATCAACTGTTCTGACACTGGGGCCTTCCTGTGATGGGGCTCTTTGCCATCCCGGCCACTGCTCAGCTGGCCTGCTTCTGCTCCAGAGTGCCGCACTCCTCCCAGGTGTCGGTTGATGCGTTTTTCATCATGGATGGAAGGCCTCCTCTTTTTCTACCATCCCACGCTGCTCATTGCCCTTTTCAAGGTCCAGTTTGACTGGGCCACCCTGATCCTCATTGCCCCCCCAGTGGCCCTGGCAGCTGTGGTTTCCGCCGCTCCTTAGCCTGTCTCAGGCACCTGCAGGTCCCCCTGGGGAGTGCCCCAGACCTGCTCTCACAGGAGGATGGCTCTCTTGCACCCCAACCTGGAGTCCCTGGCCCTGATGACCTGGCTGCTGAAAGGGTAGCCTTGACCCAGTTTGACTGACCCAAGGAGGTGGAAGAGGTTCTGCTGTTTGTTTTTATCAATGATTTAGTGTTTTTGCCTTCCGGTCACATTTTTATACCTGGCTCCGATCGACAATGGGACATAGAGCTCCCTATTGCATTAAATCATGATAATATCACACTAGAGGTTTGTGAGCATTATTAGAAGTTACAAGACTTACTGCTGCTGGACACTGTTTGTTGTTTGCCTTCAAGTACACACATCTGTTGTTTAATCAAGAATGGGGCATTTTGACCTTTAGATGTTCGAAACTGGGAGGTGATTGGCTTTTTTCTAGGTTTGGTATTTACACGTCTCATCATACAATTGCTTTTGAGTTGGCCTTGAGATTGTACATTTATTTATTTATTTAACAGTATTTCTATATCGCCTTCTCCTACAATCAAGGCGGTTTGCACAGCAAACAATCAGGGGTGAACATGTGACTTCATGCAGTGAGGGGGATGTTGTGTTAGGTGTATTAGAAGTGTTGTGTTTGATTAGGTGAGGCTCTGTACATTGTGCGCTATAATACATTGTGAGCTATTATACAATTTTCTATACATTGTGTGCTATAATACGTCGTGTGCTATACGAGGTCAGAGGGGGAGGTCGGTTGTTCTTTCTGTACTAGTGGATTATGTGACTTGTCCATAGTACTCCGTGAATAGTGTTGTCTTCAGCAGTTTGCGAAAGTCTTTAAGGTCCGTTGTCGCTCTCAGATCGTCTGGGAGGGTGTTCCAGATTGTTGGAGCAGCCAGGGAGAGAGTTCGTTCTGTGGTGTCCTTTCGTGTTTTTCTGAAGTCCTTAGGTGGGTTAACACGGTTGGAGGTTCCTTTTCTTCTTGGGCGTGTGCTTGAGTCTGGTTGTATGAGGGTGTGTAAGCTGTTGGCTGAAGTGTGTTGTTTGATCATAAATACATTTATGATTGTTTTGTATTTGATGCGTGAACTGATTGGGAGCCAGTGCAGGTCTTTCAGAATGGGTGTGATGTGATCCTGTCTCGCTGATCCAGTTATCATGCGGGCTGCAGTGTTTTGTGCTAGTTGTAGTGGTCTGAGTGTTTGTTTTGCTAGGCCAAGGTAGATTGGGTTGCAGAAGTCCAGTATGGGGCTATTAGTGCCTGGCAGACCGTACGGAAGTGTTCAGGAGTGAGGAGGGGCTTAAGTCTTCTGATAATTCTCATCCTGTAGTACGCATTCTTGATGGTATTGTTTACGTGTGGCTTGAGGTTCAGCTCCTTGTCTAGGGTCACTCCGAGGTATTTTACTTACGATTTTATCGGTATGGTTGTGTTTTGTATCTTGATGTCTGGTGGGTGGATGAAGTCCGGGTTACGAGTGATGATTAGTGCCTCGGTCTTGCTGTAGTTTATTGAAAGGTTGTTGTTTTGACACCATCTTGTCATTTGGATGAGGCAGTTTGTTATTTTGGAATAGTCCGGGTTGTCGACTGTGATCGGTGTGTATATCATGATATCGTCTGCATAGATTGTATTTTGAATGTTGTTCTTTTTCAGGATGTCACATATTGGTTGTATGTAGATGTTGAATAGTAGGGCTGACAGGGCCGATCCTTGTGGTACACCTTGGAGGATTTTTATGGGTCGAGAGGTGTTGTGTCCTACCTTGACCTGTATCTGTCTGTCGGTTAGGTATGAGTGAAACCATTTTAATGTTGGTCCATGTAACCCAATGTTTTGTAGTCTTTCCAGGAGAGTTTTATGGTCTACTGTGTCGAATGCCGAAGAGATGTCAATGAAGATCATTATGATTCCATTCTTGGTGTTGTCTATGAGACGGAGAATGCTGTCGAAGAGGTAAATCAGTAATGTTTCAACTCCGTGGTTGGGGCGAAAGCCGTGTTGGTTGTCGTCCAGAGGTGCGTGGTTGTCAATGTGTTCTTGCAGCTGGTGCTGTACTGTTTTTTCGATGATTTTGGCTAAAAAGGGTATGCTGGCGATTGGTCTGTATGCTGCTGGGCTGTTCTTGTCGAGGGTTATTTTCTTTGGGATAGGTCTTATTGTGGCGAGCTTTAGTTGATTGGGCATGAATCCTTGAGTTAGGGATTTCTGCACTATGTTTTGTATTGTTTGGATGAAGCTTGATTTGGTGGCTTTGATCCATGACACTGGGCAGGGGTCCGTGGGGGCGGTGGTTGTTTTGGTAGCGGTGATGATGTGGGAGAGCTGTTCTGTTGATGGTGTGCTGAACGTGTCCCAGGTTGTAGGGTGTGAGTTAGGCTTTGTCGCTGTGCTGGGTCTTGTTCATTCTACAGAGTGGAATTTCTCCTGGATGTGGTCAGCAAATTTTTGCGGGTCTATTTGTACTTCGTCTTCTGATCTTTGTTCTTTTGTGAGGATTTTCACGATCTCGAATAGCTCTCTGGGTTTATTGTTGGAGTTACCTATCATGTTTGTGTGGTATTCTCTCTTTGTTTGGTTGATTTGTTCATTGTAGTGTTATTGCATTGTTAGGTATAGTTGCTGGGTCTCAGATGTCTTGGTCTTTCTCCATCTCCGTTCTATTTTTCTGAGTTCTCTCTTTTCTTGTCGTATGGTTTTTGAGTACCATGGCTTGTGTAGTAGTTTGTTGCAGCGATGTTTCATGGGTCTGATGTTTGTTGCTTTGGCGGCGTTATATAGCGTGCTGTTCCAGTTGGTGATCTGAGCCTCCAGGTCGTCTATGTCTGGGGTCAGTTGTTGTATCGTGTCTTGGAGGAACAGGTCTTTGTCGAAACTCTTGAATCGTCTTTGTGTAGGTGTGTTGTCTGGGCTTTCTGTTAGATTATCTTTTTGTGGTACAATCTTTATTTCAATTATGTGGTGGTCGGACCATGGAACTGGTGTGATGGTGGGTGTTGTGATTAGTCCTCTTGAGGTTAGGTAATTGGGTGCGAAGATAAGGTCTGGGGTATATCCGTGTCTGTGCATCGGGGCGTTGATTATTTGGGTGAACTGAAGTGAAGTCATTGCTTGAAGGAAAGCTTCTGCGTCTTTGGTGTTGGTGGACTTGAGGTTGAAGTCTCCAAGCACTAGAGTGGGTTTGTGGGTTGAGTTGATTGCGCAGACTGCTTTGAGCGTTGAGGCCAGTTTGTCTGGTGAGGCCCGGGGTGCCCTGTAGGTGAGGCAGAGAGCCATGTGTTTGTTCTCAGTGCTGATGGTGTTACATTGCTGGGTGTCTGTGCTGCTCTGGGTTTTGAACTTTAGGCTCTTTTTTGCAATTATCAAGACTCCTCCTCCTCTCCTGTGGGTGCGAGGGCAGTTATATGCTGTGTATGTGTTAGGTACCAATTGATTGAGTAGCACATTGTCGGTGGGACTCAGCCATGTTTCTGTGATGCAAAGTATGTCGGGTTGGTGATCATCTATGTGGTCGGCTATTGTGTGTGTCTTATTGCATATGGATCTGGTGTTTATGAGCTCTATTGTTATTGGCTTTGAAGAATCAGTTGTTTTGTGTGTTTCCTTAGGGACTAGAGTGTGTGTTTGCTTTATGTTTGGTTTGTCTTTTTGTCATGAAAGTTTTGAATGAATGTTGTTCTTGAAGTGGTATGCTGAGGTTTGCCATACAACCTCTTTTATGGTTCTACACATTTTTTGGAGCCATGATAATCTTGTACCCCCTTCCCCCCACGCTTTTTTTCAAATATAATTTGTTTTAACAAACTTTTCATCCCTTTATACTTTTCTAGTGCAGACTGGAATGACTGTTTTACAAAATCATAATCGCAGGATTTCTGTTTTACAACCGGCTTATTGTACAGAAGTGGTCTGTTTTTGTCTGCAGTTTTGCTTTTGTGATTTGCTCATATTGATCTATTGGTTACCATTCCCTCGCCCCCCACCCCCTACCCTGTTTGAGTTCACCCATGATTCCTTGCAACCATGACACTTGACCTCTGAATTTTGGCACGGGTCTTTTTAATCAGCAGCGCAGTATCGTTGTGCTTTCTTTATCTCCAGGAACAAGCAGGAATGAGTCTTCACACGTGGGAGACGTCGCCGACGGAGCCTGCACGGGAATGCTCCCCAGCATCCAAACACAAAGCCTTTGAGAGCACCCCTCGCGCCTGCGCGGTGGCTTCCCGCCCTTCCTACTGCCTCTCCCCAGTTTTTCTTTTTCCACGGAGCAAGCAGGACGTCCCTCCTGCTACCGCAGAAACTTTTTTTCTTTTTCATTTTCCTTTTCTTGTTTCTTGTGGTCGCGGCCTTTTTCCCGCCGACACCGGCACCACCGGTGTTTTTTCTTCTTTTAATCACTCGAGGGAACTTCTTTCCCTCTGGTCCTTTTGAGGCTACAGGGCTTTCCAGCATGGAGCCTTCTTCCCCTAAGAAGTGCCCTCACTGTGGAGACTTCGTTTTTTACTTAGACTCCAATGCCTGGTGCCTCTCCTGTTTGGGCCCTGATCCCTTTTCCCCCGGTCCTCCGGGCTTCAGTATCGGGAGAAGACCTTCCCTTTTTTGGGTGTCCCTCGATGACGTTTTTCCTCCTAAGGTGCGGTCATTGGTTTTCTCTTCTCTCCAGGATCAGGTAATCACACAACAGTATGTTAAGACTAGCCAAGTCTTGAGGGGTGAGTCTCATGCGCGGCATGACGACGGCTCCGGCCTCCCCCTCGAGTCCTCCTTGGCAAATAAACCCCGACGGGAGTTTTCGGGCTCCAAAGCATCTGCGGGGTTTCGGGTTGTTCCTGGGGTTAGCTCCTCACAGAACATTCCCGAGCCATGCTCGAGGGTGGTATCCGCTTCGAGCGGTGCCGATTCCCCGGCATCAGCGTCGAGTGTTCTTCTCTTCGCCAGGGATCGTCAGCTGGTGTCCTCGGCACCTCCGGGGCCGATCAACTCGACCCAGTCTGACTTTCCTGCATCCCAGCCATGCGCGGGGGTGGTGCCCGCCTCGGGCGGTACCGATCCTTTGGCGTCGGTGTCGAGTGTTTCACTCTTCACCGGGGATCGTCAGCTGGTGTCCTTGGCACCTTCGGGGCCAATCGTCTCGACCCAGTCTGGCGTTTCTACATCCCAGCCGTGCGCGGAGGGGTACCCGCTTCGGGCGGTACCGATTCCTCGGCGTCGGTGTCGAGTGTTTCACTCGTAGCCGGGGATCGTCATCTGGTGCCCTCGGTACCTTTGGGGCCGCTCGATTCAGCCCGGACTGGCTTTCCTGCATCCCAGTCCTGCACGGGGGTGGTACCGACTTTGAGCGGCGCCGCCTCCCCGGCGCCGGTGTCGAGTGCTCCACTCCTCACCAGGGATCGCCGCCTGGTTCCCCCGGTACCTTCAGGACCTATCGATCTGTCCCGGACGGGCGATCCCCCGGCATCGATGCGGACGTCGAGTGCTCCGCTCATCGCTAGAAGGGGGGCCTCGGGGAATTCGATCGATTCGACCCAGCCGGGTTTTCCGCCGTCCCGGCCAACAGCGGGGTTGGTCCCGGCGTCAAGAAGCGCCGGTGCCGCGGCGACGGCGCCGGGGTTGTGCGTTTCACTCCCCGCCGGGGCCCGTCGTCGGGTTACCTGGGTACCCTCGGGGCCGGTTAGTAAGCCCCGGAGGGGTTCTCCTCGCGGTAAGACAGGCTCGAGAGGAGTCCCGGCGTCTAGCAGTACCTGTCTCCCGCAGTCGTTGCCGGTGTCGGGTGTCTCCCCCTTCACCGAGCTTCGTCCCCGGGGGTCCTCGATGCCTGCGGCACCGATCGATGCGATCCCAATTCGCTTTCCGGGTTTGGCATCGCCGCCACCGCCGCCGGGGCCCTCTAGGAGGGGGTCGGTCCCCTCGCTCGGTTCGATGCCCTGTCCTGAGTCGATACCCAGTCTAGAAGGCTTGGTTACAACACGTTTCGGGCGACACAGTGCAGAGATTGCTGACCTCTGCTCTCCGAGTACTTCGGAACCACTTCAACCGCCGGGGGCAGTGCCGTCCCTGAGGCCGGGGTCGGGGCCGAGGCCGATTCCTGCAGTTCCATCGGTGCCATCGACCCCGTCGATGCCTAGCTGGGAATCAATTCCCGGAACCGAAGACGCAGTACTAACGGCCTCAAATCGGGACTGTTGGTGTCCTGCTTTGTCCAGTGGGCACCAGTCCGCTAGGCCTGCTGGTGTCCAGGCGGCACCTTCCGCCTTAGCCTCCCCCGGAATAGCCCCTCTGGGAGAGCCGTCTTTTCAGGATTTTCTCCTTGACATGGCGGACTTGCTTGCCATCCCTATCCCGGGTCCTCCCCTAAGTCCAGGTCCTGCGGAACAGGCAGCCGTAATGCTTCCTCTACACCCTTCTCTGCAGGATCTTCTGCTGGGGGTTTGGCAGTCACCTTTGAGGGTTCCTGCACCGTCTTCAGCCATGCATGCTCAGTATCGGGTGCCCCCCTCCCCGGGTTTTCAGGAGCACCAGCTTCCACATCATTCCATTGTGGTGGAATCGGTGCTGCGGAAGGTCGGAAGTAAGAAGAAACATTCTTCTCGCCCTCCCGGTCGTGCCTCTAAAGCGCTGGATACCTTTGGGCGTCAGACCTTCCAAACGTCCATGTTGACTTCCAGAATTATTTCATATATGTTTTATATGAGCCTGACACTCCGGGAGGTCACGGAGAGATTCTCTCTCTTGTCTCCCTTTTTGTCTGCAACTAAGGCCTCTGAATATTCCTTGCTTCTTTATCATTGCAGGAATATCTCTGGGTTCCTTTCTCGTGCTTCTCTAGACTCCTTTCAGTCTGTTAGCAGGTCCTCTGCTATTGCCATTGGAGCGCGTCGTACTGCCTGACTGCAGGCGTCCGACTTGTGTAGATGGGCACAACATAATCTGGGTAATTCTCTGTGTGCTGGAGAACACCTTTTCCATAGCGAAGCGTTACGTCAGGTTGCTCAGTGCTCCGCTGACCTTCCTAGCACTGGAAGCCATCCTAAGCCCTCTCTTCCCCCCGGGGGTGGGAAATGTCCTGCCAGACCTCCTTTCCCGAGGAAGAGAAAGTTTCAGCCGTCTGTCCACCCGCCAGGTGCGCCCAAGCAAGGGTCGTCTCACTCCGGTCGGCGGTTCCCGGGCCCGTGCCAGGATGCTCATACCAAGCAGCCTTAGGCTCTTGTATGCGGCGGCCTACGATTAACTTCTCTACCGGAAGTTTATTCTTCTAGCTCTACACTGGGGTTCGTTTTCAGTATGGCAAGTGGTTCGGATGCTTGTCCGGGAGTTACGGTATTCCCTCCTCCTTGTTGGTAGAGGGAGGTCACCGCTCTTCCTTGATGGTTCTGGCCACAGGGCCTTCTATCCTTCAACTGACTTACCCTTAGGTAAGTCCCTCGAACCCTTCTCTTCCAGGGTTCCCCTGCTTGAGCAGATGCCATACCGAATTTTCTTCTCCCAGTGTAGACTTTTCCCCTGTTCTTTGTCAGTTACTGTGCGTGCAGGAGTCACCAAGAGTGCTTACTACTTCTGCCAAAAGCTCTGCTACCTGGCGTATTGCCACCCCCCGCAGGTTTCGTTCTAGCTGCCGGGATGGGGCGACGTCTCTGACTCCTGTCAGTTTCCCCCGCCTCCTGCACGCTGCCCTCTGCAATCTTCAGAGCAGCTTCCCATTAGGCAGGGACCCTTGTTCTGAGGGTTTTTCCATATGAGGGAATGGACTTCTTAGTCACTCCATGGCTGTCGATGACTATACCCTCTTGTCTCCCGTTTGGTGCGGGGGACAAGTTCTTTCCGCGTGCCTGCCATGGGGACACATCGTAGACTTCCCCTGATGTGCCCTTCACGCAACCGTACTGTTAATCTCGCTGATCTGCCACTGCTCCACAGATATAGACCCCCCCCCCCCTTGTTCTTGGATGGATCTTCCCGCCACCTTCCCAGGTGGGCGTTCTTCTGTGGATCAGTGGCAGGTCCGACTTATCAGTATTATACTCCTATATGTATGTTCCTCGGCATACATGTTTTTAGTACCTGGGTGGGCGCTCTCCCTGCCCTACTTACCTAGATATATATTGCATATTTATCTGTATCGGTAGGCGCCCACTGGGAGATGCCCACAGCACCCTGTGTATTACCGTCTATCTCCCTATTGCAGGTACTTGTGTTTACTCTTTACGGGGTCCGACCAGTCCGTTTGCCTATTTTCTTGCGGCTCGATATCTGGGGCCGGTTATACTCAACTTGCTGCTGTGAAGTCAACAGCTTCAATTTTTTCTGTTATGCACCTCTTCCTGAGGTTCAGGCCCTATGTCTTCCTTTTCTCAGCTAGGGCTGATAGTGTACTCTTCGGTTCAGGGGTACGCCCCTGTTCTCCTCCGGACTGGGCTCTCCAGATCGGCCAGTCTTCTACTTCTAGCCCTCAGGGTTCGGGACTCTGCCCCTGAAGGAGTGCTCAGCTTTTCCCATAAAGCTTCCTTGAAGACCTGCCGTTCTTCTCCTGCGCCAGTTGACACCTGGGTCTCCTGCCCTTCCGGATTTGGAACTTCCCCCTCACTGCTGTGAAGTTCCCTCGAAGACTTCGCTACTGAGTCTACGGTACCTCCATCACAGTTCTCCTTCCTACAATCCGGTAGGTGAGCTCTATGTGGTACTAGTTCATTAAATACTTAATGATACTGACTTGCATTCTAAAGACTACTCTCCCCTGTAGTTTTGGTTTTGCTGTTCCTCTGGAACCTTTTTTTCTTCTCAACTCCTACCCTCCATTCCTCAGGGGATGCCGGGGATCCAGGTTGGGAAAATGCCTGCCTGCCAGGGCTCCGCATTTTATGGGATCTCCCCTGGCACCCTCAGCTAGGGAGTCCCCACGTATGAAGACTCATTCCTGCTTATTCCTGGAGATAGCACAGTTAACTTACCTGTAACAGGTGATCTCCGGAACAGCAGGAATTAGTCTTCACAACCCGCCCACCTCCCCTAGGAGTTGTATCTCTCTATCCCTTCCTCCTCCTCTCCTTCTCTCTCAGCTATGAACTCAACTGGGGAGAGGCAGTAGGAAGGGCGGGAAGCCACCGCGCAGGTGCGAGGGGTGCTCCCAAAGGCTTTGTGTTTGGATGCTGGGGAGCATTCCTGTGCAGGCTCCGTCGGCGATGTCTCCCACGTGTGAAGACTAATTCCTGCTGTTCCGGAGATCACCTGTTACAGGTAAGTAACTGTGCTTACTGGCTGGTTATCCTTGCAGAAAGTATCGCATCTCGAAAAGGCAAGTTACTTTTTTTCTTCCCTTTGGTAGATGATATTATCATGGCTGTCATCAATGTTAACATCATCTACCAAAGGGAAGAAGAAAAGTAACTTGCCTTTTCGAGACACGATATTTTCTGCAACGATAACCAGCCAGTAAAAGAAAGCACAACGATACTGCGCTGCTGATTAAAAAGTTCCGTGCCAAAATTCCAAGGTCAAGTGTTGTGGTTGCAAGGAATCATGGGTGAACTCAAACGGAGGGGTGGGTGGGGGAGGGAATGGTAACCAATAGATCAATATGAGCAAATCACAAAAGCAAAACTGCAGACAAAAACAGACAGTTCTGTACAATATGCCAGCTGTAAAACAGAAATCCTGTGATTATGATTTTGTAAACAGTCATTCCAGTCCGCACTAGAAAAGTATAAAGGGATGAAAAGTTTGCTAAAACTTTGTTTTTTACCTTAGGGCATATTTCAAGTGGTTCTTTGATTTAGTGTTCTCTTTGGAAGCAGAATCTCAGTGAGTTTATCAAATAGTAACACATGAGACAAGGTGGTTCTGTGTCTTTCTCCAATATGAATCAGACACATTACGTCTGTGATTTGGAAGGGTTTGTCCTGCAGTACTTTTATAAACTTTTGCATTATGATCCATATATTTTGATACATGACTTGTCATTTGATTTTTACTGTTTTATGTATCTATGTCTGCATCTTATGTTTTTATAGCTTGTTTCTTGTTTTTATATTCATTTATAATGTATGTATTGCATCATTTTATGATTTCCTCCTTTTATTGTTTGTTTTGAGGTTAATACCCCCTGAAAAAGGTATCCAGCCAAATCGCGTTAGGGGTTTTTATTAGGATTGTTCAGTAAAGCTCTTAATACCGGCACTGCGTGGTGCACCTGTTTTGTTTTGTTCCTATCATGATTTACATGCCATTCTCCACAGCTGTACTGGAATCAAAATGGAGGCCAAATACCTGTGAGTAATACTTGACCAAGGGCTAAACTTACAAGCTCAAATCAAAAATACCACCAAATTAGTCCACTATAAACACCAAAGAATCTATGCTTCCTCGTTAAACCCAATGACTTCTGCACAGTCTGCCAAGCAGTCATAACCCCCCTATTAGACTACAGTAACTCCATCTGCCAAGGACTACCCAAATACACATTATACCCACTACAATTGACACACAATACTTCAGCAAGAATCATCCAGGGAGCACCACGACATACCCACATCATCACTATCCTAAAGCAACTGCACTGGTGCCTCATCTCCAGAATCAAAAATAAATCCATTCTCAATACCTACGAAATACTACACAACAAATCAGCGGAATACCTACAAACACTTTTGTGGGGAGTCAAAACCAATAGACAATGAACACACAGCAAACAAAATCTCCTTGCCATGCCACCCCAGAAGCGAAAGAGCAAACAAAGCACATGCAAACGGGCCCTATCCATCTGGAACTCTCTACCTTCTAACCTAAAGGCCATTGAATCAATAAAAGACTTCCACAAGAAGCTAAAAACCCACCTCTTCCTTGAATAGTATGGCACAGACTGCAACAGAAATACCGCGTACCAAATCAACATACCAGGACCTCCAAATTCAAAGCTACTTGTCACATTACCATCACAACGGCACTGCCCAACAAACCACAAACAATAATACATACAAGGAATCCCCCCCATCTGGACTCCCAACTTGTCGTCAACCGGGTGCATTAGAACCGCTAGCATACAACAACGTTACACTACCACAATCAGTACTCTGCAGTTAACCTAGTCAATAGGCTGACTCTTCATGTTACTACTATTATTGTTCTTGTTAACTTTACTTGTTATTATACTTGTTAATGTTACCTATAAGTTATGAAATGCACAGAATGTTGTCTGATTGCACCTACTTAATTGTAAACAGTTTTGACTCGTAGAAAAATGGTATACAAAATGAGTTAAATAAAACCAGTGAGGAAAAAGAAGTCAAAGCCCGTTAAGAGCAAGATGGTGGACACTGGTTCCAGAAGTTCCCATTCCCTAGCACGAGAAGCTCTGGCAGATGAAGTGACAGAGGCTGTGATGTAAGCCTTGGAAGGTAAATTTGATAAACTTTGAGAAATTAGATGGAGTCTCTCAGACCCTGGATGTTTTCAATATGCAGGTGACAGAGGAGGAGCGGTAAGTCTCTGAGATAGAGGGTTCAGCCCAGCAAGCGTTGCACGAGCTGAAGGTGCTACATGAACACAGTGGCAAAAAAGACTACAAAAATCAATGATCTTGAAAAGTGTTGCAGGTGCAATATCCTGCGATTTGTTGTATTCTGGAGTGTGCAAGAAATAAAACTCTGCATAATTTTTTGAGACATACCTGCCTCTAAGTCTGCAATTGGGGAAAAAAAATCCTAGGATCACTATGTCAAGAGGGCCCATCACCTTGGCATGTACCACGAGGAAGAGTGGCGCCCATATGTTGTTGCCCGATTTAAATTTTGTGCAGGAGGTGCAGTGATCAGCATTGCATGACAATAAAACCAGGCACTGCATGATGGGCACAAGATCCTTTTTTTGGGGGGCACTCATGAGCAGCTGAACTGAGTGGACGTCTACCTGCAAGGCTCCCGTCATTGTCCTCATTTATATGTTGATTTATTAGCATGATATTCTTCAATTTTCTTTCTCAGACAGATGGCTAAAGACACTGGTAAGTGATCTTTACTGGAGCTATGGGGGGAGAGCTGGCTACTAAGCCCAAATGGAGCAGTATGGTAAAGAAATTGCTTCAGAAGGCCCCACTGGCAGAGGATTCGGTGGAGGAGGAGGATTTTTTGACAGAAGGTGGACTCGCCCCGGAGTTGATTGGAACAATCAAAGGGGGTAATGGACCACTTGGTGACATGGATCCACACCCCCGTTTGGAGGTGGTGGTGATAAAGTTGTGCAATTGATCTCAATAGGGAAGACAGTAGCCCAAGTTGATTTGACAGAGGAGCGCATGGATGAAATGAAAGCCTCATTAACAGTGGTGCACCAAAAGATCGAGGTGCTGAGTGAGTGGAGTGACGATTTGGAAAATTGGAGCAGGTAGCAGAACCTGAGGTTGGTCAGGATGCCGGAGAAGCTGAAGGGGATTGATCTGGTGTAGTTTAACTCTGCCTGGATCCCTGAATTGCCTGTCATGGAGGGAGTGCAGGGCGGAATTAAATTGGATCGTGCACATTGGGCCCTTGCTCCCGCAGCGCATGGTAGGCTACATACGGTGAATGTGCTTGTGCATCATTATCTTGATAATCAGAGAGGCAGCTCGCAAAGTGTGAGATCTTTATTTTCAAAATCAACAGATCTACATTTTTCAGGATTTCTCTGCAGATTCGGTGCAGGTGTCAGGGTGAAGAAAGCCCTGCAAGAGCATGGGATCCATTATCTGATGTTACTACTACCACTACTACTAATCATTTGTAAAGTGCTACAAGGTGTGTACGAGTGTACATAAAAATGTAAGATACTGTTAGAGCTTACAATCTAGTCAAGATGAAAAAACATCACAAAACTGGGGACTAGAGTATGGCAAGATACACATAAGTAGTGGACGAGAGAATGAGGTGCAGCAGGATCCAAAAGCAGCCTTAAAGAGGTGGGTCTTCAGCCTGGACTTGAATAGGGCCAGAGAAGGAGCCTGATGCACAGACCCGGGTAGTTTTTCAGGCATATGGAGCAGTAAGATGGAATGAATGAAGTATGAAGATGGCAGTGGCAGAGAAGGGCACAGATAAGAGATCTGCCAGAGGAGCGGAGTTCCCGAGGAGGAGTGTAGAGTGAGATAAGAGGAAAGATAGTGAAGAGCCGCAGAATGAATGCACTTGTAGGTAAGTAGGAGAAGTTTGCACTGGATGCGGAAATTGATACAGAGCTAATAAAGTGATTTGAGGAGAGGGGTTACATGAGCATAGCACTCTGGCGGAAGATAAGCCATGCAACTGAGTTTTGAACAGATTTAAGGTGAGAAAGATGATTCAGAGGGAGACCAGTGAGGAACAGGTTACAGTAGTCAAGACAGGAGGTGACAAGTGAATGGCTGAGGTTCTTAGTAGTGTGTGTAGAAAGAAAGATTTGAAATTTGCCAGTGTTATAGAAAAAGAAGTGACAGGTTTTAGGTATCTGTTGGATGTGTTATACCCTACCTGGCTTTGGGTCATCCACAGTGGTAAAGGGCAGATTTTTACATCGATCGCTGCGACATAAGTTTGTTCGGGTCCTTCTGGAGGATCTTCCCTGTCTGACTGCCAGAGTTGGTTGCTGCACTTGAAGGAGAGACCAGGCACAAAAAGAGCAGCAGCTCTTGCAGGTCCAAACAGGAGACACAAGGAGCAAGAGTGGTGATGACACAATGGCTTTATTAATATTCCCCAATGCGTTTCGGCGGAACGCCTTCCTCAGGGGGTTAAAATCACTTACAAACATATAATAAAAACATATCAAGAACAATTAAGAGTGTAAAATAAACAATTAAAAAAATTAATAAACTAAAAGAGCATATTCAAGCTAACCGGGCATCATGTTAAAAGGAGTAATATATTTATATCACATGACACTCAAATCAAATAAATAAATAAATAAATAATCAATTAATAAGAGCATATATAAAGTTATTACATAAAAGGACCATATATATTACATGTAAATGCATAATTTGGTGCAACTTGTGCATAATCGCAATTAAAAGAACCAAAAGAAAACTCAAAGAAACAGTAGATGCAGGGCAGAAAAAGAACTAAAATATAAATAAATAAATAGATAAAAAGTGAAATACTCAAAAAATAAACCGTTTCAAAGAACAGTAAAAAGTAATAATATAAACAGTCGGTACTCACTAAACAGGTAAGTCTCCATACGATAAAGTTTAAATAGCATTAGCCATGAATTCAACAGTAGGAGAAACGCTACAAAACAAACAGATCATTTATTATCAAAAGAGCTGATACATCTCAATACAAAACTTATTATCTGACAAGGCAAATCGGGGGGGCTCAACATGTGTTCATTCTGTATTATAAAGGAAGTAAAAGTGAACTGACGCAGAACCGTCAGTGCGATGTTTAAAAACCATAACCGAAAAGCTGCATAGAACAGATGGATATCTAAACTTAAACCGGGTATTCAGAGGACTTGGCCCATTACTGCTAATCAAACCACAGGGTTCCCTTTCCAGGAGGGCGGAGGATACTGTATAGGTTAAAATTGCACTTACTAAAACACAGGGAATCGTTAAAGTATTACCGCGATCCTCTGGCAGGAATTACAGCGCCGTTGCAACTGTACGGTAATCTGCTGAACATCTAAGGAGAAGAATAATGGTGAGGGAATCAATTAAAAAAAACTAATGTGTCAGCAATATGCATTGAAAAAATATTAATAAAAGTGTTGGCAGAAATTTTATACTGCTAAAACAAAAAACAGTCCAAACACATATTCAGAGAGAGAAGCCAAAAGGAAAAACAGACATGTAATCAGTTAGATCGGAGCACTATTCAGAATTGCAAGTAAACGTAAATTGCTAGATTCGCTTCGCCAAAACAAGCCAAGTGCCCAGGGGTGTGTTTAAAATTACGCAAGTTTAAAAATCTCTCACGAGGGATCATAGCGTTGTTAAAAAGAGAAAAGAAGAGGAACTAAAAAATATCAGTGAAGTGTGAGTTGCTTCTCCGGAGCGAGCCGTATGCCCAGGGATGCACTTTGAAAAAACTAACCAAGTTACATGTAAATTGCTTGTCCATAGTAAAGGAAGAATTATTAACAAATACCAATGTTACCTAACACAGTGTACTTCAGAGAACACGAACTCCGATGAAGTGTGCAAAAGATTGGCTGATGATAAACCTGAGGTTATGTAGACGCTGAAAAGCGTGCCAAAAAGACAGGGGGCGTGGCTTAAATCAAATTACAAGGCATTGAAGGAAACTACAACGGTGGTGTCTGTGAGGTAGAAAAAAATAATAAACATCATGTGGAATCTAAACAATATCAATACCGACTGAAAAGATGTCATGTTTTATGAATCAAACTAGTAGATAACAGTACAGGATTGTCACATGACCAACCGTGCTTTTAGAAGGGAGGCAATTACTCATAATCTGCACTAAAACAAAGAATATGATAAACCAGAATGTTGTACCTCTCTGATTATAATCCCAACAAGAAGGGGGGTCTTTAAGTTAAGTGTACATTGGGAGGACATAACAGTATAGGCATAATTTAAAGAAACACTAAGAGATCTATTTCCTGGTTCAGTCCGTTGGGTTCTAAGTTATTCAACTCATGTATATATCATTGTTCTAATTTCAGCAATGATTTATTGACATCCTCTCCAGTTTGGTGTTACTGTCCTCAAGACTAAATATCTCAAATCACTGATAGTGTGATTCTTTTCTTGCCAGTGAGCTACAAGTGGCTTGTCTGGGATCCCTCTCTGTATGCAACTCCTATGCTCTATTATCCTAGTACGTACCTGTCTTTTGGTCTTACCTACATAAACTAATTTACACGGACACAATACTAAATAAATCACGTTTTCTGTTTTACAGTTAGAGAAGTTGTGCATATAAACCTTATAGTGTGAAACAGGGTGAACAAAAACCTCCTTGATTATAATTGCATGAGAACAAACCGAACAGTTACCACACTTGAAATGGCCCTTTAACTTTGGAGCAGGTTTGTGATAGGGAAGGGCAGATGGCACCAATATGTGAGAAAGATTCGGGTTGCGTTTATGTGCTACCATGACCACCTTGTTCTCAAAGGATGGTAATGGTGCTAATAAATCCCAATCTCCAGGAACAAGCAGGAATGAGTCCTCACATATGGGTACGTCGGAACCGACGAAGCCTGCACGGGAAAGCTCCCCAGCTTCCCAGAAAGGAAAGCTTTTGGGACCTCCCACAGCGCATGAGCGCTGCCTTCCCGCCTTCCTGACCAACTCTCCTCAGTTCTTCTTTTTCCGCAGAGCCAGCAGGTAGTGTTCCTGTCACCGCTGAAGAAGTTGTTATTTTAATTTGTTTCTTTGGCCGCGTGTCTGCCTTCCCCGATTCCGGACCGGTACCGCCGGTCTTTTTTCTTTATTTCTTAAAAAAAATAAAAAACAAAAACATATCTTATTTTTCCCCACTTGGTGTGTTTGTTCTGTGAGGCCTATAGGCCTTCACAGAATTCTCCCTCATGGAGAAACAAGCCTCTGGTTTTAAAAAATGCACCAAGTGTAGCGGTACTATATCAGTCACAGACACCCATGAATGGTGTCTTAAATGTTTGGGGCCTGACCACTCCATTCCGGATTGTCCATCCTGCTCTCTGATGTCCAAGCGTGGCTTACAGAACCGAGCAGCCAAGTTTCATATGCTGTTTTCTACAGATACTCCAGCATCAGCATCCTCCAGGTCTTCCTCTCCTGATGGATCTCAGGTAACCAAACATTCTTCCGGCAGGTCCTCAAAGGGCAAATCTCCCTCTAAGCATCGAGAGGCCCTTGGGCTTGACCCTGAGGACCCTGCCCCAGCCAAACAACCCCGGCGGGAAGCTTCGGCTTCCAAAGCTCCTCCTATGGGGTTACAGGTTGACATCGATGGCACGGCCTCGACCGATCACCTGTTAGACTGCTCTGGGGTACCGGCCCATACCGGTACCGATATCCAGGCAGTCGTGGCGTCTATGGATAATACCGTTCTATCCATGCAGCAGGCCATAATGGCTTTTATTAAAGCTGCAACGCCCTCGGTACCGCACCAAGCGGTTCCGGTTCCGGTACCAAAACCGATACCGGTACCCGGAGCATCCACTTCCACCAGGATACCGGTTCCGGGGTTTATCCCGATACCGATCCGGTTCCGGGTACGCCCGATGTGGATACCGGTCGATACGCGTATCGATCTTTGGAAGCTAATAGACGATACTTCGAGTCTTCTGATGATTCCGATACCTCAGAAGACTCTGCTGAAGTATCTCTTACTCTTCCTGAGGAGCCCTCTTCTCCAAAGAGGAGAATGTCTCCTCCAGAGGATTTGTCCTTTCAAGACTTCATTCTTGAACTAGCCAAGGGGCTCTCAGTTTCAGTAACCTCTGAAAAAGAACCTAGAGCAAAAAAATTAGATATTTTGGGATACTCTAAGGTTCCCAAAGAGGCAGTCACCTTGCCCATCCATGAAATTCTTCAAGAACACATGATGGACTTATGGGAGACTCCTCTCACCTTATCTCCACATTCTCGTCGTTTGGACACCATGTATCGTGTCCCTCCTTCTGGTTTTCAAAAAACTCAGCTTCCTCACCACTCTATTGTGGTACAGTCAGCTATGAAAAGGATAAAGAGTACCAAAAGACACTCTTCCACTCCCCCAGGAAGAGAATGTAGGACTTTGGATGCTTTTGGTAGGAAAATCTTCCAAGCCAGTATGCTTATTGCCAGAATCAATTCATACAGCCTCTCTATGGGCATGTTTCTGAAGGAGATTGCACTGAAGATGCGCCATTTCCTCCCCTTTATCCAAGAGGATAGGAAGGAGGAATTCCTTCTTTTGTTAAAGCATACCCAAGATGTTTCAAAGTTCTCCAACAGAGCTGCCTTTGACTCCTTTGAGGGTGCTAGCAGAGCCTCAGGCATTGCCATAGCTGCTCGCAGAATTGCTTGGCTCTAGGCCTCTGACCTAGAACCCTGGGTCCAAGATGGGTTGGGCAATCTGCCCTGTACAGGTGAAAATCTGTTTGGCAAGGAGTGGCAAGTCAAAGCCACTCAAATGGATGCAGAGAATGCTGCTTTAGATAGACTTTCTAAGTCTACCTCTACCCCTGCCAAGAAAAAATCTTTTAAGAAGCCTTTCTACAAAAAGACCAGATTTTCCACAAATACTGGCCAACAATCTTCCCAAGTTCGCTTTGCTCCTAAGCGTCAGCAATCTAAACAGGCCAGGGCAAAACCTGCAGGGACTGCTACAGTTCAGCAGTCCCAACCTCCTCAGGGTTTTTGACTGACTTCTAGAGAACTTAACTTTTCTGGCTCTACAACAACCAGAGCCTCTCACCATTCCAGGAAGGTTAACTCATTTTGCTCCCAGATGGGAGCAAATCACATCAGAACAGTGGACCCTCTCTATCATCAGAGAGGGCTACAAACTACATTTCTCCAGCCTTCCTCCCCATACCATGGTGAGACATTTCAATTCTCCCCCATCTCTCCTGCACCTGTTGGGTCAGGAGGTGACCACCCTTCTTGCCCAAAGGGCAATAGAAGAGGTTCCTCTTCTTCAACAGGGGTCAGGGTTTTACTCCCCTTATTTTCTTATTCCCAAGAAAACAGGGGGATACAGACCCATTCTGGATCTGAGAGAATTGAACAAATTTCTATGCAAGGAGAAATTCAAGATGCTCTCTCTAGGTACTCTCCTTCCATACCTGCAGAGTCAGGATTGGCTTTGTTCTCTAGATCTAAAGGATGCGTACACACATATACTCATCCATCCATCCCACAGAAAATTCCTACGGTTTCTGTTCCAAGGAAAACATTTCCAGTACAGGGTACTCCCCTTCGGTCTAGCCTCTGCTCCAAGAGTGTTCACCAAATGCATGTCAATAGTGGCTGCATTTCTACGCACCCTGGGAATTTTTTTTCCCGTACCTTGACGACTGGCTCATCCGAGCTCCATCTCAGTCCGAGGCTCAGACTTCCCTGGACCACACCAGACGCATGCTGCAGTATCTGGGACTTGTCATCAATCTGCCAAAGTCTCAACTCACCCCTGCTCAGTCCCTAGAATTCATAGGGGCCTGGCTAGATACCACCACTGCAAGGGCCTATCTTCCTCAAGCCCGTTGCCACCGTCTAGTGCACTTGGCCTCTCAAACCCAGTCCAGAAGCTACTTGACTGCCAGGGAGATGCTACAACTGCTAGGCCACATGGCATCCACAGTTCATGTGGTGCCTTATGCTCGCCTGCATATGAGAGCAGCTCAATGGACTTTGTCCACCCAGTGGACTCAAGCATCAGGAGCTCTCTCAGACCAAATAGCAACCTCAAAACGTCTCTTTTGGTCTCTCCAATGGTGGATATCCACCCAAAATCTGTTGTTGGGGGCCCCCTTCCAACCTTTGTTACCCCAAGCAACTCTCACAACAGATGCCTCCCAAACGGGTTGGGGAGCTCATCTCCAAGACCTCTCCACTCAGGGCACTTGGTCTCCACAGGAGACCACCCTTCATATCAACCTTTTGGAACTGCGAGCAATTTTCCTTGCTCTCAAGGTCTTTCATACCCTCCTCAACAACATGACAGTCCTTGTTCATACCGACAATCAAGTAGCCATGTTTTACATAAACAAACAAGGAGGGACTGGCTCTCTGTCGCTTTGCAACGAAGCTCTAAGATTGTGGGCCTTCGCCAGAGAGCATCAAATCCATCTCCTGGCAGTATACCTCCCAGGAATCCAAAACTCTTGGGCAGAGAGACTCAGTCGAGTTCTGCTTCCACACGAATGGTCCCTGCACATGGATCAGGTACTCAGAATCTTCCAGGAATGGGGAACCCCGGACATAGACCTATTTGCAAGTCCGTGGAATGCCAAATTTCCCCGGTTCTGTTCCAGAATTCCGTGTCAGGGAGCTCAGGCCAAGGATGCCTTCCTCCTTCATTGGGGGCAGGAATTCCTCTATGCCTTTCCACCCATTCCTTTGATTCCCAAGACTCTGTTCAAACTTCAGAGGGACCAAGGATCTATGATCCTCATAGCTCCACGCTGGCCACGCCAAGTGTGGTACCCTCTACTTCTGCATCTCTCCCAAGCCCCCTCCCTGGACTTGGGAGCTGCCCCAGACCTTCTGTCTCAGGAGGAGGGGACTTTGTGACACCCAAACCCCAAGTCCCTTCACCTCAGAGCTTGGTTACTGAAGGCCTAGACCTTCAAGACTCCAATCTTTCTCAGCAAGTGAAGGATATCCTCCATGCCTCTAGGAAACCTTCCACTAGGCGTTCTTACGCTTTTAAATGGAAAAGATTTTCCATTTGGTGTGCTCAAAAGGGTCTTGACCCTTTAGCACTACCTTTAAATTCTTTACTGGAATATCTCCTGCATCTCTCCAATGCAGGCCTTAAAACGAATTCAGTAAGGGTCCATTTGAGCGCTATTGCAGCATCCCTTAAACCTCTCAATGGACAACCTGTTTCCTCTCATCCTCTTATTGCAAGATTTATGAGAGATCTAACTTTAACTAAGCCTCCCATTCGCCCTCCTCCGGTAGCATGGGACTTAAACTTGGTTCTTGGTCAGCTTATGAAGCCACCCTTTGAACCCTTAGCCACTACCTCCTTGAAATTTCTTTCCTGGAAGGTTATTTTCCTCATTGCAGTCACCTCAGCTCGCCGTATCAGTGAACTGCAAGCCCTAGTGGCTAATCCCCCTTATACAAGGTTTCATCATGATAAGGTGGTCCTTAGGACTAATCCCCACTTTATGCCTAAAGTGGTCTCCCCTTTTCATCTTAATCAAGAGGTATATCTACCTGTCTTTTTTCCAGCTCCTCATGCATCCAGTGCAGAGAAGAACCTTCATACTCTGGATTGTAAAAGAGCTCTTGCCTTTTATCTCCACAGGACACAGCAACATCGAAAGTCTTCTCAGCTTTTTGTTGCTTTTGATCCTTCTCATTTAGGACTTCCAGTCTCTAAAAGAACACTGTCCAATTGGATTGCTCAGTGTATCACTTTTGCTTACCAAAGTAAGAACCTTTCTCTGGAGGGCCATGTCACAGCTCACAATGTGAGAGCCATGGCCACCTCTATGGCTCATCTTCACTCTGTATCCATCGATCAGATCTGTCGAGCAGCCACCTGGGCCTCTGTTCATACCTTTACAGCCCATTACTGTTTGGACAAGGACTCCGGCCGCCGGGATGCCTTGTTTGGTCAGGCTGTCCTCAGACACCTGTTCCATTCTTAATCAATTCCTGCCCACCTTCCCTGTATGGATGCCTGAGATCCATAGGAAGATGAGGAATCCTTCTGGGTCTCATACCCTTGGGGGGGGGATCTCCCCGGCATCTTAGCTAGGGAGTCCCCATATGTGAGGACTCATTCCTACTTGTTCCTGGAGATAGCACAGTTACTTACCTGTAACAGGTAATCTCTGGGAACAGCAGGAATTAGTCCTCACAACCCACCCACCTCCCCTAGGGAGTTGTATCTCTCTCTCTCTCTTTCCTTTCCTCTCTCTATTGTCTCAGCTTTAAACTCGAACTGAGGAGAGTTGGTCAGGAAGGCAGCGCGCATGCGCTGTGGGAGGCCCCAAAAGCTTTCCTTTCTGTGAAGCTGGGGAGCTTTCCCACGCAGGCTCCGTCGGTTCCGACGTACCCATATGTGAGGACTAATTCCTGCTGTTCCCAGAGATCACCTGTTACAGGTAAGTAACTGTGCTTTGCTGCTTTAATATATTAGTAATTTCTCTTGTGTAATTGGTGAAGGTGAGAGAACATACAATCCTATCTGTTTTTGGGCGTTCCTTTTTCTGCAGAAGTGACGCACGATCTATAGTACTGGCCCTGTAATAGGCATCTTTGATACAGCGCTTTGGATATCCACGTTGTTTAAATCTATATTGCATATCAGCTGCATGTTTCTCAAAGTCTGTATCTGTGGTACAAAGTCTCCTAACCCTCAGAAACTGACTAATGGGTAAATTGTTCTTCAGAGACGTGTTATGGAAACTATCATACTGTAAGAGTGTGATCTCCAGGAACAAGCAGGAATGAGTCTTCACATATGGGTATCGTCGGTACCGACGGAGCCTGCGCGGGAACGCTCCCCAGCGTCCAGAAATAAAGCTTTTGGGAGCATCCCACAGCGCCTGCGCGCTGCCTTCCCGCCTTTCCCAACAGCCTCTCTCCAGTTCTTCTTTTCCGCGGAGCCAGCAGGTCGTGTTCCTGTCACCGCTGAAGAAGTTATTTATTTTCTTTTATTTCTTTGGTCGCGCGTCTGCCTTCTTCGACGTCGGACCGGTACTGCCGGTCTTTTCTTCTTTCTTCTTTAAAAAAACAAAATAAAAATAATAATAATTACCGTTCCCACTTCTGTGGTTTTTTTTGGGGCCTTAGGCCTACAAACATTTTCCTCATGGAAAAGCCCGCTTCCGGGTTTAAAAAGTGCTTGAATTGCAGCGGTACTATTTCTGTCACCGACACCCATGAATGGTGTCTAAATGTTTGGGTCCTGACCACTCCATCACTGATTGTGAGTCCTGTTCCATGATGTCTAAAAGAGGTCGACAGAATCGAGCGGCCAAGCTCAGTACCCTGTTTCCCTCTGATGCGGCTTCGGTGGCATCGACATCTTCCAGGGCTGCTTCTTCTTCCCATGGATCTCAGGTAACCAAACATAAGTCCAGCCGGTCCTCGAAGGGTAGATCTCCCTCTAAGTATCGAGATGCCTCCGGGCTTGCCCTCGAGGATCCAGCACCGGCAAAATTACCCCGGCGGGAAGCTCCGGCTTCCAAAGCTCTATCTATGGGGTCACAGGTTGACATCGATGGCACGGCCTCGACCGATCACCTGTTGCCATGTTCTGGGGTACCGGTGGTTTCCACTGGTACCGACATCCAGACATTGGTTGCGTCGATGGATCAGAATATTCTGACCATGCAGCGTGCCATTCCGGCATTCATACAAGCTGCGACGCCGCCGGTACCGCAACAAACCCCGTTGTCGGTACCGGTTCCGGCACCGGCACCGATATCGGTTCCGGTGCCGGTACCGATTGCATTGACATCGGCTACGGTGTCGACTGCAGCGGTACCCTGTTCTGTGAAGCCCATCGGTACCGATCACTCCCGATGTCGATACCACTTGGTACGCGTATCGGGCTCTGCAGGGGCATCCAGACAGGCGATACTTCGATTCTTCTGAAGACTCTGATGAATCAGAGGCTTCTGTCGAAGCATCGGTAATCCTTCCTCAGGAGCCCTCTTCTCCAAAAAGAAGAAAGTCTCCTCCAGAAGACTTGTCTTTTCAAGACTTCATTAGGGAAGTGGCCAGGGGCCTCTCCATTTCAGTGGCCCCTGAAACAGAGCCTAGAGCCAAGAAATTGGATATTTTGCAATATCCTAAGGCTCCTAAAGAGGCAGCTACTTTACCAATTCATGAGATCCTTTATGATCACATGTTGGGCATAGGGGAGACACCTCTCACTATCTCCCCTCATTCTCGTTGGTTGGACACCATGTACCGTGTTCCTCCTTGTCCTGGCTTTCATAAGACTCAGCTTCCTCACCACTCTATTGTGGTGGAGTCTGCTATGAAGAAGATAAAGAGTGCAAAAAGACACTCATCTAATCCTCCAGGAAGAGAATGCAGAACCTTGGATGCTTTTGGCTGGAGAATTTTCCAGGCCAATATGCTTGTTGCCAGAATCAACTCCTATAGTCTCTATATGGGGATGTTTCTAAAGGAAGTTACAGATCATCTGCAAACTTTATCTCCTTTTATCTCAGAAGATAAAAGGGAGGAGTTTCTCACCTGGCTTAAACATGCCCAGGATGTTTCCAAATTTTCCAATCGTGCAGCCTTTGACTCTTTTGAGTGTGCCAGCAGAGCCTCGGCTATTGCCATAGGTGCACGCAGACTTGCTTGGTTACAAGCTTCTGATTTGGAACCCTGGGTCCAGGATGGATTAGGAAATCTTCCTTGTACAGGTGAAAACCTTTTTGGAAAGGATTGGCAAGCAAAGGCCACTCAGATGGATGCTGAAAATTCTGCCTTAGATAGACTTTCAAAGTCTACTTCTGCTCCTGCTAGAAAAAGGTTATTCAAAAAGGCTTTCTTTCCCAAAAAAGGAAAATATTATCCTGGTTATGGTCACCAGGCATCTTCTGCAGGTCGTTTTGCTGCAAAGCGTCAGCAACAACCTAAACAAGCCAAGCCTAAGGCTGCAAGGACTGCTACGGCCCAACAGCCTCAGCCTCCTCAGGGCCTTTGACTTACATCTAGAGAACTTAGCCTTTCTGGCTCTAGAAGAACCAGAGCGCCTCACCATTCCAGGAAGGTTAGCTCACTTTGCTCCCAGATGGGAACAAATCACAGCAGAGCAATGGACCCTCTCCATCATAAGGGAGGGGTACAAATTTCATTTCTTAAACCTTCCTCCTCACACCATGGTGAGACAGTTCAATTCTCCAACATCTCTCCTCGACCTTCTGGGTCAGGAGATTGCTACCCTTCTTTCCCAAAAGGCAATAGAAGAAGTACCCCTTCTTCAACAGGGCTCAGGGTTCTACTCCCCCTATTTTCTTATCCCAAAGAAAACAGGGGACAACAGACCCATTTTAGATCTCAGAGAATTCAACAAGTTTCTATGCAAAGAGAAATTCAAGATGATTTCTCTCGGTGCTCTCCTGCCATACCTTCAGAGTCAGGATTGGCTTTGTTCTCTAGATCTCAAGAATGCGTACACCCATGTCCTCATCCATCCCACACACAGAAGGTTCCTTCGGTTCCTTTATCAAGGAAAGCACTATCAATACAGAGTGCTTCCCTTCGGTCTGGCCTCTGCACCAAGAGTGTTCACAAAATGCATGGCAGTAGTAGCTGCATTTCTACGCACTCTAGGAATATTTGTATTCCCATATCTGGACGACTGGCTCATCCGAGCTCCATCCCAGACAGAGGCCCAGGCTTCCCTAGCCTGCACAAGGCTTGTTCTTCAGTATCTGGGACTTGTAATAAACATCCCAAAATCCCATCTCACCCCTACTCAATCTTTAGAGTTCATAGGGGCCTTGCTGGATACCACAACTGTAAGGGCCTATCTTCCCCAGGCCCGTTGCCTACGCTTGGTGCAGTTAGCCTCACAAATTCAGTTAAAGTCCCATTTAACTGCTCGAAAGATGTTACAACTGTTAGGCCACATGGCATCCACCGTGCATGTGGTTCCTTACGCTTGCCTTCACATGAGGGCAGCTCAGTGGACTCTGTCCACCCAATGGACCCAGGCATCAGGGTGCCTGTCAGACAAAATAGCAACCTCCAGTCGCCTCTTTTGGTCCCTCCAGTGGTGGAAGTCCACTCAAAATCTGTTGCTGGGGTCCCCCTTTCAACAGTTGCTACCCCAAGCAACCCTTACAACAGATGCCTCTCCAAGGGGTTGGGGAGCTCATCTACAAGATCTCTCCACCAAGGGCATCTGGTCTCCACAGGAGACATCTCTACATATCAACCTCTTGGAGCTCAGAGCAATTCTTCTAGCTCTCAGAGTCTTCCACACCCTGCTCAGCTACAAGACAGTCCTCATCCACACGGACAACCAAGTAGCCATATTCTACGTGAACAAGCAGGGCGGGACTGGCTCTCTGTCGCTTTGCAACGAAGCTTTGAGATTGTGGGCCTTCGCCAGAGAGCATCAAATTCATCTCGTGGCAGTGTACCTTCCAGGGGTTCAAAACTCTTGGGCAGACAGACTCAGTCGAGTTCTGCTTCCACACGAATGGTCCCTCCATGAGGACCAGATAGCCAGGATCTTCCGAATTTGGGGAACCCCGGACATAGACCTGTTTGCAAGTCCGTAGAATGCCAAACTTCCCCGGTTCTGTTCCAGGATTCCATGTCAGGGAGTTCAGGCCAGGGATGCCTTCCTCCTTCATTGGGGGCAAGACTTCCTCTATGCCTTTCCACCCATTCCCCTAATTCCCAAGACACTGTTCAAACTTCAGAGAGACAAGGGGTCTATGATCCTCATAGTACCACACTGGCCACGCCAGGTGTGCTACCCTCTACTTCTGCATCTCTCTTAAGCTCCCTCCCTGGACTTGGGATCTGCTCCAGACCTCCTGTCCCAGGAGAAGGGAACGTTGTGGCACCCAAATCCCCAGTCTCTTCATCTCAGAGCCTGGTTGCTGAAGGCCTAGAATTTCAAGATTTGCATCTTTCTCAGCAAGTGAAGGATATCCTTCATGCTTCCAGAAAGCCTTCCACTAGACGTTCCTATGCTTTTAAATGGAAAAGGTTTACCATTTGGTGTGCACAGAAGGGTCTTAACCCTCTTGCAATACCTCTGAATTCTTTTCTAGAGTATTTGCTGCATTTATCCCATGCAGGCCTTAAAACGAATTCAGTAAGAGTCCATTTGAGTGCTATTGCAGCATCCCTTAAGCCTCTCAATGGACAGCCTATTTCCTCTCATAGCAAGATTCATGAGATGCCTTCTTTTAACTAAACCTCCCATTAGACCACCTCCAGTGGCATGGGGCTTGAATCTGGTTCTTGGCCAGCTTATGAAGCCACCCTTTGAACCCCCCTTAGTCACCACCTCCTTGAAATTCCTTTCCTGGAAGGTCTTTTTTCTCATTGCAGTCACCTCAGCTCGCCACATCAGTGAGCTGCAAGCCTTGGTGACTAATCCTCCTTATACAAGGTTTCATCATGACAAGGTAGTCCTCAGGACTAATCCACACTTTATGCCTAAAGTGGTCTCTCCTTGTGGAGTGGAGGAGTAGCCTAGTGGTTAGAACACTGGCTTGGTAACCAAGCAACCAGGGTTCGATTCCCACTAGCACTCCTTGTGGCCTTGGGCCAAGTCACTTAACCCTCCATTGCCTTGGAAGAAAGGCCTGGCAATCTACTTCCAGTGACACTGCCAAGAAAACCCAGGAGCTTCTGGGTCGCCAGGAGTCAGGAATAATTCAAAGGCACACATTGCATTTTTTGGTCTCTCCTTTTCATCTGAACCAGGAGGTGTATTTACCTGTCTTTCCCAGGACCTCATGCATCAAGTGCAGAGAGGAATCTCCATACCCTGGATTGTAAGAGAGCACTCGCTTTTTACTTACAAAGGACACAGCAACATAGAAAGTCCTCTCAACTCTTTGTTGCTCTTGATCCCTCTCATTTGGGACTTCCAGTCTCTAAGAGAACTCTGTCAAATTAGATTGCTCAGTGTATTTCTTTCGCCTACCAGAGTAAGAGCCTTTCTCTGGAGGGCCATGTCACAGCTCACAATGTGAGGGCCATGGCAGCCTCTATGGCTCATCTAAACTCTGTGTCCATCGACCAAATCTGTCGAGCGGCCACCTGGGCCTCGGTTCATACTTTTACAGCCCATTACTGCTTGGACAAGGACTCCTGCCGGGATGCCTTGTTTGGTCAGGCTGTTCTCAAACACCTGTTCCATACCTAATCAACTCCTACCCCCCATCCCTGGTTGGATGCCCGAGATCCATAGGGGCAGATAGAGACCTTCTCAGGGACTCACAACCTTGGAGATCTCTCTGGCATCTCTAGCTGGGGAGTCCCCATATGTGAAGACTCATTCCTGCTTGTTCCTGGAGATAGCACAGTTACTTACCTGTAACAGGTGATCTCTGGGAACAGCAGGAATAAGTCTTCACAACCCACCCACCTCCCCTAGGAGTTGTATCTCTCTATCTATCTTTCCTTTCCTCTCTCTCTCTCTCTTTGTCTCAGCTTAAAACTTGAACTGGAGAGAGGCGGTTGGGAAAGGCGGGAAGGCAGTGCGCAGGCGCTGTGGGATGCTCCCAAAAGCTTTCTTTCTGGACGCTGGGGAGCGTTCCCGCGCAGCCTCCATCGGTACCGACGATACCCATATGTGAAGACCTATTCCTGCTGTTCCCAGAGATCACCTGTTACAGGTAAGTGTGCTTTTCTGTCTGTGGGTTTGCGGTATAATTCTGTAAGAAATCCTTTTTCTCCTTTCTTTATCCTGATATCCAAATACGCTATCTGTTCTGTACTAAATGTTCCTTCAAACTGAAGGTTTGGATCTAGCGTGTTAAGCCAATCAAAAAAATCAAGCAGTGTAGATTCAGTGCCGTCCCATATCATCAAAACGTCATCGATATACCTTTTCCAAAGACGTATATTAGATTTGAAGGGATGGAAACTGAGATATTTCTTCTCAAAGTCTGCCACGTATAGATTGGCTACATCCGGGGCCATGGAGGACCCCATGGCCACACCTTTAATTTGCTTGTAAAAGATCCCTTTAAACGCAAAGTAATTTTCCATCATTGCTATGGAGGCCAATTGTGTCAGGAAGAATGTTGGTGTACGAATAGGTTTAGTTCTCTGAATAAGGGTGTTGGCTAAAACTTCTATAGCAGCTTTTTGGGGTATATTGGTATATAGAGAGTTAATATCCAGAGTTACTAACAGTAATCCATCATGATATTTTGGAAAATCTTGTAAGATGTTAATAATATGGGTGGAATCCTGAACATAGGAATCTATCTTAGTGACGAAAGGTCTTAAGAAGACATCTAAGAATTTTGATATCGGTTCAAGGAGCGATCCGATAGCGGAGACTATCGGACGTCCTGGTGGATCACGGAGAGACTTGTGAATTTTGTGAATCATGTATATAGTGGGAATAACTGGATGGGAGACCTTCAAAAAAGTTTTTTCTTTAGGGGTCAAATAGCCTGCTTCTTGCCCTATATATAGAAGGGTATCAATCCGTTGCTGTATAAGTTGTGTGGGATCATCGTAGATCTTTTGATAAAATTGAGTATCATTAAGTTAGCGCAATACTTCAGTAATGTAAGCTGTACGATCTTGTATAACTAAAGCTCCACCCTTGTCCGCTGGATTAATTATTATGGAGTTGTTATCTCGAAGATCCTGCATTGCTGATTTCTCTGCCCTAGAGAAATTGTAAAAACCTCTTGTCTTTTTCTGGTATAGCTGATCTATTTTGGATAACACAACACTTTCATATGCTAAAAGAGGCGGATTGGTGTTAAACGGGGGTATCCAGGAGGATGTTTTTTTGATCACCAATGGATCAATGGTCATATCTTGTGTGTTATGAAAATAATCTACAATCTTGAGCTTCTGAAAAAATTTGAATAATTCTACTCGGGTTGTGAATTTATCGTGTTTTCTAGTAGGAACGAATGACAGTCCTTTTTCTAGGACTTGCATCTCCAGTTTTGTAAGAGAATGGTTGGAAAGATTGATTATTCCACTCACAGATCCCAGTCTAGCCGCCTCTTTGACATCAGTCCGTGCCCTCTTCCCCTCCCCCGTTGTGGGTAAGGCTGGTAATCTCTGTAAGTGGCTCGCGACTTGTGTGGCTGATGATATAGGTCTCACCCTCCTCCCTTCCAAAGGGAGTCCATCTGAAAACCCCGGTGTGGACTCGTAGGTTGTTGACGTGCGGGTGGGGGGGCTCCTGAGAAAAGAGAGCCTGAAGGATCAATAGGGGCATCACCCGATTGATGTCTGCTTCTCTTATGGCTTCTCTCCTGACCAGGGGAATTAGAGGGGGACCTGCCTTTGGATCTGACTTGATTTCTGGAATGGTTCCTTGGTTGCGGCCTAGGGGATTGGAGAGGTCTCCTGTAAGAGGTACTCCTCTGCCTACTTTTAAAATCAGTTCCATCATGGGTCCAATAGTAAACTGTATTGAGTTTGTAGTCCTCCTCATCTCTTTTGAATTTGTTAATTTTGATATCCTTAATTTCTTTCTTATATTCTGTAGTATTCTTGTCGAACTTCTTTTTCTCTGCCTCAAATTGAGCATCCTGTTTTTTAAGTTTATCAGCGAAAGAGTCAATTAAAGGTTTTAAAACTTCTGCCCTGCGTCTAGATGTGTTAATAAGTAAAATCATCAGATCTAGAGAACATTTATTAAGAATTTTGATCCAATCTGACATAAAATTTTTATCGTCCCTGAACATGCCCGGAGCATTTTGTACTCTAAGTCCTCTCGGTATAATTTTCCTGCGACAATATTCCAATAAAGAAGCTGCATGAAGGTCCTCTCTAATATAGCGCTGTGTCATGCAAATTAGATTCCCCCATTCTTCTTCCAAATCAGGTGTGGCTTCTTCAGTAAAGAAGGGGTCCTCTGGCAATAAAGATTGCAGTTCATCCTCCTTAAAACTCAGGACATCCCTCCAGGGGGAAAACATGGCTCAAACCAGGGGTCAGGCACAAAAAGAGCAGCAGCTCTTGCAGATCCAAACAGGAGACACAAGAAGCAAGAGTGGTGATGACACAATGGCTTTATTGATATTCCCCAACGCGTTTCGGCGGAGCGCCTTCCTCAGGGGGTTAAAATCACTTACAAACATATAATAAAAACATATATTAAAAACATATCAAGAACAATTAAAAGTGTGTAAAATAAACAATTAAAAAAATTAATAAACTTAAAGAGCATATTCAAGCTAACCGGGCATCATGTTAAAAGGAATAATATATCTACATCACATGACACTCAAATCAAATAAATAAATAATAAGAGCTTATATAAAGTTATTACATAAAAGGACCATATATATTACATGTAAATGCATAATTTGGTGCAACTTGTGCAGAATCACAATTAAAAGAACCAAAAGAAAACTCAAAGAAACAGTAGACGCAGGGCAGAAAAAGAACTAAAATATAAATAAATAAATAGATAAAAAGTAAAAAGGGATCCCAGACAAGCCACTTGTAGCTCACTGGCAAGAAAAGAATCACACTATCAGTGATTTGAGATATTTAGTCTTGAGGACAGTAACACCAAACTGGAGAGGAGAGGATGTCAATAAATCATTGTTGAAATTAGAACAATGATATATACATGAGTTGAATAGCTTAGAACCCAACGGACTGAACCAGGAAATAGATCTCTTAGTGTTTCTTTAAATTATGCCTATACTGTTATGTCCTCCCAATGTACACTTAACTTAAAGACCCCCCATTCTTGTTGGGATTATAATCAGAGAGGTACAACATTCTGGTTTATCATATTCTTTGTTTTAGTGCAGATTATGAGTAATTGCCCCCCTTCTAAAAGCACGGTTGGTCATGTGACAATCCTGTACTGTTATCTACTAGTTTGATTCATAAAACATGACATCTTTTCAGTCGGTATTGATATTGTTTAGATTCCACATGATGTTTATTATTTTTTCTACCTCACAGACACCACCGTTGTAGTTTCCTTCACTGCCTTGTAATTTGATCTAAGCCACGCACCCTGTCTTTTTGGCGCGCTTTTCAGCGTCTACATAACTTCAGGTTTATCATCAGCCAATCTTTTGCACACTTCATCGGAGTTCGTGTTCTCTGAAGTACACTGTGTTAGGTAACATTGGTATTTGTTAATAATTCTTCCTTTACTATGGACAAGCAATTTATATGTAACTTGGTTAGTTTTTTCAAAGTGCATCCCTGGGCATACGGCTCGCTCCGGAGAAGCAACTCACACTTCACTGATATTTTTTAGTTCCTCTTCTTTTCTCTTTTTAACAACAACGCTATGATCCCTCGTGAGAGATTTTTAAACTTGCGTAATTTTAAACACACCCCTGGGCACTTGGCTTGTTTTGGCGAAGCGAATCTAGCAATTTACGTTTACTTGCAATTCTGAATAGTGCTCCGATCTAACTGATTACATGTCTGTTTTTCCTTTTGGCTTCTCTCTCTGAATATGTGTTTGGACTGTTTTTTGTTTTAGCAGTATAAAATTTCTGCCAACACTTTCATTAATATTTTTTCAATGCATATTGCTGACACATTAGTTTTTTTTAATTGATTCCCTCACCATTATTCTTCTCCTTAGATGTTCAGCAGATTACCGTACAGTTGCAACGGCGTTGTAATTCCTGCCAGAGGATCGCGGTAATACTTTAACGATTCCCTGTGTTTTAGTAAGTGCAATTTTAACCTATACAGTATCCTCCGCCCTCCCGGAAAGGGAACCCTGTGGTTTGATTAGCAGTAATGGGCCAAGTCCTCTGAATACCCGGTTTAAGATTAGATATCCATCTGTTCTATGCAGCTTTTCGGTTATGGTTTTTAAACATCGCACTGACGGTTCTGCGTCAGTTCACTTTTACTTCCTTTATAATACAGAATGAACACATGTTGAGCCCCCCCCGATTTGCCTTGTCAGATAATAAGTTTTGTATTGAGATGTATCAGCTCTTTTGATAATAAATGATCTGTTTGTTTTGTAGCGTTTCTCCTACTGTTGAATTCATGGCTAATGCTATTTAAACTTTATCGTATGGAGACTTTCCTATGGTACCTGTTTAGTGAGTACCGACTGTTTATATTATTACTTTTTACTGTTCTTTGAAACGGTTTATTTTTTGAGTATTTCACTTTTTATCTATTTATTTATTTATATTTTAGTTCTTTTTCTGCCCTGCATCTACTGTTTCTTTGAGTTTTCTTTTGGTTCTTTTAATTGTGATTATGCACAAATTGCACCAAATTATGCATTTACATGTAATATATATGGTCCTTTTATGTAATAACTTTATATATGCTCTTATTAATTGATTATTTATTTATTTATTTGATTTGAGTGTCATGTGATATAGATATATTATTCCTTTTAACATGATGCCCGGTTAGCTTGAATATGCTCTTTTAGTTTATTAATTTTTTTAATTGTTTATTTTACACTCTTTTAATTGTTCTTGATATGTTTTTAATATATGTTTTTATTATATGTTTGTAAGTGATTTTAACCCCCTGAGGAAGGCGTTCCGTCGAAACGCGTTGGGGAATATCAATAAAGCCATTGTGTCATCACCACTCTTGCTCCTTGGGCCCCTTGAAGGAGAGACCTCCATCAGCTTGTGGACTGTGTGAGTAATTATGGCCTGCTGATGTCTGGGACTGGCAGGAGCTTTTTGTTAACTTTGGGGGAGAGGGGTGGCTGGCTGTTTTTCCTATTCTGTCTATTTTTGATAATTGGATAGTTGCTTGTTGATCAGTGTTTCACTATGTGTTTTGTCTTGATTAGATTGTAAGCTCTGATGAACAGGGACAGTGTCTTCTATATGTACAGTGCTGCATATGCCTTGTAGCACTATACAGATGATTAGTAGTAGTAGTGTTTTGTGTTGAGGACGTTGGTCATGTGGCGGGGGATGGTGGTTTGGTGTGAATTTAGATAGCTGGTGCTGGATGGGCTTTATGTTAGGATGACGTCTTGCAAAGGAGGGACTGCATGGAAGGTAGGTGATAAGATTGGGGAAGGGGGGATTTGCGGTTTTCAAGTGGAGGAGATTGGATGGATGGGAAGGTGGGACTGATTGGCTGCAGGTGTGGAAGATAGTGGTGGCATGGCAGTCTGCTTATGAGATAGAGGTGGTGGGGTTGGGATGGGGTTAGGGGAAGGGGGTATTTGAATCACATTTGGTCCAGGGGTCCGGATTTGGTTCCCACCTGTGAACCTGATGGGGGCAGGGTGGTGGGTTTATTGCACCTTTAACGCACATTCTGTAAAAGTGCAGTTATCATACGCTTGCGGGCCGAACAGCCTTAACACGTGCTCTGGTGATATTTACTCTAACTCTTTGTGTTCTTCCAGGAAACGTTGTTTGACCTGTGGCAAATGAGGAGCCTCATTCTTGGATTCCTAAACTGTCTTTCCTATATGGCAGCTTCTGAGTTGCCCTTGGAGGGCATGCTTTCCCCTTTCAGCCAGGGGATACAGTTAGTCCGTCCTTACTGGCCTCAGGGCAGGAGGTGCATGATGACATTAAGGGTAAGATGCTCAGCAGGCTGGGGACTCTAGCGATTGTGCTGTGAGCCGCTCTTCATCCTCTAGAGGGTCTGTAGCAGCTATACACCCTGGTGTCGGGGAGCCTTTTCTAAGAGGAGAGCTTCTGGAGTCCGGATTGTCCTGCCCTAGAATTCTTTTTCTTTTTATAACAGGTTGGTCCTTCTGGCGTGGAAATTTAGACCCTGCGGCCTCCTCGGGTGTAGTCTCGTACCAGGCAGGCTGGTAGCAGAAGTCCTGGTTAATTGCCTTTGGCTAAGCGTCCCAGAAGCAGGACATTCCTTGAAGATGAGGGACACTTTGGAGCTGTCCGAGATGTTGATTGTGCCTTGGACCCAGATGAATCTGTATCAGGCTCTGATGTGGAGGAGGACCTCCTTTCACCTTCACAAGACTATGAAGAGGCCGGCGTGATCTGCCACCAGAAATCAACGCCGCCAGATCCACCGGAAAGAGGATCCGTCGGCGTTGATTTCTGGGGTCTCATCCGCCTTGAACTTGGCAAATGCTTCTAGCACAGAGCAGGAGCCGAAAGCACACCTGCTTCTTCAGGGGGTACAGAAATCCACTACTGCCTTCCCGTTCCTGGAGGTGATCAAAGATATGATCCAGTCCAAGTGGGACTTGCCCGACTCTCTGCATAAAGCGTTAAGGGTCTATAAGAAGATCTACGCAGAGGAGAAGCGCAGTGAGTGGTTTGACATTCCCAAGGTGGATGCACGGGTCTCAGTGGTTACCAGATGGACCACCATTTCTGTGGAAGACGGATCGGCCTTAATGAATGTTCTGGACTGCAAGGTTGATTCCTTGCTCAAGCCAGTTTGCCATGGTGGTGGCTATTCTGCAGTTAAGGATATGGAACCAGCTTGACTTCTCGAGCCCTGCTCCAGTGGATTCAATCTCTTTCAGCTGATGACACTATATCTCTCTTGGAGTTGGCTATGGCCTTCCTTTCTGATACCATGTATGACCTGGTGCGCCTGGCAGCTGGGGATGGTGCCCTGACTACTGTGTCACAGCACTGAATTTGGCTACGTCACTGGCTGTGGAGACATCCTCCAAAGCCCAGTTGGTTCAGCTGACCTTTAAGGGGAAGCTCCTGTTTGAAACAGATTTGGAGAAACTGATGAAGGACCCAGGCAAGGCAACATCTTACCACCTCCCAGAAGACAGGACCAAGGGGCCCGTGAAGTGGGTGAGTGCCCCTTTCTTGTCAGCCTCCACCTGACCAGCTAGGGCAAGCTGGCCATATTCCTGGAAGTCTCGGGACAATCTTCACTACTGACCTTGAAAACCTTTCTTCCCCTCTGCTTTATGCCTCGGGCTTATTCTCAGTCCTTTCATGGAGCATGTGGACCCAGGGACATGGCCCCCTCCAGAGGAGAACCCTCCTGGACCATGCAGTGAAGGTTTGGGGGCCCATTCTCTGGTAACTCTGATGGGTGGCAGGTTTTGCCTTTTCTTTTAGGAATGGGCCCAGGTTACCAAGGATTGCTGGGTGCTAGACACCATTCAATTTGGCTATGTTCTGGAATGCAAGCAGCCAATTCCTGATGCCTTTATCTCTCGCTGTGGGTTTGCAATCAAAAATGCCACAGTGTGGACCATGGACAAGTTGCTTTGCCTGAAGACAGTGGTGCCCATCCCACCAAACAAGTGGGACAAAGGCAGATATTCCATCCACTTTGTGGTGCCAAAGAAGGACGTTTCCTTCCAGCCCATCCTGGACCTCAAAGGGGTCATCAAGCACTTGCGTGTCCTGTGCTTATGAATGAAATCTTGCACTCCGTGATTCAAGCAGTGCACTGAAGAGAATTCCTGTCTTATTTGGGTCTAGCTGAGGCATAATTTCATATTCCAATCTAAACAGATCAGCAGAGGTATCTGCATTTTGCTGCACTTGGCTCTCGGTATCAGTTCATTGCCCTTCCTTTCGGGCTCTACGCCGCCCCAAGGACATTCTCCAAAATCATGATGGTGGCAGCTGCGGCGCCAAGGTATCTGTGTCTATCCCTATCTGAACAACTGGCTCATCCGGGCACGTTCCCTGTCAGAAGCATCTTGGGTGACATCCCGAGTGGTGTATTTTTTTTTTTTTTTTAAAGCCTCAGCTGGGTGATCAATCAGGAAAAGAGCCAGCTTTTGCCTTCCCAGTCCTTGGAGTTTCTGGAAGCACGTTTTGACATTCGACTGGGCAGGGTTTTCCTGCCAGAGGGTAAAGTCAGAAGACTGTTGAATTGCCTGATGATGTTCTGTATGCAGTAAGCCCCCACAGAGATGGTCCCATGGGCGGTGTTTTCTCATGCTGTTGCTCCAGCGGTCTTTGTTCTGAGGAGTTCACGCGCAGGCTTCAGATTGCATTGATGGTGAAGTCCAGCCTGTGGTGGTGGCAGTAAATATGTCATCTGAGGAAGGGCGTTCTGCTGGATGATTTCTCCTGGATCTTGTTGACAATGGATGCTAGTATCTTAGGCCAAGGAACAAAGGGAAGTAGTGTGGTCCATCAACCGCCTCTAGGCGAGGGCCATCAGGTTGGCTCTTCTGCATGTCTGGTACTGGTTGAGGGCCAGGTGGTTTGAGAATTTTCAGACAATGCCAGGGTAGTGGCTTATGTCAGTTAGCAGGATGGTACAAGATGTTTAAATCCTATTTCACTAACAGGACCCAATATGTTCAAATAGACCACGTCTCCTCATTGCCATTCCCACAAGAACAGGGTATCCCACAGGGCTCCGCCCTCTCTGTGCTACTTTTTAATTTGTATCTTCAGCCGATCTGCACCATCTCCAACGCCATAAAATAAATCTCTGCTCCCCTTCCGTCGCTGCACTTACTCTGCCTTCTCAACCCGGTTTCTCTCCCAGATCCTCTCGGTTTCACCTTTCCATTGGCCTTGTTAATTGTCGTTCGTTACGTAATAAGACTCTTCTCCTTCAAGACCTGATCCTTCAGCGCTCCTTTGACCTTACCCTTGTCACAGAAACCTGGCTTAAGGATGGTGAGGATGCTTTGCTTGCTCGCTGTCTGCCGCCTGGTTTCTCCGCAGTTTCCGTCCCTCGGATTGGACGCTCCGGAGGTGGGATCGCCGCTTTTCTTCATCCTTCCCTTAAGTTCACACAGGTCTCCTCTGCGTTATTACACTATCCGGAATCTCTTCTGCTTCATCTCCATACTTCTCCTCCCATCCATGTTCTCCTCCTGTATTTCCCCCCTGCTCTTCGCGCTGAGCTGTGGGACTCTCTCTTACTGACAATCACAGACATATCCTTAGCCTTTCCTCAGATCCTCATTGCAGGGGACCTTAACCTCCACGTTGACGCTCCCTCTTCCTCTAGGGAACATGCTTTCCTCACTTTACTTCATGATCTCTCCCTCATGCAGCATGTTACCATTCCTACCCATCAGGCAGGCCATACACTTCATTTATTCCTCACCCCTTCCTCTTCCACCTTTTCACTCTCGAATGTCTGCACCACACCCCTTCCCTGGTCAGACCATGCCTGCCTTTCAGTCACTTGTTTTGGTCTGGCTGATTCTTCCTCCCCCTTCATTTCCCCCTCACTCCCATCAGGGCAGCTCCGTCGTGTCCTCACCACTCGCACACTTCAGCAGTTTCCTATGGCTACAGATCTTTTGCCCTCTGACTTTTCCCTACTCTCCCCAAACTCCCAGGCGTCACTCTGGTCCTCCTCCCTTTCCACTGCTCTCGATCGCGTTGCCCCCCTTCGTTCCTGCCCTGCCCGTCGTCGTCCCTCACACCCCTGGTACCACGCTGGTCTCCGGCTCCTCCGGACCCAACTTCGTAGAGCAGAACGGTTTTGGCGTAAATCCCCTTCTCTGACTACTCTATCCATTTTTCATTCTCACCATTCCTTCTACCGGTCCCAAGTACACTCTGCCAAACGCTCCTACTTCTCGACTGCGATCTCCTCTGCCCCCAACCAGACGAGGCACCTCTATTCTGTTCTCCGTTCCCTCACTTCCCTACAGGATCCTCTTTCCATTTCTGTTGCTCCCTCACTTCCTTCCCCATCACAACTTGCCTCCTTCTTCAGCGACAAGGTCTCTTCCCTGAGGGCATCCCTACCTTCCTGTCCTCCCCCTATTACCTCCCCTCCCCCCGCTCCCTCCCCTCCTCCTACCTCCCACCTTTCTCACTTCTGGGCCTCATTTGATCTGATCACTGCCCCTGAGCTTCTTCATCTCCTCTCCACGTCTAAGAAAGCTACCTGTCCTCTTGATCCTATTACTTCCTCCTGGCTGTTGACCCCTTCCCTAGGTTTTCTTCCTTTTATTCTCTCTATGTTTAACTCTAGTCTTTCTATTGGGTCTTTCCCAAAATCCTGGAAACACGCTCTAATTCGCCCCATTCTTAAAAACACCTCGCTTAATCCTCTGGTTCCCACTCACTATCGTCCTGTTTCAAATCTTCCTTTCTTATCTAAACTTTTGGAGAAATTTGTCTTTGCTCAGCTTTCACATCACCTTGATTCTACTAACTTCCTTCACCCCCGTCAATCTGGGTTTCGTCTGGGTCACAGCGTTGAAACTATTCTCCTGGCCTTCACAAACGCTCTGCATGTTGCACATGATCGTGGTGACGTTTCGGTGGCGGTTGCTCTCGATCTGTCGGCTGCTTTCGACTTGGTTGATCACTCCCTCCTCCTTCACCGTCTGCGGGATGCGGGTCTCTGCAGCACTGTGCTCCATTGGTTCCACTCCTTCCTCTCTTCCAGATCCTGTGCAGTTCTCTCATCTTCCCCCTCCTCTCCCCCCTCTGCTCCTCACACTCTCCCCTGTGGGGTCCCTCAGGGCTCTGTTCTTGCCCCCCTTCTTTTTAATCTCTTCTTAGCTCCTCTTGCATCCCTGATTCAGCAGTTTGGTATTTCTACTTTTTTCTATGCAGACGACATTCTCTTGCTCCACCACACTTCCCCCTCCTGCCCTGATCTCTCGGTTCTAGACTCCTGTCTCACTGCGGTCGCAGACTGGTTGACTGCTAATTGCCTCCACTTGAATCTTGCTAAAACTATTGCTATATGGTTCTCTCACGGTGGTCCCTCCCCTTCTGTGGCTCCTTCTTTTTCTGGCTCTCCTGTACCCTTGGTCTCCACCTTTCGATACCTTGGTGTGCACTTTGACTCCGACTTGTCTTTTCATTCCCATATTTCTCACGTTACTAAATCATCTTTCTTCTTTCTTCGTCAAATTCGCTCTATTCGTCCTTTTCTCTCCCCCTCGGCTCTGGTCACCCTGGTTTTGGCTTTAGTTATGTCTCGGGTTGACTTTGCCAACTCCCTTCTTATTGGTCTCCCAAAATGTCAACTTACCCGACTCCGACGGATTCAGAACACTGCTGCACGCTTGGTCACATGCTCTTCTCCCTGGGATCACATAACTCCTTTACTCTTCCACCTCCACTGGCTGCCTATCCCTTTCAGGGCTACTTTCAAGATTCTGATTCTGACCCATAAAGCCTTCCATACCAGCACTCCCCAATACCTAACGGATCTCCTCTTTTTCCATTCTCCCATACACACTCCCCGTTCTTTCCATCTCAACCGCCTCACCCTCCCACCACCCTCTCGCGCTCAATTGCAGTCTACCCGCTCCTCTGCCTTCTTTTTTGCCGCTCCCGCCCTCTGGAACGCTCTTCCCCCTCCCTCCGCCTCGAACCACAGTTCAATAATTTCAAACAACAGCTAAAAACCCACCTGTTCTCCTTAGCCTTCGACGTTCCCTCTCCTTTTGTCTGATTACCTCTTCTCCCTCCTTTTTGTTTTTTTCCTGGCCTATCCCCTATCTATGTGTTGTCCTGTCTTCTTGATCTTTTAGCTGTCCTGTCAAACATTGTAAATTCCTTTTCCTTTTCGTTGGCCTCGGCCTTCTTTTATTGAATTTTAATTGTACACCGCTTTGGTTCTAGTGAAAGGCGGTTTTTATCAAGTTTAATAAACATAAACATAAATTACCACATCTATGCAGACGACATTATGTTGTGCATGCCATTTGATGTATCCAACCCCAACTATGACAGTATATCACGTTGTCTCACCGAAGCAGAAAAGTGGCTTAAATCAATGAACATGATTATCAACTTCAAAAAAACAGAAGTGCTATTTATAACGAAAAACCCTAACTTCTCCCCACAATCAGTTATCAACATTGGAAACATCACCCTACCAGTGAAGACAGAGGTTAAATATGTGGGGGTCACTCTTGACAGAATGCTCAGCTTAACCCCTCATATAAAGCAAACTGCTAAAACTATATTCTTTAAAATAAGGACCATCCAACAGCTCAGACAGATATTAGACAGTAATGACTTCAGGACTGTGGCACAAACTCTGATAACACCACATTTAGATTATTGCAATGGCATACTTCAAGGAACCTCTAAGAAAAATCTGCCTACTCTACAATTGGCTCAAAATGTCGCTGCAAGGATGATCTTCAAAGCAAAATTACACTGGTCAACAAATTTTTACAAAAGTCATGTTACTGAAATAAAAATAGTCATTTCTTATCAATTTTTATATGCTGAATATGACAGTGAAATTGCAAAGTTGGCTCTAGTTTTTTTGTAATCTATAAGAATTAATGTTTACATCACGAAATGCATGTCAATAGTAAATATAATAGGCCTTCGGTTAATACCTGTAAAAAAAACAAGTCATAGACTACTACTTAGACTTTTTCGCCTGTCTCTTGTACAGCTGTTCAGGAGCTTCTCTGTGGAGTGTCCAGCAGTAGTCAGCCAACATTGTAGTGGACCATTTTCCCTGGTATCTTTACTCCATCGTTGCGATATCCTGGTGAAAACGTTTGCCCTGTTCATCACTAACCATACCACAGTTGTCAGGAAAGAAATCGAGATGGGAATCAAGGAAATGGATCTTTAGAGACATATTGCAGCCAAGTTTCTGATACTGCATCAGCATGTCTTCTACTAGTTCCTTGTAGTTTTCTGACCTAACATTCCCGAGAAAGTTTGTTGACACTAGGCGAAAAGCATTCCGTGCTTATTTCGCATCACCCTGCAGCAAGTTGTTGAACCGGTCATCTTTGAAGAGCTCTCGAATCTGAGGACCCACAAAAACTCCCTCTTTAATCTTTACTTCGCTGAGTCGAGGGAATTTTTCATGCAGGTATCGGAAAGCTGGCGAGGTGCGGTCCATGGCTTTCACAAAGTTTTTCATCAAACCTAGTTTGATGTGAAGGGGTGGTAGCAGGATTTTGTGAGCCTCAACCAGAGCTGGGTGCTGGATATTCTTCTCTCCAACTTACATTTTGTCTGTGATTCCATTCCTTCCGCAAGTAGTGCCAATCCCTTGCTCGGCTATCCCACTCACAAAAGAAACACATGTATTTTATATATCTCCAGGAACAAGCAGGAATGAGTCTTCACATATGGGTACGTCGGCGCCGACGGAGCCCACACGGAAATGCTCCCCAGCATCCATTCAGAAGCCTTTGGGAGCATCCCTCGCGCCTGCGCGGTGACTTCCCGCCTATCCCACTGCCTCTCCTCCGTTTTCGTTTTTCCGCGGAGCCAACAGGACGTACCTCCTGTCACCGCTGAAACTTTTTTCTTTATAATCTTATTTTCTTGTTTTGTGTGGTCGCGGCTGTCTTCCCCGCCGATACCGGTACCGCCGGTGCTTTATTCTTCTCTTTTCCTTCGAGAAATAATTTCCTCGTCAGTTTTTTCTTTTATCTTTGAGGCCTACTAGGCCTTTCCAACATGGAGCCTTCTTCCCCTAAGAAGTGCCCTCACTGTGGAGACTTGGTTTTCTTTTTAGACTCCAATGCCTGGTGTCTAACCTGTTTGGGCCCTGACCCTTTTTGCCCGGGTCCATGGGGCTTTAGCATCGGGAGAAGACCTTCTCTTTTTCGGGTATCCCTCGATGCCGTTTTTCCTCCTCGGGTGAGGTCCTCGGTTTACTCTTCTCTCCAGGATCAGGTAACCCACAAACAGTCTGTTAAGACTAGCCGATTCTTGAAGGGCAAGTCTCATGCTCAGCATGATGACGGCTCCGGCCTTGCCCTCAAGACCCCATTGGCAATAAGACCCCGGCGGGAGTCTTCGGGCTCCAAAGCATTTACGGGGTTTCAGGTTGTTCCTGGGGTTCACTGCTCACAGAACATACCTGAGCCATGCTCGGGGGTGGTATCCGCTTCAGGCAGTACCGATTCCCCGGCATCGGCACCGGTGTCGAGTGCTCCACTCCTCACCAAGGATCGTCAGTTGGTGTCCTCGGTGCCTTCGGGGCCGATCGATTCGACCCAGACTGGCTTTCCTGCATCCCAGCCATGCGCGGGGTTGGTACCGGCTTCGAGCGGTACCGCTCCCCTGGCATCGGCTCCGATGTCGAGTGCTCCACTCGCCACCAGGGATTGCGGTCTGGCTTCGAGCGGTACCGCTTCCCCGGCATCGGCACCGGTGTTGAGTGCTCCACTCTTCTCCAGGGCTCGTCGTCTGGTATCCTCGGTACCTTCGGGCCGATCGCCCGACCCAGACTGGTTTTCCTGCTTCCCAGCCATGTGTGGGATTGGTACCGGCTTCGAGCGGTGCCGATCCCCCGGCATCGGCACCGGTGTCGAGTGCTCCGCTCCTCACCAGGGATCGTCGTCTGGAGTCCTCGGTGCCTTCGGGGCCGCTCGATACGACCCGGTCTAGCTTTCCTGTATCCCAGCCAACCGCGGGGTCGATACCGGCGTCGAGCGGTAACAATGCCCCGTCATCGGCATCGGCGTCGAGTGTTCCACTCTTCACCGGGGATCGTCATCGGGTGTCCTGGGCGCCATGCTTAGGGGGGGTACCGGCTTCGTGCGGTGCCGATACCCCGACATCGGCGCCGGTGTCGGGTGTTCCTCTTTTCACCGGGCGTCGTCCTCGGACGTCTTCGGTGCCTTCGGTGCCGATAGATACGGTTCCGATTGACCTTCATTTGGCGGCTTCGCCGATTCCACCATCGACGCTCGTCTCGATGCCCAGTCTGGAATCCATATCCAGTCTAGATGACTTGGTTCCGACGCGTTTCGGAGCCGATCCTTGTCGCCTCCGACTACGCAGTATCGGGGATAATCACCGAAGCTCTCTGGTTACCTCGGTGCCGCTTCGGCAACCTCCGATGCCTGCTATGAGGGCATTACCATCCCCGATGCCGGTACCGGTATCGATGTCATTTCCTGCAGTTCCATCGGTGCCATCGATCTTTTCCATGCCTAGCTTGGAATCGATACCGGGAACCGATGATGCAGTACTAATTGCCTCGAATCAGAACTGTCAGTATCGTTCTCCATCTAGCAGGATTCCTTTTATGCACCAGTCCAGTAGGTCTTCTGCTCATTCAACCTCAACCTACCCAGGAATAGTTCTTCTGGGAGATCCTTCTTTTCAGGAATTTCTCCTTGACATGGCAACCTTTCTTGCCATCCCTATTCCTGGTCCTACTCTTGGCCAAGATCCTGCAGAAAAGGAAACCATAATGCTTCCTTTGCATCAGTCTTTGCAGGACCTTCTTCTGAGGATTTGGGAATCACCTTTAAAGGTTCCTGCGCCTTCTACAGCCATGAATGTTCTGTATCAGGTGCCTCCCTCTCCGGGGTTTCAGAAAACCCAACTTCCGCATCATTCCATTGTAGTGGAATCAGCAATGAGGAAGGTCAGAAGTAAGAAGAAGCATTCTTCTTTCCCACCAGGTCGTGCATCTAAAGCACTTGATGCCTTTGGACGTCAGACCTATGTTGGCTTCAAGAATTATTTCATATATTTTTTATATGAGTCTCACGCTTCAGGAGGTCACAGAGAGGTTATCTCTTTTGTCTCCCTTTTTGTCGGAACCTAAGGCCTCTGACTATTCCTTGCTTATTAATCATAGCAGGAATATCTCTTGGTTTCTTTCCCGGGCTTCTCTAGACTCTTTTGAGTCTGTTAGCAGATCCTCTGCTATTGCTATTGGAGCGCGCCGTACAGCGTGGCTGCGGGCTTCAGACTTGAGCAGATGGGCACAACACACACTGGGTAATTCTCCTTGTACTGGAGAGAATCTCTTCAATAAAGAGGCTTTACGTCAGGTTGCTCATTGCTCCACTGACTTCCCTGGTTCTGGAAACCATCCTAAGCCTTCTTTTTACCGAGGACGTAGGCAATGTCCTACCAAACCGTCTATCCCGAAGAAGAGAAAGTTTCATCCTCCTTCTACCCATCCTCCCGGTGTACCCAAGCAAGGGACATCTCATCCTAGTCTGAAGTCTCCAGACTCTACCCAGTAACCAGCACCCATAGGTTCTTGTGTATTGCACTCTACAGTTAACTTCTCCTCAGCGGAAGTTTATTCTTCAAACTCTACACTGGTTTTTTTCTTTTCCAGTATGCTGTGCTCTTGGGGTATTTTTGTCCATGGGTTACTGAATTCTCCCATTCTACTACGACGAAGGGAGGTTGCAACTATCCCATGATAGTTCTGCCCCTATGGACATTTTTTCCCTCAGCTGACCTTCCATTGGGTAAGCCACTTTCCGACCCCCTCTCTTCCAGGGTCTTCCCTGCTTGAGTTGGTGCCATACTGGAACACAGTGTAGACTGTTGTTTTTCCTTCAATGCATGCTCTGAACATCTCATCAGACAGGAACGGAAATCTTCTCCGCTGCCTTTGTCTGTTTTCTCTCTGTTTTCGTGCAGGAGAATCCCCTCTGTGGTTTGGTTCAGTTGCTGTATGTGCAGGAGTTCCAGGGTTTACCTTAGTGCTGATTGCAAGCTACTTGAAACTAGCTTGCTTAATACTCTTCGCTGCAGCTTATCTTCTTCTAGCCATATCTTTTCCTAGGTTATGGCAAGACACCTGACCTCTGTCAGTTTTATCTATAATTCTTCTTCACAATGCTCTCTGCAATCCTCAGAGCAGCTTTCTGCTATGGGCCCTTGCTACAGAGCATTGAACTCTGTCTCTGAGGGTCTTTCATATCCAGCGGACAAGTTTTTTTTACATGTGTGTCCACGGAATTTCCAATCTGACCGGAATATACTCCTGTTCCTTCCAGCTTGGCATTACGCTTTCTACTCCGCTTGGACAACGCATACTCTTTTACCGTACGTGATACCCCTGAACCCCATGGCTGGGTCACTTTGGTATCTTCGCCTCTGCGTTCTTCTTGTCCTTCGGACATATCAGAGTCCTAGGGTACTGCTGCGGTACTCTTACCAGACTGCTGTTATCCTCTGGTTTTCACACAACCATGCTGGTTCTTCCACTGACCTACAGAAATAGCTCCTCTATATTTCTTCAGGTGGGTTTCCCCCCTGTTATGGGATGGATTTTTCCCACCACATCCCCATGTGAATGTTTCTTTGGCTCAGTTGCGGGCATGCATTCTTAAAATTGTTTTCCTGTGCATACATGGTTTTATGCCCTAGGTGGGCATCAGCCATCCCGCCTCTATCTGTACATATATCTATCTGCATTTCTATATGTAGATTTATATGTATCACACTTGTCTAGACATATATCTTCTCATACGTATAGATATGTATGTCTTTCCTTATATATATACTTATCTATATATATATATATATATATATATCTAGGTATGCGCATATTGGGAGATGTCCATAGCGCTCTATGCCTAACCTATCTCCCTGACTGTCGGTGCTTAGGTTTTTATTTTTCTTATGGGGTCCTGACAGTCAACTTGCCTATTATAATACGGCTCAGTAACTGGGACTGGTTATGCTAACAATTACTGCTGTGACGTTAACAGCTTCTATTTTGTTATACATTTCTTTTCTATGCAGTCTCAAACTTCAATGTCTTCCTATCTCCTACCAGCTAGGAAAGACAGTGTACATTTTCAGTATTCCTGCATACACTTCTGTTCTCCTTGGAAATAGGGGCTTTTTTCCATACCCTCTCTTCCCCTCCGGACTGGGCTACTTTCCAGATCGGTCAGTTTTCTTTTGTTAGTCCTCAATGTTTATGACTCTGTATCTACCAGTTCTCAGCTTTTCCCATAAAGCTTTTCATTGGAGGCCTGCCGATCTCCTCCTGCCCCGGTTGACACCTGGGTCACCTGCCCATTCCGGATTGGAACTTCTTCCTCACTGCAGTGGAGTTACCTTGAAGATTCCGCTACTGCATCTCCTGTCTACTTTCTACAATCCAGTAGGTAAGCTCTGTATTGTGCTAGTTCATTAAATATCTACTGATACTTGACATACATTCTAAAGACTCTTTTTCCCTGTAGTCTTTAGATTCGCTGTTCCTCTACAGCTCTGCTCTATTCAACTCCTATGTTACCCTCCATCCCCCAGGGGATGCCGGAGATCCAGGTTTGGGAAATGCCGTCCTGTCCCAAAGACACGCATTTTATGGGATCTCCCCTGGCACCCACAGCTAGGGAGTCCCCATATGTGAAGACTCATTCCTGCTTGTTCCTGGAGATAGCACAGTTACTTACCTGTAACAGGTGATCTAAGGAACAGCAGGAATTAGTCTTCACAACCCACCCACCTCCCCTAGGAGTTGTATCTATCTATCTCCTTTCCTCTTGCTCTCCTTCTGTCTCAGCTATGAAACTCAACTGAGGAGAGGCAGTGGGAAAGGTGGGAAGTCACCGCGCAGGCGCGAGGGATGCTCCCAAAGGCTTCTTATTGGATGCTGGGGAGCATTTCCGTGCGGGCTCCGTCGGCGCCAACGTACCCATATGTGAAGACTAATTCCTGCTGTTCCGGAGATCACCTGTTACAGGTAAGTAACTGTGCTATCTCCAGGAACAAGCAGGAATGAGTCTTCACATATGGGTACGTCGGTACCGACGGAGCCTGCGCGGGAACGCTCCCCAGCTTCCCAAAAAGGAAAGCTTTTGGGAGCATCCCACAGTGCCTGCACGCTGCCTTCCCGCCTTTCCTAACCAACTCTCCTCAGTTCTTCTTTGCTGCGGAGCCAGCAGGTCGAGCCCTGTCACCGCTGAAGAAGTTCTTTATTTTATTTTATTTCTTTGGTCGCGTGTCTGCCTTCCCCGACTCCGGACCGGTACCGCCGGTCTTTTCTTTCTTTCTTTCCTTAAAAAAAAAAAAAAAAAAATCGATATTTTTTCCTCACTTGGTGTATTTTTCTTCTTAAGGCCTCAGGGCCCACAAGAAAATTTCCCTCATGGAAAAACCAACCTCCGGGTTCAAAAAATGCACTAAGTGTAGCGGTACTATTTCTGCTACAGATACCCATGAATGGTGTCTTAAATGTTTGGGTCCTGAACACTCCATTCCGGATTGTCCGTCCTGCTCCCTTATGTCTAAACGGGGGTTACAGAACCGAGCAGCTAAGCTCCATGTCCTGTTTCCCGCTGAGGCACCGGCAGTAGCATCGACATCTTCCAGGTCGTCTTCTCCTGAAGGATCTCAGGTAACCAAACATAAACCTAGCAGGTCCTCGAAGGGTAGATCTCCCTCTAAGCAGCGAGATGCCTCCGGGCTTGCCCTCGAGGATCCTGCACCAGCCAAACAACCCCGGCGGGAAGCTCCGGCTTCCAAAGCTCCTCCTATGGGGTTACAGGTTGACATCGATGGCACGGCCTCGACCGATCACCTGTTAGAATGCTCTGGGTTACCGGCACAATCTACCGGTACTGACCTCCAGGCATTCATGGCGTCGATGGATCAGAATGTTCTGTCCATGCAGCAGGCTATTTCAGCTTTCATTCAAGCTGCGACGCCGGCGGTACCGCAACGAGCTCCGTTGTCGGTATCAGCTCCGGTACCGGCACCACCGCCGATGCCGGTACTGACGGCATCGACATCGACCAGGATACCGACTGCTGCGGTTCCTTGTCCAGGGCTACTTCTCGGTACCGATCCGGTACCGGGGACACCCAATGTTGATACCGCTCGATACTCGTATCGAGCGTTAGAAGAGCACCCTGACAGGCGATACTTCGATTCCTCTGATGATTCTGATACATCAGATGAGTCTCCTGAAGTATCCATAGCCCTTCCTGAGGAGACTTCTTCTCCAAAAAGAAGAATGTCTCCTCCAGAGGACTTGTCCTTTCAAGAATTCATAAGAGAAGTAGCTAAAGGACTCTCTATTTCAGTAACCTCTGAATCAGAGCCTAGAGCAAAAAAATTAGATATTTTAAGATACTCTAGGGCTCCTAAAGAGGCAGTCACCTTACCAATTCATGAGATTCTTCATGAACACATGATTGATTTATGGGAGACTCCTCTCACTCTCTCTCCTCATTCTCGCAGGTTGGACACTATATATCGTGTCCCTCCTTGTCCTGGGTTCCAGAAAACTCAGCTTCTTCACCATTCCATTGTGGTGCAGTCAGCTATGAAGAGGATAAAGAGTACAAAGAGACACTCTTCTGCTCCTCCAGGAAAAGAATGCAGGACCTTGGATGCTTTTGTTAGGAAATTCTTCCAGGCCAGTATGCTTATTGCCAGAATCAACTCATATAGCTTTCATATGGGTATGTTTCTGAAAGAAGTGGCAGAAAAGCTGCACACTTTACCTCCCTTTTATTCCAGAAGATAAAGGGGAAGAATTCCGCATGTGGCTTAAGCATACTCAGGACATCTCCAAGTTTTCAAACAGGGCAGCCTTTGACTCCTTTGAAGGTGCCAGTAGAGCCTCAGGCATTGCCATAGCTGCTCGCAGAATTGCTTGGCTCCAGGCTTCTGATTTAGAACCCTGGGTTCAAGATGGCTTAGGAAATCTGCCCTGTACAGGTGAAAATCTGTTTGGCAAAGAGTGGCAAATTAAAGCCACTCAAATGGATGCAGAGAATTCTGCTCTGGATAGACTTTCAAGGTCTACCTCCATTCCTGCCAAGAAAAAGACTTTTAAAAAGTCTTTTTTCAAAAAGGGCAGGTTTCCTTCCTCTTCTGGCCAACAATCTTCTACAGGTCGCTTTACCGCTAAGCGTCAGCAACCTAATCAGGCCAGGCCTAAGTCTACAGGGGCTGCTGTAACCCAGCAGTCCCAACCCCCTCTGGGTTTTTGACTTGATGCTAGAGAACTTAGCCTTTCTGGCTTTAACACAGCCAGAACCTCTCACCATTCCAGGAAGGTTAGCTCATTTTGCTCCCAGATGGGAGCAAATCACATCAGAGCAGTGGACCCTCTCCATCAAAGAGAGGGCTACAAACTTCATTTCTCAGACCTTCCTCCCCACACCATGGTGAGACACTTCAATTCTCCCACATCTCTTCTCGACCTTTTAGTTGAGGAGATAACTACCCTTCTTGCCCAAGGGGCAATAGAAGAAGTTCCTCTTCTTCAACAAGGGTCAGGGTTCTACTCCCCCTATTTTCTCATTCCAAAAAAAGACAGGGGGATACAGACCCATTCTAGATCTCAGAGAATTGAACAAATTTCTATGCAAGGAGAAGTTCAAGATGCTTTCTCTGGGCACTCTCCTTCCATACCTTCAAAGTCAGGATTGGCTTTGTTCTCTAGATCTCAAGGATGCGTACAAACATGTACTCATCCATCTAACTCACAGAAAATTCCTACGTTTTCTTTTCCAGGGAAAACATTACCAATACAGAGTCCTTCCTTTTGGTCTGGCCTCTGCTCCGAGAGTGTTCACCAAATGCATGGCAATAGTTGCTGCATTTCTACGCACTCTGGGAATATTTGTCTTCCCATATCTGGACGACTGGCTCATCCGAGCTCCATCTCAATCAGAGGCCCAGATTTCCCTGGACCGCACAAGGCGCATTCTGCAGTATCTGGGACTGGTAGTAAACCTCCCAAAGTCCCAGCTCATCCCTACTCAGTCCCTGGAATTCATAGGGGCCTGGTTGGATACCACCACTGCAAGGGCCTACCTTCCTCAGGCCCGTTGCCAACGTCTAGTGCAGCTAGCCTCCCAGATTCAGTCAAAGAGCCACTTAACTGCCAGGGAGATGCTACAACTGCTAGGCCACATGGCTTCCACAGTACATGTGGTACCCTATGCTCGCCTACACATGAGAGCAGCTCAATGGACTTTGTCCACCCAGTGGACTCAAGCTTCAGGAGCTCTCTCAGACCAAATAGCAACCGCCAAACGTCTCTTTTGGTCTCTCCAATGGTGGATGTCCACTCAAAATCTGTTGCTGGGGTCCCCCTTCCAACAGTTGTTGCCCCAAGCAACCCTCACAACAGATGCCTCTCAAACAGGTTGGGGAGCTCATCTACAAGACCTCTCCACCCAAGGCACTTGGTCCCCACAAGAGACCTCTCTTCATATCAACCACTTGTAGCTTCGAGCAGTGTTTCTAGCTCTCAAGGTTTTTCATACCCTCCTCAGCTACAAGACAGTCCTTATTCATACGGACAATCAGGTAGCCATGTTTTACATAAACAAACAAGGAGGAACTGGCTCTCTGTCGCTTTGCAACGAAGCTCTAAGATTATGGGCCTTCGCCAGAGAGCATCAAATCCATCTCCTGGCAGTATACCTCCTAGGAATCCAAAACTCTTGGGCAGACAGACTCATTCGAGTTCTGCTTCCACACGAATGGTCCCTGCACATGGATCAGGTACTCAGAATCTTTCAAGAATGGGGAACCCCGGACATAGACCTCTTTGTAAGTCCGTGGAATGCCAAACTTCCCCGGTTCTGTTCCAGAATTCCGTGTCAGGGGGTTCAGGCCAAGGATGCCTTCCTCCTTCATTGGGGTCGGGGCTTCCTGTATGCCTTTCCACCCATTCCCTTGATTCCCAAGACTCTGTTCAAACTCCAGAGGGATCAAGGATCTATGATCCTCATAGCTCCACGCTGGCCACGCCAAGTGTGGTACCCTCTACTTCTGCATCTCTCCCAAGCCCCCTCCCTGGACTTGGGAGCTGCTCCAGACCTTCTGTCTCAAGAGGAAGGGACTTTGTGGCACCCAAACCCCAAGTCCCTTCACCTCAGAGCTTGGTTACTGAAGGCCTAGACCTTCAAGACTTGAATCTTTCTCAGCAGGTGAAGGATATCCTCTATGCTTCCAGGAAACCTTCCACCAGGCGTTCCTATGCTTTTAAGTGGAAAAGATTTTCCATTTGGTGTGCTGAAAAGGGTCTTGACCCTCTAGCACTACCTTTAACATCTTTGTTAGACTATCTCCTGCATCTCTCCAATGCAGGACTTAAAACAAATTCAGTAAGAGTCCATTTGAGTGCTATTGCAGCATCCCTTAAGCCCATCAATGGACAACCTATCTCTTATTTCAAGATTCATGAGAGGCCTAACTTTAACTAAACCTCCCATTAGGCCTCCTCCGGTGGCATGGGACTTAAATTTGGTTCTTGGTCAGCTTATGCAGCCACCTTTTGAACCCTTAGCCACTACCTCCTTGAAATTTCTTTCCTGGAAGGTTATTTTCCTCATTGCAGTCACTTCTGCTCGCCGCATCAGTGAACTGCAGGCCTTAGTGGCTAATCCACCTTATACAAGGTTCCATCATGACAAGATAGTCCTTAGGACAAATCCACACTTTATGCCTAAAGTGGTCTCACCTTTTCATCTTAATCAGGAGGTATATCTACCTGTCTTTTTTTCCAGCTCCTCATGCATCCAGTGCAGAGAGGAATCTTCATACTCTGGATTGTAAAAGAGCTCTTGCTTTTTACTTACATAGGACACAGCAACATAGAAAGTCTTCCCAGCTTTTTGTTGCTTTTGATCCTTCTCATTTGGGACTTCCAGTCTCTAAGAGAACAATGTCCAATTGGATTGCTCAGTGTATTTCTTTCGCCTACCAGAGTAAGAACCTTTCTCAGGAGAGCCATGTCACAGCTCATAATGTGAGGGCCATGGCCACCTCTATGGCTCATCTAAATTCTGTGTCCATCGACCATATCTGTCGAGCAGCCACCTGGGCCTCTGTTCATACTTTCACAGCCCATTACTGCTTGGACAAGGATTCCCGCCGGGATGCCTTGTTTGATCAGGCTGTCCTCAGACACCTGTTCCATTCTTAAACAACTCCTGCCCTCCTTCCCTGGATGGATGCCTGAGATCCATAGGAGGACGCAGACCCCTTTCAGCGTCTCATATCCTTGGGGCTCTCCCAGGCATCTCAGCTAGGGAGTCCCCATATGTGAAGACTCATTCCTGCTTGTTCTTGGAGATAGCACAGTTACTTACCTGTAACAGGTGATCTCTGGGAACAGCAGGAATAAGTCTTCACAACCCACCCACCTCCCCTAGGAGTTGTATCTCTTTTCTATCTTTCCTTTCCTCTCTCTCTCTATTGTCTCAGCTTTAAACTCGAACTGAGGAGAGTTGGTTAGGAAAGGCGGGAAGGCAGCGCGCAGGCGCTGTGGGATGCTCCCAAAAGCTTTCCTTTTTGGGAAGCTGGGGAGCGTTCCCGCGCAGGCTCCGTCGGTACCGACGTACCCATATGTGAAGACTTATTCCTGCTGTTCCCAGAGATCACCTGTTACAGGTAAGTAACTGTGCTATCCCTGTTGCAGTCTCGTTAAAAGGGCAACTACCTTCAAGTCACCTCAGTGTTGCTAGCTGTACTTGTTATAGTTAATGGAAGTCAGTAGATGCTTTAAGTTATCGTATGTCTCTTTCATGTGGACGGCATGCGCTACTGGAATAGATGGAAGATGGATTCCATTGTTCAAAAGCACAGCCTTCAGACTCAGTTTCAAACTGTCTATAAACAATCTCCAGTCTTGTGGGTCATGAATGATTAAGGCATTCATGAGGATTTCAATATCGGAACAGAATACCAGATTACTTTCCTTTCCGACTGCATATAGTACACTGCTGACGTCAGATGGCTTCAGCAGCCGTCTGGCAGTAGTATTGCATTGCATCAGAAAATGATGAAGTCAACTCTGGATGATGTGTGCATGCTGGTATTATGCAATGTGATGCAATATTACATCATTCAAGGCTTATTTGGGGTGTTGTCCTACTGGATAAATTTACACGGTGAAACGTCATAAATGAACTACATGCAATATCTTCAAAACGAGAGCCAATAAAAATTTTTTAATGTTATATTTGTGTTCAGCTCACCAAGATACTATAGGATAGGGCCTTTTAAAGTCAGTAACGATTTCAAAGTTGACCAGTGTTATCTGACCACATCTCTCATATTCTTTACACCCTGCATTGGCTCGCAGTTTCATGTAGAATGCTATACAAACTAAAGGTTACCACCTTCAAGCTCATCAATAATATAGCCCCGTCATATCTTGCAACGCTAATCCATATTCCCCAGAAAAGTAGGTCAAGAAGAAGAGCGAATCTCCACATGTTGCTAGTTCCCGATTCCATTCGAAAGTCAGGGCAGAAGAAAAGCAACGCTGCCTTCTCATTCATTGCACCTACTTTGTGGAACAACCTCCCAGTTGAACTCAGATTAAGGACCTACAATTATTTAGACAAGATCTAAAAACTTATCTATTTACCCAGCATTTTTACAATCTACAATACAACGATGTTCCGAATTCACAGGTCAACACTGATCAGCATCCATACACTGACCCTACTTAGACATAACATAGACACATTACACACACAATCGCACACATGCACAATTCCTCCACATCTTTGTACCATCCAGTCATTCAGCAAATGGAACCATATACTTTCTCCAGGACCAAGCAGGAAGTCAGTCCTCACTTATGGGTGACGTCGGCGCCGACGGAGCCCTCGCGGAGCAATTTTCCCCAGCTTTCAAAGAAAGCCTTTGGGAATTGCAGCGCGCATGCGCGGTAGTCTTCCCGCCCGAAGGTGCCATCTTAGCCAGTCTTCTTTTTCCGCGGAGCCCTACAGACGTCCCCGTCTTGTCCCCGCGAAAAAGTTGATTTTCCTCTGTATTTATCCTTTTTTCTTTCGGTTCGACGCCGGTCGTTTTTCCGCCCGGACTCACGACGCCGGTCTCGAGTCCTCTAACGGTTGTTCGGTTTTGCTGACTTAGTCAGCTGTCGTTTTCGTTTTTTTCCCTGGCAGCCCGGTCCTTTGACCTCGCAGGGGCCCTTTTTCCCCCGATGGCTGCCAGTGGCTTTAAGCGGTGTGGTCGGTGTGACCGAAATATGTCACTCACCGACTCACACGACCTTTGCCTCCGCTGCCTGGGCCCAGATCACGAGGAACTGATCTGTGGGCCCTGCAGCAAACTGTCCTCGAAGGCGTTGAGAAGTCGGCGGCATCAGCGCGAAAGAATCTTCGCTGACCCCAGCCGTACCCGGACCTCGTCGGAGGCCTCACTGTCGAAAGGCTCCAGTTCGGACCGTCGACGGAGCTCCTCCGACCGGGGTTCTCCCTCCGGGGACCATCGACGGAAGGAAAAACCCGCGAGGGCGGCGTCGGTGGACGCTCCTGGCTCCGCGAGGGCCAGGTCGCATAGCCCCGACAGCCGCCCCGGGTCCTTGGAGAAGGAACACCTCCCGAAGCGACCTCGCCTGGAGTCGGAGATGCCTGCCCGGGTAAGTCCTGTTGTCCTTCTGGACTCGCCTCCGCGTCAGCCGACGTCGGGCCCGACGCCGTCGGGGCCCGAGTCGGGGGCTGCTGGGTCGCCTGAGCTCGGACTCAGGTTGACGGCCTTGGAGAGCAGATTGTCTGCCTTCATGGACCAGCAGCGGGCACTGCTCGCTGGCTTCGCTGGCGTCGCTGCCCCGACCGCCGGGACGTCGACGTCCAAGTCGACCCCGGAGACCGAGCCGATCCTCGAGTCGATGAGAACTCGAGTCGATCCTCGGTCGAGGTCGCCCTCGGCCTCCCGTTCGGGACCGAGGTCGCCGACGCCGACTCCCTCGGCGTCGGGGCGGCTGGCGCCGCACCCTGCCCGAGCCGACCCCACCGAGTCCTCGTCGGAGTCGGTCTGGGAGTCTGAGGAGGAAGAGTCACCTGATTCTTTCCGGACTCGGTGTGTCCCATCGGACTCTCCGGAGTCCGAGCCTCGGAAGCAGTCCCCCCCGGAGGATGCCCGGTTCTCGGATTTCGTTAGGGATATGGCCAAGGCTTTGGCCTTCCCTGCGGACCCCGAGGAGGAGCCTCGAGCCGAAGAGCTCGACGCCCTCCAGTATGACTCTCCCGCGAGGGAGCACTTTACTGTGCCGGTTCCTCCTATGCTGGAACGACTACTCTTCCGCATGTGGGAGAGTCCGGCCTCCTCGCCGGTCCTGAGCAAGCGGGTCGATTCTATCTATCGAGTCCGCAAGAGCCCTGGCTTTCAAAAGGCGCAGTTGCCACACCATTCCATGGTAGTGGAATCGGCCATGCATCGTCTTAAGAGCCAGAAGATGCACTCCTCGGTGCCTCCTGGAAGGGAGGCCCGTAACCTGGATGGCCTTGGCAAAAAGTGCTTCCAGGGCTCTATGCTCGCCTGTCGTGTCCAGACTTACCAGCTCTACATGGGCATGTATCTCAGGGATCTGGCTAAAGAGCTAGCCGGCTTCTCCGCTGGTTTGTCCGAGGAACCCTTGCGGAGGTTCCTAGCCTTGTCCACAGGTATTCGGGAATGCTCAAAGTTCATGTCCCGAGCAGCCTATGATGGCTTTGAAGCCTCGGCTCGAGTAGCCGCAGCCGGCATCGGTGCCCGCCGACAGGCTTGGCTTCAGTCGTCCGACCTTGAGCCCTGGGTACAGGACAAGTTGGTCGATGTCCCCTGCCGAGGCGAAAACCTCTTTGGCAAGCCCATGGCGGAAAAGGCTGCACAAATTGAGACTGAGACTCTCACCAGGACCAGGCTTTCTAGGAAGACCTCCGCCCCTTCCCAGAAAAAGAAGGGCTCGGGAAAAAAGACCTTTTACCCGAGGAAGGCGGCTGCCTACAAACAATACCCCCATTATCAGGCCCCTGCAGCTCCCCAACAGGGCCAGCAGGCCAAGGGACGGGGTAACGGGTCCCGTAGGCAGCAAGCCCCCAAGCCTGCGCCACCAGCCCCTGCTCAGCAGGGTGGGGGTTTTTGACTCGCTCAGCATAGCCTCTCCCCCCCCGCTGGTTCCCCCCAGCACCGGAGGCCGGCTGGTTCACTTCGCCGACAGGTGGTCCAGCATCACCGCAGATGCCTGGGTGCTTCAGGTCGTGCGAGAGGGCTACCTTCTCCACTTCCATCAGGTCCCTCCCTCCTATTTTCCGGGAGAGCCTCCGCGCCCCCCTCTGCACAGGGAGTTGCTCCTTCAGGAGTTAGCAGGTCTTCTGCAGGATCAGGCGGTGGAACCGGTGCCACACCACCTGAGAGGTCAGGGCTTCTATTCAAGGTATTTTCTGATACCAAAGAGAACAGGAGGCCTCCGACCCATCCTGGACTTGCGCAACCTCAACAAGTTCCTTGTGCGGGGGAAGTTCAAAATGCTTACCCTTGGAATCCTTCTGCCCTACCTCCAGCAGGGAGATTGGCTATGCTCCTTGGATCTAAAGGATGCTTACACGCACATCCTCATCCACCCAAGCCACCGCCAATGCCTAAGGTTTGTGGTGGCAGGAAATCATTACCAGTACAGAGTACTGCCCTTCGGCCTGTCCTCCGCACCGCGAGTCTTCACAAAATGTCTCGCGGTCGTGGCGGCCCATCTCCGGCTTCACGGCCTCTATGTTTTTCCGTACCTCGACGACTGGCTCATCAGAGCAGCATCCGCTCAGGAGGTCACCACCGCCACGTGCCGCACGGTGACTCTGCTGCAGCACTTGGGCTTTGTCATCAACTTCGCAAAGTCCACTTTGCTCCCCTCACAGGATCTCGAGTTCATCGGCGCAAGGCTGTACACCCCTCAGGCGCGAGCGTACCTACCGCTCGACAGGGCTCAGCGGCTCATGGACCTAGCCGACCGCTTTCGCAGCCAGCCCCTGGTCTCCGCCAGGCGCTTCCTGAGACTGCTCGGCCATATGGCTTCCACCGTCCATGTGACCCCCAATGCCCGCCTGAATATGCGGCCTGCTCAGTGGTGTCTCCGCCAGCAGTGGCGACAGGCCACGGGCGGCCTAGCAGACCTGGTGCGCGTCTCCGAGCCGCTGGTCTCGTCTATCCGGTGGTGGCTCCGGCAGCCGAACCTGGTATTGGGAATGCCTTTCCAGTCACCTCAGCCGACCCGGGTGCTGACCACCGATGCATCCCTCCTGGGCTGGGGAGCCCATTGCCAAGAGGCACGTACTCAGGGCCTCTGGACCAAGTGGGAGTCTGCTCAGCAGATCAACTTCCTGGAGCTCAGGGCGATCCGCCTAGCTCTCAAGGCCTTCTCCCACCTGACCTCCCAACAGTCCGTCCTTGTCCAGACGGACAATCAAGTTGCCATGTTCTACGTGAACAAGCAGGGGGGCACGGGCTCCTTCCTCCTCTGCCGGGAGGCACAGAAGCTCTGCTCTTGGGCCGTCAGTCACGGCATTCTCCTCAAGGCAGTTTATCTCCCGGGCCAAGAAAATTGCCTGGCGGACAAACTCAGCAGGGTCCTCCAGCCGCACGAGTGGCGTCTGGACCCCTTGATCGTTCAGAAGCTCTTCCTCAGGTGGGGCCTCCCCACGGTGGATCTCTTTGCCAGTCCTCACAACCGGCAGCTTCCTCGCTTCTGCTCTCGTCAACCTCACCCCCTTCGGGTGGCGGCGGACGCCTTTCTGATCTCATGGTCGGGGAGCCTTCTGTACGCTTTCCCTCCCATCCCGTTAGTCTCTCGGACCCTTTTCAAGGTTCTCCGAGACAACGCTTTCATGATCCTGGTGGCCCCTCGCTGGCCCAGGCAGCCGTGGTTTCCGCTCTTGCTGCAACTGGCGGTGGAGGATCCAATCCCTCTGGGGGTGCAACCGGATCTCCTCACCCAGGATCAGGGGTCCCTACTGCACCCCAACCTCAGGTCTCTCAACCTCATGGCCTGGCTGCTGAGAGGGTAGTCCTTGCTCCTCTCCTCTTGCCGGCAGAGGTGGAGGAGGTCGTCTTGGCTTCGCGACGGCCTTCTACCCGCAAATGCTACGCCCTTAAATGGCGTCGCTTTGCAGTCTGGTGTACCCAACAGTCTCAGGATCCCTTCTCCTGCCCGGTGTCGGTGATCTTACAGTACTTGCTACACCTCTCTAATCTGGGACTTAAGTCCAACTCCGTCAAAGTTCACCTCAGTGCTCTTTCCGCACATCATGTGCCGGTGGACGGCAGACCTCTCTCCAACGACCCTCTCGTAGCGAGGTTTCTCCGAGGTCTCCTACTACTTAAACCACCTCTGCGCCCGCCAGCGCCTGACTGGGACCTGAATGTGGTTTTACAGCGGATCACCTGTCCGCCTTTTGAACCTATGGCTACCTGCTCTCTCCGTTTTCTGTCTTGGAAAACGCTGTTCTTGATAGCCCTCACTTCCGCTAGGCGCGTAAGTGAATTACAGGCCCTCGTGTCTGATCCCCCCTACACTCGGTTCTACAAGAATAGGGTAGTCCTACGGACTCACCCAAAGTTTCTGCCTAAAGTGGTCTCCCCTTTTCACTTGAATCAGGAGGTGGTACTTCCAACCTTCTTTCCCAGACCACACTCCAGCCGAGCTGAGACGGTCCTCCATACCCTGGACTGTAGAAGGGCGTTGAACTTCTACCTTGACCGTACGCGGGAGCACCGTAAAGCTGCGCAGCTTTTTGTGTCCTTTGACCCCAATAAATTGGGGCTCCCGGTCTCCAAGCGTACTCTGTCCATCTGGGTTGCGGACTGTATCTCTTGGGCTTATGGGGCAGCCGGACTCGCCTTAGAAAGTCGAGTCACGGCTCATTGCGTTCGGGCAAAGGCCACGTCAGTGGCTTACCTCCGCTCTGTTCCGCTGGCAGACATCTGCCGGGCCGCTACTTGGTCTTCGAGCCAGACTTTTGCGGTCCATTACTGTCTCGAGAGGGAGTCCCGTAGGGACAGTGCTTTCGGACAGGCAGTCCTCCGTAATCTCTTTGAGGTCTGAGCAACTCCTACCCTCCATCCCGGATGTGGGCTACCGGTGGGTGATAATTCAGCGAAGATTCTATCCTTCTGTGCTGCTGAGCTAGAGGGAGCTCATTTTTGTGCTTAGGGTCTCCGGTAGCCTTGAGCTTGGGAGTCCCATAAGTGAGGACTGACTTCCTGCTTGGTCCTGGAGAAAGCGTAGTTACTCACCTGTAACAGGTGTTCTCCAGGAGCAGCAGGAATCAGTCCTCACTACCCTCCCTCCTCCCCTTGGAGTTGCAATCGTCTGCTTATGTTCTTTTTGCAAATTTTTATGCTGTCTTTTTAGCTATGTCATCTGACTGGCTAAGATGGCACCTTCGGGCGGGAAGACTACCGCGCATGCGCGCTGCAATTCCCAAAGGCTTTCTTTGAAAGCTGGGGAAAATTGCTCCGCGAGGGCTCCGTCGGCGCCGACGTCACCCATAAGTGAGGACTGATTCCTGCTGCTCCTGGAGAACACCTGTTACAGGTGAGTAACTACGCTTTACCTTCTGTAAATAGTTCAGTTGTTTAATATTTTTAAAAAAGTTTATTATATATTTAAGTAAATTATCCTAAAACGTTCATTGTAAAAATAATAAGTTCATTATTATTCTGTTCTGTTATATGTAAACTGCATCTGATTTCTGGAAGAGGCGGTATAAAAGAATGTACAAATAAAATAAATAATAAATTCCCCAGAGTGGCCCAAGATGCGCCAGAGTGGCCCAAGATGCGCCAGAGTGGCCCTGGAGATGGATCTCCTGTTTGCTTGGGCAGAGAAGAATCTCCTAGCCTTGTTGGCTCAGCACATTGCCAGCGTGCACAACATGGAAGTGGACTTCCTCAACTGGCACTTTCTGAATCCTGGTGAGTGGGTGTTGAGTTGAGAAGTGTTTCAGTTGATTCTGTGCTGTTGGGATCACCCTGAAATGGATCTGATGGCAACCCACTCCAGTACCAAAGTGTGCCGCTTCTTCATTTGCTGCATGGAGGTAGGGTCCGAGGGCATCGATGCCCTGACTCACCCTTGGCCTAGTCAATGGCTGCTGTACATGTTTCCTTCATGAATGCCACCCAGGCAGGATAGTTTTGGTAGCACCGGATTGGCCATGGAGAGTATGGTTCAGAGACTGATATGACTCCTTCAAGCACATCCCCTTCAGCTGCCTCCATCTCGGGGCTATTGTGGCAGGGACTGATCATCCTGGATGACCCAACTCCCTTCTCATTTATGGCATGGCTCTTGAAAGGAGACTGCTAGCATGTAAGGGCTACTCTCCAGCTGTAATCTCTACTATACTTGGTGCCCGGAGGAGGTCTACCAAGATAGCATACATATTCATATGGTGCCTCTCTGAGCACCTGTGTGGCACACGGCACTTGGCTCTTGAGACAGCCATGGTGTCCTCCCTGTTGGTCTTTCTGCAGGATGACCTAGGGAAGGGCCTCTCTCTTGGCTCCCTGAAGGTTCAGGTGGCTACCCTGGCCTATTTATATGGTCCAGTGGTGGGAAAGTCCTTAGCCTTGCACCCAGACATGTTTATGTTTATTAGGCTTGATATACCGCAGTTCCAATTAGAGCACGGCGGTTTACAAAAAACTAAAAAAAATATACAGAGGGGCCAATAGTCCTGAACAGGAAAAGAAATTACAATGGAGACAGGAGAGCACTCAAGACACCAAACTAGACATGAATGAGGAGAGAGAAAGACAAAGGAAAGACATCTCCCATTTTCTCCAAGGGGTTCGACATCTATGTCCCCCCTTCAGTCTGTGATGTCTTCCTTTGGTACTCAGGGCCCTGATGGTGACTCCTTTGAGCCATTGAAGTGTGCTGCCTTGAAGGATTTGACAACCAAGACAGTTTTCTTTTTGTGATTTGTTCTGCAAGGCAGATTTCCAAGCTGCAGGTTCTGTCTTGCCAAGATCCTTCTGTTCTTTTCAACTGAGGCCATTTCCATTTGGCCTGTGCCTGCCTTCTTGCTAAAGTGCTGTCTCCAGGTGGTTTGCCTGCTCTCTTTCTCTAAGGAGCAGTCCGGGGTAAGAATATGGATCTTCACCTTGTAGATTTCTGGAGGGTGCTTCTCTGGTACTTGGAGGTTGCAATTCTTTCGTAAGTAAGACCATCTTTTTGTGCTGTTTTCTGGCCCGTGCAAGGGTGAGGTGGTAGTCAACCTTGGGGCACTGGGTTAAGGAGGCTATTCCCTCAGAGTACCTGTTATGAAATCGGCCGATTCTGGAGAGTTTGCCCGCCCATTCTACCTGAGAACAAGCGTCCTCATGGGTGGAGGGCGGAGCTTAGTGGCCCCTGCAGACATTTGTCGGCAGTAACGTGGGTGTCTCTTTCCACTTTTGTCAAGCATTACTACTTGGATGTCCACACTTGGGTTGACACTGTCTTTGGTTCGAGAGTTTTGCGAGCTGCTGTGTCATCTTCATGCCCAGTGGTGTTGTAGCTTTGGTATGTCCCACTTGTCTGGATTGATCTAGCAGGACTATGTGGAAGGTGGCATTTTACTTATCAGATAATGTCCTTTCCTTGAGTCCTTCTAGACTAGTCCAGGGCCTGCCCCTGAAACTGTATCCTTTTTTTCTTCTGCGGTACCCTTGGATCTGCCATGATTTTATATTTGGCTCTGCAGGTCTTGCTATGGACAGCCTTCTGTTTCTATTTTCCTGTACATAATTCGCTAATGTTGATTACTCATTGTTGCCCACATTTAAAGTTGTTTGAGGTTTGCTCTGTATCTTCCATATGCTGTGGGATGAATACTGAAGGGACCTTGGGTGGTTGAGCTGGATAGAGGCATGGGAGTGATGTCATTGAAACCTGGGCTTTTCATTAGTTCTTTGTTTCCACCAATCTGCTGGCAGGGGAACACAACCCACTTGTCTGGACTAGTCTAGCAGAACTAAAGGAAAGGACATTATTTGGTAAGTAAAATGTCGCTTTGTTGCAGATTTGTTTATGGCCAGAGTGATTCCTGGCATTTAAATACTTTGTATATGGCTGGGAGGGCCTTTAGTGACTTGGTGTGTGGTGTATTGAGGGCCTTTCAGGCTATACATGATCCTCGGGTGTATGATCCGGTTTTGCCCTAAAAGACGTTCAAGACTGTTCTTCGGTCAATGTGTCATAAGCTATGTGAATTATTTGGCCTGTCGTACGTGTGAGGAGCGGGTTCAGCTGGAACAACAGATTGCTCTGTTAAAGCAGAGGCATAAACTTGTTCCTCTTGTATTTACCATAAGTTGATCGATTGCAGGTGTTGGATATGGATAAAATAGAGCTATCTTATCGCTTTTCTAAGTTAGTGTAATGAACATGGAAATAAAATAAGGACATTTTTGGCACGTGCAGTTTGGCATAGGGTAGCGGCAGCAGTGATTTGGCATTGGGTAGCGGCAGCAGTGATTGGTCGCCTGTGGGATGGGATGGGTGGGTTTCACACAGCCTCCACGGATATAGCCCATTTGTTGTCTTTTTCAGAATTTGTATGCAGTGGATTAGGACCCAGCTATTGATGCATGTAATGCTTTCATGGAGCATGTCTCTTTGCCGAGGTTGTCAGTGGATCATTGAGTGGGGTGCTTTGCCCTATTTCAGAGATGGAGATGCAGTGGGCTATAGGTGCATTGGTGTCAGGTAAGCAAGCTGGGCCTGATGGCTACCCTATAGAGTTTTACAAGGTATTCCGTGAAGAATTTGCCCCATTTTTTAGGGGAAGTCTGCTCAGATAGAAACAGGATTGGACAGGTTGCAAGATCTTCTCGCTGCTACGGTGGTGGTTCTTCCAAAGAAGGAGCAAGATAAGTAGGGCCCTGAAGCATACTGATCAATCTTGTCATTGAACGTTGACATGAAGATTCTTGCTAAGGTGTTGCAGATTCGATTAGAGGGTTGGCCGCTGTTTTTGGTGCACCCTGGTCAGATCTGATTTATGTGGGGACATTGCTCTACATAAAATACTCTTTGACTTTTTTATTTGTTGCGGTTGGCAGAATGCGGCTGCATGTCTGGGCAATGCTGTCCTTCAATACGAATAAGGCCTTTGATAAACTATGGTGGCCCTTTTTGTTTGCAGTGTTGTATCGGTATGGGTTTTTTGAACCTTTTTTGGGATGGGTGGCAGCTCTTCATTCACCAGAAGCTGAGCGCACAGTTCCGAATAGTGTATTGTCCGCCCATTTCTTAATCTGGAGTGCTACTCTGCAGAGCTGCCATCTGTCGCCTACACTTTTCTTAATATTGCCTTGGAGCCCTTGGCCTGTTTTATATGTGCTTACCGTGGGAGTGAGAGTGGAGGAAGTTGATCATAAAATGTCTCTTTATGCAGATGATGTGCTGCTGTTTTTAGGAGGGCTTGATTCTTCGGAACCAGCACTGAAGCAGCTACTATTAGATTTTGGAACAGTGGCTGGGTTTCAAGTTACTTGGAGGAAATATGAATTGCAGGTGTTGGGTTCATAGTCTAGTCTTCCTCCGGTGCTGCAGCATTTTGGACATGTCTCTTTTTTTTTTTTACATATTTGGGGCTTGAAATACCATTCAAGCTGCATGATCTTTTTAAAGCTAACTACAGACCTTTGCTGGCTCAAATAGAGTGAGATTTTTGTTTGTAGATGGATTTACCAGTGTCATAGGGGGTGAGGATTCATCTAGTGAAGATGAACATTTTGCCTAGTTAGTGTGTACAGAAGAAGCTAAAAAAGATATAACAATCGGGGGTTTTTTCTTTTTTTTTAGTAAACTGAATGGGTGGATCTCTAGCTTTATTTGGCACAACCAAAGTGTTCGTATTGCCCTTATCACGCTATGTAGGCCCAAGGAGGAGGGAGTGGATAACATGAGGAAAGATCTACAAAAGCTGGAAGAATCGTCTAATACTTGGCAGCTAAGATTTAATGTGAAGAAGTGCAGTGTCATGCTCTTGGGAAGCCGAAATCCAAGGGAATCATAGGTGATAGGGGGCGAGAGATTGGTGTGCACAGAACAAGAGAAGGACCTCGGAGTGATTGTTTCTGAGGATCTCAAGGTGGCGAAACAGTGTGACAAGGCGGTGGCAAAAGCCAGAAGGATGTTGGGTTTCATACAGAGAGAAATTACCAGCAGAAAGGTGGAGGTACTAATGCCACCGTACAAGTTGCTGGTGAGACCTCACTTGGAATATTGTGTTCAGTTTTGGAGACCATATCTTGCAAAGGATATAAAGAGATTGGAAACTGTTCAGAGGAAGGCAACCACAATGATTTGGCACCTGTGTCAGACGTTTGAGAAGAGACTTGAAAACCTAAATATGTACACTCTGGAGGAGAGGAGGGGCAGGGGAGATATGATTCAGACCTTTAAATACTTAGAGTATTAATGAACAAATAAACCTCTTCCAAAGACTGGGAAGCTGTAAAACTAGAGGGCATAACATGAAGCTGCAAGGGGGTAAACTGAAAGCAATGTCAGGAAATACTTTTTCACTGAAAGGGTGGTGGATGCTTGGAATACCTTCCCAATGGAAGTGGTGGAGGCAAATATAGTGACAAAATTCAAAATGGCATGGGACAGATACAGTGGATCCCTTTATAGCAACTGGATAAAATCAAAATAAACATAACCCTCTCTTATATCTCAACAAATGGGGGGTGACCTACACGGAGCAGTAGATACACCCCTAAACAAAGGCATGGGTAGAGGTGACCTGCACGGACCGGCAGCTGCACCTGCTCTTGCTGCATTGCTGGGCAGACTAGAGTCCCAAGAGTTTTATTTGCACTGGGCGAGAGTAGCTTTGGGGAGCTGTTGGCAGAGTTGTGGGTTCTCTGCAAAATTTTTTCACATCTGGTGGACTTGTCCGTTTGTGATGCCTTTTTGGCGGAACGTGCAAGGCGTTGTTGAGAATATATTGGGGTGATTGAGTTGACACCCTTAGTGTGTGTGTGGTGGGATATTGGCAGGATGTTGCTTTATCCCGAGAGGAGCAAGCCTTGGTTAACCAGCTATTGTTGGCTGCCCATTTTACCATAGCAGCTCATTGGAAGGTGGTTCCTCCATTTGTGCAATGGCTCCAGCAGGTATCCAAGGTTGCCCAGGTGGAAAGACTGTCTTATCTGATGCAGGGAAAAATAGACTTATATAATAATGTTTGGGACAAATATGGAAGTGGCGGGAGGCTTGGGTGGGTCAGTAGGGGTTTGCATGTGTGAAGTTATGTTTAAAGGGTTATATGGAAGCCTTTTTTGTGAGGGGGAGATTTCTTGGGGGGGGGGGGGGTCTTTGTGTTATCTCCTGGGTTTTTTTTTATCTTTGTACCAGTCAGTTGTTCCAGGAACGGGCTGTTTGTTTTGTAATCTGCAGTGTTACAGTTAACTTTATTTGATATTGAAAGTATGCTTGTTTGTCCAGGGCGGTGTACACTACCAGACTGTCTATACTTGAGAAAGAGTTAATTTTCTTTGAAATAAACTTCATATATTTGCTTACTAAGTAGGTGAAGGTTTGCATGTCCTGTAAATAAAGAAAAGGGCAGCTTGTACTCCAGCCTTTTAGTCTCAGGGTTATTAGATATCAAGCAGTCAGCAGTAAACAATTATGTCTTGGAATACATGTATGTCTCCTCATACTGACCTACACTGATTAGAAGTTGACCTATGATGTGATAAATACGTAATACCTGCGTGTAATAATAAAGTGCAATTATGCTGTATCATCCAAAAGAGCCTTATAAATAAAGTAAACCATGGCTAACAGTTAGAGTAAACAAAGAGAACTCGTTTCTATTTGTTTCTCTCCACAAAGCTTTGGTGTATCTATATAGAAGTGTGTGGTATTTTATTGCTGTCTTTGAATTCCTTTCGTATTGCTTTGAATGTAGTTTTCTGTGACTCCAAGAGCCCTGCAGGTTGCTGGTGAGGAGGGGCTAAGAAAGCCCACAGATATATCACTTATTATAAATAATATCTAGGCAGTTAACAATTTAAATAGAAACAAAAATTAAAAAGGAGTAAAAAGACAAGACAGAAAACTAGGAAGAAGGGGGAAGGAAGACCAGGGTTTCAAAACTAACAGCATATTCGTAAACATTAATCACAGAAGGAAGGGATAGTGAACAATATAAGACAGAAGTGATTGAAACAGACTGTGGAGAACATGAAATGTAAGAAGAGGAAATTAGACTTACCTGCTAATTGTTGTTCCTTAAGGAACTCTAGTCCAGTCCCGGAACCATAGAGTTTAGAATCTCCTCCAGCAGCCTTGGAGACTGAAAGACGACATCGCTTTGCTGGCACCAGTATAAGTAGGCAAGGACCGCCCACCTCCTCCAGTACCTACTGACAAAGCAACACTGAGCAGAGCAACAAATAAGTAGGTGAGTAAGGAATATAAACAGCCACTAAACTAGACCCAACATGGGAATGTGAGCTCACATTAAATGCACTCAAGAAAGCATAAAATAAATCTTAGTAAATCTTAGTAAACAGTGCTACAAAGAGGATCCCCATCACGGCTCCACCTTATCCCATTGGGGACCCCCAACCGGACAAATCTGCCCCATCCACTCGTCTCTTCAGGCTGACGAACCCCGAACACCCAGGGTGGGCTCCGGGACTGGACTAGAGTTCCTTAAGGAACAACAATTAGCAGGTAAGTCTAATTTCCTCTTCCTTTGCGTCCCTCTAGTCCAGTCCCGGAACCATAGAGGATGTAACAGAGCAGTGAATATCAACGGGAGAGACCTGCAAGTCCAGCCTGAAGTACCGCTGAACCAAAACGCACATCCCCCACCGCCTGCACATCTAGCCGATAGTGCTTGACAAAGGAATGCAACGAAGACCACGTTGCCACTCTACAAATATCATCGACCGGCACCAAGCTGAACTCCGCCCACGACGACGCCTGCGCCCTAGTCGAATGCGCTCGCAAACCTTCTGGCACCACCTTTCCTTTCACAAGATACGCTGACGCAATCGCTTCCTTCACCCAACGGGAAATTGAGGACTTCGCCACCGCCTCCCCCTTACGTGGACCTCCGAAAGTCACAAACAACCGATCTGATCGACGGAAGGCCTCCGTCCATCCGAGATACACCTTCAGCGCCCTGCGAACATCTAATCGATGCAACCGGCCTTGCGACTGCTCCTTCTGATGGACCGAGAACACCGGAAGCAAAATCACCTGATTAACATGAAACGCTGAGACTACCTTTGGGAGAAATGACGGAACTGTATGGAGAACCACCTTATGTTCGAAAAAAGTCAAATACGGCTCTCTATAGGATAGCGCTTGCAATTCTGAAATCCTCCGTGCGGAACAAATCGCCAACAAGAAGACCGTCTTCAAAGTGAGATCCTTCAGAGAAGCCTTGGACAAGGGTTCAAACGGTGCCTGAAGCAAAGCCGCCAACATCAAGTTCAAATCCCATGCCGGAACCAAGGTACGCCGTGGGGGACGCAAGAGCAGCACGGCCCGCAAAAAACGCTTCACATCGGCATGAACCCCTAAAGGTTGACCGTGGACTTTCCCCCGGTAACAGGAGATGGCCGCCAACTGCACCCTCAAAGAGCTCGCTGCCAATCCCTTGTCCACACTATCCTGCCAAAAGGAAAGGATCTGCGACACTGAGGTCCGCAGACCACGCTCCGCACACCAGGCCTCAAAAATGCGCCAAATCCGAACGTACACCAATGAAGTAGATCTACGACGTGCCTTCAATAAGGTAGAAATAACCGCTGCCGAATAACCTCTAGCGGTCAGCCTAGCCCTCTCAAGAGCCAGGCCGTAAGCGAGAATCAATTCACCTGAGGCATGCGCAACAGACCCTGCCTCAACAGATCCGCCCGCTGCGGTAATCGCCCCGGCTTGTCTGCCAGCAGCCGAACCAGATCGGCATACCAAGGCCTTCTGGGCCAGTCAGGTGCCACCAAAACCACCAGACCGCGATGACGTTATATCCACTGAACCACCCGACCTATGAGCGCCCAAGGCGGGAACACACAGAGGAGCCCCCCTTCCGGCCACTGCTGGGCCAGTGCATCGAGGCCCTCCAACATTCGCTCCCGACGCCCGCTGAAAAAGCGTGACACTTTCGCTGATTCAAAACTCGCCATCAGATCCATTAGCAGAATGCCCCAGCGCCCTACCAGCAGGGAGAACACTTCTGGGTGCAGAATCCACTCCCCTGGATCCACCCTGCGCCGACTGAGAAAATCTGCTTCGACATTGTCCACTCCGGCCACAAGCTGCGCCGAGAGAGCCCTTAAATTCTGTTCGGCCCAATCTAAAAGTCGACCGGCCTCTGCCTCCAGTGCCACACTGCCGGTGCCGCCCTGGTGATTGATGTAGGCTACTGTCGTCGCATTGTCCGACAGAACTCGTACCGCCGCCTGCCGCAACATCTACCGAAACTCTTGAAGGCCAAAAAGACGGCTCTCATCTCCAACCTGTTGATGGACCACTCCGTCTCCTCCTGAGACCAGCGTCCCTGCGCAAACTCCCCCTCGCAATGCGCCCCCCACCCCAGGAGACTGGCATCCGTCGTCAGCAGTCTCCAGGTGGGTGGCTCTAGTGGCATTCCCGCCAAACTTTCCGGCCGCAACCACCAAAGAAGAGCCTGCCGCACCTCCTGAGGGCAACGCAACTGGCGAGACAACGGATCCCGCTGAGGAGACCAACGCCGAAGGAGCGCACTCTGTAACGGCCGCATATGCGCCCTGGCCCACAGCACTACCTCGATCGTCGCTGCCATCGTCCCGAGCAATTGCAGATAATACCACGCGGTCGGCGCCGCTTTCGCTAGAAACCGCCTCACGAGCTCCCGCAACCCCTGAGCCCGCTGGGCTGGCAGAAACTCCGCCGCCTGCTGTGTCTCGAAACGCGCCCCTAAGTATTCCAAGGACTGCGAGGGAACCAGGTTGCTCTTCGCAAAGTTGACCACCCAGTCCAGGGATTCCAACATCTCCACCACACGAGTGGTGGCCGCGGTACTTTCCTCCTGCGACTTTGCTCGAATTAACCAATCGTCCAAGTAGGGATGCACCAGCACCCCCTGTTTGCAGAGCACCGCCGCCACTACCACCATGATCTTCGTGAATGTGCGAGGCGCTGTAGCCAGACCGAACGGCACCGCTTGGAACTGAAAATGTCCCATCGGAACCACAAAGCGTAAAAACCTTTGGTGCTCCCTTCGGACTGGGATATGGAGATAAGCTTCTGTGAGATCCAGCGAGGTCAGGTATTCCCCTGCCCTGACCGCCGCTATGACGGACCGTAGTGTCTCCATATGGAAATGTGTGACCCGGAGACACCGATTTACCCTTTTTAAATCCAGAATTGGTCGAAAAGTGCCCTCCTTCTTTGGCACGACAAAGTAGATGGAGTATCGACCGCACCCGCACTGATCTACAGGAACGGGTACCACTGCCTTGAGCTACAGCAGCCACTGCAGGGTTTCCGAGACTGCCCGGAACTTTCTTGGAGCTCTGCAAGGAGACTGCACAAAGGAATCTAACACGGGCCGATGCAGCTCTAATGCGTAACCCTCTCGAATAACTTCTAAGACCCACTGGTCTGATGTGATTCGGACCCAGGCGGGGTAAAACTCCCGCAATCGAACCCCGACTGGAGTCACCGCCACCTGAGTCCGCCTCACTTCATTGTGACTTCTTAACGGCCGAGGACTGGTAGGGGGCAAAACCCCTACCGGCCCCTCGAAAGCCGCAAAACCCCTGGTTTCTGGTTGGGAACCGCCCTTGCTGCGATTGTATAAAGCGGGAGGCCCGAAATCTATGAAAATCCCTGGGAACCCCCCGGGACCCCGCAGCATTCCTTCCTTGCTTCGGCTTATCCTCCGGAAGACGACCGCCTTTGGACTCCCCGAGATCCTTGACCAGCTTTTCCAAATCGTCTCCAAACAAAAGCTTACCCCTAAAGGGCAATTTGCTGAGGCAAGCCTTAGACGACGAGTCCGCTGCCCAATTACGCAGCCAGAGGTACCGTCGAGCCGCTACCACGGAGGCCATACTCTTAGCCACACCGCGGATGAGATCATAATGAATATCCGCCAAGTATGCGGTTCCCGATTCTAGGCGCGCTACGTCCTCTAACTGTTCTCCCAAGTGATCCCCCTGCAACCGTTGAGACCACCGCAAACAGCCTCTCGCCACCCACGCCCCCGCTATCGAGGCCTGCATCGAGAGGGCACAAACATCGAACACCTTCAACAATGTATCCAATTTTCTGTCCTGTACATCCTTCAGCGCCGCGGCTCCTTCCACCGGAATCGTAGTCTTCTTAGTAACTGCCAATACCGCCGCATCTACCTTGGGCGACCAAAACAGTTCTCTATCCTGATCGGACAACGGATACAGCTGCGCCAAGGCCCTGGAACCTTTAAGAGCCAACTCCGGCAAATCCCACTCTTCCTGAATCATGCTCCTAAAAAACTCTATGGACAGGAAAGACCCTATGGGACGTCCGAATCGCCTGCAACAACGGATCCTCCAAGGACTCCTCCGCCACTCCCTCCGAGGGCATATTCAAAGTCTTAAGGGTCTCGGTAATCAAGGCCGACAACTCTTCACGTCGAAACACCCTGACTACCCTGCTCTGCTGCTCTTAGTCAGGCAGCTCTCCTTCCTCCAACTCTTCCCCCGAGAGCTCTTCCATCTCTGCGTCAAGGTCCCCAAGACCTTCCCCGACGCGAGACGGAGGGCTATCCTCCCCAGCCACCCTGTTTCTCTTGGCCGGAAGAACGCCCTCCGCCGACTGATCCAAAGAAACCTGGCGCTTTTGCTGAAGTGACCCCGGAGGAGAAGCCGCCAGCGTGGGCTGCAACAAGGCAAACGCCTGCTGCATGAGAGAAAAGAAATCTGGTGGGATCGTTGGCCCCAGCCCCCTAGGCCCTGCTCCCGAGTCCTAGAAGACCCCTTCCGGGATGACAGCCCCAGTAGTGGATCCGCGGGATCAAGGAGTGGGGGCAAGCCGTCTGCCCCCTCTGGTGGCACAGCCCCCCGATTTCCTGAGGAACCCTCAGTTGCTCTCTCCATGATCTGAGCTTCACGAGTGCAAGACCCACACCCCCCCCCCTGAGTCTAGCACCGTGCCCTTTTTCACGCCACACACCAAACATCTGGGTTTCGCCGGCATACCAGCCCAAGGCCGCGGATATACCACCGCAGACCCCAGACAAGGAGCATAAGCGAGGAGAGCCCCCTCCCGGCCAGCAGACCCTAGCCTCTGGCGCCTGCCTGCCGCGGGATTCCTGCGCTGTTTTTTTTTTGTTTTGTTTTTTAAACGCGCTCTTCACTACAAGCCTTTTGGCCCGGTTACAGCATGCTCCCCGAAGCCACTAACCGCTGAAAAGAAAAGCAAAAAAGAAAAGGAAAGGCAAAAAAGAAAACTTAAACTTAAAGCCATAACAACGCCGATGCCTGTAAAATGGCCACCGCCGCTGCTGTTTCCCGCGCTGAAACACGTGGCGGATTCCCCCTCCTCAAAACAAGCACTCCGAGAACGAAATGCAGCTCCCCCCAAGAAATTCAGCAAATGGAGCGCTTACCAGCTCAAATCCTCACCGAACTCATGCCCCGGTGAAGAGAGAGTCTGCAGCCGCGTCGGAGCTCAGCCGGTCTGCGGCTTCCGCTCCAGCGCCGTCCTTTTCTTTGAGGAAACTGCTGCCTGTCGCCGGCTCGCTTCAGGACGGCGGTATCTGCAATGAGGCCTACCACCTGCTCCTCACCCTTAATTGCGGGTTCAGGAGCAGGGAGGCTGACATAGAAAGAGGCTGAACCCTTCTCTCCCCAATGCTCGTTTAGACAACGGGGAAGAAAAAAGGGGGGGGGGGGGAAAGGGGGAAGAAAAAAAAAACCGAGAGAGAGATGGAGCCAAATGATGGGATCCCCAGCTAGGGCACTGCTCCTGCAAAACAAACAGAAAAAAGGAAGCTAAAGAGAACCAAAATAAACCAAACACCCCTTAAAAATTTAAAGGGACCTAAAAATCCTAGCTCTGCTTATTTGTTCTAACTGAGCCCAAGGCTCAGAATCTCCTTCAGCTACTTGGAGACTGAAAGTACTGGAGGAGGTGGGCGGTCCTTGCCTACTTATAGTGGTGCCAGCAAAGCGATGATGTCTTTCAGTCTCCAAGGCTGCTGGAGGAGATTCTAAACTCTATGGTTCCGGGACTGGAGGGACGCAAAGGAATAAGGAGTTTAAATCTAATACAGTAAGTGATGAGAAGCCAGTGTTCGATAATGAATAAAGGAGTAATACTATCAAATCTTTTAGCACCATGAAGAAGTTTGATAGCAGTGTTTTGAATTAACTGTAAATGTTGTATTGAAGTCTTTAAAAGAAGGGAATTAGCATAGTCAAGACCAGTTATAACAAATGAAAGTATAAACAAATGGTAAGTTTTAAGATCAAGAAATTTCCTAATGGAGCAAAGCTGTCGAAGAATGGAAAAACATTTTTGAATAATGCGAGAGATGTGTTGCGACAATGAAAGACGGCAATCAAAAGTTATTTCAAGAATTTTAACAGTCTTGAAGCAGAATAGAAGTACCATATTTTGATGGAAGTACAGAAAGTGCAGGGGAAATATCATTAGAGAAAAGCAAAGCTGCAGTTTTTGTCATCTTAAGTTTAAGACCACACAATGTCCCAAATTGGGCTAGTGACTTGTTATTAAGTTTAAGGCCATGCAAAGCCAACCAGTCAGTGATTCGGTCATTTTTGAGATACAATAGAGATACGCACTCAACATGTCAAAATTGGCCAACAGACTTCTAAGCTATATAGAGAAGCTTACCACAGGGATCATCTCTCTCAGCACTCCTGTTTGATATTTATCTTCAGCCAATTTGTAGTAGCTTCAAGAAATTTAAAGTAGAATACCACATTTATGTGGTTGGATCAAAGCCCTCGGGACGTCTGACTTCTGAAGTAGCTGTGCATGAAATGAGAGTCAGAAACTGTAAAGATGTCTTACACATTGGAACATGGAACGTACGAAGCATGAACCAAGGGATGTTGGAGGTGGTCAAGAATGAAATGCAACGTGTACAACTTGATCTGTTGGGTGTCAGTGAAATGAAATGGACTGGCATCGGTCACTTTGCACCAGATGATCACATGGTCTACTATGCTGGAAATGAAAGACAAAGAAGAAATGGTGTTGCATTTATAATAAAGAAGAAACCTGCAAGAACTTTAATGAAATACAATGCAGTCAGCGAACGCTTAATCTCTATTCGTCTACGAGGAATGCCTATCAACACAACTCCACAAAAGCCAGATGGTTCACCCCCACCCTCAGGAAACTAAAAACCAAACTCAGAAGAGCGGAAAGAAGATGGAGAAAAACCAAAACAGAGGACAACAAAACAGACTACATATACGAACTAGATGCATACCATGCAGAAACAGACAAGGCAAAAAAGGCCTATCATTCGAAGATCATAAACACATCAATAAACAGACCACGAGAACTCTTCGAGATTGTCAAAAAACTGACAAAAACGCCCAGCCATTCCGACCAACTGCCAAACATCCCGCCAGAATTACTAGCGCAACAATACAAACAGCTTCAGCCACCACAAAATCCACAATTAAACACAGACACAACAGCAACAAACCCCACCACCATTAACAGAGACTGGAGCACTTTCAAAACGATCACAAAAGAAGAAATACCATCCACCCTCTCTCGCCTGAATACCACCACCTCTCCTATAGACCCCTGCCCTACAGAATGGATAAAGAAAACCAAAGAAGACCTGCGCACGCCATTAACCCGCATTGTTAATGAATCCCTCAGCCAAGGACGGATGCCAGACCTCCTCAAAACGTCAATCATCCGACCAACCCTAAGAAAACACAACCTGGATCCCCTCGACCCCGCCTCCTACAGACCTATAGCAAGTCTCCCGTTCACCACCAAAATCATTGAGAAGGTAGTCCAGCAACAGCTCCAAGAACATTTGGATACCAGCAACATACTGGACCCACAGCAATATGGCTTCCGTCCACTCCACGGAGTCGAGACCCTCATGACAACATTAATGAACACCCTCATCATAGGAACTCAAACCAAACACTCTGGATATGCCATGATCTTCCTAGACATATCAGCAGCCTTCGACACCATCTCCCACGACATCCTCATACACAGACTACAAGCAATTGGCATCAAAGATACCGTACTTCAATGGTTCCACTCCTACCTAACCAACAGACAACAACTGATCCGCACAAACATATCAACCTCACCCCCCTTCCAACAACACCAAGGAGTACCCCAAGGATCCACACTATCTGCCATGCTCTTCAACATCTATCTACAACCACTCTGCACAATCATACACACACACAACATCAACTATCACATCTATGCAGATGACATAATGCTCTATGTACCAATCACAATCTCTAACCCAACAAATAAACACCTAACAGAATGCTTCACAGAAGTATCCAGCTGGCTACAAAGGAACAACCTATCCATCAACATAAAGAAAACAGAAGCCCTTATAGTAACAAAGGACCCAGACTTCACCCCACCTTCACACCTCAACATTAGAACCACACAAATACAAATACACCCCACATATAAAGTATCTAGGAATCATCATAGATCAAGCACTCACACTCAAGCAACAAATCAAAAAGACCACTGGAACAATATTCCACAAAGCCAAAACAGTACAATGCCTCAGACCTCTCCTTGAACCACAGGACTTCAGAACAGTGATGCAAGCCATGACACTCCCCCACCTGGACTACTGCAATATAATCTACCACGGACTACCAGCCACCCACACCAATCCACTCCGAACTGCCTTAAATACCACAGCAAGGATTATCCAGAAAGCAAAAAAACGAGACCACATCACCCCTGTCCTAAGAGAGCTGCACATACTCCCCCTCGAAGCAAGAACCAAATACAAAGCCGCCCTACTTACCCATAAAGCTCTCTACCAGACTCGGACCTCGCAGCTCCGCACACTACTACCCCGACCAACCCACAACAGAAAAACCAGACAAACCTCCAACAACTCCCTCACCATCCCCCATAAACAAACCAAATGCAATCAACGGACCTGCAACAGAGCCTTCGAACTCTATGCACCATCCCTCTGGAACTCTCTACCAAGTCACATCAGATGCAATAGAGACCCCTCATCGTTCAGGAAACAGCTAAAAACCACCCTATTCCAGGAATACCTCGGACCAGAAACAAGCATCCACCTCTGACAAGCACCCAACCCCCCCCCCCAAGTTCACCTCCATGAACATATGCTCTAAGAGACTGTAACACAACATTTATGTCGATGTCCCAAGTATTTGTTAAAATCATTAATGTTGGACTCTTGGTGATAGCCCCCACCCCCAGAAGCTGATCATTGTCCCCCCCCCCCCCCACTCAATGTTGCACCGCTTTGACCCGGAGAAAGGCGGGATATAAATACAGTTAAATAAATAAATAAATAAAATAAAACTATAATTCAAGTATATGCCCCAACAACAGCTGCAGAAGAGAATGAAATTGAAGAGTTCTATGAACAAGTACAAGCTGAAATTGACAGAACATGCAAACAGGATATCCTGATAGTCATGGGTGACTGGAACGCAAAGGTGGGCAACAAAGAAGGCGGCAAAGTAGTTGGAAAATATGGACTTGGCAACAGAAATGAAGCTGGAGAAAGACTGATAGAATTCTGCAAGACCAACAATCTATTCATCTCAAACACCTTCCAACAACACAAGCATCGACTGTACACATGGGCTTCACCCAATGGATTGTATAAAAATCAAATTGACTACATCTGTGGAAGTCAACGATGGAAAAGCTCTATAACATCAACAAAGACAAAACCTGGCACTGACTGTGGTACAGATCATCAACTACTAGTATGCAAACTCATGCTAAAGTTGAAAAAGAACAAACCACTCATGAATGCAGCAAAATATGACCTTGAGAATATACCACTGGAATTTAAAGACTGCCTGCAAAATCGATTTGCTGCTTTAGATACAAATGACAGAGCTCCAGAAGAGTTATGGAATGACATCAAGAAGGTTGTGTTGGAAGAAAGCGAGAAGTCTCTACAGAAGGTGAAAAAGAAAAAAACGGCCAAAATGGATGATGGAAGAAACTCTGAAAATTGCCCAGAAACGCAGAGAAGCTAAAGCCAGAGGAGAAAGGAAGACAATCACAGAACTCAACAGAGATTTCCAACGTGCAGCAAGACAAGGCAAGGAAAAATACTACGACGACGCGTGCAAGGAAATAGAAGCAGAAACTATTAGAGGAAGAACAAGATCAGCTTTCCTAAAGCTACGAGAGTTAAAGAAAAAGTTCCAGCCTCGAAATGGAATATTACAAGATGCTCAAGGTTCTATGTTGAATGATGCTGAGAAGATCAAGAAAAGGTGGAAGGAATATACAGAGTTTTTATATGATAAAAATCAAGTGGACCAACAGCCGTTTCAACCTGTACCTTATGATCGGAACCATTGGTGATGAAAGAAGAAGTTGAAGCAGCATTGAAAGCCTTATCAAAGAACAAAGCACCAGGCATTGATAGCATTCCCATAGAAGTATTACAGCAATCTGGTGCAGCTGTTACCGTACTTACAAGGCTCTGCCAAGAAATATGGAAGACAACATCATGTCCAACTGACTGGAAAAGATCTGTGTTTATACCAATACTAAAGAAAGGTGATCCAACTGACTGTGGAAATTATCGCACAATCGCTCTGATCCCACAGGCCAGCAAGATTCTACTGAAGATTATTCAAAAGAGACTACAACCATAACTGGAACAAGAACTACCTGACGTGCAAGCAGGGTTCAGGAAAGGGCGAGGAAGGAGAGACATCATTGCGGATGTGAGATGGATCCTTGAAAAGACTAAAGAATACCAAAAGGATATCTATTTGTGCTTTATTGACTATAGCAAGGCTTTTGACTGTGTAAACCATGAGAAACTCTGGGCCACATTAAGAAGCATGGGTATACCAGAACACCTGATCGTACTCTTCCACAATCTGTACATTTTTTTTTTTACTTTATCATTTTTTATTAATTTTCATACATTAAACAAAAAGCAAAATGCACTTAGAAATCACTGGCAAAACAGGAAAAATAGTCATCATAATACAAATAGGAAATAATACACCATTAGCCATACTTAAGCCCACTATTATTAAAACGGGAGGCGGCTACAGGAAACAAAAACAAAAAAGGCAAAATAATTACATAGCAGTGAGAGACCTATACGTCAGCCGAATGGGAATCAGCAACAGTCACAGAATTTTCCCTAGCCACAAGAAACTCCAGCAGTTGATTGGGTTCAAAAAACAAATATAACTTTTCTTTATAGGTAACATGACACTTAGCTGGAAACCTCAACAGAAAAGACCGGCCAAGGGAAAGGATCCTGGGTTTCAACCTCAGAAATTCCTTCCTCCTTAGCTGGGTATCCCTAGCAAGATCGGGGAAAATACGAACATATGAACCCAAAAATTGCACACGGAAATTTCTAAAATATGACCTTAAAATTAAAGATTTATCTGATTCAAGAGCCAACGTAACCAGGAGAGTGGTGTGAGCTGTAACCAGCTCCAAAGAGCTCTCCAAGAACCCAGTGAGGTCTCCAGACACTATAGGAGCCTCAGCAAGTGCCTCCTGATCCCCTCGGCCAACCCCAAGATATTGCACCCTGGTCAATGGTGGTAGGTGCTCCTCAGAGATCTTCAAAACCTCACGGAAGTACCTACGAACCATCTCCATTGGGGGAATACAAGGGAGATCTAGGAAAATTAATCAGTCTCAAATTGTTCTTCCGAACTTGATTTTCCAGATATTCCAATTTCCTAGAGGACACATTTCTATCTTTAATATGGGCACCGTGCAACTCACGGAGCTGTTCAAGATTCTCTTCCATCTGCACCATCTTCCCAGCTTGCTCCCGCTGAACTCTAGAACTTTCTTGAAATTGAGTACGAAGAAAAACAGTTTCAGTACTTACTAACGATGAAATAGACGCCAAGGAAGAATTCAAAGTGGCTATTGCATCCCATAGCACCTCCAGCGTAACATTTTGGGGCTTCACCAACACACCAGCACCTCCAATAGGTATCAAAGGACTGCCTGTCTGGGACGGGTCGTCCCCCCACGAAGACAGCTCCTCCGATCTCACTCTTCCTCCAGACGGCAAAAACAGAAGTGTACCAGCCACTACGGAGGCCTCTTCACTCCCCCGAAGCGGCGTACTAACATTCACGCTGCTGGGAAGCACTCCCAAGGCCTCTGAAACACTTCCGGAGCATGGCTGGGGGAGCCTGTTGCTCAGGGGAAAGCACTACCCCTGACGTGCTCAGATCCGGACTACTTGCCAGAGCTGCCGAAGACGCTGCTTCAGCCGCGAGGATCTCAAAACCGCATGTTCGAAGCGTTCTCTGTCCGGCCAAGATGGTCTGTGCCTCACTCGAGGGTAAGGAGGCTTGCTTGCGCTTCCTACGTCCCATCTCCACCTCTGAATGAACAAGTCGGCACGATTCAGAGCGCCCTACAAACAGCCGTATCACTCGTGGCTGATCACCGCGGCCATCTTGCCTCCCCCCACAATCTGTACATTGATCAAGAAGCAACAGTTCGAACGGAACAAGGAGAAACAGAATGGTTTAAAATAAGCAAAGGTGTAAGACAAGGCTGCATACTTTCCCCCTACCTGTTTAATTTATATGCAGAACAAATCATCAGAGAAGCAGGATTGTATGAAGACAACAGAAGTGTGAAGATTGGTGGAAGACTCATCAACAACCTTCACTGTGCTGATGATACCACATTACTGGCTGAAAGTGAAGATGATCTGAAACATTTGCTTCTCACAATCAAAGAACATAGTCTCAAAATGGGCCTGCACCTTAATGTAAAGAAGACAAAGATCATGACAACTGGCATAATCAACAGAAACATAGAAACATAGAAACATGATGACAGAAAAAGACCACAAGGCCCATCTAGTCTGTCCTTCCATAACAACAACTACAACAGTCCACTTTCTACCTTTAGAGATCCTCTGTGTTGGTCCCATGCTTTTTTGAATTCAGTTACTGTCCTCATCTCTACCACCTCCACTGGGAGACTATTCCACGGATCCACTACTCTTTCCGTAAAGAAATATTTCCGCATATCACTCCTGAATCTATCTCCCTTCACCCTCATCCCATGTCCCCTCGTAGCAGAACTTGCTTTCAATTGAAAGAGGCTCTCTCCCTGAACATTTATGCCACGGAGGTATTTAAACATTTCAATCATATCACCTCTATCCCGCCTTTCCTCTAAGGTGTACATATTAAGATCCTTAAGTCTGTCCTCATATGCTTTATAATGAAGCCCATTAATCATTTTAGTAGCAACCCTCTGCACCGACTCCATCCTGTTCACATCCTTTTGAAGGTGCGGTCTCCAGAATTGCACACCATACTCCAAATGAGGTCGCACCAAAGACTTATACAGAGGTATTATCACCTCCTTTTTTCTGCTAGCCATTCCTCTCCGTATGCACCCAAGCATCCTTCTAGCTTTTGCCGTCGCCTTTTCTACCTGTTTAGCTACTTTAAGATCATCAGACACAACCACGCCTAGGTCCCGCTCTTCTTTAGTGGACAAAAGTACTTCACCTCCTATACTGTATTGCTCCCTTGGATTGCTGCAGCCCAAATGCATGACCTTACATTTTTTAACATTAAATCCCAGCTGCCAAATTCTAGACCATTCTTCAAGCTTAGCTAGATCCCTCCTCATGTTATCTACACCTTCCTGGGTGTCTACTCTATTACAGATTTTGGTATCATCCGCAAAGAGGCAAACCTTACCCGACAGCCCTTCCGCTGTATCACTAACAAAGATGTTAAAAAGAATCGGACCAAGGACAGATCCCTGGGGCACACCACTGGTAACATCCTCCTCAGAGTGGGCTCCATTTACTTCTACTCTTTGTCGCCTCCCACCCAACCAATTTCTAACCCAAGCAGTAACTTTAGGGTCCATCCCTAGGGTGCTCAGCTTGTTTATAAGTCGCCTGTGAGGAACAGTGTCAAAGGCTTTACTGAAATCTAAATACACCACATCTAGAGCTCTCCCTCGGTCCAACTCCCTGGTCACCCTGTCAAAGAAATCGATCAGATTTGTCTGACAAGACCTGCCTCTGGTGAATCCATGCTGCCTCGGATCCTGTAATCCGCCGGACTCCAGAAACCTCACAGGTTCATCATTGAAGGAGAAGAAATTTAAATCGTGAACAACTTTAACCTACTTTGATCAACTATCAAGAAAGAAGCAACAAGCAGTCAAGAAATCAGGCGACGCATTGCTCTTGGCAGAATGGCTATGAAAGACCTAGATAAGATTCTCAAGAGCAGAGATGTCTCTCTCCATACAAAGATTTGACTTGTTCAAGCCATGGTATTTCAATAACATCATATGGATGTGAAAGCTGGACAGTGAAAAAGATAGGAAGAAAATTGATGCCTTTGAATTATGGTGCTGGCGGCAAATATGTGTATACCGTGGACTGCCTAAAGAACAAACCAGTCTGTACTAGAGGAGATCAAACCTAAGCTTTCTTTAGAAGCTCCGATGACAAGACTTCGACTTTCATACTTTGGACACATCATGCGAAGAGAGAGATCATTAGAGAAAGACATCATGCTTGGCAAGATAGAAGGTCAACGCAAAAGAGGAAGGCCAGCAATGAGATGGATCGATACAATAACAGCAGCTACGGGTACCAGTCTATCAACAATGAGCCGCCTGATTAAAGACCGAACACAATTTAGGATAGCTATCCAGAGGGTCGCCATGAGTCGACTCCGACTCGATGTCACTTAACAACAACAACCACATTTATGCGGCTGATATAATGCAGTATCTACTTGTTTTTTTATTTATTTATTTTACATTTCTTATATACCGCCTTTCATGATATCAAGGCGGTTTACAATGAACATTGTTGACACTGCCATCCCTGTTGTCCACCAGATTACATCTTATTTCAGTATAGCTTCAGAATGGCTGAACTCTCATAACTTAAAGATTAACTTTAAGAAAATTGAGATACTATACATTACTAGGAACCATGGCTTTATTCCTCCCCCTATATTGCATCTTAAAGAGGCTGACCTAGTGGTAAAAAACAAAATTGAATATCTTGGGGTTACCCTAGACCAGGGGTGGGCAATTCTGGTCCTGGAGGGCCGTAGACCTGTCAGGTTTTCATGATGTCCCTAATGAATATTCATGAGATCTATTTCCATACAATGGAAGGCAGTGGATGCAGATAGATCTCATGAATATTCATTAGGGACATCATGAAAACCTGACTGGTCTGCGGCCCTCCAGGACCGGAATTGCCCACCCCTGCCCTAGTCCAAACACTCAGCATGGCCACGTACATAAAATTGACCATCAGTGCAATCTGTTACAAACTAAGGATGATCCAGCACCTGAGATCTATGCTTTCAAGCTATGATTTCAGATCTATTCTCCAAGCAATAATCACACCTCACTTTGATTATTGCAATAGCATCCTCCAAGGTCTCCCAAAACAATTGATAAATCAGCTACAGTTGGCCAACATGTAACTGTGCCTTTAATTTCGAAGGTACATATTTCTGTTCATATTACCCCCATTTTATATAATCTACATGGTTGCCAATTCAAAGCCGTATTAAATACAAATCTTTAGTGATCACTTTCAAGCTGTTAAGGAACATAGCTCCATCCCACCTCTCCACACTTATCAGCACACATTCAAATGAAAGAGTAAAAAGAGGACACTCACAGAACACACTATTTGTCCCACCAACTTTTGTAATTCCACCCGATCGACCAGTAATAAATAGAGCATTTACTTACGTTGCTGTCATGCTCTGGAACTCCCTTCCTGAAAATCTAAGAAGCATAGATCTGTCAACATTTCGTAAGGAATTTAAAACACATCATTTATTTAACATTTTGGAAATCCTCTGCAACAAAAATATATCCAATCTAAGCTCTCACCTCAGCCATACCCTACAGATCTCGTCATCTTCTGAATCCCTTACACAGTTGGTTGAAGTCATATACTCATTGTAAATATGTTTTATGTAATTAGTTACATTGAGTGCATATACACTCTATATGTCACATGTAAATAGTTCACATTGAAATCCGACATATATCCTGTTGCATTAGATTATAATGCTACATTTTAAAGTTATCTTCAAAATTATATTTGAGTTTGATATAATTGATTCGTTCATTGTAAACCGCTTTGATTTCTGGAAAAGGTGGTATAAAAAAACTCTTAAATAAATAAAACAGTAGAAATCAGTGCAGAAAAACAAGCAGGGAGATGAAAAGAAAAAGCTGTACATCATTGGCATATATGAAAAAAATGTCTAACAAATGAATCAAAAAGCCAAAGGAGCAAGGAAAATATTAAAAAGAATAGGACCCAATACAGTACCCTGAAGAACATCACAGTGAATGGTTTGAGGGGCGGAAAGTGAATAAGACCAGAAAATCTTACCAGTTAGACAAAATTTTAAAAAAATCCTGATTTTTCAGGATTACTCAAATCAGGTTGCAGCGCATCATTAACATTTCTCTGCCGTGTGCCAGTGGCTATATGTGGGAAATGTTCGTCACCCTACAATTCCCCGTGGAGCTCTTGGAAGCATTTCCAGGTGTCTCTTGTAATTGTATCTTGTGGCAAGCAAAATCAGAATAATTGGTTGAGCAGCTGCTCATTATGTGGGATATATGCAGAGTAATAATACAGTCTAGGAAGTGTGAGTATTCCAGCCTTTTAATTATTTTGTTATCTTTGGGGTTAACACACTGAGGGCACTTTGGTGCTCATGGAATGACTTTTACTCTGTCAAGCCTCCAGGATATGAAGCCACACCTGTCCTATTTTTGAGGCACCAATTATCCTTTAAACCAAGGGTTCCCAAACCTGTCCTGGGGCCTCCCCAGCCAGTCGGGTTTTCCAGATATCCACAATGAATATGCATGAGAGAGATTTACATACAATGGAAGAAGGGCATGCAAATCTCTCTCATGCATATTCATTGTGGATATCCTGAAAACCCTGCTGGCTGGGAGGCAGGTTTGGGAGCCCCTGCTTTAAGCCTAGGAGGGGTGAGGACTTTGTTAAACCTCCCAATAGTGTAGGAGCCAGTTGCAGTGTATAGTAACCTGGATTGGCTTATGTATTATAGCTAAGACTGCACAATTCCATTGACAGAGAGTTCATGAATGGAATGGGGGGGGGGGGTGAGAATTCAGTCTAGGGTGGGAAATGGAGGGGATGGCTAGGGAGGTCAGGGTGGACTAACCTTGGATATAAAGTGCTGAGGAGACTGGATGGGGGGGGGCTGACACATTGTTGTATCTTCAAGGAGGCTTCAGGTAAGAGATGGAAGAGGCCTGGAGGGTCTCGCAGGCACAGAGGAGGGAAGAGTGGAGGGAATTTGGGGAAGGGTTTTAGGATGGGATGGGAAGGAAGAGGGATGCTTAGGGATAGTTGTACTCTCCCCCACTCCCCCGCCCCTTGCAGGAATGCTGGTGGAAGTCTCCCACACAGCTTCAAGCTGCTTGGAGGGGACATTAGTTAAAAGATAAATAAAGTAGGGCAAAATGGACATATTTTTCAATGGAGAAAGGTGACTAGTGCAGTACCTCAGGGATCTGTGCTGGGCCCGCTGCTTTATAGCATATTCATAAATGACTTGGATATGGGAACAACAAGAGAGGTGATCAGATTTGCAGATGACACAAAATTATTCAAATTTGTTAAAAACACAAGAGAATTGTGAAAAATTGCAAGAGGGCCTTGAGAAATTGGAAGACTGGCAGATGAAATTTAATGTGGACAAGTGTAAAGTTACTTACGGAAGAAGAACCCAAACTACAGTTCACAATGCAAGGTTCCACATTAGGAATCATAACCCAAGAAAATGATCTCGGCGTCATCATGCATAATACATGCAGTGGCGGCTAAAAAAGCCAAAAGAATGCTAGGAATCATAAGGAAAGGAATGGAGAATAAAACCAAAGATGATATAATGCCTTTGTTTCACTCCATGGTGCAACTGCATCTTGAATATTGTGTGCAGTCCTCGTTAACATATCTAAAAAAAGATATAGCAGAATTAGAAAAGATATAGAGAAGAGCGACCAAAATGATAAAAGGGATGGAAGGATACCCCTATGAGAAAAGGCTTGGAAGGTAGGGCTCTTCATTGTGGAAGAGAGACAGCTGAGGGAAGATATGATAGAGGTTTATAAAATAATGAGTAGACTGCAATGGGCAAACATAGATTGGTTGTTTACTCCTTCAAGAAGTAGGAAGACTAGGGGACATACAATGAAGCTACAGTGTAGCGCATTTAAGACTAACCAGAGAAAATGTTTTTTATCTCAGTACATAGTCGAACTCTGCTATTTGTTGCTAGAGGATGTAGGAAAAGCTGATAGTGTAGCTGTGTTTAAAAGAGGTTTGGATAAGTTCTAGGAGGAAGAATCCATAAACCATTATTAAAATGGACAGGGGAAATCCACTGCTTTCCCACGGGGATAAGCAGCATGGAATATGTTTACCTATATGTTAGGTAATTGTGATCTGGATTGGCCACTCTTTGAAACAAGATACTGGATTTGACGGACTTTGGTCTGACTCAGTATGACATTTCTTATGTTCTTATGTATGTAGGACAGAATGAAGGGCTTTATGGGTCCAGTAGTAAGATCTTTTAAACTTAATTCTGTATATATGATGGGTAACCCATGTTTGAGGACTATTATCCTGTTTGTTCTTGGAGAAAGTAAAATTGCTTATCTATAGCAAGTCACTTAACCCTCCATTGCCTCGGAAGAAAGGCCTGGCAATCTACTTCCGGTGACACTGCCAAGAAAACCCAGGAGCTTCTGGGTCGCCAGGAGTCAGGACTGACTCGAAGGCACACATTGCATTGCATACTAGGTGTTCTTTGAGGACAACATCTATATCAGTACTCATAGAGCTCCCATCTCATCGAAGATTTTAATTCTCCAGTGAAATCTATATGCGCAACTATGAGGGGTCCCATGCACCCACCATGATGTGGTGTGTGCTCGTGTTCGCTAAACCATGTTTGAAAGCTGTGGCTGTGGTTCCATTCATTGTCCATGTGTAGGTACTGATTATCCTGCTGTTCTCAGACAATATCTGTTATAAGAAAGTAATTTTGCTGTCTGAGTTACGACCATTTTTCATCCTGACATTGAGTTCTGGCTTGAATAAGTTCCGCATGAAGCTCTTGCACATGAAATTCTGATGTAAACTTGGAGGATATTTTAATAACATTTTGCTTTTAATTTGGTTTTGATTTCAGGCTCATGGTTTTGAGATCTTATGCACAAGGCCTGGTGTCTGTGCCACCTCTGTTCCTGCGAACCAGACATTGCAAGGTCCCCTCTGGAATGGCTTCTTACGCAGCCTGCAGAATAATGAGTATTTCAAGGTGAAAGCTTTGCTATTTCCTGCATGATTCAGCAGTATAAAACCAGTTATTTGATACTTTTTCCCCCTAGGGGCTGTATGATTATTATAATGATCATGATTCATATATGGGATGATATTCAAAGCCCTTAGCCAGTCAGCTAATGGGTGGTTGGCAATGATATTTGGCGGTGCTATGTGGATAGTACCACTGAACATCTCTACAGACTGCCCCAGTACTATCTGGTTAGTGCAGGGGCAGTCTGGGGGTGGAACCAACAGTGCTGGCACGTACCTGGCTAACATGATTTTCAGTGGCTCTTGTCCAGACAACTTAAGTTGCATGAAAAGCAGACCTAAATTGTAATCCAGGTAAGTGCCAGCTGAACATCGCACTAACCGGGTAAATGCAGTTAATGCTGCTTAGCAAGCTATTCAGTGGCATTTCCTATCCTGGATACTGCCGCTGAATTTCCTGCTGATATTTAAATGTCACGGCTGACCACAGTAGTGTTTGACTATCAGCAGTTTGGAAAATAGAGCCCGTAATGTATATCAGATGGACATAGTGCTATACAGGGAGACATAATAAGCAGTCCCTGCTCCTTGGAGGTCACAGTCTTAGGGCAGACAGGACATTAGCAAAGTATTGGGTAACATGGTGTACCTCAAGGCTCCTCACTCTCTGCCCTTCTATTCAACATATACATGCAACTCATATGTGAAGTAATCCGCTCCTTCAACGTCTCATGTCTAATCTATGCCGATGATCCCATTCCATTCATCCCATTCTCGATTGACAATCCGGATTTCTCCCCACTAATAAAATGCTTCGAGGCTGTAACGGACTGGTTCCACGCACAGGGCCTCAAGATAAACTTCAGCAAAACAGACGTACTCTTCATTACAAGAAATCAATCTTTCTCCCCTCCACCGGCAATAAAGACAAGAGACGCTGAGCTCACAAGCAAACCCACTATCCGCTACCTCGGCGTCACATTAGACCAGCAACTCGAGTTCAAAACGCACATCAGCAACATCATCAGGCAGATCCACCATAAAATACGAACATTGAGACATCTCCAACCCCTATTGCCACCAGACGACTTCAGGACAGTCTTTCAGGCCCTTGTGACCCCCCACTTTGACTATGCCAATGCGATCCTTCATGGCCTACCCAAGAACACATTAAGCGCGTTACAACTAGCAATGAATACCGCGGCACGCTTCCTACACGGAGCCTCCAGAGGAGACCATTTTACCCCGATTCTAAAGGACTTGCACTGGCTACCAGTTTACTGTCTGACCACATATAACGTACTCCTGATGACTTTTAAGGCCATCAACAACATGTCCTCCTCCTCCCTAACAGATCTGCTCCAACCTCCCCCAGCAAACAGAGCAAGGAGGTCATTCGCCATCAATACCCTTCAGACCCCCAACGAAATAACTAAATGCACCCAAGCAACGAAGAGCAGAGCTTTTAAGTTTTATGCTCCCATCTGCTGGAATGCGCTCCCAACCTCTATTCAAGCAATTACCGATATTGCTCAGTTCAGAAAAGCGCTAAAACACCACCTCTTTCTCCTACACTACTCACAGCCCAACCTTAGCCACCTTTCACCCAGCTAAACAATGATAAACCACAAGACAATTCATAGCTATAATGTACATAGTTGTAGATACTGTAAATAGTTCCCCCAGTTTGAAATCCAAGTTGTATCTCCCGTTCACTGTAAGTGTATAACAGACATCCTGAGATGCATAGTTGTTACCTGTAAACCGCACTGATTTTAAAGAGCGCGGTATAGAAAAGCAATAAAAAAATAAATAAAAATAAAAAATTAGCAAAGTATTGGGTAAGAGAGTCAGCCATCACAGAGAAAATGGGCTTAAACTCAAGAGGGGCAGTTTTAATAGCATATCTTTAGATATAATGTTTTGAATTTGAACATACCAAAGAGAACTCTGGTTCTGTAATCAGCCTTTTCTCGTATAGGAGGGCATTTTGTGGGTACTTTGTCACTGAACACCAGTGGGAAGAAAGCTATGGGACAGAAACATACACTATGATAACAGAAAACTTATTTCCTTGTTGTCCCTCCTGTCCAATCCAGTCCAGACGTGTGGGCCATGTCCCTTCTACAGCAGATGGAGTCTGAGAAGCCCTGGTTTTGATGATGTCGCACTATACGGGGCCTTGTGCACGTCTGAACAAGCCAGTATTTCTCATTCTCCAGCAGATGGTGATGTTCCTGTGCAGTCTGAGCTTCTGTGTGACTGGGGGGGAAAAATTCTTATTTTGAAGCTTTTGCTGTTGAGAAGAATTTGAATATTGGAGCTTAGTCAAGCACTGATACTGCTTATTCTCCAGGACCAAGCAGGAAGTCAGTCCTCACATATGGGTGACGTCGGCGCCGACGGAGCCCTCGCGGAGCAATTTTCCCCAGCTTTCAAAGAAAGCCTTTGGGAATTGCAGCGCGCATGCGCGGTCTCCTTCCCGCCCAAGGGTGCCATCTTAGCCAGCCCCTTCTTTTTTCCGCGGAGCCCTACAGACGCGCTGAAAAAGTTGATTTTAGTGATTTATTTCTCTTTTTTCCTTCGGTTCGACGCCGTTCTTTTTCCTGCCCGGACTCGCGACGCCGTTGCGAGTCCTTCCCTTATTTTTCGGTTTTTCTGATTTTGGTCAGTTTCGGTTTTCGGTTTTTCGCTGGCAGCCCGGTCCTTTGACCTTGCAGAGGCCCTTTTTCCCCCGATGGCTGCCAGTGGTTTCAAGCGGTGTGTTCAGTGTGACAGAAATATGTCACTCACTGACACACACGATAATTGCCTCCGTTGCCTGGGCCCGGATCACGAAGAACTGATCTGTGGGGCCTGTGGCAAAATGTCCTCCAAAGCGTTAAGGAGTCGGCAGCACCAGCGGGAAAGAATCTTCGCTGACCCCGGCCGTACCCGGACCTCGTCGGAGGCCTCGGCGTCCAGAGGTTCCAGCTCTGACCATCGCCGAAGCTCCTCCGACAGGGGTTCTCCCTCCGGGGACCATCGACGGAAGGTAAAACCCGCGAGGGCGGCGTCGGTGGACGCTCCTGGCTCCGCGAGGGCCAGGTCGCATAGCCCCGATAGCCGTCCCGGGTCTTTGGAGAAGGAGCACCTCCCGAAGCGACCTCGTCTGGAGTCGGAGCTGCCTGCTCGGGTAAGTCCTGTAGTCCTCCTGGACTCGCCTCCGAGAGGTCCGCCGTCGGGGCCCGAGTCGGGGGCTGCTGGGTCACCTGAGGTCGGACTCAGGTTGACGGCCTTGGAGAGCAGACTGTCTGCCTTCATGGACCAGCAGCGGGCACTGATCGCTAGCCTCGCTGGCGCCACTGCCCCGACCGCCGGGACGTCGACGTCTAAGTCGACCCCGGAGACCGAGCCGATCCTCGAGTCCATGCGAACTCGAGTCGATCCTCGGTCGAGGTCACCCTCGGCCTCCCGTTCGGGACCGAGGTCGTCGACGCCGACTCCCTCGGTGTCGGGGCGGCCGACGCCTCCGCCTGCCCGAGCCGACCCCACCGATTCCTCCTCGGAGTCGGCCTGGGAGTCTGAAGAGGAAGAGTCACCTGATTCGTTTCGGACTCGGTGTGTCCCCTCGGACTCACCTGAGTCCGAACCTCGGAAACAGTCCCCTCCGGAGGATGCCCGGTTCTCAGACTTCGTCAGGGATATGGCCAAGGCTTTGGCCTTCCCTGCGGATCCCGAGGAGGAGCCTCGAGCCGAAGAGCTCGACGCCCTTCAGTATGACTCTCCCGCCAGGGAACACTTTACTGTACCGGTTCCTCCCATGCTGGAACGGCTACTCTTCCGCATGTGGGACAGTCCGGCCTCGTCGCCGGTATTAAGCAAGCGGGTCGATTCCATCTATCGAGTCCGCAAGAGTCCTGGCTTCCAAAAAGCACAGCTGCCGCACCATTCCATGGTAGTGGAATCGGCCATGCATAGGCTTAAGAGCCAAAAGATGCACTCCTCGGTGCCTCCTGGCAGGGAGGCCCGTAACCTGGATGGCCTTGGTAAGAAGTGTTTCCAGGGCTCTATGCTTGCGTGTCGTGTCCAGACCTACCAGCTCTACATGGGCATGTATCTCCGAGACCTGGCTAAAGAGATAGCCGGATTCTCCGCTGGACTATCCGAGGAACCTTTGCGGAGGTTCCTGGCCTTGACAACTGGTATTCGGGAATGCTCCAAGTTCATGTCCCGAGCAGCCTATGATGGCTTTGAAGCATCGGCTCGTGTAGCCGCAGCCGGCATCGGTGCCCGCCGACAGGCTTGGCTTCAGTCGTCTGACCTTGAACCCTGGGTGCAGGACAAGTTGGTCGATGTCCCCTGCCGAGGTGAGAACCTCTTTGGCAAGCCCATGGCTGAAAAGGCTGCACAAATCGAGACGGAGACTCTCACCAGGACTAGGCTTTCTAGGAAGACCTCCGCCCCTTCCCAGAAAAAGAAGGGCTCGGGAAAGAAGTCCTTTTACCCGAGAAAGGCGGCTGCCTATAAACACTACCCTCAATATCAGGCCTCCGCAGCTCCCCAACAGGGCCAGCAGGCCAAGGGACGGGGTAACGGGTCCCGTAGGCAGCAAGCCCCCAAGCCTGCACCACCAGCCCCTGCTCAGCAGGGTGGGGGTTTTTGACTTCATCAGCATAGCCTCTCCCCCTCAGCTGGCTCCTCCCAGCACCGGAGGCCGGCTGGTTCACTTCGCCCACAGATGGTCCAACATCACTTCAGATGCCTGGGTGCTTCAAGTCGTAAGAGAAGGCTATCTTCTCCACTTCCACCAGGTCCCTCCCTCTTATTTCCCGGGAGAACCTCCATGACTCCCTCTGCACAGGGACTTACTCCTTCGGGAGTTAGCAAGTCTTCTTCCGGAACAGGCTGTGGAACCGGTGCCCCACCACCTGAGAGGTCAAGGCTTTTATTCCAGGTATTTCCTAATACCAAAAAGGACAGGAGGCCTCAGACCCATCCTGGACTTGCGCAACCTCAACAAGTTCCTCGTGCGGGAAAAGTTCAAGATGCTTACCCTTGGAATCCTTCTGCCCTACCTCCAGCAGGGAGATTGGCTATGCTCCTTGGATCTAAAGGATGCCTACACGCACATCCTCATCCACCCAAGCCACCGCCAATACCTAAGGTTTGTGGTGGCAGGAAATCATTACCAGTACAGAGTACTGCCCTTTGGCCTATCCTCCGCACCGCGAGTCTTCACAAAATGTCTCGCGGTGGTGGCGGCCTATCTCCGGCTTCACGGCCTCTATGTCTTTCCGTACCTCGACGACTGGCTCATCAGAGCATCGTCCTCTCCGGAAGTCACCAATGCCACACACCGCACGGTGACTCTTCTGCAGTACTTGGGCTTTGTCATAAACTTCGCAAAGTCCACTTTGCTCCCCTCACAGAATCTCAAGTTCATCGGCGCAAGACTGCACACTCCTCAGGCGCGAGCTTTCCTGCCTCTCGACAGGGCTCAACGGCTCATGGACCTAGCCGGCCGTTTTCGCAGCCAGTCCCTGGTCTCCGCCAGGCGCTTCCTGAGACTACTCGGCCATATGGCTTCCACCGTCCACGTGACCCCCAATGCCCGCCTGAATATGCGGCCTGCTCAATGGTGCCTTCGCAAGCAGTGGCAACAAGCCACCGGCGGACTAGCCGACTTAGTGCGCATCTCCGGGCCGCTGGCCTCTTCTCTACAGTGGTGGCTTCATCGGCCGAACCTGGTGCTCGGAATGCCTTTTCAGTCACCTCAGCCGGCTCAAGTGCTGACGACCGATGCTTCCCTCCTGGGTTGGGGAGCACATTGCCAAGGGGCATGTACTCAAGGTCTCTGGACCGCGTGGGAGTCTGCTCAGCAGATCAACTTCCTGGAGCTCAGAGCAATCCCTCTGGCGCTCAAGGCTTTCTCCCACCTGACTTCTCACCAGTCCGTCCTTGTCCAGACGGACAATCAAGTTGCCATGTTCTACGTGAACAAACAGGGGGGCACGGGCTCCTTCCTTCTCTGCCGAGAAGCTCAGAAGCTCTGCTCTTGGGCCGTCAGTCACGGCATTCTTCTCAAGGCAGTTTATCTCCCAGGCCAAGAAAATTGCCTGGCGGACAAACTCAGCAGGATACTCCAGCCGCACGAGTGGCGTCTGGATCCATTGGTAGTTCAGAAAATTTTTCTGAAGTGGGGACTCCCCACGATGGATCTCTTTGCCAGTCCTATCAACCGGCAACTTCCTCGCTTCTGCTCTCGTCAGCCACATCCCCTTCGAGTAGCGGCAGATGCTTTTCTACTCTCATGGTCGGAGAGCCTTCTGTATGCTTTTCCTCCCATCCCGCTAGTCTCTTGAACTCTTTTCAAGGTTCTCCGTGACAAAGCTTCCATGATCCTGGTGGCTCCTCGCTGGCCCAGACAGCCGTGGTTTCCACTTCTGCTGCAATTAGCGATAGAGGATCCGTTCCCTCTGGGGTTTCAACCGGATCTCCTAACACAGGATCAGGGGTCCCTGCTACACCCCAACCTCAGATCTCTCAATCTAATGGCCTGGCTGCTGAAAGGGTAGTCCTTGCTCCCCTTCTCCTGCCGGCAGAGGTGGAAGAGGTCGTCCTAGCTTCTCGGCGACCTTCTACCCGCAAATGCTACGCCCTTAAATGGCGTCGCTTTTCCGTTTGGTGTGCCCAGCAGTCTCAGGATCCCTTCTCCTGCTCGGTGTCGGTGATCTTGCAGTAGTTGCTCTACCTCTCTAATCTGGGACTTAAGTCCAACTCCGTCAAAGTTCACCTCAGTGCTCTTTCAGCACATCATGTGCCGGTGGACGGCAGACCTCTTTCCAGCGACCCTCTCGTAGCGAGGTTTCTCCGAGGTCTCCTTCTACTTAAACCACCTCTGCGCCCGCCAGCACCTGACTGGGATCTGAATGTGGTTTTACAGCGGATCACCTGTCCGCCTTTTGAACCTATGGCTACCTGTTCTCTCCGTTTTCTTTCTTGGAAAACTTTATTCCTGATAGCCCTCACTTCCGCTAGACGCGTAAGTGAATTGCAGGCCCTCGTGTCTGATCCCCCTTACACTCGGTTCTACAAAAATAGGGTAGTCCTACGGACTCACCCAAAATTTCTTCCAAAAGTGGTCTCCCCTTTTCACATCAATCAGGAGGTGGTACTTCCGACCTTCTTTCCCAGGCCACACTCCAGCCGAGCTGAAATGGTCCTGCATACCCTGGACTGTAGAAGGGCATTGAACTTCTACCTTGACCGTACGCGGGAGCACCGTAAAGCTGCTCAGCTTTTTGTGTCTTTTGACCCCAATAAATTGGGGCTACCGGTCTCCAAGCGTACTCTGTCCATCTGGGTTGCTGACTGCATCGCTTGGGCTTATGGGGCAGCCGGACTCTCATTAGAAAGTCGAGTCACGGCTCATTGTGTTCGGGCGAAGGCTACGTCAGTGGCTTACCTCCGCTCTGTTCCGCTGGCAGACATCTGCCGGGCCGCTACTTGGTCTTCGAGCCAGACTTTTGCGGTCCATTACTGTCTCGAGAGGGAGTCCCGCAGGGACAGTGCTTTCGGACAGGCAGTCCTCCGAAATCTCTTCGAGGTTTGAGCAACTCCTACCCTCCATCCCGGATGAGGGCTACCGGTGGGTAATAATTCAGTGAAGATTCCTTCCTTCTGTGCCGCTGAGCTAGAGGGAGCTCATTTTTGTGCTTAGGGTCTCCGGTAGCCTTAAGCTTGGGAGTCCCATATGTGAGGACTGACTTCCTGCTTGGTCCTGGAGAAAGCGTAGTTACTCACCTGTAACAGGTGTTCTCCAGGAGCAGCAGGAATCAGTCCTCACAACCCTCCCTCCTCCCCTTGGAGTTGCAATCATCTGCTTAAGTTTTTTTTGCAAATGTTTATGCTGTCTTTTAGCTATGTCATCAGACTGGCTAAGATGGCACCCTTGGGCGGGAAGGAGACCGCGCATGCGCGCTGCAATTCCCAAAGGCTTTCTTTGAAAGCTGGGGAAAATTGCTCCGCGAGGGCTCCGTCGGCGCCGACGTCACCCATATGTGAGGACTGATTCCTGCTGCTCCTGGAGAACACCTGTTACAGGTGAGTAACTACGCTATCAGCAAGGTGTACTGTGTGGGGTGAAAACTTGTTTATGGAGTCCCTCCTTCTCACAAATTTTGCTTCTCCTTCCAGTTGTCTCTGCTAAGGTCAGCTGAGGTTTCCGTTCTTGCTCCCCTGACTTTAGGATGCAGCCTGGGGGCTTTGTTTGTCACTGTCTATTTAAAAAAAACAAAGTCTTCAGCTCCGAGAGGAGCAGTGAGCCAGCGCAGCCGGTAAGGACTTTTTTCTATTAAACCTGAACATAAGAAATGCCATACTGGGTCAGACCAAGGTCCATCAAGCCCAGTATCCTGTTTCCAACAGTGGCCAATCCAGGTCACAAGTACCTAGAAATTTCCCAAAAACACACACAGGTTTCATAATGCTTGTATTGGAGCAAGCAGTGGATTACCTGGTTCCTCTTTAATAATGGTTTATGGACCTTTCCTCCAGGAACTTGTCCAAACCTTTTTTAAACCCAGCTACACTAACAGTTTTTACTTCATCCTCCAGTAACGAATTCCAAAGTCTGATTACGCATTGAGTGACTTTTTTTTTCTCTTAGTCTTAAACGAATTACACTGTAGCTTCATTGCATGTCGCCTAGTCTTTCTGGTTTCTGATGGCATAAAGAATCTATCTGTTTACCCATTCCATCCATTCCATTCCATTCATTAATTCATAGACCTCTATCATATCTCCTCTCAGCCGTCTCTTTTCCAGATTGAAGAGTCCTAACCTTTTAAGCCTACCCTCATAAGGGTATCCTTCCATCCCTTTACCATTTTGGTGGCTCTTCTCTGTACCTTTTCTAATTCCGCTAAATCTTATTTTAAAATACAGCGACCAGAATTGCACACAATATTCAAGGTGCGGTCGCATCATGGAACGATACAGAGGCATTATTATATCCTTTGTTTTATTCTCCATTCCTTTCCTTACGATTCCTAGCATTCTATTTGCCTTGGCTGCCCCTGCACACTGGGCGGAGGGTTTGAATGTGTTATCCTTCATGACACCTAAATCTTTTTCGCGAATGGTGCTTCCTAATGTGGAACCTTACATTGTGTAACCATAGTTTGGGTTGTTCTTTCCTAGGTGCATAACTTTGCACTTGTCCAGATTAAATTTCATCTGCCATTTGAACGTCCAGTTTTACAATTTATCAAGGTCCTCCTGCAATTTTTCACAATCCTCTTGGGTTTTAACAACTTTGAATAATTTTGTCTCATCTGCAAATTTGACTACCTCACTCGTTATTCCCATTTCCAGGTCATTTACTAATATGTTAAAAAGCAGCAGACCCAGAACACATCCCTGGGGAATTCCTCTATTCACCTTTCTCCATTGGGAAAATTGGCCATTCAGCCCCTACCTTCTGCTTTCTATCTTTTAACCAGTTCCTGATCCACAGTATACACTGCTTCCTATCACATGATGTTTTAACTTTGCCAAGAGTCCTTCATGAGGGTCTTTGTCAAAGGTTTTCTGAAAATCCAGATAAACTATATCAACTGGCTCACCTTTGTCTACCTGTTTCCTCTTCGTCTCTCCGGGCCAGTCCAGGTACAGTTGGGTAGTCAATCCCTTCTAGCAGCTGAGGACTGAATGCTGAAATTTTGCTAGCAGATACAATAGCTCCCTCTGGTATTAGCAAGTCAGTCTTCAGTCCTCAGCAGCTAGAGTGGACGTATCTCTGGCAGGCTCCCAGGAGAGACGAACGTGGTCAGACAGGGGGTAGTTTTTGGTTTTTATTTTCAGAGTTCTGACTTTATTTTTAAGATTACAGGCACCGGCTACAACAGGCAAAAACAAGGGGCAATTTGTGTATTCAGTTTTGCTGAGAGGAACCTTGCTCACTGGCCCTAGCAGGGACGCATAGCAAACTGTTCCCTTCTTTCTTTCAAGGAGAGCAATACAGTGCACCACATTAATTTTCAGCGATCCTTTTTGGGTTCATTGGGTTTTGTTATTTTGCTTTCCATCAGAGGGCAGAGCCTGCTGTCACAGGATCTGCTGAGTTTCAACAGGGTTTGTCAGGAGCTGGGAGCCCCAGTATCCTCTGCCCGCGACGGTGCCTTGGGTCTCGTTCCCTCGCTAGCTGTGGGGACTAGAGACGGTGTTTCTGCCTGTAACGGAGGTAAGCTGGGTCTGAACGGGCTCGTTTTCTTTTTTTCTCTCTGACGGGGTGCCTTTTCACCGCCGGCGGGAACTGCCGGTGGCCATTTTCTGTCCGCGGTACTTTTTTTCTTAACGGCCAGCTTCAACGGGCTTTTAGCACTCTGCAGGGGCTGCGGGTAGTTGCGGTCTGTTGGCTTTTGGGTTGTTTTTGCGCCCGGATCGAGAGTTCAGGCACCGGGGAACAGTTGGGCGACAAACCGCATGGCAAAAAGCTGTCGGGGCCTCCGGCCGCGCTGTCTCCAGACACCACGGCGGTTCCCGCACTTTTGCAGCCTTCAGGGAAGAGGATATCAAAAACGCATAAGGAACCTACAGGAGGGGACAAAAGCAAGGTCTTGTCGTCTGAGGTTCAGGGAGTGTTGCCTTCCATCTTTTCTCCAGATTTTATTTTGGCTTTGCATAAAGCCTATTTGCTGAAGTTGTCTCTCCCGGGGGAAACGTCTGCTCCGGAGCTACAGGGTCCTTCTATGGCAAAGGCCACCAAACTCCCAGATCCCGGTGAGGGGCCCTCTTCCCAGCTACCGGGTACAGGTGTCTCTTTTCAGGAGCTTGACCCTTTATCCTCTGAATGCTTGGTGCCCAAGGAGGGGGAAATCTCCTCTGAGATAGGTCTAGACTCTTGGCCTCAGGAGTTGGAAGAAGGGGAACTGGGGCCAGGAGAGGACCCCAATGTATTCCGGGTGTTCCGTAAGGAGGAGCTGGGAGCACTGATTGTTCAATCCCTCGCGGCATTAAATATCGTGCCTCCCTCCTTAAAACAGGAGCCTCTAGAGGATCCCCTATTGCAAGGCTTTAAGCAAGAACAGCGCTGCTTCCCTATGCACAGAGTAATTAAACAGATGATAGAGTCTGAGTGGGAATGCCCGGAGGCAAGTTTAAGGGGGGGGGGGGGGCGTTCGATTGCGCGCCTTTACCCGGTTCCTCACGACGAGAGAGAGTTGTTGCGCATGCCTAAGGTCGATGCGCTGGTTTCAGCAGTTGCTAAAAAGACCACAATTCCGGTTGAGGGCAGTGCAGCCCTGAAGGATATTCAAGATCGGAAGTTAGAGGTGTTTTTGAAACAGGCCTTTGATGCTAATGCTCTCGCCTTGCAAGCGTCTGTTTGCGGAGCCTTTGTGTCCAGAGCGGCTATTCGCTGGATTCAGGGGGATCCGGCCTCCGTGAAACAGGAGGAGGCGGCGCTGGAGGGCGCTAAGCTCGAATCGGCCGCGGCGTACCTGGCGGACGCTTTTTATGATTTGATCCGGATTTCGGCAAAGTCTATGGCCTCGGTCATTGCGGCGCGCAGGTTTCTTTGGTTGCAGAATTGGGCGGCGGATACCTCCTCTAAGTCGCGCCTTAGTAAGCTGCCTTATAAGGGTGAATTACTTTTTGGAGAGGCACTGGAAAAGATTGTGAAGGATTTAGGCGACTCCAAAGGAGGTCGTCTTCCGGAGGATAAGCCTAGAGGGGCTAAGACGAGTCTTCTTCAGAGAGGGCACGGCAGAGAGATGCGTAGATTTTGTGGTTCTCGATATGTGCCGTACCAGAGGGGTCGCCTTCCCTCCAGAGGCCAGTCCTTTCGAGGGGCCAGAGGATTTGGCAGAGGTTTCTTCAGCTCCCAACAAAACCCCTCTAAGAAACCCTTATGAAGGGAGGTTGGTCCAGGCGGAGTTTCCGCTAGGGGGGCATTTTCAGGAGTTCCTCTCCGTCTGGACCACCATCACCTCCGATCTCTGGGTATTAGAGATCATCCGCGAAGGCTATGCTCTGGAGTTTGCAGCTCCGTTGTCAGAGGCCTTTGTGTTTTTTCCCTGCAGTACTCAGGCAAAGCGCCAAGCAGTCACGTATACCCTTCAACGCTTATTAGATCTCCGGGCTGTGGTTCCGGTATCGCTAGACCAGTGCGGCACCGGTCGATACTTGATTTACTTTGTGGTGCCCAAGAAGGAAGGCTCCTTTCGTCCGATTCTGGATCTCAAGCACGTAAACCGGTGCTTAAGGGTGCCTCATTTTCGGATGGAAACCCTGCGGTCAGTTATTCGAGCAGTGAGGCCGGGAGAGTGGCTCTCTTCCATAGACCTTACAGAGGCTTACCTGCACATTCCGATTCGCCCTGAGCATCAACGTTTTATGCGGTTCGCAGTCCCCATGGGACATTTTCAGTTTCGGGCGTTACCGTTTGGTCTGGCGATGGCTCCGCACACCTTCACCAAGGTTATGGTAGTGGTAGCGGCGGCTCTTCGCAGGGAAGGTGTTCAGGTTCATCCCTACCTGGATGATTGGCTAATCCGTGCCAGTTCTCGGGAAGAGTCAGCCGCGGCGACAACTCGAGTGGTGCAGTGCCTGCAGCGCCTCGGGTGGGTCATCAACCAGGCAAAGAGTCAACTTCGTTCAGTGCAACGTTTGTCTTACCTAGGGGCCGTATTCGACACGAGCGTGGGTCTAGTGTTGCTTCCGCTGGACCGGGGACACAAGTTGAGAATTCAAGTGGCCGCCTTTCTTCAGCTGCCGGCCCCAACAGCGTGGCGATATCTCCAATTGTTGGGGTCCATGGCCGCGGTGTTGGATCTGGTGCCTTGGGCCAGGGCGCACATGCGACCTCTGCAGCAAGCCTTGCTCTCCAGATGGTCTCCGCAACTTCATCCTCTCTCTCAGAAGCTCCCCTGTCCGGAGGAAGTCCGGGTCAGTCTTCATTGGTGGCAGCTTCCGGGTCATCTGCATGCAGGAGTGCCTCTGCCCGGATTGGATTTTAGTTCACGACGGATGCCAGTCTTTCCGGTTGGGGAGCTCATTGTCTCTACCAAGTAACGCAGGGGACTTGGTCGATGGAAGAAAGCAGCTGGTCTATCAGTCGGTTGGAGCTGAGAGCGGTTCGTTTGGCTCTCCTACATTTCTCCGACTTGCTCGCTGGGCAGGCAGTTTGAGTGTTTTCCAACAATTTGGTAGCGGTAGCCTACATCAACAAGCAGGGCGGAACGGGCAGTGCTCCGCTGCTTCAGGAGAGCCGAGTCCTCCTTCAGTGGGCAGAGTTGCATCTTTTGGCTCTTTCGGCGGCTCATGTAGCGGGCAAGGACAATGTTCAGGCCAATTTCCTCAGTCGCCATCGTCTCGATCCCGGAGAGTGGGAGTTGAACTCAGCGATCTTCCACGAGATAACACGGCGTTGGGGACAACCAGTTATGGATCTCATGGCGACAATGTCCAATTCCAAGGCGTTTTGGTTTTACAGCAGGCGCAGAGAGCACATGTCGGAGGGCCTGGACGGTTTGGTTCAGCCATGGCCGGAAGGGCAGCTTCTGTACGTGTTTCCTCCTTGGCCGTTGATAGGGAGAGTCATTCGGCGAATTTCGGGTTACAGGGGCCAGGTGATTCTCATAGCTCCAGATTGGCCCAGGCGTCCTTGGTATGCGGATCTGGTGAGGTTGCTCATGGCTTCTCCTTGGAGGTTGCCCTCTCGAATCAATCTCTTGAGTCAGGGACCAATTCTGATGCCTCAGGTGGATTGCGTCTTGCTTACGGCTTGGCTCTTGAGCTGGCGCGATTACGGCGTAGAGGATACTCGGGGTCGGTAATCGCTACGATGTTGCAGTCCAGGAGACGTTCCACTTCCTTGGCGTACATAAGGGTGTGGCGCGTTTTTGAAGCTTGGTCTGCAGACAGGGGGTGTCTCCTCGTGTCGCAGGCTTACCGGATATCCTAGCGTTTCTTCAAGGTGGTTTGGAGAAAGGGTTGGCTCTCAATACTCTCAAAGTACACCTAGCAGCCTTGGCGTGTTTTCGGGGTAATGTGCACGACTGTCCTCTCGCGTCGCATCCAGATGTGCAGAGATTCCTACGGGCGGCTAAGAATATTCGTCCGCTGCGTCGTCTAGTGGTACCTCCATGGAATTTAAACTTAGTGCTCGAAGCATTGACCGGTTCTCCTTTTGAGTCCGAGCTACCCGGCAGTATTCGGGAGTTGTCTTGGAAAACGGCTTTTCTGGTGGCCCTATGCTCAGTTAGGAGGATTTCGGATTTACAAGCACTATCCTGTCGAGAACCGTATCTGCAGTTTACGAAGGAGAAGGTCATTCTGCGGACCGTTCCCTCGTATTTGCCGAAAGTGGTGACAAGTTTCCATATGAATCAGAATGTGGTGCTTCCTACCTTTCCGTCGGGTGGTAGTGATAAGTTTGACCGAGCGCTTCGGAAACTGGATTTGGGGCGCATTCTTCGGAGGTATCTTCGACATACGAAGTCTTTTCGCAGGTCAGATCGGTTGTTTGTGCTGTTTGGCAGTCCTCACAAGGGGCTCGCGGCTTCCAAGGCTTCTATCGCTCGATGGGTGAAACAAGCGATAGCTAGAGCGTATGAGGCGAAAGGCGGTATGCCGCCGCGCGAGCCCAGGGCGCATTCTACTAGAGCGCAGGCGGCATCTTGGGCCGAGATGAGTTTGATTCCTCCAGCGGATATCTGTCGTGCGGCGACTTGGTCGTCGCCGCATACTTTCACACAGCATTACTGTTTGGATGTGCAGGCTCGTGCAGATGCCAATGTGGGGACCTCGGCTATTGTAGCGGGGCTCGCAGGACCCTCCCCAGTTTAGGTACTGCTTTGGTACTGCCCAACTGTACCTGGACTGGCCCGGAGAGACGAAGAGGAAGGAGAAATTAGACCTTACCTGCTAATTGTCTTTCCTTGAGTTCTCTCCGGGCCAGTCCAGGTCCCACCTCAGTGTACTGCGAGCATATTTCGTCGAAGCTGGTCCTTTGGTGCGTTAGTCCTTTCAGGGAAATTTTCACGGGCGTCCGCGCACTCCGATGTCGGTCGAGTGTTCGCAGAGGATATTGCAGAGTCCTGGCTTCTGGGGGGGATTCTATTTCCTTAGACATTTTTGGGGCGCCTCTCCTTCAGTTTGGCTGAGGGGCGTATCTGTGGGCAACGTTCAGCATGGTTGCCAGTTGTTTTTGTCTCAGTTTTGCAGTTTAAGTTTTTGTTGTGTGTTCTGTGGGCGAGTTAGGTTTGTCCGCTGCTTTGACAGTAGTTCACTGACTTGCTAACACCAGAGGGAGCTATTGTATCTGCTAGCAAAATTTCAGCATTCAGTCCTCAGCTGCTATAAGGGATTGACTACCCAACTGTACCTGGACTGGCCCGGAGAGAACTCAAGGAAAGACAATTAGCAGGTAAGGTCTAATTTCTCCTTATTCACACCTTCAAAAAAATATAACATGAACTGACAAAAGTATTTGTTGGTTAAAGCCATGTTGGCCTTCTCCTATTTAGCCATGACTATCTATGTTCAGTAATTTTGTTCTTTATAAAGGTTTCTACTATTTTTCCCAGTACTGATGTCAGGCTCACTGGCCTGTAGTTTCCTGGATCACCTCTGGAACCCTTTTTAAAAATTGGCATTACATTGGCCATTTGCCAATCTTTTGTACTACAATCTCATATTTCAGTTCTTTCAACACCCTCGGGTGTATACCATCCGGTCCAAGTGAGTTGCTATTGTTTAGTTTATCAAATAGTTGTAATATATCTTCCCAGTTTATCGATATTTCTTTTAATTCTTCCAATGCATCACTTTTAAATACCATTTCAGTTATGGGTAACTTCCCTACATCATCTTCAGTAAAGACCAAAACAAAGCATTCATTCATTCTGTCCGCTATGGCCTTTTCCCCTCTTAGTGCCCCTTTTACCCCTCTATCATCTAATGGTCCAGCTGACTCTCTCACAGGTTTTTTGCTACAAATGTACTTGAAAAAGTCTTTATGCATTTTTGCTTCCACAGCCAGCTTCTTCTCAAATTCTCTTTGCCTGCCTTATCAGTGCCTTGCATCTAACTTGCCAGTGCTGCTTGTTTCCAGTTTTCGTCATTTGGCTCCTTTTTCCATTTCCTGAAAGATGCTTTTTTGGCAGCAGCCTCTCTGACCTCACCTTTAAACCATGCTGGCAGTTTTTTGGGCTTTCTTCCACCTTTCTTAAAGCGTGGAATACAGCTGGTCTGGACTTCTAAGATGATATTTTTAAACAATGTCCATGCTTGATGTACATCTTTAGACTTTGCTCCTTTTATTTTTTTCTTAACTATTTTCCTCATTTTATCATAGTCTCCATTTTGAAAGTTAAAAGGCAGTACTGTGGATTTTCTTGCTGTCCTTCCCCTATGAAATCAAATGCGATCATGCTATGATCACTATTGCCAAGTGGCCCCAACACCTTTATCTCTTTCACCAGATCTTGTGTTCTACTAAGAACTAGGTCCAAAATGGCTTCCCCTCTTGTCTGTTCATGAACCAGCTGCTCCAAGAAGCAGTCTTTTATTTCATCTAGAAACTTTCTCTCCCTAGCATGTCCTGCCGTGACATTGACAGTCAATGCCAGAGTAATTGAAATCACCCATTATTATTATTACATTATTATTACTATGTTGTAACTTTTGTTAGCTTCCCTGATTTCTTTGAGCATTTCATCATCCATTTGTTTATTCTGGCTAGGCAGTCGTTAGTATACCCCTACTGCCATCACCTTCCCCTTTTTACATGGAATTTCAATCCATAGAGATTCTACCATGTATTTTGTTTCCTGCAAAACTTTAATCCTGTGTGATTCAATGCCCTCTCTAACATAGAGCGCAACACCTCCATCAATTTAATCTTTTCTGTCATTGTGATATAATTGGTACCTAGTTATCGCTGGTTGTCCTCCTTCCACTAGGTCTCTGAGATACCATTCATATCTAACCTCTTATTTAGTGCTATATATTCTAACTCTCCTGTGGGTTCTTTATTTCCTTTCATTTTCTTTTCTCTCAGTTGTTTCGGTGGGGTCTTCTTTTCACATTGGAGGAATGCTGGTAGGTAAAACTGTTTGTGGGGGCTGCCACGGGTCCCTTTCTTCGGTGGATGTCTGCTATGTTTGTGAAGTCATTCGGAGGAGCAATTTTTGAAAGAATCTGGGTCCCTGGAGACTATGGTTTTACACCATCGAGAACTGAGCTTGCTAGCATTCAGCTCTCTCCTCAGTCGCAGGTTCCCATGGTTTTGGCAGGAAGTGCGTCCATTGCTGACAAAGTTGCTGTTCAGTCGGGGGAGTCTTTTCCTTTTCTGTAGGATATTCCTCTGCTACTGGGGCAATGGCATTCAGGTCTGGAAGTCTCAGGGAGACTTTTGAATCTCCAGGAACAAGCAGGAATAAGTCTTCACATATGGGTACGTCAGTACCAATGGAGCCTGCGCGGGAACGCTCCCCAGCGTCCAATCAGAAAGCTTTTGGGAGCATCCCACAGCGCCTGCGTGCTTCCTTCCCGCCTTTCCAACTGTCTCTCCTCGGTAGTTCTTTTCCCGCGGAGCCAGCAGCTCATGTTCCTGTCACCGCAGAAGAATTTCCTTATTTTTTCATTATTTCTTTTCTGTCGCGTCTGCCTTCCTCGACGCTATACCGGTACCGCCGGTTCTTATTCTTTTCTTTTAAAAAAAACCCAAAAAGACCTTTTTTCCATTTATTTTTCTTTAGGTGTACTTCAGTTTTGGGCCTTAGGCCCAAAACCCTTTTCCTTAAATATGGAAAAGCCTGCCTCAGGATTTAAGAAGTGCACAAAATGTGGCGGTACTATCTCCGTCACCGACACCCATGACTGGTGTCTCAAGTGTTTAGGCCCTGACCATTCCATTAAAGATTGTATGTCCTGTTCCATGATGTCTAAGAGAGGTTGACAGAACCGAGCTGCCAAGCTCAGTACCCTGTTTCCCTCTGATGCAGCTTCGGTGGCATTGACATCTTCCAGGGCTGCTTCTTCCTCACATGGATCTCAGGTAACTAAACATAAATCTAGCCGGTCCTCGAAGGGCAAATCTCCTTCTAAGCATCGAGATGCCCCTGGCATTGCCCTCGATTCTGCACCGGCAAAATTAACCCGGCGGGAGGCTTCGGCTTCTAAAGCATCATCATCGGGGTTCCAGGATGATCTAGATGGCGTGGCCTCAACAGATCTCCTGGTGCCATGCTCTGGGGTACCGGTGGCTTCCACCGGTACCGACTTCCAGGCTTTGGCGGCGTCGATGGATCAGAGGATTCTGTCCATCGAACGCAGTCTGGCGGCTTTCCTTGTGGCATCGACACCCGTGGTACCGCAACAGACTACTCCGCCGGTACCGGCTCCGGTATCGCCATTGGCGCCGATTCCGGTACCGGTGGCATTGACATCGGTGTCAGCTATGCCGGTACTCTGCCCTCTGCAGCCCTCCGGTACCGATACCCCAGTACTGATGATTCCCGATACCGATCCTGGTCGGTACGGGTATCGGGCTTTGCAAGAGCATCCCGATAGACGATACTTCGAGTCCTCTGATGACTCTGAGGATTCTGAAGAGTCTGTCGATGCAGCGATGCTTCTTCCACAGGAGGAGTCCTCTCCTAAACGAAGGATGTTTCCTCCAGATGACTTGTCTTTTCAAAACTTTATCAGAGAGGTGGCTTGGGGCCTCTCTATTACAGTAGCCCCAGAGTCAGAGCCTAGAGCTAAGGAGTTAGATATTCTACAATATCCTAAAACTCCTAAAGAGGCAGCTACCTTGCCTATTCATGAGATTCTGTATGATCTCATGTTAAGGATGTGGGAAGCACCTCTATCCACCTCTCCTCATTCTCGCAGGTTGGACATCATGTATCGTGTCCCTTCTTGTCCTGGTTTCCATAAAACTCAGCTCCCTCACCACTCTATTGTGGTTGAGTCTGCAATGAGAAAAATTAGAAGTGCCAAGAGACATGCCTCTAATCCTCCAGGACGTGAATGTAGAACCCTGGATGCTTTTGGTAGAAGAGTCTTCCAAGCTTCCATGCTTGCTGCAAGAATTAATTCTTAAAGTCTCTACATGGGAATGTTCTTAAAAGAAGTCACTGACCATTTGCTGACTTTAAGTCTTTTTATGTCGGACAGTAAAAGGCCAGAATTTCTCTCTGGGCTCAAACATGCCCAGGATATCTCCAAATTCTCCAACCGTGCAGCTTTCGACTCCTTTGAATGCGTAAGCAGAGCCTCAGCTATAGCTATAAGGTGCAAGGTAGGATTGCTTGGCTTCAAGCATCTGATTTGGAGACCTGGGTCCAAGATGAATTGGGAAATATCCCTTGTACAGGTGAGAATCTGTTTGGTAAAGATTGGCAAGCAAAAGCCAATTAAATGGATGCTGAAAATTCTGCTTTGGTTAGACTATCCAAATCTACTGCTGCTCCTGCTAAGAAAAGGTGGTTCAAGAAAACACCTTTTTCGAAAAAGGGAAGATCCTATCCTGCTTATAGTCAGAGAGCATCTTCTGCAGCTCAGTTTCCTTCCAAACGTCAGCAATCCTCCAAACAGACCAAGGCAAAGGCTGTGAGGCCTGCTCCAGCCCAGCAATCTCAGCCCCCTCAGGGCCTTTGACTCTCTGCCAGAGAACTTAGCCTTCCTGGCTCTAGAAGGACCAGAGCCCTCCATCATCCCAGGAAGGTTATGTCACTTTGCTCCCAGATGGGGGCAAATCACAGCAGAGCATTGGACACTCTCCATCATAAGAGAGGGGTACAAACTTCATTTTTTCAGCTTGCCCCCCTCTCACAAGAGTGCACCAGTTCAATTCTCCAACCTCCCTCCTCAGCCTGCTAGAGCAGGAGGTTGCCATTCTTCTAGCCCAGGGGGCAATAGAGGAAGTGCCTTCTCAACAACAAGGCACAGGGTTCTACTCCCCCTATTTTCTTATCCCAAAGAAAACAGGGGGTTTCAGACCCATTTTAGATCTCAGAGAGTTGAACAGATTCCTAGTCAAATAAAAATTCAAGATGGTTTCTCTAGGAACTCTGCTGCCATACCTTCAGAGTCAGGATTGGCTTTGTTCTCTAGATCTCAAGGATGCGTGCACTCATGTTCTCATCCATCCAACTCACAGAAGGTTCCTTCGGTTCCTTTTCCAGGAAAAGCACTATCAATACAGAGTGCTCCCCTTTGGCCTGGCCTCTGCACCAAGGGTGTTCACGAAATGCATGGCAGTGGTTGCTGCTTTTCTACGCACCCTGGGAATATTTGTCTTCCCTTATCTGGACGACTGGCTCATTCGAGCTCCCACTCAATCAGAGGCCAAGACTGCTCTAACCTGCACAATGCGGATCCTTCAATATTTAGGGCTTGTAATAAACATCCCAAAATCCAATTTGATCCCTACTCAGTCCCTGGAATTTATAGGGGCGCTACTGGATACCACAAGGGCAAGGGCCTATCTTCCCCAGGCCCGTTGCCTTTGCTTGATGCAGTTAGCTTCTCAAGCAGAGTCAAAACCCCTTCTAACTGCTCGAGAAATGTTACAGTTGCTAGGCCACACGGCATCCACCGTTCATGTGGTTCCATATGCTCGCCTTCACATGAGAGCAGCTCAGTGGACTTTATCCACCCAATGGACCCAGGCATTAGGCTGCCTGTCAGACAAAATAGCAAACACAAGTCGCCTCATTTTGTCCCTCCAGTGGTGGAAGTCCCCTCAGAACCTGTTGCTGGGGTGTCCTTTTCAACAGCCTCTACCCCAGGCAACTCTTACAACAGATGCTTCTCCAGTGGGCTGGGGAGCTCATCTTCAGGACCTCTCCACCCAGGGCATCTGGTCCCCACAGGAGACTTGTCTACATATCAATCTCTTGGAACTCAGAGCAATCTTCCTTGCTCTGCGAGTTTTCCACACCCTGCTCAGCCACAAGACAGTCCTTGTCCACACGGACAATCAGGTAGCCATGTTCTATATAAACAAGCAGGGAGGAACTGGCTCTCTGTCGCTTTGCAACGAAGCTCAGCGACTGTGGGCCCTCGCCAGAGAGCATCACATTCATCTTCTGGCAGTGTTCAAAACTCTTGGGCAGACAGACTCCGTCGACTTCTGCTTCCACACGAGTGGTCCCTGCATATGGACCAGGTATCCAAGATTTTTCAAATTTGTGGAACCCCGGACATAGATCTCTTTGCAAGTCCGTGGAATGCCAAACTTCCCCAGTTCTGTTCCAGAACTCCGGCTCAGGGGGCTCAGGCAAGGGATGCTTTCCTCTTTCACTGGGGTCAAGACTTCCTGTATGCCTTTCCATCCATTCCCCTAATTCCCAAAACTCTGTTCAAGCTTCAGAGAGAGAGAGGCCACATGATTCTCATAGCTCCACATTGGCCACGGCAAGTGTGGTACCCTTTGCTTCTACATCTCTCTCAAGCTCCCTCCCTAGAGTTAGGGTCTGCTCCAGACCACCTCTCTCAGGAGGACGGAAAGTTGTGGCATCCAAATCCCCAGTCTCTGCATCTCAGGGCTTGGTTGCTGAAGGCCTAGATCTCCAGGATCTTCCTCTTTCTCAGCAAGTGAAAGATGTTCTTTATGCTTCCAGAAAACCTTCCACTAGACGTTCTTACGCCTTCAAGTGGAAAAGGTTTGCCATCTGGTGTTCTGGAAAGGGTCTTAACCCCCGTTCCATACCTCTGGAATCATTGCTGGAGTATCTCCTGCATCTGTCTAATGCAGGCCTTAAGACAAATTCAGTAAGAGTCCATCTGAGTGCTATTGCAGTTTCCCTCAAGCCTCTAAATGGACAACCTGTTTCCTCTCATACCCTTGTAGCAAGGTTCATGAGAGGCCTCCTTTTAACAAAGCCTCCCATTAGACCACCTCCGGTGGCATGGGACTTAAATTTTCTGCTGGCCATTCCTCTCCCTGTATACCCAAGCATTCTTCTGGCTTTCACAATTGCCTTTTGTACCTTTTTAGCTACTTTAAGATCATCAGACACAATTACACCCATGTTCCGCTCCTCTTTTGTGGACTGAAGTGCCTCATCCCTACACTGTATTGCTCCTTTGCATTTTTTTAGCATTAAATTTCAGCTGCCAAATTCTAGACCATTCTTCAGCATAGCTAGATCCTTCTTCATGTTATCTACACCTTCCTGGGTGTCTATTGTATTGCAGATTTTGGTATCATCCGCACACAAGCAAACCTTACCATACAGTCCTTCCGCAATATTACTAACAAAGATGTTAAAAAGAATCGAACCAAGGACAGATCCCTGCGGCACACCACTGGTAACCACCTCATCCTCAGAGTGAGCTCCATTTACTTGTACACTTTGTCGCCTCCCACTCAACCAATTTCTTTTTTTTTTTTTTTTTTTTGTATTAAAGTTTTTATTAATGCACAACCAGTTAAACATAACAGTACATATCTAAAAAAAATACAGCAATACTGACTCAACCCCCAGAACACAAACCATTCATATCCCTTTAACCAATAAATGTAATACATAAATCCACTTACAGACTACACCCCCCTCCCTCAAGTTAATCAGATCCATATGGCATCTGAAACAGCAGTGCATATATTTAACCGATAACACAGCCCAGGCCTGCCTCAAGAAGACTTCCCCATCACTATAGCCCTAAAATGAACCCTCCTCACCCCCTCCCACTCCCCCTTAACCTCCCTCCCACTCCCCCTTAACCTCCCTCCCCTCCCACTCCCCCTACCCCCCCCCACCCCCCCGCCATCATGAAACCAACCCCTGACCGTCACCCAACTCCCCCTCACTACTTATCCATATCCCCCCTCGTCCTAGCCCCCTCTCCGTCCCCAACACTCCCCCCCTCTTCAACACCCCCCCACCACCGCAAGAACGGCCGCCACTTACGGTAGTAACCGCTCAATTTATTAGTCAATTGCGCCTGCAATTCCGACATGTGACAAATAAAGACAACTTGCTTCAGCACTCGATCCACTTACGGCCCACTTGTTCCTTTCCACCCCCAAGCTATCTCCATCCGTATGGCGATAGAAATCATCTTCAACAAGTACCCCTCATCATACTCCAGCTCTCCCCATTCCCCCAGCAGCACCTGTTCAGGTCCCAACTTCCCTTTCCAGCCCAACATAGTCACTACTAAATCTTGCATCCAGCACCATATTCCCTGGATCACTGGGCACTCCCACCATACATGCAGATACGTACCCAAAGCCCCACATCCTTTCCAACAGTATGACTCCTTTGTTTTATCCATTTCAGCTAATCTTTTTGGCGTGATATACATGCGGTACAACATTTTATAGCAATGTTCCTGCACCGAAGCCGAACTGGACACAATCTTAACTCCCTCATGAACCACCCTCCACCGCTCCTCGTCCCATTCCCCTCCCAAGTCCCTCATCCACGCCACCTGGTACGCCTCATACGCCCCTCCCTTTTCCAATCTCTTGTAAATCAGCGAGACCACACCCCGCACTGCCCTTCCCCAAAGTAACACCCTTTCAAAAGGGGTGCACGCCCCACCTCCGTCCTCCCCCTTCGGACTATTCTGCACAAAATGCGCTATTTGACATTGGTAGTTCTGTTCCACATGTGCTTCTGACGTCAGACGCTGAAGACTACAATAGCTAACCACATTTCCAATTGTTAGCCTACATATCGTTGCCAACTGTTGCGCATAGACGTACCTGAAGCAGGGTTTTCAACAGTTTTTTGAACCCGAAACGAGCGCTGCGTCGACAGTCTTTTGCAGTCTTCTTGGCAATACAGACGATATTTACTACTGAAGTTAAGTAATATTTTAAATCTTAATAAAAGGAGATATCACAGTGGTGCTTTGTTTGTGTACATCGCACTGAGCTGAATTTCTCCAACAAAAATATAATTTTTCTAACACAGGGAGTTTATATGTTATCGGGATTTTTTGGTATTTGGTCTATTTGACAATAGCCAAACCAATCATCTTTCCCCAGAGCATATTTCTCCCGTAGGTGCTCAAAAGTACCCAACTGTCCATTCTCCATGAACAACTGTCCCATCCACACCAAACCTCTATCCTCCCATTTTTTATAGACCACAGCTCTCCCCCCCTCAAAAAATCCACTACACCTCCTAATTTTCTGTAGTTGAATTGCCACCCTCTTCCTCACCAAGTGTGCTTTCTCTTGCTTCCAAACCTCTAAAGTAAGCTCCATAAATGGGCTCAACCCCTGCTCCTCCCCCACCTTGCAGCCCTCCCCCTTATCATAACCCCACAGGCGTTCCGGCAGCTCACACTGCCCACTTAAGACCTCCTCCGCACGCACCCACCCTCGGGCGTCCGGCCCATTCCGCCAATACACAAGCGCCCGTAACTGCGCCACTTTATAATAGCGCACTCAACCAATTTCTAACTCAAGCAGTAACTTTAGGGTCCATCCCTAGGGTGCTGTTTGTTTATAAGTCGCCTTCGCGGAGCGGTGTCAAAAGCTTTACTGACATCTAAATACACCACATCTAGGGCTCGGTCCAACTCCCTGGTCACCCATTCAAAGAAATCAATCAGATTTGTCTGACAAGTTGGGCTCAGAGTCTTCCGAAGGTGGAACCTGATGCACAGGTTACCGTGCCGGATGTGGCTAAATTGGAGTCCGGTTCAGCCTATCTTGCTGATGCCTCCTGTGATCTGGTGAGAGCTTCAGCTAAGGATATTGTCTCTCTTGTCTCAGAGCAGAGTGTTTTATGGCTCCATAATTGGTCTGTGGATGGGGCTTCTAAGTCTTGTCTTAGTAAGCTACCTTTTAAAGGGAAATTTCTTTCTCCAGGAACAAGCAGGAAGTCAGTCCTCACATATGGGTGACATCGGCGCCAACGGAGCCCCCATGGAAGCATCACCCCAGCTTTCAAAGAAAGCCTTTGGGAGACGCCATCACGCATGCATGGTCCCCTTCCCGCCCAAAGGTGCTATTTTGCCCAGTCTCCTTTTTTCTGTAGAGCCCAATGGGTGTATGTCCTATTTCCCCGGAAAACTCCTTGACAAAACTGTTCCTAAAAGTTAGTTTTCCAATGGGCGTACCAGTTCCTCTTTCCGCTTCGAGTCGGCACCTCCCAGCGCTGTTCTTCGCTCCTTTTTTCCTAAAGTCTCCCTTGACTGGTGTTCATGCCTTTTTTCGGCCGGTTTCATCGACCCCCATCCAAGTGTGTTCCCATAGTCTCCTGGTGGGTTCAAAAAATATGACCGTTGCAGTCAAACCATGTCCATTACTGACACCCATGACTGCTGCTTGTGCTGTCTGGGCCTGAAACATGACAGCACCTTCTGTGACTTGTGCCAAGCCATGTCAGCCAGAACCATCAAGAAAAGATCGGAGTTGCAGGAAAGGTTGTTCACTAGATATGACTCAGCAGCCGCCTCCTGAACAACGAGCTCCAAGCCCAGCACATCCTGCGATGCTCGGGCGGCCGCAGTTCCTCTGAGAAGACCCCGGAGCCGGAGAAGAAGTCATCATCAAAGTCCACCGAGGTTGTACTGGAGAAACCTGGTAAAACTCCACAAAGGAATTCTGGCAGCTCTGAAAAGCACCCCACCAAGGTCCTCAAGAAGGATTCCTCAGCCAGCGGAGACCATGTGAGGTTCCTCGAGGCTATAGTCCTCCTCGGGGATGCACTCCCTAGAATGCTGGCACTGGATCCGAAATCCTCGGTGCCTGCACTAAAGGCCGCAGAGCCTTCTGGCTTGGAAATCAGAATGGCGACCCTGGAGCAAAACATCATTGCTATCCTGGCCCTGCAGCAGGCGATGATGGCCAGTTCCTCTGCCTTGTCTGCCCCAACAACCGGGCCGTCATCTGCAAGGGAGTCCGCAGTTGTTGAGTCAAGCATCGAGCACCCTCTGCCTTGAGAAAGTCCTCAGCAGCAGTCAAGGTCTCTGTCCTGCTCGTTGGGTATCCAGTCCTCTCCGGCCAGTATCTGTGACTCAGATCCCAGGTCCTCCACAGGTCTTCGGCACCGGCCTCAACACAAGGAGTTGCAGGGCCTTGGATTCCTCGTCACTGCTCGACTCAGAGTGGGAGATGGAAAATGAGGTGTCCCGGACACCAGAAGGCACAGATACTCCCTCGGACCAGTCTCCCCTGGTGCCTCGATGCCATTCTCCTCCCAAGGACGTAGCCTTCCATGACTTCATCAGGGATATGGCCAAGGCCCCCTCGATGCAAACCAAGGCAGAGGAGGGCCCACGCACTGAGGAGTTGGAGATTCTCCAGTATGAGACTCCACCTAGAGAAACCCTCAGCCCATACAACTGATCCTCGAGAGGCTACTCCGACAAATGTGGGAGACACTGGCGTCAGTGCCTATGGTCAGCCATCGGCTCGACGCTATGTACCAGGTCTGAAAAGGGCTGGAGTTTCATAAACCCCAGCTCCCGCATGAACTCCATGGTCGTCGAATCGACCATACGGAAGCTCAAGAGCCAGAAGACCCACTCCTCTGTCCCTGGCAGGGAGGTCCCGGGCCCTTGACGCCCTTGGGCACAGATGCTATCAGGGCTCAATGCTGGGCTGCCAGATCCAGGACTATGAACTCTACATCGGCATGTACCTAAAGGCACTGGCCAAAGCGCTGTCAGAGTTTGCAGCAGGCCTTGTTGGGGAATCCCTCCAGTGGTTCCAGACCCTGACCTCAAGCATGAGGGACTGCTCCAAGTTTCTTTCTCGAGCTGGCTATGACGGCTTCAGGTCGGCAGCTAGCATCAGGACTCGGCTGTAATCCTCCAACCTCAAGCAGTGGGTGCAGGACAAACTGCTCAACAGCCTCTATATCTGTGAGAACCTCTTAGGCAAACCCATGGCCAACAAAGCTGCTGAGATCAAGGCAGAGTTTGTGACCCGTCAGAGAATCTCTAAGAAGACCTTATCCCATCCCTGCAAAAAAATGTCGGGGAAAAGGCCGCCTTTGCACAAGGTCATCAGTATCAGCCCTAAGTTTGCCATCAGCAAGGTTCTCATCCCAAGAGGTAGAGGCACGGGGCTCAAAAGGCAAAAACACCTAAGCCCCAGGCTCCAGCTCCCACCCAGCCTGGGGGGGAGCTTTAGACTCCCAGGGCAGGGCCTCCCCTCCCCCAGGAGACCTTCACCAGCCCACGGTGGGGGGGGGGGGGAGGGGGGCGGCTGCCTGATGTTTTTTTCCCACAGATGGGCCTCAATCACCTCGGACCTCTGGGTACTGCAAGTGATTAGGGAAAGATATCGCCACCTGCAGCAGATTCCACCAAGGCTCTTTCCTGGAGAGCCGGTGCGGCCCCTCCTTCACCAGACCCTGCTACTCACAGAGCTCGCAGATCTCAAGGAGAAAGTGGTAGAACCTGTGCCCAAACACCCGTGGCAAAGGCTTCTACTCCAAGTACTTCCTTGTCCTGAAGAGGACTGAGGGCCTCAGGCCCATCCTAGACTGTGAAACTTAAACAAGTTTCTGGTGAGCGAGAAGTTCAAAATACCCTCCCTTGGAACACTGCTGCCTTAACTCTGCCAGGGAGACTGGCTTTGCTTCTTGCATCTAAAGGATGCTTACACACACATCCTAATCCACCCTTCCCACAGGCAGTACCTAAGGTTCGTGGTAGGAGGAAGACACTACCAATACAGGATGCTACCCTTCAGCCTGGCCTCTTCACCAAGGATCTTCACAAAATGCCTAGCAGTAGTCACTGCCCACCTACATCTGCAAGGGGCCTTTTGTCTTCCCCTACTTAGACAACTGACTCATCAGGGGCACCATGGCTGCAGAGGCCCATAAGGCCACAGGACGCGCAACCCTCCTGCTGCAGCACCTGGGGTTTGCCATCAGCTGTCCCAAATCTCATGTCTCTCAAATCTCATCTCAACTCCAGCCCAGAGCCTGGAATTCATAGGTGCTCAGCTGGACACCCTGCAAGCCCAAGGCCTTTCTTCCAGGGAAAGAGCAGAACGACTCAGGGAGCTAGCTGCAGAGGTGCAGCGCCATTGGTCAGTGTCAGCCAGTCTCCTCGGCCTTCTGGGTCACATAGCCTCCACTGTCCATGTGACCCCATTAGCCCGCCTACACATGCGGGCAACTCATTGGTGCCTCCGTTCTCAGTGGATGCAAGCCACGGGCAGACTGCAGGACAGGATCAGGATAACTCGCCAGCTGGCAGAATCCCTCGACTGGTGGCAACGTCTCCACCATCTCCGGGCCCGGTATGCCTTTCTTAGGCACTCACGCCCCAGAGGGTCCTGACCACGAATGCCTCACTCCTTGGTTGGGGGGCGCATTGTGAGGACTGGCGCACACAAGGCAGCTGGTCCCAGGCGGAATCCCTGCTACAGATCAATCTTTTGAAATTCAGAGCTATCTTACTGGCCTTACGGGTGTTCCTCCACCACCTGTGACACCAGCCCATTCTGATACAGACAGACAGACAACCAAGTCGCCATGTCAAGCAGGGGGGCACAGGGTTGTACTTACTCTACCAGGAGGTGGTGGCCCTCCTTTCCTTTGCAGCTTGCAACAATATGCTCTTGTGGGCGGTCTACCTCCTGGGCCAGGACAACCTCCTGGTGGACAGACTGAGCAGGGTGCTCCAACCGCACGAGTGGCACCTGAACCCCAGAGTGGCCTCATGGCTCTTCGGCTTCTGGGGGACTCCCGTGATGGACTTCTTTGCCACCTCAGACAATGTGTTTTTGCTCACAGCAACCACACCTGGCAAGGGTAGCAACAGATGACTTCCTGATCCCGTGGATGGAAGGCCTCTATGCCTTTCCGCCAACCCCAACCCCGGTCACCAAGACCCTCTTCAAGGTCCAGCACGAGGGGACAGCACTGATACTAATTGCCCCCAAGTGGCCCAGACAGCCATGATTTGCACAGCTGCTTTCCCTGTTGGCAACACTCCCTGTCTTGGACCTCCTGTCTCAAGAGGAGGGCTCCCTCCTCCACCCCAATCTGGGGTCTCTAACGCTAACAGCATGGCTGCTGAAAGAGTAGCTTTGGCCCCATTCAGTCTCCAATAAGAAGTCTAGGAAGTCCTGCTGGCCTCCCGCAAGCCCTCCACGAGGCGAGCTTATACCTTTAAGTGGCGAAGATTCTTGGTATGATGTGTGGAGAGGAGGGGAGAACCTGTTTTACTGCCAGGTGCAACTAGTGCTCCTGTACCTACTGCACCTGTCGCACGCTGGACTAAAGTCACACTCTGTGAGGGTACACCTGAGTGCGATCGCCACACACCACCACCCTATCGAGGGGAAGTCCCTCTCAGGTGAGCCCCTAGTCTCTCTGTTCTTCCGGGGCCTCCTGTTGTCTAAGTCCCCCGTCCAACCCCTGGTGGCAGAATGAGACTTAAAGTATTGCTCACAGTTCACCAGGCTGCCAATCAAGCCTCTAGCTACTTGCCATCTGTGGTATTTTCATGGAAGGTTGCCTTCCTGGTAGCTCTCGCATCTGCTCGCAGAGTAAGAGAACTTCAGGCCCTGGTGGCAGAGCCGCCTTCTACAAGAATAGGGTGGTCCTCTGCACTCGCCCCAAATACCTCCCAAAGGTGATATCTCCTATCTCCAGGAACAAGCAGGAATGTAGTCTTCACATATGGGTATCGTCAGCACCGACGGAGCCTGCGCGGGAACGCTCCCCAGCATCCAATTAGAAAGCTTTTGGGAGTATCCCACAGCGCCTGCATGCTGCCTTCCCGCCTTTCCCAACTGCCTCTCTCCAGTTCTTCGTTTTCCGTGGAGCCAGCAGGTCGTTTTTCCTGTCACCGCAGAAATTATCCCATCTTTTTCATTCTTTTTTGTGGTAGCGTCTGCATTCCTCGACGCTATACCAGTACCGCCGGTTCTTTCTTTCTTCAAAAAAAACCAACAAAATTTGTAATCTTTTTTCCAGTCTTTTTTCTGTCAGGTGCCACACGCCATTTTGAGCACTAGGCCCAACTTTTCCTTCAGAATGGAAAAACCCGCCTCGGGTTTTAAAAAGTGTTCCAAGTGTGGCGGTACCATCTCCGTCACTGACACTCACGAGTGGTGCCTTAAACGTTTAGGTCCTGACCACTCCATCTCGGAGTGTGTTGCCTGTGGGATGATGTCGAAGTGGGGTCGGCAAAACCGAGCTGCTAAGCTTAGCACCCTTTTTCCCTCCGATGCAGCATCCGTGGCATCAACATCTTCCAGGGCTTCGTCTTCCTTCCATGGATCTCAGGTAACCAAACATAAATATGGCCGGTCCTCAAAGGGTAGATCTCCTTCCAAGCATCAAGATGCCTCTGGCGTTGCTCTTGAGGGACTTATACCGGCAAAATTGCCCCGGCGGGAGGCTTCAGCTTCCAAAGCACTATCGAAGCTCCAGGATGTTCTCGAGGCCTCAACCTCGGCAGAACTACTAGTGCCATGCTTTGGGGTACCGGCTGCTTCGTCCAGAACTGATACCCAGACATTGGCAGCATCAATAGACCAGAGGTTCTTGGCTATTGAACGCAGTCTGGCGGCTCTCCTTGCGGCTTCGGTGCCTTCGGGACCGCTTCAGGCGATTCAACCGGTATCGACACCGGTTCCGGCACCCATATCGGTACTGGTACCGACAGCATCGACATCGGCGACTGTTACCAACACCGAGTCATGCTGTTCCCTCTGGTATCGACAAGCCAGTACCGGACCCCTCCGGTACCGACTTCGATCGGTACCGGTATCGTGCTTGGCAAGAGCACCCAGACAGGAGATATTTTGAATCCTCCGATGACTCTGAGGATTCTGACAGCTCTGTCGGTACCGAAGTACTTCTCTCTGAGGAACCTTCCTCTCCTAAACGTAGGATGTCTCCTCCAAAGGATATATCCTTTTAGGATTTCATCCGGTAGGTGGCTAGAGGTCTTTCCATCACAGTGGTTCCTGAAACAGAGCCCAGAGCAAAGGAATTGGAGATTTTACAATATCCTAAAGCTCGCAAAGAGGCAGCTACTTTGCCTATTCATGAGATCTTGCATGATCTCATGCTAAGAATGTGGGAAACACCTCTTACCACCTCTCCTCATTCTCGTAGGCTTGATACCATGTATCGAGTACCTCCTAGTCCTGCATTTCAGAAAACCCAGTTACCACACCACTCCATGGTAGTGGAATCAGCTATGAAAAGGATCCAAAGTGCAAAAAGACACGCATCTAATCCACCAGGAAGTGAATGTAGGACATTTGATGCCTTTGGGCATCGAACCTTCCAGGCCTCTATGCTTTCTGCCAGGATTAGTTCCTACATTTTATATATGGGAATGTTCCTTAAGGAGGTTACAGGAGATCTAGAGCTTATGAGCCCTCTCCTTCCTGATGATAAGAGGCAAGATTATCTTACATTTGTCAAACATGCCCAAGATGTTTCCAAGTTTGTTAATCGTGCAGCTTATGACTGCTTTGAGTGCATAAGCAGAATCTCTGCCATTGCCATAGGTGCTCGTAGGATTGCCTGACTCCAGGCATCTGACTTAGAACTCTGGGTACAGGACAAACTGGGGAATATTCCTTGCACAGGCGAAAATCTCTTTGGCAAAAATTGGCAAGAGAAAGCTAATGAGCTGGATGCTGATAACACCACTTTGGATAGACTATCCAAGGCTACAGCTGATCCTGCAAGGAGAAAATCCTACAAGAAACCATTCTTCTCTAAGAAGAAGAGGTTTTACCCCTCCTATACCCAAGCAGGGGCATTCTACAGGTCAGTCTGCCTGAAAGGGACAGCAGCCACCAAAACAAAGAAAAACTGTCTGCTAAGCCTCAACCGGCCCAGCAGACTCAGCCTCCACAGGGGCTTTGACTCCCATCTAGAGAACTTGGCCTTCCTGGCCCTCAACGGGCCAGAGCCCTCCACCATTCCAGGAAGGTTGTGTCATTTTGCCCCCAGATGGGAGCAGGTAACAGCAGAAGAATGGACTCTCTCCATTGTAAAGGAGGGGTACAAGCTTCATTTCCTCCTCATGCCCCCTCCTACAGTTGTAAGAGAGTTCAATTCTCAGACTTCACACGAGAATCAGTTGGGTCAAGAGGTCAATTTACTTCTTGCCCACGGGGCAATAGAAGACGTACCCATTTCCCAACAGGGTACAGGGTTTTACTCCCCCGATTTCCTTATTCCAAAGAAAATAGGGGGACACAGACCCATTTTAGTCCTCAGAGAATTGAACAAATTCCTGTTCAAGGAGAAGTTCAAGATGATTTCTCTAGAAACTCTGCTGCCATACCTTCAGAGTCAGGATTGGCTTTGTTCTCTAGATCTCAAGGATGCGTACACCCATATTCTCATTCATCCAACTCACCAAAGATTCCTTCGGTTTCTATTTCAGGGGAAGCACTACCAGTACAGGGTTCTTCCTTTTGGTCTGGCCTCAGCACCAAGGGTGTTTACGAAATTCATGGCTGTAGTAGCAGCATTTCTTCGCACTCTAGGAATATTAATCTTCCCCTACTTAGACGACTGGCTCATTCGAGCCCCATCAGAGTCAGAGGCCAAAATTTCCCTATCTTGCACAATGCATATACTTCAGTATTTGGGCCTGGTCATAAACATCCCAAAATCCAACCTAACTCCCACTCAATCTCTAGAGTTTATAGGAGCTATGCTGGATTCCAGGAAAGCAAGGGCCTATCTTCCACAGCCCCGCTGCCTTCGCATTGTGCAGTTAGCTTCCCAAGCAGTGTTAAAGACTCATCTCACTGCTCAGGAAATCTTACAATTGCTAGGCCACATGGCATCTACCGTGCATGTGGTTCCCTATGCTTGCCTCCATATGAAGCAGCCCAATGGACTCTATCCACTCAGTGGACCCAAACATCAGGCTACCTATCAGACAAAATAGCAAACTCAAGTCGCCTTATTTTGTCCCTACAATGGTGGCAGTCAACCCAAAACCTGTTGGTGGGGTCCCCTTTCCAACAGCCCCCACCCCAGGTTACTCTTAACAACAGACGCCTCACAGGTGGGTTGGGGAGCTCACCTGCAAGATCTCTCTACCCAAGGGGGGTAGCCTAGTGGTTGGGGCAAGGTACTTCAGGCCGGAAGGTCGGGGGTTCAAATCCCACTAGAGGACAGCAACCTTGGGCCGGAAGGACTGGGGTTTCTAGTCCCACAGATGCTCCTTGTGGTCTTGGGCAAGCCACTTAACCCTCCATAGCCCATGTTCCCTGTAAGTATTAGTGTATGTGTCTCATATCCCTGCTTGTTAAATGTATCCCCCAATTGTGTTGTGACCGCTTTGATTGAAGGATAAGGCGGTATACAAAAACTGTCTAAATAAATAAAATAAAATAAGGCACCTGGACTCCACAGGAGACCCATCTACACATCAGTCTCTTGGAGCTCAGAGCAATCTTCCTTGCTCTTCGAGTGTTCCACACCCAGCTGAGCTACAAGACAGTCCTAATTCAGACGGACAATCAAGAAGCTATGTTCTATCTGAACAAGCAGGGAGGAACAGGCTCTCTGTCGCTTTGCAACGAAGCTTTGCGACTATGGGCCCTCGCCAGAGAGCATCCGATTCATCTCCTTGCGGTGTATCTGCCAGGCATTCAAAACTCCTAGGCAGACAGACTCAGTCGAGTTCTGCTTCCGCACGAGTGGTCTCTTCGTACAGACCAGGGGAACGCCAGACATAGACCTCTTTGCAAGTCCGTTGAATGCCAAACTTCCCCGATTCTGTTCCAGAATTCCGGCTCGGGGTTCTCAGGCCAGGGATGCTTTCCTCCTCCATTGGGGTCAGGACTTCCTATATGCCTTTCCACCCATTCCCCTAATTCCCAAAACCCTATTCAAGCTTCAGAGAGACAGAGGCCATATGATTCTCATAGCTCCACATTGGCCTTGGCAGGTGTGGTACCCTCTGCTCCTACATCTCTCTCAAGCTCCATCTCTGGAGTTAGGATCTGCTCCAGATCTGTCTCAGGAGGACGGGATGTTGTGGCATCCCGATCCTCACTCTCTGCATCTCAGGGCCTGGTTGCTGAGGTCCTAGACCTTCATGGTCTTAACCTGTCTCAACAAGTGAAGGATATCCTTTATGCTTCTAGAAAGCCTTCCACAAGACGCTCTTATGCTTTCAAGTGGAAAAGGTTTTCCATATGGTGTTCGCAGAAGGGTCTTGACACCCTGGCGATACCTCTGGAATCATTATTGGAGTATCTCAAGAACATAAGATATGCCATACTGGGTCAGACCAAGGTCTATCAAGCCCAGTATCCTGTTTCCAACAGTGGCCAATCTAGGTCCTACGTACCTAGCAGTTTCCCCAAAAGACACAGGTTCTGCAATGCTTGTACTAGGTCAAGCATTGATATCCTGGATCCCTTCTTAATAATGGTTTATGGACCTTTCCTCCAGGAACTTGTCCAAACCTTTTTTAAACCCAGCTACACTAACAGCCTTTACTACATCCTCCGGTAACAAATTCCAGAGTTTGATTACACGTTGAGTGAAAAAATATTTTCTTTTATTAGTCTTAAATAGTTTACCCTGTAGCTTCATTGCATGTCCCCTAGTCTTCCTATATTCTGATAACGTAAACAGTCGATCAACGTTTACCCGTTCCACTCCGTTCATTAATTTATAGACTTCTATCATATCTCCCCTCAGCCGTCTCTTTTCCAGGTTAAAGAGCCCTAACTTTTTTAGCCTTTCTTCATAGGAGTATCTTTCCATCCCCTTTACCATTTTGGTGGCTCTTCTCTGAACCTTTTCTAATAACGCTATATCCTTTTTAAGATAGGGCGACCAGAATTGCACACAATATTCAAGGTGCGGTCTCACCATGGAACGGTATAGAGGCATTATAATATCTTTTGTTTTGCTTTCCATTCCTTTCCTTATGATACCTAGCATTCTATTTGCTCTCTTGGCCGCCGCTGCACACTGGGCCGAGGGTTTTAACATGTTATCCACAATGATGCCTAAATCTTTTTCCTGGGTGGTGGTTCCTAATGTGGAACCTTGCATCGTGTAACCATAGTTTGGGTTGTTCTTCCCTAGGTGCATAACTTTGCACTTGTCCACATTAAATTTCATTTCCATTTTGATGCCCAGTCTTCCAATTTATCAAGATCCTCTTGCAATTTTCCACAATCATCTTGGGTTTTAACAACTTTAAATAGTTTTGTGTCATCTGCAAATTTGATAACCTCACTCGTTGTTCCACTTTCCAGGTCATTTATGAATATGTCAAAAAGCAGCAGACCCAGCACAGATCCCTGGGGTACACCACTATTCACCTTTCTCCATTGGGAAAATTGGCCATTTAGTCCCAACCCTCTGCTTTCTATCTTTTAACCAGTTCCTGATCCACAGTAGTACACTGCCTCCTATCCCATGACTCTTTAGTTTTGCCAAAAGTCTCTGATGAGGGACCTTGTCAAAAGCTTTCTGAAAGTCCAGATACACTATATCAACCGACTCACCTTTGTCCACCTGTTTATTCACACTTTCAAAAAAACATAACAGATTAGTAAGACAAGATCTTCCTTGTCTAAAGCCATGTTGACTGTCTCCCATTAGGCCATACAACAATATCTATGGTCCTTTTGTCAGAGTCCTAATTAGTTGTATTTTTCAAAACTCTGGGAGCAAACATACCAGAAGCGGGAACGCTTGTATTAGAAGCTGTATGCCTTTCAGTTAAGTTAAATTTTCATAAAAAATTATATTATAAAAACGAAACAAAAATAAGTTATTTATAATACGGCTATTTAAGGTCATTGATGTATGTAGGGCTCTACTGACCACAGTTTAAATGGTCATCAATATGCCCGGATGTTCTGAGACCTATCAGCCATTTTCATATAATTAGTTCAGTGTCATTGAAGTCGCTTGATACTTTCACGTTGTAATGCAGAGTTTTGAAAAATACATCCCATTAGGCCATGACTATCTACATGCTGAGTAATTTTATTCTTTATGATGGTTTCTACCATTTTTCCCGGTACTGACGTCAGGCTCACCGGTCTGTAGTTTCCCGGATCACCCCTCGAACCCTTTTTAAAAATTGGTGTTACATTGGCGATCCTCCAATCTTCAGGTATTAGAGATGATTTTAATGATAGTTCACAGATTACTGATAGCAGGTCTGCAATCTCATATTTCAGTTCTTTCAACACCCTTGGATGTATACCATCAGGCCCAGGTGATTTGCTACTCTTCAGTTTATCTAATAGTTGTAAGACATCTTCCCGATGTATCGATATTTCCTTCAATTCTTCCGAACCTTTAAATACCACTTCAGTCATGGGTAACATCCCTACATCTTCCTCAGTAAAGACCGAAGCAAAGAATTCATTCAGTCTCTCCGCTATCGCCTTGTCGCCTCTTAGTGCTCCTTTAACCCCTTTATCATCTAATGGACCAACTGACTCTCTCACAGGTTTTTTGCTACGAATGTACTTGAAAAGGTCTTTATTTCGCGTTTTTGCCTCCGCAGCAAGCTTCTTCTCAAATTCTCTCTTTGCCTGCCTTATCAATGCCTTGCATTTGACTTGCCAGTGCTTGTGCTGTTTCCAGGTTTCGTCGTTTGGCTCTTTTTTCCATTTCCTGAAAGATGCTTTTTTGGCAACAACAGCCTCTTTGACCTCAACTTTAAACCATGCTGGCAGTTTTTTGGACTTCCTTCCACTTTTCTTAAAGCGTGGAATACAACTGGTCTGGGCTTCCAAGATAGTATTTTTCAACAGCACCCAAGCTTGATGTACGTCTTTAACCTTTGCAACTGCTCCTTTTAGTTTTTTCTTAACTGTTTTCCTCATTTTATCATAGTCTCCATTTCGAAAGTTAAAAGGTAGTACTGTGGATTTCCCTCCTCCAGTAATTAAATCAAAGGCGATCATGCTATGATCACTATTGCCAAGTGGCCCCAACACCCTTATCTCTTGCACTAGATCTGGTGTTCCACTAAGGACTAGGTCTAATATGGCTTCCCCTCTGGTTGGTTCATGGACCAGCTGCTCCAAGAAGCAGTCATTTATGTCATCTAGGAACTTTATCTCCCTAGCATGTACTGCCGTGACACTGACCCAGTCAATACCAGACACTGACCCAGTCAATCTCCTTCATTTATCTAATGCAGGGCTTAAGACTAACTCAATACAAGTCCATTTAAGTGCTATTTCAGCTTCTTTCAAGCCTTTAAATGGACAACCTATTTCCTCTCATCCTCTCATAGCGAGATTTATGAGGGGCCTCCTTCTAACTAAGCCTCCCATTAGGCCACCACCGGTAGCATGGGACCTAAATCTGGTTCTTGGACAGTTCATGAAGCCGCCTTTTGAACCTCTAGCTACTACCTCCTTGAAGTTCCTTTCCTGGAAGGTTATCTTTCTCATTACAATCACATCAGCACGTCGCATCAGTGAATTGCAAGCATTAGTGGCTGATCCTCCTTATACGAGGTTCCATCATGATAAGGTAGTCCTTAGGACTCATCCACACTTTATGCCAAAGTTGGTCTCACCTTTTCATTTAAACCAAGCAGTTTACCTACCTGTGTTTTTTCCAAGGCCTCATGCTTCAAATGCAGAAAGGAATCTTCATACTTTGGACTGTAAAAGAGCACTTGCTTTTTACTTACAAAGAACACAGCAACAAAGAAATTCCTCTCAACTCTATGTTGCGTTTGATCCTTCTCATTTGGGACTTCCAGTCTCCAAGAGAACATTGTCCATTTGGATTGCACAGTGCATTTCTTTTACCTATCAGAGTAAAAACCTTTCTCTGGAAGGCCATGTCACAGCTCACAATGTGAGAGCCATGACAGCCTCAATGGCTCATCTACACTCTGTGTCTATTGACGACATTGGTCGAGCAGCTACTTGGGCCTCGTTTGATACCTTCTCAGCCTATTACTGCTTAGACAAGCACTCCCGCCGGGATGCCTTGTTTGGTCAGGCTGTTCTACGACACCTGTTCCATACTTAGTCAACTCCTACCCAGCATTCCCGGTAGGATTCCAGAGATCCATGGGGGGAAGTGGAGCCCTTTCACAAGGGCACACCACTTCTGGGGTCTCTCCCTGGCATCTAAAGCTAGGGAGTCCCCATATGTGAAGACTACATTCCTGCTTGTTCCTGGAGATAGCATAGTTACTCACCTGTAACAGGTGATCTCCGGGAACAGCAGGAATTTAGTCTTCACAACCCACCCACCTCCCCTAGGAGTTGTATCTCTCTCTTCTTTTCTTTCCCTCTCTCTCTCTCTCTCTTTGTCTCAGCTTTAAAACTCAATTGGAGAGAGGCAGTTGGGAAAGGCGGGAAGGCAGCATGCAGGCGCTGTGGGATGCTCCCAAAAGCTTTCTAATTGGACGCTGGGGAGCATTCCCGCGCAGGCTCTGTCGGTGCCGACAGTACCCATATGTGAAGACTAAATTCCTGCTGTTCCTGGAGATCACCTGTTACAGGTGAATAACTATGCTTTCCACCTCAACAAAGAGGTGGTCCTTCCCACCTTTTTCCCACAGCCTCATGCCGTCGGGAGGAAACCATATTCCATACACTGGACTTCAAATGGGCCCTGTCCTTCTACCTACAGCAGACTGAGGGCCATTGCAAAGCTCCTCAGCTTTTTATTTCCTATGACCCCAGCAGGCTGGGGCTTCCTGTTACTAAGCAAACTGTCCACTTGGGTGGCGGACTGTATTGACCACGCCTATGAGCGAGCTGGGCTCTCCCTAGAACACTCGATCACAACGCATCGCGTGAGAGTGATGGCCACATCGTTGATGAACCTGCGCTCAGTACCAGTGATGGAGATCTGCAAAACAGCCACATGGTCTTCAGTTCATATGTTCACCGCTCACTACTGCCTGGAGAACGATTCCCGTCAGGACAGGGCCTTTGACCAGGCAGTACTCCGTAATCTTTTCAAGGTGTAGGCAGCTCATGCCCTCCTACCCTTCTGTGTTCAGACTACCGGAGTGATGATGGCGCTGGACGCTGGGGTCTTGCAGAGTCTCTCAGTGGGGACTTGCCTTCTGCAACTTCTAGCTACCCGATTTGGTCACTGTCTGTGCTGTTGTGGTTCAGTCCTCAGCAGTCTGGAGCTAGGGAGTCCCTTATGTGAGGACTGACTTTCTGCTTGTTCCTGGAGAAAGCATAGTTACTCATCTGTAACAGGTGTTCTCCAGAGACGACAGGAATCAGTCCTCACAACCCTCCCTCCTCCCCTGGGAGATCCCCCCCTCCACCTTGTTTTATTTTTACTATCGTCCTAGCTATGTCATGTAGTTGAACAGGAAGGGAACCATGCATGCATGGTGGCATCTCCCAAAGGCTTTCTTTGAAAACTGGGGAGATGCTTCTGCGGGGCTCTGGTGTCACCGACGTCACCCATATGTGAGGACTGATTCCTGCTGTCCATGGAGAACACCTGTTACAGGTGAGTAACTACGGCTTTTGGTGAGGCCCTTGAAAAGTTAGTGAAAGAGTTGTGGGAAGTAAAGTTCCTTGCCTTTTGGAGGATAAGCCTAAGTCGGCGAAAGGAGCGGCTCCTGGACAGGATTGTTTCCATCATCTTGTTTCATTCCCTTTCAACGGTCACACTATCCTTCTTGTGGTTTACCCTTTTGGGGGAGACTGAGGAGTAGGTAGAAGATTTCGTTGGGATTCATGGCAGCTCCCAAGAAATCCCAATTGAAGCCAAAGGGGCCCAAGTGGAGTTGATTCCAGTTGGCAGTTGATTACAAGCTTTTTACTCCACTAGAGTCCACATCACCTTCGACCAGTGGGCTCTCTAGATAATTCAGGAAAACTATTCCCTAGAATTTGCATGTCCCCTCTGACATCTTTATATTGTCCCCTTGCAAGTCTCTGGCCAAGCTCCAAGTTGTGGTGGAAACGCTTTGGAGGTTGATCCAGTTATAAGCTGTAGTCAGAGTGCCTTTGGCAGGACTAGCTTTCAGTCGATACTTAATTTGCTTTGTGGTTCCCAAAAAGGAAGGATTGTTTTGACCAGTTTTGGATCTCGAGTACATCAGTCAGGCCTTGAGTGACTCATTTTCGTATTGAAACTTTGGGAATGGTCATACTAGTGGTAAGGAAGGGCGAGTTTCACACCGCTGGACTTGTCTGAAGCATATCTGCACATTCCTAGCCATCCTACTCATCAGAGATAGCTGCGCTTTGCGGTGCCCATGGGTCATTTTAAGTTTTGAGTGCTTCCCTTTGGCCTTGCCACCGTTCCTCAAACATTTACAAAGATGAGAGTAGTTGTAGCAGCCATCCTCCCTCAAGAGGATGTTCTAGTGCCTCCTTATCTGGACGATTGGTTGATTCAAGCAAAATCAGCTCAGGAGAAGATGGGATGCGACCAGCGTTTGCTGGGTTGTCAACATCTCCAGAGTTTGCTGGGTTGTCAACTTCTCCAGAGTTTGCTGGGTTGTCAACTTCTCCAGAGTTTGCTGGGTTGTCAACTTCAGCAAAAGCAGCTTGGTTCCAGCGCAGGATCTAATGTATCTAGGGACCTGTTTTTGCACAGATTTAAGCTTGGTGACTCTTCCTCAGGAGCAAGTTTCAAAGATTCAACACAAGATTCTCAGCTTTTCCCGGAAGTCATCTCCAGTGGCATAGTATTATCTGCAGCTCCTGGGGTTCATGGAATCTTGTGCCATGGGCCAGGCTCACATGAGTTCCCTTCAGAGCGCATTTCTGTCCCATTGGTCTCCTCAGACTCATTCTCTTTGGAAGAGGCTACCCTTTCCGTGGGAGACGCAACTGAGTCTCTCTTGGTGGATGGATGCTGGCAAGCTGCTAGCAGGGATTCCGCTAGAGGCACCTGAGTGGGTGGTTTTAACCACGGATGCTAGCTTTTATGGTTGGGGAGCGCATTGTCAGTCCAGAGTGACACAAGGTTGGTGGTCTCCAGTGGAGACCACTTGGTCCATAAATCGATTCAAGATGAGTGGGGGGTTTTTCTGGCTCTCCAGTACTTTCAGCCCCTGTTGCAGAACAAAGCAGTGCGGGTAGTTTCAAACAATGTGATGACCGTGGCTTATCTCCGTCGTCGGGACAGAACAAGCAGTGCTCAGAAGAGGACATGGCACTTCTGCTCCCGTAGGCATAGATTCACCTTCTAGCTCTCTCGGCATCTCACGTGGCAGGAAAAGAAAGTGTGCAGGCCAATTTTCTAAGTAGGCATCAATTAGATTCAGGGGAGTAGTGTCTGGAGTCCTTGGTTTTCCAGTCCATGGTTCGTCAGTGGAGTCCATGAGTCATGGGTCTGATGGCCTCTTTCCGCAATGCGAAGGTAGAAAGTTTCTTCAGTTGCAGGTGAGAAAGAGAGTCAAAGGGGTTGAATGCTCTGACTCAATCGTGGCTAAGCAGTGTCCTTCTCTAGGTGTTTCCTCCCTGGCTTCTTATAGGCAGAGTGCTGAGGAAGATAAAGGCTCATTGGGGGTGAGTAATTTTGGTGGCACCCAATTGGCCTCAAAGGCCTTGGTATGTGGATCTGGTTTGCATGTTAGTGGATTCTCCTTGGTGTCTTCCTCTGCTCAACAACCTATTGTCTCAGGGTCCTGTCTTCATGCTGGAAATGGCTCTTTCTCGCTTGCAGTATGACTCTTGAAAAAGCTAGATTAAGGAAGAGAGGTTACTCACCTCCAGTAATTGCTACTTGGCTTAAGACATGGCAGAGATCTTCTACTTTAGCCTATTTTAGAGTTTGACATGTTTTCGAGGATTGGTGTGAGTGCAGAGGTCTGTGAGCTCTTTCTTCCTCGCTGCTGGATATTCTTGTATTTCTCCAGGACGGTTTGGATAATGGTCTCGCTCTGAATCCTTGAAAGGGTAAGTGGCAGCCTTGACCTGTTATAGGGGGAGGCTGCAGGCCTTTTCTATAGATTTACATCCAGATATGCTTTGTTTTCTTAGGGGAGTGAAGCATGTTCGTCCGCTGTTGTGCCAGTCTGTTCCTCTGTGGGACTTGAATCTTGTGTTATCGGTACTTACGGATAAACCTTTTGAGCATCTTGGTCAAGCTTCTCTCAAGGATCTTACCTTAAAAGTTGTCTTTCTAGTGGCAATCTTTTCAGCACATAGGATATCTGATTTGCAAGCTCTTTTTTGTAGGGAGCCCTTTCTTTTGTTCTCCAAAGAAAAGGTTGCTCTTCGTCCAGTTCCATCCTTTTTGCCTAAGATGGTTTCACCCTTTCATGTTAGCCAGTCAGTATCTCTGCCAGTCTTTTCAGCTTCAGAGCAGGGTTTGACAGTAAGGCAGTTGCATAACTTAGATGTTCGTGGGCTTCTTCATCAGTATCTTAAGCACATGGATCCATTTAGGAAATCTGTTCATCTCTTTGTGGTGTTTGGAGGTTTGCACAAGGGAGAGGTAACTTCAAAGGCGTCCATTGTGCGTTGGCTTAGATTGTAAGCCCTCTAGGGACAGGGAAATAATTATTGTACCTGAATGTAACTCGCCTTGAACCTCTACTGGAAAAGGCAATAGCTAAATACTTAAATAAAATAATCAGCTGTCTAAGGCAAGAGATGAGCTGGAGCTCTTGCTGGCTCTCAAAATGGAGGGGTCTCTCCAGAGCTCTTGTCAAGAACCAGGGAGTCCCCTCCCTCAAATACCAGTGACGTGTTTGCCCCAAGAACAAATAATAGAACAAAAAGAGCAGGTTCTACAAAATAGAAAACCTCCAATAACATAATTTTTGTCGGACCAAATGCCCCCAGGCAAGAACATCTCAACTGGAGAATTTTTGGGGATTCCCTGATGCGCAGTTTGAGATTGACGGTGGAATGGTGAAACCTGAAGCAGGGTCTTGAAATGAGATGACCCGAAACGCAGGACTGTGTCGTTTTGCCACCAGATTTGTGCTGTTGCTGTGCTGGCTTGGGGATTCAGCTAAGTACTTCTTGCTTTAAGATTTTGCAACACAGTTTTTAATGTTATACTGCACTTGATTAAAAGACCTACGCCCTGCAGCTGAGATGTTCTTGCCTGGGGCATTTGGTCCGACAAAAATTGTTATTGGAGGTTTTCTATTTTGTAGAACCTGCTCTTTTTGTTCTATTATTGACTAGGGGCTGGCAGTGTTCTTTGGCCCTTGGGGGATTTTCTTTGGTGACCAAGAATAAATAAAGCAATATATTCCCAGGCTATATAATTTTTTTTTTTTTAGAAAACTTTTCAATGCTGTCTATATGTATCAGAAATTGTAGCAATTTAATTATATAGCCTGGGAATCTAATATAAAACATATCGACTCCTGATGCTGCGCACTGAACAAGCATGGTATTAAATGTAAATATATACTGTGCAAAAACGAAGGAGATGCAAGGAGTAAAGCAAGAATCACAATAATATTTTAGTGTTTAAACTATGCTGTGGTTCTCACTCATTTATTTTTGAACATATAAGAGGTATATTTTAGAGAAGCCATTTATGTGGTTGCAGCAACGTCCAAGTGAAATTGTCTGCAAATCTGTTAGTTCTAGAGGATAGAATGGGCACTTGTAAGTCCGATATAAAATTTGATCAATCTCCGCATTTCACTGTGTTTGTTTTAAATCTGAGAAACGAACAGGAAAGCACGGGGATGAGCATTCACATTCAGCTAGAGATGCTATTTTACAAACATACACTCCATGTCATGCCGCTTTTATTAAAAGAATACTGGCTTCTATTCATTACAGAATTCACTTTAAGCTCCTAATCTTAGCTCATAAAGCCCTCTACTCCCATACATCTACATATTTAGTTTCGCTTATCTCTTTTCATGTTTCTGCTAGAGTATTGTATCTCTTCATGGAAATCATTTGTCCCTCCTGTCTCTCAAGCTGAACTGGAGAGCACCCATTGCTTATCATTCTTTCTTATTGTCCCTAGTCTCTGGAATGATCTCCCTTCCTCCCTATGGAGGCATCTTTCCAAAAATGTAAAGCTGGCCAGAAATCCCACCCATTCCAGCTGGAATTTAATGTCTAGCTATAGGCGAAAAAGAGGGTTAGCAGATGTTGCCTACTGGCACGTTTTACTTTCTTTTCTGCCTAAAATGGAGTTCATCTGAACCTCTTTATATATTTTTATTAATTGTAAACCACTTTGGAATTTATTTTCAAGGCAGTATGGCTGTTTGTTGTTAAGTGCCATTGAGTCTGTGTCGACTCCTGGCGACCCTCTGGAAGTTGACCTAAACTTTGTTCGGTCTTCAGCCAAGCAGCTCATTGTTGATAGTGGTATCCATAGCTGCTGCTGTTGTATCGATCCATCTCATTGCCAGCTTTCCTCTTTTACGGCGACTTTCTACCTTGCTAAGCATAATTTATTTTATTTATTTATTTAACAATTTTTTCTATACCGCTTTTCTTGTATTCAAAGTGGTTTACATGGAACAGTAACATTGAACTTTACATAGAACAGGTCATTAAACTTGGTTAGGGAACTTTAAACATAACTGCATATATTATATAGAACAGGACAATAAACTTGGAGTGAAGGGGTTTAACATCTTATTTACATGGTTAGTTGTTACAGGTTGAGGTAGTTATTAGGTGGTAGGGTTTGAGTTGGGTTGTAACTGTTAGCTTTGTTAATGGGTCATATTTATTGTAGTGGTTATGTTTCTTGTATAGATTCTGTTTCTGGTCCATAATACTCTGAAAAGAGGTGTGTCTTTAGTTCTTTATGAAAGTCCCATAAGTCGTTGGTGATTCTTATCCTTTCCAGAGGGATGGTGCATAGATTGAGAAGACTTGGTGGCAGGTAGATTGTTTTGCCTTGATCTTGTTTTTGGGTATTAGTAGGTTTTTATTGTCTCTCTTTTTTATTCTGGTTTCGGGGTCTTTGCATACAAGTGTTTGGAGTGTTGGTGGGGATAGCTGGTGTAGGATCTTGAAGATGGTGAGAATGTCTTTGTATTTAGTTCTGGCGATTATGGGGAGTCAGTGGAGCTGTTCCAATGTTGGGGTTATGTGGCTGGTTCTTGTAGTACCCGTTATGATGCGGGCAGTTGTGTTTTGTAGAAGTTGCAGAGGATAGATGGATTGGGCTGGTAAGCCCTGATAGATATTACAGTAGCCTAGAATGGGCATTATCAAGGCTTGATAAACTGTGCAGAAATTGTTGGGATCCAGCAGTGGCTTCAACTTTTTTATAGTTCTAATTTTATGGTAGGCTGGCTTAATTTTCTAATGTGGGCTTGGAAATTTAGGTTTTGATCAAGGTGTATCCCCAAGTATCTTACTTCTGTTTTTACGGTTATGGAGTTGTGTGATAATTGTAGAGAATTTGGTGGGGCAAAGGTGGGGTTTCTTGTTATGAAAATTGCTTCCGTCTTATTGTAATTCATTAAAAGGTTGTGTTCCTGAAGCCATTCCGACATCGCGTCTATGCATGATATTATTCTTAAGTAGTCTGGTTGGTCAGTGTTCAGTGGTGCATGTACCATGATGTCGGCGTAGATGCTTTAGTTTAAGTTGTGTTTGACAATTGTGGCAGAGTGGCTGGAGATAGATATTAAATAGTAGAGCTGAGAGTGCTGATCCTGGTGATACTCCTTGTAGTTGTTCAATTGGTGATGATCGGCATGTACCAGATTTCACTTGTATTATTCTGTGAGTTAGATAAGATTTGAACCATTTTAGGGTCATTTCTTGAAGTCCGATTTCTTTTAGGCATTTGATAAGTATAATGTGGTTGATTGAATCAAAGGCAGCCTATATATCAAGAAGAACCAGTATACAGCCTTGTTTGATGTTGTCTAGGGTAGTTATTAGGTTATCCAGGAGAGATGTGATGATCGTTTCAACACTGTGTTTGGGATTGAAGCCATGTTGATGGGGGTCCAGAGGGGCATGCGTCTAGATGATCTTGAAGTTGTAGTTGTACAACTTTCTCTATTATCTTTGCTATAAATGGGAGACTTGAGATGGGTCGGTATGAGTTAGGATCATTCGTATCTAGGCTGTTGTTCTTTAGGATTGGTCTTACAATTGATTCTTTAAGTACGGGAGGGATATTGCCTTGTGTAAGAGAGATTTTGACCATTTCGAGGAGTGAAGGGGCTAGATGATCAGTAGTTGCTTTGATCAAGGATGCTGGATATGGGTCCAGTGGGGATATTGTAGTGTTGAGGTTGGTTATAATATTTTTTAGTTCCTTTAGCGATGGCGTTTGGAAGGAGTTCCATGGGTGTGCTTGTTTTCACATAGGGTGAGGTGGTGTCGTTGAGGTTTGGTATTGAGTCGTGATAGGTTTGATCTTTGATTGTAGTAGATCAGCCATGGCTTGTGGATCAATTGGATGATGTTCCTTAGGGTTGTCCTTCGTTAATGCCTTTGTTATGTTGAATAGTTCTCGTGGTTTATTTAGGGATTTCATTATTAGATTGGTGTGGTATTCTTTCTTACAGTTATTTATTATGTTCTGGTATTCGTGCAGTTTGGTGTTGTAGGTTGTTCTGTTTTGTGGGTCCTTTGTTTTTCTCCATTTTTGTTCTGATTTTCTCAAGTCTTGCTTTAGTTTGTTAATGCTGTTGGAATACCAAGGAGCAATGCTCTTTCTGCTGTTAGAATTCTTGTGTGGTGCAGTGGTAGCATTGTCTTTTTCCAATGATCTCTCTTTGCATGACATGTCCAAAGTATGAAAGTTAAAGTCTTGTCTTCTGAGCTTCTAAGGAAAGCTTAGGTTTGATCTCCTCTAATTGTTCTTCGGGCAGTCCATGATATACACAGTATTCATCACCAGCACCATAATTCAGAGGCATCAGTTTTCTTCCTGTCTATTTTTTTCACTGTCCAACTTTCATATCCATATGTTATTAAAAATACCATGGCCTGAACAAGTCATATCTTTGTATGGAGAAAGATCTCTGCTTTTGAGGATCTTGTCTAGGTTCTTCATAGCCATTCTACCAAGAACAATATGTTCATTGGATTTCTTGACTGCTAGTCCTTTCTTTATTGGTTGTTGATCCAAGTAAGTTAAAGCTGTCAACTATTTCAATTTCTTCTCCGTCAGTAATGAACTTTTTGATTTTTGCCAGTTGTCAGGATGATTGCCTTCTTAACATTAAGGTGCAGACTCATTTTAAGAGTATATTCCTTGATCTTGAGAAGCAGATGTTTCAAATCGTCTTCACTTTCAGCCTGTAATGTGGTACCATTAGCATAGCAAAGGTTGTTGATGAGTCTTCTACCAATCTTCACACCTCAGTTGTCTTCATACAGTCCTGCTTCTCTGATGAATTGTTCTGTATATAAATTAAACAAGTAGGGGGAAAGTATGCAGCCTTGTCATACATCTTTGCTGATTTTAGACCATTCTGTTTCTCCTAGTTCCGTTCAAACTGTTGCTTCTTGATCAATGTAAAGGTTGTGCAAGAGAACGATCAGGTGTTCTGGTATACCTATGCTTCTTAATGTGGGCCAGAGTTTCTCATGGTTACACAGTCAAAAGCCTTGCTGTAGTCAATAAAACACATATGGATGTCATTTTGGTATTCTTTCGTCTTTTCAAGGATCTATCTCACATCCACGATAATGTCACTCGTTCCTCACCTTTCCTGAATCCTGCTTGCACTTCAGGAAGTTCTCGTTCCAGGTATGGTAGTCTCTGCTGAATGATCTTGAGCAGAATCTTGCTGGCATGTGGAATCAGAGCGATTGTGTGATAATTTCCACAGTCAGTCGGGTCACCTTTCTTCTGTATTGGTATAAACACAAATCTTTTCCAATCAGTTGGCATGAATTGTTTCCAAATTTCCTGGCGGAGCCTTGTAAGTATGGTAACAGCTTCATCCGATTGCTGTAATACTTCAATGGGAATTCCATCAATGCCCAGTGCTTTGTTCTTTGATAAGGCTTTCAATGCTGCTTCAACTTCTTTCATCACCAATGGTTCCTGATCATAAGGTACAAGTAGAAACGGCTGTTGGTCCACTTGATCTTTTTGGTATGATGACTCTGTATTTTCTTTCCATCTTTTCTTGATCTTCTCAGCATCATTCAACATGGATCCTTGAGCATCTTGTAGCATTTTAATTAGAGGCTGGGATTTTTTTTGTAACTCTCGTAGCTTTAGAAAAGCTGGTCTTATTGTTCCTCTAATAGCTTCTGTTTCTATTTTCTTGCATGTGTCATTGTAGTACTTCTCCTTGTCTTGCTGCACGCTGGCAATCTCTGAGTTCTGCAGTTGCCTCTTTCTCCTCTGACTGTAGCTTCTATACGTTTTTGGACAATTTTCAGAGATTCTTCAGTCATCCATTTTGCCCGTTTTTGCTTTTTCACCTTATGTAGAGACTTATCGCTTTCTTCCAACACAACCTTCTTGATGTCATCCCATAACTCTTCTTGAACTCTGTAATTTGTATCTAAAGCAGCAAAACAATTTTTCAGGCAGTCTTTAAATTCCATTGGTATATTCTCAATGTCATATTTTACCACATTCATGAGTGGCTTGCTGTTTTTCAACTTTAGCTTGTGTTTGCATACTAGTAGTTGGTGATCTGTACCACAGTTAGCTCCAGGTTTTGTCTTCGTTGATTTTATCAAGCTTTTCCATTGTTGTCTTCCACAGATGTAGTCAATTTGATTTCTGTACAATCCATTGGGTGAAGTACACTTGTACAGTCGGTGTTTGAGATGAATAAATCATTGGCCTTGCAGAATTCTATCATTCTTTCTCCAGCTTCGTTTTTGTTACCAAGTCCATATTTTCCAACCTCTTTGCCTTTTTCTTTGTTGCCAACTTTTGCGTTCCAATCACCCATTACTATCAGGATATCCTGTTTGCATGTTCTGTCAATTTCAGCTTGTACTTGTTCATAGAACTCAATGTCTTCCTCTTCTGCAGCTGTTGTTGGGGCATATACCTGAATTATAGTTGTATTGATGGGCTTTCCTCACAGGCGAATAGAAATTAAGTGCTCACTGACTGCATTGTATTTCATTACAGTTCTTGCAAATTTCTTCTTAATTATAAATGCAACACCATTTGTTCTTTGTCTTTCATTTCCAGCATAGCAGACCATATGATCATCTGATGCAAAGTGCCCAAAGCCAGTCCATTTCAGTTCGCTGACACCCAACAGATCGAGTTACACACATTCCATTCCATTTCATTCTTGACCACCTCCAACTTCCCTTGGTTCATGCTTCGTATGCTCCATGTCCCCTTTATGTAAGACATTTTTGCAGCTTCTGACTCTTTTAATGTGCAGCTACATCAGCAGATCCAACTACATTAATGCTGGCTTTGAGAAGTCTTCAGCTCATCCCCAGCAGCCATTTGAGTGCCTTCCAATCTGGGGTCTCATCTTTAATATTATAGTGCAATTTGTTTTGTGACTATCCATTGAGTTTTCATGACAAGACACAGAAGAGATTTGCCAAGCCTTTCTTCCGTGCAGTTAATTCCAGTGTTGTTGCATTTGTCACAGAAATATGATCCTCCGCTTACAACAACGTCCCATTCTGCCTCTGCCCAGATGGGTGGTTTGTCTGTCTGGCACATCAGCTGAGACGTGTCTATCTTGGGAGACCTTGCCGGTAGCTAAGCTACTGATAGCTTAGCTCTCAGCATCACTGATGCGCACAAGCCCTCACAGCATGAGAAGCTGAAAACCAAGAGGGGGCAGTATGGTAAATTGAAATAAACCATAAATCACTGGATTCCAGAAAGTGCACTATCCTTTTCTTTTAGCAGCATGCATTTATCGCCACGGAGACCAGACCAACTAGCCCAGGGATGGCCAACTCTGGCCCTGATTTACCACGATCCAACCTAGTTTTCAGGGTGTCCCTAATAAATATTAATGAGATATATTTGCATACAGTGGGAGGCAGTGGATGCAAATATGCCTCATAAATATTCATTAGGGGCATCCTGAAAACCAGGCTAGATCGTGGTGCACTAGGACCGGAGTTGGCCATTCCTGAACTAGCCTATAGTTCCTAGCTGCCTCCTTGCTTTCACTTTTTATGATGAGGAACAACATCTGTTATCTCTAGTCCTCTGGAAACACTCTTGACTCTTAAAAACAAAACAAAACGAAAAAAAACCAATCCTCCTGTTGAAAAGGTCAGGTCGTGGAGCTTCGAGATCTTCCTTAAGGACTTTTATACCTTCTGATGTATCCAGGGGTGGCCCAAGGGTAATACGGGCCACGTACAGAGACTCATTGCAGGGCCTCATTTGCATAGCCACTGGACCTCATTGCATAATTTTAATTTATTTTATTTTAAACTATATATATTGCCCATCTAAAATTTTAGGCAACGTTCAAAGGAGCCCTTTACAAGCCTCGTTTTTGTCCTGGCAATGACTTAGGGGTATGTTTACTAAATATTAATGTGCATTAAGTGCCATTGCGCCAATAGAAATAAATGGGTGTTGCTGCACTTAGCACACATTAACTTTTAGCAGACATGCCTCTTAATGAGAATCTCAATATCATTTGCATGGGCAGTGAGGATAAAGAGACTACCAGATTTCTACATTACTACTCCAGTGTCAACTGACAGGCACATTAGGAAGTACTATACACCCTGCTCGTTTAGAATCTATAGCAAACCCACTGTATCATAACAGCGCTGCCAGGACTCACAAAGCACCAAACCCTACCTATCAAAAGGCAACACTGCAAATATTAAATCAATACATCTCAGAGAATACCGGTACATCTCCTACTGGAGAAAGAGAACAAGTGGAACTGTCACATAGAAACTGCATGAACAGAATACTGCAGCTTGGTTACATTTGCAAAACGCAGACAGTCACTAAACATAAAACAAGGGATCACAATTGAGAAATAGGAAGACAACATTTAAACCGGGAACCCCACAAGCCAAACTTGGAATATACAACAACACTGGAGAAATAAAACTATAAATTAATTTCCTACTAAAATGCAAAACATTAATGATGCACATTTCACAGAGCTGACATTCCAGTTAATAAATTCAAAATAAAATATTTTTTCTGCCTTTTGTTGTTTGGGCATTTTATTTTTCAGTTGCAATTGCCCCAGTTGCTTTCTTCTGCTTTTTTTCTTGTCTTCTGCTAACTCTCCATTGTCTGCTGTCCATTTGTCCTTTTTTCTCTGATCTAGTTTTTTCCATTCTTTCTACATCTGCCTCTAACATACTGATCTTTACCCCTTTGCTCTTTCCTTCATTTCTTTCTTTATTCCTTTCTCATCCACTGAAATGTCACCTCTCCATTCTCAATCCCCATTTACTCTCCCAATACTCAGCAAACATAGATTTTTCTTCCCTCCCACATAAAATATCTGTTCCCCTCTCCATCCTCACTCCCCCAGCTTCTTTTTTCTCCTGACACTGCCAGCCCCACACCCTTCTGGTCCTCCCCCAGCATCAGCTCCCTTCTAGTTCCAGCCCCTCCCAGCATCCACTCCCTTCCAGTCCCATTCGCCCTTCCCCCACATCAACCTGTTTCCAGTCCTAACCCCCCCAGTATCAGTCCTCCTCCAGTCCCTCCCAGCATCTGCTCCCTTCCAGTCCCCCAGCATCAGCCCATTTCCAGTCCTAACCCCCCCCAATATCAGTCCTTCCTTTTCGTCCCTCTAGTCCAGTCCCGGAACCATAGAGTTTAGAATCTCCTCCAGCAGCCTTGGAGACTGAATGACATCACAGCTCTTCTCTCTCTGGTATAAATAGGCAAGGACCGCCCCCTTCCACCAGTACTTCAGTCTCCAAGCAGCTGAGGAGATTCTGGGCCTAGGGATAGGCCCAGCACAAATAGGCAGAGCTAGGAATTTTTTCTTTGTTTTTCCTTTTCTAATTCTTGATGTTTTTTGTTTGGTTGCCTTTCTAAAATAAATAGCCACTTTTTTCTTCCCTCTGGCTCCAGTCCTGCTTCCTCCTTTCTTCCTCAATTTTCCCTCTCGTGGGGGGTGGGGGGGGGGCTGCCCCTTGGTGAGAAGGAGCAGCTTTACAGAGCAGAAGAAGTAGCCTCCCTGCTCCCGAACCCGCAAGCAAGGGTGAGGAGCAGGTGGAAGGCTTAGCCCCAGCCATCTCTAAGGGACAGTGAGATTGGTGGTGGGAGCACCGTCGGAGCCGAAGCCACGAGCAGGCTGAGCTCCGGCGCGTGTCTGCCTCATTGCAGCACCTCAGGTTGAAGCAGGTAAATGTAAGTAGGTCTCGCCGACTTTAACGGCATTTTTTCTTTCTTTTTGAATTTTCTTTTACTTGTTTCTTGGAGGGGAGTTGAGAGGGAAGTCCCTGCCTCAGCGGGGGATCTCATAAAGGAGTTCTTTGCCCTCCGGACACTTTTTTGCTGCGCGGGAAAAGTCCCGGCGGCCCTTTTGAAAACCACGTTTTTTTATAGTGGCTTTTTGGAAGCATTTTAAGCCTCGTTTGCTGCAGACCTGCTATAGGCTCATCAGGCGCTTACAGAGCGTTGGCCTGTTGGGGGGGGGGAAGAGAAGTTCAAAGGGAAACGAGCTATGCTGTACTTTTCCCTTATTGAAATATTGAGCAGGTGTATCTAGGCTGTTTTTTTGCAGGTCTCCAACCCGGAGAGAGCCCTTCCTTCCGGGACTGGCGGTCAAGGCCAGCAGGGGGAGGGGGAGTTCCCGGGGTGGTTTAGAGCAGTTCTTTGAGGCAGCTGCTATGCCTGCAAATCCACGCTGTCTAGTGTGCGGCAGGAGGAAAAGTTCAGTGCTGGAATCAGGAGTCTGTGTCCCTTGCTCCCTAGAGGCGCAGCATATGGACGGAGAGCCGGGACAGCCCCTAGCAGGCCGGAAGGCTATTCGTACAGGCGCTGAGGCACTGTTATCTCCGTCTCTAGATCCTGAGGAGCCAGTGCCGGGGCCCTCCTCGGGCGGCAGCTCCGCAGGGTCACAGGAGCAGGGACAGGCGGGGGAGGCGACCGGGATTCCGCCGAACTTCGTTGCCTTGATGCAGCAGGCTTTTGCCTTCCTTCAGCCCGCGATGTCGGCTCTTCCTCACGGACCCCAGAGTCAGAAGCGCTCGGCCTCTCTGGTTGGTTCGGGGAACGGTGCTCCGGTGGCTAAAAGGTGTAGGGCCACTTCGGAGGGTCCCGCGCCTTACCTCGCTGATGACCTGAGCGAGGGGAACGCCAAAAAGGGAAGAGTTCTTGGAAGATGAGCTGGAAGATGGAGAGTTGCCTGACTCGGAGCAGCAGTGCTGGGTAGTGTCACCAACACGGTGGCCAGCCCAACGCCTAGGGCGCTGAGACTTGGTCTACCTGTGGTGTTCCTGCCTCAGAGAGCGTGGGCTTGCTTTAACTCTGCAAGGCCTTCTGGGAATGTAAGTCCCTTTACTCCTTGAGCACAGATGAGTTACAGTCGAGTGGTTTCAGGCAATGACAAGAATTTATTTTCCCCTTCCCGGCGGATTAAATGCAAGTGAATAACTCAGGACAAAACATTGCCATACAATGAACTCGAGTAAGTTAGCCTTGTCAGCTTCAGGCTTTAAACGTGCAGGGCTTGATACAAAACAAATCACAACAGCTTCAATTAGCAAAGAAAATGTTCCCTTTTCTTCTGCTGCTTTTACCGTCTCTCACAGACACTGTTCAGCATAGGGAATTCACATGGTCAGCCAAAGATAATGTACAATCTCCAGGAACAAGCAGGAATGAGTCTTCACATATGGGTATCGTTGGTACCGACGGAGCCTGCGCGGGAACGCTCCCCAGCGTCCAAAAGGAAAGCTTTTGGGAGCATCCCACAGCGCCTGTGCGCTGCCTTCCCGCCTTTCCCAACTGCCTCTCTCCAGTTCTTCTTTTCCGCGGAGCCAGCAGGTCGTGTTCCTGTCACCGCTGAAGAATTTCTTTATTTTATTTTATTTCTTTGGTCGCGCGTCTGCCTTCTCGACGCTGGACCGGTACCGCCGGTCTTTTCTTTCTTTCTTCTAAAAAAAAAAAAAAAAATCTACTGTTTTTCTCACTTCGGTGCATTTTCTTCTTTGGCCTTAGGCCTAGGAAATTTTTCCTCATGGAAAAGACCACCTCTGGGTTTAAAAAATGCACGAAGTGCAGCGGCACTATTTCTGTCACCGACACCCATGAATGGTGTCTAAAATGTTTAGGTCCTGACCACTCCATTGCGGATTGTGAGTCCTGCTCCATGATGTCTAAAAGAGGTCTACAGAATCGAGCAGCTAAACTCAGTACCCTGTTTCCCTCGGATGCAGCTTCGGTTGCATCGACGTCTTCCAGGGCTGCTTCTTCCTCACATGGATCTCAGGTAACCAAACTTAAATCCAGCCGGTCCTCGAAGGGTAAATCTCCCTCTAAGTATCGAGATGCCTCCGGGCTTGCCCTCGAGGAATCCGCACCGGCAAAATTACCCCGGCGGGAGGCTCCGGCTTCCAAAGCTTTATCTATGGGGTCACAGGTTGACATCGAGGGCTCGGCCTCGACCGATCACCTGTTGCCATGTTCTGGGGTACCGGTGGTTCCCACTGGTACCGACATCCAGACATTGGTTGTGTTGATGGATCAGAATATCCTGACCATGCAGCGTGCCATCACGGCATTCATACAAGCTGCGACGCCTTTGGTACCGCAACAAACTCCGTTGCCGGTACCGACTCGGCCGGATTTACCTATTCGCCGTGGCATAGGGCCCACAGCTGGCAAGGGCCCACAAAAATTGAACAAATTGTTAGCTTTTTTTAAATTAAATTTAAAAAAAAAACGCTGGCTGCTGCCGCGGCAGCATAGACTGTCCCGCGGGACCCCCTCTGCTGCCGCGGCAGCATGGACTGTCCCGCGGGGCCCCCTCTGCTGCCGCGGCAGCATGGACTGTCCCGCGGGGCCCCCTCTGCTGCCGCGGCAGCATGGACTGTCCCGCGGGGCCCCCTCTGCCCGGCTGAGCCCCTCCGTGCCGGCTTTGAGAGGCGCGAAGGAAGAGTGTCTCCCTCGCGTCTCTGTTAAGCCCGCAGGGGCAGATGGGAAATTTCCCATCAGCCCCTGCGGGCTTAACAGAGATGCGAGGGAGACACTCTCCCTTCGCGCCTCTCAAAGCCGGCACGGAGGGGCTCAGCCGGGCAGAGGGGGCCCCGCGGGACAGTCCATGCTGCTGCGGCGGCAGCGGCCAGCGTTTTTTTTTTTTTTTATTAAAGTTTACTTGAGCCTATAGGGGGGGCTGGGACTGGAAATGGGCTGGGGGGGGTTAAGACTGGAGTTGGGCTGACACGAAGAAACCAGAAGAAAGTGGCTGGAGAAATTGCAGCTGAAAAAAATGCACAAACGTAGAAAAATATCTCTTTATTTTGAATTTATTAATTGGAATATGTCAGCTCTGGTAAATGTGCATCATTAACGTCTGCACTTTGTTTAGTACAAGAGCAAATTAATATATAGTTTTATTTCTACAGTGTTGTACATTCCAAGTTTGGCTTTTGGGATTCCCAGTTTAATTATGACGTCAGGGCCAACAGCGCGCAGCTGATCCGGCGTGCTCATTTTTATCTTTTCTGGGGGCCCACATTTTTTCTTGGCGTAGGGCCTCACTCAAGGTAAATCCGGCCCTGGGTACCGACATCGGTTCCGGTGCCGGTACCGATTGCATCGACATCTGCTTCGGTGTCGACTGCAGCGGTACATTGTTCTGTGATGCCCATCGGTACCGAATCGGTACCGATCACTCCCGATGTCGATACCACCCGGTAGGCGTATCGGGCTCTGCAGGAGCATCCAGACAGGCGATACTTCGATTCCTCTGAAGACTCTGATGAATCAGAGGTCTCTGTCAAAGCATCGGTGATCCATCCTCAGGAGCCCTCTTCTCCAAAAAGGAGAATGTCTCCTCCAGAAGACTTGTCTTTTCAAGACTTCATTAGGGAAGTGGCCCGGGGCCTTTCCATCTCAGTGGCCCCTGAGACAGAGCCTAGAGCCAAAAAATTAGATATTTTACAATATCCTAAGGCTCCTAAAGAGGCAGCCACTTTACCAATACATGAGATTCTTTATGATCACATGTTGAGCGTATGGGAGACTCCTCTCACCACTTCCCCTCATTCTCGCAGGTTGGACACCATGTATCGTGTTCCTCCTTGTCCTGGCTTCCATAAGACTCAGCTTCCTCACCACTCCATTGTGGTGGAGTCTGCTATGAAGAAGATAAAGAGTACAAAAAGGCACTCTTCTGCTCCTCCAGGAAGAGAATGCAGAACCTTAGATGCCTTTGGCAGGAGAATTTTCCAGGCCAGTACGCTTGTTGCCAGAATCAACTCCTATAGTCTCTATATGGGGATGTTTCTAAAAGAAGTTACAGATCACCTGCAAACTTTGTCTCCTTTTATTTCAGAAGATAAAAGGGAAGAGTTCCTCACCTGGCTCAAACATGCCCAGGATATTTCCAAGTTTTCCAACCGTGCAGCCTTTGACTCTTTGAAGGTGCCAGCAGAGCCTTGGCCATTGCCATAGGTGCACGCAGAGTTGCTTGGTTACAAGCTTCTGATTTGGAACCCTGGGTTCAAGATGGACTAGGAAACCTTCCTTGTACAGGTGAAAACCTTTTTGGCAAAGATTGGCAAGCAAAGGCCACCCAAATGGATGCTGAAAATTCTGCTTTAGATAGACTTTCAAAGTCTACTTCTGCTCCTTTTAAGAAAAGGTTGTTCAAAAAAGGTTTTTTTCCCAAAAAAGGGAAATATTATTCTGCTTATGGTCAGCAGTCATCTTCTGCAGGTCGTTTTGCTATAAAGAGACAGCAACAACCGAAACAGGCCAAACCTAAGGCTGCTAGGACTGCTACGGCCCAACAGCCTCAGCCTCCTCAGGGCCTTTGACTTACAACTAGAGAGCTTAGCCTTTCTGGCTCTAGAACATCCAGAGCCTCTCACCATTCCAGGAAGGTTGGCTTACTTTGCTCCCAGGTGGGAACAAATCACAGAAGAGCAATGGACCCTCTCCATCATAAGGGAGGGGTACAAGCTTCATTTCTTAAACCTTCCTCCTCACACCATGGTGAGACAGTTCAATTCTCAGACATCTCTCCTCGACCTTCTGGGTCAGGAGATTGCTACCCTTCTTGCCCAAGGGGCAATAGAAGAAGTACCCCTTCTTCAACAGGGCTCAGGGTTCTACTCCCCCTACTTTCTTATCCCAAAGAAAACAGGGGGCTACAGACCCATATTAGATCTCAGACATTGAACAAGTTTCTATGCAAGGAGAAATTCAAGATGATTTCTCTTGGTACTGTCAGACGGATGCCTGGGTGAGAATGTTCACAGTCTTGGCAAAGGCATATATCAATATGATTTGCAAGGGATTGTGGGAAATGCAGTCCATTCACACCAGACACAGCCGCTCACAATAATTAGTTGTGCTTGAGTGTAAAGCCAATAAGATATTTATTTATGGGGTTATTTCTCCCAACACAGATATGCTTGGTAGCACATAAAACAGGATACTTGCTTTCAGTGTTAAACTTAGAAAAACAAAATCAGGAAAACAGCTGAACTTCTCAGGCAATCAAATCAAAAGAATAAAGACCAGGATGGTAACAGAATGGTCTTTTCTGTAGGCTTTAGCTAATATTTTCTTAGCAGTGCTTTAATCAACAAACAAAACCCACAAAGTAGGGAAAAACTGTTCTTTTCAGGTTAACTTCTTATATCTTCACACATAGACTCAGAAGTGATTCCCTCAGAGCTCACAAGCAATTAGGTAAGGCTCAATTGCTAGCAGTTATCCAGCTGAAACCCCTTAGCTGGCTTACTTTCTACTGCGTGGCTCAAAATCCTACTCAGGAGCTTTTCTGAGTAGATTAAAGAACAAGTTTGTATTTCTTTGTGATGGTTGTTGTACTTTGTAACAGTAAATTACCAAAGGAGTTTAGACAAAGAGCAATCCATGTATTCACAGCCTGCATCTGCAACCCCTCCCCCTTCTTCAACAATCATGGGTTCAATATCATGGATTGGTACAGAGGAATTTCTCAATGGAGCACTCTCAGGAGAATACTTGTTTCCCTGCTGTCTTTCAAGGGTATAGCTAGGGCATAGATCAGTGTTCATACCTGAGCTTCCATTGCTGTTAGAGTTCCGCTCTAAATAGCCTGGCCAGTATGTAGTCCAGTTCTTATGTCCAGCCTTCCAATCCAGATCCCTGGACACTGGGTCTCTCTTCACATACCTTCTGGCACGGGTCCTAGGGTCCCTTCCAAGTGCAGCCGTCTCCCTCACAGGTACCGTCTGGAGGTTCCTAGCTCTGCAGCACCATTCCTCTGGCTTTCCCCAGTCCAATGGTGTAAGCTTGCCTTTGGAATGCCTTCCAGTATACGTACTGCTCTGGACTCCTTTAGACCTCCCAAATGCTTTTCTCTTCTTTCTTCCAAAAGGTTTCTTGCCCTCTCTGTCCGTCCGCTCTGGCTTCTGCTTCTGATGATCCTCTAGATGATGAAGCTGTCCAAGCTGAGGATATCCAAGCTGATTCTGAGGATGTCCAAGATCAAGATGATTCTCTGTAGAATAAACTCTACCTTTATTCTGCTTAGATGAGTGCTCCACCCTAGCACAGCGCAGCTGTGCTGAATCAGGCCCTGCCCTTTGAGATGAGTGCTTGGGAATTACCTCATAGCCCTCCTGATTGAACACATGTTTACCCACTTCAGCTCCTCTAATGGCTGTTGGAAACCTGGTGCATTCTGGGACTGGTAGTCTTTTATGGAAAAATTCTGTTTTCTTATTTCTACCAGAACTGACAGGTTGCTTGTTCAGAGTCACTTCACCTTTTCTATAGCTCCTTCCTGAGCTATGATAAGCTTCCTTATCACAGTACTCTCCTTCAATACCTTCAGAGTCAGGATTGGCTTTGCTGTCTAGACCTCAAGGATGCGTACACCCATGTCCTCATCCATCCAACACACAGAAGGTTCCTTCTGTTCCTTTATCAAGGGAAGCACTACCAATACAGAGTGCTTCCTTTCGGTCTGGCCTCTGCACCAAGGGTGTTCACAAAATGCATGGCAGTAGTAGCTGCATTTCTACACACTCTAGGGATATTTGTATTCCCATATCTGGACGACTGGCTCATCCGAGCTCCATCCCAGTCAGAGGTCCAGATTTCTCTAACCTGCACAAGGCGTATCCTTCAGTATCTGAGACTTGTAATACACTTTCCAAAATCCCATCTCACCCCTACTCAGTCTCTAGAATTCATAGGGGCCTTGCTGGATACCACAACTGCAAGGGCCTATCTTCCCCAGGCCCGTTGCCTACGCTTGGTGCAGTTAGCCTCACAAATTCAGTTAAAATCCCATTTAACTGCTCGACAGATGTTACAACTGTTAGGCCACATGGCATCCACTGTGCATATGGTTCCTTACGCTCGCCTTCACATGAGGGCAGCTCAATGGACTCTGTCCACCCAATGGACCCAGGCATCAGGTTGCCTGTCAGACAAAATAGCAACCTCCATTCGCCTCTTTTGGTCCCTCCAGTGGTGGAAGTCCACTCAAAATCTGTTGCTGGGGTCCCCCTTTCAACAGGTGTTACCCCAAGCAACCATTACAACAGATGCCTCTCCAAGAGGTTGGGGAGCTCATCTTCAAGATCTCTCCACTCAAGGCATCTGGTCTTTACAGGCGACATCTCTACATATCAACCTCTTAGAGCTCAGAGCAATTTTTCTAGCTCTCAGAGTCTTCCACACCCTGCTCATCTACAAGACAGTCCTCATCCACACGGACAACCAAGTAGCCATGTTCTACGTGAACAAGCAGGGTGGGACTGGCTCTCGGTCGCTTTGCAACGAAGCTCTGAGATTGTGGGCCTTCGCCAGAGAGCATCAAATTCATCTCATGGCAGTGTATCTTCCAGGAGTTCAAAACTCTTGGGCAGACAGACTCAGTCGAGTTCTGCTTCCACACGAATGGTCCATCCATGGGGACCAGATAGCCAGGATCTTCCGAATTTGGGGAACCCCGGACAAAGACCTGTTTGCAAGTCCGTGGAATGCCAAACTTCCCCGGTTCTGTTCCAGGATTCCGTGTCAGGGAGTTCAGGCCAGGGATGCCTTCCTCCTTCATTGGGGGCAAGACTTCCTCTATGCCTTTCCACCCATTCCCCTAATTCCCAAGACACTCTTCAAACTTCAGAGAGACAAGGGGTCTATGATCCTCATAGCACCACATTGGCCACGCCAAGTGTGGTACCCTCTACTTCTGCATCTCTCTCAAGCTCCCTCCCTGGACTTTTGGGATCTGCTCCAGACCTCCTGTCCCAGGAGGAAGGAACGTTGTGGCACCCAAATCCCCAGTCTCTTCACCTCAGAGCCTGGTTGCTGAAGGCCTAGACCTTCAAGATTTGCATCTTTCTCAGCAAGTGAAGGATAATCCTTCATGCTTCCAGAAAGCCTTCCACTAGACGTTCCTATGCTTTTAAATGGAAAAGATTTACCATTTGGTGTGCACAGAAGGGTCTTAACCCTCTTGCAATACCTCTGAATTCTTTACTAGAGTATTTGCTGCATTTATCCCATGCAGGCCTTAAAACGAATTCAGTAAGAGTCCATTTGAGTGCTATTGCAGCATCCCTTAAGCCTCTCAATGGACAGCCTATTTCCTCTCATCCTCTTGTTGCAAGATTCATGAGAGGCCTTCTTTTAACTAAACCTCCCATTAGACCACCTCCAGTGGCATGGGATTTGAATTTGGTTCTTGGCCAGCTTATAAAGCCACCCTTTGAATCCTTAGCCACTACCTCCTTGAAATTCCTTTCCTGGAAGGTTATTTTTCTCATTGTAGTCACCTCAGCTCACCGTATCAGTGAGCTGCAAGCCTTGGTGGCTAATCCTCCTTATACAAGGATCCGTCATGACAAGGTAGTCCTCAGGACTAATCCACACTTTATGCCTAAAGTGGTCTCACTTTTTCATCTGAACCAGGAGGTGTATTTACCTGTCTTTTTTTCAGGACCTCATGCATCAACTGCAGAAAGGAATCTTCATACCCTGGATTGTAAGAGAGCACTTGCTTTTTACTTACAAAGGACACAGCAACATAGAAAGTCCTCTCAACTATTTGTTGCTTTTGATCCCTCTCATTTAGGACTTCCAGTTTCTAAGAGAACTCTGTCCAATTGGATTGCTCAGTGTATTTCCTTCGCCTACCAGAGTAAGAACCTTTCTCTGGAAGGCCATGTCACAGCTCACAATGTGAGGGCCATGGCAGCCTCTATGGCTCATCTAAACTGTGTCCATCGACCAAATCTGTCGAGCGGCCACCTGGGCCTCGGTTCATACCTTTACAGCCCATTACTGCTTGGACAAGGACTCCCGTCGGGATGCCTTGTTTGGTCAGGCTGTTCTCAAACACCTGTTCCATACCTAATCAACTCCTACCCCCCATCCCTGGTTGGATGCCCGAGATCCGTGGGGGTGAGGTGGAGCCCTTATCAGGGACTCTCAACCTTTGGGATCTCCCTGGCATCTCTAGCTGGGGAGTCCCCATATGTGAAGACTCATTCCTGCTTGTTCTTGGAGATAGCACAGTTACTTACCTGTAACAGGTGATCTCTGGGAACAGCAGGAATAAGTCTTCACAACCCACCCACCTCCCCTAGGAGTTGTATCTCTCTATTTATCTTTCCTTTCCTTTCTCTCTCTCTCTTTGTCTCAGCTTAAAACTCGAACTGGAGAAAGGCGGTTGGGAAAGGTGGGAAGGCAGCGCGCAGGTGCTGTGGGATGCTCCCAAAAGCTTTCCTTTTGGACGCTGGGGAGCGTTCCCGCGCAGGCTCCGTCGGTACCAACGATGCCCATATGTGAAGACTTATTCCTGCTGTTCCCAGAGATCACCTGTTACAGGTAAGTAACTGTGCTGTCCATCCGATCATCCACTATTTCATTATGGTCAGAGTCTATCTGCATTTCTTCAGTATCAGGAATAGCAGGGTGTGTCAGTAAACTGCTATCCTGATCTTTGAAACAAACGGTTTCTCTGACCTCACGTGGTTTCTCTCTGTAACACTCTCCTGAGCAGGGTTGTAAACTACCATATATGCTGTAGTTTTTGTCCAGGGAGTTTGCTATTTTCTGGTAACTATAGGGAACTGCTTTATAGCTAGGTTCAAACTTGTATGAATTATTAAGCCTACCTTTTGGCTTTGAAAAGGAAGGAACTCTCCACTCTGCATGGTTAGACTGGTTCTCAAACACGGCTTGTGTTTGCTTGCCTTTCAGCCTATTAACTTTCCCCTCAGACGTACCGGTATTCTCCAACCAGCCTGTCTCTCTCTTAGGAGCGTGTGAGCTTTGCCAAGCCTGCCTCTCAGGAAGATTCTTCTCTCTCCTGCCTTTGCCAGACAACCCCTGTCCTGGGTTGCTTCCTTCTGGCCTCAGGAATATGGCTCCCTTGGTTCTCACTCCTCTTTGACTCCTTCTAGTCAGCGTGCTCCTTTGCTGGCTTCCTTTTTCATCCTCCCTTCGGTTCTGCATTTGCTTCTCGTTCTGCTTCTGCTTCCAGTTCCCCCTCTGGCTCTGCCTGCTCCAAGCTAATGACCACTTTTTATCATTGTAACTCTCAGGGCTTGGCTGTGCCCTGCCCTGAAACAGGTGAAACTCATTACCTCCTGAGCTAGAGAATACGTCCCTGCAGGGGCGTGTCTCTCCAGCTCGTGACTCTCTTTGTTTACTTCTTCTTTGCAAACACTGAGCCATGTGCTCAGACTGCCTGTCAGTTTCTGAAAGCAAATCCTCATCTTGCCCTATCTTTAGAGGCTCAGAAGGGTCTTCTTCATGACAGTAGTCAGAGTCTTTTGGTGTGAAGAGCTTCCAGCCCTGGTTTCGGAAACGCTAAAGACACTAAACCTGCCTTCCAGCGAGGAAGCAGCGGAAGAGACATCAGAAGATCCGCTGTTGCAGGCGGTGCGGACATCTCAGAGAGTGTTTCCCCTCCATAGGGTATTTCGGAATATGATACAGGAAGAATGGGATTTGCCAGAGGCGGCCCTGAAGGGGGCTAGAGCGTTGGCTCGCCTTTATCCGCTCGCGAACCGCGATAGGGAGCTGTTTCATTCTCCAAAGGTAGTTGCGGCGGTATCGGTGGTCTCTCAGAAAACCACAATTCCCGTGGAGGGGGACCGCAGCGCTGAAGGATGTTCAGGACAGGAGGTTAGACACTCTGTTGAAGCAGATGTTTGATGTTTGCGCGCTGTCCATGCAGAACGGCTTCGGTGGCACATGGCTGTTTGAGGTTGTCCCAGAGGTTGCAGGAGACCATCTGGAACAGCAGCTTGAAGATGCCACGCGACTGGAGTCGGGAACCGCATACTTGGCGGATATTCATTCTGATCTCCTCTGCGGCTTGGCTACGGGGATGGTCTCCGTAGTAGCAGCTCGGAGGTATCTCTGGTTGAGAACCTGGTCGGCGGACAGTTTGTCTAAGGCTCGGCTTAGCAAGTTACCCTTTGAGGGTACGCTTTTATTTGGGGAGGATTTAGATAAGTTGGTCCAGGACCTCGGGGAGTCCAAGGGGGGACGTCTCCCAGAGGACAAGCCGAAGCAGGGCCGCAGTTCTGCGGGATTCAAGGAGGTCCCAAGAGACTTCCGTAGTTTTCGTTCTCCCCGTTATGGACAGTCCCAGCGGGGGAAGTTCCCACTTAGGGGTCAGGGATTTCGAGGATTCAGGGGAGCAGGCCAGGGGTTCGCTCCTTTCCAGTCCTCAGCCACAAAACAGACACAATGAGATAAGGCGGGCTCAGGAGAGGGTAGTTCCCAGGGGAGGTCGGTTGCGGGAGTTTTACCCTGCCTGGGTCCGAATTAAGTCAGATTAGTAGGTCCTGGAGGTCATTTGAGAGGGGTACATATTAGAATTCCATCGACCCATCGTAGGTTCCTTTGTCCGTTCTCCCTGCTCAGCCCTGGGCACAGGCAGGCAGTCCAGGACACGCTACAGCGGCTGCTGCAGCTTGAGGCGGTGCTGCCGGTGCCCGCGGAGCAGTGAGGTTCCGGTCGCTACTCCATCTATTTCGTAGTGCCAAAGAAGGAGGGCACATTTCACCCGATCTTGGCTCTGACAAGGGTGAACCGTTGTCTCTGGATTACCCATTTTCGGATGGAGACCTTGCGTTCCGTGCTGGCAGCGGTCCGGACCGGGGAGTTCCTGACGTCGTTAGATCTCACGGATGCTTACCTGCACATCCCGATTCGGCAAGAGCATCAGAAGTGGCTGAGATTTACGGTACCCATGGGACATTTCCAATTTCAAGCGCTGCCCTTTGGGCTGGCAACGGCACTACGGACGTTTCCCAAGGTCATGGTGGTGGTGGCGGCAGCGCTCCACAAAGAGGGAGTGCTGGTGCACCCATATTTGGACGATTGGTTGATCCGAGCGAAGTCGAGAGAGGACAGCTCGGCAGCGATGGCCCAGGTGGTCCAGATGTTCTAAGGACTGGGCTGGGTAGTCAACTTTGCAAAGAGCAGGTTGGTACCATCGCAATCCCTGCAGTACCTTGCGGCGTGCTTCGAAACAAAGCAGGGAAAGGTGTTCCTGCCCAGGGCCCGGGCTCTAGGTCTGCGACAACTCGTCAGGCATTTCTTTTCGAGTCCGGCTCCAACAGCATGGCAGTACCTGCGGTTGTTGGGAACAATGGCAGCCACGATAGAAGTGGTTCCGTGGGCCCGAGTGCATGGGCGGCCGTTACATGCGGCGCTCCTCCGTCGTTGGTCGCATCAGTCGGATGTCCTATCGCAGAGGTTAGTTTGCCCTCAGAATGTGAGTCACGAGCTGCGATGGTGGTTGAGAACGGAGAATTTGGAAGCCGGCATGCCACTGGACCGCCATCCTGGGGACTGCTCACGACAGACGCGAGCCTCCTGGGTTGGGGGGGGCTCATTGCGAAGGCAGGTTTGCCCAGGGTCGTTGGTCTCAGGAGGAGACGTCTCGGTCCATCAACAGGTTGGAGATGAGAGCGGTGTTTCTGGCGCTACCGGAGTTTCAGGGGACACTTAGTCGGGAGGCGGTCCGAGTCTTGTCAGACAATGCGACAACGGTAGCCTACATCAATCGGCAGGGGGGCACAGGAAGTGCTACACTGGAAGCCGAAGCGGGTCAGCTGTGGGTGTGGGCCGAACACAATCTCCAGGCTCTTGCGGCTCAACATGTGGCCAGCGTAGACAATCTCGAAGCGGATTTCCTCAGTCGTCGCAGAGTAGACCCCGAGGAGTGGGTGCTACATCCGGGGGTGTTTGCTTATCTCCAGGAACAAGCAGGAATGAGTCTTCACATATGGGTACGTCGGTACCGACGGAGCCTGCACGGGAACGCTCCCCAGCTTCCCAAAAAAGAAAACTTTTGGGAGCATCCCACAGCGCCTGCGCGCTGCCTTCCCGCCTTTCCTAACCATCTCTCCTCAGTTCTTCTTTGCCGCGGAGCCAGCAGGTCGAGCCCTTTCACCGCTGAAGAAGTTCATTATTTTATTTCATTTCTTTGGTGGCGTGTCTGCCTTCCCCGACTCCGGACCGGTACCGCCGGTCTTTTTTTCTTTCTTTCTTTAAAAAAAAAAAAATATTTATTTATTTTCTCTTCACTTAGTATATTCTCTTCTTGGGCCTCCGGGCCTACAAGAAAATTTCCCTCATGGAAAAACTAGCCTCCGGGTTTAAAAAATGTACTAAGTGTAGCGGTACTATTTCTGTTACAGATACCCATGAATGGTGTCTTAAATGTTTGGGTCCTGAACACTCCATTCTGGATTGTCCGTCCTGCTCTCTAATGTCGAAACGGGGGTTACAGAACCGAGCAGCCAAGCTCCATGTGCTGTTTCCCGCTGATGCACCGTCGGTAGCATCGACATCTTCCAGGTCTTCTTCTCCTGATGGATCTCAGGTAACCAAACATAAACCTAGCAGGTCCTCGAAGGGTAGATCTCCCTCTAAGCATCGAGATGCCTCCAGGCTTGCCCTCGAGGATCCTGCGCCAGCAAAACAACCCCGGCGGGAAGCTCCGGCTTCCAAAGCTCCTCCTATGGGGTTACAGGTTGACATCGATGGCACGTCCTCGACCGATCACCTGTTAGAATGCTCTGGGGTACCGGCACAATCTCCCGGTACCGACTTCCAGGCATTCATGGCGTCGATGGATCACAATGTTCTGTCCATGCAGCAGGCTATTACGGCCTTCATTCAAGCTGCGACGCCGCTGGTACCGAAACAAACTCCGTTCTCGGTATCGGCTCCGGTACCGGCACCGGCACCAGCACCGATACCGGTACCGACTGCATCGACATCGACCAGGATACCGGCTGCTGCGGTTCCTTGTCCAGGGCTGCTTACCGGTACCGATCCGGTACCGGGGACGCCCAATGTCGATACTGCTCGATACGCCTTTCGAGTGTTGGAAGAGCACCCTGACAGGCGATACTTGGATTCCTCTGATGATTCTGATACATCAGATGAGTCTCCTGAAGTATCCATGGCCCTTCCTGAAGAGCCTTCTTCTCCAAAAAGAAGAATGTCTCCTCCAGAAGACTTGTCCTTTCAAGACTTCATAAGAGAAGTAGCTAAAGGACTTTCTATTTCAGTAAGTTCTGAATCAGACCTAGAGCTAAAAAATTGGATATTTTAGGCTATTCTAGAGCTCCTAAAGAGGCGGTCACCTTACCAATTCATGAGATTCTTTATGAACACATGATTGAACTATGGGAGACTCCTCTCACTCTCTCTCCTCATTCTCGTAGACTGGACACTATGGATCGTGTCCCTCCTTGTCCTGGATTTCAGAAAACTCATCTTCCTCACCATTCTATTGTGGTGCAGTCAGCTATGAAGAGGATAAAGAGTACAAAGAGACACTCTTCTGCTCCTCCAGGAAGAGAATGCAAGACCTTGGATGCCTTTGGTAGGAAAATCTTCCAAGCCAGTATGCTTATTGCCAGAATCAACTCATATAGCCTTTACATGGGTATGTTTCTAAAGGAAGTTGCACAAAAGCTGCACACTTTCGTCCCTTTTCTTCCAATGGATAAAAGGGAGGAATTCCTCATTTGGCTTAAACATACCCAAGACATTTCAAAGTTTTCCAACAGGGCAGCCTTTGACTCCTTTGAAGGTGCCAGCAGAGCCTCAGGCATTGCCATAGCTGCTCGCAGAATTGCTTGGCTCCAGGCTTCTGATTTAGAGCCCTGGGTTCAAGATGGCTTAGGAAATCTTCCCTGTACAGGTGAAAACCTATTTGGCAAAGAATGGCAAATAAAAGCCACTCAAATGGATGCAGAAAACTCTGCTCTGGATAGACTTTCAAAGTCAACCTCCATTCCTGCCAAGAAAAAGCCTTTTAAAAAGTCTTTCTTTAAAAAGGGCAGATTTCCTTCTACTTCTGGCCAACAGTCTTCTACAGGTCGCTTTGCCACTAAGCGTCAGCAACCTAAACAGGCCAGGCCTAAGCCTACAGGGGCTGCTGCAACTCAGCAGGCCCAACCTCCTCAGGGTTTTTGACTTGATGCTAGAGAACTTAGCCTTTCTGGCTCTAAAGCAGCCAGAACCTCTCACCATTCCAGGAAGGTTGGCTCATTTTGCCCCCAGATGGGAGCAAATAACATCAGAGCAGTGGACCCTCTCCATCATAAGAGAGGGCTACAAGCTTCATTTTTCAGACCTTCCTCCCCACACCATGGTGAGACACTTCAATTCTCCCACATCTCTTCTCGACCTTCTAGGTCAAGAGGTAGCTACCCTTTTTGCCCAAGGGGCAATAGAAGAAGTTGCTCTTCTTCATCAAGGGTCAGGGTTCTACTCTCCCTATTTTCTCATTCCAAAGAAGACAGGGGGATACAAACCCATCTTAGATCTCAGAGAATTGAACAAATTTCTATGCAAGGAGAAGTTCAAGATGCTTTCTCTGGGCACTCTCCTTCCATACCTTCAAAGTCAGGATTGGCTTTGTTCTCTAGATCTCAAGGATGCGTACACCCATGTCCTCATCCATCCCTCTCACAGAAGATTCCTACGGTTTCTTTTCCAAGGAAAACATTACCAATACAGAGTTCTTCCTTTCGGTCTGGCCTCTGCTCCAAGAGTGTTCACCAAATGCATGGCAATAGTTGCTGCATTTCTACAAACTCTGGGAATATTTGTCTTCCCATACCTGGACGACTGGCTCATTCGAGCTCCATCTCAGTCAGAGGCCCAGAATTCCTTGGACCGCACAAGGCGCATTCTGCATTATCTTGGACTTGTGGTAAACCTCCCAAAGTCTCAGCTCACCCCTACTCAATCCCTAGAATTCATAGGGGCCTGGTTGGATACCACTACTGCAAGGTCTTACCTTCCTCAGGCCCGTTGCCAACGTCTAGTGCAGTTAGCCTCCCAGATTCAGTCAAAGAGCCACTTAACTGCCCGGGAGATGCTACAACTGCTAGGCCACATGGCTTCCACTGTGCATGTGGTACCCTATGCTCGCCCACACATGAGAGCAGCTCAGTGGACTTTGTCCACCCAGTGGACTCCAGCTTCAGGAGCTCTCTCAGACCAAATAGCAACCACCAAACGTCTCTTTTGGTCTCTCCAATGGTAGATGTCCACTCAAAATTTGTTGCTGGGGTCCCCATTCCAACAGTTGTTGCCCCAAGCAACCCTCACAACAGATGCCTCCCAAACAGGTTGGGGAGCCCATCTACAGGACCTCTCCACTCAAGACACTTGGTCCCCACAGGAGACCATATCAACCACTTGGAGCTTCGAGCAGTTTTTCTAGCTCTCAAGGTCTTTCATACCCTCCTCAGCTACAAGACAGTCCTCATTCATACGGACAATCAAGTAGCCATGTTTTACATAAACAAGCAAGGAGGAACTGTCTCTCTGTCGCTTTGCAACGAAGCTTTAAAATTGTGGGCCTTCGCCAGAGAGCATCAAATCCATCTCCTGGCAGTATACCTCCCAGGAGTCCAAAACTCTTGGGCAGACAGACTCAGTCGAGTTCTGCTTCCACACGAATGGTCCCTGCACATGGATCAGGTACTCAGAATCTTCCAAGAATGGGGAACCCCGGACATAGACCTCTTTGCAAGTCCGTGGAATGCCAAACTTCCCCGGTTCTGTTCCAGAATTCCGTGTCAGGGAGTTCAGGCCAAGGATGCCTTCCTCCTCCATTGGGGTCAGGGCTTCCTGTATGCATTTCCACCCATTCCCTTGATTCCCAAGACTCTGTTCAAACTCCAGAGGGATCAAGGATCTATGATCCTCATAGCTCCACGCTGGCCACGCCAAGTGTGGTACCCTCTACTTCTGCATCTCTCCCAAGCCCCCTCTCTGGACTTGGGAGCTGCTCCAGACCTTTTGTCCCAGGAGGAAGGGACTTTGTGGCACCCAAACTCCAAGTCCCTACACCTCAGAGCTTGGTTACTGAAGGCCTAGACCTTCAAGACTGGAATCTTTCTCAACAAGTGAAGGATATCCTTCATGCTTCCAGAAAACCTTCCACCAGGCGTTCCTATGCTTTTAAATGGAAAAGGTTTTCCATTTGGTGTGCTGAAAAGGGTTTTGACCCTCTAGCACTACCTTTAAATTCTCTGTTAGACTATCTAACAGGCCTTAAAACAAATTCAGTAACAGTCCATTTGAGTGCTATTGCAGCATCCCTTAAGCCCATCAATGGACAACCTATTTCCTCTCATCCTCTCATTGCAAGATTCATGAGAGGCCTAACTTTAACTAAACCTCCCATTAGGCCTCCTCCGGTGGCATGGGACTTAAATTTGGTTCTTGGTCAGCTCATGAAGCCACCTTTTGAACCCTTAGCCACCACCTTCTTGAAGTTTCTTTCATGAAAGGTTATTTTCCTCATTGCAGTTACTTCAGCTCGCCGCATCAGTGAACTGCAGGCATTAGTGGCTAACCCACCTTATACAAGGTTCCATCATGATAAGGTAGTCCTAAGGACAAATCCACACTTTATGCCTAAAGTGGTCTCACCTTTTCATCTTAATCAAGAGGTATATTTACCTGTCTTTTTTCCAGCTCCTCATGCATCCAGTGCAGAGAGGAATCTTCATACTCTGGATTGTAAAAGAGCTCTTGCTTTTTACTTACATAGGACACAGCAACATCGAAGGTCTTCCCAGCTTTTTGTTGCTTTTGATCCTTCTCATTTGGGACTTCCAGTCTCTAAGAGAACACTGTCCAATTGGATTGCTCAGTGTATTTCTTTCGCCTACCAGAGTAAGAACCTTTCTCTGGAGAGCCATGTCACAGCTCATAATGTGAGGGCCATGGCCACCTCTATGGCTCATCTAAATTCTGTGTCCATCGACCAGATCTGTCGAGCAGCCACCTGGGCCTCGGTTCATACCTTCACAGCCCATTACTGCTTGGACAAGGACTCCCGCCCGGATGCCTTGTTTGATCAGGCTGTCCTCAAACACCTGTTCCATTCTTAAACAACTCCTACCCTCCTTCCCTGGATGGATGCCTGAGATCCATAGGAGGAAGAAGACCCCTATCCAGGGTCTCATATCCTTGGGGATCTCCCAGGCATCTTAGCTAGGGAGTCCCCATATGTGAAGACTCATTCCTGCTTGTTCCTGGAGATAGCACAGTTACTTACCTGTAACAGGTGATCTCTGGGAACAGCAGGAATAGGTCTTCACAACCCTCCCACCTCCCCTAGGAGTTGTATCTCTTTTTCTATCTTTCCTTTTCCTCTCTCTCTCTATTGTCTCAGCTTTAAACTCGAACTGAGGAGAGATGGTTAGGAAAGGCGGGAAGGCAGCGCGCAGGCGCTGTAGGATGCTTCCAAAAGCTTTCCTTTTTGGGAAGCTGGGGAGCGTTCCCGCGCAGGCTCCGTCGGTACCGACGTACCCATATGTGAAGACTTATTCCTGCTGTTCCCAGATATCACCTGTTACAGGTAAGTAACTGTGCTTTCTGGTGAGGTGCTGGGGATTTCCGGTAATGGCTCTCATGGCGAGCTTCGAGTCAGTGCATGTAGCAAGGTTTTTCAGCAGGCGCTGGGAACGGATGTCAGAGGGGCTAAATGCATTAGCGAAAAGGTGGCCAGAGGGAGTTCTCCTTTGTTTTTTCCACCTTGGGCCCTCATGGGCAGGATGGTGCAGCGCGTTGGGAGACATCGCATTCGGGTGATTCTGATCGCGCCCGATTGGCCCTGAAGGCCGTGGTATGCCGATTTGGTACGGCTGTTAGTGGACGATCCATGGTAGTTACCACAGCGGGAGGAGCTCCTACGGCAGGGTCCGTTGCGCATGCCCTAGGTGAGTCGGTTCTCGCTTACGGCTTTGCTCTTGAACGGGCTAGGATGACAGCTAAGGGTTATTCGGCGGTGGTCATTTCTACCTTGCTAAAGGCACGCAGGCCGTATGTCAGGGTCTGGAGGATCTTTGCAGCTTGGTGTGTGGAGCGTAATATTCAGCCATTGAGGGCTTTGATTTTGCAGGTCCTTTCCTTTTTGCAGGATGGAGTGCGGAAGGGATTGGCGGCCAGTTCTTTGCAAGTGCAGTTGGCGGCGATTTCCTGTTATAGGGGGAAAGTGCTCAGTCAGCCGGTAGGATCTCAGTGACATTAGGCTTTTTCTGAGAGCTGTCTTGCTTCTTCATCCATTGGTACGCTGTTCGGTGCCGACATGGAAGCTGAATCTGGTATTGGAGGCTTTGCTTGAGCTACCGTTTGAGCCGCCTAGCATCGCCACCCTGAAGGCTCTCGCGTTAAAGAAGGTATTTCTGGTAGCTATTTGTTCCGCAAGGAGGATTTCGGAGTTACAGGCTTTATCCTGTAGGGAACCTTATTTGTCTTTCTTCCATGATAAGGTCGTGCTACGCTCAGTGCCGGACTTTCAGCTGAAGGTGGTCTCGGCCTTTCATGTCAATCACGTGGTGTCGCTTCCAGTATTCTCTAAGCAGCAAAAGGAGAAATCGGAAGGCAGGTTACATCCCCTAGATGTTCGTCGGGTTCTTCGGAAGTATCTTCGGTGGACGCAGCCATTTCGGAAGACTGACAGATTGTTTGTGGCTTTCGGGGGGCCGCGGAAGGGTGAAGCAGCAGCGAAAGCGTCCATTTCTAGATGGTTAAAGGCAGCTATTGCGTCGGCTTACCTTTTGAATGGTAGGGTAGTTCCAGAAGGTCTCAGAGCGCAATCGACCAGGGCGCAAGCGGCGTCATGGGCGGAGTACAGTTCGGTTTTGGTCGCGGACATTTGTAGAGCGGCGACTTCATCATCTTTGAATTCATTCTCGAAGCACTATCGGTTAGATGTGCAGGCGGCGGAGGACGTTCGTTTTGGCTCAGCGGTGCTTCAGGCTGGGTTTTCTGGTCCCTACCGTTGATGTGCACTGCTCTGTTACATCCTCTATGGTTCCGGGACTGGACTAGAGGGACGAAAAGGAAGAATTAATTACACCCACCTGCTAATTGTTGTTCCTTAAGGAACTCTAGTCCAGTCCCGGACCCCTCCCAGGGTATGCAGCCTGAAGGTGTTGTCCGTTTTATCTTAGTAAAAGGGGTCAAATTGTAGAGGATCTCTCCGGAAGAGGAGTGGGGTTCCGGAGGTCGCGGAGTGGAGCCACAATGGGAATCCCGCAGAAGCGCGGTTTTGTTTCTACGTTTTTGGCATATCTACAAGGTCCTTCGTCGAAGAGAAGGTTAGAATATGCACAGGTTTTTAGATTCTAGCCAAAGTTTATTTAGTTTATCTTGTTGTTCTTTATCTACTTATTTGTTGCTCTGCTGAGTTGCTTTGTCAATAGGTACTGGTGGAAGGGGGCGGTCCTTGCCTATTTATACCAGAGAGAGAAGAGCTGTGATGTCATTCAGTCTCCAAGGCTGCTGGAGGAGATTCTAAACTCTATGGTTCCGGGACTGGACTAGAGTTCCTTAAGGAACAACAATTAGCAGGTAAGTCTAATTAATTCTTCTCCAGTCCCTCCCAGCATCTGTTCCCTTTCAGTCCCCCAGCATCAGCCCATTTCCAGTCCTAACCCCCCAGTATCAGTTCCCTTCTAGTCCCAGTCCTCCACCCCCAGCCCATTTTCAGTCCTAACCCCCCCCAGTATCAGTTCTCTTCCAATCCCTCCCAGCATCTGCTCCCTTCCAGGCCAGTCCCCCATCCCTCAACATCAGCCCTTTTCCAGTCCTCGTTTCCCCTCCCCCTATTCCCGTTTTAGCCCCTAGTCCCCAGTTCCAGCCCCCCCTTCTATTCTAGCATCTAGCTCCCCAGCCACATGCCAAAAAGGACCCCACGCCTGATCAGCTTCAGACGTGTCTGTTTAACCTTCCAGCACTCAGTGCACTGGTGGGTTCCTTTTTATCACAGCCACGAGAAGGCAAATGCTGCTCTTTACTCCTGCAGCTGTTCAGAGGTCAGCCGGGGCTTCAGGCCTCCCCGGCTCCCTCTGTAGCTGGTCGGCCCTGGATGTATCCCATCCCAACCCATCTATTTTAATTTAGCTAGCTTCTCAAAACCACATTTTTCTGAAAATCATTTGAGGCTATTAGAAGGTGTGGGACCACATCCCATGTGGAAAAGTTAGGGCTAAGGCTACTAGGAAAAACCACAAGGAAGAAAATGGGAGAGAGTGTGGAGTTGCATTGAGAAAGTGTAAGTGCAGGCTGAACAAAAGAATTGATGAAGGGAGGGGCGAGAGGGGGAGATTGCATATGCAGGAGGAAGGAAAGTATGAAGGCCACACAGGTAAGAGAAAGGAGCATGTGTAGACTGCATATGAAGGAGGAAAGTCAAGAGTCATATCTCCCTTTTCTCCAGGACCAAGCAGGAAGTCAGTCCTCACATATGGGTGACATCGACGTCGATGGAGCCCTTGCGGAGCATTTCCCCAGCTTTCCATGAAAGCCTTTGGGAATGCAGGCATGCATGCGCGGTCCCCTTCCCGCCTAAAGGTGCCATCTTGCTCAGTCTCTCTCTTTCTGTGGAGCCCGTTGGACGTGTGTCCTAGTCCTCCCGGAAAATAGTTGGATTTTTATCTCGATTCCTTCGCTATTTTTTTCTCTGGTTCGACGCCAGTTCCTCTCCCGCCGGGTTCGGTACACCGGTATCGAGCCCGATCTTATTTTTATGTTTTTTGCCCTACGTGGCTGGCGTTCGTGCCCTTTTTTCTTTTCCCTGGAAGGCTGGTCCTTTGACCTCGCGGGGACTCTATTTTCCCCGATGGCCTCCAGTGGTTTCAAGAAGTGTGATCGGTGTAAGAAACTAATGTCTCTCACCGACACACACGACTGCTGCCTTCGGTGCCTGGGTCCTGACCACGATACTAAGATCTGTGGACCATGTGGAAAGATGTCTTCCAAGGCGCTTCAAAATCGTCAGCACGAAAAGGAAAGGCTTTTGTCCGATTCGGCCTCCGGCCGGGCCCGGACCTCATCTGAGGCCTCGACATCTCGGGAATCTGATCCCGAGCACCGTCAGGGCTCCTCGGACAGGGGGTCCCCCGACCGGGAACGAAAGAGGAAGAAGCGGCTTGCAAGGGCATCGTTGGAGGAGGTCCCTGGCTCCTCGAGAGCTAGGTCTCAGACCCCCGACCGCCGCCCCGGGCCCGTGGAACAGGAGAAGCCTCCAAAAGTACCTCGTGTGGAGCCGGAGTCTGCTGGACACGTAAGTCCTGTAGTCCTCGTGGACTCTCCTCCCAGAGAGCCGATGTCTGGCCCGGCACCACCGGGGCCCGAGTCGATGGCTGCTGAGTCTTCTGAGCTGGGTCTCCGGCTGACAGCCTTGGAGTGCAGATTGTCTGCCTTCATGGAACAGCAGCGGGCGCTGATGGCCAGCCTGTCTGGCGCATCTGCCCCGACCACCGGGACATCGACATCAAAGTCGACCCCGGAGACCGAGCCGTTACTCGAGACCATGAAGGCTCGAGGTCGACCTCGGTCGCGGTCTACCTCGACCTCTCGCTCGGGACTGAGGGCGTCGATGCCGGTGCCTTCGGCGTCGGGGCGGGTGCTCACAGGCCCCGCGCGGTCGGAGCCCAATTCCTCATCGGACGAGTCCGCCTGGGAGACGGAGGACGATGAGTCCCCCGACACCTTCCGGACTCGGTGCGTCCCGTCGGACTCACCGCAGTCTGAGCCCCGGAGTAGATCCCCTCCGGAGGATACCCGGTTCTCGGAGTTCGTCTGGGATATGGCCACCGCGTTGGCTATCCCTGCGGACCTCGAGGAGGAGCCTCAAGCTGAGGAGCTCGAGGCCCTACAGTATGACTCTCCTCCGAAGGAGGCCTTTACTGTTCCGGTTCCTCCAATGCTGGAACGGCTCCTCTTCCGGATGTGGGAGGCACCGGCCTCGGCGCCGGTTCTGAGCAAGCAGGTCGATTCCATCTATCGACGCCGAAAGAGCCCTGGCTTTCAGAAGGCGCAGCTACCACACCATTCCATGGTGGTGGAATCAACCATGCATCGCCTAAAAAGTCAGAAGATGCACTCCGCAGTGCCCCCTGGCAGGGAGGCCCGGAACTTGGATGGTTTTGGTAGAAAGTGCTTCCAGGGCTTGATGCTTGCTTGCCCGTGTCCAGTCTTACCAGCTATACATGGGCATGTACTTGCGGGACCTAGCCAAGGAGCTGGCCGGGTTCTCTGCTGGTCTCTCCGGGGAACCCTTGCAGAGATTCAAGTCCTTGTCCTCAGGGATATGGGAATGCTCCAAGTTTATGTCCCGCGCTGCCTATGATGGCTTCGAGGCTTCGGCCCGTGTTGTGGCAGCCGGCATCACGGCTCGACGCCAGGCATGGCTGCAGTTATCGGACCTCGAGCCATGGATTCAGGACTTGATCGATGTCCCTTGCCGAGGTGAGAACCTTTTTGGCAAGCCCATGACCGAGAAGGCCGCCCAGCTCGAAACCGAGCACCTTACGCGGAGAAGGCTGTCTAGAAAGACTTCTGCCCCTTCTCACAAAAAGAAGGGCTCGGGTAAAAAGCCCTTTTACCCGAGGAAGGGCACTGCCTACAAACAGTACCCCCACAGTACCAGGCCTCCAAAGCTCCCCCTCAGGGTCAGCAGGCCAAGGGGCAGGGCAATGGGCCCCATAGGCAGAGGACTCCCAAGCCTCCGGCCCCTGCTCCCACTCAGCAGGGTGGGGTTTTTTGACTCCTTAGGCATAGCCTCTCTGTCCCTGCTCTCCCAACCCTGCACAGGAGGTCGACTTACCCTGTTTGCCCACAGGTGGCCACTCATCACTGGAGACAGTTGGGTGCTAAGCATCGTCCACAAGGGCTATATGCTGCACTTCCAACAGCTGCCTCCTCCATACTTTCCAGGGGAGCCTCCAAGGCCTCCCCTGCACACAGATCTTCTCCTTCAGGAGCTCCAAGGTCTGTTGCGGGATAAGGCAGTGGAGCCTGTGCCTCCCCACCTCCAAGGTCAAGGGTTCTACTCCAGGTACTTTCTCATACCCAAAAGAACCGGTGGCCTCCGGCCTATTCTCGACCTCAGAAATCTCAACAAGTTCCTAGAGAAAGAAAAGTTCAAGATGCTTACTGTTGGAACACTGCTGCCCTACCTCCAGCAGGGAGATTGGCTATGCTCCTTAGATTTAAAGGATGCGTACACTCACATCCTCATTCATCCAGACCACAGAAAGTACCTCAGGTTCATTGTGGGAGGAAACCATTATCAGTACAGAGTACTGCCTTTTGGCCTCACCTCCACTCACAGGGTCTTTACCAAATGCCTGGCAGTGGTGGCGACCTACCTGAGAAATCAGGGTATCTTTGTCTTCCCCTATCTGGACGACTGGTTCATCAGGGATCAGACGTGCCAGGAGGCCAGACAAGCCACCCTCTGAACTATTGCTCTTCTTCAAAACCTGGGGTTTGTCATAAATTTCGCAAAGTCCACTTTGCTCCCCTCCCAGAACTTGGAGTTCATAGGGGCAAGGTTGGACTCTCTGCTGGCCAAGGCGTTCTTGCCAGAAGACAGAGCCCAAAGACTGATAAACTTGGCGAACCAGTTTCTCAGCAGGTCACTGGTCTCCGCCAGACTCTGCCTGAGGTTTCTTGGCCACATGGCTTCGACAGTACATGTGACCCCCAATGCCTGGTTCCATATGAGGCCTGCACAGTGGTGCCTTCGAACTCAGTGGACACAGGCCACAGGCAGCCTCAGAGACAGAGTAAGGGTGTCCAGACAGTTTCTGAACTCCCTCCGCTGGTGGCTGCACCCACCCAATCTACTGCAAGGGGTGCCTTTTCAGATTCCTGGGTTCACTGTGGTGTTGACCACGGATGCCTCCCTGTAAGGCTGGGGGGCTCATTGTCTAGGCAAGTGCACCCAGGGCCTGTGGTCTCCTTGGGAGGCCACACAGCAGATCAATCTACTGGAACTCAGGGCTATTCGGTTAGCCTTCAAGGCTTTCTCTCAAACACTGGCTCATCAGTCTGTCCTAGTTCAAACAGACAACCAAGTAGCCATGTTTTATGTGAACAAGCAGGGTGGAACTGGGTCCAGGCTCCTTTGTCAGGAGGCACAGGACCTTTGCTTGTTTGCTCTCAGGCACAACATGCTCCTCAAGGCAGTGTATCTACCTGGCCAGGACAACTACCTGGCAGACCGGTTGAACAGGATTCTGCAGCCTCACGAATGGCAGCTCCATCCCTTAGTGGTTCAGAAGATTTTCCTGAAATGGGGACTTCCAACCATAGATCTGTTTGCCAGTCCATCGAACAAACAACTGCCAAGGTTCTGCTCCAGGCAAACGCATCCTTTGCGGCTGGCGGCAGATGCTTTTCTGATTTCCTGGTCCCAGGGCCTCCTGTATGCGTTTCCTCCAATGCCCCTGGTAGCCCGAACTCTGTTCAAAATTCTTCAGGACAAGGCCTCGGTCCTGCTGCTGGCTCCCAGATGCCCGAGGCAGCCTTGGTTCTGCTGGTGGCTCCCAGATGGCCGAGGCAGCCTTGGTTTCCACTTCTGCTTCAGCTGGCAGTGGATCCCCCACTGCCTCTGGGGTTGCAACCCGACCTTCTCTCCCAGGATCAGGGTTCCCTTCTGCACCCAAATCTCAGAGCTCTCAATTTGATGGCATGGAGGCTGCAAGGGTAGTTTTGGCTCCCTGGGGCCTACCTCAGGAAGTTGAGGAGGTTGTCCTAGCCTCTAGAAAGCAGTCCACTAGGAAAACCTATGCCCTGAAATGGAAAAGGTTTTCTGTGTGGTGTCACCTACGTACAGAAGATTCTTTCTCCTGTGCTGTGCCAGTAGTGCTTCAGTACCTACTGCACTTGTCAAATCAGGGACTTAAGTCCAATTCTGTTCGGGTCCACCTCTCAGCTCTAGCACTCACACTCACTGGTGGAAGGACATTCTCTGTCGGTTCACCCCTTGGTGTCCCGGTTTCTCAGAGGCTTGCTCTTGCTCAAGCCTCCAATCCGTCCTCCTGCGCCTGAGTGGGAGTTGAATGTGGTCTTGCAGCAACTGACCTGCCCACCTTTTGAGCTGATGGCTACTTGTCCTCTCCGCTTCCTGTCTTGGAGGACACTCTTCTTGGTAGCCCTAACCTCGGCCAGGCGAGTGAGTGAGCTTCAGGCCCTGGTCTGTGACAGGCCTTACACCCGCTTCTATAAGAACAGGGTAGTCATTAGGACTCGTCCAAAGTTCCTCCCAAAAGTTGTTGCCTCCTTCCACCTTAACCAAGAGGTGGTTCTTCCAACATTCTTCCCTAGGCCTCATGCAAGCCAGGCTGAAGCAGTTCTGCATACCCTGGACTGTAGGAGGGCCTTATCCTTCTACTTTGACCGTACGCAGGGACATAGAAGGTCTACTCAGCTCTTCATATCTTTTGACCCTAATAATTTGGGGTTAGCTGTGTCCAAGCGTACCATGTCCACCTGGGTGGCTGACTGTATCACCTGGGTTTACAGGGCGGCTGACCTTCCTTTGCAGGGTCGGGTCACGGCCCATCGTGTCAGGGCAATGGCTGCCTCAGTGGCTCACCTCCGCTCTGTACCGTTGGTAGACATCTGCAGGGCTGCAACTTGGTCCTCAAGCCAGACTCTTTCGGCCCATTACTGTCTGGAGAGGGAGTCCCGTAGGGACAGTGCTTTTGGCCAGGCAGTACTCCGGAATCTCTTTGAGGTTTAAGCAACTCCTGCCCTCCAGCCCTCCGTTGGGCTACCGGTGGAGGTCCTTTCAGTGAAAAGCCTTTCTTTGATGCTGGGACTAGAGGGAGTTCTCTTGTTCAGCCTGGGTTCCTGGTAGTCCAGAGCTAGGGAGTCACACATATGTGAGGACTGACTTCCTGCTTGGTCCTGGAGAAAGAGTAATTACTCACCTTTAATAGGTGTTCTCCAGGAGCAGCAGGAATCAGTCCTCAGAACCCTCCCTCCTCCCCTGGGAGTTGCAGTTGTATATAGTTTATTTTTACATTTTTGTGTGCTGTTTTTAGCTATGTCATTTGACTGAGCAAGATGGCACCTTTAGGCGGGAAGGGGACCGCGCATGCGTGCCTGTATTCCCAAAGGCTTTCATGGAAAGCTGGGGAAACGCTCCGCAAGGGCTCCATCGACGTCAGTGTCACCCATATGTGAGGACTGATTTCTGCTGTTCCTGGAGAAGACCTGTTACAGGTGAGTAACTACTCTTTCTTGTCTAGTACTCCAGCATTTTGCAATTTATTTGGAACATTGCTGAAAAACATGGCTGATCCCCTCTTGTAGACTAGACTAATTTTGCTGCTGTGTATTACACAGGGAGAGCTGGAAGGTTCCATCAAGTATGTGGACTTGCTACGACAAGCAGAGAACTATTTCCAGCAGTCTGTGATCAAATCAGAAAGGTAAGCAGCCACCTTCGAGATATAATTTGATAACCAATTGAATTTGTGAACTCTGGGATTTGTGAATATTATATGTGATTCATCTAGTAGAGTGATTCTAAATTAGGGGGCATGTACTACTGGAGGTACCTGAAAGCTTGTTTGGCGTATACATTCATACTGCTGCATCCACATGGGAAAAAGGAGTCAACTGTGGAAGGCAAGCATGAGGCATTCCTGCACAAAGTACTAGCTTTGAGCAGGTGATCCCATGCTTACTGCCGGTTGCCTGTTAGTGATGTACAGTGTCACTACCATCACTTGAGAAAGGAGAACATGAGGCTATCGCCGCTAGCTTATGAAGAGAAATGGACAGGTGCCAAAAAGAGAGAAGGGGAAGACTGAGAAGAACCTGGGGAGAGAAAGAATTAAATGGGAGAATGTGTGTGGAGGAACCTGGTTGAAGCAGAAGGGAAGGTGAGAGATGAGGAGGAGGGAAGAACCATATCTAAATTACCTTTTTAAAATTCTAGATGTGTTCATGTTGGTCATGCATGAAATTCAGTCAAATTTCTTTTACTGTGGATGGCCAGATTAAAAAACAGAACAATTGTATGTATCCTGTTCTTGCTTAAGTAGTAGTACATGGAACAATGTCCTTAGAAATAGGACTGTTCTGTATAAACCTGACTGCACTGATGTTGGTGGAAGAGCCAGCAAAGAAGAGATGAAGGGATCAGTGGGGAATAGATGGGGAAGTGGATATTGGGAAATGGAGAAATGAGTGACAGATAAAAGGGAGAGATAAATAGTTTAATGATAAAGATGGAAAGAAATTAGTGATATGAAACAAAGAAAGGAGACATAGCACAGAAAATAAGAGAACAAGTTGAAAAGTTCATGCTCTAAGCATTGCACAAAGGTGTGATTTGCTTTTACAGTGCTAATGATAGGCCATGTGTACAACTGAGTGGAGGTGGAATAAGAGACGTAGGGGAACTAAATGAGTAAACAGAGTTTGAATGTTTGTTGGGGCTGAACGAATGGATGGGGGTTGTTGTAAGTGGACAGTGGGACTGAGTGTGTGCAGGAGGAGTATATGGGGATGATCAGTTGCAGGGATCTGAGTGGGTAAATTTGTAGGTTATTAGTGGTTGAGAGTTCAGTGAGTAAGTTTTACAGGGTTATGAGTGGTAGTGGGGATCCATCAAGTGAGCGACTGGATGGGGAATTAATAGAGGGATTGAGTGCGTGCATAGGTATTTTGAGTGGCACTGGATTTGATTGAGTGAACAAATGAGAAGATTGAGTGGCAGAAGGCTGAGTGACTAAGTAGATGGTGATTATGAATGGTATAAGTGCCAAGTGACTGGATGTGGGGTGCTTATAATTCATGGAAGTGGAGTAAGTGGAAAAGAAGCTGAATAAGTATCTTGCAGAAAATGAGTAAATGTGGAAATAGGTTGTAATGTTTGCATTGCTGAGTAACTGATTCAACCTGTCTCTTCCCTTTGCACCTTTTCCCTCACCCTTTGCACCTTTCTTGCCCCCTTTGCATTCTGCTTTGCTTTTTTCCATCTCTTCCTTCTCCATTCCATTCCCTTTCAGACTTTTAACTCACCAGCACTTTTGTAGCTTCCAGTCTCTTCCACTCTCTTGAGCTGATGATGACTTGGATTTGTGCAGATGCTGCCTCAAAGGGCCTCATCTTCCCCAGTGTCATCAGCTTGGGATCTGTGCCCCTGCCTCTTCAATCAGTTTCCTGCCACCTCTTCAGTCAGCCTGCTAAAACTCTGCTGTCTCTTTCTTCTTCGGCAGGTGGGACCAGGGCTCCCACCACATTGTTACACATCTGGTTTCAGCTTTCCTGCTGTATAACTTTGCTTGTGTTTGGAGAGACAGATGGATGGACTGGTCCTCCACAGTAGACTATATCCCCTGATGTGAAACACTTCTAGAAAACAAATAGAGAATCAGAAAATTAAGCCAGAAGATAAAGATAAAAGCAAAGAAGGAATTAAAGGGAGGCTACAGTCCAGGGTTTAAAAAAGATCTGGACAGATGTATTAACATTAATAGCCAGATAGATTTTGGGATGGTCAGCTCCTTATTTTTCGGAGCAAGCATCAAGGATGGATTTCTCCAGGCAAGCTAAATCAGCGCTCATTGAAGACAGGATGCTGGGTTCATTAAATTGTTGATCTGACCCAGAATGGCATTTTCTCTGCTTGTTTGTTACAAATAAATAAATATAGTAATTGTATTTAAGAACGTAAGATATGGCATATTGGGTCAGACCAAAGATCCATCAAGCTGAGTAGCTTGTTTCTGATATTGGCCAATCCAGGTCACAAGTATCTGTCAGGTTCCCAAAACATAGACAGATTCCATGCTCCTTATCTCAGGGGTAAGTGGTGGATTTCCTCAGTGCAATTTAATAATGGTTTGTAGATTTTTCCTCCAGGAACCTATCCAAACATCCTTTAAATCCAGCTACACTAACAGCTTTTACTACATCCTCTGTCAAGGAATTCCAGAGTTTGATTATGCATTGAGTGAAAAAATATTTCCTCCAATTAGTCTTAAATGTGCTACATTTAGCTTCATCACATGTCTCCTACCTTTTCTACTTTTTGAAGGAGTAAACCAATCTACTTTTACCCATTCCACTCCACTCATTATTTTATTTCAAATTCTTTTTTATTGATTTACAAACTGAAGTAACAATAGGGTACATTACATCCATATCCAAAACAGTGTACATCCAGCATCCATCAACGGTTCAGAATGAATCATAATGAATTGTACAGAGCTACAGAATACTACATGCCCGCACCAACTCCTCCCTACTAACGGCCCCATCCCCACACCCGAATAGGCGTCTATTCGTCCATTTGTCCGGCTGTCCGGAGAGGGGACACAAAATATCAGTAGGTGTTAATACCCCGTGCGTTCAATGATTATAGCCCTACCCCACCCGCCCACCCACACAGGGAGCAGATCTGCACATCACCCCTACTAACCGTAAAGATCAGCATTTTTCAAGGGACATATAACAGATTGCAAGAGGCTATACAAAATCTATCTCCCCCCCTCCCATCCCATCCCACCCCTCCCTCCCTCCAAAGTAAAGTGCTAGGGCCTAGTGCCATAGGGCCTAGTGCCCGAGCATCTCTGGAAGCTCATAGTCCACCCGTCATACAATTAAAGGTTAGATTTAAATCAAAAGCAAGAGCATCCCATCTCAACTCAACATTACCCACATGTCATAGAGAGTTTCTCCTTCGAGGGGAGTCAGCTATACATTCAACACTGCGCTGCGCTCCTGGGAGGAGAGGGTATTAATGACAGGTAACCATAGCTCATCATACATGACCCACTGCTTTCCACCCAATTGCTTCGCCATTAGCTTTTCCATATACATCAAATCGAGCATTGCTTTTATCCAACCCCCAAATCGCGGAGGAGCGCCCCCAACCCAACTACTCAGTATGACCTTCTTCACTAGGAGAAGGCCCCTTTCAAATATTACCCTATGATGGGGTGCAACCATAGGCCGGCCCCTCTCCCAGAAGTGAAACAAACACACCTCCCACTGCCTGGGAGCCGCCTCCGTCAACCACTCCTCCATCTTATCAATCACCTGCATCCACAAGCCCTGGATCTCAGGGCATATCCAGAATTTATGGAGCAGCGTCCCTTCAGCTTGCTGGCACCAGGCACACATAGCACTATCACGCAAGCCTACTTTATGCGCCCAGTGATCACTGGTGTATGCTCTGCAAAGAAATTTATATTGCATCTCCTGCAAGTACATCCAGACTGCCCCCTTGGGAATTCGCTCAAACGCGGACTGCAAGACTTCCAATGTCAGCTCAACCAAGCCCTCCCTATTCCAATGCTGAAGCAGCGTCAGAAGATAACAAGGGCCCTCTAGTGGGCAGAGCAGTTGCTTCCTCTCATCCCAGTCTAGCAAAGCTTTCTCCACCCACCCACCAATCAGTTTCCTCGGATCTTTCATGTCCAACAGGGTTGGTACCCTCCTCCTCAACATAGTGTCGAAGTTGGAGGTATCCATAAAAGTCCCGAGCAGGCAATCCATACTGAAGACTAAACTGCTGATAGCTATCCAATACACCTCTCTCATTTCTTTTTTTTTTTTTTTTTTTTTTTTTTAAATTTTTATTAACTTTTGTAACAGTTACATTAGCATGTGCTCAACAGCTCCAAGGCATCAAGGATTCAGCAAACAACAACATAAGAGACAACCCTTCAACTAACACACAGTCCCTATTACCTGAATCCCATCCCTGACCCCCCCCCCACCCAACCCAATCTCCCCCCCCCTCCCCTCCCCCAATGCTCTAGCTCAGGCTATGTAGCGACCAACTGAGAGGGCCCAACAGCGTACCGCCTATGCGGCCCTCTCAATAGTCAGCTTTCCCTAGTCATTTCTCCTCCTATCTGCCATCCCCCCACCCCCTCTCTATTTCCACCCCTCTTCCCTCAACCACCTCCAAACCCCTGCCCACCGCTTCTCCATTTGCTCCCCTCTCCCTCCCCGCTCCCCGGTCAATTTATACATGGCATAAAGATGCGACACCCTGCGTGCATAGCTCGCCATGGAGGGTAGAGCTGGTCTATTCCAATACCATGCAATTTCGCAGCGGGCCGCTGTGACACAATACCAAATAATTTTCCAATCCCCCTCCCATTTTCCATCTGGTCTATGCAGGAGACACATCTCAGGTCCAAGCTCGAGGTTTGCCCCCATCATTTTGTTGATGTTTTCCCCTATACGGTGCCAGTACTCTCTCACTACCGGGCACGTCCACCACATATGCAGCCAGGAGCCGCGCTCCCCACACTTTCGCCAGCAGTCATCCGTTTGCAACACCCCCGCTTTACACAACCGCTCCGGTGTGAGATACCAGCGACTCAGCACCTTAAACCCATTCTCTCGCAGCGTCGTTGCAATGGAGGATCGTGCTATTCCTAGTGCCACTGTCTCCCACTCCTCCACCCCCCAGCTTACCCCTAAATCCTTCTCCCACGCTTCCATGTATTTCAACTTGCCTTCTCCCCTCGCTGTCAACCCTCTATAAATCCTGGAGAGCATCCCCTGACGTCCCAGGGATCCCAGACAGGCTCCCTCAAACCATTCACCTCCCCCCCATCCCCCTTGCTCCCTTCCCTTTGTACTCACTACCGAGCATAGCTGCCTATACGCGAATCTATCTACCTCCCCCAAACGATAAAGGTCCCGGACCCCCTCAAAACCTCTACAGTGTCTCCCTACCACAATCTGGGACACCTGGGACAAGCCTAACGCCGCCCATTTACGGAGCACTGTGGCTCCCGGTCCCCCGCTCTCCGCACAGCATGCTTGTAGTGACATGGTGGCCGACCATCGTTTGTCGCCCACCAGCCGCTTCCTGTACTGCTGCCACACTTGCAAAGTATGCCCCACAATGGGATTCCTCCCCGTCTCTCTCCTTTCCCCTCCCATACTATCCGTTCAAGTGCACCCGGCCTGAATTCGGCCATTTCCAGCTGAACCCACTGCTTCTGGGGTTCCCGCAACCACGCGTAGACTGCTCTCAATTGTGCTGCCGCATAATATAGTCGGAAGTTGGGAACCCCCATCCCTCCTTCCCGTACCGATACTTGCAGCGTCCTTGCCGCCACCCGTGGACGCCTCAACCCCCAGATAAACCGCTCGACCTGTTGTTTGGATCTTCCTCAGCACTTTCGGGGGGATCGGGATCGGCAAAGCTTGGAACAGAAAGAGGAACTGGGGGAGAAGCATCATCTTAACCGTCGCTATTCGTCCAAACCACGAGTAATACCCCCTGCTCCAGCCTTGTAACCGAGCCTCTACCTGCCCCACCAATTTTTTGTAATTTAAATCATACAACTCCTCCAAGGTTCTACCGAGGTGAACCCCGAGGTACCGGATCGATGTCTTTGCCCATTTGAATGGGAAATTCTGCTGCCAGTCACGCTGTTCCTCCCCCTCCCCCCCTACACTCAAAATCTCCGATTTCCCCCAATTAATCCGGAAGCCCGCCCTTTCACCATAATCTTGAATCTCTCTCATCACAGCCCTCAGAGATTCGCTGGGATTCGTAAGTGTCAGGAGTATATCGTCTGCAAAGAGGGACGTTCTGCATTCCTGACGTCCCACCCTAACCCCCGTGATATCGGGGCTGCTGCGCAACTTAGCTGCCAACGGCTCTAAGGATAGCACAAAAAGTAGGGGGGACAGTGGGCATCCCTGCCGCGTCCCCCTTTCTAAGGGGAAGAACCCAGAGTACCCCCCATTCACACGAACACATGCCTTCGGCCTAACATAAAGAGCCCTTATCCACTGTGTAAACCCAGGTCCAAACCCCTGGGCCTCCAACACCGTGTACCGAAAGTCCCAAGACACCTGATCAAAGGCCTTCTCTGCATCCAGTGATACCAACAAGGCCCCCGCCCCCTGCCGCTGTGTCGACCACATCACATTTAACACTTTGCGGATGTGATCCGCCACTTGCCGGCCTGGCACAAATCCAGCCTGGTCCTCATGCACCAATTTGCCTAACACTCCATTGAGGCGCACCGCTAGTACTTTCGCCAGCAGTTTCGCATCTAAGTTCAGCAGCGAGATCGGACGGTAGGACGCACACTCCTGCGGGTCTTTCCCCTCTTTGTGGATAAGCGTAATACCTGCCCAACCCATTGATTCAGGCAGGGCCTCCCCCCGCCCCGGTCCATTAAATACCCTGGTCAACGGGTTCAGCAAAAGGCTCCCAAAGCGCTTATAAAACTTTGCCGTCAGACCATCAAGCCCTGGGGCCTTGCCGTTTTTCAATCCCCTGATGGCCTGGCTGACTTCGTCAGCTTGTATTTCCCTGTCGAGCCCCTCTTGTTCATCTCCCGTCAGAGTCGGGAGCCCTGCTTCCCTCACATATTCCCGCATGTCCTCTCCCGACCTCGCAGCTTGGGCTGCATACAAGTTACTATAAAAGGCCACAAATTCCTCCCTTATTCGTGGGGCCTCCCGCACTACCCCCCCCCTGTACTCCTAATCTGTGTAATCCTATTCCACTCCCTCCGCTTCTTCAGTTGTCTCGCGAGGAATTTCCCCGCCTTGTTCCCCCCTTCAAAGAACCTCTGTTTTAACAGCTGTAGGCGGAATTGTATCTTTTCCGCTTCAAGAGCATTCACCTGGGCCCGTAGTGCCAGCACCTCTCCCCGGACCTGGCCAGTTCTGTCCTGGCCATCTCTTTCCTCCATCTCCCGCAATTGCCGGCGTAACCGGTCCTCCCTCTCCGCCCTCTCTCGCTTTAGACGGGCTCCCCACTTAATGAGAACCCCCCTAATTACAGCCTTGAAGGCATCCCAGACTGTGCCATCCCTCACTTCCCCACCTCCATTTTGGTCAAAGTACTCCGGGATGAGCCTTTCGATCTCCCGCACCACCCTCTCGTCCTCCAGGAGCCCCTCATTCAACTTCCAGAACTGACGGCCCCTATCTTCCCCTTCCACCCGCACCCGTACCACCACCGGGGCATGGTCGGACCAGGTAATGGGTTCCATCTCACCCCCTAGGAGCCGTCCTGTTATCTCCTTCCCTACCCATATGGCATCCAACCGGGAGTAGGTGCCATGTGCTGCAGAGTAAAAGGAAAATTGCCTCCGCCCCGGGTTTAGGGTCCGCCATACATCTATCAGGCCGTTCTCCCTCACAAAACTATGGTAGTGTTTCCTATCCGTACCTCTCCCCTCCCTGCGCCCGGTCGTTTCTCTCCCCACCTCCCATGCCACATTGAAATCCCCACCACAGATTAGGGCCCCATCCCCCATTGCCGCCACTTGCTCACTCAATGCGTCCCAAAATTCAGTTTGCGGGCCCGTAGGGGCATACACATTTACCACGCAGAACCACTCCTCACCTATCTTCACCCTCAGCAGGAGATACCTCCCCCCCCTGTCCCGGGACACTACTTGGACCTCCATGGGGCCTGTCTCTCTGATGAACACCCCCACCCCGCCTTTCTTCTTCTCATTAAGATTAGAGGCGAACATACGGTGCTTATACCCCCGGGGTTGCACCAATGCCTCATGTTGTCTCAATAGATGTGTCTCCTGCAACAGCACTATATCCGCTTTATGTCTTGTTAACTCCTTATATAATTTCTGTCTTTTCATTGGTGAATTTAGACCTTTCACATTTAAAGTGAGAATTTTTAACTCCTTTCCTTCCCCCAGGTCCCTACCTCGCCCCCCTAAGTCCCTCCGCCCCCACTTCCCACTTTGCCCCCCTCTTCCCCCCCCCTACCTACCACCTCCTCCCCCCTGACCCCCTCCCCCTCCCGCAGCTCCCACCCTACCTCCCTCTCCCCCCCTTGCTGCTCCCTACCCTCCTCCCTCTCCCCCCCTCGTAACTCTCCTCTGCGGAGATGCGACTTCCAACTCGGTGACCTTCTCTCCCTCCCCACCTACCCACCTCAACCGTCCCCTAGCCCCCCCCCCACTCCCCTGCCTAACCCCCCCCCCCCCCGCTTCCATCTCTCCCCCCTCTACACCCCCTTCCCTCTCCATCCTCCCTCTCAGCCTGGTCCCCACCTCCTCCCCCCTCCCTCTCCCCTTGGCCCACTACCCCTCTCTCCTTCCCCCCCCCCGCCCACAGCCCAACTTATGCAGAAATACCAGTCCTTTAGAGAGGTGCTTCAGCTCAACCAGTCTCTTGTTCTATGGTCCGGCTCTGGTGCGGGTCCTTGGTGGTTCTTGCCAATCTCCGTCCGCTTGCCCTCTGCCATTTCAACTGTGCTGCTCCTCCGGTCCTGGATTCCGTTCTTGGCGAAGTGGAGGAGCCCCCGGCCTGCTCCGGTAGATGCTCGGCACCGAGCTCCCGCAGCGCTCTCCACGCCTCCACACTGGATCTCACCGTCCTCGAACGTCCTTTCACCGTAATAAAGAGACCGAAGGGGAAGAGCCACTTGTATCGCAGGTCGGCATGTCGGAGATATGCGGTAACTTCTCTTATCTCCCTCCGTCTTTGTAGCGTACCTTGGGACAGATCTTGGTACAGCTCCACCGTATGCCCCTCCCAGCGGAAATTTTTCAGTTTGCGGCTAGCACCCAGCAGGAGTTCCTTACTCTTAAAGGAGTGCAGGCATACCACAATGTCTCTTGGCCTATTGTCCCGGATGGGCCCCAGACCCCTGTGCGCCCTTTCTATTTCGAGGCGGGTCTCCTCTGCAGGTTTTCCTGGGCCAGCTGCTACTAGTAGGTCTCGGAAGATCCGCTGGACTACTTCCTCACAGTTCTTATATTGTGGTTCCTCCGGCACCCCTCTCACCCGGAGGTTACATCTGCGCGAACGGTCCTCCAGGTCTTCTGTTTTAGCTTTCAGGGTCTCCTGCGCCCTCTGGAGCTCTTCCCAGCTGCTCTGGACCTGCGTCAGGGTCTCCTCTTGATTCTCCAACCTGGTCTCCACCTCCTCCATACGTCCCCCCAGCTCCAGCAGATCTTGGCGCATGGTCTGCATTACTTCTTTGATTTCATTTTTAACCCCACACATCTCCATCTTCAATTCCTCCTTTAACTCATGGAGCCATTGTTTAATCTGTTCCGCTGCCGACAAGCCCTCCTCTCCTCCTTCACTCCCCTCCGGGCTCTGTGGGGTCTCTGTCACAGGTTTCCCTGCTTTCTCCGCCTCCTTCCCTCCTTTGGTAGTTGCATATGGGGATCGGAACTCGGCCAGCTTTTTTTTTGCCAGAGTCTCTTTTTTGTTATTTTTTTCCATTTTGGGCTGATTAGCCCCTTTCTCCCCGGTCTCTCCGGCTAGTGGATCAGGTAGGGCGGCCACTCACTGCTCTACAGCCTCTGCTGGGTACAATTCTCGTGGCTGGCAGTTCTCTGCCTCTGCTCCTCTTTTTAGTGCAGTTGGGGGGGTGTGAGACTCACCACTGCTGGCTACTTCTGCACTCTGCTCCTTGTGGGCTGCAACTTGGCACAGGTCCCTGCCTCCAACTTCTCCCAGCCACGTGCTAGGCCTTCCCGGCCCCCTCTGCCTTCGGATGCACCATTCTGCTGGCGACCCTCTTCTGCAGCCGTGTGGTCTGTGAGGATCGGCGGCACGGTGTCCTCCCGCTGGAGCCCTCACTGCCTCTGTTCACCGGCCAGCCTCTTATGTCCCTGTGGATTCTCTCCCAGCAGGGCCTACTCGGCGCAGCCACCGGCCAAGAAGCCCCCTGATGGTCAGGCTATCTCACCCGTTCGGCTCCCGCCAGATTCGCTGCACCCGCTTGTTTCGCCGCCGTCGCGGTTTGCCGGCACACTCCGCTTACACCGCCGCTCCTCGGACCGCTGCTCCGTTGCCCGTGGGGGCTAAAAAAGCATGAATTATTGCGGGTTGGTGGCGGAGCTCCTCCGCTACGCCGCCATTCCAGTAGGTGACGTCACCGGAAGTCCACCACCTCTCTCATTTCTACCCAAATCCCCCACGCACACTATTCCTCTCTGCTGCCAGGCATGGAACAGCATATAACTAGCAAAGCCCGGGAGAAAGTCCGGGTTCCCCACCAATGGCAACAGAAGGGAACAGTTCCCATCCCAGCCAGTCCTCGCACATCTCTCGCCAAGCCACCCGTAGAGTTCTCAGATACGCACTTTCTTTCCTACTCCCCATACTACGTGGACGCAGCATGTGGAGCAAATATAGGCAGTGATAAGGGGAGCAAATTTCCCTCAATTGTTGTTCTGGGGTCCACCCGCCACCATCCATCAACAAACCCCAAATATGTCTGGTCAGATATCTAAGATTATAGTTTCTCAGTGAAGGGAGCTCCAACCCTCCTTCCTTCGCCGCAAGGCCCTCAGCGGGATTCGGGCCCGGCGACCTCTCCAAAGAAATCCACTCAAGTACCTATCAAAGAGTTTCCAGTCTCTCGCCAGAACCCAAATCGGCAAAAGCCGCAACATATATAACCATCTACCATAGTGAAGAACGCAATCCTGCCTCGCAGAGACAGTCGGAAAGCTCGCCATCTCTGGAACGTATCCCGCGCCCTGTCGAGCATGCCCACCACATTCTCTGAATAAAGCCTCTCTGGGCACGCCGGTAACTGTATGCCTAGGTATCTGATGGAACCCGCCGCCCATGCAAGGGGGAAATTGCCGCGCCAAACCGGTCGCACTCTCCCGCCAACATCTAAGGCCATTGATTTAGAAGTATTGACCTTTAACCCAGAAAAGCTACCAAACTCCTGAATGAGTTGTAGGACTCGCTGTAACGACTTTTGCGGTTCAGTCAAAGAAGCATGTCTTCCGCAAAAGCGCTAAGCTTCAGTTCTTCATTCCCCATTGGCACCCCCGTCACCTGGGCCTCCTGCTGAATGGCCCTCAAAAGAGGCTCTAACGCGAGGACAAACAGAAGAGGGGACAAGGGGCAGCCCTGCCGCGTACCCCTACTCAATGTAAATGTCTCAGAGAAGACCCCATTCACACCTATCCGCACCGTAGGAAGCATATACAGTACCCGAACCCACTGGGCAAACTCCCCCCGAATCCCAAAGCTACCCAACGCATCCCATAGGTAGGTCCAAGCCACCCGGTCAAACGCTTTTTCAGCGTCTAGACTAACCAACAGCAGGGGCTGTTCCTTCTCAAGACAGTGCTCCATTCCCAAAAGCAATTTAGCAATGTTCTTAGTCGCATCTCTCCCCAAGACAAAGCCGACCTGCCTATCAGCTATTAAGGACGGCAAAATAGGGTTCAACCGCTTCGCTAATATCGAGGCTAAAATCTTAACATCACAATTGATAAACGATATGGGCCTATAGGACGCCGCGTCAAGCGGGTCCTTCCCGGGCTTTGGGATTACAGTAACATTTGCACACCGCATGTCTCTAGGGAAACCCCCTTCTTGGAGCGCCTCCGCATACATCGCTAGCATACTGGGAGCCAGTCTGGGTGATAATATTTTATAGTACTCTGCTCCAAACCCATCGGGACCTGGAGCCTTATGTGCTTTCCCCTTCCGTATGGCGTCTTGGAGTTCCCTCCCCGACAAAGGGGCATTGAGGCTACGCACCTCTTCCTCAGTTAATTGGGGCAATGACAACCCCTCCAGGAACGTTCTACCTTTAACATTGTCGCACTTCTCTTCCGTATAAAGGCGGGAGTAGAAGTTCCGAAAAAGTGTTGCTATGTGCTTCGGCTGGTGCTGTAATTTCCCCTCGTCATCCTTCAGAACGGGAACAAAACGCGCGCCACCCGGTTCTTTCACCAGCCTTGCTAAAAGTCTCCCAGACCTATTCCCATATCTATACAATTTATGCCGGTAGTACTGCAAAGACATCTTAGCTCGCCTCTGAAGGAGCTCATTAAGAGCCAGCTGGGCTGCAACATATTCCTGCTGCTGTGTCTTACCGCCCGATCTACCGGGAATGCTAAGCTTACATTGCAAGTCCTGAAGGCTACGCTCCATCACCAGGATACTATGATCTAAATGTCTGCGCCTCTTAGCAGTGTAAGCAATTATTACCCCCCTCATGACTGCCTTACTAGCTTCCCAGAATAAAAGAGGTGTACAGTCAGGTGTATCTTTGAAAAGAACATATTCATCCCAGTTTGTTTCCAAATAGCTCCGGAAGTCCTTATCTTCTCATAAATATGCTGGAAATCGCCAGCTGGACTTTCCTACTCCTTGGCACTCCCAGGTCACCCAAACCATCCCATGGTCTGATATTGTTATGGACTCTATATTTGCCTGATCTACCCTGGGAAAGGCCTCCTCACTCACCAGAATATAGTCCAGCCTTGACCAAGTAAGGTGGGCTGTCGATTGATGGGTATAGACACGCTCACCCGGATGCAGGACACGCCAGACGTCCAGCAGGCCCCCCATTCTACAAAGATAGCCTACCCCTTTCTTAGACCAAGCCCCCCCCCCCACTTGTCATCGATTTGTCCAGAAGAGGGTCATGGGGGCAGTTAAAATCCCCGGCCATTATGAGTTTACCATCTCCTGCTCTCTTCACAAAGCCCAGGAGCAATTTAAAGAAGGCATGATCATATATATTTGGTGCATAAACATTTCCTATCCATATCTCATCATTACCCAATTTAGCCTGGAGAAAAATGTACCGCCCCTTCGGGTCAGACTCCACCTGCTTCACTTCGAATGGGATCCCCCTCCTTACCAGGACCACCACTCCCGCCGTTTTCCCCCCAGATGAAGCCCCATACATGTTGGCCATCCAATCTTTTACCAATTTCTGATGCTCCCGCTCACTGAGATGCGTCTCCTGTAATAAAGCTATATGCGCTCCTTTCCTCTTTAAAGCTTGTAGTATTTTAGTTCGCTTAACAGGAGAGCCTATTCCGCCAACATTCCAGGAGATGATTTTTACACTATGATTAATTTGTATCTAGGGCTTTGGCCTTTTACTGCAGGACTACAAATATCTATTCCAGGGACCGCCCAGCCTCGGCCCCAGGACAGTACTCTCACCACTGTGCTGTACTTCCATGAGAACCAAAGATGCCCAAGCACCCCCCCCTGACCCTTCTCAGCCCCTCCCCCCATCCCTCCCTCCTCTCCCCGGGAACTTTTCCATACAAACTTAGTAAGCTAAACAGCCTCCAAACAACGGTTAACATCCTCCACTCACTCTCCCCTTCCCACCCCCACCCCCCTGTGTCCCACACAAACACTCGGTCTTGCCAAGGCAAGACGCTCCAACTGGAGCTAGATCACCGTCCACACCTCCAGGCCCCTCTACGTAAGGTCATTAGAGGCGAGTAATGAGGCACTTAGTATGACATGCCAGTCCCAATGCTGAGAAGTCCAGGCAGACCAGGGTCCCCAGCAATTCACACGCTTAGGTATCTCCAGGCTTGTTCTTGGATAGGAGAGCAGTCACCAAGGACCAAGCCACAGCCGCTTGTTCAAAAGCATGTGTTTTGCCATTGTGAAAGATCCGCAGTGTGGCCGGATAACTGAGCGCAAAGCGAATTCCTCCACGTGCAAGCTCACCACAGATAGTTGAAAACTCCTTCCTCTTAGCTGCCACTGTCGAAGAGTAATCCTGAAACACGAGAATCAAAGCATTGTCCAGTTTTAATTCTCTCCTCTTCCGATACGCTTGCAGTAGAAGAGTTTTATGCTGAAAGTTCAAAATCCTGGCCAATACGGGGCACGGACGCTCTCTGCCCTCCATGCGCTGGCCAAGCCTGTGAGCCCTCTCCACCTTGATATGCCCAATCAGATGGTCCAGGCCCAACTCCTACGGCAGCCATGTCTCAAACAAGTCCAGAAGTTGGTGGTCCAGCCACGATTCAGGCACCCCGACCAGGCGAATATTGTTTCGTCTGGATCGATTCTCCAGATCGTCCACTTTAAGCAGCAGTGCCTCAATCTGTTTTTGCTGCTTCTGGCTAATTCTCTCTAGCGTCAGTTCCCCTTCCTCGAGCACTGTCACACTTTGCTCTACTTCTTCAATTCTCCTAGTCAGCTCTGTAAAGGTTTCACCCATAACCTCCAACTTTTGCAAGACATTATCAAATTTAGGCTCCAGCAGTCTGACCATTTCTTGTGCCGTTTCCTCGGGAGCTGCCCCGTACCTCCTTTCAGGCCAGTCGCCATTTTGTTTTCTCGGGACGTGGCAGTCTTTTTCTCTCCTCGCCGCTGCCTTCATCGCACTCCAACTTGCGTCCCTCTCAGTTCCAAGGCAGCCCCGTATACTCCACTATTCTCCAACAAGTTTGCACCTCAACTCGCCCACATTCGCCTCCGTTTAAGTCCAAAGATTTCCGAGCGGCCCGGGAGCGCAGCAAGGAGCACCTCACCCGCTCATGTGCTCACGTGATCTCTCCCACTCATTATTTTATAGATCGCTATCATATCTCCCCTCAGCCTTCTCTCCTCCAAGTTGGAAAGCTAACCTTTTAAGCGTTATCTCCAGGAACAAGCAGGAATAAGTCCTCACTTATGGGGTACGTCGGAACCGACGGAGCCTGCGCGGGAAAGCTCCCCAGCTTCCCAGAAAGGAAGCCTTTGGGGCCTCCCACTGCACATGCGCGCTGCCTTCCCGCCTTCCTGACCAGCTCTCCTCAGTTTCTCTTTTTCCGCGGAGCCAGCAGGTCGTGTTCCTGTCACCGCTGAAGAAATTGTTATTTTAGTTTCTTTCTTTAGACCGCGTACCTGCCTTCCCCATACTGAAACCGGTACCGCCGGTCTCTCTTTTCTTTTCTTTCTTAAAAAAAAAAAAGCTTTTATTTTTTTAGCACAACTTGGTGACTTCTGTTAGGCCTCAGGCCTACACAAAATCTCCTCATGGAGAAACCAGCTCCTGGTTTCAAGAAGTGTACCAAGTGTAGTGCTGTTATTTCTGTTACAGACACCCATGACTGGTGTCTTAAATGTTTGGGACCTGACCACTCCATTCCGGACTGCCCATCCTGCTCCCAGATGTCTAAACGTGGTTTGCAGAACCGGGCCAACAAATTCCATGTGCTGTTTGCTTCAGATAATCCAGCATCACAGTCATCCAGGTCTTCCTCTCCGGATGGATCTCAGGTAACCAAACCTTCTTCGGGCAGGTCCTCAAAGAGCAAATCTCCTTCAAAGCATCGAGAAGCTCTCAATTTTGAATCTGAGGACCATGCCCCAGCCAAACAACCCCGGCGGGAACCTCTGGCTTCCAAAGCACCATCTATGGGGTTACAGGTTGACATCGATGGCACGGCCTCGACCGATCACCTGTTAGACTGCTCTGGGGTACCGGCCCATGCCGGTACCGACATCCAGGCAGCAGTGGCGTCTATGGACAATACTGTTCAGACCATGCAGCAGGCCATCCTGGCTTTCATTAAGGCTGCGACGCCCTCGGTACCGCATCCAGCGGTTCCGGATCCGGTTCCGGTACTGGCTTCCATACCGGAACCAAGGCCATCGTCTTCCAAACGCAGATCGGTGCATGCCGGATCCGGGTTTTCACCCGATACCGATCCCATGCCCGGTACGCCCGATGTCGATACCGACCGGTATGCGTATCGTGCGTTGGAAGCGAATAGAGGATACTCTGATTCCTCTGAGGATTTTGACTCCTCTGATGACTCTGATGAGCTCTCTCTTGTTCTTCCTGAAGAGCCTTCTTCCCCAAAGAGGAGAATGTCTCCACCAGAGGATTTGTCCTTTCAAGACTTCATTATAGAAGTAGCTAAAGGACTTTCTATTACTACATCCTCTGAGAAAGAACCTAGATCAAAGAAATTGGATATTTTAGGATACCCTAAGGTTCCTAAAGAGGCAGTTACCCTGCCTATCCATGAAATCCTTCAAGAGCACTTGATGGACTTATGGGAGGCTCCTCTAACATTGTCTCCTCATTCTCGTAGGTTGGACACCATGTACCGGGTCCATCCTTCTCCTGGTTTTCAAAAAACTCAGCTGCCTCACCATTCCATTGTGGTGAAGTCTGCGCTGAAAAAGATTAAGAGTACCAAAAGGCACTCTTCTACCCCTCCAGGGCGAGAATGTAAGACCCTAGACTCTTTTGGTAGGAAAATCTTCCAGGCTACTATGCTTATAGCCAGGATTAATTCATACAGTCTGTATATGGGCATGTTTCTAAGGGAACTTGCCCTAAAGGTAAAGCATTTTGCCCCCTTTATCCCTGAAGATAGAAAGGAGGAGTTCATTTCTTTAGTGAAACAGCTTCTAGATGTTTCTCAGTTCTCCAACAGAGCAGCCTTTGATTCCTTTGAGGGTGCCGGTAGAGCTTCGGGCATTGCCATTGCAGCCCGACGACTTGCTTGGCTCCAGGCCTCTGACCTAGAACCCTGGGTCCTAGATGGCTTACGGAATCTGCCCTGTACAGGTGAGAACTTATTTGGTAAAGACTGGCAAATTAAAGCCACTCAAATGGATGCAGAAAATGCTACCTTAGATAGACTTTCTAAGTCTACCTCTACTCCTGCCAAGAAAACGTCTTTCAAGAGGCCTTACTACAAGAAGGCCAGATTTTCCACAAATACTGGCCAACAATCTTCTCAGCCTCGCTTTGCTGCTAAACGTCAGCAGCCTAAACAGGCAAGGTCAAAGCCTGCAGTGTCTACCACTCCTCAGCAGGCTCAACCCCCTCAGGGGTTTTGACTTGCCCCTAGAGAACTTAACCTTTCTGGCTCTAGAACAACCAGAGCCCCTCACCATTCCCGGAAGGTTAGCTCACTTTGCTCCCAGATGGGGGCAAATTACATCAGAGCAATGGACCCTCTCTATCATCAGAGAGGGCTACAAACTTCATTTTTCCAACCTTCCTCCATATACCATGGTGAGGCACTTCAATTCTCCCCCATCTCTCCTGGGCCTGTTGGGTCAGGAAGTCTCTTCTCTCCTTGCCCAAGGGGCAATAGAAGAGGTTCCTCTTCTTCAACAAGGGACAGGATTCTACTCCCCTTATTTTCTCATACCAAAGAAGACAGGGGGATTCAGAACTATCCTAGATCTGAGAGAATTGAACAAATTTCTGTACAAGGAGAAATTCAAAATGCTTTCTCTAGGCATTCTCCTTCCATACCTTCAGAGTCAGGATTGGCTTTGTTCTCTAGATCTCAAGGATGCGTACACACATATACTCATCCACCCATCCCACAGAAAATATCTAAGATTTCTGTTTCAGGGAAAACATTTCCAGTACAGAGTACTTCCCTTCGGTCTAGCCTCTGCTCCAAGAGTGTTCACCAAATGCATGGCAGTTGTTGCCGCATTTCTAAGAGGTCTGGGAATTTTTGTATTCCCATATCTGGATGACTGGCTCATCCGAGCTCCATCTCAGTCAGAGGCCCAGATTTCCCTGGACCGCACAAGGCACATTCTGCAGTATCTGGGACTGGTGGTAAACCTTCCCAAGTCTCAACTTATCCCTACTCAGTCTCTGGAATTCATAGGGGCCCAGTTGGACACCACCACTGCAAGGGCCTACCTACCTCAAGTCCGGGGCCAACGTCTGGTGTGCTTGGCCTCCCAAGCTCAGTCCAGCGGTCACTTGACAGCCAGAGAAATGCTGCGACTTCTGGGCCACATGGCCTCCACAGTACACGTGGTGCCCTACGCTCGTCTTCATATGAGAGCAGCTCAATGGACCTTGGCCACCCAGTGGACTCAGGCATCAGGAGCGCTCTCTGACCAAATACTCACCTCAAAGCGTCTGTTTTGGTCCCTCCAATGGTGGATGTCCACCAAGAATCTGTTGTTGGGGGCCCCCTTCCAACCTTTGTTGCCCCAAGCAACCCTCACAACAGATGCCTCCCAAACAGGGTGGGGAGCCCATCTTGAACACCTCTCCACTCAGGGTGCTTGGTCTCCACAAGAGACCACCCTTCACATCAACCTCCTGGAACTGCGAGCAATCTTCTTTGCCCTCAAAGTCTTCCATACCCTCCTTGTCAACCTGACCGTCCAAGTCCATACAGACAATCAGGTGGCCATGTTCTACATAAACAAACAAGGAGGGACAGGCTCTCTGTCGCTTTGCAACGAAGCTCTCAGATTATGGGCCTTCGCCAGAGAGCATCAAATTCATCTTCTGGCAGTGTATCTTCCAGGGGTTCAAAACTCTCGGGCAGACAGACTCAGTCGAGTTCTGCTTCTACACGAATGGTCCCTACATATGGACCAGATACGCAGAATCTTTCAGGAATGGGGAACCCCGGTCATAGACCTCTTTGCAAGTCCGTGGAATGCCAAACTTCCCCGGTTCTGTTCCAGGACTCCGTGTCAGGGAGCTCAGGCCAACGACGCCTTTCTCCTGCATTGGGGTCAGGAATTCCTATATGCCTTTCCACCCATTCCTTTGATTCCCAAGACTCTGTTCAAACTCCAGAGGGATCATGGATCGATGATCCTCATAGCTCCACGCTGGCCATGCCAAGTGTGGTTCCCTCTACTTCTGCATCTCTCCCAGGGACCCTCCCTGGACCTGGGAGCTGCGCCAGATCTTCTGTCTCAGGAGGAGGGGACTTTGTGGCACCCAAACCCCAAGTCCCTACACCTCAGAGCTTGGTTACTGAAGGCCTAAGCCTTCATGACTTCAATCTTTCTCAACCAGTGAAAGATATCCTTCATGCCTCTAGGAAACCCTCCACGAGGCGTTCCTATGCTTTCAAATGGAAACACTTTTCCATTTGGTGTGCTCAACAGGGTCTTGACCCTCTAGCACTAACTTTGAATTCTCTATTAGACTATCTCCTGCATCTTTCTAATGCAGGCCTTAAGACAAATTCAGTACGAGTCCATTTGAGTGCTATTGCAGCATCTTTAAAACCTATAAATGGACAACCTGTCTCCTCTCATCCTCGTAATGCAAGGTTCATGAGAGGCCTGACTCTAACTAAACCTCCCATCCGGCCTCCTCCGGTAGCATGGGATTTGAACCTAGTTCTAGGTCAGCTTATGAAGCCACCTTTTGAACCGTTGGTTTCTACCTCCTTGAAATTTCTTTCCTGGAAGGTCCTTTTCCTTATTGCAGTCACTTCGGCTCGCCGCATCAGTGAACTACAGGCCTTAGTGGCTCATCCACCTTATACCAGGTTTCATCATGATAAGGTGGTCCTTAGGACAAATCCCCACTTTATGCCCAAAGTGGTCTCGCCTTTTCATCTTAATCAAGAGGTATATCTACCTGTCTTTTTTCCGGCTCCTCATGCGTCCAGTGCAGAGAGGAACCTTCATACTCTAGATTGTAAAAGAACTCTTGCCTTTTACCTCAACAGGACTCAGCCACATCGAAAGTCTTCCCAGCTTTTCGTGGCTTTTGATCCTTCTCATTTGGGACTTCCAGTCTCTAAACGTACACTTTCCAATTGGATTGCTCAGTGTATTTCCTTTGCTTACCAGAGTAAAAACATTTCTCTGGAAGGCCATGTCACAGCTCACAATGTGAGAGCCATGGCCACTTCTATGGCTCATCTTCACTCTCTATCCATAGATCAGATCTGTCGAGCAGCCACCTGGGCCTCGGTTCATACCTTCACAGCCCATTACTGTTTGGACAAGGACTCCCGCCGGGATGCCTTGTTTGGTCAGGCTGTCCTCAAACACCTGTTCCATACTTGAACAACTCCTGCCCACCTTCCCTGGATGGATGCCTGAGATCCATACGAAGATGGTGAACCCTTGGGAGGGGATCTCCCAGGCATCTTAGCTAGGGAGTCCCCATAAGTGAGGACTTATTCCTGCTTGTTCCTGGAGATAGCACAGTTACTTACCTGTAACAGGTGATCTCTGGGAACAGCAGGAATAAGTCCTCACAACCCACCCACCTCCCCTAGGAGTTGTATCTTCTATCTATCTTCCTTTCCTCTCTCTATTGTCTCAGCTATAAACGCGAACTGAGGAGAGCTGGTCAGGAAGGCGGGAAGGCAGCGCGCATGTGCAGTGGGAGGCCCCAAAGGCTTCCTTTCTGGGAAGCTGGGGAGCTTTCCCGCGCAGGCTCCATCGGTTCCGACGTACCCCATAAGTGAGGACTAATTCCTGCTGTTCCCAGAGATCACCTGTTACAGGTAAGTAACTGTGCTTTCTCAACAGGGTATCCTTCCATCCCCTTTATTGTTTTGGTGTCTCTTCTCTGTTCCTTTTCTAATATCGTTTTTCCCCCCTTTTTTTAGATCTAGCAATCAGACCTGCATACAACTTTGAAGGTGCGGTTGCACCATGGAGCAATACAGAGGCGGCATAATATCCCATAGTATATTCTCCAGTCTCCAGGAACAAGCAGGAATGAGTCTTCACATATGGGTACGTTGGTACCGACGGAGTCTGCGCGCGAACGCTTCCCAGCGTCCAATCAAGAGCTTTTGGAAGCATCCCAGCACGCCTGCGTGCTGCCTTCCCGCCTTTCCCAACTGCCTCTCCTCAGTTTTCGTTTTTCCGCGGAGCCGGCAGGACGTCCTCCTGTCACCGCAGAAAATTCTTGTTTTTAGTTTTTAGTTTTCTTGTGGTCGCGGCTGTCTTCCCGACGCCACCGGTACCGCCGGTCTTTTCTTTTCTTTTCTTGAAAAATTTTCCTTTTCCACGGGATATGTTTTCTTCATAGTGTCCCACGGTCTCTTAGGCCTTTAGGCCTCCTCTTTTTCCTTCATGGAACCGCCAGACACTTTCTCCTAGAAATGTTCAGACTGTGGCGGTACAATTTTACTTTTAGACCCTCGAAGTCGGTGTCTAACCTGCTTGGGTCCTGACAACAGTTTGGTAAGAAGAGGTTTTCAACATCGAGGCTCCCTTGATACACGGTTGCCCTCCAACTTCGGGGCACCGTCCCCTTCTTCGTCCACACAGGATCAGGTAATCCACAAACAGTCTGTTAAGACTAGACAGTCCTCGAGTGGTAGGTCTCATGCGCAGCATGTAGACGGCTCCGGCCTTGCCCTCGAGGGCCCACTGGCTTCAGAACCCCGGCGGGAGTCTTCGGTCTCCAAAGCCTATAAGGGGTTTCAGGTTGTTCCTGGGGTTCACCCCCCACAGAACATACCTAAGCCGTGTACGGTGGTGGCATCCGCTTCGAGCGGTACCGATACCCCGGCATCAGCACTGGTGTTGGATGAAACACTCCTCACCAGGGATCGTCATCTGGTGTCCTCGGTACCTTCGGGACCGGTGGATACCCTCCAGATTGACTTTCCATTATCGGTACCAACACCGATATTCCAACCGACGTCGGTACCCTCCAGATGTGCATCGATAGCCTCGCTTCCTTCGATGCCGAGTCTGGAATCGATCTCCAGTCTGGAGGACTGGGTACCGACTCGCCTTGGTACCGGCTCACGACGGTACCGAAGGCTCGGTTCCGATGATTCGGATCCGCAACTCTCGGTTCCCCCGACGCCGATTGAGTTGCCACTGGTTGCCCTTCCTTCACGGTCGGTGCCTTCCATGCTTCGCTTATCAGGCTCTTTGCCCTCGATGCTGAGTTTGGAATCGATTTCTAGTCTAGAAGACTGGGTACCAATAGATTTTGGTACCGACACCGATCGATACCGGTGCTTCGGTACAGAGGATAGCGGCCAGAGGTTTTCGGTTACCTCAGTACTGATTGAACTGTCACCGATGACTGCTCCGATGTCTTTGTCGGGTTCGACTCCGACATCGGTACCGGTATCAGCATCGGTACCGGTACCCACAATAGCATCGTCGCCAATTCCTGCCATGCTTTTTTCAACAGGATCACTCCATTCTATACCAAACTTGGAGTCGATACCTGGCATGGACAATGTGGTAAGGATGGGGGCTGCTCCTGACGGCCAGTACCAGCAACCATCTTTTATATCAGGATCTTCTATTCCTATATATTTGGATAACTCTGTGGATGCTCAGGCTAGTTCTTTAGATCTACCCTGTCCAGAGGAGATTCCTGTTTGGGATCCCTCTTTTCAGAGTTTCCTCCTGGATATAGCAAGATCTCTTGCTATTCCTATTCCAGGACATGATCCTGCACAAGGCTCTGTTTCTGCCAAAGCAAAGGACAACATAATGCTTCCTTTGCATCATTCCTTGCAGGATCTCCTTCTAGGAATGTGGGAAACACCTTTAAGGGTACCCCCACCTCCCAGGGCAACTGATCTTTTATATCAGGTGCCCCCCTCTCCAGGGTTTCAAAAGACTCAACTAACTCATCATTCCATAGTAGTGGAATCAGCAATGAGGCGGGTAAAGAGTAAGAAAAAGCACTCTTCTTATCCGCCAGGTCGTGAGTCTAAGACACTAGATGCCTTTGGACGTCAAACCTTCCAGACATCTATGCTTTCTGCAAGAATTCTCTCATATATTTTTTATATGAGTCTTTCTCTTGAAGAGGCCACAAAGCAGTTACATCGTTTGACTCCTTTCCTTCCAGATTCTAGGAGTAAAGACTATTCTTCACTGCTTAAGCATATCCAGAATATTTCTTGGTTTCTTTCTCGTGCTTCCCTAGACTCTTTTGAGTCTGTTAGCAGAACTTCTGCTATTGCTATAGGGGCACGACGTAGAGCCTGGCTCCAATCTTCAGACTTGGACAAATGGGCACAACAATGTCTGGGACATACTCCTTGCACTGGAGAAAATCTTTTCAACAAGGAGTCTTTACGTCAGGTTACTCAGTTATCCACTGATTTACCTGTTCCTAAGGTTTGTTCTACACCTTCTTCTGTCCCACTAGGTAGGAAATCTCCTACCAAACTTTCTTCCCACAGGAGAAGAAGGTTTTATTCATCTCTTGCCCATCATACAAATGTTCCCCAACAGGGGAGGCATCGTCCTGGTCTGAAGAATCCAACATCTCACCAGGCTCAGCAAACCCAGCATCTGCAGGGTTTCTGATCAGTCATCATCAGATGCTTGTGACTCTTGGGGTTATCATCTACAGTTGCTTCTTCTCAATGGAGGAAATCCACCGCTTCATTCTAACCCCTACACATGGATCCCTTTCCAAAAGATATCCATTTTTTCTATATTTCTATGAGCTGTCAGGATATTCATGCCTATAGGCCACAGGTTTCTCCTCTTTTTCCTGCTAGGGAAAGAGGTCTAACCACTATCAAATGATAGTTCCTGTGCCATCATGTATCTTTCCTTTCTATAGACTTCCTACTTCGTAAGTCTTCTTCAGCTCCATTCTCTTCACCCTCTTACCAAGTTTATCCCCTGTAAGAGGGAATTACTTACTAAGAGGCTTTTTCTTCAGCCTCTCTACTTTTCTCACTTTCCAGTGCGGAGTTTACCTCCTCTGCTTAATCTTGCTTTGGGGCAGCTTATCAGACATGTCCAGAGTTTCCTACTCCTGTTCTGTCTGTCCTTTCTGTTTTTGAACAGTAAGATTCTTTCTGCTGTCTTGCTAACAGCTGCCTATGCAGGAGCTTTAATGTTTGGACCACTGGTTCTTGTCCACAAACAACCAGATTGTCCTCCACTAACATTCTGTCTACTCTTAGTAGTGGCTCCAAGTCAGTGCTTCATCTCTCTTTGAGATCATCTCACTACAAGCTTCTAGATTGTCTTCTATTCTGCCATCTTCATTTTCCTGAGTTTGGCAGCATAGTTAGCAGAGATACTGGCTCTCTAACAGCCAGTTCTTTCTCCTCATTCTCCTGCATCATGCTCTCTGCAATCTACAGAGAAGCTTTCCACTATGGGCCCTTGCTAGAGAGCATGGGGTTTTTTTTCTCCAACAGCTATCCTAGCTGGTTAGAAAAGGCTTTTCAGTCATGTCTCCCATGACTAGAAGGTTCTCCCTTCTTTTACTATCTCCTTTTTTGATATAAAGGACATAGGCCTTCTCTTACGTGAAAGCTCAAGGAGTTGCCAGTTCCCTGCTTTGGTCCATAGTATTCCCAATCGGGAATATGCTCGTCCTCATGGTAAGAACGCATGATACCTTTGCCCTTAAGCAGGTCAACATGGTATCTCATCTCTAGGCGTCTTCTGTCTACTTACCATGCTAGAGTCCTGGAAGACTCGGGACTTGCTGGCTGCACATTGACATTGTCCTTTGTTTTTCACGTAACAGTCCTGGTTATTTTTCACTAACTAGCATTCTTGCAGATCATGACCAGGAGGAATAGATTCTCTATATGTCTTCTCAAGTAGGTTCCACCTCCTTGTTATTAGATGAATCTTTCCTCTCCACATATCCTATGTGATCACTGTGCTGTAGGCACATCTCTGTCTGTTTAATTGCAGACACCCATATGTAGGCCTACATATCCATATTTATTTTTTGTGTGTATTTTATGCCCTGCCATATCTCACTATATATATATTCTTATATGTCTGTCTCTCTCTCTGTCTCTCTCTCTCTCTCTCTCGAGATATATATATATATATATAATATATGTATCTGTTGAGATATTTTATTATAGATAGATATGTATCCACATACTTATCTATCTCACTGTCTATCCTCATATAGCTATATGATTCTGACAGAGGGGCTTTACCCATACCTATGCTATCTAGCAGGTTTGGGGTTCTACACACACAACCACTCCTGTGGTAGTCAACAATTTTTATACCATAACCTAACGGTTTAGGTACCTCTGATGCTTTCCGTGCCCAATATCTCTCCTTGCTTACCCCAGTTAGGAGAGACATTGTGGATCTTCAGTTAATCACAAGCTTTAACGCCTCAGGCATTTGTCCTCTCTTTTTGGGATACAAGGAGTTCCCACACCCTTTCTCCCCACAAGGACTGTGCCTGTTTGTCCAAATCGGTTAGCCTTCTCCTTTTGCTCCTAAGAGTGACTCACTCTGCCTCCAAAAGAGCTAGGGTTTTTCTCATAAACCCTTCCGCTGAAGGCCCACCGTTTTTGGACTACCCCAGTTTCCCTACTGGGGTTACCTGTTACCTTTCAAGATTCTGACCTCCACTGGTTTTCCTACAGGATTATTACCTCCACTTACAGTGAGGTCCTTCCTCTTCAAGGTTCCTCTACTAGGATTCCCAGTAGATCCATGAACCTCCATACTTCTCTGAAATCCTGTCAGGGGAGGTCCATATTGCAATATCCTTTGCAATATTATTGATGACCATCATCATCCACACATGGACTCCATCTCTGCAGTCCTATGCTAGGTAAGCTGTTCCACAGCATCCTTCTTTCTTCAACTCCTACCCTCCATCCTCAGGATGCCTGGTGTTCTGGGAGATAGCATGTTCCAGCCTATGACATGCTGGGACTCCAGGCATCTCAGCTTGGGAGTCCCCATATGTGAAGACTCATTCCTGCTTGTTCCTGGAGATAGCACAGTTACTTACCTGTAACAGGTGATCTCTGGGAACAGCAGGAATAAGTCTTCACAACCCTCCCACCTCCCCAGGAGTTGTATCTCTATCTATCTTTCCTTTCCTCTCTCTCTCTCTTTGTCTCAGCTTTAAAACTTAACTGAGGAGAGGCAGTTGGGAAAGGCGGGAAGGCAGCACGCAGACGTGCTGGGATGCTTTCAAAAGCTCTTGATTGGACTCTGGGAAGCGTTCCCGCGCAGACTCCGTCGGTACCGACATACCCATATGTGAAGACTTATTCCTGCTGTTCCCAGAGATCACCTGTTACAGGTAAGTAACTGTGCTTTCCTTTCCTTATGATTCCTAGCATTCTATTTACTTTATTGGCTGCCGCTGCATACTGAGCAGAGGGTTTCAACATATTATCCACGATGATGCCTAGATCCTTTTCCTGGGTAGCGATTCCTAGTATGGAACCTTGCATCATTGTGTAACTGTAATTTGGGTTGTTCTTCCCAAAGTGTATAACTTTGCACTTTTCTACATGACATTTCATCTGCCATTTGGACACCCAGTCTGCCATTTGGGATACCCAGTCTCCCAGGTTCTCTTACAATTTTTCATAATCCTCTTATGATTTAACAACTTTGAATAATTTTGTGTCATCTGCATATTTGATCATCTCACTCATTCCTATGTTAAAAAGCAGTGGGCCCAGCACAGGTCCCTGGGGTACATCATTATTCACCTTTATCCCCTGAGAAAACTGACCAATTAGCTCTATTCTGTTTTATATCTTTTAACCAGTTCCCAGTCTCATGGGGACCTTGTCAAAGGCTTTTTTGGAAAATACAGATACACTATATCAACTGACTCATCTTTATCTACATTAGAGCCATGCTGGATCAAGGCTTCCAGGCATATTTTATTTTTGCTGCCCTCAAGGCATGTTTTAGATTCTTTATTTTATTTATTTTTAAAATAAATTGTTCCTGCAAAATCATAGTGTTCTTGGAAGGTTATAATTAAATGGAAGCAATCCAGTAGGACATACATTATTATCAAATGTACAGAACAGCATACACAGTTTAGTAGATGTACATCCTAATATTTACAATTATAATTTAAAAGCTTGTGCAAATAAATGAGTTTTCAGTTTCTTAAAAAACTCCATCAGATATCTTCATATCCCTCAAATCAGAAGGAAGAGCATTCCATAAACAAGGTGAACTAACCGAACATGCTCACCAGTTCATTGCCCACCGAATCCCCTTTGTGACTAGTGGCAAAATCAATGAATTATTCAAACATTTGAAGATAAATGCTGCTTTTATGTTCCAGAGCCCTCATCTCTGCATTCCACAATCAAAGTTCTATCACTTTCAATCCAAGGGAAATAGTATGCTGGCTTGACAAGAGACAAAATCCTTCCATGCTTAATGTGACTAAAAATGTATACGTAACAGAGACACCAACAGCTTTTACTACATTCTCCAGTAACGAATTGCAGAATTTGATTACACGTTGAGTGAAAAAATATTTCCTCTAATTAGTCTTAAAAGAGTTACGTTATAGCTTCATTGCGTGTCCCCTAGTCTTTCTACTTTTTGATGGCATAAACAACTGATCTACGTTTATCTGTATCTTTTCCATTCATTAATTTGTAGACCTCTATCATACTCCCCTCAACCATCACTTTTTCAAGTTGAAAAACCCTAACCTTTTAAGCCTTTCCTCGTAGTGGTATCCTTCCATCCCCTTTACCATTTTGGCGGCTTTTCTCTGTACCTTTTCTAATTCATTTATATCCTTTTTAAGATATGGCGACCAGAATTGCACACAATATTCAAGGTTGGAATGATACAGAGGCATTATAATATCCTTTGTTTTATTCTCCATCCCTTTCCTTATAATTCTTAGCATTCTATTTACTTTCTTGGCCGCTGCTGCACACTGGGTGGAGGGTTTCAACATATTATCCACGAAGACATTTAACTATTTTTAAGGGCTGGTGGTTCCTAATGTGAAACCTAGCATTGTATAACTGTAGTTTGGGTTTTTCTTTCCTTGGTGCATAACTTTGCACTTGCCCACATTAAATTTAATCTGCTGTTTGAATGTTCAGTCTTCCAATTTATCAATATCCTCTTGCAATTTTTCACAATCCTCTTGTGTTTTAACAACTTTGAATAATTTTGTGTCATCTGCAGATTTGATCACCTCATTTGTTATTCCCAATCTCCAGGAAAAAGCAGGAATGTAGTCTTCACATATGGGATATCGTCAGTACTGACAGAGCCTGCGCGGGAACGCTCCCCAGCGTCCAATAGGAACGCTTTTGGGAGCATCCCTCAGCACATGCGCGCTGCCTTCCCGCCTTTCCAACTGTCCCTCTTCAGTTCTTTGTTTTCCGCGGAGCCGACAGGATCTACCCTGTCACCGCAGAAAATTCCGTCTTTAAAATTGTTTTCTTGTGGTCGCGTTTGCCTCCGCACGACGCTTACTGGTACCGCCTTTACTTTTCTTTTCTTTCCCTAAAAAAAACAAAACCTTGTTCTTTGAACTGTTTCTCTGCAGAAACCTTTCTTTTTTGGTGCTAGGCGCCATTTTGGGCACTAGGCCCCATATTCCTAAAACATGGAAAAAACAACTAGTGGTTTTAAAAAATGTATTAAGTGTGGAGGTACCATTTCCGTCACTGACACCCATGATTGGTGTCTTAAATGTTTAGGGCCTGAACATTCTCCATCTGAATGTCTCTCCTGTATGGGGATGACTAAAAGAGGAAGACAGAACCGGGCTGCAAAGCTCAGTACCCTCTTCTTCAGATGCCAGATCCATTGCATCTGCTTGTAGTTAATACGTTCACGAAACTTGAAAATGTAAAGAGTTTCCTTTTTTTTATTTTTTATTCTTCAAATGCTTTTTACAAAACACAATGTTTTTCCAGGCTTCTATATATAGCTTATTTCAAAAATGATCTGTCAATAATTAATTCCTTAAAGAAGTTCCCAGGTGAACTATTGTGTGCAAAGTTGTATTGTAAAACTAAGGTCTCGACGCTCAGCTCCGGCGCCTCAATGGCGTTTCAAAATTTTTCTTCAGGAGACCGTGATCCTATAAACAAATAACATATCAATATCCTCACCTATAATACAATTAAAAACACAAAAGTAATAGCATCATATTATCTAAAAACTCAAACTACTTACATCGGTTTATGCTGCCCGCGCTTGCCCTCCTTAACTTTACTACGGAAAAACGCCGCGCATGCGTGATGGTGACTCCTTGTCTTATTTAAACCCCTGTAGAGTGTGTCAAGAGTTTTTAGATAATATGATGCTATTACTTTTGTGTTTTTAATTGTATTATAGGTGAGGATATTGATATGTTATTTGTTTATAGGATCACGGTCTCCTGAAGAAAAATTTTGAAACGCCATTGAGGCGCCGGAGCTGAGCGTCGAGACCTTAGTTTTACAATACAACTTTGCACACAATAGTTCACCTGGGAACTTCTTTAAGGAATTAATTATTGACAGATCATTTTTGAAATAAGCTATATATAGAAGCCTGGAAAAACATTGTGTTTTGTAAAAAGCATTTGAAGAATAAAAAATAAAAAAAAGGAAACTCTTTACATTTTCAAGTTTCGTGAACGTATTAACTACAAGCAGTTGACAACTCTACGTTCAAAAAACGGACCATAATTTAAAGTATTTGTGACCCATAAGATCCATTGCATTGACATCTTCAAGGGCCTCCTCTTCCTCCGATGGATCTCAGGTAACTAAACATAAAACCCGGTCCTCAAAGGGTAGCTCTCCTGCTAAGCATCGAGAGGCCATTGACATTGCCCTTGAGGGAACCACACCGGCAAAGCAGCCCCGGCGGGAGGCTTCGGCTTCCAAAGCATCAATGGGGCTCCAGGATGTTCTCGAGGCCCTGACCTCGCAAGAACTACCTGTGCCATGCTCGGGGGTCCCAGCCGTTTTCACCGGTACTGACACCCAGGCATCGGCAGCATCGATAGAACAGAGGTTCCTCACTATCGAACGCAGCATTGCAACTCTTCTCTCAGCTGCGGTACCGTTGGTCCAACGGGCACCGGTACCAACATCGATACCGATGCCGGTACCTTCACCGGTACCGGCCTCGGTGGGAATTCTTCCCACGCCATCTTTCGCTGGAATCGACAGATCGGTACCGGATCAACTAGGTACCGATTTCGATCGATACCGGGACCGTGCTTTGTATGAGCATCGTGGTCAGGAATACTTTGAATCCTCCAATTCCGAATACTCTGACAATTCTGCTGGTACTAGAGGGTTTCTCCCAGAAGATCCCTCTTCTCCCCAACGCAGAATGTCATCTCCAGAGGACATGTCTTTTCAGGATTTTATTCGTGATATGGCCAAAGGCCTTTCAATCACAGTGGCTCCTGAAGACGAACCCATAGCAAAGGAATTGGAAATCCTCCAATATCCTAAAGCTCCAAAGGAGGCAGCCACTCTGCCCATCCATGAAATTCTGCATAACTTGATGCTCAGAATGTGGGAGACACCTTTGACTACATCTCCTCATTCTAGGAGACTTGATACTATGTATCGAGTTCCACCATGTCCTGGATTTCAAAAGACTCAGCTGCCACACCATTCAATAGTGGTGGAGTCAGCTTTGCGTAGGATGAAAAGTGCAAAGAGGCATGCATCCAATCCCCCAGGTCGTGAATGCAGGACTCTGGACGCTTTTGGGTGCCAAACCTTTCAGGCTTCCATGCTTTCAGCTAGGATCAGTTCATATATACTATATATGGGAATGTTCCTCAAGGACGTTACAGGGGACTTGGAGCTTATGAGCCCATTTCTCCCAGATGACAAGAGACAAGACTTTCTTGCTCTAGTTAAGCATGCTCAAGATGTCTCCAAGTTTGTGAACCGTACAGCCTTTGGCTGCTTTGAATGCATCAGCAGAATCTCTACTATTGCCATTGGCGCACGACGGATTGCCTGGCTTCAGGCATCAGACTTCGAGACTTGCGTACAGGACAAGTTAGGCAACATTCCTTGCACGGGAGAGAATCTCTTTGGCAAGAACTGGCAGGAAAAGGCTAATGAGTTAGATGCTGACAATACTACTCTAGATAGATTGTCAAAATCTACAGCCACTCCAGCCAAAAAGAAGCCTTACAAAAAACCCTCTTTCAGCAAAAAGAGGAAATTTTATCCTTCCTATACCCAGCAGAGTCAGACTCAGGGTCAGGTTGCCCAAAAGGGACAAAGTAGACAGCAAAAGAAGCCAAAAGGCCCGAGAGCCCAACCAGCTCTGCAGGTTCAGCCCCCTCAAGGGCTTTGACTCCTTCCTAGAGAGCTTAGCCTTTCTGCCTCTGAGGGGTCCCCAAACCCCCAATATCCCAGGCAGGTTATGCCACTTTGCCAACAGATGGCATCAGATAACAGCAGAAGATTGGACTTTGTCCATTGTAGGAGAAGGGTACAAGCTTCATTGTCACAGCATGTCCCCTCCTACAATTCTAAAGCAATTCAATTCTCAAACCTCCGTAGACGATCTGCTAGATCACGAGGTCTCAACACTTCTTGCCCAAGGGGCAATAAAGGAGGTACCCATTCTTCAACGGGGTGCAGGGTTCTACTGGAGTGGAGGAGTGGCCTAGTGGTTGGGGCAAGGTACTTCAGGCCGGAGGGTCGGGGGTTCAAATCCCACTAGAGGACAGCAACCTTGGGCCGGAAGGACTGGGGTTTCTAGTCCCACAGGTGCTCCTTGTAGTCTTGGGCAAGCCACTTAACCCTCCATAGCCCATGTTCCCTGTAAAATAGTTATCTCCAAATTATAATGCCCTGTTCAATGTAATTTCAGTTTGTTCAATGTAAACCGCCTTGATATCATGAAAGGCGGTATATAAGAAATGTGAAATAAATAAATACTCCCCCTATTTTCTTATTCCGAAGAAAACAGGAGGACACAGACCCATTTTAGACCTCAGAGAACTGAACAAATACCTGTTTTGAGAGAAGTTCAAAATGATTTCTGTAGGAACTCTTCTGCCATACCTTCAAAGCCAGGATTGGCTTTGCTCTCTACACTTAAAGGATGCATACACTCACATTCTGATCCATCCAGATCACAGGAAATTCTTATGATTCCTTTTCAGGAGGAAACATTTCTAGTACAGGGTTCTTCCCTTTGGTCTGGCTTCAGCACCAAGGGTATTCACGAAATGCATGGTGGTAGTAGCTGCATTTCTGCGAAACCTGGGGATATTCGTCTTCCCTTACTTAGACGACTGGCTCATTCGAGCCCCTACAGTTGCAGAGGCTGGCACTGCACTGTCTCGCACAATGCGAATCCTCCAATACTTGGGGTTGGTAATAAACTTCCCAAAATCCCAACTTGTTTCTTCCCAATGCCTTTAATTCATAGGGGCCTGTCTAGATACCAGACAGGCAAAGGCTTTCCTTCCACAGGCCCGCTGTCTTCGCATAATGCAACTAGCTTCTCAAGCAGCGGGAAAATCCTCCCTAACTGCTCAAGAGCTACTTCAGTTGCTGGGACATATGGCGTCCACAATTCATGTAGTCCCATATGCTTGCCTCCACATGCGAACAGCTCAGTGGACCCTATCCACACAGTGGACACAGGCCACAGGTCATTTATCAGACAAAATAATAAACTCTCAACAACTAATTTTGTCCCTTCAATGGTGGCAATCACTAGAAAATCTGACAGTGGGGTCTCCTTTTCATCAACCCCTCTTTCAGGCCACCCTAACAACAGATGCATCACAGGTGGGTTGGGGAGCATACCTGAATCGTCTCTCTACCCAGGGCACCTGGACTCCACAGGAGTCTGGTCTACATATAAACCTCCTGGAATTAAGAGCAATCTATTTAGCTCTTCGAGTATTCCACACCCAACTCAGCTACAAGACAGTCCTAGTCCAGACGGACAATCAAGTAGCCATGTTCTATGTGAACAAGCAGGGCGGGACATGCTCTCTATCGTTATGCAATGAAGCTTTACGACTGTGGGCCCCCACCAGAGAGTATCAAATTCACCTTCTAGTGGGGTATATCTTCCAGGCATTCAAAAACCTTTGGGCAGACAAACTCAGTCGGGTACTGCTGCCTCACGAGTGGTCCCTCCACCTAGACCAGGTGGCAAAGATATTTCATCTCTGGGGCACTCCAGACATAGACCTCTTTGCAAGTCCACTGAATGCCAAACTTCCCTGGTTCTGTTCCAGGATTCCGGCTCAAAATTGTCAGGCAAGGGATGACTTCCTTTATGCCTTCCTACCCATTCCCCTCATCCACAAAACACTCTTCAAGCTTCAGAGAGACAGGGGTCGCATGATTCTCATAGCTCCACGATGGCTACGCCAAGCGTGGTATCCCCTGCTTCTACATCTCTCTCAAGCTGCACCTCTGGAGTTAGGGCATGCTCCAGATCTCCTTTTCCAAGAGGACGGGACGCTATGGAACCCGAATCCCCAGTCCCTGCATCTCACGGCCTGGTTGCTGAAGGCTTAGACCTCCAGGATTTCAACCTGTCCCAACAGGTAAAGGATATCCTTCAGGCTTCTAGGAAACTTTCCACAAGAAGATCTTATGCCTTCAAATGGAAACGTTTTAGTATATGGTGCTTCAAGAAGCGATTAAACCCCCTTGTCATACCTTTAGAATTGATACTAGAGTATCTCCTTCACTTATCGAATTCTGGTCTAAAGACCAATTCGGTAAGAGTCCATCTCAGTGCAATTGCAGCTTCTTATAAGCCTCTGAATGGACAACCAATTTCCTCTCATCCACTCATATCCAGATTTATGAGAGGTCTTCTATTAACCAAACCTCCCATTAAGCCACCACCGGTGGCATGAGATCTAAATCTAGTTCTCGGGCAGCTTATGAAGCCACCTTTTGAGCCTTTAGCCACTATAACCCTTAGGTTTTTGACCTGGAAGGTCATCTTCCTATTTGCAATCACCTCGGCACGTCGCATTAGTGAACTGCAAGCTTTAGTGGCTGATCCTCCTTATACTAGGTTTCATCATGATAAGGTTGTTCTTAGAACTCATCCACACTTTATGCCAAAGGTGGTTTCGCCTTTTCATTTAAATCCAATTTATCTTCCTGTATTTTTTCTGAGGCCTCACGCCTCTAATGCAGAAAGAAACCTTCACACTTTGGATTGTAAAAGAGCCTTAGCCTATTATCTACAGAGAATACAACAACATAGAAAGTCCTCGCAACTTTTTATAGCTTTTGACCCTAGTCATTTGGGACTTCCAGTCTCCAAAAGAACTTTATCTAAATGGATTGCCCAATGCATATCCTTTGCTTATGAGAGTAAGGGTCTTCCTCTTCAAGGCCATGTCACAGCTCATAACGTGAGAGCCATGGCAACTTCCATGGCTAATCTTCACTCTGTGTCTATCGATGACATTTGCCGAGCAACCCGGGCTTTGGTACATACCTTCACAGCCCACTACTGCCTGGATAAAGCCTCCTGTCGGGATGCCTTCTTTGGCCAAGCTGTTCTTCAAAATCTCTTTCAGACCTAATTCAACTCCTACCCACCAACCCTGGTGGAATGCCAGAGATCCATGGGAGGAAGGATTCCCACCTTTCTAGGGTGGCACCTTCCTGGGGCTATCTCCCTGGCATCTTCAGCTAGGGAGTCCCAATATGTGAAGACTACATTCCTGCTTGTTCCTGGAGATAGTGTAGTTACTCACCTGTAACAGGTGATCTCCGGGAACAGCAGGAATTTAGTCTTCACAATCCACCCACCTCCCCTAGGAGTTGTCTCTCTATCTCTTTGTCTCTTTCCTCTCTCCCTCTATCCTTTCACTCAGCTACAAACTTAACTGAAGAGGGATAGTTGGAAAGGCGGGAAGGCAGCGCGCATGTGCTAAGGGATGCTCCCAAAAGCGTTCCTATTGGACGCTGGGGAGCGTTTCCGTGCAGGCTCTGTCGGTACCAACGATACCCATATGTGAAAGTTAAATTCCTGCTGTTCACGGAGATCACCTGTTACAGGTGAGTAACTGTGCTTTTCCAGGTCATTTATGAAGATGTTAAAAAGCAGTGGGCCCAGCACAGATCCCTGGGGTACTCCACTATTCACCTTTCTCCACTGAGAAAATTGGCCATTTAGCCCTACTCTCTGCTTTCGATAATATCTTTTAACCACTTCCTGATCCACAATACTACACTGCCTCCAATACCATGACTTTTTAATTTGGCAAAGTCTCTCTCATGAGGGACCTTGTCAAAGGCTTTCTGAAAATACAGGTACACTATATCAACCAACTCACCTACCTGTTGATTCACATCTTCAAAAAATATGACTGATTAGTAAGACAAGTCTTTCCTTGGCTAAATCCATGTTGGCTTTCTCCCATTAAGCTATGACTAGCTACATGTTCAGTAATTTTATTCTTTATAATGGTTTCTACCATTTTGCCCAGTATTGATGTTCGGCTTACTAGTCTGTAGTTTCCCGGATCCCCCCTGGAACCCTTTTTAAAAATTGGCGTTACACTGGCCATTCTCCAGTCTTAGGTAGTACAGATTATTTTAATGATAGTTCACAGATTACTAATAGTAGGTCTGCATTCTCATCTTTCAGTTCTTTCATCACCCTTGGATGTATACCATCTGGTACAGGTGATTTGTTACTCTTCAGTTTATCAAATAGTTATAACACATTTTCCCATTTTATCAATATTTCTTTCAATTCTTTGATATATCACCTTTAAATACCATTTCTGGTATGTTTAACTTCCCTACATCTTCTTCAGTAAAGACCGTAGCAGAGAATTCATTCAATCTCTCTGCTATGGACTTGTCCTCCTTTAGCACCCCTTTTGCCTTTCTATCATCTAATGGTCCAACTGACTCCCTCACGGGTTTTTTGCTGCGAATGTACTTGAAAAACATTTTATTATGCATTTTCGCTTCCATGGCAAGCTTTTTTTTTTTCATTCTCTTTGCCTTTCTTATCAATGCCTTGCATCTAACTTGCCAGTGTTTATTGTTTCCCGTTTTTATCATTTGGTTCCTCTTTCCATTTCATTCCTTTTTCCATTTCCTGAAAGATGCTTTTTTGGCTACAACAGCCTCTCTGATCTCGCCTTTTAACCATGCTGGCAGTTTTTTGACCTTCCTTCCATTTTTCTTAAAGCATGGAATACATCTGATCTGTGCTTCCAAGATAGTATTTTTAAACACCCGTGCTTGATGTAAATCTTTAACCTTTGCAGTTGCTCCTCTTAGTTTTTTCTTAACTATTTTCCTGTTTTTATCAGTCTTCCATTTGAAAGTTAAAAGGGTAGTACTGTGGATTTCCTTGTCTGTCTTCTTTCATTTATTAAATCAAATCCGATCATGCTATGATCACTATTGCCAAGTTGCCCCATCACCCTAAACGTTTGCTCCAGATTCTGTATTCCACTAAGGAATAGGTCCAGAATAGCTTCCCCTCTTGTTGGTTTATGAACCAGCTGCTCCAAGAAGCAGTCATTTATTTCATGTAGAAACTTTATCTCCCTAGCGTGTCCTGCAGCAACAATGGTCTAGTCGATAACGGGATAATTGAAATCTCCCATTATTACTGTGTTCTAACTTTTGTTAGCTTTCCTGATTTCTCTTAGCATTTCATCATCCATCTGTTCATTCTGGCCAAGAGGTCGGTAATACACCCCCACTGCCATCGCCTTCCCCTTTTTTACATAGAATTTCTATCCATACAGATTCTAGAGTGTATTTTGTTTCCTGCAAAACTTTAATCCTATGTGACTCAATGCCTTCTCTAATATAGAGTACAACCCCTCCACCAATTTTATATACCCTATCATTGTGGTAGTTTGTACCCAGGTATGACAGTGTCCCATTGGTTGTCCTCCTTCCACCAGGTCTCTGAAATGCCAATCATATCTAACCTTTCATTTAGTGCTATATATTTTAGCTCTCCCATCTTATTTTTTAGATTTCTAGCATTTGCTTACAGGCATTTTAGAGGTTGTATTTTATTCATATTAATCTGGTTATTAGTTGATAGAGGTAATTTGGAATCTTTCAACTCTGTACTTAAGGGCATCTGGGCTACTTTTATCTTTATTTGAACCTCTCTGTCGGGATGCCCTAGCTTCCCTTTTTAACTAGTATCTTTCCAAACCATGCGATCTTGGGCAACTGTCTGCTTTCCTCTATTATCTAGTTTAAAAGCTGCTCTATCTCCTTTTTAAAGGTTAATGCCAGCAGCTTGGTACCATCCCGGTTAAGGTAGAACCCATCCCTTCGGAAAAGCCCCTCCCTTCCCCATAATGTACCCAGTTCCTAACGAATCCAAACCCCCTCTTCTTTGCACCATCGTCTCACCCATGCATTGAGACTCCGTAGCTCTGCCTGTCTTTTGGGTCCTGAAGGTGGAATGGGAAGCATTTCAGAAATTGCCACCCTGGAAGTTCTGGATTTCCACTTCCTACCTAAAAGCCTAAATTTGGCCTCCAGAACCTCCCTCCCACACTTTCCTATGTCATTGGTACTAACATGTACTAAAACAGCAGACTCCTCCCCAGCGTTATCTAAAACTTAGTCAAGATGGCACGTGAAGGCTCCTGCCTTCACACCAGGCAGGCATGTTACCAGGCAATCCTCCACCAGCCACCCAACCAACACAAGCAAAAGCCTATTGAGGAAATCCCACTCACGAGGCTACATAGTAAATGACGGTAGATAAAGACCAGCATGGTCCATCTAGTCTGCCCAGCAAGATGGCAAGAGTAGGTGCACCTGTCGCTCTGTGCAGGCCACCCCTCCCCATGTCTTTGTTTAGGGTTGAACCCACCATTCCATGTAGGACACCCCTATTTGTTGAGACGTTAGATGGTTCAGAAGTTAGATGGTACCGTTTATTTTGTTTTTATCCTGTTGCTGTAAAGGGATCCACTGTGTTTGTCCCATGCCGTTTTGAATTCCATCACCGTGTTTGCCCTCACCACTTCCATCGGGAGGGCATTCCAAGCATCCACCACCCTTTCAGTGAAGAAATATTTTCTGACATTGCCTTTCAATTTACCACCTTGCAGCTTCATGTTATGCCCTCTAGTTTTACAGCTTCCCCGTTTTTGGAAGAGGTAGGTTTGTTCATCATTTCTCTAAGTATTTAAAGGTCTGAATCATATCTCCCCTGTCCCTCCTCTCCTCCAAAGTGTACATATTTAGGTCTTCAAGTCTCTTCTCATAAGGCTTCTGACGCAGGCTCTAAATCATTTTGGTCGCCTTTCTGTGAACAGTTTCCAGTCTTTTTACATCTTTTGCAAGATATGGTCTCCAAAACTGAGCACAGTATTCCAAGTGAGGCCTCACCAGTGACTTGTACAGTGGCATAAGTACCTCTTCCTTTCTGCTGATAATCCCTCTTTGTATGCAGCCCAACATCCTCCTGGCTTTTGCCACCGCCTTGTCGCACTGTTTTGCCACCTTGAGATCATCAGAGATAATCACACCAAGGTCTTTCTCCTGAACCGTGCATACCAACCTCTCGCCCCATATCATGTACATTTCCCTTGGGTTTCTGCTACCCAAGTGCATGACACTGCACTTTTCGTATTAAATCGTAGTTGCCAAGCATTAGACCAGTCTTCCAGCTTTTGTAGATCTTTCCTCATGTTAACCACTCCCTCAGGGGAGTCCACTCTGTTGCAAATTTTTGTGTCATCTGCAAAAAGACAGACTTTTCCATTCAGTCCTTCAGCAATATCACTCACAAATACATTGAACAGTGCCGGGCCCAGGACCGAACCCTGGGGCACCCTGCTAATCACCTTCCTCTCATCCGAGTGAGCTCCATGTACCTTGACCTTCTGTTGTCTGTCAGTCAGCCAATTTCTAATCCAGTTTTACCATCTTGGGACCCATCCCCAAGCTACTGAGTTTATTGACAAGCCTCCTATGAGGAACAGTATCAAAGAATTTGCTGAAATCCAGGTAGATGACATCCAATGCATGCCCCTGATCTAGTTCCTTGGTCACCCAGTCAAAGAACTCAATCAGATTTGTTTGGCAAGACCGTCCTTCGGTAAAACCATGTTGCCTCAGATCTTGCAACCTGTTGGTTTTGAGAAAGTTCACTATTTGCTCTTTCAGGAGCACCTCCATTACTTTTCCCGCCACCGAGGTAAGGCTCACGGGCCTGTAGTTTGACACTTTTTCCCTGTCACCACTTTTGTGTAGAGGTACAACATCAGCCATTCTCCAGTCCTGAGGAACCTCTCCTGTTTCCAAGGATCTGTTGAAGACATCCTTTAACGGTCCTGCAAGAACCTCTCTGAGCTCTTTCAGTATCCTGGTATGTATCCCATCCGGTCCCATGGCTTTGTCCACTTTCAGTTTAGCAAGTTGTTCTAACACCTTGTCTTCTGTGAATGGTGTGGTATCTACTTCTTTCCCATTTTTATATTTGGGAGTCACAGCTGGTCCATCTCCAGGATCTTCTTTAGTAAAAAACAGAGCAGAAGTATTTGTTTAGCAATTTCGCTTTTTCAGTGTCACTTTCCACGAGTCCTTTCCCAGCACTTCTGAATCCTGCAGTTCCAACTCTGATCTTCTTCCTTTCCCAAATATACCTGAAGAAAGTTTTGTCGCCACCCTTCACATCTTTAGCCATCTTTTCCTCTGCCTTTGATTTTGCTATCCTTATTTCTCTTTTAGACTCTTTGAGCTTGATCCTGTATTCATTTCTGTGTTCTTCTGTTTGCAAGCTTTTGAATTTTGCGAAAGCTGTGTTTTTTGCCTTTATTCGAGCAGCCACCTCTCTGGAAAACCAAATAGGTTTCCTTCTCCTCTTGTTTGAATTTACTTTTCTTACATATTTATCTGTTGCCCCTTTTATTGCCACCTTTAGTTTAGCCCATTGCAATTCCACTTCCCTTATCTCCTTCCACCCCGTCATCTCCTCCTTTAAGTACTCGGCCATTTTATTGAAGTCAGTGTTTTTGAAGTTTAGGACTTTGAGCTTGCTATGATTGGCCTGTACCATGGCTTTTATCTCAAACCACACCGTGTGATGGTCACTGTTGCTCACAGGGGCACTCAAGCAGACATTCGACACGCTATCACCGTTGGTGAGCACTACATCCAGCGTTGAGCTTTCCCTGGTTGGTTCCATCACCATTTGTCTAAGTAATGCATCTTGGAGAGCATCCACAATTTTTTTGCTGCTTTCCAGATGTGCAGAAGGAGTAATCCAATCCACATCAGGTAGATTAAAGTGACTCAGTATGATCGCTTCCACCTTTGTCGCTATCTTGGCAATATCTATAATCAATTCGTTATCTCTCTCTTCAATTTGAGTCGGATGTCTGTAGACTACAGCAATATGGATGACAGTGCCATCTCCTCTTTCCAACGCAGTCCAGAGCGCTTCTTCTTTTCCCCATGTCCCCTGCATTTCAGTAGCTTTAATATTGCTTTTGACATACAAGGCACTCCTCCTCCTTTTCCATTTTCTCTGTCTCTATTGAATAGATTATAGCCAGCTATGGCTATATCCCAATCATGCGATTCATTAAACCATGTTTCTGTAATGGCCACAATGTCCAAATCCGTTTCCACCATTAGGGCTTCCAGGTCTGGAAGTTTGTTGGCTAAGCTTCGAGCATTTGTGCTCATTGCTTTCCTGCATTTACCTTGCTTGTGTGTATTTTGCATTGATTTTGTTCTGCCCACTTCTTCCCACTTGTTTTTGATGTGTGGTTTAAAAGTGTGGCTGTTTCTGATGTTGTTCTGCTTTTGCAGGGGGTGGCATACAGATGTTGACCTTCCACATCCGTTACCCCCTTTTCCTAGTTTAAATGCATATCCAGGATATGCATTTAAGCTAGGTTTCTGTTCCTCATTCCGAAGAAGACTGGAGGATTCAAGCCTATCCTGGACCTACAGAATCACAACAGATTCCTAGTGAGACAAAAGTTCAAGGTGATCGCATTGGGAACTCTCCTTCTTTATCTTGAGAAACAAGACAGGCTTGGCTCTCTGGATCTCAAGGATGCCTGTACACACATCCTGATACACCCCTCGCACAGAAAGTACCTGTGGTTTTCCTTTCAGGGGCACCACTGTCAGTACTGCGTTCTCCCCTTTGGGCTAACCTCTGCTCCAAGGGTGTTCACAAAGTGCCTGGCAGTGGTAGCAGCCTACCTCCGCACCCTGGACATCTTCATCTTCCCCTACCTAGACGACTGGCTCATCAAGGGAGAATACCCCTCAAGTGGTCTCCACTTCACTTCAACATACCATTCTGATGCTACAGCAACTAGGCTTTATAGTCAACTATCCAAAGTCACATCTGACCCCCACTCAAACATTAGAGTTCATAGGGGCTCTTCTAGATACCACAAAGGCTCGGGCTTTCTTGCCAGAAGATTGCCTTCAATGTCTCATTTCCTTGGCAACCCATTGCCTTCACTAAACCAATGTTACTGTAAGAGAGATGCTATATCTCCTTGGTCACATGACCTCAACGGTCCGTGTCATTCCATATGCCCATCTTCAGATGTGAACAGACAGTGGACCCTCTCAGATCAGTGGACGCAGTCCACAGGTTGCCTCGCGGACAAGATCATCATCTCACCTCAGTTTGTAACCTTCCTCAAGTGGTGGTGCATGGCCCGAACCTACTCATCAGGTTACATTTTCAGCAGTCTACACCACAGTATACCTTGACTACCGATGCGTCCAAGCACGGTTGTGGCGCCCATCTCCACAGTCTCATCACACAGGGAGAGTGGACTCCATTAGAAGCCTCTTATCACATTAATCTATTGGAACTCGGGGCGATTGCCAATGTCCTCCGCGTCTTTTGTCCCCACCTGTCAGGACGGATATGGCTTATTCAGACAGACAACCAAGTTGCCATGTTCTCCATCAACAAACAGGGCAATACTGGATCTCGCCTTCTGTGCAACAAGGCAGTCCATCTTTGGACTTTTGCAGTAGCTCATCAGGCTCTTATTTGAGCTGTTTATCTCCCAGGGGAGCAAAATCAACTGGCCAATAAACTCAGCCATGTCCTTCGCTTACACGAGTGGATGCTTCATCAGGAGCTAGCGCAGCGCTTGTTCCAATTATGGGGAATGCCCATCATAGACCTCTGTGTGACTCCAGCAAATGTCCAACTCCCTCGCTCCTGTTCAAGGGTCCCATTGCCACAAAAGTGAAACTTCAGATCCTTTCCTACTGCACTGGGGCCAGGGTCTGCTCTATGCATTCCCGCCACTTCCTCTAATTTCTAAGACACTCTTCAAGTTGCAGTTGGACAGAGGGAAGATGATTTTCATCGTCCCGTTCAGGCCCTGTCAGCCTTGGTTTCCGCCACTTTTACAGCTAACGCAAGGCCAGCCTCTCAGTCTGGGGTGTGCCTCCAATCTTTTCTCATAGGACCAAGGGACCCTTCTTCACCCCAACCTGAAAGCGTTCAAGTTGACATTGTGGCTGCTGTACATTTCATCTTGTCTCACTTACACCTCCCAAAGGACATACCAGAGATCTTACTAGCTTCCAGAAAGGATTCTACTAGATATATACAGGGGTGTGCAAAAGTTTGGAATCACTTGTGAATTTGACGTTTTTTCAACTTCGTGATATTATATCTTAATTTCTTTTTCCTCCCAGTGGCTTTTTCCGTATATCTCATGATAAGTGATAGATTTGTCTATTAGGGCCAACTTTTAGTATTGGTTTGGCCTTTATTTTCTGAGTTTGTTCCCCATATTTGTCCTGTTGATAGATTTTCTGTGAAAATCGCGTAATGTACATCATTGGCTAACGATATATTATTGTAAGTATGCTTTAAAATATTATGGACGCACACCAGGTTTCCTTCAAATTAATGTATGTGGCCTTGAAAAAGGCTGTTTTTATGCGTCAGTGATGGCTCAGTATTTGATGGGCCACCCTTTGTTCTTTATCACCTGACTGCACCTTGTCGGCATTGAATGAACCAGTCTTACAAGGTGATCGTTGGTGAAAACGCGGTTCCATGCTGCAATGAGTGACTCAGTCAGCTCACGCTTTGATGTCGGATGCCTCTTGGATATTTCCAAGACCACCTTGTGCCACATGTTCTTGATTGGATTCAGAACTGGAGACTGGGCAGGCTAGTCTATTGACTTGATGTTGTTCCGCTATTTCCAGCTGATCACTTGTCTGGAGCGATGGCAGGGTGCATTGTCATCTTGGAACAGGAAATAGACAGGAAACAGCTGGTGTGCTGATGGCACTGTGTACCTTTGCAGTATGGTGATGTACTTGGCCCCATTGACCATTCCATCGACGATGTGAAGACGTCAAACGCCACTGGCAGCCATGCAGCCCTAGACCATGACCTTCAAAAGATGCTTCACAGCGAGGTTGAGACACTCAGGCTTGAATTCCTCTCCAGGAAATCTCCTCACATAGGTGTGGGCCTGGTTACCAAACAGGCAGAAGGTGCTTTCATCGCTGAATAGCACCTTTTCCCACATTTCAGTCGACCAGGTTGCATGCTTTCTCACCCACATGATCCGGTTGCGCCTTTGTATGTCAGTCATCAGTGGCTTATTCCGTGCTCTGCAGCCCCAGAGACCAAACTGCAGGCACCGGCGACGAACTGTTGATGAGCTGACACTGACCTCACTCTTGTCTGACCACTCTCGAAGTAGCTGAGGAGAGGTCAACTTGCGATTAGTTAGTGAAATACGTCATAGTGCTCGGTCCCGGCGTGATGTTGATGCACGTGGATGACCTGAACGAGGCTTGTCCACCACTGAACCCGTTTCTTTCTTTTTCTGTACAATCTTAACAACAGCGCTCTGACTGCAGCCAACTTTCCTGGCTATCTGACGGCTTGATAATCTTTCCTCGCTCATAAAGGACACCCGAACACGCTCCTCCAATGTCAGGGTCCGAGTCATCTTCATGGTCGATCCAGAAAGCATATGAAATTCAAAAATTCCACGCGTTTTTATAGCTGCATTGTTGGCTAGATATCTGCATTGTGATTGGTTAGTGAAATCAGCCTCCTGATTGGTCAGAAATAACGTGTGCATATTGGATTATCTCGATCCAGTTTTGACGCAGGATCCACAGAAATCGCAATAGCTATCTCCCAGTTCTGTAAAGTATTTAAATTGGAAGCAAGGAATGCAAAAAAGTCAATTCTAATAGCCAAATGTATCCCTTTTAAAGTGGTAGAAAGATGAATATGCTGGGCCAACGCAAAATTTAAAAAAAAGTTATAAAGTACAAAAAACGCAAAACTCACAAGTGATTCCAGACTTTTGCACACCACTGTATGTATGCCTTTAAATGGCATAGGTTTTCCCTCTGGTGGTCCCAGAGAAAACTCAATCCATTCACTTGTCCTGTGGAGAATTTACTGTAATATCTCCTTCATCTCTCCACTTCTGGGCTAAAAACTAACTCTGTGCGAGTCCACCTTAGTGCAATCTCCTCTCACCGCCCAATTGCAGATCATCCAGTTTCTTCACATCCACTTGTGATGCATTTTATATGCGGCCTTCTCTTAACAAGACCGCCAATCTGCTGCCATCCTATAGCGTGGGACCTCAACGTTGTCCTAGCACAACTGCTCAAACTCCCTCTTGAGCCATTATCTACAGCTTTGTTGAAGTTACTTACTTGGAAAATCATTTTTCTAGTCGCTCTCACTTCTGCCCATCGGGTTAGCGAGTTGCAAGTTCTAGTAGACTTTGCCCCGTACACTCGCTTCAACCATGATAAAGTAGTCCTCTGGACTCATCCTAAGTTCATACCAAAGGTGGTTTTTTTTCTTTCCATCTTAATCCATTTCTTTTCCGACCTTTATTCCAAGACCTCATTCTTCTTGGGCAGAAGCATCGTTGAATATACTGGATTGCAAGAGAGCTCTCATTTTCTATCTAGATAGAACTAAGAGTCGTCGTCGGATCTCTCAGCTCTTTGTCTCCTTTGACCCTAGTCATCTAGGTCTCCCAGTTTTGAAGCAGATTCTTTCTAACTGGATTGTTGACTGCATATTTTTGTGTACGCACAAGCTGGACTTTCCCTGCAAGGCCATATCATGGCTCACAATATCTGAGCTATGTCCGCCACAGTAGCCAATCTACGCTCAGTTTCCATTTCAGAGGTTTGCCGAGCAGCCACTTGGTCTTCTCTACTTACCTTTGCTTTCCATTACTGTCTTGACAAGGACTCTGCTCAAGATGCACAGTTTAGCCATCAGTCTTCGACACCTTTTAAGACTTGGCTGACTACCTGGAGAGTGTGCACGAGGGGCTGAGTCTGACAGATCCCTGCTTTGCCATCCTGGTGCTTTAGGTTCCATCCCTGTTGGCACAGGCTTATTCTATCCTTCATAGTAGTCTGGAGCTGGGGATTCCCATATGTGAAGACTGCATTTCTGCTTGTTCCTGGAGATAGTGTAGTTGTTCACCTGTAACAAATGATCTCCGGGAACAGCAGGAGTCAGTCTTCACAACCTGCCCACCTCCCCTCAGAGTTGTAGGTGAGAGACTAACATTTTTGTATTTTCCTTTTCAGTTTTCCTACGGGGTTTTCTTATGCTATATACCTGACTAAGGAGAACTGTTGGGAAGGTGTGGAGGGATGCTCCCAAAAGCATTCCTATTAGATGCTGGGGAGTGTTCCTGTGTGGGGCTCTATTAATGCAGACGTCACCCATATGTAAAGACTGATTCCTGTTCTTCCTGTAGATCACCTGTTACAGGTGGGTAACTATGCTTGCTTCTCCCTCACACATGGAACTTTTATCTATAAACTTTTATCTGGTAAGCTTTAAATTTAAAACTCTGCAGAAGCAATGATCCATCCGGCCATCCTCACCAGTGTGCATGGAGGGGAGGTAAGCTCCTCCCCCTGTGCTGAAGAGCAGCAGCCTCTGGGAAACTTTAAATTTACAATGCTGCAGGTGCGCCCGCACCTGGTGGGCCTTGCCAAAGGGCCTTTGGGGCGTGGCCCTTAGCGTGAACGAAGCATGACAAAGAACCATTATCCCACATTTACATTGCCTGGAAGTGTAAGTTTTGCATTCAACTCCTACCCTAATGTACCACATTAAGACAATCGGAAAGAGACACAATGGAGATAAACCTAAGCTTAACGACCTACTGTGCATTAATTATATTTCTATAGCATCACAGGTATGCTTACTGACCTGTCAACTCCAAAATATTCCTTTCCTAATAAACCTTCACTATAAGAACTTAAACTATACAGTAGAATTAGCCACAGCCCTGACAGACTTTATACATATTAGAACATACAGCCAGCATTACAGACGAAATAGAAATGAGAACTCAACTTCATCTACCTTGAACTGTAGCATGATTAATGCAAGGTCACTAAGAAATAAAATCCTTCATCTCCAGGGAACAAGCAGGAATGTAGTCTTCACATATGGTGTCACGCCCTTAGCCCCTTACCTTGGTATGGGGGGCGTGGATTTGTTTTTGTCACGGTGGTGCTTCAACTTCTAGCCTTTTTTCTAACTGGATGCCTTTACATGCATTCTGGGAAAGGTAGTTCAGTTAGATATCACTTGGGCTCAGATGAAACAAAAACACCTTCTTTGTAGTTGGGTTTGAGTGAGTGCAATTTATTCATTAGCACAAAAATAAGACACACTAGGTTCACAGATCCACCTTTTAAAGATATTTTCATCCAGGAATTCTTGCAACTTATAACAGGATAACTTGAACTGAAACAAAACAGCTTTCCTCAGCCTTAATTAGCAACACCTTCCTTCAGCAGAGCTTGCCGTGAAGATCAAAACAAACAGAAAGAAACTTTTAAACCAGGTTTCTTTTCCTTTCCAGTCTAGAGCAAATACCTGGCTATCTTGTATGCTTAACTTCAGCACTTCATTCAGATAGTCCAATTCATACAAGCAATAAAACTCTCTTCCAGGTTTTCTCAGCAGTTAAGCAAACCAAAAGCATTTCTTAACTTCCTTCAGTTGAAACGGCATCAAAGGAGCTCTGCACTGCTCACAGCTGTTTCTCAAAAGACAATCAGGAAGCTTCAGCTTTTCACTGCGTAACACTTTTCCTGAGCTTAGAACTTTAAAAAAAGCAAACACAGCTCTCAAGGCTTTGGACACTGGAGGCTTCTCTTTACGGTTGACATCCCCCCTTTACCATTCTTAATTGGCAGACTGGCATGCAGAGCAGTCCATGTATGAGACCTCTTCATCACAAGGTAAATCTGGCTCTCCCAATTCCATTGGTTCACTCTCTGGCTCAGATTCAGATAGCTTACTTGACTGCCTTCCACTATGATTAAGGCTGTCTCTGGCAAATATGTATTGCTCCTTATTAGCTAAGCTTCTGGGACTCATACCTTGATCCAAGCCTGTAATAGCTTCACTTCTTACATGCTATGGCCACCATCTAGCACGTCCTGTTCTCCAATTAGTGCTTCTGGCTCTCACTGCTCCATTCCTTGAGTATAATAACCCCAAAACTCAGTGAAAGAAACCAGAAAATATCTTAAATCTTTTTGTTGGAATGGCCAGCTAAGTAGAAAGGGAAAACACCTTCTACCGCCGTGGCCCGTCCTTTTTAATCATATTATAACTTTTAAAACAGCTCTTTCAAAAAATGGCTGGTACTTAGCTTTAACAGCATAGGCTATACACAGCAGGTCCGATTATTCTCCGACGTGTCACGTTTCGGGGGTGTTTCCATAAACCCCCTGCTTCAGGTCAAACGGAGAATAATCGGACCTGCTGTGTATAGCCTATGCTGTTAAAGCTAAGTACCAGCCATTTTTTGAAAGAGCTGTTTTAAAAGTTATAATATGATTAAAAAGGATGGGACACGGCGGTAGAAGGTGTTTTCCCTTTCTACTTAGCTGGCCATTCCAACAAAAAGATTTAAGATATTTTCTGGTTTCTTTCACTGAGTTTTGGGGTTATTAGGTTCAATTTGTACTCAGGGTGAAGGTGTTTTGGCCATTCCTTGAGTAGGCAAAACTTCTGCTCTCTCTTTCCCTCTGGTTAGCAGTTACCGCACTCCCTGGTCTCAGGAGTCCTTCTAATTCCTCTCCATGTGTCCTGCTTGTCCCTCTTCGTCGTCCTGCTGCTGCTTTCTGACCTGGTCTCACTGTTGGTCTCTCACCTCCTGGTCTCTCTGACCTAACTGAGCTAAACTTAAACCCCTCAGGCTCCTGCTCCACCCTCTCTCCTCTCAGGTGAGAAAGATCAAACTACCTCGTGGCAGCTGTGTGATTAGGGGATGCAGTGACGTAAGGGTTTCTTACCCTGGGCCTGTATTCCCTATCCTTTCCACCACTAGGTGTATTCTGTTCCTCATTGTAGCCAGGAATTACTGGCTTTCTAGGAGCAAATGGAGTTTTAAGTCCTGGACCTTTTAAAATGGGTCCCTTTATTAAGGTAAATTCCTTCTTTTTACCCCACTCTTCTAGGTCCTGATAAGCTTCCTTATCACAATGGGTATCATCGGTACTGACGGAGCCTGCGCGGGAACGCTCCCCAGCGTCCAATTAGAAAGCTTTTGGTAGCATCCCACAGTGCCTGCGTGCTGTGTTTCCGCCTTTCCCAACTGCCTCTCTCCAGTTCTTCGTTTTCCGCGGAGCCAGCAGGTCGTTTTCCTATCACCGCAGAAATTATCCCATATTTTTAATTCTTTTTTGTGGTAGCGTCTGCCTTCCTCGACGCTATACCGGTACCGCCAGTTCTTTCTTTCTTTCTTCAAAAAAAACCCCCTTTGTAATCTTTTTCTGGATTTCCAGCCTTTTTTCTCTTGGGTGCCACGTGCCATTTTGGGCGCTAGGCCCAATTTTTTTCCTCAACATGGAAAAACCTGCTTCGCATTCTAAAAAATGTTCCAAGTGTGGCGGTACCATCTCCGTCACCGACACTTACAAGTGGTGCCTCAAATGTTTAGGTCCTGACCACTCCATCTCGGAGTGTGTTGCCTGTGGGATGATGTCGAAGAGGGGTCGGCAGAACCGAGCTGCTAAGCTTAGCACCCTTTTTCCCTCCGATGCAGCATCTGTGGCATCGACATCTTCCAGGGCTTCATCTTCCTCCCATGGATCTCAGGTAACCAAACATAAATCTGGCCGGTCCTCAAAGGGTAGATCTCCTTCCAAGCATCGAGATGCCTCTGGCGTTCCCCTTGATGGACTTGTACCGGCAAAATTACCCCGGCGGGAGGCTTCGGCTTCCAAAGCACTATCGGGGCTCCAGGATGTTCTCGAGGCCTCAACCTCGGTAGAACTACTGGTGCCATGCTCTGGGGTACCGGCCGCTTCGTCCGGTACCGATACCCAGACATCGGCAGCGTCAATAGACCAGAGGTTCTTGGCTATTGAACGCAGTCTGGTGGCTCTCCTTGCGGCTTCAGTGCCTTCGGGACCGCTTCAGACAGTTCAACCGGTATCGACACCGGTTCCAGCACCGATATCGGTACCAGTACCGACAGCATCGATAACGGCGACTGTGTTACCGACTTCGATCGGTACCGGTATCGTGCTTCGCAAGAGCACCCGGACAGGAGATACTTTGAATCCTCCGAAGAGTCTGAGGATGAGGAGCCTTCCTCTCCTAAACGTAGGATGTCTCCTCCAGAGGATATATCCTTTCAGGATTTCATCTGGTAGGTGGCTAGAGGTCTTTCCATCACAGTGGCTCCTGAAACAGAGCCCAGAACAAAGGAGTTGGAGATTTTACAATATCCTAAGGCTCCCAAGGAAGCGGCTACTTTGCCTATTCATGAGATCGTGCATGATCTCATGTTAATAATGTGGGAAACACCTCTTACCACCTCTCCTCATTCCCGTAGGCTGGATACCATGTATTGAGTGCCTCCTTGTCCTGGATTTCAGAAAACTCAGTTGCCACACCACTCCATAGTGGTGGAGTCAGCTATGAGAAGGATCAAGAGTGCAAAAAGACATGCATCTAATCCTCCAGGATGTGAATGTAGGACTCTTGATGCCTTTGGGCGTCGAACATTCCAGGCATCTATGCTTTCTGCCAGGATTAGTTCCTACATCTTATACATGGGAATGTTCCTTAAGGAGGTTACAGGAGATCTAGAGCTTATGAGCCCTCTCCTTCCTGATGATAAGAGGCAGGATTATCTTACACTTGTCAAACATGCACAGGATGTTTCCAAGTTTGTTAATCGTGCAGCTTTTGACTGCTTTGAGTGCATAAGCAGAACCTCTGCCATTGCCATAGGTGCTCGTAGGATTGCCTGGCTCCAGGCATCTGACTTAGAACTCTGGGTACAGGACAAACTGGGGAATATCCCTTGCACAGTCGAAAATCTCTTTGACAACAATTGGCAAGAGAAAGCTAATGAGCTGGATGCTGATAACACCACTTTGGATATACTATCCAAGGCTACAGCTGATCCTGCAAGGAGAAAATCCTACAAGAAACCATTCTTCTCTAAAAAGAAGAGGTTTTACCCCTCCTATACCCAGCAGGCGCATTCTGCAGGTCAGTCTGCCCGAAAGGGACAGCAGCCCCCAAAGCAAAGGAAATCAAAGTCTGCTAAGCCTCAACCGGCCCAGCAGACTCAGCCTCCACAGGGGCTTTGACTCCCATCTAGAGAACTTGGCCTTCCTGGCCCTGAACGGGCCAGAGCGTTCCACCATCACAGGAAGGTTGTGTCATTTTGCCCCCAGATGGGGGCAGATAACAGCAGAAGAATGGACTCATTCCATTGTAAGAGAGGGGTACAAGCTTCATTTCTTCAACATGCCCCTCCCTACAGTGGTAAGACAGTTCAATTCTCAGACTTCACTCAACACTCAGTTGGGTCAAGGGGTCAGTTTACTTCTTGCCCAGGGGGCAATAGAAGACGTACCCATTTCCCAACAGGGTACAGGGTTTTACTCCCCTTATCTCCTTATTCCAAAGAAAACAGGGGGACACAGACCCATTTTAGACCTCAGAGAACTGAACAAATTCCTATTCAAAGAGAAATTCAAAATGATTTCTCTGGGAACTCTGCTGCCATACCTTCAGAGTCAGGATTGGCTTTGTTCTCTAGATCTCAAGGATGAGTACACTCATGTCCAACTCACCGAAGATTCCTTTGTTGTCTTTTTCAAGGAAAGCACTACCAATACAGGGTGCTTCCTTTTGGCCTGGCCTCAGCACCAAGGGTGTTTACGAAATGCATGGCTGTAGTGGCAGCATTTCTTCGCACTCTAGGAATATTCGTCTTCCCCTACTTAGACGACTGGCTCATTCGAGCCCCATCAGAGTCAGAGGCCAGAATTCCCCTATCTTGCACAATGCGTATCCTTCAGTATTTGGGCCTGGTCATAAACATCCCAAAATCCAGCCTAACTCCTACTCGGTCTCTAGAGTTTATAGGAGCTTTGCTGGATATCCGAAAAGCAAGGGCCTATCTTCCATAGACCCGCTGCCTTCGCATTGTGCTGTTAGCCTCCCAGGCAGTGTTAAAAACTCATCTCACTGCTCGGGAAATGTTACAACTACTAGGCCACATGGCATCTACCGTGCACGTGGTTCCCTATGCTCGCCTCCATATGAGAGCAGCCCAATGGACTCTATCCACTCAGTGGACTCAGGCATCAGGCTGCCTATCAGACAGAATAGCAAACACAAGTCGCCTTATTTTCCCTACACAATGGTGGCAGTCAACCCAAAACCTGTTGGTGTGGTCCCCTTTCCACAAACCTCTACCCCAGGTCACTCTAACAACAGACGCCTCACAGCTGGGTTGGGGAGCTCATCTGTAAGATCTCTCAACCCATGGCACCTGGACTCCACAGGAGACCCACTTACATATCAATCTCCTAGAACTCAGAGCAATCTTCCTTGCTCTTCGAGTGTTCCATACCCAGCTCAGCTACAAGACAATCCTAATTCAGACGGACAATCAAGTAACTATGTTCTATCTGAACAAGCAGGGAGGAACAGGCTCTCTGTCGCTTTGCAACGAAGCTTTGTAACTATGGGCCCTCGCCAGAGAGCATCAGATTCATCTCCTTGCGGTGTATCTGCCAGGCATTCAAAACTCTTGGGCAGACAGACTCAGTCGAGTTCTGCTTCCACACGAATGGTCTCTCCATGCAGACCAGGTAGCAAAGATTTTTCAAATTTGGGGAACTCCGAACATAGACCTCTTTGCAAGTCCGTTGAATGCCAAACTTCCCCAGTTCTGTTCCAGATTTCCAGCTCAGGGTTCTCAGGCCAGGGATGCTTTCCTCCTCCATTGGGGTCAGGACTTCCTATATACCTTTCCACCCATTCCCCTAATTCCCAAAACCCTATTCAAGCTTCAGAGAGACAAAGGCCACATGATTCTCATAGCTCCACATTGGCTGCGGCAGGTGTGGTACCCTCTGCTCCTGCATCTCTCTCAAGCTCCATCTCTGGAGTTAGGATCTGCTCCAGATCTCCTTTCTCAGGAGGACGGGATGTTGTGGCATCCCAATCCCCACTCTCTGCATCTCATGGCCTGGTTGCTGAGGACCTAGACCTTCATGGACTTAACCTTTCTCAACAAGTAAAGGATGTCCTTTCTGCTTCCAGGAAACCTTCCACAAGACACTCTTATGCTTTCAAGTGGAAAAGGTTTTCCATATGGTGTTCGCAAAAGGGTTTTCACCCCTCTGCGATACCTTTGGAATCATTACTGGAGTATCTCCTTCATTTATCTAATGCAGGACTTAAGACTAACTCAGTAAGAGTCCATTTAAGTGATATTTCAGCTTCTTTAAAGCCTTTAAATGGGCAGCCTATTTCCTCTCATAGCGAGATTTATGAGGGGCCTTCTTCTAACTAAGCCTCCCATTAGGCCACCTCCAGTGGCATGGGACCTGAATCTGGTTCTTGGGCAGCTCATGAAGCCGCCTTTTGAACCTTTACGTACTACCTCCTTGAAATTCCTTTCTTGGAAATGTATCTTTCTCATTGCAATCACATCAGCACGTCGCATCAGTGAATTGCAAGCATTAGTTGCTGATCCTCCTTACACGAGGTTCCATCATGATAAGGTAGTCCTTAGGACTCATCCCACTTTATGCCAAAGGTGGTCTCACCTTTTCATTTAAACCAGGCGGTTTACCTGCCTGTATTTTTTCCAAGGCCTCATGCTTCAAATGCAGAAAGGAATCTTCATACTTTGGACTGTAAAAGAGCACTTGCCTTTTACTTAGAGGACACAGCAACATAGAAAGTCGTCCCAACTCTTTGTTGCTTTCGATCCTTCTCATTTGGGACTTCTAGTCTCCAAGAGAACATTGTCCAACTGGATTGCACATTGTATTTTTTTTGTCTATCAGAGTAAGAACCTTTCTCTGGAAGGCCATGTCACAGCTCACAATGTGAGAGCCATGGCAGCCTCAATGGCTCATCTGCACTCTGGGTCTATTGACGCCATCTGTCGAACAGCTACTTGGGCCTCGGTTCATACCTTCACAGCCCATTACTGCTTAGACAAGGACTACCACCCGGATGCCTTGTTTGGTCAGGCTGTTCTACAACACCTGTTCCATACTTAATCAACTCCTACCCACCTTTCCTGGTAGGATGCCAGAGATCCATGTGGGGAGGTGGAGCCCTTTCACAGGGGCACACAACTTCTGGGGTCTCTCCCTGGCATCTGTAGCTAGGGAGTCCCCATATGTGAAGACTACATTCCTGCTTGTTCCTGGAGATAGCATAGTTACTCACCTGTAACAGGTGATCTCCGGGAACAGCAGGAATTTAGTCTTCACAACCCACCCACCTCCCCTAAGAGTTGTATCTCTCTTTATTTTTTCCCTCTCTCTCTATCTTTGTCTCAGCTTTCAAACTCAACTGGAGAGAGGCAGGTGGGAAAGGTGGGAAGGCAGCACTCAGGCGCTGTGGGATGCTCCCAAAAGCTTTGTAAGTGGACGCTGGGGAGCGTTCCCGCGCAGGCTCCGTTGGTACCGACAATACCCATCTGTGAAGACTAAATTCCTGCTGTTCCCGGAGTTCACCTGTTACAGGTGAGTAACTATGCTTTATTGTAGACTGTTGCGACCAACAAACAGGACATAATGTTCATCACTGAAACCTGGCTAACAATCACTGATCTGATCCTTGTTAATCAGTTGAACCTACCAAACCTCAACACATTTCACTGCCTTAGAGAAGGCAAAAAGAGGTGGTGGGATACTCATCATGATCAAAGAGGAACTTAAAGCATCCCTTACATCGGTAGTAAGCTTAAATGGACTAGACCTATTAGTGGTAGAAAACAATAACTTCACATTCTGTCTGACGTATAGGGTACCCACATCTGATACTAAGTAGTATAACTCCCCAACTAGAATTAGCCTACTCAGACATACTATATAACAAATAACTAATACTACTGGGAGACATCAACCTTACATCCATACCATCTGGACCTGCTCAGTCATTCCTTAATGCAATGTACGGTATAGATTATCGGCAAATAATAAACACCCCCACACACAATAAGGGAAATAAACTGGATATGATATTTGTACCAAATGACAACCACAATAAATCTATGCAATCACAATTCCACACAATACCTGTTTCCTGGTCAAACCATTTCCTAATTAAATTTACTATAACACATGTCCCAAACATTATCAAAGACAAAATTAGGCACAATAGAGAATTCCACTTCAAACAATTCAATAAGGATGAATTCCTAAATGATATCTTTGAACCAATGGACATTGATGCAATTATAGACAGATGGAACACAGTCATAAGCACAGCTTCTAGATCTAATCGCTCTAGAAGACAGAAGCCAAATCAGAGATCTGATGCAATTAAGAGCTGAGAAACATAAAAAGAAGAAAACTTGAATATAAATGGAGAATGGGTAAATCAACAAAGGACAGGAATATATATATGTCATCCTTATATACAGAGAAAGTATCATTTACTAGAAGAAGGATTATCACACAAAATTTAATGAAGGCTATAAATAAACTGAGGGAACTTTTTGATATTGTTAAAACTATTATCTGACCACCCACCTTAGAAAATACCAATACCTACATCAGCCCACAAGTACTTGCTGATGTTTATATGGACAAACTAGAACTACCTAACCATAATATTTTTTTTATTTTATTTATTTAACCTCTTTTTTTTTTTTTATACCATTTTTCTACCAGTCAAGATAGTTTCCAGATAGTGCAATAACGTTAACATTTGAACAGTAAGGTGCACATTTATAGCGAACATATATTATAACAGATAAACAATCATCAAACTTTTGAGGCATAACTACAGTGTGTTGATAGGGTGTGGTTATTACTTAACCTGGTGTTCCTTGTTCAAATTTGATCCATAATACTCTAGGAATAACGGAGTTTTTAGGTTTTTGCAGAATTGACTGGTTAGCTGGATGGATCTTAATTGTGGTGGCAGTGAGTTCCAAAGGGTGAGAGGATATAGTGAAAATGCTCTGCTGTTGGTTCTTTGGCTGCATGAGAGTTTGTTTGTGAGTATTTCCAACTTGTTGATTGTAGCTCTTCTCCTGGGTCTTTCGGAGTTGTTGCTCGCTACTAGGGGAGCGAGGCTATCCGCTGACTGTTCAAAATTTTGTGGGTGTGTAGAATGATTTTGTATTTGATCCTGCTTGTAATGGGAAGCCAGTGAAGCTGTTTGAGGAGTGGGGTAATGTGAACCTGTTGAGATTTCACCAATATGGTTCTAGCTACTGTATTTTGAGCTAGTTGTAGAGGGTATAGCGTGCTCTTGGGAAGGCCCTGGTAGATGGACTTGCAATAATCATATGCTGGGGTGATTATTTGTTTGACAAACGATTCAGAAGTCCATTGGAGAGAGGAGTTTGCGTAGGTCCTTTAAGGTGCGATGCTTGAAGTAGACAGATTTGGTAATTTGGCTTATTTGTGGCTGAAAGTTGAGTTCTTCATAAAGTGTGATGCCCAGATAATTAATTTGGGTTTTGACTGAGAGTGGGTATTGTTTATTATGACTGAGGGTGGAGGATTGAAATACTTGTTTCTCGTGATGTGGTGTACTTCCGACTTAATTGTGATTCATTTTGAGATTGTGTTCTTTAAGCCAGAGGTTGATTAATGAAAAACAGTTGAAGATTTTAGTATAATCTGGTGATTTTCTAGAGAAGGGGGGGGGGGGGTGAAAGTCATTATGTCATCTGCATATATTAAGTAGTTGACATCATGGTGTTTAATGATATCACAGAGGCGTTGTAAGTAGATATTAAACAGGAGTGAGGAGAGTGCAGACCCTTGCGGTGCTCCTTGGTTGAGCGGGAATGGTGCAGATGTGAGGATGCCAGTTTTGATATGTTGTGCATGGTCTGATAAGTAGGAGTGGAACAATTTTATGGGAGTTCCTTGAATTCCTATATTGTAGAGTCGATTTAGTAGGAGTTGATTTGAGACAGAGTCAAACGTGGCTGATATGTCCAGGAAGATGAGTATAAAGCCTTGTGTTATGATTTTGGTGCCTTTAATCAGTGTGTTGAGCAGGGAAATCCTGGGGGTTTCCACACTGTGATGGGAGCGGAATCCATGCTGGTGAACATCTAGAGGATAGTGTTCATCCAAGTGATCTTGTAGCTGCTCCTGAACAACTTTTTCGATAATTTTAGCGATGAATGGGATACTAGAGATTGACCTGTATGATGCTGGGCAGGCAGGGTCCAGGTTCGGTTTCTTTAGGATGGGACAGATGGAGGATTGCTTGAGCGGGAGGGGGAGAGATCCTTGTGTTAATGAGTCGTTTATCATGTTTATTTATTTATTTATTTTTATTTAACACTTATTTATATACCGCATCTTCCAGCGATCAGTTGCGGTGTACAATTAACAACAGTTAACAATGCAGAGCTTGTTTTACATGGAACAGAATAACTTTTTACATAGAACATCTTAACATGCACACATAGGTTTAAAAAACTAAGCAGAATAATTCTACTAACACAGATTGTGTAACAATTTAAACAAAGTACTGACTCTACCGCATAGGCAGATCATATCAGTTGCAACTATATACAAGTAGGGTATCAGTGCATAGGAGTGGAGTGTTGCATATGTAAGGTATGAGTTGCATCTTTACCAGCTTAATCCAGGACAGAGGTCAAGGGGGGGGGGGGTTGGTAGTGTTGACTGCCTAAAGTATACTGCTAGTGTGTTTGTGACTGATGAGGTTGAACTTGTTCCATGTGTGCTCCTGGTTTGAGTCGACAGCTGAGGAGGGGAGCTCGAGCTGAAAGTGTGTCTGGCTCCGGTGGTTAGCTTGAAGTTCTTGATCTATCTGTTGTGGGTTTATTAGAGGCTTCATGTTTGTTATTGTGGGGTTCTTTATGAACGAGTTAACTATATCAAATAATTCCCTTGGCTTGTTAATAGAGGTCTCATATAGTATTTGGTACTTTGTATAGTATTCTTGCTTTGCTTTGTAGGTGATGTCACAGTATTTATTTAGCTCCTGTATATACAGTGTTTGTATGTTGGTGTTATTGGAGACTCTCCATTTGTATTTTGGCATTTACATTTATGGACCATAGGTGGTGCTTTAGCAGCGGCTGAGATGGTGGTGTTTCTCTTGGATATCAGAGAGTCTATGTGGACATTTGGGAAGTAAGAATCGAGCATCGGGGAACAGCAGGAATTTAGTCTTCACATATGGGTATCGTCGAATTATAAAAAGAAAGAAACCATGTCCACAAACTCATGTCTTAAAAACCTAAAGAACAGCTCAACAAAGATAAAAAACGCATTTGCTTCAATTTTGTAAGGAGGGGAAAGAAAAGAAAAAGAAAGGAAAAGAAAAGGAGGGGGGGGGAGGGAGGGGAGGGGGAAGGGGGGAGGGGAAAGGGGGGGGGAAGGGAAGGGGGAGGAGGAAGGAGGGGGGGGAAGGGAAAGAAGGGGGAGGAGAGGGGAGAGGGAAGGGGGAGGGAAAGGGAGGAGGTGGAAGGAGAAGAAAGGAAAGAAGAAAAAACAAATTATATTCATAAAATAAGTTAAGCATCATGTGGGCATATAACTAATAAAATGAACTGTATAGAAAACATGAACTGTATGGAAAAACTACAGACATGTGGCCAATTGAACAAGGAAGAGAAGTGTTCAACCTCTCATAGATGAGCAAACAATGTGTAAAAAGCATTATATAACCCAAACACATAGACTGATTGTAGAAAATGAGATGTGCAATATAACCAAACTAAAATAGAAAAAGCCATTGTTGCAGAAACCGCACATACCTTAACACCGGCAAAACACCGAATCAGCTTGAAAGAGACGCGCTAGAATTTGGCGCGATTTAAAGGGATCACAAGACAAGACTTTGCATATTTACATATGCATTCGGGACATGATGTCATCAATTGTAACAAAAATATCCAAACCAACTCCCAAGATGTATGCACAAAAATATGTGAACTGAAATGAATGAACCAGACATTTGATACCTTCTATTAATACTCAACTGGAAAAACAAAACACTTGAGCAACATGTGACAAATACTCTATGGGGGCAAATAAATATTTAACCATACAATAAATAAACGAGCAAATAAAAAAATAGAAATATGACCTCAAAATGACGACTCACACATGCCTTAAACCCGGCAAAAAACCGGAGAAAACATTGAAAAACGCGCTGAAATTTGGCGCGATTTAAAGAGAAAGCACATGTTGCTCAAGTGTTTTGTTTTTCCAGTTGAGGATATAAACAGGATGGAGTCAGTACAGGGGATGGCTACTAAAATGGTTACTGGTCTTCATTATAAAGCATAGGAAGACAGACTTAAGGATCTTAATATGTACACCTTAGAAGAAAGACAGAATAGAGGTGTGTGGTGGCGAGATAGGGTTAGAGCCCAAGGAAAGTGGGACAAAACAGCCTTTTTCCCCTGAGCAAAGGACAGGTTCAGGAAGTGTAAGGGTTAAAACTCTTACTAAAGAAAAAAACTCTATGCACCAAGAGGTAGAGAGTGAGCCACACCCTAGCTCCATGGTAACCAGGGGAGGTGACGAGGGAAGCCTAGGGGTGGAGTCAGAGGCTATAGGACAGCCTCAAACATATAAGCAGAGAGAAACTGCTAATGAGGGGGAGGCGAGGCATGCGAGGAAGGCGGAGCAGGCAAGTCCCACAGAGCAGGCAAGGCACACGAGGGAAGCAAGGAAGCCGGAGAGACGAAGGAGGCCAGAGAAGCTGGAGAGTCTTTCCAGGAGAAGGAGGAGTCCTTCCAGAGAGGTTTCCACAGAAGCTGCCCTGAAAGGAGATAGAGCAGAAAGAGACAAGTGCTCCAGCAGAAGCCTTAAAGGGGATTCTTATTGCAGGCAACGTTCAGACAGCTCAAGCCTTGAATGCAGCTCAGCTGATAGAAAGAGGACAGCTGGCTTGAAACAGAGGGGAGTTGATTCTGAGGTAAACGCTGCTGAAAGGCATGGAACATGAATCCAAGTGAGGGAGTCTCTGGAGAGAGTTTTACCTGTGGCACAGTCTGAGAGGAGACAGAGTGCTGGAAATAAGGTGAGCCCTTTGCAAGCTTTTAAAAGTCTGTTGAGAAAGAAAAATCTCCTGGGTCCTTCCCTTGCAACTCAGCGTAGTGAGGAGTCTCACTGGGGGCAGGTTCTGAAGTTGGTAGAACAATTGAAGCCTGACGTCAGAGACACTGAGGCCAGCCAGGTGTTATCTGGACCTGAACAAGAGAGTATGGAAACAGAAGAATGTCTTTTTGAAAGCATGTCCTCAGATTTTGAAATGGACTGTTCTTACTGTAAAAGCCAGAAGCAGTAAAGCTATTTGAGTTTTAAAATAGTGGGAAAAGCCAGAAGCTTTGAAACTGCGTGACTTGAAGGGTGTTAAAGCCCTAAATTGAGCTAGCCAGATAAACTCAAGGAAGCTGAGAGTGCTAGAAGTGAAAGAGCCAGTACTTGCAAAACTTGAATGGGAAAGTACAATTGCTTTAAGGATTGATGCAAATGTTTAGCAGCTTGTTAAGGAAGCCAAGGTGCTGTGCAAAGCCCTGAATGCCATGAGAGTGTAATCCCTGCTGACAGAGGGGGGTTTGCTGCTCTGTTTAAACAAGCTAGCTGTGAAGACTAATGCATGGACTGTGCTGTATCGTTTGAGCTTTGTTTTTCTTTTGGAGAAAGTATCCTGTATTTTTATGTTTGTGCAATACCTGAACTGATGCCAAAGAAGTTCAATGGGCAGTAGAAAATAATTCCTTTGCAAAAATAAATTTTCCTGTTAACCTTGGAAACCCTCGGCTGTCTGTTTGATTGACACCACAACTACAACTTTGAGAAACTCTCAGCAATAAAAAGGGACATAAAGAGGTACGCCCTCCACTGTTAGGCAACCGCCTGACCAGTAGGAGCCCTTACAGGTGATATGATTGAGACGTTTAAACACCTCCATGGCATAAATGCACAGGGGGAGAACCTCTTTCGATTGAAAGCAAGTTCTGCTCTGAGGGGACATGGGATGAGGATGAAAGGGGATAGATTCAGGAGTGATATGCGGAAATATTTCTTTACGAAAAGAGTGGTGGATCGGTGAAATAGTCTCCCAGTGGAGGTAGTAGAGATGAGGACAGTATCTGAATTCAAAAAAGCATGGGACAAACACAGAGGATCTCTAAAGGAAAAAAAGGGGACTGTTGTAGTTATTGATATGGAAGGACAGACTAGATAGGCCATGTGGTCTTTTTCTGTCGTAATTTTTCTATGTTTCTATGTTAAGATCAACTCATCCGGGAAGATAACATCACTTTCTACAACATAGTTTATTTAACATCATTTTAGAAGCTGTAACCAACTTATCCCAAACATTTTGCAAATTCTGCAGTTGAATCCTCTCAGAAAAACCTATAAACTGTAAACTTATCCTTTAAAAAAAAATAATTTAGACCCATTATTCACATCTTGAAAGTACCTTGCTTTTGACCTTGTCCTGTAGAAATGTTAAAGTATCTCTTCCAGCAAGGAACAAGCCCAGTCAAGGATTAGACGTGCCCAAAGCAAGCCCTCATTCCTGCCACCCCCACCTCCATTATCATTGCTACCACCTCTTTGTGGGACCTGCAGCGGTTATAATGGCATTGAAATGACGCTGCATCATGGTTTCTACTATCTATGACTTGCTGCTTCTGCGCCCTTCAATTCAGACTTCCGGTTTGCATGGACATCTGTGTCAGAGGGGGCAGATGTCCAGCGCTGCTTAGCAGTTCCTGCCGTCTATGACTTGTTTCTTCTGTCCCCCTCCCCCACCCCTGACACAGACTTTCGATTTGCATGGACGTCTGCGTCAGAGGGGGACAAAAGAGATAGGTCATAGAGGGTAGGTACCACTAAGCAATGCCAGAGAGTTCAGGTAAGTGCTGCGTTGTAGTTTCAATGCCATTGCTACCACTTCAGGTTCCGGAGAGGGACAGCAGCTCTCTAGGTGTCTGCCTAGTTCGCCTGTTGGGTTGCACAAGCCCTGGCAAGGAAGTACTTTCTTATAGTTCATTTATTCTCTTTGATAATACAGAATTGTGCTGTAAAGGAAACAACTTTCATTTCAATTTATTTGGCTGTACCATTATTCTCTGTCATTAGTGCTTGTAGGTTGCAGTAACTTTCATGAGCATGGTAAGGAGGTTTCAATTTCTTTCTCATCAACCATTTTTCTGTGGGGATGAGGATCCTGTTTGGACCTTTTAACTGGGTGATGCGTTAAAAGCAACTTTTTTACATAATTTACCACAAGCTATAATAGTTATCTCTTACAATTAATAGCTGAAAAGATCATTTTACTTGCAAGGTTTAGTGATTTTTGCTTGTTGATCAGAGAGCAGATCTTTCCTATGTCTATTCAGCAGTTAGCTCTCTAGCTCACTAACCTCCCTCACCCTCCACACACACACACTTTTTTGACATTTAATGCAAACAGGTTGTGATTATTGTGAAGAAAAAATATTAAATAAGCATATTTATTCAGTATATGCTCTTGAAAAAGAGGAACAGTACTAGTTAACACTCCTTTGCATTTGATTGATAGTCTTCTGGGCCACTCAAAAACTGAGATCTGAAGGGCTGCCAAGCTCTCTTCAAGCAATGTGTATAGTAGCATTGCGAGAAACATCACTTCTTACTGAGTTGGAGTAACTTCTAAATGCAGACACACTGGATGTGCATGATTGGAGTTGAATGTGGGCCTTAAAGTGCATCAGAATCCAATAACATGGTATGGAAAGGAAATGCTCAGTTTAAAAGAAAAATATGAATTAAAAAATAGAAGCATTGATACAAACACTAGAAATAGCTGTTGAACCCTTCTCTCAGGTCCTGCCCTCCTTCAATTAACCTGGATTCTTTTAGATAATTATCTGAAACCTTCTAACAGGAAGGAAAAGAACAAGAGACACAATTATTTTGTTATTTTTCCATAGCTCTGCAAGGAAAGATCAGGAGGCCAAAGTAGGCCTTTCCATCTGATTTCCTTCAAAGATTTCTTAGCCGGAGATCCGGCTTTTATTGAGGATTATCAGCTGACACAGTTAATTTTTAATTAACATCTGGTGATATTCATATTACAAAATTACAAGTCTAAAATAGAATCTGCTGATATCTTTGCCAAGCAACATGGGAAAGCATAAGTTACAAGGTCATGACTATATTCGCCAGACACAACAGGTGTTGCTACAATTCTTCCATCAAACAAAAGCTGATTAGTTACTCTTATAATATTTGCTGAATTTTTGTTATTTATTCAAGCTTTGTTTAATTTCCAGTTATATGTTGACCTAAGATCTGATTCTCGGAAAGTTCATGCTGACCTAGTTACTAATTTTCAACCTGTCATCTTGCAGAAATAAGGGGAAGCACTGTCTGTAATCATTAAGTTTTAGAGAAGTTGGCCTGTGACCCAATAACTATGTACACAGCTCTGTTAGCTAATATCTGATGCAATTGCTAACAGTAACCCTTGCAGAAGAACAATCTAGTAGAGAAAAAATCTTTAATATTGCAGTTTAGCTTGTGAATTACAATAAGCATATATTTTATTTATTTATTTATTTATTTATTTAACATTTCTTATATACCGCGCTATTTGTCATCAGCGCGGTTTACATCAAAACAATAGAACACTTGACCAGAGATTGGCCGTCGTTTACATGAAACGGGGAGTTAACATGGAGGAGAACTTGGGGAACTATTTACGTTCAAGCTTGTAGCAAACTTAGGAAACTATGTACAAATTGGTTGTATTACATATTAGGTATGATTGCAGTGTTTTACGTCAGGTGGTGGCTGTATGATATAGTGGGGTGGGGGAGATAATGGGGTATCAGGGTGGGTGTAATGTAAGATAAAAAGGTGATGTTTGAGGGTTCTTCTAAATTGAGTAAGGTCTCTAATAGCTCTAATGTGTGAGGGGAGTTTGTTCCAGCATACGGGGGCATAGTTCCTGAAGGCCCTATTGGTGGTGATCTGGTTGAGTTTTGTGGATTCAATTGGTATGAGTAGCATGTTGGTGGCCTGGGATCTCCTGGATCGGTTGTCTGGAGAATGCGCTATGAGGTCGGAAATGGATGGAGGAGCTATCATGTTGAAGGCCTTGAAGGTTATGAGGAGGGTTTTGTAAAGGATTCTACTGCTTATGGGAAGCCAGTGTAGTTCCTTTAGAATGGGGGAGATGTGGTCGACCCTTGAGGTTCCGTAGAGCACACGGGCTGCCGCATTCATGGCTAGCTGTAATGGTTTGAGGGAGCTCTTTGGAAGGCCATGCAGAACTATGTTGGCATAATCGAAGTGCGGTGTAACTAGTGCCTGGAAGATGGTGCGGAAATCCGCGGATTCCATCATGGGTCTAAGATGCCGTAGGGTTTTTATCTTGAAGTAGATGGTCTTGACAGTACGTTTGATATGTTCCTTGAAGTTGAGTTGTTGATCAAGTATTACCCCGAGATAACGTATGTTGGATTTGATTGGAAGTTCCGCGTCTCTTACTTTGAGTGTTGGTGGAGGCGAGAAGGCTTTGTTCCTTGTGATCATTAGTACTTCCGTTTTCTTGAAGTTTATCCGGAGGTTTTGGGTGAGTAGCCAGTCAGTTATTGTGTTGAAGCAGTCAACTAGCACTGTATAGTCGGGACAAGTGACGGTAATGGGTGTGAACAGTAGTACATCATCGGCATACATAAGACACGATATGCCAAACGAACGGGCGATGTCACAGATTGGTTGCATATAGATATTAAAGAGCAACGCGGAGAGGGAGGAACCTTGGGGTACACCCTGGTGCTGTTGGAAAGGTTCAGAGGTGCTGTTTTGAATGCGGACTTGTTGACATCTGCCTTCTAGGTAGGATTTACACCAGGCCCATGCTTGATCTCGGATTCCCTTCTCATGTAGCCGGGTGAGAAGCTGTAGGTGGTCTACGGAGTCGAACGCTGCTGATATATCGAGGAAGATTAGTGCGAAGCCCTTCTTTATACTGTCAATTCCATTGATCAATGAACTGGATAATGTTGTTAGTAGGGTTTCGATACCGTGTGCTTCTCTGAATCCGTGTTGAGCGGGATCTAGTGGGGAGGCTGAGTCGACATGCTGCTGAATCTGTCTAAGGGTTATTTTCTCTAGGATCTTAGCCATCAAAGGGATACTGGAGATTGGTCTGTAAGATTCCTCTTTCTTTGGGTCAAGTTGATTGTTTTTTAATAGTGGGGCGGATGGATGTGTGCTTGAGCGCATCTGGGAAAACTCCTGTTTCGAATGACAACTTGGCGATGTTGGCTATGATAGGGCTGAACTCCGTGCGCATTGTCTTGATCCAGTGCGCTGGGCAGGGGTCAGTCGGTGCGGTCGTGGCGTTGATTGATGCAATTATTTCTTCAATGGTCTTTGTTGATGGCGGTGAGAGTTTGGTTAGGGTGGACTGGGAAAGGGTGGGCTGGGAAAGGGTGGTTTTGGGATTCGTAGTATGGTAAAGATGGGGTGGTGATGCTGTTGTGGTTACCTTTATTGATTTTGATTGGATGTAATTCGCATATGCTTGTGGCTGAATGCCTTCTTGTTGAGGTGGGGAGGGTTGGTTGGTAAGGGATTTCACCAGCTGGAAAAGGTCTCTTGGCTTATTTAGTGAGCGGCTGAGAATTTCTGCATGGAATTGTTTCCTTTTAGCCCACGTTGATTCGCGATGGGTCTTCAGATGTTGTTGATAGATGGCTTGGTCTGAGGTATGTCTAGTGGCTCTCCATTTCCTTTCGAGTTTTCTGAGCTGGAGAAGAGACGCTCGTAGTTCCGGGGAAAACCATGGGGCGGCGTGTTTCTTGGAGTTTCTTCTGTCCAATGTGTTTTTTTTGTTGTCAGGCTGTTGAGCATAATGGTAGAGGGTCTCGTTCCAGTTGGACATCATGTCATTGAGGTTGGTTACTGGTTGATCAAGTTTTGGGAGAACGTCACTAACGATTGTTTCCCTGTTGAGTTGTTTGAAGCGTGTGGTTCCTGATGTTTCCATTGCACTTGGGCGGTGGAATGTGGAATGTTGTGTAGGTAGCTGGAATGTTATTAGATTGTGGTCTGACCAGGGGACTGGTGAGATATTGAGATTAAATTGGTGTGATGTACTTATGGCTGTATGTGGGATGAATATTAGGTCAAGGGGGTTTCCCCCTGGTGGGTGGGATCAGTTATAGCCTGCTTGTAGTTAAGGTCAGCCATTGCTTCGAGGAAGGCTTTGGCTAGGGTGGGTTGAGTGGAAGCGAGATTAAGGTCTCCTAGTAGCCAGTTAGGTTTGGAGGGGTCTTCTGGGTTACATGCTAGGTCGATGATGTCTGAGAGCTCATCTGATCCAATTCCTGGGGTTCTGTAAATGAGGTTAATAGTATTGTATTTGCTGGTGATGGTTAGCGTATTCAGGAGATGCGTGCTCTTGGTAAGGCTAGTCTGGTATTGTAGCTTTGTTTTTGCAAGGATCAGTACACCTCCTCCTCTTTTGTTTTCCCTATTACAGGTGTAGGTCGAAAAGTTAGGTGGTGTAAGATGATTCAATATGACATTGTCTGATTCAGAGATCCATGTTTCTGTGACCATTAGCATGTCTAGATTGTGCATAGTGATTAGGTCAGTGATTACCGGCCATTTGTTACGGACTGACCGTGCGTTGATAAGAGCGCATCTTAGTTCTTGTTGATGCTTTGTGTCTTTATGTTTTGTGGGGTTTGAGGTCTCTAAGGCTATATATATTAGGTGTGGCAGTCTTCTGTGTGAAGGGTTTGAGTGCCAGTGGTATTGGTTATTGTATTGTTTACTGTTTGAATTCTTTAGTAGTTGGATAGGGTTGAATCCTTCTGCCAGTACAACTGAGTCATAGAGTGTGCTGACCAGTGTGTAGAGCAGGGCAAAAGTAAGTAATGGGTAAGCCATTTGTGTTTCTGGAATGAGGCGTTTTCTAGGTTAAAGGGTGTTTTGTGATGTTGTATGTATTTTCTAGTGATGTGTTGTGTTATTGGGGTTGTTTAGCACCTTAGTGTAGTGTTTCAATAGGGCAGTAGAGTGTATCAATACAGTAAAGCAATATAGTGTGGCAATGAAGTATATCAATTCAGTATAGCAATATAATGCGGCAATATAATGTGTCGATACAGTGTGGCAATGAGATATAGCAGTTTAGTAGTGCAGCGATATGGTGTGGCAATGCAGTATAGGAATTCAGGGGTAGTAATATAGAGCAGTAGTACAGTGTAGCAATGAGTTATAGCAATTCAGGTATGGTAGCAACCTATAACCATTCAGGTGTAACAATGAGGTGTAGTAATTCAGTTAGATATACAGTACTTGCAATTAAAGATTACTGACAACAGTATATCTAGTTACTTAGATACAATACTTGCAATTAATGGTTACTAGCAACAGTAAATCTAACTACAAAGAGATAGAACTTGCATTTAGTGATTACTGTTAATGGTATCAATTCGGTGCACAAAGAGATCAGGTATAGGTAGTTCGTTTTAGTGTAGTATACTTGCTGTGGTCAAGGAGAGAAATGTACGTTGAAAGGGAGCAAGCTCAACTTTGCAGGAGCTCAAGCTACTCGGATTCTTGGTAGATTTGCAACGGCAGCTTTCCTGTTATCATGATTTTGCTTGTGAGATGGCTGGATGCTAGATGGCTGTCGTTAGAAGTGGTTGCTGTTCAGGATGTTGTAAACTCTGCCTGTCGTGCCCCGCCTAAGGGCCACGCCAAAGGGCCCTCTTGCGAGGCCCTCAGGCGCGGGCCCGCAAGGCGCGGGCACGCCTGCCGGCGGCTCTTTTTAAATGCTGGCTCTGGTTCCTCCCACAGCCCGGATAGGGCTGGAGTGCAGAGCGGGAAAAGCCGGTTGCTCAACCCCGACTGGGGAGCCTCGGAGATGGCCGCGGTTGAGGAGAGGCTGATTTTCAGCCGGCGGCTCTTTTTAAATGCTGGCTCTGGTTCCTCCCACAGCCCGGATAGGGCTGGAGTGCAGAGCGGGAAAAGCCGGTTGCTCAACCCCGACTGGGGAGCCTCGGAGATGGCCGCGGTTGAGGAGAGGTGATTTTCAGCCGGCGGCTCTTTTTAAATGCTGGCTCTGGTTCCTCCCACCAGCCCGGATAGGGCTGGAGTGCAGAGCGGGGAAAGCCGGTTGCTCAACCCGACTGGTGAGCCTCGGAGATGGCCGCGGTTGAGGAGAGGCTGATTTTCAGCCGGCGGCTCTTTTTAAATGCTGGCTCTGGTTCCTCCCACAGCCCGGATAGGGCTGGAGTGCTCAGCGGGAAAAGACGGTTGATCAACCCCGATGGGGAGCCTCGGAGATGGGCCGCGGTTGAGGAGAGGCTGATTTTCAGCCGGCGGCTCTTTTTAAATGCTGGCTCTGGTTCCTCCCACAGCCCGGATAGGGCTGGAGTGCAGAGCGGGGGAAAAGCCGGTTGCTCAACCCCGACTGGGGAGCCTCGGAGATGGCCCGCGGTTGAGGGAGAGGCTGATTTTCAGCCGGCGGCTCTTTTTAAATGCTGGCTCGGGTTCCTCCCACAGCCCGGATAGGGCTGGAGTGCAGAGCGGGAAAAGCCGGTTGCTCAACCCCGAACTGGGGAGCCTCGGAGATGGCCGCGGTGAGGAGAGGCTGATTTTCAGCGGCAGGCTCTTTTTAAATGCTGGCTCTGGTTCCTCCCACAGCCCGGATAGGGCTGGAGTGCAGAGCGGGGGAAAAGCCGGTTTGCTCAACCCCGACTGGGGAGCCTCGGAGATGGTGGAGAGGCTGATTTTCAGCCGGCGGCTCTTTTTAAATGCTGGCTCTGGTTCCTCCCACAGCCCGGATAGGGCTGGAGTGCAGAGCGGGAAAAGCCGGTTTGCTCAACCCGACTGGGGAGCCTCGGAGATGGCCGCGGTTGAGGAGAGGCTGATTTTCAGCCGGCGGCTCTTTTAAATGCTGGCTCTGGTTCCTCCCACAGCCCGGATAGGGCTGGAGTGCAGAGCGGGAAAGCCGGTTGCTCAACCCCGACTGGGGAGCCTCGGAGATGGCCGCGGTTGAGAGAGGTGATTTTCAGCCGGCGGCTCTTTTTAAATGCTGGCTCTGGTTCCTCCCACAGCCCGGGATAGGGCTGGAGTGCAGAGCGGAAAAGCCGGTTGCTCTCAACCCCGACTGGGGAGCCTCGGAGATGGCCGCGGTTGAGGAGAGGCTGATTTTCAGCCGGCGGCTCTTTTTAAATGCTGGCTCTGGTTCCTCCCACAGCCCGGATAGGGCTGGAGTGCAGAGCGGGAAAAGCCGGTTGCTCAACCCCGACTGGGGAGCCTCGGAGATGGCCGCGGTTGAGGAGAGGCTGATTTTCAGCCGGCGGCTCTTTTTAAATGCTGGCTCTGGTTCCTCCCACAGCCCGGATAGGGCTGGAGTGCAGAGCGGGAAAAGCCGGTTGCTCAACCCCGACTGGGGAGCCTCGGAGATGGCCGCGGTTGAGGAGAGGCTGATTTTCAGCCGGCGGCTCTTTTTAAATGCTGGCTCTGGTTCCTCCCACAGCCCGGATAGGGCTGGAGTGCAGAGCGGGAAAAGCCGGTTGCTCAACCCCGACTGGGGAGCCTCGGAGATGGCCGCGGTTGAGGAGAGGCTGATTTTCAGCCGGCGGCTCTTTTAAATGCTGGCTCTGGTTCCTCCCACAGCCCGGATAGGGCTGGAGTGCAGAGCGGGAAAAGCCGGTTGCTCAACCCCGACTGGGGAGCCTCGGAGATGGCCGCGGTTGAGGAGAGGCTGATTTTCAGCCGGCGGCTCTTTTTAAATGCTGGCTCTGGTTCCTCCCACAGCCCTATAGTGCCTATAGTGAGCTACCTTTACAGTCCTGTTTCATGATTTTCTGTACTATCACTGCCATTACCTACGTCCAGTATTCCATATGTAGATTCACTATCACTGTCACTGTCTACCTCTAAATCCAAATTGCCGTAGACGGGGTGATCCATAGTTGTATAAGTCACTTTTTAGTACATGACAACTCATCAATTTCTTTTATAGTCTCTAGTTTAGTTCTGGAGCCTGGGTTAAGTTGCCCTTTTCCATAGTCCTCCCTTTGGTTCTGCTCAGAATCACATTCTTCATAAAAGGGCATTTCATGGCGCAAATCTCCAGTACTGGGAACACTTCATAACTTAAGGACTGCAATGGTGTTTGTGGTCTTAGTCATATATGCAGCACAACACTTCATAAAACAGGGAAGACATATTCCTAGGAGTAGGAGGGCTACTAGGAAGCCAAAGAGGCCTGTCAGTACGGCTTTTATAGGACCTGACAGGTCATTCCACATATTTTCAAACCAGGGCCATACAGAATCAGAAGTTCCTTCAATATTATCTTTGGAGAAATGAGTTTATTTTCTCACCTGATCTAGGATACCAGAGACCACCTTGCTCTGAGAATCAATAAAAGTACAGCAATGATCATGTACAATATTACACACGCCTCCTTCCTTGGCTAATAAATAATCCAAGGCCATTCTGTTTTGGGCAGAGTGAGCAGTTAGTTTGTCTACAGTACCTTGCATGACACTGAGAGCATTAGTCAAATCCTGAGCTGTTACTTCTATTAGGGCATAGATTCGCAATAATTGTTCATCATAACGTGCTGTAGGACGTATGGCACCAAAGGTACTAAGCCAAACTGTTCCAGTGAAGGTGCTTACTTCTTGTTGAGTGAGCATAGTTGTATCATCTAGCAATTTTCTTGCTGCACGTATATCTGCACTATAGCCATCTGCAGCTCTGCGATGTCGGCTAGAAGGCACTCCAAGTAAAGTTTCATAAGGGACCAGTTTCCCTGGCAGGTCAAGGGTAGCTATGTAGCAATTGCCAGACCAATCAGCAGGCAATCGGACATAGGCTAAAGTTTCACACACAAAGTAATGGCCTACCAAGGCAAGTAGTCCATCAGGCCAAATTTTATAATCTTTAGGTTCAGTAAGCAAAATTTCAGTTCCAGGCCAAATATCCCTTAACCATGGATGATAGTATCCTAAATAGGGATATACATAATTATCAACATAACCATATACCGAACCATCTTTGCTTTTCTGCAATCTGTACTTCCCATATATTGGTAGCCCATCCTGGTCATGACACTGTAATTCATACTGGTTAAGACGAGTTTTAGGATCAATGACAGCATTAACTACCCTTAAACTAGAGTGAGGCCGTATAGAACTCACTGTAGGACTGTTCACTACTAAATACACATGATTATTAGTCATAACAGTCTGACAACTAGATAGAGGGGTTTCACCCACAGGGTGAGCTCCCTCTCGCTGAAAACAAATAGGAGGGTTGGTTACTGGCTGAGGACTGATAATTTTTGGAGCAGGGGTTGCTACATCTGGCCATGTAAAAGTAAGATTGAATAAGGTTTCATTCACAGACAACTCCTTTAGTTCTTGCAAGGAAATAGGTCGAGGTCTAGGCAAAAACCCAAATTGCGTAGCTGCTGGGTGAGGTAAGCACACTGCGCAACTGGAAATGTTAAAACGCTGAACTAAGGAATAAATGGGAGAATGAAAGAGAATGAGAATGAAACACATTATAAAAACCACTATGTTTTGCCCAAGGAGCATGCGGATCATACTCAGGAACTGTATGATCAGGAACAGTATGATCTTGGACCACTGAAGGAGTAGGGGCAAGGTTGAAAGTCTGAAGCAATTCATCTACTATTGCCTGTTGCTTAGGCCCTATTGTTGGTATGTCCTTCCTTTTTGCAGCTTACGAAACAGGGTGCTCAGGCATCGCGACCACCTCCAGAAGTGGAACCTGGAGGCTGGGTGCTTATCAAGGATCCGGCACCGAAGTCTGCTCTGGCAGCGAGATTTCTGCGACCATTCCAAGTGTTGCTGTTGAACCCTTATCTCAGGGCCTTCCCAAATGAGAGATATTTATTTATTTAGCTTTCTTATATACTGCGCTCTTTGGGATCAGTGCGGTTTACATCTAACAAAACTGAACAGTGCAGGAGCTCTGCACTGAACTTACAATAAAACATAGTTTTAACAGGGTAACTGTATACAAGCAATTTAACTGTGCAGTGCAGGAGGTCTGAACTGCAATGAACTTACAAAGAAACATTGGGATATGCAGAGATTTTAACAGGGTAACTATATACAAGTAGATTAACATCATATATCATGGCATAAATCATCTAAGTACAAATTGGCTTATCAGGGGTCTTGATGAAATTGAGGAGAATGTGTTGTTACTTGTCAGGGGGCTCAGGGTCTGGCAGGCTTGGATTCAGAATTACGTGGTTGTTTTTCGAGGGTTGTCTGTATAGGTCGTCGCACATGGTTTGATGTAGAGGGTGTCCCTGATCCATGTAGTACTGTAGGAACAGGTGGTGTTTAAGTGCTTTCCTAAATTGGGTGATGTCCTTGATGGATCTGATATAGGATGGTAGGGCGTTCCAGCATGTAGGGGCATAAAGCAAGAAGGCTCTTGAACTGGTTGCTTGTGAACATTTTGTGATCTGTCTAGGGAGGATCAAAGTATTGATAGCGGTTGACCTTCTAACTCTGTTGGGGGATGTAGGCTGAATGAGATCTATGACTGATGAAGAGGAGCATTTGTTTATGGCTTTGAAAGACAGTGTCAGCACCTTGAACGCAATCCTGTTTTGGACTGGAAGCCAATGAAGGTTTTTTAAGATTGGTGTTATATGTTCCTTCCTTGATGCCCCTTGCAAAATTCTGGCGGCTGCATTCATGGCTAGTTGCAGCGGGTTTATGGTGGTTTTTGGGAGGCCATGTAATATGGCGTTCGCGTAATCAAAATGCGGGGTCACTAAAGCTTGGTAGACTGTCCGAAAATCTTCTGGTTCCAGCAGTTGTCTGAGGTGGCGAAGTGTTCTGATTTTGTTGTATATTGCCTTAACCATATTGCTTATCTGGTCCTTCATGTTGAGATGTTGGTCAAGGATAACTCCGAGGTATCGGATTGAAGGATTGCTTAGGAGTTCCGCATCCCTGACCTTCAGGGAGCTAGGTGGTATGAAAGTTTTATTTTTTGTGAGGAAAAGGACCTCTGTTTTCTTAAAATTTATTCTTAGTTTCTGCGCGAGTAGCCAGTCTGTAACAGCATCGAAACAGGCAGAGAGGGGTGTGAAGTCTGGTTTGTCTAACAGGAAAAGCATGTAGAGGAGAACATCATCGGCATAAATTAGACAGTTAATGTTGAAGGAATGGATTAGATTACATAGGGGCTGCATGTAAATGTTAAATAGTAGGGCTGAAAGTGATGATCCCTGAGGCACGCCTTTTTCTTGTAGGAAAGGTGCAGAGGTGGAGGGGCCGGCGCGCACATGTTGCCATCGATCTGTTAGATATGATGCACACCATGTAAGGGCGTTACCCTGGATGCCCTTCTCACTGAGGCGGGAGAGAAGTATTTCGTGACATACAGTGTCAAAGGCAGCTGCAATGTCCAGGAAGACAAGTGCGAAATCTTGTTTAATGTTGTCCAATCCCATGATAAGGGTGTTGAATAATGTGGTTAGGAGTGTTTCAACCCCATGCAATTCACGAAAGCCATGCTGGCAGGGGTCAAGGGGTGCACTTGTCTCAATATGATGTTGAAGTTGCTGTTGTACAACCTTCTCAATGATTTTTGCCAAGAGTGGGATACTTGATATTGGCCTGTATGAATCCATCCGTGCAGGGTCCAGTTTACTATTTTTTAGTAATGGTCTTATTGCTGTCTGCTTCAGGCTTTTGGGGAATGCCCCCGTTGAAAAGGAGAGTCCCAAGAGACTGGAGAGAAAAGGGCTACGTTCGGTCTGCAGGGATTTTATCCAGAATGCTGGACATGGGTCATTGGGTGCTGTGGTGGTGTTTATGGAGGAGATGATATCTTGTATGTTTCTTTCCGATGGGGTAAATGCAGTGATGGTTTGTATGGTGGTACTTGTAGTATGTTGTAGTATTGTTGGAGGTGAGTTAGCAGTGGTAGGTGTGTTGGATTGGCTTAACTTGGCATGCAGGAAGTCGGCATATTCTTGGGGGTCAGGGAGGTTTGGTTGTGTGGGCGCAGGCTCCTTTGATAAGGTCTTAACTAGGCTGAATAGCTTGTGTGGTTTGTTTAGTGAACGTTGTAGTATCTCCGCATGATATTGTTTCATTCGTGTTGTTACATCAGCTCGGTGTCTTTTCAAGTGTATGTTGTATAATTCCAGCTTCTTGGGTGATCGAGATCGCCGCCATGTTCTTTCGAGTTTTCTGAGTTTAAGAAGAGATGTTCGGAGTTCTGGGGAGAACCAGGGTGCATTTCTCTTTCTTCTTGTTACCTTCTTGGTGATAGGTAGTTTGACTGTAGCGTCAAGGCATACATTCCATGAGTTGATCATTTCATCAAGGTCTTGAGCTATGGGGTTTTGGAGCGGCTGAATTCTCTCCATAATGACCTCTGTATTAAATTGCCGGAACCGTTTTGAGAAAGAAACAGTGGATTCATTTGAGGCATGGCTTTTGGTTTGTAATAGATGTGATGGAATCTGGAAAATTATAAGGCTGTGGTCAGACCAAGGTACAGGGCTTATGGTGAGGTCAAGCTTGTACATGGCATTGATTATATCTTTAGGGGCGAATATCAGGTCCAGTTTGTTACCTTTTACGTGTATAGGGGCATTTACTAGTTGGACATAGCCTAACTCCGTGAGCGCCTCAGTGAAGGCTTCTGCGTGATTATCCTTAAGAGCGGGGAGGTTGAAATCTCCCATCACCCAGTTCAGAGCACGAGGATTCTGGGGGTTTCCAGCAATGTCTATAATGATATGTACAAGAGTTAACATAGTATCAGCAACGCAAGCATCATAACAAGGAGAACAAATAAGTAAATCATCTACATACTGTATTAACTCAGATTTGTCCAATGCCAAGTCCTGCAAAGCAGCTTTAAAGGCCTGTGAAAAATAAGCAGGACTCTCGGTGTACCCTTGAGAAAGGGTAGTCCATGTATATTGACGCCCTTCATACGTAAAAGCCAGTAAATACCTAGACTCCTCCCCTACTGGTATGGAATAGTAGGCGGAGATTAAATCTATAACTGAAAAGTGGGTGGAGCCACATGGTATACGAGTCCAAATGTCATGAGGATTGGGTATGAGGGGAAAAACTGGTAAAACAATATGATTAATAGCTCTCAAATCTTGCACAAATCTGTAAGACTTACCATCAGCCTTCAGCACAGATAAAATAGGAGTACTGCAAGGAGAAGAAGTGGGTATCAACACATCCTGGGCTAGCAGGTTTTCAATCACTGGCCATATTCCGGCCACTGAAACAGCAGGCAGAGGGTACTGACCTACATATGGCAGTGGAGCTCCCGGCCGTACTTCTGTCTTGACTGGAGAAATGTTGAGATGTCCAATATCATTACCTGGCACAGCCCACAAGCTTGAAGGAAGGGTGTTCAAGGGTGGAGTGGTCACCGCAGTTGGAGTTGCAGCTACAAGCTGTTGGACTTGCAGGGGACACAAGGTACAAGTCAAAGTGCCAGTTTCCTAGCTGATAACAGTCTTGCTTCTGGAGAGAAAATCTCGGCCAAGCAAATTGACAGGCAAAGTAGGGCCAACCAGGAAATCTGTATGATACAATTTCCCTTCCACTAGAAGCGGCACCTCAGACAATTTTTTGTACATTATAGTTTTCCCCTCAATTCCTTCACAAGGGACTTTAGGAGCAGTAGGCAGTGCCTCAAACAGAGGAGGAGGTAACTGTGATAGTGCTATGGCAGATGTGGAGGCACCTGTATCTAACAAGAAGAGCAATTCATACCCCAAAATAGTAACGTGTATTTCTCCCTGTGTATTGGGGCACACAACCAAGCCTAGTCAGTCCTCACTATAGTCCAAGTCAGTTTCTGCATAATATTGGGTCATGACTGAAGGCTGGTAGGAGTAAAAGCAGGGTATGGAGCATGTGAATAACTGGCTCCTACAGCATCCTGACGTACCTCAGATTGGGGAGGGTCGCTCCTTGGCATAGTACAGTCTCTTACCATATGCCCCATCCTTCCACACCTAAAACAGGCACGAACTCCTTGCTGCCCCCCCATATGGCCACGACCTCTACCCTTAAAGGGTACAGTGCCTCTGCCACCTCTGGCTCTGCCTTACCCCCTGAAATTGGATTCATAACTTGCTACTTGGAGATTTAAAAGTTTTTGACGTTGTTGGTCCTCTTTACCTTTATCAGCGTCCTTCTACTTCTGGATCCGCTTCTCTGCATGCAAGGCAGCTTCCAAGATCTCCTGTGCAGACTTAGTAGACCATCCAAGCAAAGCATTTTCAAGAATAGCTTTTATTTCTGACTGCAGTCCATTCACAAAAATTGAGGCAAATCCTTCCATTTCACCATTCTGAGGAGAACAATCTCGGAATGCTAGGCAACAACGAGTATGAAACTGAGCAACAGTTTCATCCCTACCCTGCCTCAGGTCTAATAGCTTGGACAAATCTTTTACAGGATTACATTTCTTTTCAATAGCTTTTAACAAATTATTCCGGTCCTCCCGGAAGGCAATCATTTGATTATCATCAGAGGCATTAATAACAAGATCTGCACGGGGCCACTCCCATGCTGCATTATCCCGCAGTTGGGGGTGGGTGACTGCCCTCAAATATATAGGATTTATAAAAGAAGACTGACTTCAGTAAATGTTGCAAATCTACCCATGAGGGGTCATAAGTAGTTATTAGCTGATGCCTATAATCCACAAACTGACCAGGTTTTTCTCAGGAGTCAGGGCAAGATCTAACCAAATTAAAAACTTCAGCTGGGGACCAATGAGATGCTAAAGTTACTAAACCACCATCCCCCCTGATCTTGGTGGGATGCCGGAGCTGCAGCATTGTTCCTAGTTAATAATACAGCCAATGCAGTGAATTCCTCCTCATAAGCCAGAGGAGCCGAAGCAACAGTACTCGGATCACAGTTTTTCAACTTTTCACTGTCAGAACTACCAGTCTTAATGTCAGCTTCTATCTGTTTAGTCAAAACACATATTTGTTCCTCTATTCTAAATACTTGATCTTTAAATTTTTCAAACACAGAAGTGGTGGCCTTTTGGGCTTTCTCTGCAGCCTTAGCTTGCCACCACCCATATACAACCCATTCATGACTGGTATGAGGTCACCCCAAATCATCAAAGGCCATCTCATACTGTAACCACCTCAATTTGTCCTCCTGAAACGTTCCACCAAGTGGGAACTGCAAATTAGGGTTACTGGCAGTCAATGAATGCCAACAGCCAACATAATCTAGGGCGCTATCACCAAACCTGCGCCTCATTTCATAATTTGGGCTTCCTTTTTTCAGCCCTATCTCATGAGCTTTCTCGCCCCACTCATCTAATTGAGTTTTCTGTTTAATTTTACCGGCCTTATTGCCCATTGTAATTACAACACACGACAGACACCTGCCAATCAATACTCACAACAAAACTGCCCGTGTCCTTTCCGCTTTTTCGTTCCTGCTTGAAGGACAGATAATCCGAATCATGGCACAACTGTTGAACCCTTCTCTCAGAGCCTGCCCTCCTTCAATAAACCTGGATTCTTTTAGATAATTATCTGAAACCTTCTAACAGGAAGGAAAAGAACAAGAGACACAATTATTTAGTTATTTTTCCAGAGCTCTGCAAGGAAGGATCAGGGGGCCAAAGTAGGCCTTTCCATCTGATTTCCTTCAAAGATTTCTTAGCCAGAGATCCGGCTTTTATTGAGGATTATCAGCTGACACAGTTAATTTTTAATTAACATCTGGTAATATTCATATTACAAAATTACAAATCTAAAATAGAATCTGCTGATATCTTTGCCAAGCAACATGGGAAAGCAGAAGTTACAAGGTCATGACTATATTCGCCAGACACAACAGGTGTTGCTACAATTCTTCCATCAAACAAAAGCTGATTAGTTACTCTTATATTTGCTGGATTTTTGTTATTTATTCAAGCTTTGTTTAATTTCCAGGTATATGTTGACCTAAGGTCTGATTCTCGGAAAGTTCATGCTGACCTAGTTACTAATTTTCAACCTATCATCTTGCAGAAATAAGGGGAAGCACTGTCTGTAATCATTAAGTTTTTTTTTTAATTTTATCTTTATTCTTTATATATAAACATGTAACAAACACATGATTAAAGCAATACAATAAAGTCCACATCAAGAGGAGTTCTGCCCTGGCACAATTCCAAAATAACTAAGTAAATCTAAATAAAAAGAAAAATCATCATAACAACACACATAAAGAACAAGCATTGAAGAAACCTGATTGGATTCCCAAACATTATATAAACCCTTAAATACTAGGTCAAGAAGTAAGCATTCTCATACATTTTCCTTATTTAACAAAAATGCCTCCAGTTGTTCAAGCTCAAGAAAAACATATTTAGCAGATTGAAATATAATAATACATTTACATGGATATTTTAATAAAAAAGAAGCCCCCAGAGCAACAACTCTAGGCTTTAACAAAAGAAAAGCCTTCCTCCGCTTTTGAGTAGATCTACACACATCCGGAAAAATCTGAATAGGATACCCACAGAAATTTTGATCTTTTTTAGCAAAGTATAACCGCAAAATCAAATTCTTATCCACCAAAGATAAAAAGGAAACAATCAGTGTAGCCCTATGTGGGATAACATCCAAGGAAGACTCCAAAAAGTCAGAAACATTTAAGGATTCTGTTAAAGGAGAAATCCCTTTAGGTGAAGAAGCAGCCTCCGTAGTGGTCAATTTAGGTACATAATACACAGAGGAAAGTTTTATTGTCTCTGGATCGTCCAGTAACAAAACTTCCCTGAAGTACTTAGACAATAAAATATTAGGAGAAAGATAACGCGTACAGGGAAAATTTTAAAAAACGTAGATTTTTTGATCGAGCTGAATTTTCCAAATACTCTAATTGATAATGTATCGTAAGCCTATCCCTAATAGAAGATGACATAGCAGCCTGAGCCACGGAGACCTGCCCTTCTAATTTATTTAGAGATACAGAACATTTATCAAAAATAACCTCATGGTCTTCAAGTTTCTGAACTACATCTTTAGAAAATTGCGTAATCTGAGAGAAAGAGGACTGCAACGAAAACTCAATGCGTGCCACTACCTCCCAGACATCGCGAAGAGAAACATCAGAAGGAGGACTAACTGACGCAGCAGAAGCTTTCGAAGACCCAAAGTCCAAAATTGCTGGTAACTTTGACTTCTCTTTAATTACCTCAGGTGGCAAATAAGCAGAAGAGGCATCTAATAAAGATATAGAATGCACCCCCAACACAGGAACTACTTCCGGGGGGGGGGGGGGGGAGGTCAGTCTTCAAAGTCACCTCCTGACCGGAGAGGGAAACTCCCAGCGCATTCGAAGAGACATCAGAGGGAGTACTCACGGAAAGGGCTGAAGTATCCACAACAGATGGATCAGTCTGGGCACTTACCACATGACGCTCCATTGGGCCAGAAACCTTCACTGCTTTAGCACCCAACGACGGAAAGATCTTCTTTCGTCTTCTGCCCATAAGTTTGCACTAACTCCTAGCTCCGAAGGGGCTCCAAAGGGGTGGACCTGCCCCTTTGGTCACGCCCCTTCGGGCACGCGACCACGGGTGCGCGCCCGTGGGTTGCATTCCGTGATGACCCGTGGATCTTATAGCCGCCTCAGGAGGGGAAGGGATGTTAATCAGCTGATCCTCCGCCACAGCACGGCACACAGGACGCCAATCAGCACAGCAGCAACACTCCCACCGCACTGCGATTAACCGCGGATCTTATAGCCGCCTCAGTGTTGCTGCTGTGCTGATTGGCGTCATGTGTGCCGTGCTGTGGAGGAGGATCAGCTGATTACCATCCCTTCCCCCCCTGAGGCGGCTATAAGATCCGCGGGTCATCGCAGTGCGGTGGGAGTGTTGTAATCATTAAGTTTTAGAGAAGTTGGCCTGTGACCCAATAACTATGTACACAGCTCTGTTAGCTAATATCTGATGCAATTGCTAACAGTAACCCTTGCAGAAGAACAATCTAGTAGAGAAAAAATCTTTAATATTGCAGTTTAACTTGTGAATTACAATAAGCATATATTTTGCCTATAGCGAGCTACCTTTACAGTCCTGTTTCATGATTTTCTGTACTATCGCTGCCAGTACCTGCATCCAGTATTCCATATGTAGATTCACTATCACTGTCACTGTCTACCTCTAAATCCAAATTGCCGTAGACAAGGTGATCCATAGTTGTATAAGTCACTTTAGTACATGACAACTCATCAATTTCTTTTATAGTCTCTAGTTTAGTTCTGGAGCCTAGGTTAAGTCGCCCTTTTCCACAATAGCAATTCTATGGATAGCAATAAAATACAATTATGGACCAGAAATCCATTGGTTTCTCTGTGCAAATTTTTATCTAGTCAGCTACAGCTTGAACATTTTTGGGGAGAAGGCACGATCAGAGTAGTTACAGCAATGGGCTAGGAGCCAGCGAAGCCATAGTTCAAATCCTCCTTCTTCCACTAAGGTTCCTTCTGATCTTGGGCAAGTCTTTTCATCTCCAATTGCTTTAGATACCCAGCTAGACTGTAAGTTCTGAATATGTCCAAAAGCACTATAAGCAATATAGCATGTGGGTGTATAACCATTATAATAGGTGGATTGTAGGGCAGCCTAGAAACAAGTTCAAATTTTTCTGTGTTTGTACTCTTCCATATAATGCATCACAGCACAGGCCTTCTTACAGTTCCCTAGCACTTGCCTCAGGCATATAGATAGGCCATGTGGTCTTTTTCTGTCGTCATATTTCTATGTTTCTATATATACATACATATATATATATATCTCAGGGTGCATTGTCTCATGAGTTTGTGTATAGTTTTAACTCAGACTTGGTAACCGGACTTCTGTTTCTTGTCCATAGTTCCATGGCCTTGAGCCCTGGGGAGGAGATCCTGTCTATATTAAAGACACTGCCAGTCAATCTGCAGGAACTTAGGGAGGAAGAGGCAGTCCTGCCCCCTGAGGACGGTGAGTAATGCCAGGAGGAAAGAATGGTGGTGGTAAGCAGAGCACAGGATAATTGGAATGAACTCTTGGAAATGGAAAGGTATACAGAGTCCTATATTCAGTGAATTCACTAAAGCAGCAGTAAACTTGGTACAGACAAATGGCCTCCACTCTGGCCGACATGATCATGAGGAAGGACCTCCTTGAGTTAGGCCACTATTATTAAAGGACAAAGAACTGACTGGGCCCTTGGGAAGTGATTTTGAAAATTTGTAAATCCCTGAGTCAATCTGTCCCACAATGATTTAAGCATATAGGGCCCGATATTCAAAGGCAGTTACATGGTGTCGGGGAAAGCCTCTGATGCCATCAAAATACTGTCGGGGCGCATATGCAAATTAGCCACATGGTGCCCCGGTTCTCTGGGAGAGCATGCCAAACATACGCCTATTTCTGTGCACATGTTTGGCTTGCTCTCCCAGTTTAACACTATTTGCATCACAATTTAACACATGGCTAATTTGCATATGCACCCCTTTCTGCATGTCGGCTCTGAAGTCGCATGCTATTGGTATGCTGCATAGAGGTGTACAGAGTTAATAGTGTGCAACTTCAGTGCCGGCTTTCTGCATAGGCCCGTATGTGCATGTGCTGGAATGCTATTTTGTGCATAAACATCAATATTATGCACAGAAATATTATATTCCTGTGCGGATATCCAGTTTAGTCCTCCACAATCGGGTAGTGCACCTTCTACTGCAGCCTGGAGACTGGACCAATCAAATCTTCTGTAGTACATATCCAGCAGGAGCTCCCAGAAGCCCCCCAGTGTGTCCAGTCTCTTGCAGCTTGAAGACGTCTGTGCCCTTGCTGGGCACACTGAGTGACTCTTGAAGGAGCAACACTTGTTAGTTAGTCTTTTAGGGTTTGTTTTTGGGACAATTATTTGCTATTTATTTAATAGCTAGTTGTATCTTTAAAAGGAAAGTGGAAGAAACATGCCTCTCTAGTGCTTTGGCACAGGAGACTCGGGAGGAAGTCAGACCTGCGGGCTCCTGTCTTCTTGCCTGGCTAATTTTATCAGCCTTGGGTGAGCTTCCCCTTGACTGTACGGGGAAAAGCCATACCTGATACAGCAGTGGCTGACACTGTGTGAAGTTGGCTGTGTCCTTGCTGTTCCTGAGCTGGTAGGAGTTTTCATTTTATGTCTGTATTTGTGAGCAGTGCTCTCTTGTCAGAGCTGCCAGCGTTCTGTAGGCTCTCCTGAGCCCATTTGGCAATTTTTCCTAAATTTGATCGTTTGCCCTGTATCTGAGGGTCGTTTTCTTTCTTTTACATATTATTTATTTGTCTTTGTATTTTCGCGCCGTTTTTTACCGCGGGTGAAAAAGTGCGGCGGCCATTTTGGATTTATAAACTGTGCTTTTAGAAGCACTTTTGGTCACTTGTGCACAGGTCCCCCTGGGGTTTTTGGGGTTCCTTTTGCTGGCGATTTTGCTCAGGGCACCCCTGGGAGTCTGGGGAGTGTGTTTGTTTCTTGCAAAAAAAAAAAAAAAAACTTATTATTCAACCGGGACTGATTTGCATGAGATTGCCCCTGTGGTGTGGGCTTTTCTGTGCCGGTTCCCTTCTATCCCGCTGGGCAGAGGTGGTCTTGGGATGGCTTCCAAACCCCAATGTGTGATTTGTGGGTCCCGCAGAGCGGCAGGGACTGACTCTGGCATCTGCAGGGGCTGCGCTGCAGTGCCTGCAGAGCTGGAACACTCTGTGCATGTCCAGGAGCAGGCTACCCCTGGGGATGCTTCTACTTCAGGGGACAGTGTCCTTTCTCCGAGCATCCCTCAGTCTGGGTCGGTTCCACCGGCCAGTGGGTCGGTGGCTGCGCTCCAGCAGGGGGCTATAGTTGTCCCACCTATGGAATTCTCCCCTGATTTTGTTCTCCTCATGCATCAGGCTTTCCACTTGAGCAGGTCCGGTCAGTGGCTGGAGGTTGGGCCCCCCTCTCTCCCCTCGGGGGTCACTGGGGTGGCTCAGCGCTCCTCTCCACCCGGGGTCAAGCGGCTCCGGTTGGGGGAACAGGAGCAGGACGCCCTGGGGCTTCTGGAGTCCGAGGCGGAGGGCGATCCTGAGACTGAAGCGGAGGAATTGGAGGATGGGGAAATCCCCGAGCCGGAGGATCAGGCTCGGATCATTCGGGTGTTTCGGAAGGACGAGCTGGTTCCTCTGGTTACGGAGTCCCTTCAGGCACTTAACCTTTCGGCAGTGCGGTCCCTGGAGGAAGAGGGTCTGGAGGATCCTCTCATTCAGGCCGTCAGGGTTGCCCAGGTGGTTTTTCCCATCCACCGCGTGGTGGAACAGATGATACAGGCGGAGTGGGAGCACCCGGAATCCGGTTTGAAGGGGATTCGGACCATGAATCGGCTTTATCCCCTCGCCGACAAGGATAGGGACTTGTTTAAGTCTCCGCGAGTGGATGCGGTGGTTTCCGCGGTGACCAAGAAAACCACCATCCCGGTTGAGGGGGCGGCGGCCCTCAAGGACGGGCAGGATAAGAAGATTGATAATTTGCTGAAGCTAACCTTCGATACGGATGCCGTGTCATTGCAAGCCTCTATTTGCGGGGCTTGGGTGGCTCGGGCGTGTCTGCGGTGGTCGCAGCGCTTGCGCTCGAGCCCCGGCTTAGACCAGCAAGGCCTGTTGGAGGTTACCCGGCTGGAGTCCGGCTCGGCCTACTTGGCGGATCTGTTTTATGATTTAATCCGCGCATTGGCTAATAGTATGGCGTCCGCGGTGGCAGCGCGCCGGTCCCTATGGTTGCGCAACTGGGCGGCTGATGGTTCTTCCAAGTCCCGCCTCAGTAAACTGCCCTTTAAGGGCAGATTGTTATTTGGGGAGGCTCTCGAGAAACTGGTAAAGGAGCTCGGGGAGTCCAAGGGGGGCCGGCTTCCGGAGGATAGGCCAAGGGCCAACAGGTCCTCCACCTCGGCGCAGGGGTCCTTTCGGGATCAGCGCAGGTTTCGGTCCTCCCGCCTGTGGGCCTCGCAGCGGGGCCGGTTTGGAGCCCGTAATCAGGGATTTCGTGGTTTCAGAGGGGCCGGCAGAGGCTTCTCCGGAGCCGCCTCTCCCTCGGCGTCTTCCTTTGGGCGCAAGCCGCAATGACGCGAGGCGGGCTCTGGAGGGAGGCCCGATTATCGGGGGTCGTTTGCACGACTTTCTTCCGTCTTGGGCCCAAATTACGTCAGATCGCTGGGTGCTACAGATTATAGAAGAGGGTTATGCTCTAGAATTTGCATCCCCGCTTCCGGATGCCTTTGTTCTGTCGCCCAGCAGGGGCGAACAAAAGACGCGGGACATCCGCGTGACCCTGGCTCGGTTGTTAGCACTGGGAGCGGTGGTCCCAGTTCCTCTCTTGGAAAGAGGCGCCGGTCGTTACTCCATCTATTTTGTGGTCCCCAAAAAGGGCGATTCTCTGCGTCCGATCTTGGATCTCAAAGGCGTCAATCGCGCGCTCAGGGTACCGCACTTCTGTATGGAAACTCTGCGGTCAGTCATTGTAGCAGTACGACAGGGGGAGTTTTTGACGTCCCTCGATCTTACAGAGGCCTATTTGCACATCCCGATACATCCATCTCATCAGCGGTTTCTCCGCTTTGCGTTTCCGTGGGGCCACTTCCAGTTCCGGGCCATGCCGTTCGGCTTAGCCACGGCTCCGCGCACCTTCACAAAGGTGATGGTGGTCGTTGCGGCGGCCTTGCGCAAGGAGGGCATCTTGGTCCATCCATATCTCGACGACTGGTTGATTCGGGCAAAGTCCAGTCGGGAGTGCTTGCGAGTCACGAGCAGGGTAGTGGCTCTGCTGCGGTCTCTCGGCTGGGTGGTGAACGAACGAAAAAGTTGTCTGCGTCCCACGCAGGACCTCGAGTATCTGGGGGTGCGCTTCGACACCGCCCGGGGGCTGGTGTGCCTCCCCGAGCGCCGCGTCCGGGCGTTGCGGGCTCTTGTCCGACTCTTTCGGGGCATGCCCGCTCCGTCGGCGTGGTGGTACCTGAGGCTTCTCGGAACAATGGCGGCGACCTTGGAGGTGGTACCGTGGGCGCGGTTCCACATGCGCCCGCTGCAGAGGGCGCTCCTTCGCCGGTGGTCCAACCAGTGCGACTCCTTGAACAAGAGACTGCCCTGCCCGAAGGCGGTGCGTCTTTCGCTCCGTTGGTGGCTCTCTCCCGAGAATCTGACGCGGGGGGTTCCCTTGGAGCCTCCTCTGTGGGTTCCCCTCACAACGGATGCGAGCTTAGCCGGTTGGGGAGCGCACTGCGAGACCCGCTTCACTCAGGGGGTGTGGTCCTCCCAGGAAGCGTCTTGGTCGATCAACCGTCTCGAGCTTCGGGCGGTGCGACTAGCACTATTGGCCCTGGAACCACTGGTCCGGGGTCGACCTGTCCGGGTCTGGTCGGACAATGCGGCCACGGTGGCTTACATCAATCGCCAAGGGGGCACAGGGAGTGTGGCCCTGGAAACAGAGGCGACAGCCTTGTTCAGTTGGGTGGAGACTCGTCTGCCGGCAATATCAGCGGCGCACATAGCGGGCGCGGAAAATGTCCAGGCCGACTTTCTTAGCAGAGTGCGAGTGGACCCCGGAGAGTGGGAGTTAAATCCACAGGTGTATGCGCAAATAGTGCGGCGGTGGGGTCCGCCCATCATGGATCTCATGGCGACCTTCCAGACGGCCAAGACGAGTCGCTTCTTCAGCAGACGGCGGGAGCGAATGTCCGAAGGGCTCGACGCTCTCATTCAGCCGTGGCCGACGTCCGGGCTTCTGTATGTCTTCCCTCCGTGGGCGCTGATCGGCCGGGTCGTCCAGCGCATCGAGGGTCATCAGGGCAGAGTGCTGCTGGTGGCTCCGGATTGGCCCCGGAGGCCCTGGTATGCCGAGCTAGTCAGACTTCGAGACGGCGTGCCTTGGCGCCTGCCCGCGCTGCCGGACCTTCTTCTTCAGGGCCCCCTGCGGATGCCCCAGGTGGCTCGATTCTCGCTTACGGTTTGGCCATTGAGAGGGCTCGGCTGAAAAAGAAGGGTTATTCGCCCGCGGTGATTTCCACCCTACTGCGGGCAAGAAAGTCATCCACTTCTCTTACTTATGTTCGAATCTGGAGGATTTTTGAGGACTGGTGCTCCCGGCGGGGAGTCCGGGCGGCGACGGTCTCTGTGCCCGTCGTGTTAAGCTTCCTTCAGGATGGGTTCGAGAAAGGCCTCGCGGCCAGTTCCCTGAAGGTTCAGTTGGCAGCGATCTCCTGCTATAGAGGCAAGGTTTTAGGCCGCATTCTCAGCGCTCATGCGGATGTGCGGCGTTTCTTGACCGCTGTTTTTCATTTGCGGCCTTCCCGCAGAGCACCGATTCCCCCGTGGGATTTGAATTTAGTCCTGCGGGCTCTGGTGCGGGAACCTTTTGAGCCCTTGCGGAGGGCGTCCCTGAAGGATCTCACTTTGAAGACGGTCTTTCTTGTAGCCATTTGCTCGGCTCGGCGCGTTTCGGATCTTCAGGCCTTGTCCTGCCGAGAGCCTTTCTTGTCGTTTTCCGCGGACCGGATTGTGATCCAGCCGGTGCCTTCTTTTCTTCCAAAGGTGGTGTCTCCCTTTCACTTGAATCAGGCAGTGTTTCTGCCGGTTCTTTCGGCGAACTCGGTCGAGTCGGTGGACAAGGGTCTTCACCGGCTTGATGTGGGTCGCCCGCTGCGTCGGTATTTGCAGTCTACGGAGTCCTTTCGTAAGACCGATCGGCTTTTTGTGCTCTTTGGGGGCGCTAGAAAAGGGGAGGCGGCGGCTAAGGTCTCCATTGCTAGATGGATCAAGGAAGCGATCGCATCTGCGTATCTGTTGCAGCAGCGGCCAGTTCCGGAGGGGCTTCGAGCTCATTCTACTCGAGCTCAGGCGACCTCTTGGGCGGAGCATTGCCTGGTTCCGCCAGCGGATATCTGTAGGGCGGCCACTTGGTCGTCTCTGCACGCTTTCAGCAGGCACTATCGCCTGGATGTATTAGCGGCTCGGGATTCCTGTTTTGGATCGGCGGTTCTGCGCGCCGGCTGGCAAGGTCCCGCCCGGTCTTAACTGCTCTGTTACATCCCGATTGTGGAGGACTAAACTGGATATCCGCACAGGAAATGGAAATTACACTAACCTGGTAATTGTAGTTCCTGTAGGATCCAGTTTAGTCCTCCTTCCCTCCCAACTCTCTGTGTAGTCTTGCGGCGCGCTGTTCCGAGCGGTTGACTGTAGGACGGTTCTTCGTCCCGTTCGGGTTCTGTTGACAGTCGTGCTTATCGCTATGGCTCTTCCCTTTCTTGGAGTTCAGTCAGCTCCCCAGATTTCTGTGAAGGGGAGCTCTGTGTAAATTGGAAGGCGTCAGTTTCGGCGCCAGGCGGTGTTCTGACTTCCTCGTTTGGGGAGGGAGTTGGTTATTACAGGGGGGGAAGATAAGGGTTTACTGATAATGTAATGATAATTTAATGATTATTTAATGTGTTGCTTCGTTAAGTATGCTTTGTTACTAGTACACTGGGGGGCTTCTGGGAGCTCCTGCTGGATATGTACTACAGAAGATTTGATTGGTCCAGTCTCCAGGCTGCAGTAGAAGGTGCACTACCCGATTGTGGAGGACTAAACTGGATCCTACAGGAACTACAATTACCAGGTTAGTGTAATTTCCATTTGTGCTGTCAGCAGTCCAGCACTTTGGGCTGCTGACATAACATCTTTCAGTGATACTTCTGTATAGAATAATACTGATATTAATACTCAAAATAGCATTTCAGTACACCATCACCTCAGCTTTTCATCCCCTGCCATTTTTTTTAAACCTTCCCCCTTCAACAAAGCCAGAAAAAATGTATGGGTACTTCATGCTCGCATTAAAAAGAAGAAGCAAGCATGAAATCCTGACTAATGTAGGCCATGGAAGAATGAGCTAACCTTTACTCCTCCTCAGATCTGGCGTTAAAGCCTCAGCATTAAAAAGGGGGAAAAAATGGTGTTCATTCTTTGGCTCTTCTGTGCACTTCTTTGCACCTGGGTTTAATTTGAAGCTAGATTTGAATCCCACTGCTGCTCCTTTTGATCTTGGACAAGTCACTTAACCTTCTCCACTGTAAGTCCTCCAGGAACAGGAAAATGCCTTCTGTACCTGCATGCAACTCATCTTGAACTTCTGAGAAAGCATAAGCTAAATTCAATAATAAAATTAAGATAAAAATAGTTAATTCCTTCATTACCATGGTATTTAAATGAACTAACCAGTCCAAAAACGTGGGCAGAAACCAAAAACTTTAATTATTCTTTAAAACAGAGGTGGCCAAACTCTGTTTTAAAGAATAATTAAAGTTTTTTGTTTCTGCCCACGTTTTTGGACTGGTGTGGACTGGTTTGTTCACGCGCATTGTGTGGCAGCGTGCTGTTTTTTTTCTTGGTGATTTAAATGAACTATGCATGGATTCTATCACAAGTGCTTGCGCAATGAGCTCCTAAGCAAAACATCTTTTTGCCTGGGGCTCTGTGCACAAAATTGTGCACAGAAGATGTGCTAAACTCTGCACAAAGGCCTCCACACTTTATCGCATTGGCATCAAAATTTGTCAAGGACTGCTTTACAGTATGACCATTACAAATTATTTCCACTTACTATAAAAAGAATGTTTTAAAAAGAAGGCAAGCCTGATGAATTAGCAGCAGTGCCATACATTGGCATACAGAAAACCCGGACTTGGTTCTTGGGCTAGGATGTGATTCCAAAGCTGGTTGAGGATTCTGCAGTGGAATGTTATAAACGGGTCATTTAGCCTGTGAGGCAGAGAAGCACATAAGTTATGCATCTGCTTTTACAAAATAATTTGTGAGAAGTGCTCACACACGCTTTCACCTGCTCTGACCCCTGTCCAAATATCTTGGCCAGATTTAAGTGACATGGCATATGTGTTAGAAAATACATATGTAAGTCATAGTTCTGTCCCCTGGAAAGCCTCTGCTAATTCTGAGTAAAATGTATACAGGTAGACTGCTTGCATACCCTTGGCAATTTTATAAATGTCTATTTCTATGGGTAAAAAAAAATTACATGCAAAAAAGGCTTATAAAAATTACTCCCCTAGTGTATGCTCCTAAGGAAGCATGATTGGCCCCTGGCTGTAATAAATGAGACACAAGTTCTAGTACTACTATTACAACTAGTAATTTGTATAGCACTTCAAGGCATACGCAGCGCTATACCTGTAAAAGACAATCCCTGCTCCATAGAGATCACAATATATCCAAAATAGACAAATACAACAAACAGGGGACTTAGGGTAGAACTAAGGGGAAATGGTATAGCATACATGGGTGATAAACAGGAGAATTAGGGAGGTCAGGATCCAAAAGCAGCCTTGAAAAGGTAGGTATTTAGCCTGGATTGGAATAGGACCAGAGATGAAGCCTAACGTACTTATTCAGGTAGTCTATTCCAGGTATATGGTGCAGCAAGATAGAACAAAGTCTGGAATTGGCAGTGGAAGAAAAGGGCACAAATAAAAGGGATTTGTCTGATGAGTGGAGTTCCAAAGGAGGGGTGTAGAGAGAGAGAGGGGAGAGATAACAAGAAGCTACAGAATGCATGCACTTTGTAGGTCAGTAGGAGAAGTTTAAACTGGATGCAGAAATGGGTTGGGAGCTAGTAAAGTGACTTGAGAAGAGGGCTTATATGAGTATAGCAAGGCTGGCAGAAGATTAGCCGTGCAATTGAATTTTGAATGGATTGAAGAGGAGAGAGATGATTCAGGGGCACACCAGCGAGGAGCAGGTTGTAATAGTCCAAATGGGAGGTGACTGGAGAGTGGATAAGAGCTGTGGTAGTGTGCTCAGAAAGGAAGGGATGAATTTTGTTGATGATATATAGAGAGAAAAGTTTTAACTATCTGCTGGATATGTGCTGAAAGAGAGGGAAGAGTCAAAAGATGACCCCAAGGTTGTGAACTGAGAACACAGGAAGAATGGTAGTGTTATCCACAGAACAAAGGTATGGTCAAGATGAAAGGGGAGGAGCACATTTGAAAGGACATCATAGACCTCAAAGTGAAAGAAGCCATCAGAGACTAGTTCTCTGCAAGACAAGGGCTGCAGAATGGACATTAATTAGCAGATGCTGAAGTGGAAGCCACTGTAAGGAACCAATTTCTTAGAGAGGCCTTGCATAATGAGCCCTACGAAGAGCCCTTGAAGTGTCCTCAACCTCAAAAACCTACTGAGGCTGAACACAGGCAGGCAGAACTGCTTCATTCCCAAGGAAGCAGGCAACACAGAGTTACACTGTCAAAGAATCCTATGGCTGAGACTCCTGTAGCACAACAGGACCACCACCTGGACCGTGAGGGTTCAGGGCCAAGCTTCGGTACAGATTGGGCTGCTAAAGAGCTCTAACTGTTTTTCTGTAGACAACAGGATTGATCAGGCACACAAGTGAGTGATGTCATCGCACATCACAGCAGCATAACAACTCTCCAGAGCATATAACGTAATGTAAAGTTCTGAGCATGCCACTGCCCTTGCCATGTGCAGAGGTCTCGGCTCCTCTGTTATTTCCTTAGCTCAGAGATTAATGTAATTCTTAGGAAGGAGGGAGGTATTGTGTACCTGATCGATCCTGCTGACGATGGAAGACACCTGTTATAGGTGAGCAACAAAACAGCATTATTTAGCTCTAGCAAGTGTTCAAAGACATCACACATATGTGAGGACTTATCCTACTGTCCATGGAGAACACCTGCTACAGCTGAGTATCTGTGTTCTCTGTAGACAAGAATAAGTGCTCAGATATGAGATCCTCTAGCTACAGGCTGCTTCAAAAGATAAAAGAGAAAACTGGTGCCACAATGAGCTGAAACTAGAGAACTATATTTTTGATTGCAACAGGTCATTTGCAACTTATATTATATATATAAGAGGCAGCCTGGAATACCAGGTCTGTGGAGTTGAGTTCTAATTCCTAAACTGATTCCAAATAATGGATTGGCCGAATCTACTGTTGCGTTAGGAGTCCCTTTCCAAACAGTAGTCAGGTATGTATGAATGTGTGGAGAGATGTCCAGCTCATGGCTCTGCGGATCTAGCTGAGCTGGAATTACAAAAGACTGAAAGATTTCTATCAGGTTAAGAAAAAATATTTTTATTATTTTTAGATCAAACAAATAGGAACTGGAAAGTTAAAGACCAGAAGTGCAGCCAGAGACCTCAAGATAAGAGATTTATTATAAACCGCCCTGATGCTTCCGCCTGGGCCATATATTAAGTGTACGGATAAAGATCAAGATCCTAGAAATCTTCTCTGGGAGCTATGCCCCAGTGGGCTATCTGTCAGTTATGGATGCTGCCTTTAGCATCACAGTGATATTGGCTGCTCTCTGCCTTGCTCATTCCTGGCCGTACACTAACATTAGCTTCACCTGCCTTGCCTTTTTCTGGCTAGTGTTGGCCACTTTTGCCTTTCCTCTACTTATTTCCACGTTGGCATTAGTTTTTCTCCCTGCTTTATCCATCTGTAGCTCTGCACTCACATTGATTTTTCTCTGCATTGCCTTTCAGCTCTGTGCTGCTGTTGACTTCTCTCTACCATGTCACTTCTTAACTCCACACCTGCACTGACTGCTGTCTTTTTCTGATCTTCGTCTTTAACTTAACACAGATGTATTTCCTTCCTCAGATGATAGTTGGCTGGAGCTCACCCCTGCAGAGTTGGAAGAGATCCTGCAGGAGGCAGCTGGGTTAAAGGAGTCGGTGCCCCCTGTGGCTGAAGATAAGCAGACATGTGACCTGACAGACGTGACACAGAGCATGAAGGCATTCATGTCAAAAGTCTCTGTGCATGAAGGAGCAGAAATGCCCTGGTAAACTGTTTTATTTTTGTCTAATGTATGGCTTTCAGAGCTGAAAGAAAGTTCCTTATCCCTCTAGTCCAGTCTAGACGAGCTGGTTGTCTCCCCCAACCAGCAGCTGGAGACTGAGCATGCCCAAACTTTGGTGATGTCAGCACATATATACCACCTGCACTGCCCCCCAAAACCAGTATCTCAGTCTCCAGCAGCTGGTAGGGAGCATCTATCCAGGTCTGGGCTCGACTGGATAGACATAGGCTAGAGCTTTGGCTTTAGCTACTTAGGTTGTTTAGTAAGAGAAGTGATTTGAGCTAACCGGCAAGGGATCAGCCAGAGCTGATCCCTTGAGTGGGGTGGCTGTCAGGGCAAGGCAGGGATGAGAGCAAGTCAGGAGTGCTTGGACAGGCTTCCCGAGGGACCGGGATTGTTAAATCTGTTTGGTCCTGCTTCAGTGGAATTACCTTGGGGGGGGGGGGGGGGGCTCTCGGGTCCCTTCCCCATTGACATTAGATCCGACACTGACTGAGGCATCTCAAGGCATTATTGTTGCTGGTTGTGCTTTCAGCAGCATGACTGATTCTTTGGCAGTGAGTGTGCAGTCTGTCAGACAGGCGACTACAGCACAAGCACCGGAGAGTGGGAGCATGTGGTTTCTGACTGTGGCATGCATCGGGGCCTAGGGCCAATAGATAGCAGGGCACATCAGCTTCTGTGAGTGTAGCTTCCTCTTCGGGTAGGTGCTGTTCAGTTTGGAGCACTTTTTTCACCGCAGCGGGGTTACTTTCAGTTTCAGCATGCTGCTGGTGAAAGCCACATGTGTGGCATTTGATGCCCGCTGGTGTAGCCTCTCTGTGGCAGGGGTCTGCAAATCATGTGAGAGAGAGACCCACTCCACCAAGGAGGCCATGGGAGATGGAAAAGCAATTTCGGGGGCATTGGCTGCAGGGAATGGCTTGTCATTGCAGCTGGATCAGTCATTAGCACCCGATCCTTCTCCCACGGTTTTGGCGGGAATGGAGGCCATGTTGGAGTCAGTCAGTCAGGCATGCACTGAGTTGGCTGACAGACAGGTTTTTTTGTTCCAGTCCCCTCATATTAGTGATCCCATGGAGGACCACGGTGATTCTGAATCCTTGGCTCAATTTTCCTCATATTTGGTGCTGTTCCTGCACCAGCTCTTATTGCCTGAGGCAGGGGGCAGTGGGGCAGGCGGCAGGCTCTGCAGCAGCACACAGAAAGGTGGGGTTGCAGGCTGTAGCTCCGCTTCACAGATGTGTGGACGCAGGGGAGCCTGCAGCTAAGTGTCCCAGACTGGAGTTGGAGCTCTGGGAGGAACCCCAGGCTGGGCTCTCTACCTCAGAGGATCTCTTGGAGAGTACCTCAGACATGTTTGAGGAGGGCTCTCCGACAGACCCAGAAGAGGAGAAGATTCCACTTGGGGAGGATCCCAATATGGTGCATGTGTTTCATAGAGAAGAGTTGCCTGCTTTCATCGCTCACTCATTGGTGGCCTTGAATATTGTCCATACCGTACAGCCCCTTGAAGGACTGTCTGTTGCAGGGCTTTCGCAAGTCACAGACAGCGTTCGCAGTGCACAGAATTATCGGGCAAATGGAGGCTGAGTGGGAGATGCCAAAGGCCAGGCTATGGAGCAGCCAAGCTATGGCTTGACTGTATCCGCTGCTATATCAGGACAAGGAGCAGTTGAGGTCTCCAAGGGTGGACGCAGCAGTGTTCGGGTCACAAAAAGACTACCATTCCGGTTGAAGGGGGAGCAGCCTAACTCCCCCTTCAACCGGCTAATAAGGTTAGGGCTCTTTAACCTGGAACAGAGACGGCTGAGGGGAGATATGATAGAAGTCTATAAATTAATGAACGGAGTGGAACGGGTAAACGTAGATCGATTGTTTACGTTATCAGAATATAGAAAGACTAGGGAACATGCTATGAAGCTACAGGGTAAACTATTTAAGACTAATAAAAGAAAATATTTTTTCACTCAATGTGTAATCAAACTCTGGAATTTGTTACTGGAGGATGTAGTAAAGGTTGTTAGTGTAGCTGGGTTTAAAAAAGGTTTGGACAAGTTCCTGGAGGAAAGGTCCATAAACCATTATTAAGAAGGGACACAGAATATCAATGCTTGACCCAGTACAAGCATTGTGGAACCTGTGCCTTTTGGGGGAACTGCTAGGTACGTATGACCTAGATTGGCCACTGTTGGAAACAGGATACTGGGCTTGATGGACCTTGGTCTGACCCAGTATGGCATATCTTATGTTCTTATGACCCCTAGGACATGAGGTTGGGAGCATTGTTAAGCAGGCATTTGATATCGACACCTTGGCGTTGCAGGCCTCCATTTGTGGGGCCTATATTTCTTAAGCGTGTCTACAATGGGCACAGGTCCAACCAGAGCCGGAAGGTCACTCACAGCAGCCCTGTCCGGAGGCGGCTCACCTGGAGTCAGGGGTTGGCCTTCTTGGCAGATGCCTTTTACAATTTGATCAGGGCCTCATCTAAGGGTATGGCCTCTGTCATTATGACACGGCATCTCTTGTGCCTGCAGTTGGGTAGCCCATGTTCCCTGTAAAATAGTTATCTCCAAGTTATAATGCCCTGTTCAGTGTAATTTCAGTTTGTTCAATGTAAACTGCACTGATGCAGAATAGCGCGGTATATAAGAGAATGTAAATAAAATAAATAAAAGATGTTTCTTTCAAGACGCGTCTTAGCCAGCTTCCCTTTAAGGGAAAATTCCTCTTTGGGGAGGCCTTGGAGAAGTTGCTGAAGGAGTTAGGAGGATCCAAGTTTCCCAGGGGACCAGCACTGGAAGAGGCCAGCCACAGGATTTACAGCGTTTCTGGGTGGCCCGTTTTGCCCCCTTTCAGAGAACACTTTATCCGAGCAGAGGTCAATCCTTTCGTGGGGGAAGAGGAGTCATCAGCAGCTGCCATGGCCCCCAAAAAGTCACAGTGAAGCGAAGGGGGCCCAGGGCAAGGTGGAACCAGTGTGGGGGGTGCCTTTCAATGGTTCCTGCCCACCTAGGCCCAGCTCACCTTCAACCAGTGGGTGTTGGAGATGATAAGAGAGGGATATGTGCTGGAGTTCGCACGCCCACTGTTAATCACCTTCGTGTTATCCCCTTGCAGGGCCACAGGAAAGCTTCTGGTGGTCCAGGAGACGTTTCAGTGGTTGCTGCAGTTAGAAGCAGCGGTGCTGGTGCCTGAAGACCAATGCAGAGGAGGTCGATACTCCATTTATTTTATGGTTCCCCATTTTTGCATGGTAACCCTGAGCTCCATCATTGTAGTAGTACATGATGGAAAGTTCCTTATGTCCCTCAATCTTACAGAAGCGTACCTGCATATTCTGATATATCCGGAGCATCAATGTTTTCTCTGCTTTGCGGTGCCTATGGGGGCACTTCCAGTTTCGAACGTAACCATTCGGGCTAACCACGGCCCCTTAGACATTTACCAAGGTCATGGTGGTGGTTCTGCATCGGGAAGGGGTGCTGGTGCATCTATATCTCGACTACTGGCTGATATGAGTAAAGTCAGTCGAGGAGAGCCGGAAGACCACCCAGCATGTATTTTCATGCCTACAGCTGCTGGGTTGGGTGATCAACTTTGCCAAGAGCCACCTAGAATCCTCACAGGTTCTGGTGCACCTGGTGGCATGGTTCCAGACAGCTCTGGGCCACGCCTTTTGTTATGTTCGCCGCTTCCTCCAGTTGACATCCCCCTCAACGTGGCATTACCTCCAGCTGTTGGGGTCGATGACAGCAACGTTGGAGCTGGCTCCTTGGGTGTGAGCACACATGTGGCCACTACAGAGGACGTTGCTGGCATGCTGGTTACCACAGAGGCAGGATCTATCAACAAAGCTGGTATGTCCAATGGCGTTTGATTCTAAAGAATCTCTTGGCAAGGATGCCCTTGGAGGTACCCAATTGGATACCTCTGATCATGGATGCCAGCCTGTCTGGTCAGGGAGTGCACTGCCAGTTCCAGGTCACTTGGGGTCAGTGGACCGTGAGGAGAACAAGCGGTCCATGAATCAGTTGGAGATGAGAGCAGTCTAACTGGCACTACGGTTCTTTTGCCTGACCCTCCATGGAAGAGCGGTGTGTGAGTTCTCAGACAATGCAACCATAGTAGCGTATCTAAATCATCAGGGGAGAATGGGCAGCATAGTGCTGGAGGATGATGTTGCTCTGATCGAGGCCTGGGTGGAGGAAAATCTTCTGGTGCACTCAGCAGCTCATGTGACAGTGAAAGAGAATGTGCAGGCCAATTTCCTCAGCAAGCTTCGCCTGGACCCAGGCAAGAGTGGGCTGTCGACTCCGGAGTTTTTGGCAGGGTGGCCAATTCATCAGGGATTTCATGGCGATGTTCAAGAATGCAAAGGCGCCACAGTTTTATAGTTGGAGACGAGAATGGATGTCCAAAGGACTGGATGCCTTGGTACAGCTCTGGCCGCGGAATGATCTTCTCTGTGTTCCCACAGTGGGCACTAATCAAATGGCTACTGCAGTGCATTGAGGCACATCCAGATTTTGTGATCCTGGTAGCACCAGATTGGCTGCACCAACCATGGTATGCAGATCTTACATGCCTGTTGGTGGAACGGTTGTGGCAGCTGCTGGTAAGGCCCAACCTTGTGTAACAAGGTCTGATTCTCATGCCACAGATGGATTGATTTTTGCATACAGCCTAGCTATAAAGAGGGCTAGGTTGAGGAAGAAGGGTTACTCACCACAGGTCATCACATCACTGCTGTAGACCCATAAGTGGTCAGCCTCCTTGTCCTATGTGCGTGTTTGGAAGGTTTTCAAGAGTTGGTGCTCAGAGAACGGACTCTGAGCTTGGCGGTGCTGGTTGCTGGCAACACACCCAGATGTGGTCCAGTTTCTTCGGGCAGTCAAGCATGTGCGGCCCCCGAGTTGAGCACTCATCCTATCTTGGGATCTTAATTTGGTCCTGTCCGCCCTGGCGGAAGCACCCTTCAAGCCATTGGATAAGGCTATGTTTAAAGATCTCACATTGAAGTCAGTGATTTTAGTGGCTATCTGTCCGGCGTGACGGATTTTGGAACTATAGGCTCACTCCTGTCATGAGCCGTTTCTTTTGCTATCCAAGAAAAAGGTGGTTCTCCAGCTGGTTCCATCCTTTCTGCCAAACATATCATGGACTTTTTATGTGAATCAACCGGTAACATTGCTGATCTTTTCAGGCAGCGGGGCCTCAGAGGAGGATCAATAGCTGCGCCTTTTGGATGTACAGCACGAACTGCAGAAGTATTTGATGCACATGGAGCACATTCGTAAATTGGATCATCTCTTTGTGATGTTCAGAGGGCCACGCAAAGGGGAAGCAGCCTCCAAGGCTTTGGTGGCACACTGAATCAAGGAGGTGCTCGCTTCCACATACTTCTTGAAACATGCCTATGCCTCAGGTTTTGAGAACGCAATCAACCAGAGCATAGGCAGTATCTTGGGCCAAGTATTCCTTGGTGCCACCTTTGGACATCTGTCGGGCGGCAACTTCGTCATCTTTGCATACCTATATATGTCACTACCATCTAGACATGCAAGCCCGTCCATGTTTAGTGCTGCCCTGGTACATCCCACTCGTCTGGACTGGAGGGATGATAAGGAAGGTGAAATTAGGCCTTACCTGCTAATTTGTTTTTCTTGAGTTCGTCCAGTCCAGAACGCACCCAAGTTTCAGCTGTCGTTGTAAGGCGAGCCTGGTCCTCACAGAGATCATTCGTTTTGGGGCCGGGTCAGTGGATGACCATTCTTCAGTTCTCTCGCAAAGAGTCGCAGGTGGACTGTTGGTGTGTTCTCAGTATGTCAGATCGCATGGACGACCCAGTTATCTAAAACAAGGTGTAAAAAGCAAAACAAAAAAGAAAGGAGGAGCACTTTCTCAGGGGAGAGAGTGTCCTGATTATTGTATATATATAATTTGATGCCTCCAGGTGGCAGTTTCTGTTTGGCTTAAGGTTATGGTTAGCACTGTTAGCTTGTTTGCTTTGCCAGGAGGATACTGGCTTTGGGGAATAGTGCAGGTGGTATACATGTGCTGACATCACTAACGTTTGGGCATGCTCAGTCTCTAGCTACTGGTGGGGGTAGACAACCCACTCGTCTGGACTGCTGGAGGGACTCAAGGAAAGCAAGACAGGTAAGGCCTAATTTCACCTTTTAAGACTGGCTTGAAACAGACATATCTCCAAAGATCTACCCTGGTTAGGGCTTTGAGTGTGTGTGATATTCTTGTAATAAAAACCATATGCTTTGTTGTTTTCACAAAGCATGCAGAATTTTGCATAGTTTGAACCTTTTGACACAGAATTTTGAATTTTGTGTGCAGAATTCTAGCAAACGTAAACTGCCTCAGTTACTGCAGAGAGGGTGGGGGGGAAGAGAGAAAATGTGAAGCTGTCATACACTCAAGGCTGGTTGGTTAGGGCTGTGAATGCTGCAGAGAGCACAAGGGACTACAGGGGTGGGTTAGATTTCAAGATTTAGTTTGTTTCTATCAGAAAATTAGCTGAAACCCCTGGTCCCAGTGATGATTAGAGGGAACTATTAGGTAAATAAAATGGGTAGCTATAAGAGAAATTCTGTGAACCCTTAGCTTCTGACTTGCCCTCCCTTGTCAAGGTGTTTGTGGCTGTATCAGGGTCTGATCATACTGGGAGAAGGAAGAAAACTGCCATAATAAAAAATGCATAGAGGCTGGGTTGCTGTTTAAAGTCGTTAGAAAACATTAGTTAAATGTTAAGAACATAAGAGATGCCATATTGGGTCAGACCATGGTCCATCAAGCCCAGTATCCTGTTTCCAACAGTGGCCAATCTGGGTCACAAGTACCTAGCAGTTTCCCCAAAAGACACACATTCCACAATGCTTGCATTGAGACAAGCAGTGGATTTCCCGGGTCCCCTTAATGGCTTATGGACCTTTCCTCCAGGAATTTTTAGAAACTTTTTTTAAACCCAGCTACACTAACAGCTTTTACTACATCCTCCGGTAGCGAATTCCAGAGTTTGATTACATGTTGAGTGAAAAACGTTTCTCTTATTAATCTTAAATGGGTTACACTGTAGCTTCATTGCATGTCCCCTAGTCTTTCTGTATTTTGATGGCGTAAACAATCTATCTACGTTTACCCATTCCACTCCATTCATTAATTTATAGACCTCTATCATATCTCCTCTCAGCCGTCTCTTTTCAAGGTTGAAGAGCCCTAACCTTTTTAGCCTCTCTTCATAGGGGTATCCTTCCATCCCCTTTACAATTTTGGTGGCTGTTCTCTGTACCTTTTCTAATAACGCTATATCCTTTTTAAGATATGGTGACATAGAATTGCACACAATATTCATGATGCGGTCGCACCATGGAATGATACAGAGGAATTATAATATCATTTGTTTTATTCTCCATTCCTTCCCTTATGATTACTAGCATTCTATTTGCTTTCTTGGCTACCGCTGCACAATGGGTGGAGGATTTCAAGATGTTATCCATGATGGCACCTAAATCTTTTTCCTGGGTGGTGGTTCCTAATGTGGAACCTTGCATCGTGTAACCATAGTTTGGGTTGTTCTTTCCTAGGTGCATAACGTTGCACTTGTCCACATTAAATTTCATCTGCCATTTGGATGCCCAGTCTTCCAATTTTTGTTAGTAACAACCTAAACAGGTCTATACTATTTTGCAGTTAGGCCATTGAGAAATATGCTTACTCCACTAATGTGAGTATGTTGAATTAACAATTTTTCTTCCCAAATAAATGTCTTTCATAATGTATAACACATTCTTCAGAACGTGGGTCTCAGACTTAATGGAGCTACGGTATTTGTTTCTTAACCAACTTGCTCCAATAGTTGCATCAATGACCCATATTGAAAATATTTTTTCAGCTTTTTTTTAAAAAATAAAGAACATTATCTTAGAACTTCAACTAAGTCAGGCTTATCTTTAAATGGAAAAATCCCAACGCCAGTTTCAGTGCTGCCACGTTTCACGATAAGTTCGTTTCATCAGGGGTTATGCACTGACTTCCAAGTTGTCGATATTGGCTGGGGAGAGAAACAAAATATTCTCATCTCAATAACAGGTAATTCAAAAATGCTTTTAAGAAGACCATAAAAACATTGCAGTTATCCGCACCGACAAAATTAGCTATTCAAGACTATCTGCTGCTTACCGCCAACGATCCCATCACAATGGCGATTCAAACCAAAAGGGGAAATAAACGCCGCGCATGCGGCTAAAGCTCCTGAGGAAATCCTTTTATGTCGTTGAATGAAAAACGAAGAAGCCAATTGAATAAAGCTAGTTAGACACATAAGCTCCAATCAATCTGGGAGTTAAGACCCCCTGGGGAAACTGTTTGTAAATTAAGATCTGGGAGATCTCTTCGTTTGAGTATCATGGCAAAAGTTATGTTTTACAGCATTCCACTAATTGTGCTTCTACATGAGTGATTTATGCCATATTGTGCCCTTGCAATCTCATTTACATTGGAAAAACATTACGTACCCTGAAAGTTAGATTAGCTGAACATCGCAGCAGGCTTCGGTGTAAAGTTTTGACAGCACCGATTGTAGAACACTGTTTAGCACACAATCATCCTTTTTTAGATCTACGCTGTTTTTGTGTAGAACAAGTTTCACGAAGCATGGGGAGAAAATCCTTGGATCAGACTTTAATTTACCAAGAGCAGCGATGGATCTTTAATTTACAAACAGTTTCCCCAGGGGGTCTTAACTCTCAGATTGATTGGAGCTTATGTGTCTAACTAGCTTTATTCAATTGGCTTCTTCGTTTTTCATTCAACGACATAAAAGGATTTCCTCAGGAGCTTTAGCCGCATGCGCGGTGTTTATTTCCCCTGTTGGTTTGAATCGCCATTGTGATGGGATTGTTGGCGGTAAGCAGCAGATAGTCTTGAATAGCTAATTTTGTTGGTGTGGATAACTGCAATGTTTTTATGGTCTTCTTAAAAGCATTTTTGAATTACCTGTTATTGAGATGAGAATATTTTGTTTCTCTCCCCAGCCAATATCGACAACTTGGAAGTCAGTGCATAACCCCTGATGAAACAAACTTATCGTGAAACGTGGCAGTGCTGAAACTGGCGTTGGGATTTTTCCATTTAAAGATAAGCCTGACTTAGTTGAAGTTCTAAGATAATGTTCTTTATTTTTTTTAAAAAAGCAGAAAAAATATTTTCAATATGGGTCATTGATGCAACTATTGGAGCAAGTTGGTTAAGAAACAAATACCGTAGCTCCATTAAGTCTGAGACCCACGTTCTGAAGAATGTGTTATACATTATGAAAGACATTTATTTGGGAAGAAAAATTGTTAATTCAACATACTCACATTAGTGGAGTAAGCATATTTCTCTATGGCCAGTCTTCCAATTTATCAAGGTCCTCTTGCAATTTTTCACAATCCTCTTGTGTTTTAACAGCTTTGAATAATTTTGTGTCATCTGCAAATTTGATCACCTCACTCATTATTCCCATTTACAGGTCATTTATGAATATGTTAAAAAGCAGCAGGCCCAGCACAGATCCCTGGGGTACTCCACTATTCACCTTTATCAACTCAGAAAATTGGCCTTTTGGCCTACTCTCTGCTTTCTATCTTTTAACCAATTCCTGAACCACAATACTACACTGCCTCCAGTCCCATGACCTTTTAGGTTTGCCAAGAGTCTCTCATGAGGGACCTTGTCAAAGGCTTTCTGAAAATCCAGATACACTATAACAAGCGACTCATCTTTGTCTACCTGTTTATTCACACCTTCAAAAAAACGTAACAGGATTAGTAAGACAAGACCTTCTTTGGCTAAAGCCATATTGGCTGTCTCTCATTATTTAAACAGATTTCTATACCGCCTTATCCTACAAGTCATGACTATCTACATGTTCAGTAATTTTGTTCTTTATAATGGTTTCTACCATTTTTCCCGGTACTGATGTCAGGCACACTGGTCTGTAATTTCCTGGATCACCCCTGGAGCTCTTTTAAAAAAAAATTGTGTTACATTGGCCATCCTCCAATCATCAGGTATTACAGATGATTTTAATGATAGTTCACAGATTACAAATAGTAGATCTGCAATCATATTTCAGTTCTTTCAACACCCTTGGTTGTATACCATCTGGTCTGGGTGATTTGCTGCTCTTCAATTTATCAAATAGTTGTAATACATCTTCCGGGTATATCGATATTTCTTTCAATTCTTCTGCGGCATCACCTTTAAATACCGTTTCAGCCATGAGTAACATTCAGTCTCTCTGCTATGGCCTTGTTCTGTCTTAGTGCCCCTTTTACCCCTCTGTCATCTAATTGTCCAACTGACTCTCACAGGTTTTTGCTACAGATGTACTTGAAAAAGTCTTTATTATGCGTTTTTGCTTTCACAACAAGCTTCTTCTCAAATTCTCTCTTTGCCTGCCTTGTCAATGTCTTTCTTCCAACTTGCCAGTGCTTATGTTTCCAGTTTTCGTCATTTGGCTCCTTTTTCCATTTCTGAAAGATACTTTTTTGGCAACAGCCTCTCTGACCTCAACTTTAAACCATGCTGGCAGTTTTTTGGACTTCCTTCCACTTTTCTTAAAGCGTGGAATACAGCTGGTCTGGGCTTCCAAGATAGTATTTTTAAACACCACCCGTGCTTGATGTAAATCTTTAACTTTTGCAACTGCTCCTTTTAGTTTTTTCTTAACCATTTTCCTCATTTTTTCATAGTCTCCCTTTTGAAAGTTAAAAGGTAGTACTGTGCATTTCCTTGTCGTACTTCCATTTATTAAACGTGATCGTGCTGCGATCACTATTGCCAAGCGGCCCCAACACCCTTATCTCTTGCACCAGATCTTGTGTTCCACTAAGGACTAGGTCCAAAATGGCTTCCCCTCGGGTCGGTTCATGAACTGGCTAGTCCAAGAAGCAGTCATTTATTTCATCTAGAAACTTTATCTCCCTAGCGTGTCCTGCCGTGACACTGACCCAGTCAATACCGGGGTAATTGAAATCACTCATTATTATTACTGTGCTGTAACCTTTGTTAGCTTCCTTCATTTCTTTGAGCATTTCATCATCCAGGCGGTTGATAGTACACCCCCACTGCCATCACCTTCCCCTTCCCCTTTTTACATGGAACTTAATCCATTGAGATTCTATAGTGAATTTTGTTTCCTGCAAAACTTTAATCCTTTGTGACTCAATGCCCTCTCTAACATAGAGTGCAACCCCTCCATCAATTTGATCTGCTCTGTCATTACCATATAGTTTGCACCCAGGTATCACAGTGTCTCACTCACTGCACTACCATATCTCTGAGATACCAACCATATCTAACCTCTCATTTAGTGCTATATATTCCAACTCTCCCATCTTATATTTTTAGACTTCTAGTATTTGCATACAAGCATTTTAGAGGTTGTATTTTATTCATATTAATCTAGTTATCCGTAGGCAGGGGTAATTTGGAACCTTTACGCTCTGTCTACTCTGTACTCGAGGGCATTTGGGTTTCCTTTGTCTTTATTGGAACCTCTGTTGATATGCCCTAACTTCAATCTTTTGCTAGTATTCTTCAAGGATACATTGTTCCGAAACATGTGCTCTTGGGCAACTGTGGATTTTCCCATTATCTAGGTTAAAAGCTGCTCTCTTCTCCTTTTTAAAGGTTAATGCCAGCAGCCTGGTTCCATCCCAGTTAAGGTTGGAGCCCATCCTTTCAGAAAAGCCCCTCCTTTCACCAGGATTTCCCCAGTTCCTAACAAATTCCAACCCTCTTCCTTGCACCATCGTCTCATCCACGCATTGAGACTCCGAAGCTCTGCCTGCCTTCTGGGTCCTGTACGTGGAACAGGAAGCATTTCAGAGAATGCTACCCTGGACGTTCTAGATTTTAACTTACTACCTAAAAGCCTACATTTGGCCTCCAAAACCTCCCTACCACACTTTCCTTATGTCATTGGTACCAACATGTACCAAGACAGCAGGCTCCTCCCCAACATTATCTAAGACCTTGTCTAGGTGGCGTGTGAGGCCTGCTACCTTCGCACCAGGCCAGGCATGTTACCAGGCGATCCTCTCATCTACCAGCCACCCAGCAATCTACATTTATTTATTTAACTGATTTTATACACCGCAGATCTAAGCAGTTTACAGAGAACAACATGCCAAAAGGCTTACACGGAACAAAATTAGAAGACAGGAAAAAACAAACAAAAATTACAATAAAGGCATAATAGAAAAAAACTAATCTGAGAATTAAACTGAAACCTTTGAGACGTATTCATTAAAGAAGAAAGTCGTCTTTTAAAGTCTAGTAAATCATTGATGGCACGGAGCTCATATGGGAGCATATTCCAAAGAGTGGCTGCAAAGAAAGAGAAAGCTCTTCTTGATGTTGCAAATCTGACTTTGGAGTAAGCTGAAGGTACATGTAGAGAGTTGAGGGAAATTGACCCCCTACTCCTATTTTCTGAATAAGAGTTTGAAGATAAAGAGCAGACAAGCCATGATAAACTTTAAAAGTGGTAAGCAGAGACTTGAATTTAAAATGTTGAGAAATTTGGAGCCAGTGTAATTGTTTAAAAAGAGGTGTAATGTTCAAATCCAGAGGCATTGTAAAGGAGCCGAGCAGCTGTGTTCATCGCAAGCTGAAGAGGGTGAATAGCAAGCCTTGTAGCAAGAGACTGCAAAAATCAATGTGTGGGAAAATGAGGGCCTGCAGAATAGAATGAAAATCATGCAGCTCCAGAAGCGGCCTTAGGTGTTGAATGCTCTTGAGTTTACAGTAGTGACCAAAAACTTAAGGCAGGTATCTTTTTCTACAATTTATTGTTAAATAATGTACTGTGGAGATGTCACACGTGCTTACTTATTTAATCAGCATGGCGATTAGTCACATGCGTCTGACGTCCATTTTAGTTTACTTACACTCTGTAGTAGGTTTCTTGGATGAAGTTTTGAATTTTTACAGCTAGGAAATGATTGAAAGTTACATGTAAAATATACAATCAAGATGGGTAGAAAGTGTGATATTAATGACTTTGTAAAGGGACAAGTTGTCACACTCCATGCTGAAGGATATTCGCAATGTGCTATTGCAAAACATTTGCATATATCAAGGTGTGCAGTTCAGAATGTTCTGAAATCAGGTGGCCGTACACTTCGTTCGAAATGTGGGCGCAGATGGATAACTACTGGACGAGATGACAGATTCCTCAAATGCATTATTACATCTAGTCCACATACTTCATCTCAACGTGTGGCTCAGTTAGCTAATGATCGAGGAATAAAGATAAGTGCCAGATCTGTCCGACGACGGCTTGTGGATGAATTCAGACTCATGGCCAGAAGACCTGCCAAGAAGCCTATGATGACCAGTAAACAAATTGCTGCCCGCATACAGTTTTATGGCAAGATGAAAGACAAATCTGCTGAATGGTGGGAGAGGGTAATGTTCACAGATGAAAGTACATTTCAACAAGTATGTGGGAGTGGTTACAATTACGTCCGTCGACCAGCAGGCGAGAGACTAAATCTGAAGTACACAATCAAGACTCTTAAACACCCACCATCGGTCATGGTATGGGGTGGTATCTCGGCGAATGGACAATGTGGCCCGCACATTTTTGAGAAAGGTGAAAGAGTAAATGCTGCAAAATACATATCCGTGCTGAATAGTAAAGTTAAAATACACATGAATGTTTCTGGCACAACTATATTTCAGCAGGACTCGGCACTGTGCCACACTGAAAAAACAGTCAAAAAATGGTTCGTGGACAACAAGATCGAACTGCTACCAAGTTGGCCATCAAACTCTCCGGATCTCAATGTAATTGAAAACTGTTGGAATCTTATGAAGAAAAAAGTGGCAGCATACCGTCCAACTTCAGAAGCAGATTTAACACTAGAAGCCCCAAAAGGCATTTTACCTGGAAACCCCAAAGTGTGTTAATTGACGCATTATCACGACGACTGCATTTAGCATGAAATGCAGATGTGAATCAATTTGAAGTTACTTATTTGTTAAATATGTGCAGTATGTGACGTCATTACATGACGTCATCATGTGTTTGCTTTGTAATGTCGGAGTAAAACTGTAAACAGTGATTGATTTAAAACCGAAATTTACTCTGTTACACAGGTATGTACAATGTTATGACTTTCAAACATGCCCTAGAACAGGCCGACACTCCAGAACTTTTAGCATATCGCTTCCTCCCTGACATTTTATTCATTTTTTTTCTACGATTCTATTTACAGAATGCCGAGACTCGTAAGAAGACAGCAGTGCCTAGATGTGCTGTTGCAAAATCAGTTGATTTGTTGCTAGCTGCGGCTACCGCTTTGATGCAGAAAACGAGAGAACCGCGTCCGCAGCGCATGACAGCAGCACAAGCACTTGCCAAGCTGCAAGATATTTTGGAAATTGACAGTGGCTCTGATTCGACTGAATCAGATTCAAACGTTGACCTACATGTTACAGGTTGTGCAGGCGTACATGCTTATCCTGTTTGTTCGTTAACTGACATGGACTTTGCAGTTACTTTTGAATTTGCAGTTACTTTTAAATTTAGTTAACACTATTCGTTTGGTTTTTTTTTACATCTTTTATTTTAAGTTTTCCCTGAATACAAATAATGAATATCAAGAAATCAATTACAAGCATCTTACAAAAAATTCAAGAACAAATTAATCACATTATAGCAAAACCACATCAAGGGAGAAGATTAGCATTTAAATCGTGGAAAAAAGAAATACAGAGGAAAAAAGGAGTTATTTCTAACCCCACGCTAGGGAGCACTTATTAAACATCGCACCTAATTATTTCTCGACCAATTCCTTAACAGACAAAAACTGGAGTAACTGAGTTACATCAGTATAAACATAATTTTGTCCCTCAAATGTTATAATACGACGACAAGGAAATTGAAGGAAAAAAGAAGCCCCCAAAGCTACCACCTGAGCTTTTAACTCCAGAAACTGCCTACGCCGAGACTGGGTGGTCCGACCCACATCTGGGAAAACTTGTAATTTGGACCCACAAAATAGAGCCTCTCTATGTTTAAAGTAGGCTCTCAAGACAGTTAACTTAATAGACTCAGACCCAAACGTTACCACCAAGGTGCAACGCCTGGGAATGACGTCCAAAGAATCTTCCAAAAAAACTGTTAAGTTCTGGCCCACCGAATTGTCTAAAGGGGAAACAGCCCCTTCTACTTTCGGTACGGCCAGAGCACCAACAGAAAGGGAATACATTTGGACTACTTCTAAAGTTCCTCTCAATTGCAAAACTTCAGTAAAATATTTTTGCAGCAGAATGTCTGAAGACATGGAGTGGAGGAGTAGCCTAGTGGTTAGAACACTGGCTTGGTAACCAAGCAACCAGGGTTTGATTCCCACTAGCACTCCTTGTGACCTTGGGCAAGTCACTTAACCCTCCATTGCCTCGGAAGAAAGGCCTGGCAATCTACTTCCGGTGACACTGCCAAGAAAACCCAGGAGCTTCTGGGTTGCCAGGAGTCAGGACTGACTCGAAGGCACACATTGCATTTTGTCTGAAGACAACAAATGGGTAGAAGGAAAATTAAGGAAACGTAAGTTTCTTGCCCTATATTGATTCTCTAACATCTCCAAACGTTAGGAAATTGCCGAAGCATCTCTAATTAAAGCAACATTGCCATCATGGCAAGTCTGGAGCTGAGAATCAGTACGGGCAGTCAACTTAGTTAAAGAACTTAATTGCTGATCAATATCTTTCATTTTACCGACCACATCATAGGTAAATCTACAAAAAGAAGAAACAGTTGAGGACAAACAAGTATCGATCTTTTGGATTGCAGTCCAAATGTCTGTAAAGGTCAGCTCACCAGAAGGAGGGGTAACCAAACCATCAGACACTGCCGGATCCACAGGGCAGAGGGATGGGTGTACAACATCCGGGGAAAAATCCAAAAATATAGATGAATAAGGAAGTTGAGGAAAAGGAGGTGGTGACCGGGTATCAGGACTTAGAGAAGCCCCGTCCGGCGATTGATTAGCAGGCAGCAGAGAAGTTATGTGCTTGTCCATGGGGCCCACCACCATACCTCCTTGCACACCATCTCCTACTGCAGACTTGACTGCTGACTTCGCCTTTCGTTTCCCCATAGGCACAGCACTCCAACTTCCAGCTTTCTCGTGAGCGCCGAAGGGGCACCAAAGGGGCGTGTCCTGCCCCTTGAGACACGTCCCTTAGGACGTAGCCATGCAGGCCGCGAGTAGTGCCCGCTGGGCTTTCTAGGGTTCGGGGGGAAGGTCCTCGACGCCTAGGACGTCCACCCAGTGCCTGCAGTTGGTCTATCAGGCCTCCAGCTCCCACCTGCTGCGCTGCTCCGTGTCGATGAAAGAAACCGTGTCAACACCCAGGTATAACTGATCTCCTCCAACAATGCTCTGCTCCCGCTGGGCTTTGTAGGGTTCTGGGGGGAAGGTCCTCGACGCCTAGGATGTCCACTCAGTGCCTGCAGTTGGTCTATCAGGCCTCTAGCTCCCACCTGCTGCGCTGCTCTGCGGCGATGAAAGAAACCACGTCAGCGCCCAGGTATAGCTGATCTCCTCCCTAGTTAACACTGTTCTTATGTTAGTTGTCGTAAGAAAACTTGTGAAAACCACTTGAATTTCTGGGTTGTGTCAATTGACGTACTTTGGAGCTCCTAGGTATAAATTCATTTTCCCGCTAGGTGGCGCATCTGTCATTAAATTTCACTGCACATATTTGAACATCTTGACCTTGCTAACAAAGTCATGGAACAGTCTTGTCTCTCTGTCCTCCATGCCCCAATGTAAACCCTGTTGTTGTCCTGTTAACCACTTTGATTGAAGGATAAGGTGGTATACAAAACTGATTAAATAAATAAATAACTGACATGGTTCTAGCAGTGGCGCTGGTATACAGCTTCGAAGATGCATTTGCATCATTTGACATACTTTGGGGCTTCTAGTGTTAAAGGACATACTCAAACATGTATGGGTCAACAAAATCACTCTGGCATACTGTAAAACGCTAGTTAACAGTATGCCTACAAGAATCCAGGCTGTGCTGAAAAATCATGGACACCCTATCAAATATTGACACATATATTGTTTCCTGAATAAAACTCTGAAAATGACATATATATCTTTGGTTCTTAAAACTTTTGACCATGAAAGTGACAATAACACGTACTTTTCTAATAAAATTCTGATATTTTGGACTCTGCCTTAATTTTTTGGCTACAAAAGTAACCAAAAAAAACCCTTCACCCTGAGTACAAATTAATCATAAAAATCCCAAAACTCAGTGAAAAAAACCAGAGATATACTTGAAATATTTTTGTTGGAATGGCCAGCCAAGTAGAAAGGGAGATCACCTTCTACCACTGTGGCCCATCCTTTTTTTGGATGAATTCAGACTCATGGCCAGGTCCAGTATTGGACCTGCTGTTTATAGCCTTTGCAGTCAAAGCTAAGTATCAGCCATTTTTTGAAGTGCTGTTTTTAAATGTTTAAAAAACGATTAAAAAGGACGGGCCACAGTGGTAGAAGGTGATCTCCCTTTCTACTTGCCTGGCCATTCCAACAAAAATATTTCAAGTATATCTCTGGTTTCTTTCACTGAGTTTTGGGATTTTTATGATTAATTTTTTGGCTACCACTGTATAGTAGATGCTCCTTACCATGTGATTTATATGAGAAGCAAGGGAGAAACGCTGATCAATAGTAATACCAAGGTAACGTATTTCCTATTTCACTTGAAGCTGAATGCCATCAATGGTGATGTAGGGAGGCAGAGTGAAGTTAATGTCCTTAGAAATGTAGAGAACCTCTGTCTTTTTATAGTTAATGGCTATGTTATGCTCCATAAGCCAGATGATAACAGCACTGAAACACTGCTTTAGAGAAGAGATGTCTGGGTGGTTAATGTCATTTAAGAGAATATAACATGACATCATCAGCATATAGATGATAAAGGATAATACATTCCTGATTGAACATAAAGGTTGAAGGAATATGTTGAATAGTAAGGAGGATAAGGCGGAACTCTGTGGGACTCCCTGTTGCTGTGCAAATCCAGAACTTCCAGGGTAGCATTCTCCGAAATGCTTCCTGTTCCACGCGCAGGACCCAAAAGGCAGACAGAGCTCCGGAGTCTCAATGCGTGGATGAAACAATGGTGCAGAGATGAGGGATTTGGATTTGTTAGGAACTGGGGAACATTCTGGGGAAAGGAGGGGCTCTTCCGAAGGGATGGGCTTCACCTTAACCGGGATGGAACCAGGCTGCTGGCATTAACCTTTAAAAAGGAGATAGAGCAGCTTTTAAACTAGATATTAGGGGAAAGCCGACAGTCGCCCAAGAGCAGATGGTTCGGAAGAATGTATCTTTGAAGGATACTACCAAAAGCAGAGAGGTTCCACAAAAGAGTAAAGTAGCCCAAATGCCCTCAAGTATGGAGCAGACAGAGCTTAAAGATCCCAAATTACTCATGTCTAACAGACAAATTAATATGGATAAAATACATTCTCTAAAATGCTTGTATGCAAATGCTAGAAGTCTAAAAAATAAGATAGGAGAGTTAGAATATATAGCACTAAATGAAAGGTTAGATATGATTGGAATATCAGAGACATGGTGGAAGGACGACAACCAGTGGGACACTGTGATACCTGGGTACAAACTATATCGTAATGATAGAGCTGATCAAATTGGTGGAGGGGTTGCTCTCTATGTTAGAGAGGGCATTGAGTCAGAAAGGATTAAAGTTTTGCAGGAAACAAAATCTGCTGTAGAATCTATATGGATTGAAATTCCATGTAAAAGAGGGAAGGCAATGGCAGTTGGGGTGTACTATCGAGCGCCTGGCCAGAATGACCAAATGGATGATGAAATGCTCAAAGAAATCAAGGAAGCTAACAAAAGTTACAGCACAGTAATAATAATGGGTGATTTCAACTTCCCCGGTATCGACTGGGTCAGTGTCACGTCAGGACATGCTAGGGAGATAAAGTTCCTAGATGAAATAAATGACTGCTTCTTGGAGCAGCTGGTTCATGAACCGACCAGAGGGGAAGCCATATTAGACCTAATCCTTAGTGGAACACCAGATCTAGTGCAAGAGATAAGGTTGTTGGGGCCCCTTGGCAATAGTGATCATAGCATGATCGCCTTTGATTTAATTAGTGGAGGGGGATAGTAAGGAAATCCACAGTACTACCTTTTAACTTTCGAAAGGGAGACTATGATAAAATGAGGAAAACAGTCAAGAAAAAACTAAAAGGAGCAGTTGCAAAGGTTAAAGATGTACATCAGGCTTGGCTGTTGTTGAAAAATACTATCTTGGAAGCCCAGACCAGCTGTATTCCACGCTTTAAGAAAAGTGGAAAGAAGTCCAAAAAACAGCCAGCATGGTTTAAAGTTGAGGTCAGAGAGGCTGTTGTTGCCAAAAAAGCATCTTTCAGGAAATGGAAAAAAGAGCCAAACGACGAAACCTGGAAACAGCACAAGCACTGGCAAGTCAAATGCAAGGCATTGATAAGGCAGGCAAAGGGAGAATTTGAGAAGAAGCTTGCTGCAGAAGCAAAAACGCGAAGTAAAGACCTTTTCAAGTACATTCGTAGCAAAAAACCTGTGAGAGAGTCAGTTGGTCCATTAGATGATAAAGGGGTTAAAGGAGCACAAAGAGGCGACAAGGCGATAGCGGAGAGACTGAACGAATTCTTTGCTTCAGTCTTTACTGAGGAAGATGTAGGGATGTTACCCATGACTGAAGTGGTATTTAAAGGTGCAGAAGAATTGAAGGAAATATTGATACATCGAGAAGATGTATTACAACTATTAGATAAGCTGAAGAGTAGCAAATCCCCTGGGCCGGATGGTATACATCCAAGGGTATTGAAAGAACTGAAATATGAGATTGCAGACCTGCTATTAGTAATCTGTGAACTATCATTAAAATCATCTCTAATACCTGAAGATTGGAGGATCGCCAATGTAACACCAATTTTTAAAAAGGGTTCGAGGGGTGATCCGGGAAACTACAGACCGGTGAGCCTGACGTCAATACCGGGAAAAATGATAGAAACCATCATAAAGAATAAAATTACTCAGCATGTAGATAGTCATGAACTAATGAGAGACAGCCAACATGGCTTTAGACAAGGAAGATCTTGTCTTACTAATCTGTTATGTTTTTTGAAGGAGTGAATAATCAGATGGACAAAGGTGAGTCGGTTGATATTGTGTATCTGGACTTTCAGAAAGCCTTTGACAAGGTCCCTCATGAGAGACTTTTGGCAAAACTAAAGAGTCATGGGATAGGAGGCAGTGTACTATTGTGGATCAGGAACTGGTTAAAAGATAGAAAGCAGAGGGTAGGGCTAAATGGCCAATTTTCCCAATGGAGAAAGGTGAATAGTGGTGTACCCCAGGGATCTGTGCTGGGTCCGCTGCTTTTTGACATATTCATAAATGACCTGGAAAGTGGAATAACGAGTGAGGTTATCAAATTTGCAGATGACACAAAACTATTTAAAGTTGTTAAAACCCAAGAGGATTGTGGAAAATTGCAAGAGGATCTTGATAAATTGGAAGACTGGGCATCAAAATGGCAGATGAAATTTAATGTGGACAAGTGCAAGGTTATGCACCTAGGGAAGAACAACCCAAACTATGGTTACACGATGCAAGGTTCCACATTAGGAACCACCACCCAGGAAAAAGATTTAGGCGTCATTGTGGATACCATGTTAAAACCCTCGGCCCAGTGTGCAGCAGCGGCCAAGAGAGCAAATAGAATGCTAGGTATGATAAGGAAAGGAATGGAAAATAAAACAAAGGATATTATAATGCCTCTATATCGTTCCATGGTGAGACCGCACCTTGAATATTGTGTGCAATTCTGGTCGCCGTATCTTAAAAAGGATATAGAGTTATTAGAAAAGTTCAGAGAAGAGCCACCAAAATGGTAAAGGGGATGGAAGGATACTCCTATGAAGAAAGGCTAAAAAGGTTAGGGCTCTTTAACCTGGAAAAGAGACGGCTGAGGGGAGATATGATAGAAGTCTTCAAATTAATGAGCAGAGTGGAACGGGTAAACGTAGATCGATTGTTTACCTTATCAGAATACAGAAAGACTAGGGGACATGCAATGAAGCTACAGGGTAAACTATTTAAGACTAATAAAAGAAAATATTTTTTCACTCAATGTGTAATCAAACTCTGGAATTTGTTACCCGAGGATGTAGTAAAGGCTGTTAGTGTAGCTGGGTTTAAAAAAGGTTTGGACAAGTTCCTGGAGATAAGGTTCATAAGCCATTATTAAGAAGGGACCCAGGATATCAATGCTTGAACCAATACAAGCATTGTGGAACCTGTGTCCCTTGGGGAAACTGCTAGGTACATATGACCTAGATTGGCCACTGTTGGAAACAGAATACTGGGCTTGATGGACCTTGGTCTGACCCAGTATGGCATATCTTATGTTCTTATATGCTGATGATTTTTCAGAGCTGATCTTAACTTGTAATTATTGATTTTCAAGATAAGATTTAAACCATCCCAAAGTGGCATCTTAGACCCAGTAGATGTAAATGCTGAATGAGTAAATCATGAGGAACAGAGGCAAAAGCCGCTTTGATATCCAAAAACGATTAGGACAAACCCTGACTTAGGTTTGTCTAGGCCTTTAACAATAATTGTCTTTAAGGGCAGCTAGCAATGTTTCAACTCTGTGCTGTGGTCTAAAGTCAAATTGCTGCATGTTAAGCGGAAAATAGGTGTCAGTGTGATCTTGAAGTTGAATTAAAACCACTTTCTCTAAAACATTTTGCTATAAAGGATAAACTAGCAATAGGATGGTATGAACTAGGTTGTGATGGGTCAAGTGCTGCACCCTTTTTAACCCGGTGAATAGATGCCATTTTTAGAACATTGGGCATGTACCCCAGCGACAGAGAGAGATTTGTGATTTTGAGTAGTGGTCCTATTAAATCCTTGAGTGCTGATTTTATTCAGCTGACTGGGCAAGGATCCAAAGGGGAGTTGGTGGTATTAATTCCTAAGATGATTCTCTCAAGGTGTTCTGTAGAAATAGGTGAAAAGGATATCCAAGTTGTTTGAAAGTTGACAATTGCAAAATTTTGTTGAGCAGGAAGCTGTGATCGTTGACTGTGTGGCGGTTAAGGATTGAAAGTGGTCAGCTAATGTTTGTGCAGAAATTTCAAGTCCTTCTGTTTGTTAAGAGGGTCTTTCACCATCCCCTTAATCGGATTAAAAAGCTCTCTAGGGCGATTCAAATAAGATTGAAAGAGCATGGTGTAGTAATCCTTTTTTACTTTAGTAGTAGCCTGATAAACATGAAGATCAATCATATAAGATTTGAGATTGTCTTGTGACAGAGTGTCGCCACCTTCTTTCCTGGACTCTAAGGTTGCGCATCATGATTCTTAGTTTAGCATTATACCATGGTGCTGTTCTACGCTCTTTGTAGCTAGCAGATGATTGCAGGAAAATAGCTTCCTGACAGAGTTGTTCCAGGTCTGCACGAGTGAATCAAGATCATCCGAAGTAACCTGGAAGTGCGGTAAAACCTTGCTTAAAAATTGATCTTTCTCTAAGCGGTGGAATCTACATGCAGTGGGCTTTGAGAGTGAATGATGTTGAGTAAATGATTCAAGTAAGAGGTCAAAATTAATAATTCTCCAGGACCAAGCAAGCAGGAAGTCAGTCCTCACATATGGGTGTCATCGGCACCGATGAAGCCCCAGCGGAGCATATCCCCAGCTTTCTATAAAAGCCTTTGGGAATGCAGGCACGCATGCGCGGTTCCCTTCCCGCCTAAAGGTGCCATCTTACCTCTTTTTTTCCGAGAAGCCCACCGGACGTGTGTCCTGTCCTCCTGGTTAAAAGTAGATTTTTTTCGGCGATTATCGCTATTTTTCCTCCCGGTTCGACGCTGGTTCCCCTCCCGCCGGGTTCGGTACACCGGTATCGAGCCCGATTCTTCTTTTTCGGTTTTTGCCCTTCGTGGCTGGCCTTCGCACCCTTTTTTCCATTTTTCCCTGGAAGGCCGGTCCTTTGACCTCGCGGGGACTCTTTTTTTTCCCCGATGGCTTCCAGTGGTTTTAAAAAAGTGTGATTGGTGTAAGAAATTAATGTCTCTCACCGACACACACGACTGCTGCCTTCGGTGCCTCGGCCCTGATCACGACCCTAAGTCGTGCGGGCCATGTGGGAAGATGTCTTCCAAGGCACTCCGAAATCGCCAGCAGCAAAAAGAAAGGCTTTTCTCGGACTCAGCCTCCGGCCGGGCCAGGACCTCATCTGAGGCCTCGACATTTCGGGATTCTGATCCCGAGCGCCGTCGAAGCTCCTCGGACAGGGGGTCCCCCAACCGGGAATGGAAGAGGAAGAAACGGCTCGCGAGGGTGTTGTCGGAGGAGGTCCCTGGCTCCTCGAGGGCCAGGTCTAAGACCCCCGACCGTTGCCCCGGGCCCGTGGAACAAGAGAAGCCTGCCAAAGTTCCTCGCGTGGAGCCGGAGTCTGCTGGACACGTAAGCCCCGTAGTCCTCGAGGACTCTCCTCCCAAAGAGCCGCCGCCGGGGCCCGAGTCGGTGGCTGCTGCGTCTCCCGAGCTGAGTCTCAGGATGACAGCCTTGGAGAGCAGACTGTCTGCCTTCATGGAGCAGCAGCGGGCACTGATGGCCAGCCTGTCTGGCGCATCTGCCCTGACCACCGGGACATCGACTTCGAAGTCGACCCCAGAGACCGCTCGAAGTCGACCTCGGTCGCGGTCTCCCTCGACCTCCCGTTTGGGACCGAGGGCGTCGACGCTGGTGCCTCCGGCGTCGGGGCGGGTGCTCCAGGGCCCCGCGGGGTGGGACCCTGACTCCTCCTCGGACGAGTCCGCCTGGGAGACAGAGGAGGAGGAGTCTCCCGATACGTTCAGGACTCGGTGCATCCCGTTGGACTCACCGCAATCTGAGCCCCGGAGTAGATCCCCTCCGGAGGATACTCTGTTCTCGGAGTTCGTCCGGCATATGGCCACTGCCTTGGCTATTCCAGCGGACCCCGAGGGAGAGCCTCAAGCTGAAGAGCTCGAGGTGCTGCAGTATGACTCTCCTCCGAAGGAGGCCTTTACTGTCCCGGTTCCTCCGATGCTGAAACGACTCCTCTTCCACTTCATCGGCTCTTTAACCGCCATTCCACCGGCGCGTTCTGTGAGGGGAGAGCAGCAGCCAGCATCAGAGGTGAGAGCGGGAGCTCCACCTCCCTCCACAGAGCCTGCCCACTTCATCGGCTCTTTAACCGCCATTCCACCGGCGCGTTCTGTGAGGGGAGAGCAGCAGCCAGCATCGGAGGTGAGAGCGGGAGCTCCACCTCCCTCCACAGAGCCTGCCCACTTCATTGTCTCTTTAACCGCCATTCCACCGGCACGCCCGCACCTGAGGGCCTCACAAGAGGGCCCTTTGGTGTGGCCCTTAGGTGTTGGACCGTGCGGGACCGGGTAAACTGCTGTAGTTGGGTTTGCTTGCCGCGGCGATCGGGACGGTGGAGGGATGATGTCGGCGTTGCAGGCTGGAAGTGAGAGCTTTGCCTCATCACCTGCTTCGATCAAGTATATCCAGGCAGTAGCGGTTTATAAGCAGCTGTTATGGTCAAGTCTGTCTCGAAGGACTGAGCTGTGGTGGTACTATATTCTTTCTCTCTGGATGTTATAATGAGCTTTTCCTCTTGTCTCTTCTATTTCTTTGACTATCACTATATTTCTAACTCTGTCCTATCTTAACAATGGCGTTCCTTTCATATTTTCAGTATCATTTATGTAATATTGTAAACCGCTCTGATGCTTTGGCCTGAGCGGTATATCAAACGTAATAAACATAAACATAAGCAAGCGAGTCAACTCGATCTATCGACTCAGAAAGAGCCCTGGTTTTCAAAAGGCACAGCTACCACACCATTCTATGGTTGTGGAATCGGCCATGCATCGTCTGAAGAGCCAGAAGATGCACTCCGCGGTGCCCCCTGGCAGGGAGGCCCGAAACCTCGATGGCGTTGGTAGAAAATGCTTCCAGGACTCGATGCTTGCTTGCCGTATCCAGTCATACCAGCTGTACATGGGCATGTACTTGCGGGACCTGGCCAAGGAGTTGGCCGGGTTCTCTGCTGGACTCTCCGGGGAACCTTTGCAGAGATTTAAGTCCTTGTCCTCGGGAATTCGGGACTGCTCGAAGTTCATGTCCCGCACCGCCTACGATGGCTTCGAGGCTTCGGCCCGAGTTGCGGCAGCCGGCATCGTGGCTCGACGCCAGGCATGGCTGCAGTCATCGGACCTCGAGCCATGGGTTCAGGACAAGTTGGTCGATGTCCCTTGCCGAGGTGAAAACCTTTTTGGCAAGCCCATGACCGAGAAGGCCGCTCAGCTCGAAACAGAGCACCTTACACGGACAAGGCTGTCTAGGAAGACCTCTGCCCCTTCTCATAAAAAGAAGGGCTCGGGTAAAAAGCCCTTTTACCCGAGGAAGGGCACTGCCTACAAACAGTACCCTCAATATCAGGCTGCCCAAGCTGCACCCCAGGGTCAGGAAGCCAAGGGGCAGGGTAATGGGCCCCGTAGGCAGAGGACCCCCAAGCCTCCGGCCCCTGCTACCACTCAGCAGGGTGGGGGGTTTTGACTCCTTGAGCGTAGCCTCTCCCTCCCTGCTCTCCCAACCCTGCACAGGAGGTCACCTCGCCCTCTTTGCCCACCAGTGGCCCCTCATCACCGGGGACAGTTGGGTGTTGGACATAGTCCACAGGGGCTATGCCCTGCATTTTCACCAACTGCCTCCTCCTTACTTTCCAGGGGAGCCTCCAAGGCCTCCCCTGCACACAGACCTTCTCCTTCGAGAGCTTCAAGGTCTGTTGGTGGACAGGGCGGTGGAGCCTGTGCCTCCCCACTTGCAAGGTTACAGATTCTACTCCAGGTATTTCCTGGTACCCAAGAGAACCGGTGGCCTTCGACCCATTCTGGACCTCAGGAACCTCAACAAGTTCCTAGCGAAAGAAAAGTTCAAGATGCTTACTCTTGGAACACTTCTGCCCTACCTCCAGCAGGGAGATTGGCTATGCTCCTTAGATCTAAAGGATGCGTACACTCACATCCTCATTCATCCAGACTACAGAAAGTACCTCAGGTTCATTGTGGGCGGAAACCATTATCAGTACAGAGTGCTGCCTTTTGGCCTCACCTCCACCCCCAGAGTCTTCACAAAGTGCCTGGCGGTGGTGGCGGACTACCTGAGAACTCGGGGAATCTTTGTCTTCCCCTACTTCCCTACGACTGGCTCATCAGGGGTCAGACGTGCCAAGAAGCCAGACAAGCCACCCTCAGAACTATTGCTCTTCTTCATAGCCTGGGGTTTGTCATAAACTTCACAAAGTCCACTTTGCTCCCCTCCCAGAACTTGGAGTTCATAGGAGCGAGGCTGGACTCTCTGCTTGCAAAGGCTTTCTTGCCAAAGGACAGGGCCCAAGGGTTGATGGCCTTGGCAGATCAGTTCCTCAGCAGGTCCTTGGTCTCCGCCAGACTCTGCCTGAGGCTGCTTGGCCACATGGCTTCGACAGTACATGTGACCCCCAATGCCAGGCTCCATATGAGGCCTGCACAGTGGTGCCTTCGGACTCAGTGGTCACAGGTCACAGGCAGCCTCAGAGACAGGATAAGAGTGTCCAGACCATTTCTGAACTCCCTCAACTGGTGGCTGCACCCACCCAATCTCCTGCAAGGGGTGCCCTTTCAAATTCCTGGATACACAGTGGTACTGACCACAGACGCCTCCCTGCAGGGCTGGGGAGCTCATTGTCTGAACAAGTGCACCCAGGGCCTGTGGTCTCCTTGGGAGGCTGCACAGCAGATCAATCTCCTAGAACTCAGAGCTATTCGGTTAGCACTCAAAGCTTTCTATCCTACCCTGGCTCATCAATCTGTCCTGGTTCAGACAGACAACCAGGTGGCCATGTTTTATGTGAACAAACAGGGCGGCACTGGATCCAGACTCCTCTGTCGGGAAGCTCAAGACCTTTGTTCCTTTGCCCTCAAGCACAACATGCTCCTCAAGGCTGTGTATCTTCCAGGCCAGGACAACTGCCTGGCCGACAGGTTGAGCAGGATTCTGCAGCCCCACGAGTGGCAACTGCATCCTTTAGTAGCTCAGAAGATTTTCCTGAAATGGGGTCTCCCTTTGATAGATCTCTTTGCCAGCCCACTGAACAAGCAACTGCCAAAGTTCTGCTCCAGGCAACCGCATCCTCTGAGGATAGCAGCGGATGCTTTTATGATTCCCTGGTCTCAGGGCCTCCTGTATGCGTTTCCTCCCATGCCCTTGGTGGCCCGGACTCTCTTCAAGATTCTTCAGGACAAGGCCTCGGTCCTGCTGGTGACTCCCAGGTGGCCGAGACAGCCTTGGTTTCCACTTCTGCTTCAACTGGCGGTGGATCCCCCACTGCCTCTGGGGTTGCAACCCGACCTTCTCTCACAGGAACAGGGTTCCCTTCTGCACCCCAATCTCAAAGCTCTCAATTTGATGGCCTGGAGGCTGCAAGGGTAGTTTTGGCTCCCTGGGGCCTACCTCAGGAAGTTGAGGAGGTTGTCCTAGCCTCTAGGAAACGGTCCACTAGGAAAACCTATGCTCTTAAATGGAAAAGGTTTTCTGTGTGGTGTCAGTTACGTACAGAGGATCCTTTCTCCTGTACTGTGCCAGTAGTGCTTCAGTACTTACTGCACTTATCAGATCAGGGACTTAAGTCCAATTCTGTTCGGGTCCACCTCTCAGCTCTAGCAGTTCACCACTCACTGGTGGAAGGACATTCTCTGTCAGGTCACCCCTTGGTGTCCCGCTTTCTCAGGGGCTTGCTTTTGCTCAAGCCCCCTATCCGTCGTCCTGCCCCTGAGTGGGAGTTGAATGTGGTCTTGCAGCAACTGACTCGCCCTCCTTTTGAGCCGATGGCTACTTGTCCACTACGCTTCCTATCCTGGAAGACACTCTTCCTGATAGCCCTTACCTCGGCTAGGCGAGTGAGTGAGCTTCAGGCACTGGTCTGTGATAGGCCTTACACCAGGATATATAGGAACAGGGTAGTCCTCAGGACTCATCCAAAGTTCCTCCCAAAGGTTGTCTCCTCTTTCCACCTCAATCAGGAGGTGGTTCTTCCAGTCGTCTTCCCTAGGCCTCATGCGAGCCAGGCTGAAGCAGTCCTGCACACCCTGGACTGTAGGAGGGCCTTATCCTTCTACCTTGACCGTACGCAGGGGCATAGGAGGGCTACTCAGCTCTTCGTATCCTTTGACCCCAATAAGTTGTGGTTGGCTGTGTCCAAGCGTACCTTGTCCATCTGGGTGGCTGATTGTATCACCTGGGCTTACAAGGCGGCTGACCTTCCTTTGCATGGTCGGGTCACGGCCCATCGTGTCAGGGCAATGGCTGCCTCAGTGGCTCATCTCCGCTCTGTGCCCTTGGTAGACATCTGCAGGACTGCAACTTGGTCTTCAAGCCAGACTTTTGCGGCCCATTACTGTCTTGAGAGGGTGTCCCGTAGGGACAGTGCTTTTGGCCAAGCAGTACTCCGGAATCTCTTTGAGGTTTATTTATTTTATTTATTTAGACAGTTTTGTATACCGCCTTATCCTTCAATCAAAGCGGTCACAACACAAGTGGGGGATACATTTAAGACGCGGGGATATGAGACACATACACTAATACTTACAGGGAACATGGGCAATGGAGGGTTAAGTGGCTTGCCCAAGACCACAAGGAGCATCTGTGGGACTAGAAACCCCAGTCCTTCCGGCCCAAGGTTGCTGTCCTCTAGTGGGATTTGAACCCCCGACCTTCCGGCCTGAAGTACCTTGCCCCAACCACTAGGCTACTCCTCCCTCTAGGCAACTCATGCCCTCTGTTGGGCTACCGGTGGAGGTTGTGTCCTTGAAAAGCCTTTCTTTGCTGCTGAGACTAGAGGGAGTTCTCTTGTTCAGCCTGGGTTCCTCGGTAGCCCAGAGCTGGGGAGTCACCCATATGTGAGGACTGACTTCCTGCTTGGTCCTGGAGAAAGAGTAGTTACTCACCTGTAACAGGTGTTCTCCAGGAGCAGCAGGAATCAGTCCTCACAGCCCTCCCTCCGCCCCTTGGAGTTGCAGTTGTACATAGTTTAATTTTTTTCATTTTTGTGTGCTGTTCTTAGCTATGTCATTTGACTGAGGAAGATGGCACCTTTAGGCAGGAAGGGAACCGCGCATGCGTGCCTGCATTCCCAAAGGCTTTCATAGAAAGCTGGGGATATGCTCCGCTGGGGCTTCATCGGCGCCGATGACACCCATATGTGAGGACTGATTCCTGCTGCTCCTGGAGAACACCTGTTACAGGTGAGTAACTACTCTTTTTATGATCCAACCATGGGATAGTGAGAAAAGTGGGTGTTGATAAAGCATTATATAAAAGGAGATGTTTGGAGACAAATATTAAGTCTAATATGTTACCTTTAAATATGTGTAAGGTGATTGATGATTTGTATATATCCTAGCGCCTCCATAGCATTCATAAAGGCTGTTGAAGCCCTGAGTGAAACAGTGGTGAGGTTAAGATCACCTAGAGATAAAAGAGATTTGGTGGAGGGGTCATATCTGCATACTAGTTCCAAAAGAAGGTCTGTTATCTGGGTTAGCAGTAGGAGGCCTATAAATAATAAGGATCATTATGGAGGCATTACTAACTGCAATAGTGTCTAGACCCATACTTGAAGTTAGTAGTCTAAAGTTAAGGTTTTCTTTGTAAGAATAACAACCCTATCACCCTTGCGTTCAGCTCTCGAGCAGCTGAAAATGTTATAGCTGGAAGTTGTAAGTTGATTAATTAAAGTATTGTCTGATTCGGTGAACCAGGATTCCGAAATGCAAAGAATATATAGGTGATTATCAGAGAGGTAGTCAGACAGAACCTGAATTTTATTTCGTGTTGAGCATGCATTAATAAGTGAACATTTCAGTTGACGCTTATTAAGAAAAGATTGTTGAGGGTGTAGTGTTGGTACCAGGGCCGGCCCGTCCATTGAGCGAGAATGTTTTTTGCACAGGGCCCCGCGTTTCAGGGGGCCCCGCGCAAAAAACATTCTTTTTGAAAAGTAAAATTGAAAAGAAAAAAAAAAACCTGTCTGCTGCCGCGGTCGGGGCCGCCGCGGCAGAATCGAGCGTGCCGCGGGGCCCCCCTGTGCACGGCAGAGCCTGCCCTCCTTGTAGCAGCTCTCTCTTTGGAGCTGAAGTCAGACGCGCCGGCTTGCAGAGCGCGAGGGAAGAGTTTCTCCCTCGCTGCTCTGTTAAGCCCGCGGGGGCTGATGGGAACTTCCCATCAGCCCCCGCGGGCTTAACAGAGCAGCGAGGGAGAAACTCTTCCCTCGCGCTCTGCTCTGCAAGCCGGCGCGTCTGACTTTTCAGCTCCAAAGAGAGAGCTGCTACAAGGAGGGCAGGAGCTGCCGTGCACAGGGGGCCCCGCGGCACGCTCGATTCTGCCGCGGCGGCCCCGACCGCGGCAGCAGACAGGTTTTCTTTTCTTTTAATTTTCGCTGGGCTGGGCTGGGCTGGGCTGGGGGGGGGTTTAGGAGTGTTGCTGGGCTGGGCTGGGCTGGGCTGGGGGGGGGGGTTTTGGAGGGTTGATGGGCTGGGATGGGCTGGGCTGGGGGGGGTTAGGAGTGTTGATGGGCTGGGGGGGGGGTTAGGAGTGTTGATGGGCTGGGGGGGGTTAGGAGTGGTGATGGGCTGGGGGGGTTAGGAGTGGTGATGGGCTGGGGGGGTAGGAGTGGTGATGGGCTTGGGGGGGTTAGGAGTGGTGATGGGCTGGGGGGGTTAGGAGTGGTGATGGGCTTGGGGGGGTTTAGGAGTGGTGATGGGCTATGGGGGAGCTAAATCTGTATATGGGCTGATGGGATTAGGACTGAAAGTGGGTTGATGGGGGGTTAGGACTGGTAATGGGCTATGGGGGGGCTTAAACTAAAAATTGGGTGATGGGGGATTAGGACTGGAAATGGGCTGGTGGGATTAGGACTGGGAGTGGGCTGATGGGGAGGTTAGGACTGGTAATGGGTTGGGGGGGTTGCTAGGACTGGAAATGGGCTGAGTGGACGGGGGCTTGAACTGCAAATAGCTGAGGGGGAGGGGGCTTGGACTGGGCTCTTAGGGGAAGGAGCTAGGACAGGAAATGGGCTGATGGAGGGGCTAGGATAGGACTGGGAATTGGGTGTTGGGGGAGCTAAGATTGGAAATGGGCTGTGGTGGGGGCTTGGATTGAAATGGACTCATGGAGGGGCTAGAACTGGAAGTAGGTTCATGGAGGGCTTGGATTAGAAATGGGCTGAGTGGAGGGGAGCTAGGATTTAACATGGGCTGATGGTGGGGCTAGGAAAGGACTAGAAATGGGCTGATGGGAGGCTGGTATTGGAAATGAGCTGATGAAGGGACTCGGATAGGACTGGGAATGGATGGGGGAGCTAGGACTGGAAATGGGCTGATGTGGGGACTAGAAGGGAGCGGATACTGGGTGGGGCTGCAACTAAAAGGGAGCTGATGTTGGGGGAGATTAGAAGGGGATGGGGCTGGGAGAGTGAAATGGAGAGGGGAAGAATATTTTGTGTGGGAGGGAAGAAAAATCTACAATTGGCCGGGTATTGGGAGACTAAGGGGCTTGTTTACAAAGCCGCGGTAGTGGTTCGCGATCGCAGCCGCGGCCCCATTGAAATCAATGGGGCCGCGGCTCCGATTACGATCGCAAACCGCTACCGCGGCTTTGTAAACAAGCCCCTAAGTGGGGATTGAGGATGGAGGGGTAAAATTTGAGTGGATGAAATAGGAATGAGGAAAGAGCAAAAGGAGAAAGATTATTATGTTAAAGCAGATGTAGAGAGAGAATGGAAAAAAAACTAGAGGAGAGAAGAAAGGACAAATGGACAGCAGACGATGGAGAGTTAGCAGAAGACACAAATAAACCAGAAGAAAGTGACTGGAACAATTGCAACTGAAAAAAAAATGCACAAAAGGTACAAAGATATCTCTTTATTTTGAATTTATTAACTGGAATATGTCAGCTCTGGGAAATGTGCATCATTAATGTCGGTGCTTTGTTTAGTACAAGAGGAAATTAATTTATAGTTTTATTTCAACATTGTTGTACATTCCAAGTTTGGCTTTTAGGGTTCCCAGTTTAATTATTGTCTTCCTGTTTTTAAATTGTGATTCCTTGTTTGGTGATGGTCTATGTTCTGCATGTGTAACTGAGCTGAGGTATTCTGTTTATGTAATTCCTATTTGACATTGCCACTTGTTCTCTTTCCCCAGTAGGTCATGTATTGTTATTCTCTGAAATGTATTGGTTTAATATTTGCAGTGTTGCCTTTTGATAGGTAGGGTATGGTGCTTTATGAGTCTTGGTAGTGCTGTTAGGATACGGTGGGTTTGCTATGGGTTCTAAATGGGCAGTGTTTGTAGTAGTTCCTAATGTGCCTGGCGGTTGGCACTGGATTATAGTAATGTAGAAATCTTTGTCTTTCTTTATCCATACACTCATGAAGAGGCATGTTTACTAAAAGTTAGTGTATGGTAACATTATGCAAATATTTATGCAAATGAGGCCCCTTATGCAAATGAGGCCCCGCACCGAGTCTCCGCACATGGCCCCGCACCCCCCTTGGGCCGCCCCTGGTTGGTACCAATGGCAAGGTTTGAATTCCAATCAGGCAACGAGGTGGTCTAACACTCCTATTATAGAGAGTGCAAGCTACTATAGGGGGTCAAGAGTGAATAACAGGTATGTAAGAGTATGTAGAGGACAGTGCTACAGATGTTTGAAAAAATGGAGAGTAGTCATTATGAATTGTAATATACACAATGAAATTAAGGCAGAATTCCTGGAAGGGTTAACTTGTCAGTGTACCTTATTAGGCTCGTCTGCCTAGGAGTGCAGGCTTCCTATGTCTAGCTAAGGGCCATGCCAAAGGGCCCTCTGGCAAGGCCCTTGGGCGCGGGCCCAGAGTGCTGCTGCTTTTTAAATAAAGCCCCGGTGTGATCAGCTGTGGTGAGGGGAGGGAGTGACAATTGCTGTAAAAAGAGCTGCTAGCAGAGCTGGTCTCTCTTCTTACACTTCAAATACTGCTTGCTTTTAAATAAAGCCTTGTTGTGATCAGCTGTGGTGATAGAGAGTGACAGTTGCTGTAATGAGAGCTGCATAATGATGGAATCACCATCTATAATGGCTGTCCTAACCCTTCCTTCATGGACACATGGCCCTGGAGAAACCACCTCAGTGCGAGAGGGTTTTACATCACCTGGAAGACAGGTCCTAGTTTCAGGATCACTTCCTGCCGGCTTTCCTGTCACGTGACCTCTCTGCTCCATGGCAATAGGGATTCTGCCAGATTGGAGGTGGGACTAAAGTACTACATCCTTATAGGTCTCGTCTATGTACCTCTGTCTTCCTTATGTCCTCCAAATCTGCTACTCTAGCCTCCAGAGATTGGACTCATTCCCTGAGCAAAGAGCTCCTTGCACCTAGTGCACACGTAAGATCTCTCACCAACCGGGAGAAAATCATACATGTGACACTCAATGCAAAAGACTTGAAAGCCCCCATCTCGCTGCTGCTTCTGTCTGCATCTTAGTTTTAAGGTTGTGTTTAGGTATTTAAGTTGTTTGTTTACTTAGGTTTGCTGGGGATACTTACACTAATAAAACTATAACTAATACATTTAATGGACTGTGTTCACCTCAAGATTAATTAATCTCAAGTCCTTAATGTATACCTGAAGAGGATAAACAGCTATACCTGAAAGTGAATATGGGCACCTCCTTCACTAGAAGCCCCAAAGTGCGTCAATTGACGCAAATGCATCTTCGAAGTTGTATACCAGCGCCACTGCTAGAACCATGTCAGTCATGTTCCATAACTTTGTTAGCAAGGTCAAGATGTTCAAATATGTGCATCGAAAAGTAATGACCGATGCACCACCTAGCGGGAAAATGAATTTATACCTAGAAGCCCCAAAGTACGTCAATTGATGCACTCAATTGTCTTGGATGCGTCAATTGATGTACTTTGGGGCTTCTAGGTATAAATTCATGTTCCCACCAGATGGCGCATCTCAATCACTGTTTACAGTTTTACTCCGACATTACAAACAATAAACACACGATGACGTCATATAGTGATGTCACATACTGCACGTATTTAACAAATAAGTAACTTCACATTAATTTACATCTGCATTTTATGCTAAACGCAGTCGTGATAATGCGTCAATTGACGCACTTTGGGCTTTCTAGGTAAAATTCCTTTTGGGGCTTCTAGTAAGAGGTTTAAGCACCTATAAAGCTATGATTATCCCAGGAGGGAGGGAAAGAAGACATTTATTTATTTATTTATTCATTTATTTAACATTTCTTATATACCGCCTTTCATGATATCAAGGCAGTTTACATTGAATAAACTGAAATTACATTGAACAGGGCATTATAACTTGGAGATAACTATTTTACAGGGAACATGGGCAATGGAGGGTTAAGTGGCTTGCCCAGGACATTTAAAAACTGTCTGCTACACAGTACCCTGTCCTGTGCTTCTAAGATAATATGTGACCAATTTCCTGGGTGAATCACACAGCCCTTGCTTGGATAGAGGAAGCCTTTCAAAATGCCCCTTTGATCTGCCACTTGGTTTTAACACCTATTTAAAACAATTTCACAGGTCTTTTGCCCCCTATCTAGAAGGCCTCTTTGTAAAGGTCTCTAGAAACAATTTATAGCTCAAAAAATACTGACCTGTTTTTCTTTTTATGCTAAGTTATTTTTAGGAGTGGAGGAGTAGCCTAGTGGTTAGAACACTGGCTTGGTAACCAAGCAACCAGGGTTCGATTCCCACTAGCACTCCTTGTGGACTTGGGCAAGACACTTAACCCTCCATTGCCTCGGAAGAAAGGCCTGGCAATCTACTTCCGGTCACACTGCCAAGAAAACCCAGGAGCTTCTGGGTCGCCAGGAGTCAGCATTGACTCGAAGGCACACATTGCATTTTGCATACTCTGATTTGATTTAACTTAAAGCTGTTTGCTGATACTAGGCCCTGACTAAGTATTAAATTTAAACTAGCAGCTCTCTGCAGGCTTTTAAATTTAACCAGAAAGCTCTCTGTTGGGTTCTGAATTTAAGCTGAAAGTTCTCTGTTGTGTTTTCACTCAGAATAGTGGTCATAAATCTTCCATCCACCCATCCATATATCACTACAAGCAGGAGTAAGAAGAAAATGTTTTAGATGTTTCTGGTGTGTATAACTCTTGTGTACTTGTTATGTATGTTGCAAAACAGTTTAAAACAAATCTTTGGGTCTTCCTGTGGACATAATGTGAATAAGGCTTTTGGGGTAGTTGTAGCTTGTGTATTTTTCCCCATTTTCTGGTTGGAGACTGCAGTCAGTTTACAAAGGATAAGATTGTATATATTTGTTTACTCAGGACTGCATCTCAGGCTCCAGTTACTTTTGATGTGGACTCTTTCACCAGCGCCTTGGAAAGGATTCTGAGTGAGTTGAATTTCTAGTTTTATTTTGTGTATTTGATCTTTCACAGACAGTTTTCCTCTCCTCCTCCTCCTCTGAAAGTAATGTAGCCTCTGCAGCAGCATTTGTCCAGGAAACCTCCCATCAACCAGCCTGCCAGCACCATCCCAAGACCAGCAGAACTAGGGATAGTGTCTGACTTCAAAAATAGAAGAATCAAGTGTAGTTCCTAGCCCAGAAAATCTCTTATCATACTTACCTTATTAGCCCTTCCTGAAACTTCAGGAGGAATAGTGCCTGATCCAGGAACCTCCCATCCTGACCCTGTCAACCTTGCCTTAAGATTACAGAAGCAGAGCAGCACAACCAGGGTTAGCCCCTGACAAGTTCTTGAAAGTAGGCTGGATGATTTGGACATTGATAAATGTCCATCACTTGTAACTGTTTACATACTTTATGCACTGTGTTATTTTCTTTGTCTTTGGCTTGTTCTCCAAAGTAGGTCCAGAAGAGCTGGACTCTGAGAATGAGGAAGAAGATTCAAATTTCTTAGACAGTGAAGAAGAAGATGGAGCTGCAGCACTGGCAGAGTCCATGGAAAGTCTCCGGACATATATGGAAGCAATGGACCAGGAATTAGCATGCACCAACATCGGCAAAAGCTTTGTCATGAGAAAGCAAGGGGTACGTCATTTGCATCCATCATGTAGACAGTTGTTCCAAGCTGCTGCTTAACTTATGCACTTAAAGGAAGTGGGTATATTAGGGTTGGGAGAGGAAAGGCAAAAAGCTCCAAAGCCTTGGATATCCATGCTAGTTAGATTTTTGTCTGACCCACCTTTCTGTAAGGGCTGGAGTTTTGTAGGAATTGTTTACTGATTTTATGGGTCTCTCTTTTTGCAGTAACGTTAATTCTGTATTTTGAAACTTGCTGCCTTCATAAGCTTATTAGACGTTGACTTACAGTGAAAGGGCTGTCGGGTAAGGTTTGCCTCTTTGCAGATGATACCAAAATCTGCAATAGAGTAGATACCCAGGAAGGTGTAGATAATATGAGGAGGGATCTAGCTCAGCTTGAAGAATGGTCTAGAATTTGGCAGCTGGGATTTAATGTTAAAAAATGCAAGGTTATGCATTTGGGCTGCAGCAATCCTAGGGAGCAATATAGTATAGGGGGTGAAGTTCTTTTGTCCTCTAAAGAAGAGTGGGACCTAGGCGTGGTTGTGTCAGATGATCTTAAAGTAGCTAAACAGGTAGAAAAGGCGACAGCAAAAGCTAGAAGGATGCTTGGGTGCATAGGGAGAGGAATGGCTAGTAGAAAAAAGGAGGTGATGGTGCCTCTGTATAAGTCTTTGGTGTGACCTCATTTGGAGTATTGTGTGTAATTCTGGAGACCGCACCTACAAAAGGAGTCAGTACAGAGAGTGGCTACTAAAATGGTTAGTGGTCTTCATTATAAAGCATATGAGGACAGACTTAAGGATCTTAATATGTACACCTTAGAGGAAAGGCGGGATAGAGGTGATATGATTGAGATGTTTAAATACCTCCGTGGCATAAATGCACAGGGGGAGAAACTCTTTCAATTGAAAGCAAGTTCTGCTACGAGGGGACATGGGATGAGGGTGAAAGGGGATAGATGCAGGAGTGCTATGCGGAAATATTTCTTTACGGAAGCAGTGGTGAATCCGTGGAATAGTCTCCCAGTGGAGGTGGTAGAGATGAGGACGGTATCTGATTTCAAAAAAGCAAAGATCTCTAAAGAAAAAAAGGGGACTGTTGTAGTTGTTGATATGGAAGGACAGACTAGATAGGCCATGTGGTCTTTTTCTGTCGTCATTTTTCTATGTTTCTATATAGATATAGTGCGGTTGCCATGTTAATCTACTTGAATGCACAGAAAAAATTAGCAAATACAATTCCAGATCGTCCTGCTAGACCAGTCCATATAATTAGAAACATAGAAAACTAGAAGTTTCCAGTGACAACATTACTGATCGTAAGCTTGGTGCAGCTAAGGGCACCCTTCAGTATTTCTCTGTCTCCAGCAGTTGGTGGTTGTTGGATTGGTGCTGCTAAGGAGGAGGGCTCCAGGCTTCCCACCAGTCCTGGCTAGCCGGTTGAGCCCCTGCAATGGCACTTCCTCGGAGGACCTCTGTTCTTTCTCTGTGTTTGGCCCCCACACCACAACTGCCACCACCCTTGCCCCCAGCTGGCCCTTGATAGAGAAAAATTATCCTTTACAGTTGAGTTTTCCCGGTTTGCGTACCAGTTCCTCTTCCTGCCTTGAGCCATATTCACTTTAGAGTGCGACTGGTTATCCTAATCAGGAATACATTAACTCTCCAGGAACAAGCAGGAAGTCAGTGCTCACATATGGGTGATGGCACCGACTGAGCCCGTGTGGAGCATTTCCCCAGTTTTCGAAAAAATCCTTTGGGTATGCTACCACGCATGCATGGTCCCCTTCTCTCCTAAGGGTGCCATCTTGCTCAGTCTCCTTTTTTCCGCGGAGTCCAATGGACGCATATTCTGTTTCCCCAGAAAAATTCCTTAAAAATTATACTCTACAGTTGAGTTTTCCCGGTTTTCGTACCAGTTCCTCTTTGCCTTGAGCTGGCGCCATCCCCGGCACTGTTCTCGGTTCTCTCTTCTCTTTTTTTCATAGAGGCTTGCCTCGACCAGCGTTTGCGCCCTTTTTTGCTCGGGGGTTGTCGACCCCATCCGGGTGTGATCCCACCATCTCACGGTGGCTTTAAAAAGTGTGATTGTTGCAGTCAAATTATGTCTGTCACAGACACCCATGACTGCTGCGTGCACTGCCTCGGCCCGGACCATGACAATGCCTCCTGCAACCTTTGTCAGACCATGACTCCATGGACCAACAAGAAAAGGTCGGAGTTGCAGGAGATGTTCCCACAGTTTTGCTCTGCTCCGGCTTCCCCAATGCTGAGCCCAAAGCAGAACACCTCCCATGAGGCCTGGGTGTCTTCAGAGTCCTGCAGCGGCAGTTTCTCCTGAAAAACGCTGGACCCTGGCAATAAAAAGAAAAAATCCTTGAAACCAATCGAGGTTCCACCAGGGAAACCCGGTATGGTCCCGCAGTGGGACTCGGGTGATTCCGAGCAGTGCCCCCTTAAGTCTCTAGAAAGGAGTCCTCGGCCAGCGGTGAGCCTGTGAGGCTCATTGAGCCATGGTCCTCATCGAGGACATGCTCGTAAGAGTGCCAGCGCCAGCCCGAAACCCTCTGTGCCCGCGCCAAAAGCTGCGGAGCCTTCTGGTATCGAGGCCAGAATGGCAGTCCTGGAGCAGAATATCTCTGCCATCCTGGCCATGCAGCAGGCAATGATGTCAGGTTCATCTAAATCATCTGCCCCAACAACCGGGCCCCTGACTGTGGTGGCGTCCCCAGGCATCGAACTGGGTCCCGAGTGCTATCAGCCTCTGGTATCCTTTCCTCCCCGTCTAGTTTCCGGGAGTCTGACCCGAGACCTGTCAGGGGATCCCGATTCCCCAAAGCAGGCCTCACGGCATGGGAGCTTCGAGCCTCGGACTCCTCAACGCCCTCTGGCGTTCTTCCCGTCAATACTCCCAGTACCCCTGGGTGGAGCCCTGGACCTCCTGATTCATGAGGAGGGTTCCTTTCTGCACCCCAATATGGGGTCACTGATTCTAACGGCCTGGCTGCTGAGAGGATAGCCTTGACCCCGCTCAACCTGCCACAAGAGGTTGAGGAGATCCTGCTGGCTTCCAGGAAGCCCTCCACGAGGAGGGCTTATGCCTTTAAGTGGCGCAGGTTCGCCCTGTGGTGTGCAGATAAGAAGGAGAACCCATTCTCCTGCCACATACAGCTGGTACTCCAGTACCTAGTGCATCTTTGGTGCCCAGGGCTGAAATCTAATTTAGTCTGGGTGCATCTGAGTGCGATAGCCGCTCACCACCACTCCGTAGGGAGCAAACCCGTATCCAGCCAGCCCCTGGTCTCCCGGTTCCTACGGGGCCTTCTGCTTTCCAGACCCCCTGTCCGCCCTCCAGCAGCAGAATGGGATATCAACGCGGTGCTCTCCCAGCTGAAAAGACCACTGTTCGAGCCCCTGGCAACCTGCCACCTGAGATACCTATCTTGGAAGGTGGCCTTCTTGGTGGCCCTGACTTTAGCTCGCAGAGTCACACTCACCTTAAGTTTCTCCCGAAGGTGGTATCCCCGTTTCACCTCAACCAGGAGGTGGTACTCCCCACCTTCTACCCGTGGCCTCATGCCAGCAGGGAGAAGCTCATACTCCACACATTGGACTGTAAACGGGTCCCGTCCTATCTGCAGTGGACCCAGGGCCACCGCAAAGCATCTCAGCAGACTGGGGCTCCCTGTAACCAAGCATACCCTATCCTCTTGGGTGGCAGACTGCATCGCTCTCGCTTATGAGTAGGCAGGTCTATCCCTAGAACACCGGATCACAGCGCATCGCATGAGGGCGATGGCCATGTTGGTGGCCCACCTCAGTTCTGTGCCAGTGACAGAAATTTACAGAGCCGCCACTTGGTCATCTATTCACACGTTCGCAGCACACTACTGCCTGGAAAACGAATCCCGCAGGGACAGCGCCTTTGGTCAGGCAGTGCTGCTTAATATTCTTGGAGTGTAGGCAACTTCTGTCCTCCGACCCTCTGTGTTCAGGCTACAGGAGTGTTAGTGTTGCTGGACACTAGAGTCTGTCAGACGGCTGCCTTGGTGAGAATGTTCACAGTCTTGGCAAAGGCATATATCAATATGGTTTGCAAGGGATTGTGGGAAATGCAGTCCATTCACACCAGACACAGCTGCTCACAATAATTAGTTGTGCTTGAGTGTAAAGCCAATAAGATATTTATTTATGGGGTTATTTCTCCCAACACAGATATGCTTGGTAGCACATAAAACAGGATACTTGCTTTCAGTGTTAAACTTGGAAAAACAAAATCAGGAAAACAACAGTTGAACTTGTCAGGCAATCAAAGCAAAAGAATAAAGACCTGGTTGGTAACAAACTGGTCTTTTCTGTAGGCTTTAGCTAATATTTTCTTAGCAGTGTTTCAAACAACAAGCAAAACCCACAAAGAAGGGAAAAACTGTTCTTTTCAGGTTAACTTCTTATATCTTCACACATAGACTCAGGAGTGATTCCCACAGAGCTCACAAGCAATTAGGTAAGGCTCAATTGCTAGCAGTTATCCAGCTGAAACCCCTTAGCTGGCTTAATTTCTACTGCATGGCTCAAAATCCTACGCAGGAGCTTTTCTGAGTAGATTAAAGAACAAGTTTGTATTTCTTTGTGATGGTCGTTGTACTTTGTAACAGTAAATTACCAAAGGAGTTTAGACAGAGAGCAATCCATGTATTCACAGCCTGTGTCTATAACCTCTCCCCCTTCTTCAACAATCATGGGTTCAATATCAGGGATTGGCACAGAGGAATTTCTCAATGGAGCACTTTCAGGAGAATACTTGTTTCCCTGCTGTCTTTCAAGGTTATAGCTAGGGCATAGATCAGTGTTCATACCTGAGCTTCCATTGCTGTTAGAGTTCCTCTCTAAATAGCCTGGCCAGTATGTAGTCCAGTTTTTATGTCCAGCCTTCCAATCCAGATCCCTGGACACTGGATCTCTCTTCACATACCTTTTGGCACGGGTCCTAGGGTCCCTTCCAAGTGCAGCCGTCTCCCTCACAGGTACCGTCTGGAGATTCCTAGCTCTGCAGCACCATTCCTCTGGCTTTCCCCAGTCCAATGGTGTATGCTGGCCTTTTGAATGTCTCCCAGTATACGTACTGCTCTGGACTCCTTTAGACCTCCCAAATGCTTTTCTCTTCTTTCTTCCAAAGGGTTTCTTGCCCTCTCTGTTCGTCCGCTCTGGCTTCTGCTTCTGATGATCCTCCAGATGATGAAGCTGTCCAAGATGAGGATCTCCAAGATGAAACTGAGAATGAGGATAATTCTCTGTAGAATAAACTCTACCTTTATTCTGCTTTGATGAGTGCTCCACCTTAGCACAGCGCAGCTGTGCTGAATCAGGCCCTGCCCTTTGAGATGAGTGCTTAGGGATTACCTCATAGCCCTCCTAATTGAACACACGTTTCCTCACTTCAGCTCCTCTAATGGCTGTTGGAAACCTGGTGCATTCTGGGACTGGTAGTCTTTTATGGGAAAATTCTGTTTTCTTATTTCTACCAGAACTGACAGGTTGCTTGTTCAGAGTCACTTCACCTTTTCTATAGCTCCTTCCTGAGCTATGATAAGCTTCCTTATCACAAGTCGTGCAGAGTCTCTCAGTGGGGACTCACCTTCTGCAACTCTTGGCCACCCACCCGGTCACCATTGGTACTGTCCTGGTTCGATCCTCGGTAGCCTGGAGCTAGGGAGTCGCATATGTGAGGACTGACTTCCTGCTTGTTCCTGGAGAAAGCATAATTACTCACCTGTAACAGGTGTTCTCCGGGAACAGCAGGAATCCCTCCTCCCCTTGGAGTTGCCATCCTTCTGTTTTTATTTGACTGCCATCTTAGCTATGTCATCTGACTGAGCAAGATGGCACCCTTGGGCAGGAAGGGGACCATGTCTGTGTGTTAACATTCCCAAAGGCTTTCTTCAAAAAGTTGGGGAAATGCTCCGCGCGGTCTCTGTTGGCGCCACAGTCACCCATATGTGAGGACTGATTCCTGCTGTTCACGAAGAACACCTGTTATAGGTGAGTAACTACTCTTTAAGGACCTGAGAATAATTAATCTTGAGATAAACAAAGTCTATTAAACGTATTAGGTATAGTTGTATTAGTATAAGTATCCCCAGCAAACCTAAGAAAGTAAGCAACCTAAACAAAATCTTAAAGCTAAGTTCCTTATCGTCGATCCGGTCCAATCCCGCATCTCTGGGTAGTGTACCTCTTCCAGCAGCTTGGAGACTGAGCATGTCATCTTTTTGATGACATCAATGTACTTAGGCAGCTGGCACCGCCTAAGAGCCCCAGTATGCTTAGTCTCCAAGCAGTTGGAGGAGGTAGTGAGCCAGGGTGCTGGACTCACTGAAGATACAACTAAGGAGATAGGTTTAGTTAGTTTCCTTTTTATTTTCCCCTGTTTAGGTACATGTTTCTTTGTTTTTAAAGGCAGAAAAGAAATGGGGGGGGGGGGAGGGAACCAGGACGGATCAGAAAGAACCCGGGGGACAAGAGGGCCCAAGGGGAGGATATTCTTTCTCCCCCTTTCCCCCCAGGATTTTGGAGGGGGAGTTCTATGGAGGCCTGACTTCTGGTGGCTCCAGAACCTGTTATCGGGTGAGGAGCCGCTGCGGGGGCAGCTGTGGATTGATGAGAGTGAAAGCCGGCAGCCCCGAGTTGCCCCCCCCTCAGTGCCAAAGCCGAGAAGGAAGGCTGAGCGTGAGGGGTAGAAAAGCCATGTGGCAAAGAGACTCCAAGGTAAGAGTGGAGTGGTGGGGGGGAGCAAGAACCCAGAGCAACTGCCGGAACATGAGGAGACAGAGCGGCCTGCAGCCATGTGTTTGGGAGCCTGCAGCGGCGAAGGAAGCTCCCCCCGCTGTGTTTAGGCGCGATTATTTCTTCTTCAGTCCTGCGTGCGTTTTAACTCCCATGTGTTTTGGGCAGCCACTGGAGAATAAAGCAGGACAGACAGCTTCTTCCTAGGAGGCCATTTGCAGTTTCCTTTAAATTTCAGTTTCTGTTACTTAGATTTCGGTAAACTGGTTTTATTTTATTTTAGTTCAGGTACTCTAGTGCTCCGTGCCTGAGCCCGTGGAGGTGCACTGTGCTCTAGGGATCCTTCTACCTACCCGGGTACAGATTGAAGGCGTTCCTGAGGAGTACTCGCAGCCCTTCCCACCAAGCCTGCCAGACCGCAGTGCCTGGTGTGTGATGGTATCAAGGGGGGGTGACCTCCACTTCATACCACATCCTTAAGCGTTCCTGGTGTTATACAGCTCAAAACATATTCAGTGCACAATGACATGATACAGACTTGTAGCAAAAGCCTAACTAAATGTGCCATTGTCTTGTTGCTGGGCAGATTTCAGAGAGCTGTTGTGCCTGGTCAGGTGGGTCAGGAGATGTGAGTGACGGTTTGTTGATACATTGTGGCTTTTTCCTGAGAAGGATCAAGCAAAGAAGTCAGACACAGAAATAAATTAAAGATAAGCAGGAAAAAGTACTGAGTAGCTTGTGCAGCTACTATGAAACAGGAAGCACCTCCATACAAGAAATATACATAACTAGACAGTCAGTGGATAGGAGACAAATGACATCCTTTCATCTGTCTATGGTCAGTGAATAACTTGACATGATCAACTTTTGTCTCTTAGCCGACTCTGTGCCTACTAAATTTGTGATACTGCTTGTAAGGGAATCTGTAATCCTTACATCCATTGGGTGTTACTAATAATAAAAATGTAAACCTTTACTTGGAGAAAGTGTCAGTATGATTGGATCAATATGTGGTCCATTTCATAGCTTTGAGATACAACATGGCAGCGCAATCTAAAAATCCTCCAGATATGCGGGACCCGACGGGAGCCACTGCACGCAAGAGGCTAGGTCATTGTAGCAGGGCCTGCAGGACGAGATGAGGCAGGAGAGTCCCTCCCGGTCACAAGAGACCCTGGAGGTAGGGGGGGGCATCGTATTATCTTCAACGGATCCGGCCCCCAGTCCCTGCGCAATGCCTGGACCATCCATCCCTCAAGCCCAGGGAGCAATAGGGCTCCTGGGGTAGTTCTCACCGGAGTTTGTCTTTTGCATAAGGTGTTTTGCTTCATCAACGGGGCTTGGCAAGCAGCTCCTCAGTCTCAGAACACAGGGCTAAGAGGATGTCGGAGGCAAAAGAGGGCAGTGGTGACTAAGCTGATTAGAGGCTCAGAGGAGTGACAGCAAATCACCATTGTCAGAGATGCTGTATTGGGACAACCTCAACATGGAGCTAGATTTGTCAGGTGGAGTTGGAAGGGAAAGATCCCAGAATTAGGAGGATCAGGCCTGGATTGTTCAGGTGTTCCGCCGGAAGGAGCTACCGGTGCTCATTTGGAGTTCCTCAAGGATCTGATTATGCCCGCTAAGCTCCCGGCAGAGGAAGAGGCACTGGAGGGTCCGCTGCTCCAGGCGGTGCAGAAATCATGGAAAGTCTTCCCGCTACATAGAAATAGTATGACAGATGATCCAGGATGAGTGTGATCTGCCGGACGCCGGTCTTTAAAGGGTGCGATCCATGACGCACCTGTACCCACTACCAGAGCAACAGCGAGAGCTCCTTCGATCGCCCAAAGTGGACAAAGCGGTGTCGGCAGCAGTAGAGAAGACCTTGACTCGTCCCATGCAGCTAAGAGCCAAGGAAACAGTTCCACGAGATCAGTACAGTGGCAGTTGATACTCCATTTATTTCATGGTGCCCAAAAAGGAAGGTTCCTTTTGCCCAATTCCTGATGTCAAGAGCATGAACCGCTGTCGCCGGGTACCAAATTTCCACATGGAAACACTGAGATCAATAATAGTGGCGGTAAGGAGCGGAGAGTTCTTGACGCGTCTAGACCTCACGGAGGCATATCTGCACATTCCCATCCATTTCCAGTTTTGAGCGTTGCCCTTCAGTTTTGCGACCGGCCCCCGTACCTTCACCAAGGTAATGGTGGTGGTGACAGCGGCGGCAGCTCTCAGCAAGGAAGGGTTTTCATCCACCTGTACCTAGACGATTGGCTGATCCAGGCGAAGTTCGGGGACGACAGCAAAAGAGCAACAGCACGGGTAGTGGAGTTCCTTCAAAGTCTCAGTTGGCTGGTCATCATGGCCAAGAGTCAATTACGCTCGGCACAGGAGCTGGAGTATTTGGGAGCGTGCTTCAATACCCATCTGGGCAGGGTTTTCCTGCTGGATCGCCAGGCGCAGGAGCTACGACAGTTGATACAGCAGTTCCTGAAGCTGGCAAGACCATTGGCATGCCATTATCCGCAGGTTCTGGGGACCATGGCAGCCACTCTCGAGCTAGTCCCATAGACAAAGATGCACATGCGACCGCTGCAGAGGGCTCTGTACTGGCAGTGGTCCCATCAGTGTTGACCCCTGTCCCAAGTACTCCCCTGCCCGCAGAGTACAAGGAGAGCCCTCAGGTGGTGGCTGCATGCCACTCAAGTCCCCGGTGTGGGTTCCACTGATGTCCAATGCCAATCTGTCAGGTTGGGGAGCCCTTTGCGAAGGATGCTTTATTCAGGGACAGTAGAGTCCATAAGAGGCTCTGTGGTTAATCAACAGGCTCGAAATGTGAGCGGTGACCTTGGAGCTAAAATGTTTCAAGACATGGTTGCAGGGGAAGGCGGTCTGAGTCCTCTCGGACAATGTGACCACGGTGGCTTATGTCATCCGGCAAGGAGGCATAGGCAGTGCAGCCCTGGAGAAGGAGGCCAAAAGGCTGTTAGGATGGGAAGAGACTCGTCTCCAGGCATTATCAGCAGAACACATACCCGGAGTCGACAATGTGATGGCAGACTACCTCAGCCGAATGTGCATGGATCCCGGAGAGTGGCAGCTGAACCATGAGATGTTTGAGCAGGTGGTCTGCCGATGGGGCACACCAGTCATGGACCTAATGGCAATGTTTGTGTTGGCCAAGGTCTGCCGGTTTTTCAGCAGAAGTTGAGAAAGGATGTCCAAGAGCCTGGATGCTCTAATTCTCCTGGAACAAACAGGAAGTCAGTCCTCACATATGGGCGACGTCGGCACTGACGGAGCCCTTGCAGAAGCATCCCTCCAGCTTTCAAAGAAAGCCTTTGGGTGATGCTACCACGCATGCGTGGTCCCCTTTCCACCCAAGGGTGCCATCTTGCTCAATCTCCTTTTTTCCGCAGAGCCCTTCAGACGTTTGTCTGGCTTGTCCCTGGAAAAAGTTGATTTTTCTCTCCAAGTTTCATACTCGCCTCTGGTATCGCACCGGTACTCTTCCCGCCACCCGACTTTGCTGCATCGGCATAGAGTTACAGCCTATTTTTGTCGTTTTTTTCGTTCTTAATTTTCTGGCGTCTTTGCACCTTTTTTCCCAACTGGCAGCCTGGCGAGTCTTCGACCTCGTAGGGGTACTTTTTCCCCCCATGACTACCAGTGGTTTTAAGAAGTGTAATCGGTGCTCAAAAATTATGTTTTTGACCGACACACGACTGCTGTCTCCGCTGCCTTGGGCCAGACCACGAGCAGCATGCGGTCTTTGTAAGAGGATGTCCAGCAAGGCCCTCAAAAACTGCCAGTAGTAGCACAACATGTTTTTCCCCGAGTCCCTGGTACCTCCGAAAGCCAGGGCCTCGTCTGAAGCCTCAACACCTCGGGCAGACCAGCCCGAGCCCCACCGTGGGTCTTCAGAAAGGGGGTCTCCCTCAAGGGAACCCAGGAAGAAGAGGAAACCCTTGGACGGATCCGACAGGCTGGGTGCCCCCCAGGCCAGGTCCCACAGTCCCGAGACTCTCGTCCGAGGCATCGGAGAAGGAACGACCTGCAAAGGTCACCCGGAAGGATTCGACCTCGGACCAGCCTCGGTCCCCAGACACCATCCTCATCAAGGATTCCCCTTTGGGGGGACCTGGCACCGGGCCCAAGTACCTCGGTGCCCGTGCCAAAGACTGCGGAGCCTTCTGGCCTAGAGTCTAGAATGGCGGCCCTGGAGCACAGTTTGTGTTCCTTCATGGAGCAGCAGCGGGCGCTGTTGTCCGGTATGACCAATTCATCTGCCCGGACCACCGAGCCCTCGATATCAAAGACATCCCCGGAGGCCGAGCTAATCCTTGAGGTCCTTTGGCCTTGATTCGATCCTCGGTCGAGGTCTCAATCCGATTCATGCTCAATGGGACTGCAATAATCCCCGGCAAGTGTGCCGGGCACCGGCCATGGAGCATCGGGAGCCGCGAGGCCCACGGAGCAGCCCTCCTATGAGTCCTTGATGGACTACTCTGAGTGGGAGACAGAGGATAAGGAGTCCCCCAATACCCGTCGCCATTGCGACATCGCATCAGGCTCTCCCATCTCGGATCCTCAACGGCGACCCCCACCAGAGGATATGGGCTTCCTTGACTTTGTCAAGGATATGTCTAAGGCCCTGGTGTTCCTTATGGAATCGGAGGACCCTCGGGCAGATCAGTTGGAAATCCTCCAGTACGAGGTTGTTCCAAGGGAATTGCACACGGTGCCCATCCCTCCCATCCTGGAACAGCTGTTGCTCCGTATGTGGGAGACACCGGCATCGGTGCCAGTGGTGAGCAAATGGCTCGACTCAATATATTGAGTCCACCGGAGCCCAGGCTTCCAGAAATCACAGCTGCCACATAACTTCATGGTGGTGGAGTCGGCCATGCGTCGGCTGAAAATCTAGAAGATGCACTCCTCGGTACCCCCCAGCAGGGAGGCACACACCTTGGATGCCCTCGGCAGAAAGTGTTACCAGGGCCCGATGCTCATCGGCCGCATCCAGGCCTACCAGCTGTACATGGGCATGTACCTGAGAGACCTGACGAAGGAACTCACCTGGTTCTCAGCTGGTCTCTCCGAGGAACCCCTGCAGCGGTTCAAGAACCTGGCCAAGGCAGTCCATGAGTGCTCCAAGTTCATGTTCGGGCGGCTTATGATGGGTTCAAGTCAGCAGCTCGAGTAGTGGTAGCGGGCATCAATGCACAGTGCCAAGCTTGGCTACACCTGTCCGACCTCGAGCAGTGGGTTCAGGACGAATTGGTCGATGTCCCATGCCAAGAAGAGAACCTCTTTGGCAAACCCATGACCGACACGGCTGCAGAGCTGGAAACCAAGTTCATGACGAGGACCAGGATCTCAAAAAAGACCATTGTCCCTCCCTGATGGAAGGGCTCGGGTAAAAAGTCCTTCTACCTGAGGAAAGGGGCTGCTTACAGAAACTACCCACCTTTTCAGGCCTCCCCAATTCCCCAATAGGGTCAGCAGGCCAAGGGACATGGGCATCGCCCTCGTAAGCAGAAGGCTCCAAAATCTCAGGTACCGGCTCCAATCTAGCCAGGGGGGAGTTTTTGATTCCTTGAGCATAGCCTATCTACCCCGAGGAGATCAGCAGCCCACAAGGGGATGTCTGGCCCACTATGCCCAGAGATGGTTGACCATCACCTCTTCCACTCCTGGGCACTTGGGGTGGTCAGGGAGGGTTACCTCCTCCACCTGACTCGGACACCTCCCCCTTATCTTTCCCCTCCATCGGGACCTTCTACTGAAGGAGTTGGCAGGTCTTTTCGAGGACAAAGCAGTGGAACTGGTGCCTCACAATCTCAAGGGCAAGGGGTTCTCCTCCAGGTACTTCCTCATGCCAAAAAGAACAGGGGGCCTAAGGCCCATCCTTGACCTGCGCAACCTCAACAAATTCCTGATGAGGGAGATGTTCAAGGTTCTCTCCCTTGGAACATTGCTGCCCTACCTCCAGCAGGGAGATTGGCTAGGCTCCTTAGACCTCAAGGATGCCTATACCCACATCCTCATTCAACCCAACCACAGGCAGTACCCGCGGTTCATAGTGGAGGGCAGGCACTCTCAGTACAGGGTGCTCCCTTTTGGCTTGGCTTCTGCCCCAAGGGTCTTCACAAAATACCTGGCAGTCGTGGCTATCTTTTTCCATCTCCAGGGGGTCTTTGTCTTCTCCTACCTGGACGACTGGCTCATAAAGGAAGGCACGGCCTTAGAAGTGCAGCAAGCCACCGAATGCACCATCCAGGTTCTGCAGCACTTGGGTTTTGTCATAAACTACCCCAAGTCTCACCTCCTACCGACCCAATGTCTGGAGTTCATCGGGGCAAAGATGGATACTCTCCAGTGAAAGGCCTTCTTGCCAAGAGACCGAGCCGACAGTCTCAGGACTCTAGCACGGGACACACAGTACCCATCCCTCTGTGCCCGCTCGGCCTCCAAGGTCCTTGTCACCCCAGACGCTCACCTCCACATAAAGGCGGCACAGTGGTGTCTCCGAGACCAGTGGACTCAAGCCACGGGGCGCCTCTGAGACAGAGTCTCTGTAACCCGCCAACTGGTGGACTGTCTGGTCTGGTGGCAGTCTCTCCAGTATCTCAAGGTGAGCATGCTTTTTCAGGCCCCGAGCCCCTTAAGGGTCCTCACCACGGACGCCTCCCTGCTCAGATGGGAAGCCCACTGGGGGAGCTCCGCACCCAGTGTAGCTGGTCACCAGACGAGAGCACCCAGCAGATTAACCTCCTGGAGCTGCGGGTGATATACTTAGCCCTGCGAGCATTTTGCCACCACCTGCATCACCAGCTGGTGCTGGTCCAGACGGACAACCAGGTGGTGATGTTCTTTGTGAACAAACAGGGGGGTATGGGGCCTCATGCCCTCTGTCGTGAGGCAGTGGTCCTCTGCTCGTATGCAGTCCAACAGGGTATTTCTCCTGTGGACGGTACACCTACCAGGCCAAAACAATCTGCTGGCCGATAGGCTGAACAGAGTCCTCCAGCCGCATGAGTGGCAGCTGGACTCCAGGTGGCCGACCAACTCCTCCAGATATGGTGGAAACCCATGATGTACCTGTTCGCCATCCTGGACAACGTCCAGTTGCCCCGTTTCTGCTCCTGGCAGGCCCACCCCTCCAGGGTGGCAGCGGATGCGTTACTCATCTCATGGTCAGAGGGTCTCATGTACACCTTCCTTCCCACACAGCTGATTGACAAAACCTTGTTCAGGACCCTCCACAACAGGGCCTCGCTCATCCTGATAGCCCCTCGGTGGCCGAGGCAACTATGGTTCCCACTGCTCCTCCGATTAACAGTGGAGACCCCCATTCCGTTGGGGACCTCTCTGGGATTCCTGTCTCAGGAAGGGGGCTCTCTTCTGCACCCCAACCTGGGGTTCCTGTCGCTGACAGCATGACTGCTGAAAGAGTGACCCTAGCCCCTTTCATCTTCTCAGGTGAGGTAAAGAAGATCCTGCTGGTCTCTCACAAGGTCTCTACTAGAAAAGCTTATGCCCTCAAATGGCGCAGGTTTTCGACCTGGTGTGCCGAACAAGGGGCTGACCCGTTCTCCTGCCCGGTGAATTTGGTACCTCCGCCTCTCACAATCCGGGCTCAAGTCTAACTCTATCTGGATGCACCTTAATGCCCTGGCAGCGTACCACCACCTGGTAGATGGCAAGCCCCCCGCGGTCCAGCCATTGATGACCCACTTTCTTAGGGGTCTGCTCTTATCGAAGCCCTCGGTTTGCCCTCCGGCAACTGAATGGGACCTCAACGTGGTGTTGGGACAGCTTACTTGCCCACTCTTTGAGCCTCTGATTACTTGCCACCTACGCTATCTCTCTTGGAAAGTGGCATTCCTGGTTGCACTCACCTCCGCTCACAGAGTTAGCGAGCTTCAGGCCTTAGTGGCGAAGGCACTTTATACCAGGTTCTACAAGAACAGAGTGGTGCTCCACACGCACCCTTAATTTCTTCCGAAGGTAGTATCGTCCTTCCATCTCAACCAGGAAGTAGTACTCCCTTCCTTCTTTCCAAGACCTCATTCCAGTAGGGCAGAGACAGCCCTTCACACCTTGGACTGTAAGAGGGCTTTGTCCTTCTATATCCAGCGCACTCGGGGCCACCGCAAAGCTACTCAGCTTTTCGTCTCCTACGACCCTAGGAGGCTGGGAGAGGCGATGACCAAGCATACGCTGTCTACCTGGGTGGCGGACTGTATCACCCTTGCCTATGAGCAGGCAGGGCTCCCGCTGGAAGGCTATGTCACGGCACACCGTGTCAGGGCCATGGTGGCCTCGGTGGCAAACTTGTGCTCTGTCCCAATGGTAGACATCTGCCGGGCCACCACCTGGTCTTCAGTCCATACCTTTGCAGCCCATTACTGCCTGAAAAGAGAGTCCTGGTGGGACAGTGCCTTTGGCCAGGCTGTACTCTGTAACCGTTTTGGGGTTTAGGCAACACCTACCCTCCAACCCTTCTGTGTTCAGGCTACCGGAGTGCTGGTTTTCATCACACAGGGGGTCCTACTGTTGTCTGTGAATATGGACTTAATTGCTGTTGCTCACGGCTTCCCATGAGTGAGTCTGTTTTTTGCTATGGGCTTTCGGTAGCCTGTAGCTGGGGAGTCCCATATGTGAGGACTGACTTCCTGATTTTTCCCGGAGAAAGCGTGGTTACTCACCTGTAACAGGTGTTCTCTGGGAACAGCAGGAATCAGTCCTCACAACCCTCCTTCCTCCCCTTGGAGTAGCTCCTTTACCATCTTTTGTTTTTGCAGTGTTTTAGCTATGTCATCTGACTGAGCAAGATGGCACCTTTAGCAGGAAGGAGACCATGCATGCATATGTTTATGTTTGTTTATTCATTTGATAAAAATCGCCTTTCTAGGACAATCAAGGCGGTGTACATAGTGGCATCTCCTAAAGGCTTTCTTTGAAAGCTAGGGGGGATGCTTCCGTGAGGGCTCTGTTGGTGCCAATGTCACCCATATATGAGGACTGATTTCCTGCTGTCCCTGGAGAGCACCTGTTACAGATGAGTAACTACGCTTTCAGCGGTGGCCCAAAAAGGGTCTTCTGTATGTTTTTCCTCAGTGGGCGCTCATAGGTCAGGTAGTGCAACGAATAAAGGCGCACCGGGGATTAGTAATTCTGGTGGCACTGGACTGGCCGAGGCGCCTGTGGTATGTTGATTTGATTCAGATACTGGTGGATCAACCGTGGTGGCTTCTGGTTCGGGAGGACCTCTTGATGCAGGGGCAGCTTCCAATGCCCCAGGTTGATCCATTCCCACTTAAGGCATGGCTCTGGAAAGAGCGAGATTGAAGAGGAAAGTATATTCGGGCTCGGTGATAGCAACCTTGCTACAGGCCCATAGGAGGTCTACGAACCTGGCGTACATCCGCATGTGGCGAATCTTTGGATCGTGGTGCGGAGAAAGGCAGGCGCGCCCTTCCACTGCCTCTGTCCCAGACATCTTGGTGTTGCAATCCAGTTTTGATAAGGTCCTAGCTGCCAGTTCCTTGAGGGTGCAACTGGTGGCGATTTCCTGTTATTGTGGGGAAACTCCATTGAGTGCCATTGGGTATACACCCAAATGTGCTGAGATTTCTAAGGGCGGTGATCCACCTCCATCCGCCGAGGAGGGCGATGATACTGCCTTGGGATTTCAATCTGGTGCTGACTGTGCTGTCTGGGGAACCCTTTGAGCCATTGAGTCAAGCTTCTCTAAAGGATTTGACTCTGAAAATGGTATTCCTGGTGGCGATTTGCTCGGAGCACAGGATTTCGGAGCTTCAGGCTCTGTCGTGCCAGGAGCCATTCCTTCTCCACAGAGAAAGTGGTCCTGTGCCCGGTACCTTCATTTTTGTCCAAGGTGGTGTCAGCATTTCATGTAAATCAGGCTGTTTCTTTACTGGCTCTGGCGAGCGCGGATGTGGGCCCTATCACTCCGCAGCTGTGCCGCCTGGATGTTAAAAGAGCTCTGTGAAGGAATGTGAAAAGGACATTGTCATTTCGGAGATCAGACTGTCTGTTCTGTTTGGCGGGCTGCGCAAAAGTGAGGCGGCATCTAAGACCTCCATTTCCAAAGGGATCAGGGAGGCAATCACATTGGCGTGCATCTTGAAGGGTATAGCAGTGCCGGCAGTGTTGCGGGCGCATTCCACGAGGGCTCAGGCAGCCTCGTGGGCAGACTATAGTTTAGTTTCGCTGGTGGAGATCAGTAGGGTGGCAACGTGGTTGTCGCTAAAAACCAACCAAGGGGCAAGCAGAGTGTGGGTCACTTGCGCTTTATTGAAAACCAAAACCCCGACGCGTTTCGGCAAAAGCCTTCATCAGGGGGCTAGAGGACTGCAAACAAATTAAAAACAATATAGTTCAATAAAACATAATAAAAACATAAAAGTATAAATATACAATCAAAGATATAAAATCAACATAGATAATTTAAAAGGACAAACATCAAAAATGTGTATAGCATATTATACTCACACAAAGTGTAAAACCAATACAGTAGATGAAGCGCATAGGAACGAATAACCAGTGATGTGGTTAATAATGCTGAAAAACAACAGACATATTAAAAACCTAACTTTAAAACATTTGGAGATTATAAACAAATACTTGGAAGAAATGAAACAAAACAATGCTGTGATCTAAAACGTTTTTAAAGAGAACATAATTAACATGTTAATTATGTTCTCTGCTCTTTAAAAACGCGCCAATTTCAGCGTCACATGAAAGATTGATTTTGCTTGTGCTAAAGGTATGTGCAGCTTCATCTTTGCAGAATTTAGTTTTTCTCTCTCACGCTGCAATATGCTCTCACTGTTTCACGTTTTAGATCACAGCATTGTTTTGTTTCATGTTTTAAAGTTAGGTTTTTTATGCATAATGGCTTATTATGTGCTTTGTTTTAAACCCCTTTTTTCAGCATGCTACTTTCTTTTTACACAACATTAGTCTTGCCCTTTGCCGAATTTGACGGGTCCTTCCCGGCTCCCCTTTTGAGTGATGCTCTAGAATACAACACGAACAGTTGCTATTTGCCGATCTGGTGGGTTTTGTCCCTTTGAGTTGTGTTTTTTGATACCACAGCCAGGCAATGCTGGCTACATTGTATACATAACACTAGCAGTTTTCTTGTGCCTAATTTGATGAGTACCGGTTCCCTTTTTGAGTAATGTTCTAGGGTATTATAGCCTAGTTATTTTTCTAGGCCGTTTTGGCCATACTATTTATATTTCTACTTCATTCACTTCACATCTTCTAAGTACGCCAATTTTCAGCGCATTATGAGGGGTTGGTTTTTTTGTCAGTATTGAAAGAGCATGCACTGCTGTTTTTTAACTATGTTTTAATCATATTATTTTTAACTCTCTGCCCAATCTTTTAGTGGTTTTTATCTATATGGTATAATTTATTGATGCTCATTTTTGGCTTTCAATCAGCCACATTTTTAAATATAGTTCTGAACGCATCTGTTTTTTTCAACATAGTTCGGAATGCATTTGCGTTTCATTTATTTTCTCACATATTCGATGTCCACTCAGTATGACACTTTTTAACAAGAATTGTTTGTTCAGATGGGTTTAGCTAATTTTTTAAATTCTACTTCCCCTTTTTACATATTACATTTTTACAATATGATATCTTGGCTCCCATTTAGGTTTTTTGCCCAATTCTTGTTTTGTTTACTTTTGTATTTGATTTTATTTTGCCTTCTTAGAATTCACTATGGATATGCGATATGTTATTAAGTTTTTATGTTTTACTCATATATATGTATTAATTCTTGTTTGTTTTTTTAGCAGTTTAAGCGTATGGATTTTTGCTTGTCCTGGTCTGGGTTTCCCATTCGTCTTTCCTACTGCATGGTTTATTTATCAATTGCACCTGATCTGGTATTTGTATTTTAATATGTCTGTTGTTTTTCAGCATTATTAACCACATCACTGGTTATTCGTTCCTATGCGCTTCATCTACTGTATTGGTTTTACACTTTGTGTGAGTATAATATGCTATACACATTTTTGATGTTTGTCCTTTTAAGTTATCTATGTTGATTTTATATCTTTGATTGTATATTTATACTTTTATGTTTTTATTATGTTTTATTGAACTATATTGTTTTTAATTTGTTTGCAGTCCTCTAGCCCCCTGATGAAGGCTTTTGCCAAAACGCGTCGGGGTTTTGGTTTTCAATAAAGCGCAAGTGACCCACACTCTGCTTGCCCCTTGGTTGGTTTTTGGACTCTCTGCGAGCCAGTGCTCTTTCTTGTGTCCCGTAACGTGGTTGTCGCTACATACTTTTTGTAAGCATTATTGCTTGGATGTCCAGGCAACGAGGACTCGTTTTGGATCGGCAGTGCTTCAGGTCGGTTGTGCGGGTCCATCCTGTTAGTTTAATGTTCTGATACATCTCAGAAGAGCAGGACTGGACTGGAGGGACGATAAGGAAAGAGATATTAGACTTACCTGCTAATTGTTCCTTGAGGAACTCCAGTCCAGTCCCGGAACCCTCCTTGAGTGCTTTCTGTAATAATCTGTGTGCACCCCGGTCCTGAAGCTGGTCCCTTGGTGGAGGAAGTGGCCAGAAGGAGCCAAGGAGTGGGGTGTAATTGGCATTTGTGGGGGTGGACCGGAAGTGCTGTTGGTCACTTGCTCTCTGCTGGTTGGAGTTGCTCAGGCGTTCAACAGGAAGGCTGCCTCATCGAGGGGGGGACAGGGTATCCTTCCCAGAGGATGGAGGGGATACTTGTTTATTTAGGCATAGGAGTGTTTGTTGCATGATTAACTACTTTTTTGTTGCTCCTGTGAGTCTGCTTTGTCAATAGGCACTGGGGCTGGTAGGTGGTGCCAGCTGCATAAGTACACTGGTGTCATCAAAAAGATGTCATGCTCAGTTTCCAAGATGCTGGAAGAGGTACACTACTCAGAAGTGCAGAACTGGACTGGAGTTTCTCAAGGAACAATAATTAGCAGATGAGTCTAATTTCTCTATGCAGTCCTACAGCAAGATGGGGGCTTTCCAGTCTCTTGCATTGAGTGTCACATGTATGATTTTCTTCCAGTTGGTGAGGGGTCTTAGGTGTGCACTAGGTGCATGGAGCTCTTTGCTCTCAGGGAACGAGTCCGATCTCTGGAGACTAGAGTAGCAGACTTGGAGGACATAAGGAAGATAGAGGTATATAGATGAGATCTACAAGGATGTAGTACTGAAGTCCCACCCCAGTCTGGCAGCCTCCCTGTTGCCATGGAGGAGAGGTCACGTGACAGGACAGCATCACCCTGGTGGAGCAGAAAATGATCCTGTAGCTAGGACCTGTCCTCCAGGTGATGTAAAACCTCTCTCACCGAGGAGGTTTCTCCAGTGCCACGTGCCCATGAGAGAAGGGTTAGGACAGCCGTTATAGTTAGTGATTCGATCATTAGGCAGATAGATAGCTGGGTGGCTGGTGGACATGAGGATTGCCTGGTAACATGCCTTCTTGGATAGTGCTTGGAAGGAGTCTGCTGTCTTGATTCATGTTGGTTCCAATGATGTAGGAAAGTGTGGTAGCTTTTAGGTAGGAAGTTGAAATGCAGAACTTCCAGGGTAGCATTCTCAGAAATGCTTCCAATTTCACATGCGGACCCAAAAGGCAAGCAGAGCTCCAGAGTCTCAATGCATGGATGAAACAATAGTGCAAGTAAGAGTTTTGGATTTGTTAGAAACTGGGAAACATTCTGGGGAAAGGAGGGGCTTTTACGAAGGGATGGGCTCCACCTTAACCGGGATGAAAACAGTCTGCTGGCATTAATCTTTGAAAAGGAGAGTGAGCAGCTTCTAAACTAGATAATAGGGGAGAATCCACAGTTGCCCAAGAGCGCATGGTTTATAACAATGTATCCTTGAAGGATACTAGCAAAAGACTGAAGTTAGGGAATATCAACAGAGAGGTTCCAATAAAGACAAAAGTAATCCAAATGGCCTAAAGTACAGAGCAGACAGATCTTAAAGATTCTAAATTACCCCTGCCTTCCCATAACCAGATTAATATGAATAAAATACAACCTCTAAAATGTTTATATGCAAAAGCTAGACATCTAAAAAAAAATAAGATTGGAGAGTTAGAATATATTGCACTAAATGAGAGGTTAGATATGATTGGTATCTCAGAGACCTAATGGAAGGAGGACAACCAGTTTGGACACTGTGATACCTGGGTAAAAATTATATCGCAATGATAGAGTAGTTCAAATTGGTAGAGGGGTTGCACTCTGTTAGAGAGGGCATTGAGTCACACAGGATTAAAGTTTTGCAGGAAACAAAATACACTATAGAATCTCTATTATTTCTTTTTTATTTAACCAGTTTTCTATACTGCCTTATCCTTCCTTCAAAGCGGTTTACATTATTTAATTACTACAAACAGGTACTGGATATATTCTCCAGGACCAAGCAGGAAGTCAGTCCTTACTTATGGGTTACGTCGCCGACGGAGCCCTCGCGGAGCAATTTCCCCAGCTTTCGAAGAAAGCCTTTGGGATTGCAGCGTGCATGCGCGGTCCCCTTCCCGCCCAAGGGTGCCATCTTGCTCAGTCTTCTTTTTTCCGCGGAGCCCTACAGACGTAGTTTGTTATCGCCGCTGAAAAAGTTGATTAATTTCTTTAGTTTGTTTTTTCTCGGTTCGCGTGTCCCCTCCCGGCCTCGATATCCTTATCGAGCCCGTTCACATTTTCCTTTTCAGTTTTTGTCCTTCTAACTGGCGTTCCCGCCACTTTCTTCTTCACCCCTGGCAGTACGGTCTTTCGACCTCGCCGGGGCCCTCTTTCCCCCGATGGCTGCCAGCGGGTTTAAAAAATGTGATCGTTGTTCCAAACTGATGTCTCTTACTGACACGCATGACTGCTGCCTCCATTGCCTCGGACCCAACCATGACTCGGAGGGTTGTGGTCCGTGCAGCAGAATGTCCTCAAAGTCACTGAGGAGTCGACAGTCACAAAAGGAACGAATCTTCTCTGACCCTGAGTCCGGTCAGGCCTGGACCTCGTCGGAGGCTTCGACGTCTCGTAGCTCCGGCCACGAGTATCATCGGAGTTCCTCTGAACGGGGGTCCCCCGACCGGGAACATCGTCGGAAGAAGAAACTCGCTCGGGAGGCGTCGGAGGACGCACCTGGTCCCTCGAAGGCCGGGTCGCTTAGCCCCGTCAGCCGCCCTGAGTCCGCGGAGGCGGAGAGGCCTTCCAAACTTCCTCGCTTGGAGCAGGAGCTGCCTGGACACGTGAGTGCTATAGTCCTCCTGGACTCCCCTCCGGAACCGATGTCGGGCCCGACGCCGTCGGGGTCCGAGTCGGAGGCTGCCGGGTCTTCTGAGCTTGGTCTCAGGATGACGACCTTGGAGCGCAGTATCTCTGCCTTCATGGACCAGCAGCGGGCATTGATGACAGGCCTTGCCAGTGCATCTGCCCCGACCACCGGGACGTCGACACCCAAGTCGACACCGGCAGCCGAGTCGATCCTCGAGTCCGTACGTGCTTGAGTCGATCCTCGGTCGAGGTCTCCCTCAGCCTCCCGTTCGGGACCGAGGTCGTCGACGCCGGCGTCGGGGCGAACCCCCGCCCGCACGGAGCCCCTCGACTCCTCCACGGAGGCGTCGGGCTGGCACATGGAAGGGGACGAGTCACCCGGTTCTTTTCAGACTCGGTGCGTCCCCTCCGACTCGCCCGAGTCGGAGCCTCGGAGGCAATCCCCTCCGGAGGATACCCGCTTCTCCGATTTTGTGAGGGGTATGGCCAAGGCATTGGCCTTCCCCGCGGATCCCGAGGAGGAGCCCCGCGCCGAAGAGCTCGAGGCCCTCCAGTATGACTCTCCCTCGAAGGAGGCCTTTACTGTACCGGTCCCTCCTATGCTGGAGCGGCTGCTCTTTCACATGTGGGAATGCCCGGCCTCGACGCCGGTGTTGAGCAAGCGGGTCGATTCAATGTATCGAGTCCGCAAGAGTCCCGGGTTCCAAAAGGCGCAATTACCGCACCACTCTATGGTTGTGGAATCGGCCATGCATCGACTTAAAAGTCAAAAGATGCACTCCTCGGTGCCGCCGGGTAAGGAGGCCCGTAACCTGGATGCCCTCGGTAGGAAGTGCTTCCAGGGCTCCATGCTGGCCTGCCGGGTCCAGACATACCAGCTATATATGGGCATGTTCCTCCGAGACCTGGCGAAAGAAATCGCCGGGTTCTCGGCTGGTCTCTCCGAGGAACCCTTGCAGAGGTTCCAGACCTTGTCCGATAGTATTCGAGAGTGCTCGAAGTTTATTTCTCGGGCGGCATACGATGGCTTTGAGGCGTTGGCCCGAGTTGCGGGAGCCGGCATCGGTGCCTGCCGACAGGCCTGGCTTCAGTCATCCGACCTCGAGCCGTGGGTACAGGACAAGTTGGTCGATGTCCCCTGCAGAGGTGAAAACCTCTTTGGCAAGCCCATGGCTGATAAGGCGGCGGAACTCGAGTCTGAGACTCTCACTAGGACTCGCTTATCCAGAAAGACCTCTGCTCCTTCACAAAAGAGGAAGGGCCCGGGGAAAAAAACCTTTTTACCCGAGGAAGGTGCCCGCCTATAAGCAACAGCATTTTCAATACCAAGCGTCTGCAGCCCCCAATCAGGGTCCGCAGGCTAAGAGTCAGGGTAATGGGCCCCGTAGGCCGAGGGCCCCCAAGCCCACTACACAGCCCCCTGCTCAGCAGGGTGGGGGTTTTTGACTATGCCAGCATAGCCCCTTTACCCTGCACGGGGGGCAGGCTGATCCACTTTGCCCACAGGTGGTCAGCCATAACCTCTGATTCCTGGGTACTGCAGGTGGTTCAAAAGGGCTACCTCCTACATTTTCACCAGGTGCCTCCCCCCTACTTCCCAGGGGAGCCTCCAAGGCCCCCTCTGCACAAGGACTTACTCCTTCAGGAGCTGCAGGGTCTGCTGGGGGAGCAGGCTGTGGAGCCAGTACCCCAACACCTCTGGGGTCAAGGGTTCTACTCGAGGTACTTCCTGGTGCCAAAGCGAACAGGAGGCCTCAGACCCATCCTGGACCTACGCGACCTCAACAAGTTCCTGCAGCGGGAAAAGTTCAGGATGCTTACCCTTGGAATCCTACTGCCCTACCTCCAGCAGGGAGATTGGCTATGCTCCTTGGACCTAAAGGATGCCTATACCCACATCCTTATCCACCCGGACCACCGGCAATACCTGAGATTTGTGGTGGCGGGAAGACATTATCAGTACCGCATGCTGCCCTTCGGCCTGTCCTCCGCTCCCAGGGTGTTCACAAAATGCCTGGCAATGGTGGTGGCCTTCCTGAGGCTTCTAGGCCACTTCGTCTTCCCCTACCTGGACGACTGGCTCATACGGGCGCAGTCCTCCGTAGAGGTCACTCAGGCCACCCAACGCACAGTGGCTTTGCTTCAGCACTTGGGCTTCGTCATAAACTTCGGAAAGTCCACGTTGCGCCCCTCTCAGGATCTCGAGTTCATAGGGGCACGGCTGGACACTCTGTGGGCTCGTGCCTTCTTGCCTCGGGAGCGAGCCAACAGGCTCATAGCTCTGGCCGGCAGGTTCCACAGCACGTCGCCGGCCCCGGCCAGGCGATTCCTGCAGCTGCTCGGTCATATGGCCTCCACGGTCCATGTCACCCCGAATGCCTGCCTACATATGCGGCCAGTGGAGCCTTCGTACTCAATGGCATCAGGCCACAGGGAGTCTGACGGACCTGCTACAGATCTCCGACCGTCTGGTCTCCTCTCTGCAATGGTGGCTTCACCTGCCCAACCTGATGCTCGGCATGCCTTTTCAGCCTCCCACACCCTCCCAGGTGCTTACGACGGATGCCTCTCTCCTGGGATGGGGAGCGCATTGCCAGGGAGCGTGCACCCAAGGCCTTTGGACCCCTTGGGAGGCGGCTCAGCAGATAAACTTCCTGGAGCTGCGGGCGATCCGCCTAGCTCTGCGGACCTTCTCTTACCTCACTTCTCGTCAGTCTGTACTGGTGCAGACGGACAATCAGGTTGCCATGTTCTGCGTGAACAAACAGGGGGGCACAGGCTCCCTCCTCCTCTGTCAGGAGGCCCGGAGACTGTGCTCGTGGGCAGTAGACCACGACATCCTCCTCAAGGCTGTTTACCTGCCCGGGCAGGACAATTGCCTGGCCGACAAACTGAGCCGGATTCTGCAGCCACACGAATGGAGGTTTAACCCCTCAGTTGTCCGGTAGATCTTCCGCCGGTGGGGCCTCCCCACCGTGGATCTCTTTGCCAGTCCTCTGAACCGGCAACTTCCCAGGTTCTGCTCTCGGCACCCGCATCCTCTCAGAGTAGCGCCGGATGCTTTCCTCATCTCGTGGTCCGCGGGCCTACTGTATGCCTTTCCTCCCACGCCACTTGTGTCCGAGATGCTGTTCAAAGTTGTCCAGGACAGGGCATCCGTGATCCTGGTAGCGCCCAGGTGGCCAAGACAACCCTGGTTCCCTCTGCTCCTGCAGCTAGCGGTGGACACCCCTCTTCCTCTGGGGTTTCAGCCCGATCTCCTGACCCAGGATCAGGGCACTCTTCTACACCCCAACCTCCGGGCCCTTCATCTGATGGCCTGGCTGCTGAAAGGGTAGTCCTAGCTCCGCTCTTACTTCCTCTGGAGGTGGAGGCTGTCGTCCTAGCGTCTCGGCGACCTTCCACCCGGAAATCTTACGCCCTTAAATGGCGTCGCTTCTCGGTCTGGTGTTCTCAGCGCTCTGAGGACCCCTTCTCCTGCTTAGTATCGGTGGTACTGCAATATTTGCTTCATCTTTCCAACCTAGTCCTCAAGTCCAATTCTGTCAGAGTCCACCTCCGCGCCCTCTCTGCGCATCACTCGCCAGTGGAGGGCCAGCCTCTTTCCTCGCACCCCTTGGTGTCGCGTTTCCTCAGGGGCCTGCTCCTGCTTAAGCCCCCGCTGTGGCCTCCGGCTCCCGACTGGGATCTCAATGTGGTTTTACAAAGGCTTACTTGCCCGCCTTTTGAACCCATGGCTACCTGCCCCCTTCGTTTCCTCTCATGGAAAACTCTTTTCTTGGTGGCTCTTACCTCCGCTAGGCGCGTTAGTGAACTACAGGCCCTAGTGTCGGAGCCCCCGTATACTAAGTTCTACAAGAATAGGGTTGTCTTACGGACGCACCCTAAGTTTCTTCCGAAGGTGGTTTCCTCTTTCCACATCAATCAAGAGGTGGTTCTTCCGACCTTTTTTCCCAGGCCACATACCAGCCGAGCTGAGATGTTCTGCATACTGCCTTGTCTTTCTACCTTGAGCGTACGCGTGAGCATAGAAAAGCTGCTCAGCTTTTCGTCTCTTTTGACCCCAATCAGTTGGGGGTACCTGTCTCTAAGCGTACTTTGTCCACCTGGGTAGCTGACTGCATCGCCTGGGCGTATGGGGCGGCCGGCCTCTCCCTAGAGAGTCGAGTCACGGCGCACCGTGTCAGGGCGAAGGCTGCGTCAGTTGCTCACCTCCGCTCTGTTCCATTGGCAGACATCTGCCGGGCCGCTACCTGGTCCTCCAGCCAGACTTTTGCGGCCCATTACTGCCTGGAGAGGGAGTCCCGCAGGGATAGTGCTTTCGGACAGGCAGTCCTCCTCAATCTCTTTGAGGTTTAGGCAACTCCTCCCTCCGGCCCCGGTGTTTGGCTACCGGCCGGATGCATATTCAGAGAAGGTTCCTTCCTTCTGTGCTGTTGAGCTTGAGGGAGCTCATTTTCGGCTTGAGGCCTCCGGTAGCCTTGAGCTGGGGAGTCCCATAAGTGAGGACTGACTTCCTGCTTGGTCCTGTAACAGGTGTTCTCCAGGAGCAGCAGGAATCAGTCCTCACTACCCTCCCTCCTCCCCTTGGAGTTGCAGTCATTTTATTATCTGTTTTGCTATCTTCCGCTATGTCATCAGACTGAGCAAGATGGCACCCTTGGGCGGGAAGGGGACCGCGCATGCGCGCTGCAATCCCAAAGGCTTTCTTCAAAAGCTGGGGAAATTGCTCCGCGAGGGCTCCGTCGGCGACGTAACCCATAAGTGAGGACTGATTCCTGCTGCTCCTGGAGAACACCTGTTACAGGTGAGTAACTACTCTTTCCCTTGTCCCCAAAGGGCTCACAATCTATGTGTACCTGAGGCAATGGAGGTTTAAGTTGCTTGCCCAAGGCCACAAGGAGTGCCTATAGGACTAGAAACCCCAGCCCCTCTGGCCTGAGATTGCTATTCCCAGGTGGGACTTGAACCCCTGGCCCTCCGGCCTGAGATACCATGTCCTAACCACTAGGCCACTCCTCCCTCTATAGATTGAAATTCTATGTAAAAAGGTAAAGGCAATGGCAGTGGGGGTGTACTACAGACTGCCTGGCCAGAATGAACAAATAGATGATGAAATGCTCAAAGAAATCAGGGAAGCTAACAAAAGTTACAACACAGTAATAATAATGGGTGATTTCAATTAGCCTGGTATTGACAGGTCAGTGTCATGGCAGGACATGCTAGGGAGATAACATTTCTAGATGAAATAACTGACTGTTTATTGGAGCAGTTGGTTCATGAACCGACCAGAGGGGAAGCCATTTTGGACCTAGTCCTTAGTGGAACACAAGATCTGGTGCAAGAGATAAGGATGTTGGGCCACTTGGCAATAGTGATCTTTGCATGATTGCATTTGATTTAATAAATGGAAGAAGGACGGCGAGGAAATCCACAGTACTACTTTTTAACTTTTTAAAATGGAAACTATGATAAAATGAGGAAAATAGTTTAAAAAAAAAAGGCAGCTGCAAAGATTAAAGATTTATATCAAGCATGGAGGGGTGTTTAAAAACACTATCTTGGAAACCCAGATCAGCTATATTCCATGCTTTAAGAAAAGTAGAAGGAAGTCCAAAAAACTGCCAACATTTTATTTATTTATTTATTTATTTAACAGGTTTTCTATACCGCCTTTTCCTTAAATCAAAGCGGTTACCAGACACAAGAAGGGAGAACAGAGACAGGGGGGCATACACTGACTAAACTAAAGAGTGAAGGTAAAATTGGGATACGCAACATCAAGGAACCGTTACAGTAAAACAAGTTATATGCAGGCTATAATAATAGAGACTGTTAGATGTCCGTGCCATAGTACTCAGTGAAGAGTACAAATTTCAGTTGTTTTCTGAACTCCTTTAAATCATCCATGGATCGCAGATCGGGAGGGAGAGAGTTCCATATAAGTGGGGCCGATAAGGAAATTGCCCTTTGTGTAGTACATTTACACGCTTTTCTGAAACTACTTGGGGTGCTGAGGGTGTTTGAAGTAGTTATTCGTCTTGGCCTGTTGTTATTCTGGAGTAAGAGGTTATGAAGGCTAAAAGCAGAGCATTTATGTCTGATCTTGAATATATTAATTACCATCTTGTATTTGACGCGCTGGCTTATTGGAAGCCAGTGGAGCTCTTTGAGAGTAGGGGTAATGTGATCTTGAGATGCTGAGCCAGCAATAATTCTGGCTGCCGTGTTCTGAGCCATCTGAAGAGGTTTAAGTGAGTGTTTTGAAAGACCGTAGTAGATAGGATTACAAAAGTCCAGAATAGGAGTTATTAAGGCTTGGCAGACAGACCGGAAGTGGTCATATGAGAGTAAGGGCTTGAGGCGTCTAATCACTTTCATTCTGTAGTATGCAGACCTCACAGTTTTTCTGATGTGTGACTGGAGGGTTAGACCTTTATCGAGGGTAATTCCAAGATATCTAACTTCATCCTTAACTGGTATTGTAATGTTGTTGTATTTAATGAAAGGTGGGGGGTTGAAGTCGGTGTTTCGAGTGACAATAAGCGCCTCTGTTTTATTGTAGTTTAAGGCAAGGTTTAAAGGTGAAGTCAGAGAGGCTGTTGTAGCCAAAAAAGCTTCTTTCAGGAAATGGAAAAAGGAGCCAAATGATGAAAACTGGAAACAACTTGAGCACTGGCAAGTTAGATGCAAGGCATTGATAAGGTAGGCAAAGAGAGCGTTGAAACTACTATCACAGCAGTTCTGAATGAAATCCACACTTCTCACGATCGTGGTGACATCACAGTGGCAGTATCCCTTGATCTCTCAGCTGCTTTTGACTTGGTGGATCACTCTCTTCTTCTTTTTTGGCTTCGAGATGCGGGCATTCGCGGGGCTGTTTATCACTGGTTTCACTCTTTCTTATCCTCCAGGTCATTTGCAGTTACCTCCGCTTTTTCCACCACGGATCATTTCCCGCTCTCATATGGTGTTCCACAAGGTTCAATCCTGGCTCCTTTACTGTTTAATGTCTTTCTGGCTCCCTTAGCTTTACTTGTCCAAGAACTAGGGATCTCAGGTTATTATTATGCCGATGACATTTTTCTTCTGTATCATACTTCCTCTTCTCCCCCGATATCACTCCTCTGGAAACCTGTTTGTCTGTGGTTTCTTCATGGCTCTCATCAAACTGCTTAGTTCTCAATGTCTCCAAAACTGCAGCTATCTGGTTCTCCCACAGTTCCACTATTCCGTTACTCACTCCCTCCTTTTCAGGCACCCCTATCTCCCTGGTCTCTAAACTCCGTTATCTCGGCGTCATTCTTGACAACAATCTCACTTTCAATGACCACATTTCCCAGGTTTCTCGGCGCTCCTTTTTCTGCCTTAGGCAAATTCGTGCCATTAGGCCATTTCTATCTGCTCAAGCCCTTACTACCCCCCTCCTCTCTTTGGTCATAACCAGATTGGACTTCTGTAACTCCATCTATGCTGGCATTCCGCAATATCAACAACACCGGTTACAATTGTTACAAAACACAGCTGCCCGAATGATTTTGCATGCCTCCCCACGGGATCACATTACCCCAATTTTGCAGCATCTCCATTGGTTGCCTTTGAAATTCCGGATCCCTTTCAAGATTCTCACCTTAGTACATCGGGCTATTTATCTCCACAGACCTCAATATCTATCCGATTTGTTGGTTTTTCACACCCCCACTCGCAGCCTCCGATCCGTTCACATCAATTGCCTGCACCTCCCAGCCCCCTCTCAAGCTCACCTACAGTCCACTCGGAAATCAGCATTTTTCTACCTCGGCCCCTCCCTGTGGAATTCCCTTCCTACTGCCCTCCGATTAGAAGAATCCTACCCCAAATTCCGCTCTCTTCTCAAAACCCATTTCTTTTCTTCTGCCTTTACTGTTTCTCTGTGAATCCTCATGACCTCCCTCTCCCTCTTTGCTTATGCTACTCTTACTCTCCATCTTTTTCTTTCCTTTATATTATTGTAATTTATTTTCTTTTTTCCTTTCTGATTTAATTTAATTTAATTTTATATATTGTAAAAAACCCCGATGTAATGGGGCGGTATATCAAGTGTGAAATAACCAATAAACAACAATAAACAATAAGCTTCTTGTGGAAGTAAAAACACATACTAAAAGCTTTTTCAACTGCATTCGTAGCAAAAAAGCAGTGAGAGAGTCTGTTGGACCATTAAATGAGAGGGGTAAAAGGGGGCACTAAGAGGGGACAAGGCCATAGTGGACAGAATGAATAATTTCTATGCTTTGGTCTTTACTGAAGAAGATGTAGGGAAGTTACCCATGACTGAAATGGTATTTAATAAAGGTGATGCATCGGAAGAATTGAAAGAAATATCGATAAACCATGAAGATGATACTGTAACTATTTGTTGAAAGAACTGAAATATGAGATTAAAGACCTACCATTACTAATCTATGAATTTATCATTAAAATCATCTGTAATACCTCAAGATTGGCAAATGGCCAATGTAACGCCAATTTTTAAAAAGGGTTCCAGAGATGATTCGGGAAACTACAGACTGGTAAACCTGATGTCAATACTGGGCAAAATGGAGAAAACATTATAAAGAATAAAATTAATGAAAATATAGATAGTCATGGTTTAATGGGAGAAAGCCAACATGACTTTAGCCAAGGAAGTTCTTGTCTTACTAATCTGTTATTTTTTTGAAGGTGTGAATAATCAGGGTGATTTGGTCGATATAGTGTATCTGGATTTTCAGAAAATCTTTGGCAGGGTCTCTCAAGAGAGACTCTTGGCGAAATTAAAAAGTTGTGGGATAGGAGGCAGTTTACTATTGTGGATCCAGAACTTGTTAAAAGATAGAAAGCAAAGAGTAGGGCTAAATGGCCAGTTTTCCCAGTGGAGAAAGGTGAATAGTGGTGCACCCCAGGGATCTGTGCTGGGTCCACTGCTTTTTAACATATTCATAAATGACCTGGAAATGGGAATAATAAGTGAAATAATCCGATTTACAGATGATACAAAATTATTCAAAGTTGTTAAAAACCCAAGAGGATTGTGAAACATTGCAAGAGAGCCTTGATAAATTGGAAGACTGGACATTCAAATTGCAGATGAAATTTAATGTGGACAGGTGCAAAGTTATGCACCTAGGAAAGAACAACCCAAACTATGGTTATACAATGTAAGGTTCCACATTAGGAACCACCACCCAGGAAAAACATTTAGGCGGCATCATGGATAACACATTGAAACCCTCCGCCCAGTGTGCAGCGGCAGTCAGGTTGCAAATAGAATGCTAGGAATCATAAAGAAAGGAGTGGAGAATAAAACAAAGGATATTATAATGCCTCTGTATCATTCCATGGTGCAACCGCACCTTGAATATTGTGTGCAATTCTGGTCACCATATCTTAAAAAGTATATAGCGGAATTAGAAAAGGTATAGAGAAGAGCCACCAAAATGGTAAAAGGGATGGAAGGGATACCCCTATGAGGAGAGGCTTAAAAGGTTAGGGATCTTGAACCTGGATAAGAGATGGCTGAGGAGAAAGATGATAGAGGTCTATAAATTAATGAATAGAGTGGAACGGGTAAACTTAGATCGATTGTTCACGCCATCAAAAAGTAGAAAGACTAGGGGACATGCATTGAAGCTACAGTGTAACTCATTTAAGAGAAAATATTTATCTCTAGGAACAAGCAGGAATGTAGTCTTCACATATGGGTTTCGTCGGTACCAACGGAGCCCGCGTAGGAACGCTCCCCAGCATCCAGAAAGAAAGCTTTTGGGAGCATCCCACTGCGCCTGCATAGCTGCCTTCCTGCCTTTCCAGCTCTCCCTCCTCAGTTCTTTGTTTTCCACAGAACCATCAGGGAGCAATTCCTGTTTTTTCATATTTTTGTGGTTTGCGTCTGCCTTCCCGTCGACGCTGGTACTGACCTCCGTCGATACTTTCTTTCTTTCTTCTTTCTCTTAAAAAAAAAAAATCTGTGAAGAAAAGAATTGCTTTTCTTCAGGCACATTGACGCCATCTTAGGCCTAGGCCTTCCATTTTGTCACAGACACAATGGAAAAACCATCTAGTGATTTTAAGAAGTGTTCTAAGTGTGGCGGTACCATCTCGTCCACAGACACCCATGACTGGTGTCTAAAATGCTTAGGGCCTGATCATCAGCCATCAGAATGTCCTCTCTGTAAAAAGATGAAGAGAGGCCTACAGAATCGAGCTGCAAAGGTGGGCACCCTCTTTGCCTCCAACGCCATCTCTTTAGCATCGATGTCATCGAGAGCTTCATCTTCCTCGCAAGGATCTCAGGTATCGAAATCTAAGTCTTCATCGAAGGCTAACCGCACCCGCAAGGATAGATCTCCTTCTAAGCATCGAGATGCCTCAGGCATTGCCCTGGAGGGGGATACACTGGCCAAACAACCCCGGCGGGAGGACCTTTCCTCCAAAGCCTTAGTGGGGTCCCAGGATGCTCCCGAGGCCGCCACTTCCGGAAAGCTCCTAGTGCCATGCTCAGGGATTGTGGCCTGCAATTCGAGTACCGATATCCAGGCATTGGCAAGCTCCGTGAATCAATGTATCCTTGCCATCGAGCGGAGCTTAGCGGCCTTACTGGCAGCCTCGGTTCTAGTAAAACCCTTACAGTCAGTTCCGCAGGCGTCGGTACCGGCTTCGGTACCAATACAACCTGCATAGATCTTTTTGCCGCTCTCCACGCTACCACCCATGCCAGCCCTTGAATCCATTTCTGGTACCAAGATTCCGACCACACAGATTCCAAGTACCAGCTTCGACTGGTACCGAGTTCATACAGAACAGGAACACCCTGCCTGACGATACTTCGAGTCTTCAGATTCCGATTCATCGGATGATGAATCAGCCAATACCAGAGACATGCAAGCTATTCCGGAGGACCCATCTCTGTCACCACAACGTTGCATGTCCCCACCAGAGGGCATGTCTTTTCAATACTTTATTCGCAATGTCTGTCCATAACAGTGACATCGGAGAAAAGAGCCTAGGGCTGAAGAATTGGAAATTCTTCAATACCCCACAGCTCCAAAAGAGGTGGCTACGCTCCCTATCCATCGGATACTTCACGACTTCATGCTTTGTATGTGGGAGACAGCTTTAACCATTTCTCCCCATACCTGACAGCTCGATACCATGTGCCGGGTACCAGAGTGTCCCGGTTTCCAAAAGACACAATTGCCGCACCATTCCATGGTAGTGGCATCGGCAGTGCATCGGTTCAAGAGTGCAAAAACACATTCCTCAAATCCTCTGGGTAGGGAATCGAAAACCCTCGACGCTTTTGGTCGACATTATTTTCAGGCCTCCATGCTATCGGCCAGGATTAGTTCCTATATACTCTATATGGGTATGTTCCTTAGAGAGGTGGCTAAGGATTTGGAGTTAATGGCTCCTCTTCTTCCCGATGACAAGAGGGCAGATTATCTCACCCTTGTGAAACATGCTCAGAATGTTTTAAAGTTTAACAGAGCAACTTTTGATTGCATTGAATGCATCAGCAGGACTTCATTCATCTGCATCGTTGCACGCAGGATTGCTTGGCTCCAAGCATCAGATCTTGAACATTGGGTTCAAGATAAGCTGGGTAATATCCCTTGCACCAGTGAGAACCTTTTTGGCAAGGATTGGCAGGACAAGGCCTCTTGGTTGGCATCTAAGGACACTACCCTCAATAGGCTATCTAGATCTGCTGCCAGCCCAGCTAAGAAAGCAGCAAAGAAAACTTTCTTCACTAAAAAGAAGTACTATCCTTCTTATACCCCTGCTGTTCATTGTCAGCATAATGCTCCTCAGAAGGGGCAACAGCCTCCAAAACAGGAAAAGAAGGCTCAGACTCCCAAGTCACAGCCACCTCAACAGACCCAGACTGCTCCAGGTTTTTGACTCCTTTCTAGAGAACATAGCTGTCCTGCCTCTGGAGAGTCCTGATCCTGTCCACATTCCCGGCAGGATCTGTCGCTATGCCCACAGGTGGCATCTCATCACCTCGGAGCAGTGGACATTGTCCATTTTACAGGAGGGATACAAACTTCATCTACAAAGTCTGCCCCCCCCCAGACTTCATCACCAAGAGAGTTTCATTTTCATCCCTCTCTCACTGCTCTGTTGCTACAAGTGGTCACCTCCTTTCTCCTGCAAGTGCAATAGAAGAGGTTCCACCATCCCAGCAGGGAATGGACTTTTATTCTCCATACTTTCTCATCCCAAAGAAAACAGGAGGATACGGGCCCATTCTGGACCTCAGGGAACTGAACATGTACCTTCTACAGGAGAAATTCAAAATGATTTCCCTAAGGACCCTTCTTCCCTATCTCCAGAGTCAGGATTGGCTCTGTTTTCTAGATCTAAAGGAAGCATACGCTCACATTCTTATTCATCCAGAGCACAGAAAGTTCCTGTGCTTCATGTTCCAAGGAAGACATTATCAATATAGAGTCCTGCCTTTCAGCCTCGCCTCTGCCCCAAGAGTCTTCATAAAATGCATGGTGGTAGTAGTCGCATTCTTAAGGACTCTAGGGATATTTGTCTTCCCTTACTTAGACAACTGGCTCATACGAGCAAGCACCTCTCAAGAAGTTAGTTTATCCCTCTCATGCACCATGCAGGTGTTACAACACTTGGGTTTGTCATAAATCTTCCAAAGTCCCAGCTCTTCCCCTCTCAAACTCTGCAGTTCATAGGGACCCTCCTAAACACTCGGCAATCAAGGGCATTTCTGCCCCAGCTCTGCTGGGCTCGACTCAATCAGTTAGCATCTCAAGCATGCGTCAAGAACTTTCTTACTGCTCGAGAAATGCTGCAGCTTCTGGGTCACATGGCATCAACGGTGCATGTTGTTCCATAGGCCCGCTTACACATGCACACAGCCCAATGGACACTAGCCTCCCAGTGGTCTCAAGCATCAGGTCGCCTGAGGGACAAGATAACAGTCTCTACCCTTCTGATCTCCAGAAAATCTCCTTGTAGGGTCACCTTTTCAGATGCCAGCACATCAGTGAACCCTGACAATGGATGCATCCAGAATCTCTCTCCACTCGAGAGTTCTGGTCTCAGCAGGAGTCACAACTCCGTATAAATCTGCTGGAATTCAGAGCCATTCTCAGTGCTCTCAAAGTCTTCTAGGACCATCTTTGTTGCTGCAGAGTCCTAGTCCAAACCAACAGTCAAGTAGCCATGTTCTATGTGAACAAGCAGGGCGGAACAGGCTCTTGGACCCTCTGCAGCGAGGCTCTACATCTCTGGTCCTTTGCCATACATCATCGCATTTACCTCCATGTGGTGTATCTCCAGGCAAGCACAGTGTCTTAGCGGACAGACTAAATAGAATCCTCCTTCCCCATGAGTGGTCTCTATATATAGACAAAGTCTCTCACATTTTTCAAATCTGGGGGATTCCAGAGATAGACCTGTTTGCAAGTCCTCAGAATGCCAAGCTCCCTCGCTTCTGCACCAGGACTCCTGCACCAGCAGACAGCAAGTGGATGCTTTTCACCTTCACTGGGGTCAAGGCTTCCTATATGTCTTCCCTCCCATTCCCCTAATTCCCAAGATCATTTTCAAACTCCAGAGAGACAAGGGCTTCATGATACTCATAGCCCCACGCTGGCCATGTCAACCATGCTACCCGCCTTCTACGTCTGTCTCAGGCTCAACCCATAGATCTGGGGTCTGCTCCAGATCTCCTCTCTCAGGAGGAGGGGACACTGCTCCATCTCACTCCGTAGTCTCTCCATCTCACAGCATGGCTGCTGAAGGCATAGCCTTCCAAGACATTAACCTTCCCCAGAAGGTTAAGGACATCCTCTTAGCTTCCAGGAAACCATCCAGTGGCGTAGGTTTTCCTTCTGGTGTTCTCAGAAGAATCGTAATCCCTTCTCAGCTCCGGTATCTCCTCCAACTATCTTCTTCTGGACTCAAAACCAATTTGGTAAGAATACACCCAAGTGCAATTGCGGCCCCTCACATGCCCTTAGATGGCCAGCCCATCTCTTCTCAGCCGCTCGTAGCACGCTTCATGAGGGGTCTTCTATTAACCAAACCTCCCATTAAGCTGCCTCCAGTGGCATGAGACCTTAATGTTGTTCTAGGACAGCTTCTCAAGCCGCCCTTTGAACCTCTAGCCACTACTTCACTTAGTTTTCTCACATGTAAGGTCATCTTCCTTATTGCTCTTACTTCAGCAAGGCGCATTAGTGAGCTCCAGGCCTTGGTGGCTAACCCTCCTTACACACGGTTCCACCATGATAAGGGTTGTCCTTAGGACATCCTCACTTCATGCCGAAGGTGGTCTCGCCCTTCCATTTGAACCAGTCATCTACTTTCCTTTGTTTTTCCCTAAACCACATTTGTCTAAAGCAGAAGCAATCCTCCACATTCTGGATTGTAAACGTGCCTTAGCTTTTTATCTCCAGAGAACTCGAGCACCAAAACCTTCCCCACTTTTCATTTTCTTTGACTCGAGTCACCTTGTCTTGCCAGTCTCCAAACGTACTTTCTCCAAGTGGATAGCTGATTGCATCACCTTTGCTTATGCGAAGGCAGGACTCTCCCTTGAGAGTCACGCCACTGCCCATAATGTTCAAGCCATGGCTACCTCGATGGCAAATCTATGCTCTGTAGCTATTGACGTGATCTGCAAAGCAGCAACTTGGTCTTCGGTCCACACTTCTGCTGCTCACTATTGCCTGGACAAGGACTCCCACCAGGATGCCATGTTTGGCCAAGCTGTTCTCCAGCATCTCTTCCAGACTTAGAGCAACTCCTGCCCTCCATCCCGAGTTTCGATACAAGATATCCATGAGGGATATATGACCTCGTTAGACATACCTGTGAAAATCCACAGCCAATTCTGAGGTCATCTCTCTGGCATCTTCTAGATAGGGAGTCCCATATGTGAAGACTACATTCCTGCTTGTTCCTGGAAATAGCGTAGTTACTCGCCTCCAACAGGTGATCTCCAGGAACAGCAGGAATTTAGTCTTCACAACCCACCCTCCTCCTCTAGGAGTTGTAGGTCTTCTTTTCTTTCTCTCCTTTTATCTCAGCTACAAACTCAACTGAGGAGGGAGAGCTGGAAAGGCAGGAAGGCAGCCACGCAGGCACAGTGGGATGCTCCCAAAAGCTTTCCTATTGGACGCTGGAGAGTGTTCCCTTCATGGGCTCTGTTGGTACCAACATCACCCATATGTGGACTAAATAGAAATAAAAAATAGAATCTACCATCTCCTCCCTAAATATTACCACCTTTCCACTGGATCCCTGCCCTGCAGAATGGATAAAGAAATCCAAAGAGGACTTAAGCACACCCCTAACCCACATTGTTAATGAGTCCCTCAAACAAGGACGCATGCCAGACATCCTCAAAACCTCCATCATCCGCCCAACCCTAAAAAAACAAAACCTAGACCCCCTTGACCCCGCCTCCTTCAGACCCATAGCACCAAAATCATCGAGAAGATAGTTCAACAACAACTTCAGAACCACTTGGATGACAACATACTGGACCCACAACAACATGGTTTCCGTCCATTCCACGGAGTCGAGACCCTCATGACATCATTAAGTAACACCCTCATCAAGGGCACACAGACCAAGCACTCTGGATACGCTATGATCTTCCTGGACATATCTGCAGCCTTTGACACCATCTCCCACAACATCCTCCTACACAGACTCCAAGAAATTGGCATCAAAAATGTCGTACTTCAATGGTTCCACTCCTACCTGAACAATAGACAACAACTAATCTGCACAAACTTAGCAACCTCCCCCTCCTTCCAGCAACACCAAGGAGTACCCCAAGGATCCACACTATCCGCCATGCTCTTCAACATCTACCTACAACCACTCTGCTCAATCATACGTGCTCATAACATCATAAGAACATAAGAACATAAGATATGCCATACTGGGTCAGACCAAGGTCCATCAAGCCCAGTATTCTGTTTCCAACAGTGGCCAATCTAGGTCATACGTACCTAGCAGTTTCCCCAAGGGACACAGGTTCCACAATGCTTGTATTGGTTCAAGCATTGATATCCTGGGTCCCTTCTTAATAATGGTTTATGGACCTTTCCTCCAGGAACTTGTCCAAACCTTTTTTAAACCCAGCTACACTAACAGCCTTTACTACATCCTCCGGTAACAAATTCCAGAGTTTGATTACACGTTGAGTGAAAAAATATTTTCTTTTATTAGTCTTAAATAGTTTACCCTGTAGCTTCATTGCATGTCCCCTAGTCTTTCTATATTCTGATAAGGTAAACAATCGATCTACGTTTACCCGTTCCACTCCGTTCATTAATTTATAGACTTCTATCATATCTCCCCTCAGCCGTCTCTTTTCCAGGTTAAAGAGCCCCAACCTTTTTAGCCTTTCTTCATAGGAGTAGCCTTCCATCCCCTTTACCATTTTGGTGGCTCTTCTCTGAACCTTTTCTAAAATTGCTATATCCTTTTTAAGATATGGCGACCAGAATTGCACACAATATTCAAGGTGCGGTCTCACCATGGAACGATATAGAGGCATTATAATATCTTTTGTTTTATTTTCCATTCCTTTCCTTATCATACCTAGCATTCTATTTGCTCTCTTGGCCGCCGCTGCACACTGGGCCGAGGGTTTTAACATGGTATCCACAAGGACGCCTAAATCTTTTTCTTGGGTGGTGGTTCCTAATGTTTCCTTGCATCGTGTAACCATAGTTTGGGTTGTTCTTCCCTAGGTGCATAACCTTGCACTTCTCCACATTAAATTTCATCTGCCATTTTGATGCCCAGTCTTCCAATTTATCAAGATCCTCTTGCAATTTTCCACAATCCTCCTGGGTTTTAACAACTTTAAATAGTTTTGTGTCATCAGCAAATTTGATAACCTCACTCGTTATTCCACTTTCCAGGTCATTTATGAATATGTCAAAAAGCAGCGGACCCAGCACAGATCCCTGGGGTACACCACTATTCACCTTTCTCCATTGGGAAAATTGGCCATTTAGCCCTACCCTCTGCTTTCTATCTTTTAACCAGTTCCTGATCCACAGTAGTACACTGCCTCCTATCCCATGACTCTTTAGTTTTGCCAAAAGTCTCTCATGAGGGACCTTGTCAAAGGCTTTCTGAAAGTCCAGATACACAATATCAACCGACTCACCTTTGTCCACCTGTTTATTCACTCCTTCAAAAAAACATAACAGATTAGTAAGACAAGATCTTCCTTGTCTAAAGCCATGTTGGCTGTCTCCCATTAGGTCATGACTATCTATATGCTGAGTAATTTTATTCTTTATGATGGTTTCTACCATTTTTCCCGGTACTGATGTCAGGCTCACCGGTCTGTAGTTTCCCGGATCACCCCTCGAACCCTTTTTAAAAATTGGTGTTACATTGGCGATCCTCCAATCCTCCAAATACCTAGGAGTCATCATAGACCAAGCACTCACACTCAAACAGATCAAAAAAACTACCGGAATAATATTCCACAAGGCTAAAACAGTACAACGCCTAAGGCCCCTTATTGACCCACAGGACTTCAGGACAGTTATGCAAGCTATGACACTTCCCCACCTGGACTACTGCAATATAATTTACCACGGACTGCCCGCCACCCACACCAACCCACTACGAACAGCCTTAAATACCACAGCAAGAATTATCCAGAAAGCAAAAAAACAAAATCACATCACCCCAGTCCTGAGAGAACTGCACATACTCCCTCTCGAAGCAAGAATCAAATACAAATCTGCCCTACTTATCCACAAAGCCCTCTACCAAACTCAGACTTCCCAGCTCCGCACTCTATTGCCCCAACCCACCCACCCACAACAGAACAACTAGACAAACCACCAACAACACCCTCACCATTCCCCACGAACGAACTAAATACAATCAACGGACCTGCAACAGAGCCTTCGAACTGTACGCACCATCCCTCTGGAATTCTCTACCGAGTCAAATCAGAAACAATGGAGATCCCTCAACATTCAGGAAACAACTAAAAACCATCCTGTTCCAGGAATACCTCGGACCAGAAACAAACATCCATCACTAAATACTCCTCCAGACCTCATAACATACCCTCAGATCTATCTACTAAGAGTCTCATGTTCACTGTTTGTCCTCAATGTTTGTTCAGATCATTAATGTTGGCCCCTGGTGACAGACCCCCTCACCCTAGAAGTGATCACTGTCCCACCCTCCTTCAATGTTAAGCCGCTTTGACCCGGTGAAAAGCGGGATATAAATACAGTTAAATAAATAAATAAAATTCCTGCTGTTCTCGGAGATCACCTGTTACAGGTGAGTAACTACGCTTTTCACTCAATGCGTAATCAAACCCTGGAATTCATGTAGTAAAAACTGTTAGTGTAGCTGGGTTTAAAAAAAAGGTTTGGACAAGTTCCTGGAGGAAAAGTCCATAAACCATCATTAAAGAGAAACCAGGTAATCCACTGCTTGCTCCAATACAAGCATTATGAAACCTGTGTGTCTTTTTGGGAACCTGGTAGGTACTTGTGACCTGGACTGGCCACTGTTGGAAACAGGATACTGGGCTTGATGGACCTTGTTCTGACCCAGTATGGCATATCTTATGTTCTTTTGAGCTGCATTTTGATCCGGGCATGTGGCAGCAGGCTAGATTGAAGTAAAAGGCCAGCTTGAGCCGCGGCTCTCCAGAGCAACTGCAGGAGGTTACTCTAAGCAATGGCTCTTCTGGACCACGTGACAGCAGAATGGATTGCATCACGGTTCTCTGGAGCCGTGGGGCAGCAACCCAGATTGAGCCACTGCCCTCTGGGACAATGGCGGCGTAGGTATGTGCTGCAATAGGGTGCCGGGAAGAGTCAGGATGGTCCTGGCTTAGCATGCGGCTAGGCCGTGGCTCTGATCTTCCCATGGCTCGGTCATGAGGCAGAGAACCATGCATGCCAGGCCATTGGAACTGTTTTCTGGTCATCCCCAAATAGTCTTCAGGGCTGAGCACCGCAATTTCCCCATTCTTTTCTCCTTCGCCATGCAGCCCAGAGTAGCAGATGACTTCTCAGCCTGTCTCTCGCAGCCCAGAAGGAAGGAAGCAGTGCCATTTTGGTGAGCTGTGGCATATCAAGCCTGCAACATCCCCCTTGAAACCTCCTGCTGGAATCTGGCATATCCAGAGGCCCCTGTAGATGGGTTTCGGAGCTTTAGGCAACATATTTGGTGCCTCTGTCTGTCCAAAAACCTGCATGCCACTTATTCTCAGGGGAGGTTCCTGCAATGGCTGTGCTTGGGGTCCCAACTACAGAAGCAAGTTCTTAAGTGGATGGTGGAGGACCCTCAACCTGTGCATGACGCATTCAAATCCTTAGAAGGGCCCTCCAGGACCAGAGACCAAGCCTCGGTGGGCGAGTGAGATTAGGAATTCACGCTGGATAGTCTGTGAAAGCCTTGAGAAAGGAAAGCTTCCGCTGTTGGAAGAAGAATAGGATGACTCTTTGGTGGTTCGTCTTCCAGAGGTATCCATATTTCCAAAGTGTCCAGGGAGAAGGAGAAATCGGGCACTGTCCCGACCTTGGGAGGTCTCTGCAAGCCTTCTAGAGCCTTTCCATTGCCAGAGGGGGGGGGTATCAGTGCATAGTCTCCATGGAATGGGAGATAGCGGATGCAGCCTTAGGGGGTGCTAAAGGGCTAGGCAATCTATATCCTACCCCAGGCGGATATCAACAGCTGGCTGCGTTTCCCCAAGGTGGATGCATCGGTGACTGCGATCAGAAAGCGCACTACTATTCCAGTCAAGAGAGGAGCGGCCCTCTGGGATCAGCAAGCCTTTAAGGTGGAGATGCTGCCAAAGACTGTGTCACTGCAACTAGGCGCTGGCTGTGGCTCCATCATTAGGCTGTGAATGTGGCCTTCAAGAACTATTTGACTTAGCTTCCTTTAAAAGTTGGCTTCTCTTTGGGAAGGACTTTGGAAAATTTGTCAAAGACTTGGGTAACATTAAGCTTTAGTGCTTGCACCGGAGATGGGCCTAAGAGTTCCTTTAATCACTCGGTGACTTGCTCTTGCTTTAGGGCCTTCCGGCATTACAGACCAACTAATCAGGTCATTTTGTTTGATAAGATTCAAAAGAAGCCTCAGTCGTTTCGAGGAGCTTGCAAGTCCTAGGGCTTTCTACCTTGGGATCTGCTCTTCTCACCCTGCCCACTGACAGGTAGGGGGAAGCCATTCTGGGGTGCCTCCAGTAATCTGTAGGCACGCTCTCTTTCACTAGGAAGGGGCCCATATCACATAAAATCAATGGGTCCTCAACATCTTTCAACACTTCTATGTACTGTAGTGCGCTGAACCTATTTTAGACTACTTTGTGTTATCTCCCTGTGATTATGCAGCTAAGAAGGCAGCTATAAAATGTGTCTTGGAGACACTTCTCCAGCTCTATGCCATCATGCCTGTGGCTCCAGATTAGAGAAAAAGTGGAAAATATTCCATTTACTTTGTAGTACTCAAGAAGGACTGTGCTTCAGGCTAGTTCTTGATCTCAAGGTGGTCAACAGATTGTCTACAGGTGTCTCGGTCCTGTATGAAGGTGCTGAACTCTTATCCAGGCAGTTAGGAAGGTGCAATTTTTAACTTCCGTAGATCTAGCCAAGGCATATTTCCATATCCCTATTCAAGAGGGTCAACTGCAATTCCTGCAGTTTGCCACCCTGCACAGGCATTTACAGTTTCACCACTCAGGACCTTTTCCAAGGTTATGGTGGCTGTGGTGGCAGCTCTCCGTCGCAAGGGTATTCAGGTTCACCTATTTTTGAACAACTGGTTCATCCAGGTGCAGTCATTAGCCGATGCACTGCAGGCCTTGCAGAGCTTGGGATGGATGGTAAATTACAAGAACTCGATACTGTCCCAACTAGCATAACTTAGACCAATATTTTAGGTCTAGGGCACTCGTCCTCATAGGTTATAAAAAAAAACCTTCAAAGGGTTTTCAAAAACCCTTAATTTTGTTTAAAAAAATCCACACTACATTAAAAAAAAATTCAGAAATTCAAAAATGCAGACATATCTAAACATATTTTTCAGCCAGCTTCGTCATACTTCGTGTTACACTCGACATAGTCACTTTTCGCTAATAACCTGCTTCAGGAGTGTAGCCAACAAACTCCAGTACATGCACTGCTCTTCCCACAGCAAAACATGTTGTGCAAAATCCACTAATGTTTAAAGTCACAGTAAATGTGAAGCAAGCATTGAGGCTTTACTGGATTTTGCTCAGCATGTTTTGCTGTGGGAAGAGCAGCACATGGACAGGAATTTGTTGGCTACACTTCTGAACATCTTATTAGCAAAATGCAGCCACGTCAAGTGTAATGACACTGGCTGAAAAATATGCTCAGATAAATCTGCATTTTTGAATTTCTGAATTTTTTAATGTTGTATGGATTTTTCAAAATTAAGTATTTTAAAGGGGTTTTTTATGACCTATGAGGACGCGTGCCCTAGACTTAATAAATGGTCTAAGTTATGCCAGTTGGGACAGTACTGAGGTCTCTCTTCCCCTTCTTTTATACAATATTGTATATGTTTTTGTCATTGTTTTAATTTTTTATGTATAGTGAAGCATAAAAACTAATGAAAAAATAATAGTGACAACAAGGAACTACATTGGCAGTATTTTCATTGAGATATTCTAGTAGTTTGGTTGATTACATTTTGGATTAACACCTGATATAGCCTTTGTGCTGATTGTTGTTTAAGCCACAAGAGCCATCTCGTGCCCTCTTAGTCCCTGGAGTATCTCGGGCACGCTTTGATATCCATGTAAGCAGGATATTCCTGACCAGCAACAGGCAGAACAAGTTGTTCAACCACCTCACAGTCTTCCAGAGCCAGGGACTGTTTGCAGCTGCTGGGCATGATAGACCATGTGTCCTGGACAAGGACCCACTTGTGCTTGCTTCAGAGAGCTTGGCTGGCAAGGTGGTTCCCTCTTTCACAGGATTATGACCGTGGTGGTCCCGACCCTACAATCTTATGAACGGCATACTCCTGGAGAATCCCCAGTGGGTAATGGGTAACCTCGTGAGGCTATTGGTGCGGTGGGGCAGGCCCTTCCATGTCAACCGGTCAAGGGTCTAGAACGTCCAGGTTCTATCCGCCTGGATGACCCAGCTCCATTCTTGTTTACAACTTGCCGTTGAAATGGTGTTGTCTAAGACGGAAGAGGTCCTCTTCTGCAGTGATCTCCATTCTTGAAAGCTACACGCAGATCTACCCGTCCAACCTACATCCGGGTTTGGTAACTCTCGAGGTATTAGGAGTGTAGTTCCTGGCCTTGGCATGCAGACGCCCTGCCTGCAGAATGATTTTGACCAAGGTCTCGCATTGAGCTCGCTGTGGGCCTGGGTCACAGTTAGCATGCATCTCTGGGTGCCCGGTGGCTTTGTATCTAGAGGTCTCCCTGTTCCTTCGGAGAGTGTCATTGCATCCGCCCGTTGGGCTGGTGGTCCCGCTCTGGAATCGTGGGCTGGTTCATTGATCTTTGAGGAAAACAAGTTAAGGATTTGTCTATTAAGGTAATATTTTTGGTAGCTATTGCTCGGCCAAGCGTATCACAGAAACCGTCCTTCTGGCCCTTCTGAATGAAATCCACGTCGCCCATGATCGTGGAGACATCACCCTTATTGTTTCGCTCGACCTGTCCGCAGCATTTGACCTAATTGACCAGCAGACTCTTCTTTCTCGCCTTTATAACTCTGGATTGCACGGTTCTGTTTGACAGTGGTTCCGCTCTTTTCTTACAGCCCGTTCCTTTACTGTCCACTCTAACAATCAGTCTTCCTCCACTCTCCCTCTTGCCTGTGGTGTGCCCCAGGGTTCTGTCCTCTCTTCCCCTGTTATTTAACATTTTCCTCTCTCCCCTACCTCTTCTGATCCAACAGTACCCAGTCTCATCTTATATTTATGCCGACGACATTATTCTCCTGTTTCATACTTCACCAGTACTGTTGGACATCTCCCAGCTCAACCAATGTCTCTCTCATGTTGCCAACTGGCTCTCTTTGAATTTTCTTCACCTGAACCCCTCAAAATCCACAGCAATGTGGGTCTCCCTGAGCGGCTCTTGCCCAACTGTTGCTCCCCAGATTTGACCATACTCCAATTTCTCTTGTCACCTCCTTCCGATACTTGGGGGTAATCCTAGACTTGTCTCTCTCCTTCCATAGTCACATATCCACTCTTACTCGCCGTTCTTTTGCAACTCTGTGCCAAATCAGGGCTGTCCGCTCCCTTCTCCCCACTAGCTCCCTGATCACTTTAGTTTTGGCCCTGGTCACCAGCAGACTTGATTACTGTAATATCTTTTTAGCCAATTTACCAGCTTCAGCACCTACAGCTCATACAAAACACAGCAGCCCGTCTTATTACATTCGCTCACCGATTTGATCATGTCACTCCCATTCTTTGTCAACTTCATTGGTTGCCTCTCCGTTTCCGGTTCCAGTATAAATTCCTCATTTTGACACACAGAGCCATCTACACATTCACTCCTCTATCTATCTAACCTCATTTCTCTTCACACTCCGAACCGCCAGCTTCGTTCTCTGCATGCCAATCGCTTGTCCTTACCCTCACCGTCTCAGGCACATTTAGAACAAACCCATCACTCGGCCTTCTTTTTTCTCGGCCCCGCACTCTGTAACGCCTTGCCATCCTCCCTCCGTCTGGAATCCTCATATCCTAAGTTTAAAGAGTTACTGAAAACTCATTTATTCCAACAAGCCTTTGACCTCCCTCCTAACATCCCTCCCTGAGTATTTCTCAGTTTGTGTAATCTAGTGTAGTTATTGTGTTTCTTGCACTGTCCTTTCCCTCTTTTCTATTTTACCATGGCTTCCTTTTCCATAGTTTAGTAGCGGGGACCTTTTTTATTTATTGTAAACCGCTTTAATGTTCCGGCCAAAGCGGTATATAAAATGGAGAAATAAAGATATCTGAGTTCCAGGGCTTGTCCTGTAGAAATCTGTATTTAACATTCTTGCCAGAAGGGGTTACACTACGCTCAGTCCTTTTTTGGCAAGGTGGTTTCCGCCTTTCATATACACCAGGCCATTTTCCTCTGAGCAGTGTCAGGGTAAAGACAAGGTCCTGTTTATCTAATCCATTCTGTAGGTCTGACCCAGATACAAGGGGACAAGACCGCCACCAAGACCATAGACATTCACATGGACCAGGAACTGGCATGCACTAACATTGCAAGGGGTACATCATTTGCATCAGTTATGTAGGCAGTTGTTGCAAGCTACTTCTTAGCTTACTCATGCACAAAGGAAGTGGGTATATTAGTACTGGGAGAGGAAAGGCAGAAAGCTCTAAGCCTTGGATGTCCTTGCTAGTTAGATTTTTGTCTGACCCACCTTTTTGTAAGGGCTGGAGTTTTGCAGGAATTGATTATTGATTTTATGTGTGCCTTTTTTGCAATAATGTTAATTCTGTATTTGAAACTTGCTGCCTTCATAAGCATGTTCTACACTGACTTTATTCATATATAGATTAGTGTGGTTGCCATGTTAGTCCACCTGAATGCTTAGATAAAAATTAACAAATACAATTTTCTTGACTAACTTTCAGGACCTGTCATTCCGTTCTTCAGGCCAGTACAATATGAGCAAAAGATCACATTACCCAGAAATATAAATGAATCATAAAAAGCATTGTAATAGTTTATTTCTAGGCATTCATATATAAAATGGCAACTTTGTTGTTGTTTCCACTGCATTCCCCAGACAAACCCTTTCTCTGAAGACAAGCAGGGGGATGCAGCTACACTATAATAGTGACGTTCTGACGGAACCATGAATGCTGGGCTCTCCCATAGCCAAGAAGTCTTGTTGAACTTCTGAGTATGTTTCTTCTCCCACCTTGGTGTTCCCACTCTACCCTCTTCAGTTTATTCCGACTATGCCAGCGTGCTGCACGGCTCTACCTCACTCTCCTCACTAGTGCCTTGTTCAGTTTTTATCCCTATCTCTCTACCAGACTTTTTTGGGCAGCTACTGCCCTGCCAAAAATTACCTGCCTGTTCCTCACCTGATTGCTGATCAGTGCAACACCCAGAAATGATGATTCACCCACCTCAGTGGCAGTGCTGATATGCAGGCCCTGTGGCTAGTGTCGCCGACTTGGCTCTGCCTAAAAAAAAAAATTGTTGAGCGCATCAGCGAATAGTAGCAGATTCTTCCCAATGGCAAACATCCTCCAGAATCCATGCCAGGACAACGATCCTCTTCACCACCCCCATCAGACCCCAGACAAGGCATGATCAGGGGCGGGCCTCAGGGCCGCGTCGCTGAGGAAAGGAACTCCTCAGTCACCGGCTCCTCTGGGACAGCTCAGGGCCTCCCTACTAGGATCTGCAGCTCAATCTACCCCAATGATACACCCCCTCCCCACTTGCACCATGGACTAGAGCCAACAGGGGAGGGAGTGCAGCTGCAGACAAAGGAAGCAAGACAGCAACCAAATCAAAGCACAATCTTTATAGCAGTGCTGCCCCTACCACAGATAAGTTAAGCAGCCATCACAAGAGGCATGCTTTGGGAAATGCCCTTACGACCAGGGAACTCCCCTGCTAAGATGGGGTGGCATTCTGAAGCCCCTATGCCAGTTTTTTCTCCTCCAGACCCCCTACCCATGCTGGGGGCCCCAATTCCAATTCTATGCTATTCTTGCTGCTCTGTAGGGTTTGTTGAAATAGTGCTGTCACTCTTCAGACAGCTCAATCCAGGGAGGTCTGTCCTCTCTCCTTTCCACACCCAGGCTCCAAGGGAACCTTGGGATCCTTCTTCCCTGGTGTGTCCCCTCCCCCCCTTGATTGATTGGCGGCCACCTCACCACTAGAAGAAGACACGTGCTCATCACTAGGCATTGCTAGCCACCATTCTTGGGAGACCATCTCCTTCCTGCAAGCAGTAGACCACCCCAACCTCCCACTGGATAGGGATGCCTTTGAAAAGCCGGCAGAGGATTACTCCTACTCAAAATTCCTCCAGAAGATCTCTTGGGCACTAAGCCCTAAGTAAATCTCAAATGCCTACTAACAAGGGATTTTCAGTCCATCCTCCAGTCCTGCAGGGCCCCAAAGGATGCCCTGACCCTCACAGTTCATCAGGACCTCCCAGTCCTCAATCTGAAAAAATCCTACCTCAGTAAACACCACTTCAAGCGCCTAGATCTCAAGCTCCTTGCTCTGGGTTTCACCAACAGCAGTTACCGCATCAGTCAGTGATGTCCGAAGCCATCCTCAAGAAGTCAGAGTGCAAAATCTGTTGCGCATACACCACCAAGGAAGGAACAAAGGACCCTGGATGCCATGGGCAGGAAAGTCTCTACCAGAGGACGCTCTTCATCATGCAGGTCTTAGCACATCAGCTACAGATCCTACACTATCACCATGACCTTCTTTTGCAACTGGATGCTCCTGAAGGGTTAAAGGCTGAAGATCATGGACACATTCAAGATAAGTGACTAGGGCAGCTGCCTAGAGTCAGAAAGACCAGGGTTCAAATCCCACTGGCATTCCATGTGGCCTTGGGCAAGCCACTTAAACCTCTGTTGCCTCGGGTACAAACTTAGATTATGAGGCCTTTGGGATAGGATAATCTCCAGGAACAAGCAGGAATGTAGTCTTCACATATGGGTATCGTCGATACTGACGGAGCCCGCACGGTAACGCTCCCCAGTGTCCAATAGGAACGCTTTTGGGAACATCCCACAGCACCTGCGTGCTGCCTTCCCGCCTTTCCCACTGTCCCTCTTCAGTTCTTTGTTTTCTGCGGAGCCGACAGGTCGCATACCCTGTCACCACAGAAAATTCCTTCTTTATTTTTTGTGGTCGCGTCTGCCTTCGTTTTACACCTACCGGTACCGCCGGTTCTTCTTTTCTATTAAAAAAAATAAATAAATATATATATATATATATATATATATATATATATATATATATATTGTCTGAGTTATTTTTCTTCAGAAACTTTTTTCCCTCGGTGCTAGGCACCATTTTGAGCACTAGGCCCATTTTCCTTAAAAATGGAAAAAACAGCTACTGGTTTTTAAAAAAATGACTAAGTGTGGCGGTACCATATCCGTCACAGACACCCATGATTGGTGTCTTAAATGTTTAGGCCCTGACCATTCTCCATTGGAGTGCCTCTCCTGTAGGAAGATGACTAAAAGGGGCCTTCAGAATAGAGCTGCAAAACTCAGGACCCTTTTTGCTTCAAATGTGATGTCCATTGCATCGATGTCTTCCAGAGCCTCATCTTCCTCCCATGGATCTCAGGTAACTAAACATAAGTCTAGCCAGTCCTCAAAGGGTAGATCTCCTTCTAGGCATCGAGAGGCCATTGGCATTGCCCTTGAGTAAACTTCACCGGCGAAACAGCCCCGGCGGGAGGCTTCGGTTTCCAAAGCACTAACGGGGCTCCAGGATGTTCGAGGCCTCCACCTCAGCAGAACTACTGGTGCCATGCTGTGGGGTTCCGGCTGCTTCTACCGGTACCGATGCCCAAGCATCGGCAGCGTCAATAGATCAGAGGTTTCTCGCTATCGAACGCAGTCTGGCAGCTCTTCTCATGGCTTCGGTGCCGTTGAGACCCCTACAGACAGTTCAACAGGCACTGGTACTGACACCGGCCTCGGTGGGTATACCCCACATGCTGAGTCTTGAGTCTATCTCCGGCATTGACAGATAGGTACCGGGACTCCTCGGTACCGGTACCGTGCTCTGCATGAACATCGGGATCAGAGATATTTTGAATCTTCCGATTCCGATGATTCTAATGACTCTGACGATACCAGAGTACTTCTTCCGGAGGAACCATCATCTTCTCCTCAACGCAAAATGCCTCCTCCAGAGGACATGTCTTTTCAGGATTGTATTCGTGATGTGGCTCGAGGCCTTGCAATCACAGTAACTCCTGAAAAGGAACCTAGGGCACAAGAATTAGAAATCCTTCAATACCCTAAGGCTCCCAAAGAAGCAGCTACTCTGCCTATTCATCAGATCCTACATGATCTTATGCTGACGATGTGGGAAACACCTTTAACCACATCTCCTCACTCTCGGAGGCTCAATACAATGTATCGAGTTCCACCTTGTCCTGGCTTCCAAAAAACTCAGTTACCACACCATTCAATGGTAGTGGAATTGGCTATGCGTAGGATGAAGAGTGCAAAGAGGCATGCTTCCAATCCTCCAGTCCATGAGTGCAGGACTCTCAGTGCCTTTGGGCATCGATGCTTCCAAGCTTCCATGCTCTCAGCCACGATCAGCTCCTATATCCTATATATGGGAATGTTCCTCAAAGAGGTCACAGGAGACTTGGAGCTTATGAGCCCCCTTCTTCCTGATGATAAACGACAAGACTTTCTTAATCTTGTCAGACATGCTCAGGATGTTTCCAAGTTTGTAAACCGTGCAGCCTTTGACTGCTTTGACTGCATCAGCGGAACCTCTGCTATTGCCATTGGTGCATGTCGGATTGCCTGGCTTCAAGCATCCGACTTGGAACTTTGGGTACATGATAAATTGGGAAATATCCCTTGCACAAGAGAAAATCTCTTTGGCAGGAAAAGGCTAATGAAATAGATACTGACAAGATCACTTTGGATAGATTGTCAAAATCTACAGCCAACCCAGCCAAAAAGAAATCCTATAAAAAACCCTTTTTCAGCAAAAAAAAGGAAGTTTTATCCTTATGCCCAGTAGGGGCACAGTCCAGTTCAGGCTGCCCAAAAGGGACAACAGCAACAAACTAGACAACAAAAGAAGCCAAAAGGGCCGAGAGCCCAGCCAGCCCCACAGGCTCAGCCCCCTCAGGGGCTTTGACTCTTACCTAGAGAACTTAGCCTTCCTGCCCCTGAACGGTCCAGAACCCTTAGCCATCCCTGGCAGGTTGTGTCATTTTGCCAACAGATGGCACCAAATAACAGAAAATTGGACTCTATCCATTGTACGAGAGGGGTACAAGCTTCATTTTCACAGCATGCCCCCTCCTACAATCGTAAGACAGTTCAAGTCTCAGGCCACTCTCAACGATCTCTTAGGTCAGGAGGTCACAACACTCCTTGCTCAATGAGCAGTAGAAGTACAGGGTTCATCTCCAGGAACAAGCAGGAATGAGTCTTCACATATGGGTACGTCGGCGCCGACGGAGCCCGCACGGAAATGCTCCCCAGCATCCAAACAGAAAGCTTTTGGGAGCATCCCTCGCGCCTGCGCGGTGACTTCCCGCCTTTCCCACTGTCTCTCCCCAGTTTTTGTTTTTCCGCGGTCACCGCAGAAACTTTTTTGTTTAAAATCCCTTTTTTCTTGTTTTCTGGTGGTCGCAGCTGTCTTTCCCGCCGATACCGGCACCACCGGTGCTTTATTCTTTTCTTTTCAAACTTAGCGAAATAACTTCTCCTCGGTTTTTTCTTTTATCTAATCGAGGCCTAACAGGCCTTTCCAACATGGAGCCTTCTTCCCCTAAGAAGTGCCTTCACTGCGGAAACTTAGTTTTCTTTTTAGACTCCAGTGCCTGGTGTCTATCCTGTTTGGGTCCTGACCCCTTTTCCATGGGTCCATCAGGCTTTAGTATCGGGAGAAGACCTTCTCTTTTTCGGGTATCCCTCGATGCCGTTTTTCCTCCTGAGGTGAGGACACAGGTTTATTCTTCTCTCCAGGATCAGGTAACCCACAAAAAGTCTGTTAAGACTGGCCAATTTTTGATGGGTAGGTCTCATGCCCAGCATGATGACGGTTCCGGCCTTGCCCTCAAGACCCCATTGGCAGTAAGACCCCGGCGGGAGTCTTCGGGCTCCAAAGCATTTACGGGGTTTCAGGTTGTTCCTGGGGTTCACTCCTCACAGAACATACCTGAGCCATGCTCGGGGGTGGTATCCGCTTCGAGCGGTACCAATCCCCCGGCATCGGCACCGGTGTCGAGTGCTCCACTCTTCACCAGGGGTCGTCGTCCGGTGTCCTCGGTACCTTCGGGACCGATCGACCCGACCCGGACTGGTTTTCCTGCTTCCCAGCCATGCGCGGGGTTGGTGCCGGCTTCGAGTGGTGCCGATCCCCTGGCATCGGCACCGGTGTCGAGTGCTCCGCTCTTCACCAGGGATCGTCGTCGGGAGTCCTCGGTGCCGATCGATACGACCCAGTCTAGATTTCCTGTATCCCGGCTAACCGCGGGGTTTATACCGGCGTCGAGCGGTACCGATGCCCCTGCGTCGGCATCGGTGTCGAGTGTTCCACTCCTCACCGGGGATCGTCATCTGGTGCCCTGGGTACCTTCGGGGCCGACCGATGCGCCCCGGATGGGCTTTCCTCTATCTACGCCAGGCTTGGGGGGGTACCGGCTTCGAGCGGTACCGATACCCCGACATCGGCGCCGGTGTCGAGTGTTCCTTTCTTCACCAGGCGTTGTCCTCGGTGCCTTCGGTACCGATCGATACGATTCCGATTGACCTTCAGGTAGCGGCATCGCCGATTCCACCACCGACGCTCGGGTCGATGCCCAGTCTGGAATCCATCTCCAGTCTAGATGACTTGGTCCCGACGCGTTTCGGAGCCGATCCATGTCGCCTCCGACTACGCAGTACCGGGGATGATCACCAAAGCTCTCTGGTTACCTCGGTACTGCTTCGGCAACCTCCGATACCTGCTACGATGGCATTAACGCCCCCGATGCCGGTACCGGTGTCGACGTCGTTTCCTGCAGTTCCATCGGTGCCTTCGATCCTTTCTATGCCTAGCTTGGAATCAATACCGGGAACCGACGACGCAGTACTAACTGCCTCGAATCAGAACTGTCAGTATCGTTCTCCATCTAGCAGGATTCTTTTTATACACCAGTCCAGTAGGTCTTCTGGTGTTCGCGCTGCTCATTCAACCTCAGCCTGCCCAGGAATAGTCCCCCTGGGAGAGATCCTTCTTTTCAGGCATTTCTCCTTGACATGGCAGCCTTTCTTGCCATTCCTATTCCTGGTCCTACTCTTGACCGAGATCCTGCAGAAAAGGAAACCATAATGCTTCCTTTGCATCAGTCTTTGCAGGACCTTCTTCTGAGGATTTGGGAATCACCTTTAAAGGTTCCTGCGCCTTCTACAGCCATGAATGTTCTGTATCAGATGCCTCCCTCTCCGGGGTTTCAGAAAAGCCAACTTCCGCACCATTCCATTGTAGTGGAATCAGCAATGAGGAAGGTCAGAAGCAAGAAGAAACATTCTTCTTTCCCACCAGGTCGTGCATCTAAAGCACTTGATGCCTTTGGACGTCAAACCTTCCAAACTTCTATGTTGGCTTCAAGAATTATTTCATATATTTTTTATATGAGTCTCACACTTCAGGAGGTCACAGAGAAGTTATCTCTTTTGTCTCCTTTTTTGTCAGAACCCAAGGCCTCTGACTATTCCTTGCTTCTTAATCATAGCAGGAATATCTCTTGGTTCCTTTCTCGTGCTTCTCTAGACTCTTTTGAGTCTGTTAGCAGATCCTCTGCTATTGCCATTGGAGCGCGTCGTACAGCATGGCTGCAGGCTTCAGACTTGAGCAGATGGGCAAAACATACACTGGGTAATTCTCCTTGTACTGGAGAGAAACTTTACGGCAGGTTGCTCATTGCTCCACTGACTTTCCTAGTTCTGGAAGCCATCCTGAGCCCTCTTTTTCCCCGGGACGTGGGAAATGTCCTGCCAAACCTTCTTTCCCGAAGAAGAGAAAGTTTCATCCTTCTTCTGCCCATCCTCCCGGTGTACCCAAGCAAGGGACATCTCATCCTAGTCTGAAGTCTCCAGACTCTACCCAGTCTGCTCATAACCAGCGATCATAGGTTCCTGTGTATTGCAATCTACAGTTAACTTCCCCTTAGCAGAAGTTTACTCTTCGAACTCTACACTGGTTTCTTTTCCAGTATACTATGCCCTCGGATACTTTTGTCCATGGGTTGCAGAATTCTCCCGTTCTTACTACCACGAAGGGAGGTCACAACTATCCCATGATAGTTTCTGTCCCCATATGGACATTTTTTCCTTCAGCTGCCTTACCCTAGGGTAAGTCACTTCCCCCCCCCCCTCTCTTCCAGGGTTCCCCTGCTTGAGTTGGTGCCATACTGAAACGCTTTTTTTCTTCCAGTGTAGCCTGTTTGTTTTTTCCTTCACTGCGTGCTCTGAACAACTCATCGGACAGGGACGGAGTTGCCCTCCGCTGCCTTTGTCTGTTTTCTCTCTGTTTTCTACAGGAGAATCCCCTCTGTCGTTTTGTTCAGTTGCTGTATATGCGGGAGTTTCAGTGATTACTTTAATGCTCATTGCAAGCTGCTTGCAACCATTCTGCATAATACTATTCACTGCAGCTTATCTTCTTCTAGCCATATCCTTTCCTCGGATGTGGCAACACGCCTGACTTCTGTCAGTTTTATCTTATAATTCTCCTGCACAATGCTCTCGGCAACCTTCAGAGAAGCTTCTACTCTGGGCCCTTACCACAGAGCATCGACCTTTGTCTCTGAGGGTCTTTCATATACAGCAGACAAGCTTTTCTGCGTGAATGTCCACGGAGTTCCCAATCTGACCGGAATATACTCCTGTTCCTTACAGCTTGGCATTCTGTTCTTCTACTCCACTGGACAACGCATGCTCCTTTATCGTACATGATACCCCTGAACCCCTTGGGGGGTCACTCTGGTATCTTCGTCTATGCGTTCTTCTTGTCCTTTGGATGGATCAGAGTCCTACAGTACTGCTGAGTACTCTTGCCAGACTACTGTTATCCTCTGTTTTTCACGCAACCATACTGGTTCTTCCACTGACCTACATTCCTGCTCCACAGAAATCGATCCTCTTTATTTCTTCAGGTGGGTTTCGCCCCCTTTTATTGGGTGAATTTTTTCCCATCACATTACCCATGTGAATGGTTTTTCTGTGGCTCAGTTGCAGGCATGTATTCTGATAAGCTGTATGTGAATTGTCTTACTCCAAATTTTCTTAAGAACTATTAACCGTTCCGTTTGTTAATTCTTAACACTTGTTCTTATATTAAAGCAACAGGTCTCAGACTTCAGAGAGCCATTGGTCCTTAGTAAGTGCAGACCATGCTCTTATTTGCATCAACGACCTCTATGTTGCTTATAATTAGTAGTCACATATATTCTTAGCAATGACTTGTCTTTCAATCTTAAGCTTTACAAGTAGAAAAATTAATGAGTGCTTATCTTCAAATTGCCCGACGCTTTCTGTAGCGCTATCGCGTTTCACAATCACGCTGTTTCTTCAGGGGCGACCTTCACTCAATGTTCATGAATAAATATGCTGAATGGCAAGTTCAATTCTCGACACTGTTGTAGATTTCTCCTTCTATACAGGGAATCATATATTAGTTCCAGCATTAAATATGAATATAAATTGTAATAGACTACATAGAACAGCTTGTATAATATGAAAGACTTAAACCAATTTACCGTAGCCGTACTATCAGTTACTTCTTCCTTTCCAAACCCTGTGTCTCTGAACAACGCCGCGCATGCGGTCTTGGAATACAGTTTTAGAATCGGGGAAAGCTAAGATAATCAGCTGTTTGCCTACAATTGTGCTCCACGTAGGGGAAACCTGCTGCCAATCACTGATCACTTCAACCGCTCTGAAATCGCTGCAGCAGAAGCGCGCCCGCGCCTTGCGGGCCACGCCAAAGGGCCCTTTGGCGTGGCCCTTAGGCGTGACACTTAGGCTAAAGAAGGATTCAACACGGAAATATCCCTGCTTCATAGCAGCAAACAATTCATCATCAACTATAAGAGCAAGCTTCTAAACGCATGTATTAGTTTCAGTATTTCCCTCTATTATCTGGAAGTTGATATCTGATATATTGTTCTGTTTATGCCACTACTATTTTGTTAGTTTAAATAATTTCCTACTACTTCACATCAGATCGTTTTATCTATTTTATGTATTTTAGAGTACAATTATAATCTTCAACACTAATTCTTCCTACTGCACTCTACCAATGAGGATATTTTATAAGTTACTATAGATCAAACCACACCATCCTTCGGTGCGTAAAGATAAGGACAACAATCTTCGACTATGGCAGTGCCTTACTACCACCCCAAATTTCTCTTCAACAACCTACTCTACCCACAGAAATTAATATCTTTACACTTATACCCCCTATACCTATGGTTACCAACTATCATCTCAACATATCGCATGCTTCACTATCCCTTGCTGAACATACACACTAAAGCCAGAAACAATGACAATAACATTAAACAGCATAATCATTTAAATCCAGAGGCATACCCTAAGATGCCCTATAACTTAAACACCACTTCCATAGAACTTATGAATACCAGATCTGTAAGAAACAAGATCAATATCATCAGAGACCACATTGAAGATCAACATCCTGACATCTTATGCATTACTGAATCCTGGCTCAACCCCACTGACCACGTTCTCCTCAACCAACTGGTCCCCCCCTCATACTCCGCCTTTAACAACCCTCGCACTCACAAAAGAGGAGGTGGAGTGTTAATCATTGCAAAAGACTCACTCAAGCTTCAACCTATTACTGCTAACAGCTCTGACCATTGCAGCTCTATTGTAGTTGGAAATAAGCATTTAACCATTTGCCTAATTTACAGAGCCCCCCACACTCCAGCGGAAGAACTAACCTCCATTCTTGAAACCGTATGTGCAGTCAACATGAACCACAAACCGCTAATCCTACTAGGTGACTTTAACCTCAGCTCTGCCTCAAATAATGACAAGGTAACCTTCCTACAAGCAATGGACTCTTTACAATACACCCAGCTTATAAGCACTCCCACGCATAGATATGGATCCACGCCTGATCTCATTTTCGCACCAAAACACATCATGGACAGGGGCTTCATCTCGTCTCCTGTAATCACTCCGGTTCCTTGGTCTGACCACCACAGAATCAAAATAGAATTCTTAAACAAAATAGATAAGCTTAAAAATACACAATCTTCTTTATTTAGGATAAGAAGATTCAAAGCTTTCAAAAAAGAACAGTTCCTAAAAGAAACACTACCTTACCTTAATTTAAACGAACTCGATCTCAACAAGCAAGTTAACAATTGGTACAATACCATCAACACAGCAGCAAAAACTAACCTAGTCTTTAATCAGAATAATAAACGACATCACGCGCCATGGTACTCCAATAGCATACGCCACGCTAAAAGAGAATTAAGAAAACTAGAACGCCATTGGAGACGTTCCAAATCGCCCACCTCACAGAACTCTTATTCGACACAGCAAATTAAATACAACAATCTTATCAACGAAGCAAAACGAGAATATCACACTAACACAATCATGAGATCTTTCAACAAACCCAGAGAACTATTCGAAATAGTAAAAAAACTTACCAATGAACCCAGCCCTGACATAGACATACAAGTCAACCCTCAAATATATGCAAATTTTCTTCAGGAGAAAATAGGCCTTACACCGCCTCTAAAACTCACAGGAACCATTATTCTCACCATACCCGTCATAAGTTGGGACAGGTTCCACACCCCTTCAACCAAGCAAATTTCAGACATCATCTCTTCTCTCAACACAAGTACCGCACCTACCGATCCTTGCCCAGTTCCATGGATCAAAGCTACCAAGCAAAACTTCCTCAATTTCTTACACAACCTTGTTTCCAACTCCCTAACTCAAGGAATAATGCCAGAACAACTAAAATTAGCCACAATAAGGCCTATCCCCAAGAAAACTAACTTAGAGAAGAGCAATCCAGCAGCATACAGGCCAATCTCCAGCATACCTCTCCTAGCTAAGATCATCGAAAAAGCAGTCCAACTACAGCTCCAGGACCACATTGACGTACATGCCCCGCTTGACGTTCATCAGCATGGCTTCCGCCCTAACCATGGAGTTGAAACCTTACTGCTCTATCTGTTCAATGACATCATCCACTCCTTAGACAATTACAATCAAGGAACATTATTGATTTTTATAGACATATCAGCGGCCTTCGACACAGTGGACCACAGTATCCTACTAACTAGACTCCAGAGTATTGGCATTAACGGCACTGTCCTAAGATGGTTTAAATCTTACCTAACTGATAGACAGTTTAAGGTAAAAATTAATAACACCACCTCTCTACCCACTAAGATTAAACAAGGTGTTCCCCAAGGTTCTGCGCTTTCATCTCTTCTTTTTAACATATTTATCCAGCCAATCTGCAACATCATGATTGCCCATCAAATAGATTATACTATTTATGCTGATGACATAATGATTTACACGACAGTCAACCTTAACAGCCCCGATTATAACAAGATTATGAACTGCCTCGACAACATGTCTGCCTGGCTCACGCTCAACAACCTGGCCATGAACCATAACAAGACAGAGGCTCTCATCATTACTCGAAACACTGACTTCAGCCCCCCGCCTTTTATTAAATTTAAAAATACAACAATACCTTTAAAGGACGAAGTAAGATACCTCGGAGTAACCCTTGACAATCGACTCAACCTTCAATCTCACATCAGAAAAACTGTTAGAAGCGCTTACTATAGAATGAAAATAATTAGACGCCTGAAGCCTCTTCTCTCCCAAGAACATTTCCGCTCAGTCTGTCAGGCTCTAATAACTCCAATTCTTGACTTCTGCAACCCTATTTACAACGGAATCCCGAAACACTCACTAAAGCCACTTCAGATGGCTCAGAACACAGCTGCCAGAATAATCGCCGGCTCTTCAACTCAAGCCCACATCACCCCAATCCTTAAAGAACTCCACTGGCTCCCAATAAGCCTCCGTATTAGATACAAGTTGGTCATCAATATATTCAAAATCAGACATAAGACTTCAGCAATCAGTCTCCAAGCCCTCTTATTCTCTAACACCAGCAAAAGACCTAGAAGGAAAGCCACAACTGACACCCTCAGCACCCCAAGTAGCTACTCTAAAGTCTGTAAATTCACCTCACAAAGAGCTCTTTCCTTATCGGCCCCTCTAATATGGAACTCTCTCCCCCCCGACCTACGATCAATTGAGGAACTGAAGGAATTCCGAAAACAACTAAAATTTGTTCTTTTCATTGAGCACTATGGCTATGACACCTAACTAACTCATATTAATTGTAATCTCTCAATATTGTGTTTTTTGTAATTGTTCACCATGTTATGTTTCCCTTCTTTCACTTCCCTTGCCTATGTTTAGCCTTTGTATGTCTTTGTAACCGCTTTGATTTAAGGAAAAGGCGGTATAAAAAACCTGTTAAATAAATAAATAAATAAATAAATAAATTTAACCACTTCCTCTCTAGCTTGTTGACCTTTACACACACCGATTCCAATCAATTTGAGTGTTAAGACCTGTTGGTTTTATCGTTTGCAGCATAAATGTCCAGCGTTGCTCTTACACTATTAATGTCTGATCCCGTGATTTTCCTTCAAATCCTGATGAACAGTAATCAATGCAATAGCATTTTAAATCCTCAAATCGGTCCCTTCCTGCAGGCAATGTTCAACGATTGGAGCATTTATTGTGCGGCATTTTAACCTGCTTCGATGCTCTGCTAATCAAATTTTAAATTGCCGTGTTGTTTTCCCGATATAGATTAGCCCACACGGGCATTCTATAGCATAGACTACATGAGATGTATTACAATTTGTAAAATGACGTAACTGGTAAGTCTTTCCATGATATACCAATACTGTTGTTTCTTTAGTGACTTCACACATTTGGCATGATCCGCAACGAAAATGGCCCATCAATTGTTTTGACTGATTGGACTCTAAAGAACGTAACTTAGTGGGGCTAAGCATTTCTTTAAAATTTCGGTGTCTTTGCCAAATGCTATTGCATTGATTACTGTTCATCAGGATTTGAAGGAAAATCACGGGATCAGACATTAATAGTGAAAGAGCAACGCTGGACATTTATGCTGCAAACGATAAAACCAACAGGTCTTAACACTCAAATTGATTGGAATCTGTGTGTGTAAAGGTCAACAAGCTAGAGAGGAAGTGGTTAAATAGCAAACAGTATTCCAAGACCGCATGCGCGGCATTGTTCAGAGACACAGGATTTGGAAAGGAAGAAGTAACTGATAGTACGGCTACGGTAAATTGGTTTAAGTCTTTCATATTATACAAGCTGTTCTATGTAGTCTATTACAATTTATATTCATATTTAATGCTGGAACTAATATATGATTCCCTGTATAGAAGGAGAAATCTACAACAGTGTCGAGAATTGAACTTGCCATTCAGCATATTTATTCATGAACATTGAGTGAAGGTCGCCCCTGAAGAAACAGCGTGATTGTGAAACGCGATAGCGCTACAGAAAGCGTCGGGCAATTTGAAGATAAGCACTCATTAATTTTTCTACTTGTAAAGCTTAAGATTGAAAGACAAGTCATTACTAACTAAGAATATATGTGACTACTAATTATAAGCAACATAGAGGTCGTTGATGCAAATAAGAGCATGGTCTGCACTTACTAAGGACCAATGGCTCTCTGAAGTCTGAGACCTGTTGCTTTAATATAAGAACACGTGTTAAGAATTAACAAACGGAACGGTTAATAGTTCTTAAGAAAATTTGGAGTAAGACAATTCACATACAGCTTAACAGTATTTTTACTCTGTAAGATAGGACCTTAAGTACGTTGTTTTCGGCATGTATTCTGAAACATTATTTTTATGTATGGGGCATACATGTTTGGTACCCTGGGTGGGCGTCAGCCATCCCACCTCTACCTATACATATGTCTATCTACATGTCTATATGTAGATATATATAAAAAAAAAAAAAAAAAGTCTTGTCTACATACATATATTCTCATAGGTATAGATATGTATGTCTTCCGGATGTACATATATATATATGTATATAGGCATACGCATATTGGGAGATGTCCTTAGCACCCTGTGTCTACCTATCTCCCTGACTGTCGGTGCTTAGGTTTTTATTTTCTTATGGGGTCCGGACAGTCAACTTGCCTATTATCATACGGCTCAGTGACTGGGACGGTTTATACTAACCATTGCTGCTGTGACGTCAACAGCTTCTATTTTTGTTATACATCTCCCTATCTGTGCGGTCTCAAACCTCTATGTCTTCCTATCGCTTGACAGCTAGGAAGGACAGTGTACACCTTCAGTGTTCCTGAGTACACTTCTGTTCTCCTTGGGAATAGGGGCATTTTTACATACCCTCTCTTCTCTTCCGGACTGGGCTAATTTTCCAGATCGGTCAGTCTTCTTCTTTTAGTCCTCAATGTTTATGACTCTGTACCTAGATGAGTTCTCAGCTTTTCCCATAAAGCTTTTCATTGGAGACCTGCCGATCTTCTCCTGCCCCGGTTGACACCTGGGTCACCTGCCCATTCCAGGTTGGAACTTCTTCCTCGCTGCTGTGGAGTCACCTTGAAGATTCCGCTACTGCATCTACAGTCTACTTCCTACAATCCAGTAGGTAAGCTCTATATTGTGCTAGTTTATTAAATATTTTGATGATACTTGACATGCCTTCTAAAGACTTTTTTCCCTGTAGTCTTTAGATTCGCTGTTCCTCTACAGCTCTGCTCTATTCAACTCCTACCCTCCATCCCCCAGGGGATGCCGGAGATCCAGGTTGGGAAATGCCGTCCTGTTCCAGGGAGGCGCATTTTATGGGATCTCCCCTGGCACCCACAGCTAGGGAGTCCCCATATGTGAAGACTCATTCCTGCTTGTTCCTGGAGATAGCACAGTTACTTACCTGTAACAGGTGATCTCCGGAACAGCAGGAATTAGTCTTCACAACCCGCCCGCCTCCCCTGGGAGTTGTATCTATCTATTTCCTTTCCTCTTCTCTCCTTCGGTCTCAGCTATGAAACTCAACTGGGGAGAGACAGTGGGAAAGGCGGGAAGTCACCGCGCAGGCACGAGGGATGCTCCCAAAAGCTTTCTGTTTGGATGCTGGGGAGCATTTCCGTGCGGGCTCCGTCTGCGCCGACGTACCCATATGTGAAGACTAATTCCTGCTGTTCCGGAGATCACCTGTTACAGGTAAGTAACTGTGCTTACTCCCCCTATTTTCTTATCCCAAAGAAAACAGGAGGACACAGACCCATTTTAGACCTCAGAGAATTGAACAAATATCTGTTCCGAGAGAAATTCAAAATGATTTCTCTAGGAACTCTTCTGCCATACCTTCAAAGTCAGGATTGGCTTTGTTCTCTAGATCTAAGGGATGCATATACTCATATTCTCATCCATCCAGATCACAGGAAATTCCTGCGGTTCCTTTTCCAGGGAAAACACTTCCAATACAAAATTCTTCCCTTGGTCTGGCTTTGGCATCAAGAGGATTCACGAAATGCATTGCGGTAGTAGCTGCATTCCTGAGAACTCTAGGGATATTCGTCTTCCCTTACTTAGACGACTGGCTCATTCGAGCCCCCACGGCTCCAGAAGCCAACTCTGCTCTGTCTCGCACAATGCGAATCCTTCAATATTTGGGATTGGTCATAAACCTCCCCAAATCCCATCTTGCTCCTATTCAGTCCCTAGAATTCATAGGAGCTCGCCTAGATACCAGACAGTCAAGGGCTTTCCTTCCATAGCCCCGCTGTCTGCACATAGTGCAACTAGCATCCCAAGCCAACAGTAAAGACTTCCCTGACTGCTCGAGAAATGCTCCAACTATTGGGAAATATGGAATCCTCTGTAAAGGTGGTTCCCTATGCTCGCCTCCACATGCGAGCAGCCCAGTGGACCCTATCCACACAGTGGACACAGGCTGTAGGTCACCTGTCAGACATAATAACAAACTCACAACGTCTTGTTTCATCCCTCCGATGGTGGCAATCACTGGAGAACCTTCTGGTGGAGTCTCCTTTCCAGCAACCCCTATTCCAGACCACTCTTAACAGATGCATCACAGGTGGGATGGGGGGCCCACCTGCACGATCTCTCTACCCAGGGTACCTGGACTCCACAGGAGGCTTGTCTTCACATAAACCTCCTGGAACTCAGAGCAATCTTCCTTGCTCTTCGAGTATTCCAAGCCCAGCTCAGCTACAAGATAGTCCTAGTCCAGACGGACAATCAAGTAGCCATGTTCTATGTGAACAAGCAGGGCGGAACCGGCTCTCTGTCGTTATGCAACGAAGCTTTACAACTATGGGCCCTCGCCAGAGAGCATCAAATTCACCTCCTCGTGGTATATCTTCCAGGCATTCAAAACCTTTGGGCAGACAAACTCAGCCGAGTACTGCTGCCACATGAATGGTCTCTCCACTCAGACCAGGTTGCCCAAATATTTCGTATCTGGGGAACACCAGACATAGACCTCTTTGTAAGTCCACTGAATGCCAAACTTCCACGGTTCTGTTCCAGAATTCCGGCTCGAGATTGTCAGGCAAGGGACGCCTTCCTCCTTCACTGGGTCAAGACTTCTATGCCTTCCCACCCATTCCCCTCATCCCCAAAACACTATTCAAGCTTCAGAGAGACAGAGGTCCTATGATTCTCATAGCTCCACATTGGCCATGGCAAACGTGGTATCCTCTGCTTCTTCATCTCTCTCAAGCTGCACCTCGGGAGTTGGGGTGTGCTCCAGATCTTCTCTCCCAAGAGAACGGGACGCTCTGGCACCCGAATCCCCAGTCCCTGCATCTCAGGGCCTGGTTGCTGAAAGCCTAGACCTTCAGGATCTCAACCTTTCTCAGCAGGTAAAAGATATCCTACAGGCTTCTAGAAAACCTTCCACAAGACGATCATATGCCTTTAAGTGGAAACGGTTTACCATATGGTGTTCTCAAAAGGGACTTAACCCCCTTGTGATACCTCTGGAATCGGTACTAGAGTACCTCCTTCATTTATCAAATGCTGGTCTTAAGACCAATTCAGTAAGATTCCATCTTATTTATTTATTTATTTATTTAACAATTATTTCTATACCGCTCTTTCACAAGTATCAAGTGCGGTTTACAATGAACATTATGTTATATGGTATGGGTAGTATCATACCAAGTCATTTTACATAGAACAGGTGAACTAGGTACAGGTAACAGTATAATATTTAAACAGTAAATTATTAGAACGTTAAACTATTAGAACATATGTACATAGTAGATATTTACAATTATCATATATCGCTTGTAGGTGTAAACATTAATTTAATCTTCAAGGCACGTAGTTATATAATGGTTGTATTTGCTAGTTAACCTGTGTCTCTTTGTGTAGTCTGGCTAGTTTCTGCTCCTTTGTTATAGTGTAATGAGAATAAATGGGTTTTCAGTTTTTTTCTAAATTCCTTTATGTCTGATAGTAGGCGAATGTTGTCAGGAAGGTTATTCCAGAGGATAGGTGCTGAATGAGAGAAGGCTCTCATGTTGGTTTGTTTTCTAGCTTTTGTGTAGTCTTTTGGTACTGTAATAGTGTTTGTGTATCTACTCCTTTGTGATCTTTTATCTATTTCTAAATTGATGAGTGTATTGAGTACTGATGGCGCTAAGTTATTTATTAGTTTAAATGTAGTTAGTAGAATTTTGTATTTTATTCTGCTGTGAATAGGTAGCCAATGGAGTTCAGCCAAGATCGGTGTGATATGTTCGATTGAACTTATATTCATTATTATCCTTGCTGCTATGTTCTGAGTTAGTTGTATCTTTTTAATGTTTTGCTTTGTGATGCCATTAAGGATTAAATTTGCAAAGTCAAAATGTGGGGTTATGATAGCTTGAATTATGGTTATGAAGTCTTGTAAGTGAATTAAAGGTCTTAGTTGTCTCAAGGTCTTAAGTTTGTAGTGTATGTTTTTTGTTAGATATTTTATGTGTGAATCCATGTTAAGCTTATTGTCAAGTATCACACCTAGGTATTTTATTTCTTGTTTTATGTTGATCTCATGGTTATCAAGTGTGATGGTGCTTGGAGGTGTGTATGTTTGGTTTTTAGTAATATATTATAGTACATCATTTTTTGAGAAGTTAATGTGTAGGTTCTGATCGCTGAGCCATATTGTTAGTTCTTTAAAACATTCTGTTATTTGTTGTAGTGGAGGGTGTGGGATTTTAAATGGTAGGTAAAACATTATATCGTCGGCGTAGATATGATAATGGACGCCATGACGTTTAAAGATGTTGCTGACTGGTTGTAGGTAAATGTTAAACAAAAGTGCTGATAGTGCGGATCCCTGTGGGAGGCCTTGTGTTTGGTTGAATGTGTTGGATGTTTGGTTAAGAATTCTTACTGTTTGGGTTCTGTTTGATAAGTAGGATTTAAACCAGTTATAGACAGTGGATGTAATTCCTATTTGTTGAAGTCTGTTGAGCATTGTTATATGGTTTACGCTGTCAAATGCGGCAGAGATGTCGAGGAATACTAGTATGAAGGCTTGTTTTGTGTCATCAATTCCTCTTAGTAAGGTGTCATAAAGGACTGTTAGCAATGTTTCAACCCCATGGAATGGTCGGAAGCCATATTGGTGTTCGTCAAGGAGGAACTAGTGCTATTGCAGCTTCCTACAAGCCTCTAAATGGACAACCTATTTCCTCTCATCCACTTATAACAAGATTAATGAGAGGTCTTCTATTAACAAAACCTCCCATTAGACCGCCACTGGTGGCATGGGATTTGAATCTTGTTCTCGGGCAGCTCATGAAACCGCCCTTTGAGCCTTTAGCCACTATATCTCTGAAATTCCTTTCCTGGAAAGTCATCTTCCTAATTGCAATCACCTCCGCACGCCGCATTAGTGAGTTGCAAGCTCTAGTGGCTGATCCTCCTTATACAAGATTTCACCATGATAAGGTCGTTCTTAGGACTCATCCACACTTTATGCCAAAGGTGGTTTCCTCTCTCCATTTAAACCAAGCGGTTTACCTTCCTGTATTCTTTCCGAGGCCTCATGCTTCCAGTGCAGAAAGCAACCTTCATACCTTGGACTGTAAAAGAGCTTTAGCTTTTTACCTACAAAGAACACAGCAACATCAAATGTCTTCCCAACTCTTCGTTGCTTTTGACTCTAGTCATTTGGAACTTCCATTTTCCAAAAGAACTCTGTCTAACTGGATTGCACAATGCATATCCTTTGCCTATGAGAGTAAGGGTCTTCCTCTTGAAGGCCATGTCACAGTTCACAATTTGAGAGCCATGGCAGCCTCTGTGGCTAACCTTCACTCTGTATCTATCAACGACATCGGTCAAGCAGCCACTTGGGCTTCGGTACATACCTTTACAGCCCACTACTGCTTAGACAAGGACTCCCGCTGGGATACCTTGTTTGGTCAGGCTGTTCTTCAACATCTCTTTCAGACTTAATTCAGCTCCTACCCACCATCGCTGGTGGGATGCCAGAGATCCATGGGAGGAAGCATGGCCCATCTCACAATGGGGTGCAGCTTCCGGGGGCCATCTCCCTGGTATCTTCAGCTAAGGAGTCCCCAAATGTGAAGACTACATTCCTGCTTGTTCCTGGAGATAGTGTAGTTACTCCCCTGTAACAGGTGATCTCCAGGAACAGCAGGAATTTAGACTTCACAACCCACCTGCCTCCCCTAGGAGTTGTCTCCCTATCTCTCTCTTTCTCTCTCTCCTTGTCTCAGCTATAAACTCAACTAAAGAGGGGCAGTGGGAAAGGTAGGAAGGCAGCTCCCCAGGTTCCTATTGGACGCTGGGGAGCGTTCCCGCTTGGGCTCCGTCGGTACCGACGATACCCGTATGTGAAGACTAAATTCCTGCTGTTCCCGGAGATCACCTGTTACAGGTGAGTAACTACTCTATGCCTACTGTACCTGATTGTAACTTGCCTTGATCTTCTCCTGGAAAGGCATGAGCTAAATACTAATAACCTACATGAGTCTTTGCATCACATCATCCACTCCTCCTATGATGCGTATGATTCAACCGCCTGAGCCACAGCTACGGCCATTTCTGCTAGACACACCTGAGAGTCTCAGGCTTTCGTGAGGACCTCCACAATCACTTAGCAGACGCACTTATCAGGGTGACAGCTTGTTTGGATCCAAGGTTCAAGAAACAGTCTCTGAGGTCAAAAATCACTTGTCCACAGTGCAGGAGCTTGCTGCCCAATAAGCAGAAACCTCTTCCCAACCCCATCAAAGGCATCCCTCACAATTTTGTACGACATTCCATTACAAGTACTTCCGGTAGTTTAACCTTTGCAGGAGATTCCACCCATACAGCGCTCCCGGCCTCGAAAAAGAAAAAAGCAACCTGCAACCTCTATCCCTGCCAACAAAACCTGACTTTTTGACTACCTTCCGGTGGGAGGCAGAGTACTGCACTCAGGGAGGCTTGGCAGTCCATCTCTACGAATCGCTGAGTCCTCAACATCATGCATAGTGGTTACAGAATAAATTTCTGGACATCGTCCCAGTCCCAACTTTCAGCCCCAAGCAGAGGGAGAATACTGGCTCAACACATTCCCATTCTCCAACAAGAAATCAATCAGCTGTTGCACAACCGAGCCAAAGAGCTTGGCCCACTTTCACAATGAAACAAGGGTTTCCACTCAGTTTTTCCTAATCCCGATAAATCATGCATTCTATCCCGAACTTCCAATCTCAACCTCCATGTTAAATGTAAAAATTTCTAAATGCACTCCCTTTGTACTTTCTTCCCATTGCTACACAGGAACAACTGGCTAGCCTCCCTGGACTTAAAAGGTGCTTACACTAATATCCCCATCCACCCCACCACTGGAAATGCCTGCGTTTCAGATTCAAAGACCAGTGCTACCAATAGTCTCAGCCCATTGGCGCTGCCTGGGTCACCATGTTTACCCTTATCTAGATGACTGGTTTATCTCTGCCAGCACCAAAGACCAGGCGAAACAGACCATATGCAGTATAGTCCAAATCCTACAGGATCTGGTCTTTCTCATAAACACTCTAAAATCAGAAATGGAATTTCAACAGATCTTCTGCTTCATAGGTGCACACATAAACACTGTAATGGAGAAGTCATACCTTCCGAATGACAGAATTATTATCCTCTACTAGCTCAGCACTTACCTACTGCGACATGCTCTAGCTGTTACAGTGGCACCTGAAACAACCAGAAGCAGCACTCACAGTCTCTTCAGATGAAGATCTCTCTGCGAATCGTCCCTTCAACTGCCCTGCACCGCTTGCTTTCGTGATGGACCAGGGCATCCATCCTCAGGCATGGGTGTCCTCTTCAGGACCCACCATCTCATCTTACCCTCACCACCGATGGGTCTCTTCACAAGTGGGGAGCTCGCTTGCTGCAGTTCACCACACAAGGAGTCTGGTCAACCCACAAACGTGCATTGTACATCAGTATGCTAGAGCTTCGTCTCACTGCCTTCCAGAGATGGGTCTGTCACTGGGTTTTCCTGTTGCAGACAACCAGGTCGCCATTTTCTACATCCAACAAGCAGGGAGGATCCGGCTCCCTTCACCTTTGATGATAAGCAGCCCACCTCTGATCACTGGGTACCACACTGTATGCCACCTACTTACCCAAAGTGCAGAATCAGTTGGCAGACTCCCTCAGTCGACACCTTGATCTCCACGAGTTGTCCCTCAATTGCCAGGTCATCCAACACATTTTCAACAGATGGGGTACTCCACATGTGTATCTCTTCACCCCTGCAGAAAATGCAGTGCCCATCTTTCTGCTCCATCTGCCCCAGCCCCTACCGATCTGCAAATGATGCCTCTGCCAGCCCCTGGAACTGGGAACTCCTGTATGCAGTTCTCCTATTCCCACTTCTGGCTCAAGTATTGGTCAAGACAAGGGAAGGCAGGGCCATATCATTCTCATTGTACTGAGTTGGGCGAGGCAAGTCTGGTTTCCACATCTCCTTGCCCTGAAAGAGAAGCCCCCATTCCTGCTGGGAAACTACCTTTTTCTCCTCACTTAGTATGACAAATGTCTTCTACATCCCAGTCTTAGGAGCCTCGCTTTAGCACCCTGGAGAATAGCCAAAACATAATGGACCTTTCAGAAGATGTCCTCAATAATTTTAGCTTACAGGAAACCAGTAACCCAGCACTCCTACCAGCACAAATGGTTTAGTTTTGTACACTGGGCCATGACACTTCAGCTTGACCCAATGTCCCATCTGATTGACAAGATCTTAGATTACCTATACCATTTGTCTCAGTCAAGCCTGAAGACTAACTCCATTCGATATCATCCCTCCACAATTGCTGCTTCCCATGACCCCATAGCAGGGAAGCCTCTGTCTATGCACCTCACAGCATGAGGTCCCAATTCATGTGGGCCTCATGAATACCAAGCCCCCAACCAAACAACCACCTCCCATGTGGGACCTCAACATTGTTCTTTTTCAGATCATGAAGCCTCTCTTTGAACCCCTCGGGATGGCTTCCCTCAAGCATCTCATGTGGAAGACCATTTTCCTCGTACCGATAACCTCTGCAAGGCGAGTCTGTGATCTTCATGCGTTGGTGCACTATGCTCCATACACCTAATCCTTGCCCAGCAGAGTCATACTTCAGACTCGCCCGAAGTTCCTTCCAAAGATCATCTCTAGTTTTCATTTCAATCAGAGCATTGTTCTGCCCACCTTCTTCTTAAGACTGCACCCAGGTTCACTGGAAAAAGCCCTTCACACCCTGGAATGCAAAAGATACTATTTGAAAGCGATGAGTACCATACATTCTGGCTCTCAGCTCTTCGTCACTTTCAATCCCAATAACTTAGGACATCTAGCATCCAAGCAGATGATCTCCTCTTGAATAGTGAACTGTTACAGCTGGAACACCACCTCTCCACAGGACTCATTGGGCCTCACTGTCTCTGAGCCACAGCTGCTTCCATTGCCAAATCTGGCTTCTGTTCCAGCTCAAGAGATCTGCTGGGTGGCCATATGGTCTTCCATCTACACTTTCACCAAACACTACAGCATTGATGTATCCTCGGCACAGGACACCATCTTTGGTCAGGCAGTCCTCCGCAACCTCTTTGCTCTATGATTTCTCCACCCTACATCACCCACTGGCCACCATTCTGCGCTCGATCGAAAGGCACCATCACAGTGTGCCTGCATCCCCCTGCTTGTCTTCAGAGAAAGTGTAGTTGCTTACCTGTAATGAGGGTTTCTCTGTAGACAGCAGGGGTAAAGGCGAATGCAGCCACACTGACCCTCCTGCCAACCCCACAAACCCCACTCCACCCCCCCCCCCTCAAAAAAAAAAAAAAAAAAAGCAAAGCAAGAGAAGAAAAAACAAAAGAACATAAAGGAGTACAGACAAATGCTGCATTTCCAAGGACTCTGCAATAACATGAACTGTCATGGACTTTTTCAATAGATATTTGTCCTTGGACCTTTCTCTGCTGTATGACGCCAGCTATGTTAAGAACTGAGGAGGATAGAGCAGGAATACCAAGACGGGAGAAGGCATGCATGCTCAGAAGTCCAAAAAGACTTCTCTGGGCTATGGTAGAGCCTGGCACTCATGGCTCCATCCAGGACGTCACCATCACAATGTGGCTGCGTACCCCTGTTGTCTACAGAGAACCCCTGTTACAGATAAGCAACTATGCTTTCTTCCCAGTTGTGTTTATAGTGAACAGTCATTGCTGGCTCCCAAACAGCCATATAACATGAAACCTGTTAGCCTGGGATGGAGGAACCATAGTTTCTTTGCCAACTCTCATATCTTTGACATCTTCTCCCCTTTTCTCCAAATGTTTGAGTGGGATGTGAATCGCTTTAGAATGTTAAGTGCTGCACATCAGCTAGTGATCCAACAGCACCCTAAGAGCGGTGCCAAAGTTGCACACTCTCAGGCAGTGAGCATACTGCAGCATTCTAGGCTACTATTAACAAAGGAGAAAACTCCATTCTCAGTAATGGCTTCAGTCCCATTCACTAGCTAGTGCCCATACAGCATACCTTTAGTTTTCTGCAGGAGCTGAAAGCCAAGCTTAGAAATCATGATATTGACGGATAATGTTGATTTGGTAATTCTTCTGATAGCTGTTCTTCCTTTCACCAAAGGTCAGTTCACTAGAGAAAGCTGGGTCGGAGGACGGTGAGGATTCTGGGACAATAGATGTGAATTTGAACCTTGTGACAAACCTGCTGGAATCATACAATGCTCAGGCTGGACTGGCAGGACCAGCATCTAATCTCTTGCTGAGCATGGGGGTACGACTGCCAGATGCAGCAGATCCAGAGACCTCAAGCACCACAGTCACAGACTAAGGATAAAGAACCTTTTACTCTACAAATATTCTGCCTATGATGCCAAGCTGGGGACCTCCAGATCTGTCAGCTAGTAGCAAAAGGCCTCTACCAATGGTCCGGTCTAGGAGCTCTCTGCAGACATTTTCTATTAGAGCTATGGTTAGGAGATGAACGGACTGTCTATGGGTATTGGGAGGCAAAGGTTATCTTGTTTGCTACTGATCAGAAACTTTTCCACTTTTACCAGCAAAATGTTTCATTGAAAGTCAAAAAGGCAGGTTACATTGCTACTTACTAAATGTGCTCATGAAATATAAATTATTCTGGAACTGTACACGCTTTATTACTTTTATAACAGAAAGGAATAATTTAATTTGAAAAAAAGAAAAATGCACACACAGTCTGACACTTGTCCTATATGCCTTTGGAAATGGTTGACAGGAACCGAGCTGCTGCTACCCTGTACCTCCATGTCCTGCTCCATAGTGGTTGTGGCAGCAGCTGTAAGACTCCAGCTAATAAAGTTAACCCTTTCCAGGCCGAGCCCAAAACTCAGGATCCAAAATTCTGACTAAATATTCCTATCAAATGGTATATAATACATGACCATAGCAGAAGGAAAATCACTATTAGAACATATTGAATAAGACGGGTACAATTTTCCTGAAATATGCAAAAATTAACCCGGCTGCAGAATGTGGATTAAAAATTTAAAGTAGGCCTTCAAAGGGTGGGGAACATTAGTCATATAAGGAAAGCCCTAAGCAGGCTCTCCTCTGACAGTACCTCTAGCAAGTGCCCAAATTCGTCACATTTTTTTTGGCTATTTTTGTGAATGCTACAGGATAGTGGTGCACAGCACTGTGAAATGAGTCAGTGTGCTGGCCCATAATATATAGCTGGGCTTCTATGTCAAGAAATGAGGTAGCTGAGATTGAGAGGCCCGGCTTTTTCTGTGGTTAATTCTAAGTTGTGGAATCAACTTCTAGAGGAGCTAAACTTAGAGCAGGTTTCTGAAATATTTCAGAGGAAATTAAAAACCTGGCTCTTTCCTGAATAAGTTATGAATTAGAGGGGGAACTTATGTATTGCTGGTTTATGCAACTATTTCCTTGTTTTCTGCTTAATATAAGGAGAAGGAAGGGATGTGAGTAGTAGATTTTTAGGGGGTATAATATCGTTTTAAATTTTAGCTTTTATAGTTTGTCCATTTTCTTATGTTTTGGAAACAGGAAAGTGGAATATAAGGGGATATTCCAAGGCATTTACACATTTTGCAGATCTGTGTCACCACTACTACTACTACTACTTATCACACCCCGATACAAAGCGGTAGCATCAGGGCAGAGTGGAGGCAGCACCCATCACTAACTAGCAGTGGCTCAATATTGCCATTGCCCGGTTAGCTTCCAGGTTCTGCGGCCAACCCAGATATTCAACGCTGATGGCCGGATATGGCCCCAGCATTGAATATCTGGGGTTACAGTTCAGCAGCATCAGCTAACGTTTTACAAGTGCTAGCCGTCGCTGCTGAATATACTCTCCAAAACTTCTAAATAAATAATATAAAACCAAGTTACTTACCTATAATGTGTTTTCTCCATGGATAGCAGACTCCAAGCCAATGTTCCCTCTAAGCTGCGCTGGGTCTGCCGCCAACATTCCTGCCGGCTGGGGGAGGGTGCAGTGCGATCGATTGCTCCGCCCCTCCCCCCACCGGCAGGAATGCTGGCGGAGGACCCGGCACAGCTGAAACGGAACATTGCGAGGGTGCTGCGGCGTGTGTTAGTCACAGGGTCTAACACATGCTGCAGCACCCTCGCAATGTTCCCTTTCATCTGTGCCGGGTCCTCCGCCAGCATTCCTGCCGGTGGGGGGAGGGACGGAGCAATCGATCGCACTGCAATTTGCCACCATCACACGCGACCACTTCAGCCTTATAATAAAGATGAAAGTCTAATACATTTCACTGAGAAGGTGGGTAGCTATGTGAGGACTGCGTTCTCCATGGATAGCAGGATACCTATTACAGTTAGTAACTTGATTTTCTCTGGGAACAAGCAGGAAATCATCCCCTATATATGGGTGACGTTGGTGCCGACGGAACCCTCTTGGAAGCATCTGCCCAGCTTTCAAAGAAAGCCTTTGGGAGATGCACCATGCATGCATAGTTCCCTTCTCACCCAAAGGTGCCATCTTACCTCGGTCTCCTTTTTTCCACGGAGCCCTCCAGACGTCTGTCCTGTTTCCCCCAGAAAAAGTGTGACTTTTTGGTCATTTCTGTCCGGTTTGCATACCGGTTCCTTCCCACCCCAGAGCCAGCTTGCCTCAGCGTCGCTCCTCTGGTTTGCTCCTTGGTTTTTTCCCTTTTTATCTTGGTGTCCCTTGACCAGCGTTTGTGCCCTTTTTTGGCTGAAGACCTCTGACCCCTGCCAAGCAGCGGGGACCCCTTTTTTCCAATGGCCTCCAGAAGTTTCAAGAAGTGCAATCAGTGCAGCAAAATGATATCCCTCACCGATCGCATGACTGGTGCCTCGGCCCGGAGCATGACGACTTGAACTGTAAACTTTGCAGACCCATGACCTTAAAGGCCCTGAAGAGCACAGGAAAAATTCTTCCAGAAGTCCAACTCTGCGCCAGAGTCTCTGGAAACACCATACTCCAGGGCCCCTCCAGTACTTTGGTGCCCCGCGAAGCCCAAGCCTCCTCGGAGTCCTGCAGCTGCAGTTCCTTCGAGAGGAAATCCCAAGGGGTAGAATGCAAGAAGTCATAACCCTTGAAGACCGCCTCTGTGGATGATTCTGGGAAGACGGGGAAATCCCACTCCAGGCCCTGCAGTCCTCGGCATGAGTCTGAGGAGTCCGAGTGGGAGCAGCCTCATAAGCTGCCCCGCAAGGAGTCATCTTCACGCACCAACTGGCCTCGGATACCCGAGGTCATTCTCATCGAGGACTCTCTCTCGACAGTACCAACGCCGGGCCCAAAATCCTCTGGGCCCACATCGAAGGCTGCGGAGCCAACTGGCATGGAGATCAGGATGGCAGCCTTAGAGAGCAGCATGTTTGCCCTCATGGCCATGCAGCGGGCGTTTATGTCCATTTTGTCTGGTTCATCTGCGCCGAAAATGGGACCCTAGACATCAAGGGCTTCCCCGGACATCGAGCTGATCCTTGAGTGCCACCCACCTCAAGAGACCCAACAGCTCCGGACGAGGTCTTGGTCCTGTTCTCGGGACACCGGTCCTCTCCAGCAAGCACCCATGGCTCAGACCACAGATCCGCTGAAGGTCACAGACCTCAACCATGGTGATCATGGAGCCTAGGACTCATGCTCGGACTTCGAATCCGAATGGGAAACTGAGGACGAGGAGTCCCCGGACACTCGGTGACAACAAGACATGCCTTTGGACCAGTCTCCTCCAGTGTCCCGATGCTGTTCCCTGCCCGAGGATGTTGCTTTCCTCGATTTTGTGCAGGACATTGCTAAGGCTTTCATCATTGAGACCAAGGCCAAGGAAGACCCACACACGGAGGTACTGAAGATCCTCCAGTACGAGCCCCCCCTAAGGAAACCCTTATGGTACCAGTGCCTCCAATCCTCAAGCGCCGCTGCCTCCGGATGTGGGAAACACCGGTGTCTGTACTGATTGTCAGCAGGTGTCTCGATTCCAAGTACCGAGTGCACCGAGTTCCAGAAGACCCAACTTCCCCACAATTCGATGGTCATTGAGTCAGCTATGTGCAGACTCGAGCCAAAAGATTCATTCCTCGGTGCCACCCAGCAGGGAGACCCAAACCCTCGACACCCTTGGCCAAAAGGCCTGTCAGGGCTCGATGCTAACTTGCCAGATCCAGTCCTATCAGTTCTATATCGGCATGTACCTTAAGGAGCTGTCAAGGGAGCTGGATTCTCAACAGGCCTTGACGGGGAACCCCTGCAGAGATTTAAGTCTCTGGCCTTGGTGGTCAAGGAGTGCTCAAAGTTCCTGTGTCAAGCAGCCTATGATGGCTTTGAGTCTTCGGCCAGGATGGCCGCTGCAGGCATCGGGTCATGACGCCAAGCATGGCTGCAGTCATCTGACTTAGAGCAATGGTTTCAGGACAAACTTATTGATGTCCCCTGCATCAGAGAGAACCTCTTTGGGAAACCCATGGCAGACAAAGTTGCAGAGATAGAGACAGAGTTCCTAGCGAGAACCAGACTCATGAAGAAGATCTCGTTGCGGCCCCGGGGAAGAAGCCCTTCTTACCAAGGAAGAAGGGGAGTTTGGCAATACCTCGCAATTTCGGCACCTCAGCAAGGCCAACAGCACAGGGGCATGGCCCCCATAAGCAAAAAACCCCGAAGTCCCAGGCGCCGGCCACCCAGCCTGGAGGAAGCTTTTGATTGCCTTGGCGTGACCTCCTCCCCCCAAGAGGTCCCCTGTAGCCCACAGGGGGCATCTAGCCCTGTTTGCCCACAGGTGGTCCACTATCCTCACCTATACCTGGGTGCTACAAATGGTCAAGAAGGGCTACCTCCTCCACCTACAGCGGACGTCAGCTTCGAACTTTCCAGGAGAGTCTATCAGACCTCTCCTTCACTAGACCCTGCTCCTCACCGAGCTCACAGGTCTACTCCAGGACAAAGCAGTGGAGCTATTGCCGAAACATCTCTGGGGCACCGGCTTCTACTCCAGGTATTTTCTCATTCCCAAGAGAAGAGGGGGCCTCGGGTGCATCCTGACCAGCGGAGCTGAACAGGTTTCTAGTAAGGGAGACGTTCAAGATGCTGTCCCTTGGAACATTGCTGCCATTCCTCCAGCAGGGAGATTGGCTATGCTCCTTAGACCTAAAGGATGACTACACACACATTTGGATCCATCCCAGCCACAGAAAATACCTTCAGTTCGTGGTAGGAGGAGAGCACTACCAATACAGGGTGCTGCCCTTCGGACTGGCCTCATCGCCAAGGGTCTTCACCAAATGCCTCGCAGTGGTCACAGCCCAGCTCTGGCTCCAAGGGGCCTTCGTCTTCCCTTACCTGGACGACTGGCTCATAAAGGGACGCACAACTGCAGAGGTGCAATGCGCCACTGGGTGCACCATCAATGCCCTGCAGCATCTGGCATTCGTCATCAACTACTCCAAATTTCACCTTGCTCCGGCTTAATGCCTGGAGTTTATAGGGGCGCAGCTAGAAACCCTCCAGGCCAAGGCCTTCCTCCCTCGAGAGGTCAGAACGCTTCAGGGGATTAGCTTCAGAAATGCACAGACACCGGGCGCTACCAACCCAGCTTCTCCTCCATCTGTTGGGCCACATGTCCTCCATGGATCTCGTGACCCCATACGCCAGACTGCACATGAGAGCCCCACAGTGGTGCCTCTGCTTTCAGTGGACACAAGCCACAGGCTGGCATCTGGGACAGAGTGAGAGTGGCCCACCATCTGGTGGATTTCCTTGGAATGGTGGCAGATCCCTTGTCATCTTCAGGCCGGGATGCCCTCCAGGTACCCACCCCCCCCAGAAGGTCCTCACCAGGGACGTCTCCTTACTGGGCTGGGGAGCACATTGCAAAGGTCTCCAGACGCAAGACAGCTGGTCCCAGATACAAATCAATCTGCTGGAGCTCCAGGCGATATTTCTGACTCTCCAAGCCTTCTGCCACTGACTGTAGCACCAGTCAGTGCTGGTCCAGACTGACAACCAAGTCGCAATGTTCTACGTGAACAAACAATGGTGCACGGGGTCATACTCCCTCTGCCAGGAGGCGGTAACCCTCTGCTCCTATGTGACATGCAGAGGGATGCTTCTAAGAGCAGACTACCTCCCGGACCAAGACGATGTCCTGGCGGACAAGCTGAGCAGAGTCCTCCAGCCGCACAAGTGGCACCTGGATCCCGAAGTGGCCTCCCGGCAGTTTTGACTCGGGGGGGGGGGGGGAATCCCCTGGTGGACCTGTTCGCCAGCACAGACAACACATAGTTGCCCCACTTCTGCTCCTGCTATCTGCACCTGTCCCGGGTGGCAGCAGATGCATTCCTCATTCCATGGATGGAAGGCGCCTTTCCGCCAACACCACTAATCGCCAAGACCCTCTTTAAGGTCCAGCATGACAGGGCATCACTAATACTGATAGCTCCTCGGTGGCACAAGCAACCCTAGCTCCCTCTGCTCCTCTGCCTATTGGTGGCGTCACAGATTCCCCTGGGCTGAGTCCCAGGACTACTCTCACAGGAGCAGGACTCTCTCCTACACCCCAACCTGGGGTCCCTGTCACTCACGGCTTGGCTGCTGAAAGGACAGCATTAGCTCCCTTCAGCCTCCCACGGGACGTGGAATAATTTCTTCTGGCCTCTCATAAGGCTTCCACAAAAAGGGTGTATGCCTTTAAGTGGTATGTATTCTTAGTGTGGTATGCCGAAGACTGGTGAACCCGTTCTCCTGCTTGGTACAAGTGGTACTCCGGTACCTGCTCCATCTGTTGCAGGTTGGACTAAAGTCCAACTCGGTCAGAGTACAATGAGTGTTATCGCAGCGCACCACCATTCCATCAAGGGCAAGCACCTCTCAGCACAGCCCCTTGTGTCTCTGTTCTTGCGGGGCCCTCATGCTATCCAAACCCCCCGTCCACCCTCCAGCAGCAGAGTGGGATCTCAGTGTGGTGCTCTCACAGCTCACTAAGCCACTGTTTGAGCCTCTAGCTACCTGCCACTTGAGGTACCTCTCCTGGAAGGTCGTCTTTCTTGTAGCACTCACATCAGCTCACAGTCAGCGAGCTCCAGGCTCTGATGAAAGAGCCTCCCCTACATGAGGTTCTACAAGAACAGGATGGTGCTCTGCACACACCCCAAGTTTCTGTCGAAGGTGATGTCCCCATTTCACCTGAATCAGAAGGTGGTGCTCCCCACCTTCTTTCCAAGGCCTCATGCCAGCAAGGCAGAGACCGTTCTCCATACTCTGGATTGTTAAAAGGCCCTGTCCTTCTGTCTGCAACAGATTCGGGGCCATCGCAAAGCACCTCAACTTTTCATATCCTATGACCCCAGTCGTCTGGAGCTCCCAATGACTAAGCAAACTCTGTCTGCTTGGGTAGCAGACTGCATTACTCTCACCTTTGAGCAGGCGGGAATCTCACTGTACCAGAAGATAATGGTGTACCGCGTCGGGGCCATGGCTACTTCTGTGTCAAATCTGCGTTCCATCCCCGTGACGGAGCTCTCTCGGGCCACCACCTGGTCTTCGGTCCATACCTTCGCAGCTCACTACTGCCTGGAGAGGGAGTCTTGATGGGACAGCGCCTTCGGCCAGGCTGTACTCCGTAATCTCTTCGGGGTGTAGGTAACTCCTACCCTCTGACCCTTCTGTGTTCAGGGTACCGGAGTGCTGGTTCTCTGCCAGACACTTGGGTCTTGCAAGAGTCTCTTAGGAGGGACTCAACTGTTGCTGATCACGGTTCACCCTTTGCACGTCGTTGTGCCATTTTTAGAGGTACTCGGTGGCCTGTACCTGGGGAGACCCATATGTGAGGACTGACTTCCTACTTGTTCCCTGAGAAAGCAGAGCTACTCACCTGTAACAAGTGTTTTCCGGGGACAGCAGGAAACAGTCCTCACATCCCTCCCTCCTCTCCTTGAAGTTGCTTCTTTATTGTATTTTATTTTTTGCCATCTTAGCTATGTTATTAGACTGAGGAAAGATGGGATCCTTGGGTGGGAAGGGGACCACACATGTATGGTGCATCTCCCAAAGGTTTTCTTTGAAAGCTGGGGAGATGTTCCCGCAGGAGCTCCATCGGCGCCAATGTCGCTCATAAGTGAGAACAGATTCCTGCTGTCCCTGGAGAACACCTGCTACAGGTGAGTAACTACGCTTTCCCCAAGGACAAGCAGTATAGAGTCCTTATAGCTGGGACTTTCTAGCTACTGGCTGCCTTCAATAAAAAAAATATGAGGGGGGGCTGGAAATAACCTAAAAGGCGCTGCAACAGGCATTACTTCAGTTGAGCAAGAGCTGCCTTAACTTGATGAGTGTGGAAGAATGTAGATAGAGGGTATGCTCGGTAGGGGTGGGAGAAGCTGGAGGATAAAATTTAGGCCGGTTGTCAGTTGCTCACCATGCATGGGAATGGTATGTCTCATTTTCTCCGATGCCAGGACTGCCCAAACCTGCAGCAATCCCGTGGTCCATGGAGCACCTGCAACACCCAGGTAAATGAATTTAAATATTTTAACAATCTGTTACAATACTCCTGACAATCACCACTAATAGCTACTACTGACGTCACTAATGTTTCTGCCTGGAAGTCATAATCTATTATTTCCCTTCCACTTGGCTGGTGCCGGATGTTTACACTGTCAGCTGCATTATCTGTTCCCAGTTCAGGCAACTTGTTTTTTGCTGCCCCACTGCTGCTGCCCATTTGCTCTCATAGCAAACCCTAGGCGCCAAGTCTGATTTTTTGGTTTCCATGGCGACCTGGCACCCGGGGGTTTGCTGAGACCTGCCTTAGGGTCTGTCATGCAGGTGATAAGCATATGGGTTGTTACAATGAAAATGATCTCATTTTATGTCTGATGTGTTATACACTCTTTGGATGCAATTATAATCATGACCATGAGCCATGGTTCAAGAGAGGCATCTACTATTTTTTGGTGGCAGAGGGCCTCTTTGATAAAGTGGATAGAGTGAAGATTGTCTTCCTAGAGATTTTTGATCATACTCTGGTTTGGCTTGATCTTTGTTGGGATATTCAGCAGAATTTCTTATAGTGCTTTCCATTGTCCTTTGCTGGGGATATGGTCTTTTGAGCCCTTTTTACATTATAAGTGAGACGAATAGGAGAATAATAATGAACACCCCAAAGACAACGCCCCACTTTTTTTGGGCGATAGCCAATAATTTCCTCCATCATTAATTTAGCAATGCTTTGAAGATACGGAGGGATATAGCCAGATGGATAATCCGTTTAGAGAAACAACTCTGTGTCAAGTGGAAAAGGAATTTGGCGAGCCCCATGCATGGCCTTAGGGAGAGCGAATGTCTTGGTGTTTCAGGCGGAGTTGAATATGGTCTTAAACAAAAGAGCCAGGATGATACAGGCTTTTCAATACATCTAGGTCTGGCCAAAGTGCATCAACATCGACCCCAAAGGACGATAAAGCCACTCTGGATGCTGGGAAAGCATAAACATAGAAATTGACTGACAGCAGATTAAGAACATACGGCCTATCCAGTCTGCCCATCCACGCCAACTACTAAACTCTACAGTCCCGTGGATACTGTAAATTGCACCATCTTCTCTTTAGTAGCATTTCCATTAATTTACTCATCACAGAGGTCAGACTGGTCTAGTTACCGACCTCTTCCTTGCTTCCACTTTTGTAGACAGGAATCAGTGGGATCACTCCTGACTAAAAAATCATTTAAAAGATCAGTCAGTAGAGCCATTAGTCCTTCCCTAAGTTATTTCAATACACTCTGATAAATCCCATCCGGTCCCATCGCTTTGTCCACTTTTAGTTTTGCAACCTCCTCATAAACACAGTCTTCTGAAAATCATTCAAATTCTACCTTACTTTCACTCCTATTTGTGTTTGTTTTCTGAGGTCCCATTCATAGCCCTTCATCTGTGAACCCAGAACAGAAATATTTGTTAAGCACTTAATCTTCATCAGCCTCTATATATTCATCCCCTTCACCCTTCAGTCTCACAGTGCCACCCTTGCACATCCTCCTGTCCCTAACATACCTTAAAAAAAAAAGTCTTGCCCCATGTTTTACTATTTTGGCTATTTTTTTCTTCCATTAGCAATTTTGTTTTCCAGACTACTTGATCAGCTTCCCTTAGCTTCTTCAGATACTGCTGTTTGTCTTCCTCTTTCTGACATTTAACAGATTTTTTTTAACACCGCTTTATCATTTTTAGTCAAAGCGGTAAACATTGTAACTTAAACTTGGTAATGTACATTAAACAGGGACATTGATAACTTGGAATCTTCTGAGGCAATGGAGGGTTAAGCGACTTGCCCAAGGCCACTAGAGTGCTAGTAGGAATCAAACCCTGGTCTCTTGGTTCCCAAACCAGTGCTCTAACCCCTAGGCAGCTACTCTACGCCTTTATAGTTTATGAAAGCAAGCATCTCTTTCAGCTACTTCTTATGAAAACCATAGCGACTTCCTTTTCCTCTTATTTTTTTATACTTCCCTAACCAAAAGGTTTGTTTCCCTTAAACTATCTCCTTTCAGTTTTACCCATTGTTGTACTGTGCCAGATGTTTCCATCCAGCTAACAGCTTCTCGAGATATGCCCCCCATGTTTGCAAAGTTAGTGTTCCTGAAGTCTAGGACCCTCTCTATCAAATAAACAATCTCCATTTGTGTCCTAATATTGAAGCTGAGTAAGAAACGTGGAATGCAACGAAAAGACGTGAAGTAAAAAACCTTTATTTCTTTATTCCATTCCAGCCACCGGCCAGAATGGAATAAAGAAATAAAAGCTTTTTTACTTCACGTCTTTTCGTTGCATTCCACGTTTCTTACTGGGTTCCTGGTGCACGTGGAATCGTGCTTTTTGTGTTGGGTCTAATATTGAAGCTGACCATCAGGAGATTACTGCATGCCAGATGATCACTCACCGCAACATTAGTTCTCCAGGACCAAGCAGGAAGTCAGTCCTCACATATGGGTGACGTTGGCACCGACGGAGCCCTCGTGCGGAGCATTTCCCCAGCTTTCAAAGAAAGCCTTTGGGAATGCAGCGCACATGCGCGGTCCCCTTCCCGGCCAAGGGTGCCATCTTGCTCAGTCTTCTTTTTTCCGCGGAGCCCGCGGACATGTGTCGTTGTCACCCGGTAAAAAGTTGAGTTTTCCTGCGTTGGATTCGTGGTTTTTGCCTGGTTCGACGCCGGTTCCCCTTCCCGCCTGGGCCCGGTACACCGGTATCGAGCCCGGAGCTAGGTTTTCAGTTTTTGTCCTTCGTGACTAGCGCTCGCGCTTTTTTCTCTTTTTCACTGGCAGCCCGGTCTTTTGACCTTGCAGGGGCCCTTTTTCCCCCGATGGCTGCCAGCGGGTTCAAGAAGTGTGATCGGTGTAAGAAGCTGATGTCTCTCAGCGACACACATGACTGCTGCCTCCGGTGCCTTGGGCCCGACCATGACCCGGTGGTCTGTGTCCCATGCGGCAAAATGTCCTCTAAGGCGCTGAGGAACCGTCAGCATCAGCGTGAAAGACTCTTTTCTCACTCTGTGTCCGGCCGGGCCCGGACTTTGTCAGAGGCCTCGACATCTCGGGAGTCCGACCCCGAGCACCGTCGAGGCTTCTCTGAAAGGGGGTCTCCTTCTTGGGAACACAGAGGGAAGAAGAAACCAGCGAGGGTGGCGTCAGTGGACACTCTTGGCCCCTCGAGGGCCAGGTCGCATAGCCCCGACCGCTGTCCCGGGTCCTCGGAGTCGGAGAGACCTGCCAAGTTGCCTCGAGTGGAGCTGGAGTTCCCAAGTCACGTGAGTGCTGTTGTCCTCGTAGACTCCCCTCCGGGGGGAGCCAACGTCGGGCCCGACGCCATCGGGGGCTGCTGAGTCACCTGAGCTGAGTCTTAGGTTGACGGTCTTGGAGAGCAGCTTGGCTGTCTTCATGGAGCAGCAGCAGGTACTGATCGCCGCTTTGACCGGTGCATCTGCCCCGACCACCGGGACCTCGACATCCAAGTCGACCCCGGAGGCCGAGCCGATCCTCGGCTAAGGTCCCCCTCGGCCTCCCACTCGTGGCCGAGGTTGTCGACACCGGTGCCCTCGGCGTTGGGGCGGATGGCATCGGTGCCCACCCGGCCGGAGCCACTCGATTCCTCCTCGGAGGGGTCGGAGTGGGAGACGGAGGACGAGGAGTCCCCAGACACTTTCTGGACCCGGTGCGTCCCATCGGACTCACCGGAGTCCGAACCTCGGAGACGGTCCCCACCGGAGGATAACCCGGTTCTCGGACTTCGTGCGGGACATGGCCAAAGCCTTGGCCTTCCCTGCAGATCCCGAGGAGGAGCCAAAGAGCCAAAGAGCTCGAGGCCCTCCAGTATGACTCTCCGCCTAAGGAGGCCTTTACTGTACCGGTTCCTCCGATGCTGGAACGGCTGCTCTAACGCATGTGGGAGGCACCGGCCTCGGCGCCGGTTCTCAGCAAATGGGTAAATTCCATTTATCGAGTCCGTAAGAGCCCTGGGTTCCAGAAGGCACAGCTACTGCACCACTCCATGGTTGTGGAATCGGCCATGCATCGTCTGAAGAGTCAGAAGATGCACTCCTTGGTGCCCCCTGGCCGGGAGGCCCGGAACCTGGATGCCCTCGGTAGAAAGTGCTTCCAGGGCTCTATGCTGGCTTGCCGTGTCCATACTTACCAGCTGTACATGGCATGTACCTCCGAGACCTGGCAAAGGAGATTGCCGGGTTCTCAGCTGGCCTCTCCGAGGAACCTTTGCAGAGGTTTCAGGCTTTGTCATCCGGAATTCGAGAGTGCTCAAAGTTTATCTCTCAATCAGCCTAGGATGGCTTTGAGGCTTTGGCTCGAGTAGCCGTGGCCAGCATCGGTGCATGTCGTCAGGCCTGGCTACAGTCATCGGACCTCGAGCCATGGGTACAGGACAAGTTGGTCGATGTCCCTTGCCGAGGTGAGAACCTTTTTGGCAAACCCATGGCTGAAAAGGCTGCAGAACTCGAGTCTGAGACTCTCACCAGGACAAGGCTATCCAGGAAAACATCTGCCCCTTCTCAGAAGAAGAAGGGCTCAGGGAAAAAGCCCTTTTACCCAAGGAAGGCTACTGCCTACAAATCCTACCCTCAATTTCAGGTCTCTACAGCTCCCCATCAGGGTCAGCAGGCCAAGGGGCAGGGACATGGGCCCCATAGGCAGAAAACCCCCAAGCCATCAGCTTCGGCTCCTGCACAGCAGGGAGCGGGGTTTTGACTCTCCTCCTCAGCTGGCTCCTCTCAGCACAGGAGGCCGGCTGACACTGTACGCCCACAGGTGGTCAGCCATAACAGGGGATACCTGGGTACTGAACATAGTTCAAAAGGGCTATTTGCTCCACTTCAACCAGTTACCCCCCTCCTATTTTCCAGGGGAGCCTCCAAGACTCCCTCTGCACAGGAACCTCCTCCTTCAGGAGTTGGCAAGTCTACTACAGGAGCAGGCAGTGGAACTGGTGCCTCAACACCTGATAGGGCGAGGCTTCTATTCCAGGTACTTTCTGGTACCAAAAAGGACAGGAGGCCTCAGGCCCATCCTAGACTTGCGAAATCTCAACAAGTTCTTGGAGAGGGCAGAATTCAAGATGCTTACCCTTGGAATACTGCTGCCCTACCTCCAGCAGGGAGATTGGCTATGCTCCTTAGACCTGAAGGATGATTATACTCACATCCTCATTCATCCAGACCACAGACAATATCTCAGATTTGTAGTGGGAGGAAGTCATTTTCAATACAGAGTACTTCCATTTGGCCTCACCTCCGCCCCCAGGGTTTTCACCAAGTGCCTGGTGGTGGTGGCGGCCTCTCTCAGAAACCAGGGCATCTTCGTCTTTCCATACCTGGATGACTGGCTCATCAGGGGTCAGTCTTCACAGGAGGCCAGACAGGCCACCCTTCGCACTGTTTCTCTTCTCCAGCATCTAGGCTTCATTGTAAACTTCACAAAGTCCACTTTGCTCCCCTCACAGGACATGGAGTTCATAGGGGCAAGATTGGATACCCTCCAGGCGAAGGCTTATTTGCCCAAGAACAGGGTCCGCAGACTGATGGCTTTGGCCAAACAGTTCCAGAGCGGTTCTCTGGTCTCTGCCAGAAACTTCCTAAGGCTCTTGGGCCACATGGTATCCACAGTCCATGTAACTCCGAATGCCAGCCTGCACATGCGACCTGCTCAGTGGTGCCTCAGAGCTCAGTGGGTGCAAGCCACAGGCGACTTGAAAGACAGGATAAGGGTGTCCAAACTGCTGGCAGCCTCCCTACGGTGGTGGCTGCATCTCCCGAACCTGGTCCAGGGGGTGCCTTTTCAGGCGTTTCCTCACACACAGGTGCTGACAACCGATGCTTCCCTTCAGGGCTGCGGTGCACATTGCCAGGGGGCTTGCACTCAGGGCCTCTGGTCTCCCTGGGAGTCCACACAGCAGATCAATCTGTTGGAGTTGCGAGCCATCCGTTTAGCTCTACAGACTTTCTCTCATGTCCTCTCTCACCAGTCTGTCTTAGTTCAGACAGACAATCAAGTGGCAATGTTCTGTGTGAACAAGCAAGGGGGGCACAGGCTCCAAACTTCTGTGTCAGGAGGCACAGGCCCTGTGCTCCTTGGCAATCAAACACAACATGTTTCTCAAGGCAGTTTATCTGCCTGGCCAGGAAAATTGCCTGGCAGACAGACTGAGCAGAATTCTACAGCCTCACGAATGCCATTTGAATCCTCTGGTGGTCCAAGGGATCTTTCTAAGATGGGGTCTTCCAACCATCGGTCTCTTTGCGAATCCACTGAACCGTCAGCTACCCAGGTTCTGTTCCAGACAACCGCATCCTCTGCGAATAGCAGCAGATGCGTGTCTAATCTCTTGGTCTACAGGCCTACTGTATGCGTTTCCTCCCATGCCTCTAGTGATCCGCACCTTGTTCAAGGTTCTTCAGGACAAGGCCTCGGTGATTCTGGTAGCCCCCAGATGGCCCAGGCAACCGTGGTTTCCACTCCTTCTGCAGTTGGCGGTGGACACTCCACTCCCTCTGGGGGTGCAACCCGATCTCCTGTCTCAGGATCAGGGATCTCTCTTGGCCTGAAAGGGTAGTTCTAGCCCCCTTACTTCTTCCTAAGGAAGTGGAAGAGGTGGTTTTGGCCTCTAGGAGGCAATCCACCCGGAAATCTTATACCCTCAAGTGGCGTAGGTTCTCCACCTGGTGTGCTCAGCACCAGGAGGATCCTTTTTCATGCCTGGTTCCAGTGGTGCTGCAGTACCTGCTCCACCTCTCAGACCTAGGCCTTAAATCCAACTCTGTTCGGGTCCACCTCAGTGCCCTATCGGCACACCACTCGCAGGTAGAGGGCCAATCTCTGTCGGGCCACCCCTTGGTGTCCCGCTTCCTCAGAGGCGTGCTTTTGCTCAAGCCTCCGATCCGTCCACCAGCCACTGAGTGGGATTTGAATGTGGTCTTGCAGCAACTTACTTGCCCACCGTTTGAGCTGATGGCTACCTGTCATTTACGCTTCCTTTCCTGGAAGGCGCTGTTCTTAGTGGCTCTTACCTCGTCCAGGCGTGTGAGTGAACTGCAAGCTCTGGTTTCTGATAGACCGTACACACAGTTCTATAAGAACAGGGTGGTCTTGCAGACTCACCCTAAGTTCCTTCCGAAGGTTGTCTCCTCCTTCCACCTCAATCAGGAGGTGGTTCTTCCAACATTCTTCCCCAGGCCGCATGCCAGCCGGGCTGAAACAGTCCTGCATACCCTGGACTGTAGGAGGGCGTTGTCCTTTTACATCGATGCCCCTGCATACAGTCTAAGGGCTGCTCAGCTCTTTGTATCTTTTGACCCTAATAAACTGGGGATGCCTGTCTCCAAGCGTACGTTGTCCCTTTGGGTAGTGGATTGTATCACCTGGGTGTATAGGGCAGCCGGCCTCTCCTTGAAGGGTCGAGTCACGGCCCACCGTGTCAGGGCGAAGGCCGCGTCAGTAGCCCACCTCCGCTCCTTTCCGTTGGCAGACATCTGCCAGGCCGCTACCTGGTCTTCAAGCCAGACTTTTGTGGCTCACTACTGCCTCGAGAGGGAGTCCCGTAGGGACAGTGCTTTCGGACAGGCGGTATTCCGTATTCTCCAGGACCAAGCAGGAAGTCAGTCCTCACATATGGGTGACGTCGGCGCCTACGGAGCCCCCATGTGGAGCATTTCCCCAGCTTTCATAGAAAGCCTTTGGGAATGCAGCACGCATGCGCGGTCCCCTTCCCGCCCAAGGGTGCCATCTTGCTCAGTCTTCTTTTTTCCGTGGAGCCCGACGGATGTATATTCGTTTCACCCGAGGAAGAAGTTGATTTTCTCAGCGTTAACCTGTTTTTCTTCGGTTCAACGCCGGTTTCCCTTTCCCGCCTGGGCCTGATACGTCGGTATCGAGCCCGGATCTCTTTTTCGGTCTTTGTCCTTCGTGACTAGCGTTCGCGCCATTTTTCTTTTTTCACTGGCAGCCCTGTCTTTCGATCTTGCAGGGGCCCTTTTTCCCCCGATGGCTGCCAGCGGGTTTAAAAAGTGTGATCGATGTAAGAAACTTATGTCTCTCACCGACACACATGACTGCTGCCTCCGGTACCTCGGACCCGATCATGACCCGATGATCTGTGGTCCGTGTGGGAAGATGTCCTCGAAGGCGTTGAGTCGGCAGCACCAAAAGGAAAGAATTTTCTCTGACTCCGCGTCCGGTAGGGCCCGAACCTCGTCAGAGGCCTCGACATCTTGGGACTCCGGCCCCAAGCAGCGTCGAGGCTCCTCTGAAAGGGGGTCTCCCTCGCGGGAGCATCGTAAGAAGAAAAAACCCGCGAGGGCGGCGTCGGTGGACGCACTTAGCTCCTCGAGGGCCAAGTCGCATAGCCCCGAGCGCCGACCCAGGTCTTCGGAGTCGGAGAGGCCTGCAAAACAACCTCGTGTGGAGATGGAGTCCCCGGGTCACGTGAATCTCCAGGAACAAGCAGGAATGAGTCTTCACATATGGGTACATCGGTACCGACAGAGTCTGCGCGGGAACGCTTCCCAGCTTCCAATCAGAAAGCTTTTGGAAGCATCCCACCATGCCTGCGAGCTGCCTTCCCACCTTTCCCAACTGTCTCTCCTCAGTTTTCGTTTTTCCGCGGAGCCGGCAGGACATCCTCCTGTCCCCGCAGAAAATTCTTCTTTTAATTCTTAGTTTTCTTGTGGTCGCGGCTGTCTTCCCCGACGCCACCGGTACCGCCGGTGTTTCTTTTTTCTTTCTTATAAAATTTTTCCCTTTAAGGGATATATTTTTTCTTCTGAGTGTCTTACGGTTTTTCAGGCCTTCTAGGCCTCTCCATGTCTTCCATGGAACCGCCATCCACTTTCTCCAAGAAATGCTCAAACTGTGGCGGTACTACTTTATTTTTAGACTCCCTAAATTGGTGTCTAACTTGTTTGGGTCCTGACCTTTTTCCTCCGGAGCCCTCGGGCAACAGTATTGTGATAAGAGATTTTCAACATCGAGTTTCCCTCGATATGAGGTTCCCTTCCAACTTCAGGGCACCGACCAGTTCTTCTTCTACACAGGATCAGGTAACCCACAAACAGTCTGTTAAGACTAGCCAACCCTCGAGTGGTAGGTCTCATGCACAGCATGTAGACGGCTCCGGCCTTGCCCTCGAGGGCCCATTGGCTTCAAACCCCGGCGGGAGTCTCCGGCCTCCAAAGCCTATGCAGGGTTTCAGGTTGTTCCTGGGGTTCACCCCTCACAGAACATACCTGAGCCATGCCCGGTGGTGGCATCCGCTTCGAGCGGTACCGATGCATCGGCACTGGTGTTGGACGAAACACTCCTCACAAGGGATCGTCGTCTGGCGTCCTCGGAACCTACGGGACCGCTGGATACGTTACAGACTGACTTTCCAGTATCGGTACCGGCACCGATACTACCACCGACGTCGGTACCCTCCAGACGTACATCGATAGACTCGCTTCCTTCGATGCCGAGTCTGGAATCGATCTCTAGTCTGGAAGACTGGGTACTGACACGTCTTGGTACCGGACACTCGGTACCGAGTGTTACTGCCGAAGGCTTTCGGTTACCTCGGTACCGATTGGGCTGTCACCGTTTGCTGCTCCGATGTCGGTGTCGGCTTCGGTTCCGACAACGGTATCGGTACTGGTATCCACAGTAACATCGTGGCCAGCTCCTTCCATGCTTCTTTCAACAGGATCGCTCCCTTCTATACCAATTTTGGAGTCGATACCTGGCATGGACGATGGGGTACTGACTGTCGCTGGTCCTGACCTCCAGTACCAGCGTCCATCCGTTAAGGATCCCATACTGCACCGTGCAGGATCTTATATTCCTATATACTCAGATAGATCCTTCGGTGCCCAGGCTAGTTCTTCAGATCTAACCTGTCCAAGAGAGGTTCTCTTTGGAGATCCTTCTTTTCAGAGTTTCCTCCTGGATATGGCAAGATCACTTGCCATTCCTATCCCTGGACATGATCCTACACAAGACTCTGTTTCTACCGAAGCAAAGGAGAACATAATGCTTCCTTTGCATCATTCCTTGCAGGATCTTCTTCTAGGAATGTGGGAAGCACCTTTAAAGGTACCCCCACCTTCCAGAGCAACTGATCTCTGGCGCGGCGTTTTTTGGAGAGACGAACTGACAAGCAAGACGCCGCAATCCCCTGAAGAAACGCCATTTGTGAAACGCTGTGGCGCCTTGTTAATGCGTTGGGATTATTTGGAAAGTGAACAACACCATTGAAGGCACTTTAAGTTACGTATATAGCCGGTTGTGGACTTGATACCTTTGAATTTAGATGACCTGATACCTTTAGAATCTAGAAGACGGATCTATATGGTCACAAATGCTTTTCAATATCCCGTGGAAACAGCAAAGTTAAGGACATGCTGCCCTCAATAAGCTAGCACGTATTGAGTGGAACAATACCGATGAAGAACACACAATTGAAGCTCCATAAGGACAGTTTTGGTCAGCTAGAAGCTTAGCTAGAAGCTCAATTCAGTACTGGAGCAGACACTTCGAAATCAAGTTCAACAAAGATATTTTACTAGCTAGAAGCTCAATTCAGTATTGTTGCAGTTATTTTGAAATTAGCGTGCTGCTTAAATACAACTGAATAAGATACTTAACTAACTAGGGATCATACAGCACTGTTGAAAGCACTTTATACAAAAAGAGAATTTACAAAGTAAGAATTGATTCCTTAGTACAATGTTATGAGGGTTAGTTGGAAGAATACGGGCATTGGTAAAGCTATAATCTATACACTCCTTGAAAAGCCGATATAGTACATCAACCAGCAATACATAAAGACAAATTAGATGCCTTATAATAGAGTGTAGCGATGTTTACGATATAAGAAACATTATTAATGAATAGATAGTTATATTTAATAAAAAAGAGTTATAGTTAACAAAAAAGAAAATTTTTTTACAAAAATTTAGATTAAAAATTTCTTGAAAAATTAGCGATGACAGTTTATAAAAAATCTTTGAAAAATTAGCGAGGACACGGGTCATTGATGTATTGCAGGCAGTTCACTGTGTCAATCAAGAGAACACAGAGTAAAGCCAAAGTCGATTCTGAGACCTGTTCGCTATTGTTCAAAGAAGTTGGTATATGGTTAAAGAGTAGAGTTGGATTTTCATTAGTTGCATTAGTGCATACAACTCTGAAAAGTGACTACAACACAGTTTAGCAGATATTTGACAAATTGTGGCTCGTACAGAGATTACTCTTAGTAATGCGCTTGAGCAGATTGCTATTTTCTCCTCTTAAACTGCTGCCAAGTTAGCTGAGCAGGACCTCCGGTTATCGGAATTAGATGCCTCTCAGTCTAAACAGGTGGCACAGATGGCCACAATATCATATTAAAAAGTGTGCATTAGAACCCGTGGCTGGAAATGATGTTGAACATATGTATAAATAAAAAACTTAATCCCTTTATTAAAACCAATGCTTCAAATGAAATACGGGTGATGCAACTAGCAGTCAAGAAATCCGACGATGCATAGCTCTTGGCAGAATGGCTATGAAAGACCTAGATAATATTCTCAAGAGCAGAGATTTCTCTCTCCATACAAAGATTTGACTCGTTCAAGCCATGGTATTTTCAATAACATCATATGGACGTGAAAGCTAGACAGTGAAAAATAGACGGGAAGAAAATTGATGCCTTTTGAATTATGGTGCTGGCAGCGAATACTGCATATACCATGGACTGCCTGAAGAACAAACCAGTCAGTACTACAGGAGATCAAACCTAAGCTTTCTTTAGAAGCTCAGATGACAAGACTTCAACTTTCATACTTTGGATACATCATGCAAAGAGAGAGATTAGAAAAAGACCATGCTTGGCAAGATAGGTCAACACAAAAGAGGAAGGCCAGCAATGAGATGGATCGATACAATAACAGCAGCTACAGGTACCAGTCTGTCACCAATGAGCCTCCTGACTGAAGACCAAACACAACTTAGGACAACTATCCAGAGGGTTGCCATGAGTTGACACCGACTCGACGGCACTTAACAACAACAACAACAACATGCCTTGTCAGAAAATTATATTAAGACCTATGACCGAAACATTGCATTGACATGTAGAAAACAAAAGATGAACCATACAGTGAAACTGTGGGATGTTTATCAGCGGTAGTGGCTTCCGTGCGATATTGGACCCACGGCCCCATTGAATTCAATTAGGCCGCAGCTCCGATATCATATGGAAGCCGCTGCCACTGATTAGTAAACATACCCCTATATCTATACATAAAAGAAATCCCTTAAACTGCCACAAAATAAAACCATTCAAATCAGGCATGAGCAAAGACTATACCAGGTATCGCGATATTGAAATCTGTTATGAAACCATAAATAAATAAAAGAAAGGCAAACCAGAATACCCCAACACTTGCCTTTAAATTCAAAAGATGAGGAGTCCGCTTCTCTCAGGCGCTATTGTAAAATGCTTTAGCAGCAAACAATGTAGTGGTTTTAAAATCCCATTGGCACAAACAAGAAGAGTTGCCATAGTTTAAGGAGGATCGTAGTGAAGATAATTCAGCTTCCACATCATACATTAAAAGTTTTTGAAAACATACTAACCACAACTGTATAAAACAAAAATAAGAATTCTTTTGGTGCTGACATAGCATCTGAACCCTGGAGGCCATCTGCTGAAGAAAATGCTCATTATTCAAAAACGTGCAAAACTTAATCATAAGGGGGAAGTGAGCACAATGGACCAATAAAGACAATCCATGATATGACAAGAATACTGATGACAGGTAACTAAACCATACTCATAAAAGTAAAAACATACATACTGTAATTTAAAAAATACTATGGAGAAGAGAAAGATAAAATGTGACAAACCATATAAGAACAAAAATTGCCATGGATGAATCAAGCCAATAAAGGCAATGCATAATGCAGCGTGAGTGCCAGCATCAAGAAGCTAGCACGCTCTTTAAAAAATCAAACCATAAATAATTAAAACAAAGTTGAACCATGATCAGGATGTATCAGACACATAAATTGACATAAACAGAAAACTAAAAAATGAAAGTAAAATCCATGTGTCTCGGTGTAATATAGAGGACTACTACCAGGTGGAGCAAAGAGAGCATGTTATATACTGTAAATATGATACTAGCTGTGAAAGAGTATAGTGTGGTCATAATGGAACCAAACTAGTAAAGTGAAAACCGGATGATGAATACGATGATAGGTAGAAAGTGCAACAAAGAAGATATGTTAAGCCTAATAAAACCCTAATAAAAAGGTACATAAGATCAAATAAAAGCAGAGAGATGTGAGAATAAATAAACATTGCAACAATAAAAGTATGCTGAGCCTAATACAATACTAAGAAAAAAAACCTTTTAGGACTGGATAAAAAGGCAAGCAAAAAATTGTCAATAAATATGAAAATGATCAAATTTACAAAAAATAATTTATATGTTAAATATTAAGCCCAGCCTGTCTAGAATATAAGAATGTGAAATGAATAGAAATATAACCGCTAATGAAACAAAAGATTCCAAAGGTAAAACAGTACATAAATACAGTAGTGAAATGTCAAATTGGTGAGGGAAGAGTAGGGATAAAATGTAGCACTCAATAAATCTGCCATGAAAACAAATGTTAAAAAATCAGAACCAATAAAAAACAAAATGAGAATCAGAATATGAACAAAAATACAAAACCATAATAATAATGTTTGAGTATAAAAAGAGGGGGAGAAGAAAGAAGGAAAGGAGGGGTGGGAAGGGAAGGGAGAGGGGGAAAGGAAAGGGAGGGAAGGAGGGTGGGGAAGTAAATGTGCCCAGTGATACCAAAATGCATCAACAATAAGGACTTAAAGAAAAACAGAAAAGTCCTGATCTGCATCGAGGCCATGGGACACTAAAGACCCCAAGTTAAAAACATATCTCTGTTCAAGCTGTAATAAAATCTTCTCTGTATCTCCTCTTCTCCAATGTGTGCAAACCACCCTGATCACCAGGAACTTCAGATCAGATAAAGTATGTTGTTTCTCGTTACAGTGTGTCACCAACTGTTTATCCTCTATTTTCCTTCTCAAACAACTTTTATATTCAATAGTACGAGTTTGTATGCAGTGTTTTGCCCACATGCAACATTTTGCAAGGATAAATGATTACATAAATAACTTGGCGCTACTCGCAATTAGAGAAGTCATTGAGAAAAAGCTTTTTATTTAAAACCGGGTGAACAAAAGAATCCCTGGAGGTCAGGGAGTGGCCACATACCAAACAATGCCCACAACGGAAGTGCCCTATTATTTTAGGAGTGGCCCTTGGAACAGAAAGCACAGAGGGCACAGTATATTAACAAGATTTCTATTCCTGTCATGTGCTATTGTTAATTGCCTGGTGCCAAAAGAAGAAATGGTGGACAAAATGTGCCATTCGTCTTTAAAAATCTTTATTTCCTTTAATAAATTTGAAAAAGTGAGCGAACAGATAAGCCTATCGTTAGTTCCGCGGGCAGAGCTTGGCACTAACATAACGCAGTCAGAGGTCTTTGCCCTATTTTATGCCCAACTAATACATTCTGAAGGATATCCTCACTCTTGATTTATCTTTGGTCTGGTTCTATTCAAGCTTTATTCTAATCTTTTTTGTTTTTTTCTGTGTCACCTCTTATGCATATTTAGCATCATATTGGTCTCCTCCCCCCCTCCTTTTGAGATTGAGTCCTTTGTGATCTAGAGTCACCACAAAATGTTTTCCCAGCCTTTATACTTTTTGTACCATTAACAGTAAGTTAAGCATTTTGGTTTTACGTGACCCTCTCCCTCCCTCCCTCCTCCTTTTTGCTTTTAATTCATTTTTTTAAGTAAGCTTATTTCCCTAAGCATGTATATTTTTCACCGACACACGTTGCTCCTATAGTCCTCCTAGTAGCTTAAGGTGGATTTCAGTCTTCATCTGTGTTTGTCACATTTTATACACAAACTTGTGGGAGGAGTGGCCTAATGGTTAGGACAAGGTACTTCAGGCCGGAGGGCCGGGGGGGGGTTCAAGTCCCACCTGGGGACAGCAATCTCAGGCCGGAGGGGACTGGGATTTCTAGTCCTATAGGCACTCCTTGTGGTCTTGGGCAAGCCACTTAACCCTCCATTGCCCATGTTCCCTGTAAGTATTAGTGTATGTGTGTCATATCCCCTCATGTTAAATGTATCCCCCAATTGACCGCTTTGACCCGGTGAAAAGCGGGATATAAATACAGCTAAATAAATAAATAAAATAAATAAACTTGTATGTCCAACAAACACATTTTAATGCTTTTTTATTTGCATCTCATTGATTGTATATTATGATAGTCTTGTACATACTACTTTTATAATATATACTTATTTATATTTTTATATGTTCCATATGATTATTTTTTCTGTTTTTATTTTATTATGTTGTATGATTGTTTTAATGTTTATTCTAAATTTGTTTAAGGCTTCACCCCCTGAAGTAGGCAGGTGTGCTTTGAATCCACCTTGCTCTTGCTTGTTTTCTAGGACCAAAGTAATTCTGAAAAATTAACATTACGGGATGAAATTTAACATGTGAGAAAAACTGTTAGACGCACTGAGTTTGAAAATGAGCCAAATTGGAATAGGGTTCCAGATAAATAAGTCCCCCCCCATACCAAAAATAAATCACTCAGTGCTTTTCTAAGGGAGAACCAACAATACAAGATAACTATTAACTCTATACCACAATGACCATATACAAAAATAGAGTAAAAAACAGATCCTCAGCTAATGTATGCAAAAGATTTTTTTTGTTGAAAGACTAGCCTTGAGAATTAGAACACTCTCTTGTGGCTTAATAAAGTATTTCCAACATATCAAAAAGTGCCAATATTACTTATCTGTTGTAGATATTAAATACAGATGCCCAATGAATCTGCAAAAACTCTCATGGGATATTGAACTGCACCAATGTCACAGAAGTACAATGACTGAAGAAAGTCCGCAGTTTCATTTCAAGACACAGCACTGCGTTTCGGGCAGATAAAATCAAATGCCCTGTTTCAACTCTTTCTAAACTGCAAACATGAAAGTCCGGCTCGCCTGTATGTTCAGGACGCCAGCGCTTAGTTTAGAAAGAGTTGAAACAGAGCATTTGATTTTATCTGCCCGAAACGCAGTGCTGTGTTTTGAATTGAAACTGCGGACTTTCTTCAGTCATTGTACTTCTGTGACATTGGTGCAGTTCGATATCCCATGAGAGTTTTTTCAGATTCACTGGGCATCTGTATTTAATATCTACAACAGATAAGTAATATTGGCATCTTTTGATATGTTGGAAGTACTTTATTTTTGCATGTGTTTGGTGTAGGGTACACTTGTAAGTATGTTTTTACCTACATTTTTAGAGCTCCGGTGGGGCCTTTACAAAATCGATTAAAACGGAAGTTAAGCCACAAGAGAGTGTTCTAGCCTTGAGAATTAGTCTTCCAACAAAAAAATCTTTTGCATACATTAGCTGAGGAACTGTTTTTTACTCTATTTTTGTATATGGTTTCTAAGGGAGAAGGCATTCCAGTTTCTATATCTTAGAATCGTACATACAATGAAACACAGCAGTTAGAATTCTTCCTTTCAAACTTCCTCTCCCAGTTCTCTTCGAACATCCCAAATGGCTCCCAGCTCTAAAAAATATTCCCTTGCCACTGTCCTACCAATCCGCCAAATGCCCTCACCCTTGTTGTTGTTGTTAAGTGCCGTCGAGTCGGAGTCGACTCATGGCGACCCTCTGGATAGCTATCCTAAATTGTGTTCGGTCTTCAGTCAGGCGGCTCATTGTTGACAGACTGGTACCCGTGGCTGCTGTTATTGTATCGATCCATCTCATTGCTGGCCTTCCTCTTTTGCGTTGACCTTCTATCTTGCCAAGCATAATGTCTTTCTCTAATGATCTCTCTCTTCGCATGATGTGTCCAAAGTATGAAAGTCGAAGTCTTGTCATCTGAGCTTCTAAAGAAAGCTTAGGTTTGATCTCCTCTAGTACCGACTGGTTTGTTCTTCGGGCAGTCCATGGTACACACAGTATTCGCCGCCAGCACCATAATTCAAAGGCATCAATTTTCTTCCTGTCTATCTTTTTCACTGTCCAGCTTTCACATCCATATGATGTTATTGAAAATACCATGGCTTGAACAAGTCGAATCTTTGTATGGAGAGAGACATCTCTGCTCTTGAGAATCTTATCTAGGTCTTTCATAGCCATTCTGCCAAGAGCAATGCGTCGTCTGATTTCTTGACTGCTTGTTGCTTCTTTATTGATAGTTGATCCAAGTAGGTTAAAGTAGTTCACAATTTCAATTTCTTCTCCTTCAACGATGAACCTGTTGATTATGCCAGTTGTCATGATCTTTGTCTTCTTTACATTAAGGTGCAGGCCCACTTTGAGACTATGTTCTTTGATTGTGAGAAGCAAATGTTTCAGATCATCTTCACTTTCAGCCAGTAGTATGGTATCATCAGCATAGCGAAGGTTGTTGATGAGTCTTCCACCAATCTTCACACCTCTGTTGTCTTCATACAATCCTGCTTCTCTGATGATTTGTTCTGCATATAAATTAAACAGGTTGGAGGGAAAGTATGCAGCCTTGTCTTACACCTTTGCTTATTTTAAACCATTCTGTTTCTCCTTGTTCCGTTCGAACTGTTGCTTCTTGATCAATGTACAGATTGCGCAAGAGAACGATCAGGTGTTCTGGTATACCCATGCTTCTTAATGTGGCCCAGAGTTTCTCATGGTTTACACAGTCAAAAGCCTTGCGATAAAGCACAAATAGATATCCTTTTGGTATTCTTTAGTCTTTTCAAGGATCCATCTCACATCCGCAATGATGTCTCTCGTTCCTCGCCCTTTCCTGAACCCTGCTTGCACTTCAGGTAGTTCTTGTTCCAGGTATGGTTGTAGTCTCTTTTGAATAATCTTCAGTAGAATCTTGCTGGCATGTGTGATCAGAGCGATTGTGCGATAATTTTCACAGTCAGTTGGATCACCTTTCTTTAGTATTGGTATAAACACAGATCTTTTCCAGTCAGTTGGCCATGATGTTGTCTTCCATATTTCTTGGCAGAGCCTTGTGAGTACGGTAACAGCTGCATCAGATTGCTGCAATACTTCTATGGGAATGCTATCAATGCCTGGTGCTTTGTTCTCTGATAAGGCTTTCAATGCTGCTTCAACTTCTTCTTTCATCACCAATGGTTCCCGATCATAAGGTACAGGTTGAAACGGCTGTTGGTCCACTTGATCTTTATCATATAAAAACTCTGTATATTCCTTCCATCTTTTCTTGATCTTCTCAGCATCATTCAACATAGAACCTTGAGCATCTTGTAACATTCCAATTCGAGGCTGGAACTTTTTCTTTAACTCTCGTAGCTTTAGGAAAGCTGATCTTGTTCTTCCTCTAATAGTTTCTGCTTCTATTTCCTTGCAAGTGTCATTGTAGTACTTTTCCTTGTCCTGTCTTGCTGCACGTTGGAAATCTCTGTTGAGTTCTGTGATTGTCTTTCTTTCTTCTCTGGCTTTAGCTTCTCTGCGTTTCTGGGTAATTTTCAGAGTTTCTTCAGTCATCCATTTTGGCCATTTTTGCTTTTTCACCTTTTGTAGAGACTTCTCGCTTTCTTCCAATACAACCTTCTTGATGTCATTCCATAACTCTTCCGGAGCTCTGTCATTTGTATCTAAAGCAGCAAATCGATTTTGCAGGCAGTCTTTAAATTCCAGTGGTATATTCTCAAGGTCATATTTTGCTGCATTCATGAGGGGTTTGCTCTTTTTCAACTTTAGCTTGAGTTTGCATACTAGTAGTTGATGATCTGTACCACAGTCAGCTCCAGGTTTTGTCTTTGTTGATGTTACAGAGCTTTTCCATCGTTGACTTCCACATATGTAGTCAATTTGATTTTTATATAATCCATTCGGTGAAGTCCATGTGTACAGTCGCCGCTTGTGTTGCTGGTAGAAGGTGTTTGAGATGAATAGATCATTGGTCTTGCAGAATTCTATCAGTCTTTCTCCAGCTTCATTTCTGTTGCCAAGTCCATATTTTCCAACTACTTTGCCTTCTTCTTTGTTGCCAACTTTTGCGTTCCAGTCACCCATGACTATCAGAATATCCTGTTTGCATGTTCTGTCAATTTCAGCTTGTACTTGTTCATAGAACTCTTCAATTTCATTCTCTTCTGCAGCTGTTGTTGGGGCATATACTTGAATTATAGTTGTGTTGATAGGCAATCCTCGTAGACGAATAGAGATTAAGCGTTCGCTGATTGCATTGTATTTCATTACAGTTCTTGCAAGTTTCTTCTTTATTATAAATGCAACACCGTTTCTTCTTTGTCTTTCATTTCCAGCATAGTAGACAATGTGATCATCTGATGCAAAGTGCCCCATGCCAGTCTATTTCAGTTCGCTGACACCCAACAGATCAAGTTGTACACGTTCCATTTCATTCTTGACCACCTCCAACTTCCCTTGGTTCATGCTTCGTACGTTCCATGTTCCAATGTGTAAGACATCTTTACAGCTTCTGACTCTCATTTCATGCGCAGCTACATCAGCAGTCAGACTTCCCGAGGGCTTTGATCCAACCACATCATAAATGCTGGCTTTACTCTGAAAAGTCTTCAGCTCTTCCCCAGTAGCTAGTTGAGTGCCTTCTGACCTGGGGGTCTCATCTTTCAGCACCATAGCACAATTTGTTTTGTTGTAACTATCCATTGGGTTTTCATGGCAAGATACAGAAGTAGATTGCCGGGCCTTTCTTCCACGCAGTTTAAGTTTGGTGTTGTTGCCGTTGTCACAAAAATGTGATCCTCCGCCGTCAACACTGTCCCATTCTGCTGCTGCCCAGATGGGTGGTTTGTCTTGGTCTGGCACCTCAGCTGAGACCTGTCCATCTTGGGAGACCCTGCCAGTAGTTAAACTACCGATAGTTTAGCTCTCAGCATCACTGATGCACGCAAGCCCTCACAGCACGACAAGCTGCAAACCAAGTGAGAGGCCCTCACCCTTACTACTACTATATATCATTTGTATAGTGCTACTAGGCATATGCAGCACTGCACACATATATGTAAGAGACAGTCCCTGCTCCACAAAGCTCACAATCTATTCAAGACAGACAAAAAGAACAAACGGGGTACAAGGGTAATTTAAGGGAAATGATTAAAGCATACATGCATATGAAACAGGAGACTAAGGAGGGTTAAGGATCCAAAAGCAGCCTCAAAGAAATGGATTTTTAGCCTGGCTTTGAATAGGATCAGAGATGAAGTGGAAGGGTTTTTGAATTTAGCTTATGCCTTTTTCAGGAATAGCTCAAGGCAAGTTATATTTAGGTACAATAGGTATTTTCCTGTCCCCAAAAGACTTACAGTCTAAAGAGTTGATATAAGAAATCCTTAGAATGGAATTTTTCTAGCATTTTTCCCACACCAGGCTTGCTCTCCGATGTAGAAAGCAAACTACCATTGGAAAAATGCCAGAAAAACAACTGCGCTAAATTGCAGCATAATGTGTATGCAAATTGCATACTTAATTGCGCTCAATGTAAAAAACTGCTGGAACTTAGCACCATTTTTTACACTGTCTTTTAACAATGGATATTCACACCAGTTTTGGGAAGTTAAGACCCAGCCGGGAGCAAAACGTCATCAGAGGTGAAGTTTGACACTTCGCCTCAGATGATCAAGCATTAGAGAAATCCCCAGATGCTATCAGCACACTATCAGGAGCCCAGTGTCCCTCCCCCCCCCAAACAGACTTAATTGCCCAGTGATCCTCATCCCCCCCAAAAATATACATCTCCCAACTATCCCACAACCTTGCAAACTACTCCACCCCAAAAAATATGTCCCAACTCCAACAGTTCCCCCCCTGCAAACCACTCCACCAGTTCGCCCCCACCCCTGCAAACCACTCCATCCACAAAATGTCCCTTCAAAATCCCACACGATCCCTAGCTACCGCCATGTAGTCAACACATGCTGATCCCACAAAACAGAGATACGCATATGCAAGGATTACAAATAATTGCTTAGATGTGAGTTATTGCATTTTAAATTATTTACATATATATGTCATTTTCTTTGCTGTTATTTCTACTGTGAAAGCTGTTAACTGAACTGTATTGCTTTCTTCTTGGCTACCATGAGCAGTGCTAGATTAAAGAATTGGCAAGCTAGAAACATATTGAGGGTCCAAAATTAGGGAGGGGCGGGACACTGTTTGTTGTGCTCTGGACTCGGAAGGTAAGGATTAACACCTGTCTGGTATTTTTCAGGATTCTACTGATTTTACATGTCTGGAAATCAGAAGAATGGCTAATATGTCTGGATATTTTTTAAAGCTTAACACATCTATCTATCTGCAGTCTCCCCCATATGAGTGAGCCTGCCCTTCTTGTTTTCAACCTAACAAGGATCCAGCCAATGAGAAAACTGTGGGGGCAGAGCACTGAAATGCTGTTCTAGTCCCAGGAAGGGAGGAGGTGAACTGGAAGAAGTTCCTATGCTGTACATGTTAAGTTTCTGCATATGGTGGGAGATGAAATAAAAATGAACTTTCTACTCCTACACCCCTCCCCTAAAAAAATGCCTCTGCTTTTCTGCAGGAAAAGTTGTTCCAATAGCTGCAATACAAACACGGATTCATAGTAACATAGCAATTATGGAATTGCAACTGGCAAACAGGCCTTCTCCTCATCTCTTCTCTGTATTACAGACGTAGAAACAATGCAGATATAAATATACACACATTTACTAAACATATCCATTTATGCACAGACATATATACAAGCACACTTGTATATATGTCTGTGCATAAATGGCAGTGTGATAGTGGGGTAAAAGGGGCGCTAAGGGAGGACAAGGCCATAGCGAAGTGACTGAATGAATTCTTTGCTTTGGTCTTTGCTGAAGAAGATGTAGGGAAGTTATGTATGCCTAAAATGGTATTTAAAGGTAATGTATTGGATGAACTGAAAGAAATATTGATAAACCGGGAAGATGTGTTACAAGTATTTGATAAAGTAAAGAGTAGCAAATCACCAGGACCGGATGGTGTACATCCAAGAGTGTTGAAAGAACAAATATGAGATTGCAGACCTACTATTAATAATTTGTGAACTATAATTAAAATCATCTATAGAACCTGAAGATTGGAGAATAGCCAACGTAACGCCAATTTTTAAAAAGGGTTCCAGGGGTGATCCTGGAATCTATAGACCAGTGAGCTTGATGTCAGTACCAGGCAAAATGGTAGAAACCATTATAAAGAATAAAATTTCTGAATATGTAGACAGTCATGGTTGAATAGGAGAAAGCCAATATGAATTTAGCCAAGGAAAGTCTTGTCTTACTAATCTGTGTTATTTTTTTGAAGGTGTGAATAAAAACAGGTAAACAAAGGTGAATCAGTTGATATAGTGTATCTGTATTTTCAAAAAGCCTTTGACAAGATCCCTCATGAGAGACTCTTGGCAAAAATAAAAAGTCATAAGATAGGAGGCAGTGTACTATTGTGGATCAAGAACTGGTTAAAAGATAGAAAACAGAGTAGGGCTAAATGGCCAATTTTCTCAATGGAGAAAGGTAAATAGTGGAGTACCGCAGGGATCTGTGCTGGGCACAGTGCTTTTCAACATATTATGACACCGCCCGCCCCTTAACCTTGAGGGTTAAGGAGGGGTTGCCTTTTGATGCCCTTGAGGCAGTTAGTTGTAGTTGTGTAATGCTTCGAGCAGTAAGGCTGGCAAGATTTATTTACATGAGGTTTATTTTTCATGTGGCTCATATTGCCATTGTGCAGTTCAAAAGAAGATTACAGACGGTGCAGAAGTTTAAACCAAATAAACAGGATTAACTGAAACTTTGCATAACTGGCTTTAAATGCTGTATTTCTTCACATTCCTTTCATGTGCTTTTAACATACAGGCTGATAACAGAAAAGTCCTTTCCTAATAATGCTCAGGTTCTGTCAAACACTAGTAGTGCTCTAATTCAGTTTCCCTCCACAAGCTTTCTTGTGTCGGTCAAAGTTACGTCACTGTTATATTACTTCATATACCAGCACAATCCTCTCTCTGCTTAATTGCCTCTATCAATTAAACAGGTAGAACAGTCCATCATCATCTCATCATCATCAGCAGGGGAAAACACAGAATTATGAACAGAGTTTTCTTCCTTACAGCCAGTAACTGGAACACTGTGGTTAAAACTCTTCTTCTGTTCTAAATAATCCTGGAACTCTTTAAGAAGTGATTCAGCATGAAACTTTTCTTCATTGAGCTGTCTTCCTGTCCCCTCGGTGAATAGGTATTGACTGAGCCTATCTATCTCAGGCTGCTTATCAGGTTTGTTTGCATTTGGAAAACAAACATGTGCTGGGCTTTCGTTAGCTCCCCACCTTTCCCTGCACGTGGGTGCTGTGCATTCAAACTTAGCAGTGCTAGGAGAATATTTAAAAGCTTTTATATCAGCCCTGTCCTGGCTAGGTGACTCAGCTAGTTTAAAAGAATAATTATTGTCATTCAAAGCTTCTCTTTTCTGACACCAGCTGCCACCATCTTGACTGGCTTTGCTTTTAAAAGCAGAACATAGACTTTCTGGCTTTAGAGCATAAACTCCTCTTTCTCTGGGTACCTTATACAGGAGCTTCTCCCTGGGAGGATTCTTTATCCTTCTGCCTTTGTTCCCCAGCTCTGCCTGGTCCTGTAGCCTTGGGTTTCTCAGCGTTCTAAAGGAGCTCTGCCTCCAGCAGTTTCTTTCCTCATCTGAATGCTGCTCCAAGCTATCCTCCAGCTGCAGACTGTTAGGGAAATTAACACAGCAAGGAAACCTCCGTTGCTCACTCGTCTTCTCTCTCTGGATCTCTCCTTGGATCCCTCCTTGGATCTCCGTCTGAATCTGCGTCTGCCCGTGGATCTCTCTTTCACTTCCTGGTTCCTGTGTATTTAACCAGGTGCTTCTAGCCTGCACTGCCCGCCTCCCCTTGAGGCGTGCCCAATCACAAGCCTTCCTACTCTCCTCCCTCGAGGTGAGCTGTTTTGCTTGATTGAAACGGTGTTTTTTTATTTCTGCAGAGAAATCCCTGCTTTCTCCTGCAGTACCGGCTTCTACCACCGGCTGCTCACTTGTATCCATCTGTTCCTGAGGAGCTACTGTGTCACAATATTCATAAATGACTTGGAAATGGGAATAACAAGTGAGATGATCAAATCTGCTGATGACATGAAATTATTCAAAGTTCTTAAAAAAAATGAGGATTGTAAAAAACTGTAAGAGGACCTTGATAAATTGGAAGACTAGATGTCCAAATGGACAAGTGTAAAGTTATGCACCTAGGAAAGAACACTACTCCAACAAAAAATACTTGTGCTTTCAATACTTTTCCAAATTAGGTAGACAAATTTTTAGTCTGACCTTATTAGTGTTGAATAATCATGTCCTAGCAATGTCCCAGTTTTCATACTATTTTCTTTTTTAATTGGTCTTGTTTTATTTGATTCTTTTATGTGTCAAATATGTGTGCAAAGCCATTTCACTGGCCACTTTTTTTAGGAGATATTGGACATTAAGGGGTTGAACTACAAGGGTGCCAATAATATTGACCACAATTGTATATTAGATCCTTTTGCAGGTTAAGGATGATCAACATTGCTATCAGTGTAATTGGGAGAGAGACTTGGGGAGGACTTGGTCAGAGGAACAGTGGGTAACTCTTTGTGACAATACCTCTAAAATGTCAGTTGCTCAAACTCATCTTGACTTTCAGTATAAACTTTTGTTCTGGATGTATCTTATACCTACAAAACTTAAGGCAATGAATGTGGCCTCTTCAGCTGATTTCTGGAGAGGCTGCTGCAGTCGGGGTACTCTCCTGCACATCATGTGAGACTGCGAGAAGATGCAGCCCCTTTCAAAGCAGGTGACTGAGATAGGTTTCTGACTTAAGGGGGAGGGTTTTCCCCAGTGATGCCGCCATGATGATGTTGGAGTTCACAGAGGGCCCTCCAGCAATCTCCCTAAATAGGGGTGATGTTGCTTTCTTTTTTTGGCAGTCTGATCTGCATTGCTGCTAAGTGGAAGAGCCCGACAGCACCCACATTACTGGACTGGATCAAGAAATTGGCCCAATTTATGGAACTGGAGCATGGCATTGCTCGAATGAGAGGAATTTTGAGTAGATTTGAAATGATTTGGACTCCAGTTAAGCTATTTTTTGCTTCAGAATGGGATCTGGAGGTTATTGACTGAGGGCGTGGGGAGGTTGGTTGGGGATCAGAGCTAACAGGGGAGAGCAGACACTCCCATATGTGAGTTGGTCACTGTATCTGATTAATGTGGTCACTCACCCCTCACCTTTTTTTTTTAAAGATGGTTTTACCATTTTCTGGCTTTTGCATGCCTACCTCTTTCCTTTATCCTCTATGTTCCCCCTATCTGAATGAGGACTCCCGCGGACCTTGGTTTTGTCTTTTGTCTTGTCTTTTTTTCCCTCCCTATCTTACCTGGCTAAAGGCTACGCCTGCATTGATACAGACGATGACAACCTCTCACAGTCCAAAGTGGGTTTTTTTCTTTTTCTCGGTCCTTCCTGTTCTCTCCCCCTTCCCCCTTCCCCCTCTCCATCTATCATGGGACGCTAGACACGTGCTGCCCCTGCGGCCCATGTACCCCATAATATTATAAGCTGCGTGACTTCTGGGTGACTTGTTTATGTTGTTCAAATGGTTATGTATAAATCAGGTAATTAGAATTTGTAAATAATGACAAAAAACAAAAAAATAATGAACAAAGAAAACCACACAAGGATTGTGAAAAATTGCAAGAGGACATTGATAAATTGGAAAACTGGATGTCCAAATAGCAGATGAAATTTAATGTGGACAAGTGCAAAGTTATCCACTAAGGAGATCATTCCTGATGGCGAATAGTAATACAGGCCGGATGTATAAGCAGCTATCAGCTCCCCAAGCATATTCTGCACCCATCGCACCCTGCACGTTCTCAGTGTTTGTGCGGGGTGCACTGTATGTCAATGGGAGGGGGCAGAGTGAGGGAATGGTCAAGTGCTATGATCTACACAACATATTCAGGAACGGCCTGTGTATGGGTGAAGGTTCCCCTAAGGGCCTAAGGTGTCAGTTACCATTGGGTAGGCCCTGAATAAAACAGAAATGGAGGATTGGTGATGGTAAAGGGTAAGAATAGGAAAGGAGGGAGATGCCTTTCAACTCACTTGTAATGTTTGAAACATAGTGGAATTAAACTGGATAGAGAATGGGGAGAGACAGAGGGGTGGAGGAGAAGAGGTAAAGGGTATGCTGCTAGGCAAGGAGAGGAGAGGGAAGAGGGGATGCTAGGCAGGGGCGGCCCAAGGGGGGTGCGGGGCCATGTGCAGAGATTCATTGTGGAGTCTCATTTGCATGAATATTTGCATAATATGCTTTTAGTAAACACGCCTCTTAATGAGTCTGGATAAAGAGAGACTACCAGATTTCTAAATTACTATATTCCAGTGCCAACCGCCAGGCCCATTAGGAAGTATTATAAACACTGACCATTTAGAACCCATAGCAAACCCACCGTATCATAACAGCACTACCAGGACTCACAAAGCACCAAACCCTACCTATCAAAAAGGCAACACTGCAAATACTAAACCAATACATCTCACTGGGGGAACGAGAACAAGTGGGACTGTCAAATAGAAACTGCATGAACAGAATACCTCAGCTTGGTTACACATGCAGAACATAGACCGTCACCACACAAAGAACAAGGGATCACAATTTAAAAATAGGAAGATAATAATTAAATTGGGAACCCCAAAAGCAAAACATGAAATGTACAACACTGGAGAAATAAAACTATAAATTAATTTCCTCTTGTACTAAACAAAAACACAAAGATGTTAGCAATACACATTTCCCAGACCTGACATATTCCAGTTAATAAATTCAAAATAAAAAGTATTTTTCTACCTTTTGTTTGGGCATTTTATTTTTCAGTTGCAATTGCTCCAGTCACTTTCTTCTGGTTTCTTTGTGTCTTCTGTGAGCTATCCATTTGTCCTCTCTTCTAGATTTTTTCCATTCTCTCTCTATATCTGCTTTAACATACTGATTTTTGCTCTTTCCCCATTTCTTTCTTTATAACTTTTATCATCCACTCAAATTTCACCCTTCCATTCTCAATTCCCACTTATCTCCCAATACCCGGCCAATTGTAGATTTTTCTTCCCTCCTACACAAAATATCTTTTCCCCTCTCCATCGTCATTCCCCATCCCCTTCTAGTCCTCCCTCAAAATCAGCTCCCTTCTAGTTCTAGATCCACCCAGCATCCGCTCCCTTCTAGTCCCATTCTCCCATGCTCCCACATCAGCCCGTTTCTAGTCCTAGCCCCCCATATACTCTTTCCAGTCCCATTCCAGCCCCCCATCAGCCCACTTCCAGTCCGATTCCAGCCCCCATCAGCCCATTTCCAGTCCTATTCCCCCCCTTCAGCCATTTCCAATCATTCCAGCCCATCAACCCATTTGCAGTCCAGGCTCCCCCCATCAGCCCATTTCCCATCTTAGCTCTTCCCATCAGCCCATTTCCAGTCCTATTCCAGCCCCCCATCAGCCCATTTCCAGTCCAAGCTCCCCATCAGCCATTTCCAGTCCTATTCCAGCTCCCCATCAACCCATTTCCAGTCTAAGCTCCCCCACCTCATCATCCCATTTCCAGTCCCAGCTTACCCTCCCATCACAGTCCATTTCCAGTCCTAGCCCACCATCACTGTCAATTTCCTGTCCCAGCTTACCCTCCCATCACAGCCCATTTGCAGTCCAAGCTTCCCCCCATCCCAACCCATTTCCCGTCCTAGCTTCCTTCCCCCATCACAGTCCAGCAGCCGTCTAAGGGACTTCAGAGGCAGCCAGGAAAGCCCACACAAGGCCCCAGCTCCCTCTGCACAGCCGCCAGCATGAAGAGTGTTTTCTCTCACACTGGTGGTTGTTTCAGTGAAGTGCGCTGAATTCCAGGAAAGGTTAAAGGCCATTTCCGGCACTCGCACGCTTCACAGAAACAGTTGCCAGCATGAGGGAAAACACTCTTCATGCTGGCAGTTGTGCAGAGGGATCTGGGGCCTCGCACAGGCTTTCCCGGCTCCCTCTGAAGCCGTCCATCTGTGTGAAAATGAAGTTCACACGGGGCCCTGTGCAAACAACATTCTCGCACAATGGACAGGCTGGCCCTGATGCTAGGAAGAGAATGGGAAGAGAGGGGGTGGGGAAAAGAGACAGTATGCTGGAATCACCATGCTAAAGGAAGAAGCACTGGACCAAAGACGCAAACTATCAGTAAAGTGATATTTTACGTACCAGATAATGTCCTTTTCTTGAGTCTTGCTAGACCAATCCAGACAAGTGGGTTGTGTTCCCCTACCAGCAGAGACAGGGCCTATAAATGCCCAGGTTTCAATAATATCACTCCCATGCCTCTGTCAGCCTGAGCCACTAGAGGGCATCTCAGTATTCATTCCAAAGCATATGTGAAAGCATGGCAAACCTCAAAGTGGGCAACAATGATGAATTAAACAGAGAAACTATGTATAGGAGAAATTGAACAGTAGGCTATCAGTAGGATATGGCTCTGCAGAACCAAGCATATAAATCATAATGGACCAAAGTGCCACTTCAACATAACAGACCAAACACAGTTCCAGGGGTAGGTCCTGAATTGACCTAGCAGGACTCAAGGAAAAGACATTGTCTGGTAAGTAAAATGTCACCTTCCACATTAGCCTGCTAGACCAATCCAGATAAAGCCACGCTTTCACTGAGCAGGAAGAAGACACAGCAGCTTGTAAACCCTTGAGCAAAAGGCCTTGTCTGCCCAAGCATGGATATCCAAGCAGAAATGCTTGACAAAAAGTAGAAAGTGATGCTCACATTGCTACCTGACAATGTCTGAAGGGGCTACCGAGCTACACTCCACCCACAGGGGTGTTTGTGTCTGAATGGAATGGGTGCACAAACCTTCCAGAACCGGCCATTTCATAACAGATATGCCAAGGCAATTGCCTCCCTGATCCAGCACCCCAAGGCAGGCTTGATTGCTGCAACAGCCCTGTGCAGGCCAACAAACAGCACAAAAAGATGATAGGACTTATGAAAGGAATTCGTAACCTCCAAGTACCAGAGAAGCACCTTCCAGGCATCCACAAGGCAAAGATCCATATCTTCCCCTCTACACTGCTCCTTAGAAAGGAGGGCAAGCAAATCACCTGGTTCACATGAAAGGGAGATATCACCTTGAGCAAAAAGGAAGGCCCAAGCTGAATGGTAACTGCCTTCTCTGAATTGAGCAAAACAGAAAACATCTCCCTCTGCTGAAGACTGTGGTATCAAGGATCTTGAACAAGAAGGCGTATATAAGTTTTTCGGAGTAGAAGAAGTAACTACACTCAAGCAGAAATTACTGAGAGAAAAGATAAGTAAAGAATACTATATGAGATTAAAATCATTATTGAAAAGTGCTTTAACATCATGGAATTAGACAGAAGCCATCAATCAGCTGGCAATTCCTGTACTTCCATACCGCTTTGGGGTTGTGGACTGGCCTCTCAAAGATCTTGAAAAACTGGATGTGTGAACATGAAAACTTCTCCATGCCCATGAAGTGATTTACAAGAATCAATGTATGCCAAGACTGTGCATCTCTGGAGCTGAAGGATAGCTAGACTCATAGAGATTGATTACATATTCAAAGCTACTATCATGGGCCTCCAGGCCTACTTAACTGCATCCTCGGATCCAAATATGAGAGTAAACGTCTAGAATCTGTCTCCATCATCAATCTTGGACAAGCGTTCCATCGATTAGAAGGAATGAGTGAAAATCCACAAGCATGCACAGGGAAGGCAGTAATAGAATTTGCAAAACAAGAGAAAAAAAATCTTCAAGGAATTAGATCAACAAACAAGGAAAGACAAGTGGCAAATGCACAAATATAGAGGGGTGAACTGAAACCAAAGGATGAGAGGTTGATAGCTGCAGCCCAGGACAGCGGATTACGGCCGAGATGGTTTACAGCGAGCATTGAAAAACTGGTAATACATATGTCTATTCTGTAAGAAAGACCTGGAAACTGTGACTCACCTCATAGATGGCTGTGAAGTTCTGATGGCAGAAATTTCTATATAGAAAGACATAATAAAGTAGCGCGCTTCATCCATTGGAAACTCTGTAAACACTATATCGCTGTGCCCAAAAAGCACTGGGATCATGACCCTAAGAGAATTACAGAGAATGAGGAGGTTATGATCACCTGGGATACTCCCGACCGATAAAAAGCTGGATGCGAGGAAACCAGTTCTAGTGCTTAAAGAGGAAAACACCAGAACGGCATTAATAATAGAGGTGTCAGTTCCAAGCAACTATTCTGTGAATTGCATGGAGAGGCGGAAACTCCTGAAAATGAGTAGGGACTGTCAGAGACCAAGAAAATGTGGCAGAAAGATATAGAAATATTTCCAATCATGTTGGGTGCCACCAACTTGATAAAGAAGAATTTCCAAGCTACTACTAGTGCTACTACTACTGCTGAGCATTTGTAAAGCATTACAAGTCATACGCAGCACTGCACAGACATGTAAGAGACAGTCCCTGCTCATCAGAGCTTACAATCTAGTCAAGACAGACAACACAGAAGGTGTAGACAGGGATAAAACAAGGGGGAAAGGTAAAGAAACAAGGAGATCAGGTGAGTCAAGATCCAAAAGCAGCAGTGAAGAGGTGAGTTTTCAGCCTGGATTTGAAAAGGGTCAGAGAAGGTGCCTGGCGTACAGACACAGGTAGTTTGTTCCAGGCATAAGGTGCATCAAAGTGAAAGGAGCGGTCTGGAGTTAGCAATAGAAGAGAAGGGCACAGTTAGAAGCAGTTTGCCAGAAGAGCAGAGTTCCCGAGGGGGGGGGGGGGTAATGAGAGATAAGAGAAGAAAGGTAGTGAGGAGCTGCTGAGTGAATGCATTTATAGGTCAGCAGGAGAAGTTTGAACTGGATGCGGAAATGGATAGGGAGCCAATGAAGTGACTTGAGAAGAGGGGTAATATGGGCATGACAAGGATGGCAGAAGATTAGCCGCGCAGCAGAGTGTTGAACAGATTGAAGGGGAGAGAGATGATTCAAAGGGAGACCAGCAAGGAGTAGGTTACAGTAGTCAAGACGGGAGGTGATTAAGGAGTGGATAAAGCGTCTTAGTAGTATGTTCAAAAAGGAATGAGCGGATTTTGTTGATGTTATAGAGAAAGAAACAGCAGGTATTAGCTATCAAATGGATGTGTGTGGAGAAGGAGAGAGAGGAGTGAAAGACCAAGGTTGCGAGCTGAGGAAACAGGAAGGAGTAGAGAGTTATCCACAGAGACTGAGAAAGGAGGAGGAGGAGAGGAGGTTTTAGGGGGAAAGATAAGAAGCTCAGTCTTGGCCATGTTCAATCTCAAGCAGCGGTGAGACATCCAAGCAGCACTGTCAGAGAGGCAGGCAGAGATCTGGGTCTGGATTGCCGGAGAGATTTCAGGCATAGAGAGGTAGAAGTGGGAGTCACTGGCATAAAGATGGTACTGAAAGCCATGCGACGAGATGAGCGCACCAAAGGACTGGGTATAGACAGAGAAAAGGAGCGGACCCAAGACAGATCCTTGGGGTACATCAACTGAGAGCGGGATAGTAGAAGAGGAGGAGCCACCAGAACTAACACTGAAAGAGTGATGGGAGAGATAGGAGGAGAACCAGGATAATGCAGAGCCCTTAAAACCAAGCGAGGACAGGGTATCGAGGAGAAGGTTGTGGTCAACAGTGTCAAAAGCAGCAGAGAGGTCAAAAAGAATGGGGACAGAGTAAAGGCCCTTGAATTTTGCCAGGAACAAGTCACTGGAGACTTTGGCAAGAGCCGTTTCAGTAGAGTGTAAAGGACAAAAGCCAGATTGTAAAGGATCCAGGAGGACATGAGAGGGAGAGGAAGTCGGCAGCGGCGGTGAACCGCGCATTTGAGTAGTTTAGAAACAAAGGGGAGGAGGAAGATGGGTCGATTAATTAGGACAGGTGGGATCAAGTGAGGGTTTCTTGAGGAGAGGTGTAATTACTGCATGCTTGAAGGCTGCAGGGACAGTTGCAGTGGAGAGCGATAGGTTGAGAATATGAGAGATGGAAGGGACAACAGTGGAGGAGATGGGGCTTAGGAGACAGGCAGGGATAGGATCAGAGGAGCAGGTGGTGAGTTTGGAGGAAGAAAGAAGGTGTGCAGTTTCCTCTTCAGAGATCACAGAAAAGGAAGATAGGGTTGCAGAGGTAGAGGGGGAAAGTTGGGAGTGAAGAGGGGAAGTAGCTGGGTTTATGGGGAATTGGAGGGTGATTTTGTGGATTTTGTCATGGAAATAGTCAGCCAGGGTTTGGGCAGAAAGGGAAGGAGGGAGGGGTCTGAGGTGGAGTCACTTTGAGGAGAGAGCTGAGAGTAGTAAAGAGAAGGCGAGGGTCAGAGGCAAGAGAGTTAGTCAAATGGACATAATAGTCTTGTTTGGCAAGAGCTATGGCTAACTGGAAGGAGACAAGCATGAATTTGAAGTGTAGAAAGTCTGAGGTTGGAGGAGACAGGACGCGGTTGAGGCGGCGGGTGATGAAGAGTGAAGCTTAAAAGGTGATGATCAGATAAGGAAAGAACTGAGCTACAGAAGTTCAAGGTAAGTAACTAAAGAAAACTACCAGGTCAAGGCAAAGGCCATGCTGGTGAATGGGGGCAGTCGAGCAAAGCTGGAGGTCAAATGAGGAGGTAAGGGAGAGGAGCTTTAAAGCATAAGGATCAGTGGAGTTATCAACATGAATGTTAAAATCCCCGAGAATAAGAGAGGAGGAAGAGGAATCCAGAAAGAAAGAAAGCCATGAGTCAAAGTCAATGAGAAAAGTAGAAGTAGACTTGTCAGGAGGTCGATAAATAATAGCTACCTTGAGAGTTAGTGGAGTGAAAAGGAGGATGGAATGGACTTCAAGAGAGGGAAAAGAGTGAGACTGAGGCAGCAGGAGGGGTTGGAATTGGCAGGAGGGAGATAATAGAAGCCCAACTCTACCACCACCACCAGTGGGACGAGGCGTGTGGGAGAACTGATAGCCCCCATGACAGAGCAGCAACCGATGCAGTGTCTTCTGGGAGGAGCCAGGTCTCAGTTAGAGCAAGAAGATTGAGAGCATTAGAGATAGAGATCATGAGTAAAAGCAAGTTTATTAGAGATGGAGTGTGCGTTTCAAGCACATCTTGACAAACTACCCATACATGTTACATCTTACAAACTCCAGCAGGAGGCTCTCTTTGGCACGATGCAAGTGTTACACCGAGCCATAGCAGTAAATTTGAGAGCTTGAGATCATACTCCCCATACCCTGGCTTAGAAGTGAGGTTCATGCCTGTTATGATATGCACAAAGCTAACCCCTTTGGAGAAACTGCCCCGAGACAAATATGGATCCTGGCAAGACAGAGCCTACAGCTCGAAAATCCACCTTGCCAAAAAATCATGATCAAGAAAACAGTATTGAGAGTCAAGCCTTTCAGAGTAGCATGCCGCAGAGGCTCAAAGGGCTCCAACACTAGGACTCTGAGCACCAGAAAGAGATCCCAAGAAGAGACAATGGCCAGAGGGGAGGATGCAGATGCCGAACCCATTGAAGAAAACATGAAACATCCGGTTTCAAGGCTGAAGACTTCCCAGCCACCAGACCTCTGAAACAGTCCAAGGCTGCCACCTGGACTCTCAAGGAGGTAAAGGAAAAAATCTTTTCCAAACTATCCTGCAGAAGAGCAATAGAGCAGGCACCTTGTCAGAATTAGGGACAAGCTGTCATGCATCACACCCATGCTCAAAGAGGTACTAAACTCACACACATGCCAGGCTGGTAGAGCCCCTCCAGGCTCTGAGCACAGTAGAAACTACTGAAGAAAAATAGAGCTTACGCATCTGTCAGCTCCCTTCAAGAGCCAAGCCATAAGCGAGAAGGGAACCAAGTCATCTAGGACAAATGGCCCCTGACACAACCGGCCTTGAAATGGAGTAGATGAGGAGGAAGAACTGAATCAGGTTCCTAAACCACACTCTCCTCGTTTAATCCTGCACCACTATAACAATCCAGCTTGGATGTCACTCTATGTACCGAAATACATGCCCTAACAGCAGCTATAGTGAAAGCACATACAGCAAGCATTGCTGCGGCCAGGACTGAACCAGAGCGACACTGCCCTGAGACCCGGTTTCTATGTTGAATGAAGCAATGGCACACTGTGTCATTGGAGCAGGATGCCATCAAGAGGCGACCCAGCAGCAGAGAAACATTGACATATGCAATTGCCATTGCGTTGCCCGAGAACACTCACCCCCAACCTGTCCTTGACCAAGGGCAGGAAAACATAAGAGGATCATCCAGATAACCATCTTAAAGCAGTCCTTTCTGGCCAGAGCTCAGGCATCTGATCCAGCTGGGAATGACAGCCAGCTTGAGGTGGTGGCTACACCCACGTTATCTGAAGAGGAGCATACTACTGGATGATCACTTGTGGATTCTTCTGGCGATGGATGCCAGTCTTATAAGCAGGAAAGCCTTTTGGGGCCGCAGGCAAGCATGTCGTCCATCAGCCCTCCCTTTTGAGATGCTGGAGATAATCCCAAACCCTGGAGCCTGTTGAGAACAGAACACTTCAAGTTGTTCCAACAATCTCTGTGCTCTCAACTCCAGCGGGAAGACTTTGCCCACTCAAGCATTGAACCATGCTTCCAGGAATTCCAGGGCTTGGAAATGCTCCAATAGACGCTTTCCTTGATTGATCACCCAGTTGTGGTCTTCCAGAAGTCACCACTCACACCAAATCAGAGAAGCCTCTGACAGATAATGGTCTCAGATGAGCCATTCATCCAGAAATGGGTGTATACATAGTCCTTAGCACTGTAGTGCAGCAATCACCACCACCATGACCATGGAGAACATTCTTGGGGCAGTGAGAGCAGCGAATTGAAGGTGTGAGCCAAACATGGCAAAACACAGATATCTCTGCTGATCCTCCTGGATCAGGATATGAAAACAAATTTTGTCCAAAACCAGAGACACTAAGAACTCCCTTCGGAGCATCAACGAAATCACCAATCTCTGAGTTTCCATTTGGAAGCACAACATGCACAAAGGAGCATTGACCACCTTGAGGCCGTTGGTTGGAAAGAGCCATCCTTCTTTGGCAGCCAAAAGAAAGGAATATCTGCCCTTCCTTTGCACGCTTTTATCCCCCTAGGCAGGAAATTGGTAAGGGCCCATTCTGACCGAAAGATGTTCTGGGGATTATTTCCGGAAACAGAAAGACTGCCATGAATATCTGCACTGCCTGTAGAAGCGGGGAACACATGGCCCCTGTTCCATCACTGAAGCGTCAGCCACATACCAGGTAGAGGAAACTCAGGCAATCAATGCCAGGACAGGTGGAAATGGCCAGCCTCCACATGAACCTCTGACAGAGAAAAACACCTTTTTTTTTTTTTGCATCAGACTCCTCAACCAAGATGTTGGAAGCAGATTTCAAGGTCTGGACTGCTTAGAAGTCAGCACTCAAGCCGGGCTTCTACACACTACCCATCTCTCACCTGACTGAACTCGAGGGAATCCAAAGGCGGCTGGGTCTGAGTTTCCATGCCCAAGACCAGGCTTGCTGAAGAAGAAAAAGAATTCAGAGGAGGACAAACACAGATTTTGTGAGCTCGCCTCCCTGAGAATGATCTCCAACACAGGGGACACAACTGGAGCCAAGCCCTCCGAAGAAGGGGAGTGGCCAGAAGCTTGGACACTGGAACTCAAGGCCAGGCTATTCTTACCCACAGTGCCATCAGTTGCTTCCTACATTAAGGCAGAAAATGCTGGTCAGCCGAATCCCTCCATTGGAAGAAGGGATAGGCCCACCAGTGAAAAGTCAAAGGCTGCCGTGCAGGATGAATTCAGTGAAGAAGCTGTTGGCTTCCCACAGGTTAAACAATGCTTCCTGGTCAAAGACAGAAAGAGTTAAAGCAAGGCAAACATTTGCGCACTAAGGTCATGTAGGCACAAAGGGTGTGTGCTAACGGAGTGCATACATGAGTGTGCATTATGGGCGCTTGGGCAGGAACGCACATTGAAGCCGCTCAGGCAGGACGTGTGCCGAGACCATTTGGGTGCAAAATGCGCAAAGGCAGAAAATGTTAACAGTGTGTGCTGGAAAATGGCAGGGAGCGCAGATACTGAGCCAATGGTACACCCCCGACTTACACCCCAAAACGGCCGAGTATGGGAGCCCCCAACAAAGACAATGATGAAGTCAAGCCCTTGGTACTCACTCTCCTGGGAGTCTCAAACAGGGCAAACCATGCCAGGCTCAGAGCTACTCCCCAGCCCTGTTTCTTTCTTTCTTATGTTTTTTAACAGTCATACAGCCACATAACCTCTGAGGTGTCGTCAATCTTTGGGGAGAACAGGGAGGGAAAGAGGAGGAGGGAGGGGATGTTGAGGTTGTGAGAGGCTGCCGATCTCTTCTAAAACTTTCCAATTTTCTGGCTGCTCAGCAGGCCCCTATCATGATAATAGCATGGAGCTGAACGAATTTTCCCTCCTCTTTTGGCTACCAAAAAGACCTTAGTCTAGTGGAGTCTCCTACATCGCACTCAAGTAGAGTAATCCTCAAGGTGGTCATTCACAAGCGAAATCAATCTTTTTCCTCTCAATTGTTCAGATTTTCTTCAGAGATAAGAAAATCCATCCACTATCTGCTGGAGACAAAATAAAACCGAGGTGCCTAGTGGCTCAGGCTGATAGAGGCATGGGAGGGATGTCAATGAAACCTGGGCATTTCATTGGCTATTTGTGTCCACCAATCTGGACTGGTCTAGCAGGATGATATGGAAGGGGGGATGTTATTCAATTTACTAATTTGCTTGACATTCATCATGAGGTTGTAAGCAGATCATTTTAAGGTATTACTGCTAGATGAAGATGATTTCTCAAACTAATACCTTGTTGAAAGGAAACAAATGAATTGTTCTTCACAACAGACAGTCCAGAAACTTTATAAAGATTTTATAAAGTGTAGTTACTCACCTGTAACAGGTGATCTCCGGGAACAGCAGGAATTTAGTCTCTTCACACATAGGTATCGTCGGTACCGACGGAGCCTGCACGGGAACACTCCCCATGGTCCAATAGGAACGCTTTTTGGAGCATCCCTCAGCACATGCGTGCTGCCTTCCCGCCTTTCCAACTGTCCCTCTTCATTTAAGTTTGTAGCTGAGTGAAAGGACAGAGGGAGAGAGGAAAGAGACAAAGAGATAGAGAGACAACTCCTAAGGGAGGTGGGTGGGTTGTGAAGACTAAATTCCTGCTGTTCCCGGAGATCACCTGTTACAGGTGAGTACTACGCTATCTCCAAGAACAAGCAGAAATGTAGTCTTCACATATGGGGACTCCCTAGCTGAAGATGCCAGGGAGATAGCTCCAGGAAGGTGCCATCCTAGAAAGGTGGGAATCCTTCCTCCCATGGATCTCTGGCATTCCACCAGGGTTAGTGGGTAGGAGTTGAATTAAGTCTGAAAGAGATTTTGAAGAACAGCTTGGCCAAAAAAGGCATCCCAATGGGAGGCTTTATCCAGGCAGTAGTGGGCTGTGAAGGTATGTACCGAAGCCCAGGTGGCTACTCGACAAATGTCATCGATAGACACAGAGTGGAGATTAGCCATGGAAGTTGCCATGGCTTTCATGTTATGAGCTGTGACATGGCCTTGAAGAGAAAGACCCTTACTCTCATAAGCAAAGGATATGCATTGGGCAATCCATTTAGATAAAGTTCTTTTGGAGACTGGAAGTCCCAAATGACTAGGGTCAAAAGCTATAAAAAGTTGCGAGGACTTTCTATGTTGCTGTGTTCTCTGTAGGTAAAAGGCTAAGGCTCTTTTACAATCCAAAGTGTGAAGGTTTCTTTCTGCATTAGAGGCGTGAGGCCTCGGAAAAAATACAGGAAGATAAACTGATTGATTTAAATGAAAAGGCAAAACCACCTTTGGCATAAAGTGTGGATGAGTTCTAAGAACAACCTTATCATGATGAAACCTAGTATAAGGAGGATCAGCCAATAAAGCTTGCAGTTCACTAATGCGACGTGCAGAGGTGATTGCAATTAGGAAGATGACCTTCCAGGTCAAAAACTTAAGGGTTGTAGTGGCTAAAGGCTCAAACGGCGGCTTCATAAGCTGCCCGAGAACTAGATTTAGATCCCATGCCACCAGTGGTGGCTTAATGGGAGGTTTGGTTAATAGAAGACCTCTCATAAATCTGGATATGAGTGGATGAGAGGAAATTGGTTGTCCATTCAGAGGCTTATAAGAAGCTGCAATTGCACTGAGATGGACTCTTACCAAATTGGTCAATAGACCAGAATTCGATAAGTGAAGGAGATACTCTAGTATCAATTCTAAAGGTATGATAAGGGGGTTTAATCCCTTTTGGAGCACCATATAGTAAACCATTTCCACTTGAAGGCATAAGATCTTCTTGTGGAAAGTTTCCTAGAAGCCTGAAGGATATCCTTTACCTGTTGGGACAGGTTGAAATCCTGGAGATCTAAGCCTTCAGCAACCAGGCAGTGAGATGCAGGGACTGTGGATTTGGGTGCCATAGTGTCCTGTCCTCTTGGGAAAGCAGATCTGGAGCATGCCCTAACTCCAGAGGTGCAGCTTGAGAGAGATGTAGAAGCAGGGGATACCACGCTTGGCGTGGCCATCGTGGCGCTATGAGAATCATGCGACCCCTGTGTCTCTGAAGCTTGAAGAGTGTTTTGGGGATGAGGGGAATGGGTGAGAAGGCATAAAGGAAGCCCTGACCCCAGTGAAGGAGGAAGACATCCCTTGCCTGACAATTGTTAGCCGGAATCCTGGAACAGAACCGGAGAAGTTTGGCTTTCAGTGGACTTGCAAAGAGGTCTGTGTCTGGAGTGCCCGAGAAATGAAATATCTTTGCCACCTGGTCTAGGTGGAGGGGCCACTTGTGAGGCAGCAGTACTCGACTGAGTTTGTCTGCCCAAAGGTTTTGAATGCCTGGAAGATATACCACTAGAAGGTGAATTTGATACTCTCTGGCGAGGGCCCACAGTCGTAAAGCTTCGTTGCATAAAGACAGAAAGCCTGTCCCGCCCTCCTTGTTCACATAGAACATGGCTACTTGATTGTCCGTCTGGACTAGGACTGTCTTGTAGCTGAGTTGGGCGTGGAATACTCGAATAGCTAGATTGCTCTTAATTCCAGGAGGTTTATGTGTAGACCAGCCTCCTGTGAAGACCAGGTGCCCTGGGTAGAGAGATGATTCAGGTGTGCTCCCCAACCCACCTGTGATACATCTGTTAGGGTGGCCTGAAAGAGGGGTTGATGAAAAGGAGACCCCACTGTCAGATTTTCTAGTGATTGCCACCATTGGAGGGACGAAATTAGTCGTTGAGAGTTTATTATTTTGTCTGATAAATTACCTGTGGCCTGTGTCCACTGTGTGGATAGGGTCCACTGAGCTGCTCGCATGTGGAGGCGAGCATATGGGACTACATGAACTGTGGATGCCATATGTCCCAGCAACTGTAGTAGCTCTTGAGCAGTTAGGGAGGATTTCCCCGCTGCTTGAGAAGCTAGTTGCATTATGTGAAGACACCGGGCCTGTGGAAGGAATGCCTTTGCCTGTCTGGTATCTAGACAGGCCCCTATGAATTCCAGGCATTGGGAAGGAACAAGTTGGGATTTTGGGAAGTTTATTACCAACCCCAAGTATTGGAGGATTTGCATTGTGCGAGACAGTGCAGTGCTGGCCTCTGCAACTGTAGGGGCTCGAATGAGCCAGTCGTCTAAGTAAGGGAAGATGAATATCCCCAGGGTTCGCAGAAATGCAGCTACTACTGCCATGCATTTTGTGAATACTCTTGGTGCTGAAGCCAGACCAAAGGGAAGAACCTTCTACTGGAAATGTTTTCCCCTGAAAAGGAATTATAAGAATTTCCTGTTATCTGGATGGATCAGAATGTGAGTGTATGCATTCTTTAAGTCTAGAGAGCAAAGCCAATCCTGGCTTTGAAAGTATAGCAGAAGAGTTCCTAGAGAAATCATTTTGAACTTCTCTCGAAACAGGTATTCAATTCTCTGAGGTCTAAAATGGGTCTGTGTCCTCCTGTTTTCTTCGGAATAAGAAAATAGGGGGAGTAGAACCCTGCACCCCGTTGAAGAATGGGTACCTCCTCTATTGCCCCTTGGGCAAGAAGTGTTGAGACCTCGTGATCTAGCAGATCATCTGTGGAGGTTTGAGAAGTGAATTGCTTTAGAATTGTAGGAGGGGGCATGCTGTGAAAATGAAGCTTGTAGCCTTCTCCTACAATGGACCAAGTCCAATCTTCTGCTGTTATCTGATGCCATCTGTTGGCAAAGTGGCATAACCTGCCTGGGATATTGGGGGGTTGGGGACCCCTCAGAGGCAGAAAGGCTAAGCTCTCTAGGAAGGAGTCAAAGCCCTTGAGGGGGCTGAACCTGCGGAGCTGGTTGGGCTCTCAGGCCTTTTGGCTTCTTTTGCTGTCTAGTTTGTCCCTTTTGGGCAACCTGACCCTGAGTCTGACTCTGCTGGGTATAGGAAGGATAAAATTTCCTCTTTTTGCTGAAAGAGGGGTTTTTATAAGGCTTCTTTTTGGCTGGAGTGACTGTAGATTTCGACAATCTATCTAGAGTAGTATTGTCAGCATCTAACTCGTTAGCCTTTTCCTGCCTGTTCTTGCCAAAGAGATTCTCTCCTGTGCAAGGAATGTTGCCTAACTTGTCCTGTACCCAAGTCTCCAAGTCTGATGCCTGAAGCCAGGCAATCCGTCGTGCGCCAATGGCAATAGCAGAGGTTCTGCTGATGCATTCAAAGCAGTCAAAGGCTGTACGGTTCACAAACTTGGAGACATCTTGAGCATGCTTAACTAGAGCAAGAAAGTCTTGTCTCTTGTCATCTGGGAGAAATGGGCTCATAAGCTCCAAGTGTCCTGTAACTTCCTTGAGGAACATTCCCATATATAGTATATATGAACTGATCCTAGCTGAAAGCAGGGAAGCCTGAAAAGTTCAGCACCCAAAAGCGTCCAGAGTCCTGCATTCACGACCTGGGGGATTGGATGCATGCCTCTTTGCACTTTTCATCCTACGCATAGCTGACTCCACCACCATTGAATGGTGTGGCAGCTGAATCTTTTGAAATCCAGGACATGGCGGAACTCGATACATAGTATCAAGTCTCCTAGAATGAGGAGATGTAGTCAAAGGTGTCTCCCACATTCTGAGCATCAAGTTATGCAGAATTTCATGGATGGGCAGAGTGGCTGCCTCCTTTGGAGCTTTAGGATATTGGAGAATTTCCAATTCCTTTGCTCTGGGTTCCTCTTCAGGAGCCACCGTGATTGAAAGGCCCTTGGCCATATCACGAATAAAATCCTGAAAAGAGATGTCCTCTGGAGGTGACATTCTGCATTAGGGAGAAGAGGGATCTTCTGGGAGAAACCCTCTAGTACCAGCAGAATTGTCAGAGTCTTTGGAATTGGAGGATTCGAAGTATTCCTGACCATGATGCTCATGCAAAGGACGGTCCCGGTATCGATTGAAGTCGGTACCAAGTTGATCCGATACTGATCTGTCTATTCCAGCCAAAGATGACATGGGAAGAATTCCCACTGAGGCCAGTATCGTCGGTACCAGTGCAGGTGTCTGTACTGGTGTAGGTACCGGCATCTGTATCGATGTCGATACCGGTGCCCATTGGACCAACGGTACCGCAGCTGAAAGAAGAGCTGCAATTCTGCGCTCAATAGCGAGGAACCTCTGGTCTATCGACGCTGCCGATGCCTGGGTGTTGGTACCGGTGAAAATGGCCGGGACCCCTGAGCATAGCACAGGTAGTTCTTGCGAGGTCGGGGCCTCGAGAACATCCTGGAGCCCTATTGATGCTTTGGAAGCCGAAGCCTCCCGCCGGGGCTGCTTTACCGGTGTGGTTCCCTCAAGGGCAATGCCAATGGCCTCTCGATGCTTAGCAGGAGAGCTACCCTTTGAGGACCGGCTTTTATGTTTAGTTACCTGAGATCCATGGGAGGAAGAGGAGGCCCTTGAAGATGTCGATGCAATGGATCTGGCATCTGAAGAAGAGAGGGTACTAAGCTTTGCAGCCCGGTTCTGTCTTCCTCTTTTAGTCATCCCCATACAGGAGAGACATTCAGATGGAGAATGTTCAGGCCCTAAACATTTAAGACACCTGTCATGGGTGTCAGTGACGGAAATGGTACCGCCACATTTAGTACATTTTTTAAAACCACTAGTTGGTTTTCCATGTTTTAGGAATATGGGTCCTAGTGCCCAAAATGGCGCCTAGCACCAAAAAAGAAAAGTTTCTGAAGAGAAACAGTTCAAAGAATAAGTTGGGGGGGGGGGGGGTGGGGTTGGAAAAGAAAAGAACCAGCGGTACCGGTAAGCGTCGAGCGGAGGCAAACGCGACCACAAGAAAACAGTTTTAAAGATGGAGTTTTCTGCGGTGACAGGGTATGGATCCTGTCGGCTCCGCGGAAAATGAAGAACTGAAGAGGGACAGTTGGAAAGGCGGGAAGGCAGCGCGCATGTGCTGAGGGATGCTTTCAAAAGTGTTCCTATTGGACACTGGGGAGCGTTCCCGCGCAGGCTCCGTCGGTACCGACGATACCCATATGTGAAGACTACATTCTTGCTTGTTCCTGGAAATAATCGATTCACAGGTGCTGACTTTACAATTCATTGGCATTAAGGACAATTTCTATCTTCATAAACACATTGAATTATTGGAGAACTCATTTAAGGTATTTCAAGGAGATTTTGCTAATTTTAAATGCAGACATCTTTGATGTTTCTAATTTATACTATATTCTGTCAGGAGCTATTTCAGAAGAGCAGGATGTGGCCCTGATGGGGGTCTGGATTATCAGAACATTTAGATTTGTTCAGCTTTCTTGAATCTTCTAGTAATACAATTTCCAACAGGACCACACTAGTGGTTTTGCTTTTGTATGAATCTGATAAGATCAATATTATGAAGGCATACTTTCAGAAAAAAATGGAATATAGATGCTACTTATTATTTGCATTTTACTTGCAAATATGATGTATCAGGAAGTAATATATATATGGTGAAATTAGTTCTTACGTGCTATTTGTCTTTCATTGAGCCCTCCAGTCCAGTCCAGACATGTGGGTTATGCACACCTAGCAGCAGATGGAAACTGAGAAGCATTGGCTTGATCTTTCTGACATCATGGCACAAAAGGGACTATGCAGCCTCAATTTTGCCAGTATTTCTGTAACAAAAGCAAATGTCAAAAGAATATCAAACGCTTCTACAACACCTCCAACTCCTCACATCATACTCACCGCTGACATCTTTGCACTCGTCCGAGCACAACGCACCCAAGCCTATACTGCCCGCATTATGGAACAGTACAGGGATTCCATGACTGCAAGCCTCAAAGGAGCCTTCTTGCACAAAACTGTGCAGGCGAAGGAGACCAGAATCACTTCTAGCAGGTGCAGAGTCAACTACATTGAGTAGCACCCTTCTCCTCCTCAACCGTAGTCTACCCTGAAGGAGAAAAATAAGTCAGATAACTGTCAGACCTGACAATCGCAGTAACCAAACAATATGCCACGCTGAGCCCAAGAATGGAAATCCAAGGGTGGGTCCTGGACTGGACTGAAGGAACTCAAGGAAACAATTTTAGCAGACAACTTATAAACAAACTGAGCACCCTAGGGATGGACCCTAAACTTACTGATTGGGTTAGAAATTGATTAAGTGGGAGGCAACAAAGGGTACAGGTAAACAGAGCTCACTCTGAGGAGAAGGAGGTTACCAGTGGTGTGCCCCAGGGATCTGTCCTTGGTCTGATTCTGTTTAACATCTTTGTTAGTGATATTGCAGAAGGACTTTCGGGTAAGGTTTGCTTGATTGCAGACGATACCAAAGTCTGTAATAGAGTTAGACACACAGGAAGGAGTTGACAACATGAGGAGGGATCTAGCTAAACTTGAAGAATGGTCTAGAATATGGCAGCTGAAATTTAATGCTAAAAAAATGCAGGGTCATGCATTTGGGTTGCAAAAATCCAAAGGAGCTGTACAGTTTAGAGGGGTGAGGTACTCCTTTCCACAAAAGAGTGGAACCTGGACGTAATTGTGTCTGATGATCTTAAAGTAACTAAACAGGTAGAAAAGGTGGCTGTGAAAGCCAGAAGGATGCTTGAGTGTATAGGCAGAGGAATGGCCAGTAGAAAAAAGGAGGTGATAACGCCTCTGTATAAGTCTCTGGTGCGACCTCATTTAGAGTATTGTGTGCAATTCTAGAGACCGCAACTTCAGAAAGATATAGGCAGGTTGGAGTCGATGCAGAGGGTGACTACTAGTGGTCTTCGTTATGAAGATCTTAATATGTATACTTTAAAGGAAATGTAGGATAGGGGCGATATGATAGACATTTAAATATATCCATGGCATAAATGCACAGGAGGGTCTCTTTTAATTGAAGGCAAGCTCTGCTTTGAGGGGACATGGGATGAGAGTGAAAGGGGATAAACTCAAGAGTAATATGTGGAAATATTTATTTATGGAAAGAGTGGTGAATGCGTGGAATAGTCTCCCAGTGGAGGTTGTGGACATGAGGACAGTATCTGAATTCAAAAAAGCATGGGACAAGCACAGAGGATCTCTAAAGGTAAAAAGGGGACTATTGTAGTTGATATGGAAGGGCAGACTAGATACGCCATGTAGTCTTTTCTGCCATTATGTTTCTATGTAAGGACTAATTTCACCTTCCTTATCATCCCTCCAATCTAGTCCAGACACGTGGAATGTAACAAAGCAGTACCACACAATAGGTAGGGGAAGAGAAAGGCAGTATATTAAATTTGAAATAAACATAGTAAATGACGGCATTATGGTCCATCTAGTCTGCCCAGCAGGGTGGCAAGAGTAGGTGCACCTGCCGCTCCGTGCAGGTCACCCCTCCCTATATCTTTGTTTAGGGGTGAACCCACCGCTCTGTGTAGGGCACCCCTGTTTGTTCAGAAATTAGATAGTTAAGTTTATTTTGATTTTATACTGTTGCTATAGAGGGATCCACTGTGTCTGTCCCATGCCATTTTAAATTCTGTCACTGTATTTGCTCCCACCACTTCCATCAGGAGGGCATTCCAAGCATCCACCAACCTTTCAGTGAAAAAGTACTTCATGACATTGCTTTTCAATTTACTCCCTTACAGCCAGGGGCGGCTCAAGGCAATCTGCTGCCTGAGGCGAAGAATGAGGTGCCCCCCCCCCTTGAGGTGGCGGGGCTTTTTCAGAACTCCAATCAGGGATTGAACCGAACCAAAAAGCCAATTAGATTATATGGAGGGAATGCAAGATGTTTGCACACAGGGCCGTACCAAGCTGCAGTCGCGCTCTGTTTTTTTCATGGTGGCACTGGCAACAGGGAAAGAGCAGGCAGCGCTGGATGGAGGTATGGGGAGGAGGAGGGGGGGGCATGCGCCCAATCTGAAAGGCGCTGGCACTTTAAGCAGATCTGTCCCTCCCTGCTCTGACATCGCATCAGAGGAGGGAGGGACCAGACCTGCTAAAAGTGCTGCAAAAAGGCTTGGGGGGCATATTTCGGCTGCCTGCTATTGTCCTACCAGCAGCAGCAGGGCAACAGCAGACAGCCGAAATGCGCCCCCCCCCCCCTCCCAAGCCTTTGCGCCCTGTGCGACTGCACCGTTTCCACAGGCTAGGTACGGTCCTGTTTGCACACTAAGGAGCTAAAAGAGAGCAAGAATCAACAGCACAGTTTATAAAACTAAACTATAACTCATTTTTATTTTGTTGTTATAAACTGTGTTATGGTTCTTGCGTTTTCTTTTTCAACATATATTTTGCATCCACAGTGGGTGCAGAGCAGAACCAGGATATTCACCCACAGAACTTAATATTTAAAAAAATAAAATAATAAAAAAAAATCTGATTCTGATCATCTCACTAACAATAACAACCACTATTCTCCAGTACCAGGCATATTGTGAACTAATACTGTACTGTACTGTGAACTAATACAAAACCCTACAACAAAGAGCAGACCTACCATACCATACTATATCAGCACAAACTTCCAAAACTCACATAAGGAGCCCATCCAAAAAAAGTGTCACTGTAAATACTACAGTGGGCCCTGGAACATCCATACACCTATCTGAAAAGCTGAACAAGTCAAATTACTACAGTACAGTATAGATCTTTATGTACAAACTCCATGTTATCAGGACACCTGGCCTCAGTCACACACTCACAACATCGACCCTCACCAAGTACAGAATAAGTAACCATAATCTAAAGTAAAAATAAAAATATGTAGATAAAATTTAAACTGAAACCCCAAGAAGCCAGAGTCCACATGCAGTGCAATATCAGATAAATAAGAGATGCAGTTCCCCAATACTGTATAACATATAAAAATAGCACAAAGTCCAATCACTAAAATTAAATAAAATTGTTTTTTCTACCTTTGTTGTCTGACCATTTTATTCTCTGATCATGCTGGTCCTGATCGGAGGCTTCTGCTTTCCTGTCTTCTCTTAGCTCTCTTTCTGTGGTCTATGGTCCATCTGCCATTTCTTATCTCTTCTTTTGTTTTCTTCACTTCTTTCCATCAGCCTATTTCCAGTCCCCGTAACCCTTTCCAGTCCTCCCTCCCTCCCGGTACCTTCCAATGTCAACTTGCATTCCCATGACTGCCACTAGTGTCCATTCCCTTCCAGTCCTCCTGCTTCCCCACTGTCCAGCTCCTTCTAGTCCAAATACCATAGCAGCCCCTCTCAGCATCCACTTCCTTCCAGTCCCATTCTCCCATCCCCTCGATCAGCCCATTTGTAGCCCTAGCCCCCAGTTTTCTTCCAAGGCCAGCAGCTCTATCCTCCCCTCCCCACCATCAGTCCATTTCCAGTTGAAGCCCCCCAATCAGCTCATTTCCAGTGCTAGTCCCCCCTCAACCCCATTACCAGTGCTAGCCTCCCCTAATCAGCCCATTACCAGTTCTACCCCCCATCAGCCCATTACCAGTCCTAGCCTCCACTAATCAGCCCATTTCCAGTCCTAGCCTCCCCGATCAGCTCATTTCCAATGCTAGTCCCCCTCAGTCCATTACCCGTCCTATCCCCCTCAGTCCATTACCAGCCCTACCCCCCCCATCAGCCCATTACCAGTCCTAGCCTCCCCTAATCAGCTCATTTCCAGTGCTAGTACCCCCTCAGCCCATTGCTAGTGCTAGCCTCCCCTAATCAGCCCATTACTAGTCCTACCCCTCCATCAGTCCATTACCAGCCCTAGCCTCCTCTAATCAGCTCATTTCCAGTCCTAACCTCCCCGATCAGCTCATTTCCAATTTATTTTATTTATTTATTTAACGTCTCTTCTATACCACTCTATTCAAATCAGTGCGGTGTACATTCAACAGAACCTTATACAAAGCAGTTGTGCTGCATTGTATTTACAATAAACAGGGACTAAAAACTGGGGCGTAACTGGGGTAACTTTCTACAATTTATTTACATTAATGACTATACTTTACAACTGTAGTCTACTCAGGAATGGACAGATGGGGCTGGCTGCCCCTTTGCCTTGTTGGGTGTGTTGCTAGGAGGGTTGAGGTGACTGGTGAGAGTGTTTGCAGTCTGGTTTTTGCCGCTGGATTCTGGGTAGTGTTGTAAGAACAAGTGATGTTTCAGTGCCTTCCTGAATTGAGTCAGGTTAGTGATGACTCGCATGGCTGTGGGGAGGGCATTCCAAACTCTAGGAGCATAGATCATGAAGGCCCTGTTAGATGTTGCCTGTCTGCATTTCGTTGTTTCTTTTGGGATTATCAGGGTGTTCACCGTTGTGGATGTTCTGAGTCTGTTAGGGGGTGTAAGGTGTATTAACTCAGTGATGGATGTGGGAGGTTGATTGTTTAAGGCCTTGAATGTCATTACTAGGATCTTGTAATGAAGTCTGGCATGTATAGGTAACCAGTGGAGTTTCTTCAGGATTGGTGTAATGTGGTCTGTCCTTGATACTCCGTATAGAACCCTTGCGGCTGAATTCATTGCAAGCTGGAGTGGGTTTAGCGTTGCCTTCAGGAGTCCATATAGGATTGCGTTAGTGTAATCGAAGTGTGGGATTACTAGAGCTTGATAGATTGTTCGAAAGTCAGTGGGGTCAAGTAATGGTCGTAGATGCCGTAGAGTCCATATTTTATGGTATACTGTGTTTCTTATGTGAGTTTTCATGTCCAGCCATTGGTCCAAAGTGATACCTAGGTATCGGATTGTAGATTTGGCTATTAGCTCTGCGTTCTTCACTTTTAGTGAGGGTGGGGGGGGGGGGTGAAATCTTGGTAACGCGTAATGAAGAGGATGTCTGTCTTGCTATGGTTGATTCTGAGGTTTTGCGTATGGAGCCAGTCCGCAACTGCATCGGAACAGCTTGTTAGTGGGGAGAAGTCTGGCTGGTCTGTTGCAAACGGCATGTATAGTAGAACATCGTCTGCATATGCTAGGCAGGCGATGAATGATCGGATCAGTGCGTAGATGGGCTGCATGTATATGTTAAACATTAATGCCGATAATCAGGACCCCTGTGGCACGCCTTGTTTTTGTAGAAACGGTTCCGAGGTTGTGGTGCCGGTCCTCACATGTTGCTATCTGAAGGACAGGTAGGATTTGCACCAGCTTAGGGCTGTGCCCTGTATTCCCTTTTCATCGAGACGCTCCATGAGTATCTCATGGCTCACGGAGTCAAAAGCTGCCGTGATATCCATGAAGATAAGGGCAAATCCTTGTCGAATGTTTTCGATTCCTGAGATTATGGTATTAAAGAGGGTGATGAGGAGGGTTTCAACGCCGTGTGCTTCCCTGAAATCGTGCTGGGCTGGGTCCAGAGGGCTTCAGTTTCGATGTGCTGTTGGATTTGGCGTTGGACTACCTTTTCGATTATTTTGGCGAGCAGTGGGATGCTTGAGATCGGTCTGTAGGATTCAACTTTTAGTAGGTCCAGTTTGTTGCTTTTCAGCAGCGACCTGATGGAGGTGTGCTTCAACCTTTGTGGAAAGGATCCCGTTGAGAAGGATTGATCCAAGATTTTGTTTAGGAACTGGCTTAGGTCGCAATGGAGTTCTCTTATCCAGAACGCTGGACCGGGGTCATTGGGTGCAGTGGTGGTGTTGATGGAGGCGATGGTGTTCTCAATCTCTCTGTTTGATGTGGTGGTGAATTTGGTCAGTAGTGATGGGTGCGGTGGCTTGTGTACTGGGGTGTGTCCTGTGGGGTTTGTGCTCTTGTCTGTCTGGAGCATTTTTGATTGTAGGTAGTCTGCATAAGCCTGCGGTTGCGGCATGTATGGTTGGTCTGGTGCTGGTTCCCTTGTTAATGTCTTTACTATATTGAAGAGGTTGTGTGGCTTACTTATTGAGCGCTTCAGGAGGTCTGCATGGAATTGCTTTCTTCTCTCCATTATCTCTTCACGATGCTTTTTTTAGGTGGAAGCTATATGCACTGTGTGCTTCGGTGGAGCGTGATCGGCGCCATCGTCTCTCAAGCTTGCGCAGGTGCAGGAGTGATGATCGCAGTTCATTGGAGTACCATGCTGCGTGCTCTCGTCTCCTTGGTTTTTTGTTCGTGGCTGGGAGATGGAGTTGAGGTTGTTGTCCCAGCTGGATATCATTTCGTCTAGGCCAGGGGCTGTGTTGTTGAGGGGTGGAAGGACTTTCTCCAGTATTTCTTCTTTGACGAAGGGTCAAAAACGTCTCGCTGGTGTTTTGGGAAAGGCAGTAGCTCTGTTGATGTTCTGATCGTGATGGTGGGTGGGTATTTGGAATCTAATCAAGCTGTGGTCGGACCAGGGTACTGGTGTTATTGATAGCGCGAGGTCATGAGTCACTTCCACAGTTGTTTGTGGGGCAAAGATCAGATCCAAATTGTTTCCTCTCACGTGTGTGGGTGCGTTGATTAGCTGTTTGTATCCCAGCTCATCAAGTGCTTCAAGGAAGGCTGTGGCTTGGGAATCTTGTAGAGTGGGTAGGTTGAAATCGCCTAGCAGCCAGTTTGGGGATCGTAGATTATTTGTGCTGCAGGCGAGGTCAATTATTGTTGAGAGGTCATCCGGTGATGATGCTGGTGCTCTGTAGAGTAGATTGATTGTGCAATGATTGTTCGCTATGGTGATTGTGTTCAAGTGGGTTGTGCTGGTGGCATTGATCAGTTGAAAATGTAGTTCGGTTTTTGCAAGGATGAGTGCTCCCCCCCCTCTCTGGTTGGCTCTGTGGCAGGTGTGGAGTGAGAAATTGTTGGGTAATATCTGGTTGAGAAGGACGTTGTCACAGTCGGATAGCCATGTCTCTGTGATCATTAGGATGTCCAAGTCATGGAGGGTTATCAGATCAGTGACCACTGGCCATTTTGTGCGGATTGATCAGGCATTGATGAGAGCACACTTCAGCAAACGCTGATGCTGGTGTTTCTCGATGTGGGTCTTTTTGGTGTGTTGTAGTGGGATGTGCAATAAGTGGGGGTGGAGTTTGTGATTGGCTTCTGTTGAGGAGTGGTGAGGATTTTCTGTGCTAGCCCCCCATCTGTCCATTACCAGTCCTACCCCCCCCCCATCAGCCCATTACCAGTCCTAGCCTTCCCTAATCAGCTCATTTCCATAGCTAGTCCCCTCTTAGCCCATTATCAGTGCTAGCCCCCCTAATCAGCCCATTACCAGTCCCAACCCCCCTTGATCAGTCCATTCCCAGTCCTATCCTACCTTAATCAACCCATTACCAGTCCTAGCCCCCCCCCCCCCGATCTGCCCATTACCAGTGCTAGCCCCCCCATCACCCATTATAATCCTAACCCGCACTGTCTCTCCCCTCTGTCCAGCATTCATCCCCTGTCTGTCCAGTATGTCCCCCTGTGTCTCCCCTTTGTACGGCATTTGCCCCCGTCTCTCCCCTTTGTCTAGTACTTGTCCCCTTGGCTTGGATGCCACCAGGTATGCAAAACATCCTCATTGGTGCTTTTGAGAAAGTTGTTACTGCTAGAGTACAAGAACTATATTCTAACAACATCATACATTTCACAACTTAACTTCAGTGCAAAAACAGGCCCTTAACAATTTGAGAGAGAACTCTTCTATCATAATAAAACCAGCAGATAAAGGAGGAGCTTTGGTTATACAGGACAGACAATCTTATGTTGCAGAGGTACTTAGACAACGTAATGATAAAAGTTTTTATGAGAAGGTTTACGATGACCCTACCTCTAGACTAAAACAAAAGGCCAACACTATTGTATATATAGGACAGCAAGCGGGTTATCTAACCACAAAAGAAATAAAATTCCTTATGGTACAACACCCTGTTACACCCACCATCTATATGTTACCCAAGATTCACAAATCTCTTGTGAACCCACCAGGGCAACCTATAGTCTCTGCTATAGGTTCACTACTAGAACCCTTCTCTAAATTTCTGGATGTGTTTTTAAGACCTTTTATTCCCAAAGTTCCATCTTATGTACGGGATTCTATGCAAATTATTAATATTTTAAGGGATTTTAAAGGTGACCAGCTTTTAAGGGATTTTAAAGCATGACCAGCTTATTTTAGTTACTTTGGATATAACCTCTTTATATACGAATATTCCACAGAAAGCGGCACTTGATATTATAGAGGACACTCTATTCTGCAGAGATCGCCCTGTTCCTTCTTTCTATCACAGATGGCGGTTTTAACAATGACCGAGAATTATTTCTGTTTTAAAGGAGTGTTTTACAGACAGATAAAAGGAGTGGCTATGGGCTCATCAATGGCTCCAGATGTAGCTAACTTATATGTTGCCCATTTTGAACAACGATATTTGTCAGGCAACCATCCTTTTATAGCACAAATTCTTTTATGGAAGAGATATATAGATGACATTCTAGTAATATGGGATGGTACGGAGGAAGTTTTGATGGAATTTTTCAGATGGCTTAACACCCTAGACGACAACTTGCGGTTTGAAGGGACTTATAGTACTGACTCTATACCATATTTGGATATTCTTATAAAAAAGAGTGACACTGGTTTCATCACAGACCTTTTCAGGAAACCAACAGACAGGAATAACCTGCTTTGATTTGATAGTTTCCACAACAATTCTTTGAAAAGGAACTTACCATTTAGTTCCTGAGACTTTTCCGTCTCTGTACGACTGTATATGGTTTTGAACGAAATGCAAGAACCATGACTGATCGTTTCAAAGCAAGAGGCTATCCATCTGATTGCATTGACAAGGCGTATATGAGAGCCAAAACCACAGACAGAAACTCCCTATTGGAATCTAAAAAATCTACTACTGATAATTGTTTGGTTTGTGCCCCTACCTTTTCTCACTTATCAAAAGATATTGTTAAGATTTTAAGATAAGAGTGGCATCTCCTTTCCTCTCTTCCTGTTTTTTTTCAATCTAAGCAACTCACTGTTGTTTATAAACGTAACCAAAACTTAGCCAATGTTTTGGTACCCTCAGCTCTATCCATACCTAGAGTTGTTCCAAAAGCAAAAGGGCATTTCAGGTGTGGCAGATGCTCGGTGTGTCCTAATTCACTAGTTACAAAAAAGTTTTTTTCGCATTCAGGTAAAAAGTTTTTTCTTAATCACTTTTCTAATTGTGAGACACCGAATGTGGTTTACATTATACAATGTCCTTGTAATATGTTATATATAGGAAAAACAAAACGCCCAATTAAAAAACGCATTATTGAGCACAAGAGCTGCCTGCTACAACATATACCAGACAAGCCCTTGGTTTCTCATTGGGACGCAGAAAAACCATTTGATATCTGTTTTGAAGTTCCTGGCCATAAAGGTTGTAGAGCCTCATTGGCGGGGTAGCGACTTAAAGTCCTCTTGAGATTAGAACAAAGGTTTATATATGAGATGAACACTATCGCTCCGTGTGGTTTGAACCAGGACATCAATTTATCAGTCTTTTTTTAATCATGAGTCCATGCCGCTCCTTTTTCTATTTTTCTTTTTTCATATTGCTTTTTACCTTCTGCTTTTACATTTTGGCTTTAGACCTGTTTTTCAGGGTTTGGTGTTTTACTTGTTTGTTTTTAATTATTCCTTTTTATTCTTTTTAGCCTTTTATTAACTTTTTATTAGTAATGATTTTTTACTTACCTTATTATGAGTGTATCTTTATTTATATTTTTATACCCCTTTCCCCTTCTTTCTCCTATCCCACCTTTCCCTTCCCTCCTCTCCTCCTTCTTTCCCCTCCCACTCTCCCCCTTTTTTCCCCTTCCCCCTTCCCTTCCTTCCCCCTCCCCTCCATTTTCCCCTTTCCCCATCCCCCTCTTCCTTCCCCCCTCTTTCCCCCACCCCTCCTCCCCTTTCTCTCCCCGTACCTTCCTTTCGCACCCCTCGGTGAGATAGTTTCTGCACAGTCAATGTTTTATTTTTATGTTGAGGAGTTCTTTTTATAATATGAGTTTTTAATATTTTATCATATGTTCCTACTACTTTATTCTTTTATCATTTATCATCATTTATTGTTGTAGAGTTGATTCACTGTTTGTCTGTTGGTGTTTTATTTATACAATATATGATAGTGATTTTTTAAATATGATTTTTTATTTTATTTGAGGTGTATTCCTCGGAAGAAGGCATCAGTTGAAATGCGTTGGGTTTTGAATAAAGTTGTTTTCATCCACTACTGTCTTGGTACACCCGTTTTTGTTGTTTCTCCCTCCATTCCATGCTATGCGGCACACCAGAAACTTAGACCTAAGCACAGCAATTTTTTTTTTGAGCACCACCACCAGGGATTCAAAGTCCAAATAACACCTAAGTTGCTGCCCAAGAGTACCACTAGCTGCAAGCGCATACTCTAATGGATGGGAGTGCTTTGGGAGAAATTTAAATCTTGACCGTTTCATTTTATTTTATTTTTTTAACGATTCGCTCCTGATAGACTTCCGGTGGCATGGTGGACTAGGAAGGACGCTTCCTTCTTAGCTCCGGAGCCTACTACCCTCCCCCTCCTCACTTAACTTGTTAATCGCTTCCCCCCTGCGTTGCTCGAGTTGGGGGAGACAATTTCTTCTTGGAGGGGGATAGTTTAACGCTCCACTCTGGTCGTGTGGACCCCATGGCAACGAAAACCGCTCGGCGGGAGAGACCCTGAGGTGGCGAGGCAAAAATGGCGGAAGGTGAGATGCTGGACCAGACTCCCACTACCTCGAGCTTGACGGTGGAAGAGGTCTCCAAGGTGGTAGTGGCGGCGCTTGAAGACCGCCTGGGGGGCCTGACGACTCAGATGAGCGTGGTGGCACAAGCGGTCTCTGAATTTACTGGGCGCGTGGAGCAGGTGGAGCAGCGAATTAGTGACCTGGAGGACACGCGGGAGCGCGATGCAGCCTGGATTCAGAAGTTGGAAGAGGCCCTGCTGAAGCACGCGGAGAAACTAGAGCACCTAGAGAATCGGAGTTGGCGTAACAACTTACGATTTATTGGTATTGCAGAATCGGTGCCGGATAAAGATCTACTAAAACTAGAAAAACCCTCTATGATGGTAAATCTCTAAGAGACAAGTTATAAACCAATCATAAAATTAAACCCTCTATTTATTCTTTTGTCGAAGTCCACCGAGGGAGGGTTAGGACGGTTAGCCAAACCCCCACCAGACTGTGAACTGCTTTTATTCTTATTAAGTCACCCTTGTGAATTTCAAAAGATCAAACACTTATCTTCATCTCCAAAACAGCAGCGATTCCTTTCATGTTGCAAATGACAAGATATTCAGTACACGACGTGCACGTTTCGGGTATCCGCCCTGTGTCAAGTGTATTCGTCATATAATAATGCAACTGACTGCTATCTTTTTCTGCCTGCTTGATAAAACGCCACCTTCCACATGGCTAATTCCGGGCATTATATGTGAACGGCTTTTACCTCAGCGGCATTTAAACGGGAACACCAATAGAAAGAGGAAAAAACCTCACTACTAGAGGTGTCCACTTTTCCATAGGTAGAAAGACTCGCCAATCAGATTTCTCCACATCACAAGATGGTAATCCATTCAATGTCTCGATTAAGCCCAAAAGGCTGTATAGTATGTAGCAAAAAGATCCAGCGTTGTTCTAAATATTGCAACTTTTGCTCGCGGTCACCCCCTTATTTTAGAAAGAACCATTCAAGAGGAAGAGGTATTGAAGAAGGAATTAGAAGAACAGCTTGTTCCTTTAAAGCTATCTCTGGGAGAACTTCCCTTCAAATCTAAAATGGAGGAAATTGATAGACAAATTAAAGGATTTTCGGATTATCTGAAATCATTGAAAGTAAAAAAGTTTTCTCGAGATAAGGGTGATTATGACATAGAACATGTCTACTACTGGATGTATGAGAAAGATACATCTACGTTGAAATCGGTCACTTTTGAAGCTTCATCAGAAGATACAGATGACAGTTCCTCCTCAAATACCCGTGGCCAATCGTCCAGTAGACGAGGCACTACTTCCTATAGAACTAGACGCAATTCCCAGGATTTTCGGAGAGGTCGAGGCCGTCGAGCTCTAGACCCCTACCAAGAATTCGAATGGGAGCCCCCTCAAACTCGCTCCCGCTCCCGGCAAGAACAACCTCCTCCTTAGTAATTAATTTGTCAGAACGGCGGTTTAGTCCATCTCAAGAACGAGTTTTGAATTATGGGTTATCGTTTGTGCCCACTTCTCGTTATGATCCATTCAAGATGCGAGTTAGTCTCCATCGATTTTTTCGGAAATTGCGGATTCGGGCGTTTTTTCAGGGCAAACAGCTGACAGATGATGGATCTATAGTGTCCCCCCCTTCACGTTGGTTACCTCCGGAGGCAGGTCGGGATTCAACAATTTTTACCTATCAAGAGTTGGTTCTGCGAGATTTAGCCCGATTGGAGAACACTTCTAAGAAGTGGAGGTCCAATTTCACTAAGGAAGATTGGAATTCGTTGAAGGACTTAACTTCTGATTCTTCTCTTGTGTTTCGCCGAGCGGATAAGGGGGGAGCACTTGTAGTGATGGATTCTCAAGCATATTGTCAACAATTACAAACGCATATTCAAGATCCTCTAGTTCATGTGATTCTGCTATGTTGGTGGGAATCCTACCCTATTCAGAAAATAGTTTTGAAGTAGCTAAAATTCTACGCTCCCATTGGCGAATATTATCACTACATGAATGTTTTCAACGACCTTTAAGGGTGGCATTCACCCGAGGTTCTAATTTGAGTAACCATTTAGTGAAGACAGCATTACCTACAGATAGACCTATTCCATCGGGATATGATGGGGGTCATAGCCCCTGTACCACTTGTAAATATTGTGAACGGACCTTTGCGGGACGTACATGGCAACATCCTACTACTGGCCGGGAATACATAAGGCAATGGAAGACTACGTGTCGGACCTCTTATGTAGTATATATGTTGATCTGTCCCTGTGGATTGTTGTATGTGGGACGTACTACTAGGTCCTTAAAGCAACGATTGGCTGAACATGCATCACGTTTACACAATAAGGTTTTGACAGCTCCCCTTGTCGAACATTGTATAGCACAGTCTCATTCGTTTGAGGAGTTGCGTTGGACAGTAATAGACCATGTCCCCTTGGATCCCCGCGGGGGTGACCGCGAGCAAAAGTTGCAATATTTAGAACAACGCTGGATCTTTTTGCTACATACTATACAGCCTTTTGGGCTTAATCGAGACATTGATTGGATTACCATCTTGTGATGTGGAGAAATCTGATTGGCGAGTCTTTCTACCTATGGAAAAGTGGACACCTCTAGTAGTGAGGTTTTTTCCTCTTTCTATTGGTGTTCCCCTGTTTAAATGCCGCTGAGGTAAAAGCCGTTCACATATAATGCCCGGAATTAGCCATGTGGAAGGTGGCGTTTTATCAAGCAGGCAGAAAAAGATAGCAGTCAGTTGCATTATTATATGACGAATACACTTGACACAGGGCGGATACCCGAAACGTGCACGTCGTGTACTGAATATCTTGTCATTTGCAACATGAAAGGAATCGCTGCTGTTTTGGAGATGAAGATAAGTGTTTGATCTTTTGAAATTCACAAGGGTGACTTAATAAGAATAAAAGCAGTTCACAGTCTGGTGGGGGTTTGGCTAACCGTCCTAACCCTCCCTCGGTGGACTTCGACAAAAGAATAAATAGAGGGTTTAATTTTATGATTGGTTTATAACTTGTCGGATAAAGATCTACGGCAGTATCTCGAGCGGTGGCTGCCCGCCAACTTGCCGCTGGTGGAGGGGCTCAGTGAGATCATCATTGAGAGAGCGCACCGGCTGGGCCCCTACCGAGCTGGTGAAAATCGGCCCCAAACAGTCATCACCCGCTTTCTTAATGAGGCCCAGAAGGAGGGCGTTTTGAGGGCGGCACGGCAATCCCGGCGCACTGGAGCCCCCTCCTGTAACGTCTTGATTTTTCAGGATTATTCTGCTGGGGTCTCGATGCGACGAAGGGCCTATATGGAGGTGTGTGGCCGGCTGGTGGAGCGGGGTCTCCAATTCACTTTGGCCTATCCTGCCTCGCTCAGGGTGGACTGTGCTGGAGGACGTCGCGTGTTCTCAACGTCGGAGGAGGCGATAGCATACTGTGACAAATGCGGGTGACTGTGAGGCCCTCAGATTACCGGGACAGAAGTGTTCTCCAGGAGCCCTTGGGCTCTAAGGACATGAGCGGTGTGGGGGGGGGGGGAGTGTTCACATGCTACCTGTTAAAGTGGCTGCTGTTTCATGTTTATTTTTGATTGTTAATGTTTAATTTAGACTGTTAATGCTGTGTCTGTTCCACCAGCAGCCAAGGTGGGTGATATAATGGCCCTTGCTCCAGCCTGCAGTACTATGATTTGGGGGGGGGGGGCTTTGGAGTGGGAGGGCCTGTCTCGTGGGTGCGGCGCTGGCTGCCGTCGGTTTGCACAGGGGCCCAGGCGGTCTGCTTATATGACTGGGGGTGCCCATGCTCTTTGTCTGACCGGGGGGGGGGGGGCCCTGCCATCACTTAACTAGCAAGAGACGTGGGGTGTTGGTTCACTGAAGCTGTATACGGGGTGGGTGGCGGGACTGGGGAGCTCCTTTTTCTATGTTAGCCCATGTCCCTCAATGTTTCATTCCCTCCGGGCTTGGGGGAGGTATCTATTGTGTTTGTGGAGTGGGAATGGGGTTGTTGCTATTGTTGCTAGCGGTGCGGGGAGGGGAGGGGTTGATAGGGCAGGGAGGGGTTGGGACCTAAGATGCAAAATCTCTGGAAGTGGCCGGGGGGGGGGGGGGTCTGGGGTTGGTGTCTGTGTGCGAGATGGATTGGGGGGTAACGGGGGCTCTGCATGTCTCGGAAGTCTCGGAACTGGTGGAGGGCCCTGGGGAATTGGGGTGCAAGATGGAAAGTGGAGGAGGAGGTGTGAAGTTGTAGGGGGGATGGGGGGGGAGTTGAGTTTGTGCTTGTAACCGGGGGGAGGAGGGGTACTCTGGATGTGCAGGTTAGGGGAATAGAGGGGGGTAGGTATGTGACTGTTTGTTTGGTTCCGCTAGGGTTAGTGTGCATGTGTGAATGTATCCATGAGGGTGTGTTGGTGATCTGGGGTACACTTGTGTTGGGGGGGACCCTAGGCTGGGGGGGTTCTCGCCAAGGTATGGGGCTGATTGGTAGTATTTGGAGATTCCTGTGTGGGAGGAGCCATGGGTAGTGGCACTAAGATAGCCTCTTGGAACGTGTGTGGCATGGGCTCCCCGATAAAGAGATATAAAGTCCTCCAGCAACTAAACCGTAAACGGATTGGGATTATAATGTTGCAGGAGACACATCAGTCCGTGGCTGAACATGCGAAATTGTGTAGAGGCAACATTGTTAAGGTCTATGAGGCTCCGGCAGTGGGGAAGTAGCGGGGTGGGGGGGGGGGGTGTTCATCTTAATTGCTAAGCATGTAGCCTGGGTGGAGGAGAAAGTTGACATTGATTCAGATGGCCGCTATGTTATGGTGTGGGGGCTGCTTGATGGTGTTAAAGTTGCCTTGTGCTCGGTGTATGCTCCCAATGTCTATGAAGCTCGGTTTTATCAGGCTCTTACTCGTCTGTTGGAGGCTACTGACGGATATCAGGTGATTCTGGGAGGTGATTTTAATGCAGTCTTGGATGAGAATATGGATCGATCTGGACCGCTTGGGGGGAGAGATCGGAGGAGTACACGGCGGGTGTGGGGGTTGTGTGAGGCGAACCAGTTGTTGGATATTTGGAGAGTTTTACACCCTGGGGACCGGGAGTATACCCATATGTCTAGGGCCCATAGGACGTGGTCCCGCATCGATTATTTCCTGATTTCGGAATCCTTGTTTAGCTGGGTGTTGAAAGCGGAGATTGGCCTATCTGTTATCTCTGATCATGCGATGATAATTACGGAGCTGCGTAATCGAGCACCCGACAGAACCAGGATTTGGCGTTATCTGCTGTAGCTTACTGGGGATGGTCAGTTTGACAGGTTTCTTAGGGACAAATGGAGGGAGCATGTGGCCTTTAATGACCAACCAGGGATCTCTCCGGCTCTCTTTTGGGAGGCCGGGAAGGCGGTCCTCCGAGGGGAGATCATTAGTTATTATAGTTTGAAGCAGAAGCGGAGGAACCAGCGAATTCTTTTTCTGGAGCGTGAACTGGGTAAAGCGCGGAGGCAGGTGGCGGTGCACAGGCGTAAGTTGCGGGAAAATGAGGCACAAGGAGAGCAAAGCTGCTGCAGACAAATGTTAGGTGCACAACGAGCAGAAGCAGAAGATGACCACAGTGGCTTCAAAAGTTGCTTTATTAAAAGTCCCCAACGCGTTTCGGCTAACGCCTTCCTCAGGGGGAAGGGTACTTATAAAAAGGAGAACACATATATTAAAAACAATTATATTAAAATAATGATATTCAAATCAACATGTATTAGAGAAATTACTAAAAAAGGTTACCCGGGCATAAATTGGATAAATACATAATAATACATTGTAAAATTAAATTTAAAAACAAACACATAAATCTATACATATGCATATGGTACTTAAAAAACTTAAATATGAAAATCATAATAAATTAATTAAGACCAAAAAATGCAAATCAATAAAGGCAAATCATTGGAACCAATAATGAAAAACAGGATTGAGAAAAACTCATTATAAAAACTCATTATAAAACACCACAAAGACAGGACGCAGGGCAGAAGTGAACTGATCCAAGTACAAACATAGCAGTCATATGTGCGCTACTCACTAAACTGTGCACCGAAGTGCCGTTTATAGCGTAGAGACACTTTAGTCTTTAAGAAGCACGGCCCTTTGAAGTATTTGTACAAACAATTTTTTTTAAAGCACCATTACTTTCTAACTTACATGAAATTTGTTCTCTTCCATCTCTGTAGTGGCAAGATAATTACGCCATTGAAGACTAAAGTGTCTCTACGCTATAAACGGCACTTCAGTGCACAGTTTAGTGAGTAGCGCACATATGACTGCTATGTTTGTACTTGGATCAGTTCACTTCTGCCCTGCGTCCTGTCTTTCATTATTGGTTCCAATGATTTGCCTTTATTGATTTGCATTTTTTGGTCTTAATTAATTTATTATGATTTTCATATTTAAGTACCCCTCCCCCTGAGGAAGGCGTCAGCCGAAACGCGTTGGGGACTTTTAATAAAGCAACTTTTGAAGCCACTGTGGTCATCTTCTGCTTCTGTAAGTTGCGGGAAGTCCAGATGGAGCTGGATATGCTCCTTCACCAGCGTGCCCAGAGGTCCCTGCTGTATTACAGATATCAATTATACCAGCATGGGAATCGGGCGGGGAAGTTGATGTCGTCTCTAGTGCGGCCGGTGGGGGGGCCACGCCATATTGGGGCTATAAGGCATCCAGATGGGTCCATTCACAGGGATGCGGCGGAGATTGAAAGGGTTTTCTCTGATTATTTTCAACAGCTCTATGCAGGGGAGGGGGATAGAGAAGTGGAGAGTAAGGAATTTTTGGCGGTATGTGCTTTACCGCACCTGCGCGCAGAGCAAGTGCAGGCCTTGAATCAGCCTATATCCTTATGTGAGGTGCATGATGGGATTCGGCATTTGAAAAGCAGGCGAGCGCCTGGAATGGATGGCCTACGAGGGGAGTTTTGCAAGATACTGGGAGATGTTGTAGTGGCCCCGCTTGCAGGATACTTTGAGGATTTGGTTCAGCGGGGTGGCTTCCCATATGAGGTGAATAAAGCATTGGTCACTATACTGCCAAAGCCGGGGAGGGGACCCGCTTCTACCTGGCTCGTATAGGCCTATATCCCTTCTTAATGTCGATATTAAGATTTTGGCCAAAATTATGGCGGACAGGTTGGCGGGGTTTCTGCCGGCCCTGATCCATGGGGATCAGGTGGGCTTTGTGCGGGGGCGACATGCGGCTTATAGTCTGCAACGACTTTTGCTTTCGGTCTGTGTTGGGCGGGCGGCTCAGCTGGGGTCTATGCTTATCAGTTTTGACGCTGAAAAAGCATTTGATCGGGTCAATTGGGGATTTATGTACCAGGTTCTGGAGGCAATGGGGTTCACAGGCCTTTTTGTGGATGTGGTGCGGCTTCTTTACGCAGACCCGAAAGGGGCTATTATGGTGAATGGGAATCTGTCTTCGGAATTTTCTATTCAAAAAGGGACACGTCAGGGCTGTCCTCTCTCTCCGCTTTTGTTTGTTTTGACATTGGAGCCTCTGCTGATTAGGATTCGGGCCCATTCTCACCTTCGGGGCATTACTATGGGGCGGTCGGAATTCCGTGTGGCGGCTTTCGCAGATGATTTGCTTGTGCACTTAGTGGACCCTCAGGAGAGGTTGCCACCTCTGTTACGTCTTTTTCGCGAGTATGGGGTGCCCTCAGGGTTCCGATTGAATCTGGATAAATCCGAGGCGATGTTATTGGGCCCCGATGCACAGCAGGGGTGGGTGGGTGATTTTCCCTTGAAATGGGCGCGGGGGCAATTCAAATATTTGGGGGTTTATGTGCTGGGAGAGCTGGGAGATCTTTACAGGTTGAATGTTACCAAGCTCTTAGATGCCTTGACGGTTAAGGTGGATAAGTGGAGGGATCTACCTCTCTCTTTAGGTGGGCGCATTGCATTGTTTAAGATGACGATGTTCCCTCAGATTTTGTATTTACTGCAGACGCTCCCGTTGTTGATAAAGCGTTCAGATTTGCGAAAGATGGACAGATTGCTCAATCGCTTTTTATGGCAGGGACGGCGGCCAAGAGTGCGCCTGGAGGTGCTGGGGCAGCCCTGGGCCTCCGGAGGCATGGGACTCCCCGATATTCGGAAATATAATATAGCCTGTTTGTTACGGTATGTACGGGATTGGCTTTGGGATCTGGAGGAATACACTCCATTGGGGATGTTACGGGAGGCGGTGAAGCCTCTTCATTTGCGATATCTCTTACATGTGAGGGCGGTAAGGGGGCCGGAACGCGATCTTCGTGTTATTGTTTTGGATCCCATCCGGAGGGCGTGGAAGTATTTTTGTGACAGCCAAAAGTTGACCATTCATCACTCTCCTTATCTCCCGATTCGGGGTAATGGTGAGTTCTTACCAGGGCTTGAGGGCAGCTTGTTTGCGCGGTGGACGCGCTTGGGGATAGTGAATCTGGAGCACGTCGTAACCCCGGAGGGGGGCAATGGCGGAGTTCTCCCTGCTACGTCAGCAGTATTCTCTAGGGGGACGAGATGTTTTTCTCTATGCCCAGGTTCGCAGTTACATTCGTACCGTACCTACGGAGGCGTTATGGGGGGAAGTCAGTTCTGGTATAGAGGTGGCCTTATTGGGGGGGGGGAACAGGGGGCGCAGGTAGCATGGTTGCATAAGATGCTATGGGATTCGGTGCCGCCGGTTGCTCTGGATGACCTTGCTGCGGCTTGGGCTCAGGACTTAGGGGTGGTGGTGACGAGTGGAGAGGTGTTATGTGGTCTGGCTGCTATTCCGAAACTTAGTGTGTTGGTGACATTTCGAGACTTGCAATACAAATTGTTGCGTCGCCTCTATTTTGCTCCCCTTCGGGCGTGGAGGGCTGGGATTGCGCCTTCCCACTGTTGCCCTCGCTGTGGCGAAGGTAGGGCCATGCTGGGTCATATGTTTTGGGGGTGCACGCGGGTCCAGGCCTTCTGGGGTCAGGTGTGGGCATATTTAGGGGGGTGCCTATGATGCCCGCTCATCTTTACGGGGGTGCCTATGATGCCCGCTCATCTTTACTGCGGTTAATGTGGTGTTGGATGTGTGGGAGGACCACTGGGCAGAAGAGGTGGGGCGGGAGGTCTTGCAATGGTTGCGTTTGGTGCTGGTGACTGCGAGAATAACTATCTTGCATCGCTGGGTGGATGTTAAAGGCCCCACATATGGTTTGTGGAGGGGGCGATTGCATGAGGTGATGTTAATGGAACGGCTCCGGGCGAGTGGCCATCCTGGGCGGTGGAAGCGTTTTTTGCTTCGCTGGGAGCCTCACTTAAAATCTTTGCCTAGGGGGACCCGTAGCCGCATCCTTGGAGGGCTTTGAGGAGTTTGGTTCTCCTTGGCATTGTGATCACCTTTGGGCACGTACACGTTTAGAGTCAGATTTGGAACACACCAGTGGGGTGGGGCTGGGTGGGGAGGGTTGGGGAGGATGGGGGGAAGGCATAGTACAGGATTGGGATCTTTAGCTAGGATGACTCTGGAGAGGGTGTGGGGACGGGCACGGGAGAAGAGTACACCCCGGGCCTGTCCACTGTTGGGTTTGCCTTGGTTGAAACCCGGGGGGGGGGGGGGGGCGGCGAGGATATTGGAGTGTTTTTTTTGATAATCCATGTGGGGGGATTTATCTTAAGGGCCCAGGGGGGGGGATGGTGTTCTTTAGTGTTCTTTGGGGTTTATGTGTTGGTCTGGGCTCTCCCGCAGCCTCTTGGAACTATACTTGGTCAGAGGTGCTGCTTTGCTGTGTTGGGGGTTTTTTAATGCGGTAAGTTTTTGTACTTTTATCTGTTGTGTTACACAAAAAAGATATTTGCATTGCACTGTACTGTCTGGGTGTAGCTTTGGAATATTAAATAAAAATATTTGAACATAACGATTCGCTCCTGTGGGAGGTCCACTTTGGCCATCTTAAGCCTGATGGGACCACGAGCTCTTACACACTGATGTGACCTAATAGCCACCCTAAGCGGTCAATGATGCGACGCAGCAGGACCTGGGACCAGAAAAAAGGTGGAGGATCCTGCCAAAACCTGACTGTCATTTCTGAACACTCTGACACAGTATAGTGGAAAGAAGCTGCTGCTGCTGCAAACTTTGCGGTCCCAGCTGGGAAGATAAAAAAAAAAGAAAGCAAACTGGGCTCTCACCTCTTCTTCCAAAAAGGAAGACCAGACCGGCTTGCCCCACAAGACCCCTGAGCCGAAGAAAACCTCAAGGCTACTTGAACAGAAAGGAAGATGGCCACTCCTCACACCAAAAATGCCCACTGAGAAAGAAAATGACTTGAAACTCTCCATCAGTCCTGTTTTACAGGAGAGCCACCATGCTTGCGCCTTGCAGTTGAAAACAAGTTAAACCCTCAAAGAAACAAAATTTCCAGCATGGGGAACTTCTGAAAATGAAAACTCCCATCCATGACTGAGTCCACCTAGACTGCCAGTGCAGGACAATGTGGTGTGTGAGAGGACCCGACACCTGAGCATGAAACCCAGAGAATCACCTTTAAAAGTGAAACGCACCCAAAGAAACCTTCCAGTAGGGCAACAACAGAAACTACCTGGCATCACCTGAAACCTACCGGCAGCGCAGGAGTCCACCAGCTGAAACAAAGAGCTTCAAGGGAACTGCAGGTGGTCGGAGTGCCACCCCTCCCCCACCAAAGGGAGCGGCAGCTGTTGATATTCCATGGTTCATTGGCCTGTACTTCTCCCAGGAGTCAGTGGCTGAGAGACCTGCAACTACCAGCTTCCTCTTCACTTAAGGAGATGTCAGCTAGAGATAACAGAGGTATCTGGGTGGGTTTTTTTCTTATACCATGTGGCAGTGCCTCCACCCAAAAAAAAAAACAAAGGGTGAATAGATGGAGAGTGGGAGGGACCTGATGCCCTGGGGGTTGTTGGCAGCCACATCAGACCTAAGCCCCCAAAGCCATATCATCCTTTCATTCAAGTCCAGACTGCACAGAATAGACAGCCTCCATCTGCTGGAGATTGAGAAATACTGGCAAGATCGAGGCTGCACAGTCCCTTTTCTGCTATGACATCAGAAAGAAAGATTGATTGATTGATTTGAACTGTTTTATATACCGTCCCTTCCAGCGATCAGGGGCGGTTTACATAGAACAATGTATAACATTATAGAACTATAGCTTATCAGTCGCCATCTGCTGGTAGGTGTGCATAACCGACATGTCCGGACTGGACTAGAGGGACGATAATGAAAGTTTATATATATATATATATATATATATATACACACACACACACACCCACACCCACACCCAGCTCCATCACAGTTAGACAGCAGAGGGACGATAATGAAAGTTTTATACTTTGTGGTGAGGAGAGCTCCCAGGAAGAGATGGAGGTGGAAGAAAACCCTGTTTTTCCCTTTAAAACAAGTGACAGTTCACTTGTGCACAGTGCTTGCAAGAAAAAAACTCAGCTCTCTGCTAAGGCCAGGCCATGCCCTAGTTCAGACAGGGAGCCAAGCTTGCTCAGTGATTGGTCACACCTGTGCAAAGGTAAGGGAGTGCCCGGCAGCAAACGGCTTTTAAAAACACATTCAGAGCAGAGAGAGAGAGACATGAAACACAAGGGGAGACACACACCCAGGAGACGCAGCAGAGAGAGCCAGAAGGAGAAACTCTGAGAGATCCTGGAAAGGGAGAAAGGTTCCAAGGAAACTTTCAAGGGAGTGACTATCTGGGAAGGAGTGGAGAAAGACACCAGAAGGCTGAGTTCCATAGCCTGAAAGATATCAGGAGGAAAGGAATCAGTAGTTGTCTGAGAGACCCGCCCCAAGGTAAAGCCAGCATTTGCAGAGCTAAACAGCTTGCAGGAAAACAGTTTGCTACAGCTAGTGTCCAGGAGCCTGACCTAACGTCTTCATCTGCTAAGAGGTGGTTGGATAGTTTTATGTATGAAGAAAACAGAAACCCAGATAAGAGCAGAGAGACTGAGCTTTTAACACTAGAAGCATTAAGAAAACTGTTTGCAGAAAGGAAGCTTTACCCTCCCAATACCAGTGTCCCTTCTCAGGGTGATTTGCTGTGGAAACAGTTCCAAGAGTTTTTAGAAGACAGGAAGTCTGGGAAAGTTTATAAAACTGGTGAAAGAGAGAAGTACCCGGTATCCATAGAAGATATGCAGGTGGATTCTTGTATGCCAGAGTCTGACTCAGAAATATCACCAATGGATTGCTCTTTTTGTCTCAAGGAGAATTAAGCATTGTTGAACAGGGTTGAAAGACTGTGAAACAATATAGCATCTAATTCTTATGACTGCAAAGAGTTGAGAAAAGCCAAGAATGTGTTTTACCAAGTATGTGAGCTTCTGAAGCCCAGGAGCTGTGTTTAGTAAAAGTTTGGTTTGGAAAAGAAAACAGCAGCTGTGAAACGTTTACCTGTTCTGTTGAATGACCACCAGAAGCTGTGCTCTGTGCAAGTTTATTTGGATGAAAGCTGCTGCCCAGTGAAAGAAGCCTTTTTGTTGCATTTTCCTCTGTTAACCTGATTTACTCTTTTGTTGGAGAAGCATCCTTTTTTCTTTTGTGTTTTGAGCTTTAATGCCTGGAAATCCCCAATAAAATAAATTTTCTTGCTGCCTTAAACCACCGGACTCACAACTACATTTGTCCTTATATAAGTAAGCCAACTACAAGTCCCAGAATCCCTCTGGTGACAAACAAGGGAAGCTTTATTTAAAAGGACATTATAAGGCTGTTCTATGCTCGTAAGCCCTCGGGCCAAAGCTAGGGCATCGCTATATATATATATATATATATATATATATATATATACAAACACACACATATACCCAGCTCCATCACAGTTAGACAGCTTTATAGTTGACAGATGATGAGATGTATCCTACTGATCTAGTTGTTATCCTTTCTTGGAAACATTATGGTTTTGGGGTTTTCCCTTGGGTGGACCTAGTTCTTCTCTGGAGGGAAGGGGTGAAAAAGTACAAGTTAAAATAAAACCAAAGAGAGATGAATATCATTTTGTGGTGCTCCTTTCATTTGCAACACAACACAATATGTACATCTTTTCAACTTTATATTACCAATGTACTGTGAGAAAAATCTCACTCATTGGTCTTCAATCTCATTCACTGGGGTGGTAAAGCTCAATCTCCAGGAACAAGCAGGAATGTAGTCTTCACATATGGGTATCGTCGGTACCGACGGAGCCTGTGCGGGAACGCTCCCCAGTGTCCAATTAGAAAGCTTTTGGGAGCATCCCACAGCACCTGCGTGCTGCCTTCCTGCCTTTCCCAACTGCTTCTCTCCAGTTCTTCATTTTCCGCGGAGCCAGCAGGTCGTTTTTCCTGTCACCGCAGAAATTATCCCGTATTTTTCCTTCTTTTTTATGGTAGCGTCTGCCTTCCTCGGCGCTATACCGGTATTGCCGGTTCTTTCTTTCTTTCTAAAACAACAACAACAAAAAAATCTAATCTTTATCTGGATTTTCCAGCTTTTTTCTCTCGGGTGCCACGTGCCATTTTGGGCACTAGGCCCAATTTTTCCTCAACATGGAAAAACCTGCTTCGGGTTTTAAAAAGTGTTCCAAGTGTGGCGGTACCATCTCCGTCACCGACGCTCACGAGTGGTGCCTCAAATGTTTAGGTCCTGACCACTCCATCTCGGAGTGTGTTGCCTCTGGGATGATGTCGATGAGGGATCGGCAGAACCGAGCTGCTAAGCTTAGCACCCTTTTTCCCTCCGATGCAGCATCTGTGGCATCGACGTCTTCCAGCGTCTTCCTCCCATGGATCTCAGGTAACCAAACATAACTCTGGCCGGTCCTCAAAGGGTAGATCTCCTTCCAAGCATCGAGATGCCTCTGGCGTTGCCCTTGAGGGACTTGTTCCGGCAAAATTGCCCCGGCAGGAGGCTTCGGCTTCCAAAGCATTATCGGGGCTCCAGGATGTTCTCGGGGCCTCAGCCTCGGTAGAACTACTGGTGCCATGCTCTGGGGTACCAGCCGCTTCGTCCGGTACCGACACCCAGGCATCAGCAGCGTCAACTGACCAGAGATTCCTGGTCATTGAGCGCAGTCTGGCGGCTCTCCTTGTGGCATCGGTGCCTTCAGGACCACTTCAGACAGTTCAACCGGTATCGACACCGGCTCCGGCACCGATATCGGTACTAGTACCGACAGCATCGACATCGGCAAGTATGCTACCAACACCGAGTCATGCCATTTCCTCCGGTATCGACAGGCCGGTACCGGACCCCTCCAGTACCGACTTCGATCGGTACCTGTATTGTGCTTTACAAAAGCACCCAGACAGAAGATATTTTGAATCCTCCGATGACTCTGAGGACTCTGATAGCACTGTAGATGCCGGAGTACGTCTCTCTGAGGAGCCTTCTTCTCCTAAGCGTAGGATGTCTCCTCCAGAGGATATATCCTTTCAGGATTTCATCAGAGAGGTGGCTAGGGGTCTTTCCATCACAGTGGCTCCTGAAACAGAGCCCAGAGCAAAGGAATTGGAGATTTTACAATATCCTAAAGCTCCCAAGGAAGCGGCTACTTTGCCTATTCATGAGATCTTGCATGATCTCATGTTAAGAATGTGGGAAATACCTCTTACCACCTCTCCCCATTCCTGTAGACTGGATACCATGTATCGAGTACCTCCTTGTCCTGGGTTTCAAAAAACTCAGTTGCCACACCACTCCATAGTGTTGGAGTCAGCTATGAGAAGGATCAAGAGTGCAAAGAGACATGCATCTAATCCTCCAGGACGTGAATGTAGGACTCTTGATGCCTTTGGGCATTGAACATTCCAGGCCTCTATGCTTTCTGCCAGGATTAGTTCCTACATTTTATACATGGGAATGTTCCTTAAGGAGGTTACAGGAGATCTCGAGCTTATGAGCCCTCTCCTTCCTGATGATAAGAGGCAGGATTATCTTACACTTGTCAAACATGCCCAGGATGTTTCCAAGTTTAATTGTGCAGCTTTCGACTGCTTTGAGTGCATAAGCAGAACCTCTGCCATTGCCATAGGTGCTCGTAGGATTGCCTGGCTCCAGGCATCTGACTTAGAACTCTGGGTACAGGATAAACTGGGGAATATCCCTTGTACAGGCAAAAATCTCTTTGACAAAAATTGGCAAGAGAAAGCTAATGAGCTGGATGCTGATAACACCACTTTGGATAGACTATCCAAGGCTACAGCTGGTCCTGCAAGGAAAAAATCCTACAAGAAACCATTCTTCTCTAAAAAGAAGAGGTTTTATCCCTCCTATACCCATCAGGTACATTCTGCAGGTTAGTCCGCCCGAAAGGGACAGCAGCCCCCAAAGCAAAGGAAATCAAAGACTGCTAAGCCTCAACCGGCCCAGCAGTCTCAGCCTCCACAGGGGCTTTGACTCCCATCTAGAGAACTTGGCCTTCCTGGCCCTGAACGGGCCAGAGCCTTCCACCATCCCAGGAAGGTTGTGTCATTTTGCCCCCAGATGGGGGCAGATAACAGCAGAACAATGGACTCTTTCCATCGTAAGAGAGGGGTACAAGCTTCATTTCTTCAACATGCCCCCTCCTACAGTGGTAAGACAGTTCAATTCTCAGGCTTTTCTCAACACTCAGTTGAGTCAAAAGGTCAGTTTACTTCTTGCCCAGGGGGCAATAGAAGACGTACCCATTTCCCAACGGGGTACAGGGTTTTACTCCCCTTATTTCCTTATTCCAAAGAAAACAGGGGGACACAGACCCATTTTAGACCTCAGAGAACTGAACAAATTCCTGTTCAAAGAGAAATTCAAGATGATTTCTCTGGGAACTCTGCTGCCATACCTTCAGAGTCAGGATTGGTTTGTTCTCTAGATCTCAAGGATGCGTACACTCATGTTCTCATCCATCCAACTCATCGAAGGTTCCTTCGCTTCCTGTTCCAAGGAAAGCACTACCAATACAGGGTGCTTCCTTTTGGCCTGGCCTCGGCTCCAAGGGTGTTTACGAAATGCATGGCTGTAGTGGCAGCATTTCTTCGCACTCTAGGAATATTCGTCTTCCCCTACTTAAACGACTGGCTCATTCGAGCCCCATCAGAGTTAGAGGCCAGAATTTCCCTATCTTGCACAATGCGTATCCTTCAGTATTTGGGCCTGGTCATAAACATCCCAAAATCCAGCCTAACTCCCACTCAATCTCTAGAGTTTATAGGAGCTTTGCTGGACACAAGAAAAGCAAGGGCCTATCTCCCACAGGCCCGCTGCCTTCGCATTGTGCAGTTAGCCTCCCAGGCAGTGTTAAAAACTCATCTCACTGCTCGGGAAATGTTACAACTCCTAGGCCACATGGCATCTACCGTGCACGTGGTTCCCTATGCGTGCCTCCATATGAGGGCAGCCCAGTGGACTCTATCATCAGGCTGCCTATCAGACAAAATAGCAAACACAAGTTGCCTTATTTTGTCTCTACAATGGTGGCAGTCAACCCAAAACCTGTTGGTGGGGGTCCCCTTTCCAACAACCCCTACCCCAGGTCACTCTAACAACAGACGCTTCACAAGTGGGTTGGGGAGCTCATCTGCAACATCTCTCTACCCAAGGCACCTGGACTCCACAGGAGACCCACTTACATATCAATCTCCTAAAACTCAGAGCAATCTTCCTTGCTCTTCGAGTGTTCCATACCCAGCTCAGCTACAAGACAGTCCTAATTCAGACGGACAATCAAGTAGCTATGTTCTATCTGAACAAGCAGGGAGGAACAGGCTCTCTGTCGCTTTGCAACAAAGCTTTGCAACTATGGGCCCTCGCCAGAGAGCATCAAATTCATCTCCTGGCGGTGTATCTGCCAGGCATTCAAAACTCTTGGGCAGACAGACTCAGTCGAGTTCTGCTTCCGCACGAATGGTCTCTCCATGCAGACCAGGTAGCAAACATTTTTCAAATTTGGGGAACTCCGGACATAGACCTCTTTGCAAGTCCGTTGAATGACAAACTTCCCCGGTTCTGTTCCAGAATTCCGGCTCAGGATTCTCAGGCCAGGGATGCTTTCCTCCTCCATTGGGTTCAGGACTTCCTATATGCCTTTCCACCCATTCCCCTAATTCCCAAAACCCTTTTCAAGCTTCAGAGAGACAAAGGCCACATGATTCTCATAGCTCCACATTGGCCACGGCAGGTGTGGTACCCTCTACTCCTGCATCTCTCTCAAGCTCCACCTCTGGAGTTAGGATCTGCTCCAGATCTCCTGTCTCAGGAGGACGAGATGTTGTGGCATCCCAGTCCCCACTCTCTGCATCTCAGGGCCTTGTTGCTGAGAGACTAGACCTTCATGGTCTTAACCTTTCTCAGCAAGTAAGGGATGTCCTTTGTGCTTCCAGGAAACCTTCCACAAGACGCTCTTATGCTTTCAAGTGGAAAAGGTTTTCCATATGGTGTTCGCAGAAGGGTCTACACCCCTCTGCAATACCTCTGGAATCATTACTGGAGTATTTCCTGCATTTATCTAATGCAGGACTTAGCACTTAAATGGATTCTTACTGAGTTAGTCTTATTTCAGCTTCTTTAAAGCCTTTAAATGGACAACTTATTTCCTCTCATAGCGAGATTTATGAGGGGCCTTCTTCTAACTAAGCCTCCCATTAGGCCACCTCCAGTGGCATGGGACCTGAATCTGGTTCTTGGGCAGCTCATGAAGCCACCTTTTGAACCTTTAGCTACTACCTCCTTGAAATTCCTTTCCTGGAAAGTTATCTTTCTCATTGCAATTACATCAGCATGTCACATCAGTGAATTGCAAGCATTAGTTGCTGATCCTCCTTACACGAGGTTCCATCATGATAAGGTAGTCCTTAGGACTCATCCACACTTTATGCCAAAGGCGGTTTACCTGCCTGTATTTTTTTCCAAGGTCTCATGCTTCAAATGCAGAAAGGAATCTTCATACTTTGGACTGTAAAAGAGCACTTGCCTTTTACTTGCAGAGGACACAGCAACATAGAAAGTCCTCACAACTCTTTGTTACTTTCGATCCTTCTCATTTGGGACTTCCAGTCTCCAAGAGAACTTTGTCCAACTGGATTGCACAGTGTATTTCCTTTGCATATCAGAGTAAGAACCTTTCTCTGGAAGGCCATGTCACGGCTCACAATGTGAGAGCCATGGCAGCCTCAATGGCCCATCTACACTCTGTGTCTGTTGACATCTGTCGAGCAGCTACTTGGGCCTTGGTTCATACCTTCACAGCCCATTACTGCTTAGACAAGGACTCCCGCTGGGATGCCTTGTTTGGTCAGGCTGTTCCACAGCACCTGTTCCATACTTAATCAACTCCTACCCACCTTTCCTGGTAGGATGCCAGAGCTCCATGGGGGGAAGTGGAGCCCTTTCACAGGGGCACACAACTTCTGGGGTCTCTCCCTGGCATCCGTAGCTAGGGAGTCCCCATATGTGAAGACTACATTCCTGCTTGTTCCTGGAGATAGCATAGTTACTCACCTGTAACAGGTGATCTCCGGGAACAGCAGGAATTTAGTCTTCACAACCCACCCACCTCCCCTAGGAGTTGTATCTCTCTTTTCTCTTCTTTCCTTCTCTCTCTCTCTTTTTGTCTCAGCTTTAAAACTCAACTGGAGAGAGGCAGTTGGGAAAGGCGGGAAGGCAGCACGCAGGCGCTGTGGGATGCTCCCAAAAGCTTTCTAATTGGATGCTGGGGAGCGTTCCCACACAGGCTCCGTTGGTACCAACGATACCCATATGTGAAGACTAAATTCCTGCTGTTCCTGGAGATCACCTGTTACAGGTGAGTAACTATGCTCTCTTTGTGATATGCCATCCTTGTCATCTCTGGTCCTCTGGCACAGGGAATGCAAGACAACATACCATACAAGTATGGATCACTTCCTAACACTACAGCCATGCCACATACTGTATGTATTTTAAAGCAATCAGAGCTACTCCAATATTTGAAATGAGGAGATGTGATTTACATAAAAAAGGAAGAAGAGTTGTGCAGGGGTGGGGAGCTGGTCTCAAGACCTGATTTTATCTGAATTAATATATTTAAATGATCATAAAAAAAGAGCTACAAGCTCTCACCAAATATGTACGACAACCTGGAAGAGGCCACACTCCCAGTGCATGGCGTAAAGCATGCAGCTGACAATGTCAGAGTTGCCAAATTACCCAGTTCCAGGTATGAGGGTTTTTTTTTTATTTTTGGCAGTTCTGGTTTTAAATTTGTATTGCAGTGCAGTATGGTATTTGTAGTCCCTGATTTTTACCCATTGGAATCAGTACTGCAGGTCCCATAACACATCAGAATGATATTGTCAGAAATGCAGGACTGACTTAAAATCTCTCATGGAACTGGGTAAATTGGCACCTCTGTAATGTTACACACATGCTTAGGTATTTATTTATGGAGGCTCTTGATATACCGCTAGGGCCGAAGCATAAAAGCGGTTTACAATAAAATAAAGGTCTGCTAGAAAATGGAAAAGGAAAGGAACACCAATCAACGGCTAGGATAGAATAATAAAGGACAGAAAAGATAAGAGAGAGAAACGAGGGCCAGAATTCATTCAACACATGACTGAGAGACAGCAGGCCAGGTCACGATGGGAAAGGCAAATGGAAAGGTATGTCTTTAGAGCAGCCTTAAACCTGGGGAATGAGGATTCAGAACTGAGAGTGGGAGGGAGAGAGTTCCATAATGCAGGACCTAAAAAGAAAAAAAGCCGTGCATCGAGTGCACTCAAGGCGCACTTGTACAACTGAGGGAAGAGTAAAGCGGTGAATATGAGCTGAGCGGAGGAGCTGGTGGGGATGGTGGAAATGGAGAAGATCGGCAAGATACTGGGGAGTAGAAGCATGAATAATCTTGTGAATCATAAGTAGTTTGTGTTGTATTCGGTAGTGAACAGGCAACCAGTGCAAGTGGGCAAGGAGGGGGAGACATGATCAAAGTGAGAGGAAAGTGTAAGAATACGAGCAGCGGTATTTTGAAGCAACTGTAAACAGTGTAATTGGTAAAGAAGGAGGCCAGAGGAAACAATATTACAGTCATCGAGTCTGGAAGTAACAAGGGAAAGAAGAAGTGTGGTCTGCATTAGAGGAGAGGAACGGGTGGACAGTACAAATCTGTCTGAGAAAAAAGAAGGAACGATGTGAAACAGAAGAAATGTGTTCAGAATAGGACAGAGAAGAATCCAAGATGACCCCCAGGTAGCAAAAAGAGGACACCAGTGAGATCGAGGAGAGAGCTAGAGTAGAGGCTAAGGAAGGGGATGGGGACCCAAATGTTATCCATGTGCAGAAGTCTTAAGTGGGTTCAGATGCAAAAGGTTAGAGGTCAGCCAGGAGTGAACCAAGTCCAAGCAGGAGTCCAGTGCAGAAAGGGCGGGAGATAAAGGATTCACACGGTGAAGCAGGACGATGTCATCTTCATAATAGTATGCGGAAACACCTATCTGCTGCACAAGAAGACACAAAGAAGCCAGAAAAACATTAAACAAAAGGTGGGATAAAACTGAACCCTGGGGAACACCACAGGAAAGCATAGGAGCCGGGGAGGCAGAAGCATTAGACAAAACTGAGAAGGAACGTGTAGTGAGAAAAGACTGGAACCAATGCAATGGAACCCCAGAGACATCCAATCAGACAACTGGGTAAGAAGGGTGCGGTGATCCACAAGATTGAATGCCGAGAAAGGGTCAAGGGAAACAAGGAGTGAGGTCATCTTGCTTGTGAGCAACATGGCATTCATTGAGTAGGGAGAGAAGGATAGATTCTGTGCTGTGGCCCTCTCGAAATCTGGATTGCCGAGGGTGCAAGGCATTGACAGAGAGCAGATGAAACAAAAGTTGGGAGAAGACAAAACATTCTAGCAGCTTGGACAGGAAACAAAGGTTCAAAACTGGGTGCTAGTTGGAAAACACAGAAGGATCGAGGGAGGGTTTTTTGAGTAGGGGATGAGCCAATTCTTGTTTCCAGGGGGCAGGGAAGGAACCCAAGGAGACTGGAATTCAACATTACAAGAAGAGGAGGGTGGAGGGTAAGGGAGGGCTCCAAAAGCTATTTAGAGGAGATGGGATCAAGAGGACATGTGGTCTTATGGGAAGCAGATAGGGAAGAGACCAGTTCGGAGGCAATGATCAGGTGAAAAGATGACCAAGTGTGGGGAAGAGAATGAGAAGGATGAGGGGGGGGGACAGGGGAGAGAATAGGGGAATGGGGGAATAGGTGAAAGAGGAGCTGGACAGGAGGGAAATGAAGCACAGAGCGAAGGAACCTTACTAGAAAAGTAGTCTGCCAGATCAGAGGGATCCGGGGCCTTCGAGGTAGATGTTGAAAACATGGGAAGTGAGGAGAGAGCACCGAAGACCAAGAATAATTGATGGGAGGAATGGGAAGCTGAGGAGATAAGACGGGAGTAGTACTCCCGCTTAGCCTTACAAATAGACAAATGGTATTCATGATGCCACTGGCGGAAAACACCCAAAGTAACTGGAGAGGGGTGTAGGTGCCAAGACCGCTCTGCTTGGCGGAGGTGAGATCGAAACAGGTGAAGACTGTGATACTACTAGGGGTGGCAGTTATGGGGGGAACAGCAGGAAGTGGGCGAGAGGGCTAAATTATCAAGGGCAGCCCTTCTCTGTTACAACTGCTAATCATTTATATAGCACTACAAGGTGTACACAGTGCTGTACATATAGATGTAAGACATAGTTGCACCAAGCATATTTTGAAGTGTACCCACCAGGTCTGCAAGGACTGCATTGTGCCTCAGGCAACATCTTACACATGGCAGCAGAAACCAGAGCCTATAGGGACAATACTCTAAATGCTGTGCCCCACCATTAGGGAAACCAGACTGTACTAGAAAGAAGAGCCAAAGCTGCAAGGAAAACCATCAGTAACTTCCCTGGTTCCCACAACATTACTCTCCTCTGTTTACCTCCTCTCCCTTCACCTTTGAAGGCTAGCACTCTTTTTACCTTCCATATGTTTTCTAAGACGATACTTCTCAACCCTCTCCTGGAGGCACACCTAACCAAGTGAGTTTTCAGGATTACCACAATGAATTCATACATGAGATGGATTTGCATACAATGTGTCTCCAATATGTAGCGCCCCCTTGGGTGTGCTCTGTCAATCCTTGTCCATTTGACAGCTGTGCCTCCACCTGGGGAAGAAAGGTATTAGTGGGTAGGATTTCCCTCCTTTCACCCCAAGAAACCTCTCTAAAAAAAAAAACAAACAAACACTGCTGTGAACAAAGCTGGCTTAAATAGTATTTATAATTTATTTATAAAATATATACATCAAGTGTTGTGATAAAATAATACAGTATGTACAACCTGTATTTTATGGTATGTGTTTCAAGCAGGTAAGGTGAAATAACAATACAGGATAGAAGATACGGCAGTTCAAACAGCCAACTATATCTTTATATGTAATGACTTAAGTAAACCTTTAAAGATTATGGATCTGACTTCCGGTGACATCATTGGGACATATGGCAGTGTAGCGGTCGTGCTCCACCACCTAAGCCTGTAATAAGGGGGAAAACATACCCCTAAATGAGCAAATCGAGAGGAGCATAGGAGGGGAGGCAATAGCGTACTGATCTGAAAAGGGGAGACGTGAAAAGAGAAAAAGTATCCCTGCAAGCATGCCACTATAAGTGGAGACGAACTGCGAGCTGCCTGATCGGAGGACCACGTGGTGGGCCGGAGCAGAGATTGGAAGAGCGGTGAGTCAACGAGTGGGACAAGGAGAGCAGGGAAGGCAGAAGAGGCAGCGTCTGGAGGGGCAGGAGGGTGCGCGAAGGAGCACAACTCGAACCCCAAGAGGAGAGATTGAGCAGAGGAGCCGTGTGGCAGTGGTGAGCAGCTGAGGTGAAAACCTGGGGAACCGGAGTGAGCTAAAGAGAGTGCCAAAAAGTGCCTTCGAGAGAGAAAGGGGAGACGGACCGTTGCAGGTACAGCCCTTGCAGAATAGCAGCGGAGGAACGGATAAAAGCGGGAGCACAGAGAGTGAGCTACCATTGGGTCATAGAAAACACACAGTGGACTAAGTGAGCTGAGTATAAAGCAGCCTAGTAGACCCACTACAGGATAAGAGCACTGTGTAGAATTGGACAGTCAATATTAACAAGATAGAGGGACAAGACAGCATCCCAAGAGGGAGGAAGAGAAGTATAGTGAAAGAGGTCTCAGTTGTGGGAGTCACCTAAGAAAAATCTCAGAAGACCTGATACTACAGCTTGGGGGCAACAAGAGATAGTATGGATAAAAATAAAGGCAGACAGCAAGGAAGAAACTGGCTGACTTCTGCTCTCCATATGTAACATCCAAATGAGGAAAAGAGGGGGAGGATGGCAGACTACAGCCTGAAGACCCAAATGACTCGGAGGAGGAGCTGGAGTGGGGTTGTAGCCCAGGAGTGGCAGCTATGCTAAAGGTATGGTTAACTGAGCTGAAAGATGAGATCAAGATGGAAATAAGTGGGGTGAAAAATGAATTAAAAGAGACAATACAATCTTTGAGACAAGACATTGTGGACATGGGAAACCGAATGGAAGAAAGGAGACCCAGATGGAGCAGCAAGGGGAAGAAATAGAGGAATTACAAAAAGGCTGGGAGGAATTAAAGTGCGCTCAAGAAGAGCAGCAGATGAAAGTGGAAGATCTGGAGGATCGATCCAGGAGATGTAATATAAGAGTACGAGGTCTCCCAGAGGAACCTAAATACAAAAACTGTGAAGAAGTGATTGTTAAAATCTTCAGGTCACTTTTAGCAACTGTAGACCTGGAGGAAGGTGGTACAGTAGAGCCTCTGCAAATAGAGCGAGCACATAGAGGCCTGGGCCCCGCAAGAGACAACAAACTGCGAGATATAGTCGTGCCTTAACTTGTTCAAAACTAAAGAAAGGCTTTTGAGTGGGGTGAGGAAAGCGAGACAGTTCACCTGGGACGAGCAAAAACTGGAGCTATTCCAAGATCTCTCTTTAGAAATGTTACAGAGCAGAAGAAACCTTAAGGAGGTGATGGCATATCTGAGAAGGGAGGACATGAGATATAAATGGCTGTTTCCCTTTGGTCTACTGATAACAGTAAAGGGGAAGTCGAGACGGGTGCAGACACGAAAGGAAGCCTGGAAAGCACTTAAAGAACTGGGACTAACCAATCTTCCAGAGGGGGAGAGAACGCCAGCAGGAACAACAGCCACAGCATCACTCACCTCAAAGAGGAATAACCTACGATGGCACAGAGTACCCGCGACAGGCAGAAGATTGGCGAGACTGAACAGAGAGAGCCAAGGAGCGCAAGTGGCGGAGAAAGGAGCTGGCTGAAATAGAGGATTCTGTACTGTACTGTACTTTACTGACAATGAAGTAGAAATTAGACAGGGGGGAGATGTTAGTAGTTAACAATAGAGGGGTAAGGGGGGGATAGGAAGGGGCGAAGGTACAGATTTGGATACGGATTAGTCAAGGTAATTAGGGGGGAGGAAGTGTTTAGGAGTAAGGGAGAAGGAGGAACGGGTAGGGCTAGATGGGGATTTAGAGACATAGGGGGGGGGGAAGTGGAATGGAGGGGTAGGGACAGGTAAGGCCTGATAATTAGTCACCATAATGGAAGACAAATCTCTCTTCAGAAGAGGGAGAAAGGGGAAGGGAGGTGAGGTGGACGGGGGGGGGGGGGGGGTAAGGATCACAACCGGCAGGGCTAAGAGAGTAGGGGGAAAAAAGGAAACAAAGGTGAGTTAAAAATAGTCTCTTTAAATGTAAAGGGGCTTAATTCCCCATTTAAACATCAAAAATTGTATACAGAAATCGCTCGCCAGAAAGCAGCGATAGTGATGATAAAGGAAACGCATCTGACAAGAGCGACAGAGTACCTGGTTAAGCCCAGGGGATATGGAGTATGTATACATGCATCTAACACAGTAGAAAAGAAAAAAGGAGGGGTTGCTATACTGATTGCTACCAGGTTAAAGATGCAATTGCAGTCTATTATGCAGGACAAAGAGGGGAGATACAGTGGTGTGCAGAAGTCTGGAATCATTTGCAAATTTGACGTTTTTTCCAACTGTGTGACCTTTATATCTTATATTATTTTTCCTCCCAGTGGCTTTTTCTGTGTATCTCATGATAAGTGATAGATTTGGCTGTTAGGGCCAACTTTTAGTACTGGTTTGGCCCTTATTTTCTGAGTTTGTTCCCCATAGTTGTCCTGTTGATAGATTTTCTGTGAAAATCGTGTAATGTACATCGTTGGTTAACGATATATTATTGTAAGCATGCTTTAAAATATTATGGACGCACGCCAGGTTTCCTTCAAATTAATGTTATGTGGCCTTGAAAAAGGCCGTTTTTATGTGTCAGTGATGGCTCAGTATTTGATGGCCAATATTAATCTTATTACAAAAATTTATTTTATCAGGCAAAAATGACCTCAGGATGGCTAATATCCCTCATCCAGTGATGAGTCACTTTAGGGAAATAGCAGACGCTTCACATCATTGGTCAAATAGCCTATACCATCCAACCAAATAGATATAACCAATTATACAAAACTTAATAAACCCCAAACAATTCACTTAGGAAACATATCTAGTAATCATCACAAACATTCACCTCATACATACCACACACCCAGGCTATTTGACCAGTGATGTGAAGCGTCTGCTATTTCCCTAAAGTGACTCATCACTGGATGAGGGATATTAGCCATCCTGAGGTAATTTTTGCCTGATAAAAGAAATTTTTGTAATAAGATTAATATTGGTTGTTAATATTTGAGTTAAGCATAGTACAGGGCTTGATTTGTATTTTGGATTTGGATTATTGCGGCCCTGAGACAGCTTATTGGTGTTCAGTATTTGATGGGCCACCCTTTGTTCTTGATCACCTGACTGCACCTTATCGGCATTGAATGAACCAGTCTGACAAGGTGATCATTGTTGACAACGCGGTTCCAAGCTGCAATGAGTGACTCAATCAGCTCATGCTTTGATGTCGGATGCCTCTTGGATATTTCCAAGGCCACCTTGTGCCACAGGTTCTCGATTGGATTCAGATCTGGAGACTGGGCAGGCCAGTCCATTGACTTGATGTTGTTCCGCTGCTTCCAGCTGATCACCTATCTGGAGCGATGGCAGGGTGCATTGTCATCTTGGAACAGGAACTGGTCAGAAAACAGCTGGTGTGCTGATGGCACCATGCACTTTTGCAGTATGGTGATGTACTTGGCCCCGTTGACCATTCCATCGACGATGTGAAGACGTCCAACGCCACTGGCAGCCATGCAGCCCCAGGCCATGAACTTCAAAGGATGCTTCACAGTGAGGTTGAGACACTCAGGCTTGAATTCCTCTCCAGGAAATTTCCTCACATAGGGGTGGGCCTGGTTACCAAAGAGGCAGAAGGTGCTTTCATCGCTGAATAGCACCTTTTCCCACATTTCATTTGACCAGGTTGAGTGCTTTCTCGCCCACACAATCCGGTTGCGCCTTTGTATGTCAGTCATCAGTGGCTTATTCCATGCTTTTCAGCCCCGGAGACCAAACTGCAGGCACTGGCGATGAACTGTTGATAAGCTGACACTGACCTCACTCTTGTCTGACCACTCTCGAAGTAGCCGAGGAAAAGTCAACTTGCGATTAGTCAGTGAAATGCGTCGTAGTGCGCGGTCCTGGCGTGATGTTGATGCATGTGGACGTCCTGAACGAGGCTTTCCACCATTGAATCCGTTTCTTTCTTCTTCTGTACAATCTTCACAAAAGCACTCTGACTGCAGCCAACTTTCCTGGCTATCTGACGGCTTGAAAAGCCTTCCTCGCTCATAAAGCACACACAAACACGCTCCTCCAATGTCAGGGTCTGAGTCATCTTCATGGTTGATCCAGAAAGCATATGAAATTCAAAAATTCCATGCGTTTTTATAGCTGCACTGTTGGCTAGATATCTGCATTATGATTGGTTAGTGAAATCAGCCTCCTGATTGGTCAGAAATAACGTGTGCATATTGGATAATCTCGATCCAGTTTTGACGCAGGATCCACAAAAATCGCAGTAGCTATCTCCCAGTGTCTGTAAATTATTTAAATTGGAAGCAAGGAATGCAAAAAAGTCAACTCTAATAGTCAAATGTATCCCTTTTAAAGTGGTAGAAAGATGAATATGCTAGGCTAACGCAAACATTAAAAAAAAAAGTTAGAAAGTACAAAAAAATGCAAAACTCACAAGTGATTCCAGACTTTTGCACACCACTGTATATATTATTGCGTTTGAAGGTGGGGAATGAATGGTATTTGTAGGGATGGACAGATAAAGGGATACCAGAATCCCCAATATGTAATTGAAGATGGATGAATTTCTTGATACAAAATGTGTTTAGAAGTTTGACTTTTCACCTACTTCCTTTTAAATAGAATAGGATGTCATGATCATGAGTTCTCTGTAACAGTCTTTAAAATAGATGGAACATTGTTAACGCAAGCAAAAAGAACATAGGCTATGACCTGTGCAACCATAGTTCATTGTACAGTCAACTGGAAGTCCCTGCTGACAAAACATAATTTTTGCAACTTTTGCAATTATAAACAATTTTGTCATAATTGAGTAAATTTCATCTAATATACTGTAATCAGATCTTACTCTGTAAAAAGAACTTTGGCGACACCTTGTGTTATTTCATGGTTATAATAAATGATTGTTACTTCCTCTTTTTCTCTAATAAAAAGAGAGCTTTTTGGAGGAGGAATTGGAATTCGGCAGGTGTGGAATTATGCCCGTCCATATACCGCTTGCTGTCTTCCCTCTGAGCTCAAAGAAAATAGCACTTTGTGTGTGTGTGATTGTGTTCTGTATTACTCTCTGCCTGTCTCTCACTACTGATGGACCAGAGACCTAAAGAGCCGTGGTATTGTGGTCAGATCATGGAGTTTTCTTCAGTATTGTATAATGAATGTATATGCACCAACAGGAGCACAACGTGAATTCTGGACAAAACTGAATGAGGAGGTGGGGAAATTGGGGGAGGGTATTCTCATATGTGGAGGCGACTTCAATTTAACATGGAATCCGGCTAGGGATGCCATGGGGACAAGAGAGGGTAAAAAGTCGGATAGGAATAGATATCGTAACTTTGTATTGCAGCATTGCTTGATAGATGCTTGGAGATTACAACACCCAGGGAAGAGACAATTCTCTTACTTTTTGCCAGTACATAGCATCCATTCTTGAGTAGGAGCCATTTGGGTCTCGAAGGAGGTGGGGGGTAGGATTAAGGGGGCGGAAATGGAATCAATTACCTGGTCTGATCATGCACCAGTTGCGGTAAAATTGATAATGGAGGGCGAGGGGAAAGACATACAGTTTTTGAGGCTTAATGAATCATTATTAGAAGATGGGAGGGTCAGAGAGGACATTGAGAGAGAAATGAGGGAATATTTTAAGTGGAATGATAATGGGGAGGAGTGTGGGTACAAGGCAGTGGTGAGAGGAATCCAAATTAAATGGGGGGCACAAAAAAAGAAGGAAAAAGAGGGTAGAGAGAGGGCTCTGAGAGAACAATTGATGAAACTGGAAGATTTAGACGTGCTGGGACAGACTGGAACATATAGAGGGCAGCTACTGGCAAGAAGAGCACAGCTAAATGATATGCAGGCAGAAAAGATATGGCATCAGATGCAGCTTTTGAGGCAGGAGGTTTTTGAGGGAGGTAATAAAGCGGGGGAGATATATGGCGCAGAAGTTGAAACAAAGGAAATTGCGCTCTCATATAATGAGAGTTCGAAAGAGGGGAGGGGAGTTGGTAACTAAGGATGGGGAGATCAGAGAAGCTTTTCGGGAATACTACCAGGATCTGTATAAAGCAAGGGAACCCCCACAGAGCGAGAGAATACAGAGTTATCTCGACTCCATAAAATTACCTAAACTAGAGGAGGGGGAGCAAGAAAAACTCAGTAAGCCCATACGAGGGGAGGAGGTGCAGAGGGCAATTAAACAGTTAAAATTAGATAAGGCACCGGGATTGTATGGGCTTACAGCGAGATTCTATCGAAGTTTCGGAGAGATATTAATGGAACCCTTAGTGAGGTTATTTAATCTACCGAGGGAGGGAGGGGCGTTAGCAGGTACGATAGGGTGGGCGGGAATTACAGTAATACATAAAGAGGGGAAAGACCCGCAAGAATGTTCATCCTATAGACCCATCTTGCTGCTCAACTTAGATGCTAAATTCTTAGCTAAAATACTTACCACGCGCTTAAATAAGATAATAGGGAAGCTGATACACCAAGACCAAGTGGGATTTATTCCTGGTAGACAAGTAGCGGATAATATTAGAAAGATATTAAATATGATATGGTCTATTGAACAAAGCGGAGAGGAGGCATTACTTCTGTCACTGGATACGGAGGCTGGGGAAGGAGTTCACAAATTGGGTGAAGGCAATGTACCAGCAACGGAAAGCTTGTGTGAGGGTGAACAGGGCCCACTCTGGATTTTTTGAGCAGGGGAGGGGAACGAGACAGGGATGTCCCCTACTGCCGCTGCTATTTACAATAGCATTGGAACCATTTGCACAGCAGGTGAGAGAACGGGCTGATATAATGGGAATAAAAGTTGGTCAGAGTGCATATAAAATATCCATGTTTGCTGACGATATCATACTAAGCGTAGCTAGATCCCGTGTAAGTATCCCAATAGTAATGTGGGAGTTGGAAGAATATGGTAAGATGTCGGGATTTACAATAAATTCGACAAAATCAGAAATTTTAAACCTAGCTGTGTGAAGGGATGTAAAGGAAATACTGCAAAAGAAATACCCATTTAAATGGGCTAGGGAGAGCATTTGATAATTCGGCATCCGCATAAGCAGTAGGATGGAAGCTTTATATAAATTAAATTATTTGAAGTTATTTGGGCAGATAGAGAGCTGGCTAGATGGGTGGGGGCGGGGATATCTTTCATGGTTCGGTCGCATAGCAACCGTAAAGATGATGCTAGTGCCACAATTACTGTTTCTGTTTCAGATGCTCTCAATAAGGGTACCGCAAAATAAATCAAAACAGGTACAAAGACTTGTAAACAGATTCATATGGTCAAAGAGGTGTCCAAGAGTAGCGCTGACTGTAATGCGAAGAGTCAAAGGAGAGAGGTGGTTAGGAATACCAAATTTTAGAAAATACTATGAGGCAGTGCAACTGAAAATGATCTATGAGTGGCAAAGAGGAACACAGAAACAGTGGGTCCAAATGGAGAAAGAGTTGATAGGGGGAGAAGGATTAGAAAGAACAATATGGAGGGGGAGTAAAGGATCTGATACTCAACTTCTAAATCCCATGGTTATGCATAGTTTGAATGTCTGGAAACAAAAAAGTGTTAGTTCATGATAAAGGCTATATACAGGGAATGACCCTAGAGGCCTGTTTTGATAGGGGACAGTGGCCCGGGATGCATATCCTACTTAGATGGGCCAAAGTGGGACTGATGCATATTCACCAGTTAATACATATGAAGGGGGTTTACAAGTTTGAGGGCATTAAGGACATCTATAGGTTAAAGGAAAGTGATTATTATGCATATTTACAACTTAGACACTTCATAAGACAACCGAAAGTATGGACAGATTTATGGGAAAATAGGAGATGGTTTGAGGCCATATGCTCAGGCCATCTGGGTCAAAAGGGGGTTTTGTCCAGAATTTACAAAGGCTTAATGGAGGGAGGGGAGAGTAAATTGAGAGATATGTTGAAATGGGGGGATGACGTGGGGATGAGTTGGAATGCAGAGGTGTGGGACAAGATAATACAAACAGTAGCCAATATCTCTATTGCTACACAAATAAAAGAGAATGATTATAAAGTGTTATTTAGATGGTACTGGACACCAGTACGCAGGAAAAGAGCTGGAAAGGGATATGATGAACAAGATATCAATGTCTGACCCAGTACAAGCATTGTGGAACTTGTGTCTCTTGGGGAAACTGCTAGGTACATATGACCTAGATTGGCCACTGTTGGAAACAGAATACTGGGCTTGATGGACCTTGGTCTGACCCAGTATGGCATATCTTATGTTCTTATGTAATTGCTGGAGGGGATGTCACGAGAGGGGGGATTGGATACATATGTGGTGGAAGTGTGAACGGATACGGATCTATTGGGTAAAGATTATAGATATGATACATGGCATGACAAGATATAGATTGCAAAGAAGACTGGAGATATGTTTGTTGCACCAACTGGATGAAGATATTTCTAGACGGGAAGGGGGGGGAGGGTGCTGCGCCAATGTATAGTAGCAGCAAGATGCAAGATAGCTCAACATTGGGTGGGGCCTAGCAAATCACAACCGAACAGAAATTAGACCTTACCTGCTAATTGTCTTTCCTGGAGATCTCTCCGGGCCAGTCCAGGAACAAGGGGGTTGTCAATCTTCTCCAGCAACTGAGGACTGAAATCTGAAGTTTTGTAGAGCTGATATCTGGCTCCCCCTGCTGGTCAAACCTCAGTCTATTTCTATCTAAGCAGTTGAAGAACAGAACCAACCAATAAAGAAAGTACATATGAAGGCTAGCCAGCAGTGAATCATCTTAGTGCAGCTTTTTATTCCTTTGATCTAATTTTTTTTTTTTTTTAAATGTAGAAAAACCCAATTGGTTCTAAAAGAAACTGTACCCCAAGGAGCCCCAGAGAACACCCCGAGAAAAACAAATGGCCACGCAATGCCAACTATCAGAAATGCGATTGAGCTCTAACCCTCAAAAAAAAAAAACACCCGCGCCACCATAAACTCTAGTCATTGACACGGGAGGGTCCTGGACTGGCCCGGAGAGATCTCCAGGAAAGACAATTAGCAGGTAAGGTCTAATTTCTGTTTCCTGATCGTCTCTCCGGGCCAGTCCAGGAACAAGAGGGAAGTACCAGAGCAGTATCTATCCCTGGGAGGGACCAGCCAGGCTCGCTATGATGGCCGAAGCTCCAACATTCGCGTCTCGCCTGGCCCAAACATCCAATCTGTAATGTCTGGCGAAGGTGTGAAGGGACGACCAAGTAGCCGCCCGACAAATATCTGCAGGCGGAACAAAGGCAAACTCGGCCCAAGAGGCCGCTTGACCCCTAGTAGAGTGAGCTCGAAGCCCTTGTGGAGGCACTTTCCCCGCTGCATGATACGCTGCCAGTATCGCTTGACGCACCCAACGCGCAATCGATGCCTTGGACGCAGCCGCCCCCTTCCGAGGCCCGCCAAACAACACGAACAACCTGTCAGTGTTACGAAAGGATTTGGTTTGCTTGAGGTAACCCTTGAGCAACCTACCCAAATCCAATCTTCTTAAAACAGCGTCAATGGGAAGGCTCTGGCCAACTCTAAAAGTGGGAAGCGAAATAGTCTGATTCAGATGGAACGGGGATACTACCTTCGGCAGAAACGAAGGAACAGTCCGCAAAAGCACTCTTTCCTCCGAAAACAAGAGCTACAGAGCTCTACAAGAAAGAGCTTGAAGATCCGAAATCCTTCTCGCTGAACACAAAGCTACTAAGAATGCAACCTTCCAAGAAAGCTCCCGTAACGAAATATCTTTAAGCGTGTGAAATGGAGGTTGCGCCAAAGCTTCCAGAACCAGATTCAAATCCCAAGAAGGAACGACGTTACGAAGAGGAGGACGAATGTGCTTAATCACTTTTAGAAAACGAAGAACATCTGGATGACCAGATAACCGAACTCCTTTGACAGCACCGCGAAAGCAAGCAATGGCCGCCAAATGAACCCGAATGGTACTGAGGGCTAAACCTTTATCCAGGCCGTCCTGCAGAAAAGAAAGCACATGTGGAACCAATGCGACGCGTGGACGGAGACTACGCTCCTTACACCAGTCCTCAAAAACTCTCCAAACCCGAACGTAAACTAGAGACATAGACCTTCGACGAGCCTGCAGCATAGTGGACACGACAGAAGTCGAATACCCCTTCCGTATCAACTTGTCCCTTTCAAGAGCCAAGCCGTAAGCGAGAAGTGATCCACATTTGGCATGAACAGAGGTCCCTGAACCAGATCTGCACGAAAGGGAAGCCTCCAGGGACTGTCTATGAGTAGGCGAACCAGATCGGCGTACCACGGTCTCCTGGGCCAATCCGGCGCTATGAGAATCACTCGACCGCAGTGACGCGCTATCCTCTGAAGTACTCGGCCGATCATCGGCCAAGGCCTGCATGTGGGCTCTTGCCCACGGTACCAGATCTAAGGCAGCCGCCATGGAACCCAGGAGCTGCAGATAACGCCACGCTGTCGGCGACTTTAGGCGCAAGAAGCTCTTCACTTGCGACAAGATCTTTTGCACCCTGCACTCCGGCAGAAAGACCGCCCCTAACTGGGTGTCGAAGACTGCCCCCAAGTACAGAAGCCGTGTGACCGGCTGTAAATGGCTCTTGGCTTGGTTTATAACCCAACCCAGCCGTTCCAGAAGCTGCACCACCCGTGCCGTAGCCGACAGAGACTCCGACACGGAGGGCACCCGAATCAGCCAGTCGTTGAGATAAGGATGCACCAGTACCCCCTCTTTCCGCAACGCCGCCGCCGCCACCACCATGACCTTCGTGAAGGTGCGCGGAGCCGTCGCCAGACCAAACGGTAAGGCTCGAAACTGGAAATGACCCAAGTGTATCGCAAAACGAAGAAACCTTTGATGCTCCAGGCATATAGGAATGTGAAGATAGGCCTCCGTAAGATCTATGGACGTCAACACCTCCGTTGGCTGCACAGATCGAATGACCGAGCGAAGGGTTTCCATGCGGAACCCGCAGACAGTGATTTACGTGTTTGAGATCCAGAATAGGCCGAAACGTCCCCTCCTTTTTGGGAACGACATAATAAATGGAGTATCAACCTATATGAGATTGCAGACCTGCTATCAGTAATCTGTGAACTATCATTAAAATCATCTCTAATACCTGAAGATTGGAGGATCGCCAATGTAGCACCAATTTTTAAAAAGGGTTCCAGGGGTGATCCGGGAAACTACAGACTGGTGAGCCTGACGTCAGTACCGGGAAAAATGGTAGAAACCATCATAAAGAATAAAATTACTCAGCATGTAGATAGTCACAGCCTAATGGGAGACAGCCAACATGGCTTTAGACAAGGAAGATCTTGTCTTACTAATCTGTTATGTTTTTTTGAAGGAGTGAATAAACAGGTGGACAAAGGTGAGTCGGTTGATATTGTGTATCTGGACTTTCAGAAAGCCTTTGACAAGGTCCCTCATCAGAGACTTTTGGCAAAACTAAAGAGTCATGGGATAGGAGGCAGTGTACTATTGTGGATCAGGAACTGGTTAAAAGATAGAAAGCAGAGGGTAGGGCTAAATGGCCAATTTTCCCAATGGAGAAAGGTGAATAGTGGTGTACCCCAGGGATCTGTGCTGGGTCCGCTGCTTTTTGACATATTCATAAATGACCTGGAAAATGGAATAACGAGTGAGGTTATCAAATTTGCAGATGACACAAAACTATTTAAAGTTGTTAAAACCAAAGAGGATTGTGAAAAATTGCAAGAGGATCTTGATAAATTGGAAGACTGGGCATCAAAATGGCAGATGAAATTTAATGTGGACAAGTGCAAGGTTATGCACCTAGGGAAGAACAACCCAAACTATGGTTACACGATGCAAGGTTCCACATTAGGAACCACCACCCAGGAAAAAGATTTAGGCGTCATTGTGGATACCATGTTAAAACCCTCGGCCCAGTGTGCAGCGGCGGCCAAGTGAGCAAATAGAATGCTAGGTATCATAAGGAAAGGAATGGAAAATAAAACAAAAGATATTATAATGCCTCTATATCGTTCCATGGTGAGACCGCACCTTGAATATTGTGTGCAATTCTGGTCACCGTATCTTAAAAAGGATATAGCGATTTTAGAAAAGGTACAGAGAAGAGCCACCAAAGGGGATGGAAAGATACTCCTATGAAGAAAGGCTAAAAAGGTTAGGGCTCTTTAACCTGGAAAAGAGATGGCTGAGGGGAGATATGATAGAAGTCTATAAATTAATGAACGGAGTGGAATGGGTAAACGTAGATCGATTGTTTACCTTATCAGAATATAGAAAGACTAGGGGACATGCAATGAAGCTACAGGGTAAACTATTTAAGACTAATAAAAGAAAATATTTTTTCACTCAACGTGTAATCAAACTCTGGAATTTGTTACCGGAGGATGTAGTAAAGGCTGTTAGTGTAGCTGGGTTTAAAAAAGGTTTGGACAAGTTCCTGGAGGAAAGGTCCATAAACCATTATTAAGAAGTGACCGAAGATATCAATGCTTGACCCAGTACAAGCATTGTGGAACTTGTGTCTCTTGGGGAAACTGCTAGGTACATATGACCTAGATTGGCCACTGTTGGAAACAGAATACTGGGCTTGATGGACCTTGGTCTGACCCAGTATGGCATATCTTATGTTCTTATGACCTAATCCTAATTGGTCTGGCGGAACTGGAACCACCGTCTGAAGCCGCACTAACCGTAGAAGAGTCTGGGTTATCGCTGCCTGCTTTTCCACCGAACCACATGGAGACACCACGAAAGCCTCCGATAACGGATGAGCGAATTCGAGAGCATAGCCCTCGCGAATAATTTCCAAGACCCACTGGTCGGAAGTTATGGTGGCCCAGGCCGATAGAAAGGCTTGTAGCCGCCCCCCCACTGGGAAGTCTGCCTGGGCCAGCCGCACTTCATTGTGGTTTCTTGGAGGCATTCTGTTGGACTCCGAAATAACCTCTTCCGAAGCCTCTGGTCCCCCGAAAGGACTGCCCTCTGGCCGCAAAGCGCCCACGCTGATACGGAGCAAACCGGGAACCTTGGAACCTGCAAAATTCCCGAGAGGCGCCTCTGTGCGAAGGGACAGGCTTTGGAGTCTTGGGCCGGTCCTCAGGAAGACGACCGCCCTTAGAGTCTCCGAGATCCTTTACAATCTTTTCTAGGGCTGCCCCAAAAAGCAGCGAACCCTTGTACGGAAGCTTACTGAGCCGAGCCTTAGAAGAGGCATCCGCCGCCCAATTCCGTAACCAAAGAAACCTACGAGCTGCCACTAACAAAGCTATAGATTTAGTCGAAACCCTCACAAGATCATAGAAGGCATCGGCTAGGTAAGCTGCCGCCGACTCCAACTTAGCGCCTTCATCTTGCCCGGACCGGGAGGGCGAAGCCCCCTGAATCCAACGAATGGAAGCCCGAGAAACATAGGCTCCACATATAGCTGCTCGCAGAGACAGGGCACAAGATTCGAAGGTTTGTTTTAGCAAGGCCTCCAGCTTCCTATCCTGCAAATCCTTGAGGGCCGCACCGCCCTCCACCGGAATAGTGGTTTTCTTAGTAACAGCGGAGACTAAGTCATCCACCTTAGGCATTTTCAACAACTCTTGTTCCTCCTGCGGCAAAGGATACAACCGACTAATAGACCGAGCTCCGCGTAAGGAAGCCTCTGGGCATTCCTACTCTGACTCCACCATCTGTTTCATTACCCTGTGTACAGGGAAACACTTTTGCTCTGTCTTAAGCCCCTGCAGCAGGGGATCCTGCAACGGCTCCTCCTGTGCCACTGGCAGAGCAATGTTCAGGGCTGATAAGGTCTGAGTGATAAGAGCCCCCAATTCTTCCTTCCTAAAAACTCTAAACAAATTGGGATCCTCACTGGACCCGAGCTCCGAATCCTCGAACTCGTTAGTCCACTCCATCCCTGAATCAGAAAGGAGCTCTCCTTCTTCCACACCTGGAAGCTCCAAGTGGTGCTGATTGGCTTTGCCTGTAGGATTTTCCGCCCCAAGAAAAACTTACCTCACCTGGATCCGACCCAGAAAACTTATTCTCTAAAATCTGCGTGGCCCCCTGGCTAGTAGCCTTCTCTTGGGCCTGTTGCCACTTCAGACAGTATGCCTGATGGAGAGCTAAAATGAAATCAGCAGAGAAAACAGAGTCTAAACCCTTTTTTACCTCAGACAGGGAAGATGGAGGAGCTTCCCCCACTTGACCCTGTCTCTTAGACTTGGCCTTCTTTTTTGCAGGCTTTTCCTGAGATAACAAGGGAGCTGAAGCTGAACCTGAGATGGCTGCCGTTCCCGCCAAAACTAAACTGCCCTGAGGGCCTCCCGCTGAGGAACTCTCCATAGAGGAAAAATTAATCGGAACGTGCTATCCCCAGAAGCCAAAAAAAAAACAAAACAGCGAACCGGAGGAAGAACCCCTCCTTGGGCAGAAACCGGAGCCGCAAGGAACCCGGTGAACTAAAACAAACCGCGGCGAAAAGAAAACCGGCGAACACCCTGCAAGCCTCGGAGGGTTTAAAAAACAGTCCACATACCTGCATGAAGGCACTAAATCCGTTGAGCAACGAGCCCCACTGCTAGTGGGAGAGTAAACTCAACGTCGAGGGTAGCAGGGTCGACTCTGGGGCTCCCAGCACTATTCTGCTCCCTCCTGTGAGAAACGAAGCTATTAAGAAGGCAGGCTCTGCCTCACTCGCTTTGTGTGCCGTATGCTGTCAGCCGCGATTAAAACCAAATTGAATTACTGAAAGTGGAGGAGAACCCTGCCAGAGTCCTTTCCACATAAGCACTGCTTTTAAGCCAAATAAATGAGAGAGAGAAAAAAATCTCTAAACTTGAAGGGTTTACTCGGAGCCAGCCAGGAAACTGTCCTTTCCAGTTGCTGAGGACTGAAAGACTGAGGTTTGACCAGCAGGGGGAGCCAGATATCAGCTCTACAAAACTTCAGATTTCAGTCCTCAGTTGCTGGAGAAGTTGACAACCCTCTTGTTCCTGGACTGGCCCGGAGAGACGATCAGGAACAGTATTTGTCCGAAGAGTGGCTAAGGTGAGTCTGATGTATAAATTGACAGAGCTGAGATGGGGTAAAGATGAGAGGAGTGCAGAAAAATGGAAGGGGTTGTGGAAGCGGTTGGAAGCCTGGAGGGAGGATGAGAGGGAGCGGAAGGAGGATGGAAGGTTGGCTGCATCTTAGGAAATTTAGTTTGGATGTATGGCATATGGTCAGAACTCAGAGTGAACTGGAGTAAAAGGGGTAAGACGCATACAAGTGGAAGGTGGAGAGGGAGATGATGGTATGATTGATGAGCAATAAGGGGGGGGAGGGAGGAGGGGTGGAAAGAGGGGGGAACATATAGGGGGAGATGAATAGGAAGGATGTACTAGTATGGGGGGGAATAATGTGTTATGAGTGGTAAACATTGGGGAGAATGTATAATGTTGAGTACAAAGTATGTTGTAATTGGCAGTGCAGTTATTAATAATAAAAAAAATTAAAATGGAAAAAAAAAGATTATGGATCTAACCTTAATAACCTGTCTCCTAACTCCCCTCCCTTTCCCTACCAGCCCCTGTCAATCTCTACAACGATTCGACTTGCTCAAGCCATTTCCCACTAAAGCACTTTCTCTCTCTGCACCAGCACTATGGAACATCCTACCAGAGGACATCAACCATGGATATCAAGGACTTCCGTAAAAAAAAAACTAAAGACCTACCTCGAATCCAAATACTTTGGACACATCACTTAATCATACATAAACTGCCGGACACATGCCACCCAACAAACCACCTTTACCGTATATATCATATATAGTTCCACCCCATACAAGTTTGAAGTTATAAAATATTACCATGTTTTAATGTAGCACACAACATTGTTTCTTTTGTTGTCTGCATAAGTTAATGTTTAATGTAAACCACTCTGATTGAAGGATAGAGTGGTACAAAAAAACCCCCTATAAAATAAATAAATGTCATATGGATGTGAAAGATAGACAGGAAGAAAATTGATGCCTTTGAATTATGGTGCTGGTGATGAATACCGTGTATATCATGGACTGACTGAAGACAAACCAGTCAGTACTAGAGGAGATCAATCCTAAGCTTTTCTTAGAAGCTCAGATGAAAAGACTGACTTTCATACTGTGGACACATCACGCCAAGAGAGAGACTGTTAGAGAAAGACATAATGCTTGGCGAGGTAGAAGGTCAACATAAAAGAGGAAGACCGGCAATGAGATGGATTGATAGAATAACAGCATAAGAACATGATATGCCATACTGGGTCAGACCAAGGTCCATTAAGCCCACTATCCTGTTTCCAACAGTGGCCAATCTAGGTCAAACATACCTAGCAGTTTCCCCAAAAGACACAGGTTCCACAATGCTTGTACTGGGTCAAGCATTGATATCCTTGGTCCCTTCTTAATAATGGTTTATGGACCTTTCCTCCAGGAACTTGTCCAAACCTTTTTTAAACCCAGCCACACTAACAGCCTTTACTACATCCTCCGGTAACAAATTCCAGAGTTTGATTACACGTTGAGTGAAAAAATATTTTCTTTTATTAGTCTTAAATAGTTTACCCTGTAGCTTCATTGCATGTCCCCTAGTCTTTCTATATTCTGATATCGTAAACAATCGATCTGCGTTTACCCGTTCCACTCTGTTCATTAATTTATAGACTTCTATCATATCTCCCCTCAGCTGTCTCTTTTCCAGGTTAAAGAGCCCTAACCTTTTTAGCCTTCCTTCATAGAAGTATCCTTCCATCCCCTTTACCATTTTGGTGGCTCTTCTCTGAACCTTTTCTAATAACGCTATATCCTTTTTAAGATACAGCGACCAGAATTGCACACAATATTCAAGGTGCGGTCTCACCATGGAACAATATAGAGGCATTATAATATCTTTTGTTTTATGGCAGCTATGGATGCCATTCTATCAACAATGAGCTGCTTGATTGAAGACTGAACACAGTTTAGGTCAACTATCTAGAGGGTCGCCATGAATCGACACTGACTTGACGGCACTTAACAACAACAACCAGCCCCAAGTCTCACCCACTGCTGGAGCTCTGGACTGGTGGCTGCTTGTGAAAGGAGGGGTTTTGTAGATCTGTCCAATTACTGAGTCTGTAGTCTTGGCTCCGCCTCCAATTCAGAGAGGGGTTTGCACTTCCGCCCACTCTAGAACAACTATTGCAGCTCTTCCTTGAGCTGATCTGTTGCTGGACCTCTGTGGGTCTTGTGGCTCCTAGTCTGGCATGGACTCTCTGCTGCTGCAGCTGTCTCAGGAGCTGATTCTCTGCTGTAACTCTTCCTAGAACTGATTCTGCCACCACACTTGTGACTCCTAGTCTGAAATGGACTCTCTGCCGCTGATCCACCACTGGACTTCCAAGCCTGGATTAGGTTCCCCAGAGTTTCTCCATTTCCATCTTCACTCCGTGGGTTGGTAGGGGACCGTCTGTCCCCATCTTCACTCCTGAGTCTGCCTAGGCTCCCAGTAGATTTTCCAGCCTCATCTTTAAGAGAAGGGCCTGCACAGCAGGAGGAGTATTCTCTTCCCTTCTCAGATGAGAGTTAAGCTCTTTTAGATGAAGAGGCCTGATTCATCTAAGATAACTTCTCTGAACTCTTTCCTACACAGGGCTGCTGGTGTCAGTGGGAAGTGAAACTACTGTATTTCTCTTAGTGAGCATTTTCCATTGGCCCCAGTATTTGCTTCTTCACCCTCTGTCTGATGTGGTGCATTTTATTCCCCTATATTATTCCCTATAGATTTACAGTTAAATCTTAATACTAGATATAAATGTGAGCAAATATTATCCTTGCTCCTTCAGTGATCTTCATATCCCCTTAAATGTTTACTTTCCAGTTCTGCTAGCACAGTGACTGTTATTGCAGACTGCTGTTGTAATATTGCCCTTTATCTGACCTCTTTGCAGCATTCATTATTCAGCCCACTCTGATACACCCACTTTTAGAGGGGTTTTAAGTATATATAAATTTATCTCACATATATTAATTGTGGTAATCTACAAAAGTCAACTGGGTGCACTTCCAGAAGAGCTGAGAAGTACTGCTCAACAACAAGTAATAACCTATGATTCACACGGTAGTCTCCAGCAACAAAAGAGAGGAGGCAGTTGGTCGCGATTTAGAAAAGTTCTAATCCATCTTCAACCCCCTTAAAAAATGAATCCAATCGTCCCTTCCCAACTCCACCGCCCTTTCTCCTAAAGAGCATGCGCAATGGTATTCACTGCAGAAGCGGAAGTAGCAATGTTTTACAGGCGGTGACGATCTGTGTTGATGTGCATGCGCGGTGGAAAACAGCACAGTCGTCTCATGTTCCCCTTCTCTGGTAGTCGCCAAGCAACGGGCAGAAATTGCGATAAAGAAAAAAATAGAAGGAGCCCAATTTGGTAAGAAAACCGTTCACTTGACAGCTTTGCTATATCCTGACGCATATAACAATCTGTCTTGCAAGTTCAGCGCTGGAGTGCAGGTATCCGTATGGTGCCACGACTGCTGTTAGCTTTTCGGGACAGCGCAGCAGAGAACGGCAGGAAAGTTGGTATGTCTGTAGTTTTAAGAAGCTTTGGGAAATGCCCTACGCTGCTGGCTGTGTTTTTTTCCCCCGGCACTTGGCTGCAAGAGGAGATGCAGAGAAACGTCTGAATGTTATATGATGCAGAGTGGGTGTGTGGGGAAACAGATCCAGAAGTTTCTTGAGAGTTCAGCGTATCGTGAACTGGATTTGATTTCTGCTGGGAAATGCGTGAGCCGGGTGGGTTATATGTTTCATGAAGGGATGCTGGCGGCTTAGGCGGAAAACTGTTGTCAATGGGTGGTTCTCTATGGAATCGCATCTGGCCAGATGAGGGGGAGACAGGCTGGGGGCGGGAGGAGGGGGAGTGAGGAGAGACCGATACGTGGCAGGCAGCGCATTCAAGCACCACCGAGGTTCATGCTGCTAAAACCTTCCACGTGGAAATAGTATTACTTTTATAATAAATTTTATACTACAACTCTTATTTTCATTCTTTATATTTCTGAAAGTTCCATTTCGAGGCTGATTTTGTATCCTGTCTTGAGGCGTTGAGAGCATTTCATTTTGTCTTTAAAGTTCCTTTACTTCATTCATATTTTGTGTTCCATTGTTGATCTTAACTAGACTCGTGTAGATAGCATATTGATGTATGTAAAGTATATATATATATCGATTTTTTTAAAGAGTGCTATTTAAAGGTTTATATCACTTATTCCTGAAAACCTTAAAATCTGAAGTATATTTTGACAGAGGAGCCCTAATCAGAGCATTAAAGGAAGCAATAGAATAAAGAAAGGAGCACACATTTTGAATGACAAATGTTTTTTTTTCAAGAAACAATGCTAGTAGCATCTGAAACTGTTATGTGCATTTTTTTTTACAGATATACAGACTATTGCAACTACTCCCCAGCCTCAAAAACAGCACTCTGCAGCTTCCACTACCCCACACGCTGCCTCAAGCCCATAATCTACCACCTACAATTGTCTTGAAATTTCCCTACTGCCTGGACAAGCTTTTGGAGGTTAAAACCTCCTTCAGGTCAGGTCAGTCTTAATACATTCCTGGACTTGCTTTTCAAAGTTAAGATAGTCCAATAAAAATGTATCATCTTATTTTCATTTTTGGTTTCTATTGTTTTTCTAATGACCATTAAAGCGAACTAATACAGCTATCACGCTGCTTACCACCCTGCAAACTGCACACACCACCCAAAACTACATCCTGTGACTACTCCAAAACACCCAAACTGCCCCCACCTTGCAAAACTACCCACCACACTAGCTAACCACCTGCACAAGTACCATATATATACATACATATGCAAACATGCACAGTACACTCGCATTCAAAGGGGCCAATGCAGAAATCCTGCACTATGCTGTAGCATAGCATTTTGCTACAAATTTTCCCACACTAGTGTTGCTCCCTGATGCAGAAAGCATGCTAGTTTAAGAAATATGCGTTATGCTTTAGCAAAGCTACCACTTTGCTAAAGCATAGTGCAATGGGCATGATACTCGCATGTAAAATACTGAATATTTAATAGCTCCTTATGTAAAGAACTTCGCTGAAAGGTAGCGTTTAAAAAAAAAAAAAAAAGTAAAAAATGCTCTGAATCTTTTATGCCTGCTTCAGGCGGGCATAAAGTTGTGGTGGGGAGCAAAGGGATCATCTTAGGTGGAGTTTGATACTTCATCTCAGATGATCCAGGCACCAGCAAAGAGCTTTGGCCCCCCTGCCCCGAATCACTTCAGAAATCGTTGGTGGTCCCTTGACCCCCTCTTCCAGTCTCTCAAAAAAATCATTGGTGCCCATTGGGCCTCTCAGTATCCCAGCCCAGGTGGGTGGTCTTTGGCACCTCCACTTTGGAAGTCAGGCCCACCCAGTCATTAGCTGGAAACATGAGCTGGTAAGAGGAGAACTACAGGTAGTGTCAACATCAGTACTGCCTACTGTTGTTGTTTGTTAAGTGCCGTCGAGTCGGAGTCGACTTATGGCGACCCTCTGGATAGCTATCCTAAATTGTGTTCAGTCTTGAGTCAGGTGGCTCATTGTTGACAGACTGGTACCCGTAGCTGCTGTTATTTTATCAGTCCATCTCATTGCTGGCCTTCCTCTTTTGCGCTGACCTTCTATCTTGCCAAGCATGATGTCTTTCTCTCTATTGATCTCCAAAGTATGAAAGTCGAAGTCTTGTCATCTGAGCTTCTAAAGAAAGCTTAGGTGTGATCTCCTCTAGTACCGACTGGTTTGTTCTTCGGGCAGTCCATGGTATACACAGTATTCGCCGCCAGCACCATAATTCAAAGGCATCAATTTTCTTCCTGTCTATTTTTTTCACTGTCCAGCTTTCACATCCATATGATATTGAAAATACCATGGCTTGAACAAGTCGAATCTTTGTATGGAGAGAAACATCTCTGCTCTTGAGAATCTTATTTAGGTCTTTCATAGCCATTCTGCCAAGAGCAATGCGTCGTCTGATTTCTTGACTGCTTGTTGCTACTTTATTGATAGTTGTTCCAAGTAGGTTAAAGTTGTTCACGATTTCAATTTCTTCTCCTTCAACGATGAACCTGTTGATTATGCCAGTTACGATCTTTGTCTTCTTTACATTGAGGTGCAGGCCCATTTTGAGACTATGTTCTTTGATTGTGAGAAGCAAATGTTTCAGATCATCTTCACTTTCAGCCAGTAAAGAGGTATCATCAGCATAGCGAAGGTTGTTGATGAGTCTTCCACCAATCTTCACACCTCTGTTGTCTTCATACAATCCTGCTTCTCTGATGATTTGTTCTTCATATAAATTAAACCGGTAGGGGGAAAGTATGTAGCCTTGTCTTACACCTTTGCTTATTTTAAACCATTCTGTTTCTCCTTGTTCTGTTCGAACTGCTGCTTCTTGATCAATGTACAGATTGTGCAAGAGTACGATCAGGTGTTCTGGTATACCCATGCTTCTTAATGTGGTCCAGAGTTTCTCATGGTTTACACAGTCAAAAGCCTTGCTATAGTCAATAAAGCACAAATAGATAACCTTTTGGTATTCTTAGTCTTTTCAAGGATCCATCTCACATCCGCAATGATGTCTCTCGTTCCTCGCCCTTTCCTGAACCCTGCTTGCACTTCAGGTAGTTCTTGTTCCAGTTAAAGTTGTAGTCTCTTTTGAATAATCTTCAGTAGAATCTTGCTGGCATGTGGGATCAGAGCGATTTGTGCAATAATTTCCACAGTCGGATCACCTTTCTTTAGTATTGGTATAAACACAGATCTCTTCCAGTCAGTTGGCCATGATGTCTTCCATATTTCTTGGCAGAGCCTTGTAAGTACGGTAACAGCTGCATCAGATTGCTGGTGCTTTGTTCTTTGATAAGGCTTTCAATGCTGCTTTAACTTCTTCTTTCATCACCAATGGTTCCAGATCATAAGGTACAGGTTGAAACGGCTGTTGGTCCACTTGATCTTTATCATATAAAAACTCTAAATATTCCTTCCACCTTTTCTTGATCTTCTCAGCATCATTCAGCATTGAACCTTGAGCATCTTGTAACATTCCAATTCGAGGCTGGAACTTTTTCTTTAACTCTCTTAGCTTTAGGAAAGCCGATCTTGTTCTTCCTCTAATAGTTTCTGCTTCTATTTCCTTGCATGCGTCGTAGTACTTTTCCTTGTCCTGTCTTGCTGCACGTTGTAAATCTCTGAGTTCTGTTATTGTCTTTCTTTCTCCTCTGGCTTTAGCTTCTCTGCGTTTCTGGGCAATTTTCAGAGTTTCTTCCGTCATCCATTTTGGCCGTTTTTGCTTTTTCACCTTTTGTAGAGACTTCTCACTTTCTTCCAACACAACCTTCTTGATGTCATTCCATAACTCTTCTGGAGCTCTGTCATTTGTATCTAAAGCAGCAAATCGATTTTTCAGGCAGTCTTTAAATTCCAGTGGTATATTCTCAAGGTCATATTTTGCTGCATTCATGAATGGTTTGCTCTTTTTTAACTTTAGCTTGAGTTTGCATACTAGTAGTTGATGATCTGTAGCACAGTCAGCTCCAGGTTTTGTCTTTGTTGATGTTATAGAACTTTTCCATCGTTGACTTCCACAGATGTAGTCAATTTGATTTTTATACAATCCATTGGGTGAAGTCCATGTGTACAGTTGCCGCTTGTGTTGATGGAAGAAGGTGTTTGAGATGAATAGATCGTTGGTCTTGCAGAATTCTATCAGTCTTTCTCCAGCTTCATTTCTGTTGCCAAGTCCATATTTTCCAACTACTTTGCCTTCTTCTTTGTTGCCAACTTTTGCGTTCCATCTGGGCAGCAGCAGAATGGGATCGTGTTGAAGGCGGAGGATCACATTTCTGTGACAACGGCAACAACAGCAAACTTAAACTGCACAGAAGAAAGGCCCGGCAATCTACTTCTGTATCTTGCCATGAAAACCCAATGGATAGTTACAACAAAACAAATTGTGCTATAGTGCTGGAAGATGAGACCCTCAGGTCGGAAGGACTCCACTAGCTACTGGGGAAGAGCTGAGGACTTTTCAGAGTAAAGCCAGCATTTATGATGTGGTTGGATCAAAGCCCTCGGGACGTCTGACTGCTGATGTAGCTGCGCATGAAATGAGAGTCAGAAGCTGTAAAGATGTCTTGCGCATTGGAACATGGAATGTACGAAGCATGAACCAAGGGAAGTTGGAGGTGGTCAAGAATGAAATGGAACTTGTACAACTTGATCTGTTGTGTGTCAGCGAACTGAAATGGACTGGCATCAGGCACTTTGCATCAGATGATCACATGGTCTACTATGCTGGAAATGAAAGACAAAGAAGAAATGGTGTTGCATTTATAATAAAGAAGAAACTTGCAAGTACTGTAATAAAATACAATGCAGTCAGCGAACGCTAGTACTGCCTACTACCCCTCCATATTATCCGCTGGGCCCCACCAAAAAGTAAATTTTGCCCATGCCACTGCCCTATCCTTGATAGATCATGATGACTAAAATGCATCCTATGGAGTATCATTTTCTTTGTTAATTTTCCTGTGAAAACTATTGATTTAAATCATATGCTTTTCTTATTGATTACTGTGTAACTGCTTACTGTGTAACTGACAACTGAGATCTGTTGCTGGGGGCAGGGCCAAATCAAAGCATTGGCAAACTAGGCACATACATATGTTTGAGAGGAGTGTCCTGTGAGATGGCAATCCCAACCACTCGAGTCATGAGCACAGTGGTCTCTTTTTTTTTTTTTTTTTTTTTTTTCAGAATTCAATAGAATTTTGCATTGATGTCCAGAAGGTAGGATGACTAATTTTATCAGCTCATTTTTTCTGAGTTTAAAACTTTTATCTGCAATTCTTTAACCCACCCTGTGTAAGTGAGCAAGTCTGCCCTACTTGCTTCCTGTGTAACTGATAGCAGACACTGTGAGTATGGCCCAGTCAATGGGAAGGTTTTATGGGTAGAGCACTAGAAGGCTGCTCTAGTTGCCAGAAGAAAGTGGACTAGTAAAAGTTCATGTGCTGGACAAGTGAAGTTTCTGCATGTGGTGAAGGGGACAGAAGGGAAACAACTCCGCCCCAATAGCAGAAACATTCCCAACAGCCATAGCATATATTACACAGATTCATTATAGCATACCTATGAAAGAATTACACCTTTCAAACTGCCCCTCCTTTCATTTCCTCTTCTGATCAGAGACACAGAAATCCATTGCAGATATAGAACAAACATATCTGTGTGCACACACACACAAAGCAGATAAACATACAAAACAGAGAGGCCCCTTCCTCCACACACATGTGCAAAACTCGGACGGACCAGAAACACACATGGGCAGTGCAGATACAAATACAGACATGAGAGCCCATGTGCAGCCATATGCAGAGAGATTGGAAAGAGATCCATGTACTGTGCTCTGCATGCTTTCTCTGCTGGTTTTCTTTTCTGACTGAATGAGGAATGTCTGTCCATCTGGCTGTTGGGAGGGCAAAACAATGCTCTAGAGCAGGGGTGGGCAATTCCGGTCCTGGAGGGACGCAGACCAGTCAGGTTTTCATGATGTCCCTAATGAATATTCATGAGATCTATTTGCATCCACTGCCTTCCATTGTATGGAAATAGGTCAATGAATATTCATTAGGGACATCATGAAAACCTGACTGGTCTGCGTCCCTCCAGGACCGGAATTGCCCACCCCTGCTCTAGAAATTTAATGGAAAGGGATGAAACTTGATGTGTATTTCGGTTTTGTCTTTTTAATGGTTTTCAAACTTAGTATGTAAGAGAAGGATTCAAAATGGACCAGGGTTTCTGAGAAATAAGCCCCCCCCCCCCCAAAAAAAAAAACAAAATGGCCCAGTGTATTTCTATAGGGAAAGGAGTTCTAGCTTCTGTAGCATAAACATTTTACTTACAGTGAAATAGAGCAGCTAGGGAATTTTGCCATTCAAACTGCCTCTCCCTGTTCTTTTAAAACCCTGCAAACTGCCTCCACTCTCAAACTACTCCTTCCTCACAACTTCCCCATTAACTCATAAACTGTTTTCTCCTCTATAAATTATCCTCTTGCATCTGCTCCACCACTAAAAAATTCCCCCAAAACTGTCAAAGTTGCCTTGCTAGCATGCCTAACAGAATGGTTGTTGCAATTTCAGTGCTCTTCTTTTATCATTGTCCATAGCTCCTCTTTCTTATAGAACCTCTTTCTAACAATGAATTTTTTTAAATTTAAACCATTCTGAAAGCTGCTATTTTATGTTATAGTGGTTTGGTTTGGAATCAATGTTTACTAAACCACAAATTTATAAGCATAAGAAAAGCCATGCTGAGTCAAGCCAAAGTCCCTCTGACCCAGAATCCTGTCTCTGGCTATTTCAGATCACAAGTACGCAGCAGATCACAAAAAAAAATAGATCTGTTAGTCACAGGTCAGAGGATCCCAACCTTTTTGCCTGTGTGGACCCCTTGTTAACCTCTAAAAAGTTCAGGGTCCCCCACCTCATCCCTGTCACTCTCTTAGGATGGGGTCCAATGCCAAGGCTGTCCCCACAAGCCCTCTTTATTTTCCTTCCTCTTCCTGTCTCCACTAGTTTCTCTCTCGTGCTTTTTCTCTCCCCCTCCCCCTCCCCCTCCCCAACCAGTTCTCTCCAGTGTCTCTCTCTTATGTGTCTTGTGGACCTAGCCATAGTAGTCTCACCAAGTCACAGGGGTCAAAGGACCACAAGTCTGAAAACACTGTCAAAGGTCATTTCCAGGGATGAGCAGTGGCTTTCCCAGATTTTCTTGGCTGATAATGTTTTATGCACTTTTCTTCCAGAAAGTTGTCCAAACCTTTTTTTTAAACCCCACTGTAACTCAGTGTTGTGAATTATGCTGTGCTGTAGTGCAGTGTTTTGATTGAGATTGTGCAGCTCTAATTGTGCTTCCGATGCAGTAAGCAAACTTGCAGAGAAGAATCCTCAGCAAAACCACTGTGATAAAATATAGCATGGTGGACATGCTAATTGCATGCAGATGAGTAAATTCTACATTTTCCCCAATTGTAACAAAGTATACTGAACTTAGCACAGTTTTTCACTTTTGTCCTTGGGTGGCATTTTTATGCCAGCACGGGACTGGTTGTACAGTTGCAGCTAGGAGCTAAAGGATCATCTGAAGTGAAATGTCACACAAGGAGACCCAGACTCCCAATCACCCGCTTGAAACTCCCTGATCCCAGGGCTTCCAATAGCCTCTACCCCGATACCCTCAAAAAAATGGCCATGATCTACCACATCTAAACCCCCCATAAAAATTCCAGAACTGGCCTCATGGCCCTAAATCCCCCTCCCCCAAACCCCATAAAAAACTGGTTGCCTAAGTAGCCAAGTAGCCCCCACCACAACCCCTGGCATACTCTGATTCTCCCGCCCCATACCACCGATCCTCTCTGGTACTGTTCTCATAGCAGTGCCCACTTCCACACCCCTGCCTCCGCATTGCCATCTTGGAAAATGGCATTGTCTGACCCTGTGTGATGCATTCCCAGTTTTGATCACCTCGCTCATCATTCTTATCTCTAGATCATTTATACATCAAGCTTTTTTTCAGCCTTCTGTATTACATGCTTAAATCTAACTTGCCAGTCCTTGGGTTCATCCCTGTTTTCTTCATTGTGGTCTGCTTTCCTTTTTCTGAAAGATACCCTTTTGGATTTCACTGTCTCTTCCACCTCACAATTAAATTATGTTCACAGCTGTTTAGCCTTCTTTTGACCTTTTTTATTAGATGGAATATATTTTATCTAAACATTCAAAATAGGAGATTTCAGTTCCCTCAGTTTCAATGGGGCATGCTAGGGAGGTAGAGTTTCTAAGTGATATAAATGGCTGCTTCATGGAACAGTTGATCCAGGAACTGATCAGAGGGGAAAGTATTTGAGATCTAGTTGTTGATGGTACACGGTGCAGTGGGTAATGGTGGGGCTGATAGACAACAGTGAGCACAATGCAATCAAATTTGTCATCAATGGAAGGAAGATGCTGTAAAAGATTACTGCTGTAGCACTTAATTTAAAAAAGGGAGAGACTGATAAAATGAGGAAATAAGAAAAAAACGGAAAGGTGCAGTTGCCGGAGTCAGAAGCTCATATGAGGCGTGGACATTATTTAAAAAGACTATTTTTACTGTGTTGCCACATTTGTTAGCCTTCCTGTTTTTTGTTAGAATTTTGCTTTCTTTTCATTCTCTCCATGTAAATATTCTACTACACCTTGGGGAATTCTTTGCAAGTATTTAGAAAATTCTACATGTTTTATTAGAATATTTTTGTGCAGAATTCCACCATCATAAGCCTATCTCCTATCTAGACCAGAAATTCCCATTTCCTTTTCCCTCCTCAGCTCTCTTGCTCCAATCACAGCTCTCTCCCCAAGCCTTTCCTGCCTCCCTCTTCTATCTCCCAGGAAGATCCCTACTGCTGTCTGTCCTTAAGGTCTACCCCTAATATATGTACCCCCACCTTAACTCCTTTCTCCCCTCCCCATGCACCCATCCTTCTCTCCTTTACCTCTCCTTCTTTTGTCCCAGGCACATACCTCCACCTTTCTTTCTCCCCCCATTTCCCAGGCATAAAACCATCTCCAGTTCCCATTCACCCCCCCGCCAACTCGCCATTAGCCCATCTCTGGCCCCCAACCACTCGCCTCCTCTATCTGATCGGCAGTGGTGGCAGCGGCATTGTAAGTGCAATGCTGTGCTACGCTTCCAGTGCTGGCATCACCCATTTTAAAAAGGTTAATAGAAGCGTTTCCTATTTCCTGGTAGGGATAGGAAGTGCTTTTTTGACTTTTTTAAAACTTACTAATGCTAGTTGGAAGTGTAGCACAGCCGCGGGAGTGAAGGAAAAACACTGAGAATCCAGGATGTAGATCTGGAAACCAAACAAGAGATGAGATACCTGGTCCATAACGATTGACCAGCAGCTTGACTTCACCGTTCACATCAGTAGGACTGTAAGAGCCACCTACCATAAATTAAAAATCCTCCACAATCAGCAACTGCTACTAACAACACATGACTCCCGTTCGATGTTCCAAGCCCTCATCTTTCCACACCTGGACTTCAGTAACAGCATCTACCAAGGCCTGCCTAAATACGCATCACACCAACTACAAATGGCCCAACACACCGCAACCTGCACCATAGCAGGTGTGATGAGGAATGACCATATTACACCAATACTAAAAAAAATTTACACTGGGTCCCTCTAGCCAGCTGAATTAAATACAAATCAATAATGAATATCTTCCTATTCGTCTCCCCAGTCCAGGAAGGTAGGGTTGTCGGCCCCCTCTAGCAGCTGAGGACTGAAAACAAACAGTCTTGCTGACACCCTATCCAGCTCCCTCTGGTTCCAGAGGCTCAGTCTTTCAGTCCTCAGCAGCTGGATAGGACGTAGGTTTGTTGTTTTTCTGTGGTGCTCCAAGTTAAGAGAGGATATTGCAGGGGGTACTAATAAAATTAAAATAAGAGGGAAAGGAAAACTTTGTGGGATGCTCTAGCAGGGCAGCAAGCCCAACAGAGTGTTTTCAGTGTTTTTCCTCTATCCTCGGAAAGGAAGGGGCAGAGCCTGCCTCGCTAGAACTGAAGTCCGCTTGGTCTGCCTGAGAGGAAGTGCCTGGGAGCCCCAGCAGCACTCCTCCTTTTGTCCGAAGCAGCTGATCGGTGCTCGCAGCTGCGGTCTGGTGTAGCGAAGGTAAGCAGGGCTTGAGTCTGGTTTCTCTCAGCGTTCGGGGTGGCGCAGGGATTTCGGGCCGCTCGGGGCTGCGGAGAGTCGGTGTGGTATTCTTCTACAGGTGCATGCTGCTGATTGCGGCAGCGTGTGCTCACTGCGAGGGCCTTCGCGGCTTATCGGGTCCTGGTGTCTGCAGATCATGTGTGCGTCTGAGCTGCGTTTTGGAGCGGGGTTTTGGCTCCATGGAGAAGGACACGTCGTCGGGGGATGTTTTAAATCGGCCTTTAGAAAAGGCGGAAACAGCGGCCATTTTAGGCGAGAAGCCATCTTTCCCTGTGCTGCTTGAGAAAGCAGTAAAAAAAGAAGGCAAAGTCAAAAAAGCCGTTGGCTCCGGCGCTGCCTGAAAAACAGCCTCAGTCAGCATTATTGGGGCTTCTGGAGGGGCAGGAGCCCCTATTTTCGGCTGACTTTATTCTCCCTTTACATAAGGCTTACTGCTTGAAGAGAGAATAGGCTAGAGGGAAGGCTGACTCTATTTTGGGGTCCAGCCCATACAGAGCGGAGCTGGGCGGGGGAGAAGACCCGGGTGAGGGTCCTTCTCATAGGAACCAGTTTTTGGGGACGGACCTTGATGTCTGGGGTCTGCAGTTCTCGACGGTCTGAGGACGGTGAGTTTCAGTCTGAGCCCGGGTTCGATCCATGGGCAGTGGAGTTGGAGGAAGGAGAGATTGCTCCCAGCGACGATCCAAATTTGTTCCGTGTCTTTCGCAGGGAGGGATCTCTCATTGTTCATTCACTGTCTGCCTTGAATTTAAGTTCGCCAGTGGTGCAAGAGGAACCTCTGGAGGATCCTTTGCTTCAGGCCTTTAGGGCGGAACAAAAGTGCTTCCCGATCCATAGAGTTATTAAGCAGATGGTGGAGTCGGAATGGGAGTGTCCGGAAGCCTCTCTGAGGGGTAGCCGGCCCATTGTCCGTTTATACCCGATACCAAAGGAGGAAAGAGACTTCTTGCGTATGCCTAAAGTGGATGCCTTGGTGTCTGCTATAACAAAAAAGACGACGATCCCAGTGGAGGGGGGAGCGGCCCTTAAAGACCTCCAGGACTGTAAGTTAGAGGCTATTCTCAAACAGGCGTTTGGTTAGAGTGTGCTGGCTTTGCGGGCCTCAATTTGTGGAGCGTATGTTTCCCGGGCGTCCATTCGGTGGCTCCAAGGAGAAGGGGGGTCTGATAAAGACGGCTCTTCCTCAGAAGGGGCTAAATTGGAATCGGCGGCAGCATATTTAGCAGATGGCTTTTATGATCTCGTTAGAATCTCTGCGAAGACAATGGCCTCGGTGATTGCGGCACAGCTTTTTCTCTGGCTGAGAAATTGGGCTACGGACACATCGTCTAAAGCTCGTCTTAGTAAGCTTCCGTATAAGGGTAAGCTGCTCTTTGGGGAGGCCCTAGATAAGATTGTTAAGGATTTGGGAGATTCCAAAGGGGGCAGGCTGCCGGAGGACCAGCATAAGGGCCCTCGGCCGGGCGGCCCGCAGAGGGGACAAGGGACAGACTTTAGAAGGTTTTGGGCGGCGCGTTTTGCTCCTTATCAGAGGGGGCATTTTGTGGCCAGAGGGCAGTCCTTTCGAGGAGCCCGAGGTTTTGGCAGGGGTTATGTCCCTCCCCTGCAAGGCCAGGTTAAAAAGCCGCAATGAAGTCAGGGAGGTCCAGTCGGGGGACGGTTACAGCAGTTTTACACCACCTGGGCTGCCATCACAACAGATCAGTGGGTGTTGGAGATCATCCGCGAGTGGTATGCGCTGGAGTTCGATCAGCCTCTGGCAGATTCCTTTGTAGTGTCCCCATGCAAGGCCCAAGAAAAATTGGAAGCAGTGTGAGACACTCTTCAGAGGTTGCTGTGAGACACTCTTCAGAGGTTGCTGTTCCTTCAAGCAGTGGTTCCGGTTCCTGGAGACCAGTGCGGATTAGATCGATACTCGATTTACTTTGTAGTCCCAAAAAAAGAGGGCGCTTTTCAGCCCATTTTGGATCTGAAGCATGTGAACCGCTGCTTGAGGATACCGCACTTCAGAATGGAAACTCTGCGATCAATAATTTTAGCGGTAAAGCCAGGCAAGGTGCTTTCTTCCATAGATCTTACAGAAGCCTACTTGCACATTCCAATCAGACGGGATCATCACAGGTTCTTACGGTTTGCGGTGCCGATGGGGCATTTTCAATTCCAGGCACTGTCGTTCGGGCTAGCAACGGCGCCGCGCACCTTTACAAAGGTTGTGGTGGTGGTGGCGTTGCGGCAGGAATGGCTTTGAGTGCATCCCTATCAACAACTGGTTGATCTGAGCAGATTCTGAGGTGGAATTGGTCAAGGTAACTGGGAGAATAATAGAGGTTCTGGAAGGGCTTGGCTGGGTGGTCAACCGGGCCAAGAGTCAGCTTCAGCCAGGGCAGCGTCTGCGGTATTTAGGGGCAGTGTTCGACACGCTCGTTGGGTCAGTGTTCTTGCCCTTGGACAGGGTGCAGAAGATCCTGGGGCAGGTGCGAAGCTTCCTGTGCATGACGGCTCCATCGGCGTGGAGGTACATGCAGCTCTTGGGTTCTATGGCTGCTGCTTTAGAGCTCGTGCCATGGGCCAGGATTCATATGTGGCCGCTTCAGAGAGCGCTTCTGGCTCGTTGGTCTCCGCAAGAGCACTCCTTGTCCCAAAAGTTAGAGTGTCCAGAGGATGTGCGGACGAGTCTGCTTTGGAGGCTGGAACCCAGTCATCTAATGGCAGGGATGCCCTTAGAACAGCCGGAGTGGGTGTTGGTCACCACAGATGCCAGTCTTTGAGGCTGGGGGGGGCGCATTGTTTGTTTGGGACAGGTGACGCAGGGCTGCTGGACCACAGAAGAGGCAAAGTGGTCGTCAATAAATCAGTTGGAAATGTGTGCAGTGCGCCTCGTGCTGTTGGAGTTCCGGAACCTGGTGGTCGGCAAGGCTGTGTGGGTTTTTTCCGACGGAGGAATGGGCAGCGTTCTTCTGCTGGACGAGAGTCGTCTTCTGTTTCGGTGGGCGGAGCTCCATCTCGTGGCTTTGTCGGCGGCGCATGTGGCAGGGAAGGATAACGTTCAGGCCGATTATCTTAGTCGGAATGTGCTGGATCCCGGAGAGTGGGAACTGAATGCGGCGGTCTTTCACGACATTGCGGAGCATTGGGGACAGCCGATCATGGACCTTATGGCAACTTTCAGCAATGCCAAGGTGCAAAGGTTTTTCAGCCGTCGCAGAACTCACATGTCCGAAGGGCTCGATGCGCTAGCTCAACTGTGGCCGGAGTCAGGCCTGCTGTGTGTCTTTTCCACCATGGCCAATGATAGGTTGGGTCATACAGAAAATATGGGTTCACAAGGGACTGGTGATTCTCATTGCACCCAATTGGCCCAGGAGGCCGTGGTATGTATATCTGATGCGTTGTCTGGTGGGTCAGCCATAGAAGCTCCCCGACCGGATCAACCTATTAAGTCAGGGACCGGTGTTGATGCCGCAAGTGGATCGGTTCTTGCTTACGGCTTGGCTCTTGAGAGGGAGCGGTTGTGGCACTGGGGGTACTCGGCGGCAGTTATTTCCACTATGTTAAAATCCAAGAAGCGGTCTACATCCTTGTCTTACATTTGGATTTGGCGCATTTTTGAGAATTGGTGCGCGGAAAGGGGCGTTAGACCGTTTGCCTCGAGGTTCCCAGATATTTTGCTGTTTTCTTCAAGGCGGGTTAGAGAAGGGCCTGGCGCTCAGCTCTCTTAGAGTACAACTGGCGGCCCTGGCCTGTTTTTAGGGGCAGGGGGTTGGCTTCACATCCCGACGTCCTGAGGTTCTTCAGGGCGGTAAAGAATCTTAGACCTCTGCGTTGTCAGGTTGTACCCTCCTGGGATTTGAACTTGGTGCTGGGAGCCCTGATGGCAGCACCTTTCGAGCTGTTAGCAGCAGTGTCGTTAAAACATTTGGCTTGGAAGACTGTGTTTCTGGTCGCTTTATGCTCCGTGAGGCGGATTTCGGATCTTCAGGCGCTTTCTTGTAGAGAACCCTTCCTTCGGTTTTCAGCGGAAAAGGTGGTGTTGCGGACGGTGCCGTCTTTCCTGCCTAAAGTGGTGTCGGTTTTCCACTTGAATCAAGCGATTTCGCTCCCAACTTTTCCAAACTTGGGCAGGAAGGGGGAGGATCGAGCTCTGCATACTCTGGATTTGGGACGGGTGCTCCGTCGCTACCTGAAAAGAACGGAGACTTTCCATAAGTCTGACCATTTGTTTGTGCTGTTTGCGGGGCCTCACAAGGGAGAAGCGACTTCCAAAGCCTCGATTGCCCATTGGGTAAAACAAGCTATTGGAGCAGCATATGAAGTGAAAGGAAAGCTGGCTCCAATGAAGCTCAGAGCTCATTCTACGTGGGGACAAGCAACTTCCTGGGCAGAGCTTGCTTTGGTTCCTCCGGTGGAGATTTGCAGAGTGGCGACCTGGTCGTCCCTACACACGTTTGCGAGACATTATAGATTGGATGTCCAGGCTAGAGGGGACGCAAAGGTTGGGGCTTCAGCTATCCTAGCGGGGCTGGGGGGTCCCTCCCATATTTAGGTACTGCTCTGGTACAACCCTAACTTCCTGGACTGGCCTGGAGAGACGAATAGGAAGAAGAAATTAGACCTTACCTGCTAATTGTCTTTCCTTGAGTTCTCTCCAGGCCAGTCCAGGGCCCTCCCGGTTCCTTTGCGTGCGAAGTGGTGTGAAGGGAGCTGTGGAGAGCGGTGGCGGAATTACTGCGCGGTTAGGGGGTAGGACAGGTGTTTCATGTTCTCGAAATGCGTCGTAGAAAATTGGAGGTCTTCCAAAGAGTTCTAAGGGGGAAGGCTCTGATTTCTGTCCTTTCTCTCCGGTCCAGAGGGAGGAGCTGGTGGGGACACGGGAAAAAAAATCCACAGGAGGAGCGAGGAAGAGACGATAGTTTACAGATTAGCTAGGTTACTAGTGTGAAAGGTTTGTTTGTTTAGTTAGTTATCGGCATTGGTTGCCATGTGCTTCAAGAGATGTGGAGCTGCTTTGTCAATAGAAGACTGAGTCTCTGGTACCAGAGGGAGCTGGATAGGGGGTCAGCAAGACTCTGTCTGTTTTCAGTCCTCAGCTGCTGGAGGGGGCTGACAACCCTGCCTTCCTGGACTGGCCTGGAGAGAACTCAAGGAAAGACAATTAGCAGGTAAGGTCTAATTTCTTCTTCAAGGTCATACATGACCAATCATCTCCTTACCTAAAATCTCTCATCCAAATACCAACAAATGCCAAAAACAAGCAAAAATATAGACAAAACTCACTAACTGCCAAGGGAAGTAGCACGGGCAAACGAAGTAACAGGCAGCAGAGCCTTTCATGTACGCACCTGACCTCTGGAATGCCCTTCCGGACAACCTTAGAGAAATACATGATATAACATCTTTCCAGAAGGAACTCGAGACACACTCTCTTATTCAAAGAACACTTTTAAGACTAGCTATGGGTATCTCCTAAGACCTATGACCCCTCCCAGCCAATTCTCCCTACCATAAAGCCCTCTTTTACCCCCCCCCTCCACTCTAGGACTAACCTTGTCCCTGCTGACCTGCTAACATGTTTACTTACCCTCTGTTAAACCAAAGCGTCAGACAAAGCATACCTGTTCAAAATGTTATTTATTATAGTTGTTAGATATAGTTACCCTGTTTTTCTTTATTTATTGTTCCATGTAACACAGTTTTTTTCTCATTATATGTAAACCACTTTGATTCCCAGATAAAGCAGTATAAAACACCCCAGAAACATAAATTAAAATGCTCTTGTGGGTGTGCTGCTGCGGGCAATGAGACAGGCTTGCTGATGCCAGTCTGTGCAAAATTCTGCAAAGCAAGTGCAGGATTCTGCGCAGGTGGGGAATTCTGTGCAAATTCTGTGCTTTACAGTTGCGCAAAATTCTCCCAGGAGTATTATAAACCCACCACTATGCTTCTCCACATCAGATATGGGATTTCCATCCATAAAGGTTTAACATTGTAATATTTTCTGCAGAGCCTTTATCCTATTTGATTCCATGCCATCCTCGGCATGTAGTGCCACCCTTCCACCTGTTTGATCCACCCTGTCATTTTGATATAATTTGTACCCAGGTATCATGTTGTCCCATTGATCATCCTCCTTTCACCAGGATGCTATTATGTCTACCTTTTGTACTGCTGCTACTACTACTACTACTACTACAGGGCTTGACAAATACTGGGTACCGGGTCACCATGGTACCTAGAAATTGCATGCTGGCACCTGGGATTTCATTTCCCCCAAATGTTTTTGGTGTGTTCCTGTGCTGTCTAATAAATGTCATGCTTCTTTCTTTCCCAGCACAATCAACTGTTTACAAGCAGCCTGAACTGTGCAGTTGAGGAAGTTTGAGACTGATCTTACAGTTTCAAGTCTTGATTACTTGGACTCGCGAAATGAACCCAAACTTCTTCACTGCACTGCTCAACCTGTTTGCAGAAAGCCAGTCGTGGTGAGAAAGTTAGAAATGTGGCCTTTTTACTGCAGCTGCAAACAGCAAGGCAAGAAGAATGATGAGTGGGTGGAGACAGGCTGGAATGGGGGGGAGGATGCTATGAGAGAGAAATTGGCTGAAGGCTGCAGGGAGAGAGTTATGAGACTTTTTTTGCTTCACATACTGCCAGGCCATGGTGATATGTGAAGCAAAAATAGGAAGCTGCCTCAGGGGCAGCTATAAAGGATTAGCAATATGTTGCTGACACCATACCTATTGGGGGGGGGGGGGGAGAGGAGGAGGGAGAAGGGTCACTACCTTCTATTGACACAGTGCAGTAGCACGTTATGAGGCTGATTTTATTAAGCTTTCTTTTTCCATAGAAAATAGGGGGAAAAAGTAAACCAGACCTTGAAAAAGGAGCTGCAATACAACTTTCTTTTTTTTTTGGGAGGGGGGGAGGGGGCACTATGACCAAGGTCTTATCAACCTAGATTTCAAAAAACTGTGTCAAGGCCTGTTTACAGCTTATCATTTGTATAGGCTGCTAGGCATACAAAGCTCTGTATACCTACACATAAGGGACAGTCCCTGTCCACAGAGCTTACAAACAGAATTAGAATAAATCTTTAAGGGAAATGATAACAATCATTTACGGCCATTCATTCTAAATCTCCCCCCTTCTTTTTGAGATATCTGGCATGCAGACAATTTAAAGCAGGGCTCAACAGGCATCAGGTCTCCATGGCGATTAAAAAATCGGACCTGTTGCATGAGGCTCAGAGCACCTGTGAAGGAGCATGGAGATCCCTTTTACTGCAAAATCACTGCTGACACTGATGCTAGCTGTCTCCGGGTGATGGGATCCCTGTGGGTAGCCAGCTTTGCTGTTGACAGCAATGGCACGTTTTCAGGACTTCTGCCCATGGAAGAAGGGGTCACCACAAGCCTGCAGCACTGGTCTCTCGACCAGCACTTGCAAGATTGTCTGAGTGCTGAGATCGCCTGCAAAATGAACAGGTTGATGGCAGAGGGAGTTTGCTTCGCAATGCAATGCAATGCGTGCCCTCGAGTCAATCCTGACTCCTGGTGACCCAAAACCAGAAGGCTGAAAAAAGAGTCCTGGTAAAACCGGATTCTCTAGATCTAGGGATTCTCCAGAAACAAGCAGGGGGATGCATTCACACTCATTGATGTAGTCCCCGGGACTGTGCCTTGAGCAGATCTCCCACAGATCAGAGAAGCTTTGTTGGTGCACTGAGCATGTATGCCTGCTTTCTGCCTGCTTGTGCAGGGAGAATCATTTTTTTTTCTCTACCATGCAGAAGCCTGCACGGGTCTCTCTATATTTTTGCCTGCATTTCTACCCCTTTTTTTTGCGGTTTTTAGCGGTCCCTCATTCGGTTCTCTCACTAGGTTGTGTCTGCTATTTTCTTTCAGACGCGTGATTTTTTTTTTTAAGCCGTCAGGCAGGAAAAAAGCTAAACATTTCTGCCTGCACGTCTCTTTGGTTGTCAGAAGATAAATGTTTTGCCTTCACTTTACCATTGGGTTAACAAAACTTACATGGGCCTGCCTTTATTTCATTGCCAGACTGCAGCAAACTGCTTTTTGAGCTGCTGACTCTGGCTGATTAAAAAAACAAAAGCAAAAAACATTTTGTTTTAGTCAGAGAATCACAGGGAGCTGTTTCCTCACTGTGTTAGAGCTAGATCTTGTTTGGTGTCTACCACCTCTTCGAGGCCAGCTCTCATGTCTGACTCCTCAAGCTCCTTCTCCTAACTAGGCAAAGCACAGATTTGGGGGGGGGGGGGCATCTTCAAAAGCAGCCACAGCACTGGTATTATTACTTCCAGGCTCGGCTGCAGGGTCTGGGGCCTCCCCTCGACTATTCCTGTCATCGGGCAGTACTACTGTCCCTCCTGAACTGACTCCACATACATTGGCTTCCTCCTCAATTCATCTGAGGGACTTGCCTTTGTCAGGTCAAAAGTCTAAAGCTAAACATTAAGCTCCAGCTCCCTCCTGCACAGTCAGGTAAGCACCATTCAAAGGGTAAACCCTATCATCCATGCCTGGCAGGACCCCCCCCCCCCCCACTCGGGAAGCTCCTTGATCTTCCCTTTTCTCTCTTTTTCCAGAAGCTTTTTCAGGACAATGCCATGCTATTGCAAGCTTCCCCTCAAAGCGCTCCCTCATATCCCCGGTTTCACCTCTTCTCATTAACTGACGCACGCCCGTGCCCCTTGATGAGGACACTTGTTCCCTCTTGTATTATCCTTGGGAGCCATGCGAGTCATATGAAGAGGACCCTCTTCCGATATCGCTGTAACGACCTCCAGGACCATCTGCCTGAGGGTCTTTCCTATCCAAAGTTCCTCCAGAACTCTCCTGTGCTCTGGCTCTAAGTGCCTCACAATCCCCTACCAATAAGTGGGATTTTCACTCCATTTTAAAAGCTTGTAGTACTCCCAAGGAGTTCTACTGGTACTGTGCATTTGCAACAATGTATGAGACTGCATACCATCATCTTCTGCATGTCCTCTCTCATCATGGACCCTTTGTCTGCAAAATGACTATCTCCTGATTCGCTGAGATGCCTCAATGTATCCCATGCCAACCAATTTTGGACTTTGTACTGTTCCAGAGATTGCCTCACTGCAATTGTCGTCCTGGCAGAGTGCTCAGGTACTGCTCTTACATTCTTCCCTGGTGGGTGTTATATAAACCAGATAGCTGTCACTGACTTCTAAGTGCAGAGCATGCCTGTAATCTTTGGTTACCTATTAGTCATTTATTTCTTTTGCATAATTGTAATCATAGTGCTGCTACAACTTGCTACCTCGTATTTCTAACTTTATATATATGTATGTATGTATGTATAAATGGTAAAGATACACATAGGGTCGTGATTACTAAAGATTAATGCGTATTAAGTGTTGCAATGGCCCATAGAAATGAATATGCAATGGCAGCACTTAACATGTGTTAACCTTTAGTAAATGTGCCCCATAAGTTCAAAAATGGGCCAAATCAGACCAGGGGTTCCAGAAATATAAGCCTCCTCCCCTCCCCCCACCCAATAAAAAGACTGGCCAAGTGTATTTCTAGGGAAGAGAGTTCCATTTTCTGTAGCATGGACATTTTACTTCCAGTGAAAGATAGCAATTACAGAATTCCTCCTTTTTAAATTGTCCCAGGACTGGTGCTACCACTAGGTGAACTAGGTAGTTGCCTGGGGTGCCGGCCCTCAGAGTGCATCAGTTGCCCACACTACTACCCCGCTCTGGGGACTGCAGTGGCAGCAATAGCCCTCAAACTGCAATGCAGAGTTTACTAACACTCCAGCGCTGTGTCACGGTTTCCTACTCTTCACAATGTGCCTTTCCACATACTTCTTCCCCTCTGAAACAGGAAGAGACATCGGGGGGGGGGGGGAACGGAAAGGGCAGATTTATGAAGAGTAGAAAACCGCAATGCAGTGCCAGAGTGTTAGTAAGCGCTGCGCCATGGTTTGGGGGCTATTGCTGCCGCCGCAGGCCCTGGAGAGGGGTGGGGGGCTGCAGTGGGTGACAGGATGGAGGGCCTGCCTAGGAGGCCTCCAATCTTTGCATCAGCCTTGAATTTCCCCATCTCAAAATATAACTCTGCAAACTGTTCCCATCCCTAAACCTAACCCCTCCCCTATAACTATCTCCTTGCAATTGTGCACCTTACCAGACTGTCTCCACCCCCAAAATCTACCACCCACAACCCAGCAAACTGCTTCACTACAAAAACTACCCTTCCACAATTACTCTAAATTGTCCATATCCTCAAAATTATCCTCTTGCAACTTTCCCCACTACCCTGCAAATTGCTCCTGTCACATAAAGCCAGAACTGCCCCCACCCTTCAAAACTGCCCTCCCCCCATAGGCACAACATATGCACAGCACCAGAGTTTCCAAGTTACATAGTTCCAGGAGTGAGATTTTAAACCAGTTCTGGAATTAAGTCTCATTCTGATGCATTATGGGACCTGCAGCACAGAGTCCAATGGGTAAAATCAAGGACTACAAATACCATACTGTATTGCAATGCAAATTTAAAACCAGAACTGGCAACAAATCTCATTCCTGGAACTGGGTTACTTGGCAACTTTGCAGTATACATGTTTACACAAAGGGATTGCAAATAATTGCTTATTCTTGATAGGATGCATTTTAGTCACTGACCTATATTCCATTATTTTTGTTAACTTTCCTGAGAAAACTACTGATTTTAATCGTACAGTTTTTTTTTTTCTTCTTTTTTGGCTGCTATATGTACTGCCAATTAACATCTGTTGCTTTGGCAGGGTCAGATCAAAGTATTGGCAAACCAAGCACATTCTTTGAGCCCAATGTTTAGAGGGGCTTGTGAGACTTTATAAGGACTTCAACAGAGTTTTGCATTAATATCCAGAAGGTAGAAGGATGCTAATGTATTGCACAATCTCAAGGAACAAGCAGGAATGAGTTTTCACATATGGGTACGTCGGTACCGACGGAGCCTGCACGGGAATGCTCCCCAGCATCCAATCAGAAAGCTTTTGGAAGCATCCCTCGCGCCTGCGCGCTGACTTCCCGCCTTTCCCACTGCCTCTCCTCAGTTTTCGTTTTTCCACGGAGCCGACAGGACGTCCTCCTGTCACCGCAGAAACCTTTTTCTTTAAAATTCTTATTTCCTTGTTTTCTTGTGGTCGCAGCTGTCTTTCCCGCCGATACCGGTACCGCCGGTGCTTTATTCTTATCTCCAGGAACAAGCAGGAATAAGTCCTCACATATGGGTACGTCGGTACCGACGGAGCCCGTGCGGGAAAGCTCCCCAGCTTCTTAGAATAGAAGCTTTTGGGACCTCCCACTGCACATGCGCACTGCCTTCCCGCCTTCCTGAACAGCTCTCCTCAGTTTCTCTTTTTCCGCGGAGCCAGCAGGTCGTGTTCCTGTCACCGCTGAAGAAATTGTTATTTTATTTGTTTCTTTAGACCGCGTACCTGCCTTCCCCATACCGATACCGGTATCGCCGGTCTTTTCTTTCTTTCTTTAAAAAATTATAATTCTTTTTTCTTATTTTTTAGCTTTTTGGTCACTTCAGAGAGGCCTCTCGGCCTACTCAATTTCTCCTCATGGAGAAGCCAGCCCCTGGATTTAAGAAGTGTACCAAATGTAATGCTGTTATTTCAGTCACAGACACCCATGACTGGTGTCTGAAATGTTTGGGGCCTGACCATTCCATACCGGACTGCCCATCTTGCTCCCACATGTCTAAACGTGGGCTGCAGAACCGGGCCAACAAATTCCATGTGCTGTTTGCTTCAGAGAATACAGCATCACAGTCATCCAGGTCTTCTTCTCCGGATGGATCTCAGGTAACCAAACCTTCTGTGGGCAAGTCCTCAAAGAGCAAATCTCCTTCAAAGCATCGAGAGGCTCTTAGCTTAGAACTTGAGGACCCTGCCCCAGCCAAACAACCCCGGCGGGAAGTCCAACTTCCAAAAACGCCAATTCAGGGGTCTCAGGTTGATATCGATGCTACGGCCTCGACAGATCACCTGTTAGCCTGCTCTGGGGTACCGGGTCACTCCGGTACCGACATCCAGGCAGCTATGGCGTCCATGGGCGATACTGTACAGTCCATGCAGCAGGCCGTCATGGCTTTCATTAAAGCTGCAACGCCATCGGTTCCGCTTTCAGCGGTTCCGGGCCCGATACCGGTATCGTCCGCCATGCCGGTATCGAGGCCGTCCACCTCTAAACGCAAGCCGGTACCGTATGGGCTTTCGCTCCATACCGGTTCCATACCCGATACGCCCGATATCGATACCGATCGGTACGCGTATCGTGCGTTAGAGGAAAGCACCGATTCCTCTGAGGATTTTCACTCCTCTGATGATTCTGCTGAGTTTTCACTCAACTTACCTGAGGAGCCCTCTTCTCCTAAAAGGAGAATGTCCCCTCCAGAGGATTTGTCCTTCCAGGACTTTGTTTTAGATATGGCTACAGCCCTTTCTATTACCACATCCTCTGAAAAGGAACCCAGATCCAAAAAACTGGATATTTTGGGATACTCAAAGGCCCCTAAGGAGGCAGTTACCCTGCCTATCCATGAAATCCTTCAAGAACAACTGATGGATTTCTGGGAAAATCCTTTGACTTTGTCTCCTTATTCCCGTAGGTTGGACACCATGTATAGGGTCCCTCCTTCTCCTGGTTTCCAAAAGACTCAATTGCCCCACCACTCTATTGTGGTGAAGTCTGCAATGAAGAAGATTAGGAGTACCAAAAGGCACTCTTCCACCCCTCCAGGACGGGAATGTAAGACTTTGGACTCTTTTGGTAGGAAAATTTTCCAGGCTAGTATGCTTATAGCCAGGATTAATTCCTACAGTCTCTATATGGGCATGTTCCTGGAGGAACTTGCCAAAAAGGTGCGGCATTTTGCCCCCTTTATCCCTGAGGATAAAAAGCAGGGATTCCTTTCCCTAGTGAAACAACTCTTAGAGGTTTCTAAGTTCTCTAATAGGGCAGCATATGATTCCTTTGAGGGAGCCAGTAGGGCTTCGGGCATTGCTATTGCAGCCCGACGTCTTGCTTGGCTCCAGGCCTCTGATCTGGAACCTTGGGTTCTAGATGGCTTACGGAATCTGCCCTGTACAGGTGAGAACTTATTTGGGGAAGAGTGGCAAATCAAAGCCACCCAGATGGATGCTGAAAATGCCACCTTGGAAAGACTTTCAAAGTCCACTTCAATTCCTACTAAGAAAAAGTCTTTTAAAAGGCCTTACTATAAGAAGGCCAGAGTTGCTTCAAATACTGGCCAGCAGTCTTCTCAACCTCGCTATACTGCTAAGCGTCAGCAATCCAAACAAGCACGAGCTAAGCCTGCAGCAGCTACTGTAGCTCAGCAGGCTCCAACCCCTCAGGGGTTTTGACTTGCTCCTAGGGAACTTGCCACTTCTGGTTCTAACACAACCAGAACCTCTCACCATACCCGGAAGGTTGGTTCACTTTGCTCCCAGATGGGAACAAATCACAACAGAACAATGGACCCTCTCTATCATTCGAGAGGGTTACAAACTTCATTTCTCCAGCCTTCCTCCCCATCATATGGTGAGACCATTCAATTCTCCCCCATCTCTCCTAACCCTGTTGGGTCAAGAGGTTTCCTCTCTTCTTGCCCAAGGGGCCATAGAAGAGGTTCCTCTTCCTCAACAAGGGTCCGGTTTCTACTCCCCTTATTTTCTCATTCCAAAGAAGACAGGGGGATTCAGACCAATCCTAGATCTGAGAGAATTGAACAAATTTCTCTTCAAGGAGAAATTCAAAATGCTGTCTCTCGGCATTCTCCTTCCTTACCTCCAGGGTCAGGACTGGCTTTGTTCTCTAGACCTACAGGATGCGTATACACATATACTCATCCATCCATCCCACAGAAAGTATCTTCGCTTTCTGTTTCAGGGAAAACATTTCCAATACAGAGTACTCCCCTTCGGTCTAGCCTCTGCTCCAAGAGTATTCACAAAATGCATGGCAGTCGTAGCCGCATTTCTAAGAGGCATGGGAATCTTTGTCTTCCCATATCTGGACGACTGGCTCATCCGAGCTCCAACTCAGTCACAGGCCCAGATTTCCCTGGACCACACAAGGAGCCTTTTGCAGTATCTGGGACTGGTAGTAAACCTTCCCAAGTCCCAACTCATCCCTACTCAATCTCTAGAATTCATAGGGGCCCAGTTGGACACCATCACTGCAAGGGCCTACCTTCCACATGTTCGAGGCCAGCGCCTCCTGAGTTTGGCCTCCCAAGCTCAGTCCAGCACTCACTTGACAGCCAGGGAAATGCTACGCCTACTGGGTCATATGGCCTCCACAGTGCATGTGGTGCCCTATGCTCGTCTTCATATGAGAGCAGCTCAATGGACCCTGGCCACTCAGTGGACTCAGGCGTCAGCAGCGCTCTCAGACCAAATACAAACCTCCGATCGTCTGTTTTGGTCCCTCCACTGGTGGACTTCCACCAAGAATCTGTTGTTGGGGGCTCCATTTCAACCATTGCTACCCCAAGCAACCCTCACAACAGATGCCTCCCAAACAGGGTGGGGAGCCCATCTGCAAACTCTCTCTACTCAGGGCACTTGGTCTCTACAGGAGACCACCCTTCATATCAATCTTCTGGAACTGCGAGCAATTTACCTTGCCCTCAAGGTCTTCCACTCCCTCCTAGCCAACCTCACTGTCCTAGTTCAGACGGACAATCAGGTGGCCATGTTTTACATAAACAAACAAGGAGGGACGGGCTCTCTGTCGCTTTGCAACGAAGCTCTAAGACTATGGGCCTTCGCCAGAGAGCATCAGATTCACCTGCTAGCAGTGTATCTCCCAGGAGTTCAAAACTCTCGGGCAGACAGGCTCAGTCGAGTTCTGCTGCCACACGAATGGTCCCTACATTTGGACCAAATAAACCGAATCTTTCAGGAATGGGGGACCCCGGACATAGACCTCTTTGCAAGTCCGTGGAATGCCAAACTTCCCCGGTTCTGTTCCAGAACTCCGTGTCAGGGAGCTCAGGCTACGGACGCCTTTCTCCTGAATTGGAATCAGGCATTCCTATATGCCTTTCCACCCATTCCTTTGATTCCCAAGACTCTGTTCAAACTCCAGAGGGATCATGGAACTATGATCCTCATAGCTCCACGCTGGCCACGCCAAGTGTGGTTCCCTCTACTTCTACAGCTCTCCCAGGGATCCTACTTGGATCTGGGAGCTGCGCCAGACCTCCTGTCTCAGGAGGAGGGGACTTTGTGGCACCCAAACCCCAAATCCCTTCACCTCAGTGCTTGGTTACTGAAGGCTTAAACCTTCAAGACTTTCATCTTTCCCAACCAGTGAAAGATATCCTTTCTGCCTCTAGGAAACCCTCTACCAGGCGTTCCTATGCTTTCAAATGGAAACGTTTTTCCATTTGGTGTGCTCAGCAGGGTCTTGACCCTCTGGCACTTCCTTTGAATTCTCTTCTTGATTATCTCCTGCATCTCTCCAATGCAGGCCTCAAGACGAATTCGGTAAGAGTCCATTTAAGTGCTATTGCAGCATCCTTGAAACATATAAATGGACAACCTATCTCCTCTCATCCTCTTGTTGCAAGATTCATGAGAGGCCTGACTCTCACTAAACCTCCCATCAGACCGCCCCCGGTCGCATGGGATTTGAATCTAGTGCTCGGTCAACTTATGAAGCCACCTTTTGAGCCAATGTTTTCCACCTCCTTGAAATTTCTTTCCTGGAAGGTCATCTTCCTCATTGCAGTCACTTCGGCTCGCCGCATCAGTGAGCTGCAGGCTTTAGTGGCTAATCCACCTTACACAAGATTTCATCATGATAAGGTGGTCCTTAGGACGAATCCCCACTTTATGCCTAAAGTGGTCTCGCCTTTTCATCTTAATCAAGAGGTATATCTACCTGTCTTTTTTCCAGCTCCTCATGCATCCAATGCAGAGAGGAACCTTCATACTCTGGATTGTAAAAGAGCTCTCGCTTTTTACCTTAATAGGACTCAGCCACATCGAAAGTCTTCTCAACTTTTTGTGGCCTTTGATCCTTCCCATTTGGGACTTCCAGTCTCCAAGCGTACACTTTCCAATTGGATTGCTCAGTGTATTTCTTTTGCTTACCAGAGCAAAAACATTTCTCTGGAAGGCCATGTCACTGCTCACAATGTGAGGGCCATGGCAACTTCTATGGCTCATCTGCACTCTGTTTCCATAGATCAGATCTGTCGAGCCGCTACCTGGGCCTCGGTTCATACCTTCACAGCCCATTACTGTTTGGACAAGGACTCCCGCCGGGATGCCTTGTTTGGCCAGGCTGTCCTCAAGCACCTGTTCCATTCCTAAACAACTCCTGCCCACCTTCCCAGAATGGATGCCTGAGATCCATACGAAGATGGCGAACCTTTACAGGGGATCCCATGCATCTAAGCTAGGGAGTCCCCATATGTGAGGACTTATTCCTGCTTGTTCCTGGAGATAGCACAGTTACTTACCTGTAACAGGTGATCTCTGGGAACAGCAGGAATTAGTCCTCACAACCCACCCACCTCCCCTAGGAGTTGTATCTTTTATCTATCTATCTTCCTGTCCTCTCTCTGTTGACTCAGCTATAAACTCGAAACTGAGGAGAGCTGTTCAGGAAGGCGGGAAGGCAGTGCGCATGTGCAGTGGGAGGTCCCAAAAGCTTCTATTCTAAGAAGCTGGGGAGCTTTCCCGCACGGGCTCCGTCGGTACCGACGTACCCATATGTGAGGACTAATTCCTGCTGTTCCCAGAGATCACCTGTTACAGGTAAGTAACTGTGCTTTCTTTTCTAAACTTAGAGAAATTTTTTCTCCTCAGTTTTTTGTCTTAACCTTTTGGGCCTACCAGGCCTCTCCAACATGGAGCCTTCTTCCCCTAAGAAGTGCCTTCACTGTGGAAACCTAGTTTTCTTTCTAGACTCCAATGCTTGTTGTCTAACCAGTTTGGGTCCTGACCCTTGTTTCCCTGATCCATCAGGCTGTATTATTGGCTTTTTCGAGTTTCCCTCGATACCGTTTTTCCTCCTGAGGTGAGGACACCGGTTTATTCTTCTCTTCAGGATCAGGTAACCCACAAACAGTCTGTTAAGACTAGCCAATTCTTGAAGGGTAAGTCTCATGCCAGCATGATGACGGCTCCGGCCTTGCCCTCAAGACCCCATTGGCAATAAAACCCCGGCGGGAGTCTCGGGCTCCAAAGCATTTACGGGGTTTCAGGTTGTTCCTGGGGCTCACCCCCTCACAGAACATACCTGAGCCATGCTCGGGGGAGGTATCCGCTTCGAGCGGTACCGATACCCCGGCATCGGCACCGATGTCGAGTGTTCCACTCTTCACCTGGGATCGTCATCTGGTATCCTCAGTACCTTCGGGGCCGATCGATACGACCCAGATTGGCTTTCCTGTATCTCCGCCATGCTCGGGGTTGGTACCGGCTTCGAGCGGTACCGATACCCCAGCATCGGTGTCGAGTGTTCCACTCTTCACCTGGGATCGTCATCTGGTATCCTCGATACCTTCGGGGCCGATCGATACGACTCAGATTGACTTTCCTGTATCTTCGCCATGTTCGGGGTTGGTATCGGCTTCGAGCGGTACCGATACCCCGACATCAGCGCCGGTGTCGAGTGTTCCTCTCTTCACCAGGCATCGTCTTCGGACATCCTCGGTACCTTCGGAACCGATCGATATGATTCCGATTGACTCTCCTGTATCGGCATCGCCGATACCACCACCAACGTTGGTACCTTCTAGACATGCATCGATAGACTCGCTCCCTTCGATGCCGAGTCTAGAATCGATATCCTGTTTAGATGACTTGGTACCGACGCGTTTCGGAACCGATCCATATCGTATCCGACTATGCAGTACCGAGGATATTCACCAAGGCTCTCTGGCTACCTCGGTACCGCTTCAGCAGCCCCCGATTTACTGCTTCGATGACATTATCGTCTCCGATACCGGTATCGGTATCGATGTCGATTCCTGCAGTTCCATCGGTGCCATTGATCCTTTCTATGCCTAGCTTGGAATCGGTACCGGGCACTGACGATGCAGTACTAACTGCCTCGAATCAGAACTGTCAGTATCACTGTCCATTTAGCAGGATTCTTTTTCTGCACCAGTCCAGTATGTCTTCTGTTGCTCAAGCTGCTCCTTCAACCTCAGCTTACCCAGGAATTGTTCTCATTGGAGATCCTTCTTTTCAGAAATTTCTCCTTGACATGGCAACCTTTCTTGCCATTCCTATTCCTGGCTCTACTCTTAACCAAGATCCTGCAGAAAAGGAAAATATAATGCTTCCTTTACATCATTCTTTGCAGGATCTTCTTCTGAGGATGTGGGAATCACCTTTTAAAGGTTCCTTCGCCTTCTACAGCCACTAATGTTCTGTATCAGGTACCTCCCTTTCCGGGGTTTCAAAAAAACAACTTCCACATCATTCCATTGTAGTGGAATCAGCAATGAGGAAGGTAAGAAGCAAGAAGAAGCATTCTTCTTATCCGCCAGGTCGTGCATTTAAAGCACTTGATGCCTTTGGACGTCAAACCTTCCAAACTTCTATGCTGGCTTCAAGAATTATTTCATATATTTTTTATATGAGTCTGACACTTCAGGAGGTCACAGAGAAATTATCTCTTTTGTCCCCTTTTTTATCAGAGCCTAAGGCCACTGACTATTCCTTACTTCTTAATCATAGCAGGAATATCTCTTGGTTTCTTTCTCGTGCTTCTCTAGACTCTTTTGAGTGTTAGCAGATCCTCTGCTATTGCCATTGGAGCACGTCGTAAAGCCTGGCTGCAAGCTTCAGACTTGAGCAGATGGGCACAACATACACTGGGTAATTCTCCTTGTACTGGAGAAAATCTCTTCAATAGAGAGGCTTTACGTCAGGTTGCTCATTGCTCCACTAACTTCCCTGGTTCTGGAAACCATCCTAAGCCTTCTTGATCGTGTCCACAGGCTAGTCCCGAAACCTCTGGGTTCCCCATCTAATGTAGCAGCTTGGAGACTGAGAAACTCCTCCTTTTTGTGACATCACTGGTATATCCTCTCTGGATCCGCCTCGTGTCACCAGTTACCTCAGTCTCCAAGCAGCTGGATGGTGAGCCCAGAGGTTGGGCTCACTGGAGAAACAATTAGGAATAGCTTAGTTTGAGTTTAGCAAGTCTATTTTGGGTTTTCAAAAAAAAAAAAAAAAAGGGGCAATTATATAAAGACATATGAGACCTGAGTTTTGGGTGTCTGTGCCTTTAAATTCTTTCAGGCCTGACCCCTTCTCCGGGTCCCTTCTCCCGCTTTCCTGTCTCCCTTCGGGGCTTCGGGATCTCTCTGCTCGGCCTCCTTGCTGGGGGAGCAGCATCAGTGTTAGCTGCCTTGGGAGGAGCGGTGCCTCAGATCCTGCCGGCGTCAAGCAGAAGTTTGCCTGCGAGCGCGCCTGGCGGATCGTCACAGACTGCACGAGGTAGGACAGCCTAGCCACGTTCGGAGCATCAGCGGGCAAACCCCCCCCCCCCCGTTCGGAGTCATGCTCCGGGAGTCGGCGGCAGCCTGTCTTGGACCGGACTGGTGCATCCTGCCGCCGGCGGCGGTAAGTAGCCGCGCGCTCCTGTGTGCTAGGTAGCAAGTGTGTTTTTTTGGCGCGAACCAGGCTTTAGGCCTTGGGCCACGTGCGATCGGCGTCTTCAGGCACCGGGACCTGGGGCGGGCAGGCTGAGGTCCGGGAGTTCGCGGGGGAATCCCCAAAGTGTGCCTTTACTTCGCAGTGCCATGCGCACAGGTCTTGCCTTAGGGTAAGATACAAAACAAACAAACAAAAAAAAATGGACAAAGCGCGCTCGTGCCTGTCTCAGTTTTTTTGGGCCACACGAGTTTTTCGGTAGGCCCTGAGCCCGGTTCTTGCTTGCTCATACTGCGGGAGTGATTTTGGCCCGGTCTTTTGGGATTCTCTATTTGAGCATGCCCTCAAAGCCCCTATGTGTAGTGTGTGGCTCTAAGAAGGCCACAGAGTCGGGGGTTTGCAAGTCATGTGTGAGGGATGCGTCGGGGTCAGAGCAGGAGAGAGAGGAAGCGTCGGGACCCGGCGCACTTCCCTCGATCTCGCAGTCTTCCGCAGGTCCGCAAGAGGAGCCCGTGGCAGGACCCTCATCCGCGGGGGAGCTCGCTGCGTCACCGGTGGCCTGGCCTCAGCAGCTAACCTCTATTTTCTCTCCAGATTTTCTTTTATTGCTGCAGCAGTCCGCTCTAGGTGGCGCGCAGCTGCTGAAAGCTACGGTAGGAGGGCGCACGGTGAAGCGGCCCGCTACTCAGGGGCCACTGGAGGACTCTCCACACGGGCTTAAGAGGCCACGCGGTGACGGTGCTGTCGCAGAGCACTCGTTGGCCTCTGAGGGTCCTGTGTCGGACGAAGAAGGGCTCAGTCTGGATTTGGAGGACGAGCTGGAGGAAGGTGAGCTTGCTGAAAGCGAGGACCAAGCCTGCGTGGTAAGGGTCTTCAGACGAGAGGAATTGCCGGCTCTGATTGTGGAGGCCTTGAAGGTGTTGAACATACCGGTCCCGGGTTCGCAAGAGGATGAGACCCTGGAGGATCCTTTGTTGCAGGTCTTCCGGAAAAGCCAGAGTGTCTTTCCGGTCCACCGGGTGTTTCGTGAGATGATCCAGGAAGAATGGAATACCCCAGAGGCTCCATTGAAAGGGGCACGAGTCATGGGCCGTTTGTATCCTCTGGCGGAGTCGGACAAGGAGGTGTTTCGGTCACCGAAGGTTGACGCGGCTGTCTCCGCAGTGACTAAGAAGACTACCATTCCGGTTGAGGGTAGTGCAGCCCTTAAGGACTCTCAGGACAGAAAGTTGGATGTGCTGCTTCGGCAGGTGTTCGATGTCAATGCGCTGTCGCTTCAGGCCGCTATATGTGGAGCCTGGGTGGCCAGAGCCTGCTTGCGCTGGTCTCAAAGGGTGCATGATGGCCAGGGTGGCGGCTCGTCGGAAGAGGCGTCCAGGTTGGAATCTGGAGCGGCTTACCTGGCAGATATCCAGTATGATCTCATGCGCGGGTTGTCCAAGAGTATGGCGTCGGCGGTGGCAGCGCGGCGATACCTGTGGCTACGTAACTGGGCGGCGGATAGCTCCTCCAAAACTCGCCTAAGTAAGCTTCCCTTTAAGGGCTGCCTGCTCTTTGGGGAAGACCTAGAGAAGTTGGTGAAGGATCTTGGGGAGTCCAAAGGCGGCAGATTGCCTGAGGACAAGCCCAGGACCGGGCGGACAGTCCCGTCGGGCAGAGGTCAACAGAGGAATTTCCGACGATTCCGTTCACAACGCTTCGGTTCCTTCCCTCGCGGTCATTTCCCTAGTTGGTCGCAAGGCTTCCGGGGGTTTCGGGGAGCGGGACGAGGTTTTGGGGCAGCCTCCTCGTCCTCCTTCCTCCCCAAGAAGCCCTAATGAAATGAGGGGGGCCCAGCCGCCCCCACTCGCCGTAGGGGGGCGCTTGCAGGAGTTTTATCCTGCCTGGGCCCAAATCACGTCAGATCAATGGGTTCTGGAGGTCATCCGCGAGGGCTATACGCTGGAGTTTCTGCGTCCCGTGCGAGAGTTCTTTGTGCGGTGCCCCGGCAGGTTGCTCGCCAAACAGGGGGTTCTCAAGGAGACCGTACAAAAGCTGCTGGCACTCCGGGCCATAGTCCCGGTTCCACCAGAACAATGCGGCAGCGGTCGGTACTCCATCTACTTCGTCGTTCCGAAAAAAGACGGCGGGGTGCGGCCTATCCTAGATCTCAAGGGCGTGAATCGCTGCCTCCGGGTGGCCCATTTTCACATGGAAATGCTGCGTTCCGTCATCGTGGCGGTGCAGAAGGGAGAGTTTCTCACCTCGCTAGACTTGTCCGAGGCCTACCTTCACATTCCCATTCGCCCGGACCACCACCGGTTCCTCCGTTTCGCGCTTCCCTTTGGCCACTACCAGTTCCGGGCGCTACCCTTTGGTCTGGCGACGGCTCCGCAGATTTTCACGAAGGTCATGGTAGTGGTAGCGGCGGCCTTACGGAAGGAAGGCATTCTGGTGCACCCCTATCTGGACGATTGGCTGATCAGAGCGATGTCTCATGCGGAGAGTGTGACGGCGACAGACAGGGTGCTAGCCTTCCTCAAAGAGCTAGGATGGATAGTCAATATGTCCAAGAGTCGCTTGGTCCCATCGCAGAATCTGGAATACCTGGGGGCCCGGTTCGACACGCGGATAGGAAAGGTTTTCCTCACGGAGCAGCGGGTCCAGACCCTGCGGGGGCTGGCCTCCAAGTTCTTGACGTACGAGTCACCAACGGCCTGGCTTTACCTGCAGCTGCTGGGCACCATGGCGGCGTCCATCGACACGGTGCCGTGGGCGAGGGCGCACATGAGGCCCTTGCAGGGAGCGCTTCTCCGACGCTGGTCGCATCAGCGGGACTCTCTGTCTCAGCGGCTTCCATGCCCGGAGGAGGTTCGGCAGGCGCTGCAGTGGTGGCTTCTTCCCGGCTTCCTGGAGCGCGGGAAGGATCTGGAGTCCCCTGCCTGGGTTCCTCTGACGACCGATGCCAGTCTCCTCGGCTGGGGTGCCCACTGCCAGGGCAGTTTCTTGCAAGGTCAGTGGAGTGCTCAGGAGCGGCTGTGGCCGATCAACAGATTAGAGCTGAGAGCAGTAACCCTGGCGTTGCGGAGTTTTTACTCGGTTCTCGACGGGAAGGCGGTCCGGGTGTTTTCCGACAATGCGACGGCGGTGGCCTATGTCAACAAGCAAGGGGGCACCAGCAGCGTGGCGCTCGAGGAGGAAGCCGGGGAGCTATGCGGATGGGCGGAATCCCACCTGCTGGATCTCTCGGTGGCGCACGTGGCCGGAGTAGACAACTTTCAGGCCGATTTCCTTAGCCGGGTGCGGGTGTACCCGGGAGAGTGGGTTCTACATCCCGACGTTTTCCAGATGGTGGTCCGCAGGTGGGGCGAGCCGGTCATGGATCTCATGGCGACCCTCGCCTCGGCAAAGGCAAGTCGGTTTTTCAGCAGGCGGCGAGAGAGAATGTCGGAAGGCCTGGACGCTCTCATTCAGGTCTGGCCGGTGGGTCAGTTGCTCTACGTCTTCCTGCCGTGGGTCCTGATCGGCCGCGTTTTGCAGCGCGTAGAAAGGTTCCGGGGACAGGTCATCCTGATCGCCCCGGACTGGCCTCGTAGACCCTGGTACGGGGACCTGGTACGGTTGTTGGTAGCGAAGCCGTGGCGTCTTCTGGCCAGGGCGGATCTTCTGTCCCAGGGTCCGCTGTTCATGCCGCACGTGGATCGGTTCTCGCTTACGGCCTGGCTCTTGAGCGGGCGCGGCTGAGCTCCCGAGGGCGCTCGTCGGCGGTCATTGCTACCTTGTTGCGGGCCCGTAGGTGGTCTACGTCGTTAGCCTACGTTCGTATCTGGAGGATCTTTGAGGCCTGGTGCGGAACTAAGGGGTGCACGCCTTTAAAGGCCTCTGTGCCCCAGATCTTGGAGTTCCTGCAGGATGGTTTTGATAAGGGTTTAGCGGCCGCGTCCCTGCGTGTGCAGGTAGCTGCCGTGTCCTGTTACAGGGGCAGAGTGGGAGGTCAATCGCTTGGTTCTCAAAGGGACGTCAAGCGCTTCTTACGGGCGGTCTCCATCCTACGCCCCCCGTTGCGCCAGATCGTACCCCAGTGGCACCTCCCGTTCGTGTTGGAAGCACTCGTGCGCGAACCTTTTGAGCCTCTGGCTCGGGCGACTCTCAAGGACCTAACGCTGAAGGTGATCTTTTTGGTGGCGGTGTGTTCTGCTAGACGGATCTCGGAGCTGCAAGCCCTGTCGTGTCGGGAGCCCTACCTCTCCTTCTTTGCGTCGAAGGTGGTCCTGCGGACGGTGCCGGCCTTCCTCCCGAAGGTTGTTTCGCCTTTTCATGTGAGTCAGGACATCTTGTTGCCGGCCTTCTCAGGGAGTGCCCGCAGGGCAGCGGCGGAGAGACTGCATCTCTTGGACGTTGGTCGAGCCTTAAAGAAGTACATTAGGCGGACGGAGTCTTTTCGGAAGTCGGACAGACTCTTTGTGCTTTTCGCAGGTCAGAGAAGGGGCGAGGCGGCGTCCAAGGCCTCTATTTCTAGATGGATTAAGGAAACCATTGCATCGGCATATGTTTTGAAGGGGAAGCCGGTGCCAGAGGGCTTGCGAGCCGCCTCTTGGGCGGAGCGTCAGTCGGTGTCTCCGGGTGAGATTTGTAGAGCAGCGACCTGGTCGTCCTTGAATTCCTTTGTGCAACATTATCGGTTAGACCTCCAACAGAGGGAGGAAGTCTGTTTCGGGGCGGCTGTGCTTCAGGCTGGTTTGCATGCCCCTCCCCGGACTTGAAGACTTTCTTCACTGCTCTGGTACTAACCCAGAGGTTTCGGGACTAGCCTGTGGACACGATCAGGAAGATGAAATTAGGCTTACCTGCTAATTGTAGTTCCTGGAGTGGACACAGGCTAGTCCCGTATCCCTCCCAAGTATTTCGCGTTCCGAGAAGCCTGAAGCATTCCAGGTGAATTACCGGTAAGTTATGAGAATATTTGCAGAGCTTCTGGGGCTAAGGGTCCTTTAGCGACAGCTACTGTTTTCGGGGGCACTTTCCTTCCTTTGGGACGGGGGTGTGGTCTGAACGGACTAAAGTCACAGTTTGTTTAAGGGGCTGGAGCGTTTATGGTTAGTTTATTCTTGTTATTAATTCTTACTTGTTGCTCCGGTGAGTGTGCTTTGTCAATAGGTAACTGGTGACACGAGGCGGATCCAGAGAGGATATACCAGTGATGTCACAAAAAGGAGGAGTTTCTCAGTCTCCAAGCTGCTACATTAGATGGGGAACCCAGAGGTTTCGGGACTAGCCTGTGTCCACTCCAGGAACTACAATTAGCAGGTAAGCCTAATTTCATCTTTTTCCCCAGGACGTAGGAAATGTCCTACCAAACCTTTTTTCCCTAAGAAAAGAAGGTTTCACCCTTCTCCTGCCCATCCTCCAGATGTACCCAAGCAAGGGACATCTCATCCTAGTCTGAAGTCTCCAGACTCTAACCAGTCTAATCATAACCAGCAACCATAGGTTCCTGTATGTTGCAATCTACAGTTAACTTCTTCTTAGCAGAAGTTTATTCTTCAAACTCTACACTGTTTTTTTCTTTTTCAGTATGCTAAGCTGTTAGCATACTTTTGTCCATGGGTTACAGAATTCTCCCCTTCTTAATACTACGAAGGGAGGTTACAACTATCCCATGATAGTTTCTGTCCCCATATGGACATCTTTTCCTTCAGCTGCCTTACCATATGGTAAGTCACCTTCCAACCCCCTCTCTTCCAGGGTTTTCCCCTGCTTGAGTTGGTACCATACTGAAACACTTCTCTTTCTTTCCAGTGTAGACTTTTTGTTATCCTTCAATGCATGCTCTGAACAACTCATCAGACGGGGACGGGAATATCTCCGCTCCCTTTGTCTGTTTTCTCTCTGTTTTTATACAGGAGAATCCTCTCTGCTGTTTTGTTCAGTTGCTGTGCATGCAGGAGTTCCAGTGATTACTTTAATGCTCATTGCAAGCTACTTTCAACTATCTTGCATAATACTACTCACTGCAGGTTATCTTCTTCTAGCCATATCCTTTCCTAGGATGTGGCAACACACCTGACTCAGTCAGTTTTATCTCATAATTCTCCTGCACAATGCTCTCTGCAATCTTCAGAGAAGCTTTCTACTATGGGCCCTTGCTACAGAGCATTGAACTTTGTCTCTGAAGGTTTTTTCCATATAGTAGAAAAAGCTTATATAGTCATTCCATGGCTATATGGGTTCTTTTTTTTTTTATATTTAAACTTTTATTGAAACTGTAACACAGAATACAAACAGAATTACCAACCTCAAGTTATACAGCCATAATAAACCATAATAAACCCCTCCCCCCCCTCCAGCCGCCAGCTCTTACAAGCCTACAGAAGTCTTTACAAATTCGTACTTCGCCAACACAAGTATGTTTCCCAAATTTTTTCAAATTTTTTGGAGCTATTGTTTCTCAAAGCAGTAGCTTTGCTAAGCAAATAATTGGAGTCGAGAGCAAATAACCATTCCCGCACTGTGGGCAGGTGGACTTGCCGCCACTGCCTGGCCATCAATATTCGGAAAGTCACACAGCCCATATTAACAAAGAAACTCTCGGTTTGGGTAAATTCCTCCGGCTTAAGCCCCAATAGGGCAATAGCTGGGTGAGGTTCAAGTACTTTCCCCATAATGACACTCAAAAGATCAAAAATCTCTCCCCATCGCTCCCGAGCGCAAGAGCAAGACCACCAAATGTGCAATACAGTCCCCACCTCCCCACATTCCCTCCAGCATTTATCCGTGTGTCCTGGAAACATTACATGCAGTCTCTCAGGTGTAAGATGCCACCTATACATCAGTTTATAATTATTCTCTATAAAACTAGCCGCTAGCTGCCCTTTGTACTTATTCTGAAAAATACTGGACCACACTCCCTCCTCCCAATGAATCCCCAGGTCACGTTCCCAGGCTTGTTGGAAGGGTCCCCGACCCCCCTGACCCTCCATCATGTTATAGAATTTCGTAAGCAACTTCTTTGATTGCCCCATCAGGAATAAAGTTTCAATCTCAGTAGGGTCTCTAGGGAGCCCCGGAATTATTTTATGGGTGATATAATGACAGATCTGTTGGTAAGGAAAGTAATCGGTGGCTTCTAAGCCAAAGAGCTGCTGCAGGGCCGAAAAGGATTGAAGCTCCAGCCCCCGTAAGAGGTGGCCGACATGCGTCAATCCCCGCTGTGCCCATCTTAAAAACACACTTCGTCCCACTGCAGGGGGAAAATCGGGGTTATCCACTATAGGTATTAAGCGGGACACCTCTCCCATGCCCAACCACTTTCGCCGCCAGCGATGCCAGAGATACAACGTTCTCTGGACATAGGGATTACAGTTACGCACCCCGGTCTGCCTAGTGCTGGGTAACCAGAGCCATTCAGATAGGGTCGCCACTTTTAAATCATCCGCCTCCATCCGCACCCATTCCTTACTGTAGTCCGCTCCCCAGGCCACTATCGCACTTAATTGTGCCGCCTCCATATATCTATGCATATCTGGGATGGCCATCCCTCCATTACGCCTACTCTTAGTGAGTAGAGACCATGTCACTCGATTACGTTTCCCCCCTCCAATAAAGCGCATGATAATCCTCTGAATCTTCCCCATATACATCTTCGGCACCCCCACTGGTATAGTCCGGAATAAATATAACCACTGGGGTAGGATCACCATTTTAACAGCCGCGATCCGCCCCAACCATGATAATTTCTTCCCCTCCCAATGTTCCAATTCTCTCCGCATCTTCTGTTCCATCGCCCCAAAATTCTCCCTACCAATAGCTCGGGCATCGGCCATTATGTACACCCCCAAGTATTTCACCCGCCTCTTAACCCATTTAAACGGGAACCGCTGGCGGAGAAGCTGCTGCGTGGCAGCATCTGCAGAGATGTTCAAAATCTCTGATTTAGTAGCATTAATCTTAAATCCCGATATTTTACCAAAATCCAGCAAGGCCTGATACAACACCGATAAAGACCTCAGGGGGTCCGTTATCAAAAATAGCAGGTCATCTGCAAATAAGGAGATTTTGCTTTCCCCTGCCGACCCCCGCACCCCCCTCACTTGCGGATGTTCCCGTACTAATTGTGCCAGCGGCTCCATAGAGAGCACAAAAAGCAAAGGCGAAAGAGGGCAGCCCTGTCGCGTCCCCCGGCCTAGTTCGAAAGTGTTAGAGTAGATCCCATTCACACGGATCCGCGCCAGAGGGTTAGAGTAGATAGCTTTCACCCATTGTAAATACCCAACGCCAAGGCCCATGGCCTCCAACACTTGTAGTAAGTAAGGCCAGGACACCCGATCAAACGCTTTCTCAGCATCAATGGTTAATAAAATCAATTGTGTATCCTTGGTCCTACCCCTCCAAATCGCATTCAACACTTTCCGTATGTTATCGGCGGTGTGTCTGCCCGGTACAAATCCTCCCTGATTTTCATGCACTAGGCTGGGCATATGTGGAAGTAAGCGATTAGCCAAGATTTTGGTAAAGATTTTAAAATCAGAACCCAATAGCGAGATAGGGCGATAGGAGCTACAGAGTGTGGGATCCTTTCCCTCTTTGGGCAGCAACGTGACCCCAGCTGTCCGGAGAGTATCTGGTAGTTTACCCCCTTCCCTAAATGAGTTATAGAGCCGAGCCAGAATACCGCTCACCTCCTCACGAAAGATCTTGTAAAATTTATTGGTATACCCATCCAGACCGGGGGCTTTATGAGCCGGTAGGGTTCCAATCACTGCCGCCACTTCAGCACCGGTGATGGGCCGTGCCAACGCCGCAGCATCAGTTGGCAAGACTTTGGGCAGCCGCATCTGCAGGTATTGAGCCCTATCCACCATCGACCCCCCCTCTTCCGCCTGATAAAGTTGCTGATAAAATTGAACAAATTGTTCTCTAATCTGGTCCCCCGCCCTGAGCTCCCTCCCCGCCGCATCACGGATCTTAGTTATAAAATTCCGCTTCTGCTGCCGCTTCAACTGATGAGCTAACCATCTAGAAGGTTTATTACCATAAGCAAAAAAATTTTGCCTCAATTGGTCCTGAGCAAATTTGATTTCAGCCAATTCAAGTTCCCCCAATTCCCTCCGGGCCTCCCGCAGTGCCTGCCACCCCTGCTCATCCAGCTCCCCCCGCTGATGACATTCCTCCCCCAAGCGAATCCTCCGTCTCAGGTCCATTTGTCTCTCGCCCTTAAGTTTTTTCGCATGGGTAGCCAGAGATATCAGCTCGCCCTGTATCACCACTTTCAAGCATTCCCATAAGGTCTCTACTCGGCAATCCTCCCTGTCATTGATATCTAGATATGCGGTTATTGCGGCCGAGACTTTCTGTCTGATCTCCGGATTATCTAAGAGGGCCTCATTCAACAACCAATTCCTCTGTACCCTCTGCTGTGGGCCCACCTGCAGATCCACCCACACCGGTGCATGATCCATCCATGTCCTCTCGCCGGTATCACAGTCCATCAGGCTATATGGGTTCTTTATACCCTTTTGTCTCCTGTTGTGATACAGAGGACACTTTTTTTTTTTCTGCGTGAATGTCCAATGAGTTCCCAATCTTGCAGGAATCTACCCCTTTTTTCCTTGCAGCTTGGCATTATGTGTGTTTTTTTTTTTTTTTTTTTTTTGCTCCACTTGGACAACGCATGCTCTTTTAGTGTACATGATACCTCTGTGTCCCTTGGCTGGGTCATCCTGGTATCTTAGTCTATGCGTTTTTTTGTCCTTTGGACATGTCAGAGTCCTAAAGTACTCCTGACGTGCTCTTGCCAGATTTATTTATTTATTTAATGGTATTTATATACCGCCTTATCATTCAATCAGAGCGGTTTCCACGGCAAACAATCAAGGGGGCAAATGTTTTCATGCAGTGTACAGAGTGGTGTGTATGTGTTGGCGGGGATGTGATTAGATTTGGTTTATCTACATAGTGCGCTATTATACATCATGAGCTTTTATACAGTCTTATATACAGTCTTGGGGTGGAGGGGGGGTTGATGATCTGACTTGTATGCTGGTTCAGGGGGTATGTCCATAGTAATCGATGAACAGGGTTGTCTTCAGCTGTTTTCAGAAGTCCTTGATTTCTGTGGTTAGTCTCAGATCATCTGGGAGGGAGTTCCATATGGATGGAGCAGCCAGGGAGATTGCTCATTGTGCGGTGTCTTTGCGGGTCTTGGTGAACTCTTTTGGGGTGTTAACCCGATTGGAGGTGCCTCTTCTTCTTGGCCGTGTGCTTGTGTCGGGTTGTATGAGTGTGTGTAGGCTTATGGCGGAGGAGTGTTGTTTGATCTTGAATATGTTTATGATAGTCTTGTATTTGATGCGTGAGATGATTGGGAGCCAGTGCAGTTCTTTCAGTATGGGTGTGATGTGATCGTGTCTTGCAGTACCGGTTATTATGCGGGCAGCTGTGTTTTGGGCCAGTTGTAGTGGTCTGAGGGTCTGCTTTGGTAGCCCGGTGAATATCGGATTGCAGAAGTCTAGTAGAGGGGTTATCAGCGCCTGGCAAACGGTGCGAAAGTGCTCTGGGTCGAGGAGGGGCTTGAGTCTTCTGATGAGTCGCAGGTATGCACTTTTGGTTGCTCTGCCTATGTGTGCTTGGAGGTTAAGTTCTTTGTCCAGGATGACTCCGAGGTACTTAACTTCTGATTTTATGGGTATGAGTGCATCTCTTATCTTGATGTCGGGTGGGGGGATAAAGGCCGGGTTTTGCGTGATGATCAGTGCCTCCGTCTTGCTATAGTTGATTGATAGGTTGTTTTCCTGAAGCCAGTTTGCCATTTGGGTGAGGCAGTTTGTTATGTTGGTGTAGTCCGGGTTGTCGACTGAGATGGGTGTGTAGATCATGATGTCATCTGCATAGATTGTATAATGTATGTGGTGCTCTTTCATGATGGCACATATTGGCTGGATTGTAAGATTTTATCCTCTGTTTTTTCACGCAACCATACTGGTTATTCCACTGAACTACATTCCTGCACCGCAGAAATAGATTCTCTATATGTTTTATTATTTATTTAACATTTTTTATATACCGCACTATTCATCATCCGTGCGGTTTACATTGAACAACAATATACCTGCCAATACATGACTGATCTAGGTTTACATATAACAGGGAAGATAAACTGGGTGTGAACTGGGGATAACTATCTACATAATTATACATAATTATATATACATTGAATAGGTTACATCAAGATTCGATATTTGACCAGAATACAGTGTTTTCACATTTTGATCCTTTGTTCTGGATTGCTGTTATGTGTAGGAGTTATCTGAGTGGGCGAGAGCCGGTTCTATTGTGTGTACGGTAGCCTGAAGTGCAAAGTGAATAAATGGTGCTTGATGGACTTTCTAAATTGGGTGATATCCCTGATTGATCTGATGTTTGGAGGTAGATTGTTCCAGCACTTGGGAGCATAGGACACAAAAGCTCTGTTAGTAGTTTGTTGTGTCCATTTTGTGGAGATACTAGGAGTAACTAGTGTGTTTTCTGCTACTAGTCTCCTGGGTCTGTTTGGTGTCAGGGTGATGAGATTTGAGATCGATGCAGGAGATAATTTATTAATAGCCTTGAATGTGATGAGGAGGGTTTTGTATGTTATTCTGCAGTTTATCGGAAGCCAGTGCAGATCGATCAGTATTGGTGTTATATGATCTCTTATAGAAGCTCCAGATAAGATGCGGGCTGCCGTGTTCATCGCCAGTTGAAGTGGATTTAGTGTATTCTTGGGGAGGCCATGAAGGATGATATTCGCATAGTCAAAATGTGGTGTGACTATTGCTTGGAAGACTGTACGGAAGTCCTTTGTCTCCATCATTGGTTTCAGGTGTCGCAGTGTTTTTAGCTTGTAGTAAATTGACCTTACTGTGTTCTTTATGTGCTCTTTAAGATTGAGTTTTTGGTCGAGTATCACACCGAGGTACTTTATGGAGGCCTTGATTGGGAGTTCTGCATCTCTTACTATGAGGGTGGTTGGTGGAGAAAATTGCTTGTTTCTTGTGGCTATGAGTACTTCGGTTTTCTTGAAGTTTATTCTCATGTTCTGATTGAGAAGCCAGTCGGTTATTGTGTTGAAACAGTTGATTAATGGAGAGTAGTCAGGGTTTGATATATTGATCGGTGTGAATATTAGCACATCATCCGCGTATAGTAGGCAGGATATACCGAAGTCTCTGGTGATTTGGCAGATTGGTTGCATGTATATATTCAGGTGGTTTTCACCCCCTATTATTAGATGAATCTTTTCCCATCACATTCCCCATGTGAATGTTTTTCTGGGGCTCAGTTGCAGGCATGTATCCTCAGACTATATTCATGTATGTATATGTCCTATACATACATATTTCTGTAATCTGTGTGGGCATAAGTCATGGCCATATATATATCTATATCTAGATATCTATATATATCACACATATCTAGACATATATGCACATATATATAGATATGTATGTCTCTCCATATATCTATATATCTATATCTATATATCTATCTATATCTATATCTATCTATCTATCTATGTCTTTCCAGCTAGGAAAGACAGTGTACATCTTCAGTATTTCTGAGTACACTTCTGTTCTCCTTGGGAATAGGGGCTTTTTTCCATACCCCCTCTTCCCTTCAGGACTGGGCTAATTCTCCAGATCGGTCAGTCTTCTTCTTTTAGTCCTCAATGTTAATAACTCTGTACCTAAAAGAGTTTTCAGCTTTTTCCCATAAAGCTTTCCATTGAAGACCTGCCGTTCTTCTCCTACCCCAGTTGACACCTGGGTCACCTGCCCATTCCAGGTTTGGAACTTCATCCTCACTGCTATGAAGTTACCTTGAGGATTCCGCTACTGCAGCTACAGTACACACCATCACAGTTCTACTTCCTACAATCCAGTAGGTAAGCTCTACATTGTACTAGTTCATTAAATAATTTAATGATACTTGACATACATTCTAAAGACTCATTTTTCCTGTAGTCTTTAGATTCGCTGTTCCTCTACAGCTCTTCTCTATTCACCTCCTACCCCCCATCCCTCAGGGGATGCCGGGGATCCAGTTTGGGAAATGCCGTCCTGTTCCAGGTATACGCATTTTATGGGATCTCCCCTGGCACCCACAGCTAGGGTGCCAGGGGAGACTCATTCCTGCTTGTTCCTGGAGATAGCACAGTTACTTACCTGTAACAGGTGATCTCTGGGAACAGCAGGAATTAGTCTTCACAACCCACCCACCTCCCCTAGGAGTTGTATCTATCTCCTTTCCTCTTTCTCTCCTTCTGTCTCAGCTATGAAACTCAACTGAGGAGAGGCAGTGGGAAAGGCGGGAAGTCAGCGCGCAGGTGCGAGGGATGCTCCCCAAAAGCTTTCTGATTGGATGCTGGGGAGCATTCCCGTGCAGGCTCCGTCGGTACCGACGTACCCATATGTGAAGACTAATTCCTGCTGTTCCCAGAGATCACCTGTTACAGGTAAGTAACTGTGCTTTATTCTGAGTTTAAAACATCTGATTCTCTAATCTATCCCTCCCCCATGTGAGTGAACCTACCTACTTGTTTCCTTTTTAACTAGCAACAGACAATTTTGAGTATGGTCCAGCCAATGGAAAGTCGTATAGATGGCACACTGTAAGGTTGCTTTATAGGAAAGGAGGAAACGAGCTTCATGTGTTACACAAGTGAAGTTTCTGCATGTGGTGAACATAAGAAATGCTACACTGGGTCAGACCAAGCCCAGTATCCTGTTTCCATTCCAGGTCACAGGTACCTGGCAGGTTCCCAAAAAGGTACAGGTTCCACAGTGCTTGTCTTGAGGTTAGCAGTGGATTTCCTGGATCCTCTTTAATAATGGTTTCCTATTCGTCCCTCCAGGCCAGTCCAGGTACGCATGGGTTGTCAGTTAACCAGCAGCTGAAAGCTGACCATGACAGGATTTCCATGATGCAGTATAAGAGCTCCCCCTTTAGTTCCCTGCTCTGGTCTCAGCAGCTGAGTGAAGAGCCCTTAAGTAGTGGACTCGCTGACAGGCCTTCAGAAGCTTTAAAAAAAAAAAAATGGATAAATTCTAGCTAAATTGGCTTTCCTTTAACTTGTGTATCTCTTGGCAAGAGAGAGAGCAGAAGCCAGGTACTGGGGAGCAGGAGAGAACAGTGGGGCAGAACCTGTCCAGTGTTCAGTCCTCTCCAGAGATCTCCTTCAAGCAGGGGGACATATACACGAGAGCACAGGTCCCTTTCCCCTTCCCCAGACAGAAGCTCTATTCCGGTTGGCTACAGGGCCCTGGGGCCTCCGAGTTCTTACAGTGGTGCTGTATCAGCTTCTTCCAGGTATCAGCCCCTTAACGGCAATGGAGTAGCGTGGTAAGCAGGAAGGTCTAGCCCTGAGTTCTTTGAAAGTACAGGTGGCAGCGCTAGCTTGTTATAGGGGATGAGTTCAAGGTCGCTCTTTGGCAGCACATCAGGACGTGGTTCATTTTCTTCGGGTGGTTAAGCTTGTGTGTCTGTCACTTCATCCGGTGGTGCCTCCTTGGGACCTAAATTTGGTCCTGGAGGCGCTGATGGAACCGCCTTTTGAGCCTGCGGCACCAGTAAGTATGAGAGAATTTTCTTGGAAGACAGTTTTCCTGGTGGCGTTGTGTTCAGCTACTGTAGGTGAATTTCTGATTTGCAAGTTCTCTTGTGCAGAGAGCCTTTTTATTCAGTTTTCGGCAGAGAAGGTGGTTTTACGTCCGGCGCCTGCCTTCCTGCCGAAGGTGGTTTCACGTTTTCATCTAAACCAGTCTGTTTCCCTTCCAACCTTTCTGGCTCTGGAAGGCGGAGAGACAGAGTGTAGGTTGAGGAGCCTAGTTCTTGGAAGGGTGCTTCGGAGATATCTTAGAACGAAATCTTTCCGTAGAACTGATCGGTTGTTTGTGTTATTTGGAGGCCCCCATAAAGGGGAAGCGGCTTCCAAAGCTGCTCTTGCCAGATGGGTAAAGCAGGCTGTTGCGGCTGCGTATACGGCGCGGGGGAAGTTTGCCTCCTAGGGGACTGCGGGCCCACTCTACTCGGGGGCAGGCGGCTTCCTGGGCGGAGTCGTCCTTTGTCCCACCGGGGGACATCTGTCGGGCAGCCACTTGGTCCTTACTCCATACATTTTCAAAGCAATATCGGCTGGATGCACAGGATAGGGGGGATGCCAGTGTTGGAGCGTCGGCTATTTTGGCCAGGCTTGCAGGTCCCTCCCATGTTTAGGTACTGCTGGTTCGTCCCTGCTTTTCCTGGACTGGCCTGGAGAGATGAAGAGGAAGGAGACCTTACCTGCTAATTGTCTTTTCTTGAATTCTCTCCAGGCCAGTCCAGGGCCCACACGGTCATTTCGGGATCTGGAGTAAACGTGCAATTAGGATTCTCATGATATGTGGGCAGCCCAAGTCATGGCGTGTAAATAGGCTGGCAGCAAGTTTCTTCAGGGTGGCTCTGTTTATCTGCTGTCCCTTCGTTGAGCGGGAAGGTGGTGTAAAGGCCGTTCTGGGATAGATTGCACGATTTATACGAGATTAAGTAATAAGGTCAATAAATAAGTAAGAAGACAAAGGAGGAGAAAGTCAATAGAGCTTAAAGGGGGGGGGGGTAAGGATTCTCCCATGTTAAATAAGTTTAGATTGGTACTCTTAAGATAGTTCAGATTCAAGTTTTTTTTCTGGGTTTAATCCTAGATGCTTTGTCAATAGAAGACTGAGCTGGGAGTGCTAGGGGGAGTTAGATAGAGGGTTGTCAAGACTCTGTATTTCAGTCCTCAGCTGCTGAAGGAGGCTGACTACCCTGCTTTTCCTGGACTGGCCTGGAGAGAATTCAAGGAAAGACAATTAGCAAGTAAGGTCTAATTTCTCCTTGTATTTGATCTCTTGAGCTTGGTGATTTTATGAAAATCTCTGTTTTCCAGGAACAAACAGGAAGTCTGTCCTCACATATGGGGTGATGTTGGCACCGATGGAGCCCACACAGAGCATTTCCCCAGTTTTCAAAGAAAGTCTTTGGGAATGCTACCTAGCATGCGTGGTTCCCTTCCTGCCCAAGGGTGCCATCTTGCTCAGTCTCCTTTTTTCCGCGGAGCCCAACAGAGACACGTCCAGCTTCCTCAGAAAAAAATCCTTAAAAAAATTAGCTGTTCCCAGTTTGCATACCGGTTCCTCTTCCCACCTCGAGCTGTTGCAGGCCCGGCATTGTTCTTTGCTCTTTCCTCCTTTTTTCATCAAGGCTTGCCTTGACTGGCGTGCATGCCTTTTTTTGCCTTTGGGTTGTCTACCCTGGCCCAGTGTCCCCCACCATCTTTCCCGGTGGGTTAAAAAAAATTTGACCGTTGCAGTCAAACCATGTCTGCCACCAACACCCATGACTGCTGCTTATGCTGCCTGGGACCGGACCATAATACCTCTTGCGACGTGTGCCAGGCCATGACACCTAAAACTAATAAAAAGAGGTTGGACTTGCAGGAGAAGTTGTTCCCAAGGTCCAGCTGTGCACTGGCCTCCCTGACGCCGAGTTCCAAGCCCAGCACTTCCCATGAGGCTCGAGTGTCTTCGGTGTCCCGCGGCTCCTCCAAGAAGACCTCAGACCCCGAGCGGAAGAAGAAAATATCCTCGAAACCCGTTGAGGTTCCATTGGGGAAACCTGGTAAGATGAGTCTGAGGGACTCAAGTGATTCCGAGAAGCGTCCCACTAAGGTCTTCAAAAAGGATTCCTCGGCTGGCTGAGACCATGCGAGGTTCCTCAATGCCATAGTCCTCATTGAGGATGCACTCGTGAGAGTGCTGGTGTCAAGCCCGTAATCCTCGGTGCCCGTGTGAAAAGCTGTGGAGCCTTCTGGCTTGGAAACCAGATTGGCAGCCATGGAGCAGAACATCACTGCTATCCTGGCCATGCAGCAGGCAGTGATGTCAGGTTCATCCGCATCATCTGCCCCAATGACTGGGCCCCCGACTGCGGGAGAGTCCTGGGTCATGAAACCGAGCTCCAAGCACCACCAGCCTCGCATAAGTCCTCTGCCCTGGTCAAGATCCTGGTCCCATTCCTCGGGCATCCAGTCCTCTGTAGTGAGATTCCGAGACTTTGACGCCGGGTCCTCGAGGGGCCCCAGGCCTTGAGGCACGGCCGCAAGGCCTTGGGCTCGTTGTCTCCCCTCGACTCCTAATGGGAAACAAATGACAAGGTCTTCCTGGAAACCAGACAGCACCGGGACATTCCCTCAGACCCGTCTCCCCCGACGCCTCAGCGCCATTCCCCTCCAGAGGACATGGCCTTCCATGACTTTGTCAGGGATATGGCCCGAGCCCCCTCGGTGCAGACTGAAGTGGAGGAGGATCCCCGCACCGAGGAACTGGAGATCCTCCAGTTCGAGTCTCTCCATCCAAGGAAAAACTCACGGTGCCAGTGCAGCCGATCCTCGAGTGGCTACTTTTGAGAATGTGGGTGACCCCGGCGTTGGTGCTGATGGTCAGCCGACGCCTCAACGCCATATACCGTGTCAGGAAGGGGCTGGGGTTCCACAAGCCCCAACTCCCGCATAATTCCATGGTTGTCAAGTCAGTCATGGAAAAGTTTAAGAGCCAGAAGAAGTACTCTTCTTTCCCTCCTGGAAAGGGTGCTAGAGCCCTTGACGTCCTTGGGCGCAAGTGCTACCAGGGCTCGATGTGGCATATGAGTTGTACATAGGCATGTATCTGAAGGCCTTAACGCAGGAGTTGTCTGGGTTCTCAGCAGGACTAGTTGGGGAACCTCTCCAACAGTTCCAAGCCCTGACCTCTGGTATCAAGGACTGTTCAAAGTTCCTCTCCTGAGGAGCCTACCACTGATTTGAGTCAGCAGCTCGGGTAACAGCAGCAGGCATTGGGGCTCGACGCCAAGTCTGGCTGCAGTCATCGGACCTTGAGCAATGGATCCATGGCAAGTAGGTAGATGTCCCCTGTACTGGGGAGAACCTATTCGGCAAACCCATGGCCGATAAGGTGGCTGAGAGAGCGGCCGAGGTAGTGTTCCAAAAAATACCTCTTCTTTCCCCACAAGAAATCCTCAGGAAAAAGGCCCTTGTTCCGAGGGAAAAAGGGCATTTCCATCAGGGTCACCGCTACCAGACCTTCTCTGGTCAGCAACAGGGTTCTCACCCCAAGAGATAGGGCCAGGGGGGAGCTTTTGACTCCCAGAATAGGGTCTCCCCTCCCTGGGAGACCTTCACCAGCCGACAGGGGGCCGCCTGGCACTCTTTGCCCACAGATGGGCCGAGGTCCCCCTCAGACCAGTGAGTGCTGCAGGTAGTAAAGGAGGGCTACCTCCTCCGCTTACAACAATTACTTCCCAAGTTCTTCCCAGGAGAGCCCATGTGGCCTCTCCTTCACCAGACTCTTCTGCTTTCAGAACTTACAATTCTGCTTGGGGACAAGGCGGTGGAGCCTGTACCCAAACATCTATGGGGAAAAGTCTTCAACTCAAGGTACTTCCTTGTCCCAAAAAGAGCTAGGGGCCTCAGGCCCATATTAGACCTGAAAACTTGAACAAGTTTCTGGTGAGGGAGAAGTTCAAGATGCTCTCCTTTGGGACACTACGGCCATACGTCCACCAGGGAGATTGGCTGTGCTCCTTGAATCTAAAGAATGTATATACACACATTCTAATCCATCCCTCCCATAGGCAATACCTATGGTTCATCGTTGGAGGGGAACTACCAGTACAGAGTGCTGCCTTTTTGCCTGGCCTCCTCACCAAGTTTTTACCAAATGCTTGGCAGTGATAGCCACCCACCTGTGCCTACAAGGAGCCTTGGTCGTCCCCTACCTGGATGGCTGGCTAAACGGAGGAGGTTCAGCCTCACAGGCCAGTCAAGTTGCAGAGAGGACAACCTTCCTACTGCAGCACCTGGGGTTTGTCATCAACTACCCCAAATCCCATTTCTCTCCAGTCCAAAATCTGGAGTTAATAGAGGCCCAGCTGGACACATTGCAAGTCAAGGCTGTCCTCCCAAGAGAAAGGGCAGACTGTCTCATACAGCTGGCAAGGAAGGTGCAACAGCACCGGTCAGTGCTGGCTTGCCTCCTCCTCCGCCTGTTGGGCCACATGGTCTCAATGGTCCATGTCATGCCCTTAGCCCACCTGCAGATGTGGACAGCCCAATGATGCCTCCGTTCACAGTGGACACGAGCCACGGGCAGGCTACGGGACAGGTTTGTAGTCTCATGCCACTTGGCGGAGTCTCTCACCTGATGGCAAAACTTGCACCACTTCCAGGCGGGAATGCCTTTCCAGGCACCTGCACCTCGGAAGACCCTGACAACAGATGCCTCCCTCCTGTGATGTAGAGCACATTGTGGGGTCTGCTGCACACAAGGCAGCTGGTCCCAGGAAGAGTCACTTCTTCAGATCAACCTCCTAAAACTCAGAGCAATCTTCCGGGCCCTGTGAGCGTTTCACCCGCGCCTGCAGCACCCAACCTATGTTGATCCAGATGGACAACGAGGTTGCCATGTTTTACATCAACAAACAGGGAGGCATGGGCTCGTACACCCTCTGCCCGGAGGTGGTAGCCCTTCTCTCCTTTGCAGTGTGCAACGGTATGCTCCTACAAGCGGTATACCTGCCAGGCCAGGACAGCTGCTTAGCAGACAGGCTGAGCAGAATCCTTTGCCCACTTGAGTGGCGTTTGAACCCGAGGGTAATGAAGCAACTCTTCCACAGCTGGGGCAGGCCTGTGATACTCTCCGCCTCCCTGAAGAGCGCACAGCTGCTTTGCTTTTGCTCACGTCAGTCACACCCGGGGAGAGTGGCGATGGACACCTTCCTGATACCATGGTCAGAAGGCCTATTCCTATGCGTTGCCACCGACCACCCTCCCTCCCCTCCCCAGTCATCAGGACCCTCTTTAAGATCCAGAGTGAGAAGGTGTCAGTGATACTGATCGCCTCCAGGTGACCCAGGCAACCGTGGTTCCCTCTGATACTCTCCCTGTCGGTGGCACTCTGTTCCATTGGGCTGGGCTCCAGACCTCCTGTCCCAGGAGCGCTCCCTCCTGCACCCCAACCTGGGGTCGCTAGCACTAACAGCATGGTTGCTGAAAGGGTAGCGCTGGCACCTTTCATTCTTCCTGAAGAAGTTGAGGAGGTCCTATTGGCCTCCGGAACCTTCCACCAGAAGGGCGTATGCCTTTAAGTGGAGAAGGTTCTCTGTCTGGTGTGTGGAGAAGCAGGAGAATCCCTTCTCCTTCCAAGTGCAATTCGTTCTTCACCTGTCGCACACCGGGCTAAAATCAAACTCTGTGAGGCTGCACCTAAGCGCCATAGCTGCGCATCACCCCCCTATAGGAAAAACCCTCTCAAGCCAGCCCCTGGTCTCCAGGTTCCTCTGGGGCCTTCTGTTATCAAAGCCCCCCTCCGCCCACCTGCAGCAGAATGAGACCTCCAACATGGTGCTCTCTCAGCTCACCAAACCACATTTCAAGCCTCTGACCACTTGCCACCTTTAGTACCTGTCATGGAAAGTGACTTTTCTAGCGGCCCTCATGTCCGCTCGTAGAGTGAGTGAACTCCAGGCTCTGGTGGCAGATCCACCATACACATGATTCTACAATAACAGGGTAGTGCTCTGCACACACCCTAAATTCCTCCCGAAGGTGGTATCTCCCTTTCACCTCAACCAGGAGGTAGTCCTTCCCTCCTTCTTCCCACAGGATCATGCCGGCAAGGAGGAGCTAATGCTTCACACACTAAATTGCAAACAGGCCCTGTCCTTCTACTTACAGCAGACTTGGATCCATCGCAAAGTTCCTTGCTTTTCGTATCATATGACCCCAGTAGGCTGGGGCTCCCCGTGACTAAGGGAACTCTGTCCACTTGGGTGGCAGACTGTATTGCACTTGCCTATGAGTGGCCTTTCCCTTGAGCACCGGATCACAGCGCATCACGTGAGGGCGATGGCCGCGTCGGTGGCCATCCTCTGCTCAGTGTCGGTGATAGAAATCTGTAAGGCCGCCACATGGTCTTCAGTTCATATGTTCGCACCTCGCTACTGCCTGGAGAGCGAGTCCCGCAGGGACAGTGCCTTTGGCGAGGCAGTACTTCGTAATATTCTTGGGGTGCAGGCAACTCCTGCTCTCTGACCCTTCTGTGTTCAGGCTACCAGAGTGATAGTCGCTGGACGCTAGGGTCTACAGAGTCTTTCAGTGGGGACTCATCTTCTGCAACTCACTTAAATGATTGATTGCCGTTTGGTGCTGTCATGGTTCGGTCCTTAGCAGCCTGGAGCTAGGGAGTCCCATTTGTGACGACTGACTTCCTGCTTATTCCTGGAGAAAGCATAATTACTCACCTGTAACAGGTGTTCTCCAGGGACAGCAGGAGCAGTCCTCACAACCCTCCTACCTCCTCTGGGAGTTGTCTCCCTACTTTGTTTTAGTTTTTACTGCCGTCCTAGCTATGTCATCTGACTGAGCAAGATGGCACCCTTTGGGCGGGAAGGGGACCACGCATGTGTGGTAGCATTCCCAAAGCTTTCTTTGAAAGCTAGGGAAGTGCTCTGCGCAGGCTCCAGCGGTGCTGATGTCAACCCATATGTAAGGACTGATTCCTGCTGTCCCTGGAGAACACCTGTTATAGGTGAGTAACTAAACTTTTCTGCAAAGTGATCTGTGATATATTCCCATACACTTCCAATCTGTGATTCTCCTACTGAAACATTCTGATTGATCCTATTTTGTTCGCTAATGCTACCTTCTCATAATTGTGCTAGCATGCAGTAATATCATGAGAGAAATCATTCCTGGACTCCGCTGTAGCTTCCTTACCTCCCATAAGCTGTCGATACAGTTTCTGCATCACTATATTCTTCTGGTACTTCATCTATTCTGATATTATTTCATCTTGAGCGATTCTCAAGATCATATACCTTGTTCCTTATTGTCCTGCTAGACTAGTCCAGACACATGGGTTGTGTTCCCTTACCAGCAGATTGGTGGAGATGAAGACCAGTGAAAAACTCAGTTTTCAATGACATCACTCCATGCCTCTATCTGATTCAGCTACCAAAGATCCCTTTGGTATGTCTTTGTCTCCAGCAGATGGTGGATGGCTTTACTCCTCTCTGTAGAAAATCTGAAGATTGAGAGGAAGAGATTGATTAAATGCTCGTGAGCGACCACCTCAAGCCCTAAAGGGGCAAGACTCTCACGTGAGCTTGATGTGGGAGGCACCACTAGACTGCAGTCTTTTTGCTGGCCATAGAAGGAGGGAAAATTGGTTCAGCTCTATGCCCTTATGATAAGGGCCTGTTGAGCAGCCACAAGTTGGAAGAATTCGAAAGGATCTTGAAGTCTGCAGCAGCCTCACACAACTTCATCATCCCCTCCCTCCTCCTCCTACAATCTTTGGGAGAGAGCAAAGAAGAATGAACGCTCTGAGGGATCTGCCTAGTAGACGCTTTTCACACAGTGTTGCTGAAATCTAAACCCAGCCATTGAAGCAGTTTCAGGAGAGTAGAGCTGAGCCAGACATGGATCCTCTACCCAGGGCTCTCAGGGTGAGTACGAAGGCTTGATCTTGCCATTGTTTTTGTTGGGGGCTCCCAGTTCCTTCTCTGATGGACATAATTCGGGATTGACTTCTAGCAACCATTGGGTGGCGGTTTCCTGCTGTTTTTTGCAATGTTAGTAACGTTTTTGCCCATTGTGTGCCTGCAGATCACACATTTCTAATGCGCTTTCCGTCTAAGTGGCTCCAATGTGCATTCCGTCCCTAGTGCCTTTAATGCTTTATCTGTAAAAGCACAGTTAACATGCACATGTGGGTTGATACAGCCTTAATGCGTGCTCTGTGATACTTGCCCTAACTCTCTGTAGTCTTCCAGAAAACATTGTTTGACCTGTGGCTAGCGAGGAGCCTCATTCTTGGATTCTGGACTCCGCCTTTCCTGTATGACAACTTCTGAATTGCCCCTAGAAGGGGACATAGCCAGGGGATACAGTTTGTCTGCCCTTTCCTTCCTCAGGATGGGAGATGCAGGATAGTGCGAAAGGTAAGAATATTTAGCCGGTGGGAGGCTCCAGTGACTCTGCTGTGAGCCGCTCTTCATTCTCTATGGGTCTGTGGGAGTTTTTTCCGAGAGAGGAGCTTTCGGAGTCTGGATTGTCCTCCCTGGAATTCTTTTCTTTTTTGTAACAGACCTGGATCTTCTGCTGTGGAAATTCAGACTCCTGCGGTCTCTGGATGCCCCGGGACACATTCTCATACTGGGCAGGTTGGATGCAGAAGCAATGCTCAATTGCCTTTGGCTACGTGTCTCCAGTGAGGGGACACTCCCTGAAGATGAGGAACATTTGGAAGATATCTGAGATGTTGACTATGCCTCAGACCCTGATGAATCAGTGTTGGGCTCTAATGTGGAAGAGGGTCTTCAATCTTTTTCTGGAGACTATGAAGAGTCCGGCCTGATCCATTGATTTTCAGGTTCTCATCCGCCTTGAATTTGGCAGATGCTTCCTGCACGGAGCAGGAGCTGAAATTGCACCCGCTTTTTCAGGGGGTGTGGAAATCCACTATTGTCCTCTCATTCCCTGAGGTGATCAAAGATATAATCTGGTCTGAGTGGGACTCGCCTGACTCTCTGCCTAAAGGGTTGAGGATCTATAAGGAGATCTACGCTGTCCCCGAGAAGGAGTGCAGTGAGCGGTTTAATATTCCCAAGGTAGATGCGCAAGTCACAGCAGTTACCACACAGACCACCATTCCTGTGGAAGGTGGATTGGCATTAAAGGATGTCCTGGACCCCAAGGTTGATTCCTTGCTAAAGAGTCAATTTGCTGTGTTGGCAGCTATTGTGCAGCTGGGGTTTGCACCAGCTTGACTTCTTGAGACCTGCTCTAGTGGATTCAGTCTCTTCCACCTGATGACACTACTTCTCTTTTGGTTTTGGCTATGGCCTTCCTTTCTGATGCCATTTATGACCTGGTGCATCTGGTGCTCCGACTACTGTATCACGGCATTGGATTTGGCTCAGTCGCTGGGCGGCAGACACATCTAAAGCCGGTTGGTTCATTTGGCCTTTAAGGGAAAGCTTGTATTTGGAATAGATTTGAAGAAACTGGTGAAGGACCTAGGCAAGACAAAATATTACCGCCTCTTGGAAGACAGGTCCTGCAGGACCATGAAAAGGGTGAGTGCCCCTTTCTCATCAACTTCTGCCCAACTGCCAAGGGTACGCTGGCCACATTCCTGGGGGTCTTGGGACTATTGTCACTACTGACCTTGAAAGCCTTTCTTTCCCTCTGCTTTAGGGGCTTGTTCTCGGTCCTTTCATGGAGCATGTGGACCCAGGGACACTACCTCCTTCAGAGGAAGACCGAGCCACGCAATGAAGATTTGGAGGTCCATTCCTTGGTACCTCCGGTGGGTGGCAGGCTCCGTCTTTTCATTCAGGAATGGGTCCGGGTTACCAAGGATCACTGGGTGCTAAACGCCATTCAATTCGGCTATGTTCTGGAATGTAAGGAGCCGTTTCTTGATGCCTTCATCATCTCTCCCTGTGGCTCTGCGATCAAAGGTGTCATGTTGCAGACCACCTTAGACAAGTTGCCTGAAGACAGTGGTGCCCGCCCCTCCGAGTGAGCGGGGCAAGAGCAGATACTCCATCTACTTTGTGGTGCCAAAGAAGGATGGTTACTTCTGGCCCATCCTAGACCTCAAAGTGGTCAACAAGCACTTATGCGTCCTTCGCTTTCAGATGGCAACCTTGCGCTCCGTGATTCAAGCAGTGCACTGAGGAGATTTCTTGGCTTCTTTGGATCTGACTCGGGCATATTTTCATATCCTGATCCAGGTGGATCAGCAGAGGTATCTGCGTTTTGCCATGCTTGGCTCTTGCTGTCAGTTCATCACCCTTCCTTTCAAGCTTTCCACCGCCCCAAGAATGTTCTCCAAAGTCATGGTGGGTGATGGCTGAGGCGTCAAGGAGTCTGTGTCCAACCCTATGTGGATGACTGGCTTATCTGGGCCCGTTCTCTGTTGGAAGCATCTCTGGTAACATCCCAAGTAGTGTCCTTTTTTTAGAAAGCCTCAGCTGGGTGATCAATCAGGAAAAGAACCAACTTGTGCCTTCTCAGTCCTTGGAGTTTCTGGGAGCACATTTCAACACTCAAGTAGGCAGGGTTTTCCTTCCAGAGGACAAAGTCAATACTGTTGCATTGCCTAGCACTGTTCTGTTCGCAGCAGACCCCCAGAGTCTGGAATTATCTTCAGCTCCTCAGATTGATGGCAGCGACCATAGAGGTGGTCCCATGGGCACGTGCTCAAATGCTGCCGCTCATAGGGTCATTGTTGGGTCAATGGTCCCTGAGTTCTAAGGAATTAGAGCGCAGGCCCCCACTCCCATTGATGTCCAGTCTGCGGTGGTGGTGGCAGCCCTGCCATCTGAGGAAGGGCGTTCTGCTGGATGATTTCTCCTGAATCCTGCTGAAGATGGATGCTAGCCTCTCGGGCTGGGGAGCCCATTGCTGAGACTGTATGTCCCAGGGCCTTTGAAACTGCAGGGAAGTGATGTGGTCCATCAGTTGCCTTGAGGCGAGGGCCATCAGGTTGGATCTTTTTTGCGTTTCTGGTCCCGGGTCGAGTGGTTCAAGTGTTTTCAGACAATGCCACAGTGGCTTACATCAATTGGCAGGGTGGCACAAGGAGCATCTGAGTGGCTCTGAAGATGGATCTCCTGTTTGCCTAGGCAGAGAAGCACCTCCTAGTGTTGTCAGTTCAACATCTTGCTAGAATGGACAACGTGTAAGTGAACTTTCTCAACCGGTACTCCCTGAATCCCGGCGAATGGGAATTGTCATGAAGCCTTTCAGTTGATTGTGTGCCTTTGGGGTCACCCCAAATTGGATTTGATAGTGACCCACTACATAGCCAAAGTTTGCCGCTTCTTCAGTTGCTGCACATAGAGATGGGGTTTGAGGGTGTTAATGCCCCGATCTAGCCTTGGCGTAGTCAGCGGCTGCTGTAAGTATGTCCTCTGTGGCCCCTGGAGGGCGTATGATTTGGTGTATAGAGCGCCACCCGGGCAGGATTATCCTGGTGGTGCCAGATTGGCCATGGAGAGTATGGTTTGGAGACCTGATGTGGCTCCTCCTAGCACCTCCCCTTTGGCTGCATCTGTGGCAGGGACCAATCGTTCTGGAGGATGTGTCTCACTTCTTGTTTACGATGTGGCACTTTGAAAGGAGACTGCTAGCATGGAAGGGCTACTCTCTGGCTGTAATCTCTACTATACTTGGTGCCTGGAGGAGAACTGCCAAGCTAGCATACATATGACTATGGCGCCTCTTTGAACGCTGGTTTGTCATGCTGCACTTGACTCTTGAGGCGGCCAAGGTGTCATACTTGCTGGCCTTTCTGCAGGATGGCCTTGAGAAGGGTTTCTGTCTTAGCTCCTTGAAGGTTCAGTTGGCAGCGTTGGCCTGTTTCAGTGGTCCGGTGGCAGGCAAGTCTCTGGCCTTGCACCCGGAAGTTTCTCTTTTTTTTTTTTCCCCCAAGGAGTTCGATGTCTGCATCCTCCCCTTCGATCCATGCTACCTTTCTGTGATCTGTCTCAGGTGCTCAGGGCCCTGATGGAGGCCCCCTTTGAGCCATTGAAGTGTGCTACCTTGAAGGATTTGACACTCAGACTTTCTTCATGGTCATGATTTGTTCTGCAAGGCGGATCTCGGAGCTGTAGGCTCAGTTTTGCCAAGATCCTTATCTCTCCTTTTCAACTGAGGCCGTTTTCATTCGGCCTGTTCCTTCCTTAAAGTGCTGTCTCCCTTTCATGTGAGCCAGGAGGTTTGTCTGCCCTCCTTCTCTAATGAGCAGTGTCGGGAGAAGGATAATCTTCGCTTTGTGGATGTCCAGAGGATACTGTCTGATACAATCATGTCTATCTTTCTAATTCTACTTACAATATTTGTGCTAAAATATATCCAAGCATACTCCCTTGTTACTCATAACATTCCAATTATTCTCCAACATAAGAATCCCAACATCTCTCATAATGCACCATATCACAAAACACCTCATGCACAAGGTCAAAGAAATCGTCTAATATATATCACACCTGGGAAATCTTACCATCACCATGTCCAACAACACAAATCCTTATCTAAAGATCTTCTTTGTTTGCTTATAAACGTGAGATCAATTAGGAATAAAATACCGATCATAACTGATATCCTCACCGATTATAAACCTGACATATATTATTCTTAACAGAAACATGGTTCACGGTTCATGATAACATTCTCCTAAATCAATTACAAACTGATGGATATGAGCTACTTCACTGCTCTAGGGCTTTAAAAAGGGGTGGGGGTGTCATCGCTATTATAAATAATAACCTTAAAGCTTCCCTCATTTCCACTAACAATATTGAGAACATGGATGTTACGTTCGAAACAACTTCACATTCGTTTGGTCTCATATACAGACCTCCATCCACAGATACAAAATCTTTATCCTCCATATTAGATATATGTTCCCTCAACACGAGAAAAAAACAGCTAGTAATCATTGGAGACTTAAACCTCCCCTCAACTACACCATCACACTCAAAAGCATTCATTGAAACCATGTCTGAACTTGACTTTGAGCAAATCATAGATTTTCCGACTCACATAAAAAGAAACACCCTTGACCTAATCTTTCTTCAAAGATCTCCAGATTATAATCTCAATGTTTCACAACCCCAGGCTATTCCCATTACATGGTCCGACCACCATTTAATTAGATTCAATCTCCCACATTTCAATAGAATCACAACCCAACCGCCGAAACAAAGACTAACTACAATGTTCAGGAAATTTGACAGGGAAAATTTTTTAGGACAGATATTACCACATATTCCTGATACAGTAACAGACATCAATATCAGTATTGCTAACTGGAACGAGACTATAAAAAAAGCAGCTATGCTTCCTAGCTCTAAAACAAACAAATCCAGATCCAAACAGAGAGACTCCCAACCTTGGCACTCGCAAGAAATTAGACAAATAAAGAAGGAACTTAGAAAGATTGAAAAAAGATGGCGGAAAACTCTCAAATAATGACAGAAATTTATACAATGAGAAACTAGACTACTACAGAAAAACAATAAATGCATCTAAAAAATCCTTTCATACAAAATTACTAACAATTCCCTCAATCGTCCCAGAGAATTATTTGAAATAGTTAAAGTATCAAACCCTCCTAATACAGATGTCACCCCTATTAACCCACAAACTCTTGCTGACTATTACATAACTAAGCTCTCTCCACTATCAGACCCTCCAATTCCACTAATTTACTCCAACCCAAAGCCTGATCACATATGGGATAAATTTCATACTGTAACACTAAAAGAACTGGATAAGGTGATCTCAGATATTAACACAACCACTTCTAGTCTTGATCCCTGCCCAGTTAGCTGGATCAAAAATACTAAACCACTCCTAGCGCCCTACATCCTAAATATAGCAAATTTTTCTCTCACACATGGTACTATGCCAACCATCCTAAAGAGAGCCTCGATTAGACCTATTCTGAAAAACAAAAAACTAGACAATCTTGATCCCTCTTCATATAGACCTATCTCTAGCCTTCCATTTATGGCAAAGATTATAGAAAAAATAGTATATAATCAACTTCAGGATCACATTGAACTTCATGCCCCCTCAGATTCACACCAATACGGCTTTAGACCATACCATAGTGTAGAAACACTTCTTGCAGTTATCTTTGATGATATTCTAATATACATTGACAAATCAAAACAAGCAGTATTACTTATATTTTTGGATATATCGACTGCCTTTGATTCAATTAACCATCGTATCCTTTTTGAAAGACTCAAACAGATTGGTATACATGGCACTATTCTTGCATGGTTCCAATCATATCTAACTGATCGATCACAACAAGTAAAAATAGGAAACCATACATCTAAAACCTATACGCAAAAACAAGGAATCCCACAAGGTTCTGCATTGTCAGCTCTACTCTTTAACATATATTTACAACCTATATGCCACATCATTCAACAGTGCAAATTAAAATATGCAATTTATGCTGATGATGTTATGATTTATCTCCCTATGGACATAGACTCCCTGGACTTCTCCAATATCAAATCACGCTTCACTAAAATGACGCAATGGCTAAATGAACACAATCTACACATTAACTTCAAGAAAACAGAAGCATTATTTGTTTCTAGAAATAAACAATTTACCCCTCCAACAGAAATAAAAATTGAAAACATAAGCATCCCCATAAAAGATGAAATAAGATACCTTGGCGTTATCATAGACAGAACGTTAAGTCTAACACCACACATCAGGAATACAACAAACACAATATATAATAAATTAAGATATCTTAAAAATCTAAAACCATTATTATCAAATCTGGACTTCGGATCAGTCCTTCAAGCCCTGATCCTGCCTCACTTAGATTTTAGTAACATAATTCTTCAAGGTATTCCAAAACATGCTTTACACCAACTAAAAGTAGCACAACATGTTGCTGAAAGAATGCTTATAAATGCAGGTCCAACTGAACACATAACCCCTAATCTCCAGGAACAAGCTGGAATGAGTCTTCACATATGGGTACATCGGTACCGACGGAGCCTGCGCGGGAACGCTCCCCAGCTTCCCAAAAAGGAAAGCTTTTGGGAGCATCCCATAGCGCCTGCACGCTGCCTTCCCGCCTTTCCTAACCAACTCTCCTCAGTTCTTCTTTTCCGCGGAGCCAGCAGGTCGAGCCCTGTCACCGCTGAAGAAGTTCTTTATTTTATTTTATTTCTTTGGTCGCGTGTCTACCTTCCCCGACTCTGGACCGGTACCGCCGGTCTTTTCTTTCTTTCTTAAAAAAAAAAAAAAAAATTTCGATATTTTCTCCTCACTTGGTGTATTTTTCTTCTTAAGGCCTCAGGGCCCACAAGAAAATTTCCCTCATGGAAAAACCAACCTCCGGGTTCAAAAAATGCACTAAGTGTAGCGGTACTATTTGTGTTACAGATACCCATGAATGGTGTCTTAAATGTTTGGGTCCTGAACACTCCATTCCGGATTGTCCGTCCTGCTCCCTAATGTCTAAACGGGGGTTACAGAACCGAGCAGCTAAGCTCCATGTGCTGTTTCCCACTGAGGCACCGGCAGTAGCATCGACATCTTCCAGGTCTTCTTCTCCTGAAGGATCTCAGGTAACCAAACATAAACCTAGCAGGTCCTCGAAGGGTAGATCTCCCTTTAAGCATCGAGATGCCTCCGGGCTTGCCCTCGAGGATCCTGCACCAGCCAAACAACCCCGGCGGGAAGCTCCGGCTTCCAAAGCTCCTCCTATGGGGTTACAGGTTGACATCGATGGCACGGCCTCGACCTATCACCTGTTAGAATGCTCTGGGGTACTGGCACAATCTACCGGTACCGACCTCCAGGCATTCATGGCGTCGATGGATCAGAATGGTCTGTCCATGCAGCAGGCTATTTCAGCCTTCATTCAAGCTGCGACGCCGGCGGTACCGCAACGAGCTCCGTTGTCGGTATTGGCTCCGGTACCGGCACCAGCGCCAATGCCGGTACCGAGGGCATCGACATCGACCAGGATACCGACTGCTGCGGTTCCTTGTCCAGAGCTACTTCTCGGTACCGATCCGGTACCGGGGATGCCCGATGTCGATACCGCTCGATACGCGTATCGAGCGTTAGAAGAGCACCCTGACAGGCAATACTTCGATTCCTCTGATTCTGATACATCAGATGAGTCTCCTGAAGTATCCATAGCCCTTCCTGAGGAGACTTCTTCTCCAAAAAGAAGAATGTCTCCTCCAGAGAGGACTTGTCCTTTCAAGACTTCATAAGAGACGTAGCTAAAGGACTCTCTATTTCAGTAACCTCTGAATCAGAGCCTAGAGCAAAAAAATTAGATATTTTAGGATACTCTAGAGCTCTTAAAGAGGCAGTCACCTTACCAATTCATGAGATTCTTCATGAACACATGATTGATTTATGGGAGACTCCTCTTACTCTCTCTCCTCATTCTCGCAGGTTGGACACTATGTATCGTGTCCCTCCTTGTCCTGGGTTCCAGAAAACTCAGCTTCCTCACCATTCTATTGTGGTGCAGTCAGCTATGAAGAGGATAAAGAGTACAAAGAGACACTCTTCTGCTCCTCCAGGAAGAGAATGCAAGACCTTGGATGCTTTTGGTAGAAAGAGCTTCCAAGCCAGTATGCTTATTGCCAGAATCAACTCATATAGCCTTCATATGGGTATGTTTCTGAAAGAAGTGGCAGAAAAGCTGCACACTTTCCTCCCTTTTATTCCAGAAGATAAAAGGGAAGAATTCCGCATGTGGCTTAAGCATACTCAGGACATCTCCAAGTTTTCAAACAGGGCAGCCTTTGACTCCTTTGAAAGGTGCCAGTAGAGCCTCAGGTATTGCCATAGCTGCTCGCAGAATTGCTTGGCTCCAGGCTTCTGATTTAGAACCCTGGGTTCAGGATGGCTTAGGAAATCTGCCCTGTACAGGTGAAAAGCTGTTTGGAAAAGAGTGGCAAATTAAAGCCACTCAAATGGATGCAGAAAATTCTGCTCTGGATAGACTTTCTAGGTCTACCTCCATTCCTGCCAAGAAAAAGACTTTTAAAAAGTCTTTTTTCAAAAAGGGCAGGTTTCCTTCCACTTCTGGCCAACAATCTTCTACAGGTCGCTTTACCGCTAAGCGTCAGCAAACTAAGCAAGCCAGACCTAAGTCTACAGGGGCTGCTGTAACTGTCCCAACCCCCTCAGGGTTTTTGACTTGATGCTAGAGAACTTAGCCTTTCTGGCTTTAACACAGCCAGAACCTCTCACCATTCCAGGAAGGTTAGCTCATTTTGCTCCCAGATGTGAGCAAATCACATCAGAGCAGTGGACCCTCTCCATCATAAGAGAGGGCTACAAACTTCATTTCTCAGACCTTCCTCCCCACACCATGGTGAGACACTTCAATTCTCCCACATCTCTTCTCGACCTTTTAGGTCAGGAGATATCTACCCTTCTTGCCCAAGGGGCAATAGAAGAAGTTCCTCTTCTTCAGCAAGGGTCAGGGTTCTACTCCCCCTATTTTCTCATCCCAAAGAAGACAGGGGGATACAGACTCATTCTAGATCTCAGAGAATTGAACAAATTTCTATGCAAGGAGAAGTTCAAGATGCTTTCTCTGGGCACTCTCCTTCCATACCTTCAAAGTCAGGATTGGCTTTGTTCTCTAGATTTCAGGGATGTGTACACACATGTACTCATCCATCCAACTCGCAGAAAATTCCTACGTTTTCTTTTCCAGCGAAACATTACCAATACAGAGTCCTTCCTTTTGGTCTGGCCTCTGCTCCGAGAGTGTTCACCAAATTCATGGCAATAGTTGTTGCATTTCTACGCACTCTTGGAATATTTGTCTTCCCATATCTGGACGACTGGCTTATCCGAGCTCCATCTCAGTCAGAGGCCCAGATTTCCCTGGACCGCACAAGGCGCATTCTGCAGTATCTGGGACTGGTAGTAAACCTCCCAAAGTCCCAGCTCATCCCCACTCAGTCCCTGGAATTCATAGGGGCCTGGTTGGATACCACCACTGCAAGGGCCTACCTTCCTCAAGCCCGTTGCCAACGTCTAGTGCAGCTAGCCTCCCAGATTCAGTCAAAGAGCCACTTAACTGCCAGGGAGTTGCTACAACTGCTAGGCCACATGGCTTCCACAGTACATGTGGTACCCTATGCTCGCCTACACATGAGAGCAGCTCAATGGACTTTGTCCACCCAGTGGACTCAAGCTTCAGGAGCTCTCTCAGACCAAATAACAACCTCCAAACGTCTCTTTTGGTCTCTCCAATGGTGTATGTCCACTCAAAATCTGTTGCTGGGGTCCCCCTTCCAACAGTTGTTACCCCAAGCAACCCTCACAACAGATGCCTCTCAAACAGGTTGGGGAGCTCATCTACAAGACCTCTCCACCCAAGGCAATTGGTCCCCTCAGGAGACCTCTCTTCATATCAACCACTTGGAGCTTCGAGCAGTGTTTCTAGCTCTCAAGGTCTTTCATACCCTCCTCAGCTACAAGACAGTCCTTATTCATACGGACAATCAGGTAGCAATGTTTTATATAAACAAGCAAGGAGGAACTGGCTCTCTGTCGCTTTGCAACGAAGCTCTAAGATTATGGGCCTTCGCCAGAGAGCATCAAATCCATCTCCTGGCAGTATATCTCCCAGGAATCCAAAACTCTTGGGCAGACAGACTCAGTCGAGTTCTGCTTCCACACGAATGGTCCCTGCACATGGATCAGGTACTCAGAATCTTTCAAGAATGGAGAACCCCAGACATAGACCTCTTTGCAAGTCTGTGGAATGCCAAACTTCCCTGGTTCTGTTCCAGAATTCCGTGTCAGGGGGTTCAGGCCAAGGATGCCTTCCTCCTTCATTGGGGTCGGGGCTTCCTGTATGCCTTTCCACCCATTCCCTTGATTCCCAAGACTCTGTTCAAACTCCAGAGGGATCAAGGATCTATGATCCTCATAGCTCCACGCTGGCCACGCCAAGTGTGGTACCCTCTACTTCTGCATCTCTCCCAAGCCCCCTCCCTGGACTTGGGAGCTGCTGCAGACCCTCTGTCTCAAGAGGAAGGGACTTTGTGGCACCCAAACCCCAAGTCCCTTCACCTCAGAGCTTGGTTACTGAAGGCCTAGACCTTCAAAACCGGAATCTTTCACAGCAGGTGAAGGATATCCTCCATGCTTCCAGGAAACCTTCTACCAGGCGTTCCTATGCTTTTAAGTGGAAAAGATTTTCCATTTGGTGTGCTGAGAAGGGTCCTGACCCTCTAGCACTACCTTTAACTTCTTTGTTAGACTATCTCCTGCATCTCTCCAATGCAGGACTTAAAAAAAAATTCAGTAAGAGTCCATTTGAGTGCTATTGCAGCATCCCTTAAGCCCATCAATGGACAACCTATCTCCTCTCATCCTCTTATTTCAAGATTCATGAGAGGCCTAACTTTAACTAAACCTCCCATTAGGCCATGGGACTTAAATTTGGTTCTTGGTCAACTCATGAAGCCACCTTTTGAACCCTTAGCCACTACCTCCTTGAAATTTCTTTCCTGGAAGGTTATTTTCCTCATTGCAGTCACTTCTGCTCGCCGCATCAGTGAACTGCAGGCCTTAGTGGCTAATCCACCTTATACAAGGTTCCATCATGACAAGGTAGTCCTTAGGACAAATCCACACTTTATGCCTAAAGTGGTCTCACCTTTTCATCTTAATCAAGAGGTATATTTACCTGTCTTTTTTCCAGCTCCTCATGCATCCAGGTCAGAGAGGAATCTTCATACTCTGGATTGTAAAAGAGCTCTTGTTTTTTACTTACATAGGACACAGCAACATAGAAAGTCTTCCCAGCTTTTTGTTGCTTTTGATCCCTCTCATTTGGGACTTCCAGTCTCTAAGAGAACACTGTCCAATTGGATTGCTCAGTGTATTTCTTTCGCCTACCAGAGTAAGAACGTTTCTCTGGAGAGCCATGTCACAGCTCATAATGTGAGGGCCATGGCCACTTCTATGGCTCATCTAAATTCTGTGTCCATTGACCAGATCTGTCGAGCAGCCACCTGGGCCTCTGTTCATAACTTCACAGCCCATTACTGCTTGGACAAGGATTCCCGCCGGGATGCCTTGTTTGGTCAGGCTGTCCTCGGACACCTGTTCCATTCTTAAACAACTCCTGCCCTCCTTCCCTGGATGGATGCCTGAGATCCATAGGAGGACGCAGACCCCTTCAGGGTCTCATATCCTTGGGGATCTCCCAGGCATCTCAGCTAGGGAGTCCCCATATGTGAAGACTCATTCCTGCTTGTTCCTGGAGATAGCACAGTTACTTACCTGTAACAGGTGATCTCTGGGAACAGCAGGAATAAGTCTTCACAACCCACCCACCTCCCCTAGGAGTTGTATCTCTTTTTTCTATCTTTCCTTTCCTCTCTCTCTCTATCGTCTCAGCTTTAAACTCGAACTGAGGAGAGTTGGTTAGGAAAGGCGGGAAGGCAGCGCGCAGGCACTGTGGGATGCTCCCAAAAGCTTTCCTTTTTGGGAAGCTGGGGAGCGTTCCCACGCAGGCTCCGTCGGTACCGACGTACCCATATGTGAAGACTTATTCCTGCTGTTCCCAGAGATCATCTGTTACAGGTATGTAACTGTGCTTACTGTACAAACTTCACTGGTTACCTATGCAAAGTAGGATAAAATATAAAGTTATCATAACAACGTCCAAACTGATAAGAGATATAGCCCCATCATATCTAATTGATCTACTGACAATTCATTCAAGGACCAGAACAGTGAGACAAAGGAACCTGAACACACTTCTTTTTCCAAACAACTTTTCAAAACTCAATAAAATTACAAAAAATAGGGCATTCAGCTTCAATGCTCCTTTTAATATGGAACACTCTGCCGGATAAACTCAGAGATATCACAGATCTTTCAGCATTTCAAAAAGATCTTAACTCACTTATTTATAGAGTACTTTTGAGACTCATTCCCAATAGATGAAATATTTCCCACTTAAACTCATGTATACTCATATTCATTAATTCACAACTTTTTCCTTTTTCTTACACTATCTTGCAATACCCAATTCTCCACATTATCACATTTACTCTTTACACTAATAATTCTAGTGAACTACATTTTTCCTTGCTCATATAAGATAAGATTTTTGAAATTTGTAAATATTTAAATCTGTATATATGTTTAAACTATCTATATACCTAATCAGCATTTACTCAGCATTGTAACCCTCAAATTACCATCTTTATTATATACAATTTAATGTTCACTGTAATTTCAATTGTTTGAATAAGTTTCAATGTAATGTTCAAGTTTTGTTCTATGTATACCGCTTTGATTTTTCTGAAAGGCAGTATATAAAACCGTTCAATAAATAAAATAAATAAATAAATACTGCTCTGATATCTGGAGGTTATGAATTCCTTTCGTAAGTCGAGCCATCTTTTTATGCTGTTTGCTGGCTCGCGCAAAGGTGAGGCAGTGTCCAAGTTGACCTATGGGCACTGGATTAAGAAGGCTATTGCCTCTGCATATCTGTTACGGAACCGGCCAGTTTGTTTAGGGGTTATGCACCCATTCTACTCAAGCACAAGCATCCTCGTGGGTGGAGTGGAGTTCGATGGCACCTGGAGATATTTGTCAGGCAGCAATGGCATCTCTTTCCACTTTTGTCAAGCATTACCACTTGGATGCCCATGCGTAGGCAAACATGGCCTTCGACTCAAGAGTTTTTTATGAGCTACTGTGTCTTCTTCCTGCGCAGTGGTATTGTAGCATTGGTACATCCCACTTGTCTGGATTGGTCTAGCAGGACGATATGGAAGATAATATTCTATTTACCAGATAATGTCCTTTCCGTGAATTCTGCTAGACCAGTCCAGGGCCTGTCCTTGAAACTGTATTGCTCTGTTCTTTCTGCTACGGTACCTTAGGGTCTGCCATGATTTATATTTGACTCTGCAATATCATTTTCTTCTGAAAGCCTTCTGTTCTACTTTCCTGTACATAGATCACTACTGTTGAGTACTCATTGTTGCCCATGTGAGACTTGCTCTGTATCTCCCATATGCTTGCTCTGTATCTCCCATATGCTATCTTCTCTATCCTCACTTTCTTTTTCTCCTATCCTTTTTAAGAAAAAAAGTATTTTTTAAAGTATTGTTGTTTTCCTTTTCTTTTTAATCATTTTATATATTTTATAGTTTTATTGTAAACCGCCTCGATGTAATGGGGGGCGGTATATCAAGTGATTATAAACAATAAACAATAATGCTTTGGGATGAATACTGAAGGGACCTTTGGTGGCTGAGGCTGACAGAGGCATGGAGGAATGTCATTGAAACCTGGGCTTTTCATTGGTCTTTGTCTCCACCAGCCTGCTGGTAGGGGAACACAACCCACTTGACTGGACTAGTCTAGCAGGACTCAAAGAAAGGACATTATCTGGTTTGTAAAATGGAGTGGAGGAGTAGCCTAGTGGTTAGAGCAGCAGCCTAGTAACCAGAAGATCAAGGGTTCAATTCCCACTGGCACTCCTTATGACTTTAGGCAAGTCACTTTACCCTCCATTGCCTCGGAAGAAAAGGCTGGCAATCTGCTTCCGGTGATACATTGCCAAGAAAACCCAGAGGTAGCTGGGTCGCTATGAGTCAACACTGACTTGATGGCACTAACCCCTTTTTTTTTTAAGTTACCTTATTTGCTTATTTCTGTTCCTTCGTTGTGGCTCTCATCTCTGTTAATAAGTCTTCTTGTTCCTTGATCCTATGCTCCACTGCATCTGTGTGGGAGCCCATCTCCGCCAAGTCCGCCCAAATCTCTTTGACTGCATGTTTTGTTTTTACTTTTACAGACACAATCTCAGCCTGCAGCTTCACCAAGCATTTCTGCATTTTAGCTTTGGTAACACTCAGCTTGGCTGCTTACCTCTTCTCATTTGAATTGGCTTCAGACAGTATGGCTAGAGGTTCATAGGCTGTGCCCTTTTGTTTTGCCACTGTCACTTCTCAACATCTGTTTAGTTTGCCTTACTTTGAGGAGCCAAAAGGGTAAGGAAGATTTCTCTGGGGACAAGCAGGAAGTCAGCCCTCACATATGGATGACATCTGTGCCAATGGAGCCTGTGTGGAAGCCTCCCCAGCTTTCAAAGAAAGAAAGCCTTTGAGAATGCACCACGCATGCGTGGTCCCATTCTCTCCCAAGGGTTTGCTCAGTTTCCTTTTTATCTGGTACGTGTACCGGTTCCTTTCCTGCCCCCGAGCCAGCTCACCTCGGCGTCACTTCTTGGGTTCGTTCCATTCTTTTTTTTTTCTCAAGGTGTTCGACCGGCGCTTTGTGCCCTTTTTTGGCCGCAGGCCTTGGACCCATGCCTGGCGGCAGGACCCCCTTTTTTCCTATAGCCTCCAGCGGATTCAAGAAATGTGATTGACCCTCATGACTGCTGTCTCCGCTGCCTTAGGCCGGACCATGTTGGCTCAGACTGCGAGCTCTGCAGGGCCATGACCTCAAAGGCCATTAAGAGCCATCAGCTGCAGCAGGAAAAGTTTTTTTCACAAGTTCAGCTCTGCCCTGGAGTCTCTGGCGATACCGTGCTCCAGGGCGCCCTTCGCTACCTCTGTGCCCCGTGATGCCCAGGCTGCCTGAGTCTTGTGGCCACGGTTCCTCCGAGAAGAAATCTCTGGAGGTGGAATGTAAGAAGTCAAAACCTCGAAGATCACCTCTGAGGACGGGTCCGGGAAGATGGTGAGAATCCCACTCCATGCCCTGCAGTCCCTGGCGTGAGTATGAGGAGTCGGGACGGGAGCGCCTCACAAGCTGTCTTGAAAGGAGTCATCGGCATCCGGCAACTGGCCTTGGAAACCCGAGGCCATCTTTGTCAAGGACTCTCCCTTGCCCTCGTCAAAGGCTGTGGAGACAACTGGCATGTAGACCAGGCTGGCAGCCTTAGAGTGCATTTTCTCTGCCCTTATGGCCCAGCAGCAGGTGTTCATGTCTGGTTCCTCAGTTTCATCAGCCCCGACAACGGGACCCTTGACATTGAGAGCCTCCCCTTCCTCGAGCACCTGCCTCGAGAGAGCCATCGGCATTGGACAAGGTCCCGGTCCCGTTCTTCAGGACTACGGTCCTCTCTGGCGAATAGACATGTCTCATATCACAGGTCCTCTGGAGGTTGCGGGCTTTTGGACTTGGGCCTTGACCGTGGAAACCGCAGGGCCTTGGCCTTGGCCTCGGACTTGTCCTCTGACTTCTAGTTGGAGTGGGAGACAGAGGGACAATGAGTCCCCAGACACTCTGAGGCACCAAGATATCTGATAACCTCAGACCCATCTTTCCTGGTGTCCTTGCGCCATTACCCACCCGAGGACGTCATTCAAGACTGAGGTAGAGGAGGAACCTCGCACGGAGGACGATCCTCGCACAGAGGAACTGGAGATCCTCCAGTATAAGGCCTCTCCAAAAGAGGCCCTCATGGTACCCGTCTCTCCAATCCTCGATCGCTGCCGCCTCTGTATGTGGGAGACACCGGCGTGCCCATGAGAAGCTGGCGACTCAACACCATATGCCAAGTCTGCTAAAGCCATGGGTTCCAGAAGACCCAACTTCCCCACATCTTGAAGGGTCGTTGAGTCTGCTATGCGCAGACTCAAGAGCCAGTGACACATTCCTTGGTGCCCTCCAGCAGGGAGTCCCGTACCCTCGACATCCTCAGCCAAAAGGCCTTCCAGGGCTCAATGTTTACCTTCCGAGTCCATTCCCATCAACTGTATTTTGGTATGTACCTCAAAGACCTGGTGAGGGAGCTTGCCAGTTTCTCTGCAGGCCTCAGCGGGGAACCCCTCCAGCGGTTCAAGTCTCTGGCCTTGGCAGTCAAGGAGTGCTCGACGTTTTTGTCCTGAGCAGCATATGACTGTTTCGAGTCCTCAGTCAGATTAGCTGCCACAGGCATCGGGGACCCGACACCAGGCATGGCTGTGGTCGTTTGACCTAGAGCAGTGGGTTCAAGACAAACTAATCAATGTATCGGAGAGAATTCTCTTTGGGAAATCAATGGCAGACAAAGCTGCAGAAATAGAGACTGAGTTCCTGACCAGGACAGACTCTCTAAAAAGATCTTGGTGCAGCCCCGTAAGAAGGCCCCAGGGAAGAAGCCCTTCTTCCCGAAGAAGGGCAGTGTTGGCAATGCCTCACAATTCCAAAGTTTCTCAGCCCTGCAGTAAGGCCATCAGCACAAAGGGCAAGGACACAGTCCCTGCAAACAAGATTCCCAAGTCCCAGGACCCGGCCCTGGCTCAGCTGGGGGGAGCTTTTGACTCCTTAGGCATGGTCTTCTCTCCCCCAGGAAGTCTCCAGCAGCCCATTAGGGGGTGTCTAGCCCTGTTTGTCCATAGTCACCACCGATTCCTGGGTACTGCAAGTGGACCAAGAAGGCTACCACCTCCACCTGCAATGGACACCACCCTCATACTTCCCAGGAGAGCCTGTAAGGCCTCTCCTTCACCAGACCCTGCTCCTCACCGAGCTCACAGGTCTCCTCGAAACAAGGCGATAGAGCCAGTGCCCCCACATCTCTGGGGCAAGAGCTTCTACTCCAGGTATTTCCTCGTTCCCAAGCAAACAGATGGCCTCAAGCCCATACTTGACCTGTGGGATTTGAACAGATCCCTGGTGAGGGAGAAGTTCAAGATGCTCTCCCTTGGAACACTGCTGCCCTACCTCCAGCAAGGAGATTGGCTATGCTCCTTAAACCTGAAGGATGGGTATACACACGCTCTGATCCATCCCAACCACCGAAAATACCTCTGCTTCATGGTGGGAGATGGTCACGGGCTGGCTTCATCTGAATCAAGGGTCTTCGCCAAGTGCCTAGTGGTGGTCACAGCCCACCTTTGTCTCCAAGGGGCCTTTGTCTTTCCCTACCTGGACGACTGGCTCTTAAGGAGAGGCACGGCTGCAGAGGTGCACCACGCCACTGAATGCACCATCCATGTCCTGCAGCACCTGGGGTTCATCATCAACTACCCTAAGTCACACCTCACCCTGACCTAGTGCTTTGAGTACATAAGGGGCCCAGCTAGACACTCTGCAGACCAAGGCCACCTCCCCTCCGGAGAGGGCAGAATCCTTAGGGGGCTAGCCGCATGGGTACAGCACCACTGGTCGCTATCTACCCATCTTCTCCTCCGCCTGCTAGGCCACATGGCCTCCACAGTCCACGTGACCCCATATGCCCACCTGCACATGAGGGCAGCCCAGTGATGCCTCCAATCCCAGTGGTCGCAAGCCACGGGCAGGCTTTGGGACAATGTGAGAGTGACTTGCCAGCTGGAGAACTCCCTCGATTGATGGCAGATCCCCTGCCATCTTCAGGGCAGGGTGCCTTTCCAGGCACCCGCTGCCCAGATGGTCCTTATCATGGACTCCTCCTTGCTGGGCTGGGGAGCTTATTGCTAGGACCTCAGCATACAAGGCAGCTGGCCTTAGACAGAATGCCAGCTGCAGATCAACCTTCTGGAGCGCTGAGTGATATTTCTGGCTCTCTCTGCCTTCCGCCACTGGCTACAGCACCAGTTGGTGCTGATCTAGACTGACAACCAAATCGCAATGTTCTATGTCAACAAGCAAGAGGGCATGGTGTTGTACCCCCTCTGCCAGGAGGTGGTAGCCCTCTGCTCATATGCGACGTGCAGCAGATGCTCCTACCTCCCAGGCCAGGACAGTGCCCTGGCGGACAAGCTGAGCAGACTCCTCCAGCCGCACGAGTGGTGTCTGGATCCCAGAGAGGCCTCTTGGCTGTTTTGACTCTAGGGCATCCCCTAGTGGACCTATTTGTCAATCCAGACAACACGCAGTTGCCCCGCTTCTGCTCCTGCCAGCCGCACCCATCCCTGGTGGCTGTGGACTTGTTCCTCATTCCATAGACAGAAGGGCCTCCTTTACGCCTTCCCGCCGACACCATTAGTTGCTAAGACCCTCTTCAGGGTCCAGCATGACAGGGCAACACTGATACTGATAGCCCCCTGATGGCCCATGCAGCCTTGGTTCTCGCTGCTTCTCTGCTTGTCGGCAGCATCGCCAATTCCCCTGGGCTGTGCCCCAGGACTATTCTCACAGGAGGACTCTTTCCTGCACCCCAACTTGGGGTCCCTGTCACTCACGGCCTGGCTACTGAAATGATAGCGTTGGCTCCCTTTAACCTCTCATGGGATGTGGAGGAGGTCCCTCAGGCCTCCACGAGAAGAGCATATGCCTTTTAAGTGGCGTCTGTTCTCAGTCTGGTGCGCTGAAAGTTGGGCGAAACCATTCTCCTCGGTTCAGATGGCACTCCAGTACCTACTCTACCTGTCGCAAGTGGGGCTAAAGTCCAACTCTGTCAGAGTGCACATGAGCGCTATCGCAGCGCACCACCAGTCCGTTGAGGGCTCAGTCCCTTGTATTTCTGTTCCTGCAGGGCCTCATGCTATCCTAACACCCTGTCTGCCCACCAGCGGCAGAGTGGGATTTCAACGTGGTACTTTCGCAGCTTACTAAGCCACTGTTTGAACCCCTGGCTACCTACCACTTGCGGTACCTCTCCTGGAACAACGTCTTTCTTGTGGCACTCACATCAGCTTGCAGGGTCAGTGAATTTCAGGTTCTGTTGGCAGAACCTCCCTTCACGAGGTTCTACAAGAACAGGGTGGTGCTCCGCAAACACTCCAAGTTTCTACCGAAGGTGGTGTCGCCCTTCCACCTCAATCAGGAGGTGGTGCTTCCCACCTTCTTTCTGAGGCCAGCAAGACGGAATCCGTCCTTCATACTTTGGATTGTAAGAGGGCCCTATCCTTCTATCTGCAACGGACTCAGGGCCACTGCAGAGTGCCTCAGCTTTTTGTATCCTATGACTCCAGTCAGCTGGGGCTCCCAGTGACTAAGCGAATTACTTGGGTGGCAGACTGCATTGCCTTTGCCTATGAGCAGGCTGGGATCCCACTAGACCAGCGAGTCACAGCACACTACATCAGAGCCATGGCCACTTACATGGAAAATCTGTGTTCCGTATCTGTGATGGAAATCTGCCGGGCCACCACCAGGTCTTCGGTGCATACCTTCCAGCTCACTACTGCCCTGGAGAGGCAGTCCTGATGGGAAAGCGCCTTCAGCCAGACCGTACTCCGTAATCACTTCAGGGTATAGGCAGCTCCTGCCCTCCGACCCTTCTGTGTTCAGTCTACTGGAGTGCTGGTTCTCCGCTGGACACTTGGGTCTTGCGAGAGTCTCTCAGTTAGGACTCAACTGCTACAGCTCACCCTTTGAAGGTCACTGTGGCGTTTTCTACAGGTTCTTGGTAGCCTGTATCTGGGGGGTCCCATATGTGAGGATTGACTTCCTGCTTGTTTGGGGGGGGGGGACCATAGTTACTCACCTGTAACAGGTGTTCTCTGGGGATAGCAGGAATCAGTCTTCACAATCCTCCCTCCTTCCCTTGGAGTTGTTTCTTTACCATATTTTGATTTTTTTGCCATTTTAGCCTATGTTATTAGACTGAGGCAAGATGACACCCTTGGACGGGAAGGGGACCATGCATGTGTGTTGCATCTCCCAAAGACTTTCTTTGAAAGCTGGGGAGATGCTTCCACGTGGGCTCCATCGGCGCTGACATCATCCATATGTGAGGACTGATTCCTGCTGTTACTAGAGATCACCTCTTACAGATGAGTAACTACACTATACTGGCAGTAAGGCAAGGGGACCAATTCACCATTACTACCTGTAGCATTTTGGGGGGCACTGCTTCCCATGACTCCCCCAAACTACACCTATGCTTTTAAGTGACATGCTGTCTCTGATCAGACTTCTGATTGTTCACAGGCACATACACCTCTTATCATAGCTTTCTGCTGTTTTTAGCAGGGGAAGATTAGTCTTGATATAGAATCAAACGCTCAAGCAGCCCTACTCGTGTATTATGTCACTTTTCCCCCTAAATGCCCCTCTTTTGATGGTAGGAAGTGAAGATTATATAGTTTGTTTTTGTTTTGGGGCATAAAAATGTTCTTGTCTGATTTTGGACCTGTTAGGTTTGCCTATGTAAATTGGAGGAAATCTATGGAGGGTACTGTATGATTGTAAACTATGGAAGAGGCTTCTGGGTTAAAAGTTAGCTAAAAGAATACTTGCTGAGCAGCTATCCTCTATGACAGCGGTTCTCAACCTGTGGGTCGGGACCACTGTTCCCTCTAAGCTGTGCGCGTGTGCGCGCGCACACACCTTGCCGAGTGAGCGCACATACTTTACAACAGAGCGCACAAAAATTACGGTTCTGATTCTGATAGAAAACAACACAGACATTCTTAAAATTGAAAAGTTGTTGTGTATTTATGGTTTTCACAAGTTCTACAATATTTTCTAGTGCAATCAATGTGGTGTACATACTGTATTCTGACATGTAGTCAAATTTTAAAGTATATAACTCCGTGTGTCGTTATGTGGTGCACAAAAATTTAACCTTCCTTCAAAAGCTGCACAGCTGATATTTTATGTGCACACAGCCTACAGAAAATTAGAGGGAACATTGGTCGGGACCCCCACGGGGGTCGCATCAGGATTTACTGGGGGTCGCCTGACAAATCCCAGGAATTATTTCTTTTCTAATTTATTGTTCTAATTTGATCGCAAAGCCTAAAATGCCAAATACTTTGAATTTAATCAATTTATATATTACTTAGGCTATCCTTGCTTACTTTTACCAGTTCGCCAGAAACGATGCACCTCGAGACGTTATTTAGATCACTTCCGGTTTTGTAATGGCGGACATGGGTCCTACTAAAATTAAATTTTCTATGTAATATTATATAACACCAGCGACTCCATTGAAAATGAATGACAGAGAGAAGAATACCAAGAAAATAAAATAAAATATTGCGATGACTTTTTTTAAGGTATGGTTTCACCTCCATATTTTCAGCAGGGATTGAGAAACCACAATGTGTTTGTAGCGAAGTTCTATCAGCGGTATCCATGAAGCCAAACAAACTGAAACGGCATTTTGACAGTAAGCATCCCACCTTCGTAGGCAAGGATATTGGGTATTTTAAGAACAAAGCTGATGGAATCAAGAAAAGCAGACTTGATATTGGCGGAAAGTTCCACCAGCAAAATATAGCCACTGTTGAAGCTCTCAGAATCGCCAAAGCCAAGAAAGTTCACACCATTGCCTTTCGTCAGTCTTTTTGAATAAAGCATACTAAAACCGTTGACTACAAAATCATAATTTTGAAATCAAATATTGTTACTTGTTGTTGTGATTAATTATTGTGGTTTAAATAAGTAAATTTTATAAATAAAAACATATTGCAAAGGCCTATAATAATAATTCAACAAATGATTATAGCGACAATGCGTTAATGGTAAAGGAAGAGAGACGCATTTGATTTTATCATTGGGGGTCGTCACAAGTTGACCAATGGTAAAAGGGGTCGCGGAACAAAAAAGGTTGAGAACTGCTGCTCTATGATACCATACTTTTCTCAAATTGTTGGAAGACGCAAAATGCCATAGGATGAAGGAATAAAGACAGATCTGACCATTGTGTTCAGAAAGAGCATGTGTGCATCATACACCACATACTACCTGCGCATTCAAGAGATGAAAGGATTTCTTTACCTAAAGAATCTTTTTCCTTTTTATAAAATGGTGTAAGTACCACATGTGTACAGTCTGCCATCAACAAATTTCCAGTCGCCATAGCAATCTGGCCCCTAGGATTTGTCAAGCCCTATGTTAATATGTTGTAGCAAAAACATCATGGAATTTGGTAGCACCTTTTATACAACAACAAATTTGAGACATAAGTTCTCAAGTACAACTGATAAAGTAGACTGTTTTCTTCAGAGTTATACCTCAATGAATTTGTTCATGTATAAGATACCACCAACCTCTATGGCAGTTGTTTTCAATGGCTTCAGAGCTTTAGTGACTTATCCAAAATGAGTCATGCCATATCCATGATATTTATTTGTAAGTAGATACAATTATATAAATCAAGAGCAGAGCTTAAAAGCACTTCTTCACATTAAAACTTATATCTTTTTTGTATTTTTATAACATCTCTTCAATTAATTTAGTGACATCAGGTGGGGTTGGGCCACAGATGTGACTGACAGTGTTTTGTGGGAAGGCCCTGCAATTGGTGATGAGAAACACTGAATTCTGAATTTCAGAAATGCAGCTTATCATTGACATTAGTGGCCAATGCAAGCTATAAATTCATATTTGGGGTGTTTTGGTTCTTTAAATATTTCGAGCATATTAACCCAATTCTTGGATGATGATTTTCATGTTTTACAGGTGTGCAGCAGCAGATAACTAAGTATTGCGGTGATGATGTTCTGGCGTTTTTTCCTCTTCGTGGGGCTGTTTTTGCATGCTGATGCCCATATGGACTTCTTCACTTCTATTGGTGAGATCCTGTTATGTAACAGACAGACCATAAACTTCTCTATCAAGTTTGTAAGTTGAGGGTTAGAAAACTATCTTAAGCTCCTTTGCAATTTTTCTGAGAAGGTAGTAAGACAGGATGGTTAGTGAAAATAGTGTAGTAATATTTTTAGAGATAATGATTTACCCTTTCACTTGGTTTGCAGCTTGTCGTGCTGTGAGGGCTTGCGTGCATCAGTGATGCTGAGAGCTAAACTATCGGTAGTTTAACTACTGGCAGGGTCTCCCAAGATGGACAGGTCTCATCTGAGGTGCCAGACCAAGACAAACCACCCATCTGGGCAGCAGCAGAATGGGACAGTGTTGACGGCGGAGGATCACATTTTTGTGACAACGCCAACACCACCAAACTTAAACTGCGCGGAAGAAAGGCCCGGCAATCTACTTCTGTATCTTGCCATGAAAATCCAATGGATAGTTTACAGCAAAACAAACTGTGCTATGGTGCTGGAAGATGAGACCCCCAGGTCAGAAGGCACTCAACTAGCTACTGGGGAAGAGCTGAAGACTTTTCAGAGTAAAGCCAGCATTTATGATGTGGTTGGATCAAAGCCCTCGGGAAGTCTGACTGCTGATGTAGCTGCGCATGAAATGAGAGTCGGAAGCTGTAAAGATGTCTCACACATTGGAACATGGAACGTACGAAGCATGAACCAAGGGAAGTTGGAGGTGGTCAAGAATGAAATGGAACTTGTACAACTTGATCTGTTGGGTGTCAGCGAACTGAAATGGACTGGCATGGGGCACTTTGCATCAGATGATCACATGGTCTACTATGCTGGAAATGAAAGACAAAGAAGAAATGGTGCATTTATAATAAAGAAGAAACTTGCAAGAACTGTAATGAAATACAATGCAGTCAGCGAACGCTTAATCTCTATTCGTCTACGAGGATTGCCTATCAACACAACTATAATTCAAGTATATGCCCCAACAACAGCTGCAGAAGTGAATGAAATTGAAGAGTTCTATGAACAAGTATAAGCTGAAATTGACAGAACATGCAAACAGGATATCCTGATAGTCATGGGTGACTGGAACGCAAAAGTTGGCAACAAAGAAGAAGGCAAAGTAGTTGGAAAATATGGACTTGGCAACAGAAATGAAGCTGGAGAAAGACTGATAGAATTCTGCAAGACCAATGATATATTCATCTCAAACACCTTCCATTAACACAAGCGGCGACTGTACACATGGACTTCACCCAATGGATTGTATAAAAATCAAATTGACTACATCTGTGGAAGTCAACGATGGAAAAGCTCTGTAACGTCAACAAAGACAAAACCTGGAGCTGACTGTGGTACAGATCATCAACTACTAGTATGCAAACTCAAGCTAAAGTTGAAAAAGAGCAAACCACTCATGAATGCAGCAAGATATGACCTTGAGAATATACCACTGGAATTTAAAGACTGCCTGCAAAATCGATTTGCTGCTTTAGATACAAATGACAGAGCTCCGGAAGAGTTATGGAATGACATCAAGAAGGTTATGTTGGAAGAAAGCGAGAAGTCTCTACAAAAGGTGAAAAAGCAAAAACGGCCAAAATGGATGACGGAAGAAACTCTGAAAATTGCCCAGAAACGCAGAGAAGCTAAATCCAGAGGAGAATGAAAGACAATCGCAGAACTCAACAGAGATTTCCAACGTGCAGCAAGACAGGACAAGGAAGAGTACTACAATGACACTTGCAAGGAAATAGAAGCAGAGACTATTAGAGGAAGAACAAGATCGGCTTTCCTAAAGCTACAAGAGTTAAAGAAAAAGTTCCAGCCTCGAATTGGAATGTTACAAGATGCTCAAGGTTCTATGTTGAATGATGCTGAGAAGATCAAGAAAAGGTGGAAGGAATATACAGAGTTTTTATATGATAAAATTCAAGTGGACCAACAGCCGTTTCAACCTGTACCTTATGATCGGAAACCATTGGTGATGAAAGAAGAAGTTGAAGCAGCATTGAAAGCCTTATCAAAGAACAAAGCACCAGGCATTGATAGCATTCCCATAGAAGTATTGCAGCAATCTGATGCAGCTGTTACCGTGCTCACAAGGCTCTGCCAAGAAATATGGAAGACAACATCATGGCCAACTGACTGGAAAAGATCTGTGTTTATACCAATACTAAAGAAAGGTGATCCAACTGACTGTGGAAATTATCGCACAATCGCTCTGATCCCACATGCCAGCAAGATTCTACTGAAGATTATTCAAAAGAGACTACAACCATACCTGGAACAAGAACTACCTGAAGTGCAAGCAGTGTTCAGGAAAGGGCGAGGAACGCGAGACATCATTGCAGATGTGAGATGGATCCTTGAAAAGACTAAAGAATACCAAAAGGATATCTGTTTGTGCTTTATCGACTATAGCAAGGCTTTTGACTGTGTAAGCCATGAGAAACTCTGGACCACATTAAGAAGCATGGGTATACCAGAACACCCGATCGTTCTCTTGCGCAATCTGTACATTGATCAAGAAGCAACAGTTCGAACGAACAAGGAGAAACAGAATGGTTTAAAATAAACAAAGGTGTAAGACAAGGCTGCATACTTTCCCCCTACCTGTTTAATTTATATGCAGAACAAATCATCAGAGAAGCAGGATTGTATGAAGACAACAGAGGTGTGAAGATTGGTGGAAGACTCAACAACCTTCGCTATGCTGATGATACCACATTACTGGCTGAAAGTGAAGATGATCTGAAACATTTGCTTCTCACAATCAAAGAAAATAGTCTCAAAATGGGCCTGCACCTTAATGTAAGGAAGACAAAGATCATGACAACTGGCATAATCAACAGGTTCATTGTTGAAGGAGAAGAAATTGAAATTGTGAACAACTTTAACCTACTTGGATCAACTATCAATAAAGAAGCAATAAGCAGTCAAGAAATCAGACGACGCATTGCTCTTGGCAGAATGGCTATGAAAGACCTAGATAAGATTCTCAAGAGCAGAGATGTCTCTCTCCATACAAAGATTCGACTTGTTCAAGCCATGGTATTTTCAATAACATCATATGGATGTGAAAGCTGGACAGTGAAAAAGACAGGAAGAAAATTGATGCCTTTTGAATTATGGTGCTGGCGGCGAATACTGTGTATACCATGGACTGCCCGAAGAACAAACCAGTCGGTACTAGAGGAGATCAAACCTAAGCTTTCTTTAGAAGCTCAGATGACAAGACTTCGACTTTCATACTTTGGACACATCATGCAAAGAGAGAAATCATTAGAGAAAGATATTATGCTTGGCAAGATAGGTCAACGCAAAAGAGGAAGGCCAGCAATGAGATGGATCGATACAATAACAGCAGCTACGGGTACCAGTCTGTCAACAATGAGTCGCCTGACTGAAGACCGAACACAATTTAGGATAGCTATCCAGAGGGTCGCCATGAGTCGACTCCGACTCGATGGCACTTAACAACAACACACTGATTTACCAGTGGTTTGAAGATTAATCCTAGCTTAAGATGGGGTACTACAGTTCAGCTACCTTGAAGAAAAATCCATATATTGGCCATCATGTTTGCATGAGTTTAAAATAGGTCATAGCAAATGTTAATGCCCACTGTGTGTAAATCTGAACCTTTTACTTCATGCACATATGCTGGGAAAAGTAGTCTTGCAGAAATGTCACATGTGACAACATATGCTGCATGGATCAGTCTGACATTTGTGAGGTTCCTGCCAAGATGTAGAAGGATTTTAAGGATGTTACTTGATGAATTAATGAATAATTTAGAAGTGAAATGACTGTATCTAGTCTGCATATTGCAAAAAAACAGACCCAGGAAAACTTTCTGGTTATTTTATCCAAATATAAATTAAGGATCCCTTTTACTAACATTTAGCTCAAGCTATCTGCCACATAGCCCATGGGAATAAAATGGGCCATGCAGTAGATAGCTCGAGCTAAGTGTTAATAACTAAATGCAATGCGTGCCTTTGAGTCGGTGCTAGCTCCTGGGTTTTCTTGTCAGTGTGACTGGAAGGTATATTGCCATGCCTGCCTTCCAAAGCAATGGAGGATTAAGTGACTTGCCCAAGGCCACAAGGAGTGCTAGTGTGAATCTTGAACCCTGGTCTCTTGGTTACCAAGCCAGTGCTCTAACGATTAGGCTACTCCTCTACGCCTAGTGTTAGATTTAGTTACACTCATCAAGAATTTAGGGCCCCATTACTATCGGAGGAGATATTCAACTCTAAACCTGGATATTCAATGCCAAGGCCATCTCTGGGTTGGCCGGATTTCCAGGAAGTTAACTGGGCAGAGGTGATATTCAATCGTTGCCCAGTTAGCTTCTGGGCAAAAGTTAGGACAGATTTTACTGTGCCTGACGTTTTGCTGTGTACTGGTTACCGGGTAGCAGCTCAGTATTCCTGCTGCCTGGTTATAAACAAGTGTCGCCCCAAAACACCCTTGGCATACCTTGGTGCTAATCGGTTAGCCTTGGATTGAGCAGTGGTGGCACCTGCGGTGCCTCTGAATATCCTGCTGAGCAGCATTTATATGGTTTGCAAGTCTTCAAACCATGTGAATACCTTTGAATATCCCCCACATAGCATTTTCTGTGCTACTGTGTGGTTTGGAGTGAAGTGGAGAGAGATTGCAGTAATCCCCATTACAATACTGATGCTTTCAATCTGTTTTGTACTTAAACATTTCCAAGGTCTTTAAGATGTTTTTATGGAGAAAATACCAGGGGTAAAGAAAAACATTGCAAATTAATTAGGGAATACATTTTTCTTGTCTTTCTTACAAAGTGATCACCTTGCCCTGAGCAAGTTATTCTTTGTTTTTAGATCCTGCTTCAAAATGATTATTGTCGGAATGCCTTTGGAACAAGAATTTAAAAAACCAGGATTGACTTACCTGCTCCATAAGACCTAAACCATGTTATACATCTTTCATCTTAGTGAGGGGATAGATAGATAGATGAGGATAGTTAGTGAATAGGATGAAATGAGTTGGACAGTCAATTCTAGAAAAACCTTCGTGGATTACGGGGAGTGGGAAGATTCTCATCTCAGTTTTAGTCATACTTAGATATCACACATACAAACATGAAAAATATATCTATCTATCTTCCCAGGACCAAGCAGGAAGTCGGTCCTCACATATGGGTGACGTCGACGGAGCCCTCGTGCGGAACATTTCCCCAGCTTTCAAGGAAAGCCTTTGGGAATGCAGCGCGCATTCGCGGTCCCCTTCCCGCCCAAGGGTGCCATCTTGCTCAGTATTTCTTTTTCCGCGGAGCCCAGCGAACGTGAGTTTGTGTCACCCGGGAAAAGTAGATTTTTTTTTTTCTGCGATTTTTCTCTTTTTTCTTATCCGGTTTGACGCTGGTTCCCCTTCCCGCCTGGGCTCGGTACACCGGTATCGAGTCCGGAATTTCTTTTTTCGTTTTTTGTCCTTTGTGACTAGCGTTCGCACCTTTTTTTGTTATTTTCACTGGCAGCCCGGTCTTTTGACCTTGCAGGGGCCCTTTTTCCCCCGATGGCTGCCAGCGGGTTCAAAAAAATGTGATCGGTGCAAGAAACTTATGTCTCTCACCGACACATATGACTGTTGCCTCCGATGCCTCGGGCCTGACCATGACCCGCTGGTCTGTGGCCCATGCGGCAAAATGTCGTCGAAGGCACTTCGGAGCCATCAGCATCAACGTGTGAGAATTCTTTCAGAGTCTGCGTTTGGCCGGGCCCAGACTTTGTCAGAGGCCTCGACATCTCGGGAGTCTGACCCCGAGCGCCATCATGATTCCTCGGAGAGGGACTCTCCCACCCGGGAGCACAAAAGGAAGAAGAAGCTCGTGAGGGCGTCGTCGGTGGATGCCCCTGGGTCCTCGAGGGTCAGGTCGCATAGCCCTGACTGCCGCCCCGAGCTCTCGGAGTCTGAAAGGCCATCCAAACTACCTCGCATGGAGCCGGAGTCCCCGAGTCACGTAAGTTCTGTTGTCTTCGTGGACTCTCCTCTGGGAGAACTGACGTCGGGCCCGAAACCATCGGGGCCTGCTTGGACTCAGGCTGACAGCCTTACAGAGCAGCTTGGCTGCCTTCATGGAACAGCAGCAGGTGCTGATTGCCGGTTTGACTGGTTCATCTGCCCCGACCACCAGGACCTCAATGTCTAAATCGACCGTGGAGGCCGAGGCGATCCTCGAGTCCATCAAGTCTTGAATCGATCCTCAGTCAAGGTCCCCCTCGACCTCCCGTGCGGGGCCGAGGTCGTCGACGCCGGTGCTCTCGGCATCGAGGCGGGTGGCACCGAGGCCCACACGGCCGGAGCCGCTTGACTCCTCCTCAGAGGAGTCAGCGTGGGGAGATGGAGGATGAGGAGTCTTCGGACACCTTCCGGACCTGGTGCATCCCTTCGAGTCCGAGCCTCAGAGAAGGTTCCCCCCCCAGAGGATACCCGGTTCTCGGACTTCGTGAGGGACGCCAAGGAGGAGCTTCGAGCCGAGGAGCTCGATGTCCTCCAGTATGATTTTCCTCCAAAGGAAGCCTTTACTGTACCGGTTCCTCCGATGCTGGAACGGCTGCTCTTCCGTATGTGGGAGGCACTGGCCTTGCCGCCGGTTCTTAGCAAACGGGTCGATTCCATTTATCGAGTTCGTAAGAGCCCTACGTTCCAAAAGGCACAGCTACTGCACAATTCCATGGTTGTGGAATCGGCCATGCACCGCCTGAAGGGTCAGAAGATGCACTTCTTGGTGCCCCCTGGCCGGGAGGCCCGGAACCTGGATGCCCTCGGTAGAAAGTGCTTCCAGGGCTCTATGCTATCTTGCTGTGTCCAGACTTAGCAGCTGTACATGGGCATGTACTTACGGGACCTGGCAAAGGAGATTGCCGGGTTCTCTGCTGGCCTCTCCGAGGAACCCTTGCAGAGGTCCAAGGCCTTGTCGACAGGGATCCGAGAGTGCTCGAAGTTTCTTTCTCGAGCAGCCTATGATTGCTTTGAGGCTTTGGCCCGGGTAGCTGTGGCCGGCATCGGTGCAGGCTGTCAGGCCTGGCTACAGTCATCGGACCTGGAGTCATGGGTGCAGGACAAGTTGGTTGCTGTCCCGTGCTGAGGGGACAATCTATTCGGTAAGCCCATGACTGAAAAGACTGCAAAAATCTTGACTGAGACTCTCACCAGGACAAGGCTGTCCAGAAAGACTTCTGCCCCTTCTCAAAAAAAGAAGGGCTCGGGAAAGAAGCCCTTTTTCCTGAGGAAGGTTGCTGCCTACAAATCCTACCCTCAATATCAGGCCTCTCCAGTTCCCCAACAGGGACAGCAGGCCAAGGGGCAGGGGCATAGGCCCCGTAGGCAGAAGACCCCCAAGCCGCCAGCTCCGGCTCCTGCACAGCAGGGAGTGGGGTTTTGACTCCCACAGCATAGCCTTTTCTCCGCCGGTGGCTCCACTCAGCACAGGAGGTCGGCTGACCCTGTACGCCTACAGGTGGTCAGCCATCACAGGGGATACCTGGGTACTGAGAATAGTCCAAAAGGGCTACATGCTCCACTTCCACTAGCTACCCCCCTCCTACTTCCCCGGGGAGCCTCCAAGACTCCCTCTACACAGGAACCTCCTCCTTCAGGAGTTGGCAAGTCTTCTAAAGGAACAGGCGGTGGAACCGGTGCCTCACCACCTGGAAGGGCAAGGCTTCTACTCCAGGTACTTCCTGGTACCAAAAAGGACAGGAGGCCTCTGGCCTATCCTAGACTTGCGAAACCTAAACAAGTTTCTGGAGAGGAAATAGTTCAAGATGCTTACCCTTGGTATACTGCTGCCCTACCTCCAGCAGGGAGACTGGCTATGCTCCTTATACCTAAAGGATGCTTATACTCACATCCTCATTCATCAAGACCACAGACAATATCTCAGATTTGTGGTGGGAGGAAACCATTTTCAGTACAGGGTACTTCCCTTTGGGTTAACCTCTGCCCCCAGGTTTTTCACCAAATGCCTGGCGGTTGTGGCGGCTTATCTCAGGAATCGGGAGATTTTTATCTTCCCATACCTGGACAACTGGCTCATCAGGGGCCTGTCTCTCCAGGAGGCCAGACAAGCCACTCTTTGCACTGTCTCTCTTCTTCAGCATCTGGGCTTTGTCATAAACTATGCAAAGTCCACTTTGCTCCCCTCTCAGTACCTAGAGTTTATAGGGGCAAGCTTAGACACCCTTCAGGCAAGAGCTTACTTGCCCGAAGACAGGGCCCACAGACTGATAGACTTGGCCAACCAGTTCCAAAGCAAGTCTCATGTCTCCGCCAGGCACTTCCTGCGGCTCCTGGGCCACATGGCATCCATGATACATGTGACTCCGAATGCCCATCTAGACATGCGGGCTGCTCAGTGGTGCCTCAGAGATCAGTGGATGCAGGCCACAGGTGACCTCCGAGACAGAGTACATCTCCCAAACCTCCTCAGGGGGGTACCTTTTCAGGCTCCAGCACACACAAGGGTGCTGACGACAGATGCTTCCTTAAAGGGCTGGGGTGCACATTGCAAGGGCACGTGCACTCAAGGCCTCTGGTCTCCTCGAGAGGCCACGCAGCAAATCAATCTTTTGGAGCTGCGAGCAATCCGCTTAGCTCTACAGACTTTTTCTCATGCCCTCTCTCACCAGTCTGTCCTAGTTCAGACGGACAATCAGGTGGCAATGTTCTTTGTGAACAAACAAGGGGGCACGGGGTCCAGGCTCCTATGTCAGGAGATGCTGGCCCTTTGCTCCTTTGCAGTCAAACAAGGCATGTTTCTGAAAGCAGTTTATCTACCTAGTCAGGAGAATTTCCTAGCAGACAAGCTAAGCAGGATTCTCCAGCCTCACGAATGGCAGTTGAATCCATGGGTGGTCCTCCACTTGGGACTTCCATCCATCGATCTCTTTGCAAGTCCACAAAACTGTCAGCTGCCCAGGTTTTGCTCCGGACAGCCGCATCCCCTGAGGATGGCAGCAGATGCTTTTCTGATCTCTTGGTCTACGGGCCTCCTGTATGCGTTTCCTTCCACGCCCCTGGTGGCCCGAACTCTGTTCAAGATTCTCTGGGACAAGGCCTCGGTGATTCTGATAGCCCCCAGATGGCCAAGGCAGCCGTGGTTTCCAGTTCTGCTGCAGTTGGCGGTGAAAACTCCATTCCCTCTGGGGTTGCAACCCGATCTTCTGTCTCAAGATCAGGGTTCCCTTCTGCACCCCAATCTCAGATCCCTCAATCTGATGGCCTGGCTGCTGAAAGGATAGTGCTAGCTCCCTTACTTCTACCTAAGGAGGTTGAGGAGGTCGTCTTGGCCTCTAGGAGGCAGTCCACCAGAAAGTCCTATGTCCTCAAGTGGCGTAGGTTTACGGTATGGTGTGCTCAGCGTAATGAAGGTCCTTTCTCTTGCCTTGTGTCAGTACCTATTTCACCTGTCAGACCTAGGCCTTAAGTCTCACTCTTTTTGGGTCCACCTCAGTGCTCTATCAGCGCACCACTCACCGGTGGAGGGACGGTCTGTCGGTTCACCCCTTGGTGTCCCGATTTCTCAGAGGTCTGCTTCTTCTCAAGCCTCCGGTTCGTCCACTGGTGACTGAGTTGGATTTGAACGTGGTCTTGCAGCAATTTACTCGCCCACCATTTCAGCCGATGGCTACTTGCCATTTGCGCTTTCTTTCTTGGAAAGCGCTCTTCCTGGTGGCTCTTACCTCGGCCAGACGTGTGAGTGAACTACAAGCTCTGGTTTATGATAGACCATACACGCTGTTCTATAGGAACAGGGTGGTCCTACGGGACCCATTAGAAGTTCCTTCCAAAAGTGGTCTCTTCTTTCCACCTCAACCAGGAGGTGGTTCTTCTGACCTTCTTTCCCAGGCCACATTCCAGCTGAGCTGAAACAGTCTTGCATACCCTGGACTGTAAGAGTGCATTGTCTTTTTACATAGAACGTACATGGGGGCATCGAAGGGCTACTCAGCTCTTCGTCTCCTTTGACCCTAATAAGATGGGGTTACCTGTTTCCAAGCGTACGTTGTCCACTTGGGTAGCAGATTGTATCGCCTAGGCGTACAAGGCAGCCGACCTCCCCTTGTAGGGTCGAGTCACGGCCCACTGTGTCAGGGCGAAAGCCGCGTCAGTAGCTCATCTCCGTTCTGTTCCATTGGCAGACATCTGCCGGGCTGCAACTTGGCCTTCAAGCCAGACTTTTGCAGCCCATTACTGCCTCGAGAGAGTCCCGAAGGGACAGTGCTTTCGGACAGGCGGTACTCCATAATCTCTTTGAGGTTTAGGCAACTCCTATCCTCCGGCCCTTGTGTTGGGCTACTGTACGGGGGCGTTCTCAGAGGATATTCTTATCACGAATGCTGAGGCTCTTGAGAGGGAGCCATTTTTTCAGCTTAGGGTTCCCGGTAGCCTAGAGCTGGGGAGTCCCATATGTGAGGACTGACTTCCTGCTTGGTCCTGGAGAAAGAGTAGTTACTCACCTGTAACAGGTGCTCTCCAGGAGCAGCCGGAATCAGTCCTCACGACCCTCCCTCCTCCCCTGGAGTTGCAGTCATATCATTCATTTTGATTTTTGCTGTCTCTTAGCTATGTCATCAGACTGAGCAAAAGGGCAGCCTTTGGCGGGAAGGGGACTGCGCATGCGAGCTGCATTCCCAAAGGCTTTCCTTGAAAGATGGGGAAATGCTCCGCATGAGGGCTCCGTTGGCGCCGACGTCACCCATATGTGAGGACTGATTCCTGCTGCTCCTGGAGAACACCTGTTACAGGTGAGTAACTACTCTTTCTTTCATTTTTAGGCCATATGACAGACTTAATTAACACTGAGAAAGATCTGGTGACCTCCTTGAAAGATTATATTGTAGCAGAAGAGAGCAAACTGGAACAGATCAAAAAGTAAGTAGCCTTGTTGTATTATATTACATAAGTGTGTGGATGTGAAGGATGTTTTGTCCTTTAGGGCAGAGACCAATAAAAACTTTCTTACAAGAGTTGAAGCTTTCTTTTTTTTTTTTTTTTTTTTTTTTTTTTTTATATCAGGCAGACACCACTGGTTTCTCTGTGCTTCTCAGCAACTGACATTGCACCTGGACACTCTTGATTTCCTGGCCTTGAACTTTTTAACAGTATTACCTATTGGATGAACTCTTGCAGTAGAAATGGGTATCTCTGTAGCAGCTGTGGACTGATCTTGACGTGGCAGGAAGGTTATAAACTTGGCAGACTATTTCTCAGCTGCTTGCTCTGAACTATAAATAACTGTACTGGAACTGCAGCATCCTCCGTCCAGTGCTGCTACCACCACTGTAATTAACAAAAAAAAAATTACTTTGAAACAACGGGACTTCTTTTAGTGAAACAGTACTCATAATTGTCACACAGTAAACCAAAATCAAGAACATGAAGTGAGGCAAAAATACTTTTAATTTGTGCTGTAGATGATGTGGATCTAAGGTTGCTTTTTTTCTTATGTGGTGGCATTGTCAGCATGTAAAAAATCAGTGAGCCATGGTAAGGAGACTTACTACAAATATAACAAGTGGGGAAGATTTGCAGAATATGGCTCTTGGAATTGTTTCCAACCTTTCTGTGTGTGTGTGTGTGTGTGTGTCCTTCCTTTTCTATCTGTGGTGGTTCTTTGTGTATCTGTGATGGGGAGAGGAGATGAGAGGGGAGAGATGTTTGAAAAGTGCAAAGATGTAATCACTATTACTGTGAATAAGTGTTTTGATAATGTTGGAACTGCTTTTCACATGAAAATGCATTGAGGATTCCTTATCCTGCTAGACCATTCCAGAAAGTGTGGGTTATGCTTCTATCTCCAGGAACAAGCAGGAATGTAGTCTTCACATATGGGTGACGTCGGCACTGATGGAGCCTGCGTGGGAACGCTCCCCAGCATCCTATAGGAAAGCTTTTGGGAGCATCCCACTGCGCCTGCGTAGCTGCCTTCCTGCCTTTCCAACTCTCCCTCCTCAGTTTTTCGTTTTCCGCGGAGCCAACAGGGAGCATTTCTTGTCACCATAGTAAATTTACTTCTTTTGTGATCACGTCTGCCTTCCTGTTGACGCTAGCACCGGCATCGTCGGTGTTTCTTTTCTTTCTGTTTCTTTTCTTCTAAAAAAAAAAAAAAAAGGGGGAAAATCTTCTGTTTTTTCTCTGAGGGTCCTTGCCCTCCAGGTGCTTAGGTGCCATTTTGGACCTTAGGCCCCTTTTTTTTCCCTCAAAATGGATAAACCAGCTAGTGGTTTCAAAAAGTGTTCCAGATGTAACAGTACTATTTCTGCTACCGACACCCATGACTGGTGTCTTAAATGTTTGGAATCAGACCATCTGCCTTCAATGTCTTCTCTGCAGGAAGATGACAAAGAGGGGCCTGCAGCATAGAGCTGCGAAACTCAGCACCCTTTTTGCCTCGAATGCAATGTCCGTTGCATCAACATCGTCGGATCTCGGGTAACGAAACCTAGGTCTTCTTCAAAGACTGGCTGGTCTTCAAAGGGTAGATCTCCTTCTAAGCATTGAGATGCCTTAGGCATCGCCCTAGAAGAGAATACACTGGCCAAACAACTCCGGCGGGAGGTCCTTGCCTCTAAAGCATTAACGGGGTCCCAAGATGCTCCCAAGGCTTCCACCTCTGGAGAGCTCTTGGTGCCATGTTCTGGGCCCGCTGTTCAGATACTGATACCCAAGCATTGGCTAATTCCATGGATCAGCATATCCTGGCCCTTGAGTGGAGTTTAGTGGCCTTGTTAACAGCTTCGGACCCGCTAAAGCCTCTGCAGTCTTTTCCACAGTCATCTGTGCTGATACTGAATGTATCTGCATTGACCATTGTGCTGTTCTCCATACTACCACCCATGCTGGCCCTGGAGTCGGTGTCCGGCATCGAGGTTCCGGTACAGAGGCATTCCGATGCCGATTTTGATCGGTACCATCGGCGGGCCTGGTGGGAGCACCGGTTGATATTTCGAGTCTTCCGGTTCCGATTCTTCCGATGAATCGATTGGTACCAGGGAGGCTCTTCCGGAAGGTCTATCTCCAGGAACAAGCAGGAATGAGTCTTCACATATGGGTACGTCGGTACCGCCGCCTGTGCAGGAACCACTGCCAACCCGGCTAAGAAAAAGGCTGTAAAGAAGCCCCTTTTCAACAAGAAAAATAACTTCTCTCCAGGAACAAGCAGGAATGTAGTCTTCACATATGGGTATCGTCGGTACCGCCGGAGCCTGTGCAGGAACGCTCCCCAGCGTCCAATTAGAAAGCTTTTGGGAGCATCCCACAGCGCCTGCATGCTGCCTTCCCGCCTTTCCCAACTGCCTCTCTCCAGTTCTTCGTTTTCCACAGAGTCAGCAGGTCGTTCCTGTCATCGCAGAAAACTTTTCCTTATTGTCCTTTTTTGTGGTCGTGTCTGCCTTCCTCAACGCTTTACCGGTACCGCCGGTGGTTCTTTCTTTCTTTTCTTTAAAAAAAATATATATACTTTTTTTTTCCAGGTGCACGCGCCATTTTGGGCCCTAGGCCCAAAATTCCTCCGCAATGGAAAAACCCGCTTCGGGTTTCAAAATGTGCACCAAGTGTGGCGGTACCATCTCCGTCACCGACACCCATGAGTGGTGTCTTAAATGTTTAGGTCCTGACCACTCCATCACGGAATGTTATGGCCTGTGCCATGATGTCCAAAAGAGGTCAGCAGAACCGAGCTGCTAATCTCAGTACCCTGTTTCCCTCTAATGCAGCCTCGGTGGCATCGACGTCTTCCAGGGCTTCCTCTTCCTCCCGTGGATCTCAGGAAACTAAACACAAGTCTAGCCGGTCTTCAAAGGGTAGATCTCCTTCTAAGCATCAAGATGCCTCTGGCGTTGCCCTTGAGGATTCTGCACTGGCAAAATTGCCCTGGCGGGAGGCTTCGGCTTCCAAAGCATTATCGGGGCTCCAGAAGTTCTCGAGGCCTCAACCTCTGCCATGCTCTGGGGTACCGGCTGTTTTCTCCGGTACCGACATCCAGGCATCGGCAGCATCGATAGACCAGAGGTTCCTGGCTATTGAACGCAGTCTGGCGGCTCTTCTTGCGGCATCGACACCCTCGGAACCGCATCAGACAGTTCAACCGATACCGGTACCGACAACATCGGCATCAACATCGGTGTCCACATTGCCGGCATCCAGTCATGCGATGCCCTCTGGTACCGATACACCAGTACCGATTCCCCCCGGTACCGACTTCGGTCGGTACGGGTATCGGGCTCTTCAAGAGCATCCGGACAGAAGGTACTTCGAGTCCTCAGAGGAATCTGAGGATTCTGACAGTTCTGTCGGTACGGGAATACTTCTCCCAGAGGAGCCTTCCTCCCCTAAATGCAGGATGTCTCCTCCAGAGGATATTTCCTTTCAGGACTTCATCAGGGAGGTGGCTCGAGGTCTGTCCATTACTGTGGCTCCTGAAACAGAGCCCAGAGCCAAAGGAGTTGGAAATTTTACAATATACCAAAGCTCCTAAAGAGGCAGCTAAGAACATAAGATATGCCATACTGGGTCAGACCATGGTCCATCAAACCCAGTATCCTACAGTGGCCAATCTAGGTCATACGTACCTAGCAGTTTCCCCAAAAGACACAGGTTCTGCAATGCTTGTACTGGGTCAAGCATTGATATCCTGGGTCCCTTCTTAAAAATGGTTTATGGACCTTTCCTCCAGGAACTTGTCCAAACCTTTTTTTAAACCCAGCTGCACTAACAGCCTTTACTACATCCTCCGGTAACATTCCAGAGTTTGATTACACGTTGAGTGAAAAAATATTTTCTTTTATTAGTCTTACATAGTTTACCCTGTAGCTTCATTGCATGTCCCCTAGTCTTTCTATATTCTGATAACGTAAACAATCAATCTATGTTTACCCGTTCCACTCCGTTCATTAATTTATAGACTTCTATCTTATCTCCCCTCAGCCTTTCTTCATAGGAATATCCTTCCATCCCCTTTACCATTTTGGTGGCTCTTCTCTGAACCTTTTCTAATAATGCTATATCCTATAGCTACTCTACCCATCCATGAGATAATGCATGATCTCATGCTAAGAATGTGAGAGACGCCTCTTACCACCTCTCCTCACTCTCGTAGACTGGATACTATGTATCGAGTCCCTCCTTGTCCTGGTTTCCAGAAGACTCAGCTTCCTCACCACTCTATTGTAGTGGAATCAGCTATGAGAAGGATCAGGAGTGCAAAGAGGCATGCCTCTAATCCTCCAGGACGTGAGTGCAGAACTTTGGATGCTTTTGAACGTTGTACTTTCCAAGCTTCCATGCTTTCTGCCAGGATCAGTTCCTATATTTTATATATGGGAATGTTCCTGAAAGAAATCACAGGAGATTTAGAGGTTTTGAGCCCTCTTCTTCTTCCTGAGGATAGAAGGCAGGATTTTCTCACATTGGTCAAACATGCCCAGGATGTGTCTAAGTTTGTCAACCGTGCAACTTTTGACTGTTTTGAGTGCATAAGCAGAACCTCTGCCATTGCCATAGGTGCACGTAGAATTGCCTGGCTCCAGGCATCTGATTTGGAGCTCTGGGTACAAGACAAACTGGGCAATATTCCTTGTACTGGTGAGAACCTATTTGGCAAAGATTGGCAAGAAAAAGCCAATGAGTTGGATGCTGATAACTCCACCTTGGATTATCCAAGGCCACGGCTGATCCTCCAAGAAAGAAATCTTTCAAAAAAACATTCTTTTCCAAAAAGTAAAGGTTTTATCCTGCTTATTCCCAGCAGGGATGCTCTGCAGGTCAACCTGTCTGGAACAGTCAGCAACCACCCAAACAAAGGAAAGCAAAGACTGCTAAGCCTCAACCGTCTCAGCAGTCTCAGCCTCCACAAGGCCTTTGACTTTCATCTAGAGAACTTAGCCTTCCTGGCTCTCAATGGACCAGAGCCTTCCACCATTCCAGGAAGGTTGTGTCACTTTGCCCCCAGGTGGGGGCAGATAACAGCAGAGCATTGGACACTCTCCATCATAAAAGAGGGGTACAAGCTCCATTTGAGCATGCCCCCTCCCACAATGGTAAGACAGTTCAATTCTCCGACCTCTCTTATCAACCTATTAGATCAAGAGGTCACTATGCTTCTTGCCCAAGGGGCAATAGAAGAAGTACCCATTCCTCAACAGGGTAAAGGGTTTTACTCCCCCTATTTCCTTATCCCAAAGAAAACAGGAGGACACATAGTTTAGACCTCAGAGAATTGAACAAATTCCTGTTCAAGGAGAAATTCAAGATGTTTTCTCTAGGAACTCTGCTACCTTCAGAGTCTGGATTGGCTATGTTCTCTAGATCTCAAGGATGCGTACATTCATGTTCTCATCCATCCATCTCACAGAAAGTTCCTTCAGTTCCTTTTTCAGGGAAAGCACTACCAATACAGGGTGCTTCCTTTTGGCCTGGCCTCTGCACCACGGTTGTTTACGAAATGCATGGCTGTGGTAGCAGCATTTCTTCGCACTCTAGGAATATTCGTCTTCCCTTACTTAGACGATTGACTCTGATGGGGCTCGAATGTGCCAGAGGCCAGGATTTCTCTATCTTGCACAATGCATATCCTTCAGTATTTGGGTCTAGTCATAAACGTCCCAAAGTCCAGTCTAACTCCCACTCAGGCGTTAGAGTTCATAGGAGCTTGACTGGATACAAGGAAAGCAAGGGCCTATCTTCCTCAAACCCGTTGCCTTCGCATGGTGCAGTTAGCTTCTCAAGCAGTGCTAAAGCCTCATCTCACTGCTCGGGAGATGTTACAACTGCTAGGCCACATGGCATCTACTGTGCATGTGGTTCCCTATGTTCGCCTCCATATGAGAGCAGCCCAGTGGACTTTATCCACTCAATGGACCCAAGCTTCAGGGTGCCTATCAGACAAAATAGCAAACACAAATCGCCTTATTTTGTCCCTCCAATGGTGGCAGTCCACTCAAAACCTGTTGCTGGGGTCCCCGTTTCAACAACCTTTACCCCAAGCAACTCTCACAACAGATGCTTCTCCATTGGGTTGGGGAGCTCATCTACAAGATCTCTCCACCCAAGGCATTTGGACTCCGCAGGAGACTCATCTACATATCAATCTCTTAGAGCTCAGAGCAATCTTCCTTGCTCTTCGAGTGTTCCACACCCTACTCAGCTGCAAAACAGTCCTTATTCACACGGACAACCAAGTAGCCATGTTCTACGTGAACAAGCAGGGAGGAACAGGCTATCTGTCGCTTTGCAACGAAGCTTTGCGACTATGGGCCCTCGCCAGAGAGCATCAGATTCATCTCCTGGCAGTGTATCTTCCAGGCATACAGAACTCTTGGGCAGACAGACTCAGTCGAGTTCTGCTTCCACTCGAATGGTCTCTACATGTAGACCAGGTGACCAAGATTTTTCAACTTTGGGGAACCACGGACATAGACCTCTTTGCAAGTCCGTTGAATGCCAAACTTCCCCGTTTCTGTTCCAGAATTCCGGCTCAGGGCTCTCAGGCCAAGGATGCTTTCCTCCTTCACTGGGACCAAGACTTCCTTTATGCCTTTCCACCCATTCCCTAATTCCCAGGACCCTATTCAAGCTTCAGAGAGACAGAGGCTGTATGATTGTCATAGCTCCACATTGGCCTCGACAAGTGTTGTACCCTCTGCTTCTTCATCTCTCTCAAGCTCCCTCCCTGGAGTTAGGGTCTGCTCCAGATCTCCTATCTCAGGAGAATGGAATGTTATGGCATCCCAATCCCCAGTCTCTGCATCTGAGGGCTTGGTTGCTGAAGGCCTAGATCTCCATGATCTTAACCTCCCTCAGCAAGTAAAGGATATCCTTTATGCTTCCAGGAAGCCTTCCACAAGACGCTGTTATGCTTTCAAGTAGAAAAGGTTTACCATATGGTGTTCGCAGAAGGGTCTTTACCCCCTTGCGATACCTCTGGAATCATTACTGGAGTATCTCCTTCATTTATCCAATGCAGGACTTAAGACTAATCCAGTAAGAGTCCATTTGAGTGCTATTGCAGCTTCCTTTAAGCCTCTAAATGGACAGCCTATTTCCTATCCTCTTTTAGCAAGATTTATGAGAGGCCTTCTTTTAACTAAGCCTCCCATTAGGCCACCATCGGTGGCATGGGACTTAAACTTGGTTCTTGGTCAGCTTATGAAGCCACCTTTCGAACCCTTAGCTACTACCTCATTGAAATTCCTTTCTTGGAAGGTTATCTTTCTCATTGCAATCACATCAGCACGCCGCATCAGTGAGTTGCAGGCACTAGTAGCTGATCCACCTTATACAAGGTTTCATCATGACAAGGTAGTCCTTAGGACTCATCCACACTTTATGCCAAAGGTGGTCTCGCCTTTTCATCTAAACCAAGCGGTCTACCTGCCTGTGTTTTTTTCCAAGGCCTCATGCATCTAATGCAGAAAGGAATCTTCATACTTTGGACTGTAAAATAGCTTTAGCCTTTTACTTGCAAAGAACACAGCAACATAGAAAGTCCTCTCAACTCTTTGTTGCTTTTGATCCTTCTCATTTGTGACTTCCAGTCCCAAGAGAACACTGTCCAACTGGATTGCTCAGTGTATTTCCTTTGCCTGTCAGAGTAAGAATCTTCCTCTGGAAGGCCATGTCACAGCTCACAATGTGAGAGCCATGGCAGCTTCAATGACTCATCTGCACTCTGTGTCTATCGACGACATCTGTCGAGTAGCCACTTGGGCTTCGGTTCATACCTTCACAGCCCATTACTGCTTGGACAAGGACTCCCGCCGGGATGCCTTGTTTGGTCAGGCTGTTCTTCAACACCTGTTCCATACCTAATTAACTCCTACCCACCATCCCTGGTTGGATGCCAGAGATCCATGGGGGGAAGTGGAGTCCTTTCACAGGGACACACAACTTCTGGGGTCTCTCCCTGGCATCTAAAGCTAGGGAGTCCCCATATGTGAAGACTACATTCCTGCTTGTTCCTGGAGATAGCATAGTTATTCACCTGTAACAGGTGATCTCCGGGAACAGCAGGAATTTAGTCTTCACAACCCACCCACCTCCCCTAGGAGTTGCATCTCTCTATCTCTTTCACTTTCTCTCTCTCTCTCTCTCTCTCTCTCTCTCTTTATCAACTTTAAACTCAACTGGAGAGAGGCAGTTGGGAAAGGCGGGAAGGCAGCACGCAAGCGCTGTGGGATGCTCCCAAAAGCTTTCTAATTGGACGCTGGGGAGCGTTCCCACGCAGGCTCCATTGGTACTGATGATACCCATATGTGAAGACTAAATTCCTTCTGTTCCCGGAGATCACCTGTTACAGGTGAGTAACTATGCTTTATCCTTCTTATTCCATGCTGTGCACTGTCCAGTCCATGCTTCCCAGAAGGGACAGCAACAACCGAAGCAACAAAGGAAGGCTCAGGCCCTGGAGTTCAGCCAGCTCAACACACCCATCCTCCACAAGGTCCTTGACTCCTTTCTAGAGAACTTAGCTGTCCTACCTCTGGAAATTCCAGAGCCCGTCCAACGTTCCAGACAGACCGTTACTTTGCCCAAAGGTGACACCAGATAACATCAGAGCATTGGACTCACTCCATAGTGGCAGAGGGTACAAACGTCACTTCCAAAGTATGCCCCCTTCATCTACGCCAAGAGAGTTCAGCTCTCAGCCTCCTCTCACCACTCTTGTGCCAGATTACCACCCTTCTCGCTCAGGATGCGATAGAGGAGGTCCCACTTTCTCAGCAAGGCCAGGCCCCCTACTTCCTTATCCCAAAGAAGACAGGAGGATAAGGCCCATTCTGGACCTCAGAGAATTAAACAAGTACCTGGTCCAAGAGAAATTCAAGATGATCTCTCTCGGAACACTTCTCCCTTACCTCCAGAGTCAGGACTGGCTTTGTTCTCTAGATCTAAAGGATGCATATACACATATCCTTATTCACGCAGAACAGAAGAGGTTTCTTCGATTCCTCTTTCAAGGAAGACCTTACCAGTTCAGGGTTCTACCCTTCAGCCTGGCTTGTGCCCCAAGAGTCTTCACAAAATGCATGGCAGTAGTGGCAGCATTCCTAAGATCTCTAGGGGATATTTGTCCTCCCTTACTTAGACGACTGGCTCATCCGAGCAGCTGCAGCTCTAGAGTCCAGTTCTGCTCTCTCCCACACAATGCAGGTTCTTCAACACTTGGGATTTGTAATAAATTTTCTCCAGGACCAAGCAGGAAGTCAGTCCTCACATATGGGTGACGTTGGTGCCGACGGAGCCCCCGTGCGGAGCATTTCCCCAGCTTTCAAAGAAAGCCTTTGGGAATGCAGCGCGCCTGTGCGGTCCCCTTCCCGCCCAAGGGTGCCATCTTGCTCAGTCTTTCTTTTTTTCGCGGAGCCCGACGGACGTGAGTTTGTGTCACCCGGGAAAAGTTTATTTTTTTTCGGCGATTGTCGCATTGTCTTATCCGGTTCGAATCCACGGTACATGTGACTCCGAATGCCCGTCTGCACATGCGGGTGGCTCAGTGGTGCTTCAGAGCTCAGTGGGCGCAAGCCACAGGCGACCTCCGAGACAGAGTAAAGGTGTCCAAACCGCTCTTGGACTCCTTACAGTGGTGGCTACATCTCCCACACCTTAGGGGGGTACCCTTTCAGGCCCCAGCACACACAAGGGTGCTGACGACCGATGCTTCCTTAAAGGGCTGGGGTGCACATTGCCAGGGCAGGTGCACTCAAGGCCTCTGGTCTTCTTGGGAGGCCACACAGCAGATCAATCTTTTGGAGCTGCGGGCAATCCGCTTGGCTCTACAGATTTTTTTCTCATGCCCCCTCTCACCAGTCTGTCTTAATTCAGACAGTCAATCAGGTAGCAATGTTCTATGTGAACAAGCAAGGGGGCACGGGGTCCAGACTCCTGTGTCAGGAGGCGCAGGCCCTTTGCTCCTTTGCAGTCAAAAAAGGCATGTTTCTCAAAGCAGTTTATCTACCTGGTCAGGAGAACTTCTTGGCAGACAAACTAAGCAGGATTCTCCTGCCTCATGAATGGCAGTTGAATCTACTGGTGATTCAGTAGATCTTTCTACGATGGGGGCTTCCATCCATCGATCTCTTTGCAAGTCCACTGAACCATCAGCTGCCCAGGTTTTGCTCCAGACAGCTGGGAGGGAGGAGTGGCCTAGTGGTTAGGACAAGGTACTTCAGGCCGGAGGGCTGGGGTTTCAAGTCCCACCTGGGGACAGCAATCTCAGGCCGGAGGGACTGGGATTTCTAGTCCTATAGGCACTCCTTGTGGTCTTGGGCAAGCCACTTAACCCTCCATTACCCATGTTCCCTGTAAGTATTAGTGTATGTGTGTCATATCCCCTTGTGTTAAATGTATCTCCCAATTGACCGCTTTGACCCGGTGAAAAGCGGGATATAAATACAGCTAAATAAATAAAATCCCCTGAGAATGGCAGCAGATGCGTTTCTGATCTCTTGGTCTACGGGCCTCCTGTATGCATTTCCTCCCACGCCCCTGGTGGCCCGAACTCTGTTCAATATTCTACAGGGAAAGGCCTTGGTCATTCTGGTAGCCCCCAGATGGCCGAGGCAGCCATGATTTTCACTTCTTCTGCAGTTGGCAGTGGAAACTCCATTCCCTCTGGGGTTGCAACCCGATCTCCTGTCTCAGGATCAGGGTTCCCTTCTGCACCCCAATCTCATATCCCTCAATCTGATGGCCTGGCTGCTGAAAGGATAGTGCTAGCTCCCTTACATCTACCTAGGGAAGTTGAAGAGGTGGTCTTGGCCTCGAGGAGGCAATCCACCAGAAAGTCCTATGCACTCAAGTGGCGCAGGTTCTCAGTGTGGTGTGCTCAGTGCAATGAAGATCCTTTCTCCTGCCTTGTGCCATTAGTGCTACAATACCTACTTCACCTGTTAGACCTAGGCCTTAAGTCCAACTCTTTTCGGGTCCACCTCAGTGCTCTTTCAGCGCACCACTCACCGGTGGAGGAACAGTCGCTGTCGGTTCACCCCTTGGTGTCCTGCTTCCTCAGAGTCCTGCTTTTGCTCAAGCTTACGATTCGTCCACCTGCCACTGAGTGGGACTTGTATGTGGTCTTGCAACAACTTACTCGCCCACTGTTTGAGCCGATGGCTACTTGCCATTTACATTTCCTTTCTTGGAAGGCGCTCTTCCTGGTAGCTCTTACCTCGGCCAGACGTGTGAGAACTACAAGCTCTGATTTCTGATAGACCGTACACACGGTTCTATAGGAACAGGGTGGTCCTTTGCACTCATCTGAAGTTCATTCCAAAAGTTGTCTTCTCTTTCCACCTCAACCAGGAGGTGGTTCTTCCGACATTCTTTCCCAGGCCGCATACCAGCTGGGCTGAGAGAGTCTTGCATACTCTGGACTGTAAGAGGGCGTTGTCCTTTTACATTGAACGTACGTGGGGGCATCGAAGGGCTACTCAGCTCTTCATCTCCTTTGACCCTAATAAATTGGGGTTACCTGTCTCCAAGCGTACATTGTCCACTTGGGTAGCAGATTGTATCGCCTGGGCGTACAAGGCAGCCGACCTTCCCTTGTAGGGTCGCGTCACTGCCCACCGTGTCAGGGCGAAAGCCGCTTCAGTAGCTCATCTCCGCTCTGTTCTGTTGGCAGACATCTGCCGGGCCGCTACTTGGTCAAGCCAGACCTTTGCAGCCCACTACTGCCTCGAGAGAGAGTCCCAAAGGGACAGTGCTTTTCGGACAGGCGGTACTCCGTAATCTCTTTGAGGTTTAGGCAACTCCTACTCTCCTACTCTCCGGCTCTTGTGTTGGGCTACTGTACGGGGGCGTTCTCAGAGGATATTCTTAGCACAGATGCTGAGGCTCTTGAGAGGGAGCCATTTTTCCAGCTTTGGGTTCCCGGTAGCCTAGAGCTGGGGAGTCCCATATGTGAGGACTGACTTCCTGCTTGGTCCTGGAGAAAGAGTAGTTACTCACCTGTAACAGGTGTTCTCCAGGAGCAGCAGGAATCAGTCCTCACGACCCTCCCTCCTCCCCTGGAGTTACAGTCATATCCTTTATTTTGATTTTTGCTGTCTTTTAGCTATGTCATCAGACTGAGCAAGATGGCAGTCTTGGGCAGGAAGGGGACCACGCAGGCGCGCTGCATTCCCAAAGGTTTTCTTTGGAAGCTGGGGAAATGCTCCGCACGGGGGCTCCATCGGTGCTGACATCACCCATATGTGAGGACTGATTCCTGCTGCTCCTGGAGAACACCTGTTACAGGTGAGTAACTCCAAAATCCCAGCTCACCCCTTCTCAAAACATAGAGTTCATAGGAGCTCTCCTAGACATGCGGCAGTCAAGGGCTTTTCTGCCACAGGTCCGCTGCACTCGAATAGTTCAACTAGCTTCTCAGGAAGGTATGAAGACTTTCCTAACTGCTCGAGAAATGCTTCAGTTGCTGGGTCATGTACTGTACATGTGGTTCCCTATGCAGGCAGCTCAATGGACCCTGGCCTCATAGTGGACTCAAGCATCAGGTCGTCTGGGGGACATAATTATGATCTCTGCACATCTAATTTCGTCCCTCCAATGGTGGCAATCACCAGAAAACCTTCTCATAGGGTCACCTTTTCAGAAGCCACCACACCAGTCTACCTTGATGACGTATTGTCAGACGGCTGCCTAGGGTGAGAACTTACACAATCTTGACGATGCATATATTCATATGATTCTTGCAAGGTATTGTGGGTATTGTAGTTCATTCACTCCCAAACACAGCTGATGACAATAATTTGAGTTGTGAAACCAAGTGGTAAGATCAATAAAATACTTCTTTTATTGATGGGGTTTAATTCACCCAGCACATGTATGCTTGATAGCACTATAAATGAGGTTACTTGCTTGCAGTGTTTAAAGGGATAACAAAAAGTCACAAAGTAAACCAGAAAACAACCTTCAACTTGTCAGGCAATTAGCTAATGTTTTCTTAGCAAGTAATTACCAAATACAAAGGCACAAAGTAAAGAATAAACTTTGCTGGTTAGGTTAACTTCTGCTTATTTTCCACGCTGATCTCAGCAGTGATTCTCCCTTGCTCACACACACAATCAGGTGCAGCCCTAATTACTATCCATGGACCAGCTGAAAGCCTTTAGCTGGCTGGCTGCTACTGTGTGAGCCCAAATCCTGCTTTAAGAGCTGTTTGCAGTGGAAATAAAGAACAAAGTTAGGTTTCTTTGTGATGGCTGATGTGTTTGCTCATAGAAAACTAGCAATAGCATTTAGATAAAGAACAGTCCATGTAAATAGTTTCATCTGCTGTATTTCCCCCTGCATCAACAATCATAGGGTCAATATCATACATTGGCACAGATGAGTCTTTCATTAAGGCACTATCATGAGAATGCTTATTCCCTTGCTGCCATTCTCTATTATAGATAGGGTCTGGATCAGTGTTCATACCTGAGCCTCTCCTGCTATCATTATTCCTCTCTGTATAGCCTGGCCAATATGTAATCCAATTCTGATGTCCAGCCTTCCAATCTTGATCCCTGGACACTGGATCTTCTCTCACATACCTTCTGGCCTTGGTCTGAAAGTCCCTTCCACATGCAGTCTTCTCTCTTCCAGGTAGCCACTGGTGATTTCCTATCTCTGCCACTCCATTCCTCTGGCTGAATCCAGTCCAATGGACTCTGCTGGCTTTTGGAATACCTCCCAGTATGAGTACTGCCTTGGAATCTCCCAGACCTTCCAATGGCCTTTCTTCTCTTCCTTCCAGAGAGTTTCCTTCTCTCTCTATCTGCTTGGCTTGGCTTCTGTTTCTCCAGGTGATACTGGTGCTTGTAGCCGTTGCTGAAGCTCTCCCTCAAGCTCTTTCTGTGGCTTTTGCTGAAGCTGTTCTTGAAGTTCTCCCTGAAGCCGGGCTGGAGCTTGTAGTAACTGTTTCCTGAAGAATAAGCTCTATTCTTATCCTGTTCTAATGTGTGCTGCTCCCTAACACAGCGCAGCTGTCTTGAATCAGGCCCTGCCCTTTGAGATGAGTGCTTAGGGATTACCTCATAGCTCTCTTGATTGCACACACATTCTCTCACTTCAGCCCCTCTCATGGCTGCTGGAAACCTGGTGCATTCTGGGACTGGTAGTCTTTTATGTGAAAACTGTTTTCTTGCTTCTACCAGAACTGACAGGTTGCTTGTTCAGAGTCACATCATCTTTTCTATAGCTCCTACCTGAGCTATGATAAGCTTCCTTATCACAGTATGCGTCCAAATTGGATTGGGGAGCTCATCTGGACAATTTCTCTACTTAGGATCTTTGGACTCAGCAGGAGGCTCGACTTCATATAAATCTGTTGGAACTCAGAGCCATCCACAGTGCTCTCAGGGTGTTTCAAGACCATCTTCACTCACAAACAGTTCTAGTCCAGACGGACAATCAGGCGGCCATGTTCTATGTGAGCAAGCAAGGGTGGAACAGGTTCTGAGGCATTGTGCAACGAAGCCCATCATCTATGGTCTTTTGCCATACGCCATCAGATCCACCTACTAGCAATGTATCTCCCTGGCAAACAAAATCTCCTGGTAGACAAAATATGTCGAGTACTGCTGCCACATGAGTGGTCTCTCCATTTAGATCAGATTGCTTGAATCTTTCAGGTCTGGGGAACCCCAGATATAGATTTGTTTGCAAGTCCTCAGAATGCCAAACTTCCCCGCTTTTGTTCCAGAATACCTGCTCAGAACAGTCAGGCGATGGATGCTTTCTATCTCCACTGGAGTTAAGACTTCCTATATGCCTACCCTCCCATTCCCCTTATCCCCAAGACTCTTTTCAAACTCCAGAGAGACAGGGGCTACATGATCCTCATAGCCCCGCGTTGGCCACGTCAAATGTGGTATCTACTGCTTCTACGTCTCTCTCAAGCCAAACCTCTGGAGTTGGGATGTGCTCCGGATCTCCTATCCCAGGAGAATGGGACGCTTCTGCACCCAAACCCCCAGTCCTTACACCTGATGGCGTGGCTGCTGAGAGCTTGGAACTCCAGGATATCAACCTCTTTCAACAGGTTAAAGATATCCTATTGGCCTCAAGGAAAACTTCCACAAGGTGTGCTTACGCCTTTTAAGTGGCGAAGATTTTCAATCTGGTGTTCAAAAAGGGAACTTAATCCTTTTTTCCGTTCCGGTGGAGGCGTTACTTGAGTATCTCCTCCACCTTTCATCCTCTGGATTCAAAACCAATTTGGTAAGGGTCCACCTAAGTGCCATTGTGGCTTTCCACATGCACTTTGATGGACAACCTGTCTCTTCTCAGGCACTTGTAGCCCGCTTCATGAGGGGTCTGCTCTTAACTAAGCCTCCCATTAGGCCACCACCTGTGGCATGAGATCTCAATCTTGTCCTCGGACAGCTCATGAAGCCACTCTTCGAACCTCTAGCTACTACAACTCTGAAGTTTCTTTCTTGGAAAGTTATCTTCCTAATTGCCCTCACTTCTGCAAGGATCATCAGTGAGCTCCAGGCTTTAGTGGCTGATCCTCCTTATACATGGTTCCACCATGATAAAGTAGTCCTTAGGACTCATCCTCACTTTATGCCAAAGGTGGTTTCGCCATTTCATTTAAACCAGTCGGTTTATCTCCCTGTTTTCTTCCCTAGGCCTCATGCCTCTAGTGCAGAAAGGAGTCTACATACTCTGGATTGCAAGTGTGCCTTGGCCTTTTATCTTCAAAGAACTAGGCAGCACAGAGAGGCTTCACAGCTTTTTGTTGCTTTTGACTCCAGTCACCTAGGTCTACCAGTTTCCAAAAGAGCACTCTCCAAATGGATTGCAGACTGTATATCTTTTACCTATGAGAGTAAGGGACTTTCTCTTGAAGGTCATGTCACAGCGCACAATGTGCGAGCAATGGCAGCCTCCATGGCAAACCTACTGCTCAGTGGCGATTGACTAAATATGGAGGGCAGCAACCTGGTCCTCTGTTCACACTTTTGCAGCCATTTATTGTCTGATCAAGGACTCTCACCGGGACGCCTCGTTCGGCCAGGCTGTTCTCCAGCATCTCTTTCAGACTTGGATCAACGCCTACCCTCCGTCCCGGGTTTCAATACCAGAGATCCTTGGGAGCATACATGACCCACTTAAACCTGTGTTTCACCGCTCTCTGTGGTCATCTCCCTGGCATCTCCAAGCTAGGGAGTCCTATATGTGAAGACTACATTCCTGCTTGTTCCTGGAGATAGCGTAGTTACTCACCTATAACAGGTGATCTCCGGGAACAGCAGGAATTGAGTCTTCACAACCCCCCCTCCTCTCCTAGGAGTTGCGCTCGCGCTCTCTCTCTCTCGCGCTCCTTTCTCCTCTCCGCTACAAACCCAACTGAGGAGGGAGAGTTGGAAAGGCGGGAAGGCAGCTATGCAGGCGCAGTGGGATGCTCCCAAAAGCTTTCCTATAGGACACTGGGGAGCATTCCCGCGTGGGCGCCATCGGTGCTGATGTCACCCATATGTGAAGATTCAATTCCTGCTGTTCCCGGAGATCACCTGTTACAGGTGAGTAACTATGCTTTGCCAGCAGGTAGAGGCAGAGTTTGTGATGTCATCACTTGATATATCCACTGGTGCAGCACTGAGAGAAGCCAGTATTTGTCTACTTCCAGCAGGTGGCAAGGTATTTGGACTGGTGCAGCAGTGCAGATAGGTCTGTCTCCCCTGGCCCACACCACGGTGCTGTGACCTCTGGCTAAGACATGATGTTCCATTGTTGCTTGGAGCTTGGGTAGGTCACTGTTTCTTAGCGCCAACAGCCTGCCCTTTGTCCAGCATTGCTACCCACAAGCCCTTTGCATTTGGTGGGCCAGAGAGTAGTTGGAAGACTTCACGGGGCACTTGAAGGGGCTGGTAAGTCAGCCTTGGCCCCCTTTTCCTCTTGCTGTCCTCTTATCTGTATGCTTTTTTGGGTTTGTTTTTTTGTTCTGCTATAGTTTTTTTTTGTTTTTTTCACTCTCCCATTGATTTCAAGTGGGAGGTATTTGGTTCTCATTGCTTTTTAATAAGGGAGTTTTACTTCTTTTTTTTTTCCCCCTCAAGGCCTTTTGTTTTTCAGCAGCTGGGTCTCCAAGACATGCATGGACATCTGGAGCTTCCCTGTTTGGGTTTCCTGGTCAGTCTGACAGGTCTTAGGTTTCCCTTTTTGGGACTTCCTTTTCTCCAGGAACAAGCAGGAAGTCAGTTCTCACTTATGGGTGACGTTGGCACCGATGGAGCCCTCATGGAGCAATTCCCCAGCTTTCAAAGAAAGCCTTTGGGATTGCTGCCATGAATGCGTGGTCCTCTTCCCGCCCAAGGGTGCCATCTTGCTCAGTCTCCCTTTTTCCGCAGAGTTCTTTGGATGCACGTATTTGTCCCTCGGAAAAAGTGTTTTGTTTTCAGCCTAATGGCCCTCTATTTTTCCGGTTGCACTGGTCCTCTACCCGTCCTTCCCTTGCTCTACCTTTTTAGAGCCTTAGGGGACATTTGTCTTTGCCTTTTTTGCCTTTAATGGGCTTTGCACCCTTTTTTTTCCCTTTAACAGGCTTCATGCCCTTTTTTCTTCCAACTGCTGGCCACGTGGGTCTTCGACCTCGTGGGGGGGCCATTTTTGCCCCTATGGTTACCGGATTCAAAAATTGTGATAGATACTCTAGGAACATGTCGGTTACGGACACCCATGACTGTTGCCTGCGGTGTCTCGGGGCTGACCATGATCCAGAACCCTGTTCGCTTTGAAAGAAAAGTCCTCTAAAGCCCTACTCGGTCGTAAGCAGAAGTCCGAAGACATTTTTTGAAAGGCCACCTCAGAATCCCCAGTGGCGCCCTCGGTCATCTCTCCTCTGGTGGGATCCCCGACTTCGACTCCACGCTCTCGGTGGCACTCCGACCCAGTGGGTCCCCTGAAGTGGAGCGGCGCAAGAAGAAGGCAGCCTCAAAGTCACGGGGGCTCCAGAGAAGCACGAGTGCTCCCACGCTCGGTCGCTTAGCCCCCTTCGGCGTTCCCGAGAGTCAGACAAGGAGCGGCCCCACAAGGTACCCTATATTTATTTATTTATTTATTTACAATCTCTTATATACCGCTCTATTCTGCATCAATGCGGTTTACATCGAACAAACTGAAATTACATTGAACAGGGCATTATAACTTGGAGATAACTATTTTACAGGGAACATGGGCTATGGAGGGTTAAGTGGCTTGCCCAAGACCACAAGGAGCACCTGTGGGACTAGAAACCCCAGTCCTTCCGGCCCAAGGTTGCTGTCCTCTAGTGGGATTTGAACCCCCGACCTTCCGGCCTGAAGTACCTTGCCCCAACCACTAGGCCACTCCTCCACTCCACTGTACAGATACGGAGGCCTCTGGCGATGGCGCCTGGTCTCCTGAGGGCTGTCCCGGCGAGGACCCCCTCTCCTCCTCGACGCTCGACCCGGTGACCCTGGGGTTAGCGTCATAGGGCCCCATGCCCGGGTGGGAATCCCGCATGCTGGTTTCTGCGTTCATTGCTTTCAGCAGGCACTCACAGCCAGCTTCGCTGACTCACGCCCAGAGACCGCAGTTCCCTCGCGTGGGACACCAAAAACCATCCAGGAAACTTCTGAGAGCCACGGGCCTCGTGTGGGTCCTTGACGTCTGTCTCACTCGCCTTCCTGTTCCTCAGGGGCGAGATCATCCAGGGCCTCTGGCTCCAAGCGGGCCTTGGCTGTTGGACAGGGCGACCAGCCCGGTTCAGATTCCTCATCCAATTCTCGGACTGGGAGTCCGATGGGGATACCTCCCCGGAAACCTGTACCCACCGGGACCTTCCGTCTGACCCTTCCCCCACCTGCTTTTCAGTGGCGTTTGCCTCCCGAGGATACCTCCTTCCTGGTGTTCGTTCGGGATATGGCATGGGCTCTTAACCTGGCCATCCAGGCCGAGGAGGACCCGAGCTGAAGAGCTCGACATCTTCCATTGCGAGTCCCCCACCTAGGGGAGTGTCTTACAGTCCTGGTTCCTCCCATCCTGTCCAGGCTGCTACTCTGCATGTGGGAGGCACCCTCCTCGGTTCCCATCGTGAGTAAGCGTCTCGATACCATGTACAAGGTACAGTGCGGCCCTGGGTTCAGAAAAACACAACTCTCCCACACTTCCATGGTGGTGGAGTTAGCCATAAGAAAGCAAAAGAGCCCGAAGTCACACTCTTCAGTCCTCTACCAGGGGTCCATGCTCTCCTGCCATATTCAGGCATACCAGTTATACATGGGCATGTTTTTGCGCGACTTAGCCAAGGAGCTCGGAGGTTTCTCCGCAGGCCTCGAGGGCGAACCCCTCAGTAGGTTCGGTACCCTGCTAAAGTCTGTTGCGGACTGCTTAAAATACCTCTCCAGTGCCGCCTACGATGGTTTCGAGTCCTCGGCTCGAGTGGCGGTTGCCAGCATCGGGGCCCGTCGCCAGGCGTGGCTCCAGTCCTCAGATTTGGAGTAGTGGGTGCAGGAGAAGCTCCTGGATGTGCCCTGCCTTGTTGAGCAGCTTTTCGGAAGGCCGATGGAGGACCCGTCTCTCGCGCAAGACCTCCATCCTTCCTCGAAAGAAGCAGCAGGCCAAGAAGCCTTTCTTCCCGAAGAAGGGCCTGCCCTACCGGGGTTACCCACTGTACCCACCCACTCCCATGCCGACCACAGTGGCGCAAGGGAAGTCCGGCCAAAGTCATCACAAGCCGAATGGACCCAAGGCCCAAACCCCGGCACCGCCTCAACTCTCACAGGGGTTTTGATGCCAGCCGCATAGCCTCTCACCCTTCGGCGACTCAGCAGCAGGTGGTCCTCTTTTGCCCCTCAGTGGCCTTCCATCACCTCGGACACCTGGGTCCTCCGGGTTATCCGGGAAGGCTATTGTCTCCGCCTCGACAGGCCTCCCCTCCCTAGCGGAGCCTCCTCGACTCACTGCGCATCAGGCGTTCCTGCAGTGGGAATTTTGTCAACCTCCTCACCCAGCAGGCAGTCGAGAGGGTGCCATCGCACCTCCGAGGTCGGGGCTTCTATTCCTGGTACTTCCTCGTCCCAAAGAAGATGGGGGGGGGGGGTCTGCGGCCCATCCTCGACCTCCAAAAGCTAAACAAGTTCTTAGTGCGGGAGAAGTTCAAGATGTTATCCCTTGGTGTTCTGCTGCCTTTCCTCCGGCAGGGCAAGTGGCTAAGCTCCTTGGATCTAAAGGACACTTACGCCCACATTTTGATTCACCCTCAGCACAGGCAGTACCTGAACTTCAGGGTGGGGGGATAGCACTTCCAGTACAGGTGCTCCCCTTCGACCTCACGTCCGCCCCGCGAGTCTTCACGAAATGCCTCTCTGCGGTTGCCGCCTCCCTCAGGCATCAGGGCATACCGATCTTCCCCCTACCTCGACGACTGGCTCGTCACGGGATCCTCAGTCGAGGAAATCCACCTGGCAGCGTTGCGCACGATTCTCCTGCTTGAGCGCTTGGGTTTCTTGGTTGTCTATCACAAGTCCCACCTCGAACCAGTGCAGGCCTTAGAATTCATCGGCGCCCGCCTCGATACTCAGCGGGCAGCCGCTTTTCTACCAGCAGATCGTGCCGAGAGCAGCTAAGGTCCAGAGCACCCCTCGGGTCACAGCCCAAACTATGCTGCGCCTCCTGGGCCACATGGCCTCTACTGTCCATGTGGTTCCCCACGCCCACCTCCACATGCGGACAAGTCAGTGCTGCCTCAGTACCGAGTGGAGCCCGTCAGTCGGCCATCTCAGGGACCCCGTAAGGGTCTCCCACAGCCTTCGCCTGTCCCTGGGCTGGTGGCAAAACCCCTGCAACCTTCTCCAGGGGTTACCCTTCCAGATCCCACAGCACGAGATAGTGCTGACAACGGATGCCTCCCTGCTGGGATGGGGAGCCCACTTCCCCGAGGAGTCTCAACAGCAGGTAAACTTGCTCGAGCTCCGGGCGGTTCGATGGGTCCTGAGGGCCTTCGAGGATCGCCTCAGGGGGAGGTTGGTGCTTGTGCAGACTAACGGCGAGGCGATGTTCTACATCAGCAAGGAAGGAGGTACCGGATCATGCCCCTTCTGCCGGGAAGCGGTCCTTATCTGTTCCTTCGACTTCCTTCGGAGGATGACCCTCGGGGTGGTCTACCTCCTAGGCCAGGAGAATGTCTTAGTGGACAGACTCAACAGAATCCTCCACCTTCACGAATGGCGGAGGAATCTGGGGGTGGCCGGCTGACTGTTTTCATCTTTGGGGGACCCCAGCCATTGACCTATTCACCAGCCCGCTGAACGCACAGCTCCCCCGCTTCTACAGCCAAGTGCTGCACCCGAGCAGGGAGGGGCCAGATGCATTACTTCTGAGCTGATCCTCCGGCCTGCTCTTTGCGTTCCCTCCCATTCATAGAAACATAGGCCATGTGGTCTTTTTCTGTCGTCATTTTTCTATCTAGTCTGTCCTTCCATATCAACAACTACAACAGTCTCCTTTTTTTTTCCTTTAGAGATCCTCTGTGTTTGTCCCATGCTTTTTTTGAATTCAGATACTGTCCTCATGTCTACCACCTCCACTGGGAGACCATTCCACGGATCCACCACTCATTCCGTAAAGAAATATTTCCGCATATCACTCCTGAATCTATCCCCTTTCACCCTCATCCCATGTCCCCTCGTAGCAGAACTTGTTTTCAATTGAAAGAGGCTCTCTCCCTGAACATTTATGCCACGGAGGTATTTAAACATCTCAATCATATCACCTCTATTCCGCCTTTCCTCTAAGGTGTACATATTAAGATCCGTAAGTCTGTCCTCATATGCTATATAATGAAGACCACTAACCATTTTAGTAGCCACCCTCTGTACTGACTCTATCCTATTTATATCCCTTTGAAAGTGCGGTCTCCAGAATTGCACACAATACTCCAAATGAGGTCACACCCAAGACCTATACAGAGGCACTATCGCCTCCTTTTTTCTGCTAGCCATTTTTCTCCATATGCACCCAAGCATCCTTCTAGCTTTTGCTGTCTCCTTTTCTACCTGTTTAGCTACTTTGAGATCATCAGACACAACCACGCCTAGGTCCCGCTTTTCTTAAGTGAACAAAAGTACTTCACCCCCTATACTGTATTGCTCCCTTGGATTGCTGCAGCCCAAATGCATGACCTTAGATTTTTTAACATTAAATCCCAGCTGCCAAATCCTAGACCATTCTTCAAGCTTAGCTAGATCCCTCCTCATGTTATCTTCACTTTCCTGGGTGTCTACTGTATTGCAGATTTTGGTATCATCCACAAAGAGGCAAACCTTACCCGACAGCCCTTCCGCTATATCGCTAACAAATAAGTTAAAAATAATTGGACCAAGGACGAATCCATGGGGCACACCACTGGTAACTTCCTTCTCCTCAGAGTGGTCTCCATTTACCTGGACCCTTTGTCGCCTCCCACTCAATCAATTTCTAACCCAAGCAGTATCTTTAGGGGCCATCCCTAGGGTGCTCAGTTTGTTTATAAGTCGCCTGTGAGGAACAGTGTCAAAGGCTTTACTGAAATCTAAATACACCACGTCTAGTGCTCTCCCTCAGTCCAACTCCCTGGTCACCCAGTCAAAGAAATCAATCGGATTTGTCTGACAAGACCTGCCTCTGAATCCATGCTGCTTTGGATCCTGTAATCTATTGGACTCCAGAAACCTCACTATTTTCTCTTTCAGCAGCGTTTCTAATAATTTACTCACCACCAAAGTTAAACTAACCGGCCTGCAGTTGTCAACCACATCCTTACTTCCGCTTTTGTGAAAGGCACCACATGAGCCTCTCGCCAGTCATTTGGCGCCACTCCCGACTCCGAGGCATTGAAAAGGTCAGTCAGTAGAGCTGCTAGAACGTCCCCAAGTTCCTTCAGTATTCTAGGGTGTATCCCATCCGGTCCCATCGCTTTGTCTACTTTAAGTTGAGCTAGTTTCTCACGAAAACAGTCTTCTGAAAATTGTTCAAGATGTCCCTCGCTTCTGTTCCTGTTTGTGGGTGTTTTCTGAGGTCCTGTTTTTGGTTCTTCATGTGTGAATACAGAACAGAAATATTTGTTAAGCAATTCCGCTTTATCCTCATCAGCTTCTACATATCCCCCCCCTTCACCCTTGAGTCTGACAATACCACTTTTGCCCTTCCTCTTCTCACTAACATATCTGAAAAATGTCTTATCCCCCCATTTTATTGCATTGGCTATTTCCTCCTCTTTTTGAATCTTTGCTTTCTTGACTACTTTGCTAGCTTCTCTACGTTTTTCGAGATATAGATGCCTGTCTTCCTCTCTCTGTGATCTCTTGTATTTCATGAAGGCCTCCCTCTTTTTCTTCACCTTTTCAGCTACTTCTTTCGAAAGCCATAGCGTTCTCCTTTTCCTTTTACCTTTATTTACCATTTTAACAAAAAGGTGGTTTGCCCTTAAAATATCCCCTTTCAGTTTTGCCCACTGTTTTTCTACATCCGCCAGCTGTTCCCATCCCGCTAACGACTCCCTGAGGTATTGGCCCATCTTGGCAAAGTTAGTCTTCCTAAAGTCTAAGACCCTCACTTTTGAATGGATTCTAACAGCCCTAGTCCTAATACTGAACCACACCATCTGGTGATCACTGGATGCAAAATGATCTCCCACTATATCATCAGAAATACTTTCACCATTGGTAAGCGCCAAGTCCAGTATGGCCTCTTCACGTGTGGGGTCTGTTACCAATTGCCTGAATAGTTCTCCCTGTAGAGAATCCATGATTTCCTTACTTCTAGATGATACTGCATCAGGAATATGCCAATCAATATCTGGCATATTGAAATCCCCTATCAGTAGCACGTCCCCTTTCCTAGCAGTGCTGCATAAGTCTTCAATTAGCTCTCTGTCCACCTCTTCCTCTTGTGAGGGAGGTCTGTATATCATGCCAATGCAAATAGATTTCTCTTTTCCTCTTTCTAGTTTAACCCACAGTGCCTCCTCTCTCCCTTTGAAGCTCTTTAATTCCAAAGCTTTAATATGTTTTACGTATAGTGCCACTTCTCCTCCCCTTCTTCCTACCCTGTCTTTTCTTAATAAAGTATAGCCTGGTATAGTTACATCCCAGTCATGGTTTTCTGTGAACCATGTTTCTGTAACTGCCACTAAATCCAAGTCAGCCTCTCCCATTAAAGCCTCAACATCTGGGATCTTATTTCCCATACTACAGACATTTATACACACTGCTTTCCATATGTTACCCCTTTTACCCATTTCCATAAAGGTATTTAATGTTTCGCTTATCTGGGGGCTTTCACTTACCTGGAGGCTTTTTTCACCCATACCCAATGAATCTAGTTTAAAGCCCTCTTCAGTAGATTAGCCAGTCTACTACTGAAGATGTGTCTCATTGCGAGGACCCTCCTCAAGGATCAGCGGGACTGGGCATCGATGATCCTCGTAGCTCCCTCGTGGCCTCGACAGCCCTGGTTCCTGCTCCTGCTCCGGCTGTCGACGGAGCCTCCAGTCCCTTACCCCGGGCCTGCTAATGCAAGAGGAGGGATGGGTACTGCACCCGAACCTGGCCTTGTTATCCCTCACAGCATGGCGGTTGAATGGGTCTCCCTAGCCCCGCTGGATTTCCCGGAGGAGGTCGAGGAAGTCCTCCTCGCGTCGAAGTCTTCGACTAGACAAGCTTACGCCTTCAAGTGGTGACGCTTCTCGGTCTGGTGCTCCGGGCTCCAGATTGACCCATTCTCTTGCCCAACTCGGTGGGTCCTTCAGTACCTCCTCTATCTCTCGAAGGAAGGCCTGAAGTCAAACTCTTGTCAGGGTACATTTGAGCGCCATCTCGTCGAGGAAAAGCTCTTGGTCTCCCGCTTTATGTGGGGTCTCTTGCTGTCCAAGCCGCCCATCTGGCCTCCCCTGGCGGAATGGAACCTGAACGTAGTGCTCATGCAGCTTACGTGTTCATCCTTTGAACTGATGGCGACGTGCTCGCTTCAGCACCTATCCTGGAAGGTGGTATTCTTGGTAGATTTGATCTTGGCCCGCCGAGTCAGGGAGCTCCAGGCTCCTCATGGCTGTTGCCCCTTACACTATGTTCTATAGGAATTGGGTGGTCCTCCGTGCCCACCCCAAGTTCCTGCCGAAGATTATCTCCCGATTGAGATAGAAGTCCGAAACAGTCTTAACAAATTTTTTTCCAAGACCCCATGCCGACCAGGCATCGGCGGCTCTCCCTAGACTCGAATGCAAAAGGGCTCTTTCCTTCAATTTGCAGCACACCCAGGCTCATCGCAAGTCTGGCCGACTCTTTGTGACCTACAATCCCAATCGACTGGGGCAGGCAGTCACTAAACACACCCTCTCCATTTGGGTGGCAGACTGCATCACCTTTGCTCACACGAAGGTGGGTGCCCCATTAGATCGTCGAGTCACCGCACATGGGGTCCGGGCCAAAGCAGCTTCGGTGGCCTCACTATGCTCCGTGCCCCTGATGGACATCTGCTGGGCGGTGATCCGGTCTTCAGCGAACACCTTCGCTGCTCACTACTGACTGGAGAGGGAGTCCTGTTGGGACAGTGCCTTTGGCCAGGCTGTACTCCGTAATCTGTTCGGGATATAAACAACTCCTGTCCTCCAAACCTTCTTCACGGCTACTGCGGGCTTTGCCCCGAGGACCTGAGGACTCGGGCTCCTTCAGACATTGGCTTCTGCTCACGACTTAGCAGAGGTGTTTTTGGTTACAGGTTCGGTAGCCTGTAGCTGAGGAGTCACATAAGTGAGGACTGACTTCCTGCTTGTTCTTTGAGAAAGCGTAGTTACTCACCTGTAACAGGTGTTCTCCAGGGACAGCAGGCATCAGTCCTCACTACCCTCCCACCTCCCCTGATGAGTTGCTGAATTTTTATATTTCCCTTGCCATCTGCTTGGTAGGGCTCGAGCTAAGGGACCTGACTGAGCAAGATGGCACCCTTGGGCGGGAAGAGGACCTCGCATGTGTGGCAGCAATCCCAAAGGCTTTCTTTGAAAGCTGGGGAATTGTTCTGCGTGGGCTCCGTCGGTGCCGATGTCACCCATTTGTGAGGACTGATTCCTGCTGTCTGTGGCCCTTCACTTTTTCCTGCTGGTGTGCTCTTCAGCCATTGGAAATGGCTGTTTGGTCCTCGTGGAAGTAGAGCCTGGTGGGATTTCCTTAGCTGTAAGCCCATTGGCCCCTCCTTTTTAACCCACTTGTGCTGCAGCTCCTGAAATGGGGTATGGGCAGTTTTCAGTCTTGGCTAGCTCCTTGACAACCCCCTTCGAGCACCTCTGTCTTGGGCAGTTAGGTTACGGCCCCATGCTTCACCTTCGTGCTTACCTGTTCCTCTGGGAATGCAACCGTATTTGCTATGGAAGTTGGTTGAAGGTCTCAAGAAAGAATTCTTTTCATCAGAAAGTAAGTCTGAGGAGGACAGGGTAATCTTCCTAGGACACTATAGCGGCTCTGTTCGTGGTGGAGCCTGCTCTTGGGTGAAGTTTAGGCTGGTTCCACTTTTGCTTTGAGGGTTTCAGGTATCCTTCTATATTCATTCCTCTAACTGATCCTAGGTAGCAGCACTTAGGTTGTTAGGGTCCATCTTGCAGGTTTGCTCCCTAAGAGTCCTATGATCCTTTCTCAGTTGTACTGCTGGCCTCCGGGCAAGCAGGATCAGTTTTTGGGCCCCTTAGAATGGGAGCTTTGTTCATGGCTATAACAAAGCACATTTCCATTGCTGTGCAGGAAGATGCATTGCTTGAGGAGTCTCATTAAGAATGCCTTTGCAGCTGTCGTCTTAGACACTCAGATGGCGATGAGTGCGAGTTTGGTGTCAAGCTCTCTGGTGATGGTTCTGGCCACTGCTCGGCAGCCAGGTGACTACAAGGTTGGAAGAGGACTGCCTAGGTGGTTGGTACCCTCTATCAGATCCTCTTCCAAGTACATGGCAGTAGGAGTAGTAGCCAACTGATAACTCTGTCTCTGTGCTTGGTCAGCAGATGCTGCCTCCAAGCTGCGTCTGAGAAAAGTCCTCTCTTTATGGACTCTTAGAGGTGGGCCTGATCGAATGGTGAAGTCGTTTGGGAGACTGTTTGATTACAGACTCATGGAAGACTGGCCTAGGGGTGCCAGGAGTGCCGTGTGTAGTGAAGTCCATAGAGCCCTCTAACTTCTAAGAGTTCATATAGGGGCTGTTTGTCCTCTGAGTCTCGATCCAAGGAAAAACAGTCCTTTTGGAGCTATCTACATGCTTGATTCACCACCACAGCTGCATTGGAGCTAGTAGTCTCTTCGGTGATTTCTGACAATCCCTCCCAAGGTGTAACTGATTGGGGTAAGGCTATGTCTGTTTCTGTCTGACGGGACCCATACCACTTCAGCCTAGTGGGTCTTTGGGGTTCCCAGTCAAGGCTGAAGCCCCTAGCAAAGACACCTGCCTTCTATAACTCTAAGGTCACTGGTTCAGGCCAGCCTTGGACTAAACAAAAAAAGCAAAACAACCCCCTCCCCAAAACTATATATAGATATTTTTTTACATTTGATTAGGGCAGTGCTTCTGCAGGATGCCCTTATAGTAGCTCCCTGCTTAAGCAGGTGATGTTTGAGGACCCTCTTCAGTGCCTCCTGCAGTTGCAGGCCATTTTTTACACTTGCCCTCTGCAGAGTAGAGCCAGAGAGGTTTCTGCCATTTACATCATGGTGTCCAAGAAGGGAGGTTCCTTCTGGCCTACCCTAGACCTAAAAGTGACTGGTGCCAGTCTCTGAGCCCATCTTTTCCATATTAGGACCATTGAGTCTGTCATTGTGTCGGTCAGGCATTTTCTCACCTCCCTAGACCTTGCCAAGACATATTTTCACATTCCCATGTAGGAGCCATATTGGCAGCTTTCTGGTTTGTGTTTTGGGCCACCATTTCTGGTTCATAGACCTTTCTTTTGGCCTAGGCATGCTTCTTGTTGCTTTTTCAATTCTGTGATGCAGCTAGTGGTGTTTCTGCACAAGCAGAGACTCCAGGTTCACTCTTCTTGAGCAACTGGTTGATCCAGTTGAACTCTCTGGAGAAGTTCAGATATTGCAGAGTCCTGTGTTCTGACTGGGAAGGTTGGGGTAGTGATGCCTTCTCCCAAGAAAAGCCTGCTTGTGTCACAGGACTTTGCAGTACCTGGGGCCTGTGATCCATACTCTCCTGGGTCAAGTTTTCCTCACAATAAAGAGGTTTCTCAAGCTTCAGCCATATCGGGACACTATCTCCAGGAACAAGCAGGAATGAGTCTTCACATATGGGTATCGTCGGTACCGACGGAGCCTGCGCGGGAACGCTCCCCAGCGTCCAATCAGAAAGCGTTTGGGAGCATCCCACAGCGCCTGCGTGCTGCCTTCCCGCCTTTCCCAACTGTCTCTCCTCAGTTCTTCTTTTTCCGCGGAGCCAGCAGGTCATGTTCCTGTCACCGCAGAAGAATTTCTTTATTTTTCTTTATTTCTTTTATGTCGCGTCTGCCTTCTTCGATGCTCTACCGGTACCGCCGGTCTTTTTTCTTTTCTTGTAAGAAAACCCCCCAAAAAAACCTTTTTTCCGTTTCTTTTTTCTTCAGGTGCACTTGCGTTTTGGGCCTTAACATGGAAAAGCCTGCCTCAGGATTTAAGAAGCGCACAAAATGTGGCGGTACCATTTCCGTCACCGACACCCATGACTGGTGTCTAAAATGTTTAGGTCCTGACTATTCCATCACAGATTGTATGTCCTGTTCTATGATGTTTAAAAGAGGTCGGCAGAACCGAGCTGCCAAGCTCAGTACCCTGTTTCCCTCTGATGTGGCTTCGGTGGCATCGACGTCTTCCAGGGCTGCTTCTTCCTCACATGGATCTCAGGTAACTAAACATAAATCCAGCTGGTCCTCGAAGGCTAGATCTCCTTCTAAGCATAGAGATGCCTCTGGCGTTGCCCTCGAGGATTCTGCACCGGCAAAATTACCCCGGCGGGAGGCTTCGGCCTCTAAAGCATCATCATCGGGGTTCCAGGATGATCTCGATGGCGTGGCCTCGACAGATCTCCTGGTGCCATGCTCTGGGGTACCGGTGGCTTCCACCGGTACCGACTTCCAAGCATTGGCGGTGTCGATGGATCAGAGGATTCTGTCCATGGAACGCAGTCTGGCGGCTTTCCTTGTGGCATCGACGCCCGTGGTACCGCAACAGACTATCCCACCGGTACCGGCTCTAGCATCGCCATCGGTACCGATGGCATTGGCATCGGTGTCCGCTATGCCGGTACTCTGTCCTCTGAAGCCCTCCGGTACCGATACCCCGGTCCCGTTTATCCCCGATACCGATCCCGGTCGGTACGGGTATCAGGCCTTGAAAGAGCATCCGGACAGATGATACTTCGATTCCTCTGAGGACTCTGAGGATTCTGAAGAGTTGGTCGATGCAGTGATGCTTCTTCCACAGGAGGAGTCCTCTCCTAAATGAAGGATGTCTCCTCCAGAGGACTTGTCTTTTCAAGACTTCATCAGGGAGGTGGCTCGGGGCCTTTCCATCATGGTGGCCCCTGAGATAGAGCCCAGAGCCAAGGAGTTAGATATTTTACAATATCCTAAAACTTGTAAGGAGGCAGCTACCTTGCCTATTCATGAGATTCTGTATGTTCTCATGTTGAGGATGTGGGAAGCACCTCTGACCACCTCCCCTCATTCTCGCAGGTTGGATACCATGTATCGTGTCCCTCCTTGTCCTGGTTTCCATGAAACTCAACTTCCTCACCACTCTATTGTGGTTGAGTCTGCTATGAGAAAGATTAGAAGTGCCAAAAGACATGCCTCTAATCCTCCAGGATGTGAATGTAGAACCCTGGATGCTTTTGGAAGAAGAGTCTTTCAAGCTTCCATGCTTGCTGCGAGAATTAATTCCTATAGTCTTTACATGAGAATGTTCTTAAAAGAAGTCACTGATCATTTGCACACTTTAAGTCCTTTCATTTCTGAAGATAAAAAACAGGACTTTCTCACTGGGCTCAAACATGCCCAGGATATCTCCAAATTCTCCAACCGTGCAGCTTTCGACTCCTTTGAATGCGTAAGCAGAGCCTCAGCTATTGCCATAGGTGCACGTAGAATTGCTTGGCTTCAAGCATCTGATTTGGAGATCTGGGTTCAAGATGAATTGGGAAATATCCCTTGTACAGGTGAAAACCTGTTTGGTAAAGATTGGCAAGCAAAAGCCAATCAGATGGATGCTGAAAATTCTGCCTTGGATAGACTATCCAAATCCACAGCTGCTCCTGCTAAGAAAAGGTTGTTCAAGAAAGCACCTCTTTCTAAAAAGGGAAGATTCTATCCTGCTTATGGTCAGCGGGCATCTTCTACAGCTCAGTTCCCTACCAAACGTCAGCAATCATCCAAACAGAGCAAAGCAAAGGCTGCTAGGCCTCCTCCAGCCCAGCAACCTCAGCCCCCTCAGGGCCTTTGACTTTCCACTAGAGAACTTAGCCTTCCTGACTCTGGAAGGACCAGAGCCCTCCACCATTCCAGGAAGGTTGTCATTTTGCTTCCAGGTGGGGGCAAATTACAGCAGAGCATTGGACACTCTCCATCATAAGAGAGGGGTACAAACTTCATTTTTCAAGCTTGCCCCCTCTCACAAGAGTGCACCAGTTCAATTCTCCAACCTCCCTCCTCAACCTGTTGGGGCAGGAGGTTGCCACCCTTCTCACCCAAGGAGCAATAGAGGAAGTGCCTCTTCAACAACAGGGCACAGGTTTCTACTCCCCCTATTTTCTTATTCCAAAGAAAACAGGGGGCTACAGACCCAAACTTAGATCTCAGAGAATTGAACAGATTCCTAGTCAAGGAAAAATTCAAAATGATTTCTCTGGGAACTCTGCTGCCATACCTTCAGAGTCAGGATTGGCTTTGTTCTCTAGATCTCAAGGATGGGTACGCCCATGTTCTCATCCATCCAACTCACAGAAGGTTCCTTCGGTTCCTTTTTCAAGAGAAGCACTATCAATACAGAGTGCTCCCTTTTGGTCTGGCCTCTGCACCAAGGGTGTTCACGAAATGCATGGCAGTGGTAGCTGCATTTCTGTGCACCCTGGGAATATTCGTCTTCCCTTATCTGGACGACTGGCTCATTCGAGCTCTCACTCAGTCAGAGGCCAAGAGTTCTCTAACCTGCACAATGCATATCCTTCAGTATTTAGGGCTGGTAAATGAATGTATATGTTTTTTGCACCACTGTATATAGCCCACTCTGTACATAGCTCATACCAATCCAGCACACAATACAACACACACTCAACTTCACCCTCACTGCATGTATAACACACTCACTTTACTCGATTGTTTGGTGTGATACCACCTTGATTATTAAGATAAGGCGGTTTAGAAATACTGTTAATTAAATTAAATTAAATTAAATAAACATCCCAAAATCCAATTTGACCCCTGCATACCACAAGGGCAAGGGCCTATCTTCCCCAGGCCCGTTGCCTTCGCTTGGTGCAGTTAGCTTCTCAAGCAGAGTTGAAGCCCCACTTAACTGCTCGAGAGATGTTACAGTTGCTAGGCCACATGGCATCCACCGTGCATGTGGTACCATATGCTCGCCTTCACATGAGGGCAGCTCAGTGGACTTTATCCACCCAATGGCCCCAGGCATTAGACTGCCTGTCAGACAAAATAGCAAACACAAGTCGCCTCATTTTGTCCCTCCAGTGGTGCAAGTCCCCTCAAAGCCTGTTGCTGGGGTCCCCCTTTCAGCAGTCTCTATTCCAAGCAACTCTCACAACAGATGCTTCTCCAATGGGCTGGGGAGCTCATCTGCAAGACCTCTCCACCCAGGGCATCTGGTCCCCACAGGAGAGTTGTCTACATATCAATCTCTTGGAACTCAGAGCCATCTTCCTTGCTCTGCGGGTGTTCCACACCCTGCTCAGCTACAAGACAGTCCTTATCCACACGGACAATCAGGTAGCCATCCATGTTCTATGTGAACAAGCAGGGCGGGACAGGCTCTGTCGCTTTGCAATGAAGCTTTGCGACTGTGGGCCCTCGCCATAGAGCATCAGACTCATCTTCTAGCAGTTTATCTTCCAGGCGTTCAAAACTCTTGGGCAGACAGGCTCAGTCGAGTTCTGCTTCCACACGAGTGGTCCCTACATGTGGAACAGGTGTCCAAGATTTTTCAGATTTGGGGAACCCCGGACATAGACCTCTTTGCAAGTCCGTGGAATGCCAAACTTCCCCGGTTCTGTTCCAGAACTCCGGCTCAGGTAGCTCAGGCAAGGGATGCTTTCCTCCTTCACTGGGGTCAAGACTTCCTTTATGCCTTTCCACCCATTCCCTTAATTCCTAAAACCCAGTTCAAGCTTCAGAGAGACAGAGGCCACATGATTCTCATAGCTCCACATTGGCCACAGCAAGTGTGGTACCCTCTGCTTCTACATCTCTCTCAAGCTCCCTCCCTGGAGTTAGGGTCTGCTCTAGATCTCCTATCTCAAGAGGACGGAAAGTTATGGCATCCCAATCCCCAGTCTCTGCATCTCAGGGCTTGGTTGCTGAAGGCCTAGATCTCCAGGGTCTTCATCTTTCTCAACAGGTGAAAGATGTTCTTTATGCTTCCAGAAATCCTTCCACTAGACATTCTTATGCTTTCAAGTGGAAGAGGTTTACTATCTGGTGTTCTGGGAAGGGTCTTAACCCCCTTGCCATACCTCTGGAATCTTTGCTGGAGTATCTCCTTCATCTGTCTAATGCAGGCCTTAAGACAAATTCAGTAAGGGTCCATTTGAGTGCTATTGCAGCTTCCCATAAGCCTCTAAATGGACAACCTATTTCCTCTAATCCTCTTGTAGCAAGATTCATGAGAGGCCTCCTTTTAACAAAGCCTCCCATTAGACCACCTCCGGTGGCATGGGACTTAAACTTGGTTCTTGGTCAGCTTATGAAGCCGCCTTTTGAACCTTTGGCTACCACCGCCTTGAAATACCTTTCTTGGAAGGTCATCTTTCTCATTGCAATCACATCAGCACGTCGTATTAGTGAATTGCAAGCACTCGTAGCTAATCCACCTTATACAAGGTTCCATCATGACAGGGTAGTCCTTAGGACTCATCCACACTTTATGCCTAAGGTGGTCTCGCCTTTTCACCTCAACCAGGAGGTCTACCTACCTACCTGTCTTTTTTCCAGGACCTCATGCATCAAGTGCAGAGAAGAATCTTCATACCCTGGACTGTAAAAGAGCTCTGGCTTTTTACTTAGAGAACATAGCAGCTTAGAAAGTCCTCTCAGCTCTTTGTTGCCTTTGATCCTTCTCATTTGGGACTACCAGTCTCCAAGAGAACACTATCTAACTGGATTGCCCAGTGCATTTCTTTTGCCTATCAGATTAAGAACCTTTCTCTGGAGGGCCTTGTCACAGCTCACAATGTGAGAGCCATGGCAGCCTCAATGGCTCATCTGAACTCTGTGTCTATCGACAACATCTGTCGAGCAGCCACTTGGGCCTCGGTTCATACCTTCACAGCCCATTACTGCTTGGACAAGGACTCCCGCCGGGATGCCTTGTTTGGTCAGGCTGTTCTCAAACACTTGTTCCATACTTAATCACCTCCTACCCACCATCCCTGATGGGATGCCAGAGATCCATGTGGGGAAGTGCAGCCCTGTCCCAGGGACACCCAACTTCTGGGGTCTCTCCCTGGCATCTAAAGCTAGGGAGTCCCCATATGTGAAGACTCATTCCTGCTTGTTCGTGGAGATAGCACAGTTACTTACCTGTAACAGGTGATCTCTGGGAACAGCAGGAATAAGTCTTCACAACCCACCCACCTCCCCTAGGAGTTGTATCTCTCTTTCCTTTCCCTCTCTCTCTCTTTGTCTCGGCTCTAAAACTCAACTGAGGAGAGACAGTTGGGAAAGGCGGGAAGGCAGCACGCAGGCGCTGTGGGATGCTCCCAAAGGCTTTCTGATTGGACGCTGGGGAGCGTTCCTGCGCAGGCTCCGTCGGTACGGATGATACCCATATGTGAAGACTTATTCCTGCTGTTCCCAGAGATCACCTGTTACAGGTAAGTAACTGTGCTTTATTGTCAGACAGCTCCATGGGCCTAGGACCTCTGCCACATCCTCCGTTCTCCAGCCTGCCACATCCTCCGTTCTCCAGCATTGCACTTAAAACTGGTTGGTTGGGCTAGGGTATACATGCACCTGCAGCAGTGGAATCTGATAAATCTCTGGTCCCCCTGTTCTCAACTCTTCAACCATTTTCTTCCTTTGCCCAGGGATATGAAGGGACAGTTGAGGTGGTTGGTGCAGTAATGTCGTCTGATGGCCAGGATGCTGTTGGAAGCTCCATATTGGGTTATTTACCCCCTCAGATGTCAGCCTGAAGGGCTGGGATGTGGACTGCCTGGGACAGTTGGCCTAGGGCTTCTGGTCCCCTCAGGAGGCCTTCTTGGATGCTCATCTGCTTGCAGGCAAGAATGATCCACCTGGTCCTGGAGAAATTCAGGCTTCTCCTGGTGGGCAGGGTGGTCTGGCAGTTCCTGGGGATAATGCAGCAGAGTATGCCATCAAATAAAGCAGATCTTGCAGCACTGGAAGTAAGGCATTGATGATATAATGGTTTACATTGCTGCCTTTGAAATAATTGACTTGGTTTCATGGCCAACAGAGTGGCTCAAGGTTGCAAAACTGTCTGTTGGATAGAGGAACATCTGATTGCCCTGCCTGCAGCTTTCACAAAAGTGCAGACTGATTTTCTGAGTCAGTACTACATAGTTTTGAGTGAAGCTCAGCCCTTTTGCATATGACCTCTTTATGTGGAGCTGAGTCTTCTAGCAGGACCAGGCGGTGCACATGGCCCTGCCGCCCCCTTGTGCTGAACTGAGCTGAGCCATACCATGCTGTGCCGGCACCCCCTGCTGCCACTGATTCTGGCGGCGGGGGTCGACTCAGCAGCAGCGGCAGGCCATGTGCTTTGTTCTCTAGATCATTCATCCAGAACACAGGAGGTATCTATGCTTCATCTTCCAGAGAAATCACTATCAATACAGAGTCCTTGTCTTCGGACTCGCCTCTGCCCCAAGAGTCTTCATGCCAAAGGTGATGTCTCCTTTCCATATCAGTCAATCAGTTTACCTGCCTGTCCTTTTCCCTAGACTTCATTCCTCTAGGGCAGAGGCAACCCTCCATACCCTTGACTGTAAACAGGCCTTAGCCTTCTATCTTCAAAGGACTGCTGAGCACCATAAAGGCTCTCAGCTATTCATCTCTTTTGATCCCAGTCACTTGCGGTTGCAGGTATCCAAACGTACTCTTTCTAAATGAATAGCAGACTGCATTTCATTTGCTTATGATAAGGCAGTACTATCCCTTGAAGGTCATGTCACTGCCCATAACGTTCGTACCATGGCGGCATCCATGCAAACATATATTCTGTTGCCATTGACAAAATTTGCAAAGCAGCAACATGGTCTTCGGTACATACCTTTGCTGCTCATTACTTTCTTGACAAGGATTCCTGTTGGGATGCCATGTTTGGTCAGGCGGTACTCCAGCATCTTTTTTCAGACTTAGGGCAACTCCTACACTCCATCCCGGAGTTTTTCGATGCCAGACATCCATGGAGGATCCATGCCCTCTTGAGGCCTGCTCTGAGGCAAATTACCGATTCTGGAGGCATTTCTTTGGCATTTGGGAGCTAGGGAGTCCCGTATATGAAGACTACATCCCTGCTTGTTCTTAGAGATAGCGTAGTTACTCACCTGTAACAGGTGATCTCTGGGAACAGCAGGCATTTCTTCACAACCTACCCATCTCCCCTAGGAGTTGTAGATTTTCTCTGTCTCTCTATTCTCTCCTTTTATCTCTACAAATTCAGCTGAGGAGGAAGAGTCACAAAGACGGGAAGGCAGCAGTGCAGGCACAGTGGGATGCTCCCAAAAGCTTTCCTATTGGACACTGGAGGAGCGTTCCTGTGTGGGCTCAGTTTGTACCAACGTCACCCATATGTGAAGACTAAATTCCTGCTGTTCCCGGAGATCACCTGTTACAGGTGAGTAACTACACTTTGTGTGGACAGCACTGAAAATGCCTTCCTTTGATCCCATTTCTAAGGCCTCTCTCAAAGTCTTAGCCCTTGAGGTGGTTTTCCTGGGGGCTATGTCATGCTCTAGGTGGGTGTTCATGCCACAGGTGTTCTCTTGCAGGGTCCCTTCGTGGTTATCTCAATGGCTTCTTACGGACTATACTATAGTACTGCACTAAGGGATTTTATAATTAAATCACAATCACACCCTTAGCCTCATAAATACATTAACTACATATGAATATATCACACTCCCAAACTCATTACAGACATAAAACTATGTCTCTCATATGGGAGAAAAGACCTCAGACTAATGCATTACCTCCCACTATGTGGCGAAACAAATCACCATAGGGGATTAAAGCTTCATGCATCATCGGTCCCAAAAACTCCCCTATATACTGCTTAATACACATACAAAAAAAAGTACTTTTTTTTACATATATAATAGATAAAACTTTTGTATCTTCACAAGAAGCTCATATTCCTTTAAATTACACACCACATCAGAAGGGAACGCAGCACCATATTCTGAAAAGAACACAAAGTTTCATAGTCAAATCACTTTTCCCTTACAGCCATAGATAAAAAAATTTCTACTTATCTTTAAGTTGTCAAACTTCAGCGCTGCCCTCCTCAGCTTCAGTGTTCAGTGCTGCTCCTATAAACATCAACAGCAATCCTTGAACTTCAATCCTTGAACTTCAACAGCTTCTTCAACAGCCTGAGCTGTTGTCGTCTGATATTTAAGCTTACCCCTGAAGGAGCCTTTTTCAAAGAGAAACAAAGATCTTTGTTGGGTTAATGATTAACTTCAGGCGGCAATGTGGTTAGAGGGAGTTGAAGCTGTTGAAGTACACCATTGGTCGCCAAGACCCTCTTCTTAATCCAGCGCGACGGGGCATCACTGTTGCTGATTAGCCCCCTAGTGGCCCAGTCAACCTTAGTTCCCACTGCTTCTGTACCTATTGGCAGTGTTGCCGATTTTCCCTGGCCCGTGCCCCAGACCTACTCTCCCCTGCACCTTCACCTGGGGTCCTTGACATGGCTTGGCTTCTGAAAAGGTAGCGATAGCTCCCTTCAACCTCCCACAGGATATGGAAAAGGTCCTTCTGGCCTCCCAAAAGGCCTCCACGAGAAGGGTGTATGCCTTAAAGTAGCACAGGTTCTTGGTCTAGTGCACCGAGAGGTGGGCAAACCCGTTCTCCTGCTCAGTACAGACGGTGTGTGGCGGTGTAGCCTACTGGTTAGTGCAGTGTTTCCATAAGCAGGGGTCAAGGGTTGGATTCCCACTTGTTCATTTATTGTATTCAGTTTTGGAGATCATATCTCACAAAGGATATAAAAAGACTGGTAATGGTTCAGAGGAAGGTGACCAAAATGATTTGCAGCCTGCGCCAGAAAACGTTTGAAAAGAGACTCCAAGATCTAAATATGTGTACTCTGGAGAGGAGGGACAGGGGAGTTATGATACAGACCTTTAAATACTTAAGGAGTATTAATGAACAAACAGACCTTTTTCAAAGACAGGGAAGCTGTAATACTAGAGGGCATAACATGAAGCTGCAAGGGGATAAACTAAAAGGCAATGTCAGGAAATGGATGCTTGGAATGCCCTCTTGATGGAAGTGGTCGGGGCAAATACAGTGACAGAATTCATAATGGCATTTGACAGACACAGTGGATCCCTTTTATAGAAACAAGATAAAATCAAAATAAACTTAATTGTCTCAGATATCTTAACAAATTGAGGTGACCTGCACGGAGCGGTGGGTACACACCTAAACAAAAGCATGGGGAGAGGTGACCTGCATGGAGTAGCAGGCACACACCTACTCTTACCACCTTGCTAGGCAGACTAGATGGACTATGTTGGTCTTTATCTGCCATCATATATTATGTTACTATGTATGTTACTATATTACCTTTCACAAGTAGGACTGAAGTCCAACTCAGTCAGGGTGCACGTGAGCATGATGGCAGTGCACTACTATTTCGTTGAGGGCAAACCCTTCTCTGCTCAACCCCTTGTATCTCAGTTCCTGTGGGGCCTCATGCTATCCAAACCCCACATCTGTCCAATGACGGTAGAGTGGGATCTCAATGTGGTGTTCTTTCAGCTCACTAAACCTCATTTGAGCCTCTGGCTACCTGCCACTTGTCGTACCTTTCCTGGAAGGTTGTCTTTCTTGTGGCACTCGCATCTGCTCATAGGGTCAGCGAGCTCCAGGTTCTGATGACAGAGCTTCCTTACATGAAGTTCTACAAGAACAGTGTGGTGCTCTGCACAAAGCCCAAGTTTCTGCTGAAGGTGGTGTCCCCCTTCTACCTCAGTGCTGGTGCTCCCCAGCTTCTTCTAAGGCCTCATGCCGGTAAGGCAGAGACCATCCACCATATTTTTGGATTGTAAAAGGGCGCTGTCCTTCTTTCTTCAATGGACTCGGGGCCACCGCAAAGCACTTAGGTTTTTCGGCATCTTCGGTAGTAGACTGGCTAATCTACTGGAGAGGGCTTTAAACTAGATTCGTTGGGGATGGGTGAAGAAAGCCCCCAGGTAGGTGATACATTAAATACCTTTATGGAAATGGGTAACAGGGGTAACATATGGAAAGCAGTGTGTATAAATGCCCGTAGCATGGGAAATAAGATCCCTGATGTTGAAGCTTTGGTGGGAGTGGATGACTTGGATTTAGCGGCAGTTACAGAAACATGGTTCACAGAAAACCATGATTGGGATGTAACTATACCTGGCTATACTTTATTCAGAAAGGACAGGGTAGGAAGAAGGGGAGGAGGAGTGGCACTATATGTAAAAACTACTATTAAAGCTTTGGAATTACAGAGCTTAAAAGGGATAGAGGAGGCATTGTGGGTTAAACTAGAAAGAGGGAAAGAGAAATCTATTTGCATTGGTGTGATATACAGACCTCCCTCACAAGAGGAAGAGGTGGACAGAGAGTTAATTGAAGACATACGCAGCATTGCTAGGAAAGGGGAAGTGCTACTGATAGGAGATTTCAATATGCCAGATGTTGATTGGCACATTCCTGCTGCAGTATCATCTAGAAGTAAGGAGATCCTGGATTCTCTACAGGGAGAACTATTCAGGCAATTGGTAACAGACCCCACACGTGAAGGGGCCATACTGGACTTGGTGCTTACCAATGGTGAAAGTGTTTCTGATGTAGCGGGAGATCATTTTGCATCCAGTGATCACCAGATGGTGTGGTTCAGTATTAGGACTAGGGCTGTTAGAATCCATTCCAAGGTGAGGATCTTAGACTTTAGGAAGACTAACTTTGCGAAGATGGGCCAATACCTCAGGGAGTCGTTAGTGGGATGGGAACAGCTGGGGGATGTAGAAAACCAGTGGGCAAAACTGAAAGGGGGTATTTTAAGGGCAACCAACCTTTTTGTTAAAATGGTAAATAAAGGCAAAAGGAAAAGGAGACCGCTATGGTTTTCGAAGGAAGTAGCTGAAAAAGTGAAGAAAAAGAGGGAGGCCTTCATGAAATACAAGAGATCACAGAGAGAGGAAGACAGGCATCTGTATTTGGAAAAACTTAGAGAAGCTAGCAAAGTAGTTAAGAAGGCAAAGATTCAAAAGGAGGAGGAAATAGCCAATGCAATAAAATGGGGGGGATAAGACATTTTTCAGATATATTAGTGAGAAGAGGAAGGGCAATAATGGTATTGTCAGACTCAAGGGTGCAGGGAGGGAATATGTAGAAGCTGATAAGGATAAAGCGGAATTGCTTAACAAATATTTCTGTTCTGTGTTCACAGATGAAGAACCAGGAGCAGGACCTCAGAAAACAACCACAAATAGGAACAGAAGCGAGGGACATCTTGAACAATTTTCAGAAGACTATGTTCGTGAGAAACTAGCTCAACTTAAAGTAGACAAAGCGATGGGACCGGATGGGATACACACTAGAACACTGAGGGAACTTGGGGACGTTCTAGCAACTCCACTGACTGACCTTTTCAATGCCTCGTTGGAGTCGGGAGTGGTGCCAAAGAACTGGAGAGAGGCTCATGTGGTGCCTTTACACAAAAGCGGAAGTAAGGATGTGGTTGAAAACTACAGGCCGGTTAGTTTAACTTCGGTGGTGAGTAAATTATTGGAAACGCTGCTGAAAGAGAAAATAGTGAGGTTTCTGGAGTCCAGCGGATTACAGGATCCGAGGCAGCATGGATTCACCAGAGGCAGGTCTTGTCAGACAAATCTGATTGATTTCTTTGACTGGGTGACTAGGGAGTTGGACCGACGGAGAGCTCTAGATGTGGTGTATTTAGATTTCAGTAAAGCCTTTGACACTTTTCCTCACAGGCGACTTATAAACAAACTGAGCACCCTAGGGATTCACCCTAAAGTTACTGCTTGGGTTAGAAATTGGTTGGGTGGGAGGCGACAAAGAGTACAAGTAAATGGAGCTCACTCTGAGGGGAAGGATGTTACCAGTGGTGTGCCCCAGGGATCTGTCCTTGGTCCGATTCTTTTTAACATCTTTGTTAGTGATATAGCAGAAGGGCTGTCGGGTAAGGTTTGCCTCTTTGCGGATGATACCAAAATCTGCAATAGAGTAGACACCCAGGAAGGGGTAGATAACATGAGGGATCTAGCTAAGCTTGAAGAATGGTCTAGAATTTGGCAGCTGGGATTTAATGTTAAAAAATGTAAGGTCATGCATTTGGGCTGCAGCAATCCGAGGGAGCAATACAGTATAGGAGGTGAAGTACGTTTGTCCACTAAAGAAGAGCGGGACCTAGGCGTGGTTGTGTGTGATGATCTTAAAGTAGCTAAACAGGTAGAAAAGGCAACGGCAAAAGCTAGAAGTATGCTTGGGTGCATACGGAGAGGACTGGCTAGCAGAAAAAAGGAGATGATAATGCCTCTGTATAAGTCTTTGGTGCGTCCTCATTTGGAGTATAGTGTGCAATTCTGGAGACCGCACCTTCAATAGGATGTGAACAGCATGGAGTCGGTGCAGAGGTGGCTACTAAAATGATTAGTGGGCTTCATTATAAAGCATATGAGGACAGACTTAAGGATCTTAATATGTACACCTTAGAGGAAAGGTGGGATAGAGGTGATATGATTGAGATGTTTAAATACCTCCATGGCATAAATGTTCAGGGAGAGAGCCTCTTTCAATTGAAAGCAAGTTCTGCTACGAGGGGACATGGGATGAGGGTGATGGGAGATAGATTCAAGAGTGATATGCGGAAATATTTCTTTACGGAAAGAGTAGTGGATCCATGGAATAGTCTCCCAGTTGAGGTGGTAGAGATGAGGACAGTAATTGAATTCAAAAAAGCATGGGACCAACACAGAGGATCTCTAAAGGTAAAAAGTGGACTGTTGTAGTTGTTGATATGGAAGGACACCTTGTCAAAAAATGTTACTCTTACGTTCAATATAACATATGGAAAAATAATCACTTAGTCCTCTCTTCTTTTATGTTCAACAAGTAGATTACTCATGTCTTTAAGAGCAACCGGGAGGCCTCAGATTAGCTCCAATTCCTGAGACGTAACCGTCATAAAAGGAAGAGGAATGCTAAAACACATCAACGACCTCCACGGTAGCAAAACTACAGCTCGTGAGATTAGTGGGAGTAATATTGACTCTCAAAAAATGGCATTGAAAGACAACTCCAAAGTAAATAAATGTAATCAACTTTCCTCAATACTAATCTTCACGGCAATTCTCTTGAATCATCATAGAAAAGATCCCGACGCTTTCCCCCAGTGCCTTCGTAGCGTTTCACCTAATTGGGTTCTTCAGGGGATCTATGATAGATCCTGTGAACAAACAGATAGACACAATGAATTATTCCCATTACCTCTCCATCTCAACTCTCTTCAAAAGCCTATACTGAATCGCAGGCTAACATACTCACTAAGAAAGCTGCCCGCGTCTAAAGCTCTTAAAGACATGAGTAATCTACTTGTTGAACATAAAAGAAGAGAGGACTAAGTGATTATTTTTCCATATGTTATATTGAACGTAAGAGTAACATTTTTTGACAAGAGGTCTGGCGTTCAAGAATTGACCACTATTGACGTGTTTTACGATTATGGAAGGACAGACTAGATAGGCCATGTGGTCTTTTTCTGTCATCATGTTTCTGTGTTTCTATGTATCCTATGACCCCAGTCAACTGGGGCTCCCAGTGACTAAGCAAACTGTGTCCTCTTGGGTGGCAGACTGCATCGACCTTACCTGTGAGCAGGCTGGGATCCCACTAGACCAGCAGGTCATGACGCACCGCGTCAGGGCCTTGGCTACTTCCATGGCAAATCTGCATTCTGTACCTGTCTTCAGTATAACTTCGCAGCTCACTATTGCCTGTAGAGGGAGTCCTGATGGGACAGTGCCTTCGGCCAGGCTGTATTCTGTAATCTCTTTGGGGTGTAAGCACTTCTTGCCCTCTGACCATTCTGTGTTCAGGCTACCGTACTGCTGGTGTGCCCCCTGGACACTTGGGTCTTGCGACAGTCTCTCGGGCCTCAAATGGTGCAACTCACCGCTCACCCTTTGCAGGTCACCATGGTGTTTTTACAGGTTCTCGGTAGTCTGTAACTGGGATGTCTCATATGTGTGAGGACTGACTTCCTGCTTATTCCCGGAGAAAGCGAAGTTACTCACCTGTAATAGGTGTTCTCCGGGGACAGCAGAAATCAGTCTTCACAACCCTTCCTCCTCCCCTTGGAGTTGCTTCTTTACCGTATTTTAATTTTTGCCGTCTTAGCTATCTCATTAGACTGAGGCAAGATGACACCCTTGGGCAGGAAGGAGACCATGCATGTGTGGTCCATCTCCCAAAGGTTTTCTTTGAAAGCTATGGAGATGCTTCCGCGCGGGCTCCGTTGGCGCCATTATCACCCATATGTGAGGACTGATTCCTGCTGTCCCCGGAGAACACCTGTTACAGGAGAGTAACTATGCTTTCTAGATGACAGTGTAGCAGTGATGTGGCAATGATCATCCGGCATATTGAAATCGCCTGTCAGCACTTCTTCTTTCATGACAGTACTGCGTATGTCTTTTTATTAAATCCCCAACCACTTCTCCCTTTGAGGGATATCTGTATATGCAAATGGATGCAAATGAGGGAGGAGTAGCCTAGTGGTTGGGGCACGGTACTTCAGGCCGGAAGGTCGGGGGTTCAAATCCCACTAGAGGACAGCAACCTTGGGCCGGAAGGACTGGGGTTTCTAGTCCCACAGATGCTCCTTGTGGTCTTGGGCAAGCCACTTAACCCTCCATTGCCCATGTTCCCTGTAAGTATTAGTGTATGTGTCTCATATCCCCGCGTGTTAAATGGATCCCCCAATTGTGTTGTGACCGCTTTGATTGAAGGATAAGGCGGTATACAAAACTGTCTAAATAAAAAAAAATAAAATAAAAATAAATGGATTTCCCTTTCCCTCTTTCTAGTTTAACCCATGGTACCTCCTCACTCCCTTTTAATCCCTGTAATTCTATAGCTTTAATATTATTTTTTACATATAGTGCCACTCCTCCTTCCCTTCTTCCTATTTTGTTGTTCCTGAATAAAGCATAGTCAGGTATAATTACATCTGTGAACTGTTTCCTTTTTCCTCCATTCACTAACTCAGACATGTTTGTGTGAGGGACTCCGTTGAAACAGTTATGTTCGAATGTCTCGGGAGGATTTATTTATTTATTTAGAGTTTTTTCTATACCGCGCTATTCATCATCAGTGCGGTTCACAGATAACATAAATGTCCGGTGTGGGGGATCTACAGCGGACTTACAGTAAAACAGGGGAGTTTAACTTGGAGAACAGAGAAAACTATATACAAATTAGTGACAGTTTAGCATGGGGTTTGGTAATGTTCAAATAATGATGATTGTTCAAAGAATGAGTGAATGGTATGACTCATATATATACATAATGTTTACAAGTCGAAGGGATGTGTGGAGTCATGAGTCAGGGGTAGTTACCGGGGGTGGGGGGGGGGATAGGAGATCAGAAGAGGTGCGTGAAGTGTCTACTTAGTAGTTGGGTAAGATGTGGCTACGTGATGTCTTCTGAATTGGCGAAGCATTGAAGAAAAAGGTGGTGCTTCAGTGCCTTTCTGAACTGGAGAAGGTTGTCGATGGCACGGATGTTGGTTGGTAAGGTGTTCCACCAGGAAGGTGCAGATAACGCGAAAGCCCGGTTTCTGGTGGCCTTTGAGCATTTGGTGATGGTTTTCGGGAGTAGTAGGGTATTGGTGGCGGTAGATCTTCTCAGTCTGTTGGGGGGGGGTAATTTTGGATGAGTTCGGAGAGGGAGCTGGACGTGCATTTGTTGATGGCTTTGAATGTTATTGTTAGGATTTTGAAGGTGATCCTATAGTGGACTGGTAGCCAGTGCAGGGTTTTCAGGATATGGGCGATATGGTCTCTTCTCGAGGCTTCATATAGGATTCTGGCTGCCGTGTTCATTGCGAGTTGCAAAGGTTGTAATGTGCTCTTCGGAAGGCCCTGGAGTATGGAGTTGGCGTAGTCGAAGTGCGGCATAACTAACGCTTGAAAGACTGTTCAAAAGTGTTCTGGCTCTAGTAGCTGTCTCATGTGCCGTAACATCCGGACTTTGTGATAAATCGCCTTTACTGTGTTGCTTATCTGGGCATTGAGGTTGAGATGTTGTTCGAGTGTTACTCCAAGGTATCATATCTTTGTCTTAGTGAGGAGCTCGGCATCGCGTACTTTCAGAGAAGTGGGTGGGGTGAATGCTTGATCTCTGCTGATGAAGAGTACATCCGTCTTTTTGAGGTTTATTTTAAGCTTTTGTGTTTGTAGCCAGTCTGTAACTGCATCGAAGCAGGTGGATAACCGGGTTAGATCTGGGTGATCCATGCGTATTGGAATGAACATGAGGACATCATCCGTGTATACTAGGGAGTTCACGCTGAAGGATCTGATGAGGTTACAGATAGGTTGCATATAGATCCTAAAAAATAGGGCGGAGAGTGAGGAACCTTGAGGGACGCCCTTCTCTTGTGGGAATGGGGTGGATATAGAAGTGCCGGAGCGGACATGCTGCCATCTGTCCTTTAGGTATGAAGCACACCAGGCAAGAGCGGTGCCACGGATTCCCTTCTCGGCAAGGCGGGACAGGAGTAGATCGTGGCTGACTGAGTCGAAAGCTGCCGCAATGTCCAGGAAGATGAGGGCAAAACCATGTCTGATGTCCAGCCCTAACGTTAGTGTGCTGAATAGGGTTGTTAACAAGGTTTCGACGCCGTGATTCTCCCGGAATCCATGTTGGCAGGGATCGAGTGGTGCATTATCCTCTGTGTTGGTTCAGTTGACGGTGGACTATCTTATCTCCAGGAACAAGCAGGAATGAGTCTTCACATATGGGTACGTCGGTACTGACGGACCCTGCGCGGGAACGCTCCCCAGCGTCCAATCGGAAAGCTTTTGGGAGCATCCCACAGTACCTGCGTGCTGCCTTCCCGCCTTCCCAACTGTCTCTCCTCAGTTGTTCTTTTTCCGCGGAGCCAGCAGGTCGTGTTCCTGTCACCGCAGAAGAATTTCCTTATTTTTTCTTTATTTCGTTTCTGTCGCGTCTGCCTTCCTCGACGCCATACCGGTACCGCCGGTTCTTATTTTCTTTAAAAAAAAAAAAAAAAAGACCACCTTTCCATTTATTTTTCTTCAGGAGTACTTCAGTTTTGGGCCTTAGGCCCAAAACCCTTTTCCTTAAATATGGAAAAGCCTGCCTCAGGATTTAAGAAGTGCACAAAATGTGGCGGTACTATCTCCATCACCGACACCCATAACTGGTGTCTAAAGTGTTTAGGCCCTGACCATTCCATTAAAGATTGTGTGTCCTGTTCCATGATGTCTAAGAGAGGTCGACAGAACCGAGCTGCCAAGCTCAGTACCCTGTTTCCCTCTGATGCAGCTTCGGTGGCATCGATGTCTTCCAGGGCTGCTTCTTCCTCACATGGATCTCAGGTAACTAAACATAAATCCAGCCGGTCCTCGAAGGACAAATCTCCTTCTAAGCATCGAGATGCCCCTGGCCTTGCCCTCAAGGATTCTGCACCGGCAAAATTACCCTGGCGGGAGGCTTCGGCTTCTAAAGCATCATCATCGGGGTTCCAGGATGATCTAGATGGCGTGGCCTCGACAGATCTCCTGGTGCCATGCTCTGGGGTACCGGTGGTTTCCACCGGTACCGACTTCCAGGCATTGGCGGCGTCGATGGACCAGAGGATTCTGTCCATCGAACGCAGTCTGGCGGTTTTCCTTGTGGCATCGATGCCCTTGGTACCGCAACAGACTACTCCGCCGGTACCGGCTCCGGTATCGCCGTCGGCCCCGATTCCGGTACCGGTGGCATTGACATCGGTGTTAGCTATGCCGGTACTCTGCGCTCTGCAGCCCTCTGGTACCGATGATTCCCGATACCGACCCCAGTCGGTACAGGTATCGGGCTTTGCAAGAGCATCCCGACAGACGATACTTCGATTCCTCTGATGACTCTGAGGATTCTGAAGAGTCTGTCGATACAGCGATGCTTCTTCCACAGGAGGAGTCCTCTCCTAAACGAAGAATGTCTCCTCCAGAGGACTTGTCTTTTCAAGACTTTATCAGAGAGGTGGCTCGGGGCCTCTCTATTACAGTAGCCCCAGAGTCCGAGCCTAGAGCTAAGGAGTTAGATATTCTACAGTATCCTAAAACTCCTAAAGAGGCAGCTACCTTGCCTATTCATGAGATTCTGTATGACCTCATGTTAAGGATGTGGGAAGCACCTCTAACAACCTCTCCTCATTCTCGCAGGTTGGACACCATGTATCGTGTCCCTCCTTGTCCTGGTTTCCATAAAACTCAGCTTCCTCACCACTCTATTGTGGTTGAGTCTGCAATGAGAAAGATTAGAAGTGCCAAGAGACATGCCTCTAATCCTCTAGGACGTAAATGTAGAACCCTGGATGCTTTTGGTAGAAGAGTCTTCCAAGCTTCCATGCTTGCTTGCGAGAATTAATTCTTATAGTCTCTACATGGGAATCTTCTTAAAAGAAGTCACTGACCATTTGCAGACTTTAAGTCCTTTTATGTCTGACAGTAAAAGGCAAGAATTTCTCACTGGGCTCAAACATGCCCAGGATATCTCCAAATTCTCCAACCGTGCAGCTTTCGACTCCTTTGAATGCATAAGCAGAGCCTCAGCTATAGCTATAGGTGCACGTAGGATTGCTTGGCTTCAAGCATCTGATTTGGAGACCTGGGTCCAAGATGAATTGGGAAATATCCCTTGTACAGGTGAGAATCTGTTTGGCTTTTGCTTGCCAGTCTTTACCAATCAGATGGATGCTGAAAATTCTGCTTTGGATAGACTATCTAAATCTACTGCAGCTCCTGCTAAGAAAAGGTTGTTCAAGAAAACACCTTTTTCTAAAAAGGGAAGATCCTATCCTGCTCATAGTCAGAGAGCATCTTCTGCAGCTCAGTTCCCTTCCAAATGTCAGCAATCCTCCAAACAGACCAAGGCAAAGGCTGCGAGGCCTGCTCCAGCCCAGCAGTCTCAGCCCCCTCAGGGCCTTTGACTTTCTGCTAGAGAACTTAGCCTTCCTGGCTCTAGAAGGACCAGAGCCCTCCACCATTCCAGAAAGGTTATTTCACTTTGCTCCCAGATGGGGGCAAATCACAGCAGAGCATTGGACACTCTCCATCATAAGAGAGGGGTACAAACTTCATTTTTCCAGCTTGCCCCCTCTCACAAGAGTGCACCAGTTCAATTCCCCAGCCTCCCTCCTCAGCCTGCTAGAGCAGGAGGTTGCCATTCTTCTAGCCCAGGGGGCAATAGAGGAAGTGCCTTCTCAACAACAAGGCACAGGGTTCTACTCCCCCTATTTTCTTATCCCAAAGAAAACAGGGGGTTTCAGACCCATTTTAGATCTCAGAGAGTTGAACAGATTCCTAGTCAAATAAAAATTCAAGATGGTTTCTCTAGGAACTCTGCTGCCATACCTTCAGAGTCAGGATTGGCTTTGTTCTCTAGATCTCAAGGATGCGTGCACTCATGTTCTCATCCATCCAACTCACAGAAGGTTCCTTCGGTTCCTTTTCCAGGAGAAGCACTATCAATACAGAGTGCTCCCCTTTGGCCTGGCCTCTGCCCCAAGGGTGTTCACGAAATGCATGGCAGTGGTTGCTGCTTTTCTGCGCACCCTGGGAATATTTGTCTTCCCTTATCTGGACGACTGGCTCATTCGAGCTCCCACTCAATCAGAGGCCAAGACTGCTCTAACCTGCATAATGCGTATCCTTTAATATTTAGGGCTTGTAATAAACATCCCAAAATCCAATTTGATCCCTACTCAGTCCCTGGAGTTTATAGGGGCATTGCTGGATACCACAAGGGCAAGGGCCTATCTTCCTCAAGCCCGTTGCCTTCGCTTGATGCAGTTAGCTTCTCAAGCAGAGTCAAAACCCCTACTAACTGCTTGAGAAATGTTACAGTTGCTAGGCCACATGGCATCCACAGTTCATGTGGTACCATATGCTCGCCTTCACATGAGAGCAGCTCAGTGGACTTTATCCACCCAATGGACCCAGGCATTAGACTGCCTGTCAGACAAAATAGCAAACACAAGTCGCCTCGTTTTGTCCCTCCAGTGGTGGAAGTCCCCTCAAAACCTGTTGCTGGGGTCTCTCTTTCAGCAACCTCTACCCCAGACAACTCCTACAACAGATGCTTCTCCTATGGGCTGGGGAGCTCATTTTCAGGACCTCTCCACCCAGGGCATCTGTTCCCCACAAGAGACGTGTCTACATATCAATCTCTTGGAACTCAGAGCAATCTTCCTTGCTCTGCGGATTTTCCACACCCTGCTCAGCCACAAGACAGTCCTTGTCCACACGGACAGTCAGGTAGCCATGTTCTATATAAACAAGCAGGGAGGAACTGGCTCTCTGTCGCTTTGCAACGAAGCTCTGCGACTGTGGGCACTCGCCAGAGAGCATCACATTCATCTTCTGGCAGTCTATCTTCCAGGTGTTCAAAACTCTTGGGCAGACAGACTCAGTCGAGTTCTGATTCCACACGAGTGGTCCCTACATATGGAGCAGGTATCCAAGATTTTTCAAATTTGGGGAACCCCGGACATAGACCTCTTTGCAAGTCCGTGGAATGCCAAACTTCCACTGTTCTGTTCCAGAACTCGGGCTCAGGCAAAGGATGCTTTCCTCCTTCATTGGGGTCAAGATTCCTGTGTATGCCTTTCCACCCATTCCCCTCATTCCCAAAACCCTGTTCAAGCTTCAGAGAGACAAAGGCCACATGATTCTCATAGCTCCACATTGGCCACAGCAAGTGTGGTACCCTCTGCTTCTACATCTCTCTCAAGCTCCCTCCCTAGAGTTAGGATCTGCTCCAGACCTCCTCTCTCAGGAGGACGGAAAGTTGTGACATCCCAATCCCCAGTCTCTGCATCTCAGGGCTTGGTTGCTGAAGGCCTAGATCTCCAGGATCTTCATCTCTCTCAACAAGTGAAAGATGTTCTTTATGCTTCCAGAAAACCTTCCACTGGATGTTCTTATGCCTTCAAGTGGAAATGGTATCTCCAGGAGCAAGCAGGAATGAGTCTTCACATATGGGTACGTCGGTACCGACGGAGCCTGCGCGGGAACGCTCCCCAGCTTCCCAAAAAGGAAAGCTTTTGGGAGCATCCCACAGCGCCTGCGTGCTGCCTTCCCGCCTTTTCTAACCATCTCTCCTCAGTTCTTCTTTGCCGTGGAGCCAGCAGGTCGAGCCCTGTCACCGCTGAAGAAGTTCTTTATTTTATTTTATTTCTTTGGTCGCGTGTCTGCCTTCCCCGACTCCGGACCGGTACCGCCGGTCTTTTTCTCTTTCTTTCTTCAAAAAAAATAAAAAATAAAAATCTATATTTTCTTCACTTAGTGTATTTTTCCTCTTGGGCCTCAGGGCCTACAAGAAAATTTTCCTCATGGAAAACCCAGCCTCCGGGTTCAAAAAATGCACTAAGTGTAGCGGTACTATTTCTGTCACTGACACCCATGAATGGTGTCTTAAATGTTTGGGTCCTGAACACTCCATTCCGGATTGTCCCTCCTCTCTAATGTCTAAACGGGGTTTACAGAACCGAGCAGCTAAACTCCATGTGCTGTTTCCCGCTGATGCAGCGTCGGTAGCATCGACATCTTCCAGGTCTTCTTCTCCTGATGGATCTCAGGTAACCAAACATAAATCTAGCAGGTCCTCGAAGGGTAGATCTCCCTCTAAGCATCGAGATGCCTCCGGGCTTGCCCTCGAGGATCCTGCACCAGCAAAACAACCCCGGCGGGAAGCTCCGGCTTCCAAAGCTCCTCCTATGGGGTTACAGGTTGACATCGATGGCACGGCCTCGACCAATCATCTGTTAGAATGCTCTGGGGTACAGGCACAATCTCCCGGTACCAATTTCCAGGCATTCATGGCGTCGATGGATCAGAATGTTCTGTCCATGCAGCAGGCTATTACGGCCTTCATTCAAGCTGCGACGCCGCTGGTACCGAAACAAACTCTGTTGTCGGTATTGGCTTTGGTACCGGCACCAGCGCTGATACCGGTACCGACTACATCGACATTGACCAGGATACCGGCTACTGCGGTTCCTTGTCCAGGGCTGCTTATCGGTACCGATCCGGTACCGGGGACGCCCGATGTCGATACTGCTCGATACGCGTATCGAGCGTTGGAAGAGCACCCTGACAGGCGATACTTTGATTCCTCTGATTCTGATACATCAGACGAGTCTCCTGAAGTAACCATAGCCCTTCCTGAAGAGCCTTCTTCTCCAAAAAGAAGAATGTCTCCTCCAGAGGACTTGTCCTTTCAAAACTTCATAAGAGAAGTAGCTAAAGGACTTTCTATTTCAGTAACCTCTGAATCAGAGCCTAGAGCAAAAAAAATTGGATATTTTAGGCTATTCTAAGGCTCCTAAAGAGGCAGTCACCTTACCAATTCAGGAGATTCTTTATGAACACATGATTGGTCTATGGGAGACTCCTCTCACTCTTTCTCCTCATTCTCGCAGATTGGACACTATGTATCGTGTTCCTCCCTGTCCTGGATTTCATAAAACTCTGTTTCCTCAACATTCCATTGTGGTGCAGTCAGCTATGAAAAGGATAAAGAGTTTAAAGAGACACTCTTCTGCTCCTCCAGGAAGAGCATGCAGGACCTTGGATGCTTTTGGTAGGAAAATTTTCCAAGCCAGTATGCTTATTGCCAGAATCAACTCATATAGTCTTTACATGGTTATGTTTCTAAAAGAAGTTGCAGAAAAGCTGCACACTGTCCTCCCTTTTCTTCCAGAGGATAAAAGGGAGGAATTCCTCATTTGGCTTAAGCATACTCAAGATTTCAAAGTTTTCCAACAGGGCAGCCTTTGACTCTTTTGAAGGTGCCAGCAGAGCTTCAGGCATTGCCATAGTTGCTCGCAGAATTGCTTGGCTCCAGGCTTCTGATTTAGAACCCTGGGTTCAAGATGGCTTAGGAAATCTTCCCTGTACAGGTGAAAACCTATTTGGCAAAGAATGGCAAATAAAAGCCACTCAAATGGATGCAGAAAACTCTGCTCTGGATAGACTTTCAAAGTCTACCTCCATTCCTGCCAAGAAAAAGCCTTTTAAAAAGTCTTTCTTTAAAAAGGGCAGATTTCCTTCTACTTCTGGGCAACAATCTTCTACAGGTCGCTTTACCACTAAGCGTCAGCAACCTAAACAGGCCAGGCCTAAGCCTACAGGGGCTGCTGCAACTCAGCAGGCCCAACCTCCTCAGGGTTTTTGACTTGATGCTAGAGAACTTAGCCTTTCTGCCTCTAAAGCAGCCAGAGCCTCTCACCATTCCAGGAAGGTTGGCTCATTTTGCTCCCAGATGGGAGCAAATAACAACAGAGCAGTGGACCCTCTCCATCATAAGAGAGGGCTTCAAGCTTCATTTCTCAGACCTTCCTCCCCACACCATGGTGAGACACTTCAATTCTCCCACATCTCTTCTCGACCTTCTAGGTCAAGAGGTAGCTACCCTTCTTGCCCAAGGGGCAATAGAAGAAGTTCCTCTTCTTCATCAAGGGTCAGGGTTCTACTCCCCCTATTTTCTCATTCCAAAGAAGACAGTGGGATACAGGCCCATCTTAGATCTCAGAGAATTGAACAAATTTCTATGCAAGGAGAAGTTCAAGATGCTTTCTCTGGGCACTCTCCTTCCATACCTTCAAAGTCAAGATTGGCTTTGTTCTCTAGATCTCAAGGATGCGTACACACATGTCCTCATCCATCCCTCTCACAGAAGATTCCTACGGTTTCTTTTCCAAGGAAAACATTACCAATACAGAGTCCTTCCTTTCGGTCTGGCCTCTGCTCCAAGAGTGTTCACCAAATGCATGGCAATAGTTGCTGCATTTCTACGCACTCTGGGAATATTTGTCTTCCCATACCTGGACGACTGGCTCATTCGAGATCCATCTCAGTCAGAGGCCCAGATTTCCCTGGACCGCACAAGGCGCATTCTGCAGTATCTGGGACTTGTGGTAAACCTCCCAAAGTCTCAGCTCACCCCTACTCAGCCCCTAGATTTCATAGGGGCCTGGTTGGATACCACTACTGCAAGGGCCTACTTTCCTCAGGCCCGTTGCCAACGTCTAGTGCAGTTAGCCTCCCAGATTCAGTCAAAGAGCCACTTAACTGCCCGGGAGATGCTACAACTGCTAGGCCACATGGCTTCCACAGTGCATGTGGTACCCTATGCTCGCCTACACATGAGAGCAGCTCAATGGACTTTGTCCACCCAGTGGACTCAAGCTTCAGGAGCTCTCTCAGACCAAATATCAACCACCAAACGTCTCTTTTGGTCTCTCCAATGGTGGATGTCCACTCAAAATTTGTTGCTGGGGGTTCCCCTTCCAACAGTTGTTGCCCCAAGCAACCCTCACAACAGATGCCTCCCAAACAGGTTGGGGAGCCCATCTACAGGACCTCTCCACTCAAGACACTTGGTCCCCACAGGAGACCTCTCTTCATATCAACCACTTGGAGCTTCGAGCAGTTTTTCTAGCTCTCAAGGTCTTTCATACCCTCCTCAGCTACAAGACAGTCCTCATTCATACGGACAATCAAGTAGCCATGTTTTACATAAACAAGCAAGGAGGAACTGGCTCTCTGTCGCTTTGCAACGAAGCTCTAAGATTGTGGGTCTTCGCCAGAGAGCATCAAATCCATCTCCTGGCAGTATACCTCCCAGGAGTCCAAAACGTTTGGGCAGACACTCAGTCGAGTTCTGCTTCCACACGACTGGTCCCTGCACATGGATCAGGTACTCGGAATCTTCCAAGAGTAGGGAACCCCGGACATAGACCTCTTTGCAAGTCCGTGGAATGCCAAACTTCCCCGGTTCTGTTCCAGAATTCCGTGTCAGGGAGTTCAGGCCAAGGATGCCTTCCTCCTTCATTGGGGTCGGGGCTTCCTGTATGCATTTCCACCCATTCCCTTGATTCCCAAGACTCTGTTCAAACTCCAGAGGGATCAAGGATCTATGATCCTCATAGCTCCACGCTGGCCATGCCAAGTGTGGTACCCTCTACTTCTACATCTCTCCCATGCCCCCTCCCTGGACTTGGGAGCTGCTCCAGACCTTCTGTCCCAGGAGGAAGGGACTTTGTGGCACCCAAACCCCAAGTCCCTACACCTCAGAGCTTGGTTACTGAAGGACTAGACCTTCAAGACTGGAATATTTCTCAACAAGTGAAGGATATCCTCCATGCTTCCAGAAAACCTTCCACCAGGCGTTCTTATGCTTTTAAATGGTAGAGATTTTCCATTTGGTGTGCTGAACAGGGTCTTGACCCTCTAGCACTACCTTTAAATTCTCTGTTAGACTATCTCCTGCATCTTTCCAATGCAGGCCTTAAAACGAATTCAGTAAGGGTCCATTTGAGTGCTATTGCAGCATCCCTTAAGCCCATCAATGGACAACCTATTTCCTCTCATCCTCTCATTGCAAGATTCATGAGAGGCCTAACTTTAACTAAACCTCCCATTAGGTCTCCTCCGGTGGCATGGGACTTAAATGTGGTTCTTGGTCAGCTTATGAAGCCACCTTTTGAACCCTTAGCCACTACCTCCTTGAAGTTTCTTTCCTGGAAGGTTATTTTCCTCATTGCAGTCACTTCAGCTCGCCGCATCAGTGAACTGCAGGCATTAGTGGCTAATCCACCTTATACAAGGTTACATCATGATAAGGTAGTCCTTAGGACAAATCCACACTTATGCGAAAAGTGGTCTCATGTTTTCATCTTAATCAAGAGGTATATTTACCTATCTTTTTTCCAGCTCCTCATGCATCCAGTGCAGAGAAGAATCTTCATACTCTGGATTGTAAAAGAGCTCTTGCTTTTTACTTACAAAGGACACAGCAACATAGAAAGTCTTCCCAGCTTTTTGTTGCTTTTGATCCTTCTCATTTGGGACTTCCAGTCTCTAAGAGAACACTGTCCAATTGGATTGCTCAGTGTATTTCTTTCGCCTACCAGAGTAAGAACCTTTCTCTGGAGAGCCATGTCACAGCTCATAATGTGAGGGCCATGGCCGCCTCTATGGCTCATCTTCATTCTGTGTCCATCGACCAGATCTGTCGAGCAGCCACCTGGGCCTCGGTTCATACCTTCACAGCCCATTACTGCTTGGACAAGGACTCCCACCGGGATGCCTTGTTTTGTCCGGCTGTTCTCAAACACCTGTTCCATTCTTAAACAACTCCTACCCTCCTCCCCTGGATGGATGCCTGAGATCCATAGGAGGAAGAAGACCCCTTCCCAGGGTCTCATATCCTTGGGGATCTCCCAGGCATCTCAGCTAGGGAGTCCCCATATGTGAAGACTCATTCCTGCTTGTTCCTGGAGATAGCACAGTTACATGGTAACATGCCTGCCTGGTGCGAAGGTAGCGGACCTCACGCGCCACCTAGATAAGGTCTTAGATAGTGCTGGGGAGGAGTCTGCTGTCTTGGTACATGTCGGTACCAATGACATAGGAAAATGTGGTAGGGAGGTTCTGGAAGCTAAATTTAGGCTTTTAGATAGGAAGTTGAAATCCAGAACTTCCAGGGTAGCGTTCTCCGAAATGCTTCCAGCTACTCGCGCAGGACCCAAAAGGCAGGCAGAGCTCCAGAGTCTCAATGCGTGGATGAGACAATGGTGCAGAGATGAGGGTTTTGGATTTGTTAGGAACTGGGTAACATTCTGGGGAAAGGAGGGGCTCTTCCGTAGGGATGGGCTTCACCTTAACCGGGATGGAACCAGGCTGCTAGCATTAACCTTTAAAATGGAGAGAGAGCAGCTTTTAAACTAGATAATAGGGGAAAGCCGACAGTCGCCCAAGACCGCATGGTTCGGAAGAATGTATCCTTGAAGGATACTACAAAAAGCAGAGAGGTTCCAAAAAAGAGTAAAGTAGCCCAAATGCCCTCGAGTATGGAGCAGACAGAGCTTAAAGATCCCAAATTACCCATGTCTACCAATAGCCAAATTAATATGAATAAAATACAGTCTCTAAAATGCTTGTATGCAAATGCTAGAAGTCTGCAAAACAAGATGGGAGAGTTAGAATATATAGCACTAAACGAGAGGTTAGATATGATTGGAATATCAGAGACATGGTGGAAGGAGGACAACCAGTGGGACACTGTGATACCTCGGTACAAACTATATCGTAATGATAGAGCTGATCAAATTGGTGGAGGGATTGCGCTCTATGTTAGAGAGGGCATTGAGTCAGAAAGGATTAAAGTTTTGCAAGAAACAAAATTTGCTGTAGAATCTCTATGGATTGAAATTCCATGTAAAAAGGGGAAGGCAATGGCAGTGGGGGTGTACTATCGTCCCCCTGGCCAGAATGAACAAATGGATGATGAAATGCTCAAAGAAATCAAGGAAGCTAGCAAAAGCTACAGTGCAGTAATAATAATGGGTGATTTCAATTACCCCGGCATCCACTGGATCAGTGTCACAACAGGACATGCTAGGGAGATAAAGTTCCTAGATGAAATAAATGACTGCTTCTTGGAGCAGCTGGTTCATGAACCGACCAGAGGGGAAGCAATATTAGACCTAGTCCTTAGTGGAACACCAGATGTAGTGCAAGAGATAAGGGTGTTGGGGCCACTTGGCAATAGTGATCATAGCATGATCACCTTTGATTTAATTAGTGGAGGAGGGATAGTAAGGAAATCCACAGTACTACCCTTTAACTTTCGAAAGGGAGACTATGATAAAATGAGGGAAACAGTTAAGAAAAAACTAAAAGGAGCAGTTGCAAAGGTTAAAGACGTACATCAAGCTTGGGTGTTGAAAAATACTATCTTGGAAGCCCAGACCAGCTGTATTCCACGCTTTAAGAAAAGTGGAAGGAAGTCCAAAAAACTGCCAGCATGGTTTAAAGGTGAGGTCAGAGAGGCTGTTGCCAAAAAGCATCTTTCAGGAAATGGAAAAAAGAGCCAAACGATGAAACCTGGAAACAGCACAAGCACTGGCAAGTCAAATGCAAGGCATTGATAAGGCAGGCAAAGAGAGAATTTGAGAAGAAGCTTGCTTCAAGTACATTCGTAGCAAAAAACCTGTGAGAGAATCAGTTGGTCCATTAGATGATAAAGGGGTTAAAGGAGCACTAAGAGGCGACAAGGCGATAGCGGAGAGACTGAATGAATTCTTTGCTTCGGTCTTTACTGAGGAAGATGTAGGGATGTTACCCATGACTGAAGTATTTAAAGGTGCGAAAGAATTGAAGGAAATATCTATACATCGGGAAGATGTCTTACAACTATTAGATAAACTGAAGAGTAGCAAATCACCTGGGCCGGATGGTATACATCCAAGGGTGTTGAAAGAACTGAAATTTGAGATTGCAGACCTGCTATCAGTAATCTGTGAACTATCATTAAAATCATCTCTAATACCTGAGGATTGTAGGATTGCCAATGTAACACCAATTTTTAAAAAGGGTTCGAGGGGTGATCCGGGAAACTACAGACCAGTGAGCCTGACATCAGTACCGGGAAAAATGGTAGAAACCATCATAAAGAATAAAATTACTCAGCATGTAGATAGTCACGACCTAATGGGAGACAGCCAACATGGCTTTAGACAAGGAAGATCTTGTCTTACTAATCTGTTATGTTTTTTTGAAGGAGTGAATAAACAGGTGGACAAAGGTGAGTCGGTTGATATTGTGTATCTGGACTTTCAGAAAGCCTTTGACAAGGTCCCTCATGAGAGACTTTTGGCAAAACTAAAGAGTCATGGGATAGGAGGCAGTGTACTATTGTGGATCAGGAACTGGTTAAAAGATAGAAAGCAGAGGGTAGGGCTAAATGGCCAATTTTCCCAATGGAGAAAGGTGAATAGTGGTGTACCCCAGGGATCTGTGCTGGGTCCGCTGCTTTTTGACATATTCATAAATGACCTGGAAAGTGGAATAACGAGTGAGGTGATCAAATTTGCAGATGACACAAAACTATTTAAAGTTGTTAAAACCCAGGAGGATTGTGGAAAATTGCAAGAGGATCTTGATAAATTGGAAGACTGGGCATCAAAATGGCAGATGAAATTTAATGTGGAGAAGTGCAAGGTTATGCACCTAGGGAAGAACAACCCAAACTATGGTTACACGATGCAAGGTTCCACATTAGGAACCACCACCCAGGAAAAAGATTTAGGCGTCATTGTGGATAACGTGTTAAAACCCTCGGCCCAGTGTGCAGCGGCGGCCAAGAGAGCAAATAGAATGCTAGGTATGATAAGGAAAGGAATGGAAAATAAAACAAAAGATACTATAATGCCTCTATATCGTTCCATGGTGAGACCGCACCTTGAATATTGTGTGCAATTCTGGTCGCCGTATCTTAAAAAGGATATAGCGATTTTAGAAAAGGTTCAGAGAAGAGCCACCAAAATGGTAAAGGGGATGGAAGGATACTCCTATGAAGAAAGGCTAAAAAGGTTGGGGCTCTTTAACCTGGAAAAGAGACGGCTGAGGGGAGATATGATAGAAGTCTATAAATTAATGAACGGAGTGGAACGGGTAAACATAGATCGTTTGTTTACCTTATCAGAATATTGAAAGACTAGGGGACATGCAATGAAGCTACAGGGTAAACTATTTAAGACTAATAAAAGAAAATATTTTTTCACTCAACGTGTAATCAAACTCTGGAATTTGTTACCGGAGGATGTAGTAAAGGCTGTTAGTATAGCTGGGTTTAAAAAAGGTTTGGACAAGTTCCTGGAGGAAAGGTCCATAAACCATTATTAAGAAGGGACCCAGGATATCAATGCTTGAACCAATACAAGCATTGTGGAACCTGTGTCCCTTGGGGAAACTGCAAGGTACGTATGACCTAGATTGGCCACTGTTGGAAACAGAATACTGGGCTTGATAGACCTTGGTCTGACCCAGTATGGCATATCTTATGTTCTTATACTTACCTGTAACAGGTGATCTCTGGGAACAGCAGGAATAAATCTTCACAACCCTCCCACCTCCCCTAGGAGTTGTATCTCTTTTTCTATCTTTCCTTTCTTCTCTCTCTCTATTGTCTCAGCTTTAAACTCGAACTGAGGAGAGATGGTTAGGAAAGGCGGGAAGGCAGCGCGCAGGTGCTGTGGGATGCTCCCAAAAGTTTTCCTTTTTGGGAAGCTGGGGAGCGTTCCCGCGCAGGCTCCGTCGGTACCGACGTACCCATATGTGAAGACTTATTCCTGCTGTTCCCAGAGATCACCTGTTACAGGTAAGTAACTGTGCTTTACCATCTGGTGTTCTGAAAAGGGTCTTAACCCCCGTGCCATATCTCTGGAATCGTTGCTGGAGTATCTCTTTCATCTGTCTAATGCAGGCCTTAAGACAAATTCAGTAAGAGTCCATCTGAGTGCTATAGCAGCTTCCTTCAAGCCGCTGAATGGACAACCTGTTTCCTCTCATCGCCTTGTAGCAAGGTTCATGAGAGCCCTCCTTTTAACAAAGCCTCCCATTAGTCCACCTCCGGTGGCATGGGACTTAAATTTGGTTCTTGGTCAGCTTATGAAGCCGGCTTTTGAACCTTTAGCTACTACCTCCTTGAAATACCTTTCTTGGAAGGTTATCTTTCTCATTGCAATCACATCAGCACGCCGCATCAGTGAATTGCAAGCACTAGTAGCTAATCCACCTTATACAAGGTTCCATCATGACAAGGTGGTCCTTAGGACTAATCCACTCTTTATGCCTAAAGTGGTCTCACCTTTTCACCTCAACCAGGAGGTTTACCTACCTGTCTTTTTTCCAGGGCCTCATGCATCAAGTGCAGAGAGGAATCTTCATACCCTGGACTGTTAAAGAGCTCTGGCTTTTTACTTACAGAGGACACAGCAACATAGAAAGTCCTCTCAACTCTTTGTTGCTTTTGATCCTTCTCATTTGGGACAACCAGTCTCCAAGAGAACACTTTCCAACTGTATTGCCCAATGTATTTCTTTCGCCTATCAGAGCAAGAACATTTCTCTGGAGGTCCATGTCACAGCTCACAATGTGAGAGCCATGGCAGCCTCAATGGCTCATCTGAACTCTGTGTCTATCGACGACATCTGTCGAGCAGCCACTTGGGCCTCGGTTCATACCTTCACAGCCCATTACTGCTTGGACAAGGACTCCCGCCGGGATGCCTTGTTTGGTCAGGCTGTTCTCAAACACCTGTTCCATACTTAATCAACTCCTACCCACCATCCCTCATGGGATGCCAGAGATCCAGGTGGGGAAGTGCTGCCCTGTCCCAGGGATACACAACTTCTGGGTTCTCTCCCTGGCATCTAAAGCTAGGGAGTCCCCATATGTGAAGACTCATTCCTGCTTGTTCCTGGAGATAGCACAGTTACTTACCTGTAACAGGTGATCTTTGGGAACAGCAGGAATAAGTCTTCACAACCCACCCACCTCCCCTAGGAGTTGTCTCGCGCTCTCTCTCTCTCTTTCCCTCTCTCTCTCTTCCTATCCCTCTCTCTCCCTCTGTCTCAGCTATAAAACTCAACTGAGGAGTGACAGTTGGAAAGGCGGGAAGGCAGCACGCAGGCGCTGTGGGATGCTCCCAAAAGCTTTCTGATTGGACGCTGGGGAGCGTTCCCGCGCAGGCTCTGTCGGTACCGACGTACCCATATGTGAAGACTTATTCTTGCTGTTCGCAGAGATCACCTGTTACAGGTAAGTAACTGTGCTTTCCGTGATTTTGGTTAGCATGGGATGTGTGAGTGAGTGTCTGGGTGATAGTGACTGGTGGTGTATGTGACGTGTGTCATATATTTGAATCGGTGGTAGAATGTGCACATCTCTTTCTATGGGGAGAGTTTGCTTGTTTTCTCCAGGAACAAGCAGGAAGTCATTCCTCACATATGGGTGACGTCGACATTAACAGAGCCCGCGTGGAGCATTTCCTCAGCTTTCAAAGAAAGCCTTTGGGAATGCTACCACGCATGTGTGGTCCCCTTCCTGCCCAAGGGTGCCATCTTGTTCAGTCTCCTTTTATCTCCAGGAACAAGCAGGAATAAGTCCTCACATATGGGTACGTCGGTACCGACGGAGCCTGCGCGGGAATGCTCCCCAGCTTCCCAGAATGAAAGCTTTTGGGACATCCCACAGCGCATGCTTGCTGCCTTCCCACCTTTCCTACCAACTCTCCTCAGTTCTTCTTTTCCGCGGAGCCAGCAGGTCGTGTGACCGCTGAAGAAGTTCTTTATTTTAATCTATTTCTTTGGTCGCGTGTCTGCCTTCCCCGACGCCGGACCGGTACCGCCGGTCTTTTCTTCTAAAAAAAAAAAAAATATATAATATTTTTCCCTCACTTGGTGTATTTTTCTTCTTAGGCCTTCAGGCCCACAAGAAACTTTCCCTCATGGAAAAACCAGCCTCTGGCTTCAAAAAATGCACTAAGTGTAGCGGTACAATTTCTGTGACAGACACCCATGAATGGTGTCTTAAATGTTTGGGGCCTGAACACTCCGTCCCGAATTGCCAGTCCTGTTCTCTAATGTCTAAACGAGGGTTACAGAACCGAGCAGCCAAGTTCCATGTGCTGTTTCCCACGGATGCACCGGTGGTGGCATCGACATCTTCCAGGTCTTCCTCTCCTGATGGATCTCAGGTAACCAAACATACTTTTAGCAGGTCCTCAAAGGGCAAATCTCCCTCTAAGTATCGAGATGCCTCCGGGCTTGCCCTTGAGGATCCTTCCCCAGCCAAGCAACCCCGGCGGGAAGCTCCGGCTTCCAAAGCTCCTCCTATGGGGTTACAGGTTGACATCGATGGCACGGCCTCGACTGATCACCTGTTAGACTGCTCTGGGGTACCGGCACAATCTCCCGGTACCGACATCCAGGCAGTCGTGGCGTCCATGGATCACACTGTGCAATCCATGCAGCAGGCCATACTGGCTTTCATCAAGGCTGCGACGCTGTCGGTACCGCAACAAGCCATGTTGTCGGTACCGGCGCCGGTACCGGTACCAACCTCGATACCGGTACCGGCTGCATCGACATCGGCCAGGATGCCATTTCCGGCTCCCTGTCCTGGGCTCTTTCTCGGTACCGACCCAGTACCGGGGACACCCGATGTCGGTACCGATCGATACGCCTATCGATCTTTGGAATCATAGGATGAGTCTCCTGCAGTATCTGTCACCCTTCCTGAGGAGCCTTCTTCTCCAAAAAGGAGAATGTCTCCTCCAGAGGATTTGTCCTTTCAAGACTTCATAATAGAAGTAGCTAAAGGACTCTCTATTTCAGTAACCTCTGAAAAAGAACCTAGAGCAAAAAAATTAGATATTTTGGGATACTCTAAGGTTCCCAAAGAGGCAGTCACCTTGCCAATTCATGAAATTCTTCAAGAACATTTGATTGACTTGTGGGAGACTCCTCTCACCCTTTCTCCTCATTCTCGTAGATTGGACACTATGTACCGTGTCCCTCCTTCTCATGGATTTCAAAAAACTCAGCTTCCTCACCACTCCATTGTGGTGCAGTCAGCTATGAAGAGGATAAAGAGTTCCAAAAGACACTCTTCTACTCCTCCAGGAAGAGAATGCAGGACCTTGGATGATTTTGGTAGGAATATCTTCCAAGCTAGAATGCTTATTGCCAGAATCAATTCATACAGCCTTTATATGGGTATGTTTCTGAAGGAGGTTGCAGAAAAACTGCACAACTTTTCTCCCTTTTATTCCAGAAGATAAAAGGGATCAATTCCTTCTTTGGCTTAAGCATACTCAAGACATTTCAAAGTTTTCCAACAGGGCAGCCTTTGATTCTTTTGAAGGTGCCAGCAGATCCTCAGGCATTGCCATAGCTGCTCGTAGAATTGCTTGGCTCCAGGCTTCTGATCTAGAACCCTGGGTTCAAGATGGTTTAGGAAATCTGCCCTGTACAGGTGAAAACCTATTTTGCATGGCGTGGCAAATTAAAGCCACTCAAATGGATGCAGAAAATGCTACTCTGGATAGACTTTCTAAGTCTACCTCCACTCTGGCCAAGAAAAAATCTTTTAGAAAGTATTTTTACAAGAAGGGCAGATTTCCTTCCACTTCTGCTCAACAGTCTTCTACAGGTCGCTTTGCTACTAAGCGTCAGCAACCTAAACAGGCCAGGCCTAAACCTGCAGGGGCTGCTGCAACCCAGCAGTCCCAAGCCCCTCAGGGGTTTTGACTTGGTACTAGAGAACTTAACCTTTCTGGCTCTACAACAGCCAGAACCTCTCACCATTCCAGGAAGGTTAGCTCATTTTGCTCCCAGATGGGAGCAAATCACATCAGAGCAGTGGACCCTCTCCATCATCAGAGAGGGCTACAAACTTCATTTCTCAGACCTTCCTCCCTACACCATGGTGAGACATTTCAATTCTCGCACATCTCTCCTCGACCTTCTGGATCAGGAGGTAACCTCCCTTCTGGCCCAGAGGGCCATAGAAGAAGTTCCTCTTCTTCAACAGGGGTCAGGGTTTTACTCCCCCTACTTTCTCATTCCAAAGAAAACAGGGGGATACAGACCCATTCTAGATCTCCGAGAATTGAACAAATTTCTATACAAGGAGAAGTTCAAGATGCTCTCTTTAGGCACTCTCCTTCCATACCTACAGAGTCAGGATTGGCTTTGTTCTCTAGATCTCAAGGATGCGTACACTCATATACTCATCCATCCATCCCACAGAAAATTCCTACGTTTTCTGTTCCAGGGCAAACATTACCAATACAGAGTCCTTCCTTTCAGTCTGGCCTCTGCTCCAAGAGTGTTCACCAAATGCATGGCAATAGTTGCTGCATTTCTGCGCACTCTGGGAATCTTTGTCTTCCCATATCTGGACGACTGGCTCATCCGAGGTCAATCCCAGTCAGAAGCCCAAATTTCCCTGGACAGCACCAGGAGCATTCTGCAGTATCTGGGACTTGTGGTAAACCTCCCAAAGTCTCAGCTCACCCCTACTCAGTCCCTAGAATTCATAGGGGCCTGGTTAGACACCACTACTGCAAGAGCCTATCTTCCCCAGGCTCGTTGCCAACGTCTAGTGCAATTAGCCTCCCAGATTCAGTCAAAGGACCACTTAACTGCCCGGGAGATGCTACAACTACTAGGCCACATGGCTTCCACAGTACATGTGGTGCCCTATGCTCGCCTACACATTAGAGCAGCTCAGTGGACTTTGTCCACCCAATGGACTCAAGCTTCAGGAGCTCTCTCAGACTAAATAGCAAACTCCAAACGTTTCTTTTGGTCTCTCCAATGGTGGATGTCCACTCAAAATCTGTTGCTGGGGTCCCCCTTCCAACCTTTGTTGCCCCAAGCAATCCTCACAACAGATGCCTCCCTAACAGGTTGGGGAGCTCATCTACAGGACCTATCCACCCAAGGCACTTGGTCCCCACAGGAGACCTCCCTTCATATCAACCTCTTGGAACTTCGAGCAGTGTACCTAGCTCTCAAGGTCTTTCATACCCTCCTCAGCTACCAGACAGTCCTCATTCAAACAGACAATCAGGTAGCTATGTTTTACATAAACAAGCAAGGAAGAACTGGCTCTCTGTCGCTTTGCAGCGAAGCTCGAAGATTATGGGCCTTCGCCAGAGAGCATCAAATCCATCTCCTGGCAGTATACCTCCCAGGAATTCAAAACTCTTGGGCAGACAGACTCAGTCGAGTTCTGCTTCCGCACGAATGGTCCCTGCACATGGATCAGGTACTCAGAATCTTCCAGGAATGGGGTACCCCGGACATAGACCTATTTGCAAGTCCGTGGAATGCCAAACTTCCCCGGTTCTGTTCCAGAATTCCGTGTCAGGGAGTTCAGGCCAAAGATGCCTTCCTCCTTCATTTGGGTCAGGGCTTCCTGTATGCCTTTCCACCCATTCCTTTGATTCCCAAGACTCTTTTCAAACTTCAGAGGGATCAAGGATCTATGATCCTCATAGCTCCACGCTGGCCACGCCAAGTGTGGTACCCTCTGCTTCTGCATCTCTCCCAAGCCCCCTTCCTGGACTTAGGAGCTGCTCCAGACCTTCTGTCTCAGGAGGAGGGGACTTTGTGGCATCCAAACCCCAAGTCCCTTCACCTCAGAGCTTGGTTACTGAAGGCCTAGACCTTCAAGACTTCAATCTTTCGCAGCAAGTGAAGGATATCCTTCATGCTTCCAGGAAACCTTCCACTAGGCGTTCCTATGCCTTTAAATGGAAAAGATTTTCCATTTGGTGTGCTCAAAAGGGTCTTGACCACTGTTCCCTCAAAGCTGTGCGCATGTGTGCGCGCAGACACCTCGCCGAGCGAGCGCACATACTTTACAACGGAGCGCACAAAAATTATGGTTCTGATTCTGATAGAAAACAACACAGACGTCTTAAAATTTAAAAGTTGTGATTGTAATTACTAGAAATTTTCCTCTTCATTTAGTAATCTATTTTCATTTAATTTGATTAAAATCAATGTGGTGTACATACTGTATTCTGACGTGTAGTCAAATTTTAAAGTATATAACTCCGAGCGTCGTTATGTGGCGTACAAAAATGTATCCTTCCTTCAAAAGCTGCACAGCTGATATTTTATGCGCACACAGCCTACAGAAAATTAGAGGGAACATTGGTCTTGACCCTCTGGCACTTCCTCTGAATTCGCTATTAGAATATCTCCTGCATCTTTCCAATGCAGGCCTTAAGACGAATTCAGTAAGGGTCCATTTAAGTGCTATTGCAGCATCCCTTAAGCCTATCAATGGACAACCTGTTTCCTCTCATCCTCTTATTGCAAGATTTATGAGAGGCCTAACTTTAACTAAACCTCCCATTCGACCTCCTCTGGTGGCATGGGATTTAAATTTGGTTCTTGGTCAGCTTATGAAGCCACCTTTTGAACCATTAGCCACTACCTCCTTGAAATTTCTTTCCTGGAAGGTTATTTTCCTTATTGCAATCACTTCTGCTCGCCGCATCAGTGAACTGCAGGCCTTAGTGGCTAATCCACCTTATACAAGGTTCCATCATGATAAGGTAGTCCTTAGGACAAATCCACACTTTATGCCTAAAGTGGTCTAACCTTTTCATCTTAATCAAGAGGTATATTTACCTGTCTTTTTTTCCAGCTCCTCATGCATCAGCTGCAGAGAGGAACCTTCATACTCTAGATTGTAAAAGAGCTCTAGCTTTTTACTTACACGGGACACAGCAACATAGAAAGTCTTCCCAGCTTTTTGTTGCTTTTGATCCTTCTCATTTAGGACTTCCAGTCTCCAAAAGAACACTGTCCAATTGGATTGCTCAGTGTATTTCTTTTGCTTACCAGAGTATGAACCTTTCTCTGGAGGGCCATGTCACAGCTCACAATGTGAGGGCCATGGCCACCTCTATGGCTCATCTTCATTCTGTGTCCATCGATCAGATCTGTCGAGCAGCCACCTGGGCCTCGGTTCATACCTTCACAGCCCATTACTGTTTGGACAAGGACTCCCGCCGGGATGCCTTGTTTGGTCAGGCTGTCCTCAGACACCTGTTCCATTCTTGAACAACTGCCCTCCTTCCCTGAATGGATGCCTGAGATCCATAGGAAGACGAGGAACCCTTCTGGGTCTCATACCCTTGGGGATCTCCCAGGCATCTTAGCTAGGGAGTCCCCATATGTGAGGACTTATTCCTGCTTGTTCCTGGAGATAGCACAGTTACTTACCTGTAGCAGGTGATCTCTGGGAACAGCAGGAATTAGTCCTCACAACCCACCCACCTCCCCTAGGAGTTGTATCTCTCTCTTTATCTTTCCTTTACTCTCTCTCTCTCTATTGTCTCAGCTTTAAACGTGAACTGAGGAGAGTTGGTAGGAAAGGCGGGAAGGCAGCGCGCATGCGCTGTGGGATGCCCCAAAAGCTTTCATTCTGGGAAGCTGGGGAGCATTCCCGCGCAGGCTCCGTCGGTACCGACGTACCCATATGTGAGGACTAATTCCTGCTGTTCCCAGAGATCACCTGTTACTTATCTATAACTGTGCTTTCTTTGCAGAGCCCAACAGACATAGTCCTCTGTTTCCCCGGAAAAAGTTCTTAAAATTCTTCAAAATCTTCAGTTTGCATACCGGTTCCCTTCTCGCCTTGAGCCGGCACCTTTGGTTCCATGCTTGGCTCTCCTTTCCTTTTTTCCTTGAGGTTCCTTCTCAACTGGCCTTCATGCTATTTTTCCTCAGCGGGTCGTCAACCCCGGCCGGGTGTTCTCCCACCATTACTCCCGGTGTGTTCAAGAAATGCGACCGCTGCAGTCCGACACTTTCAGTTACCGATACCGCAGTGGGACTCGGGTGACATTGAGCAGCGCCCTCAAAGTCTCCAGACAGGAGTCCTTGGCTGGTGGAGACCCTGCCAGGACCTATGAACTTGTAGTCTCCCCTCGAGGATGCCCTTTCCGAAGTGCCGGCGTCAGACTCGAGGCCCTCTGTGTCCACACAGAGGGCTGCACAGCTATCAGGCCTTGAGTCCTGAATGGCGGCCATGGAGTAGAGCATCTCCTTCATCCTGGCCTTGCAGCAGGCGTTTGACTGGTTTTCCAGCATCATTGACCCAGACACCGGGTCCTCCGATCTCTAGGGTCTCCCCGGGCATCGAGCTGGGCACTGAGCGCCATCGGCCTCTGGTAAGTCCTTGGCGCCGATCAAGGTCTCTGTCAAGCTCACGCTCCTCGGGGATCCGATCTGATCCTCCCCAGCGAGTTTTTGGGAGTCCGACCCCAGATCCTCTGGGGGACCCCGGTTCCTCGGGGCTACTCTTGAGGCTGATTTCTCAATGCCTCGGGATCCGAATGGGAAACAGAGGACTAGGCCTCTCCGGAGACTTCCTGGCACAGGGATGTTCCCTTCGAGCCCTCTCCCCTGGAGCCTCAGCACCACTCCCTGCCCGAGGACGTAGCCTTTCATGACTTCGTCCACAACATAGTCTGGGCTCTTTTGGTCCAGACAGATTTGGAGGAAGATCCGTGCACCGAGGAACTCGAGATCGTGCAACATGGGTCTCCTCCCAAGGAGACTCTCATGGTGTCAGTTCCACCCATCCTCGAGAGACTACTCTTCAGGATGTGGGAGACCTTAGCCTTGGTGCCGGTGGTTAGTTTGTCTCTAGTTGCAAAATCACTCCACATATATCATACCCCTTGATCCAAAATGTACAAAAATACAGCACTACCTCACACTCAAAAATTGAGGAATGGTCTCAGACTTTCCAGCACTCTTGTTCATATACTTCTCCCTTAAACCAGGACTATCAGTGCTTGTTTGCATCAATGACCAATCCTTTTATTTAAAATGCAAAATTCTAATTCTATGTAGTGCCATGTTATGAAATACTTGTATAAAGCTTATCAACTTTCCTTTAAGATGCAAAATATGATATGATCTTCCCCTTATATTTTTACCTAGAGAGGTAGTGCTGTATTTTTGTACATTTTGGATCAAGGGGCATGATTATATGTGGAGTGATTTTGCAACTAGAGACAGTACACTACACTCTGAAAAATAGCCCTTTTTTGATCACGTTTGGTGGTCAGTTTGTGCCTGGATGTTATCTACCGCATCTGGAAGGGCCCCGGGTTCCATAAACAGCAACTCCATGGTGGTGCAGTCCTCCATGCAAAAACTGAAGAGCCAAAAAAACTACTCTTCGGTCCCCCCCCCTTCCCCAGCAGGGAGGCGCAGGCCCTTGACGCCCTGGGCCGCAAGTGTTATCAGGGCACTATGCTCGGGTGCCGTATTTAGGCATACAAACTGTACATGGGAATGTACCTAAAAGGTCTGATCCAGGAGCTCTTGGGGTTCTCGGCGGGCGTCGCTGGGGAGCCCCTGCAGAGGTTCCAGTCCCTGGAGGCAAGCATCCGGGACCCGTTCCAAATTCCTCTCTAAGGCTGCCTATGACGGGTTTGAGTCTGCAACCAGGGTGGCAGCCACCAGCATTGGTGCCTGGTGCTAGGCATGGTTGCAAACCTTGGACTTTGAGCAGTGGGTGCAAGAAAAGCTGCTGTATTGTCTCCTGCAATGATGAGAACCTGTTCGGGAAGCCGATGTCCAACAAGGCGGCTGAAATTGAGGCTGAGGCTGTCCAGGAAGACCTCAACCCTCCCCAAGAAAAAATCCTCGGAGGAAAAAGCCCTTTTTCCTGAGGGGAAAAAGGGCTGTCACCAGGCTGGGCCACACCAGCCTTACTCAGGGCAGCTGCACCAGGTCTCACAGCCTAAAAGCCTCAGACACCAGCCCCCACCCAACCGGAGGGAAGCTTTTCTGCCTGATTAGGGCCTCCCTTCCCCTCCCCCAGGAGTTCTGCCTCAGCCCACAGGGGGTCGGCTGGTCTCCTTTACCCACAACTGGTCCAGCATCACCATGGACAAGTGGGTCCTTCAGGTGATGAGGGAGGGTTACCACCTCCATCTACAGCAGAACCCTCCAGACTTCTTCCCAGGAGAACCATCACGATCTCTGCTCCACCAGACCTTGCTCATTGCAGAACTCGCAGGCTTACTCAGGGCAGTGGAGCCTGTACCCCAACACCTCTGGGAAAGGGGTTCTACTCAAAGTAGGTATTCCTGGTCCCAAAACGAAAAGGGGCCTCCGGCCTATCCTGGACCTGCGTAACTTGAACAAATTTCTGGTGCGGGAGAAGTTTGAGATTCTCTCCTTTGGGGACACTGCTGCCCTACCTCCGCCAGGGAGACTGACTCTGCTCCTTCGACCTCAAGGACGCGTACACTCACATCACATACTGCCATTCAGCCTTGCCTCCTCGCCAAGGGTCTTCACAAAGTGCCTGGCAGTCGTGTCCGCCCATGTGCGCCTCCAGGGGTCCCACATCTTCCCCTACCTGGATGACTACCTCATCAGAGGCAGCATGGCTCTCGAGGCCAGCCAAGCCATAAAGCTTACAATTCACACCCTGCAGAAGTTGGGCTTAGTCATCAATACTCCAAGTCCAGTCTCTCCCCATTTCAAGACCTGGAGTTTATGGGAGCCCAGCTTGGACACTCTGCACGTCAAGGCCTTCCTTCCGATAGAGAGAACCCATCACCTGATGCAGTTAGCGGAGAAGGTTCAAAGCTGCAGGTCAGTGCCAACCCTCTTGCTCCTCTGCTTGTTGGGCCACATGGCCTCAATGGTTCATGTCATGCCCTGGGCTCGCCTGCACATGTGAGCAGCCCAGTGGTGCCTCAGATCCCAATGGACTCGGGCCACGGGCAAACTGAGAGATAGGATAAGGGTCACCCACCGACTGGTGGCCTCCCTCTACTGGTGGCAGTCCCGCCAACACCTCAGGGCGGGGATGTCTTTCCGACACCAGCATCACAAAAGATCTGACAACAGATGCCTTCCTGGCAGGCTGGGGTGCACATTGTGAGGGCAGCTGGTCTCCAGACGAGTCTGTTACAAATCAACCTCCTCGAGCTCAGAGCCATCTTCCTGGCCGTACAGGCCTTCCGCTTCCTCCTGAGCAACCTTTTGGTCCTCGTACAGATGGACAATCAGGTTGCCATGTTCTGTTTGAACAGGCAGGGGGGGGTACGGGTTCCTAATCCTTCTGCCAGGAGGCGGTAGCCCTCCACTCCTTTGCCGTGTGCAACAGCATGCTCCTCAAAGTGGTGTACATGTCAGGCTACAACAACCTCCTGGCAGACAGGCTCAGCAGGATCCTTTGCCCACACGAGTGGTGTCTGGATCCCAAGGTGGCACAGAGGCTTTTCCGCCTCTGGGACAGACCCTGGCTGGACCTGTTCACTTCCCCTGGACAATGCACAGCTGCCCAGATTCTGCTCACCTCAGACCCTGGCTGGGACTGTTTGCTTCCCCTGGACAATGCACTGCTGCCCAGATTCTGCTCACCTCAGCCACACCACAGCAGGGTGGCAGTGGATGCTTTCCTCGTCTCATGGTCGCGGGGCCTGCTTTATGCATTCCCACTGACCCCTCTAATAGCCAGGTGCCTTTTCAAGATCCAGAGCGACCATGATGCAGTAATCCTGGTTGCTCCCAGGTGGCCCAGACAGCCCTAGTTCCCCCTGCTACTCTCCCTGTCAGTGGTACCCCCAGTGGCACTGGGCAATCAGCCGGATCTTCTTTCGCAGGAAGGGGACTCCCTTCTCCACCTCAATCTGGTATCCCTGACGTTAACTGCATGGATGCTGAAAGGGTAGCACTGGCCCCCTTCAGTCTCACAGACAAAATGCAGGAGATCCTCCTGGAAGCCCTCCACCAGGAGGGCATATGCCTTCAGATGGAGGAGATTCTTTCTGTGGTGTGCAGAACGGAATTAGAATCCCTTCTCCTGCCATCTGCAGCTCATCCTGCAGTACCTGCTGCATCTCTCCCGCTCAGGGTTGAAATCTAATTCGGTCAGGGTACATTTCAATGCCATAGCAGCTAACCATCACCCTGTTGATGGGAGGCCCCTCTCCAGCCAGCTTCTGGTCTCCTGGTTCCTCGGAGGCCTTCTGCTATCGAAGCCCCTCTCCGCCCACCTTCATCACAGTGGGATCTCAATGTGGTGCTCTCACAGCTCACTAGACCACCATTTGAGCCCTTAGCGACTTGCCACATGACGTATCTCTCCTGGAAGGTAGCCTTGACATCCGTCCGGAGAGTGAGCGAGCTGCAGGCCCTGGTGTCCTCCCCACGTTCTTCCCACGACCTCATGCCAGTAAGGCAGAGTCGGTTCTGCATACGCTGGATTGTAAGAGGGCCCTGTCCTATCTACAAAGGGCCCAGGTCCACTGCAGAGCTCCTCAACTTTGTCTCTTATGACCCTAGCAGGTTGGGGCTACCTGTGACCAAGCAAACCCTGTCCACTTGGGTGGCGGACTGTATTGCCCTCTCTTATGAGCAAGCTGGCCTCTCCCTAGAGCACCAGATCACTGCTCATCATGTGAGAGCTATGGCCATGTCGGTAGCCAAGCTATACTCGGTGCCGGTGACAAATTTGTAAAGCGGCCACATGGTCTTCAGTGCATATGTTCACAGCCCACTACTGCATCGAGAGTGAGTCCCGCAGGGACAGTGCCTTTGGCCGGCCAGACAGTAATCCAAAATATTCTTTGTGTAGAGGCAACTTCTGCCCTCCAACCCTTCTCTATTCAGGCTACCGGAGCAGTGGTGCTGCTGGACGCTGCGGTCTGCAGAGCCTCTTGGTAGGGATTCACTCTCTGCAATTCATGGCCTTCTTATTGGTAGCCATTGGTGCTATCGTGGTTTCGATCCCCGGCAGCTTGGAGCTAGGGAGTCCCATATGTGAGGACTGACTTCTGCTTGTTCCTGGAGAAAGTGTAGTTACTCACCTGTAACAGGTGTTCTCCAGGGACAGCAGGAATCGGTCTTCACATCCCCTCCCTCCTACCCTGGGAGTTGCCTCCTTTACCTCCTTTACCATTTCACCATTGGGCTAAGCTATGTCATCTAACTGGAAGGGAACCACGCATGCGTGGAAGCATTCCCAAAGGCTTTCTTTGAAAGCCTGGGAAATGCTTCGTGTGGGCTCCGTCAATGTCACCCATATGTGAGGACTGATTCCTGCTGTCCTAACACCCATTACAGGTGAGTAACTACACTTTATCTGTGGAAATCTGAGGCTGGGATGCCAGAGGGTAGGCGGGTGTGTGTGTATCAGCAGTGTATACTGGGGTGGGGGGGGATAGGCTGTGTTGGGGATGGGTGTGTCTGTGTGCATGTGACAGGGGCCTCCATGCTTGTTCATCAGGGGGGAATATTTGTGTGTATGTTTGTTATGGGGGCTCTTATGTTTGTCTGCATGTTAGAGGGTTCTGCATGTATGTGTTGGATGGCCCTGAAAGTATGCAGCTGTGACATGTATGTGTGTGTCTTCATTACAGTTAGGAAGTTACATTCAGGTACTGTATGTATTTCCCTGTCCCCAAAGACATGCAATGTTCACAATCTAAGATTGTACCTGAGCAATGAAGGGTTAAGTGGCTTGCCCAAGGCCACAAGGAGTGCCAGTGGGACTGAAACCCCAGTACCCTCCAGCCTGAGGCTGCTGTCCTCCAGTAAGATTTGAACCCAGGTCCCTCTGGACCGAGGTCACTGCCTCATCTACTAGGCCACTTCTCCCTTCTGGAATCCATGTGTCATGCTGCCTTTTATTTCTTAGTCCCTTTTCTTTGAAACACTTAACCAAATTATCTCCGCCTTGAATCCACCTTTAAGAAATTAAAAGGGCCCTTAAAACCTATACTTTGAGGAGGTTTTCCCAGAATTTTGGGAACAGGGGTAGCACCATTTACCTGATCCTTATAGCTGCTAGTCTGGTTTAATTTGTCTCCTCTTGCCTGTCCTATCAATATTAAGTTCCTTTCTGCTCTTACTGTTATTGGAATTTTAAATTGTAAACGGCTTTGCTGCTAGCCACGCAAAAGGCGGTATATCAAGATTTTCCCTGTCTTCCTGCACCCACTCCCTGTTTTTCCCACTGTCTTGCACTATTCTTTCCCTTTCACCCACCCATGCAATTTGCTGCCTCTCGTTCCTCTGCAGCACATCCTTGCACATACTTTCTCCTCCCTTCCACAGCCTTTCGCGCCCTCTTCCCTTCTTGTACTTGTCCTATCTTCTCCATTTCTTCTCTAAACCTGCCCTTTCCATTTTGCTCCATCCTTCTTTTCTCCTCCTTATCACTGCCTCTTCCCTTATGCTTCTCCTTCTCCTCCACCCCTTCCTGTACAGTGCTGCAGTTCTGCTTGCCAGCAGGACCTGGAGGTTCACACTGGTTCTTTAACCCTGCTGCTTCTCTCTTCTTGCCAGCGGGGCTCGGGGACTCCCAGACATTGTGCCCCTGCCCTGCCGTGTGGAGTAAAGTAATTCATATGTTTGCGCATGCACATACCAACAGATGAAGAAACAGAGACAAATGGCTCCTACCCATTAAACACTATTGTTTAAGCAAAATGTGCTTCCTATCGTCCAGTCCAGAAGCATGGGCTGTGTTCACATACGAGCAGATGGAGACACACTGAGCTGAAAACCCAGCCCTATAAGAAGCCTGTGTAAACTATCCCCAGCCAGTATTTCATTCTCCAGCAGATGGTGGTGTGACAAAGAAATGAGACTGTCCCATAAATGTTCTATTACAAAATCTATTGAGAAATTACGCATTGTCCCCTTCAAAGTAATCCCCCCCCAGAGTTAATGCACATCTCCAGGAACAAGCAGGAATGTAGTCTTCACATATGGGTATCATCGGTACTGACGGAGCCTGCGTGGGAACGCTCCCCAGCGTCCAATAGGAAAGCTTTTGGGAGCTTCCCACAGCACCTGCAAGCTGCCTTCCTGCCCTTCCCAACTGTCCCTCTCCAGTTCTTTGTTTTCCGCGGAGCCGACAGGTTGCACATCCTGTCACCGCAGAAAATGTCCCTTTTTATTCTTCTTTTTTGTGGACGCGTCTGCCTTCCCTCGACACTATACCGGTACCGCCGGTGGTTCTTTTCTTTTTTCTAAAAAAAACAAAAACCTTTATTTCTGGAGTCTTTCTCCAGTAATTCTCTTCTTGGGTGCCACGCGCCATTTTGGGCACTAGGCCCAATTTTTTCCTCAAAATGGAAAAACCCGCTTCGGGTTTTAAAAAGTGTTCTAAGTGTGGCAGTACCATCTCCATCACCGACACCCATGAGTTGTGCCTCAAATGTTTAGGTCCTGACCACTCTATTTCAGAGTGTGTTGCCTGTGGGATAATGTTGAAAAGGGGCCGGTAAAACTGAGCTGCTAAACTTAGCAACCTTTTTCCCTCCGATGCAGCCTCCGTGGCATCGACATCTTCCAGGGCTTCATCTTCTTCCCATGGATCTCAGGTAACTAAACATAAATCTAGCCGGTCCTCAAAGGGTAGATCTCCTTCTAAACATCGAGATGCCTCTGGCGTTGCCCTTGAGGGACTTTCACCGGCAAAATTGCCCCGGCAGGGCTCCAGGATGTTCTCGAGGCTTCAACCTCGGCAGAACTACTGGTGCCATGCTCTGGGGTTCTGGCCGCTTCATCCGGCACCGATACACAAGCATCGGCAGTGTCGATAGACCAGAGATTCTTGGCTATTGAATGCAGTCTGGCGGCTCTTCTCACGGCCTCGATGCCCCTGAAACCGCTTCAGACAATTCAACCGGTACCGGCACCGACCGCATCAACATCGGCAGTATTCTACCGGGACCGAGTCATGCTTCTCTATCCGGCATCGACAAGTCGGTACCGGACCACTCCAATGCCAACTTTGATCGGTACTGGTACCGTGCCTTGCATGATCACCCGGATCGGAGATACTTCAAATCCTCGGATGAGTCTGAAGACTCTGAAAGTGCTGCCGATACCAGAGTACTTCTTCCTGAGGATTCCTCTTCTCAGCGTAGGATGTCTCTACCAAAGGATATGTCCTTTCAGGATTTTATACGAGATGTGGCCCGAGGTCTTTCCATCACAGTGGCTCCTGAAAAAGAGCCTAGGGCAAAGGAATTAGAAATGCTACAATACCCTAAAGCTCCCAAGGAGGCAGCTACCTTACCTATTCATGAGATCTTGCATGATCTTATGTTAAGGATGTGGGAAACACCTCTGACCACATCTCCTCGTTCTCGAAGACTCAACACCATATATCGAATTCCTCCTTGTCCTGGGTTTCAGAAGACTCAATTACCACACCATTCCATGGTGGTGGAATCAGTCATGAGACGGATAAAGAGTGCAAAAAGACATGCATCTAATCCTCCAGGACGTGAGTGTAGGACTCTTGACGCCTTTGGACGTCGATCCTTCCAGGCTTCCATGCTTTCTGCTAGGATCAGTTCCTATATCTTGTATATGGGAATGTTCCTTAAGGAGGTCACAGGAGACTTAGAGCTTATGAGCCCTCTCCTTCCTGATGATAAAAGGCAAGATTATCTTGCTCTTGTTAAACATGCTCAGGATGTTTCCAAGTTTGTGAATCGTACAGCCTTTGACTGCTGTGAATGCATAAGCAGAACCTCTGCTATTGCCATAGGTGCACGTAGAATTGCCTGGCTCCAGGCATCTGACTTGGAAATCTGGGTACAGGACATACTGGGGAATATACCTTGCACAGGAGAGAATCTCTTTGGCAAGAATTGGCAGGAAAAAGCTAATGAGATAGATGTTGACAATATCACTTTGGATAGATTGTCTGTCTAAATCTACAGCTGATCCTGCGAGGAAAAGATCCTCTAAGAAACCATTCTTCAGCAAGAAGAAAAAGTTTTATCCCTCCTATACCCAGCAGGGACATCATTTAGGTCAGTCTGTCCAAAAGGGACAGCAGCAACAACCTAGGCAACAAAGGAAACCAAAAGCAGCTAAACCTCAACCGCCTCAGCAGACTCAGCCTCCACAGGGGCTTTGACTCCTGTCTAGAGAATTTTGCCTTCCTGGCCCTGAACGGCCCAGAACCCTCCACCATCCCAGGAAGGTTATGTCATTTTGCCCCCAGATGGGGTCAGATAACAGCAGAAAATTGGACTCTTGTCTATTGTAAGAGAGGGGTACAAGCTTCATTTCCTCAGCATGCCCCTCCTACAATAGTAAGACGATTCAATTCTCAGACCTCTCTCAACGACCGGTTAGGTCAAGAAGTAACTATGCTCCTTGCTCAAGGGGCAATAGAAGAGGTACCCATTCCCCAACGGGGTACAGGGTTTTACTCCCCCTGTTTCCTTATTCCAAAGAAAACAGGAGGACACAGATCCATTCTAGACCTCAGAGAATTGAACAAATTCCTGTTCAGAGAGAAGTTCAAAATGATTTCTCTAGGAACTCTGCTGCCATACCTTCAGAGTCAGGATTGGCTTTGTTCTCTAGATCTCAAGGATGCGTACACTCATGTTCTCATCCATCCAACTCGCCGAAAGTTCCTTTGATTCCTGTTTCAAGGGAAGCACTACCAATACAGGGTTCTTCCTTTTGGCCTGGCCTCTGCACCAAGGGTGTTCACAAAATGCATGGCTGTGGTAGCAGCATTTCTCCGCACCCTGGGAATATTCGTCTTCCCTTACTTAGACGACTGGCTCATTCAAGCTCCTTCAGGGCCAGAAGCCAGTTTTGCTCTATCTCGCACAATGCGCATCCTTCAGTATTTGGGACTTGTCATAAACTTCCCAAAATCCAACCTTGCTCCCACTCAATCCCTAGAGTTTTTATAGGAGCTCTTCTGGATACCAGACAGACAAGGGGCTACCTTCCACAGCCCCGCTGCCTTCGCATTGTGCAGTTAGCTTCCCAAGCAGTGTTAAAACCTCACCTCACTGCTCGGGAAATGTTACAGTTGCTAGACCACATGGCATCCACTGTGCATGTGGTTCCTTATGCTCGCCTCCATATGCGGGCAGCCCAGTGGACCTTATCCACTCAGTGGACTCAGGCGTCAGGTTGCCTGTCCGACAAAATAGCAAACTCAGATCGCCTTATTTTGTCCCTTCAATGGTGGGAGTCACCCAAAAACCTTTTGGTGGGGCCTCCTTTTCGGCAGCCCCTGCCCCAAGCCACTCTAGCAACAGTTGCTTCACAGGTGGGTTGGGGAGCCCACCTGCAAGGCCTCTCTACCCAGGGTACCTGGACTCCACAGGAGGCCTATCTCCATATCAATCTCCTGGAGCTCAGAGCAATCTTCCTTGCTCTTCGAGTATTTCACACCCTGCTCATCTACAAGACAGTCCTAGTTCAAACGGACAATCAAGTAGCTATGTTCTATGTGAATAAGAAGGGCGGAACAGGCTCTCTGTCGCTCTGCAACGAAGCTTTGCGACTATGAGCCCTTGCCAGAGAGCATCAGATTCATCTCCTTGCGGTTTATCTTCCAGGCATTCAAAACTCTTGGGCAGACAGACGCAGTTGAGTTCTGCTTCCACACAAATGTCCTCTCCATGCAGACCAGGTGGCCAAAATGTTTCAAATTTGGGGAACCCCGGACATAGACCTCTTTGCAAGTCCGCTGAATGCCAAACTTCCCCGGTTCTGTTCCAGAATTCCGGCTCGAGGTTGTCAGGCCAGGGATGCTTTCCTCCTCCATTGGGGTCAGGACTGCCTGTATGCCTTTCCACCCATTCCCCTAATTCCCAAAACCCTGTTCAAGCTTCAGAGAGACAGAGGTCATATGATCCAAATGTGGTACCCTCTGCTCCTACATCTCTCTCAAGCTCCGCCTCTGGAGTTAGGATCTGCTCCAGATCCCCTTTCTCAAGAGGACGGGATGCTGTGGCATCCCAATCCCCAGTGTCTGCATCTCAGGGCCTGGTTGCTGAAAGCCTAGAACTTCGCTGTCTTAATCTTTCCCAGCAGGTAAAGGATATCCTTCATGCTTCCAGGAAACCTTCCACAAGACGCTCTTATGCATTTAAGTGGAAAAGGTTTACCATATGGTGCTCGCAGAAGGGTTTTAACCCTCTTGCGATACCTCTGGAATCATTACTGGAGTACCTCCTTCATTTATCAAATGCAGGGCTTAAGACTATTTCAGTGAGAGTCCACTTGAGTGCTATTGCAGCTTCTTTCAAGCCTCTCAGTGGACATCCTATTTCCTCTCATCCTCTCATAGCGAGATTTATGAGAGGCCTTCTTTTAACAAAGCCTCCCATAAAGCCACCACCGGTGGCATGGGACTTGAATCTGGTACTTGGGCAGCTCATGAAACCGCCCTTTGAACTATTAGCCACTACCTCTTTGAAAAAATTCCTTTCCTGGAAAGTTATCTTTCTCATTGCAATCACATCAGCATGTCGCATCAGTGAATTGCAAGCCTTGGTGGCTGATCCTCCTTATACAAGGTTCCATCTTGATAAGGTAGTCCTTAGGACTCATCCACACTTTGTCAAAGGTGGTTTCACCCTTTCATTTGAACTAAGCGTTTTACCTTCCTGTATTCTTTCCAAGGCCTCACGCCTCAAATGCAGGAAGGAACCTTCATACATTGGACTGTAAAAGAGCTTTGGCCTTTTACTTGCAAAGGACAAAGCAACATAGAAAATCCTCTCAACTCTTTGTTGCTTTTGATCCTAGTCATTTGGGATTTCCATTCTCCAAAAGGACACTGTCCAACTGGATTGCACAGTGTATATCTTTTGCCTATGAGAGTAAGAACCTTTCTCTTGAAGGCCATGTCAGAGCTCACAATGTGAGAGCCATGGCAGCCTCAATGGCTCATCTTCACTCTGTGTCTATCGAGGACATCTGTCGAGCAGCTACTTGGGCTTCGGTTCATACCTTCACAGCCCATTACTGCTTAGACAAGGACTCCTGCTGGGATGCCTTGTTTGGTCAGGCTGTTCAACACCTGTTCCAGACTTAATCAACTCCTACCCACTGTCCCTGGTAGGATGCCAGAGATCCATGGGGGGAAGTGGAGCTCTTTCACAAGGGCACACAACTTTCTGGGGCCATCTCCCTGGCATCTGCAGCTAGGGAGTCCCCATATGTGAAGACTACATTCCTGCTTGTTCCTGGAGATAGCATAGTTACTCACCTATAACAGGTGATCTCCAGGAACAGCAGGAATTTAGTCTTCACAACCCGCCCACCTCTCCTAGGAGGTGTATCTCTCTATCTCTCTCTTTCTGTCTTTCCCTCTCTCTTTTGTCTCAGCTATAAACTCAACTGGAGAGGGACAGTTGGGAAAGGCGGGAAGGCAGCATGCAGGCGCTGTGGGATGCTCCCAAAAGCTTTCCTATTGGACGCTGCGGAGCGTTCCCGCGCAGACTCCGTCGGTACCGACAATACCCATTTGTGAAGACTAAATTCCTGCTGTTCCTGGCGATCACCTTTTACAGGAGAGTAACTATGCTTTCTGCATTCGCTTCTGCCACGTATGGAAGCACTCGGTAAAGTCCTCCTCCTTGAGGTCCCTCAGCTCCCTCCTCACAGTGGCCTTGATCTCTTCTACAAAGGTGAAATGAGTTCCTTTGAGCACAGTCCTCAGCCTGGGGAAGAGCCAGAAGTCGCACGGTGTGAGATTTGGGGAATAAGGAGGGTGGTTGAGAGCTGTGATCTGTTTGGCCAAGAACTGCCTTACACTGAGCGCAGTGTGTGCGGGTGCATTGTAGTGGTGGAGCAGCCACGACTTGTCTCTTCACAGAGCCCGCTTGCTGCTCCGAACCCAGTCATGGAGGCGATTGAGGACCTTCTGGAAGATGTGCTGGTTGACTGTCTGACCCTCAGGCACAAACTCATGATGGACCACTCCCTTCCGGTTAAAGAATTCAATCAGCATGACCTTGATCCTTGATTTTGACATGCGTGCCTTCTTGGGTCTGGGTGACAGTCAAGTCGTCCACTGCAGGTTCTGTCTCTTGCTTTCAGGGTCATACTGTAAGACCCAAGTGTAGTTTCCTGAGATGACTCTGCCAACGAACTCTAGATCTTCTCCGATCTTCTCTAGCAAGTCTCAATTGACCAGGTGCTCCTTCTGGTTATCCGATAAAAGCTCGGGCACCATCTTTGTGCACACCTGCATCCTCAGCTCCTGCACCAAGATGGTCCGCACTGACTCCTTGTTCAGGCTGAGCCTCTCAGCTATCATCCGCACCGTCAATCTGCGATCACTCCACACCAGCTGGTTCACTCTGTCAATGTTCTCAGCAGTCTTTGTCGTGGAAGGCCGTCCTGACGGGGTCTTCCTCCACCTCCTCGCAGCCAGTCTTGAAGCGTTTGTGCCACTCGATGACTTGCGGCCTTAACATTGCATCTTTTCCATAAGCCTTTTGGAGAAGTTGGAGACACACAGTTGGGCCCTTCTCCAACTTAACAAGAAATTTCAAGTTGATTCTTTGCTTCATATTTCTGCCACCTCCAGTTGCGTGACAAAGCGATGGAGCAATGTGCTACAAAAAAAACCTGAAAAAGAAAAACAGAGTGAGAGAGATGAAAAATATTATAGCAGAATAGTGGTGAGATGTGTTGCACAACACAGTGACATAAGCGGTTAGCCAATTGGCATTGAGTCATGGGCGTGGCTGCCACAGTCTCATTTCTTTTTGTCACACCTTGTAGCCTTTGCAGACTGGTACTGGAATTCTGGTGGCATTGAGCAGCAGTGACTTGGTTTAGCAGGCATGAGGGTATAGAACCTCGTTGGCCAGTTCCCTCCCTGCCTTTTCCCTTAGCTGCACCTGGTAGCTCCCTTTTACCTCCTCTCCATCTTTTGAGGAGGGAGCCAGAGGTTGAGCCTTTTTTTTCCCGAGCCTTGTTTGGCTCTGTTAAAGTTAAAAAAACAAACAAAAAAAAACCAAACAATCAAAAGGAAGTGCAGGAGTTCTGGAGTCTGTTTTTCAGGGGAGAAGCAACAGTACAGTGGGACTCCCGGTGCAGCTGCCTAGGAAACGGGTTTGGCACCAGGGGGTTGCATGCTGATGGGCAGTGTGTGCCATGAGGGCTGTGGCTGAGGAACACATGGTCGAGCCGGAGGTATGCGTCCTGCGCCAGCCATTGGGATTCAACTTTCTGAAGCTGTGCTGTGCTGTGCCGTGGCTGTGTGAGGGAGAGCGCCGCTGCTTTATATCTCTTACTGAGCAGCATGGCAGCAGAGGGGCCATTCAGGGGAGTTCCTGGGGACTGCGATTATGCTTCTGAGACTACCAGAGGCCTGCTTTTTATGACAGGAACTGTTACCTTCTCCAGGACCAAGCAGGAAGTCAGTCCTCACATATGGGTGACGTCGGCGCCGACGGAGCCCTCGCGGAGCAATTTTCCCCAGCTTTCACAGAAAGCCTTTGGGAATTGCAGCGCGCATGCGTGGTCGCCTTCCCGCCCAAGGGTGCCATCTTAGCCAGTCTTCTTTTTTCCGCGGAGCCCTACAGACGTACCCGTCTTGTCCCCGCTAAAAAAGTTGATTTTCGTGAGTTTTCTCGTTTTTTCAATTCGGTTCGACGCCGGTCGTTTTCCTGCCCGGACTCGCGACGCCGTTGCGAGTCCTTCTCTTATTTTTCGGTTTTTCTGATTTTTGGTCAGTTTCGTTTTCGGTTTTTTCGCTGGCAGCCCGGTCCTTTGACCTTGCAGGGGCCCTTTTTCCCCCGATGGCTGCCAGTGGTTTCAAGCGGTGTGGTCAGTGTGACAGAAATATGTCACTCACTGACATACACGATAATTGCCTCCGCTGCCTGGGCCCGGATCATGAAGAAATGATCTGTGGAGCCTGTGGCAAAATGTCCTCCAAAGCGTTGAGGAGTCGGCGGCATCAGCGGGATAGAATCTTCGCTGACCCCAGCCATACCCGGACCTCGTCGGAGGCCTCGGCGTCCAGAGGCTCCAGCTCTGACCATCGCCGAAGCTCCTCCGACAGGGGTTCTCCCTCCGGAGACCATCGACGGAAGACAAAACCCACGAGGGCGTCGTCGGTGGACGCTCCTGGCCCCGCGAGGGCCAGGTCGCATAGCCCCGACAGCCGTCCCGGGTCATTGGAGAAGGAGCACCTCCCGAAGCGACCTCGCCTGGAGTCGGAGTTGCCTGCTCGGGTAAGTCCTGTGGTCCTTCTGGACTCGCCTCCGAGAGGTCCGACGTCGGGGCCCGAGTCGGGGGCTGCTGGGTCACCTGAGGTCGGACTCAGGTTGACGTCCTTGGAGAGCAGACTATCTGCCTTCATGGACCAGCAGCGGGCACTGATCGCTAGCCTCGCTGGCGCCGCTGCCCCGACCGCCGGGACGTCGACGTCTAAGTCGACCCCGGAGACCGAGCCGATCCTCGAGTCCATGCGAACTCGAGTCGATCCTTGGTTGAGGTCACCCTCGGCCTCCCGTTCGGGACCGAGGTCGTCGCCGCCGACTCCCTTGGCGTCGGGGCGGCCGACGCCTCTGCCTCCCCGAGCCGACCCCACTGATTCCTCCTCGGAGTCGGTCTGGGAGTCTGAAGAGGAAGAGTCACCTGATTCCTTTCGGACTCGGTGTGTCCCCTCGGACTCACCTGAGTCCGAACCTCGGAAACAGTCCCCTCCGGAGGATGCCCGGTTCTCGGACTTCGTCAGGGATATGGCCAAGGCTTTGGCCTTCCCTGCGGATCCCGAGGAGGATCCTCGAGCCGAAGAGCTCGACGCCCTCCAGTACGACTCTCCCGCCGCCAGCCAGCACTTTACTGTACCGGTGCCTCCCATGCTGGAACGACTACTCTTCCGCATGTGGGAGAGTCCGGCCTCGTCGCCGGTTTTGAGCAAGCGGGTCGATTCCATCTATCGAGTCCGCAAGAGTCCTGGCTTCCAAAAAGCACAGCTGCCACACCATTCCATGGTAGTGGAATCGGCCATGCATAGGCTTAAGAGCCAGAAAATGCACTCCTCGGTGCCTCCTGGCAGGGAGGCCCGTAACCTGGATGGCCTTGGTAAGAAGTGTTTCCAGGGCTCTATGCTGGCTTGTCGTGTCCAGACCTACCAGCTATACATGGGCATGTATCTCCGAGACCTGGCTAAAGAGCTAGCCGGATTCTCCGCTGGACTATCCGAGGAACCTTTGCGGAGGTTCCTAGCCTTAACAACTGGTATACGGGAATGCTCCAAATTCATGTCCCGAGCAGCCTATGATGGCTTTGAAGCATCGGCTCGTGTGGCCGCAGCTGGCATCGGTGCCCGCCGACAGGCTTGGCTTCAGTCGTCTGACCTTGAACCTTGGGTGCAGGACAAGTTGGTCGATGTCCCCTGCAGAGGTGAGAACCTCTTTGGCAAGCCCATGGCTGAAAAGGCTGCACAAATCGAGACGGAGACTCTCACCAGGACCAGGCTTTCTAGGAAGACCTCCGCCCCTTCCCAGAAAAAGAAGGGCTCGGGAAAGAAGTCCTTTTACCCGAGAAAGGCGGCTGCCTATAAACACTACCCCCAATATCAGGCCCCTCCAGCTCCCCAACGGGGTAACGGGTCCCGTAGGCAGCAAGCCCCCAAGCCTGCACCACCAGCCCCTGCTCAGCAGGGTGGGGGTTTTTGACTTCCTCAGCATAGCCTCTCCCCCTCAGCTGGTTCCTCCCAGCACCGGAGGCCGGCTGGTTCACTTCGCCCACAGGTGGTCCAACATCACTTCAGATGCCTGGGTGCTTCAAGTCGTGCGAGAAGGATATCTTCTCCACTTCCATCAGGTCCCTCCCTCTTATTTTCCGGGAGAACCTCCTCGACTCCCTCTGCACAGGGACTTACTCCTTCAGGAGTTAGCAAGTCTTCTTCAGGACCAGGCTGTGGAACCGGTGCCCCACCACCTGAGAGGTCAAGGCTTTTATTCCAGGTATTTCCTAATACCGAAAAGGACAGGAGGCCTCAGACCCATCCTGGACTTGCGCAACCTCAACAAGTTCCTTGTGCGGGAAAAGTTCAAGATGCTTACCCTTGGAATCCTTCTGCCCTACCTCCAGCAGGGAGATTGGCTATGCTCCTTGGATCTAAAGGATGCCTACACGCACATCCTCATCCACCCAAGCCACCGCCAGTACCTAAGGTTTGTGGTGGCAGGAAATCACTACCAATACAGAGTACTGCCCTTTGGCCTATCCTCCGCACCGCGAGTCTTCACAAAATGTCTCGCGGTGGTGGCGGCCTATCTCAGGCTTCATGGCCTCTATGGGGCTTGTTTACAAAGCCGCGGTAGTGGTTCGCGATCGCAGCCGCGGCCCCATTGAAATCAATGGGGCCGCGGCTCCGATTACGATCGCAAACCGCTACCGCGGCTTTGTAAACAAGCCCCTATGTCTTTCCGTACCTCGACGACTGGCTCATCAGAGCGTCGTCCTCTCCGGCAGTCGCCGATGCCACACACCGCACGGTGACTCTTCTGCAGTACTTGGGCTTTGTCATAAACTTCGCAAAGTCCACTTTGCTCCCCTCACAGGATCTCGAGTTCATCGGCGCAAGGCTGCACACTCCTCAGGCTCGAGCGTTCCTGCCTCTCGACAGGGCTCAACGGCTCATGGACCTAGCCGGCCGTTTTCGCAGCCAGTCCCTGGTCTCCGCCAGGCGCTTCCTGAGACTACTCGGCCATATGGCTTCCACCGTCCACGTGACCCCCAATGCTCGCCTGAACATGCAGCCGGCTCAATGGTGCCTTCGCCAGCAGTGGCAACAAGCCACCGGCGGACTAGCCGACTTAGTGCGCCTCTCCAGACCGCTGGCCTCTTCCCTACAGTGGTGGCTTCATCGGCCGAACCTGGTACTCGGAATGCCGTTTCAGTCGCCTCAGCCGGCTCAAGTGCTGACGACCGATGCTTCCCTCCTGGGTTGGGGAGCTCATTGCCAGGGGGCATGTACTCAAGGTCTCTGGACCGCGTGGGAGTCTGCGCAGCAGATCAACTTCCTGGAGCTCCGAGCTATTCGTCTGGCGCTCAAGGCTTTCTCCCACCTGACTTCTCACCAGTCCGTCCTTGTCCAGATGGACAATCAAGTTGCCATGTTCTACGTGAACAAGCAGGGGGGCACGGGCTCCTTCCTTCTCTGCCGAGAAGCTCAGAAGCTCTGCTCTTGGGCCGTCAGTCACGGCATTCTTCTCAAAGCAGTTTATCTCCCAGGCCAAGAAAATTGCCTGGCGGACAAACTCAGCAGGATACTCCAGCCGCACGAGTGGCGTCTGGATCCCTTGGTAGTTCAGAAGCTCTTTCTGAAGTGGGGCCTCCCCACGATCGATCTCTTTGCCAGTCCTCTCAACCGGCAACTTCCTCGCTTCTGCTCTCGTCAGCCACATCCCCTTCGGGTAGCGGCAGATGCTTTTCTGCTCTCATGGTCGGAAAGCCTTCTCTACGCTTTTCCTCCCATCCCGCTAGTCTCTCGAACTCTGTTCAAGGTTCTCCGGGACAAAGCGTCCATGATCCTGGTGGCTCCTCGCTGGCCCAGACAGCCGTGGTTCCCACTCCTGTTACAATTAGCGGCGGAGGATCCGTTCCCTCTGGGGTTTCAACCGGATCTCCTAACACAGGATCAGGGGTCTCTGCTACACCCCAACCTCAGATCTCTCAACCTAATGGCCTGGCGGCTGAAAGGGTAGTCCTTGCTCCCCTTCTCCTGCCGGCAGAGGTGGAAGAGGTCGTCCTAGCTTCTCGGCGACCTTCTACCCGCAAATGCTACGCCCTTAAATGGCGTCGCTTTTCCGTTTGGTGTGTACAGCAGTCTCAGGATCCCTTCTCCTGCTCGGTGTCGGTGATCTTGCAGTACCTGCTCTACCTCTCTAATCTGGGACTTAAGTCCAACTCCGTCAAAGTCCACCTCAGTGCTCTCTCAGCACACCATGTGCCGGTGGACGGCAGACCTCTTTCCAGCGACCCTCTCGTCGCACGGTTTCTCCGAGGTCTCCTTCTACTTAAACCACCTCTGCGCCCGCCAGCACCTGACTGGGATCTGAATGTGGTTTTACAGCGGATCACCTGTCCGCCTTTTGAACCGATGGCTACCTGTTCTCTGCGTTTTCTTTCGTGGAAAACCTTATTCCTGATAGCCCTCACTTCCGCTAGACGCGTAAGTGAATTGCAGGCCCTCGTGTCTGATCCTCCCTTCACTCGGTTCTACAAAAATAGGGTAGTCCTACGGACTCACCCAAAATTTCTTCCAAAAGTTGTCTCCCCTTTTCACATCAATCAGGAGGTGGTACTTCCAACCTTCTTTCCCAGGCCTCACTCCAGCCGAGCTGAACGAGTCCTGCATACCCTGGACTGTAGAAGGGCATTGAACTTCTACCTTGACCGTACGCGGGAGCACCGTAAAGCTGCTCAGCTTTTTGTGTCTTTTGACCCCAATAAATTGGGGCTCCCGGTCTCCAAGCGTACTCTGTCCATCTGGGTTGCTGACTGTATCGCTTGGGCTTATGGGGCAGCCGGACTCTCCTTAGAAAGTCGAGTCACGGCTCATTGTGTTCGGGCGAAGGCTACGTCAGTGGCTTACCTCCGCTCTGTTCCGCTGGCAGACATCTGCCGGGCCGCTACTTGGTCTTCGAGCCAGACTTTTGCGGTCCATTACTGTCTCGAGAGGGAGTCCCGCCGGGACAGTGCTTTCGGACAGGCAGTCCTCCGAAATCTCTTCGAGGTTTGAGCAACTCCTACCCTCCATCCCGGATGGGGGCTACCGGTGGGTAATAATTCAGCGAAGATTCCTTCCTTCTGTAATGCTGAGCTAGAGGGAGCTCATTTTTGTGCTTAGGGTCTCCGGTAGCCTTAAGCTTGGGAGTCCCATATGTGAGGACTGACTTCCTGCTTGGTCCTGGAGAAAGCGTAGTTACTCACCTGTAACAGGTGTTCTCCAGGAGCAGCAGGAATCAGTCCTCACAACCCTCCCTCCTCCCCGTGGAGTTGCAATCATCTGCTTAAGTTTTTTTGCAAATTTTTATGCTGTCTTTTAGCTATGTCATCAGACTGGCTAAGATGGCACCCTTGGGCGGGAAGGCGACCCGCGCATGCGCGCTGCAATTCCCAAAGGCTTTCTGTGAAAGCTGGGGAAAATTGCTCCGCGAGGGCTCCGTCGGCGCCGACGTCACCCATATATGAGGACTGATTCCTGCTGCTCCTGGAGAACACCTGTTACAGGTGAGTAACTATGCTATTTCTGCTGAAGCACTTGTTCCTCTGGGGGAGTGCTCAGAACCTCCTGGTGTTCCAACCTGTGCAGACCCTGTCAGTTGTGGAGTCAGATCTTGGGGGGGGGGGGGGATATGGGGGGGGATGGGATGGGGGGGATGGGGGATGGGATGGGGGATGGGATGGGGGGGGATGGGGATGGGATTGGGGATGGGATGGGGGGATGGGATGGGGGCTTCTCACTTTTCCCTGGAATTTGTGCTTCTGCTCTATCAGGATGTCTGTTTAAAGCAAGGCCAGAGTTGGGCACGCAACTTGGGAGACCTCTCTGGTGCCCAGGGGTAGAGCTGCCCCTGCAGTGGCTAAGCATTTTTGCAAGGAGTCACTGGTTGAGGAGGACCCCTGTGGGGTCGCTGGATTCTTTGGGGCCCCTAGAGGGTTCTTCTGACCTCTTGAAGGACTCCTCTCAGGAGAAATTGGAGGAGAGGAAGAATCCATGTGAGTGAGGATCCAACTCTTGTGTGAAGTTTTCACAGAGACAAGCTGTCTTCTTTCATTTCTGAAACGCTAGCAGCCTTACGGATAGCTGAGGAACCCTGGCTGGAACCCATGGTGATGGCAGGGGATCTGCTGCTTTTCTTTTTCATAGGGCAATATAGGAGCTGATTACGGTGGAGTGGAAGGCTCTGGATGCAGGGTTGCACATTGGCAGGGGCATGGTGAAGCTTTATCCCATCCCTTCAGAGGAGAAGGAGAAGTTGTCTGCCTTGGATAGACACCCTGGAATTGGTGGTAGTCACTAGGAAGGCAACCATACCTGTGGAAGGTGGAACCATCTTGAAGAAGCCACAGAATAGGTGGATAGAGGCTTTACTTAAGTGGTCCTTTGAGATTTACATTTTGGTGTTGCAGGCGTCTGTGTTCGGCCTTTTTGACTGATCTTTATGATTTACTCTGTGCATTTGCAAAGAATATGGCCACAGTTGTCGCTGCTCAACATTTTCTGTTGCTGCAGAACTGGTTCACTGATTTGGCCAAGACATAGCTTAGCAAGCTCCCCGTCATGGGACAGTTGCTGTTGGAGGATTTGGAGAAGCTGGTTAGGGACCTAGGGGACTGAAAGGTCCCTTAACCTCCAGAGTATAGGCCCAAAGGCTCCAGCAGGAGGGGAGCTTCCTTGCAGGGACGAGTTTCTCAGAAGTTTAGGCAAGCTAGATCTGGTAGCTTTCAGAAGTCCGTGTTTTTCTTCACAATATTCTGGCCTTCTTACAGGTGAGTCTGGAGAAGGGTTTGGCCTTGAGTTTCCTGTGGCTCTGGCCTGTTTCCATGGCCAGATTTAGGGCTATATCCTGATGCGTTTTATTAGAGGGGTTGAACACCTCAGGCCGTCTTGTCATTTGGTTGTTTCACCCTGGAACCTTACCATGGTATTATAGGTCTTGGCAAAACCCTCCTTTGACACCCTCTGGGGTATTTCCCTGAAGGATTTGATGCTGACGTTGGTTTTTGTGGTTATTTACTGAGTGTGCCAGATCTGAGTTGCAGGCTCTTTCTTATAGAGATCCCTATTTGATGATCTCCAAGGAGGAGGTGGTGATTCGTCCAGTACCTTTTATGCCTGAAGTAGTGTCTGTTTTCTACCTTAATCAGGTGGTTACATATTGGTTTTCTTGGAAGTGCAGGAGTCCTCCAAGTCTTGGATTCTGAATTTACTTGATGTGTGCAGATTTCTCAGTAGGTACTTGAAAGCTACTCAGGGGTTCAGGCAGTCTGATCGGCTCTTTGTTCTGTTTGGGAACCTACAAAAAGGCAAGGCAGCTTTTAAGGCTTCCATTTTTTTTACTGTATAAGGGAGGCCATTATGTCTGCTTAATTGGAGGAGAACCGTATTGTTCCTTTGGGTTTGTGAGCACATTCCACTAGGGCTCAGGCCGCCTCCTGGGCAGAGTTTGACCTTATGCCCCCTCAGGATATTTGTAAGGCAGCAACTCGGTCTTCCTTATCGTCACTCCAGTCCAGTCCCTTTACTTCAGGATTACGCAACCCTTCCAGCAGCTTGGAGGCTGAGCCCAACCTTTTTGGGATGGAGCGGTATATATACCACTGGTGCCACCCACCAACTCCAGTATACTCAGCCTCCAAGCAGCTGGAGGGTTCTGTAAGCCTAGGGCTTACTGGAGTCCTACCTTCTCTTAAATTTGGCTAATTTTTACAAATTTTAACTTTTATTTTAACTTATCTCTACTTTAAATCTTATTTATTTCATTAGGCAATCTTATTTATTTTCTCTACCGTTTTCTGTTTCCCCACAGGTTCCACACAGACAGGGGCAGGGTCTTCCTGTCCTGCACAAGGGTAAGGGACCTAAGGCTCCTAGTCACGCAGTTCATGACCAGGCAACTTCCTTCTGCGTGGCATTACCTGCAACTACTGGGAACCATGGCGGCAGCCATAGAGGTAGTTCCGTGGGCCAGGGCGCACATGCGTCCTTTACAGCGATCTCTGTTGCGTCGGTGGTCCCCACAACAGCACCCTTTGTTCCTTCAGCTACCCTGCGCCCCTCGAACCAAGCAGTCCCTCCACTGGTGGAGGTGCCCAAGGAACCTGAATCGCGGAATGCCCCTCGAGCCTCCACAATGGTTGCTCTTGACGACGGACGCCAGTCTAGCAGGCTGGGGAGCACATTGCGAGGACCAGTTTGTCCAGGGGCGTTGGACGGCGTTGGAATCTCAATGGCCTATCAACCGGCTGGAATTGAGGGCAGTCACTCTGGCACTCAAGGCCCTCGAGTCTTCAGTGCTAGGAAAGGCAATTCGGGTACTCTCCGACAATGTCACCGCGGTGGCCTACATCAATCATCAGGGCGGCACCAGCAGTCCAGCCTTGGAGAAAGAGGCGGACGCACTGTTCCAGTGGGCAGAACTTCGCTTGGAAGCACTCTCAGCACAGCACGTGGCCGGCACGGACAACATCACCGCCGATTACCTCAGCAGGTGCAAGATAGACCACGGGGAGTGGGAACTGCATCAGGAAATCTTCGACCAGATAGTAGCTCTTTGGGGTCCTCCAGTCATGGACCTCATGGCTCGGTTCTCATCCGCCAAAGCAAGCCGATTCTTCATCCGACGGAAAGAAAGGATGTCCGAAGGCCTAGACGCCCTGGCCCAGAAGTGGCCCTCGGAGGGTCTCCTTTATGTCTTTCCCCCTTGGGCACTGATAGGGAAAGTCATCCAGCGGATAGAAGCTCACCAGGGCCTAGTAATCCTCATTGCCCTGGACTGGGCCCGTCGCCCCTGGTATGCGGATCTGGTAAGGATGATCGCCGACCGTCCCTGGCGGCTTCCCAACAGGAGGGACCTTCTGAGGCAAGGCCCGGTCCAGATGCCACACGTGGATCGATTCTCGCTTACGGCTTGGCTATTGAAAGGGCACGGCTCTTGAAGCGCGGCTACTCGGCGGCAGTAATCACCACCCTGTTGAGCGCTAGGAAGCGCTCAACTTGCCTCTCTTATGTGAGAGTGTGGCGCATCTTCGAGGCATGGTGTGCGGAGCGCCGGAGGAAACCCCTGGCAACCTCGATCCCGGAGGTACTGGAATTTTTGCAAGCTGGATTCGACAAGGGCCTAGCGCATAGCTCCCTCCGAGTCCAACTGGCGGCCATCTCTTGCTATAGGGGTAAGGTCTGTGGGAAGCCTCTAGGAGCGCACGCGGACGTTTCCAGGTTCCTGAAAGCGGTCAGACGGCTCCGTCCGCAGAGGAGATCGGTCATCCCCCCTTGGGACCTCAACCTGGTACTAAACGCACTAGTCACGGAACCTTTCGAACCAAAGAAGAAGGCCTCCTTGAAGGATCTGACTCTGAAGACAGTCTTTCTGGTTGCCATTTGCTCGGCCAGGCGGGTCTCCGAATTACAAGCCCTGTCTTCTCGGCCGCCCTTTCTGTCCTTTCTCAAGGATAAGGTAGTCCTTAGGACGGTTCCTTCGTTCTTGCCTAAGGTCATCTCCCCCTTTCATGTCAACCAATCGATCACTCTCCCGTCTCTTCCGGCGGAAGAGCTAGGAGGGGGAGATAGTAGGCTCCTCCTACTCGACGTCCGCAGGACATTGAAGCGTTACCTCTCCCGCACAGCCCCCTTCCGGAAGTCCGAACGACTGTTCGTACAGTTTGGGGGTCCCCACAAAGGGGAAGCGGCGGCCAAAGCCTCAATCTCCAGATGGATCAGGGAGACGATTGCCTCCGCCTATATCCTCAAGGGGAAGCAAGTTCCAGGAGGGCTGCGCGCCCACTCAACTAGGGCACAGGCCACCTCTTGGGCAGAGTTCAGTTTAGTTCCTCCGCTGGACATCTGTAGGGCGGCGACCTGGTCCTCCCTGCACTCCTTTACCAAGCACTATAGACTGGACGTGCAGAGTGCTACGGACTCCAGGTTTGCGCATGCTGTTCTACGTTCCGGAATGGCGGATCCCACCCGGGCTAGTACTGCTCTGGTACTTCCCTGAAGTAAAGGGACTGGACTGGAGTGACGATAAGGAAGAAGTAATTAGATCTTACCTGCTAATTATTGTTCCTGAAGGAACGACAGTCCAGTCCCTGTTCCCTCCCGAGGTTGCCATTCTGGACATTTTTCTCAGGGTCGGGCTTCGGCCCGAGGACGGACGCAGGTCTGTCTGGAGGGTCACTGGGGTGAGAGGACCGTGCAGTAGCAGGTATTCTGCCTCCGCCCTTGACCCCTCCTCATTCTTTCTCATTTTCATTCTCATTTTCTCTACTCCCGTGGAAAAAAAAAAAAGGGGGTACATCTAATATGGTTGGATTGGGGTGTTTTTTGTTCCTTTATGCTATTTTGGAATGTTTGTTCAAGTCTGCTTTTGCAGTAGGTTACTGGAGTTGGTGGGTGGCACCAGTGGTATATATACCGCTCCATCCCAAAAAGGTTGGGCTCAGCCTCCAAGCTGCTGGAAGGGTTGCGTAACCCTGAAGTAAAGGGACTGGACTGTCGTTCCTTCAGGAACAATAATTAGCAGGTAAGATCTAATTACTTCTTCCCTTCATTCCTTTGCATGTCATTATAGGTTTGATGTTCAGACCTGGCAGGGCATAGCTTTTGGAGCACGGTTGTTGCAGACCATTATTTGGGGTCCCACCTGTTGTTAGTACTGCTTTGTTGTGTCTCAAATGTCTGGACTGGACTGGGAGGGATGATTAGTAAGGTGAAATTAGGCTTTGTTTGCTAATTTCCGTCCAGTCCAGGACTCACTTGAGATTTTGCAGTGCTTCTCTTTCTGTTCTCGCAAGTACTTGAAGAATGCTATTTTTATTGTAGCAAGGGGTCACAGGGTCCTGGCGCTTGCAGTTTGTTGCCGGGAGCCCCACTGTATTTCCTACTGGTTTTTCCATGTTAAGGTAGTAGTTTAGGAGCATTAGAGCTGCCATGATTTTGTATTAAAAAACAAACAAACAAAAAAGGAATTATCCAAAGAATTACACAGGTTCACTAAAAAATTTTTTTTTAAACTGCCTCTAATGTTTCGATTGATTTTTACGTTTTTTGGTGCGCTGAATCCAAATCTGGTAACCAATTTGCTCCATCACGTACAGATTTTTTTGCTACATTGGGTTAGCAGTTTGAGGTGAACGTTTCAGATTGAGTGCGATCGAGATAAAAGTTTCTTGGATGAATTCTTTATACTAATTGTTTAGTAGTTATTCAAATAAGAATAAAGAAAATTGTAACAAGGCAGCACATAAGAATAGAGTAATGTCAACAAAACACACTGTGATGGTAGCAAAATTGTCTGCACTTAAAGCAGCCACATACATGTGCACAAACATTGAGCATATAAGAGCGAGGTTAGACACAAAGCAAAGCAAAGAAATGTGCAAAAAATGTTGTACAGGTATGTATGTAAGAATAGAAAACGCAAACCGCACCATTGCAATACATGAAGACAAACACCCGATGGTGTGAAAATAAAATTCTAATAAATGAGATCCGACACTGTGGTAATAACTAGCAAATTTTTATTTCAAAGTTTAGTAAAAACACGATATTTGTCAACACAGTTTAGATTTTAAAGTCATTCTTGGGTCAATCAATCTCCTGGTGGGCCCGTTTCTTCTTCCCCCGAATGCTTCTCTTGGTGCGCTGCTTGGCGTATTTTTCATCTGGGGTTTCCCGCAGCAGCAACCAGCAGAAATCAGCCATCATAGTGGTGTTCCATCTTCCTTGGTACCTTCTCTCTGCGTCCTTGATGTCCTGGTGAAACCTTTCACCTTGTTCTTCACTGTACGCCCCCAGGTTTTCGGGAAAGTAGTTCACATGGGAGTGCAAGAAATGGACTTTCAGGCTCATGTTACAGCCTTGTTCTTTGAAGGCATTGAGCATCCTGGCAACAATATCCTTATAGTTCTCATCCCGCCTGTTCCCCAAGAATTTGAGAACAACATCCTTGAAGGAATCCCAGGCTTCTTTTTCCTTCTCAGACATCGTTTCAGCGAATGCTCCATCTGAAATGAGTTTCCGTATATCAGGGCCAACAAACACTCCTTCCTTTAGCTTTGCTTCAGAAAGTCGGGGGAACTTTGAGCAAAGGTACCGAAAGCACTCACCATCTTTTGGAAGGGACTTGATGAATTGCTTAATGAGACCCAACTTAATGTGGAGAGGTGGTAATAGAATTTTATCACGAGGTACCAAGCTCTCATGAAGAACATTTTTCTCACCGGGTCTCAAATACTCCCGAATTGGCCAGTCTTTTTTCCCCCAGTGTAGGTCGCGGGCCCGGCTATCCCACAAGCAAAGGAAGCAGGGATATTTGGTGAAACCGGATTGCTGCCCTAATAGCATGGATAGAATTTTAAAGTCTCCACAAATCATCCACTTATGCTCATCATAACGAATCTTCTGAAGAATCAGGGCCAAATTCTCGTATTTTTCTTGGAGAATAACAGAGTGAGCAATAGGAACTGAAGCGAATGTGTTGCCATTATGAAGAACACCTTTTATGCTGTCTTTTGACGAATCAATGAACAGCCGCCATTCAGCAGGATCATACTTGAGTTTAAACTTTTCCATCACTCCGTATATATCGTTGCAAAATACCAAATCTTCCTCTTTGCTGAAATACTTCAAAAATTGTGTCTCGCGGTTGCGGTACCAATAAAAAGTTGTTCCTGGTGACAATAGATTTTTCTGTTTAAGCCGAGAACCTAGCAGTTGGGCAGCATCTTTTGGGAGTCCTAAATCCCGGGCTAAATCATTCAATTCAGCTTGAGAGAAAAGTTCAGGTTTCGGATCTGGTTCAGTTTCAAACTCGGAAGTACTGGACTCATCGGGAAAAGCCATCTGATGAGTCTCATCATGATCAGAACCGTCCACACAAATATGATCCAAAGATTTGGTGGTTCAGGCACAGGTACTTCGTTGCTATGAGGCATAGGCCTAATTGCTGAGGGAAGGTTGGGGTAACTTATTACGTTCTTATTTTTTAAGTTGTATCCCTTCACAATGCAAGAGCAAAAATAGCAGTCACTGCTGTGGTCTCTTTGTTCATGCCACATCATAGGTATTCCGAAACGAAATGCTTGTTTTTTACCTTTCATCCATAAGCGTAGATCTTCCTCACATGTCTTGCACACTTTGTGAGGAGCCCACGGTTTGTCTTGATCGCCTAACTTCAAATCGAAATAGGCGAAATATACTTTTTTAATAAATGCAGAAATGTTCCTCTGCCGCTTTTTCACGGTATATTCCCCACAAATAAAACAAAAACTGTCCGGAGAGTTGACGCAACCTCTGGCTCTGTGAGCCATCACAAATACACAGCACTGCAAACTACAACTGTAGTGAACCACTTCGGAATAAAGCTGGATTACGACTGAGCAAACAAAAGGTAATAATGAACTTGCAAGAAACTGAAATTTGACAGAAACGTTCATGTCGCAACCACCATGTTTGAGCGAGCGAACGAGGCGAGGCGAACAGGAAAGAACATGCGCCAGCGCGAGTACTGGATTTAGCCCCCCGCCTCCCAATTGTCCTGTTAATGTATAAAATGAATACAAAACACTCTAACATATCATGAGGGAGTGTTTCTAGTTAGTTAACCATTACAACCTCTATTTTGGGCCAAGAAAATAAACTGCAGTCGGCTAAAAAGAAATTATGTGAACATTCCTTATATGGGTAAGAAATCTAATTTTGCAAGAAAACGTGACGTGATGGAACATTTTGGCTATTTTTCCTGGATTCAGCACCCCAAAATCTATAGGAATCAGTTGCAAAACTGGAGGCAGGTTTTTGATAGTGTACCTGTGTTATCTATGTTGGCGGAGAATTGGGTGTTAAACCTCCTTATCTGTTTTGTTAGGTTCATACTAGCTTGCACAGGCTTCTGTATTGTGCTTCTTTATTCAGCTCAGTGTGTCTCGGTCTCTATCTGCTGTAAGTGATCATAACTAGGGACCAACCTAATTCACGATTTCACGGACGTGACATTTTCCGTGAAATTGGCCGTCTTCCGTGAAAAATGCGCACTTCTGTGAAATTCCCACAGAGGGGTGAGAGAGCCGGTTCTGGAGCTGCTGACCTGTGTGTGGCAGCCCTTCTGACGTCATCTCTGGGCCCCGATAGAAGAACTGTCGCCAAGTACAAAAAGGCCTTTGAAGATACCGCTGACAAGCTTAGTCAGTACTACAAACCTACAGGTCGTCAACGATTCTCCCAGCCAGGGCTGAACTACTTGAAGTCGGTCAGTGTGTTTGACTTTACGCTGGTTTTGCTTTTGCAATGTGATGAGTTGATACAGAACATACCTGGAATGGATGACCGTCATCTCTTGGCTGAATTTGCAGCTTACAAAGCAGTGGCTGTAGATGTTCCCGCAGAAACGTCTGCCACATCATTGTGGTTTGCAAGCACTGGTAGATTCCCGCTGTTGAGCCGGTTGCCGCTACGATACTTATTGGTGCCCACAAACAGTGTTGATGCTGAAAGGAGTGTGAGCCAATACACGACTGTCAGTGCACCGCAGCGCCAGAGACTATTGACGAGCAATTTGACAAATCAAGTGATTATTGCAAAGACCTCAAAACTGTGAATGCCTGAGTATTTGTTGTTTAGTTGGGTCTTCTTCAATAAAGTTCTTTTTGGATATTCCTTGTGTTGGCCATGGTTTTTGTCCTCCGTTCTGACAGTTGACAGCAATTACTTGAAATAGACACTATAGCTGCTAGTTAAGGTTCGCATAAAACGTCAACATAAAGGCCCGTGAATTTTCCGTGAAATGTTGAATTTTCAGAGACCTCCCGTGAAATAGCTCATTTTTTCCCGTAAATTAGGTTGGTCCCTAATCATAACCCATGAGTCTGGACTGGACTAGAGGGAATCCAGGAAAGAGAATTAGCAGGTAAAATGTAATTTCACCTTAAAAAGTTTGACTATGAGTGAGGCGGGGCCAGCAGGGAAGCAAGATGGCAGCTTAAGTGCGCCGCTCCGGAGCCCCCTGGTAAGAATCCTGTAAGAAATAGCAGCGTACCCAAGTGAATCGGTTCGACAGAGCTTGATCGGCTTCTCCTTCGGTGAGGAACCATGTCGAGTAGCAAACCTACGAAGCTGGACTTTGTTAGCCCTCTTAGAGCCAGAGTTGGGGGGGGTTAAGTCAGACCCTCTCTTGCCGCACAAGATGGCCCCCGCCCGTGAGTCGGAGGACTCGATGAGAGAGTTGCTAAGGGAAATTCGTTCGGTGAAGGAATTGGTGGTCGCGAACGGCGATGCGCTAGTAAGGGTGCAGGCTGAATTACATGAACTGAGCATCCAATATAAGGGTCTGACTGAGCGTGTGGATAAAGTGGATGCTGCAGTGGTCTCGCATGCGGAGCAATTAGCTCAGCTACACAAGGCCCTTAAGAAGACTGAGCGACTGGAATTGCAGCTGGAGGACCTCAACAATCGGGGCAGGAGGAACAACGTCAGGCTGGTGGGCCTCCCAGAGGGGGCCGAAGGATCGGACATGATCTCTTTTCTAAATAAGATGATTCCTGCAACTCTGAAGTTAAACCTTTCTGGGCCGCTGGAGTTCGAGAGGGCTCATCGAGTGCTGGGGCAGCTAAGTTTGCATGCGAGGGGCCCAAGGCCGGTCATATTCTGCCTGCTAAAACACCAGCATGCCAACCAGATTTTGTCCGCTGCCAAGGCCCAGGCTGCACTGACCTTCGAGGGCAAGAGCATATCGTTTTCTCCAGACTTCTGTAAGGCAACTGTGGACAAGCGGAAGCAATTCCTGGCTCTGCGGCCACGATTACAATATCTTCAGGCGAGATATGGACTTTTATATCCTACATGTCTCAGAGTAACTTTCAACAACGCCACCAGAACGTATGAAGACCCGAGGGAAGTTATAAAGTTTTTGGAGGAGCAAGAGGCCCTCCAGATGCATTGAGTAATGCAGGCCTGCTGGAGTTCCCTCAAGATTATGGAATGCGGCGCGGTGTGGGAGCTTATGTTACAGCATGTGGCCCCTTGAGCTCGCCAGAGGGATCTTGAGGGCAGCGGCTGGCAACGGAAGGGTATCCTTCTGGGGTGTGGGGTCATCCAGCCATGAGCTCAGTATACAGCTGCAGTATTATTATGGGTCTATGGCAGGGCTTCATGTTCTGCGTACTGTTTAAAAATGTCAGTATTGGTAAGAGTTATGGTTACTTGGGAAGCAACCTTGTGGGATGTTTTATTTAGATGTATGATGTATTATATGATATAAGTTCTGGCGTTTTCTTGCTTAGTACTGTTCAGCTAAGTGCGCTGAACTTCCTATGGGTCTGTCATCTTAAATGCAGTCGCTGAAGCTACCTATACTATTTTGATGTTAAAATTAAGTGTTGGGGTACTGGGCTGCTAATGTACCGGGTGCAGGGGGTACCCAGCGGTCATCTTGTTATGCTCGCTGGTTTACCCAGGGTTCGACCCCTGTTCAGTTGGGGGATTGGTGAGATCTTGCAAACCTCTTTGTTCAAGTTAGGGTCTCCTGTCAGCCATAGTCTAGTGGATCTAGGGCGGATAGTAGATTGGCGTATGATCGTTGTATTGCAATTTGAAAGTGATCCCACTTAAATTGTTATCCCTGAATGTAAAGGGCATTAAACATCCCATTAAGAGAAAAAAGATTCATATTGTCAAAAGCAGGGGGCAGACGTAGTGATGCTTCAAGAGACACATTTAACTGCTAAAGAGGCTATGAAACTGGCAGGGGGAAAATACTGTGTTGCATCCCTTGCACCAGTCGTGGGAAAGAAAAACGGGGTGGTCACCTTAGTCAAAAGCTCTTGTAAAATTCAGGTGTTATCTTCCAGAGCTGACCCTGAGGGAAGGTGGACAAGTGTGAAAATAATGATAGATGGAAGGCAAATGCTATTAGTTAATGTGTATGCTCCTAACTGCGATAGTCCCAAATTTTTTCTTTCATTGGCAGGTTGGCTGATGGAATTTTCTTCCCTTCCAATTGTTTTAGGCGGGGACTTCAACCTGGTCCTTGATCCATTACTGGATTGTCAACCCTGTCGGATGTCTAGAAGGGGCAGAGCAGTGGAAGTACTTGAATCCATCATGGAAGACATGGGCTTGGTTGACATCTGGCGAGTTTGCTACCCGGTGGAAAGAGACTACACTTTTTTCTCGCACCCGCATGGCTCCCACTCGCGGATCGATTTTTTTTTTGGTGTCTAGATCGTTTGCCAAAGAAGTCAAATGGGTAGAGATTTTAAGCACTCATATCTCAGACCATGCTGCAATAGCGTTAGATTTCGGGCCACCTAAGGTCCCTGATAAGAGGTGGATGGTTCTTCCCTAGATCATTGCTGGCTGAGGAACCCTTCAAGCAGTGTGTCATAAAAGCCATCAAAGATTTTTTTGCTTCCAACCTCCCGTAGGATAAGCATTCAAGGCATCAATCAGAGCTCAGATAACTAGTTATGTCATTAGTGCTACCAGAGCGGCGAAGGAAAGACTTCAGGCCCTAGACTTACAGATTAGGGCAGGAGAGAGACTCTTGCAGCGCCAGGCGAGTAAGTATGGTGCTCACACGTCTTCAAAAATTAAGGTACCAGTACAACGTTATCCTCAGCAAGGAAGTGGAGAAAGTGGTTTTTGAACAGAAAGCGCGATATTATACTGAATTGAACACGGCTGGCAAACCTTTGGCCACAAGCTTAAAACCACGTCGGGAGAAAACTCATATTTTGTCTGTGAAGGACGAGTATGGTGTCTCCCAGGAGGATAACGCTGGTTTAGTAGAGGTTTTTAGAAAGTTCTACATGCAACTGTATTCATCTGACGGGGACAAGGACGTTCCTGCTATGCAGAATTTCCTTGAGGGGATTGCACACCCCAAGCTGGGAGCGGAACAAGCGGATATGCTCAACAAGGATTTGGGATTGGAGGAGCTCAAGGAAGTGTTGTTTGGAATGGAGAGTGGAAAGGCTGCGGGCCCTGATGGCATCCCGCTTGAATTCTACCAGGTATTCGCGAAAGAATTGTCTCCATACTGTCACCCACTAACGTACCCAGAGGCTAAAAAGGGCTTGGGTCATTTGATGGGGCAGTATTTTTATGGCTAGAGCTCCTATGAAGGCATTTGGCAAAGCCTTCTGGATCCTGTAGTTTTCACCATTAGCCAAAGAAGTGTAGTTGAAGCAGAGGGTAAGGTTTAAACTCAGGCTTTATTCCCCGTCTGGGGTGGATTCATAACAGTGGAACTTAAAGCAGGTCAGACCCTTCGTCTGATAACACAATTAAAGAAAAATACTTTCAACAAAACTTAGCTTTCTTCAGCATTAAACCATGAACAAAAAGTAACAGAAAACAGTTCCTTTTACTCACGGAACTCTTGCACCTGTTTCTTCTCACAAACGGTTCTGGCTGCTTTTAACATAGAGATGCTATACATTCAGATAATGTATATGTGCAGTCCATCTCATTTTCCTCTAAGGATTCTCCAAGAGATTCAATCTGCATTTCCTCTTCATCAGAGTAAACTTCAGGCTCCCAACTGCCGTTAAAGTTATAAGGTTCTTGTCGGGGAGTTAAAACACTCTCCTCCCCCACTATACTAGTGGCCCGTGGGTAACTACCGTATTTCCTGTAGTTGGGTTCCTGAGAACTACAGAGCTCTTGGTACGTGCATAGAAAATCAGGGTATTGCAAACCTCTTATTGGGGTAAATACGCCTACCTTTAGGCACTGCTGTTTCCTGCTCTCTCGGATAAGCACAGCTCTGCTTGGAAGCCCCTTTTCCACGGTGTTTCTCTGACTCATTCAAATGTGCTTCAGAGTAAAAGTTTTCCCCTTCTGCATTTCTGGTGTTAGGTAATTTATATCTTAAAGCCTTGGCTGTTGGACTGCCTTCTCTGCTTGCCTCACAGCAACGCTCCTGGGGATGTTGAGAGGCTGTGCACTGCTGTTCCCAACAGCTTCTCTGAGAGTCACCAACCTCCTGTGCTCTGGATAATCCCCTTGGCTCCGTCCTCACAGCTCCACGGACACTGCTCTCAAGCTCAGCGGTTCCTAACGGTTCTCCCGTAGTTCCAACTACAGCCCTTGTAGTTCCTACTACTTCTCTCTGTTCTCCTTTCTTCTTCAGTTCCTTCTCTACCTTCCGGTAAGTGATTTTTAAGTACGTTCAAACTGGTGTTAGCCTGGGCTCCGCCCCCATGCAGGTGCTCTTCATTTTCTAATGAATTCTATGCTCCCTTTCTGTTCGGGCGTTCCCTAACACCTCGTGGCTTTGTTTTCATCTGTTGCTCATAGCAACCTTCCCCCATGTGTGAACCTGAGCTGTCAGTTTCCCTTACATTTTGCTCACAATCCCCTACTTCCATGGGTTCTGATGGCGCTACCTTATGACAATGCTTACTAACTTATTATCAGCAGCTTCAGGAGCAAGTTTGGAATACGGGGCCTTTGCTGAAGCCACAGTAGTGGTGCTGGAAAAGCCAGGAAGAGACCCAAATCTGGCGGGTAACTACCGACCCATCTCCCTTCTGAATGCGGATTACAAGCTGTACTTGGCTGTCTTGGCTAAGCATCTCAACAAAGTACTCCACATTCTTATCCATCCAGATCAGTGCTGTTTTGTGTCTGGTAGATCCACTGCGGATAATTCAAGACTTTTTTGTAACCTGTTGGAAGTGGCAGGGTGTGTGGATGCACCCCTCATCGGCCTGTCATTGGATGCTGAAAAGGCCTTCGATAGACTGGAATGGCCTTTCTTATTCCTGGTTTTAGAATGGTTTGGGTTCCCCTGGGAATTTATAAACATGATTCAGGTGCTGTATTCTCGTACGTCAGCTAGGATTCTAGCTAATCAGGAGCTCTCCAAGTCTTTTCCCTTGCATAGGAGTACCCGCCAAGGATGCCCAATGTCACCCCTCCTGTTTAACCTGGCTTTGGAGCCTCTGGTCCTGCTAGTTCGGCAAGCAAGTGACATTGCTGGTGTCGAAGTTGATGATCTTCATAATCAAGCTGTCTGCATATGCGGATGATCTTTTTTTTTTTTGCGGCCATCTTCAATTTCCCCGTTGATGCAGCTGATAGACAGATATGCCCGGTTTTCGGGGTACAAGGTGAACTGGACAAAATTGGTGGCATTTCCCCTTAATTCTCATGCTAACAGCAGTTTTGTTCAAGAATTTACCTTTCAATGGGAATCACGAGCTATAAAGTATCTGGGGGTTCATTTTGCTGCTCCACTGGAGGAAACGTTACAAATAAACATTGAAAATGTAAAGGAGATCGCTAGGTCGTTCTCTCTGAAGTGGTCCCCGCTGCACCTTTCATGGTGGGGGCAGATGGAATCTATCAAGATGGTCTTAAATGCCAAAAATCAATTACATACTGGGGATGATCCCTATTATGTTCCCAGTGTCTGTCTACAAGGGGATCGAACGCACTCTGAGCGATCTTCTGTGGAAGGGGAAAACTCCCAGAATTGCCCTGAAGAAGCAGAAAGCGAGCAAAAGCGATGGGGGCGTCCATTTTCCTGATTTTCGATGGTACCACCTTGCGGTGGTGATTAAGCAAGGCAACTTGTGGTCAGCTGTCAACCTCGCGCAGAAACCTGTTTGGATAGAACTTGAGGAATGCCTGTGCTACCCGTATCCTATTAAACTGGCCATGGGAATGAAATTCCCGGGGGCCTCTAATGCGGGTCAGGTAATCAAATCAACGCAAGAGGCATTTCAATGTCTCTTGCCCTCAATTGCCAAGGAAAACCCGCCCTCTCGACAACTGCCCATCTGGCTCAACCCAGCATTTAAAGTCAATTCAGTCCCCTTTGCGTGGGCGGCTTGGCAGAGGTGCGGCATCTGGATGGTGGGACAGTTGCTGGATGGTGATGATTAGAAGCCATTCAGTGCGTTGCAGTCAGAATTCGGATTGCCTTCTGTATGTTTTTTTTCAATGGCTTCAACTCGGGCATTGTCTTTCGGTGTCCAGAAAGAAGCTGGGGGAATTTGTGAGTTCATGGGGCCTGGCGACGATCATGGCGAATATCAGTGCCAGGAAAGGAGGAATTACAAACATTTATGCGTTTTTTAGAGCTCATAGCCTAAGTCAAGTTTTGGGCCTTAGCAAGCTCTGGGAAGAGGAAGTGGAATCTACTTGGACGAGTAGTTCTTGGAAGTTGCTGTGGGGGCCCATAGTGCGCTCTTCAAGATCAGACGCGCTCAGCAATCTGTTTTTTTTTTTCGCGCACAGGGCGTTTATAACCCCTGTTAAATTGGCCAAGTGGACTAAAGAAAAGCCCCCTTTGTGCTGGTCCTGTCAATTAGCTGCTGGCACCATGAGACACATTTTTTTGATTGCCCTTACATCCAGGGATTTTGGGTATCAGTTTGGGAAAGGATCCAGCAAGTGTTAGGCTGCTCTTTCCCTCTTACTTGGCGTATAGTCGTATTAAGATCATTAGCAGAGATCCCAAAGGTGGAGAAGGAGCATTTCTTTATGCTAAATTTCATGTTAGCTATCGCTAACATTTGGTGGAATCAAGTGTGTTTGTTTAGCAAATATGAAAGAGCTCAAGATAGAGCGTCTATCTTACGGGGGAATAGGGTCAGCCAGAATAAGTGGTCCACCTTAGATCGTTTCACTAGTTCTGCAGGAACCTGAATTGTCATCTCAGGAGGTTTGCAAGGTCCGGGGCGGGGGTTTGTGGATAGTTGCTTGTTGTGTTATCGTTATTGTTTGTAAATTTATAAAAAGATGTAATAAAAAAAAAAAAAGTTTGACTATGGGTGTCCTTGTTTAACATGAATTTCTGCCATTGCGGATCTTTGATAGTCAGGCATATCTGAGCTATGCCTATGCAAAGCCAAAGTCTTTGTGCCCAATTGAAGTTAGCTTGTAGATGTGTTCTGCAGTTCAGTGACAGATGGTGGTGACCTTTCCCATTCCTCCCACATTGCTATTGTCTCCTTTTTTTTTTACAGATGGGCAAATAAATTAGACCAACTGACAACTGCTGCCACAAAGGACCCAGAGGAATACCTGGGACACCCCATCAATGCCTTCAAGTTAATGAAACGGCTTAACACAGAGTGGAGTGAGCTGGAGAACCTAATCCTCAAGGATATGTCTGATGGTAGGTATGGTTTGGGTTAGGGAGAATGGTTGCATAATATAAGCAACTTTTAGAGCACGTTTGTGGAATGATATTCATTAACATAGTTGCAGATAAGGACTATAGAGTTTGTCCTAGATAGAAAGGTTCATCATGCTAGACAGGCTTTTTCTCTGTAGGAAAATTAAGATGAGATTTGCATATATTTTTGAGACTTACGTGAAAAGATTATACATGAATATTCCAGGGTGAACTGTTTATACCATGAGCAAATAAAGGACATAAGGTACAGCCTCTGAAAATGAGCAGATCAGTAGTCCCATGTTTGGGCATGTGATATTGCACAGGACAAGTAGGACAAGATCTCCAGGCAGGCTACTGCAGTTATTCAGTGGGACCTAGTTGCAGATAGCTTGGCTTAACTGTTAGCACGGTTTAGTTAACGTACCCTTATGAGTTACCTTGGCATTGCTACTGACTGTTATAGATAAGTAATATGGTAACATAGAATATGATATATGATGGCAGATAAAACCAGTATGGTCTGGGGGCGGAGCCAGCGGCAATACAGGATGGCTGCGTAGGAGAGTTTCTCTGGTGACTTCAGAAGAATCCTGAGATATTACTTCTCCCCGAGACCTGTGACCCTACCTGTAAGGGTGTCCTGTGTATTTGGGATCGTCGAATATGTCCTGCAGTAAGCCAACAAAGCTGGACTTTATGTCGAGTCTGAATGCTGGCTCTAAGAGGAGCAAGTCGGATCCCCTCTCCCCGCACAAGATGGCTGCCGTGCGGGATGCAGATGAAACAATGAAGGAGGTGCTAGGGGAGATTCGAGCGGTAAGGGAGATGGTTGCAGCGAGTGGTGATGTGTTGACTCGGGTGCAATCTGAATTACATGATTTGAAGGCTCAGATGGAGATGCTCACCAGCTGCATAGATAAGGTGGACGCCACTCTGTAAGCCCATGAGGACCAGATAGGGCTGCTCAGGAAGGCCCAGAAAAAGATTGATCGCATGGAAGGGTCCATAGAAGACCTAAGCAATAGAAATAGAAGAAATAACATTCGGGTCATAGGAATGCCGGAGGGGGCCGAAGGAACTGATATGATAGCATTTCTGACCCAGGCTATCCCAAAAATGCTGCGGTTAAATCTAACAGGCCCACTCGAAATTGAGAGAGCGCACAGAGTGCTGGCACAAGCGGGGCCTCGTAAACAACAGAGAAGACCCATAATTGCATGTGTATTGCGGTTCCAGCATGTCTCGCAGATTATGTCTGCTGCACGATTGGCCTCTGTGATAACCTATGAGGGGCACAACATCTAATTTTTCCCAGATTTCTGCAAGGCCACGGTAGATAAAAGGAAGCAGTTTCTGGCGTTGCGGCCTCGTCTACAGCGTTTACAAGCAAAGTACAGGCTGTTCTAACCGGTGAGATTCAAGATAACTCTGGATAACCGTACTTGAGTCTTTGAGGACCCTGTAGGCGCAGCCCAGTTTGTAGAAGAACAAGAAGCTCTGGTGATGCAATGAACTGGCTGTGTGCAGATTTCTCTTAAGGACAGAAGGGTGCAGTTCCCTGTCCTATTTGGGACGGAAAGGGTCAGGTATTGGGATGCCTCTAGGGGGGATATGACTATGGGGGCAGGGGTGATTGGTCGGAGCTTGACATATGTTTGTATTGCTTTGTGATATTTTATACTGTGTGTAAGGTAAAATGGCGGCCGGGGGAAAGGGCGCTGTTGGGAAGTACTGATGGGGCAGGTCAGCGCACATAATATGTCATAATAAGCAGTAGGATGTACGGGAGGGGGGAGGGTGGCAATAGTATGTGTGTATTTTCAGATTGGGGAGGGGGAATGTCTAATATCGTAGTTTTCATTTGTTTTTTATTGCTGGGAGTCACTGCGGCCTGACTGACTGCATGTTGACTCACCCAAGTTCTGTAACTAGCTGTACAGTGGTGGAGTACCAGACACCTTGCAAGCCCTTCTTAGTTTGTCACGTCTATAAGCTAATTTATGTTATGGGTATCCAGAGCAGGTCAGGGCTAACATCCCTTTCCAGTATTGTAAAGTGAATCCCCTCAAATTGTTGTCCTTGAATGTAAAAGGTATTACTCATCCAGCCAAGCGCAAGAAGATCTTGGTATATGCCCAGAAACAGGGAGCTGACATCGTGATGTTGCAGGAGACGCACTTGGCCACAAATGAGGTAATGAAATTGGAGCAGGAGAAGTACACTCTAGCGGTGCATGCCCCTGCTCTGGGGAAGAAGAATGGGGTGGGAATTCTGGTTCGGAAGTCATTAAGGGCCCGCTTACAAGCTACCAGAATGGACCCTGAAGGAAGATGGGCGGGTGTCCAGATTGAGGTGGGAAGTAAGGGGCTGGCGGTTGTTAACATCTACGCTCCCAACTGTGATAGCCCCAAATTTTTCCAAAATCTGGCGGATGTAATCCACGAGTATTCAGGGTTGCCTATTATTGTTGGAGGTCAATATGGTTATGGACCAACTAATTGACTGTAAGCCTGGCAGAGGGAACAGGAAATGTAGAGCTCGGGAGGTACTGTCCTCAGTTATGAGCGAAATTGGATTGGTTGATATCTGGAGACTTCTTCATTCAACTGAAAAAGATTTTACCTTTTTTTCTCATCCACATGGATCCTACTCTCGGATAGATTTTTTTCAGGTGTCCAGGCTGATAGTTAAGAAAATCAGAGGTGCAGGTATACTAAGTACTCATATTTCCGATCATGCTGCAATTAATTACCTTGGATTTGGAGCTGGTGCAGGCAGAAGAAAAGAGCAGTGGCTGGTTTTTCCCTAGAGCTCTGTTGGCGGAGGACACCTTCAAAGTGTAGTGCAACAAGCAATTAAAGAGTTTTTTTTGAGCTTAATGATCCAGGTGAAACGTCTATATGGGTGTGGTGGGAAGCATTTAAGGCTTCTATGAGGGCTAAGATTACCAGTTTCACCATTGCTGCCAGAAGAAAGGAAAGGGCCAAGCTCCTAGAACTGGACCAGCAGATAAGGGCGGGTGAAAGGATTTTACAGAAACATGTGAGTGCACAGGTTTTATTTAATTTATTTATTTATTTAACATTTCTTCTATACCGCGCTATTATAATCAGTGCGGTGTACATCGAACAAAACATACTACAATGCATACAAGCAACATTGAGTTTACATAGAACAGGAAAAGAAACATAGGACAACCGGGGTAACTATTCACAGGGTAACTATTTACAGGTTAAATTAGTATTGTCACCAATACTCTAAGCTAATTTGGTATCATCTTCATTTTGTGGACAGGCGTAAAAATTAGTGGGTGAGCAAGAGTATAGGCTAACCATTTTCTGGTTGTAATAAGGTGCTATGGTAGCTGTGACATGAGGGAAGTTTACCCGATGTGTGGGTGTCAGGGTTGGTGTCAGGGTAGCATATTGTGAATAGGTGGTGTTTCAAAGCTTTACGGAATAGGATTAAGCTTTTGATGCCACGGATTTCATGAGGAAGGGCATTACAATTTAGGGGAGCGAATATAGAGAAAGCCCTGTTGGATGTGGTCTTAGTACATGACGTCATCATCTTGGGGACTATTAAGGTGTTCATTGCAGTGGATCTCCTGTCTCTGTTTTCCAGGGTGCTGTGGATTAGTTTGCTAATCGGTGTAGGTGGGTAGTTATTCAGGGCTTTGAAAGTAAGGACTAATGACTTATATTGGAGTCTGGCGTGTAACGGTAGCCAATGCAGATTTTTCATGATTGGTGTTATGTGGTCAGTTCTTGATGATCCAGAGAGAACTCTTGCGGCTGCATTCATAGCCAGGCGGAGCGGATTTAAAGTTGATTGAGGCAGGCCGTGGAGGACGATGTTCGCAAAGTCCAGGTGTGGGAGGACTAATGCCTGAAAGGTTGTCCGGTAGTCATTTGATTCCAGTAGGGGGCGGAGGTGACGTAATGTTCTGATCTTCTGATATATAGACTTTGTAACGTTCTTCACATGTGTGGTCATATCTAGGTGCTGGTCCAATGTGATGCCCAGATATCTGATTGTAGGTTTGGACTTCAATTCTACATCGTTGACAAGTAGCGATGGGGGGGGTATGAATTTACGGTTCTTCGTAACAAAAAGGACATCAGTTTTACTATGATTGATCCGAAGGTTTTGTGTCAGCAGCCAATCAGCTACCGCTCCGAAACAATTGATTATTGGGGAGAACACTGGTTGGTCAATTTTGAACGGCATGTAGAGGAGGTTGTCGTCTGCGTAAGCCAGGCACCGTACGTTGAAAGATCAGATCAAATCACATATCGGCTGCATATATATATTGAACATTAGTGCCGATAAGGACGATCCTTGAGGTACCCCCTGAGACTGCAGGAATGGTTCCGAGGATGTATGACCTGTTTTTTACTTGTTGCCACCTGTTGGATAGGTAGGATTTACACCATTCAAGTGCTGTGCTTTGAATCCCCTTTTCTTTCAGGCGTTGTAGAAGTATGTCATGATTCACAGAGTCAAAGGCGGCGGAGATGTCCAGGAAGATGAGGACAAATCCTTGTTGGATGCTGTCCATTCGAGTAACCAATTCATTGAATAGGGTTGTGAGGACTGTGTCGACGCCATGCGCTTCCCTGAAGCCGTGTTGTGACGGGTCTAGTGGAGCTTCAGTGTCAATATGGTGCTGGAGTTGTTGAGCAGCTTTTTCTATGATTTTTGCAAGTTGGGGGATGCTCGAGATTGGCCTAAAAGATTTGACTTTGGACGGGTCAAGTCTGCTATTTTTTAATAGGGGCTTGATGGAGGTGTTTTTCAGGCGCTGTGGGAACGAGCCTGTTAGAAAAGACTGGTTCAATATATTGCACAGGATTTGGCTTAGGTCATGACGCAGCTCTTTGATCCAATTGGCTGGACAGGGGGTCGTTGGGTGCTGTGCTGGGATTGATAGAGGCGACAATGCTCTCCATCTCTCTATTTGAAACCACAGTGAAATTACATAGTGGAGTTGCTTGGGGTGCCTTAGACGGTATGGGTGAGGTACTGCTACTCATGTTTATGTTGGTCTTAATCATCTTTGATTGCAAGTAGTTTGCAAAGTCCTGTGGTTGGGGCATTGAGGGTTGGGCGGGAGACCGGTTCGCCTGTTATGGATTTTACTAGTCTGAATAGGGCGTGTGGTTTATTGATGGAACGTTTCAATAAATCTGTGTGGTAGAGTTTCCTGCTCTGTGTTATCTTTCCACGGTGGGTTATTAGGTAAGAATTGTATGTATCAAGTGACTCTGAGGAGTGTGATCGTCGCCACCGTCTCTCAAGTTTGCGCAGGTGGTGGAGAGATGAGCGAAGGTCAGAAGAGAACCATGGTGCATGTTCCCGTTTCCTTATTTTCTTTTCAGTGTGAGATGGACAGGAGGCAGCTCGAAGGTTCTCGTCCCATTTGGAGATGAGATCATCTAAGTTTAGAGACGTGTTGGTCATAAGTGGCAGAAGATTTTCCAGGACTACGCTCCGGTTGAATGGTCGGAAGCGGGCAGCATGGGTATCAGAAGTGTTTGATGACATTTGGCTCTTGTAGGATGTATTAAAGGGTATAATGAATCTAAGGAGGTTGTGATCTGACCAAGGCACAGGTGATATATACAGTGCAAGGTCTTGGGCTGTTGAGTCGTTGAGATGGGGGGCAAAGATGAGGTCCAGTTTACCTCCCTTAGAGTGAGTGGGGGAGTCAACATGTTGTTTGTAGCCTAGATCCTCTAAGGCGTCTAGGAATGCTGTTGAGTGGCTATCATGAAGAGATGGGAGGTTGAAATCGCCTACCAACCAAGTTGGGGAGCGTGAGGTGGACGACATGCAGGCAAGCTCAATTATTGTTGGAAGGTCATCTGGTAAAGGGGTGGGTGCCCGATAGAAAAGGTTTAATTGTGCATAGCTCATTAGCTATGGTGAGGGAATCAAGGTGGGCTGAGCTAGAGGAGTTGCATAGCTTGAAGTGTAGATCAGCTTTTGCAAGGATGAGCGTCCCGCCTCCTCTCTGGATGGTCCTGTGACATGTGTATAAATCAAATCCAGGTGGCAGCATCTGATTCAATAGGGCGTTGTCGCAGTCAGATAGCCATGTCTCCGTGATCATTAGGATGTCAAGATTGTATAGCGGAATCAGGTCAATGGTAGCAGGCCATTTTGATCTTACTGATCTGGCATTTATCAGTGCACATTTCAGTGGCGCTGGTGATGTTGCTTCTCGGCTTTTGTCTTTTTGATGTTTTGGAGGGGAATGTGAAGTAGGTGAGAGTGGGGTGTATGGTTGTTTTTTGTCGTGGTGTGGTGGGGGAATTCAGACCATCTCCTTCCATGGGTGTGTAGTATTGGTATATAGTTGGAATCATGGTGGAAAGCATTTGAAATGCAAGGGAGACCAAGGGTTAGGAGGGTAGAGAATAAGAACAGGATTTTGTACATTCTAGATTAATAAAGTGCAGTACAAAGAAGTCAGTTCGGGGTAACCTTGCTACTACAAGCAGAATATATAACTGTGAAGAAAAAGAACAAGTTGACAACGGTGCAGGAGGATATTGAACAACAGCAACTGGGATAAATTAAGTGTAACAGTACAGTGAGTGCAAGTTGGACAATAAATTAACTGCAAGAAGACGTTACTGACAACAGTATAATAAGAGAGATAGGTAATGGCTACTGACAACAGTATAATAAGAGAGAGAGGTAATGGCTACTGACAACAGTATAATAAGAGAGAGAGGTAATGGCTATTGACAACAGTATAATAAGAGAGAGAGGTAATGGCTACTGAGAACAGTGTGATTACAGATACTGGTAATATCAAGGACAATCAGTTCATTTAGAGGTAGTATACTTGTGGTGATAGACAGATAATCTGGTTGATGGTGGGAGAAAGCTCAACCCTAGGGGAGCTCAAGCTGCATGCTTATCCAGTTGTTATTTGAGGTTCTCGGTGAGTGTCTCGGTTGGGCTGGTACAGTTAGTCAGTGAGACAGATCGTATGGTGTCAGCTCAATCCTACTCAGTGGGGAAGGAGCAGTAGGTGCGAAGACGGTTGCTGTTGTCTGAGGCTGCTTAAAAGACAAATCTGATTGAGATGGCTGGCATAACTTTTGCTGAGGAAAGGTTGATTTGTAGAGCCCCGCCTAAGGGCCCTCAGGCGTGGGCCTGCCAGGCGCGGGCGCGCCTCGGCTGGCGCGAACTTTTAAAGTCCTGCGTGAGCGCCCCGATTGGCTGCTGAAGGTGCCGCCGCTGCTCGTGCTGCCGGAGGCTCAATCCCCCGACTGGGGAGAGCTGCTACGTTTCCAATATAATTCGATACTTAGTAGGGAGGTGGAGCAGTCTACTTTCGAGCTACAAGCGAGTTATTATGCAGAGATGAACAGAGCTGGGAAGTTGCTGGCTACAAAATTGAAACCTAGGTACGGTAAATCCCACATCGCAGTTATAGAAGATGCCAGTGGAGGTCCGTTGAAGGACAATAAGGGCATTGTGGATTCCTTTAGGAAATTTTATGAACAATTGTACTCGTCGGAAGTCAATTGGAACGAGGATGATGTGGGGAGCTTCTTGGAGCAGATTGAACATCCCAGCCTGGGTCCGGAGGAGAAGGAGGCTTTAAATAGAGACTTGGGGAAAGAAGAGCTGCTGGAAGTCCTAGCAAGAATGAAGATAGGTAAAGCCGCAGGGCCGGACGGAATCCCGGTGGAATTTTATCAGACCTTTGCGAAAGATCTACTGTCACATATGTTGAGGTACTATCAGCAATTGCGAGAGGTGGATAATTGCACAGGGGCCTTCGCAGAGGCCACTATTGTGGTTCTGGAGAAACCTGGGAAAGATCCGAAGTTGGTGGGTAATTACAGGCCCATCTCTCTACTCAATGCAGATTATAAGGCATACTCGTCTTTGCTGGCTAATCGTGTCAATAAGGTCTTAACACCTGCTTATACACCCGGATCAGTGTGGTTTTGTGAGTGGAAGATCTGCAACTGATAACGCCCGGCTACTCTGCAATCTGTTAGAGGTAGCGGAATGGGCAGACTCTCCGCTTATTGGCTTATCATTGGATGCTGAAAAGGCTTTCGACAGATTGGAGTGGCCCTTCCTATTTCGAGTGTTGGAATGGTTCGGATTCCCAGACAAGTTTGTGCGTATGACTCGGGTCTTGTATGCCAACCCATCAGCTCGAATTCTTGCAAATCAAGCGCTGTCCAATTCCTTCTCACTGCACAGAGGCACCCGGCAGGGGTGTCCGTTGTCTCCCCTGTTATTCAACCTGGCTTTGGAAACCCTAACGTTACTTGTGCAGCAGACAGCGGAGATAAAGGGAATTAGTATCGGGGACCTCCATATTAAATTATCGGCTTATGCGGACGACCTGTTATTTTTTCTGCAGCCAACATCAATTAATCTTCTGTTCCAGCTGATTGACAACTATTCCTGGTATTCTGGATATCGAGTGAACTGGACAAAATCGGTGGCCTTCCCTATGAGCAGGAGTGCAACAGCGGATATGGTGCAGCAATTCTCTTTTAAATGGGAATCCTCGACTATAAAGTATTTGGGTGTCCAGTTTGGGGCTCCGTTGGATGAAACGATCAGAACCAACATGGAAAAGGTTAAGGAGATTGCCCGGTCATTTGCTCTGCAGTGGTCTCCTCTCCATATGTCGTGGTGGGAAAGATTGGAGTCCATTAAGATGACACTAATGCCCAAGATAAATTATATTTTAGGGATGGTTCCTGTGCTGTTCCCAGGAGCAGTGTATAAAGAGGTGGAGCGTGTCCTTGCTTCCTTCTTGTGGAATGGGAAAACTCCCAGGATTGCCCTGAAGAAGCTTAAAGCAAGTAAGCTTGAGGGGGGGAGTCCACTTTCCAGATTTCCTGTGGTATCATATGGCAGCTATTCTCAAACAAGGCAGCTTGTGGTCCGCCGGAACTGCTTTATCACGGAAGCCGGTCTGGCTCGAACTGGAAGAACGCTTGGCTGTACCTTTTCCGGTGCATCTGATGATGGGTATGAGGTGTCCTGAAGAAGTTAAGGTTGGACAAATTATTATCTCTACTCAGAGGGCCTTTCAGAGTCTCCTCTCGACTATGGGGAAAGATAGCATTCCTTCGCGACAGCTCCCTTTATGGCATAATCCCTTGTTAAAGATTAATAAGTCTTCATTTCCCTGGGCGGCTTGGCAGAGATGCGGTATCTGGTGGGTGGGCCAGCAGAAAGATTTCGGGATTCCGTCTAAATGTTATTTTCAATGGCTCCAACTAAGGCACTGTTCAGGTAGTGTGAAGAAAAAGCCTAGCGATTATCCAGATGCTTGAATGTTGGAAACGGTAATGGTGGAGGTGCTCGCCAAGAAGGGGGGAGTATCTAGGCTATATTCTGCCTTCAGAAGTAGCGGTGTGGAGACGCTGAGGGTCCCACAGAAGTTGTGGGAAGTCTCTCCCAGCAAGCTTGGAATCGCTTCTGGGGTCCAATAGTTCGAGTCTCTAGATCTGCGGCGATTACACAGTCTGTTTTTCTTCGCCCACAGGGCTTATATTACTCCGGTAAAGCTGTCCAAGTGGCATTCAGAAGCTTCCCCGCGATGCTGGTCCTGTAAGGTGGATATCGGTACCTTGAGACATATGTTCCTGGATTGTCCATGCATTCAAGGATTCTGGGTCCCAGTATGGAAGAGAATACAGCAGGTCTTAAACTTCTCCTCTCCTTTGTCATGGGGTATTATTGGCTTCAGATCGCTTGCGGACATCCCCATGCTGCCTAAGAAGCACTTCTTTGGATTGAATTTCATGCTGGCAATAGCACTAAAATTGATCCTAAATAACTGGAAAAACTCATCAGCTTTATCTTAGTAGACATGGTGGAATCAAGTGTGTTTATATAGCAAATACGAGAAAGCGTATGATAAATTTTCTTGGACCAGAGGGGGGAGGAGTCCTGGAAATAAATGGGCTGCTCTGGATGTCTTTGCGGGAATTGCTGATAGTGGTTAATGATTTTGGGAGGGGCTTGCAAGGTCTTCGGCTGGAGGAGAGAAGATGGTAGTCTGGTACGGCTGTTAAAGTGTTCAGTGGAGGTTTTGTACTTGTATGTTCTTTTTTTGTTGTAAAATGTAAAAATATCAATAAAAAAACCCCAACAAAAAAACAGTATGGTCCATCTAGTCTACCCAATAAGGTGGCTAGAGTAGGTGTACCCGCTGCTCCCTGCAAGTATCCCCCCCCCATGCCTTTGTTTAGGGTTGTACCCACACCTTCATGCAGGTCACCCCCTCTATTTGTTGAAGTATAAAAGATATTTCAGTTTATTTAGATTTTATCCTCTTGCTATAAAAGGAGGGCTTTTGACTGTGTAAACAATGAGAAATTCTGGGCCACGTTAAGAAGCATGGGTATACCAGAACACTGGATAGTTCTCTTGCACAACCTTTACATTGATCAAGAAGCAACAGTTCGAACGGAACAAGGAGAAACAGAATGGTTTAAAATCAGCAAAGGTATACGACAAGGCTGCATACTTTCCCCCTACCTGTTTAATTTATATGCAGAACAAATCATCAGAGAAGCAGGACTGTATGAAGACAACTGAGGTGTGAAGATTGGTGGAAGACTCATCAACAACTTTCGCTGTGCTGATGATACCACATTACTAGTGAAAATTAAGACTCTGAAACATTTGCTTCTCAAGATCAAGGAACATAGTCTTAAAATGAGCCTGCACCTTAATGTAAAGAAGACAAAGATCCTGACAACTGGCAAAATCAATATGTTCATCATTGAGAAGAGATTGAAATAATTGACAATTTAAACCTACTTGGACAGACAGTCAATAAAGAAACAAGCAGTCAAGAAATCTGATGACGCATTGCTCTTGGCAGAATGGCTATGCAGGACCTAGACAAGATTCTCAAGAACAGAGATGTCTCTTTCCATACAAAGATTTGACTTGTCCAAGCCATGGTATTTTCAATAACATCATATGGATGTGAAAGTTGGACAGTGAAAAAGATAGACAGACAGGAAGAAAATCAATGCCTTTGAATTATGGTGCTGGTGAAGAATACTACATATACCATGGACTGCCCAAAGAACAAACCAGTCAGTACTAGAGGAGATGACAAAACTTTGACTTAATAAGTTGGACACATTATGCAAAGAGAGATCGTTAGAGAAAGACATCATACTTGGCAAGGTAGAAGGTCAATGCCAAAGAGGAAGGCCAGCAATGAGATGGATCGTTACAATAACAGCAGTTCCTGAGCGGTCCTCCAGTTTAGTCCTCCACATTCGGGTAGTGCACCTCCTCCTGCAGCCTGGAGACTGGACCAATCACAAACTTTCTGTATAATGTATGCAGACGGAGCTCCCAGAAGCCCCCAGTGTGTCCAGTCTCCTTGCAGCTTGAGGACGTGTGTGCCTGCTGGGCACACTCAGTGACTACTGGAGGAGCAACACTAGATTCTTTTTCATTTGGGAGTTTATTTCCTTTTCTTTAATTCAGTAGCTGTTCCTTTAAATTTAACTTAAAAAAAAAAAAAAAAAAAGGCTCAGCTGATCCAGCCTTGTTCCCGGTTTGAGAAGCCAGTCCTGCATTGGTCTCCTGCCTTCCCTGCCGAGGTTCTCTGCTTGCCAGTTAGGTTTGCACTCTCCCCTAGACTGCACGGGGAAGAGTCCTACCTTCACGGACAGCTCTTTTACTGCTGCTGTTTTCAGTCTTTCTTCCTCACTGTGCCCTGCCAGCGCGCTCCCGATTTCCTTCCCGCGGTGAGTTGACTGCCCACGTTTTTGGCCTTGGGGGTGAGTACCTCTTTTTCGGGGCTCCTGCTCTTGCCTGCGTTTATTTTCTTTATTCAATTTCCTTTTCTTTCTTTATTTTTCATTTTCGCGCTGTTTTTTTCAGCGCGGGGGCATTCTGTAGGCGGCCATCTTGTTCTTCTCGGTGCCGGTTTTTTCCCGCCGGTTTTAACAGTAGTGCACGGCTTCCCTTTGCATTTTTTTCGCTTCTGGCACTGGCGATTTTACTCTGGGTACCCTAAGGGTCCTAGGCAGTGTTTTCTTTCTTTAAAAAAAAACAAAAAACAAACGTTTTGGCTGTCACTTTTGTCACAGGCCTCCTTCCTTCAGCATTGCCTTTGGACATAGGGTTTTGCGCTGGGCGCCTCTCTGGCACAGTTTGCAGGTGAGCATGCCTACTAAACCGCAGTGTGTAATCTGTGGGTCGCGCAGGGCCGCGGGGGCGGAGTCTGGCCTCTGTCGGGGCTGTGACTCGGTCTCTCCTAGCTTAGCTCCTGAAATGGACTTGAAGGAGCTTCCTGGAACGGAAGGGCCTTCAGTTCTGGCGGAGGGAGATCTCTCCCCGAGCTCTCGGCCGCCTGGTCCTACGCCCCATGCCACTGGTCATTCTGGTGTCTTGTCTGCTACGGCGGTTGACTCTCCTATAGACTTTTCCCCAGACTTTGTGCTTCTAATGCATCAGGCTTTTCGCTTAAGCCGCTCTGGCCAGCGCCTCTTCCCTCCGTTGCGTCGGGGGAGCCCCGGCGCATTTCTCAGCCTGCTTCCAAACGTTTTAGGTCCGAGGACCCTGAGCAGGACGCCCTGAGTTGCACAGATTTGGAAGCGGATGTTGATCAGGAAGTTGAGGCGGAGGAATTAGAAGACGGGGAGATCCCTGAGCCGGAGGATCAGGCACGGATTATTCGGGTGTTTCGCAGGGAGGAGTTGGTGCCCTTAATCACACAGTCTCTTCAGGCCCTTAACCTAGCGGCTGCGCGTCCAGCGGAGGAGGACGCCTTGGAGGATCCTCTCATACAGGCGGTGCGGGAGTCCAAGATGGTATTTCCCGTGCACCGCGTGGTCGAGCAAATGATTCAAACTGAATGGGATCAACCGGATTCAGGTTTGAAGGGAATTCAAACTATGAACCGCCTCTATCCTTTGGCCGATAAAGACAAGGAGCTGTTCAAATCGCCACGGGTGGATGCGGCGGTGTCTGCTGTGACTAAGAAGACCACCATACCCGTCGAAGGCGCTGCGGCCTTGAAGGACACGCAAGATAAGAAGGTGGACAATTTGTTGAAGCAAGCTTTTGACACCAATGCTTTGTCGCTGCAAGCCTCTATTTGTGGCGCTTGGGTGGCCCGGGCCTGCTTGCGTTGGGCTCAGCGCCTGCGTTCGGCTTCGGGTTTGGATGAGCAGGGTCTCTTAGAGGTGACTCGGCTGGAATCGGGCTCGGCGTACTTGGCAGATGCTCATTACGATTTAATTAGATCCTTGGCTAATAGTATGGCTTCTTTGGTGTCGGCGCGCCGATCCATCTGGTTGCGTAACTGGGCAGCTGATGGTTCGTCTAAGTCTCGTCTCAGTAAGTTGCCCTTCAAGGGCAAATTATTGTTTGGGGAGGCGCTCGATAAATTGGTGAAAGACCTTGGAGAATCTAAAGGGGGTAGGCTTCCGGAAGATAAGCCTAAGCTGAATAGAACCTTGCCTCCCTCCCGCGGCATTCGGGACTTTCGCAGATTTCGTTCTTCCCGTCTGTGGGGGGCCCAGCGTGGTCGCTTTAGCTCCCGTTCCCAAGGTTTTCGTGGCTTCCGAGGAGCCGGCCGAGGTTTTTCTGGCGCCTCCTCTTCGTCGACTTCCTCCTTTAGTCGCAAGCCGCAATGAAGCGAGGCGGGCCCCAGAGGGACTTCTAGTCATCGGGGGTCGCTTACGCGATTTTCTTCCTTCTTGGGCCCAAATCACGTCAGATCAGTGGGTGCTAGAGATTATCGAGAAGGGTTATGCCCTGGAGTTCGCCTTTCCTCTCCGAGATTCTTTTGTTCTGTCTCCCAGCAAGGGCGCTCAGAAGACTCAGGCCATCCGCTTGACCTTGCACCGCCTCTTGTCTCTGGGGGCGGTGATTCCCGTCCCTCCTTCCGACCGCGGCGTCGGTCGCTACTCCATCTATTTTGTCGTGCCAAAGAAGGACGGGTTCCTTCGCCCAATTCTGAATCTCAAGGGCGTAAACCGGGCCCTCAAGGTCCCGCACTTTCGGATGGAAACTTTGAAATCAGTTATCGTGGCGGTGCGTCAAGGGGAATTTCTCACTTCTCTCGACCTCTCGGAGGCGTATTTGCACATTCCCATCCGGGAGTCCCATCAAACGTTCCTCCGTTTCGCATTCCCGTGGGGGCACTATCAATTTCGGGCCCTGCTGTTTGGCCTAGCCACGGCGCCTCGGACCTTCACAAAAGTCATGGTAGTGGTTGCGGCGGCCTTGCGAAAGGAAGGCATTCTTGTTCATCCTTATCTCGACGATTGGTTGATTCGAGCGAAATCCAACGATGAGAGTGTGCACGTCACGGCCCGAGTGGTTTCTCTCTTGCGTTCCCTCGGCTGGGTGGTCAACGATCAGAAGAGCCGTCTGGTGCCGTCTCAGGACCTCGAATATCTGGGGGTTCGGTTCGACACGGCGAGAGGACTGGTGTGCTTGCCGGAGCGCTGTATTCTGGCCTTGAAGGGTCTCGTTCGTCTGTTCCTGGGGATGCCTGCGCCCTCAGCTTGGTGGCATCTCCGGCTTCTAGGCTCAATGGCGGCGATGCCTTGGGCGAGGTTCCATATGCGTCCGCTCCAGAGTGCTCTGTTACGTCGCTGGTCGAACCAGTTCGACTCGTTAAACATGCGCTTGCCTTGCCCGCAACCGGTTCGTCGGTCTCTTCGTTGGTGGATGTGTTCCATAAACGTGCGGAGGGGTCTTTCCCCTGGAACCGCCCCGTTGGGTACCTTTCACGACGGATGCTAGTCTAGCGGGCTGGGGAGCTCACTGCGAAAACCGGTTCACTCAGGGAACCTGGTCTCCCCTAGAGGCTTCTTGGTCGATCAACCGTCTCGAGCTGCGAGCGGTGCGGTTCGCTCTCTTAGCCCTCGAGGGATTGGTGATGGGGCGGTCGATTCGCGTTCTCTCGGACAATGCGACGACAGTAGCCTACATCAATCGGCAGGGGGGCACCGGCAGTGTGGCCTTGGAAGCGGAGGCGACGGCCTTGTTCACTTGGGTACAGACCCGTCTCCCGGCAATCTCGGCAGCGCATATAGCGGGAAAGGAAAATGTCATGGCGGACTTTCTCAGCAGAGTGTGGGTAGACCCAGGGGAGTGGGAGCTGAACCCGCAGGTGTACGCTCAGATTGTTCGGCGTTGGGGCCCGCCTGTCATGGATCTCATGGCGACCTTCCAGTCAGCAAAAACGGGACGTTTCTTCAGCAGGAGGAGGGAACGCATGTCCGAGGGCCTCGACGCTCTCATCCAGCCGTGGCCGGAGTTGCAGCTCCTTTATGTCTTTCCTCCGTGGGCGCTCATCGGTCGGGTCGTCCAGCGCATCGTGGGTCACCGGGGACGGGTGGTGTTGGTTGCTCCGGATTGGCCCAGGCGCCCTTGGTATGTCGATCTGGTTCGGTTGCGCGACGGCGATCCTTGGCCTCTGCCCTCGCTTCCGGACCTGCTTCTTCAGGGTCCGCTACGGATGCCCCAGGTGGGTCGGTTCTCGCTTACGGTATGGCCATTGAAAGGGCTCGGTTGAGAAAGAGGGGTTATTCCCCTGCGGTGGTTGCTACTCTTCTCAGGGCGCGGAAAACTTCCACCTCCCTCACGTACGTACGGGTATGGAGAATCTTTGAGGACTGGTGTTCCCGGCGGGGTGTTCAAGCGGCGACCGTATCCGTGCCAGTGGTTTTGAGTTTTCTACAAGATGGTTTTGACAAGGGCCTGGCGGCCAGTTCTCTGAAGGTTCAGCTGGCGGCTCTCTCCTGCTATAGAGGTAAAGTGCTGGGTCGTCCGCTGGGGTCTCATCCGGACGTGCAGCGTTTTCTCAAGGCAGTTTTCCGCTTGCGGCCGTCTCGGAGGGTGGCCGTTCCTTTGTGGGATTTGAATCTCGTGCTGCGTGCCTTGACGCGCAAACCTTTCGAGCCTCTTCATCGAGCGACGCTTAAGGATCTCACGCTAAAGACGGTTTTTCTTGTTGCTATTTGTTCTGCGCGGCGCATTTCCGAGCTCCAGGCGCTCTCACGCCGGGAACCGTTTTTGTCTCTTACTCCGGATCGCGTGGTCCTTCGGCCCGTTCCTTCCTTTTTGCTCAAAGTGGTTTCGCCCTTTCATTTAAATCAGGCGGTTTTTCTTCCGGTTCTGCCTCGCGTTCCTGAGAACCCGGCCGACGAGGGGCTTCACTGCTTCGATGTGCGTCGCGTGCTTCGCCGTTACTTAAAGGTGTCGGCTGAGTTCCGTAAGACTGACCGCTTGTTCGTCCTGTTTGGCGGTGTTCGAAAAGGGGAGGCGGTGGCTAAGGCCTCTATTGCTCGTTGGATCAAGGAAGCGATCGCGTCCGCGTATTTGTTGCACCATCGTCCTGTTCCGGAGGGGCTGCGGGCCCACTCCACTAGGGCACAGGCTACGTCCTGGGCAGAGCATTGCCTGGTGCCGCCCGTAGAGATTTGTAAGGCGGCCACTTGGTCAACGTTACATGCCTTCAGTAAGCATTATCGCTTGGATGTGTTGGCCGCTCGGGATTCTTGTTTTAGTTCGGCTGTCCTGCGCGCCGGTTGGCAAGGGTCCTGCCCGGTGTTAACTGCTCTGTTACATCCCGAATGTGGAGGACTAAACTGGAGGACCGCTCAGGAAATAGGAATTACACATACCTGGTAATTGTAGTTCCTGGAGGGTCCAGTTTAGTCCTCCTTCCCTCCCGATTATCAGGTTTTCTACTGCGGCGCGCTGTGCCGGACCAATCGGTCCGGGAGCGGCATATTCTTCTCTTTTCTCTTTGGTCTACTCTTCAGTCTCTCGCCTAGAGCTTTGGGTCTTTTTCTGACTCTTTTTCTCTGGCGGTGCGTCGGTAGCGGCGCTGTGCAGCGTTCTGGCTTCCTCGTTTGGGGAGGGGGTCCATGTTATTATGAAGGGCATCGTTTTTACATTTTGTTCAGAATTTGTCTTTATAATAATCTCATGTGTTGCTTCTTTAAGTCTGCTTTGTTACTAGTTCACTGGGGGCTTCTGGGAGCTCCGTCTGCATACATTATACAGAAAGTTTGTGATTGGTCCAGTCTCCAGGCTGCAGGAGGAGGTGCACTACCCGAATGTGGAGGACTAAACTGGACCCTCCAGGAACTACAATTACCAGGTATGTGTAATTCCTATTTACAGGTGCCAGTCTGTCAACAATGAGCCGCCTGACTGAAGACCAAACACAATTCAGGATAGCTATCCAGAGGGTCGCCATGAGTCGACACTGACTCGAGGGCACTTAACAGCAACAAAATAAAGGGATCCACTGTATCTGTCCCATGCCATCTTGAACTCCATCACTATATTTGCCCCCATTGCCTCCATTGAAAGGGTATGCCAGGCATCCACCACCCTTTCAGTGAAAAAGTATTTGCTGATGGTGCTTTTAAGTTTACCTCCTTGCAGCTTCATTTTATGCCCTCTAGTTTTACAGCTTCCCCTTCTTTGAAAAAAGGTTTGTTGGTTCATTAATCTCCTTTAAGTATTTAAAGGTCTGTATCATATCTTCCCTGTCCCTCTTCTGCTGTAGGGTATATATTTAGATCTTCTCTTATATGCCTTTTGGAACAGGGTCCAAATCATTTTGGTTGCCTTCCTCTGAACCATTTCACGTCTTTTTATATCCTTTGTGAGATATGGTCTCCAAAACTGAACAAATACTGCAAGTAAATAAAATAAGATTTTTCATACTGTTGATTTACAACAACTGGGTCAGGCTTTTTTAGTTGAGCTAGTCCATGTCAGAGATACATATTATATATGTGTAGGTAAATGTTGCAAGAAAACTGCTTTTCAGAGGCTGCACGTCATAAAGATCAGTATTAATATTTAGAGATGTTAAGTGCCGTCAAGTCGGTGTCCACTTATGGTGACCCTCTAGATAATTGTTCTAAATTGTGTTAGGAGGCTCATTGTTGTTAGAGTGGCATCCATATCTGCTGTTGTATTGATCCATCTCATTGCAGGCCTTCCTCTTTTGCGTTGCCCTTCAACCTTGCCAAGCATGATGCATTTCTCTAGTGCAGTGGTTCTCAACCCAGTCCTCTGGGACCCCCAGGCTAGTCAGGTTTTCAAGATAACCACAATGAATATGCATGAGAGAGATCTGCATGCACGGCTTCCGTTGTCTGCAGATATCTCATGCATATTCATTGTGGATATCCTGAAAACTTGACTGGCCTGAGTGAAGACGGAAGGATACCCATATGAGGAAAGGCTTAAAAAGTTAGGGCTCTTCAACTTGGAAAAGAGATACAATAGAATTCTATAAATTAATGAATGGAGTGGAACAGGTTAACATAGATCGGTTGTTTATGCCATCAAAAAGGATAAAGAGGACACGCAATGAAGCTACAATGTAACCCATTTAAGACTAATAAGAGAATATTTTTTCACTCAACGCGTAATCAAACTCTAGAATTCGTTGCCGGAGAATGTAGTAAAAGCTGTTGGTGTAGTTGGGCTTAAAGGTTTGGACAAGTTCCTGGAGGAAAGGTCCATAAACCATTAATAAATAGAACCTGGGAAATCCACTACTTACCTGAGGATGAGCATTGTGGAAGCTCTGGACTTTGGGTACCTGCCAGGTACTTGTGACCTGGATTGGCCACTGTTGGAAACGGGATACTGGGCTTGATGGACCTTGATCTGACCCAGTATGGCATTTATGTTAACCACTGCTCTAATGATCTTTCTCCAGGAACAAGCAGGAAGTCATTCGTCACTTATGGGTGACGTTAGCACCGACGGAGCCCGCACGGAGCAATTCCCCCAGTTTTCAAAGAAAACCTTTGGGATTGCTGCCATGCATGCGTGGTCCTCTTCCCGCCCAAAGGTGCCATCTTGCTCAGTCTCCCTTTTTCAACGGAGCCCTTCGGACGCTCGTCCTCGTCCCTCAGAAAAAGTGTTTTGTTTTTGGCCTCTGGGCCATGTTTTTTCCGGTAGCACTGGTCCTCTTCCGTCCTCCCCTGCTCTCCTTTTCCCTTGAGCGAGGGGATATCCTTCCTGTAAAAGGTGGGTCCCCCCCCCCTTTTTGCTGGCTTCATGCCCTTTTTTCTCTCCCAACTGCTGGCCATAAGAGTCTTCGACCTAGCAGGGGCCCTTTTTTTGCCCCAGTAGCCACCGGTTTAAGAAAATGCGACAGATGCTCCAAAAACATGTCGCTCACGGACACCCATGACTGTTGTCTTCGGTGTTTTTGGGCCGACCATGACCCAGAGCTCTACTCCCTTTTCAAGAAAATGTCCTCCAAAGCCCTGCTCAGTCATAAGCAGAAGTCCGATGCCATTTTCTGGAAGGTGGCCCCGGAATCCTTGGCCGCACTCTGTCGTCCCTCTGCTGGTGGGATCCCCCACTTCGGCTCCGCACTCTCGGCGGCACTCTGACCAGGGGTCCTCTGAAGTGGAGCAGCATAAGAAGACCTTGAAGTCGCTGTTGGGGGCTCCAGACAAGTGTGAGCGCTCTTGTGCTCGGTCGCTCAGCCCCCCATGGTGTTCCCGAAAGTCGGACAAGGAGCGGCCTCGAAAGGTACCTTGTTCGGACACAGAGGCCTCTGGCGATGCTGCCTGGTCTCCTGAGGGTCATCCCGGTGAGGACCCACTCTTTTCCACGCCAGACCCAGTAACCCCAGTGTCTGCATTGCAGGGTCCCACTCCCACTTGGGAGTCCTGAATGCTGGCACTATAGTGCAGCTTTTCTGCCTTCTTAGCTGCGCAGCAGGCACTCATGCCCAGCTGGCCCACGCCTTGAGACCAAGGTTCCCTCGAGAGGAACACCAAAACCCATTATGGAAACCACTGAGTCATGGGCCTCATGAGGGTCCTTGGTGCTGGTCTTGTTCGCCTTCCTGGTCCTTGGGGGCGAGATCCTCCAAGGCCTCTGACTCTAAGCAGACCTCGGCCTCTGTATGGGGTGACCTGCCAGTGTCAGACTCCTCCTCGGACATCTCAGGCTGGGAGTTGGATGGGAATACTTCTCCGGAGACCCGTGCCCACAAGGACCTCCCTTTGGACCCGTCCCCGCCTGCCTTTCAGAGGCGTTCGCTGCCCGAGGACACATCATTCCTGGCGTTCATGTGGGACATGGCACAAGCCCTCTGCCTGGCTACGCAGACTGAAGAGGAGCCGCGAGCTGAGGAACTTGACATTCTCTCTTTGGGAGTCTCTTACTGTCCCGGTTCCTCCCATATTGTCAAGGCTGCTGCTCTGCATGTGGGAGACACCTGCTTTGGTCCTCATTGTGAACAAGCGCCTCTATGCCATGTGGACCGGGGGTCCGAAAGACCCAGCTTCCGCACACTTCCATGGTTCTGGAATCGGCGATGTGGAAGCAAAAAAGTCAGAAGTCTTACTCCTCGGTCCCCCCAGGCAGGGAGTCAAGAGCCCTCGACGCCCTGGGCGCAAGGCATATCAGGGTTCCATGCTCGCTTGCCATATCCAGGCATACTAATTGTATATGTGCATGTTCCTACATGACCTTGCCAGGGAACTCGGCAGGTTCGCCGCGGGCCTTGGGGTTGAACAATGCACAGCTGCCCAGATTCTGCTTACCTCAGCCACACCACAGCAGGGTAGCAGTGGATGCTTTCCTCGTCTCATGTTCGCAGGGCCTGCTTTATGCATTCCTACCAACCTCTCTAATAGCTAGGTGCCTTTTCAAGATCCACAGCAACCATGCTGCAGTAATCCTGGTTACTCCCAGGTGGCCCAGACAGCCCTAGTTCCCCCTGCTACTCTCCCTGTCAATGGCACCCCCGGTGGCACTGGGCCATCAGCCGGATCTTCTTTTGCAGGAAGGGGGCTCCCTTCTCCACCCCAGCCTGGCATCTCTGACATTAACTGCATGGATGCTGAAAGGGTAGCACTGACCCCCTTCAGTCTCAGACGAAATGCAAGAGATCCTCCTGGAAGCCCTCCACCAGGAGGGCATATGCCTTAAAGTGGAGGAGATTCTCTCTATGGCGTGCAGAATGGAATGAGAATCCCTTCTCCTGTCATGGAAATAGTCTGCTAGGGTTTGGGCAGACAGGGAAGGAGGGGTCTGAGACGGAGGCTCTTCGAGGAAAGAGTTAAGAGTTGAAAAGAGATGGTGAGGGTCAGAAGCAAGAGAGTTAGTCAGATGGACATAATGGACATAATAGTTTTTGCTTGCCGAGTGCTGTGGCTGCCTGGAAAGAGGTAAACATGAATTTGAAGTGAAGAAAGTCAGAAAGGGTGTGAGATTTGAGCCAGATGTTCTCAGCTGAGCGTGCATAGGAGCGTAGATAACGGGTAGTTGAAGCCATGGCTGAGCTGTAGAGCATCTCACAGGATGTGGCATGGGCACAAAATTTGTCAAGGCCTGAGTTAGTCTGATGTTGATGGTTATAAATTAATGGCATTGATGTTAAAACAGGAGAATAGTGCAATTTATGCAATTGAGTAGATTATAGAATCCCAGGCAGCATGGTTTTACCAGAGGAAGGTCTTGGCAGACAAATCTGATACATTTCTTTGATTAAGAGTTAAATCAGAGAAGAGTGCTAGATCTGGTGCACTAGAATTGCAGCTAGGTCTTGAACACTGTTGTAGGCAACATAATTAAATTCAGTACACTTAGTATGGTCCCTAAAATGATGAACTGGGTTTGCAACAAACTAGTTGAGTGGGAGCAGAAAGGGTAGTGATAAATGGAGTTCATCCCAAGGAAAGAGGTGCTAACCAGTAGTGTGCCATAGGTATTGGTCCTTAATTTGGTTTGTCTCAACATTATGGTAAATGATATCGCGAAAGAGCTATCGGGCAATGTTTACCTTTTAGTGACTGATACTTAACACTGTAACAGGATAGATACCATGGAATATGTAGAGACAATAAGGAAAGGATTTAGTGACGTTCTAGAAATGGTCTGGTTTGGCAGCTAAGAATTAATAGAAAAAATTGCAGAGTCATGAATTTGGGCTGTAGAAACCCAAGGGAGCAGTACAATAGAGGGGTTGAAGTTCTGTGTGAGAGTTTGTCTGTTCTCTAGATCCAAATCTTGTACCATCAGATCTCCAGGAACAAGCAGGAATAAGTACTCACATATGGGTACGTCGGTACCGACGGAGCCTGCGCGGGAAAGCTCCCCAGCTTCCCAGAAGAAAGCTTTTGGGAGCCTCCCACAGCGCATGCGCGCTGTCTTCCCACCTTTCTCACCAACTCTCCTCAGTTCTTCTTTTCCGCGGAGCCAGCAGGTCGTGTTCCTGTCACCGCTGAAGAAGTTCTTATTTTAATTTGTTTCTTTGGCCGCGTGTCTGCCTTCCCCGACTACTGGACCGGTACCGCCGGTCTTTTTTCTTTTTACTTTTCAAAAAAAAAAAATATTTTTTTTTTCTTTTCACTACTTGGTGAAATTTTCTCTCTTTAGGCCCCTAGGCCTAGAGAACAATTTTCCCTCATGGAAAAACCAGCTTCTGGTTTAAAAAAATGCACCAAGTGTAGCGGTACCATCTCTGTTACCGACACACATGAATGGTGTCTTAAATGTTTGGGGCCTGACCACTCCATTCCGGATTGCCAGTCCTGTTCCTTGATGTCTAAACGTGGCTTACAGAACCGAGCAGCCAAGTTTCATATGCTGTTTTCTACAGATACTCCAGCATCGACATCTTCCAGGTCTTCCTCTCCTGATAGATCTCAGGTAACCAAACATTCCTCTGGCAGGTCCTCAAAGGGCAAATCTCCCTCTAAGTATTGAGATGCCCCCGGGCTTGACCCTGAGGACCCTGCCCCAGCCAAACAACCCCGGCGGGAAGCTCCGGCTTCCAAAGCTCCTCCTATGGGGTGGGTTACAGGTTGACATCGATGGCACGGCCTTGACCGATCACCTGTTAGACTGCTCTGGGGTACCAGCACACTCATCCGGTACCGACATCCAGGCAGTCGTAGCGTCCATGGATCATACAGTTCAGTCCATGCAGCACGCCATAATGGCTTTCATTAAGGCTGCGACGCCCACGGTACCGCAGCAAGCGGTACCGACCTCGGTTCCGGTACCACAATCGATACCGGTACCCAGGGCATCCACATCGACCAGGAATCCCGGTTCCGGGGCTTTTCCCGATACCGATCCGGTTCCGGGTACGCCCGATGTCGATACGCGTATCGATCCCTGGAAGCCAACAGATGATACTTCCAGTCTTCTGATGATTCCGATTCATCGGATGACTCTCCTGAAGTATCTCTTGCTCTTCCTGAGGAGCCCTCTTCTCCAAAGAGGAGAATGTCTCCTCCAGAGCATTTGTCCTTTCAAGACTTCATCATGGAAGTAGCTAAAGGACTCTCTATTTCAGTAATCTCTGAAAAAGAACCTAGAGCAAAAAAATTAGACATTTTGGGATACTCTAAGGTTCCCAGAGAGGCAGTCACCTTGCCAATTCATGAAATTCTCCAAGAACATTTGCTTGAATTGTGGGAGACTCCTCTCACCCTTTCTCCTCATTCTCGTAGATTGGACACTATGTACCGTGTCCCTCCTTCTCCTGGTTTTCAAAAAACTCAGCTTCCTCACCATTCTATTGTGGTGCAGTCAGCTATGAAGAGAATAAAGAGTACCAAAAGACACTCTTCTACTCCTCCAGGAAGAGAATGCAGGACCTTGGATGCTTTTGGTAGAAAGATCTTCTAAGCTAGCATGCTTACTGCCAGAATCAATTCATACAGCCTTTATATGGGTATGTTTCTGAAGGAGGTTGCAGAAAAGCTGCACAACTTTCTCCCTTTTATTCCAGAGGATAAAAGGGAGGAATTCCTTCTTTGGCTTAAGCATACGCAAGACATCTCAAAGTTTTCCAACAGAGCAGCCTTTGATTCCTTTGAGGTTGCCAGCAGAGCCTCAGGCATTGCTATAGCTGCTCGTAGAATTGCTTGGCTCCAGGCTTCTGATCTAGAACCCTGGGTTCAAGATAGTTTAGGAAATCTACCCTGTACAGGTGAAAACCTATTTGGCAAAGAGTGGCAGATTAAAGCCACTCAAATGGATGCAGAAAATACTGCTCTTGATAGACTTTCTAAGTCTACCTCCTCTCCAGCCAAGAAAAAGTCTTTTAAAAAGTCTTTTTACAAGAAGGGCAGATTTCCTTCCACTTCTGGTCAACAGTCTTCTGCAGGTCTCTTTGCTACTAAGTGTCAGCAACCCAAACAGGCCAGGCCTAAACCTGCAGGGGCTGCTGCAACCCAGCAGTCCCAAGCCCCTCAGGGGTTTTGACTTAGTGCTAGAGAACTTAACCTTTCTGGCTCTACAACAGCCAGAACCTCTCACCATTCCAGGAAGGTTGGCTCATTTTGCTCCCAGATGGGAGCAAATCACATCAGAGCACTGGACCCTCTCCATCATCAGAGAGGGCTACAAACTTCATTTCTCAGACCTTCCTCCCTACACCATGGTGAGACATTTCAGTTCTCCCACATCTCTCCTCGACCTTTTGGATCAGGAGGTAACCTCCCTTCTGGCCCAGAGGGCCATAGAAGAAGTTCCTCTTCTTCAACAGGGGTCAGGTTTTTACTCCCCCTACTTTCTCATCCCAAAGAAAACAGGGGGATACAGACCTATTCTAGATCTCCGAGAATTGAACAAATTTCTGTACAAGGAGAAGTTCAAGATGCTCTCTTTAGGCACTCTCCTTCCATACCTACAGAGTCAGGATTGGCTTTGTTCTCTAGATCTCAAGGATGCGTACACCCATATACTCATCCACCCGTCCCACAGAAAATTCCTACGTTTTCTGTTCCAGGGAAAACATTACCAATACAGAATCCTTCCTTTCGGTCTGGCCTCTGCTCCAAGGGTGTTCACCAAATGCATGGCAATAGTTGCTGCATTTCTGCGCCCTCTGGGAGTCTTTGTCTTCCCATATCTGGACGACTGGCTCATCAGAGCTCCATCTCAGTCAGAAGCCCAGATTTCCCTGGACCGCACAAGGCGCATTCTGCAGTATCTGGGACTGGTGGTAAACCTCCCAAAGTCCCAGCTCATCCCTATTCAGTCCCTGGAATTCATAGGGGCCTGGTTGGATACCACCACTGCAAGGGCCTACCTTCCTCAGGCCCGTTGCCAACGTCTAGTGCAGCTAGCCTCCCAGATTCAGTCAAAGAGCCACTTAACTGCCAGGGAGATGCTACAACTGCTAGGCCACATGGCTTCCACAGTACATGTGGTCCCCTATGCTCGCCTACACATGAGAGCAGCTCAATGGACTTTGTCCACCCAGTGGACTCAAGCCTCAGGAGCTCTCTCAGACCAAATAGCAAACTCCAAACGTCTCCTTTGGTCTCTCCAATGGTGGATGTCCACTCAAAATCTGTTGCTGGGGTCCCCCTTCCAACCTTTGTTGCCCCAAGCAATCCTCACAACAGATGCCTCCCAAACAGGTTTGGGAGCTCATCTGCAGAACCTTTCCACCCAAGGTACTTGGTCTCCACAGGAGACCTCTCTTCATATCAATCACTTGGAGCTTCGAGCAGTGTTCTTAGCTCTCAAGGTCTTTCATACCCTCCTCAGCTACCAGACAGTCCTCATTCAAACGGACAATCAGGTAGCCATGTTTTACATAAACAAGCAAGGAGGAACCGGCTCTCTGTCGCTTTGCAACGAAGCTCTCAGATTATGGGCCTTCGCCAGAGAGCATCAAATCCATCTCCTGGCAGTATACCTCCCAGGAATTCAAAACTCTTGGGCGGACAGACTCAGTTCTGCTTCCACACGAATGGTCCCTGCACATGGATCAGGTACTCATAATCTTTCAGGAATGGGGTACCCCGGACATAGACCTATTTGCAAGTCCGTGGAATGCCAAGCTTCCCCGGTTCTGTTCCAGAATTCCGTGTCAGGGAGTTCAGGCCAAGGATGCCTTCCTCCTTCACTGGGGTCAGGACTTCCTGTATGCCTTTCCACCCATTCCTTTTATCCCCAAGATTCTGTTCAAACTTCAGAGGGATCAAGGATCTATGATCCTCATAGCTCCACGCTGGCCACGCCAAGTGGGGTACCCTCTACTTCTGCATCTCTCCCAAGCCCCCTCTCTGGACTTGGGAGCTGCTCCAGACCTTCTGTCTCAGGAGGAGGAGACTTTGTGGCATCCAAACCCCAAGTCCCTTCACCTCAGAGCTTGGTTAATGAAGGCCTAGACCTTCAAGACTTCAATCTTTCACAACAAGTGCAGGATATCCTTCATGCTTCCAGGAAACCTTCCACTAGGCGTTCCTATGCTTTTAAATGGAAGAGATTTTCTATTTGGTGTGCTCAAAAGGTTCTTGACCCTCTAGCACTTCCTCTGAATTCTCTCTTAGAATATCTCCTGCATCTCTCCAATGCAGGCCTTAAGACGAATTCCGTAAGGGTCCATTTAAGTGCTATTGCAGCATCCCGTAAGCCTGTCAATGGACAACCTGTTTCCTCCCATCCTCTTATTGCAAGATTCATGAGAGGCCTAACCTTAACTAAACCTCCCATTCGACCTCCTCCGGTGGCATGGGACTTAAACTTGGTTCTTGGTCAGCTTATGAAGCCACCTTTTGAACCCTTAGCCACTACCTCCTTGAAATTTCTTTCCTGGAAGGTTATTTTCCTTATTGCAATCACTTCTGCTCGCCGCATTAGTGAGCTGCAGGCCTTAGTGGCTAATCCACCTTATACAAGGTTCCATCATGATAAGGTGGTCCTTAGGACAAATCCTCACTTTATGCCTAAAGTGGTCTCACCTTTTCATCTTAATCAAGAGGTATATTTACCTGTCTTTTTTCCAGCTCCTTATGCATCCACTGCAGAGAGGAACCTTCATACTCTAGATTGTAAAAGAGCTCTTGCTTTTTACTTACACAGGACACAGCAACATAGAAAGTCTTCCCAGCTTTTTGTTGCTTTTGATCCTTCTCATGTAGGACTTCCAGTCTCTAAAAGAACACTGTCCAATTGGATTGCTCAGAGTGTATCTCTTTCGCTTACCAGAGTAAGAACCTTTCTCTGGAAGGCCATGTCACAGCTCACAATGTGAGGGCCATGGCCACCTCTATGGCTCATCTTCATTCTGTGTCCATCGATCAGATCTGTCGAGCAGCCACCTGGGCCTCGGTTCATACCTTCACAGCCCATTACTGTTTGGACAAGGACTCCCGCTGGGATGCCTTGTTTGGTCAGGCTGTCCTCAGACACCTGTTCCATTCTTGAACAACTCCTGCCCTCCTTCCCTGAATGGATGCCTGAGATCCATAGGAAGACTAGGAACCTTTCAGGGTCTCATACCCTTGGGGATCTCCCAGGCATCTTAGCTAGGGAGTCCCCATATGTGAGGACTTATTCCTGTTTGTTCCTGGAGATAGCACAGTTACTTACCTGTAACAGGTTGCTACAAGGTGATCTCTGGGAACAGCAGGAATTAGTCCTCACAACCCACCCACCTCCCCTAGCAGTTGTATCTTTCTCTCTCTTTGTCTTTCCTTTACTCTCTCTCTATTGTCTCAGCTTTAAACTTGAACTGAGGAGAGTTGGTGAGAAAGGCGGGAAGGCAGCGCGCATGCGCTGTGGGAGGCTCCCAAAAGCTTTCTTCTGGGAAGCTGGGGAGCTTTCCCGCGCAGGCTCCGTCGGTACCGACGTACCCATATGTGAGGACTAATTCCTGCTGTTCCCAGAGATCACCTGTTACAGGTAAGTAACTGTGCTATACAAGCAGGTAGAAAAGGCAATGACAAAAGCTGGCATCATGCTTGAAAACTAGGAACATTGCAAGAGCTGTGCAAGCAGTGTAGCTGCACAGGCCATAAATACAGAAGAGGCACTGCCATCATCACTGGGCTTCCAGTAAACCCGATAAGAGTGAGTTCCTATGTATAGCTGAGTGGTAGGACGAGGGAGACACCAGCTTTGAGAGTCACACAGGGTGTGTTTCTGGCTTGCTACAGCCCTGTAGGGTTCATAAGGAGAGGACTGACTCGCATAAAAAAAGAGGTGTTCATGCCCTTGTGCAAGTCTCTGAGGTCTCATTTGGAGTGTGGTGTGCAGTTTTGGAGACCACACTGTCAAAAGGATATAAACCAGAAGGTGGTTCCTGTAATTAAGGATATCCTCATTAATTTTCAGAAACTCTGTATGACCTCACATGGCATTCACATGGATAATGCCCTCTCTTTCAGGCCTCAGACTGTAATTACATTTTTCCTTTATTTTTCTCTGCGTAGGATCCATTCAGTTAAAGATTTGGTTAATTTCCATGATCTGAAAATCTTAGTCCATGCCTTGATGATCTCTCAGATAAAGAACTGTAATTCTTTATATAATGGTCTGCCACACACTTCTCATAACAATTACAACTAATACAGACTATGGCAGCAAAGCTCTTCTAGATGCAAAGAAATATGATCATGTTATCCCATTCTGATAAATCTGCATTTGCTTCAGGTTAGCTATCAGAGTAAATTTAAAATCTTGTCTGTGGTCCACCACATGCTGTTTGCTAATCAATATAATTACTTGACAAATTGTTTTATTCCGTATGCCCCTGCCAGAGCCTTACAAGACATGTTCCTGCATCCGGAAAAAAAAGTTTTCTTTTTTGGCCTTCGTGGGCCATTTTTTTCCTGCTCTCCTTGCGGCCTGTCATCTGCTCTGTCAGTCTCTACCGACTTAGGTTCTTTGCTTCCCTTTTTTATGCTTTTGGGGGACATTTGTCCCCTTTTAAGGTTTTTTCCCTCCTGTGGCAGCTATTGAGTTTAACTTGGCCATGACGGTATTTTTCAACATGTCTAAGACAGCCTGTGGCTTCAAAAAAATGCATGCTGTGGTAGGATCATTTTTGTCACCCACTGTCAAAACTGGTGCCTACAATGCCTTGGACCAGATCTTCAGCCCGCTGCCTGCAGTCTGTGTCTGCAGATGACACGACGGGGACTGAAAGGTCGGAAAAAACAGGAGTCCCTCTTCAGCTCATCAGATTCAGCATCCTCCGCCTCAACCCTTATGTCAACCAAGGGTTCTGCAGAGATGTCCATGGGGCGGGAACTCCGTGCCCAGTCGGAGCCAGGGGGCCCGAGCAGCAAGAGGAGATTCTGACGAGATCCCATCAACGTTGAAGAGCAAGTACTGGGAGAAAGTCCGGATGCATAGTCATTGCAGCCCTTCTCGACGCGATGTGGAGAGCAATGGCCGGAAACAGTCGGCCAAGCTTCCCCATCAGGAGGAATAGATCCCCAGAACGGTGGAATTGACCCACATTACCCAGGAGGGCAGCCAGTTGTCTCCCAATGCATCAATCCTCATGAAGGTCCCTGCCCGAGGTATCAACACCGGTGACTGTGGCTGTGGCATCTGCCCCCTCATAGGTGGTGCTTCTGGAGGAACGTCTTCGAGCCCTTGAAGCTCACTTGGCAGCGGTTCTAGCCTTGGGAAACGCAGGCTTTGCAGCGCTGGCATTGGCATCACCGCACTCCTTCCAGCCTTTTCTGGAGATTCATGCCCTGCCCACTGAGACAGGTGCATCGGGTGGGAGGTCTGGTTATTTCCTGTTCAGTGTGCTGGAATCTGATGCCCAAGGACACAGATGACTGCACAAGGGGCAACACGGGGCCCACTGGAGTCCATCCTCTCCCCCATAGTGGAGCCAGCAGAGGGAGGGAGACCCACTACTTCGACTTCCTCTCGGAATCCAAGTCAGAATGGGAGACCGAGAAGGAATCAATGGCTGTGAACCTCCGGTCCTCGACCCTCCTATCTGACCAGTCTCCTTCCCCCTGAGCGACGTATGTTGCTTCCAAAAGACATGTCTTTCCAGGACTTCGTCAGGGATATGGCCAAGACCATCCCCTTCTCCCTGGAATCTGAGGAGGAGCCGAGGGCGGAAGAGTTGGAGCTTCTTCATTACCCCTTGGTCTCCAGGGAGGCGGTGACTGTTCCCGTGCACCATGTTCTGCAAAGGCTGCCATTGCAGCTGTGAGAAACCCTTCTTATGGTGGTTCTTGTCATCTGGAGATTCAATTCCCTGTACCACAGAGCTTCCCAAACTTTTTATCTCCAGGAACAAGCAGGAATAAGTCCTCACATATGGGTACGTCGGTACTGACGGAGCCCGCACGGGAAAGCTCCCCAGCTTCCCAGAAGGAAAGCTTTTGGGGCCTCCCACTGCGCATGCGCCTTGCCTTCCCGCCTTCCTGACCAACTCTCCTCAGTTCTTCTTTTTCCACGGAGCCAGTAGGTCGTGTTCCTGTCACCGCTGAAGAAGTTGTTATTTTAATTTGTTTCTTTGGCCTCGTGTCTGCCTTCCCCGATTCCGGACCGGTACCGCCGGTCTTTTTTTCTTTATTCCTTTAAAAAAAAAAAAAAATCTTATTTTTCCCCACTTGGTGTGTTTGTTCTGTGAGGCCTCTAGGCCTTCACAGAATTCTCCCTCATGGAGAAACAAGCCTCTGGTTTTAAAAAATGCACCAAGTGTAGCGGTACTATATCAGTCACAGACACCCATGAATGGTGTCTTAAATGTTTGGGGCCTGACCACTCCATTCCGGATTGCCCATCCTGTTCTTTGATGTCTAAACGTGGCTTACAAAACCGGGCAGCCAAGTTTCACATGCTGTTTTCTACAGATACTCCAGCATCGACATCTTCCAGGTCTTCCTCTCCTGATGGATCTCAGGTAACCAAACATTCCTCTGGCAGGTCCTCAAAGGGCAAATCTCCCTCCAAGCATCGAGATGCCCCCGGGCTTGACCCTGAGGACCCTGCCCCAGCCAAACAACCCCGCGGGAAGCTCCGGCTTCCAAAGCTCCTCCTATGGGGTTACAGGTTGACATCGATGGCACGGCCTCGACCGATTACCTGTTAGACTGCTCTGGGGTACCGGCTCAATCTTCCGGTACCGACATCCAGACAGTCGTGGCGTCTATGGATCATACAGTTCAATCCATGCAGCAGGCCATTATGGCTTTTATTAGAGCTGCGACGCCCTCGGTACCGCAGCCAGCGGTACCGACTCCGATACCGGTACCCAGGGCATCCACATCGACCAGGATACCGATCCCGGTTCCGGGGTTTTCCCCGATACCGATCCGGTTCCGGGTACCCCCGATGTCGATACCGGTCGATACGCTTATCGATCCCTGGAAGCAAACAGACGATACTTCGAGTCTTCTGATGATTCTGATTCATCAGATGACTCTGCCGAAGTATCCCTAACTCTACCTGAAGAGCCCTCTTCTCCAAAGAGGAGAATGTCTCCTCCAGAGGATTTGTCCTTTCAAGACTTCATCATTGAAGTAGCTAAAGGTCTCTCTATTTCAGTAACCTCTGAAAAAGAACCTAGAGCAAAAAAATTAGATATTTTAGGATACTCTAAGGTTCCCAAAGAGGCAGTCACCTTGCCCATTCATGAAATTCTTCAAGAACACATGATGGACTTATGGGAGACTCCTCTCACCCTATCTCCACATTCTCGTCGTTTGGACTCCATGTATCGTGTCCCTCCTTATCCTGGTTTTCAAGAAACTCAGCTCCCTCACCACTCTATTGTGGTGCAGTCAGCTATGAAAAGGATAAAGAGTACCAAAAGACACTCTTCTACTCCTCCAGGGAGAGAATGTAGGACTTTGGATGCTTTTGGTCGAAAACTCTAATAAACAAGTATGCTTATTGCCAGAATCAATTCATACAGCCTCTATATGGGCATGTTTCTGAAGTAGATTGCATTGAAAATACGCCATTTTCTCCCCTTTATCCCAGAGGATAGAAAGGAGGAGTTCCTTCTTTTGCTAAAGCATACCCAAGATATTTCAAAGTTCTCCAACAGAGCAGCCTTTGACTCCTTTGAGGGTGCTAGCAGAGCCTCAGGTATTGCCATAGCGGCTCGCAGAATTGCTTGGCTCCAGGCCTCTGACCTAGAACCCTGGGTCCAGGATGGGTTGGGAAATCTGCCTTGTACAGGTGAGAATCTGTTTGGTAAGGAGTGGCAAATCAAAGCCACCCAAATGGATGCAGAAAATGCTGCTTTAGATAGACTTTCCAAGTCTACCTCTGCCCCTGTCAAGAAAAAATCTTTCAAGAAGCCTTTCTATAAGAAGGCCAGATTTGCTACAAATACTGGCCAACAATCTTCTGCAGCTCGCTTTGCTCCTAAGCGTCAGCAGCCTAAACAGGCTAGGGCAAAACCTGCAGGGGCTGCTACAGCCCAGCAGTCCCAACCCCCTCAGGGTTTTTGACTTAGCTCTAGAGAACTTAACCTTTCTGGCTCTAAAACATCCAGAGCCTCTCACCATTCCAGGAAGGTTAACTCATTTTGCTCCCAGATGGGAGCAAATCACATCAGAACAATGGACCCTCTCTATGATTAGAGAGGGCTACAAACTACATTTCTCCAGCCTTCCTCCCCATACCATGGTGAGATGTTTCAATTCTCCCCCATCTCTCCTGAACCTGTTAGGTCAGGAGGTGACCACCCTTCTCGCCCAAAGGGCAAAAGAAGAGGTTCCTCTTCTTCAACAGGGGTCAGGGTTTTACTCCCCTTATTTTCTCATTCCCAAGAAAACAGGGGGGTACAGACCTATTCTAGATCTCAGAGAATTGAACATATTCCTATGCAAGGAGAAATTCAAGATGCTTTCTCTAGATACTCTCCTTCCATACCTACAGAGTCAGGATTGGCTTTTGTTCTCTAGATCTCAAGGATGCGTACACACATATACTCATCCATCCATCCCACAGAAAATTCCTACGGTTTCTGTTCCAGGGAAAACATTTCCAATACAGAGTACTTCCCTTCGGTCTAGCCTCTGCTCCAAGGGTATTTACCAAATGCGTGGCAATAGTAGCTGCATTTCTACGAGCCCTGGGAATTTTTGTCTTCCCATACCTGGACGACTGGCTCATCCGAGCTCCATCTCAGTCCGAGGCTCAGACTTCCCTGGATCGCACCAGACGCATTCTGCAGTATCTGGGACTTGTGATCAATCTGCCAAAGTCTCAACTCACCCCTACTCAGTCCCTGGAATTCATAGGGGCCTGGTTGGATACCACCACTGCAAGGGCCTATCTTCCTCAGGCCCGTTGCCAACGTCTAGTGCACTTAGCCTCCCAGACTCAGTCCAGAAGCCACTTGACTGCCAGGGAGATGCTACAACTATTAGGCCACATGGCCTCCACAGTACATGTGGTGCCCTATGCTCGCCTACATATGAGAGCAGCTCAATGGACTTTGTCCACCCAGTGGACTCAAGCATCAGGAGCTCTCTCAGACCAAATAGCAAGCTCCAAACGTCTCTTTTGGTCTCTCCAATGGTGGATGTCCACTCAAAATCTGTTGTTGGGGGCCCCCTTTCAACCATTGTTGCCCCAAGCAACCCTCACAACAGATGCCTCCCAAACAGGTTGGGGAGCTCATCTTCAAGATCTCTCCACTCAGGGCACTTGGTCTCCACAGGAGACCACCCTTCATATCAACCACTTGGAACTTCGAGCAATCTTTCTAGCTCTCAGAGTTTTTCATACCCTCCTCAGCAACATGACGGTCCTTATTCATACGGACAATCAAGTAGCCATGTTTTACATAAACAAACAAGGAGGGACTGGCTCTCTGTCGCTTTGCAACGAAGCTCTAAGATTATGGGCCTTCGCCAGAGAGCATCAAATCCATCTCCTGGCAGTATATCTTCCAGGAATCCAAAACTCTTGGGCAGACAGACTCAGTCGAGTTCTGCTTCCACACGAATGGTCCCTACACATGGATCAGGTACTCAGAATCTTCCAGAAATGGGGGACCCCGGACATAGACCTCTTTGCAAGTCCGTGGAATGCCAAACTTCCCCGGTTCTGTTCCAGGATTCCGTGTCAGGGAGTTCAGGCCAAGGATGCCTTCCTCTTTCATTGGGGTCAGGGCTTCCTATATGCCTTTCCACCCATTCCTTTGATTCCCAAGACTCTTTTCAAACTTCAAAGGGATCAAGGGTCCCTGATCCTCATAGCTCCACGCTGGCCACGCCAAGTGTGGTACCCTCTACTTCTGCATCTCTCCCAAGCCCCCTCCCTGGACCTGGGAGCAGCTCCAGACCTTCTGTCTCAGGAGGAGGGGACTTTTTGGCACCCAAACCCCAAGTCCCTTCACCTCAGAGCTTGGTTACTGAAGGCCTAGACCTTCAACACTTCAATCTTTCGCAGCAAGTGAAGGATATCCTCCATGCCTCTAGGAAACCTTCCACTAGGCGTTCTTACGCTTTTAAATGGAAAAGATTTTCCATTTGGTGTGCTCAAAAGGGTCTTAACCCTCTAGCACGTCCTTTGAATTCTCTTTTGGAATATCTCCTGCATCTCTCCAATGCAGGACTCAAAACGAATTCAGTAAGAGTCCATTTGAGTGCTATTGCAGCATCCTTTAAGCCCATCAATGGACAACCCGTTTCCTCTCATCCTCTTATTGCAAGATTCATGAGAGGCCTAACCTTAACTAAACCTCCCATTCGACCTCCTCCGGTGGCATGGGACTTAAACTTGGTTCTTGGTCAGCTTATGAAGCCACCTTTTGAACCCTTAGCCACTACCTCCTTGAAATTTCTTTCTTGGAAGGTTATTTTTCTTATTGCAGTCACCTCAGCTCGCCGTATCAGTGAACTGCAAGCTCTAGTGGCTAATCCACCTTATACAAGGTTCCATCATGATAAGGTGGTCCTTGGGACCAATCCCCACTTTATGCCTAAAGTGGTCTCCCCTTTTCATCTTAATCAAGAGGTATATTTACATGTCTTTTTTCCAGCTCCTCATGCATCCAGTGCAGAGAGGACCCTTCATACTCTAGATTGTAAAAGAGCTCTTGCCTTTTACCTCCACAGGACACAGCAACATTGAAAGTCGTCTCAGCTTTTTGTTGCTTTTGATCCTTCTCATTTAGGACTTCCAGTCTCTAAAAGAACACTCTCCAATTGGATTGCTCAGTGTATCTCTTTTGCTTACCAGAGTAAGAACCTTTCTCTGGAGAGCCATGTCACCGCTCACAATGTGAGGGCCATGGCCACCTCTATGTCTCATCTAAACTCTGTCTCCATTGACCAGATCTGTCGAGCAGCCACCTGGGCCTCGGTTCATACCTTCACAGCACATTACTGTTTGGACAAGGACTCCCGTCGGGATGCCTTGTTTGGTCAGGCTGTCCTCAGACACCTGCTCCATTCTTGAACAACTCCAGCCCACCTCCCTGAATGGATGCCTGAGATCCATAGGAAGATGAGGAACCTTTCAGGGTCTCATACCCTTGAGGGGCTCTCCCGGGCATCTTAGCTAGGGAGTCCCCATATGTGAGGACTTATTCCTGCTTGTTCCTGGAGATAGCACAGTTACTTACCTGTAGCAGGTGATCTTTGGGAACAGCAGGAATTAGTCCTCACAACCCGCCCACCTCCCCTAGGAGTTGTATCTCTCTCTCTCTTTCCTTTCCTCTCTCTATTATCTCAGCTTTAAACTCAAACTGAGGAGAGTTGGTCAGGAAGGCGGGAAGGCAGCACGCATGCGCAGTGGGAGGCCCCAAAAGCTTTCCTTCTGGGAAGCTGGGGAGCTTTCCCGCGCGGGCTCCATCAGTACCGACGTACCCATATGTGAGGACTAATTCCTGCTGTTCCCAGAGATCACCTGTTACAGGTAAGTAACTGTGCTTTCTGGTGTGATCCCATTTTAGCTGAGGAAAATTCATGTGACCTCTACTATTAAAATATAATTATCAAACATAAATATAAACATATAGATATGTAAATCTCTGCTTTTTAAAGTAATTATCCAATGTACTGAACATGTCTGACACACATGGGCTTCAAAGTAATGGCACAGCTTCTTGAACATTTGCAATGTGGGGGCTGAGCATCTGGAGGTATTGTGTGTGTGTGTGTGCGCACATGCTTGGGAGCTGAGTGTCTGGGAGCAGCATGTCTGTGCAGATGTGAGGAATAAGTGACCAGGGGCAGCGCATTATGTCTGAAGTTGAAGAAAGCTAATGGGCTTTAATGTCCCCTCCTAGGGTTTTGCCCTGAGCTGGTCCCCAGCGATATCTGTCATTAGTCCTGGCAGATGTATGTACATTACAAAAGTACACATATTCCAATCACTAAATAGAGCATATGATTCTTTTTTCTACCTTGTTTTCTGTTTATTTTATTTTTCTAATTATGTGGCTCTGGTTTCTGCTTTCCTCAGTTTCCTTTTAACTCTTGTTCCGAGGGTCACCTGTCTATTTGCAGTGTCTTCTTTCTCCTTCTGTCTTCAGTATTACAGATTGATGTAGGAAATGATGTGATCACTTCTTTTCCATTTTCTTTCTTCTCCTTTTACTGTTTAGTTGTCATTCTCCTGCTGTTTACTGCATTTACCCACAGCTCTCCTCATCTAGCCCTCCCATTCCGATATCTCAGTCCTTCCCAAGTCTCTTATTCGCCAGTCTTTTACTAACTTTCCTCCTCTCTCCTCCACCTCTGTCTAGCATCTTCGCTTTCTGGTCTCTCTCCTATCTACCCTATGAGTTGACATTAAATCGTATTGTTACAAAGTAAACTGAGTTCAATGTAAACCACCTTGATTTAAGGAAATGATGGTATATAAATACTGTTCAATAAATAAAATGTTTAGTAACTCCTTTCAGTCACGCTAACACATAACCAGCTTCTCATCTGTCTCCCTAGCCCTGTCCTTATCTCCAGCATCTCGTCTCCCTAGTTCCTCTACCCATTCCCAGTATCTCTTCTGTTTCCCTTCCTCTTTCCCATGCCTAAGTCATGTATGTTTGTTAGCACTTGATTAGTTGCCCTTCATAGGTCATAGCAGAGCGGTTTACAAATATAAAATCTATTAAAAATAGAGGAAAGGAACGCCTTTCTAAAAGATCAGGTTAAAACACACATACCAGTAGGACTTGACAGAGGAAGGAGCAAACAGAGACAGCGAATAGTGAACTTTCTCAAAACCAACAGGTTGCAAGATCCCAGGCAACATGGTTTTACCGAAGGACGGTCTTGCCAAACAAATCTGATTGAGTTCTTTGATTGGGTGACCAAGGAACTAGATCTGGGGCATGCAATGGATGTCATCTATCTGGATTTCAGCAAAGCCTTTGATACTGTTCCTCATAGGAGGCTTGTCAATAAACTCAGTAGCTTGGGGATGGGTCCCAAGATAGTAAACTGGATTAGAAATTGGTTGACTGACAGACAACAGAGGGTGATGGTACATGGAGCTCACTCGGATGAGAGGAAGGTGATTAGTGGGGTGCCTCAGGGTTCGGTCCTGGGCCCGGCACTGTTCAATATATTTGTGAGTGATATTGCTGAAGGACTGAATGGAAAAGTCTGTCTTTTTGCAGATGACACAAAAATTTTCAACAGAGTGGACTCCCCAGAGGGAGTGGATAACATGAGGAAAGATCTACAAAAGCTGGAAGACTGGTCTAATGCTTGGCAACTACGATTTAATGTGAAAAAGTGCAGTGTCATGCACTTGGGTAGCAGAAATCCAAGGGAAAAGTACACAATAGGGGGTGAGAGGTTGGTATGCACAGTTCAGGAGAAAAACCTTGGTGTGATTATCTCTGATGATCTCAAGGTGGTAAAACAGTGCGACAAGGCGGTGGCAAAAGCCAGGAGGATGTTGGGCTGCATTCAAAGAGGGATTACCAGCAGAAAGGAAGAGGTACTTATGCCACTGTACAAGTCACTGGTGAGGCCTCACTTGGAATACTGTGTTCAGTTTTGGAGGCCATATCTTGCAAAAGATGTAAAAAGACTGGAAACTGTTCAGAGAAAGGCGACCAAAATGATTTGGAGCCTGCGTCAGAAGCCTTATGAGAAGAGACTTGAAGACCTAAATATGTACACTTTGGAGGAGAGGAGGGACAGGGGAGATATGATTCAGACCTTTAAATACTTAAAGAGAAATGATGAACAAACAAACCTCTTCCAAAGACGGGGAAGCTGTAAAACTAGAGGGCATAACATGAAGCTGCAAGGTGGTAAATTGAAAGGCAATGTCAGGAAATATTTCTTCAATGAAAGGGTGGTGGAGTGGTGGATGCTTGGAATGTCCTCCCGATGGAAGTGGTGAGGGCAAACACGGTGATGGAATTCAAAACGGCATGGGACAAACACAGTGGATCCCTTTACAGCAACAGGATAAAAGCAAAATAAACAGTACCATCTAACTTCTGAACTATCTAGCATCTGAACAAATAAGGGTGTCCTACATGGAGTGGTGGGTTCACCCCTAAACAGAAACAAAAACGTGGGGAGGGGTGGCCTGCACAGAGCGACAGGTGCACCTACTCTTGCCATCTTGCTGGGCAGACTAGATGGACCATGCTGGTCTTTATCTGCCGTCACTTACTATGTTACTATATGTTACTATGTAAGTAAGACCAAGGGCAAGGGGCAGTCAGGAAGGTAGTAAATCAAAAGCAATAGTAAAAAGATGAGTTTTTAGAAGGGTTTTGAATTTTGAATAGTTGAGTTCCAATCTGAGAGCAATGAATTCCAAGAGGCCAGGGCCAAAAAATAAAAAGAAGAGGAATGAGTGGAGGTGAGATAAGCTTGAGAGGCAGAAGGGAGGTGCAAACGATTGAGATGTATATTACGGAGGGCGTAATGTGAGGAATGAAGTATGAGATGATCGGAGAGATAAGGGTGAATACCAGTATAAAGAGCACAATGAACCAAGGTGAGGAGTTTGTACTGCGAATGGAATTTAACTGGAGAAGAATTAGCTACTATGCAAGCAGCAGTGTTTTGAATGAGCTGCAGTAATCTAACCTGAACATGACTAGGGTGAGAAACAGGGTGGTCAGGACTGAAGCTGAAAGAAAAGGATGGATAATTCGGATCTGTCAGAGGGCAAAGAAAGAACGACTGACCAGAGAGGTGATATGAACATCAAAGGATAGTGATGGGTCGAAGGTAATGCCTAAATAATGGATAGATTCCACAAGTGGGATGGGGACCCTGGAAGGGAAAGGGCAAGATTGGGGGAAGGACTCCGGAAAGTGAACTATAGAGTGGCAGATTTCGCAGGGTTAAGATGAAGATGGTTACTAGAGAGCCAGGTGGAGATACTGTGCAAACAGGCATTGAGGGGAGAAAGAGTGGAAATCCCATATTGTTGAACTAAGAAAGTCAAAGAAATAAGAAATATTTTAAATAAAATAGGTGCAAGTACAGAACTCTGAGGAACACCTCACAGAAGAGGATGAAGAAGAATCACCAATAGAGACCAAAAAAAGAGCGTTGAGAAAGGTAAGAATGAAACCATTGGAAAAATGTGCCACGAAGGCCAAAGTCATATAACCATGAAAGTAGAATAGTGATCCACCAGATCAAATGACATACTGAGTTCATGAGAAACCATCGCAGAGATGTCACTGCGATCATGTAATTGGTGAAGTTCACTCAGAAAGGAGAGAAGAATGGTGTCTGTGCTGTGCTCAGGATGAAAACTGAATTGACATGGGTGCATAGTGTGAGTGGACTCCAGGTGTAGAGATAATTGGGAAAAGACCAGTTTTTCAAGGATCTCGGAAAGAAATGGAAGAGAAGAGACAGGACAATAATGGACTGAGACAGAAGAGTTCCTTAAAATAGGACCGATGCTGGCATGTTTCCAAGGGGTTGGAAATATACCAGATGACAAACTGTTGTTTATACAGGGCCAGAATCAGGGGCAAAAGTGTAAGAGAGTGTGGTTAACCATGATGAGGGGATGGGGTCAGCGGAGGACATAGTCTTGTGAGAAGTGGTAATGGTTTTAAGAAACTCTGCTGGTATAATTGGACAAAAGGTGGCCCAGGTGTGGCGTAAGGAAGAAATAGGGACAGACGAAGGAACAGAAGAATCCGACAAAGATAAGTTGGCTACAGAGAACTACAGGGGAGAAACCGGTGAAAATAAGTTGGCTACAGAAGCTGAAGTAGAATGGGGAGGGGTAGGAGGCAAATGGGCAGCAGATATAGCAGCTGACACGGAAAGTAGTGATGGGGGGGGGGGGGTGGAACAATCAACGAAAGTGGATCCTAAGGGAAGAGACTATCATAAAAGTAATTTGTGAGGATTTATGTTGAAGGAGCAGACTGAGGGAGTGGTGACGGATGATTGAGAAAGGGTAGTGAGAACAGAATACAGCTGACGTGTGGAGTTGACAGATGACTAGATTAAAGTGGAATAGTAATTCTTTTTGGCCGTATAGGTCATGGAGCGGTACTGCTGATTATAGATCTTAATAAAGCTGGAGGGAAGAGAAGGGGAGGGACACCTTCTCCACAAGCGCCCTGCCCTGTGCTGCTGGGAACAATGGAGATGGATACTGTGGTGGAACTAGTGATGAGAGAAGCATAATAGGTGATGGCAAGGGCGGAGAGGGGCCACATTGTTCAGGGTTGAAGATAATATAGAGAGCTATAGCAAAGCCTGTGTGTTGACAGAAAGGGATGAGAAATCAAAAGGAAAATGTCATTCGCTAGAGGAAATTGCTCTATGGGTATGAGGAGGGATTACATCTATATGATACATGAGATATAGAGAGATGATCTCCAGGAACAAGCAGGCATGTAGTCCACACATATGGGTATCGCCGGTACCGACGGAGCCTGCGCGGGAACGCTCCCCAGCGTCCAATTAGAAAGCTTTTGGGAGCATCCCACAGCGCCTGCGTGCTGCCTTCCCGCTTTTCCCAACTGCCTCTCTCCAGTTCTTTTTCCGCGGAGCCAGCAGGTCGTGTTCCTGTCACCGCAGAAGAATTCTTTTTTCTTTCTTTCTTTTTTGTGGTCGCATCTGCCTTCCTTGATGCTCTACCAGTACCGCCGGTTTTTTCTCTTCTTATTTCTGTAAAAAAAAAAAAATATATATATAGGTTTAGGTTTAGGTTTATTTAAAACTTGTTATACCGCTCAATACCATGGGCACCTGAGCGGTTTACAATAAATAAAATAAGCAAGTTAATTAAAACAAGCACTTGGCTGCAGAAAAGGAAAGGAACGCCATCAATTGTAAGAAAAAGGAGAGAAGAGAAAGAAAGAAAAGCCGGGGCAGAAAAGAAAAATAAACAGAGGGAGTAATGATGAACGGGTACTATCAGGGAGGGAAGGGGAGGGGGAAATATACAGTACATGGGTAATCACAATAGAACAGAAGGAGGAGGGGATAGACTAGGGAGGAGGGTCAAACGCAAGGTAGAAAAGGTGAGTTTTTAGCTGGGTTTTGAATGATTGATAGGATTCCTCTGCACGGAGAGAGGGGGGGGAGTGAATTCCAGAGGTGCGGGGCCAGGAAATAGAGAGCAGAGGAGTGGGTTTGTTCTAGGCGGGCTTGTGCGGGGGAGGGGAGGACCATGCGGTTTATGTGTATGGAGCGGAGGAGACGATGGGAGGTACGGAATTGTATCTGGTTTGCCAGATAAAGAGGGGTGCCGGTATGGATTACTTTGTGTGCAAAGATTAGAAGTTTATATTGAATGCGGAAGGAGATGGGTAACCAGTGATGCTGACAGAGAAGGGGGGTAATGTGATCGTAACGTGATGCGTGGGTCAGCAAACGGATGGCAGCGTTTTGGACGCGTTGGAGACGAGACAGTTGGGACTTGGATAGGCCGGCGAAAGAGACATTGCAATAGTCGAGATGAGACAATACAAGGGTAAGCAAGAGGGTGGTTAGGGCAGGAGTGGAAAGAAAAGGACGGGCTGCTCTGAGTTGACGGAGGGAAAAGAAGGAGCGCTGAACAATCGAGGAGATGTGGTCTTTGAAAGTAAGGGCAGAGTCAAGAACAACACCTAAATAACGGAGTGATGAGACCAGAGGGATAGGTTGTGAAGATAGAGAAGGGGCACAAGTAGGGGAGGGGCTGCCAAAAGTGAACCAGATATATATATATATTTTTTTTTTCTTCAGGTGCACGCGCCTTTTTGGGCCTTAGGCCCAAAAACCTTTCCTTACCATGGAGAAACCTGCCTCAGGTTTCAAAAAGTGCACCAAGTGTGGCAGTACCATTTCTGTTACCGACACCCATGAATGGTGTCTAAAATGTTTAGGTCCTGACCACTCCATCACGGATTGTATGTCCTGCGCCATGATGTCTAAAAGAGGTCGGCAGAACCGAGCTGCTAAACTCGGTACCCTGTTTCCCTCTGATGCAGCTTTGGTGACATCGAAGTTTTCCAGGGCTGCTTCTTCCTCCCATGGATCTCAGGTAGCTAAACATAAATCCAGCCGGTCTTCAAAGGGTAGATCTCCTTCTAAGCATCGAGATGCCTCTGGCATTGCCCTCGAGGATTCTGCACCGGCAAAATTACCCCGGTGGGAGGCTTCATTTTCCAAAGCATTATTGGGGTTCCAGGATGTTCTCGAGGCCTCGACCTCGGCAGAACTACAGGTGCCATGCTCTGGGGTACCGGCGGTCTCCTCCGGTACCGACATCCAGGCATTGGCAGCGTCGATAGACCAGAGAGTTCTGGCTATGGAACGCAGTCTGGCGGCTTTCCTTGCGGCATCGACGCCCTCGGGACCGCGACAGACAATTCCACCGGCACTGGCCTCGTTACCGGTACCGATAGCATCGGCATCGGTGTCTGCTTTGCCGGTACCCAGTCATCCGATGACCTCAGGTACCGATACCCCAGTACCGGTTACTCCCGGTACCGACTTTGGTCGGTACGGGTATCGGGCTTTTCAAGAGCATCCGGACAGATCATACTTCGAGTCCTCAGAAGAATCTGAGGATTCTGACAGTTCTATCGATGCAGCGATGCTTCTCCCAGAGGAGCCCTCCTCCCCTAAACGGAGGATGTCTCCTCCAGAGGATATTTCCTTCAAAGATTTTATCAGGGAGGTGGCTCGGGGCCTGTCCATTACTGTGGCCCCTGAAACAGAGCCAAGGGCCAAGGAGTTGGAAATTCTACAGTATCCCAAAACTCCTAAGGAGGCAGCTACCTTGCCCATTCATGAGATTTTATATGACCTCATGTTAAGGGTGTGGGAAACACTCCTCATTCTCGCAGACTGGATACTATGTTTCGAGTCCCTCCTTGTCCTGGGTTCCATAAGACTCAGCTTCCTCACCACTCTATTGTAGTGGAGTCAGCTATGAGAAGGATCAAGAGTGCAAAAAGGCATGCCTCTAATCCTCCAGGACGTGAGTGCAGAACCCTGGATGCTTTTGTACGTCGGGTCTTCCAAGCTTCCATGCTTTCTGCCAGGATAAGTTCCTATAGTCTCTACATAGGAATGTTCCTGAAGAAGGTCACCGATGATTTAGAGGCTTTAAGTCCTTTTATTCCTGAGGATAAAAGACAGGATTTTCTCACTTTGGTCAAACATGCCCAAGATGTTTCTAAATTTTCCAACCGTGCAGCCTTTGACTGCTTTGAGTGCATAAGCTGAACCTTGGCTATTGCCATAGGTGCACGTAGAATTGCTTGGCTCCAGGCATCTGATCTAGAGCTCTGGGTACAAGACAAATTGGGAAATATCCCTTGTACTGGTGAGAACCTGTTTGGTAAAGATTGGCAGGAAAAGGCCAATGAAATGGATGCTGAAAATTCCACCTTGGATAGATTATCCAAGTCCACTGCTGATCCTGCTAGGAAGAAATTGTTCAAGAAACCATTCTTTTCTAAAGAGAAAAGATTTTATCCTGTTTATGTTCAGCAGGGACATTCTGCAGGTCAGCTTGCCAGGAAAGGTCAGCAACCACCCAAACAGAAGAAAGCAAAGGCTGCTAGGCCTCAACTGGCCCAGCAGGCTCAGCCTCCACAGGGCCTTTGACTCTCATCTAGAGAACTTAGCCTTCCTGGTTCTCGGGAGACCAGAACCTTCCACCATTCCAGGAAGGTTATGTCATTTTTCCCCCAGATGGGGGCAAATAACAGCAGAGCATTGGACACTCTCCATCATAAAGGAGGGGGGTACAGGCTTCATTTTTCAAGCATGCCCCCTCACACAATAGTAAAGCAGTTCAATTCTCCGACCTCTCTCATCAACCTGTTAGGTCAGGAGGTCGCTATCCTTCTTGCCCAAGGGGCAATAGAAGAAGTACCCATTCATCAGCAGGGTACAGGGTTCTATTCCCCTTATTTCCTTATCCCAAAGAAAACAGGGGGTTACAGACCTATCTTAGACCTCAGAGAATTGAACAAATTCCTTGTCAAGGAGAAATTCAAAATGATTTCTCTCTGATCTCTGCTGCCATACCTTCAGAGTCAGGATTGGCTTTGTTCTCTAGATCTCAAGGATGCGTACACCCATGTTCTCATCCATCCAACTCACAGAAGGTTCCTTCGGTTCCTTTTTCAGGGAAAGCACTACCAATACAGGGTGCTTCCTTTTGGCCTGGCCTCAGCACCAAGGGTGTTCACGAAATGCATGGCTGTTGTAGCAGCATTTCTCCGCACTCTAGGGATATTCGTCTTCCCCTACTTAGACGACTGACTCATTCGAGCCCCAACAGAGTCAGAGGCCAGGACTTCTCTATCCTGCACAGTGCGTATCCTTCAGTATTTAGGGTTGGTAATAAACATCCCAAAATCCAGTCTAACTCCCACTCAGTCTTTATTTATTTATTTTATTTATTTATTTAGTATACATTTGTATACCGCTACTTCCTACGATCAGCAGCGGTTTGCTTTACATATCAGGAGGGACTGTACAGTACAGTAATTTGCATGAGATACATTTTGATTGAACATAAGAACATAAGATATGCCATACTGGGTCAGACCAAGGTCCATCAAGCCCAGTATTCTGTTTCCAACAGTGGCCAATCTAGGTCATATGTACCTAGCAGTTTCCCCAAGAGACACAAGTTCCACAATGCTTGTACTGGGTCAAGCATTGATATCTTCGGTCACTTCTTAATAATGGTTTATGGACCTTTCCTCCAGGAACTTGTCCAAACCTTTTTTAAACCCAGCTACACTAACAGCCTTTACTACATCCTCCGGTAACAAATTCCAGAGTTTGATTACACGTTGAGTGAAAAAATATTTTCTTTTATTAGTCTTAAATAGTTTACCCTGTAGCTTCATTGCATGTCCCCTAGTCTTTCTATATTCTGATAAGGTAAACAATCGATCTACGTTTACCCGTTCCACTCCGTTCATTAATTTATAGACTTCAATCATATCTCCCCTCAGCCGTCTCTTTTGCAGGTTAAAGAGCCCTAACCTTTTTAGCCTTTCTTCATAGGAGTATCCTTCCATCCCCTTTACCATTTTGGTGGCTCTTCTTTGTACCTTTTCTAAAATCGCTATATCCTTTTTAAGATACGGCGACCAGAATTCCACACAATATTCAAGGTGCGGTATCACCATGGAACGATATAGAGGCATTATAATATCTTTTGTTTTATTTTCCATTCCTTTCCTTATCATACCTAGCATTCTATTTGCTCTCTTGGCCGCCGCTGTACACTGGGCCGAGGGTTTTAACATGGTATCCACAATGACGCCTAAATTTTTTTTTCTGGGTGGTGGTTCCTAATGTGGAACCTTGCATCGTGTAACCATAGTTTGGGTTGTTTTTCCCGAGGTGCATAACCTTGCACTTGTCCACATTAAATTTCATCTGCCATTTTGATGCCCAGTCTTCCAATTTATCAAGATCCTCTTGCAATTTTTCACAATCCTCTTGGGTTTTAACAACTTTAAATAGTTTTGTCATCTGCAAATTTGATAACCTCACTCGTTATTCCACTTTCCAGGTCATTTATGAATATGTCAAAAAGCAGGGGACCCAGCACAGATCCCTGGGGTACACCACTATTCACCTTTCTCCATTGGGAAAATTGGCCATTTAGCCCTACCCTCTGCTTTCTATCTTTTAACCAGTTCCTGATCCACAATAGTACACTGCCTCCTATTCCATGACTCTTTAGTTTTGCCAAAAGTCTCTGATGAGGGACCTTGTCAAAGGCTTTCTGAAAGTCCAGATACACAATATCAACCGACTCACCTTTGTCCACCTGTTTATTCACTCCTTCAAAAAAAACATAACAGATTAGTAAGACAAGATCTTCCTTGTCTAAAGCCATGTTGGCTGTCTCCCATTAGGTTGTGACTATCTACATGCTGAGTAATTTTATTCTTTATGATGGTTTCTACCATTTTTCCCGGTACTGACGTCGGGCTCACCGGTCTGTAGTTTCCCGGATCACCCCTGGAACCTTTTTTAAAAATTGGGGTTACATTGGCGATCCTCCAATCTTCAGGTATTAGAGATGATTTTAATGATAGTTCACAGATTACTGATAGCAGTTCTGCAATCTCATATTTCAGTTCTTTCATCACCCTTGGATGTATACCATCCGGCCCAGGTGATTTGCTACTTTTCAGTTTATCTAATAGTTGTAAGACATCTTCCCGATGTATCGATATTTCCTTCAATTCTTCTGCACCTTTAAATACCACTTCAGTCATGGGTAACATCCCTACATCTTCCTCAGTAAAGACCGAAGCAAAGAATTCATTCAGTCTCTTCGCTATCACCTTGTCGCCTCTTAGTGCTCCTTTAACCCCTTTATCATCTAATGGACCAACTGACTCTCTCACAGGTTTTTTGCTACGAATGTACTTGAAAAGGTCTTTATTTCGCGTTTTTGCTTCCGCAGCAAGCATCTTCTCAAATTCTCTCTTTGCCTGCCTTATCAATGCCTTGCATTTGACTTGCCAGTGCTTTGTGCTGTTTCCAGGTTTCGTCGTTTGGCTCTTTTTTCCATTTCCTGAAAGATGCTTTTTTGGCAACAACAGCCTCTCTGACCTCACCTTTAAACCATGCTGGCAGTTTTTTGCACTTCCTTCCACTTTTCTTAAAGCGTGGAATACAGCTGGTCTGGGCTTCCAAGATAGTATTTTTCAACAACACCCAAGCTTGATGTACGTCTTTAACCTTCGCAACTGCTCCTTTTAGTTTTTTCTTAACTGTTTTCCTCATTTTATCATAGTCTCCCTTTCGAAAGTTAAAAGGTAGTACTGTGGATTTCCTTACTATCCCTCCTCCACCAATTAAATCAAAGGCGATCATGCTGTGATCACTATTGCCAAGTGGCCCCAACACCCTTATCTCTTGCACTAGATCTGGTGTTCCACTAAGGACTAGGTCTAATAGGATTCGCACACAACACAGCAAACAGGTCATTGGAATTTACATTTGATTGAGTGGGTGTGGGTGTGCTTACATATATATAGGAGCTTTGCTGGATATATATACATATATATAGGAGCTTTGCTGGATACCACAAAGGCAAGGGCCTATCTCTCCCAGGCCCGTTGCCTTCGCCTGGTGCAGTTAACTTCTCAAGCAGTGCTAAAGCCTCATCTAACTGCTTGAGAAATGTTACAACTACTAGACCACGTGGCATTTACTGTGCATGTGGTTCCCTATGCTCGCCTCCATATGAGGGCAGCTCAGTGGACTTCATCCACCCAATGGACCCAGGAATCAGGATGCCTGTCAGACAAAATAGCAAACACAAGTCGCCTTATTTTGTCCCTCCCGTGGTGGAAGTCCACTCAAAACCTGTTGCTGGGGTCCTCTTTTCAACAACCCTTACCCCAAGCAACTATCACAACAGATGTTTCTCCAATGGGTTGGGGAGCTCATCTGCAAAACCTCTCCACCCAGGGCACCTGGTCTCCACAGGAGAGTTATCTACATATCAATCTCTTGGAGCTTAGAGCAATCTTCCTTGCTCTGCGAGTGTTCCACACCCTGTTCAACTACAAGACAGTCCTCATTCATACGGACAATCAAGTAGCCATGTTCTATGTGAACAAGCAGGGGGGAACAGGCTCTCTGTCGCTTTGCAACAAAGCTTTGCGACTAGGGGCCCTCGCCAGAGAGCATCAGATTCATCTTCTGGCAATGTATCTGCCAGGCATTCAAAACTCTTGGACAGACAGACTCGGTCGAGTTCTGCTTCCACACAAGTGGTCTCTGCATGCACACCAGGTGGCCAGGATATTTCAACTTTGGGGAACTCCGGACATAGACCTCTTTGCAAGTCCGTGGAATGCCAAACTTCCCCGGTTCTGTTCCAGAATTCCGGCTCAGGGGGCTCAGGCCAGGGATGCTTTCCTCCTTTACTGGGTCAAGACTTCCTGTATGCCTTTCCACCCATTCCCCTAATTCCCAAAACCCTGTTCAAGCTTCAGAGAGACAGAGGCCATATGATTCTCATAGCTCCACATTGTACACCTTAGAGGAAAGGCGGGATAGAGGTGATATGATTGAGATGTTTAAATACCTCCATGGCATAAATGTTCAGGGAGAGAGCCTCTTTCAATTGAAAGCAAGTTCAGCTACGAGGGGACATGGGATGAGGGTGAAGGGAGATAGATTCAGGAGTAATATGCGGAAATATTTCTTTACGGAAAGAGTGGTAGATCCATGGAATAGCCTCCCAGTGGAGGTGGTGGAGATGAGGACAGTGACTGAATTCAAAAAAGCATGGGACCAACACAGAGGATCTCTAAAGGTAAAAAGTGGACTGTTGTAGTTGTTGATATGGAAAGACAGACTAGATAGGCCATGTGGTCTTTTTCTGTCATCGTGTTTCTATGTTTCTGTGTTTCTAAGATGTCCCTCACCGACCCACATGACTGCTGCCTCTGTTGCCTTGGGCTGGACCATGACCAGTCGAACTGCAACCTTTGCAAGTCTGTGTCTGCAAAGGACATCAAGAGCCGTCAGTTGCAGTAGGAGAAGTTCTTCCATAAATCCGACTCTGTGCTGGAGTTCCCAGCAATACCATGCTCCAGGGCCCTCTCCAGTACCTCGGTGTCCCATGATGCCCGGGCTGCCTCAGAGTCCCTCAGCCACATGTTCTCCAAAAGAAAATCCCTGGAGGTAGAACGCAAGAAGAACTTGAAACCCTCGAAGGCCGCCTTGGAGGACGGGTCTGGAAAAGCGGGCAAATCCCACACCAGGCCCTGCAGTCCACGGTATGAGTCCGAGGGGTCTGAGCGGAAGCGGCCTCACTGGCTGCTCCGGAAGGAGTCATCAGCATCGGGTGACCAGCCTCGGACCCCCAAGGCCATCCTGGTCAAGGATTCCCCCTTGATGGAACAGACACCGGGCCTGAAACCATAGGTGTCCGCATCAAAGACTGCGGTGCCAACTGGCATGGAGACCAGGATGGCAGCTTTGGAGCACAATATCTCTGCTCTCCTGGCCCAACAGGAGGCGCTGATATCCAGTTCCTCTGGTTCATCTGCCCAGACCACCGGATCGTCGACATTGAGGGCTTTCACAGCCGTCGAGCTGATCCTTGAGCATCACCGGCCTTGAGAGAGCATCGGTATCGGATGAGGTCCCAGTCCCGTTCCTCAGGACACAGGTCCTCTCTGGTGAGTGCACGCGGCTCAGACCGTAGGTCTTCTGGGGGTCTTGGGCCTTCGGGCTTGGGCTTTGACCGTGGGAGCTGCAGAGCCTCAGATTCTTCCTCTGACTTTGAGTCAGACGGGGAGACGGAAGACAAGGCATCCCTGGAACCTGGCAATATTGAGATGTGCCCTCAGACCCGTCTCCACCGATGTCCTGGTGCCATTCCCCGCCCAATGATATTGCCTTCCTAGACTTTGTATGGGACATGACAAAGGCACTTGTATTTAAGACCAAGGCGAAGGAGGACCCCTGCACGGAGCAACTTGAGATCCTCCAATAGGAGGCACCTCCGAAGGAGGCCCTCACTACTGTTCCCATCCCTATGATCCTTGAGCGCCACCTCCTCCGTATATGGGAGATACCGGCGTTGGTACCCATAGTGAGCAGATGGCTCGACTCCATGTACCGAGTCTGCCGAATCCCGGGGTTCCAAAAAACCTAGATAACTCACAACTCTATGGTGGTTGAGTCGGCCATGTGACGATGCAAGAGCCAAAAGACTCATTCCCCAGTAGGAAGGCCCAGACCTTGGATGCCATCAGTCGAAAATGCTTCCAGGGCTCGATGCTTGCTTGCCGAGTCCAGTCCTACCAGTTATACATCGGTATGTACCTCAAGGAACTGGCGAGGGAGTTCACTAGTTTCTCTGCAGACCTCGACAGGGAACCTCTTCAGTGGTTCAAGTTACTGGCTTCTGCAGTCAAGGAGTGCTCGAAATTCCTGTCTCTAGCATTGATGGCTTCAAGTCCTCAGCCATAGTGGTCGCCGTGGGCATTGGGGCCCTATGCCAGGCATGGCTATAATCATCTGACCGCAATCAGTGAGTCCAGGACAAACTCATCTATGTCCCTTGTACCAGAGAGAATCTCTTCAGAAAACCCATGGCAGACAAGGCTGCAGATAGAGACTGAGTTCCTGACCAGGACCAGACTCTCTAAAAAGACTTCGGTGCATCCCTGTAAGAAAGCCCTAGGGAAGAAGTCTTTCTTCATGAGAAAAAAAAGAGGATTATTAGTAATGCCCCACAGTACCAAGCCTTCTCTGCCCCACATCAGGGACAATGGTCCAAGGGGCAAGGGTATGGCCTCTGCAAGCATAAGACCCCCTAAGACCAAGGCACCAGCCCCGGCCCAGCCTGGATGGAGTTTTTGAGTCCTTGGGCATGGCCTCTTCTCCCCCAGGAGGCCCTCGGCAGCCCCTCAGCAGCCCACAGGGGGGTGTCTGGCCCTGTTTGTCCACAGGTGGTCCTCCATCACCACAGATTCCTGGGTACTGCAAGTAGTCAAGGAGAGTTACCTCCTCCACCTGCTACAGATGCCACCCTCATTCTTCCCAGGAGAACCTGTAAGGCCTCTCCTTCACTAGACTCTGCTTCTCACTGAGTTTGCAGGCCTCCTCGAGAACAAGGTGGTAGAGCCAATGCCCTAAACATCTCTGGGGCAAAGGCTTCTACTCCAGGTATTTCATTGTTCCCATGCGAACAGGGGGCTTCAAGCCCATCCTGGACCTGCGGGACCTGAATGGATTTCTGGTGCGAGAAAAGTCCAAGATGCTCTCCCTTGGAACACTGCTGCCGTACCTCGAGCAGGGACACTGGCTATTCTCCTTAGACCTGAAGGATGCTTATACACACATCCTGATACATCCCAGCCACCAAAATACCTCTGGTTCGTGGTGGGAAGAGGTCACTACCAGTACACAGGGAGCAGGTTTCCCATCAGCACCTTGGGCTCAGCTTTAACAGCCGTGCGAAAGGGAAACACTGTCCCTTCGCCGCGGCTCTGCAAAGCGGAGCCGGCGAAGTGGGGAAACCAGCAGGCTCTCCGGGGGGCGGGCGGGCGGCCGCGGGGCTCCTCATTCTGCCTCTGCCGCCGCTGGAGCGGCAGTGGCAGTTGCTTCTTATGCCAGAGGTTTATTTTTTCAATTTCACTGGGTTGGGGGTGAGGGGTCTAGGACAGGAACTGGGCTGATGGGGGGGGGGGGGGTAGAACAGGAACTGGGCTGTTGGGGGGGGTTAGGACTGGTAATGGGCTATGGGGGGGTTAGAACTGGAAATGGGCTGATCGGGAGGGGAGCTAGGACTGGTAATGATCTATGGGAGGGGCTAGAACTGGAAATGGGCTGATGGGGGGGGGTTAGGCCTGGTAATGGGTTATGGGGGGGGGGGTTAGGACTGGTAATGGGTAATGGGGGGATGTTAGGACTGGAAATGGGCTGATGGGGGGTTTAGTACTGGAAATGGGCTGATCGGGAGGGGGGTTAGGACTGGAAATGGGCTGATGGGGGGGTTAGGACTGGAAATGGGCTGATCGGAGGGGGCTAGGACTGGTAATGGGCTATCGGGGGAGGGCTAGGACTGGAAATGGACTGATGGGGGTTTAGAACTGGTAATGGGCTATGGGGGGAGACTAGGACAGGAAATGGGCTGATTGGGGTACTAGGATTGAAAATGGACTTATTGGAGGGTTACGACTGGTAATGGGCTGATTGGGGGGCTAGGACTGGGGTGGGCTGATAAAGGGGATAGGACTAGAAATGGGCTGGGATAGGAAATGGGCTAATAGGGGAGGGGAGGAGAGTGCTGCTGGCCCTGGAAGAAAACTAGGGGCTAGGGCTACAAATGGGCTGATGCGGGGATGGTAGAATAGGACTGGAAGGGAGCGGATACTGAGGGTCTGCCAGGGGAAGGATGGGGCAGGAAGGGAAGGAGGGGGCTGGAAAGGAGCTGACACCTGGAATGTACTGAAGGGGGACTGGAAGGGAGCTGACATTTGGGGATGGGAGTGGTAGGTGGCTGGGTAATAGGGAGGAGGCTGGAAGGGAGCTGACATGTCAATGGCACTGGAAGGGAGATGTACAGAGGGTAGGGTGGCTGGAAGGGAGCTGACTGGGGGGTGGCACTGAGAGTGAACCTGAGCTGATACCTGGGATGGTATTTGGACTAGAAGGGGCTGGACAGTGGGAAAGGAGGGGGACTGGAAGGGAATGGACACAAGTGGCAGTCATGGGAATGCAAGGTGGTTGACATTGGAAGGTACTGGGAGGGGAGGACTGGAAAGGGGACTGATACTGGGGAGGGTTACTGGAACTGGAAATGGGCTGATGGAAGGAAGTGAAGAAAACAAAAGAAGAGATAAGAAATGGCAGATGGACCATAGACCTCAGAAAGAGAGCTAAGAGAAGACAGGAAAGCAGAAGCCTCAGATCCGGGACCAGCATGATCAGAGAATAAAATGGTCAGACAACAAAGGTAGAAAAAATAATTTTATTTAATTTTGGTGATTGGACTTTGTGCTATTTTTATATTTTACACAGTATTGGGGAACTGCATCTCTTATTTATCTGATGTTGCACTGCATGGCAACTCTGGCTTCTTGGGGTTTCAGTTTAAATTTTGTCTACATATTTTTATTTTTACTTTAGATTGTGGTTACTTATTCTGTACTTGGTGAGGGTCAATGTTGTGCATGTGTGACTGAGGTCAGGTGTTCTGTTAACATGCAGTTTGTATATAAAGATCTATACTATACTGTAGTAATTTGACTTGTTCAGCTTTTCAAATAGGTGTATGGATGTTCCAGGGCCCACTGTAGTATTTACAGTGATGCTTTTTTTGGATGGGCTCCTTATGTGACTTTTAGAAGTTTGTGCTGATATGGTATGGTATGATAGGTTTGCGTTTTGTTGTAGGGGTTTTTATTAGTTCACAATATGCCTGGTACTGGAGAATAGTGGTTGTTAGTGAGATGATCAGAATCAGATTTTTTTTTTTTTAAATTGAGTCCTGTGGATGAATGTCCTGGTTCTGCTCTGCACCTACTATGGATGCAAAATACATGTTGAAAAAGAAAAAGGGAGAACCATAACGGAGTTTATAACAAAATAAAAATGGGTTATAATTTAGTTTTGTAAACTGTGCTATTGATTCTTGCTGTCTTTTAGTTCCTTGGTGTGCAAACAGGACCGTGCCTAGCCCTGTGCAAGCAGTGCAGCCTCACAGGGCGCAAAGGCTTAGGGGGCGCATTTTGACTCTCTGCTGTTGCCCTGCTGCTGTTGGCAGGACAATAGCAGGCAGTTAAAATGCGCCCCAAAGCCTTTTCGCAGCACTTTAAAAAGGTCTGGTCCCTCCCTCCTCCGACACAATGTCAGAGCAGGGAGGTACAGATCTGCTTAAGAACATAAGAACATAAGATATGCCATACTGGGTCAGACCAAGGTCCATCAAGCCCAGTATTCTGTTTCCAACAGTGGCCAATCTAGGTCATACGTACCTAGCAGTTTCCCCAAGGGACACAGGTTCCACAATGCTTGTATTGGTTCAAGCATTGATATCCTGGGTCCCTTCTTAATAATGGTTTATGGACCTTTCCTCCAGGAACTTGTCCAAACCTTTTTTAAACCCAGCTACACTAACAGCCTTTACTACATCCTCCGGTAACAAATTCCAGAGTTTGATTACACGTTGAGTGAAAAAATATTTTCTTTTATTAGTCTTAAATAGTTTACCCTGTAGCTTCATTGCATGTCCCCTAGTCTTTCTATATTCTGATAAGGTAAACAATCGATCTACGTTTACCCGTTCCACTCCGTTCATTAATTTATAGACTTCTATCATATCTCCCCTCAGCCGTCTCTTTTCCAGGTTAAAGAGCCCCAACCTTTTTAGCCTTTCTTCATAGGAGTAGCCTTCCATCCCCTTTACCATTTTGGTGGCTCTTCTCTGAACCTTTTCTAAAATTGCTATATCCTTTTTAAGATATGGCGACCAGAATTGCACACAATATTCAAGGTGCGGTCTCACCATGGAACGATATAGAGGCATTATAATATCTTTTGTTTTATTTTCCATTCCTTTCCTTATCATACCTAGCATTCTATTTGCTCTCTTGGCCGCCGCTGCACACTGGGCCGAGGGTTTTAACATGGTATCCACAAGGACGCCTAAATCTTTTTCTTGGGTGGTGGTTCCTAATGTGGAACCTTGCATCGTGTAACCATAGTTTGGGTTGTTCTTCCCTAGGTGCATAACCTTGCACTTCTCCACATTAAATTTCATCTGCCATTTTGATGCCCAGTCTTCCAATTTATCAAGATCCTCTTGCAATTTTCCACAATCCTCCTTAGAGTGCCGGCGCCTTTTAGATTGGGTGCATGTCCCCCTCCTCCTCCCCATACCTTCGTCCAGCGCTGCCTGCTCTTTCCCTGCTGCTGGCGCCGCCGTGAAAAAAACAGAGGGCGGCAGCAGCAGGGAAAGAGCTGGATGGAGGTATGGGGGGAGGGGGGGCATGCATCCGAGTTGCAAGTCGCACAAGGCACGATTGCAGTTCGATACGGCCCTGTGTGCAAACATCTTGCATTTCCTCCATATAATCTAATCGTCTTTTTGATTTGGTTCAGTCTCTGATTGGATTTCTGAAAAAGCCCTGCCCCCTCTAGGGTGGTGGTGGTGGTGGTGGTGGGGGGGCACCATCTCATTCTTCGCCTCAGGCAGCAGACTGCCTTGGGCCGCCCCTGCTTAAAATGCTACACTATCCTCAGCTCTTGACACCCTTGCCCCACCCACCCCACGTCCTGTCAAACTATCTACTCCCCAACCCTGGCTCTCGCCCACAACCCGCTATCTACGCATCTGCGCCTGTTCTACCGAACGTACTTGGTCCAAATCCCGCTCCCCAGAGGACCTTCTACACTTCAAATTCATGCTTAGTTCCTTCCAGTCAGCCATAGCACTTGCCAAACAAGACTACTACATCCATCTGACCAACTCCCTTCTCTCTGATCCTCGCCGTCTCTTTAACACCCTCAATTCTCTCCTCAAGGTCCCCCCGCCCCAGTCCCACCCTCCCTCTCTGCCCAAACCCTAGCCGACTACTTCCATCACAAAATCCACAGGATTACCCTCCAATTCCCCACCCCCTCATCCATACTCCCTCTGCTACCCTCTCCTCCTTCCCTCCAATCTCTGAAGAAGAAACCGCACTCCTTCTTACCTCCTCCAAACCCACCACCTGTTCATCCGACCCTATCCCCACCCATCTCCTACACCATTGTCCCCCCCATCTCTCATATCCTCAACCTTTCGCTCTCCACTGCAACTGTCCCCGTTGACTTCAAGCATGCTGTTGTCACACCCCTCCTCAAAAAAACCCTCGCTCGATCCCAATGTCCTTCTAACTATCGACCCATCTCCCTCCTTCCCTTCATATCTAAACTACTTGAACGAGCAGTCCACCGTTGCTGCCTCGACTTCCTCACCTCCCAGGCCCTCCTGGACCCACTACAATCCGGATTCCGTCCCCTACATTCCACTGAAATGGCTCTCACAAGTCTCCAATGACCTGTTTCTGGCTAAATCTAACGGCCTCTACTCTATCCTCATCCTTCTTGACCTCTCCACTGCCTTTGACACCGTTGACCACAATCTTCTCCTCACCACCCTCTCCTCGCTTGGCTTCAAGGACTCCATACTATCCTGGTTCTCCTCCTACCTCTCCCATCGCTCATTTAGTGTATGCACTGGCGGCTCCTCCTCCTCCCCTACCCCGCTCCATGTAGGTGTACCCCAGGGATCCGTCTTGGGCCCCCTCCTTTTCTCTCTCTATACCCAGGGCCTTGGCGCGCTTATCTCCTCCCATGGCTTCCAGTACCATCTCTATGCCGACGACTCCCAGATCTACCTCTCTACACCTGATATTTCTCCTGCAACCCAGTCCAAGATCTCTGCCTGCCTTTCTGACATCGCCGCCTGGATGTCTCATCGCCGACTGAATATGGCAAAGACTGAACTCCTTATCTTTCCCCCAAATTCCTCCCCTCCTCTTCCCCCTTTCTCAGTCTATGTGGACGGTTCCACTATCCTTCCTGTTCTCTCAGCCCGCAATCTAGGGGTTATCTTTGATACCTCTCTCTCCTTCTCTGCACATATCCAGCTTGTAGCTAAGACCTGCCGCTTCTTTCTCTACAACATTAGCAAAATCCGCCCCTTCCTCTCTGAACACACTACCGAAACCCTTAGCCACTCTTTAATCTGCTCTCGCCTCGACTACTGCAACCTACTCCTTGCGGCTCTTCCCGTGAGCCACCTCCTTCCCCTTTCAATCTATACAAAATCATGCTGCTCGACTAATGTTTCGCTAGTCTCGCCATGCCCACATTACTCCACTTCTCAAGTCTCTTCACTGGCTCCTTGTCCAATTCCGCATCCAATTCAGGCTTCTCCTACTGACCTATAAATGCATTCACTCTACAGCTCCTCAATGCCTCTTATCTCTTGTCTCTCCCTATGTCCCCTCTCGGAACCTGCGCTCTGCTAGCAAATTACTTCTGTCTATGCCTTTCACCTGCACCGCCAACTCACGACCGCTCCTTCCACCTCGCTGCACCATATGCCTGGAACAGCCTACCTGTGTCTGTACGCCAGGCACCCTCCCTGGCCCTCTTCATATCCAGATTGAAGACCCATCTCTTCACCATTACTTTCAGATCCTAACTTTTATCCTTATCTTGTGCCTTGCATGTACTTCCTATGCTCTGTATTGTTCTGACTAGATTGTAAGCTCCGATGAGCACGACTCTGATGGGTAGGGACTGTCTTTTGTATGTGGGCTGCCTCTTGTAGGTTAGCTGTACAGCGCTGCATGCATGGCGCTCTACAAGTGCGAAATAGAATTTCTGGATGTCTTAGTTTACTATTACTACTATCTGATATTCATGAATATGTGGGCTGTAAATTGTATATTCGACTTAACTGTATTGAGCCATGTGATGAATTCTTGTAGATCCTCCCTAGTAGATGTCCAAAGGAAGAAAATGTCATCCAGGAACCTCAACCATAACCGTATGGCCTGAAAGCCGGGAGCTGGATAAATATGAATCTCCAGGAACAAGCAGGAATGAGTCTTCACATATGGGTATGTCGGTACCGACGGAGTCCGCGCGGGAACGCTTCCCAGCGTCCAATCAGAAAGCTTTTGGAAGCATCCCAACACGCCTGCGTGCTGCCTTCCCGCCTTCCCAACTGCCTCTCCTCAGTTTTCGTTTTTCCGCGGAGCCGGCAGGACGTCCTCCTGTCACCGCAGAAAATTCTTCTTTTATTTTTTATTTTTCTTGTGGTCGCGGCTGCCTTCCCCGACGCCACCAGTACCGCCGGTGTTTCTTTTTTCTTTTCTTGTAAAATTTTCCTTTTTAAGGAATATTTTTTCTTCCTTAGTGTCTCACGGTTTCTCAGGCCTTCTAGGCCTCTCTATTTCCTTCATGTAACCGCCAGCCACTTTCCCCAAGAAATGTACAAACTGTGGCGGTACAACTTTATTTTTAGACACTCACAATTGGTGTCTAACCTGCTTGGGTCCTGACCATTTTCCTTCGGAGCCCTCGGGCAATAGTTTTGTGAGAAGAAGTTTTCAACATCCGAGTTCCCCTCGACACGCGGTCCCCCTCTAACTTCAGGGCACCGACCATATCTTCTTTCCGACAGGATCAGGTAACCCAAAAACAGTCTGTTAAGACTAGTCAATCCTCGAGCGGCAGTTCTCATGCACAGCATAGAGATGTCTCCGGCCTTGTCCTCGAGAATCCACTGGCTTCAAAACCCCGGTGGGAGTCTTTGGCCTCCAAAGCCTGTGTGGGGTTTCAGGTTGTTCTGAGGTTCACCCCTCACAGAACATACCTGAGCCATGCCCAGTGGTGGCATCCTCTTCGAGCGGTACCGATACCCCGGCATCGGCACTGGTGTTGGATGAAACATTCCTCACCAAGGATCGTCGTCTGGCATCCTCGGTACTTACGGGCTCGGTGGATACGCTTCAGACCGACTTTCCAGTATCGGTATCGACGCCGATACTAGTACCGACGTCGGTACCCTCCAGACGTGCATCGATAGACTCGCTTCCTTCGAATCCGAGTCTGGAATCAATCTCCAGTCTGGAGGACTGGGTACCGACTCACCTGGGTACTGACTCCCATCGGTACCGAAGGCTCGGTTCCGATACTTCTGATCCGCAACTCTCGGTTCCTCCGATACCGTTAGAGTTGCCACCGGCTGGCCTTCATCCACCAGTATCAGATACGGTACCGAAGTCGGTACCGATATCCACATTACCTTTGTTGTCGGTACCTTCCATGCTTCTCTCGTCAGGCTCGCTTCCCTCGATGCCGAGTTTGGAATCGATCCCTAGCATGGACGATCTGTTACCGACTGTCGCTGGTCCTGACCTGCAGTACCAGCGACCACCATCTAAGGATCCCATACTGCACCATTCAGGATCTTCTATTCCTATATACTTAGATAGATCCCTCGGTGCCAACGCTAGTTCTTCATCAGATCTAGCCTATCCAAGGGAAGTTCCCTCTAGGGATCCTTCTTTCCAGACTTTCCTCCTGGATATGGCAAAATCACTTGCCATTCCTATTCCTGGACAAGATCCTACACATGGGAATACAGAATACCTCTCTGTTCCTAGCAAAGCAAAGGAGAACATAATGCTTCCTTTGCATCATTCTTTGCAGGATCTCCTTCTACGAATGTGGGAAGCTCCTTTAAAGGTACCCCACCTTCTAGAGCAATTGATCTTCTATATCAGGTGCCCCCCTCTCCAGGGTTTCAAAAGACTCAACTTCCTCATCATTCCATTGTGGTAAAATCAGCAATGAGGCGAGTGAAGAGGAATAAAAAGCACTCTTCTTGTCCGCCAGGTCGTGAGTCTAAGACACTGTCAAACCTTCCAGACATCCATGCTTTCAGCAAGAATTCTCTCATATATTTTTATATGGGTCTATCTCTTGAGGAGGTCACAAAGCAATTACATCTTTTGACTCCTTTTCTTCAAGAGCCCAGGTGTACAGACTATTCCTCACTGTTTAGTCATACTCTAAATATCTCTAAGTTTCTTACTCGTGCTACCCTAGACTCCTTTGAGTCTGTTAGCAGGACTTCTGCTATAGCTATAGGGGCACGGCGTAGAGCCTGGTTTCAAGCCTCAGACTTGGACAAATGGGCACAAGAAAGACTGGGAAATACTCCTTGCACCGGAGAAAATCTCTTTAACAAGGAGTCTTTACTTCAGGTTACTCAGTTATCCACTGACTTTCCTTTTTCCAGAGGCTGTTCTACGCCGCCTTCTTTCCCAGTAGGTAGGAAATGTCCTACCAAACTTTCTTCCCCTAGGGGGAGAAGGTCTTATCCATCATCTGCTCATCATTCAGATGTTCCCAAACAGGGGAAACATCGTCCTGGTCTGAGGAATCCACAACCTCAGCAGGGTCAACAAACCCAGCAGTCGCAGGGTTTCATATAGATCTTTGTCCCTTTTGGTTGGGGGTTAGGATGGCAGTCTGCTTCTTTTCACTTGAAGTATCTGCACTTATTTTTATCCTAACCTACCTAGATATCTCTTCATGAGACATCTTTCTCTAACTCTAAGAGTCTTTATGATGATCATGCCCATAATCAATAGATTTTCCTCTTCCTCTTGGAGTAAAGAGAGGTAGCAACTATCAATAGACAGTTGTTTCCCTGTACTGGCATGTATCATCTCATCTATCCGAGACCTCCTCCATAGTCGGTCTCTTGCAACTCTGTCTTACCTCCCTCTTACTAAAACATTTGCTTTGTAAGAGTGGCTCTTTAAACGGGTAAGCCCCTATGGTCCTCTACCTGTTCTACCGGGAGATTCTCCCTTCTGGAGTTGTCTCCCCCCCTTGTTACCTTACTGCAGCTCATCAGACAATAGGAAGTCCTACCATGTCTGTTGTTTCTTTTTCCCAGTCTAAAAAAGGGAAGAGGGAAAATAAATTTTCCATGCTGCCCTGGTAGTTGCTGCAGATACAGCAATTCCTAGGGGTTAAGCCACTGGTTTTGTTCACTACACAACCAGGGATTCCCCTCCACTAGCAATCCTCCTCGCCTCAGTGCTAAGTTCCAAACAGGTTATCAACCTCGTTTGGGAAACCCTATTATCACAGTCTGGTTGGTTAACTTCTATTCTTCGCCCCCTTGTCCTTGGCAGAATAGCTGGTTACCTGATGGCTTTTCACAGCCAGTTTTTTCTTCTAACCAACCTGCAGCATGCTCTCTGCATCTCTACAGAGTAGCTTTGTACTATGGGCCCTTGCTAGAGAGCATTAGTATCTTGCCTAGCAGATAACCCCAGATGGTTAGGGGGGGTTCCCCCAGTCATGTTCATGTCTGGCAGGTATTCCCTACCCTTACCATCTCATCTTAAATCTCTTTTGAGGCATAAGCCTCAGGCCTTTCATTACGTGAAAACCTAAAGGAGGGCCAATTCCCTGGCTTGGCCCATATCTCCTTGGGTCTTCTCGTCAGAGGTAAATTTCTTCAATATCAGCTAGAGGACGCCTAATACCCATCTTGCCCTCATAGGCGGGCCACTAGGGTATCTTCCTCCAGAGGCGTCCTCTATCCATTCTTCATACTGCAATTCTGGAGATATCTGAACTTCCTGTCTGCAGACTGAAGTTATCCTCTGCAATTTTCACATAGGCCATCCTGGTTATTCAAGAGCTCAAATTCTGCAAGGAATTCAGACGACTTCTTGTCAGGGAGACTTCTCCTCTGACTCTGCCAGTCATAACCAGGAAAAGAGGATTCTCTATGTCTCTATTCAAGCAGGTATCAACCATCTTGCTGTCAGATAAATCTTTCTCTCTCCCTATATCCCTAGGGGGGATGAGGTTTTATGCACATCTCTCCATCCTTATACCTGGAGACATGTGTCTACGAGGGGGTACCCAAAAAAAAACAGGAATAACATTGCCGTGGGCGGAGCTTGTGTAGTACGCACTTCTGCTGCTAGGCGTGTATAGTGCAACTCATTGTCAGTTCAGTGCCGCCTGTGTTGTCGACCTGGCTTGTTCTGTTCATCTGCAGTGATTGTTTTTGCTAGCGCTGTTTTGTTCTTGTTTCTTTTTTTATGATGACAAGTTTACGTGAACAACGTGCAGCTGTGAAATTTTGTTTTCTACTTGGTAAAAATACTGCTGAAACTGTTTTAATGTTGAAAACAGCTTATCAAGATGACACTATGGGAAAAAGTCAAGTGTACCAGTGGTTTGCTCGGTTTAAAAATGGCGACATGTCGATTGATGACAAACCTCGTTCTGGGCGTCCATCAACTGCCCGAATCTACGAAAATATTGAAAAAATTAGAGAGCTTGTGCTCACAGACCGTCGACAGAGAATTGATCAACTGTCAGAAATTAGTGGGTTATTTTGGAGCTCGGTTCAGCGAATTTTAACGGAAGATTTGGGAATGAAAAGGGTTGCTGCCAAGTTTGTTCCTCGGGTTCTGACTGACAATCAAAAGGAACATCAAGTTGAAATATGTCGTGTTTTGAAACAACAGCCTGAAACTGATCCAGATTTTCTGTCAAAGGTCATTACAGGTGATGAGTCATGGTGCTATGGTTACGACCCAGAAACAAAGCAACAGTCAAGCCAATGGAAGACTTCACCGTCACCCCGTCCAAAAAAATGTCGTCAAGTCAAATCAAACATCAAAACAATGCTGATTTGCTTTTTTGATGCCAAGGGGGTAGTTCATTCAGAGTTTGTTCCCCCAGGTCAGACCATCAATCAAACCTTTTATTTGGAAGTTTTAAGAAGATTGCGCAACAATGTTCGTCAAAAAAGACCCGATTTGTGGCAGACAGGAGACTGGTTCTTCCACCACGACAACGCACCTGCACACACACAGCCATCTCTGTTAGACAGTTTTTGGCTAAAAATGGCATGGTTCCGCTGCCCCATGCACCTTACTCGCCTGACCTGGCTCCGTGCGACTTTTTCTTATTTCCACGCATGAAAAGGGGCATGAAAGAACACCGATTTGACAACATTGAAGAAGTCAAGAAAAAACGAGGGAGGAGCTGTCAGCCGTTTCTAAAGATGACTACAAAAAATGTTTCGAACAGTGGAAGCACCGGTGGGACAAATGTATCAGTTGTAATGGAGAGTATTTTGAAGGGGATAAGGTTGTTTTGTAAAGAATTTGAAATAAATAGCTTTTAAAAAATAATTCCTGTTTTTTTTGGGTACCCCCTCGTATATGCCTGCCTATTCATATAGGTATATATAGATATAGATATATATACTTATCTATATCTATCGGTGTGTCTTCTGCCCATACATATCTCTTATAGTTATGTGCCTATATACCCTATAGGTGTATATATTTAAATAGATATATATGTATATATATATATATTTTATATACATATATATATTTATACATATAATGAGATATATTTTTAGATAGATCTGTATCCATCTACTTATCTATCTGTCTGTCAGGTTCAGGTATCCCTGCATTCCTATATGAGCCTGACAGATGGGCACTACCCCTATCAATGCTGTTCCAGCATACTTAGGGGGGCTACAGCTATAACCACTTTCTGTGGTAATTAACAAGTTTTTTCCTTACCATAACCTTTTCAGGTTAGGTACTCTTGAAGCTCTCCATGTACCTTTTTTCTTTCCTAATTGACCCCATTTAAGAAAGCCATTGCGGAGCTTGTTGTTCTAAGCTTAAGCTTTCTTTAATAGTACCTTCTGCGTCTCCGCTGAAGCTCTACCTCTTATGCTACCCCAGTTTTCCCCTGGGGCTATTTCTCACCCTGAAGGGTTCTGACCTCCACTTGTTTGTCTTCTACTTATTACCTCTACTTCTCAGTGAGGTACCCCTTGAGCACATTCACTGGCTCTCCTATCAGATCCAGATGTAGCTCAGTGCACTTGTGCAATGCCAACAAGGGAGTCCCAGATTACAATATTTCATTACTAAATGCCCTTGATACAGGGTCTTCCCCTTTTGAAGCCCTGTTCTAGCCAGCTGTTCCACAGCTCCTTTTCTATATTCAACTCCTACCCTCCATCCCCAGGATGCCTGAGGTCCTGAGGAATAGCATGGTTCGTTCTAGACTTGCAACATGCTAAGACTCCCTCCGGGCATCTGAGCTTGGGAGTCCCCATATGTGAAGACTCATTCCTGCTTGTTCCTGGAGATAGCACAGTTACTTACCTGTAACAGGTGATCTCTGGGAACAGCAGGAATAAGTCTTCACAACCCACCCACCTCCCCTACGAGTTGCATTTCTCTATCTCTATCTTTCCCTTCCTTGCTCTCTCCCTCTCTTTGTCTCAGCTTTAAAACTTAACTGAGGAGAGGCAGTTGGGAAGGCGGGAGGGCAGCACGCAGGCGTGTTGGGATGCTTCCAAAAGCTTTCTGATTGGACGCTGGGAAGCGTTCCCGCGCGGACTCTGTCGGTACCGACGTACCCATATGTGAAGACTTATTCCTGCTGTTCCCAGAGATCACCTGTTACAGGTAAGTAACTGTGCTTGCTCCTCCATGGCAGCCAAATATAGGGTGGTAATTGAAGGGGCTATTGTGGCCCCCATAGCTATGCCATGCTTCTGTTGGTAAAATTGTCCTTGGAATAAGAAATAATTCTTAGTCAAAACCAATCGGGCAATATCCAAAAGAAAGGACTTCGGAATCCTGGATGGAGCTGTGGTAAAAGCCGATTCCAGTAAAGATAGTGCCTCTTCTTGATAGATGTTTGTGTAAAGGGCAGTGACATCCAAAGTAACCAAAAATGTATTCTCTAATGGACCCTGGTATTCTGCCAGAACATTCAAAAAATGAGATGTATTCTTCAAATAAGATTTTACCTTCCAGGCCTCCTATTTTAAAAACCCGTCGCAGAACTGCGATAAAGGTTCTAAAAGTGAGCCCCTACATGAGACAGTCGGGCGCCCTGGGGGAGATGTTAAAGACTTATGGACTTTTGGTACAGTGTAAATAACTGGGATCCGTGGATAGCGTTGGCATAAAAATAATGCCTCGTGTGACGTAATCCAACCTTTGTCCTGGCCTTCAACCACCAGGGACCTGATAATGATCTGCAACTGTGGAGTGGGATCTCTTGCCAGAGGTTGATAATATGTGGTATCACCTAATTGGGTTAACAGTGCGTTCTGATGGGAATCTGTGGACTGTACTACTACTGCCCAACCCTTGTCGGCTCTTCTTATAACCAAATTTGTGTTCTGTGCCAACTGAATAATGGCCTGACGTTGTTGCTTGGAAACATTGGAATGATAACGAAAACTATCAAGTTTCCCAAGATTCCAAGTCTCTCCTATGAGCAGGCTGGGATCTCTCTGGACCACCGGGTCACGGCGCACTATGTTGTCCATGGCTACCTCCGTGACGGAAATCTGATGGGCTGCCACCTGGTCTTCGGTCCATACCTTCGCAGTTCACTACTGCCTGGAGAGGAAGTTCCGATGGGACAGCACCTTCAGCCAGGCCGTATTCCGTAATGTCTTTGGGGTGTAGGCAACTTCTGCCTTCCGACCATTCTGTGTTCAGACTACCGTAATGCTGGTTCCCTACCGGACTCTTGGGTCTTGCGAGAGTCTCCTAGGTGGGACTCAACTGCTGCAGCTCACGGCTCACCTTCTCTGGTCACCAGTGATATTTTGTACTGGCCCTCGGTAGCATGTAGTTGGGGAGTCCCATATGTGAGGACTGACTTCCTGCTTATTCCCAGAGAAAGCATAATTACTTACCTGTAGCAGGTGTTCTTCAGGGACAGCAGGAATCGGTCCTCACAATATTCCCTCCTTCCCTTGGAGTTGCTTCTTTACTGTATTTTAATTTTGCCTTCTTAGCTATGTCATTAGACTTAGGCAAGATGGCATCTTTGGGCGGGAAGGGGACCACGCATGCATAGTGCATATCCCAAAGGCTTTCTTTGAAAGCTGGGGAAATGCTTCCACGCGGGCTCTATCGACGTCGCCCATATGTGAGTACTGATTCCTGTTGTCCCCGGTGAGTAACTACTGAGGCAAGATGGCACCCTTGGACGGGAAGGAGACCATGCATGTATGGTACATCTCCCAAAGGCTTTCTTTGAAAACTGGGGAGAGGTTACCACGTGGGCTCTGTCTGTGCTGACGTTGCCCATATTTGAGGTCTGATTCCTGCTGTCCCCGGGGAATACCTGTTACGGGTGAGTAAACTACCCTTTACCTTTGTGGCTGGCTATTTTAATTTTTCTATTTGCCTTGGTCCCAGTGTCTGGTTTCTGCATCTTCTGTCTTCTCTTAACTCTCATGTCCAGTGTCTACGGTCCATCTGCCATTTCTCTCCTCTGCTGTCTTTTTCACTTGCTCTTCTACATCCATCTCTGGACATTGATCTTTTCCTTCAGCTTTTTTCCATTTATAATTTCTCGCTCTGTCCACTCAGATTTCACCCTCCAGTTCCTAGTTCCTCATTTTTCCAAGTCATGCTGCTAGACCAGTCCAGACAAACGGGTTGTGTCCCCCTGCCAGCAGATCTTGGAGACAGAGAATTCTACCAGAGCTCTGATTTTATTTATTTATTTATTTATAGCTTTTTTATACCGCGCTATTTGACATCAGTGCGGTTTACAATTAACAATTATGTACAGGGCAGGGGGGATGCCTTGTGCTTACATTGAACAGGACATGATAACTGGGAATCATAACATTAACATTAAACTATATACATCCAGACAAGTAAGAGAATATTAGTGATACTTTACATTATGAAAGCTGATAGGCTGGACTCTGGTGATATGGTCCTACCCCTAGGGGGTCTCCCTCAGTATTTCTCTGTCTCCAGCAGATCTGGTTGCTTTTGTTGTTTTTCCCTCAAAATCTTTAAAATTATTTAGAATCCCTTTGGGGACTGATATTTCCACTTGCCTGTTGCTGCCAGTATAGTTTCACTGTGCACCAGGGTGTTTGCAGCTGAGCTCCTGTTTCTGACACAGTAGAGCTCGCTGACAGGAAGAATCCCCAGCATCTGGCCATGAGGGCTTGTTAGCTCAGGTTTCTCTGAATCTTGAGGCTCCTGGATGCACCCTGAGTACACAAGAGGTGTTACTCTGGGTTTCCCAGCAACTTGATTCCCCAGATAAACTTGTGGAGCTCCTGAGCCTGGCTTCAGTAGAGCTCCCGATTTTCTTTAAGCAGCGCTGAGTCTTTGCCATGAGGGCTTAGGTATCAATTTCAGCTGCCCTGGGTTTATTTCAACTGCATCGGGACCGGCTGTCTCTGACCTGATTCCTTCACTTCTGGTTTCATCAGGGTCTGTTCAACTGGGGTTTGAAGTTCCTATTTTCTTTTCTTCATTTTTATTTCCTGGATGCACCCAGAGCACACAAGAGGTGTTTCTCTGGGTTTCCCAGGCTTCCCTCCTTAATAGCTGGATTTTCTGTAATCAGCAATACAGCAGGGTTTCAGCGCCTGATTTCACTGTCTGTGCAGCTCCCCTTCTCTTTAGAAACACCTTCCAGCCCCTGCCATGAGGGTCTAAGTGGCTGCAGAGGGATCAAACAATAATTTCCCTACCTTTCAGTCGCTGTAATTACCTTACACTGACTTTGAAAGTTTCTCTTCTCCTCCATGGGAACTCAGCTCCTCTGTACCAGCACAGTTTCCTTCTCCCCTCCGTTTCTGGTGATTCAGGGTTCATCAGGATTTTAATTTTTAAGTTGCTAGGCGATTTCGCTGCATTTGTAAGGTTTTTAGAGCTTAGGAAACTTTTATTTTGCAGTTTTTCTGTGCCGTCGGCCATTTTGAAAATCAGGAGGGATTTCTCTTCAGTGTGTTTTTTTTGGAGGGAGCAGCTCTGGGCAGCCATTTCAAAACATTTAAACATGCTGTGAAGGCACAGGGAGTTTCAAAATCCCTTTTCTTTGAAGAGTCTTGTGTTTCCCTAAGCCTATCTTGATTTTTGTTTACAAAAAAAAAAAAAAGGGTTTAAGCCTCTGCAATGCCTGTTTCTCTGCACAGCTGTATTATATGTAATAATAAGAAAAAGGAGTTAATAGATTGCTTGTGTTCCACCTGCATGCTGCATCCAGGAGAATCTTCTTCCTCCATTCCCACTGCGCTGCCAGCTGGGGACATCAGTGCCTTAACTCCTCCCTCCTTAGAGCCCCTGCAGCAGGGTCTACCTGCAGAAAGGACTCGGTCAGTTCCCATTTTGCTTCCACAGCTGCTGGAAGCCACGGCAGCTTTGGCTGACAGTGAGTTCCTGATGCTCTTCCACCAGGCATGGCACCTGTGGTGTTCTGAGTCTTTTGGTATACCTCCAGCACCCGCCCGGTAGCGGACAAGGATATGGTGGGGTCTCGCAAGCGGTCCCGAAAGTCCTCAGACCTTAAAGCAGTACGTCCTTCCAGGAACGTTGCATGTGGCTTGCGGGACACTACGGATATTCAGGAAGACTTTAAATCGTCGGATGTGAGCCCTGACTCGTTGGAGAAAGAAGATGGGGAATATTCTCCATCTGATTCTTCGCTGACAGTTCACGAGGGCTCTCAAGATATCAGACTTTTTTGGAAAGAGGAGTTGCCGGCCCTAATCACACAGGTGATGGAGTCGCCACGCCTAGCTGACACGCCTGATCCTCAGTGTTCTCAAACCCTGTTGCAGCCGGATCCCATTTTACAGGGCATTCGTAAGCCTTCCAAAGCTTTTTCCTTTCCAGCCGAGTTACAGCATATGGTATCTCGAGAGTGGGACTCTCCAGAGTCCTCTCTATGTACGGCACGCGGTATTGGTCAGTTATACCCTTGGTCTCCCTCTGACTTGGACCGCTGGCTGACATACCCGAACGTTGATGCATTAGTGACCGGGGTCACCAAGCATACCACAATTCCGGTTGAGGGCGGAGCAGCACTCCGTGACTAGCAAGACCTAAAAAGTTGAGAGTCTGCTAAAGACGGGTTTTTCGTCGTCCGCTTTTTCCCTTCAAGCAGGGGTGTGCGGAGGTCTAGCAGCACGGGCCTCCTTTCGATGGATTCAGCAGCTTCCAGGTGATCCCGAGTTGGCTTGTTTAGAATCCATCGCTGCATTCCTGGCAGAGGCCTTCTCTGATCTCTTGCGGCGGTCAGCTCGCTCCGTAGCACCGGTGACAGTAGCTCGGAGATGGCTCTGGCTGCGTCAGTGGGCAGCGGATGTTGATTCGTTCAAAGACTCCAGCGCTTAGATGCCATTCGTCCAGTTCCACCGTTGAAAAGAGGACTAGGCCGTTACTCTGTCTATTTCGTGGTGCCAAAAAGAAAAGACGGCTCCTTTTGTCTTATCTTGGATCTCAAAGGTGTCAATCGCAGTCTGCGGGTACCACACTTTCGAATGGAGACTCTGTGATCCGTTATTCAAGTGGTACGCAAGGGGGAATTCTAGCTTCCCTCAATCTCGCGGAAGCATTCTTTCACATTCCCATTCAAAAGGGGCATCAGCGACTCGTTCGATTCGCGGTACTCGGTCAACGTTTCCAATTTCGTGCAATGCCCTTCGGTCTAGCTTCGGCGCCTTGAACCTTCTCCAAGGTAATGGTGGTAGTAGACTCTCTCCCCGAGGCTTGCAGCACAGTCTCAGTGGTTGTTGCCTTTCTCGAAAGCCTCGGCTGGGTAATCAACCGTGACAAGAGTTGTCTTCAGCCGTCCCAGGAGATAGAATTTTTGGGGGCTCGATTCGATACAGCCTTAGGTTGGGTCTTTTTGTCAATGCCTCGATTCCTCAAGTTAACTTCTCAAGTTCGCAGTCTCCTAGCACAGGTCTCACCTCGAGCATGGTGTCAGAGGATTATCAAGTTTGGTTGCCTCTACTACCGGCGGTGAGACTTGCCTCCGTTGGTGGCTATGGCCCCGCAATCTCCTTCGAGGGGTTCCCTTGGAGACTCCGTTCTGGGTGTTGGTAACGACAGACGCCAGTCTCTCCGGTTGGGGAGCGCATTGTGGCTCGCACTCAGCGCAGGGGATTTGGTCGCCTCAGGAGGCCCGGTGGTCCATCAGTCGCCTCGAGACGCGAGCGGTGCGCTTAGCCTTGTGAAGATTTCAGCCTCTTCTGCGGCGTCAGGTGGTTCAAATTCTGTCCGACAACGCTACGACAGTGGCATACCTCAACCGCCAAGGGGGCACGAAATGTCCAGGTGTATCGAAGGAAATGAGTCTTCTCCTTCCGTGGGCGGAGAGGCATCTGCAGGCGATCTCGGCGCAACAAATTGCGGGGGTAGACAATGTAAAAGCAGATTTCCTCAGCTGACATCCTCTGGATCCGGGGGAGTGGGCTCTGGTGCCAGAGTCCTTTCAGTCCATTGTTCGACGATGGGGTCTACCGGCAATGGATCTCATGGCTACGGCGCAGAATACCAAGGCACTGATCTACTTCAGCCGTTGGAGAGACAACGGGTCGCACGGGATAGATGCACTGTCTCAAGCATGGCCAACCCATCTCCTTCTGTATGTCTTTCCTCCCTGGTCCATGATCGGCAAGATTCTCCAAAGAGTCAGAGAGCACCGCAGCCCGGTGATCCTGGTGACACCGGATTGGCCTCGCAGACCGTGGTATGCGGATCTCGTCCGGCTGTCTCGGGCGTCTCCTCTGCGCCTGGGGGTGTTCCCAGGGCTCCTGCTCCAAGGGCCGGTGGAAATGGAAAACCCGGCCCCTTACTCGCTTACGGCCTGGCTCGTGAACGCCACAGGTTAGTTCAGAAGGGATATTCGTCGAGTGTGGTGGCGACAATGCTTAAGGCATGGTGGTCTTCGACGTCGCTGGCTTACGCTCGTGTGTGACATCTCTTTGACACTTGGTGTTCGCTATGTCACATCTCGCCCTGGCGTTGCAACATCCCGGATATTCTTTCCTTTCTGCAGGCCGGTCTAGATAAGGGTCTTGCGCTCGGGACCTTGCGCGTGCAGGTTGCCGCGCTAACTTGTTTTTGAGGGCTGATAGTGGGGCGTTCTCTCGCCTCACCTGTGGACGTTTCACATTTTCTTAAAGGGTTTCAGACATTACGGCCCCCGATACGTCCTTTAGTTCCTTCTTGGGATCTCGCTCTCGTTCTCCGTGCTCTTGTTGCTCCTCCCTTTGAGCCCCTGAAGGCATGTTCCCTTAAGGATTTAACGCTAAAGACAGTTTTCTTAGTGGCCATAACCTCGGCATGTCGGATTTCCGAACTTCAGGCTCTCTCTTGTCGAGACCCCTATCTCTCGTTTTTCTTCAGCGGGAGTTTCTCTTCAATTTCCAGGAACAAGCAGGAATGAGTCTTCACATATGGGGTTCGTCGGCGCCGACGGAGCCCGCACGGGAATGCTCCCCAGCATCCAATCAGAAGGCTTTTGGGAGCATCCCTCGCGCCTGCGCTGTAGCTTCCCGCCCTTCCCACTGCCTCTCCCCAGTTTTCGTTTTTCCACGGAGCCGACAGGACGTACCTCCTGTCACCGCAGAAATTGTTCTTCTTTTTGTTTCCTGTGGTCGCGGTTTTTTTCCCGCTGACTCTGGCACCGTTGGTGCCTCCCTTTTTTCCTTATTTTTTGTTTTCCTTTTTTCCTTCGAGGAGCATCCTCCTCGTGTTTTCTGAGGCCTACCGGGCTTTCCAGCATGGAGCCTTCTTCCCCTAAGAAGTGCCCCCACTGTGGAGACGTCTGCTTTGACTCCAACGCCTGGTGTCTCTCCTGTTTGGGCCGTGACCCTTTTTCCCCCGGTTCCCCGTGTTTCAGCGTCGGGAGAAGACCCTCCCTGTTTCGAGTGTCCCTCGATGACGTCTTTCCCTCTGAGGTGCGGTCGTCGGCTTTCTCTCCTCGCCAGGATCAGGTAACCAAACAACAGTCTGTTAAGACTAACCGTGCCTTGAGGGGTGAGTCTCATGCGCTGCATGACGACGGCTCCAGCCTCCCCCTCCAGTCCCTTACACCCCGGAGGGAGTCTTCGGGCTCCAGTCTCCACGGGGTTTCGGGTTGTTCCTGAGGTTCGCTCCTCACAGAACATTCTCGAGCCATGCCCGAGGGTGGCACCCGCTTCGAGCGGTGCAGATCCCTCGGCATTGGCACCGGCGTCGAATATTCTACTCTTCACCAGGGACTGTCAGCTGGTGTCCTCGGTGCCTTCGGGGCCGATCGACTCGACCCAGCCTGGCTCTACGGCATCCCGGCCCTGCGCGGGGGTGGTACCCGCTTTCAGCGGTGCCAATTCCCCAGCATCGGCGTCGGTGTTGAGTGTTCCACTCTTCACCGGGGATCGTCGGACCAACCTGACCCGGTATGGCGTGCCCACACCCCTGCCATGCGCGGAGGTGGTGACCGCTTCGAGCGGGACCAAGTCCTCGGCGTCGGAGTCGGTGACCCCACTCCCCGCTGGGGATCGGCACCGGGTGCCCTCGGTTCCATCAGGGCCGATCGCGGCTTCCGCGGGGGCGGTACTCGCCTTGAGCGGCTCCGCCCCTCCGGCGGCGGTCTCGGGAACGAGGGCCCCGTTCTTCGCCAGGGGTCGTCACCGGGCTCCACCTGCGGAGCCGATCGATCGACCTATCCCGGTCGGGCGGGTCGGCACCCCCATCTTGCGCGGGGCCGGGGCCTCCCCCGGACACCACCGACCTCCCGGCATCTACGCGGGCGTCGAGTGTTCCACTCGTCACTAGAGTTTGCCCGCGGGACCCGGGACCTTCGGTCAAGTCGACCCACAGAAGCGCCGCAGAGCCGGGGCGGTGCGTCTCGCCCCCCGCCAGGGCTCGTCGGCGGGTTACCTGGGTACCCTCGAGGCCACGTAGTATGCCCCGTAAGGGTTTCCCACTCAATAAAACAGGCGCGGGAAGAACCCAGGCGTCTAGAAGGGCCTCTCTCCCGATATTGGAACCGAATCCGGGTGTTTCCCTCTTCGCCGAGTTTCGGCCTGGGAAGCCCTCGTTGCCCTTGGCACCAATCGTCGAGGCCCCGACTCCACTCAGGAGTGGCAGCACCGGCACGGCCGCCGACTACGGGGCCCCCTAAGGAGGCGTCGCTCGGTTCGATGCCCAGCCTCTAATCGATCTCCAGTCTGGAAAGCGTGGCTCCGACGCGTTTTGGATCCGACCCTGGTCTCTTCCGATGGCGCAGTGCTGCGCTCGCCTGCTCTCCAGCTGCCTCGGCGCCACTCCAGCCACCCTTACGGATTGCCCCGGGGGCGGCCCCGCCCCGGAGTCAGGACCGAGGCCGAGTCCCGCGGGCCCGTCGGGGACGTCGCTCCCTTCGATGCCCAGCTTGGAATCGATCCCGGGCTCTAACGATGCAGTACCAACTGCCTCGAATTGGGACTGCCAGTACCCTCCTCTGTTTAGAGCGATTCCTTCCGTGCACCAGCACGGTGGGCCCCCTGGTGTCCCAGCGGGCCCCTCCACCTCGGCCTCCCCCGGGATAGCCCCTCTGGGAGAGCCGTCTTTTCAGGACTTCCTCCTTGACCTCGCGGACTTGCTCACCATTCCTATCCGAGGCCCTTCGCTAAGTCCGGGTTCTGCGGAACAGGCAGCCATAATGCTTCCTCTACATCCCTCCCTGCGGGATCTCCTGCTCGGGATTTGGCACTCGCCCTTACAGGTTCCGGCGCCGCCTACGGCCATGCATGCCCGATATCGGGTGAACCCCTCTCCGGGTTTCCAGACGCACCAGTTTCCCCATCATTCCATTGTGGTGGAATCGGCCCTGAGGAAGGTCGGTAGCAAGAAGAAGCACTCTTCCTGCCCCCCGAATCGTGCGGCTAAAGCTCTGGACAACTTTGGGCGGCGAATCTTCCAAATGTCCATGTTGGCCTCCAGGATTCTCTCATATATTTTCTATATGAGCCTGGCGCTTCGGGAGGTCACCGAGAGGTTATCCCTCTTGTCTCCCTTTGTGTCGGCCCTTCGGGCCCCTGACTATTCCTTGCTTCTTTACCATTGCAGGAATATCTCTTGGTTTCTTTCTCGTGCTGCCGTGGATTCTTTCGAGTCACTTAGCAGGTCCTCTGCTGTCGCCATAGGGGCGCGTCGTACAGCCTGGTTGCAGGCTTCCGACTTGTGCAGCTGGGCGCAACATAATCTGGGTAATTCCCCGTGCACCGGGGAGAACCTCTTCAATGGCGAGGCTTTGCGTCAGGTTGCTCAGTGCACCGCCCACCTGTTTGGCGCTGGCCGCCCGCGGCCCTCCCCCTCTCCCGGGGGTAGGAAATGTCCTTCCCGACCCTCCTTTCCGAAGAAGAGGAAGTGTCATCCCTCTGCCCACCTGCCAGGTGCGCCCATGCCGGGGACATCTCACGCCGGTCGGCAGTGCCAGAGCTCGTGCCAGGCTGCCCTTGCCAAGCAGCCTTAGGCTCCGGTATGCGGCAGTTTGCGCTTAACTCCTCTTACCAGAAGTTATTGTCCAGTTCTACACTGCGGTTCTTTTCAGTCTGACAAGCGGCTCGGCTGCTTGATTGGAGGCTGGAGCCCCCGGGGGGGGGGGGGGGACGACCCTTCCCACACTAGGTTAGCCTGGCTCCTCAGGGCCATGCTAGTCTTCTTCGGGCTTACTCTCGGGTACGTCCCTCGACTCCCCTCTGCCTGGTTCTCCCGGATTGAGGGGATCGCGCACCGAATCTCCTTCTCCCAGTGTAGGTCTTGGCCGCTACTCTCCGAGCATGGCCTGCACTAATCCTCGACAGGGAAGGACCACCCCCTCCCTCTGGTCTGTGTCTCCGCTCTCGCAGAGAAACCCCTGGGTCTGTCAGGTTACAGGGGACAGGAGTCCCACTGACCCATGTCGATCCCCGGCTCCGCTCCATGCATTCTCGGAGTAGCGGAGGGCATTGGCCCTACCCCCGAGGGGTGTTTTTATATATGCCGGAGATGACCCCCACGGTCACACCGTGGCTGTAGGGTTTTCTATCCTCCTGCCTTCCCTGTGGTACGGAGGACACGTTTCCTGCGTGGCTGTCAGGTGGGCGCCTCCGTACTCCTGATGTGCTCCTTCCCAACTGATCTGGCGGTCACGCAACCATACTGCTACTCTCGCTGATCGGCCCTGCCCCACGCACATCGGCCCATCACTTGGATGGCCCTTTCCCCCGCCACCTTCCTGGTGGGCGTCCTCCTGTGGATCAAGGGCCGGTCCGAGTTGGCAGTATCGTTCTCACGTGTGCATGTCCCTTGCATGCTGGTTTAGTAACCTGGGTGGGCGTCCCCGGGCCCACCTATAGCCCGATATACATCTGTACCTGTCATTGGATATATATCGGTACAGGTGGGCGCTTTTGGGAAATATTATAGCGCCCTGTGTCTTACCGACTATCTCCCAATTGTCAGTAATGACGTTTTATCTTTTCTTACGGGGTCCGGCCGGCCCGCTTGCCTGCGTCCTGCGGCTCGGGTGCTCGGACCGGTTATGCTTAAATTTGCTGTGAAGTCAACAGCCCCTTGGTTTACGTCTCCTTGTCTGGAGGTTTTCGAACCCAATGTCTTCCTATCCCTGGCCGGCTAGGGTGGGCAGTGTACCCCCCGATATCCCGGGGTACACTCCTGTTCTTCTCCGGGCTGGGTTCTACCAGATCGGTCAGTCTTCTGCTTAGTCCTCCGGATTGGGGACTCTGCTCCTACGGGAGTTCTCAGCTTCTCTTCGAGCTCCTCGTGAAGACCTGCCGTCTTTCCGGTGCCGGTTGACACCTGTGTCTCCAGCCCGCCCGGACTGGGGAACTTCGTCCTCTCTGCGGTGAAGTTCCCTTGAAGACTGCGCTACTGCATCCACGGTACCCGTCGCAGCTCTGCCTTCTACAATCCAGTAGGTAAGCCCTAGATTGTGCTAGATCATTAACGGTTTAATGATGTTTGAAGTGGTTGTGAAGACTCCACCTGTAGTCTTCGGTTGCTGTGCCTTTGGCAACTCTTCTCAACTCCTACCCTCCATCCCTCAGGGGATGCCGGGGATCCAGGTTGGGCGATGCCGCCCTGTCCAGGGGCGCGCATCCTGGGATCTCCTCTGGCACCCTCAGCTAGGGAGTCCCCATATGTGAAGACTCATTCCTGCTTGTTCCTGGAGATAGCACAGTTACTTACCTGTAACAGGTGATCTCCGGAACAGCAGGAATTAGTCTTCACAACCCACCCACCTCCCCTAGGAGTTGTAACTCTCTCTCTCTTCCTTCCTCTCCTCTCCTTCTGTCTCAGCTATGAAACGCAACTGGGGAGAGGCAGTGGGAAGGGCGGGAAGCTACCGCGCAGGCGCAAGGGATGCTCCCAAAAGCCTTCTGATTGGATGCTGGGGAGCATTCCCATGCGGGCTCCGTTGGCGCCGACGAACCCCATATGTGAAGACTAATTCCTGCTGTTCCGGAGATCACCTGTTACAGGTAAGTAACTGTGCTAACTGTTCCAGCCTCTTTTCTTGCCTACCTTTGAAAAAGAGCAGTGTTCCGGTCGCCTTCGTCAGTTGCGTGCTGTGGACCTGAAGAGAGTGCTTTATCGGTATCTTAAGATCACGAACGCCTTCCGTAAGACCAATCATCTTTTTGTCCTGTTTGCGGGCCCTCGACAGGGGTCCGCAGCTTCCAAATCCACCATTTCAAGATGGTTGCGAAGAGCTATTGAGGCAGCTTATATACTGCAAGGCAAGCAGGTTCCAGCAGGGCTCCGAGCTCACTCCACTCGGGCTCAGGCTTCGTCTTGGGCCGAGCGGTCTCAAGTAGCCCCTCTCGACATTTGCCGGGCAGCGACTTGGTCGTCATTGTCCACGTTTGTCCGTCACTATAGATTGGACGTTGACACTCAGCAGGAGGGCCAGTTTGGAGCTGCAGTGCTGTCGTCTGCATAGACCCCCCCTTGAAAGCAGGTAGCTTGGGTACTGCCCGTTGGTCTGGACTGGTCTAGCAGTATGACTTGGAAGGAGAAATTTCACTTACCGTTAATTTCCTTTCCTGGAATATTGCTAGACCAGTTCAGGACCCACCCTGCTGTCAGTTACGGTGCTGCTAGTGTGGTGAAGCCGCCGGCCTCTGTTCCTTCCTTGTCAGTATGCCTCTCCATGGGGGGCCGATGGCTGCGTTATCGGTCTTAGCAGCCTTCAGTTCTGGGGATACTTTCAGCTCCCTTGTACATAGTTGAATTAAACGTCCACTATGTGTGGTCTTATGGTTAAGTTGCATTACATGTTTGGGTTCGCTTTACAGACAATACTGAGGGAGACCCCTAGGGGTAGGACCATATCACCAGAGTCCAGCCTATCAGAGCTCTGGTAGAATTCTCTGTCTCCAAGATCTGCTGGCAGGGGGACACAACCTGTTTGGACTGGTCTAGCAGTATTCCAGGAAAGGAAATTAACAGTAAGTGAAATTTCTCCTTACTGCATCTAACCCTCCAACCCTCATCATAACTTGCCATTCTCCATTTATCTTTCCTAACTCTAGCCCAACGTCTTTACCCCCTCTCCCTCTTTTTTTCCTCCCTGCCCATATTTCCCCTTCTCTCTCTCTCCTTTTCCCTCCCATATCTAGCATCTCCCTAGCCACAGCATTTCTATCTCTTTTGGCCCATCCTCCCCATATCTGGCATCACTCCTCTAGGTTCACCTGAGGTCCAGCATCATCTCTCTGTCTCCTTATATCCCCCCCATGTCCAGCATCACCCAATGTTTCCCTGCCACCCCCCATCCAGCATTACTTCTCTGTCATTCAGTGTCTCCCACCCCCCACCCCAAGCATCTCTTCGGTCTCTCTCCACTCCCATATGGCAGATTTCCATTTCTTTTTCTTCTCCTTGCTCTGCTTTGATCTCCCAACCCCCCCAACACGCATATCTAACATTTATGTTTGAATCCTGCCCTTAACCTCGCTGCCACTGACTGAAATCAAAGATATTGCAGGCACTATCAACTCCACCCCCTTTGATGCATCCTTGTCGTGTCAGAGTGTGTGGGACAAGGAAGATGGGCAGAATCCTTGAGGTGCACGCACCTATACTGAAAAGGCCCTGTGCCTGCGTGATCTTTGATTTCCACTGGCGGCAGCGAGGTTAAGAGCTGGTGTTGAAGTGAGATGGCTGCCGAAGTTGAGAGCAATCGTCTTTGTGCTGTCTCTGCTCTGCCTAAACCCCTGATAGGTAAACCACCTCTCATCAAAGCACAACATGCGATTGCGACCCCAAATGTGGCTTTTGAGACACCATTTGGGGTCACGATCTACAGTTTGGGAACCGCTGCTGTACTGGGTTGAAAAGTCCCTGGGCTTCGAAAAACTCAATAGCCACACAGCTCCATCGTGGTTGAATTGGCCTTGAAACAGATTAAAAGCATCAAGACTCATTCCTCTGTGCCCCTGGGCCATGAGGCTCGAACCCTGGACCCTTTGGGAGAAAATGCTATCAGGGTTCCATGCTGGTTGCTGGGGTCTTGGCCTACCAGACCTATATGAGCATGTTCCTCAAAGACATCATTCTGAACCTGGTGGAATTTTCCGCCCTTGGCCCCGAGGACTGTCGCGAGCCTTTTAGACCTTGGTGGGCTCTGGCAAGGACTGCTCCAAGTTCATGGTGCATGGCACCTATGATGCTTTTGCGTCCGCGGGCAGAGTAGTGGCAGTAGACATCGCTGCCTGTTGACTAGCATGGCTGCAGTCCTTCAACCTGGAACAGTGCATCCAGGACAAGATAGCCAATGTTCTCTTTCAAGGGGAAAACCTCTTCGGGAAGATGGTGGAGGAAAAGTCAGAGGAGCTCAGGAAGGAGCATATGACCCTTTCTAGGCTCTCCAAGAAGACTGCAGATTCCTCCCGAAAGAAACACCAGGGTGAGAAGGCCCTTTACCTGTGCCTATGCAGGTATTACTCAGCCCAGCTGAAGACGCAGGCTCCCCTGCCAGCAGCAGAGGGAGACAGGCCAGAAGACTTGGCCCACCTTGCAGCCCAAGCCCGGGAGTGAGGTTTTGATGGGTTCCTTAGGAGCAAAGCCAGCCAGCAGTTGTCCTCCGGAGTACCCCCTCAGGTAGGGATGCAGCTTGTCCACTTCACCCACAGTTAGGTCCTCATCACCTCAGACGCCTGTGTGTTGCAGATTGTCCAGAGAGGATATTGGCTGCACCTCACCCAACTGCCACCTCTGTGTGCCCCAGGAGAGTCCCCCATGGACCCTGCATAACAGAGCCTGCTACGGTAAGAAGTCTTCATTCTTTCAGCCAGCCTAGTCATCAAACTAGTTCCTCTGGCTCAGAACGGATCGGGCTTCTATTCCAGGTAGTTTTTTGTTCCCAAGAAAACCGGTGGGTTCTGGCCCCTCCTGGACCTGTGTAACCTAAACTGGTTCCTGGTGTGTGAGAAGTTCAAAATGGTCTTGCTGGGGACGCTGCTCCCATACCTTCTACAGGTCGATTGGCTATGCTCCTCGGATCTAAAGAATACGTGTACACTCATCCCGATCCACCCAAGTCATAGACAGTATCTGTGGTTTGTGCTGAGAGGCCAGCACTATCTGTATAGAGTGCTTTTCTTCGGACTGGTCAGCTCCACAGGCCTTCATGAAGTGTCTGGTGGTCATAGCTGCCCATTTCCGGATCCTGGGGTCTTCGTCTTCCCTTACCTGCATGACTGGCTCATCAAATATCCCATGACGGACAACATACGGCAGTCTGCTGAGCTCACCATTCAGGTGCTCGAGTGGCTGGGCTTCGTGATCAACTACCTGAAGTCCCATCTACAGCCCACACAGCAGCTGGAGTTCATTGGGGCCCTTCTCAATACCACTCAGGCTTGGGCCTTTCTGCCAGAAGACCGCATACAGCAGCTGTTGGCGGTGGTAGGCTCAGTGCAGCTCCAGTGCCGCACTTTGGCAGATGTTGCGGGTCCTCTGCCATATGGCTGCCACATGGCATGTCACCCCTCAGGCCTGCCTCTTAATGTGGCAGGCACAATGGACCTCTAGTTTGGGCAATCACCCAAGCTCAAGGAAGTTGATGGAGTAGGCTCTCTTGCTCGGATCACAGGTCTTGGGTGCACAGGCCATTCAGGTGAGCCGCCCCCCCCCCCATCAAGTTTGGATGTGTCCGTCATGAGAGTCTTGTGGGGGACCGCCATTTGCTTTGAGCAGCTTCTCTGGCTTGAGCCACCAGTTGAGGGACTGCACTAGAGGCAGAGTGGCCACCACTTTGTTCTAGTTGGTACCAATTTCTATCACGTAACCCTCCACTTGTATGACTGAATTACTGTCTTTAGAGAATACCTGTTACAGTTAAGCAACTTTGCTTTCTTTTTTATGTTATTACAGGCTTCATTTCCAACCTAACCCTTCAGCGGCAGTACTTTCCCACAGATGAAGATCAGACTGGAGCAGCCAAGGCTCTGCTGCGTCTCCAGGACACTTACAATCTGGACACAGACACCATTTCCCGAGGTAACCTACCAGGTAAGAGCCATCCACTAGCTTGGGGACCTTCCCATATTTTGCATCCTTTTTTACCTCAGTATTGATTTGTCTGTGTTAATTTACAAAGTCAATAAAATACTTCCAATGTGAGATGCCAAGTTCCTCAGGAGGAAATAGACTTCTGGACCTAGGCTACCAATGTACCTGCTTATCTTAATCCTCTATCTTATTGTAAAGACGAGTTTCATTGATGGGCAGGATTGAGTTAGGCACACAAATAGCTGATGTCATCTGATGGTGCTGGGTTGGATGAGCTTTCCCAAAGCTCAGAAGTAATGTAAAATTCTGAGCATGAACTGCCTTTTCTGCATGCTTTGGCTGCCTAGATTTTCAGTTTTGTATTTTTACACTGTGCCACACAGACACAAAAACACAGCTCTCCTAGTGGTCTATTTTTTATTTTCGCTTTTAAAAATACCTTTTTTTCTGCAGAAAATATCCCTGATGGAATCAGGATTCCACCCTTGTCCACAGTGTTAGTGAAAAATATAGTTCTCCAGGACCAAGCAGGAAGTCAGTCCTCACATATGGGTGACGTCGGCGCCGACGGAGCCCCCATGCGGAGCATTTCCCCAGCTTTCAAAGAAAGCCTTTGGGAATGCAGCGCGCATGCACGGTCCCCTTCCTGCCCAAGGGTGCCATCTTGCTCAGTCTTCTTTTTTCCGCGGAGCCTGACGGACGTGTATCGTGGTCACTCGTGAAAAAGTTGATTTTTCGGTGTGGATCCGTGTAATTACTCGGTTCGACGCCGGTTCCCTTTCCCGCCTGGGCCCGGTACACCGGTATCGAGCCCAGATTTCATTTTTCGGTTTTTGCCCTTAGAGACTAGCGTTCGCACCATTTCTTCTTTTTTCCCTGGCAACCTAGTCTTTTGACCTTGCAGGAGCTCTTTTTCCCCCGATGGTTGCCAGTGGGTTTAAGAAGTGTGATTGGTGTAAGAAACTGATGTCTCTCACCGACACACACGACTGCTGCCTCCGGTGCCTCAGGCCTGACCATGACCCGCTGGTCTGTGTCCCGTGTGGCAAAATGTCCTCCAAGGCATTGAGGAGCCGGCAGCATCAACGCGAAAGGATCTTCTCTGATTCCGCGTCCGGCCAAGCCCGGACTTCGTCAGAGGCCTCGATGTCTCGGGAGTCCGACCCCCGAGCATCGTCGGGGCTCCTCTGAGAGGGGGTCTCCTTCGCGGGAGCACCGCAGGAAGAAGAAACCCGCGAGGGCGTTGTCGGTGTATGCTCTTGGCTCCTCGAGGGCCAATTCGCATAGCCCCGACCGCCGTCCCGGGTCTTCAGAGTCGGAGAGGCCTGCTAAACAACCTCGTGTAGAGACGGAGACCCCCGAGTCATGTGAGTACTGTAGTCCCCGTGAACTCTCCTCCGGGAGAGCCGACGTCGGGCCCGAGTCGAAGGCTGCTGGGTCTCCTGAGCTCGGACTCAGATTGACGGCCTTGGAGAGCAGCTTGGCTGCCTTCATGGAACAGCAGCGGGTACTGATCGCCGGTCTTACCGGTGCATCTGCCCTGACCACTGGGACCTCGACGTCCAAGTCGACCCCGGAGGCCAAGCCGATCCTCGAGTCCATGAGATCTCGAGTCGATCCTTGGCCGAGGTCACCCTTGATCTCCTGTGCGGGACCCAGGTCGTCGACACCGGTACCCTCGGCGTCGGGGTGGATGGCATCGGTGCCCGCCCGACCGGAGCCGCTCGACTCCTCCTCGGAGGGGTTGGGATGGGAAATGGAGGACGAGGAGTTCCCGGACACTTTTCGGACCCGGTGCGTCCCTTCGGACTCACCGGAGTCTGAACCTTGGAGAACACCCCCCCCCCCCCCCCCCGGAGGATACCCAGTTCTCGGACTTCGTGAGGGACATGGCCAAGGCCTTGGCCTTCCCCGCGGACCCCAGGGAGGAGCCTCGAGCCGAGGAGCTCAAGGCCCTGCAGTATGACTCTCCCCCCAAGGAGGCCTTTACTGTACCGGTTCCTCCGATGCTGGAACGGTTGCTCTTCCGCATGTGGGAGACGCCGGCCTTGACGCCGGTTCTTAGCAAGCGGGTCGATTCCATTTATCGAGTCCGCAAGAGCCCTGGGTTCCAGAAGGCACACCTGCCGCACCACTCCATGGATGTGGAATCGGCCATGCATCGTCTGAAGAGTCAGAAGATGCAGTCCTCGGTGCCCCCCGGCAGGGAGGCCCGGAACCTGGATGCCCTCGGTAGAAAGTGCTTCCTGGGCTCTATGCTTGCTTACCAGCTGTACATGGGCATGTACCTACGAGACCTGGCAAAGGAGATTGCCGGATTCTCTGCTGGTCTCTCCGAGGAACCTTTGCAGAGGTTCAAAGCCTTGTCATCTGGAATCCGGGAGTGCTCGAAGTTTATATCTCGAGCAGCCTATGATGGCTTCGAGGCTTCGGCCCAAGTAGCCGTGGCCGGCATCAGTGCATGCCGTCAGGCCTGACTACAGTTATCGGACCTCGAGCCATGGGTGCAGGACAAGTTGCTCAATGTCCCTTGCCGAGGTGAAAACCTCTTTGGCAAACCCATGGCTGAAAAGGCTGCAGAACTCGAGTCCGAGACTCTCACCAGGGCAAGGCTGTCCAGAAAGACCTCTGCCCCTTCTCAAAAGAAGAAGGGCTCGGGTGAAAAAGTCCTTTTACCCGAGGAAGTCCTCTGCCTACAAATCTTACCCTCAATACCAGGCCTCCACAGCTCCCCAACAGGGTCAGCAGGCCAAGGGGCAGGGACATGGGCCCGTAGGCAGAAAACCCCCAAGCCACCAGCTCCGACTCCTGCACAGCAGGGAGCGGGGTTTTGACTCCAGTGGCATAGCCTCTCCTCCTCAGCTGGCCCCTCTCAGCACAGGAGGCCGGCTGACCCTGTACGCCCACAGGTGGTCAGCCATAACAGGGGATACCTGGGTGCTCAGCATAGTCCAGAAGGGCTATTTGCTCCACTTCAACAAGTTACCCCCCTCCTACTTTCCAGGGGAGCCTCCAAGACTCCCTCTGCACAAGAACTTACTCCTTCAGGAGTTGACAAGTCTTATAAAGGAGCAGGCGGTGGAACCGGTGCCCCATCACCTGAGAGGGCAAGGCTTCTATTCCAGGTACTTTCTGGTACCAAAAAGGACAGGAGGCCTCAGGCCCATCCTCGACTTGCGAAATCTCAACAAGTTCCTGGTGAGGGAAAAGTTCAAGATGCTTACCCTTGGAATACTGCTGCCCTACCCTCCAGCAGGGAGATTGGCTATGCTCCTTAGACCTAAAGGATGCTTATACTCACATCCTCATTCATCCAGACCACAGACAATATCTCAGATTTGTAGTAGGAGGAAATCATTTTCAGTACAGAGTACTTCCATTTGGCCTAACCTCCGCACCCAGGGTTTTCACCAAATGCATGGCAGTGGTAGCGGGCTATCTCAGAATCCAGGGCATCTTTGTCTTTCCATACCTGGACGACTGGCTCATCAGGGGTCAGTCTCCACAGGAAACCAGACAGTCCACCCTCCGCACTGTCTGCCTTCTGCAGCATCTGGGGTTTGTCATAAACTTCGCAAAGTCCACTTTGCACCCCTCACAGAACACATAGGAGCAAGACTGGATACCCTTCAGGCAAAGGCTTATCTGCCTGTAGACAGGGCCCACAGACTGATGGACTTGGCCAGACAGTTCCACAGCAATTCTCTGGTTTCCGCCAGGCAATTCCTGAGACTATTGGGCCACATGGCATCCACGGTCCATGTTACTCCAAATGCCCGTCTGCACATGAGGCCTGCTCAGTGGAGCCTCAGAACTCAGTGGCTACAAGCCACAGGACACTTGAGAGACAAAGTAAGGGTGTCCAAACTTTTGGCGGCCTCCCTGCAATGGTGGCTGCATCTCCCGAATTTAGTGCGAGGAGTGCCTTTTCAGCCACCGCTACAAACACAAGTGCTGACAACAGATGCTTCTCTTCAGGGTTGGGGTGGTCTCTGGTCCCCTTGGGAGGCCGCACAGCAGATCAACCTCTTGGAGCTGAGAGCTATCCGCTTGGCTCTCCAAACTTTCTCTCATGCCCTCTCTCACCAGTCTGTTCTGGTTCAGACAGACAATCAATTCGCCATGTTCTATGTGAACAAACAAGGAGGCACAGGATCCCGACTTCTGTGTCAGGAGGCTCAAGCCCCGTGCTCATGGGCAGTCAAACAGGGCATGCTTCTCAAGGCACTACTCCCTCGAGAGGGAGTTCCGCAGGGACAGTGCTTTCGTACAGGCGGTACTCCGTAATCTCTTTGAGGTATAGGCAACTCCTACCCTCTGACCCTGGTGTTGGGCTACCATACTGGGGCGTTCTCAGAGAAGATTCTTTGACGCATGCTGGGGCTCTAGAGGGGAGCTCATTGTTCAGCTTTGGGTCCCCGGTAGCCTGAAGCTGTGGAGTCCCATATGTGAGGACTGACTTCCTGCTTGGTCCTGGAGAAAGAGTAGATCTCCAGGAACAAGCAGGAATGTAGTCATCACATATGGGTATCGTCGGTACCGACGGAGCCTGCGCGGGAACGCTCCCCAGTGTCCAATTAGAAAGCTTTTGGGAGCATCCCACAGCGCCTGCATGCTGCCTTCCCGCCTTTCCCAACTGCCTCTCTCCAGTTCTTCTTTTTCCGCGGAGCCAGCAGGTCGTTGTTCCTGTCACCGCAGAAGAATTCTTCTTTGTTTCTTTCTTTTTTGTGGTCGCGTCTGTCTTCCTCGACGCTTTACCGGTACCGCTGTTTTTTTCTTATTTTCTGTCTTTAAAAAAAAAAAAATACTAGGACTTTTTCCTATTTTTTCCGAGGTACATGCGCCTTTTTGGGCCTTAGGCCCAAAACTTTTTCCTACAATGGAGAAACCTGTTTCAGGTTTCAAAAAGTGCACCAAGTGTGGCGGTACCATTTCCGTCACCGACACCCATGAATGGTGTCTAAAATGTTTAGGTCCAGACCACTCCATCACGGATTGTATGTCCTGCGCCATGATGTCTAAAAGAGGTCGGCAGAACCGAGCTGCTAAGCTCAGTACCCTGTTTCCCTCTGATGCAGCTTCGGTGGCATCGACGTCTTCCAGGGCTTCCTCTTCCTCCCGTGGATCTCAGGTAACTAAACATAAGTCCAGCCGGTCCTCAAAGGGTAGATCTCCTTCTAAGCATCGAGATGCCTCTGGCATTGCCCTTGAGGATTCTGCACCGGCAAAATTGCCCCGGCGGGAGGCTTTGGCTTCCAAAGCATTATCGGGGCTCCAGGATGTTCTCGAGGCCTCGACCTTGGCAGAACTACTGGTGCCATGCTCTGGGGTACCGACATCCAGGCATCGGCAGTGTCGATAGACCAGAGAGTCCTGGCTATTGAGCGCAGTCTGGCGGCTCTCCTTGCGGCATCGACACCCTCGGAACCGCGACAGACAATCCGGCTGGTACTGGTACCGATAGCATCGACATAGGCATCGGTGTCTGCTTTGCCGGTACCCAGTCATCCGATGCCCTCGGGTACCGATACCCCGGTACCGATTACTCCCGGTACCGACTTCGGTCGGTATGGGTATCGGGCTCTTCAAGAGCATCCGGACAGATGGTACTTCGAGTCCTCAGAAGAATCTGTGGTTTCTGACAGTTCTGTCGATGCAGGAATGCTTCTCCCAGAGGAGCCCTCCTCCCCTAAGCGCAGGATGTCTCCTCCAGAGGATATTTCCTTCCAGGATTTTATCAGGGAGGTGGCTCGGGGTCTGTCCATTACTGTGGCCCCTGAAACAGAGCCAAGAGCTAAGGAGTTGGAAATTTTATCACCACTCTATTGTAGTGGAATCAGCTATGAGAAGGATTAGGAGTGCAAAGAGACATGCCTCTAATCCTCCAGGACATGAGTACAGAATCCTGGATGCTTTTGGACGCCGTGTCTTCCAAGCTTCCATGCTTTCTGCCAGGATCAGTTCTTTATAGTCTTTACATGGGAATGTTCCTGAAGGAGGTCACAGATGATTTAGAGGCCTTGAGTCCTATTCTTCCTGAGGATAGAAGACAGGATTTTCTCACATTGGTCAAACATGCCCAAGATGTTTCTAAATTTGTCAACCGTGCAGCCTTTGACTGCTTTGAGTGCATAAGCAGAACTTCTGCCATTGCCATAGGCGCACGTAGAATTGCTTGGCGCCAGGCATCTGATCTGGAGCTCTGGGTACAAGACAAATTGGGAAATATCCCTTGTACTGGTGAGAACCTGTTTGGTAGAGATTGGGAGGAAAAGGCCAATGCTGACAACTCTACCTTGGATAGATTATCCAAGTCCACAGCTGATCCTGCTAGAAAGAAATCGTTGAAGAAACCATTCTTTTCTAAGAAGAAAAGATATTATCCTGCTTATGTTCAGCAGGTTCGTTCTGCAGGTCAGCTTGTCAGAAAAGATCAGCAACCACCCAAGCAGAAGAAAGCAAAGACTGCTAAGCCTCAACCATCTCAGTAGTCTCAGCCTCCACAAGGCCTTTGATTTTCCGCTAGAGAACTTAGCCTTCCTGGCTCTCGTGGGACCAGAGCCTTCCACCATTCCAGGAAGGTTATGTCACTTTGCCCCCAGATGGGGGAAGATAACAGCAGAGCATTTGACACTTTCCATCATAAAGGAGGGGTACAGGCTTCATTTTTCAAGCATGCCCCCTCCCACAGTAATAAGGCAGTTCAATTCTCCGACACCTCTCATCAACATGTTAGGTCAGGAGGTCACTATCCTTCTTGCCCAAGGGGCGATAGAAGAAGTACCCATTCCTCATCAGTGTACGGAGTTTTACTCCCCCTATTTCCTTATTCCAAAGAAAACAGGGGGTTACAGACCTATCTTGGACCTCAACGAATTGAACAAATTCCTTGTCAAAGAGAAATTCAAGATGATTTCTCTCGGAACTCTGCTGCCATACCTTCAGAGTCAGGATTGGCTTTGTTCTCTAGATCTCAAGGATGCATACACCCATGTTCTCATCCATCCAACTCACAGAAAGTTCCTTCGGTTCCTTTTTCAGGGAAATCACTACCAATACAGGGTGCTTCCTTTTGGCCTGGCCTCAGCACCAAGGGTGTTCACGAAATGCATGGCTGTTTGTTGCAGCATTTCTCCGCACTCTAGGGATATTCGTCTTCCCCTACTTAGACGACTGGCTCATTCGAGCCCCAACAGAGTCAGCGGCCAGGACTTTTCTATCCTGCACAATGCGTATCCTTCAGTATTTGGGTCTGGTAATAAACATCCCAAAATCCAGTCTAACTCCCACTCAGCCTTTGGAGTTCATAGGAGCTTTGCTGGATACCAGAAAGGGAAGGGCCTACCTCCCCCAGGCCCGTTGTCTTCGCATGGTGCAGTTAGCTTCTCAAGCAGTGCTAAAGTCTCGTCTCACTGCTCGAGAAATGTTGCAACTACTAGGCCACATGGCATCCACCGTGCATGTGGTGCCCTTTGCTCGCCTCCGTATGAGGGCAGCCCAGTGGACTTTATCCACTCAGTGGACCCAGGCATCAGGATGCCTGTCAGACAAAATAGCAAACACAAGTCGCCTTATTTTGTCCCTCCAGTGGTGGCAGTCCACTCAAAACCTGTTGCTGGGGTCCCCTTTCAACAACCTTTACCCCAAGCAATTCTCACAACAGATGCTTCTCCGATGGGTTGGGGAGCTCATCTGCAAGACCTCTCCACCCAAGGCACCTGGTCTCCACAGGAGAGTCATCTACATATAAATGTCTTGGTACTCAGAGCAATCTTCCTTGCTCTTCGTGTGTTCCATTCCCTGCTCAGCTACAAGACAGTCCTCATTCATACGGACAATCAAGTAGCCATGTTCTGTGTGCACAAGCAGGGGGGAACAGGCTCTCTGTCGCTTTGCAACGAAGTTTTGCGACTATGGGCCCTCGCCAGAGAGCATCAGATTCTTCTCCTGGCAGTGTATCTTCCAGGCATACAAAACTCTTGGGCAGACAGACTCAGTCTAGTTCTGCTTCCACACGAGTGGTCTCTGCATGCAGACCAGGTGACCAAGATTTTTCGAATTTGGGGAACCCCGGACATAGACCTCTTTGCAAGTCCATGGAATGCCAAACTTCCCCGGTTCTGTTCCAGAATTCTGGCTCAGGGGGCTCAGGCCAGGGATGCTTTCCTCCTTTATTGGGGTCAAGACTTCCTGTATGCCTTTCCACCCATTCCCCTAATTCCCAAAACCCTGTTCAAGCTTCAGAGAAACAGAGGCCATATGATTCTCATAGCTCCACATTGGCCACGGCAAGTGTGGTATTCTCTGCTTCTACATCTCTCTCAAGCTCCCTCCATGGAGTTAGGGTCTGTTCCAGATCTATCTCAGGAGGACGGAATGTTATGGCATCCCAATCCTCAGTCTCTGCATCTCAGGGCTTGGTTGCTGAAGGCCTAGATCTCCATGATCTTAATCTCCCTCAGCAAGTAAAAGATAATCTTTTTGCTTCCAGGAAACCTTCCACAAGAAGCTCTTATGCTTTCAAGTGGAAAAGGTTTACCATATGGTGTTCGCAAAAGGGTCTTAACCCCCTTGCGATACCTCTGGAATCCTTGCTGGAATATCTCCTTCATTTATCCAATGCAGGACTTAAGACTAACTCAGTAAGGGTCCATTTGAGTGCTATTACAGCTTCCTTTAAGCCTCTAAATGGACAGCCTATTTCTTCTCATCCTCTTATAGCAAGATTTATGAGAGCCCTTCTAACTAAGCCTCCCATTAGACCACCACCGGTGGCATGGGACTTAAACCTGGTTCTTGGGCAGCTCATGAAGTCACCCTTCAAACCTTTAGCTACTACCTCCTTAAAATTCCTTTCTTGGAAGGTTATCTTTCTTATTGCAATCACATCAGCACGTCGCATTAGTGAGTTGCAAGCGCTAGTAGCTAATCCACCTTATACAAGGTTCCATCATGACAAGGTAGTCCTTAGGACTCATCCACACTTTATGCCAAAGGTGGTCTCACATTTTCATCTGAACCAAGCAGTCTACCTACCTGTGTTTTTTCCAAGGCCTCATGCATCAAATGCAGAGAGGAATCTTCATACCTTGGACTGTAAAAGAGCTTTAGCCTTTTACTTACAAAGAACACAGCAACATAGAAAGTCCTCTCAACTCTTTGTTGCTTTTGATCCTTCTCATTTGGGACTTCGAGTCTCCAAGAGAACATTATCTAACTGGATTTCTCAGTGTATTTCCTTCGCCTATCAGAGTAAGAACCTTTCTCTGGAGGGCCATGTCACAGCTCACAATGTGAGAGCCATGGCAGCCTCAATGGCTCATCTGCACTCTGTGTTTATCGACGACATCTGTCGAGCAGCCACCTGGGCCTCGGTTCATACCTTCACAGCCCATTACTGCTTGGACAAGGACTCCCGCCGGGATGTCTTGTTTGGTCAGGCTGTTCTCCAACACCTGTTCCATACCTAATCAACTCCTACCCACCATCCATGGTAGGATTCCAGAGATCCATGGGGGGAAGTGGAGTCCTTCTCAGGGACACATAACTTCTGGGGTCTCTCCCTGGCATCTAAAGCTAGGGAGTCCCCATATGTGATGACTACATTCCTGCTTGTTTCTGGAGATAGCTTAGTTACTCAACTGTAACAGGTGTTCTTTTGGAACAGCAGGAATTTAGTCCTCACAACCCACCCACCTCCCCTAGGAGTTGTATCTCTCTGTCTCTTTCCCTTTCCCTCTCTCTCTCTTTGTCTCAGCTTTAAAACTCAACTGGAGAGAGGCAGTTGGGAAAGGCGGGAAGGCAGCACGCAGGCGCTGTGGGAAGCTCCCAAAAGCTTTCTAATTGGACGCTGGGGAGCGTTCCCGCGCAGGCTCCGTCGGTACCGATGATACCCATATGTGAGGACTAAATTCCTGCTGATCCCGGAGATCACCTGTTACAGTTGAGTAACTGCTTTACTCAACTGTAACAGGTGTTCTCCAGGAGCAGCAGGAATCAGTCCTCACAACCCTCCCTCCTCCCCTGGGAGTTGCAGTCATATAATTTATTTTGGGTTTTTTTTTGCTGTCTTTTAGCTATGTCATCAGACTGAGCTAGATGGCACCCTTGGGCGGGAAGGGGACTGCGCATGCGCGCTGCATTCCCAAAGGCTTTCTTTGAAAGCTGGGGAAATGCTCCGCATGGGGGCTCCGTCGGCGCCGACGTCACCCATATGTGAGGACTGATTCCTGCTGCTCCTGGAGAACACCTGTTACAGGTGAGTAACTACTCTTAAATTTGACATCCATTCAAAATGCCTGATTTGGCTGGGCTCAGAATATAATTGGGCTGACCGCAAATGCTGTGGCAGGATGTCTCCATGAGCACAAAAGAGCGCCTGAACCACTTCTGCGATCACTCTGAGATGGAGAAGAGACTCCTGATAGTCCAGATAGTTGAAAGGAGAACAATCTGCTGATCTCTGTGCTGAATACTCTGTGCACCCCAGTAGACCACCTTTTTTGTCACTACTTCCTTGTGCAATGTCTTTGAATCCAGCTAGAAAGGAGCAGCACCACGGATCCTTCAAGATGGCACATACCTCCTCAGAAGTTTGAGAGCATAAGAAATGCCATACTGGGTTAGACCAAGGTCCATCAATCCCAGTATTCTATTTCCAACGGTGGTTAATCCAAGTCACAAGTACCTGGCAGGTTCCCAAAAAGCTATATAGGTTCCACAGTGCTTGTCCCGGGATAAGCAGTGGATTTCCCTGGTCCTCTTTAATAGTGATTTATGGATCTTTCCTCCAGGAACTTGTCCAAACCTTTTTAAACCCAGCTACCCTAACAGCTTTTACAACATCCTCTGTTAACAAATTCCAGAGTTTAATAATGCGTTGAGTGAAAATATATTTTTATTTATTACTCTTAAATGGGGGTTACCTTGCATGTCCCCTAACCTTTCTACTTTTTGATGGAGTAAACAACCTATCTCCAGGAACAAGCAGGAATGAGTCTTCACATATGGGTACGTCGGTACCGACGGAGCCTGCACGGGAATGCTCCCCAGCATCCAATCAGAAAGCTTTTGGGAGCATCCCTCGCGCCTGCGCGGTGACTTCCCGCCTTTCCCACTGCCTCTCCTCAGTTTTCGTTTTTCTGCGGAGCCAACAGGACGTCCTCCTGTCACCGCAGAAACTTTTTTCTTTAAAATCCTTATTTTCTTGTGGTCGCGGCTGTCTTTCCTGCCGATACCGGTACCGCCGGTGCTTTATTCTTTTCTTTTCAAACGTAGAGAAATTTTTTCTCCTCGGTTTTTTTTGTTTTAACTTTTTGGGGCCTACCAGGCCTTTTCCAACATGGAGCCTTCTTCCCCTAAGAAGTGCCTTCACTGTGGAAACTTAGTTTTCTTTTTAGACTCCAATGCTTGGTGTCTAACCTGTTTGGGTCCTGACCCTTTTTTCCCTGATACCTCAGGCTATTTTATTGGGAGAAGACCTTCCCTGTTTCGAGTTTCCCTCGATGCCGTTTTTCCTCCTGAAGTGAGGACACCGATTTATTCTTCTCTCCAGAATCAGGTAACCCACAAACAGTCTGTTAAGACTAGCCAATTCTTGAAGGGTAAGTCTCATGCCCAGCATGATGACGGCTCTGGCCTTGCCCTCAAGACCCCATTGGCAATAAAACCCCGGCGGGAGTCTTTGGGCTCCAAAGCATTTTCGGGGTTTCAGGTTGTTCCTGGGGCTCACCCCTCACAGAACATACCTGAGCCATGCTCGTGGGTGGTATCCCTTCGAGCGATACCGATCCCCTGGCATCGGCACCGGTGTCGAGTGTTCCACTCTTCACCAGGGATCATCATCTGGTGTCCTCGGTACCTTCGGGGCCGATCGATATCACCCAGATTGGCTTTCCTATGGCCCAGTCATGCTCGGAGTTGGTACCGGCTTCGAGCGGTACCGATACCCCGGTATCGGCATCGGTGTCGAGTGTTCCACTCTTCACCAGGGATCGTCATCTGGTGTCCTCGGTACCTTCGGGGCCGATCGATATGACCCAGATTGACTTTCCTGTGTCTTCGCCATGTTCGGGGTTGGCATCGGCTTCAAGCGGTACCGATATCCCGACATCGGCGCCTGTGTCGAGTGTTCCACTCTTCACCAAGCATCGTCGTCGGATGTCCTCGGTACCTTCGGAACCGATCGATATGACTCAGATTGACTTTCTTGTATTGGCATCGCCGATACCGCCACCAACGTCAGTACCTTCTGGACATGCATCGATAGACTCGCTCCCTTCGATGCCGAGTCTAGAATCGATATCCAGTCTCGATGACTTGGTACCAACGCGTTTCGGAACCGATCCATTTCGTTTCCGACTGCGCAGTACCGAGGATATTTACCAAGGCTCTCTGGTTACCTCGGCACCGCTTCTGCAGCCCCCGATTACTGCTTCAATGACATTATCGTCACCGGTACCGGTATCGATGTCGATTCCTGCAGTTCCATCGGTGCCATCGATCCTTTCTATGCCTACTTTAGAATCGATACCAGGCACTGACAATGCAGTACTAACTGCCTCAAATCAGAACTGTTAGTATCACGGTCCATCTAGCAGGATTCTTTTTCTGCACCAGTCCCGTATGTCTTCTGGTGCTCAAGCTGCTCCTTCAACCTCAGCTTACCCAGGAATAGTTCCTATTGGAGATCCTTCTTTTCAGAAATTTCTCCTTGACATGGCAACCTTCCTTGCCATTCCTATTCCTGGCTTTACTCAAGATCCTGCAGATAAGGAAAATATAATGCTTCCTTTACATCATTCTTTGCAGGATCTTCTTCTGAGGATTTGGGAATCACCCTTAAAGGTTCCTTCGCCTTCTACAGCCATGAATGTTCTGTATCAGGTGCCTCCCTCTCCGGGGTTTCAAAAGAACCAACTTCCACATCATTCCATTGTAGTGGAATCAGCAATGAGGAAGGTAAGAAGCAAGAAGAAGCATTCTTCTTATCCGCCAGGTCGTGCATCTAAAGCACTTGATACCTTTGGACGTCAAACCTTCCAAACTTCTATGCTGGCTTCAAGAATTATCTCATATATTTTTTATGAGTCTGACATCTCTTTTGTCCCCTTTTTTTGTCAGAGCCTAAGGCCACTGACTATTCCTTCTTAATCATAGCAGGAATATCTCTTGGTTTCTTTCTCGTGCTTCTCTAGACTCTTTTGAGTGTTAGCAGATCCTCTGCTATTGCCATTGGAGCACGTCGTAAAGCCTGGCTGCAAGCTTCAGACTTGAGCAGATGGGCACAACATACACTGGGTAATTCTCCTTGTACTGGAGAAAATCTCTTCAATAAAGAGGCTTTACGTCAGGTTGCTCATTGCTCCACTGACTTCCCTGGTTCTGGAAACCATCCTAAGCCTTCTTTTTCCCCAGGACGTAGGAAATGTCCTACCAAACCTTCTTTCCCTAAGAAAAGAAGGTTTCACCCTTCTCCTGCTCATCCTCCATATGTACCCAAGCAAGGGACATCTCATCCTAGTCTGAAGTCTCCAGACTCTAATCAGTCTAATCATAACCAGCAACCATAGGTTCCTGTATGTTCCAATCTACAGTTAACTTCTTCTTAGCAGAAGTTTATTCTTCAAACTCTACACTGTTTTTTTCTTTTTCAGTATGCTAAGCTGTTAGGATTCTTTTGTCCATGGGTTACAGAATTCTCCCCTTCTTACCACTACGAAGGGAGGTTACAACTATCCCATGATAGTTTCTGTCCCCACATGGATATCTTTTCCTTCAGCTGACTTACCATATGGTAAGTCACTTTCCAACCCACTCTCTTCCAGGGTTTCCCCTGCTTGGGTTGGTACCATACTGAAACACTTCTCTTTCTTCCAGTGCAGACCTTTTGTTATCCTTCTTTATATGCTCTGAACAACTCATCAGACAGGGACGGGAATATCTCCGCTCCCTTTGTCTGTTTTCTCTCTGTTTTATACAGGAGAATCCCCTCTGCTGTTTTGTTCAGTTGCTGTGTATGCAGGAGTTCCAGTGATTACTTTAATACTCATTGCAAGCTACTTTCAACTATCTTGCATAATACTACTCACTGCAGGTTATCTTCTTCTAGCCATATCCTTTCCTAGGATGTGGCAGCATGCCTGACTTCTGTCAGTTTTATCTTATAATTCTCCTGCACAATGCTCTCTGCAATCTTCAGAGAAGCTTTCTACTATGGGCCCTTGCTACAGAGCATTGAACTTTGTCTCTGAGGGTTTTTTCCCATATAGTAGAAAGAGTTTATATAATCATTCCATGGAGTTCCCAGTCTTGCAGGAATCTACCCCTTTTTTTCCTTGCAGCTTGGCATTATGCTTTTCTGCTCCACTTGGACAACGCATACTCTTTTAGTGTACATGATACCCCTGTGTCCCTTGGCTGGGTCATCCTGGTGTCTTAGTCTATGCGTTTTTTTGTCCTTTGGACATGTCAGAGTCCTAAAGTACTCCTGACGTGCTCTTGCCAGACTGCTATTATCCTCTGTTTTTTCACGCAATCATACTGGTTATTCCACTGAACTACATTCCTGCACCGCAGAAATAGATTTTCTATATATCTTCAGGTGGTTTTTACCCCCTCAGATTAATCTTTTCCCATCACATTCCCCATGTGAATGTTTTTGTGGGGCTCAGTTGCAGGCATGTATCCTCAGACTTATATTCATGTATGTACATATTTCTGTAGTCTGTGTGGGCATAAGTCATGCCCATCTATATATATCTATATATCTATATATCTCACACATATCTAGACATATATGCACATATATATACCGTATTTTTCGGACCATAAGACGCACTTTTTCTTCACCAAAAAGTGGGAGGAAAAGTGCCTGCGTCTTATGGTGCGAATAGAAGAAGTTGCAGAGCGGCAGCGGGTCCCCCGGGACCTTCCGTGTCCCTGGGGACTGCATCATCCCTCCCCCGCCCCGTGTCCAGGCTTCTTCTCACCTTGCATTAGTGGGCTGTTTCGTTGTTAATCCTCTCTTGTCCTCCGGTCTCGCATGCTCCCCTCCTGAGTCCCGCCCCCTTACTTGCCTATCGGATCACCTTCTCCAGCCGCCCTCTCCGCTCTCTGAATCCTCGCTCTCAGCAGCTCTCCCGGCTCCTCGAACCCCGACGCTCCAATACAGGCCTCCATCCCGGATCCAACGACGCCTCCGGCCCCCTCCACGCTGCCTGCAGAAGAGGTTCCCGCACGGGCTCCGCGCTCCCTTCTCCCCTCACACGGCTTGCTGGGAGCTAATCAATTCAAATGATGCCGCTCCTCAGCCCGCCCCCCAGCAACTCTTCGCCGCGGCTTTATCGTTCTCCTTTTCGGTTCTACAGAAATCCTTCAATTCCATATACCGGTATTTAAAATATAGGGAGCAATTAATCTATACACAATCTCTACGTAGCATTGTTCTAATGTCCTGGGCTTGCTATCTTGTAAATTTTATTGTGACCTTTTAATCTACCGATAATCTGGAACAATAATACTTTTGGCTTTTTTACTTCTTTAAATTCTTAGTTCACTATGTTCCACCTTAAAAGTTTTTTTGGTGCCGAGAAGAACAACATTTAAATAGTTCATAAGTCAGCGTGCAGACTCGTTTTGAGCACTAGTGTAGAGTGTATGATTCTCTCTGGTGACGTTTACATAAGTTCCCTCTCCTTGGGATAATCCTTATGGCATTTTGACGTTCCTAATGGTTTGCTCTGCTGGGTCGGGCTTTTGAAAGCAAAGACTTAACCATGAATAGCAAGGAGCTGGCAAAAGACCTCCAAGACAAAGCTGTGAAAAGACCCAGACCAGGGGATGGGAAAAGAATGGCAAACTCCCCGATTGTCCTTCAGAGCAAAGTCAAGATGGTTATTAAAAAGTGGAAGGTCTATGGCACCACTATGACCCTGCCTAGATCAGGTCTCCCTCTAAACTGGATGACTAAATAAAAAGGAGACTGATCAGGGAGGCAACCAAAAGACCAATGGCAACTTTGAAAGAGCTACAGGCTTCTATGGCCAAGACTGGGTGAAATATTTATGTGACAGCAATATCCCAAGCACCCAACAAATCTTACCTGTATGGGAGGGTGGCAATAAGAACTCACAAAAACCCAACCTGAATCCCATTTGAAGTAGGTTCAGAATATTTTTTTTCCTATTTTTCTCCTCTAAAAACCAGGTGCGTCTTATGGTCGGGTGCGTCTTATGGTGCGAAAAATACGGTAGATATGTATGTATCTCCATATATATATATATGTGCTCATTGGGAGATGTCCATAGGACGCTATGTATTACCTACTATCTCCCTAACTGTCTGTGCTATAAAGCTTTTACCTTCTTAAGGGGACCAGACAGTTAACTTGCCTATTCTCATACGGCTCAGTAAGTGGGAGCGGTTATACACACAATTACTGCTGTGATGTCAACAGCTTCTATTTTTGTTATAGATCTCCCTGTCTATGAAGTATCAAACTTCAATGTCTTCCTATCTCTTACCAGCTAGGGAAGACAGTGTACATCTTCATTATTTCTGAGTACATTTCTGTTCTCCCTGGGAATAGGGGCTTTTTTCCATACCCCCTCTTCCCTTCAGGACTGGGCTAATTCTCCAGATCGGTCAGTCTTCTTCTTTTAGTCCTCAATGTTAATAACTCTGTACCTAAAAGAGTTTTTAGCTTTTTCCCATAAAGCTTTCCATTGAAGACCTGCCGTTCTTCTCCTACCCCAGTTGACACCTGGGTCACCTGCCCATTCCAGGTTTGGAACTTCATCCTCACTGCTGTGAAGTTACCGTGAGGATTCCGCTACTGCATCTACAGTACACTCCATCACAGTTCTACTTCCTACAATCCAGTAGGTAAGCTCTATATTGTACTAGTTCATTAAATATTTTAATGATACTTGACATACATTCTAAAGACTCTTTTTCTCTGTAGTCTTTAGATTTGCTGTTCCTCTACAGCTCTTCTCTATTCAACTCCTACCCCCCATCCCTCAGGGGATGCCGGGGATCCAGGTTTGGGAAATGCCGTCCTGTTCCAGGGATACGCATTTTATGGGATCTCCCCTGGCACCCACAGCTAGGGAGTCCCCTTATGTGAAGACTCATTCCTGCTTGTTCCTGGAGATAGCACAGTTCTTGTTCGGTAATCCAGTTTAGTCCTCCAACATCGGGTAGTGCCCCTCCTCCTGCAGCCGGGAGACTGGACCAATCAAATCTTCTGTAGTATATATGCAGCAGGAGCTCCCAGAAGTCCCCAGTGTGTCCAGTCTCCCTGCAGCTGGAGGACTTCTGTGCCCTTGCTGGGCACGCTAAGTGACACTTGAAGGAGCAACACTAGTTAGTTAGTTCTTTTGGGGTTTATTTCTGGTCCTTTATATTCTATTTCTTTTGCTAGGTAGCTGTATCTTTAAAAAAGAAAAAGACACAGGAGACTTTCTGGGGAAAGCCAGACCTGCCTTGGGCTCCTGCCTTTCTGCCTGGGAATCTCTGAAGCCTGGGTTGAGCTCTCCCCAAGGCTGTTCGGGGAAGAGCCATACCGGCTGCAACATTGCCTGTCACTTGGAGAAGTGGGCTGAGTTCCTTGCTGTTCCCAGAGCTGGTAGGAATTTTCCTTGTTTTAAGCTCTCTGTTCTTTGCTTGGGCAGAGGCTCTGTCGGCTCCCCTGGCTTCCAAATTGCACTTTTTCCTGCTTTTTTTCGCTTGCCCTGTATTAGAGGGTCGTTTTCTTTCTTTTCCATATTATTTGGGTACCTTTGTATTTTCGCGCCGTTTTTTACCGCGGGTGAAAAAGTGCGGCGGCCATTTTGGATTTCTAAAGTGTGCTTTTTAAGGGCACTTTTTAACACTTGCGCACGGGTTCCCCTGGTGTTTTTGGGGTTTCTTTTGCTGGCGATTTTGCTCAGGGCACCCCTAGGATTCTGGGGAGTATTTTGTTTACTGTAAAAAAAAAAAAAAAAAAAAAAAAAAGGTTTTAAATTTAATACTGTGCTGAATTGAATAAGGTTAGTCCCCTTGGTGTGGGCTTCCCTGTTCCTGTTGCCTTATTTTTCCCTGAGAGCAGGTGGCCTGGGCATGGCTGCCAAACCTCAGTGTGTAATTTGTGGCTCCCGCAGAGGTACAATGACTGACTCTGGAATCTGTAAGAGCTGTGCTGCAGTTTCTTCAGAACTGGAGCTGCCTATTGAAATTAAGGAACAGCATGTGCCCGGGGACCCTTCCCTTTCGGGGGACAGTGTCCCTTCACCGAGCATCCTTCCTTCTGGTCTGGGCCCGGCGTCTAATACGTCGGTCCCTGAGCTCCAGCAGGCGGCTATGGTAGCGTCGCCTATAGACTTTTCCCCGGATTTTGTTCTTCTCATGCATCAGGCCTTCCGCTTAAGCCGGTCTGGTCATTTGCCGGAGGCTTGGCCCGCCTCTCTCCCCCCAGCATCCGCGGGGGGGGTTCAGCGGTCTTCCCAACCCGCGGTCAAGCGGCCCAGGTTGGGGGACCAGGATCAGGGCGCCCTTTGCCTCCCGGATTCCGAGACTGAGGGGGATCCGGATATTGAGGCGGAGGAGTTAGAAGACGGAGAGCTTCCAGAACTGGAAGATCAGGCTCGCATCATTCGGGTGTTTCGAAGGGACGAGCTGGTACCTTTGGTCACGGAGTCTCTCCAAGCACTTAACCTCTCTGCAGTGCGGCCGCTGGAGGAGGAGGGTCTCGAGGATCCTCTCATTCAGGCGGTCAGGGATGCCCAGGTAGTTTTTCCTGTGCACCGAGTAGTTGAGCAGATGATCCATGCGGAATGGGAGCAACCGGAATCCGCTTTGAAAGGGATTCGGACCATGAATCGTCTTTACCCCCTTGCAGACAAGGACAGGGACTTGTTTAAGTCTCCACGGGTGGATGCTGCCGTTTCAGCAGTGACTAAGAAAACCACCATCCCGGTTGAAGGGGCCGCGGCCCTGAGGGATGTTCAGGACAAAAAGGTTGATAATTTGTTGAAGCAAGCCTTCGAGACCAACGCCTTATCGTTACAAGCTTCTATTTGTGGGGCGTGGGTAGCTCTAGCTTGTTTGCGATGGTCGCAGCACCTGCGCTCGGGGTCCGGTATGGACCAACAGGGGCTGTTGGACGTTGCCCGCGTGGAGTCGGGATCGGCCTACTTGGCGGATCTGTGTTATGATTTAATACGCTCCCTAGCTAATAGCATGGCCTCCATGGTAGCGGCACGACGGTCCATCTGGTTGCGCAATTGGGCGGCCGACGGTTCTTCCAAGTCTCGCCTCAGTAAACTACCCTTTAAGGGCAGGTTGTTATTTGGTGAGGCTCTGGATAAGTTGGTGAAGGATCTCGGTGAGTCTAAGGGTGGTCGGCTTCCAGAGGATAAGCCTAAGCTTAATAGGTCGTCCACCTCAGCGCGCGGCCAGTTTCGGGATGCGCGCAGATTTCATTCTTCCCGGCTGTGGACTTCGCAGCGCGGTCGTTTTGGAACCCGTCATCAAGGGTTTCGTGGTTTCAGAGGAGCGGGAAGGGGCTTCTCCGGAGCCGCCTCTTCCTCGGCCTCTTCCTTTAATCGCAAGCCACAATGAAACGAGGCGGGCTCTAGAGGAAGACCCGGTCATCGGGGGTCGTTTGCGCGACTTTCTTCCTTCTTGGGCCCAAATTACGTCAGATCGGTGGGTGCTGCAGATTATAGAAGAAGGTTATGCCCTAGAGTTTGCTCCCACTTCCGGATTCGTTTGTTCTGTCTCCCAGCAAGGGAGCTCAAAAGGCGCGGGACATCCGCGTGACCCTGGATCGGCTTCTCTCTCTGGGGGCCGTGGTTCCGGTCCCGCCCTTGGAAAGAGGCGCAGGTCGCTACTCCATCTATTTTGTGGTTCCCAAAAAGGGCGGTTCCCTTTGTCCGATCTTGGATCTCAAAGGCGTGAATCGCGCTCTCAGAGTACCGCACTTTCGCATGGAGACCCTGCGGTCAGTCATCGTAGCGGTGCGTCAAGGGGAATTTTTGACATCCCTCGATCTTACAGAGGCCTATTTACACATTCCCATCCGGCCCTCCCATCAACGGTTTCTCCGCTTTGCGCTCCCGTGGGGCCATTTTCAATTCCGGGCCATGCCGTTCGGACTCGCCACGGCTCCCCGCACCTTCACAAAGGTAATGGTTGTAGTTGCGGCGGCGTTGCGCAAGGAGGGCATCCTGGTCCATCCATATCTCGACGACTGGTTGATTCGAGCGAAGTCCAGTCGGGAGTGTGTGCAAGTCACGAGCAGGGTGGTGGATCTCCTTCGGTCCCTCGGATGGGTGGTGAACGAATGCAAGAGTTGTCTGTCTCCGTCACAGGATCTCGAGTATCTGGGAGTCCGCTTCGACACAGCAAGGGGCTTGGTGTGCCTTCCGGAGCGACGCGTGCTGGCGTTGCGGGCTCTGGTCCGTCTCTTCCGGGGGATGCCAGCTCCGTCGGCGTGGTGGTACCTGCGGCTCCTCGGCATGATGGCGGCGACCTTGGAGGTGGTGCCTTGGGCGCGCTTCCACATGCGTCCGCTGCAGAGTGCTCTTCTGCGACGTTGGTCCAACCAGTTCGACTCGCTGAACAAGAGATTGCCTTGCCCAAAGACGGTTCGCCGATCCCTCCGGTGGTGGCTCTCCGCCGAGAACCTGTCGCGAGGGATTTCCTTGGAGCCTCCTCTGTGGGTTCCGTTCACGACGGATGCGAGCTTAACCGGCTGGGGGGCTCACTGCGAGTCCCGCTTTGCTCAGAGGGAATGGTCTCCCCGGGAGGCCTCTTGGTCGATCAACCGTCTCGAATTGCGGGCAGTCCGGCTAGCCCTGGTGGACCTGGAGACCCTGGTTCTCGGACGGCCGGTGAGAGTCCTGTCGGACAATGCGTCCACTGTAGCTTACATCAATCGCCAAGGGGGTACCGGCAGCGTGGCCCTGGAGGCAGAAGCGGCGGCCTTGTTCAACTGGGTGCAAACTCGCCTTCCAGCAATCTCGGCGGCTCACATTGCGGGCGTAGTCAATGTCCAGGCCGATTTTCTCAGCAGAGTGCGGGTGGACCCCGGAGAATGGGAGCTAAACCCACAGGTTTACGCACAAATCGTCCGGCGGTGGGGTCCACCCATCATGGATCTCATGGCGACCTTTCAATCAGCCAAGACAGGGCGCTTCTTCAGCAGGCGAAGGGAGCGCATGTCCGAGGGGCTCGACGCTCTCATTCAGCCGTGGCCAACGTCCGGTCTTCTTTATGTCTTTCCTCCGTGGGCTCTGATCGGCCGGGTCGTACAACGTATCGAGAGCCACCGGGTCGCGTGTTACTGGTGGCCCCGGATTGGCCCCGGAGGCCCTGGTATGCCGATCTGGTCCGGTTGAGCGACGGCGTTCCTTGGCTCCTGCCCGCTCTACCGGATCTTCTTCTTCAGGGTCCCTTGCGGATGCCCCAAGTGGATCGATTCTCGCTACGGTTTGGCCATTGAGAGGGCTCGGCTGAAAAGGAAGGGCTACTCCCCCGCGGTGATTTCTACCCTTCTGCGGGCGAGGAAAACGTCCACTTCTCTTACTTACGTTCGGATTTGGAGGATTTTTGAAGACTGGTGCTCCTGGCGGGGAGTCCGGGCGGCGACGGTTTCAGTGCCCGTCGTTTTAAGTTTTCTTCAGGATGGTTTCGATAAGGGCCTTGCGGCTAGTTCCCTAAAAGTCCAGCTGGCGGCTATCTCGTGTTACCGCGGCAAGGTTTTGGGTCGTCTGCTCGGGGCTCATCCGGATGTACGCCGATTCCTTACGGCTGTTTCTCATTTGCGGCCCTCCCGCAGAGTTTTCGTTCCTCCTTGGGACTTGAATTTAGTTCTGAGGGCCCTGGTTCGTGAACCTTTTGAGCCCCTGCGCAGGGCGTCTCTGAAAGATCTCACGCTGAAGGCGGTTTTTCTTGTAGCCATCTGTTCGGCACGGCGCATTTCAGATCTGCATGCATTGTCCTGTCGAGAGCCTTTCTTGTCTTTTTCCGCGGATCGGATCGTTCTCCGTCTGATTCCTTCCTTTCTGCCAAAGGTGGTGTCTCCCTTTCACATGAATCAGGCAGTGTTTCTTCCAGTGCTTTCTTCGCAATCTGTCGGGTCAACGGACAAAGGTCTTCTCCGGCTCGATGTGGGTCGTACGCTCCATCGTTATTTAAAGGTTACCAAGTCTTTTCGGAAATCTGACCGGCTTTTCGTGCTCTTCGGGGGTGCGCGTAAAGGGGAAGCGGCGGCTAAAGCCTCCATTGCTAGATGGCTCAAAGAGGCGATCGCGTCCGCGTATCTGTTGCAACAGCGGTCTGTTCCGGAGGGTCTGAGGGCTCATTCTACTAGGGCTCAGGCGACCTCTTGGGCGGAGTATAGCCTGGTTCCGCCGGCAGATATCTGTAGGGCGGCCACTTGGTCGTCTCTGCATGCTTTCAGTAGACACTATCGCTTAGATGTGTCAGCGGCTCGGGATTCCTGTTTTGGTTCGGCGGTTCTGCGCGCCGGATGGCAAGGTCCCGCCCGGTCTTAACTGCTCTGTTACATCCCGATGTTGGAGGACTAAACTGGATTACCGAACAGGAAATGGAAATTACACTAACCTGGTAATTGTAGTTCCTGGAGGGTCCAGTTTAGTCCTCCTTCCCTCCCGACTATCTGCTAATGTGGTGCGGCGCGCCTTTCCGAACGGTTGATATTAAGACGGTTCCTCTTGCCGTTCGGTCCCTCTGTGGCAGCCGCGTTTTTTGCAGAGGCTCTTCCCTGTCTCGGGGGTTCAGGCAGCTCCTGAACTTCTGGTGGGGAGCGGTGTTTTGATTCCTGAGGCGTCGGTGCCGGCGCAATGCAGTGTTCTGACTTCCTCGTTTGGGGAGGGGGTTGGATATTCCTTGGGGGGAACAAATTGTTCTTTAATTAGGTCATTTTGTATATTAATCTAATGTGTTGCTTCGTTTAGTATGCTTTGTTACTAGTACACTGGGGACTTCTGGGAGCTCCTGCTGCATATATACTACAGAAGATTTGATTGGTCCAGTCTCCCGGCTGCAGGAGGAGGGGCACTACCCGATGTTGGAGGACTAAACTGGACCCTCCAGGAACTACAATTACCAGGTTAGTGTAATTTCCATTTACTTACTTGTAACAGGTGATCTCTGGGAACAGCAGGAATTAGTCTTCACAACCCACCCACCTCCCCTAGGAGTTGTATCTATCTATCTCTTTTCCTCTTTCTCTCCTTCTGTCTCAGCTATGAAACTCAACTGAGGAGAGGCAGTGGGAAAGGCGGGAAGTCACCGCGCAGGCACGAGGGATGCTCCCAAAAGCTTTCTGATTGGATGTTGGGGAGCATTCCCGTGCAGGCTCCGTCGGTACCGACGTACCCATATGTGAAGACTAATTCCTGCTGTTCCCAGAGATCACCTGTTACAGGTAAGTAACTGTGCTTTTTTCAGGAACAAGCAGGAAGTCAGCCCTCACATATGGGTGACGGTGCCAATGGAGCCTGCACGGAGCATTTCCCCAGCTTTCAAAGAAAGCCTTTCGGAATGCTACCACGCTTGTGTGGTCCCCTTCCTGCCCAAGGATGCCATCTTGCTCAGTCTCCTTTTTCCGCGGAGCCCAACAGAAGTTTGTCCTGTATCCCTGGAAAAATTCCTTAAATTATCCTCCTAGTGAGTTTTTCCTGGTTTGCATACCGGTTCCTCTTCCCGCTTCGAGCCGTTGCTGTCCCCAGTGCTGTTCTCGGCTCCTTTCTCTTTTTTCATCGAGGCTCGCCTTGATCGGTGTTCAAGCCCTTTTTACCCAGGGGTTGTTGACCCCATCTGGGTGTGATCCACCATGTCTCCTAGTGGTTTTAGAAAGTGTGATTGTTGTAGTCAAATCAAGTCTATCACAGATTCCCATGACTGCTGCTTGAACTGCCTTGGCCCGGACCATGACAGTATCTCCTGCGACCTGTGTCAGGCTATGACCCCTCGTACCAACAAGAAATGGTTGGAGTTGCAGGAGATGTTCCCACGGTCCGGCTCTGCTCCAGCTTCCCTGACACTGAACTCGAAGCCGAGCACCTCCTGTGAGGCCTGGGCATCTTTGGAGTCCTGCAGCGGCTGCTCCGGAAAGACGCCGTACCCTGGCAAGAAAAAGAAACATCTTCAAAACCAGTCGAGGTTTCACTGGAGAAACCCGGTAAGGTCCTGTGGTGGGACTTGGGCGACTGAGCTGCGCCCTCCTAAGGTCTCTAGGAAGGAGTTCTTGGCCGGCGGTGACCGTGTGAGGCTCCCCAAGGCCATGGTTCTTGTAGAGGATGAGCTCACCAGAGCGCCAGCATTGGGCCCGCACTGAAAACTGCAGAGCCTTCTGGCATCGAGGCCAGAATGGCTGTCCTGGAACAGAGTATCCCTGCCATCCTGACCTTGCAGCAGGCGATGTCTGATTCGTCCGCATTACCTGCCCTGACAACTGGGCCCCGACTACGGTGGCATCCTTTGCCGTTGAGCCAGGCCCCGAGCGCTATCGGCCTCTGGCCAGCCTTCAGCATCGATAGAGGTCCCGGTCCCGATCCTCGGGTGTTTGGTCATCCCTGGCTAGTTTCTGGGAGTCTGATCCGAGACCGGTTGGGGGGGGGGGTCCCTGTTCCCTGACGCAGGTCTTGAGGTGTGAGAACTGAGCCTCGGACTCCTGATGTCCTTGGAGAGACTGGGAGATTGACATCGAGGTCTGCCCTGAGACATCTTGACACCGAGATATCCCCAAAGAACAGTCTCCCCCGGAACTCTGATGCCATTCCCCACCTGAGGACATGTCGTTCCACGACCATCCTGGACATGGCCCGAGCCCTCTTGTTCCCCACCGAGTTTGTGAAGGACCCACACACCGAAGAACTGGAGGTCCTCCAATATGAGTCTCCCCCAAAAGGAGGCTCTATCAGTGCCGGTGCAACCCATCCTCGAAGGGCTGCTCCTATGGATGTGGGAGACCCTGGCCTTAGTGCCGGTGGTCAGCCGACGCCTTGATGTCATCAACCGCATCAAGAGTCCAGGCTTCCAGAAGGCCCAACTTCCACACAATTCCATGGTGGTGGAGTCTTCGATGCAAAAGCTCAGGAGCTTGAAGACTTATTCTTCTGTAACCCCAGGTAGAGAGGCCAAGTCCCTCGACTCCCTGGGGCGTAAGTGTTTCCAAGGGTCTATGCTGGTCTGCCAGATACAAATCTATGAGCTTTATATATGAATGTATCTTAAGAGCCTCATCCAGGAGCTCTCTGGCTTCTCAGCAGGGCTTGCCGGGGAACCCCTGCAATTTTATTTATTTATTTATTTATTTACATTCTCTGATATACCGCGCTATTCTGCATCAGTGCGGTTTACATTGAATAAACTGAAATTACATTGAACAGGGCATTATAACTTGGAGATAACTATTTTACAGGGAACATGGGCTATGGAGGGTTAAGTGGCTTGCCCAAGACCACAAGGAGCACTTGTGGGACTAGAAACCCCAGTCCTTCCGGCCCAAGGTTGCTGTCCTCTAGTGGTTCCAGACCTTGGTAGCCACCATCCAGGACTGCTCCAAGTTTCTATCCCGGACCTCCTACAATGGGTTCGAGGCTGCAGACCTTGGACCTTGAGCAGTGGGTCCAGGGAAAACTGCTGGATGTCCCCTGCATTGGGGAGAATCTATTTGGAAAACCTATGGCTGACAAGGCATTCGAGGTGGAGACCAGACAGAGGCTCTCAAGGAAGACCTCTACCTTTCCCTGTAAGAAAGCCTCGGGGGGAAAAGGCCAACTTTCTCGATGAAGAAGGGCCTTTTCCATCAGAATCACCACTACCAGGTCTTTCCAAGCCAGCAGCACCAGGGACTCCAGCCCAAGGGCCAGGGACATGGACCCAGGAAACCAGAGGCTCCCAAGCCGCAGACACCAGCTCCGGCTCAACCTGGCGGGAGCTTTTGACTCCCAGGGCAGGAGACCCTCACCAGCACACAGAGGGCCACTTGGCACTCTTCGCCCACAGGTGACCCGAGATCACCTTGGACCAGTGGGTGCTCCAGGTGGTGAAGGGGGGTTACCACCTCCGCTTCCAACTACTGCCTCGGGACATTTTCCAGGAGAGCCAGTGCGACCTCTCTTTCACCAGGCCCTCTTGCTCTCAAAGCTAGCAGGTCTACTAAGGGACAGGGTCGTAGAACCTGTTCCCCAGCACCTCTGGGACAAGGTCTTCTATTCGAGGTATTTTCTTGTCCCTAAGAGAACCGGGGTCTCGGGCCCATCCTGGACCTCCAAAACCTGAACAAGCTCCTGGTGAGGGAGACATTCAAAATGCTCTCCCTTGGGACCTTGCTGCCCTACTTCCACCAGGGAGATTGGCTTTGCTCCTTGGGCCTAAAGAATATCTACACACGCATCTTGGTCCACCCATATCACTGGCAATACCTGAGATTCATGGTAAGGGGAGGCCATGACCAATACAGGGTATTTCCCTTCGGCCTGACCTCCTCGCCAAGAGTGTTCACAAAGTGTCTAGCAGTGGTAGCCACCCATCTGCACCTACAAGGGGTGTTCGTCTTCCCCTACTTGGCACAGCTGTAGAGGCCAGTGAAGGCACAGAATGTACCATTCTCCTCCTGCAGCACCTGGGGTTCGTCATCAACTACTCCAAATCACATCTCTCTTTGGTGCAAGACCTAGAGTTCATCATTGCTCAGCTGGACACTGTGCCGGCCAGAGCCCTCCTTCCTCAAGACAGGGCGGAACGCCTCAAACAGCTGGCAGGGGAGGTCCAGCACCACATAATGGTGCTGGCTGGCCTTCTCCTCCGCCTGCTGCGACATATGGCCTCCATGGTCCATGTCACACCCCTAGCTCGCCTGCACTTGCAGACAGCTCAGTGATGCCTGCGTTCTCAGTGGACCCAGGCCACAGGCCGACTCCGGGACAGAGTCAGAATCTCTTGCCAGTTGGCGAGATCCCTCAACTAGTGGCAGAATCGGGGCCAATTTTGGACAGGGATGCCCTTCCAGGTCCCCCTACCGCAGTGTACCCTCACCACAGATGCTTCTCTCCAGGGCTGGGGAGCTCACAGCAGAGTTCACTGCACTCAGGGTTGCTTGTCCAAGGAGGAGACTCTACTACAGATCAACCTCCTGGAACTCTGGGTGGTATTCCTTGTCCTACGTACATTCCGCACCTTCTTGCAGAACAGACCTATGCTGGTCCACACGGACAACCAGGTCGCAGTGTTTTTTATATAAACAAGGAGGGGGGGCACAGGTTCGTACTTCCTCTGACAGGAGGCTATAGCCCTCCTCAGCTTTGCAGTGCTCAGTGGCATGCTCCTACAAGCGGTCTACCTCCCGGACCTAGACAACTACCTGGCAGACAGACTGTGCAGAGTCCTCCGTCCTCACGAGTGGCATCTCGACCCTGCTGTGGCGAAGAAGCTTTTCCACGTTTGGGGCTATCCCGAGATGGATCTCTTCTCCTCTCCCGACAATGCACAGCTTGCTTGCTTTTGCTCCAGGCAGCCACATCCACAGAGGGTAGCGGCAGACTCGTTCTGATCTCATGGTCCGAGGGGCTGCTGAATGCATTCCCACTGACTCCCCTAGTCGCCAAGACTCTGTTCAAAATTCAGAACGAGAGGGCATCAGTGATAATGATCGCCCCCAGGTGGCCCAGGCAACCCTGGATCTCACTACTGCTCTTGCTGGTGGCAACACTCCTAGTAACCCTGGGCCAAGCCCCAAACCTACTGACACAGGAGGAGGGCTCCCTTCTGCACCCCATTGTGGGGTCATTGACTCTAATGGCCTAGCTGCTGAGAGGGTAGCCTTGGCCCTGTTCAACCTACCACAAGAGGTTGAAGAAATTGTGCTAGCCTCCATGAAGCCCTTCATGAGGAGGGCTTATGCCTTTTAAATGGTGCAGGTTTTCTCTGTGGTGCACAGATAGGAAGGAGAACTCCAGTACCTAGTGCATCTGTCACGCACAGGGCTGAAATCTAACTCCGTCCAGGTGCATCTGAGCGCCATAGCCGCTCACCACCACCCAGTAGGGGGAAGGGCCCCTATCTAGCTAGCTCCTGATTTCCTGTTTCCTACAGGGCCTTCTGCTTTCCAAGCCCCCTGTCCGCCCTCCAGCAGCAGAATGGGACCTCAATGTGGTGCTCTCCCAGCTCACTAGGCCACCGTTTGAGCCACTGGCTACCTGCCACCTCAGATACCTATCCTGGAAGGTGGCCTTCCTGGTGGCCCTGACTTCAGCTCGCAGAGTCAGCAAGCTTCAAGCACTGGTGGCGGAGCCCCTGTACACCAGGTTCTTCAAGAACAGGGTAGTGCTCCACACACACCCTAAGTTCCTCCCGAAGGTGGTATCCCCATTTCACCTTAACCAGGTGGTGGTCCCCACCTTCTATCCGCGGCCTCATGCTGGCAGGGAGGAGCTCCTACTCCACACACTGGACTGTAAACACGCCCTGTCCTTCTATCTGCAGCGGACCCAGGGCCACCGCAAGGCACCTCAGCTTTTGATGTCTTATGACCCCAGCAGACTGGGGCTCCCTGTAACCAAGCGTACCCTATCCTCTTGGGTGGCAGACTGCATTGCCCTCGACTACTGCCTGGAAAGCGAATCCCATAGGGACAGTGCCTTTGGTCAGGCAATGCTGTGTAATATTCTTAGAGTGTAGGCAACTCCTGCCCTCCGACCCTCTGTGTTCAGGCTACTGGAGTGATACTGTTGCTGGTCGTTAGTGTCTTGCAGAATCTCTCAGCAGTGACTCACCTTGTGCAACATGGTCACCCGATCAGTCGCCATTGGTACTGTTGTGGTTCGGTTCTCGGCAGCCTGGAGCTAGGGAGTCCCGTATGTGAGGACTGACTTCCTGCTTGTTCCTGAAGCAAGTGTAGTTACTCACCTGTAACAGGTGTTCTCCGGGAACAGCAGGAATCAGTCCTCACAATCCTTCCTCCTCCCCTTGGAGTTGCTGTCCTTTTGTTTTTTGCCTGACTACCATCTGAGCTGTTTCATCTGACTGAGCAAGATGGCACCCTTGGGCAGGAAGGATACCATGCATGCATGTTGGCATTCCCAAAGGCTTTCTTTGAAAGCTGGGGAAATGCTCCGTGCGGGCTCTGTCGGTGCAGATGTCACCCATATGTGAGGACTGATTCCTCCTGTTCCTGTAGAACACCTGTTACAGATGAGTAAGTACGCTATCTACGTATCTCCAGGAACAAGCAGGAATAAGTCCTCACATATGGGTACGTCGGAACCGACGGAGCCTGCGCGGGAAAGCTCCTCAGCTTCCCAGAAGGAAGCTTTTGGGGCCTCCCACTGCACATGCGCGCTGCCTTCCCGCCTTCCTGACCAGCTCTCCTCAGTTTCTCTTTTTCCGCGGAGCCAGCAGGTCGTGTTCCTGTCACCGCTGAAGAAATTATTGTTTTAGTTTGTATCTTTAGACCGCGTACCTGCCTTCCCCATACCGAAACCGGTACCGCCGGTCTCTCTTTTCTTTTCTTTAAAAAAAAATAAAAATCTTTATCTTGCACAACTTGGTGACTTCGGTTAGGCCTCAGGCCTACACAAATTCTCCTCATGGAGAAACCAGCCCCTGGTTTTAAGAAGTGTACCAAGTGTAGTGCTGTTATTTCTGTCACAGACACCCATGAATGGTGTCTTAAATGTTTGGGACCTGACCGCTCCATTCCGGACTGCCCATCCTGCTCCCAGATGTCTAAACGTGGTTTGCAGAACTGGGCCAACAAATTCCATGTGCTGTTTGCTTCAGATAATCCAGCATCACAGTCATCCAGGTCTTCCTCTCCGGATGGATCTCAGGTAACCAAACCTTCTTCGGGCAGGTCCTCAAAGAGCAAATCTCCTTCAAAGCATCGAGAGGCTCTCACTTTTGAATCTGAGGATCCTGCCCCAGCCAAACAACCCCGGCGGGAAGCTCTGGCTTCCAAAGCACCATCTATGGGGTTACAGGTTGACATCGATGGCACGGCCTCGACTGATCACCTGTTAGACTGCTCTGGGGTACCGGCCCATACCGGTACCGACATCCAGGCAGCGGTGGCGTCTATGAGCAATACTGTTCAGACCATGCAGCAGGCCATGCTGGCTTTTATTAATGCTGCGACGCCCTCAGTACCGCGTTCAGCGGTACCGGGTCCGGTTCCGGTTCCGGTATCATCTCCCATACTGGAACCGAGACCATCGACTTCCAAACGCAGATCGGTTCCGCATGCCGGATCCGGGTTTTCACCCGATACCGATCCCATACCCGGTACGCCCGATGTCAATACCGATCGGTATGCGTATCGTGCGTTGGAAGCAAATAGAGAATACTCTGATTCTTCTGAGGATTTTGACTCCTCTGAGGACTCTGATGAGCTGTCTAGTTCTTCATGAAGACCCCTCTTCCCCAAAGAGGAGAATGTCTCCACCAGAGGATTTGTCCTTTCAAGACTTCATTATAGAACTAGCTAAAGGACTTTCTATTACCACATCCTCTGAAAAAGAACCTAGGTCAAAGAAATTGGATATTTTAGGATACCCTAAGGTTCCTAAAGAGGCAGTCACCCTGCCTATCCATGAAATCCTTCAAGAACACTTGATGGACTTATGGGAGGCTCCTCTAACGTTGTCTCCTTACTCTCGTAGGTTGGACACCATGTACCGGGTCCCTCCTTCTCCTGGATTTCAAAAGACTCAGCTGCCTCACCATTCCATTGTGGTGAAGTCTGCGCTGAAAAAGATTAAGAGCACCAAAAGGCACTCTTCTACCCCTCCAGGGCGAGAATGTAAGACCCTAGACTCTTTTGGCAGGAAAATTTTCCAGGCTAGTATGCTTATAGCCAGGATTAATTCTTACAGTCTGTATATGGGCATGTTTATCAGGGAACTTGCCCTAAAGATACGGCATTTTGCCTCCTTTATCCCTGAGGATAGAAAGGAGGAGTTCATTTCTCTGGTGAAACAGCTTCTAGATGTTTCTAAGTTCTCCAACAGAACAGCTTTTGATTCCTTTGAGGGTGCCGGTAGAGCTTCGGGCATTGCTATTGCAGCCCGACGACTTGCTTGGCTCCAGGCCTCTGACCTAGAACCCTGGGTCCTGGATGGCTTACGGAATCTGTCCTGTACAGGTGAGAACTTATTTGGTAAGGACTGGCAAATTAAAGCCACTCAAATGGACGCAGAAAATGCTACATTAGATAGACTTTCTAAGTCTACCTCTACTCCTGCCAAGAAAAAGTCTTTCAAGAGGCCTTACTACAAGAAGGCCAGATTTTCCACAAATACTGGCCAACAATCTTCTCAGCCTCGCTTTGCTGCTAAACGTCAGCAACCTAAACAGGCAAGGTCAAAGCCTGCAGCGTCTGCCACTCCTCAGCAGGCTCAACCCCCTCAGGGGTTTTGACTTGCCCCTAGAGAACTTAACCTTTCTGGCTCTAGAACAACCAGAGCCCCTCACCATTCCCGGAAGGTTAGCTCACTTTGCTCCCAGATGGGGGCAAATTACATCAGAGCACTGGACCCTCTCTATCATCAGAGAGGGCTACAAACTTTATTTTTCCAACCTTCCTCCATATACCATGGTGAGGCACTTCAATTCTCCCCCATCTCTCCTGGGCCTGTTGGATCAGGAAGTCTCTTCTCTCCTTGCCCAAGGGGCAATAGAAGAGGTTCCTCTTCTTCAACAAGGGACAGGATTCTACTCCCCTTATTTTCTCATAACAAAGAAGACAGGGGGATTCAGACCTATCCTAGATCTGAGAGAATTGAACAAATTTCTGTACAAGGAGAAATTCAAAATGCTTTCTCTAGGCATTCTCCTTCCATACCTTCAGAGTCAGGATTGGCTTTGTTCTCTAGATCTCAAGGATGCGTACACACATATACTCATCCACCCATCCCACAGAAAATATCTAAGATTTCTGTTTCAGGGAAAACATTTCCAGTACAGAGTACTTCCCTTCGGTCTAGCCTCTGCTCCAAGAGTGTTCACCAAATGCATGGCAGTTGTTGCCGCATTTCTGAGAGGTCTGGGAATTTTTGTATTCCCATATCTGGACGACTGGCTCATCCGAGCTCCATCTCAGTCAGAGGCCCAGATTTCCCTGGACCGCACAAGGCACCTTCTGCAGTATCTGGGACTGGTGGTAAACCTTCCCAAGGCCTCCCACAGGGATCTTCACTATCAGCACTTTTGTTTAACATTTACCTACAGCCAATCAGCAATATCTTTAAACGTCATAGCGTTCATTATCATATTTACGCTGACGATATAATGTTCTACCTACCATTTAAAATCCCACACCCTCCACTACAACAGATAACAGAGTGCTTTAAAGAACTAACAATATGGCTCAATGAACAGAACTTACACATTAATTTCTCAAAAACTGACGTTCTATATATTACTAAAAACCAAACATACACACCCCCAAGCACCATCACACTTGATAACCATGAGATCAACATAAAAAAAGAAATAAAATACCTGGGTGTGATACTTGACAATAAACTTAACATGGATTCTCACATAAAATATCTAACAAAAAACATACACTACAAACTTAAGACCTTGAAACAACTAAGACCATTAATCCACTTACAAGATTTCATAACCATAATACAAGCCATCATCACCCCACACTTTGATTTTGCAAATTTAATCCTTAATGGCATCACAAAGCAAAATATTAAAAAGTTACAACTAACTCAGAACATAGCTGCAAGGATAATAATGAATATAAGCTCAATTGAACATATCACACTGACATTAGCCGAACTCCATTGGCTACCTATCCACAGCAGAATAAAATATAAGATATTACTTACAACATTTAAACTAATAAATAACTTAGCGCCAACTATACTCAATACACTCATCAAGATAGAAATAGATAAAAGATCACAAAGAAGTAGAAACACTAACACAATAGCAGTACCAAAAGACTACACAAAAGCAAAAAAACAAACCAACATGAGAGCATTCTCACACTCAGCTCCTACCCTCTGGAATAACCTTCCTGACAACATTCGCTCACTATCAGACATAAAGGAATTTAGAAAAAAACTGAAAACCCATTTATTCTCATTGCATTACAACCAAGGATCAGAGACTGGCCAGATGACACAAAGAGACGCAGGTTAACTACTACAATTCAAACAACATATACCCACGTGCCTGAAGCTTATATAAAGTATACAACCACACGCGACATATGATACAATTTGTATATATTTACTATGTATATATGTTATAATAGTTTAATAATTTACTGTTTAAACTTTATACTGTTATCTGTACCTAGTTTATCTGTTCTATGTAAAATGACTTGGTATGATACTATCCATACCATATAACATACTGTTCATTGTAAACCGCACTTGATACTTGTGAAAGAGCGGTATAGAAATAATTGTTAAATAAATAAATAAATAAAAGTCTCAACTTACCCCTACTCAGTCTCTGGAATTCATAGGGGCCCAGTTGGACACCACCACTGCAAGGGCCTACCTACCTCAAGTCCGGGGCCAACGTCTGGTGTGCTTGGCCTCCAAAGCTCAGTCCAGCAGTCACTTGACAGCCAGAGAAATGCTGCGACTTCTGGGCCACATGGCCTCCACGGTACACGTGGTGCCCTACACTCGTCTTCATATGAGAGCAGCTCAATGGACCTTGGCCACCCAGTGGACTCAAGCATCAGGAGCGCTCTCCGACCAAATACTCACCTCAAAGCGTCTGTTTTGGTCCCTCCAATGGTGGATGTCCACCAAGAATCTGTTGTTGGGGGCCCCCTTCCAACCTTTGTTGCCCCAAGCAACCCTCACAACAGATGCCTCCCAAACAGGGTGGGGAGCCCATCTACAATCCCTCTCCACTCAGGGTACTTGGTCTCCACAGGAGACCACCCTTCACATCAACCTCCTGGAACTGCGAGCAATCTTCTTTGCCCTCAGTCTTCCATACCCTCCTTGTCAACCTGACCGTCCTAGTTCAGACAGACAATCAGGTGGCCATGTTCTACGTAAAAAAACAAGGAGGGACAGGCTCTCTGTCGCTTTGCAACGAAGCTCTCAGATTATGGGCCTTCGTCAGAGAGCATCAAATTCATCTTCTGGCAGTCTATCTTCCAGGGGTTCAAAACTCTCGGGCAGACAGACTCAGTCGAGTTCTGTTTCCACACGAATGGTCCCTACATATGGACCAGATAGGCAGAATCTTTCAGGAATGGGGAACCCCGGACAGAGACCTCTTTGCAAGTCCGTGGAATGCCAAACTTCCCCGGTTCTGTTCCAGGACTCCGTGTCAGGGAGCTCAGGCCAACGACGCCTTTCTCCTGCATTGGGGTCAGGAATTCCTATATGCCTTTCCACCCATTCCTTTGATTCCCAAGACTCTGTTCAAACTCCAGAGGGATCACGGATCGATGATCCTCATAGCTCCACGCTGGCCACGCCAAGTGTGGTTCCCTCTACTTCTGCATCTCTCCCAGGGACCCTCCCTGGACCTGGGAGCTGCGCCAGACTTTCTCTCTCAGGAAGAAGGGACTTTGTGGCACCCAAACCCCAAGTCCCTACACCTCAGAGCTTGGTTACTGAAGGCCTAAGCCTTCATGACTTCAATCTTTCTCAACCAGTGAAAGATATCCTTCATGCCTCTAGGAAACCCTCCACGAGGCGTTCCTATGCTTTCAAATGGAAACGCTTTTCCATTTGGTGTGCTCAACAGGGTCTTGACCCTCTAGCACTTCCTTTGAATTCTCTACTAGACTATCTCCTGCATCTTTCTAATGCAGGCCTTAAGACGAATTCAGTAAGAGTCCATTTGAGTGCTATTGCAGCATCCTTAAAACCTATCAATGGACAACCTGTCTCCTCTCATCCGCTTGTTGCAAGGTTCATGAGAGGCCTGACTCTAACTAAGCCTCCCATCCGACCTCCTCCGGTAGCATGGGACTTGAACCTAGTTCTGGGTCAGCTTATGAAGCCACCTTTTGAACCGTTGGTTTCTACCTCCTTGAAATTTCTTTCCTGGAAGGTCCTTTTCCTTATTGCAGTCACTTCGGCTCGCCGCATCAGTGAACTACAGGCCTTAGTGGCTCATCCACCTTATACCAGGTTTCATCATGATAAGGTGGTCCTTAGGACGAATCCCCACTTTATGCCCAACGTGGTCTCGCCTTTTCATCTTAATCAAGAGGTATATCTACCTGTTTTTTTTCCAGCTCCTCATGCATCCAGTGCAGAGAGGAACCTTCATACTTTAGATTGTAAAAGAGCTCTTGCCTTTTACCTCAACAGGACTCGGCCACATCGAAAGTCTTCCCAGCTTTTCGTGGCTTTTGATCCTTCTCATTTGGGACATCCAGTCTCCAAATGTACACTTTCCAATTGGATTGCTCATTGTATTTCCTTTGCTTACCAGAGTAAAAATATTTCTCTGGAAGGCCATGTCACAGCTCACAATGTGAGAGCCATGGCCACTTCTATGGCTCATCTTCACTCTGTATCCATTGATCAGATCTGTCGAGCCGCCACATGGGCCTCGGTTCATACCTTCACAGCCCATTACTGTTTGGACAAGGACTCCCGCCGGGATGCCTTGTTTGGTCAGGCTGTCCTCAAACACCTGTTCCATACTTGAACAACTCCTGCCCACCTTCCCAGGATGGATGCCTGAGATCCATACAAAGATGGCGAACCCTTGGAAGGGGATCCCCCAGGCATCTTAGCTAGGGAGTCCCCATATGTGAGGACTTATTCCTGCTTGTTCCTGGAGATAGCACAGTTACTTACCTGTAACAGGTGATCTCTGGGAACAGCAGGAATTAGTCCTCACAACCCACCCACCTCCCCTAGGAGTTGTATCTTCTATCTATCTTCCTTTCCTCTCTCTATTGTCTCAGCTATAAACACGAACTGAGGAGAGCTGGTCAGGAAGGTGGGAAGGCAGCGCGCATGTGCAGTGGGAGGCCCCAAAAGCTTCCTTCTGGGAAGCTGGGGAGCTTTCCCGCGCAGGCTCCGTCGGTTCCGACGTACCCATATGTGAGGACTAATTCCTCCTGTTCCCAGAGATCACCTGTTACAGGTAAGTAACTGTGCTTTACCCGTTCTACTCCATTCATTAATTTATAGACTTCAAGCATATTTCTCCTCAGCCATCTCTTTTCCAAGTTGAAGAGCCCTAACCTTTTAAGCCTTTCCTTATAAGGGTATCCTTCCATCCCCTTTACCATTTTGAAGGCTCTTCTCTGTACATTTTCTAATTCTGCTATATCCTTTTTAAGATATGGATACCAGAATTAGACAATATTGAAGGTGTGGTCGCACCATGGAACGATACAGAGGCATTATAATATCCTTTGTTTATTCTCCATATCTCCAGGAACAAGCAGGAATGTAGTCTTCACATATGGGTATCGTCGGTACCGACGGAGCCTGCGCGGGAACGCTCCCCAACATCCAATAGGAACGCTTTTGGGAGCATCCCTCAGCACATGCGCGCTGCCTTCCCGCCTTTCCAACTGTCCCTCTTCAGTTCTTTGTTTTCCGCGGAGCTGACAGGACCTATACCCTGTCACCGCAGAAAATTCCATCTTTAAAATTGTTTTCTTGTGGTCGCGTTTGCCTCCGCACGACGCTTACCGGTACCGCCGGTTCTTTTCTTTTCTTTTCCAAAAAAAAACCAAACAAACTTATACTTTGAACTGTTTCTCTTCAGAAACTTTTCTTTTTCGGTGCTAGGCGCCATTTTGGGCACTAGGCCCCATATTCCTAAAACATGGAAAAACCAACTAGTGATTTTAAAAAATGTACTAAGTGTGGCGGTACCATTTCCGTCACTGACACCCATGATTGGTGTGTTAAATGTTTAGGGCCTGAACATTCCCCATCTGAATGTCTCTCCTGTATGGGGATGACTAAAAGAGGAAGACAGAACCGGGCTGCAAAGCTCGGTACTCTCTTTTCTTCGGATGCCAGATCCATCGCATCGACATCTTCAAGAGCCGCCTCCTTCCTCCCATGGATCTCAGGTAACTAAACAAAAAAGCCAGTCCTCAAAGGGTAGCTCTCCTGCTAAGCTTCGAGAGGCCATTGGCATTGCCCTTGAGGGAACCACAGCGGCAAAACAGCCCCGGCGGGAGGCTTCTGCTTCCAAAGCATCAAGGGGGCTCCAGGATGTTCTCGAGGCCTCGACCTCGCAAGAACTACTGGTGCCATGCTCAGGGGTCCCGGCCGTTTTCACCGGTACTGACACCCAGGAATCGGCAGCGTCGATAGACCAGAGGTTCCTCGCTATCGAACGCAGCATTGCAGCTCTTCTCACAGCTGCGGTACAGTTGACACCTGTGGTTCAACGGGCACCGGTACCGACATTGATATCGATGCTGGTACCTAGGCCGGTACAGACACCGGCCCTGGTGGGAATTCTTCCCATGCCATCTTTGGCTGGAATCAACAGATCGATCGATACCGGGACCGTGCTTTGCATGAGCATCGGAGTCAGGAATACTTCGAATCCTACAATTCCGAAGACTCTGACAATTCTGCTGGTACCAGAGGGTTTCTCCCGGAAGATCCCTCTTCTCCCCAACGCAGAATGTCACCTCCAGAGGACATGTCTTTTCAGGATTTTATTCGTGATGTGGCCAAGGGCCTTTCAATCACGGTAGCTCCTGAAGAGGAATCCAGAGCAAAGGAATTGGAAATTCTCCATTCTCCAGGACCAAGCAGGAAGTCAGTCCTCACTTATGGGTGACGTCGGCGCCGACGGAGCCCTCGCGGAGCAATTTTCCCCAGCTTTCAAAGAAAGCCTTTGGGAATTGCAGCGCGCATGCGCGGTCGTCTTCCCGCCCGAGGGTGCCATCTCAGCCAGTCTTCTTTTTTCCGCGGAGCCCTACAGACGTCCCCGTCTTGTCCCCGCGAAAAAGTTGATTTTCTTCTTTATTTTATCCTTTTTTCTTTCGGTTCGACGCCGATCGTTTTCCCGCCCGGACTCGCGACGCCGGTCTCGAGTCCTCTCACTTTTTTCGGTTTTTCTGACTTAGTCAGCTTTCGTTTTCATTTTCCCTGGCAGCCCGGTCCTTTGACCTCGCAGGGGCCCTTTTTCCCCCGATGGCTGCCAGTGGGTTTAAGCGGTGTGGTCGGTGTGACCGAAATATGTCACTAACCGACACACACGACTTTTGCCTCCGCTGCCTGGGCCCGGATCATGAGGAACTGATCTGTGGGCCCTGCAGCAAACTGTCCTCGAAGGCGTTGAGAAGTCGGCGGCATCAGCGTGAGAGAATCTTCGCTGACCCCAGCCGTACCCGGACCTCGTCGGAGGCCTCCGTGTCGAAAGGCTCCAGCTCGGACCGTCGCCGGAGCTCCTCCGACCGGGGTTCTCCCTCCGGGGACCATCGTCGGAAGGAAAAACCCGCGAGGGCGGCGTCGGTGGACGCTCCTGGTTCCGCGAGGGCCAGGTCGCATAGCCCCGACAGCCGCCCCGGGTCCTTGGAGAAGGAACACGTCCCGAAGCGACCTCGCCTGGAGTCGGAGATGCCTGCCCGGGTAAGTCCTGTGGTCCTTCTGGACTCGCCTCCGCGACAGCCGACGTCGGGCCTGACGCCGTCGGGGCCCGAGTCGGGGGCTGCTGGGTCACCTGAGCTCGGACTCAGGTTGACGGCCTTGGAGAGCAGACTGTCTGCCTTCATGGACCAGCAGAGGGCACTGCTCGCTGGCTTCGCTGGCGTCGCTGCCCCGACCGCCGGGACGTCGACGTCCAAGTCGACCCCGGAGACCGAGCCGATCCTCGAGTCGATGAGAACTCGAGTCGATCCTCGGTCGAGGTCGCCCTCGGCCTCCCGTTCGGGACCGAGGTCGCCGACGCCGACTCCCTCGGCGTCGGGGCGGCTGGCGCCGCACCCTGCCCGGGCCGACCCCACCGAGTCCTCGTCGGAGTCGGTCTGGGAGTCTGAGGAGGAAGAGTCACCTGATTCTTTCCGGACTCGGTGTGTCCCATCGGACTCACCGGAGTCCGAGCCTCGGAAGCAGTCCCCCCCGGAGGATGCCCGGTTCTCGGACTTCGTTAGGGATATGGCCAAGGCTTTGGCCTTCCCTGCGGATCCCGAGGAGGAGCCTCGAGCCGAAGAGCTCGACGCCCTCCAGTATGACTCTCCCGCGAGGGAACACTTTACTGTGCCGGTTCCTCCTATGCTGGAACGACTACTCTTCCGCATGTGGGAGAGTCCGGCCTCCTCGCCGGTCCTGAGCAAGCGGGTCGATTCTATCTATCGAGTCCGCAAGAGCCCTGGCTTTCAAAAGGCACAGCTGCCACACCATTCCATGGTAGTGGAATCGGCCATGCATCGTCTTAAGAGCCAGAAGATGCACTCCTCGGTGCCTCCTGGCAGGGAGGCCCGTAACCTGGATGGCCTTGGCAAGAAGTGCTTCCAGGGCTCTATGCTCGCGTGTCGTGTCCAGACTTACCAGCTATACATGGGCATGTATCTCCGGGATCTGGCTAAAGAGCTAGCCGGATTCTCCGCTGGTCTCTCCGAGGAGCCCTTGCGGAGGTTCCTAGCCTTGTCCACTGGCATTCGGGAATGCTCAAAGTTCATGTCCCGAGCAGCCTATGATGGCTTTGAAGCCTCGGCTCGAGTGGCCGCAGCCGGCATCGGTGCCCGCCGACAGGCTTGGCTTCAGTCGTCAGACCTTGAGCCCTGGGTGCAGGACAAGTTGGTCGATGTCCCCTGCCGAGGCGAAAACCTCTTTGGCAAGCCCATGGCGGAAAAGGCTGCGCAAATTGAGACTGAGACTCTCACCCGGACCAGGCTTTCTAGGAAGACCTCCGCCCCTTCCCAGAAAAAGAAGGGCTCGGGGAAAAAGTCCTTTTACCCGAGGAAGGCGGCTGCCTACAAACAATACCCCCATTATCAGGCCCCTGCAGCTCCCCAACAGGGCCAGCAGGCCAAGGGACGGGGTAACGGGTCCCGTAGGCAGCAAGCCCCCAAGCCTGCACCACCAGCCCCTGCTCAGCAGGGTGGGGGCTTTTGACTCGCTAAGCATAGCCTCTCCACCCCCGCTGGTTCCTCCCAGCACCGGAGGCCGGCTGGTTCACTTCGCCCACAGGTGGTCCAGCATCACCGCAGATGCCTGGGTGCTTCAGGTCGTGCGAGAAGGCTATCTTCTCCACTTCCATCAGGTCCCTCCCTCCTATTTTCCGGGAGAACCTCCGCGCCCCCCTCTGCACAGGGAGTTGCTCCTTCAGGAGTTAGCAGGTCTTCTGCAGGAACAGGCGGTGGAACCGGTGCCACACCACCTGAGAGGTCAAGGCTTTTATTCAAGGTATTTTCTGATACCAAAGAGAACAGGGGGCCTCAGACCCATCCTGGACTTGCGCAACCTCAACAAGTTCCTTGTGCGGGAGAAGTTCAAAATGCTTACCCTTGGAATCCTTCTGCCCTACCTCCAGCAGGGAGATTGGCTATGCTCCTTGGATCTAAAGGATGCCTACACGCACATCCTCATCCACCCAAGCCACCGCCAATACCTAAGGTTTGTGGTGGCAGGAAATCATTACCAGTACCGAGTACTGCCCTTTGGCCTGTCCTCCGCACCGCGAGTCTTCACAAAATGTCTCGCGGTCGTGGCGGCCCATCTCCGGCTTCACGGCCTCTATGTCTTTCCGTACCTCGACGACTGGCTCATCAGAGCAGCGTCCGCTCAGGAGGTCACCAACGCCACGTGCCGCACGGTGACTCTGCTGCAGCACTTGGGCTTTGTCATAAACTTCGCAAAGTCCACTTTGCTCCCCTCACAGGATCTCGAGTTCATCGGCGCAAGGCTGCACACTCCTCAGGCGCGAGCATTCCTACCACTCGACAGGGCTCAGCGGCTCATGGACCTAGCCGACCGCTTTCGCAGCCAGCCCCTGGTCTCCGCCAGGCGCTTCCTGAGACTGCTCGGCCATATGGCTTCCACCGTCCATGTGACCCCCAATGCCCGCCTGAATATGCGGTCTGCTCAATGGTGTCTCCGCCAGCAGTGGCGACAAGCCACGGGCGGCCTAGCAGACCTAGTGCGCGTTTCCGAGCCGCTGGTCTCGTCTCTCCGGTGGTGGCTCCGGCAGCCGAACCTGATATTCGGAATGCCTTTCCAGTCACCTCAGCCGACCCGGGTGCTGACCACCGATGCATCCCTTCTGGGCTGGGGAGCACATTGCCAAGAGGCACGTACTCAGGGCCTCTGGACCACGTGGGAGTCTGCTCAGCAGATCAACTTCCTGGAGCTCAGGGCGATCCGCCTGGCTCTCAAGGCCTTCTCCCACCTGACTTCCCAACAGTCCGTCCTTGTCCAGACGGACAATCAAGTTGCCATGTTCTACGTGAACAAGCAGGGGGGCACGGGCTCCTTCCTCCTCTGCCGGGAGGCACAGAGGCTCTGCTCTTGGGCCGTCAGTCACGGCATTCTCCTCAAGGCAGTTTATCTCCCGGGCCAAGAAAATTGCCTTGCAGACAAACTCAGCAGGGTCCTCCAGCCGCACGAGTGGCGTCTGGATCCCTTGGTAGTTCAGAAGCTCTTCCTCAAGTGGGGTCTCCCCACGGTGGATCTCTTTGCCAGTCCTCACAACCGGCAGCTTCCTCGCTTCTGCTCTCGTCGGCCACACCCCCTTCGGGTGGCGGCGGACGCCTTTCTGATCTCGTGGTCGGGGAGCCTTCTGTACGCTTTCCCTCCCATCCCGCTGGTCTCTCGGACTCTTTTCAAGGTTCTCCGAGACAAAGCCTTCATGATCCTGGTGGCCCCTCGCTGGCCCAGGCAGCCGTGGTTTCCGCTCCTGCTGCAACTGGCGGTGGAGGATCCAATCCCTCTGGGGGTGCAACCGGATCTCCTCACTCAGGATCAGGGGTCCCTCCTGCACCCCAACCTCAGGTCTCTCAACCTCATGGCCTGGCTGCTGAGAGGGTAGTCCTTGCTCCCCTTCTCCTGCCGGCGGAGGTGGAGGAGGTCGTCTTGGCTTCGCGACGGCCTTCTACCCGCAAATGCTACGCCCTTAAATGGCGTCGCTTTGCAGTCTGGTGTACCCAACAGTCTCAGGATCCCTTCTCCTGCCCGGTGTCGGTGATCTTGCAGTACTTGCTCCACCTCTCTAATCTGGGACTTAAGTCCAACTCCGTCAAAGTTCACCTCAGTGCTCTTTCAGCACATCATGTGCCGGTGGACGGCAGACCTCTCTCCAATGACCCTCTCGTAGCGAGGTTTCTCCGAGGTCTCCTTCTACTTAAACCACCTCTGCGCCCGCCAGCGCCTGACTGGGACCTGAATGTGGTTTTGCAGCGGATCACCTGTCCGCCTTTTGAACCTATGGCTACCTGTTCTCTCCGTTTTCTGTCTTGGAAAACACTGTTCTTGATAGCCCTCACTTCCGCTAGACGCGTAAGTGAATTGCAGGCCCTCGTGTCTGATCCCCCTTACACTAGGTTCTACAAGAATAGGGTAGTCCTACGGACTCACCCAAAATTTCTGCCTAAAGTGGTCTCCCCTTTTCACATCAATCAGGAGGTGGTACTTCAACCTTCTTTCCCAGACCACACTCCAGCCGAGCTGAGACGGTCCTCCATACCCTGGACTGTAGAAGGGCATTGAACTTCTACCTTGACCGTACGCGGGAGCACCGTAAAGCTGCTCAGCTTTTTGTGTCTTTTGACCCCAATAAATTGGGGCTCCCGGTCTCCAAGCGTACTCTGTCCATCTGGGTTGCGGACTGTATCTCTTGGGCTTATGGGGCAGCCGGACTCTCCTTAGAAAGTCGAGTCACGGCTCATTGTGTTCGGGCAAAGGCCACGTCAGTGGCTTACCTCCGCTCTGTTCCGCTGGCAGACATCTGCCGGGCCGCTACTTGGTCTTCGAGCCAGACTTTTGCGGTCCATTACTGTCTCGAGAGGGAGTCCCGTAGGGACAGTGCTTTCGGACAGGCAGTCCTCCGTAATCTCTTTGAGGTCTGAGCAACTCCTACCCTCCATCCCGGATGTGGGCTACCGGTGGGTGATAATTCAGCGAAGATTCTATCCTTCTGTGCTGCTGAGCTAGAGGGAGCTCATTTTTGTGCTTAGGGTCTCCGGTAGCCTTGAGCTTGGGAGTCCCATAAGTGAGGACTGACTTCCTGCTTGGTCCTGGAGAAGGCGTAGTTACTCACCTGTAACAGGTGTTCTCCAGGAGCAGCAGGAATCAGTCCTCACTACCCTCCCTCCTCCCCTTGGAGTTGCAATCGTCTGCTTATGTTTTGCAAATATTTTTATGCTGTCTTTTTTAGCTATGTCATCTGACTGGCTGAGATGGCACCCTCGGGCGGGAAGACGACCGCGCATGCGCGCTGCAATTCCCAAAGGCTTTCTTTGAAAGCTGGGGAAAATTGCTCCGCGAGGGCTCCGTCGGCGCCGACGTCACCCATAAGTGAGGACTGATTCCTGCTGCTCCTGGAGAACACCTGTTACAGGTGAGTAACTACGCTATATCCTAAAGCTCCAAAAGAGGCAGTCACTCTGCCCATCCATTAAATTCTTCATAACTTGATGCTCAGAATGTGGGAGACACCTCTGACTACATCTCCTCATTCTAGGAGACTTGATACTATGTATCGAGTTCCGCCATGTCCTGGATTTCAAAAGACTCAGCTGCCACACCATTCAATGGTGGTGGAGTCAGCCATGCGTAGGATGAAAAGTGCAAAGAGGCATGCATCCAATCCCCGAGGTCGTGAATGCACGGACTCTGGACGCTTTTGGGCGCCGAACTATTCAGGCTTCCATGCTTTCAGCTAGGATCACTTTATATGCTATATATGGGAATGTTCCTCAAGGAAGTTACAGGAGACATGGAGCTTATGAGCCCACTTCTCCCAGATGACAAGAGACAAGACTTTCTTGCTCTAGCACTCCAGCCAAAAGGAAGTCTTATAAAAAACCCTCTTTCAGCAAAAAGAGGAAATTTTATCCTTCCTATACCCTACAGAGTCAAACTCAGAGTCAAGTTGCCCAAAAGGGACAAACTAGACAGCAAAAGAAGCCAAAAGGCCCGAGAGCCCAACCAGCTCCGCAGGTTCAGCCCCCTCAAGGGCTTTGACTCCTTCCTAGAGAGCTTAGCCTTCCTGCCTCTGAGGGGTCCCCAACCCCCCAATATCCCAGGCAAGTTATGCCACTTTGCCAACAGATGGCATCAGATAACAGCAGAAGATTGGACTCTGTCCATTGTAGGAGAGGGGTACAAGCTCCATTTTCACAGCATGCCCCCTCCTACAATTCTAAGGCAATTCAATTCTCAAACCTCTGCAGACAATCTGCTAGATCACGAGGTCAACACTTCTTGCCCAAGGGGCAATAGAAGAGAGAGCTATTCTTCAACAGGGTGCAGGGTTCTACTCCTCCTATTTTCTTATTCCAAAGAAGAGGACATGGACCCATTCTAGACCTCAGAGAATTGAACAAATACCTGTTCCGAGAGAAGTTCAAAATGATTTCTCTAGGAACTCTTCTGCCATACCTTCAAAGCCAGGATTGGCTTTGCTCTCTAGACTTAAAGGATGCATACACTCACATTCTGATCCATCCAGATCACAGGAAATTCTTACGATTCCTTTTCAAGGGAAAACATTTCCAGTACAGGGTTCTTCCCTTTGGTCTGGCTTCAGCACCAAGAGTATTCACGAAATGCATGGCAGTAGTAGCTGCATTTCTGTGAACCCTGGGGATATTCGTCTTCCCTTACTTAGACAACTGGCTCATTCGAGCCCCTACAGTTGCAGAGGCCAGTACTGCACTGTCTCGCACAATGCAAATCCTCCAGTACTTGGGGTTGGTAATAAACTTCCCAAAATCCCAACTTGTTCCTTCCCAATGCCTAGAATTCATAGGGGCCTGTCTAGATACCAGACAGGTAAGGGCTTTCCTTCCACAGACCTGGTGTCTTCACATAATGCAACTGGCTTATCAAGCAGCAAGGAAATCCTCCCTAACTGCTTGAGAGCTTCTACAGTTGCTGGGACATATGGCATCCACAGTTCATGTAGTCCCATATGCTCGCCTCCACATGCGAGCAGCTCAGTGGACCCTATCCACACAGTGGACACAGGCCACAGGACATTTATCTGACAAAATAATAAACTCTCAATGACTAATTTTGTCCCTTCAATGGTGGCAATCACTAGAAAATCTGACAGTGGGGTCTCCTTTCCAGCAACCCCTCTTTCAGGCCACCCTAATAGATGCATCACAGGTGGGTTGGGGAGCACACCTGAATCATCTCTCTACCCCCAGGGCACCTGAACTCCACAGGAAGCTGGTCTACACATAAACCACCTGGAATTAAGAGCAATCTATCTAGCTCTTCGAGTATTCCACGCCCAGCTCAGCTATAAGACAGTCCTAGTCCAGACGGACAATCAAATAGCCATATTCTATGTGAACAAGCAGGGCGGGACAGGCTCTCTGTTATGCAACGAAGCTTTACGACTGTGGGCCCTCGCCAGAGAGTATCATATTCACCTTCTAGTGGTATATCTTCCAGGCATTCAAAACCTTTGGGTAGACAAACTCAGTCAAGTACTGCTGCCTCACGAATGGTCTCGCCACCTAGACCAGGTGGCAAAGATTTTTCATCTCTGGGGCACTCCAGACATAGACCTCTTTGCAAGTCCACTGAATGCCAAACTTCCCCGGTTCTGTTCCAGGATTCCGGTTCACAATTGTCAGGCAAGGGATGCCTTCCTCCTTCACTGGGGTCAGGACTTCCTTTATGCCTTCCCACCCATTCCCTTCATCCCCAAATCACTCTTCAAGCTTCAGAGAGACAGGGGTCGCATGATTCTCATAGCGCCATGATGGCCACGCCAAGCGTGGTATCCCCTGCTTCTACATCTCTCTCAAGCTGCACCTCTGGAGTTAGGGCATGCTCCAGATCTCCTTTCCCAAGAGGACGGGACACTATGGCACCCGAATCCCCAGTCTCTGCATCTCACGGCCTGGTTGCTGAAGGCTTAGACCTCCAGGATTTCAACCTGTCCCAACAGGTAAAGGATATCCTTCAGGCTTCTAGAAAACTTTCCACAAGAAGATCTTATGCCTTCAAGTGGAAACGTTTCACTGTATGGTGCTCCAAGAATGGATTAAACCCCCTTGTCATACCTCTAGAATCGATACTAGAGTATCTCCTTCACTTATCGAATTCTGGTCTAAAGACCAATTCGGTAAGAGTCCATCTTGGTGCAATTGCAGCTTCTAAGCCTCTGAATGGACAACCAATTTCCTCTCATCCACTCATATCCAGATTTCTGAGACGTCTTCTGTAAACCAAGTCTCCCATCAAGCCACCACCGATGGCATGGGATCTAAATCTAGTTCTCGGGCAGCTCATGAAGCCGCCTTTTGAGCCTTTAGCCACTACAACCCTTACGTTTTTGACCTGGAAGGTCATCTTCCTAATTGCAATCACCTCTGCACGTCACATTAGTGAACTGCAAGCTTTAGTGGCTCATCCTCCTTATACTAGGTTTCATCATGATAAGGTTGTTCTTAGAACTCATCCACACTTTATGCCAAAGGTGGTTTCGCCTTTTCATTTAAATCAATCAATTTATCTTCCTATATTTTTTCCAAGGCCTCACACCTCTGATGCAGAAAGAAACCTTCATACCTTGGATTGTAAAAGAGCCTTAGCTTTTTACCTACAAAGAACACAGCAACATAGAAAGTCCTCAGAACTTTTTATAGTTTTTGACTCTAGTCATTTGGGACTTCCAGTCTTGAAAAGGACTTTATCTAAATGGATTGCCCAATGCATTTCCTTTGCTTATGAGACTAAGGGTCTTCCTCTTCTAGGCCATGTCACAGCTCATAACGTGAGAGCCATGGCAACTTCCATAGCTATTCTCCACTCTGTGTCTATCGATGACATCTGTCGAGTAGCCACCTGGGCTTCGGGTACACACCTTTACAGCCCACTACTGCCTGGATAAAGCCTCCCGTCAGGATGCCTTCTTTGGCCGAGCTGTTCTTCAAAATCTCTTTGAGACCTAACTCAACTCCTACCCACCAACCCTGGTGGAATGCCAGAGATCCATGGGAGGAAGGATGCCTACCTTTCTAGGGTGGCACCTTCCTGGGGCTATCTCCCTGGCTTCTTCAGCTAGGGAGTCCCCATATGTGAAAACTACATTCCTGCTTGTTCCTGGAGATAGCGTAGTTACTCACCTGTAACAGGTGATCTCCGGGTACAGCAGGAATTGTCTTCACAACCCACCCACCTCCCCTAGGAGTTGTCTCTCTATCTCTCTGTCTCTTTCCTCTCTCCCTCTATCCTTTCATTCAGCTACAAACATAACTGAAGAGGGACAGTTGGAAAGGTGGGAAGGCAGCGCGCATGTGCTGAGGGATGCTCCCAAAAGCGTTCCTATTGGACGCTGGGGAGCGTTGCCACCGACGATACCCATATGTGAAGACTAAATTCCTGCTGTTCCCGGAGATCACCTGTTACAGGTGAGTAACTACGCTTTCTTTCCTTATGATTCCTAGCATTCTATTTGCTTTCTTGGTCACCACTGCACATTGGGTGGAGGCTTTCAACATATTATCCACGATGATGCCTAATGTGGAACCTTGCATCGTGTAACCATAGTTTGGGTTGTTCTTTCCTAGATGCATAACTTTGCACTTCTCCATGTTAAATTTCATCTGCCATTTGGACATCCAGTCTTCCAATTTATCAAGTTCCTCTTGCAATTTTTCACAATCATCTTGTGTTTTAACAACTTTGAATTATTTTGTCATCTGCAAATTTGATTGCCTCACTTATTGTTCCTATTTCCAGGTCATTTATGAATATGTTAAAAAGCAGCGGACCCAGCACAGATCCCTGGTGTGCTCCACTATTCATCTTTCTTCATTGAGAAAATTGGCCATTTAACCCTACTCTGCTTTTTGTCTTTTAACTAGTTCCTGGTCCACAGTAGTACACTGTCTCCTATCCCATGACTTCCATTGATGGACAATCTGCTGTCACTGGGCCCAATTCTCATGCTGGCGGTGGCTCGATTCTCGCTTATGGTCTGACTCTTGAAAGGGCTAGTTTAAGGAAAAAGGGTTACTCTGCTCAGGTCATCGCCACTTTGCTTAGAGCTCGAAGGTGATTGACTTCTCTGGTTTGTTATGGTCTGATGTATATTTGAAAACTGATATGAGGAGAGGGACCTATGGGCTCTCTCGTTCTCATTGCCTGATGTTTTAACTTTTCTACAGGCTGGACTGGATAGAGGTTTTGCTCTGAATTCTTTGTCAGTTCACGTGGTAGCCTTAGCTTGTTACCGAGGCCTGCTTCAAAGTGGATCTCCAGGAACAAACAGGAATGTAGTCTTTGGGAGCAGTCCACTGCGCCTGTGCGACTGCCTTCCCAGTTTTCTAACTTTCTTCTCAGTTCTTCTTTTTCCATGAAGCCATTGGGATCCTTTTCCTGTCACTGCAGAAAACGTTTTCTTGGAATAGCGCTTCTGCCTTCCTGTTTTCACTCTGGCATCTCTTAATTGATTCTGGTACCTTCATTTTATTTTTCTTTTATTCATACTTCGTTTAATTTTTCTTTTGCTTTTTTTCTACTAGGACCACGTGCTCCTCATAGGCCTCAGGCTTATCCTCTCCATGATAGAAAAATACCCTAGCGGTTTAAAAAAAAAAAAAAAAGCACCAAATGCTCCCGTACAATTTCTGTCATGGACAAACATGAATGGTGCCTTAAGTGTCCTGGTCCCGACCATGACCCAAGATTTCTTCCCTTTGTAAGCAAATGATGAAGAGAGGCCTAAGAAACTGCGCCAGAAATCTGTCGGAACATTTTCCATTGGATTCAGTCTCATTGGCATAGATATCCTCCCGCACTATCTCCAGGAACAAGCAGGAATGAGTCTTCACATATGGGTACGTCGGTACCGACGGAGCCTGCACGGGAATGCTGCCCAGCTTTCAATCAGAAAGCTTTTGGCAGCATCCCTCGCGCCTGCGCAGTGACTTCCCGCCTTCTCCACAGCCTCTCTTCAGTTTTCGTTTTTCCGCGGAGCCGGCAGGACGTCCTCCTGTCACCGCAGAAACTTTTCTTTTTTATTATGGAGCCTTCTTTTCCTAAGTAGTGCATCCGGTGTGGAAACACCTGTTTCTTTTTAGACACCAGTAGTTGTTGTCTCAACTGTGTGGGTCCTGACCCTTCTTCCCCTGACTTGTCAGGAGATAATCTTGTGAGAAAACCTTCAGTATTTAGAGTTTCCCTCGATACCGTTTTTTCTTCGGCAGTGAGGGTACCGGTTTCTCTACTTCACAGGATCAGGTAACCCAAAAACAGTCTGTTAAGACTAGCCAATGCTTGAGTGGTATGTCCCTTGCCCAGCATAGTGACGGCTCCGGCCTTGCCCTCAAGAACCCATTGGCATTACCCCTGCGGGAGTCTTCAGGCTCCAAAGCGTTAAAGGGGTTTCAGGATGTTCCTGGGGCTCACCCCTCACAGAACATGCCTGAGCCATGCGCGGAGGTGGTATCCGCTTCGAGCGGTACCGAGCCTCCGGCATCGGCACCAGTGTCGAGTACTCTACTCTTCACCAGGGATCGTCATCGGGCATCCTCGGTACCTTCGGGACCGATCGATACGCACTGTATTGACTTCCCTCAATCTCAGCCATGCTCTGGGACGGTACCGGCGTCGATCGGTTCCGATACCCTAGCATTGGCATCGGCATGGATGGGTGCTCATCGGGTATCCTCGGTACCGTCGGTATCAATCGATGTCACCCAGGCTGCCTTAGTGGTATCGGCATCGCCGATACTACCACCGGCGTCGGAACTGTCGAGACATGCATCGCTAGTCTCGCTCTCTTCGATGCCGAGTCTTGAATCGATATCGAGTCTAGAGGACTGCGTACCGACGCATCCCGGAACCGACTCCTTTCGTTTCCAAATAGGTAGTTCCGAAGATCCTAGCCATAACTCCCTCATGATCTCGGTACCACTACAGCAGTTCCCGATGACTACTTCACCTGCTAGTCCTTTATCAGTAGCGATGTTGATGCCTGTTCTTGCACCGATGCCTAGTTTGGAACCGATACCTGGCATTGGTGCAGTACCTTGTCCATCCTCTGATACTCAGGCTCTTTCTTTAGCCTCACCAGGAATAGTTCCCATAGGAGATCAGTATTTTCAGGCTTTTCTCCTGGATATGGCAGCTTTTCTTAATATTTCTATCCCTGGTTGCGATCCTACTCATGGCTCACCGGCACAAATGCAAAATATACAATTTCCTTTACATCCTGCTCTGCAGGATCTCCTTCTCAGGATATGGAAATCACCCTTACGACTTCCTCAAGTTTCTACAGACCTTGAGGTTAGGTACCGAGTGCCACCCTCTCCAGGGTTCCAAAAACCTCAACTTTCTCATCGTTCCCTTGTAGTGGAATCAGCACTGAGGAAAGTTAAGAGCAAAAAGAAGCATTCTTCTTTTCCGCCAGGTCGTTCTTCAAGAACACTTGATGCTTTTGGCCGTCAGGCCTTCCAAACCTCTATGCTGGCTTCCAGAGTTCTCTCATATATTTTTCACATGAGTCTAACACTCCAGGAAGTCACAGCGAAATTGTCTCTTTTGACCCCTTTTTTACCAGAGCCCAAGGCTGCTGATTATTCCTTGCTCATTAATCACAGTCGGAATATATCCTGGTTCGTGCTTCTATAGACTCTTTTGAGTCCGTTAGCAGATCCTCTGCTATTGCCATTGCAGCACGTCGCAGAGCCTGGCTTGAGGCTTCAGACTTGAACAAACGGGCACAAACTATACTAGCTCATTCTCCTTGTACAGGGGAAAGTCTTTTCAATAAGGAGGCTTTATGTCAGGTTGCTCAATGCTCCACTGACTCTTTTTCCACTAGAAACCATTCTAAGCCGCCTCCTTCTTCAAAGAGTAGGAAATGTCCTGCCAAACCTTCTTTCCCTAAGAAAAGAAAGTTTCATTCCTCTCCTGCCCATCATTCGGCTGTACCTAAACAAGAGACGCCTCAACCTAGTCTGCAGTCCTCCAGTTCTGGCCAGTCTCCGCATTCCCAGCAACCATAGGGACCGGGAATTGTAACTTACACTTTCCTTCTACATCTTAGAAGTTTTTTCAGTGTACTACCCTGTTAAAAAAAAACAAAAAAAAAAAACCCCAATTATTTTGTTCAGGGACTACACACTTCTCCTCTCTCTAGAGGTGCAGTTGTAACTTTCACCTGATAGTTTCTATCCCAACTGAATATTTTTTCCTTCAATCGACTTACCCCATGGGTACGTCACCCTACAACTACTTGAGGACTACCATACGGAACTACTTCTCTGGCAAGCTCGTTCCCCAGACAAGGATAGAAGATATCCCCTCCTTTTTCTTGTCTGTTTTTTCTTTTTCAGCACACGACGGTCTCTTTCCTGTTTCCGTCAGCAGCTCTGCCTGCAGGAGTTACAGTAATTCTCTTACTGAAACTTTGTCCAAGTTCCAGTCCCTTGTTCAAATCTTTGTCTACCCTCAGTAGTGATTCCAAGCTGTCTTGGATCCTCCTACTTGTTTAGACTTTCTCACATTATTCTACCCATCTCCTTTCCTAGGATATGGCAACATATCTGACTTTCAGTCAGTTTTTCTCATACCTCTCCTGCACAATGCTCTCTGCAATCATCAGAGAAGCTTTCTACTATGGGGGCCTTGCTACAGAGCATTGGCCTTGTCTCTGAAGTTCCTCTTTTATTAGAGAAGAACTTATAAACCCTTCCTATACCTGAGAGGGTTCTCCGTACCCCCCCCCCCTTTTTTCAAATTGGGGTGTTAACACGTAATCTCAGTTCTTCTACGTGAAGATCCCAGACATCCACCATGTCAGTGTTCTGTGGAAATCCCGCATTGTTCCTTACAGATTCCTATCTTCATCTGTTCTCACGCGAACATCACGGATAACTAGTTGGATTGCCTTCCTGCATCCCTCAATCCATGAAAATAGATTCTCTGTACATATCCCAAGTGGGCTCACCCTCTTGTAGGATGCAGAATCTTTTTCTCTTCTATTCCCCATGTACAATTATGGGGCTGGATGGTAGACATGTATCTCAATCTGTTGTCTTGTATGTAGCATCTCCTTATATGTCTACATACTTATATCATTACTCTGGTGGTGCTAAACCATGCCCCACAAATTTACATATATCTACGTATATCATATCTCTCTCTCTCTCTCTCTCTCTCTCTCTCTCTCTCTCTCTCTCTCTATATATATATATATATATATATATATATATATATATATATATATATATATATATTTATTATATATATATGTTCAAGCCACATATATATATCTCGCCATATATATGTGTTTCATGGGGGGCTTCTTAAGGGTTGGTCAATCGTCTTCACTATCACCCTTACTGTCTCTACTACATGTTTTACCTCTTGGAAGTTTTAGACAGTCTATTGCCCTACGTCCCATGCCAAATTATGGTACAGGACATGTTAAGCCCCAACAACCACTTGGTGCTAACATTTTCCATTTTTTCTTTATGTCCTTGAAGCATCCAGCTTCAATATTTTTCCTATCTCTCGCCAGCTAGGAAAAACAGTGTACATCTTTATCTTTGAGTACACAGCTGTTCTACTTAGGAATAGGGGTTTTTTCCAGTTCCCCTCTTCCTGCCAGGACTGGGCTAGTTCTCCAACTCCGTCAGTCTTCTTCCTTTAGTCCTCAATGTTAATAACCTTATGCCTAAAGGAGTTTTCAGCTTTTTTCCATAAAGCTTTCCATTGAAGACCTGACGTCTAATCCTACCCAGTTGACACCTGGATCGTCTACTACCTCCAGGTCTGGACCTTCATCCTCACTACTGGGAGGTCCCCTTGAAGATTCAGCCACTGCTTATCCAGTAGACTCCATCCTGCTTCCTACTTCCTACAATACAGTAGGTAAGCTGCATATTTTAAGTGTACATTAAATGTGTTTAATGCTACTTATCATATATACCAAGGACTCCTGTAGTCTGTAGGACCCTCTAGTCCTTGGCTGTGCTGTTTCTTTCCTCACAGCTCCTTTATTGTCAACTCCTACCCTCCATCCCACATTGGATGCCGGGGATTCCTGGAGACAAAATGCACCCCTGATCCAGGCACTTGCATTTTTATGGGATCTCCCCCTGGCATCTCCAGCTAGGGAGTCCCCATATGTGAAGACTCATTCCTGCTTGTTCTGGAGATAGCACAGTTACTTACCTGTAACAGGTGATCTCTGGGAACAGCAGGAATTAGTCTTCACAACCCTCCCACCTCCCCTAGGAGTTGCATCTTCTTAATTTCTTTCCTTTTCTCTCCTCGCCTTTGTCTCAGCTCTGAAACTCAACTGAAGAGAGGCTGTGGAGAAGGCGGGAAGTCACTGCGCAGGCGCGAGGGATGCTGCCAAAAGCTTTCTGATTGAAAGCTGGGCAGCATTCCCATGCAGGCTCCGTCGGTACCGACGTACCCATATGTGAAGACTAATTCCTGCTGTTCCCAGAGATCACCTGTTACAGGTAAGTAACTGTGCTTTATCGGCTTCAAAGGTATCCAAAACATCGAAGACCTCAGAACATTGTTCGGGCTCTAAGAGGAAGAAAACAGAGATCCCCTGGAAAAAGCTCCACGGGATCCAAAGGAGTCTTGAACTTCATCCAAGGATTCCAAAGAGACATCGAGAGGATCAAGGGAGAGGTCCTGTTCCAAGCCTAGGGACTCCCCGAAGATGTCCTCAGACACTGGCCATCAAGCCAAACATTTCCGACTGGAGGACTTGTCCTCCAAAGCCTCTGTGGAGAACGAGGAAGCCGCCAAGGCATCGACCTTCCATCGAGAAAATCTTAGTGGCTCTCCTATCAGCCTCGGTGCCCCAAACACCGATGACTCCAGGACTGCTCACATCGGTATCAACGTCGGTTCCGACAGGGGAAGCGGTATTGGTACTGGCGTAACTACCTGATTTCCCCATTTCCCATGCCTCCACTCCACCTCTGGGACTGGTGTTGGGAGCCCCATCAACTTGGTTGTTACCAGGTTTGGCACTGCTGCTAAGGCAGCAAAGGGAGGACATCGAGCAGGCTCGGTTCCAGCAGCACTGTTCAAAGGGGCATTTGCACAGACAACACTCACCAAACTCAGATTCCGAGTCCTCCGTTTCACACCATCAGTCCCTCGATTCTGAGGAGCTATTGGATACGGCATCTGCATCGGAGCAGTCACCTCCAAATGCCACCTCTTGCCGAAAGTACCCCCTGGAGGACATGTCCTTCCAGGAATTTATTCAGGACATGGTGGCAGGGCTATTGATACCAGCCGCGGCGGAATCAGAGCCCCGGGTGGAGGAACTGGAGATTCTGCATTACCCCATGGCCCTGAAGGAGGTAACTATCTTACCAATTCATAAGATCCTACATAATCTGATGCTTCTTATGTTGGAGACCCCACTTATGGTCTCGCCCATCAGCAGATGCCTCGATACCATGTATTGAGTACCAGAGGTTCAAGATTTTCAAAAGATGCAGCTACCATATCACTCAATGGTAGTAGAATCAACAATTCCCCGCATCAAAAGTGGTAAGACACATGCGTTGATTCCCCTTGGCAGGGAATCGAGGAACCTCAATTCCTTTGCTTAAAGTTCTTTTCAAGCCTCCATGCTGTAAGTAGAATTAATACCTACACCTTATATATGGGAATGTTCCTTAAGGAAATCAATAAAAATTGGGAAGCCTTTCTTCCCTTCATCCCAGAAGAGAAGAGACCAGCTTTTGAGACAGTCCTCAGAAACAGCCAGAGTGCCTCAAAGTTTGTGAACAGGGCAGCCTTCGATGCATTCGAATCCACCAGCAATGCATCTGCTATTGCATTCTGTGCTCAAAGATTAGCATGGTTACAGGCCTCGGACCTAGAGCAATGGGTCCAAGACAAACTGGGTAACATCCCCTGCACTGGGGAAAATCTCTTTGGTAAAAACTGGAGAGAAAAGACTAGAGAGCTTGAAACTGATGATAGCACTCTGAAGAGGCTCTCCAGAAAGACTGCTGACCTTTCAAAAAAGCCGCCAGCATCAAAGAAGCCTTTCTAACCTAGAAAGAAGAGGTTCTACCCCTCTTATTCACAACAGGGACCTAAACCTGCTAAGTCCAGAACTGCTAAACGGTCAACAGCTCAGTCACAAGCGACACCCAGCTTTTGACTCCATCCTGGGGAACATGGTCATCTTGCCCCTGTAAAGGCCCAATCCAACAAAAATAGCACGTTGGCTTTCGGCTTTGTTTCTTTGCCAACCTTGGCAAATGATCACCTCAGCAGTGGACCCTAAACAATAATCTCCAGGAACAAGCAGGAATGAGTCTTCACATATGGGTACGTTGGTACCGACGGAGTCTGCGCGGGAACGCTTCCCAGTGTCCAATCAAAGAGCTTTTGGAAGCATCCCACCACGCCTGCGTGCTGCCTTCCCGCCTTTCCCAACTGCCTCTCCTCAGTTTTCGTTTTTCCGTGGAGCTGGCAGGACGTCCTCCTGTCACCGCAGAAAATTCTTGTTTTTATTTCTTAGTTTTCTTGTGGTCGTGGCTGTCTTCCCGACGCCACCGGTACCACCGGTGTTTTCTTTTCTTTTCTTGTAAATTCTCCCTTCCCACGGGATATATTTTTCTTCATAGTGTCCCACAGTCTCTTAGGTTTTTTAGGCCTCTTCTTTTTCCTTCATGGAACCGCCAGACACTTTCTCCAAGAAATGTTTAGACTGTGGCGGTACAACTTTATTTTTAGACCCTCGAAGTCGGTGTCTAACCTGCTTGGATCCTGACAACAGTTTGGTGAGAAGAGGTCTTCAACATCGAGGTTCCCTCAATACACGGTTGCCCTCCAACTTCGGGGCACCGTCCCCTTCTTCTTCCACACAGGATCAGGTAACCCACAAACAGTCTGTTAAGACTAGCCAGTCCTCGAGTGGTAGGTCTCATGCACAGCATGTAGACGGCTCCAGCCTTGCCCTCGAGGCCCCACTGGCTTCAAAACCCCGGCGGGAGTCTTCGGTCTCCAAAGCAGATAAGGGGTTTCAGGTTGTTCCTGGGGCTCACCCCTCACAGAACATACCTCAGCCATGCCCGGTGGTGGCATCCGCTTCGAGCGGTACCGGTACCCCGGCATCGGCACTGGTGTCGGATGAAACACTCCTCACCAGGGATCGTCATCTGGCGTCCTCGGTGCCTTCGGGACCGGTGGATACTATCCAAACTGACTTTCCATTATCGGTACCAGCACCGATAACACCACCGATGTCGGTACCCTCCAGACATGCATCGATAGCCTCGCTTCCCTCGGTGCCGACTCTGGAATCGATCTCCAGTCTGGAGGACTGGGTACCGACTCGCCTTGGTACCGGCTCTCGGCGGTACCGAAGGCTCGGTTCCGATGATTCGGATCCGCAACTCTCGGTTCCCTCGAGGCCGATTGAGTTGCCACTGGTTGACCTTCCTTCACCGGTATCCGACACGGTACCGAAATAGATACCGACGTCCTCATTACCTTTACGGTCGGTGCCTTCCATGCTTCGCTTATCAGCTCTCTGCCCTCGATGCCGAGTTTGGAATCGATCTCTAGTCTAGAAGACTGGGTACCAATACCTCTTGGTACCGATACCGGTGGCTCGGTACCGAGGATAGCAATCAGAGGTTTTCGGTGACCTTGGTTCCGATTGAATTGTCACCAATGACTACTCCGATGTCGCTGTCAGGCCCGACTCCGATATCGGTACCGGTATCCACAGTAGCATCGTGGCCAACTCCTGCCATGCTTTTTTCAACAGGATCGCTCCCTTCTATACCAAGCTTGGAGTCTATACCTGGCATGGACAATGTGCTAACGACTGCCGCTGCTCCTGACAGCCAGTACCAGCGACCATCCCTTAAGCATTCCACACTGTACTGTGCAGGATCTTCTATTCCTGTATATTTGGATACCTCTGTCGGTGCTCAGCCTAGTTCTTTAGATCTAACCTGTCCTAGGGAGATTCCAGTTGGGGATCCCTCTTTTCAGAGTTTCCTCCTGGATATAGCAAGATCTCTTGCCATTTCTATCCCAGGGCATGATCCTGCACAAGGCTCCCTTTCTGCCACAGCAAAGGAGAGCATAATGCTTCCTTTGCATCATTCCTTGCAGGATCTCCTTTTAGGAATGTGGGAAACACCTTTCAGGGTACCCCCACCTCCCAGGGCAACTGATCTCTTATATCAAGTGCCCCCCTCTCCAGGGTTTCAAAAGACTCAACTTCCTCATCATTCCATAGTAGTGGAATCAGCAATGAGGCGCGTAAAGAGTAAGAAAAAGCACTCTTCTTATCCACCAGGTCGTGAGTCTCGGACACTTGATGCCTTTGGACGTCAAACCTTCCAGACATCTATGCTTTCTGCAAGAATTCTCTCCTATATTTTTTTATATGAGTCTATCTCTTGAGGAGGTCACAAAGCACTTACATCTTTTGACTCCTTTCCTTCCAGATTCCAAGAGTACAAACTATTCCTCACTGCTTAAGCATCTCCAGAATATCTCTTGGTTTCTTTCTCGTGCTTCCCTAGACTCTTTTGAGTCTGTTAGCAGGACTTCTGCTATAGCTATAGGGGCACGACGTAGAGCCTGGCTCCAAGCTTCAGACTTGGACAAATGGGCACAACAAAGACTGGGACATACTCCTTGCACTGGAGAAAATCTTTTCAACAAGGAGTCTTTACGTCAGGTTACTCAGTTGTCCACTGATTTACCTGTTTCTAGGGGTTGTTCTATACCTTCTTCTGTCCCAGTAGGTAGGAAATGTCCTACCAAACTTTCTTCCCACAGGAGAAGGTTTTATTCATCACTTGCCCATCATATAGATGTTCCCAAACAGGGAAGGCATCATCCTGGTCTGAAGAATCCATCCTCTCACCAGGCTCAGCAAACCCAGCAACCGCAGGGTTTCTGATCAATCATCATTTGATGCTTGTGATTTCTGGGTTAGAATCTACAGTTACTTCTTCTCAATAGAAGCAATCCACTGCTGTCATTCTAAATCCTAAACATGGATCTCTTCCCAAAGACATCCATTCTTTCTATGTCCTCTGAGCTGTCAGGATGTTCATGCTTCTAGATCACAGGGTTCTCCTCTTCTTCCTGCTAGGGAAAGAGGTCTAACCACTATCAAGCAATAGTTTTCTGTGCCAGCATGTCTTTCTTCCTTTCTATAGACTTACTTTTTTGTAAGTCTTCTTCAGCTCCATTCTTTTTCCTCTCTTACCAAGGTTTCTCCTTTGTAAGAGCGGTATTCCTTCACAGGAGGGCTTTTTCTTCATCCTCTCTAGGTTTGCTATTTTTCTAGTGCGGAGTTCTCTTCTCTGAGTTGACTCCTCTTCTTCAATCTTGCCTTGCAGCAGTTCATCAGACATGTCCAGAGTTTTCTACTCTTGTTCTGTCCTTTCTGTTTTAAACAGTACCATTCTTTCTGCTGTCTGGCAAGCAGCTGCCACTGCAGCAGCCTTAATGTTTGGACCACTGGTTCTTGTCCATCAGCAACCAGATTTGTCCTCCACTAACATTCTGTCTTGTCTTAGTAGTGGCTCCAAGTCAGTGCTGTCATCTGTCTTGGAAATATTTTCACTACAAGCTCATTGGATTGTCTTCTCTTTCTGCCATCTCCATTCCCCTGGGTTTGGCAGCATAGTTGACATAGGTACTGGCTCCCCTGCAGCCAGTTCTATCTCCTCTTTCTCCTGCATCATGCTCTCTGCAATTCTACAAAGAAGCTCTCCACTATGGGCCCTTGCTAGAGAGCATGGGTTTTTTTTTCTCCATCAGCTATACTAGATGGTTGAAAAAGGCTTTTTCAGTCATGTCTCCTATGACTAGAAAAGTTCTCCTTTTAACATAAAGGACATAGGCCTCCTCTTACGTGCAAACCTAAGGAGTTGCTAATTCCCTACTTTGGTCCATAGTATTTCCAATTGGGAATATGTTTTCTCCTTCCAGCTTGTCCTCATGGTAAGAACGCATGATACCTTTTTGCCCTTAAGCAGGTCAGCTGGGTATCTCATTTTTATGCGTCTTCTGTCCACTTACCATGCTAGAGTTCTAGAATACTCAGGACTTGCTGGCTGCAGACTGATATCATCCTCTGCTTTTCACGTAACCATCCTGGTTATTCCACTACCTAGCATCCCTGTAGCTCATAACCAGTGGAAATTGATTCTCTATATATCTTCTCAAGTAGGTTCCACCTTCTTGTTATTAGATGAATCTTTCCTTTCCACTTTTTCCTAGGTGAATACCATTTGTGTAGGCATATCTCTGTCTGCTGCATTGCAGACTCCCATATAGAGGCCTATATATCTTCATACCTATAGCATACATCTTACAGATGTCTTTGCCTATCATTGGTCTGTATTTTATGCCCTTCATATCTCACTATAGATATATTTTCTATATCTATATGATATAGATATATATATCTATATCTATATCTATCTCTATATCTATCTATCTATATATCTATCTATCTATCTATATATATATATATATATATATATATATATATATATGTATCTCTCGATTTTCTGCTAGGTAGATATGTTTTTCTCTTTATCTACCTGACTGTCCAGGCTCATATAGCTATATGATTCTGACAGATGGTTTTTTCCCATTCTTATGCTATCCAGCATGTTTTGGGGTTCCACAACCACTTCGGTGGTAGTTCTCAATTCCACCATAACCTTACGGTTAGATACTTCTGAAGCTCTCCATGTCCCAATATCTCTCCTAGCTGACTCCAGTTAGGAGAGACTTTGTGGATCTTCAGCTAATCACAGGCTCTAACGCCTCCTGCGTTGGTCCTCTCTTTGGGATACAAGGGGTTCCCATACCCTTTCTCCCCACAAGGACTGTGCCTGTTTGTCCAAATCGGTTAGCCTTTCTCTTTTGTTTCTAAGAGTGTGCCACTCTTCTACCAAAAGAGTTGGGTTTTTGTCATACAGCCTTCCGCTGAAGGCCCACCGTTTTTGTACTACCCCAGTTTTTCCTACTGGGGTTACCTGTTACCTTTCAGGATTCTGACCTCCACTATTTTTCCTACAGGTTCATTACCTCCACTTACAGTGAGGTCCTCTTGGAGGTTCCTCTACTGGGTTTCCCAGTAGACCCCATGAACCTCTATACTCTATGAAATCCTGTCAGGGGAGGTCCATATTGCCATATTCTTTGCAATATCATTGATAACATTTGTCATCCACACATGGACTCCTTTTCTGCAGTCCTATGCTGGGTTAGCTGTTCTACATCATCTTTCTTCTTCAACTCCTACCCTCCATCCTCAGGATGCCTGGTGTTGTGGGTATAGCATGTTTTAACCTATGGCATGCTAGGACTCCAGGCATCTCAGCTTGGGAGTCCCCATATGTGAAGACTCATTCCTGCTTGTTCCTGGAGATAGCACAGTTACTTACCTGTAACAGGTGATCTCTGGGAACAGCAGGAATAAATCTTCACAACCCACCCACTTCCCCAGGAGTTGTATCTCTATCTATCTTTCCTTTCCTCTCTCTCTCTCTCTTTGTCTCAGCTTTAAAACTTAACTGAGGAGAGGCAGTTGGGAAAGGCGGGAAGGCAGCACCCAGGCGTGGTGGGATGCTTCCAAAAGCTCTTTGGACGCTGGGAAGCGTTCCCGCGCAGACTCCGTCAGTACCGACGTACCCATATGTGAAGACTTATTCCTGCTTTTCCCAGAGATCACCTGTTACAGGTAATTAACTGTGCTTTCAGGAGGGATATCAGTTAAACCTCAAACAACCTCCTCTGCCGCACTTCAGAGGTGAATATACTCTTCCACCTATCCTCAGGGCTCTATTCAGAGGAAATCTCCAACCTGCTCACCCAAGGAGCCATAGAGGAGGTTCCAGAACAAGAACTTCACGAGGGTTTCTACTCTCCTTACTTCCTCATACGCAAGAAGTCAGGAGGATACTGGCCTATCTTTGACCCCCGAAATCTCAACAAATTCTTGGTCAAGGAAAAGTTCTAAATTATTTCCCTCTGAACTCTCCTACCCTATTTGCAGGAACAAGACTGGCTATGTTCCCTAGATCTCAAGAATGCATGATTCATATCCTGATATATCCAGTACACAGGAAATATCTTCGCTTTGCCCACTACCAGTACAGAGTCCTCCCCTTTGGCCTGGCACCTGCTCCAGGGTGTTCACAAAATGCATGTCAGTGGTAGCAGCCTACCTGCAAGGTAAAGGGATCTTAGACGACTGGTTGATAGAGGTAGACTCTCCAAGAGAACTCTAAACTTCACTCCAGATCACCTTCGCAATGCTGCAACCCCTGGGATTTGTAGTAAACTTCCCAAAGTCCCATCTAACCCCAGCTGAAAGATTGGAATTCATAGGAGAAGTGCTAGACACTCAGCTATCCAGAGCCTTTCTACCACTAGACCGAATGCACCGACTAGTAACTCTAGTCATCCACATGCAGCAACAGACAAGCTCGACAGCTCGAGACTTCCTTTGTCATATGGCATCCACAACGCACGTGGTGCCATATGCAAGACTACATATGCGCCTAGCACAGTGGACCCTAGCATCCCAATAGACACAATCCAAAGGACACCTACAGAACATAATTCAGATTACCCATCCACTAGTCCAGTCCCTCCTATGGTGGTGTACCTCATCAAACCTGCTAGGAGGGTCAACCTTTTGGATGCCTCAACCTCAACACACCCTAACCACTGTTGCTTCCAAACTCGGTTGGGGAGCCCATCTGGAGTCAGCATCCACACAAGTCCTGTGGATGACTCAGGAGTCATGCTTACAAATCAACATGTTGGAACTACGGGCAATCATGAATGCCCTGCAGGTGCTTGTCAGGACAGACACCACCTCTTGAACAGCCTGGTGCTTGTCAGGACAGATAGCCAGGTGGCAGTGTTCTATGTGAAAAGAAAGGTGAGACAGGCTTACTTCCCCTCTGTGAAGAGGCCTATCATCTGTGAAACTTTGCCATCTCTCACTACACACACCTTCATGTGGTGAATATTCCCAGCAATCAGAATCACCTTGCAGATAAGCTCAGTCACATCCTCCACCCACACAAATGGAGTCTAGACCCTTGCACAGTGTCACTGATCTTCAAAGTCTGGGGAACTCCAGTCGTCTACCTTTTGCCACTCCACAGAACAGCAAACTCATGCCATTCTGTTCCAAAGTTCTGTCCAAGCTAAACTAAGTAAACAATGTTTTTCACCTATATTGGAGTCAGGGACTGCTTTATGCATTTCCCACCATACTCCTAATACCAAAGGCTCTCTAAAAAAAATCCAGCTCGACAGAGGCACTATGATTCTCATAGCCCCCGTCTGGCCCCATCATCCCTGGTTTCCCCTTCTACTTCTGCTGCAACAGATGCAGTGAATCCATCTGGGCTGCAATCCGGGTCTTCTATCCCAGGACGACGGAACAATCCTGCATTCCGATCTGCAATCTCTCTTTCTCTCTGATTGTATGGCTGCTGAAGGGGGTGATGCTCCAGCAACTCCACCTTCCTCAGGAAGTAAGAGACATTCTCTCGGCATCCATAAAACCCTCCATCAGACGGGCCTACTTGTTCAAATGGCACAGATTTGGATCATGGTGCTCACAAGATAACATCAATCCCTTCGCACCAGTGTCTGCACTTCTGCAATATCTATTGCACTTGTCCTCTTCAGGACTAAAGACCAATTCGGTTTGAGTTCACCTCAGTGGCATTGTGGCTTTTCATAAGCCAATCGATGGCCATTCCATCTCTGCGGCCTCCTATTTAAGCTACCCATTCGACCATCTCCAGTGGCATGGGGATCTCAACGTGGTCTTGGCTCAGTTTCTCAAACCCTCGTTTGAATCCCTAGCAACCGTTCACCTGCGGTATTTGTCTTGGAGGGTCATATTCCTAGTTGCACTGACCTCGGCTAGGCGCATTAGTGAATTACAAGCTTTGGTGGCTCATCCACCATATACCAGATTCCATCATGACAAGGTAATCCTAAGGACATACCCTCTCTTTCTATCAAAAGTGGTATCGCCCTTCCACATCAATCAATCACTAATACTTCTGGTCTTCTTCCCAAGACCTCACTCTTCTTGTGCAGAAGCAACTCTGAATACTAGATTGCAAACGAGCCCTGGCCTTCTATCTGCAGAGGACTCGGGATCTCTGCAAATCCTCAGTTCGTTGTCTTAGACCCCACTCACTTGGGGCTTCCTGTAACAAAGCGTATGCTCTCCAAATGGATAGCAAACTGCATCGCTTTTCGATTATGATAAAGCAGGACTCGCCCTCACAGGGCACATCACTGCTCACAATGCCCGAGCCATGACTACTTCCGTAGCCAACCTTTGCTCAGCAGCCATTGACAAAATATGCCGGGCAGCAACCTGGTCCTCCATCCACATCTTTGTTGCCCATTACTGCTTGGATAAGGACTTTCACTGGGATGCAGCCTTAAGCCAGGCGGTCCTCCAACATCTCTTTGACACATAGCTACAACTCCTCCCCCTGCCCACACTGTTAATTCCAGATTTCCATGGCTGGGATGTGTGTCCAACTGAACCCAGTCAGACCACTCTGACCTGGTTTCAAAGTCTCCTGAAGATCTGGGGGCTAGGGAGTCCCATATGTGAAGACTACATTCCTGCTTGTTTCTGGAGATAACATAGTTTCTCCAGGAACAAGCAGGAAGTCAGTCCTCACTTATGGGTGATGTTGGCACCGACGGAGCCTGCACAGAGCAATTACCCAGCTTTCAAAGAAAGCCTTTGGGATTGCTGCCACGCATGTGTGGTCCTCTTCCCACCCAAGGGTACCATCTTGCTCAGTCTCCCTTTCTCCGTGGAACCCTTCGGACGCACATCCTTGTCCCTCGGAAAAAGTATTTTGTTTTCCAGCCTCTGGCCTTCTATTTTCCAGTTGCACCGGTCCTCTACCCGTCCTCCCCCTTGCTCCTATCCCTTTTGAGCAAAGAGGACATTTTTTTCCTATCTTTTGTTGTTGGTGGGCTTTGTGCCCTTTTTTCTTCTAACCACTGGCCACGAGGCCCCGATGGCCACCGGTTTCAAAAAATGCGATAGATGCTCCAAGAACATCTCGCTTATGGACACCCATGACTGCTGTCTACAGTGTCTCGGAGCCGACCATGATCCAGAGCTCTGTTTGCTTTGTAAGAAAATGTTCTCCAAAGCCCTGCTCAGTAGTAAGCAGAAGTCGGAGGATATCTTCCGAAAGGCTGCCTCGGAATCCCTGGTGGCATCCTCGGTCGTCTCTCTGCTGGTGGGATCCCCCACCTCGGCTCCGCGCTCAAGACGGCACTCCAACCAGGGGTCACCTGAAGTGGAGCAGCGTAAGAGGAAGATGACCTCAAAGTCACTGTCGGGGGCTCCTGACAAGCGTGAGCGCTCCCATACTCAGTCCCCCTCGGCGTTCCCGAGAGTCAGACAAGGAGTGGCCTCGTAATGTACCACGTGGGAGTCTCATATGCTGCCACTAGATTGCAGCATTTCTGCATTCATAGCTTCCCAGCAGGTGCTTTTATCCAGCTTCACTGGTCCATGCCTAGAGACCGAGGTTCCCTTGAGAGGGACACCAAAATCCGCCCTGGAAACCCAGAGAGCCATGGGCCTATATGAGGGTCATCGGTGTCGGTCTTGCTCGCCTTCCCATTCCTCGGGGGTGAGATCCTCCCAGGGCCTGCGGCTCCAAACGGGCTTCGGCCTCTGGGCGAGGCGACCAGCCTGAATCGGACTCCTCCATTTTTTCGGACTCTCTCGTCACGGGGCCCTCGGCCAGGGAAGCCCATCTGGCAGCATCCCACACGATCATCCTCCTTGAGCGTCTGGGGTTTTTGGTCAACTACCCCAAGTTCCACCTTGAACTAGTACAAGCCTTGGAGTTTATCAGCGCATGCCTCGACACTCAGCGGGCGATCGCCTTTCTACCGGCAGACCACGCAGCTCGCCTCCAAGCCCAGGCGGCCCTGGTTCAAAGCAACGCTTGGGTCACGGCGCAGGCCATGCTGTGCCTCCTGGGACACATGGCCTCCACCGTCCATGTGGTCCCGCATGCACTTACGGACGGCCCAGTGGTGCCTCAGCGCTCAATGGAGCCCAGCCTCCGGACACCTCAGGGACCCTATTCGGGTCTCCTGCTACCATTGCAGGTCTTTTAGGCTGGTGGGAAAACCCCCACAACCTTCTCCAGGGGCTGCCCTTCCAGACCCCACAGCACGACAACGGATGCTTCCCTGATGGGGTGGGGAGCCCATTGTGATGTGCTGTGCACGCAGGGGCGCTGGTCACCTGAAAAGGCTCGACAGCAAATCAACTTGCTCGAGCTTCGGGCGGTCCGGTGGACCCTGATGGCCTTTGAGGACCATCTCAAAGGAAAGTCGGTGCTCGTGCAGACTGACAACCGAGTTGCCATGTTCTACATCAACATGGAGGGAGGCACGGGATCATGCCTCCTCTGCCGGAAAGTGGTCCTCCTCTGCTCCTTCGCCTTCCGTCAGGGGATGTCCCTACGAGCAGTCTACCTACCGGGCCACAAGAACATCCTTGCGGACAAACTCAGCAGGATCCTCCACCCTCACGAATGGCAGCTGTACCTGGAGGTGACAAGCTGACTTTTCCATCAGTGGGGGACCCCAACTGTGGACATGTTCGCCAGCTCGACGAACACAAAGCTCCCCCACTTCTGTGGCCCGGTCCCGCACCCAAGCAGGGAGGCCTCGGATGTGTTCCTTTTGAGCTGGACCTCCGGGCTTTCCTGCGCGTTCCCTCTCACCCCTCTCATTGTGAGGACCCTCCACAAAGCTCAGAGGGACCGAGCGTCGATGATACTTGTCGCACCCTTGTGACCTCGGCAACCGTGGTTCCCACTCCTGCTCCAGCTTGTGTCCGAGTCTCCAGTTTCCCTGGGCTGTGCTCCAGGCCTCCTGATGCAGGAGGAGGAGGTGGGGGGGGATGCTGTACCCGAACCTGGCTGCATTGTTGCTTACAGCCTGGTGGCTGAATGGGTTGCCCTAGCTGCGCTAGACCTCCCGGAGGAGGTTGAGGAGATCCTCCTCGCGTTGAGGAAGGACTCGACAAGATGAACTTACGCCTTCAAGTGGCGGCACTTCTCGGTCCGTGCTCCGAGCCCCAGATCGATCCTTTTTTGTGTCCCACTCGGTGGGTTCTCCAGTACCTTCTCCATCTTTCGAAGGAGGGGCTGAAGTCAAACTCTGTCAGAGTACACCTGAGCGCCATCTCGGCGAATCACCTCCCCATCGAGGGTAAACCTCTCTCGGAGCAGCCCTTGGTCTCTCACTTCATGCAGGGTCTCTTACTGTCCAGATCTCCCATCCGGCCTCCCCCGGCGGAGTGGGACCTGAATATGGTGCTCATGCAGCTTACCCGTTCACCCTTCGAGTCTATGACGACGTGCTTGCTTCGGCACCTCTCCTGGAAGGTAGTCTTCCTGGTAGCTTTGACCTTGGTGCGCTGAGTCGGCGAGTTCCAGGCTCTCATGGCTGAAGCCCCTTACACCAGGTTTTATAGGAACAGGGTGGTCCTCTACCCACCTCAAGTTCCTGCCGAAGGTTGTCTCGGATTTTCATCTCAATCAGGAGATAGTCTTACTGACCACCTTCCTGAGACCGCATGCCGACCAGACATCGGCAGTATTGTATACACTCGACTGCAAGAGGAGCCTTGCCTTCTACCTGCAGCGCAGCCGGCCTCATCGCAAGTGTGGCTGGCTTTTTGTGACCTACGATCCCAATCGTCTGGGGCAGGCAGTCACAAAACACACCCTCTCCGTCTGGGTGGCGGACTGCATCATCTTCGTTCACGCAAAGGCGAGCACCCCGTTCGCTCGGCGGGTCACCGCACACGGCGTCCAAGCCAAGGCGGCTTTGGTAGCTTCGTTGCGTTCAGTGCCTCTGACGGACATCTGCCGGGCTGCGACCTGGGCTTCAGTGAATACCTTCGCTGTCCACTACTGCCTGGAGAGGGAGTCCCGCTGGAACAGCGCCTTCGGCCAAGCTGTACTCCATAATTTGTTCGGGGATATAAGCAACTCCTGCCCTCCGACCCTTCTCGATGGCTACCGAGGGTTTTGCCCTGGGGACCCCAGGACTTGGGCTCCTTCGGCATCGGCTTCTGCTCACGGTCTCGTGGAGGCGTTTTTTGGTTACAGGTTCGATAGCCTATAGCTGGGGAGTCTGAGGACTGACTTCCTGCTTGTTCCTGGAGAAAGCGTAGTTACTCACCTGTAACGGGTGTTCTCCAGGGAGAGCGTCCTCATTACCCTCCCACCTCTGCTGATGAGTTGCTGGATTTTTCCCTTGCAATCTGCTTGGTAGGGCTCGAGCTAAGGGACCTGACTGAGCAAGATGGCACCCTTGGGTAGGAAGAGGACCACACATGCGTGGCAGCAATCCCAAAGGCTTTCTTTGAAAGCTGGGAAATTGCTCCGCGTGGGCTCTGTCGGTGCCGATGTCACCCATAAGTTAGGACTGATTCCTGCTGTCCTTGGAAAACACCCATTACAGGTGAGTAACTACACTTACTCACCTGTAACAGGTGATCTCCGGGAACAGCAAGAATTTAGCCTTTACAATCCACCCTCCTCCCCATGGAGTTGTAGGGTTATGTTTACTCTTCCTTCTCAGCTACAAACCCAACAGAGGAGAAGGAATTAGAAGGGTGGGATGGCAGTCACACAGGGCGTGGAATACTCGTATAGGACGCTGGGGAGCATTCCTGCGTGGGCTCCATTGGTACCGATGTCACCCATATGTGAAGACTAAATTCCTGCTATTCCCAGAGATCACCTGTTACAGATGAGTAACTACGATTTCTCTGGCTTCCCATCCTGATGTTCATTTTTTGAGGGGAGTCAAACAGGTTCGGCCCCTGATTCATCAACTCATGTCGGGGTGGGACTTCAGTTTGGTATTAGTGGCTCTTACGGAAGCCCCCTTCGAGCCTCTTAGTCTAGCTTCTCTTAAGGATCTTACCTTTGAAGGTGGTTTTTCTTGTGGCTATGTGTTTGGTGTGTAGGATTTCCGAGCTGCAAGCCTTATCTTGCAGAGAGCCTTTCCTTATGATCTCCAAAGAGCAAGTGATGCTTCATCTGGTTCTCTCCTTCTTGCCAAAGGTAGTTTCAGTGTTTCACTTTAACTAAACAGTAGCCTTCCCGTGTTATCTGTTTTGGAATAGGGCTCGGAATCTCGTCAGTTACGTCTGCTAGATGCTTGCAGAACCCTTCATAGATACCTTACACTTATGGAAGGGTTTAGGAAATTAGATCATCTTTGTTCTGTTTGGAGAGCCATGCAGAGGGGAAGCAGCTTCAAAGGCATCCATTGTGGGATGGTTGAAAGAGGCTATTGCTTCTGCATATTTACTCAAACATAGGTCGCTTCTGGAGGGTTTGCAAGCTCACTTGATGAGAGCTCTGGCATAGTCATGGACGAAGTATGGTCTTATTTTTCCGGTTGATATCTATAAAGCAGCAACATGGTCTTCGCTCCATTTCTTCGTGTGACATTAGCCTGCCTGGATGTTTAGGCAAGAGGGGATGCGAGTTTTGGAGCATGGGTGTTGCAGTCTGGGCTTGCTCGTCCTGTCGAAACTTGAATACTACTCTGGTATATCCCAAACTTAAACTGCGCGGAAGAAAGGCCCGGCAATCTACTTCTGTATTTTGCCATGACAACCCAGTGGATAGTTACAACAAAACAAATTGTGCTATAGTGCTGGAAGATGAGACCCCCAGGTCGGAAGGCACTCAGCTAGCTACTGGGGAAGAGCTGAAAACTTTTCAGAGTAAAGCCAGCATTTATGATGTGGTTGGATCAAAGCCCTCCGGATGTCTGACTGCTGATGTAGCTGTGCATGAAATGAGAGTCAGAAGCTATAAAGATGTCTTACACATTGGAACATGGAACGTACGAAGCATGAACCAAGGGAAGTTGGAGGTGGTCAAGAATGAAATGGAGCGTGTACAACTTGATCTGTTGGGTGTCAGCGAACTGAAATGGACTGGCATCGGGCACTTTGCATCAGATGATCACATGGTCTACTATGCTGGAAATGAAAGACAAAGAAGAAATGGTGTTGCATTTATAATAAAGAAGAAACTTGCAAGAACTGTAATGAAATACAATGCAGTCAGCGAACGCTTAATCTCTGTTCGTCTGCGAGGAATGCCTATCAACACAACTAAAATTCAAGTATTCGAGGAAAGAGTGGCCTAGTGGTTGGGGCAAGGTACCACAGGCCGGAAGGTCGGTGGTTCAAATCCCATTAGAGGACAGCAACCTTGGGCCGGAAGGACTGAGGTTTCTAGTCCCATAGGTGCTCCTTGTGGTCTTGGGCAAGTCACTTAACCCTCCATTGCCCGTGTTCCCTGTAAGTATTAGTGTATGTGTCTCATATCCCCTCGTGTTAAATGTATCCCCCAACCGCTTTGACCCGGTGAAAAGCGGGATATAAATGCAGCTAAATAAATAAAAATGCCTCAACAACAGCTGCAGAAAAGAATGAAATTGAAGCATTCTATGAACAAGTACAAGCTGAAGTTGACAGAACATGCAAACAGGATTCCTGATAGTCATGGGTGACTGGAACGCAAAAGCTGGCAACAAAGAAGAAGACAAAGTAGTTAGAAAATATGGACTTGGCAACAGAAATGAAGCTGGAGAAAGACTGATAGAATTCTGCAAGACCAACAATCTATTCATCTCAAACACCTTCTTCCAGCAACACAAGTGGCAACTGTATACATGGACTTCACCCAGTGGATTGTATAAAAATCAAATTGACTACATCTGTAGAAGTCAACGATGGAAAAGCTCTATTACATCAACAAAGACAAAACTTGGAGCTGACTGTGGTACAGATCATCAACTACTAGTATGCAAACTCAAGCTAAAGTTGAAAAAGAGCAAACCACTCATGAATGTAGCAGAATATGACCTTGAGAATATAGCACTGGAATTTAAAGACTGCCTGCAAAATCGATTTGCTGCTTTAGATACAAATGACAGAACTCCAGAAGAGTTATGGAATGACATCAAAAAGGTTGTGTTAGCAGAAAGCGAGAAGTCTCTACAAAAGGTGAAAAAGAAAAACCGGCCAAAATGGATGACAGAAGAAACTCTGAAGATTGCCCAGAAACGCAGAGAAGCTAAAGCTAGAGGAGAAAGAAAGACTATCACAGAACTCAACAGAGATTTCCACCGTGCAGCAAGACAGGACAAGGAAAAGTACTACAATGACGCATGCAAGGAAATAGAAGCAGAAACTATTAGAGGAAGAACAAGATCGGCTTTCCTAAAGCTACGAGAGTTAAAGTTCCAGCCTCGAATTGGAATGTTACAAGATGCTCAAGGATCTATGTTGAATGATGCTGAGAAGATCAAGAAAAGATGGAAGGAATATACAGAGTTTTTATATGATAAAGATCAAGTGGACCAACAGCTGTTTCAACCTCTACCTTATGATCTGGAACCATTGGTGATAAAAGAAGAAGTTGAAGCAGCATTGAAAGCCTTATCAAAGAACAAAGCACCAGGCATTGATAGCATTCCCATAGGAGTATTACAGCAATCTGATGCATCTGTTTACCTTACTTACAAGGCTCTGCCAAGAAATATGGAAGACAACATCATGGCCAACTGACTGGAAAAGATCTGTGTTTATACCAATACTAAAGAAAGGTGATCCAACTGACTTTGGAAATTATCGCACAATCGCTCTGATCCCACATGCCAGCAAGATTCTACTGAAGATTATTCAAAAGAGACTACAACCATACCTGGAACAAGAACTACCTGAAGTGCAAGCAGGGTTCAGGAAAGGGCGAGGAACGAGAGACATCATTGCGGATGTGAAATGGATCCTTGAAAAGACTAAAGAATACCAAAAGGATATCTATTTGTGTTTTATTGACTATAGCAAAGCTTTTGACTGTGTAAACCATGAGAAACTCTGGGCCACATTAAGAAGCATGGGTATACCAGAACACCTGATCGTACTCTTGCACAATCTGTACATTGATCAAGAAGCAACAGTTCAAATGGAACAAGGAGAAACAGAATGGTTTAAAATAAGCAAAGGTGTAAGACAAGGCTGCATACTTTGCCCCTACCTGTTTAATTTATATGCAGAACAAATCATCCGAGAAGCAGGATTGTATGAAGACAACAGAGGTGTGAAGATTGGTGGAAGACTCATCAACAGCCTTCGCTATGCTGATGATACCACATTACTGACTGAAAGTGAAGATGATCTGAAACATTTGCTTCTCACAGTCAAAGAACATAGTCTCAAAATGGGCCTATACCTTAATGTAATGAAGACAAAGATCATGCAACTGGTATAATCAACAAGTTCATCGTTGAAGGAGAAGAAATTGAAATCGTGAACAACTTTAAGCTACTTGGATCAACTATCAATAAAGAAGTAACAAGCAGTCAAGAAATCAGACGACGCATTGCTCTTGGCAGAATGGCTATGAAAGACCTAGATAACGATTCTCAAGAGCAGAGATGTCTCTCTCCATACAAAGATTCATCTTGTTCAAGTCATGGTATTTTCAATAACATCATATGGATGTGAAAGCTGGACAGTGAAAAAGATAGACAGGAAGAAAATTGATGTCTTTGAATTATGGTGCTGGCGGCGAATACTGTGTATACCATGGACTGCCCGAAGAACAAACCAGTTGGTACTAGAGGAAATCAAACCTAAGCTTTCTTTAGAAGCTCAGATGACAAGACTTCGACTTTCATACTTTGGACACATCATGCGAAGCGAGAGATCATTAGAGAAAGACATCATGCTTGGCAAGATAGAAGGTCAACGCAAAAGAGGAAGGCCAGCAATGAGATGGATCGATACAATAACAGCAGCTACGGGTACCAGTCTGTCAACAATGAGCCGCCTGACTGAAGACCGAACGATTTAGGATAGCTATCCAGAGGGTCGCCATGAGTCGACTCCGACTCGACAGCACTTAACAACAACAACATGTCCCATGCATCTGGACTAGACTGGAGGGATGATGAGGAAGATGATTTTACACCTTATGTGCTAATTTTCTTTCCTTGAGTCCCTTCGTTCCAGTCCAGAACCCACCCATTCTGTTTTTGGCTAGCCCGGAAGTGGCAGAAATTAAATTGCTTGTTTGCATCTGTCCAGTGCTTTTTCTGAATTACTTTCTGGAGTACCAAGAATAGCAGAAAGCCTCTGTCTAATGTTGAATTTTCTGTTCTCGATTCTGTGTGGAGCTGTGACATTCAATTCCTATGTTGCTTAATGTACATTGTTATATGTTGGTTATGAATTTTGTTTAACTGTTCTCTCTCAGTCTGCTTTGTCAATAGAATACTGGTTTGGTCAGATATGCACAGATCCCTTATAGTGTGACATCATCAAAACCTGTGAGTCTCATTCTCCATCTGCTGCTGATAGGGCATAAATCCATGCATCTAGACCAGACTAAAGGGACTCCAGGAAAGAGAATTAGCAGGTAAGGTCTAATTTCATTGTAGACTCAGTCAAATTAATTTTTTAGCAAACGCACAAACCATCAGAATGGGCTGTGCTTGATGAGTAGGTGAGCGTCCTTAACAGATCTTTTTCTGCTTTTTGCTAATTGTAATGAAATTCCTTACCACTGCTGACACCATCCATAGTACGGTAAACATAAGCTGTAGTGGACTTCTCAAAAGACTTCGGCCTATCATAGCAAGATTACTGGGTGACAAGGGCTTCATATCCACAGATAACATGCTGAGATCTCTTGCACCCTCATCTTTAGGATGTGTGGAAGTTTTTTCTCCAGGAGCAAGAAGGAAGGAAGTCCTCACATGGGTGACGTCTGTGCTGACGGAACCCTAGTGGAATCATCCCCCCAGCTTGCAAAGAAAGCCTTTGGGTGATGCCACCATGCATGCGTGGTCCCCTCCTCGCCCAAGTGTGCCATCTTGCTCAGGCTCCTTTTTTTCTGCAGAGCCCTTCAGACATCTGTCTGGTCTTTCCCCGGAATAGGTTGATTTTCTCAACCTGAGTTTCATACTCTTGTCCAGTAGTGTACCGGTGTTCTTCCTGCCACCTGAGCTTGCTGCCTTGGCATTGAGTTTTGGGTTTTTAGTTTTTTCCTTCTCGGCACGTTTTTTCCAACTGGCAACACCGCGGGTCTTCGACCTCGCTGGGGTACGTTTTTCTCCTATGCCTACCAGTGGCTTTAAGAAGTGTGATTGGTGTGCCAAAATAATGTCTCTGACTGACACACACGACTGTTGCCTTCGCTGCCTGGGGCCGGACCACGACCTCATGGCATGCGGCCTCTGTAAGATGATGTCCACTAAGGCCCTCGAGTTGCCAGCAGCAGCACGATAAATTTATCCCGGAGTCCATGGTACCTCGAAAGGCCAGGGCCGCCTCTGAAGCCGCGGCATCTCAGGGTAGCCCTACAGACCCTGATTGATGCTGTGGCTCTTCAGAAAGGGGGTCTCCCTTGAGGGAACTCAAGAAGATATCAAAGATGGCATCCCTGAACGGCCCTGACTGGCTGGGTAAGCCCCAAGCCAGGCTCTGCAGTCCTAGAAGCTCGTCCGAGGGATCCGGAGAAGGAGCGGCCTGCAAAGGTACCCTGAAAGGACTCTACCTTGGACTGGCCTCTGTCGCTAGATACCATCCTCATCGAGGACTCCCTCTCAGGGGAACTGGTGTCGGGCCCGATTCCTTCGGTGCCCATGCCAATGGCTGAGGAGCCTGCTGGCCAGGAGTCCAGAATGGTGGCCCTGGAGCTTGATTAAGCATTAAGACTAGCCAATTACACTTGTGCCCTATTTTCATTAGGAGACCCAAACTACGAGGGTTATTTTTAAAGTAAGGTCCAATTGGCTGTAGCTTTGTACATTTTTCCACCCTGTAGAAACAAGCATGTGTGCCGGCTCCCAGCATGCCTTGTGCAAAAGCAGATGCCATTTGCAGTCGTAGTGTCACTTTGTACGGTTTATACTGAGACGTTAAAATGTTTTACAATTGAGCGGCCCTCCCAACTGTGAAATACGGTCTGTGATTCAGTTTTTGACAGCAAGGACTGTGTCATCAGCGGACATTCATCACCAGATATGTGAGGTGTACGGCCCTAATGCAATGAGTGACAGCAAAGTGCGCAAATGGGTGAGATTGAAATAAACTTCAGAGATGTAGTGGCTAAGGGTTCGAAGGGTGGTTTCATAAGCTGCCCGAGGACAAGGTTCAAATCCCATACCACGGGTGGTGGCTTAATGAGAGGTTTAGTTAAGAGTAGGCCTCTCATAAACCACACTACAAGCGGCTGAGAGGAAACAGGTTGTCCATCAAAGGGCTTGTGGAAAGCCACAGTGGCACTAAGGTGGACCCTCACTGAATTAGTCTTAAGACCAGAGGATGATAATTGAAGGAGATACTCCAGTAACGCTTCCACTGGAACTGAAAAAGGATTAAGTTCCTTTTTTGAACACCAGATAGAGAACCTTCTTCACTTAAAGGCGTAGGCCTGCCTTGTGGAAGGTTTTCTTGAAGCCAAAAGGATATCCTTAACCTGTTGAGAAAGGTTGATATCCTGGAATTCTAGGCTCTCAGCAGCCACGCCATCAGATGTAAAGACTGAGATTTCAGGTGCAATAGCTTCCCGTTCTCCTGGGAAAGAAGATCTGGAGCACATCCCAACTCCAGAGGCTTGGCTTGAGAGAGACGTGGCCAGCGTGGGGCTATGAGGATCATATGGCCCCTGTCTCTCTGAAGTTTGAATAGAATTTTGGGAATGAGGGGAATGAGTGGGTAGGCATAGAGGAAGTCCTGACCCCAATGGAGATGGAAGGCATCCCCTGCCTGACAGTTCTGAGCCGGACTTCTGGAACAGAACTGGGGAAGTTTGGCATTCTGAGGACTTGCAAAGAGGTCTATATCTGGAGTTCCCCAGATTCCAAAGATTCAAGCAATTTGCTCTGGATGAAGAGACCACTCGTGTGGCAGCAGTACTCGACTGAGTTTGTTTGCCAAGAGATTTTGTGTGCCTGGAAGATACACCGCTAGTAGGTGGATTGGAAGATCTCTGGCGAAGGCTCAGAGGCATAGAGCTTCATTGCACAGCACCTGAGAACCCGTCCCTCCCTGCTTGTTCACATAGAACATGGCTACTTGATTGTCGGTCTGGAGAAGAACCGTCTTGTAGCTCAGGCGGTCCTGAAATACTTGAATAGCATAGAAGATGGCTCTGAGTTCCTGGAGGTTTATGTGAAGACAAGCCTCCTGTTCGGTCCAGAGACCCTGAGTGGAGAGATTGTCCAAATGAGCCCCCCAACCTAACTTGGATGCATCTGTCGTCAAGGTGGCTTGGTGTAGTGGCTGCTAAAAAGGAGACCCTATGAGAAGGCTTTTCAGCGATTGCCACCACTGTAGGGACAAAATGAGGCATGTAGAGTTTCTGATTTTGTCCTCCAGGTGACCCGACGCCTGTGTCCACTGAGAGGCTAGGGTCTACTGGGCTGCTTGCATGTATAGGCGAGCATAGGGAACCACATGGACAGTGGATGCCATATGCTCCAGCAGCTGAAGCATTTCTCGAGCAGTTAGAAAAGTTTTCATAGCTGCTTGAGAGGCCAGTTGGAGTATTCGAGCACAACGTGGTTGTGGCAAGAAAGTCCCTGACTGCCTTGTGTCGAGAAAAGTACCTATGAACTCTAGGGACTGAGAAGGGGTGAGATGAGATTTTGAGAGATTTATGACCAGTCCCAGGTACTGCAGGATTTACATTGTACAGGAGAGTGCGGAGCTGGCTTCTGGAGCTGTTGATGCTCGGATGAGCCAGTCGTCTAAGTAGGGGGAGACTAATATCCCCAGAGTTCTCAAGAATGCTGCTACTACTGCCATGCATTATGTGAAGACTCTTGGGGCAGAAGCCAGTCCAAAGGGTAGAACCCTGTATTGATGATGTCTTCCTTGAAAGAAGAATCAAAGAAACCTCATGTAATCTGTATGAATGAGGATATGTGTATCTGCATCCTTTAGATCTAGAGAATATAGCCAATCCTGACTCTGAACGTAAGGAAGAAGTATTCCGAGAGAGATCATCTTGAATTTTTCTCAGAACAGATACTTGTTCAACTCTGAGGTCCAGTATGGGCCTGTATCCCTTTGTCGTCTTTGGAATGAGGAAGTAGGGGGAATAGAAACCCATGCCCTCTTGGGACATAGATACCTCTTCTATTGCTCCTTGAGCAAGTAGTGAGGTGACCTCTTGACACAAGAGAATGGGGAAGGGCCCCAAGAATTGAACTGTCTTGTGATGGTGGGAGGGGGCACACTGTGGAAATGGCGTTTGTATCCCTCTGTTACAATGGAGAGAGTCCACTGCTCTGATGTTATCTGTTGCCATCTTTTGGCAAAATTACAGAGTCTGCCTGGAATGGTGAGAGGCTCTGGACCCTTTAGACGTAGGATGACTAGGTTCTCTAGGAAGGAGTCAAAGCCCCTGAGGAGGCTGTGTCTGCTGAGCTGGTTGAGCTCTGGGGACTTGGGCTTTCCTCTGTTGTTTGGGTTGCTGCTACCCCTTTTGGGGAGTATGGACTGGGCAGTGGACAGCCTGGGTGTAAGATGGACAGAATTTCTTTTTCTTGTTGAAAAAGGGTTTCTTAACTGTCTTTTTCTTAGCTGGGTTGGCTGTGGTCCTTGATAGTCTGTTCAAGGTGGTGTTTTCGGATTCAAGCTGAGAAGCTTTGTCCTGCCAATCCTTGTCAAAGAGGTTTTCTCCTGTGCAAGGAATATTTCCCAGCTTGTCTTATACCCATTGTTCTAAATCAGATGCTTGTAACCAGGCAATGCGACGTTCACAGATGGAAATAGCAGAGGTTCTGCTAATGCAATCAAAGGTTGCACAGTTCATGAACGTAGAAACATTCTGGGCATGTCTGACCAGAGTGAGGAAGTCAGTCCTCTTGTCATCGGGAAGAAGTGGAGCCATGAGTTCCAAATCTCTTGCAACCTCTCGAAGAAACATACCCATATAAAGTATGTAAGAACTTATTCTAGCTGATAGCATCGAGGACTGAAAGCATCGACACCCAAAGGCATTGAGTGTCCTTGACTCACGACCTGGAGGGTTGGATGAATGCATCTTAGCACTCTTGATTCTGCACATTGCCAATTCCACCACCATGGAATGGTGTGGTAATTGTGTTTTTTGGAAACCGGGACATTGCGGTACCTGGTACATTGTATCGAGTCTCCTAGAATTTGGAGACACCATCAAGGGTGTTTCCCACATCCTAAGCATGAGATCATGCAAAATTTGGTGAATGGGAAGGGTAGCATCCTCCTTAGGAGCTGCCGGATACTGAAGAATTTCGAATTCTTCAGCTCTCTGTTCCTTCTCAGGGGTCACGGTGATCGAGAGTCCCTGTGCTATATCACGTATGAAGTCCTGAAAGGACATGTCCTCTGGAGGAGACATCCGACGCTGTGATGAAGGAGAGGGATCCTCCGGAAGAACCACCCCGGTACCGACAGAATCCTCGGAATCGGAGGATTCGAAGTATTGTCGGGCCAGATGCTCTCGTATATGATCTATACGTGAATAAAATCCATGTGTCACAGAAAAGCAGGTCTACCCCTTTGTCCCTGGGTTCCGCCATCTCCAGATATCCACCAAACTAGTTTTCCCTAGTAACGTTCTAAGGGCCACCCCCCTCCCCCTGGCCCGACAGCCACTTGCAGCAAGTAGTCGTCCTCCCTGCTGATCACCACATTGAAGTCTCTCCAATACACAATCGGGTAGGTGGCCCAACTCCTAAGTCTCTGGATAAGATTCAGAAAGGAATAGTCCAACCAAGGAGCACAACTCCATGTGCAATGATCACTACCAGACTGGAAACGTGGCTAGCAGAGGAAGGAATCTTTATTGCACACTTAAAAGCCAAGGCCCGACACAGACCGTGTTTCGCTATGCCTTCATCAGGGGCTGTAATTGGCTACAAAATATAAAATATAAATAATATGCAAAGTATAATATCACACATAAAAAACATGCAGAAATTAAAAACATATGAACAAAATCAAGAAAGCACCATAACATATAAATATGTGAAAATATATGCTCCTTCATAAAAAATTATATTTGAACATTACGTATACAGCTAATGCATATCAAATTTGTCCAAAATATAATAAAATATAAATGATAAAATTATTATAATATTCCTAATAAAATTGTGTAACATATAAATGTTAAAAAGCACAAAAGTATCCATGTTAAAAAGCACAAAAGTATCCATGTTAAAAAGCACAAAAGTATTCCCTGTTCTATGTAAAAATCAGTACTTGTTGTTTATGGTTCTTTGTTCCATGTAAACCGCGCTGATACTAAAAAGTGCGGTATATAAGAAAATAAAATAAATAAATAAATACAAGAAGTGACAAAATGTAACATTGTACAATATGAAAACATGAAACATACCTTAAAATTCAGTGTGTCAGTTCCTTGCAAACTATAATGTACTACAAAGAGAGGATGAGGATGCCATGATGATGCAAGACAAATATTGTATAAAAACAAGAAAGAGAGCGCAACAGGAACAAAGAGTATGCTACAACATATGAATCACTCCTGTATAAAACACGCATCTTATAAATATTTCGGACCCTGACTGAAAAGTGTAAAAACATTCTGACTAAACTGTATTGCCTTGAATTAAATTTATACATTGCACTTATGCATGCTCTACCCAATGAAAAGCAAATGCCCTGCCCACCACGTTGTAAAAAACGGGGATGCATACACTGTAAATAAACATAAGGCATACAGTTGGCCCCATTATATTGCATTGAAAACCGACTGGAGAATCTGTTCCAGGTGCAAAACTAAAAAACTTTGTAAACCGAGATTATGATAAACGTGTTAATCGACCTCCGAAGGTTTTTTTATCTATTTATTATAAAATGCCACTGATAATGATAATATCATTAAATGACACACTTAAAATATAAATATTGTTAAATATGAATAAAAATCATAATACTAATCACCAGGAACAAGCAGGAATGTAGTCTTCACATATGGGTATCGTCGGTACCGACGGAGCCTGCGTGGGAACGCTCCCCAGCGTCCAATTAGAAATCATTTGGGAGCATTCCACAGCGCCTGCGTGCTGCCTTTCCACCTTTCACAACTGCCTCTCTTCAGTTCTTTGTTTTCCACGGAGCCAGGAGGTCGTTGTTCCTGTCACCGCAGAAAATTTTTCCTTCTTCTTTTTTGTGGTCGCGTCTGCCTTCCTCGACGCTACACCGGTACTGCCGGTAATTCTTTCTTTTAGAAAAAAAAAAAATATTTAGTTCTCTTTTTCCAATTTTTTCTTCCTAACGTGCACATGCCATTTTGGGCCTTAGGCCCAAAATTTCCTCCATTATGGAAAAACCCGCTTCGGGTTTTAAGAAGTGCACCAAGTGTGGCGGTACCATATCCGTCACCGACACCCATGAGTGGTGTCTTAAATGTTTAGGACCTGACCACTCCATCTCAGAGTGTATGGCATGTGCCATGATGTCCAAGAGGGGTAGACAAAACCGGGCTGCTAAGCTTAGCAACCTCTTTCCCTTGGATGCAGCCTCGGTGGCATTGACGTCTTCCAGGGCTTCGTCTTCCTCCCATGGATCTCAGGTAACTAAACATAAGTCCAGCTGGTCCTCAAAGGGTAGATCTCCTTCTAAGCATCGAGATCCCTCTGGCGTTGCCCTTGAGGGTTCTGCACCGGCAAAATTGCCCCGGCGGGAGGCTTCGGCTTCCAAAACACTATCAGGGCTCCAGGATGTTCTTGAGGCCTCAACCTCGGCAGAACTACTGGTGCCATGCTCTGGGGTACCGGCTGTTTTCTCTGGTACCGATACCCAGGCATTGGCAGCGTCGATAGACCAGAGGTTCCTGGCTATTGAACGCAGTCTGGCGGCTCTCCTTGCGGCATCGACACCCTCGGAACTGCGTCAGACAATTCAGCTGGCACCGGCATCGGTACCGGTACCAATAGCATCGACATTGGTGTCCGCATTGCCGGCACCCAGTCAAGCCATGCCCTCCGGTACCGATACACCGGTAACGATTCCCCCCGGTACCGACTTCGGTCGGTACGGATATTGTGCTCTACAAGAGCATCCAGACAGAAGGTACTTTGAATCCTCGGAGGACTCTGAGGATTCTGACAGTTCTGTTGGTACCGGAATGCTTCTCCCCGAGGAGCCTTCCTCTCCCAAATGGAGGATGTCTCCTCCAGAAGATATCTCCTTTCAGGATTTATCAGGGAGGTGGCTCGAGGTCTGTCCATTACTGTGGCTCCTGAAACAGAGCCCAGGGCAAAGGAGTTGGAGATTCTGCAGTATCCCAAAGCTCCTAAAGAGGCAGCTACCTTACCTATTCATGAGATCTTACATGATCTCATGTTAAGAATGTGGGAAACCCCCCTGACCACCTCACCTCACTCCCATTGTCTGGATACCATGTATCGGGTTCCTCCCTGTCCTGGTTTTTAGAAGACTCTGCTGCCTCACCACTCTATTGTAGTGGAGTCAACTATGAGAAGGATCAGAAGTGCAAAGAGGCATGCATCTATCCAGGACATGAGCGTAGAACTTTGGATGCCTTTGGACGTCGTACCTTCCAGGCTTCCATGCTTTCTGTCAGGATTAGTTCCTATATTTTATATATGGGAATGTTCCTTAAGGAAGTCACAGGGGATTTAGAGGTTTTGAGCCCTCTTCTTCCTGAAGATAAGAGGCAGGATTTTCTCACACTGGTTAAACATGCCCAGGATGTTTCTAAATTTGTCAATCGTGCAGCTTTTGACTGTTTTGAGTGCATAAGCAGAACCTCTGCCATTGCCATAGGTGCACGTAGAATTGCCTGGCTCCAGGCATCCGATTTGGAGCTCTGGGTGCAGGATAAACTGGGCAATATTCCTTGTACAGGTGAGAATCTATTCGGCAAAGATTGGCAAGAAAAGGCCAAAGAGTTGGATGCTGATAACTCCACTTTTGATAGGTTATCCAAAGCCACAGCTGATCCTGTAAGAAAGAAATCTTTCAAAAAAACCATTCTTTTCCAAAAAGAAGAGGTTTTATCCCTCTTATCAGCAGGGACGTTCTGCAGGTCATCCTGTCCGGAAGAGTCAGCAACCACCTAAACAAAGGAAAGCAAAGACTGCTAAGCCTCAACTGTCTCAGCAGTCTCAACCTCCTCAAGGCCTTTGACTTCCATCTAGAGAACTGAGCCTTCCTGGCCCTCAGTGGACCAGAACCTTCCACCATTCCTGGAAGGTTGTGCCACTTTGCCCCCAGATGTGGGCAAATAACAGCAGAACATTAGACTCTTTCCATTATAAGAGAGGGGTACAAGCTTCACTTCCTCCGCTTGCCCCCTCCTACAATGGTAAGACAGTTCAATTCTCAGACCTCTCTCCTCAACCTGTTAGATCAAGAGGTCACCATGCTTCTTGCCCAAGGTGCAATAAAAGAGGTACCCATTCTTCAACAGGGTATAGGGTTTTACTCCCCCTATTTTCTTATCCCAAAGAAAACAGGAGGACACAGACCCATTTTGGATCTCAAAGAATTGAACAAATTCCTGTTCAAGGAGAAATTCAAAATGATTTCTCTGGGAACCCTGCTGCCATACCTTCAGAGTCAGGATTGGCTTTGTTCTCTAGATCTCAAGGATGCGTACACTCATGTTCTCATCCATCTAACTCACAGAAATTCCTTCGGTTCCTTTTTCAAGGAAAGCACTACCAATACAGGGTGCTTCCTTTTGGCCTGGCCTCAGCACCAAGGGTGTTCACGAAATGCATGGCTGTGGTAGCAGCATTTCTTCGCACTCTAGGAATATTCGTCTTCCCCTACTTAGACGACTGGCTCATTCAAGCCCCATCAGAGTCAGAGGCCAGGACTTCTCTATCTTGCACAATGCATATCCTTCAGTATTTGGGCCTGGTCATAAACATCCCAAAATCCAGTCTAACTCCCACTCAGTCTGTAGAGTTCATAGGAGCTTTGCTGGATACCAGAAATGCAAGGGCCTATCTTCCCCAGGCCCGTTGCCTTCGCATGGTGTTGTTAGTTTCTCAAGCAGTGCTGAAGCCTCATCTCACTGCTCGAGAAATGTTACAACTGCTAGGCCACATGGCTTTTACTGTACATGTGGTTCCTTATGCTCGCCTCCATATGAGAGCAGCCCAGTGGACCTTATCCATTCAGTGGACCCAGGCATCAGGATGCCTGTCAGACAAAATAGCAAACACAAATCGCCTTATTTTGTCCCTCCAACGGTGGCAGTCCACTCAAAACCTGTTGCTGGGGTCCCCATTTCAACAACCTTCACCCCAAGCAACTCTCACAACAGATGCTTCACCAGTGGGTTGGGGAGCTCATCTGCAAAACCTCTCCACCCAGGGCACCTGGACTCCACAGGAGACTCATCTACACATCAATCTTCTGGAGCTCAGAGCAATCTTCCTTGCTGTTCGAGTGTTCCACACTCTGCTCAGCTACAAGACAGTCCTCATTCACACGGACAATCAAGTAGCCATGTTCTATGTGAACAAGCAAGGAGGAACAGGCTGTCTGTCGCTTTGCAACGAAGCTTTGCGACTATAGGCCCTCGCCAGAGAGAATCAGATTCATCTCCTGGCAGTATATCTTCCAGGTATCCAAAACTCTTGGGCAGACAGACTCAGTCGAGTTCTGCTTTCACACGAATGGTCTCTACATGCAGACCAGGTGGCCAAGACTTTTCAGATTTGGGGAACCCCAGACATACACCTCTTTGCAAGTCCGTTGAATGCCAGACTTCCCCGGTTCTGTTCCAGAATTCCGGCTGAGGGCTCTCAGGCCAGGGATGCTTTCCTCCTTCATTGGGGGCAAGACTTCCTTTATGCCTTTCCACCCATTCCCCTGATTCCCAAAACCCTGTTCAAGCTTCAGAGAGACAGAGGGCGTATGATTCTCATAGCCAGGGCAAGTGTGGTACCCTCTGCTTCTACATCTTTCTCAAGCTCCCTCTCTGGAGTTAGGGTCTGCTCCAGATCTCCTGTCACAGGAGGACGGAATGTTATGGCATCCCAATCCCCAGTCTCTGTATCTCAGGGCTTGGTTGCTGAAGGCCTAGATCTTCAAGATCTTAACCTTCCTCAGCAAGTAAAGGATATCCTTTATGCTTCTAGAAAACCTTCCACAAGACGCTCTTATGCTTTCAAGTGGAAAAGGTTTACCATATGGTGCTCGCAGAAGGGTCTTAACCCCCTTGCGATACCTCTGGAATCATTACTGGAGTATCTCCTTCATTTATCCAATGCAGGATTTAAAACTAGCTCAGTAAGAGTCCATTTAAGTGCTATTGCAGCTGCTTTCAAGCCTCTAAATGGACAACCTATTTCCTCCCATCCTGTTATAGCAAACTTTATGGGAGACCTTTTCTAACTAATCCTCCCATTAGGCCACCACCTGTGGCATGGGACTGAAACCTAGTTCTTGGTCAGCTCATGAAGCCACCTTTCGAACCCTTAGCTACTACCTCATTGAAATTCCTTTCTTGGAAAGTTATCTTTCTCATTGCAATCACATCAGCACGTCGCATCAGTGAGTTGCAGGCACTAGTGGCTGATCCACCTTATACAAGGTTCCATCATGACAAGGTAGTCCTTAGGACTCATCCACACTTTATGCCAAAGGTGGTATCGCCTTTTCATCTTAACCAAGCGATCTACCTGCCTGTGTTTTTTCCTAAGCCTCACAAATATTGATCCATTCATTGAATGCTGATAAACTTTCAATAGATCCATCCCACAATATAAATATATCATCAATATACCTTATCCATAATTTGATATTTGGTGTAAATGGATTGGTCAAATTATGGATAAGGTATATCGATAATATATTTATATTGTGGGATGGATCTATTGAAAGTTTATCAGCATTCAATGAATGGATCCATATTTGTGACGACAATTTACAATTTCAGCTGACATATGATTTTCAAAAGATTGCGTATTTGGACTTACTTATTGTAAAAACAGAAGAAGGTTTGAACACTACACTCTATAGAAAGCCCACAGACAGGAACCAGTTATTACACTACAACAGCTTCCATAATATGGCACTTAAAAACAATTTACCGTTATTCCAGTTTTTAAGAGCAAAAAGAATTTGTACCGCTACTCATGACTTTGAACATCAAGCTAACATTATGAGGGAACGGTTTAAATCGAGACAATATCCACTTTATCAAATTAACAAGGCATATAAGAAAGCACATCAATCGTCACAGGAACATCTATTACAACCACGAACCAAAAAAGAGTTGGATAGTTTGATATGCCCGCTCCTCTATTCATATTAATCTCAAAACGTTGTAAAAATTTTGAGAAGGCATTGGCATTTGATTCAAACTTTGCCAGGTTTTGAAGAGATGAAATTGACTATAGCTTATAAGCGCAACGTTAGTTTACGGAATATGCTCGTCCCCTCTGCATTCACAGAACGTAAATTTATTTCCAACCATAAGGGACAGTTTCAGTGTGGTAGATGTTCTGTCTGTGGTCATGTTCTTCCAGTTAGAAATCAATACATTCATCTAAGCAACAAATTGGGTGTTTCCTATAGATGATTATTCCAATTGCACGACAAGTCATGTTATATATGTGATACAATGTCCCTGCAATAAATTATATGTAGGAATGTCCACACGTCCTATCCAACAGAGGATCATCGAACACAGAAGCAGTATCAAAAGAAGGTCAGCAGAAAAACCCTTAGTGAACCATTGGCTGGAACAAAATCATAAAATATCTGATTTAAAATTCTTCGTAAATAAAAAAAGTAAAGTTAAATTGGAGGGGGATGACATCACTAAGACAATACTTCGTCTAGAACAACGATATATTTTTAATCTAGATAGCTTACACCCTAGAGGTTTAAATATGGAAGAAGATTTTTCTGTTTTTCTTTGAATATGCAACATCAATATTATTTCATTGAAACAATCTCAGAATTTTTACAGTTCCTCTACATAAATTAACTTCATTTATTGGTAACATTTTTAACGTTGCAGCAATCCATTTGCAATCCATGGGTTTTGTTTTCTTTTTACATATTGGCTCATTTTAGTGGTTACAAAGTTTACCTTATCATTGACATTTGATACTAATATGGATTTCTACCTTTAAAGACCTTTTTATATATTTTTACATGTTTTCCATTATGGTTCAAAGGATCCACTGTGGTTTGTATGGGGACTGCATAAACATTGTATTGATAGTACATTTATCAGAGAATTTGCCTTAAGTTTTTTTATAAATCCTTTAATGGCAATATATACCCCTCTATTTTTTAATTTTTATAATACTTAAATGGCAATACGTATCCCTTTATTTTTACATTCACCCCTTTCACATTTAAGTAGTTTAAGTATACCTTTTTTCGGTTCCTAATAATATCTCCTGATCTCCAGGAACAAGCAGGAATGAGTCTTCACATATGGGTATCGTCGGTACCGACGGAGCCTGCGCGGGAACGCTCCCCAGCGTCCTGAAAGAAAGCTTTTGGGAGCATCCCACAGCGCCTGCGCGCTGCCTTCCTGCCTTTCCTAACTGCCTCTCTCCAGTTCTTCTTTTCTACGGAGCCAACAGGTAGTGTTTCCTGTCACCGCTGAAGAATTTCTTATTTTCTTTTATTTTTCTTTAGTCGCGTGTCTGCCTTCTCGATTCTGCACCGGTACCACCGGTCCTTTTTCTTTCTTTAAAAAAAAAAACAACAACTTCTACCCTTTTCAGTGCATTTTTCTTCTGGGGCCTTAGGCCTACAGATATATTTTTCCCTCAAGGAAAAACCCGCCTCTGGGTTTAAAAAATGCACAAAGTGCAGCAGCACAATTTCTGTCACTGACACCCATGACTGGTGTCTAAAATGTTTAGGTCCTGACCACTCCATTGCGGATTGTGAGTCCTGTTCCATGATGTCCAAAATAGGGTTACAGAATCGGGCAGCTAAGCTCAGTACCCTGTTTCCCTCCGATGCAGCTTCCGTGGCATCGACATCTTCCAGGGCTGCTTCTTCATCCCATGGATCTCAGGTAACCAAACTTAAATCTGGCCGGTCCTCAAAGAGTTCATCTCCCTCTAAGTATCGAGATGCCCCCAGGCTTACTCTTGAGGATACCACACCGGCAAAATTACCCCGGCGGGAGGCTCCGGCTTCCAAAGCACTACCTATGGGGTCACAGGTTGACATCGATGGCTCGGCCTCGACCGATCACCTGTTACAATGTTCTGGGGTACCGGCAGTTTCTACCGGTACTGATATCCAGACATTGGTGGCGTCAGTGGATCAGAATATTCTGACCATGCAGCGTGCCATCACGGCATTCATTCAAGCTGCAACGCCTACGGTACCGCAACAAACCCCATTGTCGGTACCTGTACCGATTCCGGTACCGGACCCGATATCGGTTCCGATACCAGTACCGCTTGCATCGACATCAGCATCGACCGCAGCGGTACGCTATCCAGTGATGCCCATCAGTACCGGGCCGGTACCGACTACTCCCGATGTCAATACCTCCCGGTACGCGTATCGGGCTCTACGAGAGCATCCAGATAGGCGATACTTCGATTCCTCTGAGGACTCTGATTCTTCAGAAGCCTCAATTGAAGCATCGTGCATCCTTCCTCAGGAACCCTCTTCTCCAAAAAGGAGAATGTCTCCTCCTGAAGACTTGTCTTTTCAGGACTTCATTAGGGAGGTGGCCAAAGGCCTGTCCATCTCAGTGACCTCTGAGACTGAACCTAGAGCCAAAAAATTGGTTATCCTACAATATCCTAAGGCTCCTAAAGAGGCAGCTACTTTACCAATACATGAGATTCTTTTTGAACACATGTTGGGCATATGGGAGACTCCTCTTTCCACCTCCCCTCATTCCAGAAGGTTGGACACCATGTATCGTGTTCCTCTTTGTCCCTGGGTTTCATAAGACTCAGCTTCCTCACCACTCTATTGTGGTAGAGTCTGCTATGAAAAAGATCAAGAGTACAAAAAGGCACTCCTCTGCTCCTCCAGGAAGAGAATGCAGAACTCTAGATGCCTTTGGCAGGAAAATCTTCCAGGCCAGTATGCTTGTAGCCAGAATCAACTCCTATAGTCTCTATATGGGGATGTTTCTGAAAGAAGTTACAGATCATCTGCAAACCTTATCTCCCTTTATGTCAGAAGATAAGAGAGAAGAATACATCACCTGGCTTAAACATGCACAGGATGTATCCAAGTTTTCCAACTGTGCAGCCTTTGACTCTTTTGAGGGGGCCAGTAGAGCTTCGGCTATTGCCGTAGGTGCACGCAGAGTTGCTTGGTTACAAGCCTCTGATTTGGAATCCTGGGTACAGGATGGTTTAGGTAACCTTCCCTGTACAGGCGAAAACCTGTTTGGCAAAGATTGGCAAGCAAAGGCCAACCAAATGGATGCTGAAAACTCTGCTTTATATAGACTTTCAAAGTCTACTACTGCTCCTTTTAAAAAGAGGTTGTTCAAAAAGGGATCTTTCCCAAAGAAAGGGAAATTTTCTTCAGGTTATGGTCAGGCCTCTTCTCAAGGTCATTTTGCTACAAAGAGACAGCAACAGCCAAAACAGGCCAAATCCCAGGCTGCGAGGACTGCTACGGCCCAACAGCCTCAGCCTCCTCAGGGCCTTTGACTTTCTACTAGAGAACTTAGCCTTTCTGGCTCTAGAACATCCAGAGCCTCTCACCATCCCAGGAAGGTTAGCTCACTTTGCTCCCAGATGGGAACAAATCACAGCAGAGCAGTGGACCCTCTCCATCATAAAGGAAGGGTACAAACTTCATTTCTTAAACCTTCCTCCTCACACCATGGTGAAACAGTTCAATTCTCCAACATCTCTCCTCAACCTTCTAGGTCAAGAGATTTCTACCCTTCTTGCCCAAGGGGCAATAGAAGAAGTACCCCTTCTTCAACAGGGCTCAGGGTTCTACTCCCCCTATTTCCTCATTCCAAAGAAAACGGGGGGCTACAGACCCATTTTAGATCTCAGAGAATTGAACACGTTTCTATGCAAGGAGAAATTCAAGATGACTTCTCTCGGAACTCTCCTTCCATACCTCCAAAGTCAGGACTGGCTTTGTTCTCTAGATCTCAAGGATGCATACACCCATGTTCTCATCCATCCAACACACAGAAGATTCCTTCGGTTCCTTTACCAGGGAAAGCACTACCAATACAAAGTGCTTCCTTTCGGTCTGGCCTTTTCTCCAAGAGTGTTCACAAAATGCATGGCAGTAGTAGCTGCGTTCCTGCGCACTCTAGGGATATTCGTATTCCCATATCTGGACGACTGGCTCATCTGAGCTCCAACCCAGTCAGAGGCCCAGACTTCCCTGGCCTGCACAAGGCGTGTTCTTCAGTATTTGGGACTGGTAATCAACATTCCAAAATCCCATCTCACCCCTACTCAGTCTCTAGAGTTCATAGGGGCCTTACTGGATACCACAACTGCAAGGGCCTATCTTCCCCAGGCCCGTTGCCTATGCTTGGTGCAGTTAGCCTCCCAGATTCAGTTAAAATCCCATTTAACTGCTCGAGAAATGTTGCAACTCTTAGGCCACATGGCATCCATGGTGCATGTGGTTCCCTATGCTCGCCTTCACATGAGAGCAGCTCAGTGGACCCTTTCCTCCCAATGGACCCAGGCATCAGTCAGACAAAATAGCAACCTCCAGTCGCCTTTTTTGGTCCCTCTACTGGTGGAGGTCCACTCAGAATCTGTTGCTGGGGTCCCCCTTTCAACAGGTGTTACCCCAAGCCACCCTTACAACAGATGCCTCTCCAAAGGGTTGGGGGGCTCATCTACAAGATCTCTCAACCCAGGGCATCTGGTCTCCACAAGAGACATCTCTTCATATCAACCTCTTAGAGCTCAGAGCAATCTTTCTGGCTCTCAGTCTTCTACACCAGGGGTCTCAAACTCAAATTGCTTTGAGGGCCAAATGAGGACTTGTAAAGTAACCCGGGGCCGCATAAGACGTGGGGCCTCATTTGCATAAATATTTGCATAATGTTACCATACACTAACTTTTAGTAAACATGCCTCTTAATGAGTATGGATAAAGAAAGACTAAAAGATTCAGAAATAGGAAGACAATAATTAAACTGGGAACCCCAAAAGCCAAACTTGGAATGTACAACAACACTGTAGAAATAAAACTATAAATTAATTTCCTCTTGTACTAAACAAAGCGCAAACATTACTGATGCACATTTCCCAGAGCTGACATATTCCAGTTAATAAATTCAAAATAAAGAGATATTTTTCTACCTTTTGTGCATTTTTTTTCAGTTGCAATTGCTCCAGCCACTTCTGGTTTCTTCGTTCGTGTCTTCTGCTATCTCCATCGTCTGCTGTCCATTTGTCCTTTCTTCTCTCTTCTAGTTTTTTCCATTCTCTCTCCCTACATCTGCTTTAACATACTAATCTTTCTCCTTTTGTGCTCTTTCCTCATTCCTATTTCATCCACTCAAATTTTACCCCCTCATCATCAATCCCCACTTACTCTCCCAATACCTGGCCAATTGTAGATTTGTCTTCTCTTCCAGACAAAATATTTTTCCCCTCTCCATTTCACTTTCCCAGCTCCATCCCATTCTAATCCTCCCCCAACATCAGCTCCCTTCTAGTTCCAGCCCCACCCAGCATCTGCTCCTTTCTAGTCCCTGCATCAGTCCATTTCCAGTCCTATCCTAGCCTCACCATCAGCCCATTTCCAATCCTGGCCCGCCATCAGCCCATTTCCAATCCTAGCTCCTCCCCTCACAGCCCATTTCCATTCCAAGCCCCCCTCCCCATCAGCCATTTGCAGTTCAAGCCCCCCTTCCACTCAGCCCATTTCCAGTCCTAGCTACCCCCCCCGCTGATTTGCTGTCATAGTACCGCAATAGCGCATTACCTTTCCTATCCTCACCATAGCGCACTTCCAGTCTTACCCCCCCCATCACCCCATTTTCAGTCTTACCCCCCCATAGCCCATTACCAGTCCTAGTCCCCCCCATAGCCCTCTTGGAGTCGTTTCCCACATCTAGCCATTTTCAGTCTTACCTCCCCTCATAGGCCATTACCAGTCCTAACCCCCCAATCAGCCCACCTCCAGTCCTAACCCCCATCACCCCATTTTCAGTCCTAGCCCCCACCATAGCACATTACCAGTCATAACCCCCCCCTGCCAATAGCCCACTTCCAGTCCTAACCCCCATCTGCCCATTTCCAGTCCTAGCCCCCACCATAGCCCATTACCAGTCATAACCCCCCCCGTGCCAATAGCCCACTTCCAGTCCTAACCCCCATCTGCCCATTTCCAGTCATACCCCCCCCCCCCCCCCCGACAGAGAAAAACAAAAAAAAACCCCAACCCTGACTTCTGCCGTTGCCGCCGTGGCAGCGGCAGAATCAATTGTCAAATAAAAAAAAAAAAGACTTCTGCTGCTCAAGCAGCAATATCACCTGTCCTGCGGCCCCTTCCCCTGTGCACGGAGATCCGAATCTGCTCATCAGCGGCGTGCTTTTCAAGCCGCGAAGAGTATTCCCCTCTTGCGCGGTTTCAAGCCGCGCGAGAGGGGAATACTCTTCGCGGCTTGAAAAGCACGCCGCTGATGAGCAGATTCGGATCTCCGGGCACAGGGGAAGGGGCCGCAGGACAGGTGATATTGCTGCTTGAGCAGCAGAAGTCTTTTTTTTTTTTATTTGACAATTGATTCTGCCGCTGCCACGGCGGCAACGGCAGAAGTCAGGGTTTGGGGGTTTTTTTGTTTTTCTCTTTCGCGGGCCGCACAAAGTTGTCTCGCGGGCCGCGTGTTTGAGACCCCTGTTCTACACCCTGCTCAGCTACAAGACAGTCCTCATCCATACGGACAACCAGGTAGCCATGTTCTACGTGAACAAGCAGGGAGGGACTGGCTCTCTGTCGCTTTGCAACGAACCTCTGAGATTGTGGGCCTTCGCCAGAGAGCATCAAATCCATCTCATGGCAGTGTATCTTCCAGGGGTTCAAAACTCTTGGGCAGACAGACTCGGTCGAGTTCTGCTTCCGCACGAATGGTCCCTCCATGGGGACCAGATAGCCAGAACTTTTCGGATTTGGGGTACCCCAGACATAGACCTGTTTGCAAGTCCGTGGAATGCCAAACTTCCCCGGTTCTGTTCCAGGATTCCATGTCAGGGAGTTCAGGCCAGGGATGCCTTCCTCCTTCATTGGGGGCAAGACTTCCTCTATGCCTTTCAACTTATTCCCCTAATCCCCAAGACTCTGTTCAAGCTTCAGAGAGACAAGGGGACTATGATCCTCATAGCACCACTTTGGCCACGTCAAGTGTGGTACCCTCTACTTCTGCATCTCTCTCAAGCTCCCTCCCTAGACCTGGGGTCTGCTCCAGATCTCCCAGGAGGAGGGAACCTTGTGGCACCCAAATCCTCAGTCTCTTCATCTCAGGGCCTGGTTGCTGAAGGCCTAGACCTTCAAGATTTACACCTTTCTCAGCAGGTGAAGGATATCCTTCATGCTTCCAGAAAGCCTTCCACCAGACGTTCATATGCTTTTAAATGGAAAAGGTTTTCCATTTGGTGTGCAGAGAAGGGTCTCAACCCTCTTGCAATACCTTTGCATTCTTTACTAGACTATTTGCTGCATTTATCCCATGCAGGCCTTAAAACAAATTCAATCAGAGTCCATTTGAGTGCTATTGCAGCATCCCTTAAGCCTCTCAATGGACAACCTATTTCCTCTCATCCTCTTATAGCAAGATTCATGAGAGGCCTTCTTTTGACTAAACCTCCCATTAGACCACCTCCAGTGGCCTGGGACTTGAATCTGGTTCTTGGCCAGCTTATGAAGCCACCCTTTGAATCCTTAGCCACTATCTCCTTAAAATTCCTTTCCTGGAAGGTTATTTTTCTCATTGCAGTCACCTCAACTCGCCGTATCAGTGAGTTGCAAGCTTTAGTGGCTAATCCTCCTTATACAAGGTTCCATCATGACAAGGTAGTCCTCAGAACTAATCCACACTTTATGCCTAAAGTGGTCTCACCTTTTCATCTGAACCAGGAGGTGTTTTTTAACCTGTCTTTTTTCCAGGACCTCATGCATCAAGTGCAGAGAGGAATCTTCATACCCTGGATTGTAAAAGAGCACTTGCTTTCTACTTACACAGGACACAGCAACATAGAAAGTCCTCTCAACTTTTTGTTGCTTTTGATCCTTCTCATTTAGGACTTCCAGTCTCTAAGAGAACTCTGTCCAATTGGATTGCTCAGTGTATTTACTTTGCCTACCAAAGTAAGAACCTTTCTCTGGAGGGCCATGTCACAGCTCACAATGTGAGGGCCATGGCAACCTCTATGGCTCATCTAAATTCTGTGTCCATCGACCAAATCTGTCGAGCGGCCACCTGGGCATCGGTTCATACCTTCACAGCCCATAACTGCTTGGACAAGGACTCCCACCGGGATGCCTTGTTTGGTCAGGCTGTTCTCAAACACCTGTTCCATACCTAATCAACTCCTACCCTCCATCCCTGAACTGGATGCCTGAGATTCATGGGTAAAGGTAGAGCCCTTCCCAGGGACTCACAATCTGGGTGATCTCCCAGGCATCTCTAGCTGGGGAGTCCCCATATGTGAAGACTCATTCCTGCTTGTTCCTGGTGATCTCTGGGAACAGCAGGAATAAGTCTTCACAACCCACCCACCTCCCCTAGGAGTTGTATCTCTCTATCTTTCCTTTCCTCTCTCTCTCTCTTTGTCTCAGCTTTAAAACTCGAACTGGAGAGAGGCAGTTAGGAAAGGCGGGAAGGCAGCGCGCAGGCGCTGTGGGATGCTCCCAAAAGCTTTCTTTCAGGATGATACCCATATGTGAAGACTTATTCCTGCTGTTCCCAGAGATCACCTGTTACAGTTAAGTAACTGTGCTTTATCATTGGTTCATATGGAGCACCTGCATTTGCATTCACTGTCAATCAAGTTCACACGTCAGTTTCCCGCTGAAAATTTACTATCTCCAGGAACAAGCAGGAATGTAGTCATCACATTATGGGTATTGTCGGTACCAACGGAGCCTGCGCGGGAACGCTCCCCAGCGTCCAATTAGAAAGCGTTTGGGAGCATCCCACAGCGCCTGCGTGCTGCCTTCCCGCCTTTCCCAACTGCCTCTCTCCAGTTCTCCTTTTTCCGCGGAGCCAGCAGGTCGTCGTTCCTGTCACCGAAGAATTCTTCTTTCTTTCTTTTTTTGTGGTCGCATCTGCCTTCCTCAACGCTTTACCGGTACCGCTGTTTTTTTCTTATTTTCTGTCTTTAAAAAAAAAAAATACTAGGACTTTTCCCTAATTTTTCCGAGGTGCATGCGCCTTTTTGGGCCTTAGGCCCAAAACGTTTTCCTACAATGGAGAAACCTGCTTCAGCTTTTAAAAAGTGTTCCAAGTGTGGCGGTACCATGTCCGTCACCGACACCCATGAATGGTGTCTAAAATGTTTAGGTCCTGACCACTCCATCACGGATTTATGTCCTGCGCCATGATGTCTAAAAGAGGTCAACAGAACCGAGCTGCTAAGCTCAGTACCCTGTTTCCCTCTGATGCAGTTTCGGTGGCATCGACGTCTTCCAGGGCTTCCTCTTCCTCCCGTGGATCTCTGGTAACTAAACATAAGTCCAGCTGGTCCTCAAAGGGAACATCTCCTTCTAAGCATCGAGATGCCTCTGGCGTTGCCCTTGAGGATTCTACACCAGCAAAATTGCCCCAGCGGGAGGCTTCGGCTTCCAAAGCATTATCGGGGCTCCAGGATGTTCTCGAGGCCTCGACCTCGGCAGAACTACTGGTGCCATGCTCTGGGGTACCGGCGGTCTTCTCTGGTACCGACATCCAGGCATCGGCAGTGTCGATAGACCAGAGATTCCTGGCTATTGAATGCAATCTGGCGGCTCTCTTTGCGGCATCGACGCCCTCGGAACCGCAACAGACAATTCGACCGGTACCGATAGCATCGACATAGGCATTGGTGTCTGCTTTGCCGGTACCTAGTCATCCGATGCCCTCTGGTACCGATAGCCCGGTATCGGTTACTCCCGGTACCGACTTCGGTCAGTATGGGTATCGGGCTCTTCAAGAGCATCCGGAGAGACGGTAATTCGAATCCTCAGAAGAATCTGAGGATTCTGACAGTTCTGTCGATGCAGGAATGCTTCTCCCAGAGGAGCCGTCCTCCCCTAAGCACAGGATGTCTCTTCCAGAGGATATTTCCTTCTAGGATTTTATCAGGGAGGTGGCTTGGGGTCTGTCCATTACTGTGGCCCCTGAAACAGAGCCCAGAGCAAAGGAGTTGGAAATTTTACAATATCCTAAAACTCCTAAGGAGGCAGCTACTTTGCCCATTCATGAGATTTTATATGATCTCATGCTAAGGATGTGGGAGACTCCTCATTCTCGCAGACTTGATACTATGTATCGAGTCCCTCCTTGTCCTGGTTTCCAAAAGACTCAGCTTCCTCACCACTCTATTGTAGTGGATTCAGCTATGAGAAGGATCAAGAGTGCAAAGAGGCATGCCTCTAATTCTCCAGGACGTGAGTGCAGAACCCTGGATGCTTTTGGACGTCGGGTCTTCCAAGCTTCCATGCTTTCTGCCAGGATCAGTTCCTATAGTCTCTACATGGAAATGTTCCTGAAGGAGGTCACAGATGATTTAGAAGTTTTAAGTCCTATTCTTCCTGAGGATAGAAGATAGGATTTTCTCACTTTTTTCAAACATGCCCAAGATGTGTCTAAATTTGCCAACCGTGCAGCCTTTGACTGCTTTGAGTGCACGTAGAATTGCTTGGCTCCAGGCATCTGATCTGGAGCTCTGGGTACAAGACAAATTGGGAAACATCCCTTGTTCTGTTGAGAACCTGTTTGGTAGAGATTGGCAGGAAAAAGCCAATGACATGGATGCTGAAAATTCCACCTTGGATAGATTATCCAAGTCTACAGCTGAAACTGCTAGAAAGAAATCTCTTAATGGACAGCCTATTTCCTCTCATCCTCTTATAGCAAGATTTATGAGAGGCATTCTTCTAACTAAGCCTCCCATTAGGCCACCACCGGTGGCATAGGACTTAAACCTGGGCAGCTCATGAAGCCACCTTTCGAACCTTTAGCTACTACCTCCTTGAAATTCCTTTCTTGGAAGGCTATCTTTCTCATTGCAATCACATCAGCACGCCGCATTAGTGAGTTGCAAGCGCTAGTAGCTGATCCACCTTATACAAGGTTCCATCATGACAAGGTAGTCCTTAGGACTCATCCACACTTTATACCAAAGGTGGTCTTGCCTTTTCATCTAAACCAAGCGGTCTACCTACCTGTGTTTTTTCCAAGGACTCATGCATCAAATGCAGAGAGGAATCTTCATACCTCGGTCTGTAAAAGAGCTTTAGCCTTTTACTTACAAAGAACACAGCAACATAGAAAGTCCTCTCAACTCTTTGTTGCTTTTGATCCTTCTCATTTGGGACTTCCAGTCTCCAAGAGAACACTGTCTAACTGGATTGCTTAGTGTATTTCCTTCGCCTATCAGAGTAAGAACCTTTCTCTGGAGGGCCATGTCAGAGCTCACAATGTGAGAGCCATGGCAGCCTCAATTGCTCATCTACACTGTCTATCGACGACATCTGTCGAGCAGCCACTTGGGCCTCGGTTCATACCTTCACAGCCCATTACTGCTTGGAAAAGGACTCACGCCGGGATGCCTTGTTTGGTCAGGCTGTTCTCCAACACCTGTTCCATACCTAATCAACTCCTACCCGCCATCCCTGGTAGGATGCCAGAGATCCATGAAGTGGAGCCCTGTTCAGGGACACACAACTTCTGGGGTCTCTCCCTGGCACCTAAAGCTGGGGAGTCCCCATATGTGAAGACTCATTCCTGCTTGTTCCTGGAGATAGCACAGTTACTTACCTGTAACAGGTGATCTCTGGGAACAGCAGGAATAAGTCTTCACAACCCACCCACCTCCCCTAGGAGTTGTATCTCTCTATCTCTTTCCTTTCCCTCTCTCTCTCTTTGTCTCAGCTTTAAAACTCAACTGGAGAGAGGCAGTTGGGAAAGGTGGGAAGGCAGTACGCGGGCGCTGTGGGATGCTCCCAAAAGCTTTCTAATTGGACGCTGTGGAGCGTTCCCGCGCAGGCTCCGTCGGTACCGACGATACCCATATGTGAGGACTAAATTCTTGCTGTTCCCGGAGATCACCTGTTACAGGTGAGTAACTATGCTTTTTATCTAATGCACAGACACCGGCGTTTTTTTATTGTATTAGTTCTGTTGTTACACGGAACTTGGTCATACTGTGCAATTTTTGTACATCATAAAGTCTGGATTTGATGGTGAGTGTGTACATCCCGGCTTCCTTCTCCTTTGCGATTCCGTTTTTGAAGAATACATTTTTAACTTCTGCACAATTATGCTGGCATCGTCGGTTTTATATAATTGCGGCATCATATTTATACTTGTTTATTTCTTTTTGCAGAATCATACATAATTATCTGTTGAATTTCATGGCATTTTTTTTTGTACAGATTTATTTTATTTTATATGCAGACGCCTGCGCACATCAATGAATAAGTCCGGTTGGTGAACAGCACTTGTTTATGCTGAGCATTCATACGCATTTAATTCATTTGAATTTCATGGTGAGGGCAAACAATTTTGCTCCTTTAGGTTCCTTTTATATTCCTTTGTTGTTTTTTATTTTCAGAAAACAACTTTTGTTGTGCTGTCTTGTTGGTACAGGTTGGTTTTGGATAACCTCGATACTATGTGATTTTCCCCTCTGAGTTTGCACGCATGCACAGATTCAATTATTCTATTATAGCTTGCACCTTTTTGGATATCAACTTTTATCTTGCATCATTTTTACAACTTACCTCATTTGAATAGGTGACGTTTATGTAGTATTTTAGTTCCTGCAATATATTTAACTTTCCCTAGATACAATTTTTAAATACATTTACAGATTTATAGATACACAATATCTCTTAGCTCCTCTTTATTTTGTTAGTGTAATATCATTTATATTATGACTTTTAGCTTATCAGAACACATTTAATAATTGGCTCCTTCTTCGTTCCTGTTGCGTTATCAATTCCTTTGGTTTTCTCTACATATGCCTTTTTGCATTATTTGATATTCCTTATCCTCTCTTTAGAGTTGTATTGTAGATTACAAGGAAGTATACATTTGATATTCAGGTATGCTTTATTTTATCAATTTTACAATGAACACAGCAATGTCACTTCCTTTTTTGATTATGTATTTGTTCTTATTTGTCCATATTTATATTTTGTGTTTTTAATGGTGATGTATTTATGGTCATCTGTTTTTAATTAATTATAAATATACTTTTATATATGCATGTTTATAGCTGTATTTGCTATCCACAAGTTTCTTCAATGTTTTTTATGTAATTTATATATTTATAACCAATTGAGGTATTTATATATGTTTTGTATTTAATATGCATTATTTATATATGTATGTTTTATTCCTTTGTTTTTAATTTCTACTTTTGTGTGATTTTTTTTATGTATTGTAGCCAATAACAGCCCCTGACGAAGACGTAGCGAAACATGGCCTGTGTCGGGCCTTGGCTTATATTTGTTCAGAAATAAATTATCCTTCCTTTGCTACCCACGTTTGTATACTGCGTATCCTATTCCGCACGTGGTTTTTGTGCTTTTTGGTTGGATGGGGATCTATTATAATATGTACACCACTGCAAATAGTGATTCATATGTTGTAGCATACTCTTTGTTCCTGTTGCGCTCTCTTTCTTGTTTTTATACAGTATTTGTCTTGCATCATCATGGTATCCTCATCCCCTCTTTGTAGTACAATATAGTTTGCAAGGAACTGACACACTGAATTTCAAGGTATGTGTCATGTTTTCATATTGTACAATGTTACATTTTTTCACATCTCCAGGAACAAGCAGGAATTTAGTCTTCACATATGGGTATCGTCGGTACCGATGGAGCCTGCGCGGGAACGCTCTCCAGCGTCCAATTAGGAAGCTTTTGGGAGCATCCCACAGTGCCTGTGGGCTGCCTTCCCGCCTTTCCCAACTGCCTCTCTCCAGTTCTTCGTTTTCCGCGGAGCCAGCAGGTCATTGTTCCTGTCACCGCAGAAAATTCTCCTTATTACTTTCTTTTTTTGTGGTCGCGTCTGCCTTCCTCGACGCTTTACCGGTACCTCCGTTTTTTCTTTCTTTCTTTCTGTTCTTTAAAAAAAAAAAAAAAAAATATATATACTTAGTATTTTTTCCCATTTTTCCCAGGTGCACGTGCCATTTTGGGCCTTAGGCCCAAAAGTTTTTCCTACGATGGAGAAACCTGCTTCAGGTTTCAAAAAGTGCGCCAAGTGTGGCGGTACCATCTCCGTCACCGACACCTATGAATGGTGTCTGAAATGTTTAGGTCCTGACCACTCCATCACGGATTGTATGTCCTGTGCCATGATGTCTAAAAGAGGTCGGCAGAACCGAGCTGCTAAGCTCAGTACCCTGTTTCCCTCTGATGCAGCTTCGGTGGCATCGACGTCTTCCAGGGCTTCCTCTTCCTCCCGTGGATCTCAGGTAACTAAACATAAGTCCAGCCGGTCCTCAAAGGGTAGATCTCCTTCCAAGCACCGAGATGCCTCTGGCGTTGCCCTTGAGGATTCTGTACCGGCAAAATTGCCCTGACGGGAGGCTTCGGCTTCCAAAGCATTATCGGGGCTCCAGGATGTTCTCGAGGCCTCGACCTCGGCAGAACTACTTGTGCCATGCTCTGGGGTACCGGCTGTCTTCTCCTTTACCGACATCCAGGCATCGGCAGCGTCGATAGACCAGAGGTTCCTGGCTTTTGAACACAGTCTGGCGGCTCTCCTTGCGGCATCGACACCCTCGGAACCGCTTCAGACAGTTCAGTCGGTACCGGCACCTACACCGGTATCGGTACCGGTTCCGATAGCATCGACATTGGTGTCCGCATTGCCGGCACCCAATCACCCGATTCCCCCTGGTACCGATTTTGGTTGGTACGGGTATCGGGCTGTACAAGAGCATCTGGGCTGTAGGTACTTTGAATCCTCAGAGGAATCTGAGGATTCCGATAGTTCTGTCGATACCGGAGCACTTCTTTCAGAGGAGCCCTCCTCCCCTAAACGCAGGATGTCTCCTCCAGAGGATATCTCCTTCCAGGATTTCATCAAGGAGGTGGCTCGGGGTCTCTCCATTACTGTGCCTCCTGAAACAGAGCCCAGAGCAAAGGAGCTGGAAATTTTACAATATCCCAAAGCTCCTAAGGAGGCAGCTACTTTGCCCATCCCTGAGATCTTGCATGATCTCATCCTCAGAATGTGGGAGACCCCTCTCACCACCTCTCCTCATTCTCGTAGACTTGACACTATGTATCGAGTCCCTCCCTGTCCTGGTTTCCAGAAAACTCAGCTCCCTCACCACTCCATTGTAGTGGAGTCAGCTATGAGAAGGATCAGGAGTACAAAGAGGCATGCCTCTAATCCCCCAGGACGTGAGTGCAAAACTTTGGATGCTTTTGGACGTCGTACCTTCCAAGCTTCCATGCTTTCTGCCAGGATCAGTTCCTATATTTTATATATGGGAATGTTCCTGAAGGAAATCAAAGGAGATTTAGACGTTTTGAGTCCTCTTCTTCCTGAAGATAGGAAACAGGATTTTCTCACATTGGTCATACATGCCCAGGATGTTTCCAAATTTGTCAACCGTGCAGCTTTTGACTGTTTTGAGTGCATAAGCAGAACCTCTGCCATTGCCATAGGTGCACGTAGAATTGCCTGGCTCCAGGCATCTGATTTGGAGCTCTGGGTACAAGACAAATTGGACAATATTCTTTGTACTGGTGAGAACCTGTTTGGCAAAGATTGGCAAGAAAAGGCCAATGAGTTGGATGCTGACAACTCCACCTTGGACAGATTATCCAAGGGCACAGCTGATCCTGCAAGAAATTTGAAGAAACCATTCTTTTCCAAAAAGAAAAGGTTTTATCCTGCTTATTCCCAGCAGACACACTCTGCAGGTCAACCTGTCCGTAAGGGTCAGCAACCATCCAAGCAAAGAAAAGCAAAGACTGCTAAGCCTCAAGCGCCTCAGCAGTCTCGACCTTCACAAGGCCTTTGACTTGCATCTAGAGAACTTAGCCTTCCTGGCTTTAAATGGACCAGAGCCTTCCACCATTCCAGGAAGGTTATGTCACTTTGCCCCAAGATGGGGGCAGATAACAGCTGAGCATTGGACACTCTCCATCATAAAAGAGGGGTACAAGCTTCGTTTCTTGAGCATGCCCCCTCCCACAATAGTAAAACAGTTCAATTCTCAGACATCTCTCATCAACCAGTTAGATCAAGAGGTCACCATACTTCTTGCCCAGGGGGCAGTAGAAGAAGTACCCATTCATCAACAGGTTACAGGGTTTTACTCCCCCTATTTCCTTATCCCAAAGAAAACAGGGGGATACAGATCTATTTTGGACCTCAGAGAATTGAACAAATTCCTGTTCAAAGAGAAATTCAAGATGATTTCTCTAGGAACTCTGCTGCCATGCCTTCAGAGTCAGGATTGGCTTTGTTCTCTAGATCTCAAGGATGCGTACATCAATGTTCTCATCCATCCAACTCACAGAAAGTTCCTTCGGTTCCTTTTTCAAGGAAAGCACTACCAATACAGGGTGCTTACCTTTGGCCTGGCCTCAGCTCCAAGAGTGTTCATGAAATGCATGGCTGTGGTAGCAGCATTTCTCCGCACTCTAGTTATATTTGTCTTCCCCTACTTAGACGACGGGCTTATTCGAGCCCCATCAGAGCCAGAGGCCAGAGCTTCTCTATCTTGCACAATGCGTATCCTTCAGTATTTGGGACTAGTCATAAACATCCCAAAATCCAGTCTAACTCCCACTCAGTCTCTAGAATTCATAGGAGCTTTGCTGGATACCAAAAAGGCAAGGGCCTATCTCCCCCAGGCCCGTTGTCTTCGCATGGTGCAGTTAGCTTCTCAAGCAGTGCTAAAACCTCATCTCACTGCCCGAGAAATGCTACAACTGCTAGGCCACATGGCATCCACAGTGCATGTGGTTCCTTATGCTCGCCTCCATATGAGAGCAGCCCAGTGGACTTTTGTTAGCTTCCCTGATTTCTTTGAGCATTTCATCATGCATTTGTTGATTCTGACCAGGCGGTCAATTGTACACCCCCCACTGGCATTTTATTTTATTTATTTTTATTTATTTAACAATTCTTATATACCGCACTATTTGTTATCTGTGCGGTTTACATTTAACAAAGAATACTCCCCTTTTTACATGGAATTTCAATTCGTAGAGCTTCTACAGCAAATTTTGTTTACTGCAAAACTTTAATCTTTTGTGACTCAATGTCCTCTCTAACATAGAGTGCAATCCCTCCACCAATTTGATCAGCTCTATTATTGCGATATAGTTTGTATCCAGGTATCACAGTGTCCCACTTGTTGTCCTCCTTCCACCATGTCTCTGAGATGCCAATCATATCTTACCTCTCATTTAGTGTTATATTCTGGCTCTCAAATCTGATAAATTGTTAATTCTTCGTTTACATTTTAGAAATTTCAGTGAGCATTTTTTGGGCTCTTATGTTCGCATTTTCCCCGATCTTGCTAGGGACACCCAGCTAAGGAGAAAGGAATTCCTGCGGATGAAACCCAGGGTCCTTTTTATTGGCGGGTCTTTTTTGTTGAAATTTCCTGCTAGATGTCATGTTTCCTATAAAGAGAAGTTATATTTGTTTTTTGAGCCCCATCAGCTACTGGAGTTTCTTGTGGCTAGGGAGGATCTCGTGGTGGTTGTTGGCTCCCATATGGCAGATGCATAAGTGTCTCACTGCTATGTAATGATTCTTTTTCTATGCTAATGTTTTCCTGATGCCTCCTGATTTAAGAATTGTGGGCTAATTTTGGCTAATGTATTTCCTTTTCTTAATGAATGGTGTTTATTACCGTTTCCTTTGTTTTTGCCAACTTTTTCTCATTCAATTTCATGAATGTATTGGAATATTCAATAAAGATTTAAATGATAGTGCTATATATTCTAACTCTCCCATCTTATTTTTTAGAGTTCTAGAATTTGCATACCAGCATTTTAGAGACTCTTTTTTTTATTCATACTAATCTGGCTATCAGTAGGCAGGGGTAATTTGGAATCTTTAAGCTTGTGATAAGGAAGCTTATCATAGTTCAGGAAGAAATAATACAAGAGGTGAATTGGCTCTGAATAAGCAACCTGTGCTGGCTGGTAAAAGCACTAAAACAGAGTGTTTACCTAAAAGACTACCAGACCCAGAATGCACTGGTTTACAAAAAGCCTCTAGGAGAGCTGAAGTGGGGAAACGTGTGAAGGAAGCTATGATGTAATCCCCAATCACCCATCTCCTAGGGCAGGGCCTGATTCAGAACACCTGGACTGTGCTAGGGTGGAGTGTCCCTCTAGGCACTTTAAAACTAGAAAAAATTCTTCACACAGACAGTTACAGCTAGAGCAAGGCTGGCGACGGCAGGAGGAGAGACGACAGCGACAGCAACAGCAGAGAGAACACAGAAGGAAGAACAGCAAGATGTCCAGGAGGTCTAAGGAAGGAGCCCAAGGCAGTACGTATGTTGGGAGAGATTCCAGGGGCAAGCATTCTTCATTGGACTGGAAGAAACCAGAGGCTTGGAGATATAGAGCCAGGAACCCCCAGAAAGCACCTGTAAGGGAGACGGCTGCATCTACAGAAAGAAGGAGCTCTAATACCTATTTAAGGAGGTATGGGAAAAGAGACCTAAAGTCCAGAGAATCTGACTGGAGAGCTGGGCACAGAAACTTTGCTACCTACTGGCCAAAATGCCTAGAGAGAAAACCTAATGGCAATGTGATCTCAGGTATGAACTCTGATCTGTTCCCTAGCTTTGCACAAGGAAGACAGCAGGGAAACAAATGCTATCCTGAGAGTGATCAGTTAGAGAATTCCTCTGAGCCAGTGTATGAAAATGATTCCATGATATTTCAGGAGCAAGGGGAAATATCCATTGAGCAGGTAGAATGCATGGATTGCTCTCTGTCTAAGCTGCTGTTTTAAAGTAATCCTCAGTAAAGCAACAATCACCAAAAGGAACTGTACTGTGTTTCTTTAACTACCCAGAAAAGTTTCTTTAAGTGAAAGCTTTAGGGTAAGTTGGAGCCACGTAGAGAGTGGACCAGCAAGGGTTTGCAGCTGGTTGAGCACCTGTGATTAATCCAGGCACAAGTGCACGTGGTCTCTGGAAAGAAAACTTCTTCACTGTGTGAATAGAAGAAAGTTGTTGTTTTTTTTTTATAAAGAGAATTTTCCTTTTGGCTTTATTTTTTCATTTAAGCACTGCTAAGAAAGTTATTAGCAGGGGCTGGAAGAAAGACCTTTTCTGTTCCATCAAGGTGTTGCCTAAGCATTTCAGTTGCCGTATTTATTTGTTTTGTTACCTGAATATATTTCCTGAAGAAAGTATCCTGTTGATGTTACCAAGCATATCTGTGTGAGGGAATAACTCCCCATAAATAAAATCTGTTTTCTGCTTACACTCGAGCAGCTACAATTCATTATTTTTGTTGAACGGCTGATTTTGGTGTGAATGAACTACAACACCCACAATCCTTTGCAAGTCATATAAATTCCTGTCTTTGCCAAGATTGTGGAACTTTCACAACAAGCACCCCCGTTTACAAGCTCTGTCTGCTTCGTACTCAAGAGCATTTGGGCTACTTTTGTCTTTACTGGAGCCTATCTGCTGATTTGCCCTAACTTCATTCTTTTAGCAGTATCGTTCAAGGATACATTGTTCCGAACCATGCGTTCTTGGGCGACTGTTGGCTCTCCTCTATTATCTAGTTTAAAAGCTGCTCTATCTCCTTTTTAAAGGTTAATGCCAGCAGCCTGGTTCCATCATGGTTAAGGTGAAGCCCATCCATTCGGAAGATCCCCTCCTTTCCCCAGAAAGTTCCCCAGAGCCTAACAAATCCAAAACCCTCATCCTTGAGTCCTTGTCGCATCCACGCATTGAGACTCCGGTGCTCTGCCTGCCTTCTGGGTCCTGCGCTTGGAACGGGAAGCATTTTGGAGAGTGCTACCCTGGAAGTTCTGGATTTCAACTTCCTATCTAAAAGCCTAAATTTAGCCTCCAAACCCTCCCTACCACATTTTCCTATGTCATTCCTACCGACATGTACCAAGACAGCAGACTCCTCCCCAGCGCTATCTAATACCTTGTCTAGGTGGCGTGTGAGATCTGCTACCTTTGCACCAGGCAGGCATGTTACCATGCGATCCTCATGTCCACCAACAACCCAGCTATCTACATGCCTAATGATCGAATCACCAACTGTAACGGCTGTCCTATCCCTTCCCTCATGGGCACATGGCCCTGGAGAAACTTCCTCGGTGCGAGAGGGTTTTACATCACCTTGCGGACAGGTCCTAGCTACAGGATAACTTCCTGCCACTCCAGGGTGATGCTTTCCTATCACGTGACCTCTCTCCTCCATGGCAAAAGGGACCCTGCGAGACTGGAGGTGGGACTTCAGAACTATATCCCTGTAGGTCTCGTCTATGTAACATTCTGTCTTCCTTATGTCCTCCAAGTAGCCTCCAGAGATCGGACTCGTTCTCTTAGAGCAAAGAGCTCCTAGCACCTAATGCACACGTAAGACCCCTCACCATCTGGGAGAAAATCATACATATGACACTCAATGCAAAAGTCTGGAAAGCCCCCATCTCGCTGCTGCACTGCTGTCTGCATCTTAGTTTTAAGGTTGTGTTTAGATATTTAAGTTCTTTACTTACTAAGGGTTGCTGGTGATACTTGTACTAATAAAACTATACCCTAATATGTTTAATGTACCTTGTTCACCTGAAGTTTAATTCATTTCAGGTCCTTAATGTATGCCTGATGAAGATAAACAGCTGCACCTGAGAGTGATTATGGCACCTCCTTTCCTTTAAGAGGTGTAAGCACCTGTAAAGCTATGATTATCCCAGGGGTGGGTGGGTGTTGGGGAGGGAGGGAGGGAAAGAAGACTTTTTAAAAGTTGGCTGCTACACTGTATACTGTCCTGTGCTTGTAAGGTAATCTGTGACCAATTTTCAGGAGTCGTCCCACAACTCTTGCTTTGATAGAGGGAGTCTTGGGGTCTAAATTTAACCAGAAAGCTCTTTTCTGTGTGTTAAATTTAAACTGAAAGTTCTTTGCTGCTACTTAGGCCCTGACTGATTTAACAAATACACTGGGTTCACAGATTAATCAGCTTTGATCTGAAGAATTCCTTTTTCCTCATGATTTAGAAAAATTCCCAGAAGTAAATACTTACTTCTGGAGAGACATCTGCAATTGTAGCAGTCCCCTTTTGTAGTTCTTCAAGACATCAATAACCGCTACTCCGGTTATTGGTGATGATTTCCCATTCCATTGGGTAACTCTCCATTGCTCCTTTTTCAGGAAGAGGGCTCTCTCCTGCACCTTAACCTGGGTCCCTGTCATTGACAGTGTGGCGGTTAAAAGGGTGAACGCCCTTTAGCCTCTTAGGTGAAGTAGAGGAGATCCTGCTAGCCTCTCGTAAGGCTTCCACTAGGAAAGCATACTCTTCAAATGGCGAGGATTTTCAGTTTGGTGCGCGGAGCTTTGGACTGACCTATTCTCTTGCCCGGTGGGACTGGTGCTCCAGTACCTTCTCCATCTCTCGCAATCTTGGCTTAGATTGAACTACGTCAAGGTGCACTTCAGTGTCCTGGCGGTGCTCCACCACCCGGTGGATGACAAGCCTCCCTTGATCCAGCCACTGGTGACCTGCTTCCTAAGGGGTCTTCTCTTATTGAACCCCCGGTTCGCCCTCCGGCAACAGTGTGGGACTTCAATGTAGTATTGGGACAGCTTAGTCGCCTGCCTTTCGAGCCCCTGGCTACATGCCACCTGCGGTATCTCTTGTGGAAAGTGGCGTTTCTGGTTGCGCTCACCTCTTCTTGCAGGGCTAACGAGCTTCAAGCCTTAGTGGTGGAGGCACCGTATACCAGGTTTTACAAGAATATGGTGGTGCTCTGCACACACCCTAATTTCCTTCCAAAGGTGGTATCACCCTTCCACCTCAACCAGGAGGTGGTGCTTCCCACCTTCTAACCAAGATCTCACGCCAATAGGGCGTAGACGGTCCTTCTCTCCCTGGACTGTAAGAGGGCCCTGTCCTACATCCAACATACTCAGGGCCACTGTAAAACTTCTCAGCTTTTTGTCTCGTATGACCCCAGTAGGCTGTGGGAGGCGGTGACCAAATGTGCATTGTCTACCTGGGTGATGCACTGTATCTCCCTCGTTTACGAGCAGGCAGGGCTCCTGCTGGAAGGCCGAGTCACTGTGCACAGTGTCAGGGCCATGGCGACCTCTGTGGCAAACCTGTGCTCTGTCCTGATGGCGGACATCTGCTGGGCCGCCACCTGACTTTCAGTCCATACCTTCACAGCCCATTACTGCCTGGAAATGGAATCCCGATGAGACAGTGCCTTTGTCCAGGCTGTGCTCCGTAGTCTTTTTAGGGTCTAGGCATCTCCTACCCTCCGACCCTTCAGTGTTCAGGCTACCGGAGTGCTGGTTTCCATCAGACACATGGGTCCTACTTTAGTCTGTAGCTCGGACTCAATTGCTGCTTTTCATGACTCCCCTTGAGGGTGATTGTGTTTTTGCTATGGGCTTTCGGTAGCCTGTAGCTAGGGAGTCCCATATTTGAGGACTGCCTTCCTGCTTGTTCCTGGAGAAAGCGTAGTTACTCACCTATAACATGTGTTCTCCAGGAACAGCAGGAATCCGTTCTCACAACCCTCCCTCCTCCCCTTGGAGTTGCTTCTTTACCATCTTTATTTTTGCTATCTTTTAGCTATGTCATCTGATTGAGTAAGATGGCACCTTTAGGCGGGAAGGGGACCACGTATGCTTGGTGGCATCTCCCAAAGGGTTTCTTTGAAAGCTGGGGGATGCTTCCACGAGGTCACCGTCGGCACCGAAGTCACTCATATGTGAGGACTAATTTCCTGCTGTCCCCAGAGAACACCTGTTACAGGTGAGTAACTATGCATTCTCTTTTCCTCTCAGCTACAAACTGAACTGAGGAAGCTACAACTGCGGAGATCACCTGTTACAGGTGAGTAACTACGTTTTCTGCATCGGCCTGTAAGATTGTACCTGAGGCAAGGGTTAAGTGACTTGCCCGAGGCCATTTTTTCTACCTATTGGACAGACCAGCCGTGACCCATACAGAACTAGAAGTTGAAGAGTTTGGTCGGAGGAATTTGGTTGTGGTATTGCATTGGAGCTGTACAGGGAATGATGAGACTTGAGCCTATGAAAGCAGTGCTTCAGAAGGTCATTAGTCAAATGGCTTTGATCAGTATATCACGTTAGCTCCAGGCAGAGGATGTGATTTGGTACTATATGGCATAGATGTGACCACAAACATTGATAAAGAGACAGATGTGAGGCCTAAGAACTCCTTAAACAACTTGTGGTTGTCATGCTGGAGCTGAAACTTTTCTTGTAATTGAATCCATATACTAGAAGGTTGTTGTCCGTGGTGCCTTGTAGAGTTCTATATGTTCTCATTTATTTTACATAGGTGTAAAGCATGAATCCTTCCTAACTGCTGAAGACTGCTTTGAGTTGGGGAAAATTGCATACAGTGAAGCGGACTATTACCACACAGATTTGTGGATGGAGCAGGCTTTGCGGCAGCTGGATGATGGCGAGGAATCCTCCGTTGATAAAGTTTCTATCCTGGATTACCTGAGCTATGCTGTGTATCAGCAGGGGGACTTGAATAAGGCTCTTGCACTCACTAAGGAACTCCTCCTGCTGGGTAAGTCCCTCATTCTCTATGGAAAATCAGTAGTAGCTTCAGCACCCAAATATAGTGATTTAGAATTATCACAGTGCAATTGTGTGAGCTCAAAACCTTTTGGCTAATGGCCTGTAAATAGATGTTTTACATACTCCACTTTGTCTATAAAATCCCACATTCAGCACCGCTCCAGCTAACAGTTTTTCATAGAGCCGTTTACAAAGAAACTGTTCCAGCTCATTACGTGCAATCAAAGATCTACTAGACTTCAGGAAAGCCATAAAGACTCACCTATTCATGGAATTCTATGGTCCCTCCATTGAAGAAATGAATGATAAGAATTCACTGGAAGTAATCCAATAATCTGTCTCTCTCATTAGCATCATACCAGTCCCTCATTAGCATCGTACCACTCCCCATACGTCTCAATATTCTGACTATATCTTAAGGACGCCTAAAACCCCACATCTCTCTTCCCCAGCATATATATCCCTCCGAATTCAACTCTCACTGCAACAATAATCGTTTTTAGACAAACAATTTTAAATGTAACTGCTGAACCCATCCAACCTGCAACAATGTAGCTTATATAATTGAGAAGTTAAATGTATTCTTTGCAAATGCAATGTGTGCCTTCGAGTCAGTCCTGACACCTGGTGACCCAGAAGCTCCTGGGTTTTCTTGGCAGTGTCACCGGAAGTAGATTGCTAGGCATTTCTTCTGAGGCAATGGAGGGTTAAGTGACTTGCCCAAGGCCACAAGGAGTGCTAGTGGGAATTGAACCCTGGTTGTTTGGTTACCAAGCCAGTGTTCTAAACACTATGCTACTCCTCCACTCGAATGTATTCTTTATACTCCATGTAATCTTCCAAGTTGTAACTCCCTGTTCTATGTAAAGCTTATTGCTATAACTTTTATATGTAAACCGCTTTGAATTGATGATAAAGTGGTATATAAAACCTGTTAAATAAAATAAATAAATAAAATAAATAGTATTGGCCAAACATAAGCAAATAAGGCAGCTAAGGCCAGGACCGGTGCAAGGATATGAGGTTCCCTTGGTGAGGCTCATTTCTGCCATCCCTGCTCCCAATTGCCACCACTGCTACCCCTCTCTGGGACCTTGCACATTGGCAGTGACTTTAAAATAGCAACTCAGCGCTTACCAAAAGCCTCGGACGCAGACTTACTGTTTGCATGGGGACAGCCTTGGCTAAGAACATAAGAAATCCATACTGGGTCAGACAAAGCTCCATTCATATTCTGTTTCCAACAGTGGCCAATCCAGGTCACAAGTACCTGTCGGGCTCCACAGGTTCCACAATGCTTGTCCTGGGATCAGCAGTGGATTTCCTGTGTCCTCTTTAATAATGGTTTATGGACCTTTCCCAAACCCACCTACGCTTATAGCTTTAACTACATCCTCTGGTAATGAATTACAGTTTGATTACGCGTTGAGTGAAAAAAAAGTTTTCTCGTATTAGTCTTAATTGGGTTGCATTCTAGTTTCATTGCGTATCCCCTAGTCTTTCTACTTTTTGATGGCATAAACAAATTGATCTACGTTTACCCATTCCACTTCATTCATTAATTTATAGACCTCTATCATATCTCTCCTCGGCAATTTTTTTCCAAGTTGAGAGCCCTAACTTTTTAAGCCTTTCCTCATAGGAGTATCCTTTCATCCCTTTTACCATTTTGGTGGCTCTTCTCTGTACCTCTTCTAATTCTGCTATATCCTTTTTAAGATATGGCAACCAGAATTGCACACATTATTGAAGGTGCTGTCGCACCATGGAACAATAGAGAGGCATTAATAATATCTTTTGTTTTATTCTCCATTCCTTTCCTTTCCTTATGATTCCTAGCATTCTATTTGCTTTCTTGGTCGCCACTGCACACGGGGTGGAGGGTTTCATCGTAATCTCCAGGAACAAGCAGGAATGTAGTCATCACATATGGGTATCGTCGGTACCAACGGAGCCTGCGCGGGAATGCTCCCCAGCATCCAATTAGAAAGCATTTGGGAGCATCCCACAGCGCCTGCGTGCTGCCTTCCCGCCTTTCCCAACTGCCTCTCTCCAGTTCTTCTTTTTCCGCGGAGCCAGCAGTTCGTCGTTCCTGTCACCGCAGAAGAATTCTTCTTTATTTCTTTCTTTTTTGTGGTTACGTCTGCCTTCCTCGACGCTTTACCGGTACCGCCGTTTTTTTCTTAATCTCCAGGAACAAGCAGGAATGAGTCTTCACATATGGGTACGTCGGTACCGACGGAGCCTGCGCGGGAATGCTCCCCAGCGTCCCAAAAAAGGAAAGCTTTTAGGAGCATCCCACAGCGCCTGCGCTCTGCCTTCCCGCCTTTCCTAACCGCCTCTCTCCAGTTCTTCTTTTCCGCGGAGCCAGCAGGTCGTGTTCCTGTCACCGCTGAAGAAGTTCTTTATTTTATTTCTTTGGTCGCGCGTCTGCCTTCTTCGACGTCGGACCGGTACCACTGGTCTTTTCTTTCTTTTTCTTCAAAAAAAAAAAAAGATACTTTCCGTTCCACTTCAGTGTATTTTTTCTTCGCTGGGCTTTAGGCCTAACAGAAAATTCCTCATGGAAAAACCCGCCTCCGGGTTTAAAAAATGCACTAAGTGCGGCGGTACCATCTCTGTTACCGACACCCATGACTGGTGTCTTAAGTGTTTGGGTCCTGACCATTCCATCACGGTTTGTCCGTCCTGCACCATGATGTCTAAAAGAAGTTTACAGAACCGAGCAGCCAAGCTCAGTACACTGTTTCCCTCTGATGCAGCTTCGGTGGCATTGATGTCTTCCAGGGCTGCTTCTTCCTCCTATGGATCTCAGGTAACCAAACATAAGTCCAGCAGGTCCTCAAAGGGTAGATCTCCCTCTAAGCATTGAGATGCCTCCGGGCTTGCCCTCGAGGATCCTGCACCGGCAAAAGTACCCTGGCGGGAAGCTCCGGCTTCCAAAGCTTCTCCTATGGGGTCACAGGTTGACATCGATGACACGGCCTCGACCGATCACCTGTTGCAATGTTCTGGGGTACCGGTGGAATCCGCGGTACCGACCTCCAGACATTCATGGCATCGATGGATCAGAATGTCCTGACCATGCAGTGTGCCATTACGGCATTCATACAAGCTGCGATGCCGCTGGTACCGCAACAAGCTTCCTTGTCGGTACCAACTCCGAAGCCAGTTCCGATATCGGTTCCGGTGCCGGTACCGGTTGCATCGACATCGGCTTCGGTGTCGACTGCAGCGGTACCCTGTCCGATGACTCCCGATGTCGATACCACCCGGTATGCTTATCGGGCTTTACAAGAGCATCCAGACAGGCGATACTTCGATTCCTCCGAAGACTCTGATGCATCGGAGGCCTCTGTCGAAGCATCGGTACTTCTTCCTCAGGAGCCGCCTTCTCCAAAAAGAAGAATGTCCCCTCCAGAAGACTTGTCTTTTCAAGACTTCATAAGGGAAGTGGCCAAAGGGCTTTTATCTCAGTGGCCCCTGAGACAGAGCCTAGAGCCAAAAAATTGGATATTTTGCAATATCCCAAGGCTCCTAAAGAAGCAGCCACTTTGCCAGTTCATGAGATCCTTTATGACCACATGAGAGGCATATGGGAGACTCCTCTCACCATCTCTTCTCATTCTCGTAGGTTGGATACCATGTATCGTGTCCCTCCTTGTCCTGGATTTCATAAAACTCAGCTTCCTCACCATTCTATTGTGGTAGAGTCTGCTATGAAAAAGTTAGAGTGCAAAGAGGCACTCATCTGCTCCTCCAGGAAGAGAATGTAGAACCTTAGATGCTTTTGGCAGAAAATTTTCCAGGCCAGTATGCTTGTTGCCAGAATCAACTCCTATAGTCTCTATATGGGGATGTTTCTGAAGGAAGTTACAGATCATCTGCAAACTTTCCTCCCTTTTCTTCCAGAAGATAAAAGGGAAGACTTTTTCTTACCTGGCTTAAGCATGCCCAGGATGTTTCCAAATTTTCTAACTGTGCAGCCTTTTACTCTTTTGAGGGGGCCAGCAGAGCCTCGGCCATTGCCATAGGTGCACGCAGAATTGCTTGACTACAAGCTTCTGATTTGGAACCTTGGGTCCAAGATGGATTAGGAAATCTTCCTTGTACAGATGAAAACCTGTTTGGCAAAGATTGGCAAGCAAAGGCCACTCAAATGGATGCAGAAAATTCTGCTTTGGATAGGCTTTCAAAGTCTACCTCTAATCCTGTCCAGAAGAGGTTGTTCAAAAAGGCATATTTTCCCAAGAAGGGAAGATATTATCCTGTTTATGGTCAACAGACATCATCTGCAGGTCGTTTTGCTGCAAAGCGTCAACAACCTAAACAGGCCAAGCCTAAGGCTGCAAGGACTACTGTAGCCCAACAGCCTCAGCCTCCTCAGGGCCTTTGACTTGCAGCTAGAAAACTTAGCCTTTCTGGCTCTATAAGACCCAGAGCCTCTCACCATTCCAGGAAGGTTAGCTCACTTTGCTCCCAGATGGGAGCAAATCACAGCAGAGCACTGGACCTTTTCCATCATAAGGGAAGGGTACAAACTTCATTTTTCAAACCTTCCTCCTTACACCATGGTGAGACAGTTCAATTCTCCAACATCTCTTCTCGACCTTGTGGGTCAGGAGATTTCTACCCTTCTTGCCCAAGGGGCAATAGAAGAAGTACCTTTTCTTCAACAGGGCTCAGGGTTCTACTCCCCCTACTTTCTAATTCCAAAGAAAACAGGGGGTTACAGACCCATATTAAATCTCAGAGAATTGAACAAATTCCTATGCAAGGAGAAATTAAAGATGATTTCTCTAGGTACTCTCCTTCCATTCCTTCAGAGTGAGGATTGGCTTTGTTCTGTAGATCTCAAGGATGCGTATACCCATATACCCATCCATCCAGCACACTATCCAGCTATCTGGGAAAGCACTACCAATACAGGGTGCTTCCTTTTGGTCTGGCCTCTGCTCCAAGAGTGTTCACAAAATGCATGGCAGTAATAGCTGCATTTCTACGCACTCTGGGAATATTCATATTCCCTTATCTGGACGACTGGCTCATCCGAGCATCATCCAAATCAGAGGCCCAGACTTCCCTAGCCTGCACAATGCGTGTTCTGCAGTATCTGGGACTGGTGATAAACATTCCAAAGTCCCAACTCACCCCTACTCAGTCTCTAGAGTTCATAGGGGCCTTGCTGGATACCACAACTGCAAGGGCCTATCTTCCCCAGGCCCGTTGCCTACGTTTAGTGCAGTTAGCCTCTCAGATTCAGTTAAAAACCCATCTAACTGCTCGAGAGATGTTACAACTGCTAGGCCACATGGCATCCATTGTGCATATGGTCCCCTATGCTCGCCTTCACATGAGGGCAGCTCAATGGACTTTGTCCACCCAGTGGACCCAGGCATCAGGGGGTCTGTCAGACAAAATAGCAACCTCCAGGCGCCTTTTTTGGTCTCTCCAGTGGTGGAAGTCCACTCAAAATCTGTTGCTGGGGTCCCCCTTCCAACAATTGTTACCCCAAGCAATCCTTACAACAGAAGGTTGGGGAGCTCATCTTCAAAACCTCTCCACCCAGGGCATTTGGTCTCCATAGGAGACCTCCCTACATATCAACATCTTAGAGCTCAGTGCAATCTTCTTGGCTCTCAGAGACTTCCATACCCTGCTCAGCTACAAGACAGTCCTCATCCACACGGACAACCAAGTAGCCATGTTCTATGTGAACAAGCAGGGAGGAACTGGCTCTGTTGCTTTGCAACGAAGCTCTGAGATTGTGGGCCTTCGCCAGAGAGCATCAAATTCATCTTCTGGCAGTATACCTTCCAGGAGTTCAAAGCTCTTGGGCAGACAGACTCAGTCGAGTTCTGCTTCCACACGAATGGTCCCTTCATACTGACCAGAAAGTCAGAATCTTTCAAATTTGGGGAACCCCGGACATAGACCTCTTTGCAAGTCCGTGGAATGCCAAACTTCCCCGATTCTGTTCCAGAATTCCGTGTCAGGGAGTTCAGGCCAGGGATGCCTTCCTCCTTCACTGGGGTCAAGACTTCCTGTACGCCTTTCCACCCATTCCCCTAATTCCCAAGACCCTGTTCAAGCTTCAGAGAGATCGAGGGACTATGATCCTCATAGCTCCACGTTGGCCACGCCAAGTGTGGTACCCTCTACTTCTGCATCTCTCTCAAGCTCTCTCCCTGGACTTGGGGTCTGCTCCAGATCTCCTGTCTCAGGAGGGGGGAACGTTGTGGCACCCAAACCCCCAATCTCTCCATCTCAGGGCTTGGTTGCTGAAGGCTTAGACCTTCAAGATTGGCATCTTTCTCAGCAAGTAAAGGATATCCTTCATGCTTCCAGAAAGCCTTCTACTAGACGTTCCTATGCTTTTAAATGGAAAAGGTTTACCATTTGGTGTGCTGAGAAGGGTATTAACCCTCTAGCAATACCTTTGAATTCTTTACTAGAATATCTCCTGCATATTTCCCATGCAGGCCTCAAAACAAATTCAGTAAGGGTCCATTTGAGTGCTATTGCAGCATCCCTCAAGCCTCTCAATGGACAACCTGTTTCCTCTCATCCTCTTATTGCAAGATTCATGAGAGGCCTTCTTTTAACTAAACCTCCCATTAGACCACCTCCAGTGGCATGGGACTTGAATCTGGTTCTTGGTCAGCTCATGAAGCCACCCTTTGAACCCTTAGCCACTACCTCCTTGAAATTTCTTTCCTGGAAGGTTATCTTTCTTATTGCAGACACCTCAGCTCGCTGCATCAGTGAACTGCAGGCCTTAGTGGCTAATCCACCTTATACAAGGTTCCATCATGATAAGGTAGTCCTTAGGACCAATCCACACTTTATGCCTAAAGTGGTCTCACCTTTTCATCTTAATCAAGAGGTGTATTTACCTGTCTTTTTTCCAGGTCCTCATGCATCAAGTGCAGAGAGGAATCTTCATACCCTGGATTGTAAGAGAGCTCTTGCTTTTTACTTACAAAGGACACAGCAACATAGAAAGTCTTCTCAACTCTTTGTTGCTTTTGATCCCTCTCATTTGGGACTTCCAGTCTCTAAGAGGACACTGTCCAATTGGATTGCTCAGTGTATTTCTTTCGCCTACCAGAGTAAGAACCTTTCTCTGGAGGGCCATGTCACAGCTCATAATGTGAGGGCCATGGCCACCCCTATGGCTCATCTAAATTCTGTGTCCATCGACCAGATCTGTCGAGCGGCCACCTGGGCCTCGGTTCATACCTTCACAGCCCATTACTGTTTGGACAAGGACTCCCGCCGGGATGCCTTGTTTGGTCAGGCTGTTCTCAAACACCTGTTCCATGCTTAATCAACTCCTACCCTCCATCCCTAGTTGGATGCCTGAGATCCATGGGAGGAGGTAGAGCCCTTCTCAGGGTCTCACAACCTTGGGGATCTCCCAGGCATCTCTAGCTGGGGAGTCCCCATATGTGAAGACTCATTCCTGCTTGTTCCTGGAGATAGCACAGTTACTTACCTGTAACAGGTGATCTCTGGGAACAGCAGGAATAAGTCTTCACAACCCACCCACCTCCCCTAGGAGTTGTATCTCTCTATCTATCTTTCCTTTCCTCTCTGTCTCTTTGTCTCAGCTTTAAAACTCGAACTGGAGAGAGGCGGCTACGAAAGGCGGGAAGGCAGCGCGCAGGCGCTGTGGGATGCTCCCAAAAGCTTTCCTTTTTTGGGACGCTGGGCAGCGTTCCCATCGTAGGCTCCGTCGGTACCGACGTACCCATATGTGAAGACTTATTCCTGCTGTTCCCAGAGATCACCTGTTACAGGTAAGTAACTGTGCTTTATTTTCTGTCTTTAAAAAAAAAAATATATATATATATTCTACTTTTTTTTTTCCTATTTTCTTCAGGTGCACATGCCTTTTTGGGCCATTTTCTTACAATGGAGAAACCTGCCTCAGGTTTCAAAAAGTGCACCAAGTGTGGCGGTACCATTTCCATCACCGACACCCATGAATGGTGTCTAAAATGTTTAGGTCCTGACCACTCCATCACGGTTGTATGTCCTGCGCCATGATGTCTAAAAGAGGTCGGCAGAACCGAGCTGCTAAGCTCAGTACCCTGTTTCCCTCTGATGCAGTTTCGGTGGCATCGACGTCTTCCAGGGCTTCCTCTTCTCCCGTGAATCTCAGGTAACTAAACATAAGTCCAGCCGGTCCTCAAAGGGTAGATCTCCTTCTGTTCACTGTAATTAATTATATATTATAATTTTGTTTTTCATGTTTTATTCTGTACCCTGTTATTCGTTCCTTGTAAACAGTTGCAATATACTGCCTTTTATTGTTCTATGTAAACCGTTTTGATTTGTAGAATGACGGTATATAAAACATGTTAAATAAATAAATAAGCATCAAGATGCCTCTGGCGTTGCCCTTGAGGAATCTGCACTGGCAAAATTGCCCCGGCGGGAGGCTTCGGCCTCCAAAGCATTATCGGGGCTCCAGGATGTTCTCGAGGCCTCGATCTCGGAAGAACTACTGGTGCCATGCTCTGGGGTACCGGCAGTCTTCTCCGGTACCGACATCCAGGCATCGGCAGCGTCGATAGACCAGAGATTCCTGGCTATTGAGTGCAGTCTGGCGGCTCTCCTTGCGGCATCGATGCCCTCGGAACCACGACAGACAATTCAGCCGGTACCGGACCCGGTATCGGTATCGGTACTGGTACTGATAGCATCGGCATTGGTGTCTGCTTTGCCGGTACCTAGTCATCTGATGCCCTCCGGTACCGATACCCATACCGACCGAAGTCGGTACCGGGAGTAACCAGTACCGGGGTATCGGGCTCTTCAAGAGCATCCGGACAGACGGTACTTCGAGTCCTCAGAAGAATCCTAGGATTCTGACAGTTCTGTCGATGCAGGAATGCTTCTCCCAGAGGAGCCCTCCTCCCCTAAGCGCAGGATGTCTCCTCCAGAGGATATTTCCTTCCAGGATTTTATCAGGGAGGTGGCTCGGGGTTTGTCCATTACTGTGGCCCCTGAAACAGAGCCCAGAGCAAAGGAGTTGGAAATTTTACAATATCCTAAAACTCCTAAGGAGGCAGCTACCTTGCCCATTCATGAGATTTTATATGATCTCATGCTAAGGATGTGGGAGACACTTCTTACCACCTTTATCTTTATTTATCTTTCTACTCATTCTCGCAGACTGGATACTATGTATCGAGTCCCTCCTTGTCCTGGTTTCCAAAAGACTCAGCTGCCTCACCACTCTATTGTAGTGGAATCAGCTGTGAGAAGGATCAAGAGTGCAAAGAGACATGCCTATAATCCTCCAGGACGTGACTGCAGAACCCTGCATGCTTTTGGATGTCGGGTCTTCCAAGCTTCCATACTTTCTGCCAGGATCAGTTCCTATAGTCTCTACATGGGAATGTTCCTGAAGGAGGTCACAGATGATTTAGAAGCTTTAAGTCCTATTCTTCCTGAGGATAGAAGACAGGATTTTCTCACTTTGGTCAAACATGCCCAAGATGTTTCTAAATTTGCCAACCGTGCAGCCTTTGACTGCTTTGAGTGCACGTAGAATTGCTTGGCTCCAGGCATCTGATCTGGAGCTCTGGGTACAAGACAAATTGGGAAACATCCCTTGTACTGATGAGAACCTGTTTGGTAGAGATTGGCAGGAAAAAGCCAATGAGATGGATGCTGAAAATTCCATCTTGGATAGATTATCCAAGTCTACAGCTGATCCTGCTAGAAAGAAATCTTTCAAGAAACCATTCTTTTCTAAGAAGAAAAGATATTATCCTGCCTATGCACAGCAGGCACGTTTGGCAGGTCAGTTTGTCAAGAAGGCTCAGCAACCACCCAAACAGAAGAAAGCAAAGACAGCTAAGCCTCAGCCGTCACAGCAGTCTCAGCCTCCGCAAGGCCTTTGACTTTCAGCTAGAGAACTTAGCCTTCCTGGCTCTCGAAGGACCAGAGCCTTCCACCATTCCAGGAAGGTTATGTCACTTTGCCCCCAGATGGGGGCAGATAACAGCAGAGCATTGGACACTCTCCATCATAAAGGTAGGGGGGGGGGTACAAGCTTCATTTTTCAAGTCTGCCCCCTCACACAATAGTAAGGCAGTTCAATTCTCCGACCTCTCTCATCAAACTGTTAGGGCAGGAGGTCGCTTTTCTTCTTGCCCAAGGGGCAATAGAAGAAGTACCCATTCATCTACTCCCCTTATTTCCTTATTCCAAAGAAAACAGGGGGATACAGACCTATCTTAGACCTCAGAGAATTGAACAAATTCCTTGTCAAAGAGGACCCATGTCCTCATCCATCCAACCCACAGAAGGTTCCTTCGGTTCCTTTTTCAAGGAAAGCACTACCAATACAGGGTGCTTCCTTTTGGCCTGGCCTCAGCACCAAGGGTGTTCACGAAATGCGTGGCTGTCGTAGCAGCATTTCTCCGCACTCTAGGGATATTCGTCTTCCCCTACTTAGACGACTGGCTCATTCGAGCCCCAACAGAGTCAGAGGCCAGGACTTCTCTATCCTGCACAATGCGTATCCTTCAGTATTTGGGTCTTGTAATAAACATCCCAAAATCCAGTCTAACTCCCACTCAGTCTTTAGAGTTCATAGTAGCTTTTCTGGATACCAGAAAGGCAAGGGCCTATCTCCCTCAGGCCCGCTGCCTGTGCATGGTGCAGTTAGCTTCTCAAGCAGTGCTAAAGGCTCACCTCACTGCTCGAGAAATGTTACAACTACTAGGCCACATGGCATCTACTGTAAATGTGGTTCCCTATGCTCGCCTCCATATAAGGGCAGCCCAGTGGACTTTATCCACTCAATGGACCCAGGCATCAGGATGCCTGTCAGACAAAATAGCAAACACAAGTCGCCTTATTTTGTTCTTCCAGTGGTGGACGTCCACTCAAAACCTGTTGCTGGGGTCCCCTTTTCAACAACCCTTACCCCAAGCAACTCCTCACAACAGATGCTTCTCCAATGGGTTGGGGAGCTCATCTGCAAGACCTCTCCACCCAGGGCACCTGGTCTCCACAGGAGAGTCATCTACATATCAATCTCTTAGAGCTCAGAGCAATCTTCCTTGCTCTGCGAGTGTTCCACACCCTGCTCAGCTACAAGACAGTCCTCATTCATACGGACAATCAAGTAGCCATGTTCTATGTGAACAAGCAGGGTGGAACAGGCTCTGTCACTTTGCAACGAAGCTTTGCGACTATGGGCCCTCGCCAGAGAGCATCAGATTCATCTTCTGGCAGTGTATCTTCCAGGCATTCAAAACTCTTGGGCAGACAGACTCAGTCGAGTTCTGCTTCCACACGAGTGGTCTCTGCATGCAGACCAGGTGGCCAGGATTTTTCAACTTTGGGGAACCCCGGACATAGACCTCTTTGCAAGTCCGTGGAATGCCAAACTTCCCTGGTTCTGTTCCAGAATTCTGGCTCAGGGGGCTCAGGCCAGGAATGCTTTCCTCCTTTACTGGGGTCAGGACTTCCTGTATGCCTTTCCACCCATTCCCCTAATTCCCAAAACCCTGTTCAAGCTTCAGAGAGACAGAGGCCATATCATTCTCATAGCTCCACATTTGGCCACGGCAAGTGTGGTACCCTCTGCTTCTACATCTCTCTCAAGCTCCCTCCCTGGAGTAGGGGCAGCTCCAGATCTCCTATCTCAGGAGGACGGAATGTTATGGCATCCCAATCCCCAGTCTCTGCATCTCAGGGCTTGGTTGCTGAAGGCCTAGATCTCCATGATCCTAATCTCCCTCGGCAAGTAAAAGATATTCTTTTTGCTTCCAGGAAACCTTCCACAAGACGCTCTTATGCTTTCAAGTGGAAAACGTTTACCATATGGTGTTCACAAAAGGGTCTTAACCCCCTTGCGATACCTCTGGAATCATTGCTGGAGTATCTCCTTCATTTATCCAATGCAGGTCTTAAGACTAATTCAGTAAGAGTCCATTTGAGAGCTATTGCAGCTTCCTTTAAGCCTCTAAATGGACAGCCTATTTCCTCTCATCCTCTTATAGCAAGATTTATGAGAGGCATTCTTCTAACTAAGCCTCCCATTAGGCCACCACCGGTGGCATGGGACTTAAACCTGGTTCTTGGGCAGCTCATGAAGCCACCTTTCGAACCTTTAGCTACTACCTCCTTGAAATTCCTTTTTTGGAAGGTTATCTTTCTCATTGCAATCACATCAGCACGCCACATTAGTGAGTTGCAAGCACTAGTAGCTGATCCACCTTATACAAGGTTCCATCATGACGAGGTAGTCCTTAGGACTCATCCACACTTTATGCCAAAGGTGGTCTCGCCTTTTCATCTGAATCAAGCGGTCTACCTACCTGTGTTTTTTCCAAGGCCTCATGCATCAAATGCAGAGAGGAATCTTCATACCTTGGATTGTAAAAGAGCTTTAGCCTTTTACTTACAAAGAACACAGCAACATAGAAAGTCCTCTCAGCTCTTTGTTGCTTTTGATCCTTCTCATTTGGGACTTCCAGTCTCCAAGAGAACACTGTCTAACTGGATTGCTCAGTGTATTTCCTTCGCCTATCAGAGTAAGAACCTTTCTCTGGAGAGCCATGTCAGAGCTCACAATGTGAGAGCCATGGCAGCCTCAATGGCTCATCTGCACTCTGTCTATCGACGACATCTGTCGAGCAGCCACTTGGGCCTCGGTTCATACCTTCACAGCCCATTACTGCTTGGACAAGGACTCCCGCCGGGATGCCTAGTTTGGTCAGGCTGTTCTCCAACACCTGTTCCATACCTAATCAACTCCTACCCGCCATCCCTGGTAGGATGCCAGAGATCCATGGGAGGAAGTGGAGCCCTGTTCAGGAACACACAACTTCTGGGGTCTCTCCCTGGCACCTAAAGCTAGGGAGTCCCCATATGTGATGACTACATTCCTGCTTGTTCCTGGAGATAGCATAGTTACTCACCTGTAACAGGTGATCTCCGGGAACAGCAGGAATTTAGTCCTCACAACCCACCCACCTCCCCTAGGAGTTGTATCTCTCTATCTCTTTCCTTTCCCTCTCTCTCTCTTTGTCTCAGCTTTAAAACTCAACTGGAGAGAGGCAGTTGGGAAAGGCGAGAAGGCAGCACGCAGGCGCTGTGGGATGCTCCCAAAAGCTTTCTAATTGGACACTGGGGAGCGTTCCCGCGTATGCTCCGTCGGTACCGACGATACCCATATGTGAGGACTAAATTCCTGCTGTTCCCGGAGATCACCTGTTAAGGTGAGTAACTATGCTTTATCCACGATGACGCCTAAATCTTTTTCCTGGGTGGTGGTTCCTAATATCTAAACTTGCATTGTGTATCTGTTGTTTGGGTTGTTCTCCAGGACCAAGCAGGAAGTCAGTCCTCACTTATGGGTGACATCGACGCCGATGGAGCCCCTGTGCGGAGCGTTTCCCCAGCTTTTTAAGAAAGCCTTTGGGAATACTGCACGCATGCGCGGTCCCCTTTCCGCCTAAAGGTGCCATCTTGCTCAGTCTTTCTTTTTCCGTGGAGCCCATCGGACGTCTGTCCGTGTCACCCGGAAAAGTTGACGTTTTTTCTTCGATTGCTTCGTTCTTTTTCTCCGGTTCGACGCCGGTTCCCCTTCCCGCCGGGTTCGGTACACTGGTATCGAGCCTGTCTTCTATGTTTCGGTTTTTGCCCTTTGTGGCTGGCGTTCGTGCCCTTTTTTTCCTTTCCCTGGAAAGCCGGTCCTTTGACATTGCGGGGGCCCTTTTTTCCCCGATGGCTTCCAGTGGTTTCAAAAAGTGTGATCGGTGCAAGAAACTGATATTTCTCACCGACACACACAATTGCTACTTTCGGTGCCTCGGCCCAGATCATGGTCCTAAGTTCTGTGGCCCGTGTGGCAAAATGTCCACCAAGGCACTTCGAAACCGTCAGCTTCAGAAAGAGAGGATTTTCTCGGACTCTGCCTCCTGCTGGGCCCGGACCTCGTCTGGGGCCTCGACGTCTCAGGAGTCTTTTCCCGAGCATGGCCGCGGTTCCTCGGACAGGGGGTCCCCCGATCGTGAACGTAAGAGGAAGAAACGGCTCGTCAGGATGGCGTCGGAAGAGGTCCCTGGTTCCTCGAGAGCCAGGTCTAAGACCCCCGACTGCCGTCCCGGGCCCTTGGAACAGGAGAAGCCGTCCAAAATGCCTCGCATGGAGCCGGAGACTGTCGGACACGTAAGTCCTGTAGTCCTCGTGGACTCTCCTCCGAGGGAGCCGACGTCGGGCCCGGCGCCACCAGGGCCCGAGTCGGTGGCTGCTGAGTCTCCTGAGCTTGGACTCAGGCTTGACAGCCTTGGAGTGCAGACTGTCTGCCTTAATGGATCAGCAGTGGGTACTGATGGCCAGCCTCGCTGGTGCATCTGCCACGACCACTGGGACATCGACGTCGAAGTCGACCCCGGAGACCGAGCCGATACTCGAGACCATGAAGGCTCGAAGTCGTCCTCGGTCACCCTTGACCTCCCGCTCGGAACCGAGGGCGTCGATGCCGTTGCCTTCGGTGTTGGGGCGGGTGCCACCAAGACCCGCGCGGTCGGAGCCCCCCAACTCCTCTTCGGATGAGTTCGCGTGGGAGACGGAGGATGAGGAGTCCCCTGATACTTTTCGGACTCGGTGCGTCCCTTCGGACTCACCGCAGTCTGAGCCCCGGAGTAGGTCCCCACCGGAGGACACCAGGTTCTTGGAGTTCGTCAGGGACATGGTCAAGACATTGGCGATTCCTGCGGACCCCGAGGAGGAGCCTTGAACCGAGGAGCTCGAGGCCCTCCAGTATGACTCTCCTCTGAAGGAGGCCTTTACTGTGCCGGTCCCTCCGATGCTGGAACAGCTCCTCTTCCGGATGTGGGAGGCACCGGCCTCGGCGCCGGTCTTGAGCAAGCGGGTTGATTCCATCACTCGACTCCGTAAGAGCCCTGGATTCCAGAAGGCGCAGCTGCCGCACCATTCCATGGTGGTGGAATCGGCCATGCATCTTCTGAAGAGCCAGAAGATGCACTTTGCGGTGCCTCCCGGCAGGGAGGCCCTGAACCTGGATGCTTTCGGCAGAAAGTGCTTCCAGGGCTCGATGCTTGCTTGCCGTGTCCAGTCCTACCAGCTGTACATGGGCATGTACTTACGAGAACTGGCGAAAGAGGTTGCTGGGTTCTCTGCTGGCCTCTCCGGGGAACCTTTGCAGAGGTTCCAGACTTTGTCCTCAGGAATCCGGGACAGCTCGAAGTTCATGTCCCGAGCAGCCTACGATGGCTTCGAAGCTTCGGCTCGTGTAGTGGCAGCCGGCATCGGAGCCCGACGCCAGGCATGGCTGCAGTCATCGGACCTCGAGCCCTGGGTGCAGGACAAGTTGGTCGATGTCCCTTGCCGAGGTGAAAACCTTTTTGGCAAACCCATGGCCGAGAAGTCAGCTGAGCTCGAAACTGAGCGCCTGACTCTGACAAGGCTGTCCAGAAAAACCTCTGCCCCTTCTCACAAAAAGAAGGGCTCGGGGAAAAAGCCCTTTTACCCGAGAAAGGTACCTGCCTGCAAACCTTTCCCTCAGTACCAGGCTTCCCCAGCTCCCCAGCAAAGTCAGCAGGCCAAGGGGCAGGGACATGGGCCCCGTAGGCAGAAGACCCCCAAGCCTCCGGCTCCTGCTCCTACTCAGTAGGAAGGGGGTTTTTGTCTCCCACAGCATAGCCTTTCCACCTCTGCTGCCCCATTACTGCACAGGAGATCGTCTAGTCCTGTTTGCCCACAGGTGGCCACCCATTACAGGGGATGCTTGGGTATTGAGCATAGTACACAAAGGCTATATGCTCCATTTCCAGCAGTTGCCCCCTGCCTACTTCCCAGGAGAGACTCTAAGACCTCCTCTACACACAGACCTCATTCTTCAAGAGCTTCAAGGTCTGCTTCTGGACAAGGCGGTGGAGCCTGTACCTCTTCGCCTACAGGGGCTCGGTTTCTACTCCAAGTACTTCCTCGTGCCAAAGAGAACCGGGGACCTAAGGCCTATTCTTGACCTCAGTAACCTCAACAAGTTCTTGGAGAAAGAAAAGTTCAAGATGCTTACTCTTGGAACACTTCTGCCCTACCTCCAGCAGGGAGATTGGCTATGCTCCTTAGATCTCAAGGATGCGTACACCTACATCCTCATTCATCCAGACCACAGAAAATACCTCAGGTTCATTGTGGGAGGGAACCATTACCAGTACAGAGTACTACCTTTTGGCCTAACCTCCGCCCCAAGAGTCTTTACAAAGTGCCTAGCTGTGGTGGCGGCCTACTTGAGGACTCAAGGTGTTTTTGTCTTCCCCTATCTGGACGACTGGCTCATCAGGGGTCAGACTTACCAGGAGGCCAGGCAGGCCACCTTTCGAACGGTGTCACTCCTTCAACACCTAGGCTTTGTCATAAACTTCGCAAAGGCCACTTTGCTCCCCTCCTAGAACCTAGAGTTTATAGGGGCGCGCCTGGACTCTCTACAAGCAAGGGCTTACTTGCCAGCAGACAGGGCGCAAAGGCTCATGGAGTTGGTCTCCCGGTTTCTCAGCATGCCAAGGGTTTCTGCCCGACTCTGTCTACAGCTCCTAGGCCACATGGCATCGACAGTACATGTGACCCCCAATGCCCGCCTCCACATGAGGCCTGCACAATGGTGCCTCAGAACTCGGTGGGAGCAGGCCACAGGGAGCCTAGCAGACATAGTAAGAGCATCCAAACCCTTCCTGAATTCCCTGCAGTGGTGGCTACACTCCCCCAACTTGCTTCAGGGGGTGCCTTTTCAGGTGCCTGTCCCCACAGTGGTGGTGACGACAGATGCCTCCTTGCAGGGCTGGGGAGCGCATTGTCTGGGAAAGTGCACTCAAGGACTATGGTCTCCATGGGAGGCCACGCAACAGATCAACTTACTGGAGCTTCGGGCTATCCGGTTAGCCCTCAAAACCTTTGCTCACACTCTAGCTCACCAGTTTGTTTTGGTTCAGATGGACAACCAAGTGGCCATGTTTTATGTGAACAAACAGGGAGGCACTGGGTCCCGGCCCCTGTGTCAGGAGGCACAGGCCCTGTGTTCCTTTGCGCTCAAACACGACATGTTCCTCAAAGCTGTGCATCTCCCTGTCCAGGAGAACTTCCTGGCGGATAGGTTAAGCAGGATTCTGCAGCCCCACCAGTGGCAGCTGCACCCACAGCTGCACCCACTGGTGGTTCAAAAGATTTTCCTGAAATGGGGACTTCCATCCATGGATCTCTTTGCCAGTCCCCTGAATCACCAGCTACCCAGGTTCTGCTCCAGGCAACCGCACCCCCTGAGGTTGGCAGTGGATGCCTTCCTAATTTCTTGGTCCCAGGGCCTCCTATATGCGTTTCCTCCCACGCCTCTGGTGGCCCGAACATTGTTCAAGATTCTAAGGGACAAGGCCTCGGAACTTCTGGTAGCCCCCAGGTGGTCGAGGCAGCCCTGGTTCCCACTTCTGCTTCAAGTGGCAGTGGAAATTCCACTGCCTCTGGGGTTGCAACCCGATCTTCTCTCTCAGGATCAGGGTTCCCTTCTGCACCCCAATCTCAAATCTCTCATCTCTCAATTTGATGGCTTGGAGGCTGTGCAAGGGTAATGTTGGCTCCCTGGGGCCTGCCTCCGGAAGTGGAAGAGGTGGTCTTGGCCTCTAGAAAGCAATCTACCAGAAGAACCTATGCCCTGAAGTGGAGAAGGTTCTCCTTGTGGTGTCAGCAGCGCCAGGAAGATCCTTTCGTTTGCACTGTGCCAGTAGTGCTTCAGTACCTGCTGCACTTGTCCAATCAGGGCCTTCAGTCCAATTCGGGTCCACCTCTCTGCTCTAGCAGCTCACCACTCATTGGTGGAAGGACACTCTGTCAGTTCACCCCTTGGTGTCCAGATTTCTCAGAGGTTTGCTCTTGTTCAAGCCTCCTCTCCGTTCACCGGCCCCTGAGTGGGAGTTGAATGTGGTCTTGCAGCAACTGACTCGCCCACCTTTTGAGCCGATGGCTACATGTCCTCTCTGCTTCCTTTCTTGGAAGACTCTATTCCTTGTGGCCCTGACCTCGGCCAGGCGAGTGAGTGAGCTTCAAGCCCTGGTCTGTGACAGGCCTTACACTCGCTTCTATAGGAACAGGGTAGTCCTTAGGACTCATCCTAAGTTCCTCCCAAAGGTGGTCTCCTCTTTCCGTCTCAACCAGGAGGTGGTTCTTCCAACGTTCTTCCCTAGGCCCCATGCCAGCCGGGCTGAGACAGTCCTGCATACCCTGGACTGTAGGAGGGCCTTTTCCTTCTACCTTGACCGTACGCAGGGGCATAGGAGGGCTACTCAGTTCTTCGTATCTTTTGACCCTAATAACTTGGGGTTACCTGTCTCCAAGCGTACCTTGTGTCCATCTGGGTGGCTGACTGTATCACCTGGGCTTACAGGGCAGCTGACCTTCCTTTGCAGGGTCGGGTCACGGCCCACCGTGTCAGGGCAATGGCTGCCTCAGTGGCTCATCTCCGCTCTGTACCGTTGGCAGACATCTGCAGGGCTGCAACTTGGTCCTCAAGCCAGACTTTTGCGGCCCATTACTGCCTGGAGAGGGAATCCCGTAGGGACAATGCTTTTGGTCATGCAGTGCTCTGGAATCTCTTTGCGGTTTAGGCAACTCCTACCCTCCAGCCCTCTGGTTGGGCTACCAGTGGGGGTATGTTTCAGTGAAATCCTTTCTCTGATGCTGCGGCTAGAGGGAGCTCATTTTTCAGCTCTAGGTCCCCGGTAGCCTGAAGCTGGGGAGTCCCATAAGTGAGGACTGACTTCCTGCTTGGTCCTGGAGAAAGAGTAGTTACTCACCTGTAACAGGTGTTCTCCTGGAGGTGCAGGAATCTGTTCTCACAACCCTCCCTCCTCCCCTGGGAGTTGCAGTTGTACATAGTTCATTTTTACATTTTTGTGTGCTGTTTTTTAGCTATGTCATCAGACTGAGCAAGATGGCACCTTTAGGCGGGAAGGGGACCGCGCATGCGTGCAGTATTCCCAAAGGCTTTATTAGAAAGCTGGGGAAATGCTCCGCACGGGGCTCCATCGGCGTCGATGTCACCCATAAGTGAGGACTGATTCCTGCTGCTCCTGGAGAACACCTGTTACAGGTGAGTACTACTCTATCTCCAGGAACAAGCAGGAATGAGTCCTCACATATGGGTACGTCGGCACCGACGGAGCCTGCGCGGGAATGCTTCCCCAGCTTCCCAAAAAGGAAAACTTTTGGGCACATCCCACCGCGCCTGCGCGCTGCCTTCCCGCCTTTCCTAACTGACTCTCCTCAGTTTCTTCTTTTCCACGGAGCCAGCAGGTCGAGCCCTGTCACCGCTGAAGAAGTTTCTTATATTAGTTTGTTTCTTTGGTCGCGTGTCTGCCTCCCCGACACCGGACAGGTACCGCCGGTCTTTTCTTTCTTCTTTTACAAAAAAAAAAAAAAAATAAACTATCTTTTTTCTTCACTTAGTATTATTTCTTCTGCAGGCCTTAGGGCCTACAAAAAGATTTTCCCTCATGGAAAAACAAGCCTCACGCTTTAAAAAATGTACTAAGTATAGCGGTACTATTTCTATTACAGATACCCATGAATGGTGTCTCAAATGTTTGGGCCCTGACCATTCCGTTCTGGATTGTCCATCCTGCTCCATGATGTCTAAACGTGGGTTACAGAATCGAGCAGCTAAGCTCCATATGCTGTTTCCCACAGAGGCACCACCGGTAGCATCGACATCTTCTAGATCATCGTCTCCTGATGGATCTCAGGTAACCAAACATAAACCAAACAGGTCCTCAAAGGGTAAATCTCCCTCTAAGCATCGAGATGCCCCCGGGCTTACCCTTGAGGATCCTGCCCCAGCCAAACAACCCCGGCGGGAAGCTCCGGCTTCCAAAGCTCCTCCTATGGGGTTACAGGTTGACATCGATGGCACGGCCTCGACCGATCACCTGTTAGACTGCTCTGGGGTACCGACACACTCTTCCGGTACCGACATCCAGGCAGTCGTGGCGTCTATGGATCATACTGTCCAATCCATGCAGCAAGCTATCATGGCTTTCATTCAGGCTGCGACGCCAGCGGTACCGCATCGAATATCGATGTCAGTACCGGTACCGGGCTCGATGCCGGTACTGCTTGCTTCGACATCGACCAGGATATCGACTCCGGTTCCTGGATCCGGGCGCTTCCCCGATACCGATCCGGTTCCGGGGACGCCCGATGTCGATACCGATCGATACGCGTATCGATCGTTGAAATCGGACAGATGATACTTCGATTCCTCTGATGATTCCGATTCATCAGAAGAATCTCCTGAAGTCTCTATTACTCTCCCTGAGGAACCTTCTTCTCCAAAGAGGAGAATGTCTCCTCCAGAAGATTTGTCCTTTCAAGACTTCATTTCAGAAGTGGCTAAAGGACTTGCCATTTCAGTATCCTCTGAAATAGAGCCTAGAGCTAAAAAGCTTGATATTTTAGGTTACTCTAAGGCTCCCAGAGAGGCAGTCACCTTACCAATTCATGAAATTCTTCATGAGCACATGCTTGATTTATGGGAGACTCCTCTCACCCTTTCTCCTCATTCTCGTAGGTTGGACACTATGTACCGTGTCCCCCCTTGTCCTGGTTTTCAAAAACCCCAGCTTCCTCACCATTCCATTGTGGTGCATTCAGCTATGAAAAGAATAAAGAGTACTAAAAGACATTCTTCTACTCCTCCAGGAAGAGAATGCAGGACCTTGGATGCTTTTGGTAGAAAAATCTTCCAAGCCAGTATGCTAATTGCTAGAATCAACTCATATAGTCTTTATATGGGTATGTTTCTCAAGGAAATTGCACTGAAGTTGCATACCTTTCTCCCTGTTATCCCAGAAGACAGAAAGGATGAATTCCTCCTTTGGCTTAAGCATACTCGGGATGTTTCCAAGTTTTCCAATAGGGCAGCCTTTGACTCCTTTGAGGGTGCTAGCAGAGTCTCAGGCATTGCCATTGCTGCTCGGAGACTTGCTTGGCTCCAGGCTTCTGATCTAGAGCCTTGGGTCCAGGATGGTCTGGGAAATCTGCCCTGTACAGGTGAGAATCTCTTTGGCAGAGAGTGGCAAATTAAAGCCACTCAAATGGATGCAGAGAATTCTGCTCTGGATAGACTTTCCAAGTCTACCTCCATGCCATTCAAGAAAAAGTCTTTCAAGAAACCTTATTTCAAGAAGACCAGATTCCCTTCCAACTCTGGGCAGCAATCTGCTGCTGGTCGTTTTCCAACTAAGCGACAGCAACCTAGGCAGGCCAGACCCAAACCTGCCGCAACTCCTGCAACTCAACAGTCTCAACCCCCTCAGGGTTTTTGACTGCATTTTAGAGAACTTAACCTTTCTGGCTCTACCCCAGCCAGAACTTCTCCCCATTCCAGGAAGTTTAGCTCATTTTGCTCCCAGGTGGGAGCAAATAACATCAGAACAGTGGACCCTCTCCATCATAAGAGAGGGTTACAAACTTCATTTCTCAGACCTTCCTCCACACACCATGGTGAGACATTTCAACTCTCCCACACCTCTCCTCGACCTTCTGGGTCAGGAAGTGTCTACCCTGCTTGCCCAAGGGTCGATAGAAGAGGTTCCCCTTCTTCAGCAGGGCTCAGGGTTCTATTCCCCCTATTTTCTCATCCCCAAGAAAACAGGGGGTTACAGACCCATTTTAGATCTCAGGGAATTGAACAAATTCCTATGCAAGGAAAAGTTCAAAATGCTTTCTCTAGGCATTCTTCTTCCCTACCTAAAGAGCCAAGATTGGCTTTGTTCTCTAGATCTCAAGGATGCGTACATCCATGTCCTCATCCATCCATCCCACAGAAAACTCCTACGATTTCTGTTCCAGGGACAACATTATCAGTACAGAGTGCTTCCTTTCGGCCTAGCCTCTGCCCCCAGAGTGTTCACCAAATGCATGGCAGTCGTTGCAGAATTTCTACGCACCCTAGGGATTTTTGTTTTCCCATATCTCGACGATTGGCTCATCCGAGCACCAACTCAGTCAGAAGCTCAGATTGCTCTAAACCGCACAAGACGCATTCTGCAATATCTGGGACTAGCGGTAAACCTCTCAAAGTCCCAACTTTCTCCCACTCAGTCCCTAGAGTTCATAGGGGCCTGGTTGGATACCACCACTGCAAGGGCCTACCTTCCTCAGGCCCGTTGCCATAGTCTACTGCAGTTAGCCTCCCAGGCACAGTCAAAGAGTCACTTGACTGCCAGGGAGATGCTTCAACTGCTAGGCCACATGGCTTCCACAGTACATGTGGTACCCTATGCTCACCTTCACATGAGAGCAGCTCAGTGGACTTTGTCCACCCAGTGGACTCAAGCTTCAGGAGCTCTCTCCGACCAAATAGCAACCTCCAAACGTCTCTTTTGGTCTCTCCAATGGTGGATGGCCACTCAAAATCTGTTGCTGGGGTCCCCCTTCCAACAGTCGTTGCCCCAAGCAACCCTGACTACAGATGCCTCCCAAACAGGTTGGGGAGCTCATCTAGAGGACCTCTCCACCTAAGGCACTTGGTCTCTACAGGAGACCTCCCTTCATATCAATCATTTGGAGCTTCGAGCAGTTTTCCTAGCTCTCCAGGTCTTTCATACCCTCCTTGGCTACAAGAAAGTCCTCGTTCACACAGACAATCAAGTAGCCATACTTTACATAAACAAACAAGGAGGAACTGGCTCTGTCGCTTTGCAACGAAGCTCTCAGACTATGGGCCTTCGCCAGAGAGCATCAGATCCATCTCCTGGCAGTATACCTCCCAGGAATCCAAAACTCTTGGGCAGACAGACTCAGTCGAGTAATGCTTCCACACGAGTGGTCCCTGCATATGGATCAGGTACTCAGAATCTTTCAGGAATGGGGAACCTCGGACATAGACCTCTTTGCAAGTCCGTGGAATGCCAAACTTCCCCGATTCTGCTCCAGAATTCCGTGTCAGGGAGTTCAGGCCAGAGATGCCTTCCTCCTTCATTGGGGTCAGGACTTCCTGTACGCCTTTCCACCCATTCCCTTGATTCCCAAGACTTTGTTCAAACTCCAGAGGGATCAAGGATCTATGATCCTCATAGCTCCACGCTGGCCACGCCAAGTGTGGTACCCTCTACTTCTGCATCTCTCCCAAGCCCCCTCCCTGGACTTGGGAGCCGCTCCAGACCTTCTGTCCCAGGAGGAGGGGACTTTGTGGCACCCAAACCCCAAGTCCCTTCACCTCAGGGCCTGGTTACTGAAGGCCTAGATCGTCAAGATTTAAATCTTTCTCAACAGGTGAAGGATATCCCTCATGCTTCCAGGAAACCTTCCACCAGGCGTTCCTACGCCTTTAAATGGAAAAGATGTTCCATTTGGTGTGCTGACAGAGGTCTAGACTCTTTCGCACTTCCTTTAACTTCTCTGTTGGACTATCTCCTGCATCTCTCCAATGCAGGACTTAAAACTAATTCAGTGAGAGTCCATTTGAGTGCCATTTCAGCATCCCTTAAGTCCATCAATGGGCAACAAGTCTCCTCTCATCCTCTTATCTCAAGATTCATGAGAAGCCTCACTTTAACTAAACCTCCCATTAAGCCTCCTCCGGTGGCATGGGATTTGAATTTGGTTCTTGGTCAGCTCATGAAGCCACCATTTGAACCCTTATCTTCTACCTCCCTGAAATTTCTTTCCTGGAAGGTTGTCTTCCTTATTGCAGTCACTTCTGCTCGCCGCATTAGTGAACTACAGGCCTTAGTGGCAAATCCACCTTATACAAGATTTCATCATGACAAGGTGGTCCTCAGGACTAATCCACACTTTATGCCTAAAGTGGTCTCGCCTTTTCATCTCAATCAAGAGGTGTATTTGCCAGTCTTTTTTCCAGCTCCTCATGCATCTAGTGCAGAGAGGAACCTTCATACTCTGGATTGTAAAAGGCTCTTGCCTTTTACTTACATAGGACCCAGCAACATAGAAAGTCTTCTCAGCTTTTTGTTGCTTTTGACCCTTCTCATTTGGGACTTCCAGTCTCTAAAAGAACACTGTCCAATTGGATTGCTCAGTGTATTTCTTTTGCCTACCAGAGCAAGAACCTTACTCTGGAGGGCCATGTCACAGCTCATAATGTGAGGGCCTTGGCCACCTCTATGGCTCATCTACATTCTGTGTCCATAGACCAGATCTGTCGAGCAGCCACCTGGGCCTCGGTTCATACCTTCACAGCCCATTACTGCTTGGACAAGGATTCCCGCCGGGATGCCTTGTTTGGTCAGGCTGTTCTCAAACACCTGTTCCATTCTTAATCAACTCCTACCCTCCTTCCCTGGATGGATGCCTGAGATCCATAGGAGGACATGGGACCCTATCCAGTGTCTAAATCCTAGGGGATCTCCCAGGCATCTTAGCTAGGGAGTCCCATATGTGAGGACTCATTCCTGCTTGTTCCTGGAGATAGCACAGTTACTTACCTGTAACAGGTGATCTCTGGGAACAGCAGGAATTAGTCCTCACAACCCACCCACCTCCCCTAGGAGTTGTATCTTTCTGGTCTTTCCTTTCCTTTCCTTTCTCTCTCTCTATTGTCTCAGCTATAAACTTGAACTGAGGAGAGTCAGTTAGGAAAGGCGGGAAGGCAGCGCGCAGGCGCGGTGGGATGTGCCCAAAAGCTTTCCTTTTTGGGAAGCTGGGGAAGCATTTCCGCGCAGGCTCCGTCGGTGCCGACGTACTCATATGTGAGGAGTAATTCCTGCTGTTCCCAGAGATCACCTGTTACAGGTAAGTAACTGTGCTTTCTTTCCTATGTGCATGACTTTGCATGTGTCCACATTAAATTTCATCTGCTATTTGGACATCCAGTCTTCCAATTTATTGAAGTCTTCTTGCAATTTTTAAGTCCTCTCGTATTTTAACAACTTTGAATAATTTTGTGTCATCTGTAGATTTGATCCTCACCTCTCTTGCTACCTTTTTCTGGGCAGGCTAGATGGACCATGGTGGTCTTTATCTGCTGTCATATACTATGTTACAACGTTTTTCCCATTTCCAGGTCATTTATGAATATGTTAAAAAGCAGCAGGCAGTGGGGTATTCCACTATTCACCTTTCTCCATGGAGAAAATTGTCCATTTAGCTCTTCTCTCTGTATCTTTTAACCAGTTCCTGATACATAATAGCACACTGCCTCCTATCCAATGACATTTTAATTTCGCCAAAAGTCTCTCATGAGGGACTTTAACAAAGGTTTTCTGAAAATCCAGATATACTATATCAACTGGCTCACGTTTGTCTGCCTGTTTATTCACTCCTTCAAAAAAATATTAGTAAGACAAGACTTTCCTTGGTTAAATCCATGTTGACCTTCTCCCATTAAACCATGACTATCTACATGTTCAGTTATTTTATTCTTTATAATGGTTTCTACCATTTTGCCCAGTACTGATGTCACCAATGTATTAATGTTGGTTCCAGAATAAAGATCAATGTACTTATCAAAATTAATGACTTCACTCCACCAATCAACAGTTTTGTGATTGATGTAGTGAAGTCATTAATTGTGATCAGTAGTGATGTCAGGCCCAATGGTATCTAGTTTCCTTGATCATCCTTGGAATCCTTTTTAAAAACTGGCGTTAAATTGTCCATTCTTCCATCTTCAGGTACTACAGATGATTTTAATGATAGTTCAGATTGCTAATAGTAGGTCTGCAATCTCATATTTTAGTTCTTTTAACACCCTTGGATGTATACCATCTGGTCGTGGTTATTTACTACTCATTAGTTTTTGAAATAGTTGTAATACTTCATCTCCAGGAACAAGCAGGAATGAGTCTTCACATATGGGTATCGTCGGTACCGACGGAGCCTGCGCGGGAACGCTCCCCAGCGTCCAGAAAGAAAGCTTTTGGGAGCATCCCACAGCGCCTGCGCGCTGCCTTCCCGCCTTTCCTAACCGCCTCTCTCCAGTTCTTCTTTTCCGCGGAGCCAGCAGGTCGTGTTCCTGTCACCGCTGAAGAAGTTCTTTATTTTTCTTTATTTCTTCGGTCGCGCGTCTGCCTTCTTCGACGTCGGACCGGTACCGCCGGTCTTTTCTTCTTTCTTCTTTATAAAAAAAAAAAATCTACCGTTTCCCACTTCTGTGCAATTTTTTCCTTTTGGGCCTTAGGCCTAGAAGAATTTTCCTCATGGAAAAGCCCGCTTCCGGGTTTAAAAAGTGCACGAAGTGCAGCGTTACTCTTTCTATCACCGACACCCATGACTGGTGTCTAAAATGTTTGGGTCCTGACCACTCCATCACCGATTGTGAGTCCTGTTCCATGATGTCTAAAAGAGGTTGACAGAATTGAGCGGCAAAGCTCAGTACCCTGTTTCCCTCTGATGCAGCTTCGTTGGCATCGACATCTTCCAGGGCTTCATCTTCCTCCCATGGATCTCAGGTAATCAAACATAAGTCCAGCCGGTCCTCAAAGGGTAGATCTCCCTCTAAGTATCGAGATGCCTCCGGGCTTGCTCTCGAGGATCCTGCACCGGCAAAATTACCCCGGCGGGAAGCTCCGGCTTCCAAAGCTTCATCGATGGGGTCACAGGTTGACATCGATGGCGTGGCCTTGACCGATCACCTGTTGCCATGTTCTGGGGTACCGGTGGTTTCCACTGGTACCGACATCCAGACATTGGTTGCGTCGATGGATCAGAATATTCTGACCATGCAGCATGCCATCACGGCATTCATACAAGCTGCGACGCCTCCGGTACCACAACAAACTCCGTTGTCGGTACCGGTTCTGGCACCGGCACCGATATCGGTTCCGGTGCTGGTACCGATTGCATCGACATCGGCTTCGGTGTCGACTGCAGCGGTACCCTGTCCTGTGATGCTCATCTGTACCGAATCGGTACCGATCACTCCCGATGTCGATACCACTCGGTACGCGTATCGGGCTCTGCAAGAGCATCCAGACAGGCGATACTTCGATTCCTCCGAAGACTCTGATGAATCAGAGATTTCTGTCGAAGCTTCGGTACTCCTTCCTCAGGAGCCCTCTTCTCCAAAAAGAAGAATGTCTCCTCCAGAAGACTTGTCTTTTCAAGACTTCATTAGGGAAGTGGCCAGGGGCCTCTCTATTTCAGTAGCCCCTGAACCAGAGCCTAGAGCCAAGAAATTAGATATTTTACAATATCCTAAGGCTCCTAAAGAGGCAGCTACTTTACCAATTCATGAGATCCTTTATGATCACATGTTGGGCATATGGGAGACACCTCTTGCTACTTCCCCTCATTCTCGCAGGTTGGACACCATGTACCGTGTTCCTCCTTGTCCTGGCTTTCATAAGACTCAGCTTCCTCACCACTCTATTGTGGTGGAGTCTGCTATGAAAAAGATAAAGAGTGCAAAAAGACACTCATCTAATCCTCCAGGAAGAGAATGCAAAACCTTTGATGCTTTTGGCAGGAGAATTTTCCATGCCAATATGCTTACTGCCAGAATCAACTCCTATAGTCTCTATATGGGGATGTTTCTAAAGGAAGTTACAGATCATCTGCTAACTTTATCTCCTTGTATCTCAGAAGATAAAAGGGAGGAGTTTCTCACCTGGCTTAAACATGCCCAGGATATTTCCAAATTTTCTAACCATGCAGCCTTTGACTCTTTTGAGTGTGCCAGCAGAGCCTCGACTATTGCCATAGGTGCATGCAGACTTGCTTGGTTACAAGCTTCTGATTTGGAACCCTGGGTCCAGGATGGATTAGGAAATCTTCCTTGTACAGGTGAAAACCTTTTTGGCAAGGATTGGCAAGCAAAGGCCACTCAGATGGATGCTGAAAATTGTGCCTTAGATAGACTTTCAAAGTCTACTTCTGCTCCTGCTAGAAAAAGGTTATTCAAAAAGGCTTTCTTTCCCAAAAAAGGAAAATATTATCCTGGTTATGGTCACCAGGCATCTTCTGCAGGTCGTTTTGCTGCAAAGCGTCAGCAACAACCTAAACAAGCCAAGCCTAAGGCTGCAAGGACTGCTACGGCCCAACCGCCTCAGCCTCCTCAGGGCCTTTGACTTACAACTAGAGAACTTAGCCTTTCTGGCTCTAGAAGAACCAGAGCCTCTCACCATTCCAGGAAGTTTAGCTCATTTTGCTCCCAGATGGGAACAAATCACAGCAGAGCAATGGACCCTCTCCATCATAAGGGAGGGGTACAAGCTTCATTTCTTAAACCTTCCTCCTCACACCATGGTGAGACAGTTCAATTCTCCAACATCTCTCCTTGACCACCTGCGTCAGGAGATTGCTACCCTTCTTGCCCAAAGGGCAATAGAAGAAGTACCCCTTCTTCAACAGGGCTCAGGGTTTTACTCCCCCTATTTTCTTATCCCAAAGAAAACAGGGGGCTACAGACCCATATTAGATCTCAGAGAATTGAACAAGTTTCTATGCAAGGAGAAATTCAAGATGACTTCTCTCGGTGCTCTCCTTCCATACCTTCAAAGTCAGGATTGGCTTTGTTCTCTAGATCTCAAGGATGCGTACACCCATATCCTCATCCATCCAACACACAGAAGGTTCCTTCAGTTCCTTTATCAGGGAAAGCACTACCAATACAGAGTGCTTCCTTTCGGTCTGGCCTCTGCTCCAAGAGTGTTCACAAAACGCATGGCAGTAGTAGCTGCATTTCTATGCACTCTAGGAATATTTGTATTCCCATATCTGGACGACTGGCTCATCCGAGCTCCATCCCAGTCAGAGGCCTAGGCTTCCCTAGCCTGCACAAAGCATGTTCTTCAGTATCTGGGACTTGTAATAAACATCCCAAAATCACAACTCACCCCTACTCAGTCATTGGAGTTCATAGGGGCCTTGCTGGATACCACAACTGCAAGGGTCTATTTTCCCCAGGCCCGTTGCCTACGCTTGGTGCAGTTAGCCTCTCAAATTCAGTTAAAGTCCCATTTAACTGATCGAGAGATGTTACAACTGTTAGGCCACATGGCATCCATCGTGCATGTGGTTCCTTACGCTCGCCTTCACATGAAGGCAGCTCAGTGGACTCTGTCCACCCAATGGACCCAGGCATCGGGTTGCCTGTCAAGACAAAATAGCAACCTACAGTCGCTTCTTTTGGTCCCTCCAGTGGTGGAAGTCCACTCAAAATCTGTTGCTGGGGTCCCCCTTTCAACAGTTACTACCCCAAGCAACCCTTACAACAGATGCCTCCCCAAAGGGTTGGGGAGCTCATCTACAAGATCTCTCCACCCAGGGCATCTGGTCTCCACAGGAGACATCTCTACATATCAACCTCTTAGAGCTCAGAGCAATTTTTCTAGCTCTCAGTCTTCCACACCCTGCTCAGCTACAAGACAGTCCTCATCCATACGGACAGCCAAGTAGCCATGTTCTACGTGAAGCAGGGCGGGACTGGCTCTCTGTCACTTTGCAACGAAGCTTTGAGATTGTGGGCCTTCGCCAGAGAGCATCAAATTCATCTCATGGCAGTGTATCTTCCAGGGGTTCAAAACTCTTGGGCAGACAGACTCAGTCGAGTTCTGCTTCCACACGAATGATCCCTCCATGGGGACCAGATAGCCAGGATCTTTCGAATTTGGGGAACCCTGGACATAGACCTCTTTGCAAGTCCGTGGAATGCCAAACTTCCCCGGTTCTGTTCCAGGATTCCGTTTCAGGGAGTTCAGGCCAGGGATGCCTTCCTCCTCCACTGGGGGCAAGACTTCCTCTATGCCTTTCCACCCATTCCCCTAATTTCCAAGACACTGTTCAAGCTTCAGAGAGACAAGGGGTCTATGATCCTCATAGCTCCACGTTGGCCACGCCAAGTGTGGTACCCTCTACTTCTTCATCTCTCTCAAGCTCCCTCCCTGGACTTGGGATCTGCTCCAGACCTCCTGTCCCAGGAGGAGGGAACGTTGTGGCACCCAAATCCCCAGTCTTTTCATCTCAGAGCCTGGTTGCTGAAGGCCTAGACCTTCAAGATTTGCATCTTTCTCAGCAGGTGAAGGATATCCTTCATGCTTTCAGAAAGCCTTCCACTAGACGTTCCTATGCTTTTAAATGGAAAAGGTTTGCCATTTGGTGTGCAGAGAAGGGTCTTAACCCTCTTGCAATACCCCTGAATTCTTTACTAGAGTATTTGCTGCATTTATCCCATGCAGGCCTTAAAACGAATTCAGTAAGAGTCCATTTGAGTGCTATTGCAGCATCCGTTAAGCCTCTCAATGGACATCCTATTTCCTCTCATCCTCTTATTGCAAGATTCATGAGAGGCCTTCTTTTAACTAAACCTCCCATTAGACCACCTCCAGTGGCATGGGATTTGAATTTGGTTCTTGGCCAGCTTATGAAGCCACCCTTTGAACCCTTAGCCACTACCTCCTTGAAATTCCTTTCCTGGAAGGTTATTTTTCTCATTGCAGTCACCTCAGCTCGCCGTATCATTGAGCTGCAAGCCTTGGTGGCTAATCCTCCTTATACAAGGTTCCATCATGACAAGGTAGTCCTCAGGACTAATCCACACTTTATGCCTAAAGTGGTCTCACCTTTTCATCTGAACCAGGAGGTGTATTTACCTGTCTTTTTTCCAGGACCTCATGCATCAAGTGCAGAGAGGAATCTTCATACCCTGGATTGTAAGAGAGCACTGGCTTTTTACTTACAAAGGACACAGCAACATAGAAAGTCCTCTCAGCTATTTGTTGCTTTTGATCCCTCTCATTTAGGACTTCCAGTCTCTAAGAGAACTCTGTCCAATTGGATTGCTCAGTGTATTTCCTTTGCCTACCAGAGTAAGAACCTTTCTCTGGAGGGCCATGTCACAACTCACAACGTGAGGGCCATGGCAGCCTCTATGGCTCATCTAAACTCTGTGTCTATCGACCAAATCTGTCGAGCGGCCACCTGGGCCTCGGTTCATACCTTTACAGCCCATTACTGCTTGGACAAGGACTCCCGCCGGGATGCCTTGTTTGGTCAGGCTGTTCTCAAACACCTGTTCCATACCTAATCAACTCCTACCCCCCATCCCTGGTTGAATGCCCGAGATCCATGGGGGGAGGTAGAGCCCTTCTCAGGGACTCACAACCTTGGAGATCTCCCTGGCATCTCTAGCTGGGGAGTCCCCATATGTGAAGACTCATTCCTGCTTGTTCCTGGAGATAGCACAGTTACTTACCTGTAACAGGTGATCTCTGGGAACAGCAGGAATAAGTCTTCACAACCCACCCACCTCCCCTAGGAGTTGTATCTCTCTATCTATCTTTCCTTTCCTCTCTCTCTCTTTGTCTCAGCTTAAAACTCGAACTGGAGAGAGGCGGTTAGGAAAGGCGGGAAGGCAGCGCGCAGGCGCTGTGGGATGCTCCCAAAAGCTTTCTTTCTGGACGCTGGGGAGCGTTCCCGCGCAGGCTCCGGCGGTGCCGACGCTACCCATATGTGAAGACTTATTCCTGCTGTTCCCAGAGATCACCTGTTATAGGTAAGTAACTGTGCTTTCCCAGTTTATCGATTTTTCTTTCATTTCTTCTGATGCATCACTTTTAAATACCATTTCAGGCATGGGTAACTTACCTACATCTTCTTCAGTAAAGACCGAAGCAGTCTCTCCTCTATGGTTTGTCCTCCCTTAGCGTCCCTTTTACCCCCATCATCACGTTCATGCACAATAACTTTGAGGCCAATGTATCAAAGTGCAATTGGGTTCACAGAAGCAATAGGGTACACAAAAGCAGAAAATAGCACATATCAACATTTTTTAATATCTCTTTATATGTGCTGTTTCTTTTTTCCACATATGCAATTTTGCTTTTGTAAATCAATTTACAGAAATTATGCAAATTAGTGAATGAGTTGAAAATTTACGCAAACTAGCAATTTGGCAGTAGCAAAACTATGTGCAAAAAATGGTGAAATTCACGAAGTTCCTCAACTGCATCTCAAAAGTGTTATTTTTTTTTGTAATTTATGTTATTTGATTTTGCTTCAAATTACAAACATTAAAGAAAATACATAGCATGTCCATCCCAGAAACTACCACAAATAAGGAGAATAAAACCCCCCAATAATTTCACAGACCAAAAACAGTCTAAGATAACAAATCTAAAATAATGAACATCTCCAATACTAGCAAAAGTAAAAACTGAGGAGAGCCTGACCAAAAATTAAACATAAGGCATAATTAAGCCAGTAGATAAACAAATCAACTGGCCACATACTGGCACTCCAATTTGTTAACCTCTCAGCCACCCATCAAAGCTGTAAACTAATCAGGAAAAAGAATAGTTACTCACCTGTAACAGATGTTTCCTGGGAACAAGCAGGAGAGACTTTTGGCGAAATTAAAATGTAACAAAAACAAGATTTCAATACCATCTGATCTCAGGAAATCAACGAAGACAACCAACAACAAAGCATTCTTCCACATTGCTCCCAGCCTCTGGAATGCGCTCCCAGACTACAGAAGAGAGAAAAATGACCTCAGAACGTTCCGCAGACAACTTAAAACCCACCTATTTACCCTCCACTTTGGCACATAAAACAATTACAATGGCGCAACCCCCCCCCCCCCCCCCACATCAATACCCCACAGCACTCCACCTCATCATTCACTGAATCGTAAGTGAAATGGCAAATGCATCTGGGAACTGCTCATTGCATCCCAAAAATAAACATACTGAATACTGTCCATTACTTGTAAATAGTTTAATATTAGAGCTGTTCAGAGATTTATGTTAAGCACTCGCTGTTATATTAACAAGGTTACTGTATATAGTTAAAAGAAAATGTTCCATCTAACTGAATATATTCTTGTTACTGTAATATTCAAATCTTTGTTACCTGTAAACCACTTTTCATCTGCCAGAAAAATGCGGTATAAACATTTACAATTTTATATATTTATTTAACAATTTTTATATACCGCGCTATTTGTTATCAGTGCGGTTTACATATAACAAAGGTTGCACAGTCAGAAGACTGTTCTGTGCTTACATTGAACAGGAGTTTAAACTTGGAGCAACAGGGTAACTATAAACATATGTACAAAAACGCAATTAGATTAGGTTGGAATATTCAAGAAGGGCTAAGGCAAGCTCAAAAATACTTGTGACAGGGTTATTTATGTAACCATTATGTAACAATTAATAAATAAATGTCAGTCCTCACATATGAGTGAGGTCTGCACAGATGGAACCCTCGCGGAAGCATCTACCCAGCTTTCAAAGAAAGACTTTGGGAGATGCCACCATGCATGCATGGTCTCCTTCCCACCCAAGGGTGCCATCTTACTCAGTCTCCTTTTTCCCGCAGAGCCCCTGTCTGTCTGCTTTCCCCCAGAAAAAATTGATTTCTTTAAAGAATTTCATACTCTTTTCTCTGGTGCTCCACCCAAGCCCACTGCTCTGCTGTCGAGTCTCGGGTCCTTGTACATTTTTCTCCCTTTGGCGCCTTCACGCCCTTATTCCAACTGGTAGCACCGCATATCGGTATACGAAAATTGTGTCCCTTTCTCAGGAAACAAGCAGGAAGTCAGTCCTCACATATGGGTGACGTTGGGTACTGACAGAGCCTTCACGGAAGCATCCCCTCAGCTTTCAAAGAAAGCCTTTATGAGATGCCATCACTCATGCATGGTCCCCTTCCCGCCCAAGGGTGCCATCTTGCTCGGTCTCTTTTTTTTTTTTTCCGCGGATCCCTTCAGACGTTGTCTGGTTTGTCCCCAGAAAAAGTTGATTATTTTGTTCCCAGCGTTTCCAACTCTCCTCCGGTATTTCACCGGTACTCTTACCGCCTACCGACCTCAGTGCCCTGGCATCGGGCTCTGTTTTATTTTTGTAGTTTTTTCATTATTTTCTTTTCCTGGTGTCTTCGCGCCCTTTTTCTCCCACTAGAAGCCCGGAGAGTCTTCAACCTCGCAGGGGTACTTTTTTCCCCCATGGCTACCAGTGCTTTTAAAAAGTGTGGTTGGTGCTCTAAAATCATGTCTTTGACAGACACACCCACGACTGCTGCATTCGTTGGCTCGGGCCAGACCACAGCCTGGCCGCGATCAGTCTCTGCAAGAGGATGTCCAGCAAGACAAGAGACGCCAGCAGCAGCACGATAGGTTTTTCCCCGAGTACCCAGTGCCTTCCAAAGCCAGGGCCTCGTCTGAGGCCCCAACACCTCGGGCGGAACTTTCCGAACCTGAGCCTCGTCGTGGTCCTCAGAAAAGGGGTCTCCCTCAAGGGAGCCCAGAAAAAAAGAAGAAACCCATGAAGATGGCATCCTTGGATGGTTCTGACCGGCCGGGAGCTCCCCGAGCCCAGTCCCGCAGTCCGAGACATTCGTCAGAGGTGTCTGAGAGGGAGCGACCTGCGAAGGTCACCCGAAAGGATCTGACCACGGACCGGCCTCTGTTCACAGACACCATCCTAGTCAAAGATTCCCCTTCAGGGAAACTGGCATTGGGCCCAAGTCCCTCGGTGCCGGCACAGAGCCTTCTGGGCTGAAGTCCAGATTGGCAGCCCTGGAGCGCAGTTTGTCTGCTTTCATGGGCCACCTGCGGGCGCTATTGTCTGGAACGACTGGTTCATCTGCCCCGACTACCAGGCTGTCTATGTCCAAGACGTTCCTGGAGGCCGAGCCGATCGGATCCTCAAGGTCCTTTGGCCTTGAGTTGATCCTCTGCCAAGGTCGTACTTCCCGCGGTCATCCTCGGCAAGTCGACTAGGTGCCGGCCGTAGAGCATTGGGTCCCTTGAGGCCCATATAGCAGTCCTCCGGCTAGTCCTCAATGGATTACTCTGAGTTGGAAGACCAAGGACAAGGAGTCCTCCAATACCCATCGCCACCGCAACGTCCCTTCCGATTCTCCCATCTCGGTACCTCGGCAGCAGTCCCCGCCCGAGGACATGGGTTTCTTGGACTTTGTCAAGGACATGTCCAAGGCCCTGGCATTCCTGATCGAGTCAGAGGAGGACCCTCAGGCAGATGAGTTAGAGATCCTCCAGTACGAGGCCACTCCGTGGGAATCGCTCACGGTACCCATACCTCCCATCCTGGAATGGCTCATGCTGTGCATGTGAGAGACACTGGCATTGGTGCCAGTGGTGAGCAGATGGCTCGACTTGATGTATCCGGGTCTGCCGGAGCCCGGGCTTCCAGAAGTCAGAGCTGCAGCATAACTCCATGGTAATGGAGTCGGCCATGCATCGGCTGAAAAGCCAGTAGACGCACTCTTCGGTGCCCCCCCAATAGGGAGGCCAGCACCTTGGATGCCCTTGGCAGAAAGTTCTACCAGGGCTCGATGCTCCTCGGCCTTATCCAGGCCTACCAGCTGTACATGGGCATGTACCTGAGAGGCCTGGCGAAGGAACTCGCCGGGTTCTCGGCTGGTCTCTCCAAGGAACCCTTGCAGCAGTTCAAGAGCCTGCTCAATTTGTCTCGAGCGGCCTATGATGGGTTCAAGTCAGCAGCTTGGGTAGCTGTGGCGGGCATCGATGCATGATGCCAAGGCTCCAAAACCCCAGGCACCGGCCCCGGCCCAGCCAGGGGGGGGGGTTTGACTCCTTGAGCATAGTCTCTCTACCCCAAGGAGGTCAGCAGCCCACAGGGGGACGCCTGGCTCTCTATGCCCAGAAATGAGTGGCTTTTACCACCCATTCCTGGGCACTAAGGGTAGTCAGGGATGGTTATCTCCTCCACCTGGCTCAGAAACCTCCCTCTTATTTCCCGGGAGAGTACCTCAGGTCTCCCCTACACCGGGACCTTCTGAAGGAGTTTGCAGGTCTTCTTGAGGACAAGGCAGTGGCACCGGTGCCCCACTAACTGAGGGGCAAGGGGTTCTACTCCAGATACTTCCTCGTCCCAAAGAAGATAAGGGGCCTAAGGCCCATCCTCAACCTGTTCAACCTCAACAACGCCTACTTGTAGATACTTTATGTAAATAGTTCACCCATGTTATCCAAGTTTGTACACCTGTTCTCTGTAAAACCGAACAGCCTGTTGTTCTGGTCTTTTTGTTTAATGTAAACCGGGCTGATGTAGAATAGTGCGGTATATAAGAAATTGTAATAAATAAATAAACAAATTCCTGGTGAGGGAGAAGTTCAAGATGCTCTCCCTTGGAACATTGCCATACCTCCAGCAGGGAGACTGGCTATGCTCCGTAGACCTCAAGGATGCTTATACTCACATCCTCATCCACCCCAACCACAGGCAGTACCTGCGATTCATAGTAGGGGGAAAGCAGTTTCAATACAGGGTGCTCCCCTTTGGCCTACCCTCTGCCCCAAGGATCTTCACAAAATGCCTGACAGTCGTGGCTGCCTTCCTCCGGCTTCAGGGGGATCTTCGTTTTTCCCTACCTGGATGACTGGCTCTTAAGGGAAGGCACAGCCTCGGAGGTGCAGCAGGCCACCGCTCGCATCATCCAGGTTCTGCGGAACTTGGGCTTTGTCATAAACGACCCCAAGTCTCACCTCCTCCCGACACAGTGCCTAGAGTTCATCAGAGCAAAGATAGACACCCTCCAGTCGAGGGCTTTGTTGCCCAAGGACTGAGCGGATCGTTCTCCAGGACCAAGCAGGAAGTCAGTCCTCACATATGGGTGTCATCGGCGCCGATGAAGCCCCAGCGGAGCATTTCCCCAGCTTTCTATGAAAGCCTTTGGGAATGCAGGCATGCATGCGCGGTTCCCTTCCCGCCTAAAGGTGCCATCTTACCTCAGTCTCTTTTTTTTCCATGAAGCCCACCGGACGTGTGTCCAGTTTTCCCGGTTAAAATTAGATTTTTCAGCGATTTCTTTTTTTTTTGCTATTTTTTCTCCCGGTTCGATGCCGGTTCCCCTCCCGCCGGGTTCGGTACACCGGTATCGAGCCCGATTTCTTCTTTTTCGGTTTTTGCCCTTCGTGGCTGGCGTTCGCGCCCTTTTTCCCTTTTTTCCCTGGAAGGCCAATCCTTTGACCTCGCGGGGACTCTTTTTTTCCCCCGATGGCTTCCAGCAGTTTTAAGAAATGTGATCGGTGTAAGAAACTAATGAAGGAGAAGGATGTTACCAGTGGTGTTACCAGTGGTGTGCCCCAGTGATCTGTCCTTGGTCCGATTCTTTTTAGCATCTTTGTTAGTGATATATCGGAAGGGCTGTCGGGTAAGGTTTGCCTCTTTGCGGATGATACCAAAATCTGAAATAGAGTAGACACCCAGGAAGGTGTAGATAACATGAGGAGGGATCTAGCTAAGCTTGAAGAATGGTCTAGAATTTGGCAGCTGGGATTTAATGTTAAAAAATGTAAGGTCATGCATTTGGGCTGCAGCAATCCAAGGGGGCAATACAGTATAGGAGGTGAAGTACTTTTGTCCACTAAAGAAGAGCGGGACCTAGGCGTGGTTGTGTCTGATGATCTTAAAGTAGCTAAACAGGTAGAAAAGGTGACGGCAAAAGCTAGAAGGATGCTTGGGTGCATACGGAGAGGAATGGCTAGCAGAAAAAAGGAGGTGATAATGCCTCTGTATAAGTCTTTGGTGCGACCTCATTTGGAGTATGGTGTGCAGTTCTGGAGACCGCACCTTCAAAAGGATGTGAACAGGATGGAGTCGGTGCAGAGGGTTGCTACTAAAATGATTAATGGGCTTCATTATAAAGCATATGAGGACAGACTTAAGGATCTTAATATGTACACCTTAGAGGAAAGGCGGGATAGAGGTGATATGATTGAGATGTTTAAATACCTCCGTGGCATAAATGTTCAGGGAGAGAGCCTCTTTCAATTGAAAGCAAGTTCTGCGACGAGGGGACATGGGATGAGGGTGAAGGGAGATAGATTCAGGAGTGATATGCGGAAATATTTCTTTACAGAAAGAGTAGTGGATCCATGGAATAGTCTCCCAGTGGAGGTGGTAGAGATGAGGACAGTAACTGAATTAAAAAAAGCATGGGACCAACACAGAGGATCTCTAAAGGTAGAAAGTGGACTGTTGTAGTTGTTGTTATGGAAGGACAGACTGGATGGGCCTTGTGGTCTTTTTCTGTCATCATGTTTCTATGTTTCTATGTAACGACACACACGACTGCTGCCTTCGGTGCCTCGGCCCAGACCACGATCCTAAGTCGTGCGGGGCCTGTGGAAAGATGTCTTCCAAGGCACTGCGAAGTCGCCAGCAGCAAAAGGAAAGGCTTTTCTCGGACTCCGCCTCCGGCCGGGCCTGGACCTCGTCTGAGGCCGCGACATCTCGGGATTCCGATCCCAAGCGCCGTCGAAGCTCCTCAGACAGGGGGTCCCCCAACCGGGAACGCAAGAGGAAGAAACGGCTTGCGAGGGCGTCGTCAGAGGAGGTCCCTGGCTCCTCGAGGACCAGGTCTAAGACCCCCGACCATCGCCCCGGGCCTGTGGAACCGGAGAAGCCTGCCAAAGTTTCTCGTGTGGAGCCGGAGTCTGCTGGACATGTAAGCCCCGTAGTCCTCGTGGACTCTCCTCCCAGGGGGCTGACGTCGGGCCCGGCGCCACCGGGGCCCGAGTCGGTGGCTGCTGCGTCTCCCAAGCTGGGTCTCAGGATGACAGCCTTGGAGAGCAGATTGTCTGCCTTCATGGAGCTAAACCTCATTCAATGATTAACCAAAACTAATTATTCAGTATTTCTCTGTTGTCAGAAACTGAGCCTCAGAATCAACCAGTGGCACTTAGAATGCAGGGACTATCAAAATGTCCTTATCATGTGCTGGTATTACATCAATGGCTCTAATAGATAGGAACTAATGACATATCAAATATAATGCGTTGTTAATTCAAATAAAGAAAAATACTCATCTTATTGTTTAGTAGAATGTGCCAAAAAGTTCCTTTAAACGCATCGCTATGTTCGTTTCTGCTTTTAACTTTCGTTAGTTGCTCTCAGTCTCGTTATAACTGTGTTGCTGAAAAAAGCATGTCCCAACGCCAACGATATGAGGCGCCCATGCGTTTCTCCAAGAATGGGTTTCTCAAGGGACTCCAACAACAAATAAATATCCTTATCGCAGCGCAGCTCCTTATCCTAAGGCACAAACTCCCGCTTATTCTCTGGGGAACACTGTTCCCTCTAAGCCGAGCGAGCGCACATACTTTAACAGAGCGCACAAAAATTACAGCTCTGATTCTGATAGAAAACAACATAGACATCTTAAAATTTAAAAGTTAGGATTGTAATTACTAGAAATTTCCCGCTTCATTTAGTAATCATCTATTTTCATTTAATTTGATTAAAATCAATGTGGTGTACATACTGTATTCTGACATGTAGTCAAATTTTAAAGTATATAACTCCAAGTGTCGTTATGCGGCGCACAAAAATTTAACCTTCCTTCAAAAGCTGCACACAGCTGATATTTTATGCACACACAGCCTACAGAAAATTAGAGGGAACATTGCTGGGGAAGCCAAAAAAACGCCGCGCATCGTGGCTCGGAGTCGACCTCGGTCGCGGTCTCCCTCGACCTCCCGTTTGGGACCGAGGGCGTCGACGCCGGTGCTTCCGGCATCGGGGCAGGTGCTCTAGGGCCCCGCGGGGTTGGACCCCGTCTCTTCCTCGGATGAGTTGGCTTGGGAGATGGAGGACGAGGAGTCTCCTGATACCTTTAAGACTCGGTGCGTCCCTTCGGACTCACCGCAGTCTGAGCCCCGGAGTAGGTCCCCCCCCGGAGGACACCCGGTTCTCGAAGTTCGTCCGGGATATGGCCACTGCCTTGGCTATTCCGGCGGACCCCGAGGAAGAGCCTCGAGCTGAAGAGCTCGAGGCGCTACAGTGTGACTCTCCTCCAAAAGAGGCCTTTACTGTCCCGGTTCCTCCGATACTGGAATGGCTCCTCTTCCGTATGTGGGAGGCACCGGCCTCGGCGCCGGTTCTTAGCAAGCGAGTCGATTCAATCTATCGACTCCGGAAGAGCCCTGGTTTTCAGAAGGCACAGCTACCACACCATTCCATGGTTGTGGAATCGGCCATGCATCGTCTGAGGAGCCAGAAGATGCACTCTGTGGTGCCTCCTGGCAGGGAGGCCCAAAACCTTGATGGCGTCGGTAGAAAGTGCTTCCAGGGCTCGATGCTTGCTTGCCATGCCCAGTCCTACCAGCTGTACATGGGCATGTACTAGCGGGATCTGGCCAAGGAGTTGGCCGGGTTCTCTGCTGGTCTCTCCGGGGAACCCTTGCAGAGATTTAAGTCCTTGTCCTCGGGGATTCGGGACTGCTTGAAGTTCATGTCTCGCGCCGCCTACGATGGCTTCGAGGCTTCGGCCCGAGTCTTGGCAGCCGGCATCGCGGCTCGACGCCAGGCATGGCTGCAGTCATCGGACCTCGAGCCATGGGTTCAGGACAAGTTGGTCGATGTCCCTTGCCAGGGTGAAAACCTTTTTGGCAAGCCCATGACCGAGAAGGCCGCTCAGCTCGAGACCGAGCACCTCACATGGACAAGGCTGTCGAGGAAGACCTCTGCCCCTTCTCATAAGAAGAAGGGCTCAGGTAGAGAGCCCTTTTACCCGAGGAAGGGCACTGCCTACAAACAGTGCCCGCAATATCAGGCCGCCCAAGCTGCCCCCCAGGGTCAGCAAGCCAAGGGCCAGGGTAATGGGCCCCGTAGGCAGAGGGCCCCCAAGCCTCAGGCCCCTGCTACCACTCAGCAGGGTGGGGGTTTTTGACTCCTTGAACGTAGCCTCTTCTCCACTGCTCTCCCAACCCTGCACAGAATGTCGTCTCGCCCTCTTTGCCCACCAGTGGCCCCTTATCACCGGGGACAGTTGGATGCTGGAGATAGTCCACAAGGGCTGTGCCCTCCATTTTCACCAACTGCCTCCTCCATACTTTCCAGGGGAGCCTCCCCTGCACACAGACCTTCTCCTTCAGGAGCTTCAGGGTCTGTTAGTGGACATGGCGGTGGAGCCTGTGCCTCCCCACTTGCAAGGTCACGGATTCTACTCCAGGTGTTTCCTGGTGCCCAAAAGAACCGGTGGCCTTCGACCCATTCTGGACCTCAGGAACCTCAGCAAGTTCCTAGTGAAGGAAAAGTTCAAGATGCTTACTCTTGGAACCCTTCTGCCCTACCTCCAGCAGGGAGATTGGCTATGCTCCTTAGATCTAAAGGATGCGTACACTCACATTCTCATTCATCCAGACCACAGAAAGTACCTCAGGTTCATTGTGGGAGGAAACCATTATCAGTACAGAGTGCTGCCTTTCGGCCTCACCTCCGCCCCCAGAGTCTTCACAAAGTGCCTAGCAGTGGTGGCGGCCTACCTGAGAAATTAGGGAATCTTTGTCTTCCCCTATCTAGACGACTGGCTCATCAGGGGTCAGACATGTCAGGAGGCCTATCAAGCCACCCTCAGGACTATTGCTCTTCTACAACGCCTGGGGTTTGTCATAAACTTCACAAAGTCCACTTTGCTTCCCTCCCAGAACTTGGAGTTCATAGGGGCAAGGTTGGACTCTCTCCTGGCAAAGGCATTCTTGCCAGAAGACAGAGCCCAGAGGTTGATGGCCTTGTCAAATCAGTTTCTCTGAAGGTCCCTGGTCTCCGCCAGACTCTGCCTGAGGCTTCTAGGCCACATGGCTTTGACAGTGCATGTGACCCCCAATGCCAGGCTCCATATGAGGCCTGCACATGGTGTCTTCGAGCTCAGTGGTCAGAGGCCCCAGTCAGCGACAGAATAAGGGTGTCCAGCCCTTTTCTGCACTCCCTCAACTGGTGGCTGCACCCAACCAATCTACTGCAAGGGGTGCCTTTTCAGATTCCAGGGTACACGGTAGTGCTAACAGATGCCTACCTGCAAGGCTGGGGAGCTCATTGTCTGGGCAAGTGCACCCAGGGCCTCTGGTCTCCCTGGGAAGCTGCACAGCAGATCAATCTCCTCGAACTCAGAGCTATTCGATTAGCACTCAAAGCTTTCACTCCTACCCTGGCTCACCAGTCTGTCCTGATTCAGACGGACAACCAAGTTGCCATGTTTTATGTGAACAAGCAGGGCGGGACTGGGTCCAGGATTCTTTGTCGGGAGGCTCAGGACCTTTGTTCCTTTGCCCTCAAGCACCACATGCTCCTCAAGGCTGTGCACCTTCCAGGCCAGGACAACTACCTGGCAGACAGATTAAGCAGAATACTGCAGCCCCACGAGTGGCAGCTGCATCCTTCAGTGGTTCAGAAGATCTTCCTGAAATGGGGTCTCCCTTTGATAGATCTCTTTGCCAGCCCAACGAACAAGCAACTGCCAAAGTTCTGCTCCAGGCAACCGCATCCTCTGCGGATAGCAGCAGATGCTTTTCTGATCTCCTGGTCTCAGGGCCTCTTCTATGCGTTTCCTCCCACGCCTTTGGTGGCCCGAACTCTCTTCAAGATTCTTCAGGACAAGGCCTCGGTCCTGATGGTGGCTCCCAGGTGGCCGAGACAACCTTGGTTTCCTCTTCTACTTCAACTGGCGGTGGATCCTCCACTACATCTGGGGTTGTAACCCGACCTTCTCTCACAGGAGCAGGGTTCACTTCTGCACCCCAATCTCAGAGCTCTCAATTTGATGGCCTGAAGGCTGCAAGGGTAGTCTTGGCTCCCTGGGGCCTGCCTCAGGAGGTTGAGGAGGTTGTCCTAGCCTCTAGGAAACAGTCTACTAGGAAAACCTATGCTCTCAAATGGAAGAGGTTTTCTGTGTGATGTCAGCTATGTACAGAAGATCCTTTCTCCTGTACTGTGCCAGTGGTCCTTCAGTACTTACTGCACTTGTCAAATCAAGGTCTTAAATCCAATTCTGTTCGGGTCCACCTCTCAGCTCTAGCAGCCCACCACTCTCTGGTGGAGGGACATTCTCTGTCTGGTCACCTCTTGGTGTCTCGCTTTCTTAGGGGCTTGCTTTTGCTCAAGCCTCCTATCCGTCGTCCTGCCCCTGAGTGGGAGCTGAATGTGGTCTTGCAGCAACTGACTCGCCCACCTTTTGAGCCGATGGCTACTTGTCCACTACGCTTCCTCTCCTGGAAGACACTCTCTTCCTGATAGCTCTTACCTCGGCTAGTCGAGTAAGTGAGCTTCAGGCCCTGGTCTGTGATAGGCCTTACACCAGGATTTATAGGAACAGGGTAGTCCTTAGGACTCATCCAAAGTTCCTCCCTAAGGTTGTCTCCTCTTTCCACCTCAACCAGGAGGTGGTTCTTCCCACATTCTTCCCTAGGCCTCATGCAAGCCAGGCTGATGCAGTCCTGCATACCCTGGACTATAGGAGGGCCTTATCCTTCTACCTTGACCGTACGCAGGGGCATAGAAGGGCTACCCAGCTCTTCGTCTCATTTGACCCCAATAAGTTGGGGTTGGCTGTGTCGAAGCGTACCTTGTCCATCTGGGTGGCTGACTGTATCACCTGGGCTTACAAGGCGGCTGACCTTCCTTTGCAGGGTAGGGTTACGGCCCACCGAGTCAGGGCAATGGCTGCCTCAGTGGCTCATCTCCGCTCTGTGCCCTTGGTAGACATCTGCAGGGCTGCAACTTGGTCTTCAAGCCAGACTTTTGCGGCCCATTACTGCCTGGAGAGGGAGTCCCGTAGGGACAGTGCTTTTGGCCAAGCAGTACTCCGGAATCTCTTTTAGGTTTAGGCAACTCCTGCCCTCTGTTGGGCTACCGGTGGAGGTTGTGTCCTTGAAAAGCCTTTCTTTGTTGCTGAGACTAGAGGGAGTTCTCTTGTTCAGCCTGGGTTTCTTGGTAGCCCAGAGCTGGGGAGTCACCCATATGTGAGGACTGACTTCCTGCTTGGTCCTGGAGAAAGAGTAGTTACTCACCTGTAACAGCTGTTCTCCAGGAGCAGCAGGAATCAGTCCTCACAACCCCCCCTCCTCCCCTTGGAGTTGCAGTTGTACATAGTTTATTTTTCATTTTTGTGTGCTGTTCTTAGCTACGGTATGTCATTTGACTGAGGTAAGATGGCACCTTTAGGCCATATAAAGCTGGGGAAATGCTCCGCTGGGGCTTCATCGGCGCCCATGACACCCATATGTGAGGACTGATTCCTGCTGCTCTTGGAGAACACCTGTTACAGGTGAGTAACTATTCTTTTCTGGTCCCTAGCTCGGGACATAGAACACCGTTCCTTGGTGCCCGCCCGGCTTCTTCTGCGCCTCCTCGGGCACATGGCCTCCCCGGTCCAAGTCACCCCAGACGCCTCCATGTGAGGATGGCGCAGTGGTGTCTCCGGGACCAGTGGTCTCTGGCCACAGGCCATCTCCGGGACCGAGTCTCTGTAACCCACCAGTTGGCGGAGTCCCTGGTATGGTGGCAGTCGCCCCAGCATCTCGAAGCGGACATGCCTTTTCAGCTCCCAAGTCACTTGAGGGTCCTGACCACGGACGCCTCCCTGCTAGGCTGGGGGAATCCACTGCAGTGCTCTCCGCACTCAGCGCTACTGGTCGCCAGACAAGAGCACCCAGCAGATCAACCTCCTGGACCTCTGGCCATACACCTTGCCCTTAGGGCCGTCTGTCACCACCTATGTTACCAGCCGGTGTTGGTCCAGATGGACAGCCAGGTGGCGATGTTCTACATGAACAAACGGAGGGGCACGGGGTCTCGTGCCCTTTTTCAGGAGGCACTGGTTCTCTGCTCGTACGCAACCCATCAGGATATCCTTCTGTGGGTAGTGTACCTGCCAGGCCAGGACAGCCTGCTGGTTGACAGACTCAACAGAGTTCTCCAGCTGCATGAGTGGCAGCTTGACCCCAGGGTAGCCAGTTGGATTTTCCGACTCTGGGGAGAACCTGTGATGGACCTGTTCTCCAGTCCGGACAACTTTCGTTTGCCCCACTTCTGCTCCCGGCAGGCCCACCTCTCCAGGGTGGCAGCGGACGCGTTCCTGGTCTCATGGTCGGAAGGCCTCATGTATGCCTTCCCTCCAACACCGCTGATTGCCAAGACCTTGTTCAGGACCCTCCGCAACAGGGCCTCACTTAGCTCCTCGGTGGCCCAGGCAGCTGTGGTTCCTGCTGTTTCTGAGGTTGACGGTGGAGGTCTCCATCCACCTGGGAACTGCCCTGGGACTCAGGAGGGGGGGCTCTCTCCTGCATCCCAACCTCTGGTCCCTCTCGCTGACAGCGCGGCTGCTGAGAGGGTGACTGGCCCCTCTCAGCCTTCTGGTTGAGGTGGAGGACATTCTGTTGGCCTCTCCAAGGCCTCTACCAGGAAGGCTCACGCCTTCAAATGGCACAGATTCTCTGCTTGGTGTGCTTAACACGGGCCTGATACTTTCTCCAGCCCGGTGGCTCTGGTGTTACAGTACCTTCTCCACCTTTCTCAGTCTGGGCTCAAGTCTAACTCCATCCGGGTACACCTCAGTGCTCTTGCGGTGCACCGCCAGCCGGTGGATGGTAAGCCCCTCTCGGTCCAACTGTTGATGACCTGTTTACTTCAGGGCCTGCTCTTATCAAAGCCCCAATTCGCCCTCCGGCAACCGAATGGGACCTCAGTGTAGTGTTGGGGCAGCTCACTTGCCCACCCTTTGAGCCTCTTGCTACCTGCCACCTTCACTACCTCTCTTGGAAGGTTGTTTTCCTGGTTGCGCTCACCTCCACTCGCAGAGTTAGCGAGCTCCTTGTGGCAGAGGCGCCTTATACCAGGTTCTACAAGAACAAAGTGGTGCTTCGAATGCAGCCCAAATTTCTGCCAAAGGTAGCGTCACACTTCCTTCTTAACCAGGAAGTGGTGCTTCCTACCACCTTCCCAAGACCTCACTCCAGTCGGGCGAAGACTGTCCTTCGCACCTTGGACTGTAAAAGGGCTTTGTCCTTCTATATCCAGTGCACTCAGGGCCACTGCAAGGCTTCTCAGCTTTTCATTTCCTATGACCCCAGTAGGCTGGGGGAAGCGGTGACCAAGCATACATTGTCCACCTGGGTGGTGAACTGTATCACCCTCGCTTATGAGCAGGCAAGGCTCCTTCTGGAAGGCCACGTCATGGCGCACCGTGTCAAGGCTATGGCGGCTTCAGTGGCAAACTTGCGCTCTGTCCCGATGGTGGACATCTGCTGGGCTACCACCTGGTCTTCAGTCCATACCTTTGCAGCCCATTACTGCCTGGAAAGAGACCACTGACAGGACAGTGCCTTTGGCCAAGCTGTGCTCCGTAACTATTTGGGGTCTAGGCAACTCCTACCTGCCGACCCTTTTGTGTTCAGGCTACCGGAGTGCTGGTTCATCAGACACAGGGGACCTACTGTGGTGTGTGGACATGGACTCATTTGCTGCTGCTTGCGGCTCCCCTTGGGGAGCTATATTTTTGCTGTGGGCTTTTGTTAGCCTGTAGCTGGGGAATCCCATATGTGAGGACTGACTTCCTGCTTGATCTTGGAGAAAGCATAGTTACTCACCTGTAACAGATGTTCTCCGGGGACAGCAGTAATCGGTCCTCAAAACCCTCCCTCCTCCCCTTGGAGTTGCTCCTTTACCAACTTTTATTTTTGCCGTCTTTTAGATATGTCATCTGACTGAGCAAGATGGCACCCATGGGCGGGAAGGGGACCATACATGCATAGTGGCATCTCCAAAAGGCTTTCTTTGAAAGCTGGGGGGATGTTTCCGTGAGGGCTCTGTCAGTGCCGACGTCACCCATATGTGAGGACTGATTCCTGCTGTCTCCGGAGAACATCTGTACAAACACACAAAAGCAGGCGAAGGAACCCTTGGAGATAAAAACAAAAAAACAAAAAAAAAAACAAAACAAAAAACTTTATTATATGGTCGTCCTACACGTGTTTCGGCCAATGAGCCTTCATCAGGGGACGATCACCATTAAATATAAAAAGATAAATTATCAATAGACATAAATAATTACAAAAAAGGAGTTATAAAAAGAGCACGGAGAACCAAAAAACATAAATATAATAAAACGATAATATAATATAACCATAAGTTCTCCGGGAACAACCAGGAAGCCAGTCCTCACATATGGGTGACGCCGATGGAGCCCTCACGGAGCAAATCCCCAGCTTTCAAAGAAAGCCTTTAGGAGTTGCTACCATGCATGCGTGGTCCCCTTCCCGCCCAATGGAGCCATTTTGCTCAGTCTCCTTTTTTCCGCGGAGCCCTTCAGATGTAGTCTGTTTTTGTCCCGGAAAAAAGTGATTTTTCTTTTTGCCTTACTGGTTGTTTTTTTTTTCTTTCCAGCTTGCCCGGTACCTTTCCCACCTGCCCCTTGTAGCCCAGTATTGGATTGGCCGCCTTTTTCTTTTTCTTTTTCTTTTCTCCTTTTTTCTTTTGGGCATCTCCGCCCCTGTTTTTCCCTCGCCGGCAGCCTGAAGGGTCTTTGACCTTGCTGGCGTCCTTTTTCCCCCCATGACTATCAGTGGGTTTAAAAAGTGCGACAGGTGTGGAAAAATTATGTCCCTCACTGATACGCACGACTGCTGCCTCTGGTGCCTCAGCCCGGACCACGACCCAGCTGTTTGTGGCCTTTGTAAACTGATGTCTTCGAAGGCCTTGAGAAACCACCAGCAGCAGCATGGAAAAATTTTTCCCGATTCCTCCATGCCTCCGAAAGCCAGGGCCTCGTCTGAGACATCCACGCCTCAGGAGGAACACTCCGAACCCAAGAGTTGTCGGGGGACCTCAGAGAGGGGGCCCCCCTCGAGGGAACCGACAAGAAGGAAAAAATCCTTGACATCTGTGTCTCTGGTTCAGAATGGCCAGGTCTCTCGCAAAGCCGGTCACAGAGCCCCGAGCGCCAGCCTGAGGCATCGGGGAAGGAGCGCCTAGTCAAGCTTTCCCGGAAGGATCCGGCCACGGACCGGCTCTGGCAAGCGCATCCTATCCTAGTTGAGGACTCCCCTCCAGGGGAACCGGGCCTGAGGCTGTGGAACCTCTGGAACTCATGTCCAGGATGGTGTCCTTGGAACGCAGGATCACTGCCTTCCTGAAGCAGCAGTGGGCATTGGTATCCGGCACGTCTGGTTCCTCCACTCAGACCACTGGAGGTTCAGCGTCAAAGTTGACCTCGGAGGCCAAGCCAATCCTCAAAGCCCTACGGGCCCAAGTAGATGCTTGGCCGCAGTCCTGCTCGGTCTCCCGTTCCTCGGGACGGAGATCATCGTCGGCAAACCAGTGAGCGGCCAGACCCCTCGGGGCCCGAGGAATGCTACCTGTCTTCTTCGGAGGCTTCCGCTTGGGAGTCTGACGAGGTGTCACCAGACATTCGCCTTCACCGGGATGTCCCGTCCGATTCCCCAGTATCGGAGCCTCGGAGAAGATCCCCTCCAGAGGACATGACTTTTTGGGATTTCGTTCGAGACATTTATTTATTTATTTAACACTTATTTCTATACCGCTCTTTCCCAAGTATCAAGTGCGGTTTACAATGAACAGTAAATTATAAGGTATGTGAAATTACATACCTAGTCGTTTTACATAGAACAGATGGAACTATTTACACGTAACAAATATAACTTTTGAACAGTAAAAATTATAACGTATTTACATTATGGGTACTTACAAATTACATGATAGAACAAAAATTGTGGTGCATTTAAATTTTGTGTATTATGTAGTGTTGTAGTATGGTTGCTAACCTGTGTCTCTTTGTGTTTTCTGATTAGGTAGTGTATTGTAATGAAGAGAGAATAAGTGGGTTTTTAGGTTTTTTTAAAATTCCTTTATGTCTGATAGTTGGCGGATGTTGTCAGGCAGAGTATTCCATAGAATAGGTGTAGAATGAGAGAAGGCCCTCTTGTTGGTTTGTTTTCTTGCTTTTGTGTAGTCTTTTGGAACTGCTATAGTGTTTGTGTTTCTGCTCCTTTGTGATCGTTTATCTAATTCTATGTTAATGAGTGTATTGAGTATGGATGGAGCTAAGTTATTTATTAGTTTAAATGTGGTTAAAATAATTTTATATTTTATTCTGCAGTGAATGGGTAGCCAGTGGATTTCAGCCAGGATCGGTGTGATATGTTCTGTTGAGTTTATATTCATTATTATCCTTGCTGCTATGTTCTGAGTTAGTTGTATCTTTTTCATATTTTGCTTTGTGATGCCATTAAGGATTATATTTGCAAAATCAAAGTGTGGGGTTATGATGGATTGAATTATAGTTATGAAGTCTTGTAAGTGAATCAATGGTCTTAATTGTCTCAATGTCTTGAGTTTGTAGTGTATGTTTTTGGTCAGATATTTTATATGTGAATCCATGTTAAGTTTATTGTCGAGTATCACACCTAGGTATTTTATTTCTTTTTTTATGTTGATCTCGTGGTTGTCTAGTGTAATGGTGCTTGGGGGTGTATATGTTTGATTTTTGGTGATATATAGTACATCAGTTTTTGAAAAATTGATGTGTAGATTCTGATCGTTAAGCCATATAGTCAGCTCTTTAAAACATTCTGTTATTTGTTGTATTGGAGGGTGCAGGATTTTAAACGGGAGGTAGAACATTATATCATCGGCGTAAATATGGTAATATACACCATGACGTTTAAAGATGCTACAGACAGGTTGTATATAAATGTTGAATAATAGTGCTGATAGCTCGGATCCCTGTGGGAGGCTTTGTGTTTGATTGAAAGTAGTAGATGTTTGGTTGAGGATTCTCACTGTTTGTGTTCTGACATGTCCAAAGCCTTGGTTTTCCCAATGGAGTCCGAGGAGAACCCTCAAGCAGATGAACTCAAGATCCTCCAGTACGAGGCCCCCCCTTGGGGAAACCCTCATGGTGCCCATCTCTCCTATCCTGGAATGCCTCATGCTCCGCATGTGGGAGACACCGGCATTGACGCTGGTGATAGGCAAGCAGCTGGACTCGATGTATTGGGTCGCCGGAGCCCCAGTATTCAAAAGTCACAACTGCTGCATAATTCCATGGATGTGGAATCAGCCATGCATCGACTAAAATGTCAGACACACTCCTCGGTGCCACCTGGCAGGGAGGCCCCGCACCTTGGATGCCCTCAGCAGAAAATGTTATCAAGGCACGATGTTGAATTGCCGGATCCAGATCTACCAGCTGTACATGGGCATGTACCTGAGAGACTTCCAGGTTGTCAGCTGGTCTCTCCAAGGAGCCTTTGCAGCGTTTCAAGGCCTATCCAGAGCCATCGGTAAATGCTCCAAATTCACATCTCAAGTGGCCTATGACGGGTTTGAGTCGGCGGCCAGGGTAGCCGTGGCAGGCATTGATGCACGCTACCAAGTCTGGCTACAGTTGTCAGACCTCGAACAATGGGTACAAGACAAGTTGGTCGATTTCCCATGCCGTGGGGAGAACCTATTTGGCAAAGCCATGACTGAAAAGGCAGCTAAACTGGAAACCAAGTTCATGATGAGGACTAGGTTCTCTAAAAAGACCTTGGCCCCTTCCCGAAAGAAGGCCTCGGGGAAAAAAGCCCTTCTATCCGAGGATGTCCACTGCTTACCAAAGTTACACCCCCCTTATCAGGCCTCCCCAGCGCCCCAGCAGGGGCAGCAGGTCAAGGGGCAAGGGCATGGCCCGCATAAGCAGAAGACTCCCAAGCCCCAAGCTTCGACCCTGGCCCAGCACATGGGAAGCTTTTGACTCCTGCAGCATGGCCCCTCTCCTAGTCGAGGCTGGGCAGCTTCAGGGGATCTTTGTCTTCCCCAATCTTGATGACTGGCTCATCAGGGGCACCACGGCCCCTGAGGGTGCAGCAGGCCACGGTACTCACTATCCAGTCCTTCAGCACTTGGGCTTTGTTATCAATTATCCCAAGTCCAACCTGTGCCTGGCTCAAGAGATCAAATTTATCGGGGCAAGGATCAACGCCTTCAAACCAAGGTCTTCCTACCTGCATACAGGGTTGACAGGCTCATGACTCTAGCCAGAAACATATAGTGCCGTCCCTCGGTGCCAGCAAGACACCTGTTGCACCTCCTCGGGCACATGGCCTCCACGGTCCATGTCACACCAGATGCCCGCCTCCACATGCGAATTGCGCAGTGGTGGCTCAGTGACCAGTGGTCCCAGGCCAAGGGGCATCTCCAGGACAGAGTCAGTCTCCAGGCGCCTGGCACAGTCCTTGAACTGGTGGCAGTCACCCCCACCACTTGCAAGCAGGGATGCCTTTTCAGGCTTCTCATTACTCAAGGTTCCTCACTATAGATGCCTCCCTGCTGGGCTGGGGAGCCCACTGCCAGGGGTACTGCACCCAGGGCATTTGGTCCCTGGACGAGATTGCCCAAGAGATCAACCTGTTGGAACTGTGTGCGATCCGCCTCGCCCTAAAGGTGTACCGGCGGCCCCTGAGCCACAGGTCCGTCCTGGTCCAGACAGACAACCAGGTTGACTTGTTCTGCGTGAACAAGCAAGGGGGCATGGGATCCCATGTACTCTGCCAGGAGGCCCTGGACTTGTGCTCATTCACAGCTTGACAGGGCATTCTCCTCAGGGCAAGTGTACCTGCCAGGCCAGGACAATTGGCTGGTCGACAGACTCGGCAAACTGCTTCAGCTACACGAGTGGCAGCTGAACTCAAAGGTGGCCTGCGGGCTCTTCCATATTTGGGTTGAACCAATGATGGACCTGTTCGCCAGCCCAGACAACCACCAGTTGCCTCGCTTCTGTGCCCGGCGACCACAGCCTGCCAGGGTGACCGCCGATGCCTTTCTAATTTCATGGTCGGTGGGTCTTCTGTATGCGTTTCCCCCAACGCCTCGGATCGCCAATACCTTGTTCAAGATTCTTCGCGACAGAACTTCAGTCATTCTGATACCCCCTCGGTGGCCTTGGCTACTGTGGTTCCCACTCCTCCTGCAGTTAGCGGTGGAGACTCCCATCCCCCTGGGGACAGACCCACGGCTTCTCTCCCAGGAGGGAGGCTCTCTCCTGCACCCCAACCCCAGCTCCCTTTCGCTGACGGCATTGCTGCTGAGAGGGTGTCACTAGCTCTGCCCCTACCGAAGGAAGTGGAGGATGTTCTGCTGGCTTTGCGCAGAACGTCTACCAGATGAGCTTGCGCCTTTAAGTGGCGCAGGTTTGCGCTCTGGTGTGGGGCACGGGGGGGGGCCCAACCCCTTTTCCTGCCCGGTGGTTATGGTATTGCGATACCTTCTCCACCTCTCCAAAACGGGACTCAAGTCCAACTCTGTCAGGGTACATCTCAGTGCCCTAGCGGCGAACCACCATCTGGTAGATGGGAAGCCCCTCTCGGCTCAACCAACGGTGTCCCTGTTCCTTAAGGGCCTACTCCTGTCTAAGCCTGTGGTCTGCCCCCCGGCGGCCGAATGGGATCTCAACGTGGTGTTGGGGCAGCTTACCCTACCGCCTTTCAAACTGATGGCTACGTGCCATCTCTGCTATCTCTCCTGGAAGGTGATGTTCCTTGTCACACTCATTTCCGCCCGAAGGATGAGCAAGCTCCAGGCTCTTGTGGCGGAGACCTTCTACCAGGTTCTACAAGAATAGGGTGGTGCTTTGCACACACCTGAAGTTTCTTCCGAAGGTGGTGTCCTCGTTCTACCTCAATCAGGAGGTGGTCCTCCCTACTTTGATTGCCAGACCGCACGCCGGTCGCGCTAAGGCTGCCCTCCATTCCCTAGACTGTAGACGGGCCTTATCTTTCTACATTCAAGGCTCTCAAGGCCATCAGAAATCATCTCAGCTTTTCATTTCCTATGACTCCAGTAAGCTGGGGCAGGCGGTGACCAAGCGCACACGGTCCACATGGGTGGCGAATTGTATTGCCCGGGCCTATGAGGAAGCAAAGCTTCCTTTGGAGGGCCATGTCAGAGCTCACAAGGTCAGGGCCATGGCAACTTCAGTGGCTTATCTGCGCTCCATTCCTCTGGCAGACATCTGCCGGGCCGCCACCTGGTCTTCAGTTCATACCTTCGCAGCCCATTACTGCCTGGATAGGGAGTCCCAACGGGACAGTGCCTTTGGTTAGGCTGTACTCCATAACCTTTTTTGAGGTCTAGGCAACTCCTGTCCTCCGACCCTTCTGTGTTCAGGCTACCGGAGTGCTAATTGCTTGGATGCAGAGGTTTTCGTTGCGGCTGCTTGCACCCCTCAATGAGGGAGCCTTATTTGGGTATGGGTTCATGGTAGCCTGTAGCTGGGGGAGTCCCATATGTGAGGACGGACTTCCTGCTTGTTCCCAGAGAAAGCGTAGTTACTCACCTGTAGCAGGTGTTCTTTGGGGACAGCAGGAATCAGTCCTCACACCCCTCCCTCCTCCCCTGGGAGTTGCAGCCCTCCTACATTTAATGCTTTGTTCTTTTTTTTTTTTTTTTTTTTTTTGCCATCTTTAGCTAGGTCATTTGACTGAGCAAGATGGCTTCTTTGGGCGGGAAGGGGACCACACATGCGTGGTAGCAACTCCAAAAGGCTTTCTTTGAAAGCTGGGGATTTGCTCTGTGCGGGCTCCATTGGCGTTGACGTCGCCCACATATGAGGACTGATTCCTGCTGTCCCCGGAGAACACCTGTTACAGGTGAGTAACTACGCTAAATTTCAAAGACTATAACATTAAAAGCTTAAATTACAAGCAATATAGAACTAAAATAACATTAAATCCATAAGGACATACATATATATGCACGATAGTGCTCTGTATAAAAAGACAAACATGAGCTCAGTAAAAATAAATATAAGACAAACATAATAACACACTCGCCAAAAGATTATTATGTATAGTCAAAAGCAAGGAAAATGCAAAGGAAATTATCACACTAAAAGCAAAGCATAAATATATATTGCATAGTATCAGCAATAATCAATGCAATTTTCATAAGAAAAGTACTTTGGAAAGAAAAAAGAGAAAAAAAGACTTGCTGGATAATCCTTGTCAGAAGGTCATTATGTAGAAAGAAAGTAAAAAAAAGTGAAAACGAGAAAATAATACTTGGTAACTGCCAAATGAACTCAGGTAAGGGTAAACAGAGGACGACGTAATATCCTACAAACTGTATAGTGAGTGGCGTACAAAGGCAACTGTAAATGTGCCATATAGTTTGTGAGGGAAACAAAAAATATAACGTGAAAAGCAAAAGATTGTGATGTGTAGACAAAAGTGTATATGTAAATCATAAATGCCCAGGGTGAAGTGGACGAGATCCTCCAGGGGCTCCGGCTCCAAGCGGGCCTCGGCTTCTGGACGTGGTGACCAGCCCGAATCGGGTTCCTCCTCCGATTTCTCGGACTGGGAGTCAGACGGAAATACCTCCCCAGAGACCCGTGCCCATTGGGACCTCCCGTCGGACCCGTCCCCGCCTGCCTTTCAGAGGCGTTCGCCACCCAAAGACACCTCCTTCGTGGTGTTTGTACGGGATATGGCGCGGTCTCTCAATATGGCTACCCAGGCTGAGGAGGAACCTCGAGCTGAAGAGCTCAATATCTTGTAGTACGAGTCCCCGCCTTGGGAATCTCTTACTGTTCTGGTTCTCCCCCATTCTGTCCAGGCTGCTACTCCACACGTGGGAGACCCCTGCTTTGGTCCCCATCGTGAGCAAGCACCTCGACGCAATGTACAGGGTCCAGCGCGGCCCTGGGTTCAGGAAAAAAACAACTCCCCCCACACTACCATGGTGGTGGAATTGGCTATGAGAAAACAAAAGAGCTTGAAGTCACACCTCTGTTCCGCCTGGCAGGGAGTCGAGAGCCCTCGATGCACTAGGCCACAAGGCCTATCAAGGGTCCATGCTCTCATGCCGTATTCAGGCGTACCAGTTGTACATGGGCATGTTTTTGCGAGACCTAGCCAAGGAACTTGGGGGTTTCTCTGTGGGCCTCGCAGGCGAACCCCTCAGTAAGTTCCGTTCACTTCTGAAGTCCGTCGCAGAGTGCTCGAAATCGCCTTGCACTACCCCCCCTGGTCACAGGCCCACCTTCATTCCACCCGTTCCTCAGCCTTCTTTTTTGTAGGTCCCGCCCTCTGGAACTCCCTCCCCGCTACCCTCCGTCTTGAACCACATCACCCCACTTTCAAACACGCTTTAAAGACCCACTTATTTACCCTTGCCTTCGACCTTCCTTCTTCCCAGCCTTAGCCTCTCCTCTGTGTCTGCTACTCTCTCCCTGTCCTCTTTTCTCTGTCCTATTAGTAAGTTGTAACTTCTTTTCCTTTTCTGGCCCCGGGCCTTGCTGTATTGTTGTTTTTTACCCTGAAGGGCGGTTAAGTAAATAATAAACATAAACATAAACCTCTCCTGCGCCGCCTACGATGGATTCGAGTTCTCTGCTCGAGTGGCGGCCGCTGGCATTGGGGCCCAACGCTAGACATGGCTCCAGTCTTTGGACTTGGAGCAGTGGGTCCAGGAAAAGCTCCTAGACATACCCTGCCTTGGTGAGCAGCTCTTTGGTAAACCGATGGAGGATAAGGCAGCCGAGATAGAAACGGAGTTAGTCACCCGAGCCCGCCTCTTGCACAAGACCTCCTCCCTCCCTCAGAAGAAACGGCAAACTAAGAAGCCGTTCTTTCCGCGAAAGGGTCTACCCTACCAAAGCTAACCACCGTAGCCACCCAGTCCCACGCCGACCACCTCTACGCAGGGAAAGTCTGGGCCCCACGGTCATCGCAAGCCAAAAGGGCCCAAGGCCCAAACACCAAACCCCGGCGCCATCTCAGCCCGCCCAGGGGTTTTGACGCCAGCAGTGTAGCCTTTCGCCCCCCAGCAGCATCGCAGCCAGTGAGGGGACGCCTGTCCTCCTTTGCCCCTCAGTGGGCGTCCATTACGTCGGAAACTTGGGTCCTCCAAGTAGTCTGAGTCAGCTACCGTCTCCGTCTGATCAGGCTTCCCCCTCCCTTCTCCCCCACGGAGCCTTCTTGACTCCCCGTGCACCAGACCTTCCTACAGCAGGAGTTAGACATCCTCCTCGCCCAGTGAGCGGTCGAGAGGGTACTGAGAAACCTCTGAGGTCGGGGCTTCTATTCCCGGTAATTCCTCTTTCCGAAGAAGACTGGGGGGCCTGCGACCCATCCTCGACCTCCGAAAGCTAAACAAGTTTCTGGTGCGGGAGAAGTTCAAAATGCTATCACTTGGCGTCCTGCTGCCCTTCCTCCAGCAGGGCGACTGGCTATGCTCCTTGGATCTCAGGGACGCTTACACCCACATTCTGATTCACCCCCAGCACATACAGTTCCTGTGCTTCAGGGTGCATTACCAATACAGGGTGCTCCCCTTCAGACTCGCATCCGCTCCGCGGGTCTTCACAAAGTGTCTCTCTGCGGCCGCCACCTCCCTCAGACGGCTGGGCATACCAGTCTTCCCTTACCTCAAGTGACTGGCTCGTTACGGGACCCTTGGCCGGGGAAGCCCGCCTGATGGCATTACACACAATCCTCCTGCTCGAGTGCCTGAGGTTCTTGGACAACTACCCCAAGTCCCACCTCGAACCAGTACAAGCATTGGAGTTTATCGGCACACGCCTTGACACTCAGCGGGCGATCGCCTTTCTGCCGGCAGACCGTTTCGCTCGCCTCTGAGCCTTGGCAACCCAGGTCCAAAGCAACACTCTGGTCATGGCGCAAACTATGCTGCCCCTCCTGGGGCACATGGCCTCCACCGTCCTTGTGGTTGCACATGTGAAGGGCCCAGTGGTGCCTCAGCACTCAGTGGAGCCTGTCCTCCGGTCACCTCAGAGACCCCTTTCAGGTCTCCCACAACCTTTGCAGATCCTTAGACTGGTGGCAGGACCCCCGCAACCTTCTCTGGGTTGCCCTTACAGACCCCACAGCATGAACTAGTGCTGACAACGGATGCTTCCCTGCTACAGTGGGGAGCCCACTGCAGTGCACTGTGCATGCAGGGGTGATGGTCACCCGAAGAATCTCAACAGCAGATAAACTTGCTCGAATTTCGGGTGGTCCGGTGGGCCCTGAGGACCTTCGAGGACCAGTCTGTGCTCGTGCAGACCGACAATCGAGTGGCGATGTTCTACATCAACAAGGAGGAAGGGCACAGGATCACGCCTCCTCTGCCAGGAAGCGGTCCTCCTCTGCTCCTTCGCTTTCCGCTGGGGGGTGACCCTACGAGCGGTCTACCTCCTGGGCCATGAGAACGTCCATGCGGACAAACTCATCAGGATCCTCCACCCTCACAAATAGAGGCTAGCCCCAGAGGTGACCAACTTGCTGTTCCATCGGTGGAGAACCCCGACCATGGAGCTCCCCCGCTTCTGTGGCCCGGTCCCGCACCCAAGCAGGGAGGCACGGGATGCGTTCCTCTTGAGCTGGACTTCTAGGTTTCTCTACATGTTCTCTCCCACTCCTCTCATTGCGAGGACCCTCCACAAAACTCAGCGGGAACGAGCGTCGATGATATTCGTCGCTCCCTTGTGGCCTCGGCAACTGTGGTTCCCACTCCTGCTCCGGCTCACATCCGAGCTGCCGGTTCTCCTGGGCTGTGCCCCAGGCCTGCTAACGCAGGAGGAGGGGCGGGTGCTTCACCCGAACCTGGCTGCATTGTCCTTTGCAGCCTGGCGGCTGAACGGGTCTCCCTAGCCTCACTAGACCTCCCGGAGGAGGTCGAGGAGGTCCTCTTCACGTCGAGGAAGGACTCGATGAGACAAACTTATGCCTTCAGGTGGCTACGCTTCTCAGTCTGGTGCTCTGAGCTCCAGATCAACCCTTTCTTGTGTCCCACTCAGTGAGTCCTCCAGTACCTCCTCTATCTTTCGAAGGAGGGGCTGAAGTCAAACTCTTTCAGGGTACACATGAGTTCCATTTCAGCGAACCACCTCCCTGTAGAGGGCAAACCCCTCTCGGAGCAGGCCTTGGTCTCCCGCTTTGTGTGGCCTCTTGTTGTCCAAACCTCCCATCTGGCCTCCTTCGGCGGAGTGTGATCTGAATGTAGTGCTCATGCAGCTTACATGTCACCCTTCGAGCCGATGGCGACGTGCTCGCTTTGGCACCTATCCTGGAAGGTGGTCTTCCTGGTGGCTTTGACCTCGCCTCACCGAGTCAATGAGTTCCAGGCTCTCATGGCTGAAGCCTCTTTCACCAGGTTCTATAGGAACAGGGTGGTCCTCCGTACCCACCCCAAGTTCCTTCCGAAGGTGGTCTTGGATTTTCTTCTCAATCAGGAGATAGTCGTACCGACCTTCTTCCCAAGACCCCATGCTGACCAGGTGTCGGCGTTTTTGCATACACTCGACTGCAAGAGGGCTCTTGCCTTCTGTCTGCAGCGCACCCAGCCTCATCACAAGTCTGGTCGGTTCTTTGTGATCTATGATCCCAATCGCTTGGGGCAGGCAGTCACAAAACGCACCCTCTCCATCTGGGTGGCAGACTGCATCGAAGGCGGGCGCCCAACTGGATCGGCAAGTCACCGCACACAGTATCTGAGCCAAGGCGGCTTCGATAGCTTCGCTGCACTCAGTGCCTCTGGCGAACATCTGCTGGGCTGCGACCTGGGCTTCGGCGAACACTTTCACCTTGCAGTATTGCCTGGAGAGGGAGTCCTGCCGAGACAGCGCCTTCAGGCCAGTCTGTACTCCATAATCTGTTTGGGGTATAAGCAACTCCTGCCCTTCAACCCTTCTGGATGGCTACTGAGGGTTTCGCCCCGGGGAACCGAGGACTCGGGCTCGGGCTCCTTCGTACATCGACTTCTGCTCACTGCCTCACGGAGACGTTTTTGGGTTACTGTTTCGGTAGCCTGTAGCTGGGGAGTCCCATAAGTGAGGACTGACTTCCTGCTTGTTCCTGGAGAAAGTGTAGTTACTCACCTGTAACAGGTGTTCTCCAGGGACAGCAGGAATCGGTCCTCACTATCCTCCCACCTCCCCTGATGAGTTAATGGATTTTTATCCTTCCATAGCCATCTGCTTGTTAGGGCTCGAGCTAAGGGACCTGACTGAGCAAGATGATACCCTTGGGCGGTAAGGGAACCACGCATGTGTGACAGCACTCCCAAAAACTTTCTTTGAAAGCTGGGGAATTGCTCTGCGCGGGCTCCATCAGTGCCAACGTCTCCCATAAGTGAGGACTGATTCCTGCTGTCCCTGGAGAACATCTGTTATAGGTGAGTAACTATGCTATTTTTCATCAGCTTTTTATTTGTGGGTTTTTATAGCTACCTTTTAGATTTTCTTTTACTTCATAATAATTTATTCAAATTTAGATTAGACGTCGGTGAGCAACGCTGTTTTAAATGATCCCTGCACGGGCTTTTCTCTCTTTCAATTGTTTCACGGCGTTTTTGCAGATAAGTGTCTTACTAGTATGTTTCTTCAAAAGGTTTTTCCACAAATCAGTTCCTATCCTCTTCACAACGGTAGAATTTATCGGTGCCGTCATGACCGTTTAGCTTGTAGCGATATATAATGCTCTTCTTCGATATCTTAACAATATGTTTTCGGTGATCACGCTACTCAACTATCAATGCGATATTGGTTCCTACATTTATTTCTTGTTATGGGTGTTTCTCTTCAATTTTTAATGTAGCTTTTCTATCTATGAATTGAGCTGTTTTAAGACCCTGGTTCCTAGAGCCTACTCCAGTTTACAGTGCTTTTGTCCATTATCCTTGTTATTACACTCCATTGCATTTTTGAGATTCATCCTAATCTTTATTCAGATACATCTTTTATGACATTAGACACTATACTAACCACTGTTTGTACTTGGTGTTCCCACTGGTATATATCGCGTCCACTTCACCCCGATCATTTATAATTTACATATATACTTTTTTGTCTGCACATCACGATCTCTCACTTTTCACGTTATATTTTCACTTATTTTTTGTTTCACCTCACATACTGTATGGTACATTTACAGTTGCCTTTGTACGCCACTCACTATACAGTTTGTAGGATGTTAAGTCGTCCTCTGTTTACCTACCCTTACCTGAGTTCATTTGGCAGTTACCAAGTATTTTTTCATGTTTTTCATGTTACTTTCACTTTCTTTCTATATAATGACCTTCTGACAAGGATTATCAGCGTGCCTTTTTTCTTTCTTTTTTCTTTCCAAAATACTTTTCTTATGAAAATTGTATTATTGCTGATACTATGTAATATATATTTGTTTTGCTGTTAGTGTGATAATTTCCTTTGCATTATCCTTGGTTTTTACTATATATAATAATCTTTTGGTGAGTGTATTATTATGTTTGTCTTATATTTATTTTTACTGAGCTCATGTTTGTCTTTTTATACAGAGCACTATCATGCATATATATATGTCCTTATGGATTTTGTTATTTTAGTTATATATTTCTTGTAATTTAAGCTTTTATGTTTTAGCCTTTGAAATTTCTTATGATTATATTATTATTTATCATATTTGTTTTTCGGTTCTCCATGCTCTTTTTATAGCTCTTTTTTGGTAATTATTTATGTCTATTGATGATTTTTTTTATGTTTATATATTTAATGGTCATTGTCCCCTGATGAAGGCCCATTGGCCGAAACACATGTAGGGCGACCATTTAATACTCCTTTTTTTCCTCCAGGGGTTCCTTCGCCTGCTTTTGTGTTTGTGTTTTGGACTGCAGGTGGAGTGTGTTCTGCTTTTTTTTTTTCCCAGAGAACACCTATTACAGGTGAGTAACTATGCTTGCCGATACACACAACTGCTACCTGCGCTGCTTTGGCTCGGACCACGACCCTACGGCCTGCAGACTTTGTATAAAGATGTCCACCAAGGCCCTTAAGAGCTGTCAGCAGCAGCACAATAAGGGATTTTTTTCCCCCCCCTGGACTCCGGCGCTTCCTAAGGCCAAGGACCCATCTGAAACCTTGGACTACCGTGGTGCCCCCATGGACCCCGGTCGATACCATGTGCCTTCAGAAAGGGGGTCTCCCTCGAGGGAGCACAAGAAGAAGAAGAAACCCTTGAAGGCAGTGTCCCTGGATAGCTTCTGCAGGCTTGGTAAGCCCCCAACTACGTCCCACAGTCCACACCACTCGTCAGAGGGCTCTGAGCGTGAGATACCTATCAAGGTCGTCTGGAAGGAATCACCTGGAGATCAGCTCCGGACACCCGAGATCATCCTTGTTGATGACTCCCCTTCGGGGGAACTGGCGCCAGGCCAAGAGTTCCTTGGTGCTGACCCAAAGTCTGTGGAGTCGTCTGCACTGGAGACCAGAATGGAGGCCTTGGAGCACAGCTTGTCTGCCCTCCTGGACCAGCAGCAGGTGGTGGTGTCTGGCATGGCCGGTTCTTCCACCAAGATCACTGGGTCCTTGACATCAAAGACGTCCTCGGAGACCAAGCCGATTCTCGAAGCTATACAACCCCGAGTCCATCCTTGACACAGGTCTCTCTCCGGGTCCCTTTCCATAGGACCATGGACTTTCCTGGCTAGGGCCTCCGAGGGGTTTGGGCCAGGCTTGAGCCCAGAGCCTGCGGGCCGCCCTCCCCTTGAGTCTTCACACTGATTACTCAGATTGGGAGACAGTGGACGAGGAGTCCCTGACACCCATCGCCACCGCGACGTCCCCCTCCGAATCTCTGCATCTGTCCCTACCCGAGACATGGCATTCCTCGACTTCGTGCGGGACATGTCAAAGGTGCTGGTGTTCCCGACAGAATCGGAGGAGGACCCTTGGATGAAGGAACTAGAAATCCTCCAATACGAGACCCTACCCAAAGATATTGTTGACGGTATCCATCCCACCCATCCTGGAATGGCTCAAGCTCTGCATGTGGAAAACACTGGTCTCAGTGCCCGTTGTGATCAAGCGGCTTGACTCAATGTTTCTGGTTTGCCAGAGCCTAGGCTTCCAAAAGGCCCTACTGCCACATAACTCCATGGTGTTGGAGTCGGCCATGCATCGGCTGAAGAGCCAGAAGACGCATGCCTCTGTGCCCCCGGGTAGGGAGGCTTGCACCTTTGGATGCCTTCAGCAGAAAGTGCTACCAGGCCTCGATGCTCATCGGCTGGATCCAGCCTACCAGTTGTACATGGGTATGTACCTGAGAGACCTGGCGAAGGAGCTCGCTGGGTTCTCAGCTGGTCTCTCCAATGAACTCTTGCAGCAGTTCAGGAACCTGTCCAGAGCCTTCAGTGAGTGCTCCAATTTCATGACTTGAGAAACCTATGATGGCTTCAAGTCAGTGTCTAGAGTAGCTGTGGCGGGCATTGGTGCCTGGCACCAAGCCTGGCTGTGGTCTTCCATCCTCGAGCAATGGGTTCAGGACAAATTTGTCGATGTCCCATGACAAGGGGAGAACCTCTTTGGCAAACTCATGATGGAGAAGGCTGCAGAGTTGAAGACCGAACTCGTGATGAGGACCAGGCTCTCCAAAAAGACTGCTACCCTTCACTGACAGAAGGGCTTGGGTAAAAAACCCTTTTATCTGAGGAAAGGTGCTGGTTACAAAAACTACCCACAGTTCCAAACCTCCCCAGCTCCCTTCAGAGTCAGCAGACTAAGGGACAGGGGCATGGCCTTCATAAGCAGAAGGCTCCCAGGCGTCAGCTCAAGCCCAGTCTGGGGGGTGCTTCTGACTCCTTGAGCATAGTCTCTCTATCCCAAGGAGGACAGCAGTCCACAGAGGGACATCTTATTCACTATGCCCACAGATGGCCAACCATCACTACCGATTCCTGGGAACTCCAGGTGGTCAGGGAGGGCTACCTCCTCTACCTCGCACAGACACCTCCCTCCTTTCTTCCCGGGAGAGACCCCCAGGTCTCCCCTTCACCAGGGCCTCCTATTGCAGGAACTCGCAGGTCTTCTTGAGGACAAGGCGGTGGAATCAGTACCCCATCATCTCAGGGGCAAAGGGTTCTACTCCACGTATTTCCTCGTGCCAAAAAGGACAGGGGGCCTTCAGCCCATCCTAGACCTGCAGAACCTGAACAAGTTTCTGGTGAGGGAGAAGTTCAAGATGCTCTCCCTTGTAACATTGCTGTCTGTCTTCCAGCAGGGAGATTGGCTATGCTTCTTGGATCTGAATACCCACATCCTCATTCACCCCAGTCACAGATGGTATCTTCGCTTCATGGTGGGGGGAGGCCACTACCAGTATAGAGTACTGCCCTTCGGCCTGGCATCCACCCCCAGGATCTTCACCAAATGGCTGGCAGTAGTGACCACTTACCTCCATCTCCAAGGGGTATTTATCTTCCCCTACCTGGACGATTGGCTTTTAAAAGGAGGCATGGCCGCCGATGTGCAACAAACTATGGCACGCACCATCCACGTTCTATAACATCTATATTTTGTGACAAACCACCCCAATTCCCACCTCTTCCCGACACAATGTCTGGAGTTCATAGGGGCAAAGCTGGACACTGTTCAGGCAAAGACCTTCCTCCCCCTGGATCGGGTCAACCATCTCAGGAAATTGGCTGCAAACTTGCAACACCATCCCTCAGTGTTTGCTCGGCTTCTGCTGTGCCTCCTCAGCCACATGGCCTCCACAGTCCATGTCACCCCGGACGTCCATCTGCACATGAGGGTTGCCCAGTGGTGCCTTTGAGACCAATGGACACAGGCCACGGGCCGTCTCCAAGACAGAATCTCAGTGATCCACCAGTTGGCAGCTCCCTGACATGGTTTCAACATCCACAAAACTTTCAGGCAGGGATGCCATTCCAAGCCACAAGCCCTTTAAAGGTCCTCGCAATGGACACCTCCCTACTGGGATGGTTAACCCACCTCAAGGATCTTTGTACCCAGGTCAGCTGGTCACAGGCTGAGGGCAACCAGCAGATCAACTTTCTGGAGCTTTGGTCAATTTTTCTAGCCCTCTGAACTTTTTGCTACCGTCTGAGGCACTAGCCGGTGCTGATCCAAATGGACAACCAAGTGGCCATATTCTACGTGAACAAGCAAGGAGGCACGGGCTCTTGCACCCTTTGCTGTGAGGCGTTGACACTCTGCTCCTAAGCAGTTCAAGGAATGCTCCTATGGGCGGTATACCTGCCAGGCCGGGATAACGCCCTGGCAGACAAATTGAGCAGGGTCCTTCAACTGCACGAGTGGCAGCTAGACCCCAGAATGGCCACCAGCCTTTTCCGACTCTGGGGGACCGCGCAGGTGAACCTTTTTGCCAGCTTGGACAACTACCCACTTCCTGAGGGGGCTCCTACTGTCAAAACCCCCCGCACGCCCTCTGGCTACCTGCCACCTAAGGTACCTCCCATGGAAAGTCGTGTTCCTGGTGGTGCTCACCTCCGCTCGCAAGGTCAGCGAGTTCCAAGCCCTAGTAGTGGTGATGCCGTATACCAGGTTCTACCAGAACAGGGTCATGCTACGCACGCACCCCAAATTCCTTCCGAAGGTGTTATCTTTTCTAACTTCAGACCAGTAACTATGCAGTCCTGTCCGTCTCTATGTTCATCCCAAAATCATCAATGTTGAACCCCCAATGATGGCCCCCCCTACTATTGATCCCCCCCCCCCTGTTGTGTCCCCCCTGTTATGTGTCCCACCGCTTTGACCCGGTGAAAAGCGGGATATAAATACAGTTAAATAAATAAATAAATAAATCTTTTCACCTCGACCAGGAAGTGGTGCTACCCACCTTCTTCCCAAGATCTGACTCCTCTAGGGTGGAGACCATCCTTCACACCTTGAACTGTAAGAGAGCCCTGTACTTCTACATTCAGCGTACCCAGGGCTATTGAAAAGCTTCTCAGCTCTTCATTTCCTATGACCCCAGTGTTCTGGGGGAGGTAGTGACCAAGCTAACCGTGTCCATCTGGGTGGCGGACTGCATTGCCCTAGCCTCTGAGAAGGCTGGGCACTCACTGGACGGCTGGGTCATGATGTACAGTGTCAGGGCCATGGCAGCCTCTGAGGCAAACCTGTGCTCTGTCCCGATGTCGGACATCTGCCGAGCTGCCACTTGGTCTTCAGTTGATAACTTTGCAGCTCATTACTGCCTGGAGAGGGAGTCCTAACGGGACAGTGCCCTTGGCCAGACCATGCTTTGTAATCTTTTTGGGGTCTAGGCAACTCCTACCCTCCCACCCTTCTGTGTTGTCTACCGGAGCGTTGATTTACATCAGACACACGATGACAAGGAATGCTGAAAATATCCTCTCCTTATCTAGAGATTTGCAGACGGTTACCATCAGGATACCCCTATTGATGGTCTCCTCCATCAAAGTCTCTAGGAGTGCTGTTAAGTCACCCTCTGGAGGCCTAAACAAACTTTCACCCATAATATTTTAATCAAAGATTTAAAATAATAAACTTACTAATACAGGCAGTTTGTCTATCTCGAGGTGCAAAATATTCAAAAAATAAGCTTTAAGCATTTCAGATGCTGATATTGAATTAGAGAAAGAAAGTTAACAAAACGCAAATTTAGCACCCTAAGAGTTTTCAACCCTTTCAACTTTATTTTCTAACAGTAAATTGCCTTTCATTAATGCACTATTATCTGCTTCCAGGGCTAAAACTTTACCAGTGGCTGCGTCAGTTAACGCTCTCTGAGATCTCAAGTCTCCCTCCAAGGAGGTCAACTGATTAACTGTTTCACCTGAAAAATGACATAGTTGGGCAAGACAATTTGACAGAGTGGACTCCATTTTTGCCATTCCCCGCCATATCTCTAAATGGAATAAAAGACTCATTCCCCAAAGCACCGGAGAAAACACACACTTTAGGGGAGGCGGAATGGAATAAAACGCTCCTAATCCAACCAAGAGGGGCAACGAAGTCACTGGACTGTAGTCAGAAACGTTTCCTGATTCCTGATCCGGGGTCCCATCCTTGACAGTTGAGGCAATTCCACTACCATCCAAAGTGAATGCCAGACTGACAACACCCTGTGGCACCACTGGGGGAAGAGGAGTAGTGTCCAAAATGTTCAGCTCCCCCAGAAGTGTAATTGTTTATTTTTATTATAAGGTTTGCAACGTCATGCAGGCTTCATGGCAAATATAATGCCCCATGCCCCATTTCATTAATGATTTCTCACATTGCCAGCTCTCTCTCATATTGCCACTTCAATTGTTTGCTTTATCGGCTGCCTTTGCTGTTTTCTGTCTTGCCAGAGATGTACTTAAGGTGATGAGACACAACATGCTTGTAAAACACTGTTGTTTGCTCAGGAGATGATATTGAAACAAATTTAAAAGCAGACAAGGCAGTGTGACAAATGGGATAGATGAGAGGCAGGATAATGCACGAAGTAGTAGTCACTGCATGAACAGTGACTGTCGTTAACAGCTCTTTCCATATCGTCCTGCTAGACAAGTGGGTTGTGTTCCCCCACCAGCAGATTGGTGGAGACAAAGAGCCAAATAAAAGCCCAGGTTTCAATGACATCACTCCTATGCCTTTATTCACCTCAGTCACCGGAGATACCTTCAGTATTTTTTTGTCTCCAGCTGATAGTGAATGGCTTATCTCCAGGAACAAGCAGGAATGTAGTCTTCACATATGGGTATCGTTGGCACCGATGGAGCCTGTGCAGGAACGCTTTTGGGAGCATCCCACAGTGCCTGCATGTTGCCTTCCTGCCTTTCCCAACTGCCCCTCTCCAGTTTTTCATTTTCCGCGGAGCCGACAGGTCGCACATCCTGTCACCACAGAAAATTCCATTCTTGTACTTCTTTTTTGTGGTCGCGTCTGCCTTCCCTCGACGCTATACTGGTACCGCCGGTTCTTATTTTCTTTCTTAAAAAAAAAAAAAAAAACTTAGTTTCTGGAGTCTTTCCTTCAGTAACTTTCTTCTGTGGTGCTAGGTGCCATTTTGGGCACTAGGCCCAATTTTTTCCTCAAACATGGAAAAATCTGCTTCGAGTTTTAAAAAATGTTCTAAGTGTGGCGATACTATCTCCGTCACCGACACCCATGAGTGGTGCCTCAAATGTTTAGGTCCTGACCACTCTTATTTCAGAGTGCCTCGCCTGTGGAATGATGTCTAAAAGGGGCCGGCAAAACCGGGCTGCTAAACTTAGCACCCTTTTTCCCTCCGATGCGGCGTCCGTGGCATCGATGTCCTCCAGGGCTTTATCTTCCTCCCATGGATCTCAGGTAACTAAACATATATCTAGCCAGTCCTCCAAGGGTAGATCTCCTTCTAAACATCGAGATGCCACTGGCGTTGCCCTTGAGGGATTTTCACCGGCAAAATTGCCCCGGCGGGAGGCTTCGGCTTCCAAAGCACTAATGGGGCTCCAGGATGTTCTCGAGGCCTCAACCTCGACAGAACTACTGGTGCCATGCTCTGGGGTTTCGGACGTGTCAACTGGCACTGATACCCAAGCATCGGCAGCGTCGATAGACCAGAGATTCTTGGCTATTGAATGCAGTCTGGCGGCTCTTCTCACGGCCTCGATACCCATGAAACCGCTTCAGACACTTCATCCGGTACCAGCACCAACTGCATAGACATCGGCGGGTATACCACCGGGACCGAGTCATGCGTCTCTATCCTGCATCGACAAGTTGGTACCGGACCACTTCGATACCGACTTTGATCGGTACTGGTACCGTGCCTTGCACGATCACCGGGATCGGAGATACTTCGAATCCTTGGATGAGTCTGAAGACTCCAAAGACTGTCGATACCAGAGTACTTCTTCCCGAGGATTCCTCTTCGCCTCAGCGTAGGATGTCTCTGCCAGAGGATATGTCCTTTCAGGATTTTATCCGAGATGTGGCCCGAGGTCTTTCCATCACAGTGGCTCTTGAAAAAGAGCCTAGGGAAAAGGAATTAGAAATCCTACAATACCCTAAAGCTCCCAAGGAGGCAGCTACCTTACCTATTCATGAGGATCTTGCATGATCTTATGTTAAGGATGTGGGAAACACCTCTAACCACATCTCCTCATTCCCGAAGACTCGACACCATGTATCGAGTTCCTCCTTGTCCTGGGTTTCAAAAGACTCAATTACCACATCATTCCATGGTGGTGGAATCAGCCATGAGACGGATTAAGAGTGCAAAAAGGCATGCATCTAATCCTACAGGACGTGAGTTTAGAACTCTTGACGCCTTTGGGCATCGATCCTTCCATGCTTTCTGCTAGGGATCAGTTCCTATATCTTGTATATGGGAATGTTCCTTTAGGGAAGTCACAGGAGACTTAGAGCTTATGAGCCCTCTTCTTCCTGATGATAAAAGGCAAGATTATCTTGCTCTTGTTAAACATGCTCAGGATGTTTCCAAGTTTGTGAATTGTGCAGCCTTTGACTGCTTTGAATGCATTAGCAGAACCTCTGCTATTGCAATAGGTGCACGTAGGATTGCCTGGCTCCAGGCATCTGACTTAGAAATCTGGGTACAGGATAAATTGGGAAACATACCTTGCACAGGAGAGAATCTCTTTGGCAAGAATTGGCAGGAAAAAGCTAATGAGATAGATGCTGATAATATCACTTTGGATAGATTGTCCAAATCTACAGCTGATCCTGCGAGGAAAAAATCCTCTAAGAAACCGTTCTTCAGCAAGAAGAAGTAGTTCTATCCCTCCTATACCCAGCAGAGACATTGTCCAGGTCAGTCTGCCCAAAAGGGACAGCAACAACCACCTAGACAACAAAGGAAGCCAAAAGCTGTTAAGCCTCAACCGGCTCAGCAGACTCAGCCTCCACAGGGGCTTTGACTCCTGTCTAGAGAACTTTGCCTTCCTGGCCCTGAATGGACCAGAGCCCTCCACAATCCCAGGAAAGTTGTCATTTTGCCCCCAGATGGTGCCAAATAACAGCAGAAAGTTGGACTCTGTCCATTGTACAAGAGGGGTACAAGCTTCATTTCCTCAGCATGCCCCCTCCTACAATGGTAAGACAGTTCAATTCTCAGACCTATCTCAATGACTGGTTAGGTCAAGAAGTCACAATGCTCCTTGCTCAAGGAGCAATAGAAGAGGTACCCATTCCCCAACGGAGTACAGGGTTCTACTCTCCCTATTTCTTTATTCCAAAGAAAACAGGAGGACACAGACCCATTCTAGATCTCAGAGAATTGAACAAATTCCTGTTCAGAGAAGTTCAAAATGATGTTTCTAGGAACTCTGCTGCCATACCTTCGGGGTCAGGATTGGCTTTGTTCTCTAGATCTCAAGGATGCGTACACTCATGTTCTCATCCATCCAAGTCACAGGAAGTTCCTTTGATTCCTCTTCCAAGGAAAGCACTACCAATACACTTCCTTTTGGCCTGGCTTCTGCACCAAGAGTGTTCTCAAAATGCATGGCTGTGGTAGCAGCATTTCTCCGCACCCTGGGAATATTCGTCTTCCCTTACTTAGACGACTGGCTCATTCGAGCTCCTTCAGGGCCGGAAGCCAGTTTTGCTCTATCTCGCACAATGCGCATCCTTCAGTATTTGGGACTTGTCATAAACTTCCCAAAATCCAACCTTGCTCCCACTCAATCCCTAGAATTTATAGGAGCTCATCTGGATACCAGACAGACAAGGGCCTTCCTTCCACAGCCCCGCTGTTTTTGCATTGTACAGTTAGCTTCCCAAGCAGTGCTCAAACCTCATCTCACTACTTGGGAAATGTTACAGTTGCTAGGCCACGTGGCATCCACAGTGCATGTGACTCCTTATGCTCGCCTGCATATGACGGCAGTCCAGTGGACCTTATCCACTCAATGGACTCAGGCGTCAGGTTGCCTGTCAGACAAAATAGCAAATTCAGATCGTTTTATTTTGTCCCTCCAATGGTGGCGGTCACCCAGAAACCTTCTGGTGGGGTCTCCTTTCCAGCAACCCCTACCCCAAGCCACTCTAACAGATGCTTCACAGGTGGGTTGGGGAGCCCACCTGCATGGCCTCTCTACCCAGGGTACCTGGACTCTGCAGGAGGCCTGTCTTCATATCAACCTCCTGGAGCTCAGAGCAATTTTCCTTGCTCTTAGAGTGTTTCACACCCAGCTCAACTACAAGACAGTCCTAGTACAAACGGACAATCAGGTAGCCATGTTCTATGTGAACAAGCAGGGTGGAACAGGCTCTCTGTCGCTATGCAACGAAGCTTTGCGACTATGGACCCTCGCCAAAGAGCATCAGATTCATCTCCTTGCGGTGTATCTTCCAGGCATTCTAAATTCTTGGGCAGACAAGCTCGGTTGAGTTCTGCTTCCACACAAATGGTCTCTCCATACCAGGTGGCCCAAATTTTTCAAATTTGGGGAATCCCGGACGTAGACCTCTTTGCAAGTCTGCTGAATGCCAAACTTCCCCGGTTCTGTTCCAGAATTCCGGCTCGAGGTTGTCAGGCCAGATGCTTCCCTTCTTCAGTGGGGTCAAGATTTCCTGCATGCCTTCCCACCCATTCCCCTAATTCCCAAAACCCTATTCAAGCTTCAAAGAGACAGAGGTCATATGATTCTCATAGCTCCACGTTGGCCACGGCAACCGTGGTACCCTCTGCACCTACATCTCTCTCAAGCTCCGCCTCTGGAGTTAGGATCTGCTCCAGATCTTCTCTCACAAGAGGACGGGATGCTGTGGCATCCCAATCCCCACTCTCTGCATCTCAGGGCCTGGTTGCTGACAGCCTAGAACTTCAGGACCTTAACCTTTCCCAGCAGGTAAAGGATATCCTTCATGCTTCCAGGAAACCCTCCACAAGACGTTCTTATGCATTTAAGTGGAAAAGGTTTACCATATGGTGCTCGCAGAAGGATCTTAACCCTCTTGCGATACCTCTAGAATCATTACTAGAGTATCTCCTTCATTTGTCAAATGCATGGCTTAAGACAAATTCAGTGAGAGTCCATTTGAGTGCTATTGCAGCTTCTTTCAAGCCTCTAAATGGACAGCCTATTTCCTCTCATCCTCTTATAGCGAGATTTATGAGAGACCTTCTTCTAACAAAGCCTCCCATTAAGCCACCACCAGTGGCATGGGACTTGAATCTGGTACTTGGGCAGCTCATGAAACCGCCCTTTGAACCATTAGCCACTACTTCTTTAAAATTCCTAAACTTCCAGGAAAGGAATTTCAATCTTCCTCATTACAATCACATCAGCACGTCGCATCAGTGAATTGCAAGCGTTGGTGGTTGATCCTCCTCATACAAGGTTCCACCATGATAAGGTAGTTCTTAGGACCCATCCACACTTCGTGCCAAAGGTTGTTTCGCCTTTTCATTTAAACCATACTTTGGACTGTAAAAGAGCTTTGGCCTTTTACTTGCAAAGGACAAAGCAGCATAGGAAAACCTCTCAACTCTTTGTTGCTTTTGATCCTAGTCATTTGGAACTTCCAGTCTCCAAAAGAACACTGTCCAACTGGATTGCACAGTGTATATCTTTTACCTATGAGAGTAAGAACCTTCCTCTTGAAGGCCATGTCACAGCTCACAATGTGAGAGCCATGGCAGCCTCAATGGCTCATCTTCACTCTGTCTATCGACGACATCTGTCGAGCAGCTACTTGGGCTTCGGTACATACCTTCACAGCCCATTACTGCTTAGACAAGGACTCCCGCCGGGATGCCTTGTTTGGTCAGGCTGTTCTTCCAGACTTAATCAACTCCTACCCACCATCCCTGGTAGGATGCCAGAGATCCATGGAGGGAAGTGGAGCCCTTTCACAAGGGCACACAACTTCTGGGGCCATCTCTCTGGCATGTGCAGCTAGGGAGTCCCGATATGTGAAGACTACATTCCTGCTTGTTCCTGGAGATAGTGTAGTTACTCACCTGTAACAGGTGATCTCCGGGAACAGCAGGAATTTAGTCTTCACAACCCACCCACCTCCCCTAGGAGTTGTATCTCTCTCTCTCTCTTGTCTCAGCTATAAACTCAACTGGAGAGGGACAGTTGGGAAAGGCAGGAAGGCAGCACGCAGGCGCTGTGGGATGCTCCCAAAAGCTTTCCTATTGGAAGCTGGGGAGCGTTCCTGCTCAGGCTTTGTCGGTGCCAACGATATCCATATGTGAAGACTAGATTCCTGCTGTTCCCGGAGATCACCTGTTACAGGTGAGTAACTACACTTACTTAACACTACAAATATGCCTAATAAATTTAAGGGACTCTAATGTTTACCTTGAGATGAACTGCAAGGATCCAGAATTAATCAATTCTTAAAGCCTAATAACTTGCTGATGAAGATAATCAGTTATACCTGAAAGTAAAAAAAAAGTTCCCTCATTTCTCTTTAACTGGTTTAAGAGCTTAAGAAAAACAAAATTTGTGTATGGGGTGGGTCAGTGGGAAATAAACACAAGCTGAAAGTTTGCCCTAACTGACTTAAAACCTGTGTCTATTTTAAAATGTTATTATTAGCTTAACACAAAAAATTCCCCTTTTCCTAAGATTCTGAGAATGTTATAGCAGGTAAATACTTATAAGTGCAGATTCCTTCTGAGCAGTAGCAGCTCCTGTCTCAGCAGTCTCTTCTCTCCCTCCCATTTCCCATCTGCCCTTTTAAAGTCATTATTTGGTAAGTTGGTGGCAGGAGGGAGCACTCTTCCTCTTTCTGCCACATTTAAAAATGGTTCCTCATTACTTCGTGCTTCTGGAGGATGAAGGAATGATTGACTCTTGAGGTCCTTTTGAGTTGGACAGGGGTCCGAGGGAGATTGGAGCTGGCAGCGGCAAATACTACAACTTAAGTACATCCGCTGAGGTGTATAAAGTTTGTGTTAACCGGTGAGTTGATGCAACTTACAGGGTTTAAAATGATTTGCAGGAGATCGCTGAAATACAGAGCTGCTTTGCATGCATTTTCAAATTATACAATTCATTTCAATATGCTTTGTCCATGGCAAACCTGACTTTTATTTTAAAAAGTATATACTTTTTTTTTTTTTAATTTTAAAGATCAATCAAAATTTTGAAAATTTTAGACATGTTCTGCTTTTATACTGCCTACATGATGTTTCATTTAAATACATATTTTATACAACTTGCATCTTCCTTCATAGGTGCATGACTGGTTTTCTTGCACTCTGTTATCAGGAATGTCATAGAAATGGCAAAATCTAGAAAAATAATTTATCAAGTATCCAATAAAATACCTTCAGCGTGTTAGTGCCTCTCATGCTTCCAGTTCATGAAATTACGTTTTTCATACTTTCAGTTGACTGGCAAATAATTACATTTAAATATGGAATAAAGGATGAAAATGTTTTCATCAAACCAATTAGACAATGATTATCATATCACATTGACACAAGAACATTTTGAGCTGTATACCTCATTCTCTGTGGACAAGCAGGAAGTAAGTCCTTATTAATGGGTGACTTTGCCAACAGAGCCCCGCAGGAAATGCTCCCCAGCTTCCACTGGAAGCTTTTGGGAGGCTCCACTGTACATGCGTGCCTGCCTACTCACCTGTCGCGGTGCCATCTCCTCCAGTCTATTTTTCCATGGAGCCTTAAGGATGTGTCTTGCACCATCTGAAAATAGTTTTCTCTTGTTTTACCCCATGTATGTCCTTAAAAAAAAATAAAATAAAAAAAAAAGCAGCTTACTTTTACCGCATGTTACCGGCTTCCAAGCCGACGTTTGGGGTTTTTTCCCCCCTTTTTCTTTTCTTTTTTGTCTTTTCCCCTAATTGGGAGGTCTTATTCCACCATCGGCAAAATTGAGGCCTTTGACCTTGCTGTTGCGGTCTTCCTGGACATGTCTAAGCCAGTGAGTAGCTTCAAGAAGTGCATTAAATGTGGTCGTACCGTCTTGGTCTCCAACAGGCATGACTGGTGTCTACAGTGCCTTGGGCTCGACCACCAGCCCACTTCCTGTAATCTTTATCTGCAGATGACAAGGAAGGGCCTGTTAAGTGCTGTTGAGTTGGTGTCAACTCATGGTGATCCTCTGGATAGTTGTCCTAAATTGTGTTCGGTCTTCAGTCAGGCAGCTCATTGTTGACAGACTGGCACCTGTATCTGCTGTTATTGTATCGATCCATCTCATTGCTGGCCTTTCTCTTTTGCGCTGACTTTCTATCTTGCCAAGCAGGATGTCTTTCTCTAATGATCTCTCTCTTCGTATGATGTGTCCAAAGTATGAAAGTCGAAGTCTTGTCATCTGAGCTTCTAAAGAAAGCATAGGTTTGATCTCCTCTAGTACTGACTGGTTTGTTCTTCGAGCAGTCCATGGTATACACAGTATTCGCCGCCAGCACCATAATTCACATAATTCGCCGCCAGCACCATAATGTATATTGACCTCAAACCTAGCATGTAGAATCGCCTCATTGTAAATAACCTCACTGTAACTTCACCTGTCTGTATTTAATTGTTTATAGTTCTCCCAGTTACATTTCCATGTTACTTTCACTGTTTTATGTAAACACAGGGCAGATCTACCCCTGCCCTGTAGTCAAGTTGTTGAATGTAAACCGCACTGATAACAAATAGCGCGGTATAGAAAAGCTGTAAATAAAATAAATAAATAAATTCAAAGGCATGCATTTTCTTCCTGTCTATCTTTTTCACTGTCCAACCTTTGCATCCATATGTTATTGAAAATACAATGGCTTGAACGAGTCGAATCTTTGTATGGCGAGAGACATGTCTGCTCTTGAGAATCTTGTCTAGGTCTTTCATAGCCATTCTGCCAAGAGCAATGCATCTTCTGATTTCTTGACTGCTTGTTGCTTCTTATTGATCCAAGCAGGTTAAAGTTGTCTATGATTTCAATTTCTTCTCCTTCAACGATGAATTTATTGATTTTGCCAGTTGTCATGTTCTTTGCCGCCTTTACATTAAAGTGCAGGCCCATTTTAAGACTGTTCCTTGATCGTGAGAAGCAAATGTTTAAGATCATCTTCACTTTCAGCCAGTAATGTGGTATTATTAACATAGCGAAGGTTGTTGATGAGTCTTCTACCAGTCTTCATACCTCTGTTGTCTTCATACAGTCCTGATTCTCTGATGATTTGTTCTGCATATAAATTAAACAGGTATGGGGAAAGTATGCTTATTTTTGTTCCGTTCGAACTGTTGCTTCGTGATCAATGTAAAGATTGCGCAAGAGAACGATCAGATGTAATTGTATACCCATGCTTCTTAATGTGGCCTAGAGTTTCTCATGGTTTACACAGTCAAAAGCCTTGCTTTAGTCAATAAAGCACAAATAGATATCCTTTTGGTATTCTTTAGTCTTTTCAAGGGTCCATCTCACATCCGCGATGATGTCTCTTATTCCTTGCCCTTTCCTGAACCCTGATTGTATTGCAGATAGTTCTTGTTCCAGGTATGATTGTAGTCTCTGTTGAATAATCTTCAGTAGAATCTTGCTGGCATGTGGGATCAGAGCGATTGTGCGATAATATCCAGTCAGTTGGATCACCTTTCTTTAGTATTTGGTATAAACACAGATCTTTTCCATTCAGTTGGCCATGAATTTGTCTTCCAAATTTCCTGGCAGAGCCTTGTAAGTATGGTAACAGCTGCATCAGATTGCTGTAATACTTCTATGGGAATGCCATCAATGCCTGGTGCTTTGTTCTTTGATAAGGCTTTCAATGCTGCTTTGACGTCTTTTCATCACCAATGGTTCCGGATCATAAGGTACAGTTTGAAACGGCTGTTGGTCCACTTGATATTTATCATATAAAAACGCTGTATATTCTTTCCACCTTTTCTTAATCTTCTCAGCATCATTCAACATAGAACCTTGGGCATCCTGTAACATTCTAATTCGAGGCTGGAATTTTTTCTTTGGCTTTCCTAAAGCTACTAGAGTTAATCTTGTTCTTCCTCTAATAGTTTCTGCTTCTATTTCCTTGCATGCATCATTGTAGTACTTTTCCTTGTCCTGTCTTGCTGCACGTTGGACATCTCTGAGTTCTGCAATTGTCTTTCTTTCTCCTCTGGCTTTAGCTTCTCTGCGTTTCTGGGCAATTTTCAGTTTCTTCTGTCATCCATTTTTGGCTGTTTTTGCTTTTTCTCCAGGAATAAGCAGGAAGTCAGTCCTCACATATGGGTGATGTCGACGGAGCCCCCATGCGGAGCAAATCCCCAGCTTTCAAAGAAAGCCTTTGGGACTGCATCACGCATGCGCGGTCCCCTTACCGCTCAAGGGTGCCATCTTGCTCTTCCCAGTTTCCCCGTGGAAAAAGTAGTAAGAGTTAGAAAATTGTGTTATGCTTTGCCGGTTTGACGCCGGTTCCCCTTCCCGCCTCGGCTCGATACATCGGTATCAAGTCCAGTCCAATTTTTTGTTTTTGTCCTTAGAGACTAGCGTGTTCGCTCTTTTTTTTTTTTCTTTTTAGCTGGCAGTCCGGTCCTTTGACCTTGCAGGGGCCCTTTTTCCCCCGATGACTGCCAGCGGTTTTAAGAAGTGTGATCGGTGCATGAAACTGATTTCTCTCACCGACATACACGACTGCTGCCTCCGTTGCCTCAGGCCCGACCACGACCCCGTGGTCTGTGACCCGGGCAAGAAGATGTCTTCAAGGGCCTTGAGGATCAGGCAGCAGCAACAGACAGGATTTTTCCTGAGTCCGCACCCACCCGGGCCCGGACCTCGTCAGAGGCCTCGACTTCTCGGCGGGAGCTGTCTGATCCCAAGCAGCGTCAGGTTTCCTCTGAAAGGGGGCCTCCCTCGTGGGAACTCCGGAGCGGGCTCAGTTGCGGAGCCCGGCGCATTGCCCTGGATCCTCGGGGTCGGAGAGGCCTGCCAAACTCCCTCGAAAGGAACCGGAAACTCTGAGGAAAGTAAGCCCTGTCCTCATTGTGGACTCTCCTCCGGGAGAGCTGGCGTTGGGCCCGACAGCATCGGGACCTGACCTGGGGGCTGCGGAGCCTCCTGAGCTCGGTCTCAGGTTGGTGGCCTTGGAGCGCAGCATGTCTGCCTTCATGGACCAGCAGTGGGTGCTGATGGCCGGTCTCACACATCCATCCGCCCCGACCACCGGGACTTCGACGTCCAAATCAACCCTGTTGGCCGAGCTGATCCTTGAGACGCTAAGAACTCGAGTCGATCCTCGGCCGAGTTCCCCCTCGATCTCCCGTTTGGGACCGAGGTCGTCAGGACGGTCGAGACCGAAGCCCTCGAGGCCGGAGCTGCTCAACACCTCCTCGGAGGGGTCTGGTTAGGAGACAGAGGACGAGGAGTCTCCGAACACCCACCGTACCAAGTACGCCCCGTCAGACTCCCTGGGATCTGAACCTCGGAGAAGGTCACCCCAGGAGGACACCTGGTTCTTGGACTTCATCTGGGATATGGCAAAGGCTTTGTCCTTCCCGGCGGAAGCCGAGGAGGAGCCTCAAGCTGAGGATCTCGACATCCTCCAGTATGACTTTCCTCCGAAGGAAGCCCTTACTGTACCAGTGCCCCCCATTCTGGAGCGGCTGATGCTCCGCATGTGGGAGACACTGGCCTCGGTGCCAGTCCTCAGCAGGCAAATCCATTCCATCTATCTAGTTCGTAAGAGCCCTGGGTTACAAAAGGCACAGCTGCTGCACAACTCCCATGTTTGTGGAATTGGCCATGCACCAGCTCAAGAGCCAGAAGATGCACTCCTTGGTGCCTCTTGGCCGGGAGGCCTGCAACATGGATGATCTCGGCAGAAAGTGCTTCCAGGGTTCGATGCTGTCTTGCCGAATCCAGACTTACCAGCTTTACATGGGCATGTACCTGCGAGACCTGGCAAAGGAGATTGCCAGGTTCTCAGCTGGTCTCTCCAAGGGACCTTTGCAGTGTTTCCAAGTTTTGTCCACTGGGATCCGAGAGTGCTCGAAGTTTGACTCGAGCAGCCTATGATGGCTTCAAGGCTTTGGCCTGGGTAGCTGCGGTTGGCATTGGTGCATGGCGCCAGGCATGGCTACAGTTGTCAGACGTGGAGCCATGGGTTCAGGACAAGTTGGTCTGTGTCCCTTGCCGGGGTTAAACCTCTTTGGCATCTGAATGGAAAAGTCTGTATTTTTGCAGATGACATGAAAATTTGCAACAGAGTGGACTCCCCCGAGGGAGTGGTTAACATCAGGAAAGATCTACAAAAGCTGGAAGAATGATCTAATGCTTGGCAATTAAGATTTAATGCAAAGAAGTGCAGAGTCATGCACCTGGGTAGCAGAAATCCAAGGGAAATGTATGCGATAGGGGGCGAGAGGTTGGTGTGCACGGATCAGGAGAAAGACCTTGGTGTGTTTATTTCTGAAGATCTCAAGGTGGCAAAACAGTACGACAAGGTGGTGGCAAAAGCCAGGAGGATGTTGGGCTGCATACAAAGAGGAATCACCAGCAGAAAGGAAGAGGTACTTATGCCACTGTACAAGTCACTGGTGAGGCCTCACTTGGAATACTGTATTCAGTTTTGGAGACCGTATCTTGCAAAGGTAGTAAAAAGACTGGAAACTGTTCAGAGGAAGGCAATCAAAGTGATTTGGAGCCTGCGTCAGAAGCCTTATGAGAAGAGACTTGAAGACCTAAACATGTACACTTTGGAGGAGAGGAGGGACAGGGGAGATATGATTCAGACCTTTAAATACTTAAAGGGAAATAATGAACAAACAAACCTCTTCCAAAGATGGGGAAGCTGTAAAGCTAGAGGGCATAACATGAAGCTGCAAGGTGGTAAATTGAAAGGCAATGTCAGGAAATACTTTTTCACAGAAAGGGTGGTGGCTGCTTGGAATGCCCTCCCGATGGAAGTGGTGGGGGCAAACATTGTGGTGGAATTCAAATTGGCATGGGACAGACACAGTGGATCCCTTTAGAGCAACAGGGTAAAATCAAAATAAACTGAACCATCTAATTTCTCAACAAATAGAGGTGTCCTTCATGGAGTGGTGGGTTCACCCCTAAACAGGGACGTGGGGAGGGGTGGCCTGCACGGAGCGGCAGGTGCACCTACTCTTGCCATTGTGCTGGGCAGACTAGATGGACCATGCTGGTCTTTATCTGCAGTCATTTACTATGTTACTATGTAAGCCCATGACTGAGAAGGCTGCCGAGATCGAGTCCGAGTACCTGACATGGACAAGACTCGAGAAGAAGACATCTGCCCCTTCTAAGAAGAAGGGCTCGGTTAAGATGCCCTTTTTCCCGAGGAAAGTATCAGCTTACTGAAACTACCCCACATATCAGGCCTCCCCAGCAGGGGCAGCAGGCCAAGGGAAGGGGGCAAGGCCCTCGTAAGCAAAAGGCCCCCAGGCACCAGCTCCAGCCCAGCCTGGAGGGGGCTTTTGACTCCCAGAGCATAGTCACTCTCTCAAAGGATGCAAGGCCCTGCACAGGAGGAAGGCTGACCCTGTATGCCCAAAGGTGGCCAGCCATCACAACAGACACCTGAGTTCTCCAGATAGTCCAAATGGGCTATCCGGTTACATCTCACCCAGACGCCTCCCTCTTACTTTCCAGGGGAGCCTCTCAGACCCCCTCTTCACAGGGACCTCCTCATGAAGGAGTTAGCAGGTCTTCCCGAGGATCAGGCGGTAGAACTGCTGCCCCACCACTTGTAGTGCACAGGCTTCTACTCCAGGTACTTTCTGATACCAAAGAAAACTGGAGGCCTAAGACCTATCCTCGACCTGCGAAACTTAAACAAGTTCCTGGTGAGGGAAAAGTTCAAGATGCTTTCCCTTGGAATATTCCTGCCTTACCTCTGCCAGGGAGACTGGCTATGCTCCTTAGATCTCAAAGATACGTATACGCACATCTTGATTCATCCAGACCACAGACAAACCTAAGATTTGTAGTTGGAGGAAACCATTTTCAGTGCAAAGTATTTCCATTTGGCCTAGCCTCAGCACCCAGGGTATTCACAAAGTGCCTTGCGGTGGTGGCGGCCTTCCTAAGAACTCAAGGGTTATTGTCTTCCCCTTCTTAGACGACTGGCTCATCAGAGCCCAGTCAGCTCTAGAAGCCCAATAGGCCACATCCCGCACTATCCAGTTGCTCCAGCACCTGGGCTTTGTGATCAACTACACAAAGTCCACTCTGGTTCCCACTCAGGGACTGGAGTTTATAGGGGCAAGGTTAGACACCCTTCAGGCAAGGGCTTATCTACCAGAGGACATAGCACAAAGGCTTGTGGCCCTAGTACAGCAAGTGAGTCGCAGATCCAGAATTTCAGCAAGACACTTTCTGCGCCTCCTTGGTCACATGGCCTCCACAGTACATGTGACACCCAATGCCCGACTACACATGAGAACAGCTCAGTGGTGCCTTAAGTACCAGTGGACACAAGCCACAGGCAGACTCAGAGACAACATCAAGGTATCCCAATGCCTGGTAAAGTCATTGAAATGGTGGCTTCAACCTCATAACCTTCTGGAGGGAGTGCCTTTTCAGCCTCCCACGCACTCGAGGGTGATGACTACTGATACATCCCTGCTGGAATGGGGTGCTCATTGCCAGCAGGTCTGCACTCAGGGTGTGTGGTCTCCGTGGGAGAGCACACAACAAATCAATCTAGAGCTTCGAGTGATCCGCCTAGCTCTTCGGACATTCTGCCAAACCCTGGCTCATCAGACTGTCTTGATTCAGACAGACAACCAAGTAGCAATGTTCTGTGTGAACATGCAAGGGGGCACAGGCTCTCGCATCCTTTGTCAGGAAACCCTGGACCTATGCTCCTTTGCAGTCAGCCAGGGTATGTACCTCAAAGCGGTTTACTTGCCAAGTCAGGAGAACTTCTTAGCCGACAAGCTAAGCAGAATTCTCCAGCCGCACGAGTGGCAACTGAATCCCAACATAGCCCAGCAGCTCTTCCAATGCTGGGGGCGACCATCCATGCATTTTTTTGCGAGCCCACTAAATCACCAGTTGCCCAGTTTCTGTTCCAGACAGCCACACCCACACAGGGTGGCTGCAGATGCTTTTTTAATATCAAATGGTCTGTGGGCCCTTCTATATGCGTTTCCTCCCACGCCCCTGGTAGCTCAGATCTTATTCAAGATCCTTCAGGACAAAGCCTCGGTCATCCTGGTGGCTGAGACAACCATGGTTTCCGCTGCTCCTGCTGCTGGCAGAGAAGGCTCCAATTTCTCTGGGATTACAACCCCAACCTCCTGTCGCAGGAGAGAGGGGCTGTCTTCTGCATCCCAACCTCAGGTCCCTCAACCTGATGGCATGGTTGCTGAAAGGGTAGTCCTTGCACCACGTCTCCTCCCTAAAACGATAAGAGGATCTGCTGCTAGCCTCTAGGAGCAATCGACTAGGAAAACCTATGCATTTAAGTGGCGTAGATTTGAGGTGTGGTGTGCTCAGCAGAGTGAGAACCCATTCTCCTGCCAGGTGGCTGTGGTGTTGCAATACCTGCTTCACCTTTCAGAATTAGGCCTCAAGTCAAACTCTGTCCGAGTTCACCTTAGTGCTTTATCAGCACACCACTCTCCAGTGGAAGGGCAACCTCTCTCTCTCTACACCCCTTGGTGTCCAGGTTCCTGAAAGGTTTGCTTCTGCTGAAGCCCGCGGTCCGCCCCCCCTGGCGACCGAATGGGATTTGAATGTGGTCTTAGAGCGGCTTACTCGCCCACCCTTTGAGCTGATGGCTACCTGCCATCTGCGCTTCCTTTCTTGGAAAGTGCTTTTCTTGGTGGCACTCACATCGGCCAGGCGAGTGAGTGAGCTGCAAGCGCTGGTGTCGGATAGACCGTACACACGGTTCTATAGGAACAGGGTGGTGTTTCACACGCACCCCAAGTTCCTTCCGAAAGTGGTCTCCTCGTTCCACCTCACCAGGAGGTGGTGCTTCGGACCTTCTTTCCCAGGCCCCATGCCAGCCGGGCAGAAGCAGTTCTGCATACCCTGGACTGTAAGAGGGCATTGGCCTTCTACATGGAGCATACGCAGAGACATCGAAGAGCTCCTCAGCTCTTATGACCCCAGTAAGCTGGGGATGCCGGTCTCCAAGCGTGCGTTGTCCACCTGGGTGGCAGATTGCATTGCCTGGGCATACAAGGCGGTCGATCTCCCATTGTAGGGTCGAGTCACGGCCCACCGGATCAGGGCTAAGGCTGCATCAGTTGGTCACTTCTGCTCTGTTCCACTGGCAGACATCTGCCGGGCCGCAACCTGGTCTTCAAGCCAGACTTTTGCAGCCCATTACTGCCTGGATAGGGAGTCCCAATGGGACAGTGCTTTCAGCCAGGCTGTACTCTGTAATCTTTTCGAGGTTTAGGCATCTCCTACCCTCCGACCCTTTGGTGTCAGACTACCGGAGTGTTGCATTCTCGGTTGAACTCCTATCATGGCTGTTGCGGCTCGTCTAGAGGGAGCCTATTTTTCAGTTATGGGTTCTCGGTAGCCTATAGCTAGGGCATCCCATATGTGAGGACTGATTTCCTGCTTGTTCCTGGAGAAAGCATAGTTACTCACCTGTAACAGATGTTCTCTAGGGGCAGCAGGAATCAGTCCTCACGACCTTCTCTCCTCCCCTGGAGTTGTAGTCCTTTGATTAAATTTTATCCTTTTGCTGTCTTTTTAGCTATGTCATTCGACTGAGCAAGATGGCACCCTTGGGCGGGAAGGGGACCGTGCATGCGTGATGCAGTCCCAAAGGCTTTCTTTGAAAGTTGGGGATTTGCTCCGCATGGGGGCTCCGTCGACATCACCCATATGTGAGTGATTCCTGCTGTCCCTGGAGAACACCTTTTACAGGTGAGTTACTACGCTTTCACCTTTTGTAGTCTTCTCGCTTTCTTCCAACACAACCTTCTTGATGTCATTCCATAACTCTTCTGGAGCTCTGTTGTTTGTATATAAAGGAACAAATCGATTTTGCAGGCTTTAAATTCCAGTGGTATATTCTCAAGGTCATATTTTGCTACATTCATGAATGGCTTGCTCTTTTTCAACTTTAGCTTGTGTTTGCATACTAGTAGTGGGGGATCTGTACCACAGTCTGCTCCAGGTTTTGTCTTTGTTGATGTTATAGAGCTTTTCTAGCGTTGACTTCCACAGATGTAGTCAATTTGATTTTTGTACAATCCATTGGGTGACGTCCATGTGTACAGTCGCCACTTTTGTTGAGATGAATAGATTCCTGGTCTTGCAGAATTCTATCAGTTTTTCTCCAGCTTCATTTCTGTTGCCAAGTCCATATTTTCCAACCATTTTGCCGCCGCCTTTGTTGCCAACTTTTGCGTTCCAGTCACCCATGACTATCGGGATATCCTGTTTGCATATTCTGTCAATTTCAGCTTGTTCTTGTTCCTAGAGCTCATCAGTTTCATCCTCTTCTGCAGCTGTTGTTGGGGCATATGCTTGAATTATAATTTTGTTGATAGGCATTCCTCGTAGTCGAATAGAGATTAAGCGTTCACTGACTGCATTGTATTTCATTGCAGTTTTTGCAAGTTTCTTCTTTAATATAAATGCAACACCATTTCTTCTTTCTTTCATTTCCAGCATAGTAGACCATGTGATCATCTAATGCAGAGTGCCTGATGCCAGTCCATTTAAATTTGCTGACACCCAACAGATCAAGTTGTACACATTCCATTTCATTCTTGACTACCTCCAACTTCCCCTGGTTCATGCTTCATATGTTCCATGTCCCAATATGTAATACATCTTTAGAGCTTCTGAATCTCATTTCATGCGCAGCTACATCAGCAGTTAGACATCCCGAGGGCTTTGATCCAACCACATCATAAATGCTGGCTTTACTCTGAAAAGTCTTCAGAAGCTCCTCTCCAGTAGCCAGTTGAGTGTCTTCCGACCTGGGAGTCTCATCTTCCAGCAGTATAGTGCAATTTGTTTTGTTGTGACTATCCATTGGGTTTTCATGGCAAGATACAGAAGCAGATTGCCAGGCCTTTCCTCCACACAGTTTTAGTGTTGTAGCTGTTGTCCCAGAAATGTGATCCTCCGCCGCCAACACTGTCCCATTCTCCTGCTGCCCAGATGGGTGGTTTGTCTTGGTCTGGCACCTCAACTGAGACCTGTCCATCTTTGGAGACCCTACCAGTAGTTAAACTACCGATAGCTTAGCCCTCAGTATCACTGATGCACACAAGCCCTCACAGCACGACAAGCTGCAACTGGGAAAAGCAGAAAGTCCCTCTTCGGAATGTCTGATTCAGCGTCCTTGGCCCCAGCATCAGCAATGCCATCGTGATGTTCCGCCGAGGCGTCGACCTTGAGGGATGCTTGGGTGTGCTTGAGGGACTGTGGCATTGAGCAGAGACCCTTCGTCGATATCAGACTGGAAACGAGGGAGGAACCGGACATTGATCCTGTCGATGTCGAAGGGGTTGCCCAAGCACTGGGACAAGCCCTGCGTGCATTGGCACCGAAGCTCTTCCTGGCGCGACACCGAAAGTGAAGGCTGTCATCAGCCTGCCAGACTTTCCCAGCGGGAAGAATAGACTCCAGTCGGAAGGAATCGATCCCCATAGCCCTGGAGGGCAGCCAGATGTCTCCCGATGAGCCTGTCAACTGCCGGAGGTTCTGGCTCTGGTCCCCTCCGAGGCAGTTGTACTGGAGGAACACCTTAGAGCCTTTGAGGCTGTCATGGTGGCGGTTCTCGCCTTGCTACAAGGGGCACTTCAATGCCTTTGGCGGTGTTACTGCACTCCATCCAGCCCATCCTGGATACCCATGCACTGCCCATCGAGGCAGATGCATTGGGCAGGAGATCTGAATCTTTGCCAGTTCTCTCGACTATCTCCCTGTCTAGCGTTTTGGGATCTGATGTGCCAGAGCACCCACTGTCGTGCTCGAGGTGCTATGGGTCCCACTATTGCCTGTCCTCTCCACATAGTGGCAAGAGGAGGCTCGATGCTGCTTCAATTTCCATTCAAAGTTCGAATCCGAGAGGAATCTGCGGTATTGGACAGAAGGTCCCTGGACCTTCCCACTGACCCATCCCTTCCTTATGGGCAGCATAAATCGCCTCCAGAGGAGATGACCCCGCTTATGTTTAATGTACTGCTTGCTCTTTTAAATACCTGTTCTTTAAAATTGGTTTCATTGTAAAATACCTGTTCTATGTAAAGTTGGTTTGGCTGTTTATGTTCTCTAAACCACGCTGATTGCTAAAAAGTGCAGTATATTAAAGCAAATAAATAATGAAATAAATGTCCTTCCAGGACTTTATCAGGGACATGGCTAAGGCCATGCCCTTCTTCTTGGAATCGGAGGACAAGCTGAGAGTGGAGGAGCTGGTGCTCCTCCAGTACCATTCGGCCACCAAGGAGGCTGTGACATTGTCTGTGCACCACGTCTTACAGAGGCTTCTGCTGCAGCTGTGGGAAAACCTTCTCACGGTTCCAGCTATCAGCTGTAGGCTGGATTTGCTGTACTGGGTCCAGAAGGTCCTGGGCTTCAAGAAGCCCCAGTTGCCACACAGCTCTGTTGTGGTAGAATCAGCCTTGAAGCAGTTGAGCACCAAGACCCATTCCTCTGTGCCCCCAGTCAGGGAGGCTAGAACCCTGGACTCCTTTGGGATGAGATGCTTCCAGGGTTTCTTACTGGTGGCCAAGATCCCTTTCCTACTAGCTGTATATGAGTATGTTCCTGAAGGACATCATTCTGGACCTAGCAGACTTTGCCTTTTCATGTCCCTGCTGCTACCTTGACTTCTTCCGAGCCTTGATAGGCCATGACAAGGACTGCTTAAAGTACATGGTATGAGCCACCTATGATACCTTCGAGTTTGCAGGCAGAGTGATGGCTGTGACCTGGAGCAGTAGGTCCAGGACAAACTGGCCAATGTCCCATGCCGAGGGGAAAACCTCTTTGGAAACCAATTCAGAACAAAGTGGGGGAACTTGAGAAGAAGCATTTGACGCTCTCCAAGCTTTCAAGGAAGACTGTTGACCCCTCACACAAAAAGTACCAGGGCAAGAAAGCAACCTACCCACATCTGCGCTGGTACTATTCGGGCTCCCAGAGTGACCAACCAAAAGCACAACCCCCCTGCTAATAGTGAAGTGAAGCCTCAGAAGGCCTACCAGCCCTGACCATTGACAGTCAGGGTGCCCCTTCAGGGGGGCAGCTCGACCATTTCATCCACAGGTTGCCCTTTATCACCTTAGATGCATGGGTGCTGCAGCTGTTCCAAAATGGCTACAGGCTGCATTTTGCCCAGTTGCTGCCCCCTTGCACCCAGGGGGACTACCCTCTGGGCGTGCTGCACTGAAGCCTGTTTCAGAAGGAGGTCTCTGCTCTCCTGACCAACCTCACAATTGAACCGGTTCCATCAGCTCAAATCGTAAGGGACTTCTATTTCAGGTATTTCCTGGTTCAGACCCATTCTGGACCTCCAGAACCTCAACCAGTTCTTGGTGTACGAGAAGTTCAAGATGGTCTCGCTGGGGATGTTGCTCCCTTACCTCCTAAAGGATGTTTTGTTATGCCCCTTGGATCTCAAGGATGTGTATAGATACATCCATCCAAGTCCAGAAAATATCTCAGGTTTGTGCTAGGAAGTTAGCATTATCAGTACCTGGTGCTCCCCTTTGGGCTGGCTTCAGCACCCAGAGCCTTCACAAAATGCCTTGTGTAATTGGCTGCCTACCTCCGAACCATGAGGGTCTTTGTCTTCAAAGGTTCCACTCTGGACATCATCTCTGTAGTCTGCCCTTCTCACTGTACAAGTTCTCGAGCAACTGGGGTTTGTAATAGACTACCCCATCTTCAGCCCACACAGCAGCTGGAGTTCATCGGGGCCCTCCTCGATACCTTTTGAGCTCGGGATTTCCTACTGAGGGACCGCATGAAGTGGCCTACAGATGTGGCCTGCGGTGTACAGCGCCAGCACCACATGACAACCTGGAGGATGCTAGAGGTCCTCAGCCACATGGACTCCACAATACATATTACCCTTCTGGCCTGGCTCTTCATGCAGCAGGCTCAGTGGATTCTAAGCACACAGTGAAAACAGGCCACGGACAGCCTTTGGGACAGGGTTGCAGTCACTGCTCCCTTAATACAGTCCCTCGACTGGAAGCTGGAGCCACAAAACCTGCTCAAGGGTCTCCAGTTCCGTGGAGACCCTCTCCCTCCTCCTCTCAGGATGCTGATAACAGCTCAGTTGGGGAGCTTATCTGGACAGCCTGCATTCACACAGGGCCTGTGATCCAAGCAGGAGAGCCTGCACCAGATCAACTTCCTCAAGCTGCGGGCCATAGCAAATGCCGTTTGAGCTTTCCAGGTGCACCTGGCCAATCAGATGATCTGGATCCAGATGGGCAACTAGGTAGCAATGTTCTATGTGAAGAAGCAGGAGGCATGGGCTTGTACTTTGCTGGGAAGCAGTTTGATTGTGGAAGTTCGCTGTGGCCCACGGGATGTTGCTGAGGGCGACCTATCTTCTCGTTGAGCTCAACGTTCTGGTGGATCAGCTGAGCAGAGTCCTCCAGCCACACGAGTGGGCCCTCAACAGAGGAGTGATAGAGTGGATCTTTCAGGAGTGGTGTACCCCCACGATCGATCTCTTTGCCATGCTGCACAATGCCCAAGTGGGCCAGTTCTGCTCAAGGAGGTCGTCCAGCGACCAACTGGCCTCGGTTGAGGAGGAAGGCATCCAGGGGTGGGTCTGCTCTATGAATATCCCCTGTTCCCACTCATGACGAAAACTCTGCTGATGCTTCAGGCCAGCTAGGACATCATGATCCTCATTGCTCCTTACTGGCCTTGGTAGCCCTGGTTTCCTCTGCTGCTCCAACTCTCTTGGAAGGGAGCCTCTCCATCTGTTCTGCCCCAGACCTCATCTCCCAGGACAGCGGAAACTTTTTCTACTCCAGTGTCTGCTCCTTGGCCCTCACATCCTGGATGCTGAGCAGATAATCCTCTCTGAGCTCAATTTACCTGAGAATGTCACAAATGTCGTCCTAGTTTCTCTCAAGGATTCAACACATGGAGCTTATTGTTCAAGTGGCAGAGGCTTGCCTTCTGGTGCGTGGACAGGGCACTGGATCCCTTTTCCTGTACAGTGGATCAGTTGTTAGAGTATTTCCTACACTTCTCGGATTCTGAACTTAAATCAGACACCATCTGAGTTCACCTCAGCGCGATTGGAGCCTACCATCATAATTCAGAGGGGAAAGACCATTTCAGCCCAGCCTCTGGTGGCTCGCTTCATGCGCAGCTTGCTCCTCTCGAAGCCTCCTTCAAGCCCCCTGCGGTAGCTTTGGATCTCAACATGGTTCTTGCTCATCTCATATGGGTCCCCTTTGAGCCGTTCGACTCCTGTTCTCTAAAGTTCTTGACCTGGAAGGTCCTGTTTCTGGTGGCTGTTGCGTCCGCACGCCACATCAGTGAGCTCCAAGCATTGGTGGCTCACCCGCTGTACACCAGATTCCATCAGAATAGGGTGGTCTTTTGAACACTTGCATTTTCTGCTGAAGGTGGTCTCTGTGTTCCACCTCGATCAGTTGATAGTTCTGACAACCTTCTTCCCGAGGCCACATGCCAACTGAGGTAAGGTGACATTGCACACGTTTGGACTGCAAGCCGGCCTTGGCCTTCTACCTCGAGTGTACGAAGGCTCACTGGAAGTCCACCTAGCTATTTGTCTCCTTTGACCCCAGCAATCTTGGTGCTGCCATCTCTAAGCGCACACTATCCCTGTGGCTAGCTGATTGCATTTCTCTGGCATATTCCCAGGCAAACCTGAGCATTGACGGTCATATCACAGCTTATAATGTCCGAGCCATTGTGGTGTCCGTCACTAATTTGCGCTCGGTCTCTTCAGAAGAGATCTATAAAGCTGCTATGTTGTCTTTGGTCCACACCTTCACAGCTCATTACTGTCAGGATGTGGATTCATGATGGGACAGCAACATTGACCAGGCTGTGCTGTGGCAGCTTTTTGGGTCGTAGGTCCAACTCCTGACCATCGGCCCTTCTGTCCGTCCATCCACGCTACCTAAAAGATGGAAGAGACACCTCGCTGCTGATGTACGCTGAGGGTGCTGAATCTGTTGAGTCCCCTAGAGGGGCTCTCCATACTGTTCTTCCTGTCTCCAATTTTTTTGCCCCTATTAGGGCTGTTGATTTCCTTGGTTTTCGATAGCCTGTAGCTTGGGAGTCATATACACGAGGACGTATTACTGCTTCTCCACGGAGAAAGAATAGTTACTCACCTGTAGCTGATGTTCTCCATGGACAGCAGGAATAAGTCCTCACAACCATCCCGCCTCCCCAAGGAGTTGTTTTTGTGTTACTGCTATTTTATTAGTTTGGAGAAGATGGCGCCGCGGCAGGGAGGGGGTAGGCAGGTGTGCATGCGTGGTGGAGTCTCCCAAAAGTTTCTAATGAAAACTGGGGAGCGTTCCCATGCGGGGCTCTGTCGGTGATATCACCCATATGTGAGGATTTATTCCTATTGTCCATGAAGAACACCTACTACAGGTGAGTAACTATGCCTTTTCTCTACAGAACAGCTGGGTGGTTAAAAAGATTTAACCAGCAGTTTAAGATCTGACTGGAAAGTTGATGAACAGCAATGCACCCAAGGTGCACAAGAAGGTCAATGAATTATTATCAAAAGTACACGTTTTAGTGATGGCCTGAAAATCATCTCTTTTATAAGTGGCTAATATTGCATAACAATAGAGCTAATTTCTGGTTTATTAACAGATCCTGAACATCAAAGAGCAAATGGGAATTTGAAATATTTCCAGTATGTTATGTCTAAAGAAGATGACTATAATTCTTCCTCCAAGGAGGAGAGTCAGCCAAAGCAGATCAGCAAGACTAAGAAAAAGGGACTTTCCGAGAACTACCTGCCTGAAAGGAAGAAGTATGAGATGCTGTGCCGTGGCGAGGGAATAAAAATGGTAATATGCAGGAAACAAACACCCATGACACACAGGCATCCAGGCGCTGGGAAATATTAATACACAGCAACTGCTTCCTCTTTGGGGTGGGCAAAATTATTGCACTGTGTTTTCATGATTTTCAAAGCAAGACTAACATACACGTTCATTTAATTGGCATTCCTTTTCTGTTACTATTTTAATTTGTATTTGTTTTAATGAATTTGTAAACCACTCCGATACCCTGGAAGAAAGGTTTATTATGTTTTTAATAAACTAGGGATCGACAAATCTTGGGCATCATGTTGCCATGGCGACTATACATTGCACCCTGGTGCCCAGGATTTGAAGGCCTTGAAAATTTATCCCGGTATTTCCTCTCTCCACCATAATCAGTTGACTACAAAGAGCGCCAGCTGTGTGGTGGGGGACGATTTTTTTTTTTAATAGATTGTTTTTTATACTGCTTTATCTTTAGTCTGTGGTTTACATTGTAACTTAAACTTGGTAATACACATTAAACAGGGACATTGATGACTTGGATTCTTCTGAGGCAGGGGAGGGTTAAGTGACTTGCCCAAGGCCACAAGGAGTGCTAATGAGACTCAAACCCTGGTCTATTGGTTCCCAAGTCAGTGCTCTAATCACTAGGCTGCTACTCCATTCCAGTGAAGTTCCTGCAGTGTATGCATGCAGCACGGCAGAAATGGTAAGAGACCTGGAGTGGGGGTGATGGTGGTGGTGGGGAGATGAGAAAAAGAGACCAAGGGCAATGGCTGATTTGGGGGTGGGGAAGCAGTGAGAGAGAAAAAGAGATCAGGGGCAATGGTTGATGGGGGCAGGGCAGAGAGGGAGGACAGGGGCAATTTATGATGGGGGGGCAATGAAAGAGAGAGAGAGACCAGGGGTGATGGCTGATGGAGGGGACAATGAGTGAGAGATCAAGGGCGATGGATGATGGAGGGTAAGGGGGATAGTGAGAGAGAGAGGCATTTGGTGATGGCTGTGTAGGGAGGGTATATGAGAGGGAGAGACGCACGCACGCACGCACGCACACACACACACACACACACACACACACACACACCACAAACACATACTTGGTGATGGCTGCGGGGGGAGGCTATGAGAAAGAGACATACGGTTGTATAGGGAGGCTATGAGACACAGAGAGAGACACTGGCTGATGGCTGTGGGAGATTTTCTTTGCTTCACATATTACCAGGCCATGGTGATATGTGAAGCAAAAAAGGAAGTTGTCTTGGGCGAAGCTATAAAAGGTCACCAATATACTGCCGACAGTCTGAAGTTGGTGGGAGAGAGAGATGGAGAAGGTTTGCTGCCTTCTGTTGGCACTGTGTAATGACACATTAAAGGCCTGATTTTATTAACCTTTTTTCCCCATAGAAAATGGGAAAATAGTAAACGGGCCCTTAAAGGAGCTGCGATAACACCTTTTGAGGGTGTGGGAAGAGCACTATTACAGAGGTCTCGGCAGCCAGCTCCTAAATTTTTGGACTGGCTCCTAGATTCTAAGAAACTTTATCAAGGCCTGCAATAAGCCATAATCATATCAGTAGGACAGCAAATTAATGTCCTATGACCATCTACCTGTTTATAAAAGATAGTTTCTCCAGGACCAAGCAGGAAGTCAGTCCTCACTTATGGGTGACGTCGGCGCCGACGGAGCCCTCGCGGAGCAATTTTCCCCAGCTTTCAAAGAAAGCCTTTGGGAATTGCAGCGCGCATGCGCGGTCGTCTTCCCGCCCGAGGGTGCCATCTTAGCCAGTCTTCTTTTTTCCGCGGAGCCCTGCAGACGTCCCCGTCTTGTCCCCGCGAAAAAGTTGATTTTCTTCTTTATTTTATCCTTGTTTTCTTTCGGTTCGACGCCGATCGTTTTCCCGCCCGGACTCGCGACGCCGGTCTCGAGTCCTCTTACTTTTTTCGTTTTTTCTGACTTAGTCAGCTTTCGTTTTCGTTTTCCCTGGCAGCCCGGTCCTTTGACCTCGCAGGGGCCCTTTTTCCCCCGATGGCTGCCAGTGGGTTTAAGCGGTGTGGTCGGTGTGACCGAAATATGTCACTAACCGACACACACGACTTTTGCCTCCGCTGCCTGGGCCCGGATCATGAGGAACTGATCTATGGGCCCTGCAGCAAACTGTCCTCAAAGGCGTTGAGAAGTCGGCGGCATCAGCGTGAGAGAATCTTCGCTGACCCCAGCCGTACCCGGACCTCGTCGGAGGCCTCCGTGTCAAAAGGCTCCAGCTCGGACCGTCGCCGGAGCTCCTCCGACCGGGGTTCTCCCTCCGGGGACCATCGTCGGAAGGAAAAACCCGCGAGGGCGGCGTCGGTGGACGCTCCTGGCTCCGCGAGGGCCAGGTCGCATAGCCCCGACAGCCGCCCCGGGTCCTTGGAGAAGGAACACGTCCCGAAGCGACCTCGCCTGGAGTCGGAGATGCCTGCCCGGGTAAGTCCTGTGGTCCTTCTGGACTCGCCTCCGCGACAGCCGACGTCAGGCCCGACGCCGTCGGGGCCCGAGTCGGGGACTGCTGGGTCACCTGAGCTCGGACTCAGGTTGACGGCCTTGGAGAGCAGACTGTCTGCCTTCATGGACCAGCAGAGGGCACTGCTCGCTGGCTTCGCTGGCGTCGCTGCCCCGACCGCCGGGACGTCGACGTCCAAGTCGACCCCGGAGACCGAGCCGATCCTCGAGTCGATGAGAACTCGAGTCGATCCTCGGTCGAGGTCGCCCTCGGCCTCCCGTTCGGGACCGAGGTCGCCGACGCCGACTCCCTCGGCGTCGGGGCGGCTGGCGCCGCACCCTGCCCGGGCCTACCCCACCGAGTCCTCGTCGGAGTCGGTCTGGGAGTCTGAGGAGGAAGAGTCACCTGATTCTTTCCGGACTCGGTGTGTCCCATCGGACTCACCGGAGTCCGAGCCTCGGAAGCAGTCCCCCCCGGAGGATGCCCGGTTCTCGGACTTCGTTAGGGATATGGCCAAGGCTTTGGCCTTCCCTGCGGATCCCGAGGAGGAGCCTCAAGCCGAAGAGCTCGACGCCCTCCAGTATGACTCTCCCGCGAGGGAACACTTTACTGTGCCGGTTCCTCCTATGCTGGAACGACTACTCTTCCGCATGTGGGAGAGTCCGGCCTCCTCGCCGGTCCTGAGCAAGCGGGTCGATTCTATCTATCGAGTCTGCAAGAGCCCTGGCTTTCAAAAGGCACAGCTGCCACACCATTCCATGGTAGTGGAATCGGCCATGCACCGTCTTAAGAGCCAGAAGATGCACTCCTCGGTGCCTCCTGGCAGGGAGGCCCGTAACCTGGATGGCCTTGGCAAGAAGTGCTTCCAGGGCTCTATGCTCGCATGTCGTGTCCAGACTTACCAGCTATACATGGGCATGTATCTCCGGGATCTGGCTAAAGAGCTAGCCGGATTCTCCGCTGGTCTCTCCGAGGAGCCCTTGCGGAGGTTCCTAGCCTTGTCCACTGGCATTCGGGAATGCTCAAAGTTCATGTCCCGAGCAGCCTATGATGGCTTTGAAGCCTCGGCTCGAGTGGCCGCAGCAGGCATCGGTGCCCGCCGACAGGCTTGGCTTCAGTCGTCAGACCTTGAGCCCTGGGTGCAGGACAAGTTGGTCGATGTCCCCTGCCGAGGCGAAAACCTCTTTGGCAAGCCCATGGCGGAAAAGGCTGCGCAAATTGAGACTGAGACTCTCACCAGGACCAGGCTTTCTAGGAAGACCTCCGCCCCTTCCCAGAAAAAGAAGGGCTCGGGGAAAAAGTCCTTTTACCCGAGGAAGGCGGCTGCCTACAAACAATACCCCCATTATCAGGCCCCTGCAGCTCCCCAACAGGGCCAGCAGGCCAAGGGACGGGGTAACGGGTCCCGTAGGCAGCAAGCCCCCAAGCCTGCACCACCAGCCCCTGCTCAGCAGGGTGGGAACTTTTGACTCGCTAAGCATAGCCTCTCCCCCCCCGCTGGTTCCCTCCAGCACCGGAGGCCGGCTGGTTCACTTTGCCCACAGGTGGTCCAGCATCACCGCAGATGCCTGGGTGCTTCAGGTCGTGCGAGAAGGCTATCTTCTCCACTTCCATCAGGTCCCTCCCTCCTATTTTCCGGGAGAACCTCCGCGCCCCCCTCTGCACAGGGAGTTGCTCCTTCAGGAGTTAGCAGGTCTTCTGCAGGAACAGGCGGTGGAACCGGTGCCACACCACCTGAGAGGTCAAGGCTTTTATTCAAGGTATTTTCTGATACCAAAGAGAACAGGGGGCCTCAGACCCATCCTGGACTTGCGCAACCTCAACAAGTTCCTTGTGCGGGAGAAGTTCAAAATGCTTACCCTTGGAATCCTTCTGCCCTACCTCCAGCAGGGAGATTGGCTATGCTCCTTGGATCTAAAGGATGCCTACACGCACATCCTCATCCACCCAAGCCACCGCCAATACCTACGGTTTGTGGTGGCCGGAAATCATTACCAGTACAGAGTACTGCCCTTTGGCCTGTCCTCCGCACCGCGAGTCTTCACAAAATGTCTCGCGGTCGTGGCGGCCCATCTCCGGCTTCACGGCCTCTATGTCTTTCCGTACCTCGACGACTGGCTCATCAGAGCAGCGTCCGCTCAGGAGGTCGCCAACGCCACGTACCGCACGGTGACTCTGCTGCAGCACTTGGGCTTTGTCATAAACTTCGCAAAGTCCACTTTGCTCCCCTCACAGGATCTCGAGTTCATCGGCGCAAGGCTGCACACTCCTCAGGCGCGAGCATTCCTACCGCTCGACAGGGCTCAACGGCTCATGGACCTAGCCGACCGCTTTCGCAGCCAGCCCCTGGTCTCCGCCAGGCGCTTCCTGAGACTGCTCGGCCATATGGCTTCCACCGTCCATGTGACCCCCAATGCCCGCCTGAATATGCGGTCTGCTCAATGGTGTCTCCGCCGGCAGTGGCGACAAGCCACGGGCGGCCTAGCAGACCTAGTGCGCGTTTCCGAGCCGCTGGTCTCGTCTCTCCGGTGGTGGCTCCGGCAGCCGAACCTGATATTCCGAATGCCTTTCCAGTCACCTCAGCCGACCCGGGTGCTGACCACCGATGCATCCCTCCTGGGCTGGGGAGCACATTGCCAAGAGGCACGTACTCAGGGCCTCTGGACCACGTGGGAGTCTGCTCAGCAGATCAACTTCCTGGAGCTCAGGGCGATCCGCCTGGCTGTCAAGGCCTTCTCCCACCTGACTTCCCAACAGTCCGTCCTTGTCCAGACGGACAATCAAGTTGCCATGTTCTACGTGAACAAGCAGGGGGGCACGGGCTCCTTCCTCCTCTGCCGGGAGGCACAGAAGCTCTGCTCTTGGGCCGTCAGTCACGGCATTCTCCTCAAGGCAGTTTATCTCCCGGGCCAAGAAAATTGCCTTGCAGACAAACTCAGCAGGGTCCTCCAGCCGCACGAGTGGCGTCTGGATCCCTTGGTAGTTCAGAAGCTCTTCCTCAAGTGGGGTCTCCCCACGGTGGATCTCTTTGCCAGTCCTCACAACCGGCAGCTTCCTTGCTTCTGCTCTCGTCGGCCACACCCCCTTCGGGTGGCGGCGGACGCCTTTCTGATCTCGTGGTCGGGGAGCCTTCTGTACGCTTTCCCTCCCATCCCACTGGTCTCTCGGACTCTTTTCAAGGTTCTCCGAGACAAAGCCTTCATGATCCTGGTGGCCCCTCGCTGGCCCAGGCAGCCGTGGTTTCCGCTCCTGCTGCAACTGGCGGTGGAGGATCCAATCCCTCTGGGGGTACAACCGGATCTCCTCACTCAGGATCAGGGGTCCCTCCTGCACCCCAACCTCAGGTCTCTCAACCTCATGGCCTGGCTGCTGAGAGGGTAGTCCTTGCTCCCCTTCTCCTGCCGGCGGAGGTGGAGGAGGTCGTCTTGGCTTCGCGACGGCCTTCTACCCGCAAATGCTACGCCCTTAAATGGCGTCGCTTTGCAGTCTGGTGTACCCAACAGTCTCAGGATCCCTTCTCCTGCCCGGTGTCGGTGATCTTGCAGTACTTGCTCCACCTCTCTAATCTGGGACTTAAGTCCAACTCCGTCAAAGTTCACCTCAGTGCTCTTTCAGCACATCATGTGCCGGTGGACGGCAGACCTCTCTCCAATGACCCTCTCGTAGCGAGGTTTCTCCGAGGTCTCCTTCTACTTAAACCACCTCTGCGCCCGCCAGCGCCTGACTGGGACCTGAATGTGGTTTTGCAGCGGATCACCTGTCCGCCTTTTGAACCTATGGCTACCTGTTCTCTCCGTTTTCTGTCTTGGAAAACACTGTTCTTGATAGCCCTCACTTCCGCTAGACGCGTGAGTGAATTGCAGGCCCTCGTGTCTGATCCCCCTTACACTAGATTCTACAAGAATAGGGTAGTCCTACGGACTCACCCAAAATTTCTGCCTAAAGTGGTCTCCCCTTTTCACATCAATCAGGAGGTGGTACTTCCAACCTTCTTTCCCAGACCACACTCCAGCCGAGCTGAGACGGTCCTCCATACCCTGGACTGTAGAAGGGCATTGAACTTCTACCTTGACCGTACGCGGGAGCACCGTAAAGCTGCTCAGCTTTTTGTGTCTTTTGACCCCAATAAATTGGGGCTCCCGGTCTCCAAGCGTACTCTGTCCATCTGGGTTGCGGACTGTATCTCTTGGGCTTATGGGGCAGCCGGACTCTCCTTAGAAAGTCGAGTCACGGCTCATTGCGTTCGGGCAAAGGCCACGTCAGTGGCTTACCTCCGCTCTGTTCCGCTGGCAGACATCTGCCGGGCCGCTACTTGGTCTTCGAGCCAGACTTTTGCGGTCCATTACTGTCTCGAGAGGGAGTCCCGTAGGGACAGTGCTTTCGGACAGGCAGTCCTCCGTAATCTCTTTGAGGTCTGAGCAACTCCTACCCTCCATCCCGGATGTGGGCTACCGGTGGGTGATAATTCAGCGAAGATTCTATCCTTCTGTGCTGCTGAGCTAGAGGGAGCTCATTTTTGTGCTTAGGGTCTCCGGTAGCCTTGAGCTTGGGAGTCCCATAAGTGAGGACTGACTTCCTGCTTGGTCCTGGAGAAAGCGTAGTTACTCACCTGTAACAGGTGTTCTCCAGGAGCAGCAGGAATCAGTCCTCACTACCCTCCCTCCTCCCCTTGGAGTTGCAATCGTCTGCTTATGTTCTTTTTGCAAATTTTTATGCTGTCTTTTTTAGCTATGTCATCTGACAGGCTAAGATGGCACCCTCGGGCGGGAAGACGACCGCGCATGCGCGCTGCAATTCCCAAAGGCTTTCTTTGAAAGCTGGGGAAAATTGCTCCGTGAGGGCTCCGTCGGCGCCGACGTCACCCATAAGTGAGGACTGATTCCTGCTGCTCCTGGAGAACACCTGTTACAGGTGAGTAACTACGCTTTTTGTGGTTGGGTGATTGTCTTTGTTAATCTCCAGGAACAAGCAGGAATAAGTCCTCACATATGGGTACGTCGGTACCAACGGAGCCTGAGCGGGAAAGCTCCCCAGCTTCCCAGAAGGAAAGCTTTTTGGGCCTCCCACTGCGCATGCGTGCTGCCTTCCCGCCTTCCTGACCAACTCTCCTCAGTTCTTCTTTTTCCGTGGAGCCAGCAGGTCGTGTTCCTGTCACCGCTGAAGAAGTTGTTATTTTAATTTATTTCTTTGGCCGCGTGTCTGCCTTCCCCGATTCCAGATCGGTACCGCCGGTCTTTTTTCCTTTATTTTAAAAAAAAAAAAAAATCTTCTTTTTTTTTCCCTCACTTAGTGTGTTAGTTCTGTGAGGCCTTTAGGCCTTCACTAATTCTCCCTCATGGAGAAACAAGCCTCTGGGTTTAAAAAATGCACCAAGTGCAGCGGTACTATTTCAGTCACAGACACCCATTAATGGTGTCTTAAATGTTTGGGGCCTGACCATTCCATTCTGGATTGCCCATCCTGTTCTTTGATGTCTAAACGTGGCTTACAGAACCGGGCAGCCAAGTTTCACATGCTGTTTTCTACAGATACTCCAGCATCGACATCTTCCAGGTCTTCCTCTCCTGATGGATCTCAGGTAACCAAACATTCCTCTGGCAGGTCCTCAAAGGTTAAATCTCCCTCTAAGTATCGAGATATCCCTGGGCTTGACCCTGAGGACCCTGCCCCAGCCAAACAACCCCGGCGGGAAGCTCCGGCTTCCAAAGCTCCTCCTATGGGGTTACAGGTTGACATCGATGGCACGGCCTCGACCGATCACCTGTTAGACTGTTCTGGGGTACCGGCTCAATCATCCGGTACCGACATCCAGACAGTCGTGGCGTCCATGGATCATACAGTTCAATCCATGCAGCAGGCCATTTTGGCTTTTATTAAGGCTGCGACGCCCTCGGTACCGCACCCTGCGGTACCGACTCTGGTTCCGGTACCACAACCGATACCGGTACCCATGCCTTCCACATCGACCAGGATACCAATTCTGGTTCCCGGTTCTGGGGTTTTTCCTGATACCGATCCGGTTCCGGGTACCCCCGATGTCGATACCGGTCGATACGCTTATCGATCCTTGGAAGCAAACAGACGATACTTTGAGTCTTCTGATGATCCTGATTCATCAGATGACTCTGCTGAAGTATCCCTTACTCTACATGAGCAGCCCTCTTCTCCAAAGAGGAGAATGTCTCCTCCAGAGGATTTATCCTTTCAAGACTTCATCATTGAAGTAGCTAAAGGTTTTTCTAGTTCTGTATCCTCTGAAAAAGAACCTAGAGCAAAAAAGTTAGACATTTTAGGATACTCTAAGGTTCCCAAAGAGGCAGTCACCCTGCCCATCCATGAAATTCTTCAAGATCACATGATGGACTTATGGGAGACTCCTCTCACCCTATCTCCACATTCTCGTCGTCTGGACACCATGTATCGTGTCCCCCCTTCTCCTGGGTTTCAAAAAACTCAGCTCCCGCACCACTCCATTGTGGTGCAGTCAGCTATGAAAAGGATCAAGAGTACTAAAAGACACTCTTCTACTCCCCCAGGAAGAGAAGAATGTAGGACTCTGGATACTTTTGGAAGAAAAATCTTCCAAGCAAGTATGCTTATTGCCAGAATCAACTCATGCAGCCTCTATATGGGCATGTTTCTGAAGGAAACTGTATTAAAAATAAGCCATTTTCTCCTCTTTATCCCAGAGGATAGAAATGAGGAGTTCCTTCTTCTGCTAAAGCATACCCAAGATATTTCAAAGTTCTCCAACAGAGCAGCCTTTGACTCCTTTGAGGGTGCTAGCAGAGCCTCAGGTATTGCCATAGCGGCTCGCAGAATTGCTTGGCTCCAGGCCTCTAACCTTGAACCCTGGGTCCAGGATGGGTTGGGAAATTTGCCCTGTAAGGGTGAGAATCTGTTTGGTAAGGAGTGGCAAATCAAAGCCACTCAAATGGATGCAGAAAATGCTGCTTTAGATAAACTTTCTAAGTCTATCTCTACCCCTGTCAAGAAGAAATCTTTCAAAAAGCCTTTCTACAAGAAGGCCAGATTTGCCACAAATACTGGCCAACAATCTTCTGCAGCTCGCTTTGCTCCTAAGCGTCAGCAGCCTAAACAGGCCAGGGCAAAACCTGCAGGGGCTGCTACAGCCCAACAGTCCCAACCCCCTCAGGGTTTTTGACTTAAAACTAGAGAACTTAACCTTTCTGGCTCTAAAACATCCAGAACCTCTCACCATTCCAGGAAGGTTAACTCATTTTGCTCCCAGATGGGAGCAAATCACATCAGAGCAATGGACCCTCTCTATCATCAGAGAGGGCTACAAACTACATTTCTCCAACCTTCCTCCCCATACCATGGTGAGAAGTTTCAATTCTCCCCCATCTCTCCTAGACCTGTTGGGTCAGGAGGTGACCACTCTTCTCGCCCAAAAGGCAATAGAAGAGGTTCCTCTTCCTCAACAACGGTCAGGTTTTTACTCCCCTTATTTTCTCATTCCCAAGAAAACAGGGGGGTACAGACCCATTTTGGATCTCACAGAATTGAACAAATTTCTATACAGGGAGAAATTCAAGATGTTTTCTCTAGGCATTCTCCTTCCATACCTACAGAGTCAGGACTGGCTTTGTTCTCTAGATCTCAAGGATGCGTACACACATATACTCATCCATCCATCCCATAGAAAATTCCTACGGTTTCTGTTCCAGGGAAAACATTTCCAATACAGAGTACTTCCCTTCGGTCTAGCCTCTGCTCCAAGGGTATTTACCAAATGCATGGCAATAGTAGCTGCATTCCTACGCACCCTGGGAATTTTTGTCTTCCCATACCTGGACGACTGGCTCATCCGAGGTCCGTCTCAGTCCGAGGCTCAGACTTCCCTGAATCGCACCAGGCGAATTCTACAGTATCTGGGACTTGTGATCAATCTGCCAAAGTCCCAACTCACCCCTACTCAATCCCTAGAATTCATAGGGGCCTGGTTGGATACCACCACCGCAAGGGCCTATCTACCTCAGGCCGTTGCCAACGTCTAGTGTACTTAGCCTCTCAGACTCAGTCCAGAAGCCAGTTGACTGCCAGAGAGATGCTACAACTATTAGGCCACATGGCCTCCACAGTGCATGTGGTGCCTTATGCTCGCCTACATATGAGAGCAGCTCAATGGACTTTATCCACCCAGTGGACTCAAGCATCAGGAGCTCTCTCAGACCAAATAGCAAACTCCAATCGTCTCTTTTGGTCTCTCCAATGGTGGATATCCACTCAAAATCTGTTGTTGGGGGCCCCCTTTCAACCATTGTTGCCCCAAGCAACCCTCACAACAGATGCCTCCCAAACAGGTTGGGGGGCTCATCTCCAAGATCTCTCCACTCAGGGCACTTGGTCTCCACAGGAGACCACCCATCATATCAACCACTTGGAACTTCGAGCAATCTTTCTAGCTCTCACAGTTTTTCATACCCTCCTCAGCAACATGACAGTCCTTATTCACACGGACAATCAAGTAGCCATGTTTTACATAAACAAACAAGGAGGGACTGGCTCTCTGTCGCTTTGCAACGAAGCTCTAAGATTATGGGCCTTCGCCAGAGAGCATCAAATCCATCTCCTGGCAGTATATCTTCCAGGAATCCAAAACTCTTGGGCAGAGAGACTCAGTCGAGTTCTGCTTCCACACGAATGGTCCCTGCACATGGATCAGGTACTCAGAATCTTCCAGAAATGGGGAAGCCCGGACATAGACCTCTTTGCAAGTCCGTGGAATGCCAAACTTCCCCGGTTCTGTTCCAGAATTCCGTGTCAGGGAGTTCAGACCAAGGATGCCTTCCTCCTGCATTGGGGTCAGGGTTTCCTGTATGCCTTTCCACCCATTCCTTTGATTCCCAAGACTATGTTCAAACTTCAAAGGGATCAAGGGTCCATGATCCTCATAGCTCCACGCTGGCCACGCCAAGTGTGGTACCCTCTACTTCTGCATCTCTCCCAATCCCCCTCCCTGGACTTGGGAGCGGCTTCAGACCTTCTGTCTCAAGAGGAGGGGACTTTGTGGCACCCAAACCCCAAGTCCCTTCACCTCGGAGCTTGGTTACTGAAGGCCTAGACCTTCAACACTTCAATCTTTTGCAGCAAGTGAAGGATATCCTACATGCCTCTAGGAAACCTTCCACTAGGCGTTCTTACGCTTTTAAATGGAAAAGATTTTCCATTTGGTGTGCTCAAAAGGGTCTTAACCCTCTGGCACTCCCATTGAATTCTCTTTTGGATTATCTCCTGCATCTTTCCAATGCAGGACTCAAAACGAATTCAGTAAGAGTCCATTTGAGTGCTATTGCGGCATCACTTAAGCCCATCAATGGACAACCTGTTTCCTCTCATCCTCTTATTGCAAGATTCATGAGAGGCTTAACTTTAACTAAACCTCCCATTCGACCTCCTCCGGTGGCATGGGACTTAAACTTGGTTCTTGGTCAGCTTATGAAGCCACCTTTTGAACCCTTAGCCACTACCTCCTTGAAATTTCTTTCCTGGAAGGTTATTTTCCTCATTGCAGTCACTTCAGCTCGCCGCATCAGTGAACTGCAGGCCTTAGTGGCTAATCCACCTTACACAAGGTTCCATCATGATAAGGTAGTCCTTAGGACAAATCCTCACTTTATGCCTAAAGTGGTCTCACCTTTTCATCTTAATCAAGAGGTATATTTACCTGTCTTTTTTCCAGCTCCTCATGCATCCAATGCAGAGAGGAACCTTCATACTCTAGACTGTAAAAGAGCTTGTGCCTTTTACCTCCACAGGACACAGCAACATCGAAAGTCTTCTCAGCTTTTTGTTGCTTTTGATCCTTCTCATTTAGGACTTCCAGTCTCCAAAAGAACACTCTCCAATTGGATTGCTCAGTGTATCTCTTTTGCTTACCAGAGTAAGAACCTTTCTCTGGAGGGCCATGTCACCGCTCACAACATGAGGGCCATGGCCACCTCTATGGCTCATCTAAACTCTGTGTCCATTGACCAGATCTGTCGAGCAGCCACCTGGGCCTCGGTTCATACCTTTACAGCCCATTACTGTTTGGACAAGGACTCCCGCCGGGATGCCTTGTTTGGTCAGGCTGTCCTCAGACACCTGTTCCATTCTTGAACAACTCCAGCCCACCTTCCCTGAATGGATGCCTGAGATCCATAGGAAGATGAAGAACCTTTCAGGGTCTCATACCCTTCAGAGGATCTCCCGGGCATCTTAGCTAGGGAGTCCCCATATGTGAGGACTTATTCCTGCTTGTTCCTGGAGATAGCACAGTTACTTACCTGTAACAGGTGATCTCTGGGAACAGCAGGAATTAGTCCTCACAACCCGCCCACCTCCCCTAGGAGTTGTATCTCTCTCTCTCTTCCTTTCCTCTCTCTATTTTCTCAGCTATAAACTCGAACTGAGGAGAGTTGGTCAGGAAGGCGGGAAGGCAGCGCGCATGCGCAGTGGGAGGCCCCAAAAGCTTTCCTTCTGGGGAGCTTTCCCGCTCAGGCTCCGTCGGTACCGACGTACCCATATGTGAGGACTAATTCCTGCTGTTCCCAGAGATCACCTGTTACAGGTAAGTAACTGTGCTTAACTGCTCTGTTCACCAATGCCATAGAACGCCCCAGTTGCAAAGACTTGGAAGAATTCCCCCAACCATACCAGACTGCTTTTTGTGTGTTTTCAGGGCTGTATGGCATGACTCACTTACAGAAGAGACTATTATAGCGAATGAGTGGCATGTAGGACCACATGTATGTGAAAAATCCTAGTATGAGGGGTTCCTTCATTCCTATTTTGCATTGTGCTAATGCATTTGTAGGAGAAATGATAGTATGAAATTCAGAACAAAGATGAGGCGTTACACTTTGTGGAAAATCAAATACCTACATACAAAATAAGAAACGACTGATAGAGAGTAATGCAAAGTCAAGAGGAAAGTCAAAGGAGAAAACACACTTGAAGATATCATTCTGGTGTTGGGCAAGTCACTTCACCCTCCATTGCCTCAGGTACAATTTAAATTGGAACTCCACTTGGATGGGGGAATAACTTGCACCTAAATGTAACTCACCTTGAGTTCAGATTTGGAAGTAATAAATCTATAGTCTAAATCCCAGATCAAGACAACTAAGAAGTCGATATCCAAAATATTTGTTTGAGTAAATTTGGAGCTACCTAGACAAGTCTTTGGTCATCAATTTGTCTTCCAGATTTCCTCGCAGAGCCTTGTGAATATGGTAACAAATTCATGGCCAACTGACTGGAACTGTGTTTATACCAATACTGAAGAAAGGTGATCCAACTGACTGTGGAAGTTATCACACAATCGCTCTGATCCTACATGCCAGCAAGATTCTACTCAGGATCATTCAGCAGAGACTACAATCATATCTGGAATGAGAACTGCCTGCAAGAAGGGTTCAGAAAAGGGTGAGAAATGAGAGACATTATCGCGGATGTGAGATGGATCATTGAAAAGACAAAAGAATAACAAAAGGATATCCATATGTGTTGTATTGACTACAGCAAGGCTTTTGACTGTGTAAATCATGAGAAACTCTGGGCCACATTAAGAAGCATGGGTATACAAGAACACCTGATCATTCTCTTGCACAGTCTTTACATTGATCAAGAAGCAACAGTTCGAACAGAACTAGGAGAAACAGAATGGTTTAAAATCAGCAAAGGTGTATGGCAAGCCTGCATACTTTCCCCCCTATGTGTTTAATTTATATGCAGAACTAATCATCAGAGAAGCAGGACTGTATGAAGACATCCGAGGTGTGAAGATTGATGGAAGACTCATCAGTAACCTTCACTATGCTGATGATACATTACTTAACCAAAACAAAAATTCCCGTGGTTTAGTAACAAAAGTGTCATTAAAAATTAACACTAAACCAAAGACAAGCAATTCCTCCAATTATAATATCTTTTTGTTGGAACAGGCTGCAGGCGGCTGAAAGAACAACACGGTAAGCGGGACTACGGCGCAGTTGGAAACACTTGATACAGAGCTTGCTGGCTCGAAACGTGCGCGTCGTGGGGTGATTAAGCTGCTTGTGACCGCTATTATATCAGAAGATAAATGATGTTGGAAAAATATTCACGAAATTTCACTAGGACACTGATGGGATAAGTACCAAAATTTGTTTGGTTTAAGTAAAAGGGACCAGGCTGTCTGGAGCGGCTGTGTTGTTCTTTCAGCCGCCTGCAGCCTGTTCCAACAAAAAGATATTATAATTGGAGGAATTGCTTGTCTTTGGTTTAGTGTTAATTTTTGATGATACATTACTTGGCTGAAAGTGAAGACGATTTGAAACATTTGCTTCTCAGGTTCAAGGAATATAGTCTTAAAGTGGGTCTGCACCTTAATGTTAACCCCCCCATTCCATAGCATCCCTCCAGTCCAGTATGGACTAACTCCTAACTCCTGGGTTTTGTCCCTCTTCCAGCAGATGGAGACTAAGCATACTTTTAGTGAATACGCCCTATAAGGAGTCGGCACTCCTCCCACCAAGCCAGTATACTATATCTCCAGCAGATGGACAGAACTCAGTGTAGTCTGTACTGCACTGAAAGGAAAAGAATTGCTATTTAAAGTATAAAATTGTCAGTATTCCTCTGTGAGCAAGGTATTTGACTTAGGTGATTGGTTGTGGTGGAAGTGCCTGCCCCCAGAGTCCAATGCTGTTTAGTCAGCTGCAGGACCTCGGGAGGGGGTTAGGGGCTTTGGTGGTCTGTCCTCTCATTTCTGGGCACTTGATCCCGCTCCTTCTAACTCCTTCAGTGGGAACAGAGGACTAGCAGCGCTCATCTCTGAGGCAGGTGCAGTTTTTGTTGTGGTAAGCTTACTTGTGGCATCTTTTTTCTCCCAGCTGTTCTTTTTCTCTCCGGGGCACTGGTCATGGCACTCCTTTCTCCGGCAGCTTCCCTCAGCCTCGTATTGACATGCCGTCTTCTGCTAAGGCGGCTTGAGGCAGGGACATCTTTCATCGGCAGGCGTGTGCAGGGCCTGTGAGGTGGAGGAGAGAGAGACACTGGCAGTTCATTATGGCCCATTTCAGAAGGACCGACTGGATCGGAATTGGCCTTGTATGCAGCTCTGGCTGGGCTGCCCATTTTATCTCCAGAGACAGAACCCACCGTTTGGCGGGAAATGCTGCCATTTTGGCAGCTTCTTGGTGAGCTGTCAGAACCAGGGCCAGATCCAGACACAGGAGATTCAGTGGTTAGGCCATCAGTGGGGAATATGGGGGGTTTGGCCAAGGCTCCCTTCTCCACTGAGTTCATCCTGATGATGGATCAGGCATATTGCAGCCAAAGTCAAGGAGGCGCATGGGCACTTGACTCTTCACTTGCAGGGGAATTCTTGGGTGTGCAACTCTCTCCCAAGTTTTCCAACTTTTGGGGATTGGCGACCCTAGAGCTGGATGGGGCTGACAAAAAGGGCTCAGAGCTTTCCTTTGACTCAGAAGACCCATTGGAGGGTCCGTCACAAGGCCTAGAGCAGGAGTCGGACACGCCCGATGGGAAGAGCGACTCCTGGCCAGAGAAGACCCTAATATTGTTATGGTCTTCCAAAGAGAGGAGTTAACCGTGCTTATGACTCGCTCATTAGTGGCTCTGAACTTCTCAGTGAACCCCCTGTCGGTGGAGTCTCCCTTAGAAGATCTTCCTTCTGCAGGGCATCAAGGTGACAGAAGTGGCCTTTCCACTGCACAGGGCCAATAAGCAGATGATTGACATTGAATGGGAAGTCCCAGAGGTGGGTTTCAGAGGTAGCAGGGTCATGCAGCATCTTTATCCAGTCACAGCCAAGGAGAAAGTAAGAAGATCACCATACCTCCCTGTCGAGGGAGGAGCAGCACTTAAGGATCTGCAGGATAAGAAATTGGAAACCTTGTGAAGCAAGCCTTTGAGGTTAACACCCTTGTGCTACAGTCATCTTTATGCAGGTCTTACATGGCTTGCTTGAGTATGCACTGGGATCAGAACTTGGGAGGTGCCGATCTGGCCTCAGCTCTACTGGATGCTGCTTGCCTGGAGTCCAGGGTGGAGTACCTCGCGGATGCTTTTTATGATTTGCTGCAGGCCACCACCAAAGGCATGGCATTGGTAGTCGCGTCTTGGTGGCTGCTGTGGCTACGTAACTAGGCAGTGGATGTATCCTTCAAGCATAGGCTAACGAAGCTTCCCTTTAGGGGTAGGCTGTTTGTAACGGATTTGGAAAACTAGTGAAGGAGCTCAGGGATGCTAAGCCAATTAAGTTGCCGGAAGATAAGCCCAGAACATCAAAGGCAACCTCGCCCAGTCAGGATTCGAATTGTGAGTTCAGGCGTTTTCGGGCAACACGTTTTGCTCCTTACCAGAAATCACAATATCCATCAAGGAGACAGCCCTTTTGAAGCGGCAGGAGTACCGGGAGGGTTTTCTTCCCCAATTCCGTGCCTAACCCCAAAAAGTTGCAATGAATCGTGACGGACCCAGTCTGAGAACGAGTTGGTGCCAGTAGGGGGACAGCTCTGACAGTTTTATTCCATGTGGGTCCAAATTACTACCGACCAGTGGGTTTTGCAGATTATTCAAGAGGGATATTCACTGGAGTTTGCTCATCATCTTCCGGAGGCTTTTATTCTGTCACCATGCAAGGAGCTGGCCAAGAGACAGGCAGTCCTACAAACCCTCTACCAGTTGCTGGAATTACAGGCGGTGGTACCTGTTTCCGTGTGACTAGTTAAGTCAAGGTCGATACTCGATTTATTTTGTGGTCCCAAAAAAAGAGGGATCCTTCCGACCAATACTTGATCTGAAGTATGTCAATCACACCTTGCAAGTGCCTCACTTTCGTATGGAAACGTTACATTAGTGGCAGTCCATTGCGGGAAATATTTGATATTTTAGACCTATCGGAGGCATATTTTACATGTTCTCCAGGAACAAGCAGGAAGTCAGTCCTTGAATATGGGTGATGTCATCACTGATGGAGCCCTCGCGGCAGCATCTCCCCAGCTTTCAAAGAAAGCCTTTGGGAGATCCACCACGCATGCATAGTCCCTTTTCCGCCCAAGGGTGCCATCTTGCCTCAATCTCCTTTTTTTCTGCGGAGTCCTCTGGGCGTCTGTCCAGTTTCCCCTGGAAAAAGTATGTTTTCTTTATTGTGTTTTTATCTGGTACACGTACCAGTTCCTTTCCTGCTTCCTCCGAGCCAGCTCGCCTCGGCGTGGCTCCTTGGGCTCATTTTATTTTTTTCATAGAGATATCCCTCGACCGGCGATTTGGGCCCTTTTTTGCCGCAGGCCTCGGACCCTTGCCAGGCAGCAAGGCCTCCTTTTTCCTGATGGCTTCCAGCAGCTTCAAGAAATGTGATTGGAGCGGTAAAATGATGTCCTGCACCGATCCACACGACTGCTGCTTCTGCTGCCTTGGGCTGGAGAATGACGACTTAGACTGCAAACTCTGCAGGACCATGATCACAAAGGCCATCAAGAGCCATCAGCAGCAGCAGCAAGAACCATTCTTTTAGAAGTCTGACTCTGCACCGGAGTCTCCGGCGACATTGCATTCCGGGGTCCCCTCCAGTACCTGGTGCCCCGCGAGGCCCAGGCTGCCTCAGGGTCCTGCATCTGCGGGTCCTTGGAGAGGAAATCCCTGGAGGTGGAATGCAAGAAGTTGAAACTCTTGAAGACTGCCTTGGAGGTTGGATACCGGAAGAAGGGAAAATCTCATTCCAGGCCCCACAGTCTCCGGCGCGAGTCAGAGGGTTTTGTAGCAGGAGTGGCCCCACAAGCTGTCTCTGAAGGAGGAGTCATTGCCTGGCAACTGACCTCTGACACCCAAGACCATCCTCATCGAGGACTCCCCCTTGTCAGAACCGTTGCTAGGCCCAAAGTCCTCTGCTTACATCGAAGGCTGCGGAGTCAACTGGCATGGAGACCAGGATGGCAGCTTTAGAAAGAAGTATATCTGCCCTCATGGCCATGCAGCGGGGGTTTGTCTGGTTCATCCGCCCAGATGACTGGACCCTTGACATCAAGGGATTCCCTGGATGTCGAGCCAATCCTTGAGCGCCACCAACCTTGAGTTGACCCATCTTTATCGGACAAGGTGCTGGTGCGGTTCCTCGGGGCACTGCTGCTCTCATGCGAATGCATGCGGTTAGGACTGCAGTTCCCCTGGAGGTCACGGGCCTCTGGGCTTGGGCCTTTATCGTGGTGACTGCGGGGCCTCAGACTCGTCTTTGAACTTCGAGTCTGAGTGGGAGTCCGAGAACAAGGAGTCCCCAGACACTCGCCCTCACCGAGATGTGCCAGAGGTTTGGTGTTTGTCAGTGGAGCGCAAAGCGAAGCTTCAAGGGCAGATCCAGCAGTTTCTCGGTCAGCACAGTCCATCTGCATGGACTTACCTCCAGGTGTTGGTCTTGATGGCAGTGACCCTGGACTTGGTGCCCTGGGCGAGAGCACATATGAGGCCTCTGCAAATAACGTTGTTTACCCGCTGGTCACCGCAGCGTCATCCCCTGTATTACCCTCTCCTTTGCCCCTTGGAGGTCCACAGCAGTTTGTATTGGTGGTTCACAGCAGTTTGTATTGGTGGTTATGCAATGTCAGTCTGTTGAAAGGAATGCCTTTGGAGCAACTGAGCCTGGACACTGGTAATGATTGATGCCAGCCTCTCTGGTTGGGGGGCCCACTGCCTAGGGCAGGTGGCTCAAGGGACTTGGTTACAAGAACAGATTCAGTAGTCCATCGATTGCCTAGAGATGAGAGCCGTTGCGTTGGCTCTGCATCAGCTTTTGCCTATGATAAAGAATTGGGCAGTGCGAGTCCTCTTGGACAGTGCTATAATGGTGGCTTATAGCAATCTCCAGGGAGGCAGGGCAACGTGTGACAAATGTGATATGTTATTTTTACAATGTAATATAATTCTTGTATTCCATTCATTCACCACTCTGTAATATAATTTTGTATACAATGACTTTCTGACTCCCTTTATTGTATGTCTGCATCCTGGAAGGAGAGGCTACATGGCTAGTAATACGTAGCCTGTCACAGGTGCGGAAGTACAAAGAAGTGGAGTGAGACAGTATTAACCAATGAGTTAGACAAGCTGGAAGAGGGAGAGGACATAGTGTAGTATGTAATGACTTTCTGACTTCCTTTGCTGTATGACTGCATCCCGGGAAGAGAGACTACGTGGCTAGTAACACGTAGCCTGACACAGGTGCGGAAGTATTAACCAATGAGTTATAGACATGCTGGAAGAGGGAGAGGACATAGTGTATTATAAAAGAACCGTGAAACAGAGGATAAGTGTGAAAGCTTAGTCAAGCATTCACCCTTTCTTGCAAGAATGTAATGCGATTAACTCTTTGCTTCACTGAGGAGTCTGTTATTGTGTAAAAAGTTATGTTTATTACAGATTGGGGCTTCGTCCGGGATTGTGTCATCGCTGAAGGAGTCCAACGCTGCCGAGGATGGGGAGACGTGTCCCGTTGAGTTCAACGGCCTCGTGTATCGATAACGGGGGGCTCCGACAGCGTACTGACATCAAAATCCCGAGACCATGAAGGAAAAATCAATACAGACTCAGTGAAGCAGACCAGGTATTAAGCAGGCACAAACTCGTCAAACAGGTAACTCCGTGCACGGACCAAGGTAAGAAACAAGACTGTAAAGTATTGCCTTGGTGGTTGGGTATCGAGACAGATTGTTGTGTGTATGAGACGTGTCCTAGACACGAAGTGAGTGCGGAGTCTCAATCCGCGGTTCCGACACACCTGCAAAGAGTGCAGCCGGAGAGAGACGAAGTAAAAAGCACATTGGTGAAATAGGTCTCGATGGGATTAGGAATTCTAAAGGAAACTCAAGTAAGGACGGGCTGGCAGTACAGGTCCCGGGGACATTCCTCCAGACAGTCTATTAGGGAGGATGTTGAAGTAAATGACAGATTAATGAATACACTAAGAATAAGAATAAAACAAAGAAGCGTTTTAAGAATTGCTGTTTTACATGGACAAAAGAAAGCATAAAGCCAGCTGCAGTCTTCTGGCTGAAATTTGGCACAGACAAAGGGTGGTTATGTCAAATCCTTAGCTTATATGTAAACCGTGAAAAGATTAATTCAGCAAGTGTTTGCTGCTGCCAAACGAAATAGCAATGGTGTATGTAAACGGTCATTAAGCAGAGAATTCTTTTGAAGCCAGAGGAAATAGATTAGCAGATTAAACTGCTAAGGAAGTTGCCTTAGAGGAAGACTTAACCCCTATATACAATTTAACCCCAGAAATAGGGAGCCAAGCAGCAAATCCCCGTATCTTAAAAAGGATATAGCATTATTAGAAAAGGTACAGAGAAGAGTGTAAACGGGGGCACTGGGCGTGAATGTCCAGTCTTGGCAAAGGCAAAATACTTTTATGACTTGCAAAGGATTGTGGGGAATGTAGTCCATTCATACCAGAATCAGCCGTTCACAAAATAATGAGTTGTGTTGCTCGAGTGTAAACAAAGAAAAAATATATTCATGGGGTTAATTCTCCCACACAGATTTACTTGGTAACACAAAAGGACACTTGCTTTCAGTATTGTACTTAGGAAAAACAAATCATGATATAAGCAACTGAACTTCTTAGACAATCAAACAATAAAGACCTTGATGGGAAACAGAGAAGGTCTTTTTAAGGGCTCCTGCTAATACCTTTTAGCAGTGCTCCAAAAGCAAAAACAAAACCCAAAAGTAACCAAAAACTGTTCTTTTTTCAAGGATAACTTTCTTCTATTTTCACACACAAACAGTAGTTTCCTTTCAGAGCTCACGTGCAACTGTGCATGGCTTAATTACCAATAATTAGCCAGCTGCAAACCCCTTTGCTGGTTCACTTTCTCTACGTGGCTCAAATCCTATCCTAAAGCTTTCTTGTAAACTTTTCTGGGTAGATAAAAGAACAAGTTATATTTCCTTTTGATGGTTGTATTTGTGAAAGTATTTTACCACAGCAGCTTATTCAGAGAGCAATCCATGTATTCATTCTGATCATTTAAAATATCTCCTTCTTCAACTATCATAGAATCAATATCATGGTCTGGCTCAGAGGAATTCCTTAATGGAGCACTCTCAGGACAATACTTGTTTCCCTGCTGTCTTCCAAGTGAAGAGCTAGGGCATAGATCGGTGTTCATACCTGAGCTTCCTTTGTTGTTAGGTTTCCTCTCCAGATATCCTGGCCAGTAAGTAATCCAGCTTTTATGTCCAGCCTTCCAATCAAGATCCCTGGACACTGGGTCTCTCTTCACATACCTTCTTGCACTGGTCTTAGGGCCCCTTCCAAATGCAGCCGTCTCCCTCACAGGTGCCGTCCGGGAATTCCTGGCTCTGTAACCCCACTCCTCTGGCTTCCTCGAGTCCAATGGAGTATGCTTGCCTCTGGAATGACTCCCAACACACGTACTGCTATGGGCTCCTTCTTTAGACCTCCAAGATGTTTTCCTCTTCTTCCTTCCACGTTGATGCTGCTGCTTCCTCTCTCTGTCCTTTTGCTCTGAGTTCCTCAACTCCATCTGATTCTGTGTAGAATCTGTTTTACTTTTAACTTGTTTAGAGGGATACACCACCCTAGCACAGCTCAGCTGTGCTGAATCAAGCCCTGCCCTTGGAGATGAGTGATTGGGGATTACCTCATAGCTCTCCTGATTGAACACACGTTTCCCCACTTCAGCTGTTCTAGTGGCTGTTTGAAACCTGGTGCATTCTGGGACTGGTAGTCTTTTATGAAAACATTCTGTTTTATTATTTCTACCAGCAAAGACAGGTTGCTTGTTCAAAGCCAGTTCACCTCTATTATAGCTCCTTCCTGAACTATGATAAGCTTCCTTATCACAAGAGCCATCAAAATGGTAAAGGGGATGGAAGGATACTCCTATGAAGAGAGGATAAAAAGTTTAGGGCTCTTCAACCTGGAAAAGAGACGGCTGAGGGGAGATATGATAGACGTGTATAAATTAATGAATGGTGTGGAACGGGTAAACGTAGATCGATTGTTTACGTCATCAGAATATAAAAAGACTAGGGGACATGCAATGAAGCTACAGGGTAACCTATTTAAGACTAATAAGAGAAAATATTTTTTCACTCAACGTGTAAATCAAACTCTGGAATTTGTTACCGGAGGATGTAGTAAAAGCTGTTGGTGTAGCTGGGCTTAAAAAAGGTTTGGGCAAGTTCCTGGAGGAAAGGTTCATAAACCATTATTAAAAGGATTAAAGTTTTGCAGGAAACAAAATCTGCTGTAGAATCTATATGGATTGAAATTCCATGTAAAAGGGGGAAGGCAATGGCAGTGGGGGTGGACTATCGAGCGCCTGGCCAGAATGACCAAATGGATGATGAAATGCTCAAAGAAATCAAGGAAGCTAACAAAAGTTACAGCACAGTAATAATAATGGGTGGTTTCAACTACACCGGTATCGACTGGGTCAGTGTCACGTCAGGACATGCTAGGGAGATAAAGTTCCTAGATGAAATAAATGACTGCTTCTTGGAGCAGCTGGTTCATGAACCAACCAGAGGGGAAGCCATATTAGACCTAATCCTTAGTGAAACACCAGATCTAGTGCAAGAGATAAGGTTGTTGGGGCCACTTGACAATAGTGATCATAGCATGATTGCCTTTGATTTAATTAGTGGAGGAGGGATAGTAAGGAAATCCACAGTACTACCTTTTAACTTTCGAAAGGGAGACTATGATAAAATGAGGAAAACAGTTAAGAAAAAACTAAAAGGAGCAGTTGCAAAGGTTAAAGACGTACATCAAGCTTGGGTGTTGTTGAAAAATACTATCTTGGCAGCCCAGACCAGCTGTATTCCACGCTTTAAGAAAAGTGGAAGGAAGTCCAAAAAACTGCCAGCATGGTTTAAAGGTGAGGTCAGAGAGGCTGTTGCCAAAAAAGCATCTTTCAGGAAATGGAAAAAAGAGCCAAACGACGAAACCTGGAAACAGCACAAGCGCTGGCAAGTCAAATGCAAGGCATTGATAAGGCAGGCAAAGGGAGAATTTGAGAAGAAGCTTGCTGCGGAAGCAAAAACGCAAAGTAAAGACCTTTTCAAGTACATTCGTAGCAAAAAACCTGTGAGAGAGTCAGTTGGTCCATTAGATGATAAAGGGGTTAAAGGAGCACTAAGAGGCGACAAGGCGATAGCGGAGAGACTGAATGAATTCTTTGCTTCAGTCTTTACTGAGGAAGATGTAGGGATGTTACCCATGACTGAAGTGGTATTTAAAGGTGTGGAAGAATTGAAGGAAATATCGATACATAGGGAAGATGTATTACAACTGTTAGATAAGCTGAAGAGTAGCAAATCACCTGGGCCGGATGGTATACATCCAAGGGTGTTGAAAGAACTGAAATACAAGATTGCAGACCTGCTATTAGTAATCTGTGAACTATCATTAAAATCATCTCTAATACCTGAAGATTGGAGGATCGCCAATGTAACACCAATTTTTAAAAAGGGTTCCAGGGGTGATCCGGGAAACTACAGACCGGTGAGCCTGATGTCCGTACCGGGAAAAATGGTAGAAACCATCATAAAGAATAAAATTACTCAGCATGTAGATAGTCATGACCTAATGGGAGACAGCCAACATGGCTTTAGACAAGGAAGATCTTGTCTTACTAATCTGTTATGTTTTTTTGAAGGAGTGAATAATCAGGTGGACAAAGTTGAGTCGGTTGATATTGTGTATCTGGACTTTCAGAAAGCCTTTGACAAGGTCCCTCATGAGAGACTTTTGGCAAAACTAAAGAGTCATGGGATAGGAGGCAGTGTACTATTGTGGATCAGGAACGGGTTAAAAGATAGAAAGCAGAGGGTAGGGCTAAATGGCCAATTTTCCCAATGGAGAAAGGTGAATAGTGGTGTACCCCAGGGATCTGTGCTGGGTCCGCTGCTTTTTGACATATTCATAAATGACCTGGAAAGTGGAATAACGAGTGAGGTTATCAAATTTGCAGATGACACAAAACTATTTAAAGTTGTTAAAACCCAAGAGGATTGTGGAAAATTGCAAGAGGATCTTGATAAATTGGAAGACTGGGCATCAAAATGGCAGATGAAATTTAATGTGGACAAGTGCAAGGTTATGCACCTAGGGAAGAACAACCCAAACTATGGTTACACGATGCAAGGTTCCACATTAGGAACCACCACCCAGGAAAAAGATTTAGGCGTCATTGTGGATACCATGTTAAAACCCTCGGCCCAGTGTGCAGCAGCGGCCAAGAGAGCAAATAGAATGCTAGGTATGATAAGGAAAGGACTGGAAAATAAAACAAAAGATATTATAATGCCTCTATATCGTTCCATGGTGAGACCGCACCTTGAATATTTTGTGCAATTCTGGTCGCCGTATCTTAAAAAGGATATAGCGATTTTAGAAAAGGTTCAGAGAAGAGCCACGAAAATGGTAAAGGGGATAGAAGGATACTCCTATGAAGAAAGGCTAAAAAGGTCAGGGCTCTTTAACCTGGAAAAGAGACGGCTGAGGGGAGATATGATAGAAGTCTATAAATTAATGAACGGAGTGGAACGGGTAAACGTAGATCGATTGTTTACCTTATCAGAATATAGAAAGACTACGGGACGACATGCAATGAAGCTACAGGGTAAACTATTTAAGACTAATAAAAGAAAATATTTTTTCACTCAACGTGTATTCAAACTCTGGAATTTGTTACCGGAGTATCTAGTAAAGGCTGTTAGTGTAGTTGGGCTTAAAAAAGGTTTGGACAAGTTCCTGGAGGAAAGGTCCATAAACCATTATTAAGAAGGGACCCAGGATATCAATGCTTGAACCAATACAAGCATTGTGGAACCTGTGTCCATTGGGGAAACTGCTAGGTACATATGACCTAGATTGGCCACTGTTGGAAACAGAATACTGGGCTTGATGGACCTTGGTCTGACCCAGCATGGCATATCTTATGTTCTTATGACCCAGGATATCACTGCTTGACCCAATACAAGCATTGAGGAACCTGTGTCTTTTGGGGAGACTGCTAGGTACTTATGACCTAGATTGGTCACTGTTGGAAACAGGATACTGGGCTTTGATGGACCTTGGTCTGACCCAGTATAACATATCTTATGTTCTTATTTACTGAAAGGGAAAAATGAAAACTCAAATATAGGGGCAGTAGAAACTGAAAGGGGGAAAATGTGTTTTACCCGATGGCAGGCAGATGGTAAACAAACAAACAATGGAAGAAATTATTGATGGGTGTATAGGAATATTCACAGTAGCCAAGCAAGTGTGTGAGAGGTGTATAACCTGTAAGAAAATAAACAAAAAGGTCCTTAGGAAACAACTGCAGGGAGGCAGAGACCCTTGTCTTCATCCATTCTAAAGTATACTGGTTGATTTCACTGAAGTTGCCCCTATTTGGGTGGGTGAAGTACCTTTTGGTAATAGTGGACCATTTGACAGGATGGATGGAGGCATATCCCATGGTAGTTGCCACAGCAGTAGGAGTAGCAAAAATAGTCTTGGAACAAATTATTCCAAGATATGGAATGATAGGTCACATTGACTATTGACAAGCCATACATGAAACACGAAACTCCCAACTTCACACCCTACTGTCCCGACCAGCTCATGGCAGATCTACCAGACAAGCCTCCAGCAACTCCCTCACCATCCCTCACAAAAGAACCAAATGCTCACAACGGACCTGCAATTGAGCCTTTGAACTGTATGCTCCATCCTTATGGAACTCTCTACTGAACTGTCTCTGAAACAACACCGATCTACCATCTTTTCGAAAACAGCTGAAAACCATCCTGTTTCAGGAATACCTCAACGACACCCACCAAAAAGCGAAATAACATCTGATCTCACCCACCATGACCACCTAACTCAAACTATACTAACCTGACCATGTCCAAATTCTGTCTAAGTCTAACGTCTGTCCTATATCTTATGTTAAAATCATCAATGTAGCCTCCCCGGTGATGGCCCCACCCTTATACGTAAATTCCCCCCCCCCCCTTTTATGTAACGCCGCTTTGACCCAGTGAAAAGCGGGATACAAATACTGCTAAATAAAATAAATAAATAAAATTGACTCGAACCAGGGAAGTCACTTCACAGCCAAGGTATTGCAAAACATAATGGAAACTCTGGGAGTATTCTGGGATTTCCATACTCCATGGCATCCACCCTCCTCAGGGAGAGTGGAACGCATGAATCAGACTATAAAGAATCAGTTAGCCAAATTGATGTTAGAAACAAAATTACCTTGGACTAAGTGTTTGCCCTTAGCATTGTTAAAAATCCGAGCAGCCCCTCGGAAAGATTTAGGATTGTCCCCCCTACGAAATGTTATTCGGATTACCCTATATGGGACAATTAAAGGAACCTCCTTAGTTTGAAACTAAAGATAAGTTTCTTAAAGAATATTTACTTGGGCTGTCCTCTTCTTTATCTGTTCTCAGGAATAAAGGACTGTTGGCACAAACACCCCCATTGGAGTTTGCAGTTCACGGTCTCAAACCAGGGCAGTGGGTCTTGATAAAATCCTGGAAGGAGTCCAAATTGCAACCAGACTGGGAAGGCCCGTTCCAGGTCTTACTGAGACTGCTGTAAGAACTGCGGAAAAAGGTTGGACTCATTATACATGAATTAAAGGTCCAGTCGAAGCGCCTTCAGACGAACAATGGAAGGTCTAGGGAACCAATGACCCTCTGCGCCTGAAAATAACAAGGAAAAGCAGAAAAGGAGTTGGTTAAAAAGGACTAATAAAAATTATAACATGGACAAAGAAAAATGGATGGTGTTGCTATGATGGGGGGGGGGGGGAATGACATGGGATATAGGACAGGGAAAGGGATAGACAGATGAACAAATACGAACACAGACATGATGGGGAAGGGTGTACCCTAACATATTTGCTGTAACTGTACCAGAGGGAGAGGGACCAGTGAGCCTAGAATTTGATGCCTGCCAAGTGATAAGTTGTGATGGGGGGAAAGTTGTGGGGAAATAGTCATAAGTATATCTGTCCAGAGACTGCCCAGACACTTGTGTATGGGATGACCTGTTACAGGTGGTCACAAGTTTGGTGGACCACTGAAGATGGAGGCTGGGTCTCCCCAGAGGGGAAAAGGCACCCAGTTCAAAAGAAAATAATGATAAAGAAACATAGCATTCAGCAATGTAACCCAGGAAGTTGCAACTCCATCTGGTCACCCTCTCTGGAAGGGATAGCTCACTGGATAGGACCTATGAACTAGGAATAGACGTTAATGGGCAAGATCCCCTGGGAAGATTGAGGATAAAAATACCCCTCAAGAATCAGACTCAGGTCTCCACACCATTCCCCAGCATATCCTTTGAACCTAGTAGTGGAGGAATGGCCTAGTGGTTGGGGCAAGGTACTTCAGGCCAGAAGGTCGGGGGTTCAAATCCCACTAGAGGACAGCAACCTTGGGCCGGAAGGACTGGGGTTTCTAGTCCCACAGGTGCTCCTTGTGGTCTTGGGCAAGCCACTTAACCCTCCATAGCCCATGTTCCCTGTAAAATAGTTATCTCCAAGTTATAATGCCCTGTTCAGTGTAATTTCAGTTTGTTCAATGTAAACCGCACTGATGCAGAATAGCGTGGTATATAAGAGAATGTAAATAAATAAATTGTAAGGACCATAAGGCAGTCAAGATTGTGGAGATTAAAGATTTGAGGGACACTCTAGAGGTGGAAACGGGTTATGGGGATGTGAATGCCTGGGTGGAATGGGTTAAATATACCATAGGAAGTCTCAACCGTAGCTACGCATGTGTCTCCGGGAGGCCCATTGCACAGCTTGTGCCCTTACCTTTGAGGTGGGATACAGATCCTGATGGAGTAAGATGCCTCATATCTCTATCGGGGACAAAACGGCTTCGGGAAATGAAAGTTGCAAGTCATTGAGTTTGCTCTTTCCCCCTACAGACTTGAAGGAGATTAAACCTCCCCCCACATTTTCAGCAGTGTTTGGAAATCACTCCGCCTAGCTCACCAGGCGGGGGAAGAACTACACAAGGGAAGTGGGGGAACTGAACACCTGTGTTCTAAGCTTAAACCTGACAGGGATGGAAGGAGAAGAGAAGAACTACTCCAGCTTGGTAATCTTTAGGGCAAACCTGTGGTGGTACTGTGGAAGGCGGACATTGAGACCAACATTGCCTACCCTATGGTCTGTAACATGTGCAATAGTTCAACTGGCAGTTCCTTTCACCTTGGCGTTCGGCGTTCACAGAACAGGACAAGGGGCAAATACAAAGGAAAAGGAGGAGTACTTTGGGAGCCTCATTTGATGACAGGATATATATATATAGACGCACTAGGAGTCCCTTGGGGAGTTCCGGATGAGTATAAAGCATGAAACCAAATTGCAGCTGGATTTGAATCCCTTTTATTGGTAACCGCGATAAACAAAAATGTAGATTGGATAAATTATATATATTATAACCAACAGCAGTTTATCAATTATACCCGGGATGCAATGGAGAGAATCGCAGAACAATTGGACGCCACTAGCAGAATGGCCTAGGAGAACCGAATGATTTTAGATATGATGGCTGCTGAAAAAGTGGGTGTGTAATGTTGGGGGGGGGGGGGGAGTGTTGTATGTTCATCCCCAATAACATAGCCCCTGATAGCACTATCACTAAAGCCCTGTGAGGACCAACTACCTTGGCAGAGGAATTGGCAGAAACGTCAGGTACAGATGGATGGAGTCATGGTTTGGGAAGTGGAAAGGGTGGTAGTATCTATATTTACCTCTGTACTTGTTGTAATCGGAGTATTAATTACGGTGGGGTGTTGTATAATACCGTGTATAGGAGGGCTAACTCAAAGCTTGATAGAGAAAGCAAGCACTAAACAAATGGTTGTATCATCTCCAGTGCCATGTTATTAATGGACAATAAAGAGGAAGAGATAGTCAGGAAGGATGTTATCTAAATTAGAAGCTTCCTATGGAACTGTAGAGTAAATGTAAAAAGTAACAAAAAAACTCTAAAAAGAAAGAGGGAGGGGTTTGATATAAACAAATGTGATGATATTTTTACAATGTAATATAATTCTTGTCTTCCATTCATTCACCACTCTGTAATATAATTTTGTATGCAATGACTTGGAGTCCCCTTTATTGTATGTCTGCATCTTGGAAGGAGAGACTACGTGGCTAGTAATATGTAGCCCGTCCCAGGTGCGGAAGTACAAAGAAGTGGAGTGAAACAGTATTAACAAATGAGTTATAGACATGCTGGAAGAGGGAGAGGACATAGTGTAATATGTAATGACTTTCTGACTTCCTTTGCTGTATGACTGCATCCTGGGAAGAGAGACTACGTGGCTAGTAACACGTAGCCTGACACAGGTGCGGAAGTATTAACCAATGAGTTATAGACATGCTGGAAGAGGGAGAGGACATTGTTTCATGGTTCTTTTATAGTACACTGAGGATAAGTGTGAAAGTTTAATCAAGCATTCACCCTTTCTTGCAAGAATGTAATGTAATGTGATGTGATTAAATTAACTCTTTGCTTCACTGAGGAGTGTGTTATTGTGTAAAACGTTATGTCTATTACAGCACGCTCCTAGCAGAGAAGGTTACTTCGCTTCTTCAGTGGGCAGAGACCAACCTACTACAGTTGTCAGCAGCGCACGTGGCACAGAAAGAAAGCGTGCAGGCCGATTTCCTCAGTCTGTGTTGGTTGGATCCCGGAGAATAGTCGTTGGAACGGACACTGGTCTGGCGGGGGAACTAGCTGGTGATGGATTTGATGGCAATGAGGGACAGTGCTCGGGTGGAGCATTTCTTCAGTTGTTGCAGGGAACGCATGTCCGAAGGGCTCGATGCATTAGCTCAGGCATGGCCCACTGTGGGTCTTCTGTATGTCTTCCCACTATGGCCTTTGATAGGGCGGGTGGTGCAGCGTATAGAGGCGCATCGCATGGTTGTCGTGCTCATTGTTCCAGACTGGCCTCTGTGACCGTGGTATGCGGATTTGATCCGGTTGATGGTGGGAAATCCGTGGAGGCTGCCGAACAAACCCGACCTTCTGTAATAGGGTCCGATTCAGATGCCACAGGTGGATCGATTCTTGCTTACGCCTTGGCTCTTGAAAGGGTGCACTTGACTAAGTGGAGTTATTCCACGCTAGTTGTTGCCACGTTGCTGAAGTCGAGATGACGATTTACGTCATTAGTTTATGTACGAGTTTGGTGCATTTTTGAGCACTGGTGTATGGAGAGAGACTTATGCCCCTTGCAGACTCCTTTTCCAGAGATTCTGGCCTTCCTATAGGCAGGCATGGAGAAGGGCTTGGCTCTTACAGGAGCCGCGTGCAAGGAATATTGTTAGCCACTCACCCCGATGAGGTGCGTTTCCTCCGAAGGATGAAGCAGTTGCGACCTCCTCGCAGGCAGGAGGACTTGTCTGTGCTAACACAGGCTCCCTTTGAGTTGGTGGGCTCCACCACCTTGAAAGATCTCACATTAAAGGCGGTATTTCTGGTGGCAATTTGCTTGGTTCAGCGCATATCACTGGCATCCTCGTGCTAGACACCCTACCTGATTCTCTCCAAGGAGAAGGTTACGCGACGCATCGTTCCTGCATTTTTGCCCAGAGTGGTCTCATATTCTCATCTCTATCAGGTGGTGACTTTGCCTGCTTTTCCCAGAGAGGTCATGGGTCAGCTTCATTTTCTGGACATCCACAGGACCTTACGGCACTATCTGAAGCAGATTGCCTCCTTTTGGATCATGGACCATTTATTTGTGCTCTTTGGGGGTTTGTGCCAAAGGCAAGGCAGCATCCAAGGCTTCCATTGCTCGGTGGCTGAAAGAAGCGATCACATTAGCCTACATCTTGAATGGTTGGGTAGTGCTGGTAGGACTACGGGCCCATTCCACCAGGGCACAAATGGCCGCCTGGGCCGAGTGCAATTTGGTTCCACCAGTGGGCATTTGTCTGGCAGCAACATGGGCAACCCTGTCCATGTTTGCGTGTCATTATTGCCTGGATCTTCCAGCTCAGTCAGATGATTGTTTTGGTGCTTGGGTTTTAAGGGCTGGGCTTGTGGGTTCCGCCCGTGTTTGAGTACTGCTGTGTTACATCCCAGGAGTTAGGAGTTAGTCTGGCCTGGACTGGAGGGAAGCTATGGAAGAGAAAATTAGTCCTTACCTGCTAATTTACTTTCCTTTAGTCCCTCCAGTTCAGTCCAGAACCCGACCATTCTTTGTCAGTGGTAAGCCCAGTTTAAGCCCATTGTTTGCTATGGGTTTGCCTCTGCTTGGAGCGGAGAGGCGCGATTGGGACTTAAGGATTTGGTTTTTCAGAGTCCTTTAGTTGGCTACAGTCTTGAGTCTTGTGGGCTGTGCTTTTTCACCACATTGGTTGTAATCCTGTACGTAGTTCGTTGTGTTTTCAGTTTAGCTGCTTGGTCAGGGGAATACTGGCTTGATGGGAGGAGCACTGACTCCTTATATGGTGACATCACCAAAAGTTTGTTTATTTATGTGCGCTTATATACCACCTTTCCAGAATCAAAGTGGTTTACAAAGAACTTAAAACAGAACACATCAAGCCAAAACTTACATGGAACTGAATTTAACAGTGTGTTCTAGAAAACTAGTTGAACATATCAAAATTGCCTTTTGATAACAAAGGATTTCAAAACTTATTTAAAATTTACTTCTAAAATATTTGAAGGATGAATTTTATCTTATAACTGAATCTTTAGGTTAGGAAAGAGTTGTGTAATTTTTACTAAGTGGTTTTGGTCTAAAAGCTAGGGGATCTATACATTGGAACATTATAAACTAAAGGAGACTTTGATTGCTTGGGTTAAGTTACTGAGTCTCTGAAATAATTTATAAATAGGAAGGGTTTTAGAAGCTTGCGAAAGGCATTAGGGTCCTTGGTGGCTCTCACTGTGTCTGGGAGTGAGTTCCATAGGGTTGGAGCGTAGAGTGAGAAAGCTCTCTTGGAAGCTGAAGAGCTGCTATTTCTATATTATGTATGCTCAGTCTCCTTCTGCTGGAAGAGGTACAAAACTCAGGAGTTAGACGTTAGTCTGGACTGGACTGGACTGGACAGACTAAAGGAAAGCAAATTAGCAGGTAAGGACTAATTTTCCCTTCCTCCAATACCAACTTAGATTGTAAGCCCTCTGGGGACAGGAAAATACCCACTGTACCTAAATGCGACTTGCCTTGATATTCTGAGAAAAGGTGTGAGCTAAATCCAATTACCCTTTCTGTTACTGCAGTCCCTATCTCCCATTGAGCCCATCTGGTGTTTTCTTGGGGTAGGGGGAAGAGAGGCAGCGACAAGATTTGCAGCCGTAGTTATGACCCTAGGTGAAGATTGTGAGATCCTGTTTTGGTTTGTGACCCACATTTGGGACATGAGATATGTTATACTGTGTCTGACCAAAGATCCGTCAAGCCCTGCATCTTTTTTCTAACAGTGGCCAATCCCAGGTCACAGGTATCTGTCAGGTTCCCAAAATGTAGACCATTTCCATGCTGCTTATCCAAGGGGTAAGCAGTGGATTTCCCCAGTCCACTTTAATAGTGGTTTATGAACGTTTCTCCAGGAACTTGTCCAAACCTCTTTTAAAGCCAGCTACACTAACAGCTTCTATTACAGCTTCCAGCATTGGTTTGAGTGAAAAAATATCTTCTCCAATTAGTCTTAAATGTGCTACATAGTGTGTCCCCTAGTCATTCTACTTTCTGCAGGAGTGAACAACTAAATCTACATTTATCTGTTCCACTCCACTCGTTTTATAGACCTCTATCATATCTCCCCTCAGCTATAGCAGGATATACTAATAGAAGTATTAAATGTAAAATATGAGATTTAATTTAAGGTGGCACTTACAGCTTTCTCCTAACTAGTAATATTTAAGGCTGGTTTTGAGGGGGGGGGGGTTCATAAAAATACTGTGATTCACTGCCAATCTTAAAAATTAAGTGCTTTCTGTGCTTTAGGAGCCATTCCTCTCAAAGCCATATTCCCATAATGGACAGCCTACCTTCCCTTACTGAAGGAGTTCTCACAGTACTATAATTTTCCAATTTATAAAAGACATAGTGGCAAATAAACAGAAATGTGTTTGCTAAAATATATTCAACAGTTTTCCCAACAGGCTCTGTAAGTTTATTTTGCTCACTGTCATGTGTTCATGTGGACCAGTTGTGCTTGGTCAACTTTTAGCTTCAGAGAATGCCTATTAAATCATAATGAGCATTGTTAGTGTATATCTCTGGGAAAGCATATTGATGAGGGAAATCAGGATGGGTCTTATCAAACAGAGAGAGTTTCTTGTTTTTCTCTTGTATTGTAGCACATGTAATCCCTTGTTTCATGAGTCTGTTAAATCTTCTTTCATTTTGTTCTCTAGACATCTCATAGACAGAAGAAACTATTTTGCCGATACTATAATGGAAACAGGAACCCCAGGTATATCCTTGGCCCAGTCAAACAGGAAGACGAGTGGGACAGTCCTCGAATTGTACGCTTCCTTAATATAATATCAGATGATGAAATTGCAAAGATCAAAGAACTGGCAAAGCCAAGGGTGAGCAAGAACAAACTTCTGATTCTTTTCTGTGTCTTGTACATTGTGTTCTTCCCCAACTATTGTGTGCACTAGAGATTGATAGTACAGCAGCCCCTTAAAAGAATAAGGTTACAAGCCATGCTTGCCCATGCACAACTGCAGCAACTAAATAGCAGGAAATCGGAGCTTCATGTGGCAGCATGGAGTGGAAGCAGAAACTAATGGGTCAGGGTTTGGAAAGTGTATTTCTGTTTTAGCTTGTTCAGTGCGCACTAAAAAGCACACAACATACATGTTATTTCATGTTACCATCTGCTAAAGCAAATAAATTGAATGAAACAAAAAGAAGCAAAATGAACATTTTCCCCTGCATTTCCCTAGAACAGAGCTTGACAAATTCTAGGCCCCAGGTCACCCTGGTGACTATAAATTGCATCTTGACGCCCAGGACTTCGTTGTTCCCCTCTCCCAGCCATCATCCGATGTTGTGCCATTCTGCCGTAGTGTTTGCTGCTCCACCACAATCAGCTCTGCATGTAGCTTGAGCCATACAGTGGAGGAAATTTGCTGATCTTATGGTTTCAAGTCTCATGAGATCAGCAAACTTTCTCCACAGTGGGGCTCAAGCTGTATGCAGAACTGATTGCAGTGAAGCAACGAACAACGTGGCAGAATGGTAAGATATATCAGATGAGACTGGGAAACAGAGAAATGAGAGAGAAACACATTGGGTGATAGCCAGGGAATGGGGAAATGAGCGATTAGAGACTGGGCGAATGGAGAGATTATGGGATATTTTTTTTGCTTCACATATTATCCTGTCGTGGGCGATATGTGAAGCAAAAAAAAAAGTTACCTTGAGTGCAGCTATAAAGGTTCACCAATATGCTGCTGATAATGTACTCATTGTGGGTGATGGGAGGCAGAAGAGAAGGGTCACTGCTTTCTGTTGGCATTACATAAGAACATAAGATATGCCATACTGGGTCAGACCAAGGTCCATCAAGCCCAGTATCCTGTTTCCAACAGTGGCCAATCTAGGTCATAAGTACCTAGCAGTTTCCCTAAAAGACACAGGTTCCGCAATGCTTGTACTGGGTCAAGCATTGATATCCTGGGTCCCTTCTTAATAATGGTTTATGGACCTTTCCTCCAGGAACTTGTCCAAACCTTTTTTAAACCCAGCTATACTAACAGCCTTTACTACATCCTCCGGTAACAAATTCCAGAGTTTGATTACACGTTGAGTGAAAAAATATTTTCTTTTATTAGTCTTAAATAGTTTACCCTGTAGCTTCATTGCATGTCCCCTAGTCTTTCTATATTCTGATAACGTAAACAATCGATCTGCGTTTACCCGTTCCATTCCGTTCATTAATTTATAGACTTCTATCATATCTCCCCTCAGCCGTCTCTTTTCCAGGTTAAAGAGCCCTAACCTTTTTAGCCTTTCTTCATAGGAGTATCCTTCCATCCCCTTTACCATTTTGGTGGCTCTTCTCTGAACCTTCTCTAACAACTCTATATCCTTTTTAAGATACGGCGACCAGAATTGCACACAATATTCAAGGTGCGGTCTTACCATGGAACGATATAGAGGCATTATAATATCTTTTGTTTTATTTTCCATTCCTTTCCTTATGATACCTAGCATTCTATTTGCTCTCTTGGCCGCCGCTGCACACTGGGCTGAGGGTTTTAACATGTTATCCACAATGATGCCTAAATCTTTTTCTTCGGTGGTGGTTCCTAATGTGGAACCTTGCATTGTATAACCATAGTTTGGGTTGTTCTTCCCTAGGTGCATAACTTTGCACTTGTCCACATTAAATTTCATCTGCCATTTTGATGCCCAGCCATCTAATTTCTCAAGATCCTCTTGCAATTTTCCACAATCCTCTTGGGTTTTAACAACTTTAAATAGTTTTGTGTCATCTGCAAATTTGATAACCTCACTCGTTATTCCACTTTCCAGGTCATTTATGAATATGTCAAAAAGCAGCGGACCCAGCACAGATCCTTGGGGTACACCACTATTCACCTTTCTCCATTGGGAAAATTGGCCATTTAACCCAACCCTCTGCTTTTCTATCTCTCAACCAGTTCTTGATCCACAGTAGTACACTGCCTCCTATCCCATGACTCTTTTTAGTTTTGCCAAGTCTCTGATGAGGGACCTTGTCAAAGGCTTTCTGAAAGTCCAGATACACTATATCAACCGACTCACCTTTGTCCACCTGTTTATTCACACTTTCAAAAAAACATAACAGATTAGTAAGACAAGATCTTCCTTGTCTAAAGCCATGTTGGCTGTCTCCCATTAGGCCATGACTATCTACATGCTGAGTAATTTTATTCTTTATGATGGTTTCTACCATTTTTCCCGGTACTGACGTGAGGCTCACCGGTCTGTAGTTTCCCGGATCACCCCTGGAACCCTTTTTAAAAATTGGTGTTACATTGGGGATCCTCCAATCTTCAGGTATTAGAGATGATTTTAATGATAGTTCACAGATTACTAATAGCAGATCTGCAATCTCATATTTCAGTTCTTTCAACACCCTTGGATGTATACCATCCGGCCCAGGTGATTTGCTACTCTTCAGTTTATCTAATAGTTGTAATACATCTTCCCGATGTATCGATATTTCCTTCAATTCTTCCGCACCTTTAAATACCACTTCAGTCATGGGTAACATCCCTACATCTTCCTCAGTAAAGACTGAAGCAAAGAATTCATTCAGTCTCTCCGCTATCGCCTTGTCGCCTCTTAGTGCCCCTTTATCTCCTCTATCATCTAATGGACCAACTGACTCTCTCACAGATTTTTTGCTGTGAATGTACTTGAAAAATCTTTATTTCGCATTTTTGCTTCCACAGCAAGCTTCTTCTCAAATTCTCTCTTTGCCTGCTTTATCAATGCCTTGCATTTGATTTGCCAGTGCTTGTGCTGTTTGCAGGTTTCGTCGTTTGGCTCTTTTTTCCATTTCCTGAAAGATGCTTTTTTGGCAACAACAGCTTCTCTGACCTCACCTTTAAAGCATGCTGGCAGTTTTTTGGACTTCCTTCCACTTTTCTTAAAGCGTGGAATACAGCTGGTCTGGGCTGCCAAGATAGTATTTTTCAACAACACCCAAGCTTGATGTAAGTCTTTAACCTTTGCAACTGCTCCTTTTAGTTTTTTCTTAACTACTTTCCTCATTTTATCATAGTCTCCCTTTCGAAAGTTAAAAAGTAGTACTGTTGATTTCCGTACTATCCCTCCTCCACTAATTAAATCAAAGGCGATCATGCTATGATCACTATTGCCCCCAACGCCCTGATCTCTTGCACTAGATCTGGTGTTCCACTAAGGACCAGGTCTAATATGGCTTCCCCTCTGGTCGATTCATGAACCAGCTGCTCCAAGAAGCAGTCATTTATGTCATCTAGGAACTTTATCTCCCTAGCATGTCCTGACGTGACACTGACCCAGTCGATACCGGGGTAATTGACCCAGTCGATACCGGGGTAATTGAAATCACCCATTATTATTACTGCGCTGTAACGTTTGTTAGCTTCCTTGATTTCTTTGAGCATTTCATCATCCATTTGTTCATTCTGGCCTGGTGGTCGATAGTACACCCCCACTGCCATCGCCTTCCCCTTTTTACATGGAATTTCAATCCATAGAGATTCTACAGCAAATTTTGTTTCCTGCAAAACTTTAATCCTTTCTGAGTTAATGCCCTCTCTAACATAGAGCGCAACCCCTCCACCAATTTGATCAGCTCGATCATTACGATATAGTTTGTACCCAGGTATCACAGTGTCCCACTGGTTGTCCTCCTTCCACCATGTCTCTGATATTCCAATCATATCTAACCTCTCATTTAGTGCTATATATTCTAAATCTCCCATCTTAATTTTTAGACTTCTAGCATTTGCATACAAGCATTTTAGAGACTGTATTTTATTCATATTAATTTGGCTAGTGATAGACATGGGTAATTTGGGATCTTTAAGCTCTGTCTGCTCCATACTCGAGGGCATTTGGGCTACTTTGCTCTTTTTTGGAACCTCTCTGCTTTTGGTAGTATCCTTCAAGGATACATTATTCCGAACCATCCGCTCTTGGGCGACTGTCGGCTTTCCCCTGTATAATGGCACATTAAGGGCCTGATTTATTAAGCTTTCTTTGCCCATAGAAATGGGAAAACAGTAAATCAAACAGTAAAAAAAAACAAAAAAAACCCCTGCTATTGATACACCGTTTTGAAGGGGGGAGCACTAGGTCTAGGGGGGCTGGCTCCTAAATTCCAAGAAAATTTGTCAAGTCTTGCCTTATTGAAATATCTGCTACTGTCGCTTCTTTTGCTTTCAACAAGTCACTTTATCAAGACTACCTCCTTTCTTTGGAACTATTCAAACAGTTCAGGCAGCTCAGGGATTATAAAATATTACAATATGACGTGCATTTTCTCGGAACAAGCAAGAAGTCAGTCCTCACATATTGGCGATGTCTGCGTTGACGGAGCCCTCGCAGAAGTATCTCCCCAGCTTTCAAAGAAAGCCTTTGGGAGATGCCACCACACATGCGTGATCCTCTTCCCGCCCAAGGGTGCCATCTTGCTCCATCTCCTTTTTTTCCACGGAGCCCTTCAGACGTTGTCTGGCTTATCCCCGGAAAAAGTTGATTTTTTTTCTCTGAGTTTCACACTCGCCTCTGGTATTGCATCGGTACTCTTCCCGCATGCTGACCTCTGTGCCTCAGCATTGGGGTCGTTTTTTTTTTTTTAGTCTTTCGTTATTTTCTTATCTCCAGGAACAAGCAGGAATGTAGTCTTCACATAGGGTATCGTCGGTACCGACGGAGCCTGCACGGGAACGCTCCCCAGCGGCCAATTAGAAAGCTTTTGGGAGCATCCCACAGCACCTGCGTGCTGCCTTCCCGCCTTTCCCAACTGCCTCTCTCCAGTTCTTCGTTTTCTGCGGAGCCAGCAGGTGGTTGTTCCTGTCACCGCAGAAATTGTTTTTCTTATTCCTTCTTTTTTTGTGGTCGCGTCTGCCTTCCTCGACTCTATACCGGTACCACCGGTTCTCTTTTCTTTTCTTCTTTTGTTTTAAAAAATATATATATTCAATTTTTTCCAAACTTTTCTTCCCAAGGTGCACGCGCCATTTTGGGCCTTAGGCCCAAAATTTCCTCCACTATGGAAAAACCCGCTTCGGGTTTCAAAAGGTGCACCAAGTGTGGCGGTACCATCTCCGTCACCGACACCCATGAGTGGTGTCTCAAATGTTTAGGTTCTGACTACTCCATCTCCGAGTGTATGGCTTGTGCCATGATGTCCAAGAGGGGTCGACAAAACCAAGCTGCTAAGCTCAGCGCCCTTTTTCCCTCCGATGCAGCTTCTGTGGCATCGACGTCTTCCAGGGCTTCGTCTTCCTCCCATGGATCTCAGGTAACTAAACATAAGTCCAGCCGGTCCTCAAAGGGTAGATCTCCTTCCAAGCATCGAGATGCCTCTGGCGTTGCCCTTGAGGGTTCTGTACCGGCAAAATTGCCCCAGCGGGAGGCTTCGGCTTCCAAAGCATTATCGGGGCTCCAGGATGTTCTCGAGGCCTCGACCTTTGCAGAACTACTGGTGCCATGCTCTGGGGTACCGGCTACTTCCGGTACCGATACCCAGGCATCGGCAGCATCGATAGACCAGAGGTTTCTGGCTATTGAACGCAGTCTGGCGGCTCTCCTTGCGGCATCGACACCCTCGGAACCGCATCAGACAGTTCAACCAGTACCGGTACCGTTAGCATCGACATCGGTGTCTGCTTTGCCGGCATCCAGTCATGTGATGCCTTCTGGTGCCGATACACCGGTACTGATTCCCCCTGGTACTGACTTCGGTCAGTACAGGTATCGGGCTCTTCAGGAGCATCCGGATAGGAGGTACTTCGAATCCTCGGAGGACTCCGAGGATTCTGACAGCTCTGCCGGTACCAGGATACTTCTCCCGGAGGAGCCTTCCTCCCCTAAACGTAGGATGTCTCCTCCAGAAGATATCTCCTTTCAGGATTTTATCGGGGAGGTGGCTCGAGGTCTGTCCATTACTGTGGCTCCTGAAACAGAGCCCAGGGCTAAGGAGGTGGAGATTTTGCAATATTCCAAAGCTCCTAAGGAGGCAGCTACTCTGCCTATCCATAACATCTTACATGATCTCATGTTGAGAATGTGGGAGACAACTCTTACCACCTCTCCTCACTCTCGCAGACTGGATACCATGTATCGAGTCCCTCCTTGTCCTGGTTTCCAGAAAACTCAGCTTCCTCACCACTCTATTGTAGTGGAATCAGCTATGAGAAGGATCAGGAGTGCAAAGAGGCATGCCTCTAATCCTCCAGAATGTGAGTGTAGAACCTTGGATGCCTTTGGACGTCGTACTTTCCAGGCTTCCATGCTTTCTGCCAGAATCAGTTCCTATATTTTATATATGGGAATGTTCCTTAAAGAAGTCACAGGAGACTTGGAGATTTTAAGCCCTCTCCTTCCTGATGACAAGAGGCTGGATTTTCTCACACTGGTTAAACTTGCCCAGGATGTTTCTAAGTTTGTAAATCGTGCAGCTTTTGACTGTTTACAGTGCATAAGCAGAACCTCTGCCATTGCCATAGGTGCACGTAGAATTGCCTGGCTCCAGGCATCCAATTTGGAGCTCTGGGTGCAGGACAAACTGGGCAATATCCCTTGTACAGGTGAGAATCTATTTGGCAAAAATTGGCAAGAGAAAGCCAATGAGTTGGATGCTGACAACTCCACTTTGGATAGGTTATGCAAAGCCACAGCTGATCCTGCAAGAAAGAAATCTTTCAAGAAACCATTCTTCTCATCAAACTGTTAGGGCAGGAGGTCGCTTTTCTTCTTGCCCAAGGGGCAATAGAAGAAGTATCCATTCATCTACTCCCCTTATTTCTTTATTCCAGAGAAAACAGGGGGATACAGACCTATCTTAGACCTCAGAGAATTGAACAAATTCCTTGTCAAAGAGAAATTCAAGATGATTTCTCTCGGGTCTCTGCTGCCATACCTTCAGAGTCAGGATTGGCTTTGTTCTCTAGATCTCAAGGATGCGTACACTCATGTTCTCATCCATCCAACTCACAGAAAGTTCCTTCGGTTCCTTTTTCAAGGAAAGCACTACCAATACAGGGTGCTTCCTTTTGGCCTGGTCTCAACACCAAGAGTGTTTATGAAGTGCATGGCTGTGGTAGCAGCATTTCTCCGCACTCTAGGAATATTCGTCTTCCTCTACTTAGACGACTGGCTCATTCGAGCCCCATCAGAGTCAGAGGCCAGGATTTCTCTGTCTTGCACAATGCGTATTCTCCAGTATTTGGGTCTGGTCATAAACATCCCAAAATCCAGTCTAACTCCCACTTAGTCTCTGGAGTTCATAGGAGCTTTGCTGGATACCAGAAAAGCAAGGGCCTATCTTCCTCAGGCCCGTTGCCTTCGCATGGTGCAATTAGCTTCTCAAGCAGTGCTAAAATCTCATCTCACTGCCCGAGAAATGTTACAGCTACTAGGCCACATGGCATCTACAGTGCATGTGGTTCCTTATGCTCGCCTCCTTATGAGAGCAGCCCAGTGGACTTAATCCACTCAATGGACCCAGGCCTCAGGGTGCCTGTCAGACAAAATAGCAAACACAGATCGCCTTATTTTGTCTCTCCAATGGTGGCAGTCCACTCAGAACCTGTTGCTGGGGTCCCCATTTCAACAACCTTTACCCCAGGCAACTCTCACGACAGATGCTTCACCAATGGGTTGGGGAGCTCATCTCCAGGACCTCTCCACCCAAGGCACTTGTACTCCACAGGAGACTCATCTACATATCAATCTCTTAGAGCTCAGAGCAATCTTCTTTGCTCTTCATGTGTTCCACACCCTGCTCAGCTACAGGACAGTCCTCATTCAGACGGACTATCAAGTAGCCATATTCTACGTGAACAAGCAGGGGGGAACAGGCTATCTCCCTGCTGGAGGTATGGCTTTGCAACGAAGCTTTGCGACTATGGGCTCTCGCCAGAGAGAGCATCAGATTCATCTCCTCGCAGTGTATCTTCCAGGCATACAAAACTCTTGGGCAGACAGACTCAGTCGAGTTCTGCTTCCACACGTATGGTCTCTACATGCAGACCAGGTGGCCAAGATTTTTCAAATTTGGGGAACCCTGGACATAGACCTCTTTGCAAGTCCGTTGAATGCCAAACTTCCCCGGTTCTGTTCCACAATTCTGGCTCAGGGCTCTCAGGCCAAGGATGCTTTCCTCCTTTACTGGAGTTAAGACTTCCTTTATGCCTTTCCACCCATTCCCCTAATTCCCAAAACCCTGTTCAAGCTTCAGAGAGACAGAGGGCGTATGATTCTCATAGCTCCACATTGGCCATGGCAAGTGTGGTACCCTCTGCTTTTACATCTCTCTCAAGCTCCCTCCCTGGAGTTAGGATCTGCTCCAGATCTCCTGTCACAGGAGGTCGGAATGTTATGGCATCCCAATCCCCAGTCTCTGCATCTCAGAGCTTAGTTGCTGAAGGCCTAGATCTTCATGATCTTAACCTTCCCAGCAAGTAAAGGATGTCCTTTATGCTTCCAGGAAGCCTTCCACAAGACGCTCTTATGCTTTTAAGTGGAAGAGGTTTACCATATGGTGTTCGCAGAAAGGTCTTAACCCCCTTGCGATACCTCTGGAATCATTACTGGAGTATCTCCTTCATTTATCCAATGCAGGACTTAAGACTAACTCAGTAAGAGTCCATTTGAGTGCTATTGCAGCTTCTTACAAGTCTCTAAATGGACAACCTATTTCCTCCCATCCTGTTATAGCAAGTTTTATGAGAGGCCTTCTTCTAACTAAGCCTCCCATTAGACCACCACCGGTGGCATGGGACTTAAACCTGGTTCTTGATCAGCTCATGAAGCCACCTTTCGAACCCTTAGCTGCTACCTCATTGAAATTCCTTTCTTGGAACGTTATCTTTCTCATTGCAATCACATCAGCACGTTGCATCAGTGAGTTGCAGGCACTAGTGGCTGATCCACCTTATACAAGGTTCCATCATGACAAGGTAGTCCTTAGGACTCATCCACACTTTATGCCAAAGGTGGTCTCGCCTTTTCATCTTAACCAAGCGGTCTACTTGCCTGTGTTTTTTCCAAGGCCTCATGCATCAAATGCAGAAAGGAATCTTCATACTTTGGACTGTAAAAGAGCTTTAGCCTTTTACTTGCAAAGAACACAGCAACATAGAAAGTCCTCTCAACTCTTTGTTGCTTTTGATCCTTCTCATTTGGGACTTCCAGTCTCCAAGAGAACACTGTCCAACTGGATTGCTCAGTGTATTTCCTTTGCTTATCAGAGTAAGAATCTTCCTCTGGAGGGCCATGTCACAGCTCACAATGTGAGAGCCATGGCAGCCTCAATGGTTCATCTGCACTCTGTGTCTATCGATGACATCTATCGAGCAGCCACTTGGGCCTCGGTTCATACCTTCACAGCCCATTACTGCTTGGACAAGGACTCCCACCGGGATGCCTTGTTTGGTCAGGCTGTTCTTCGACACCTGTTCCGCACCTAATCAACTCCTACCCGCCATCCCTGGTTGGATGCCAGAGATCCATGGGGGGAAGTGGAGCCCTTCACAGGGACACAGAACTTCTGGGGTCTCTCCCTGGCATCTAAAGCTAGGGAGTCCCCATATGTGAAGACTACATTCCTGCTTGTTCCTGGAGATAGCATAGTTTCTCCAGGACCAAGCAGGAAGTCAGTCCTCACATATGGGTGATGTCGGCGCCGACGGAGCCCTCGCGGAGCAATTTTCCCCAGCTTTCAAAGAAAGCCTTTGGGAATTGCAGCGCGCATGCGCGGTCCCCTTCCCGCCCAAGGGTGCCATCTTAGCCAGTCTTCTTTTTTCCACGGAGCCCTTCAGACGTGCCCGTCTTGTCCCCGCTGAAAAAGTTGATTTTTTCGTGTTTAATCGCGTTTTTCTCTATCGCTTCGATGCCGGTCTTTTTCCTGCCCGGACTCGCGACGCCGTTGCGAGTCCTTCTGTTATTTTTCGGTTTTTCTGATTTTCTGTCAGTTTCGTTTTCGGTTTTTCACTGGCAGCCCTGTCCTTTGACCTTGCAGGGGCCCTTTTTCCCCCGATGGCTGCCAGTGGTTTCAAGCGGTGTGTTCAGTGTGACAGAAATATGTCACTCACTGACACACATGATAATTGCCTCCGCTGCCTTGGCCCGGATCACGAGGAACTGATCTATGGGGCCTGCAGCAAGATGTCCTCCAAAGCGTTAAGGAGTCGGCGGCATCAGCGGGAACGAATCTTCGCTGACCCCGGCCGTACCCGGACCTCGTCGGAGGCCTCGGCGTCCAGAGGTTCCAGCTCTGACCATCGCCGGAGTTCCTCCGACAGGGGTTCTCCCTCCGGGGACCATCGTCGGAAGGTGAAACCCGCGAGGGCGGCGTCGGTGGACGCTCCTGGTTCCGCAAGGGCCAGGTCGCATAGCCCCGATAGCCGTCCCGGCTCTTTGGAGAAGGAGCATCTGCCGAAGCGACCTCGTCTGGAGTCGGAGTTGCCTGCTCGGGTAAGTCCTGTAGTCCTCCTGGACTCGCCTCAGAGGGGTCTGACGTCGGGCCCGATGCTGTTGGGGCCCGAGTCGGGGGCTGCTGGGTCACCTGAGGTCGGACTCAGGTTGACGGCCTTGGAGAGCAGACTCTCTGCCTTCATGGACCAGCAGCGGGCACTGATCGCTAGCCTCGCTGGCGCCTCTGCCCCGACTGCTGGGACGTCGACGTCTAAGTCGACCCCGGAGACCAAGCCGATCCTCGAGTCCATGCGGGCTCGAGTCGATCCTCGGTCGAGGTCACCCTCGGCCTCCCGTTCGGGACCGAGGTCGTCGACGCCGACTCGCTCGGCGTCGGGGCGGCCAACGCCTCCGCCCGCCCGGACCGACCCCACCGATTCCTCCTCGGAGTCGGCCTGGGAGTCTGAAGAGGAAGAGTCACCTGATTCCTTTCGGACTCGGTGTGTCCCCTCGGACTCGCCTGAGTCCGAACCTCGGAAACAGTCCCCTCCGGAGGACGCCCGGTTCTTGGACTTCGTCAGGGATATGGCCAAGGCTTTGGCCTTCCCTGCGGATCCCGAGGAGGAGCCCCGAGCCGAAGAGCTCGATGCCCTTCAGTACGACTCTCCCGCCAGGGAGCACTTTGCTGGAACGACTACTCTTCCGCATGTGGGAGAGTCCGGCATCGTCGCCGGTGTTAAGCAAGCGGGTCGATTCCATTTATCGAGTCCGCAAGAGCCCTGGCTTCCAAAAAGCACAGCTACCGCACCATTCCATGGTGGTGGAATCGGCCATGCATAGGCTTAAGAGCCAGAAGATGCACTCCTCGGTGCCTCCTGGCAGGGAGGCCCGCAACCTGGATGGCCTAGGTAAGAAGTGTTTCCAGGGCTCTATGCTTGCTTGTCGGGTCCAGACCTACCAGCTCTACATTGGTATGTATCTCAGAGACCTGGCTAAAGAGATAGCCGGATTCTCCGCTGGGCTGTCCGAGGAACCTTTGCGGAGGTTCCTAGCCTTGACAACTGGTATTCGGGAATGCTCCAAATTTATGTCTCGAGCAGCCTATGATGGCTTTGAATCATCGGCACGAGTGGCCGCATCCGGCATCGGTGCCCGCCGACAGGCTTGGCTTCAGTCGTCTGACCTTGAACCCTGGGTGCAGGACAAGTTGGTCGATGTCCCCTGCCGAGGTGAGAACCTCTTTGGCAAGCCCATGGCTGAAAAGGCTGCCCAAATCGAGACGGAGACTCTCACCAGAACTAGGCTTTCTAGGAAGACCTCCGCCCCTTCCCAGAAGAAGAAGGGCTCGGGAAAGAAGTCCTTTTATCCGAGAAAGGCGGCTGCCTATAAACACTACCCTCAATATCAGGCCTCCGCGGCTCCCCAACAGGGTCAGCAGGCCAAGGGACGGGGTAACGGGTCCCGTAGGCAGCAAGCCCCCAAGCCTGCGCCACCGGCCCCTGCTCAGCAGGGTGGGGGTTTTTGACTTCATCAGCATAGCCTCTCCCCCTCAGCTGGTTCCTCCCAGCACAGGAGGCCGGCTGGTTCACTTTGCCCACAGGTGGTCCAACGTCACCTCAGATGCCTGGGTGCTTCAGGTGGTGAGAGAAGGCTATCTTCTCCACTTCCACCAGATCCCTCCCTCCTATTTCCCGGGAGAACCTCCACGACTCCCTCTGCACAGGGACTTACTCCTTCAGGAGTTAGCAAGTCGTCTTCAGGAACAGGCTGTGGAACCGGTGCCCCACCACCTGCGGGGGTCAAGGCTTCTATTCCAGGTATTTCCTAATACCAAAAAGAACGGGAGGCCTCAGACCCATCCTGGACTTGCGCAACCTCAACAAGTTCCTCGTCAGGGAGAAGTTCAAGATGCTTACCCTTGGAATCCTTCTGCCCTACCTCCAGCAGGGAGATTGGCTATGCTCCTTGGATCTAAAGGATGCCTACACGCACATCCTCATCCACCCAAGCCACCGCCAATACCTAAGGTTTGTGGTGGCAGGAAATCATTACCAGTACAGAGTACTGCCCTTTGGCCTATCCTCCGCACCACGAGTCTTCACAAAATGTCTCGCGGTGGTGGCGGCTTATCTCCGGCTTCACGGCCTCTATGTATTTCCGTACCTAGACGACTGGCTCATCAGAGCATCGTCCTCTCCAGAAGTCACAAAAGCCACACACCGCACTGTGACTCTTCTGCAATACTTGGGCTTTGTCATAAACTTCGCAAAGTCCACTTTGCTCCCCTCACAAGATCTCGAGTTCATCGGCGCAAGATTGCACACTCTTCAGGCACGAGCTTTCCTGCCTCTCGACAGGGCTCAACGGCTCATGGACCTAGCCGGCCGTTTTCGCAGCCAGTCCCTGGTCTCCGCCAGGCGCTTCCTGAGACTACTCGGCCATATGGCTTCCACCGTCCACGTGACCCCCAATGCCCGCCTGAATATGCGGCCTGCTCAGTGGTGCCTTCGCAAGCAGTGGCAACAGGCCTCGGGTGGCCTAGCCGACTTAGTGCACATCTCCGGCCCGCTGGCCTCTTCTCTACAGTGGTGGCTTCATCGGCCGAACCTGGTGCTCGGAATGCCTTTTCAGTCTCCTCCGCCGGCTCAAGTGCTGACAACCGATGCTTCTCTCCTAGGATGGGGAGCGCATTGCCAAGGGGCATGTACTCAAGGTCTCTGGACCACGGTGGAGTCTGCGCAGCAGATCAACTTCCTGGAGCTCAGAGCAATCCGTCTGGCTCTCAAGGCTTTCTCCCACCTGACTTCTCACCAGTCCATCCTTGTCCAGACGGACAATCAAGTTGCCATGTTCTACGTGAACAAACAGGGAGGCACGGGCTCCTTCCTTCTCTGTCGGGAAGCACAGAAGCTCTGTTCTTGGGCCGTCAGCCACGGCATTCTTCTCAAGGCAGTTTATCTCCCAGGCCAAGAGAATTGCCTGGCGGACAAACTCAGCAGAATCCTCCAGCCGCACGAGTGGCGCCTGGATCCCTTGGTAGTTCAGAAACTTTTTCTGAAGTGGGGCCTCCCCACGATGGATCTCTTTGCCAGTCCTCTCAACCGGCAACTTCCTCGCTTCTGCTCTCGGCAGCTGCATCCCCTTCGAATAGCGGCGGATGCTTTTCTGCTCTCCTGGTCGAAAAGCCTTCTGTATGCATTTCCTCCCATACCGCTAGTCTCCCGAACTCTTTTCAAGGTTCTCCGAGACAAAACTTCCATGATCCTGATAGCTCCTCGCTGGCCCAGACAGCCGTGGTTTCCACTCCTGCTGCAATTAGCGGTGGAAGATCCGTTCCCTCTGGGGTTTCAACCAGATCTCCTAACACAGGATCAGGGGTCCCTGCTACACCCCAACCTCAGATCTCTACATCTGATGGCCTGGCTGCTGAAAGGGTAGTCCTCGCTCCCCTTCTATTGCCGGCAGAGGTGGAAGAGGTCGTCCTAGCTTCCCGGCGGCCTTCTACCCGCAAATGCTACGCCCTTAAATGGCGTCGCTTTTCCGCTTGGTGTGCCCAGCAGTCTCAGGATCCCTTCTCCTGCTCGGTGTCGGTGATCTTGCAGTACTTGCTCTACCTCTCTAATCTGGGACTTAAGTCCAACTCCGTCAAAGTTCACCTCAGTGCTCTCTCAGCACATCATGTGCCGGTGGACGGCAGACCTCTTTCCAGCGACCCTCTCGTGGCGAGGTTTCTCCGAGGTCTCCTTCTACTCAAATCACCTCTGCGCCCGCCAGCACCTGACTGGGATCTGAATGTGGTTTTACAGCGGATCACCTGTCCGCCTTTTGAACCTGTTCTCTACGTTTTCTATCTTGGAAAACCTTATTCCTGATAGCCCTCACTTCCGCTAGACGCGTAAGTGAATTGCAGGCCCTCGTGTCTGATCCCCCTTACACTCGGTTCTACAAAAATAGGGTAGTCCTACGGACTCACCCAAAATTTCTTCCAAAAGTGGTCTCCCCTTTTCACATCAATCAGGAGGTGGTACTTCCGACCTTCTTTCCCAGGCCACACTCCAGCCGAGCTGAAATGGTCCTGCATACCCTGGACTGTAGAAGGGCATTGAACTTCTACCTTGACCGTACGCGGGAGCACCGTAAAGCTGCTCAGCTTTTTGTATCTTTTGACCCCAATAAATTGGGGCTCCCGGTCTCCAAGCGTACTCTGTCCATATGGGTTGCTGACTGTATCGCTTGGGCTTATGGGGCAGCCGGACTCTCCTTAGAAAGTCGAGTCACGGCTCATTGTGTTCGGGCGAAGGCTACGTCAGTGGCTTACCTCCGCTCTGTTCCGTTGGCAGACATCTGCCGGGCCGCTACTTGGTCTTCGAGCCAGACTTTTGCGGTCCATTACTGCCTCGAGAGGGAGTCCCGCAGGGACAGTGCTTTCGGACAGGCAGTCCTCCGAAATCTCTTCGAGGTTTGAGCAACTCCTACCCTCCATCCCGGATGGGGGCTACCGGTGGGTAATAATTCAATGAAGATTCCTTCCTTCTGTACTGCTGAGCCAGAGGGAGCTCATTTTTGTGCTTAGGGTCTCCGGTAGCCTTAAGCTTGGGAGTCCCATATGTGAGGACTGACTTCCTGCTTGGTCCTGGAGAAAGCGTAGTTACTCACCTGTAACAGGTGTTCTCCAGGAGCAGCAGGAATCAGTCCTCACAACCCTCCCTCCTCCCCTTGGAGTTGCGATTATCTGCTTTAGTTTTTTGCAAATTTTTACGCTGTCTTTTAGCTATGTCATCTGACTGGCTAAGATGGCACCCTTGGGCGGGAAGGGGACCGCGCATGCGCGCTGCAATTCCCAAAGGCTTTCTTTGAAAGCTGGGGAAAATTGCTCCGCGAGGGCTCCGTCGGCGCCGACGTCACCCATATATGAGGACTGATTCCTGCTGCTCCTGGAGAACACCTGTTACAGGTGAGTAACTACGCTTACTCACCTGGAATAGGTGATCTCCGGGAACAGCAGGAATTTTGTCTTCACAACTCACCCACCTCCTCTAGGAGTTGTATAGAAACATAGAAACATGATGACAGAAAAAGACCACATGGCCTATCTAGTCTGTCCTTCCATATCAACAACTACAGCAGTCCACTTTTTACCTTTAGAGATCCTCTGTGTTGGTCCCATGCTTTTTTGAATTCAGTTACTGTCCTCCTCTCTACCACCTCCACTGGGAGACTATTCCACGGATCCACTACTCTTTCCGTAAAGAAATATTTCCGCATATCACTCCTGAATCTATCCCCCTCTCTCTATCTATGTCTTTCTCTTTCCCTCTCTCTCTCTTTGTCTCAGCTTTAAACTCAACTGGGGAGAGGCAGTTGGGAAATGCGGGAAGTCAGCACGCAGGCGCTGTGGGATGCTCCCAAAAGCTTTCTAACTGGACGCTGGGGAGCATTCCCGCGCAGGCTCCATCGGTACCTACGATACCATATGTGAAGACTAAATTCCTGCTGTTCTCGGAGATCACCTGTTACAGGTGAGTAACCATGCTTTCTGGCGTTTTCGTGCCTTTTTTCTCCTGCTGGCAGCCTGGAGAGTCTTCAACCTCGCAGGGATACTTTTCTCCCCCATGGCTTCCAGTGGCTTTAAGAAGTGTGATCGGTGCTCTAAAATTGTCTTTGACTGACACACCACACAACTGCTGTCTTCACTACCTCGGGCCAGCCCATGACCTGGCAGCCTGCAGTCTGTGCAAGAGGATGTCCAGCAAGGCCCTCACGAGCCGCCAGCAGCAGCACAATAAGCTTATCTCCAGGAACAAGCAGGAATAAGTCCTCACATATGGGTACGTCGGTACCGACGGAGCCTGCTCGGGAATGCTCCCCAGCTTCCCAGAATGAAAGCTTTTGGGGCATCCCACAGCGCATGCGCGCTGCCTTCCCGCCTTTCCTACCAACTCTCCTCAGTTCTTCTTTTCCGCGGAGCCAGCAGGTCGTGTTCCTGTCACCGCTGAAGAAGTTCTTTATTTTAATCTATTTCTTTGGTCGCGTGTCTGCCTTCCCCGACGCCGGACCGGTACCGCCGGTCTTTTCTTTTCTTCTAAAAAAAAAATATATATATATAATATTTTTCCCTCACTTGGTGTATTTTTCTTCTTAGGCCTTCAGGCCCTCAAGAAACATTCCCTCATGGAAAAACCAGCCTCTGGCTTCAAAAAATGCACTAAGTGTAGCGGTACAATTTCTGTGACAGACACCCATGAATGGTGTCTTAAATGTTTGGGGCCTGAACACTCCGTCCCGGATTGCCAGTCCTGTTCTCTAATGTCTAAACGAGGGTTACAGAACCGAGCAGCCAAGCTCCATGTGCTGTTTCCCACGGATGCACCAGCGGTGGCATCGACATCTTCCAGGTCTTCCTCTCCTGATGGATCTCAGGTAACCAAACATACTTTTAGCAGGTCCTCAAAGGGCAAATCTCCCTCTAAGTATAGAGATGCCTCCAGGCTTGCCCTTGAGGATCCTGCCCCAGCCAAACAACCCCGGCGGGAAGCTCCGGCTTCCAAAGCTCCTCCTATGGGGTTACAGGTTGACATCGATGGCACGGCCTCGACCGATCACCTGTTAGACTGCTCTGGGGTACCGGCACAATCTCCCGGTACCGACATCCAGGCAGTCGTGGCGTCCATGGATCACACTGTGCAATCCATGTAGCAGGCCATACTGGCTTTCATCAAGGCTGCGACGCCGTCGGTACCTCAACAAGCCATGTTGTCGGTACCGGCACCAACTTTGATACCAGTACCGTCTGCATCGACATCGGCCAGGATGCCGTTTCCGGCTCCCTGTCCTGGGCTCTTTCTCGGTACCGACCCGGTACCGGGGACACCCGATGTCGGTACCGATCGATACGCCTATCGATCTTTGGAATTGGGCAGACGATATTTCGATTCTTCTGATGATTCTGAATCATCGGATGAGTCTCCTGCAGTATCTGCACCCTTCCTGAGGAGCCTTCTTCTCCAAAAAGGAGAATGTCTCCTCCAGAGGATTTGTCCTTTCAAGACTTCATAATAGAAGTAGCTAAAGGACTCTCTATTTCAGTAACTTCTGAAAAAGAACCTAGAGCAAAAAAATTAGATATTTTGGGATACTCCAAGGTTCCCAGAGAGGCAGTCACCTTGCCAATTCATGAAATTCTTCAAGAACATTTGATTGACTTGTGGGAGACTCCTCTCACCCTTTCTCCTCATTCTCGTAGATTGGACACTATGTACCGTGTCCCTCCTTCTCCTGGATTTAAAAAAACTCAGCTTCCTCACCACTCCATTGTGGTGCAGTCAGCTATGAAGAGGATAAAGAGTTCCAAAAGACACTCTTCTACTCCTCCAGGAAGAGAATGCAGGACCTTGGATGCTTTTGGTAGGAAAATCTTCCAAGCTAGCATGCTTATTGCCAGAATCAATTCATACAGCCTTTATATGGGTATGTTTCTTAAGGAGGTTGCAGAAAAACTGCACAACTTTCTCCCTTTTATTCCAGAAGATAAAAGGGATGAATTCCTTCTTTGGCTTAAACATACTCAAGACATTTCAAAGCTTTCCAACAGGGCAGCCTTTGATTCTTTTGAAGGTGCCAGCAGAACCTCAGGCATTGCTATAGCTGCTCGTAGAATTGCTTGGCTCCAGGCTTCTGATCTAGAACCCTGGGTTCAAGATGGTTTAGGAAATCTGCCCTGTACAGGTGAAAACCTATTTGGCAAGGAGTGGCAAATTAAAGCCACTCAAATGGATGCAGAAAATGCTGCTCTGGATAGACTTTCTAAGTCTACCTCCACTCCTGCCAAGAAAAAATCTTTTAAAAAGTCTTTTTACAAGAAGGGCAGATTTCCTTCCACTTCTGCTCAACAGTCTTCTACAGCTCACTTTGCTACTAAGCATCAGCAACCTAAACAGGCCAGGCCTAAACCTGCAGGGGCTGCTGCAACCCAGCAGTCCCAAGCCCCTCAGGGGTTTTGACTTGGTACTAGAGAACTTAACCTTTCTGGCTCTACAACAACCAGAGCCTCTCACCATTCCAGGAAGGTTAGCTTATTTTGCTCCCAGATGGGAGCAAATCACATCAGAGCAGTGGACCCTCTCCATCATCAGAGAGGGCTACAAACTTCATTTCTCAGACCTTCCTCCCTACACCATGGTGAGACATTTCAATTCTCCCACATCTCTCCTCGACTTTCTGGATCAGGAGGTAGCCTCCCTTCTGGCCCAGAGGGCCATAGAAGAAGTTCCTCTTCTTCAACAGGGGTCAAGGTTTTACTCCCCCTACTTTCTCATTCCAAAGAAAACAGGGGGATACAGACCCATTCTAGATCTCAGAGAATTGAACAAATTTCTATACAAGGAGAAGTTCAAGATGCTCTCTTTAGGCACTCTCCTTCCATACCTACAGAGTCAGGATTTGCTTTGTTCTCTAGATCTCAAGGATGCGTACACTCATATACTCATCCATCCATCCCACAGAAAATTCCTACGTTTTCTGTTCCAGGGCAAATATTACCAATACAGAGTCCTTCCTTTCGGTCTGGCCTCTGCTCCAAGAGTGTTCACCAAATGCATGGCAATAGTTGCTGCATTTCTGCGCACTCTGGGAATCTTTGTCTTCCCATATCTGGACGACTGGCTCATCCAAGCTCCATCCCAGTCAGAAGCCCAAATTTCCCTGGACAGCACCAGGAGCATTCTGCAGTATCTGGGACTTGTGGTAAACCTTCCAAAGTCTCAGCTCACCCCTACTCAGTCCCTAGAATTCATAGGGGCCTGGTTAGACACCACTACTGCAAGAGCCTATCTTCCCCAGGCTCGTTGCCAACGTCTAGTGCAATTAGCCTCCCAGATTCAGTCAAAGGACCACTTAACTGCCCGGGAGATGCTACAACTACTAGGCCACATGGCTTCCACAGTACATGTGGTGCCCTATGCTCGCCTACACATGAGAGCAGCTCAGTGGACTTTGTCCTCCCAATGGACTCAAGCTTCAGGAGCTCTCTCAGACCAAATAGCAAACTCCAAACGTCTCTTTTGGTCTCTCCAATGGTGGATGTCCACTCAAAATCTGTTGCTGGGGTCCCCCTTCCAACCTTTGTTGCCAGAAGCAATCCTCACAACAGATGCCTCCCTAACAGGTTGGGGAGCTCATCTACAGGACCTATCCACCCAAGGCACTTTGTCCCCACAGGAGACCTCCCTTCATATCAACCTCTCGGAACTTCGAGCAGTGTACCTAGCTCTCAAGGTCTTTCATACCCTCCTCAGCTACCAGACAGTCCTCATTCAAACAGACAATCAGGTAGCTATGTTTTACATAACAAGCAAGGAGGAACTGGCTCTCTGTCGCTTTGCAACGAAGCTCTAAGATTATGGGCCTTCGCCAGAGAGCATCAAATCCATCTCCTGGCAGTATACCTCCCAGGAATTCAAAACTCTTGGGCAGACAGACTCAGTCAAGTTCTGCTTCCGCACGAATGGTCCCTGCACATGGATCAGGTACTCAGAATCTTCCAGGAATGGGGTACCCCGGACATAGACCTATTTGCAAGTCTGTGGAATGCCAAACTTCCCCGGTTCTGTTCCAGAATTCCGTGTCAGGGAGTTAAGGCCAAGGATGCCTTCCTCCTTCATTGGGGTCAGGACTTCCAGTATGCCTTTCCACCCATTCCTTTGATTCCCAAGACTCTGTTCAAACTTCAGAGGGATCAAGGATCTATGATCCTCATAGCTCCACGCTGGCCACCCCAAGTGTGGTACCCTCTGCTTCTGCATCTCTCCCAAGCCCCCTCCCTGGACTTAGGAGCTGCTCCAGACCTTCTTTCTCAGGAGGAGGGGACTTTGTGGCATCCAAACCCCAAGTCCCTCCACCTTAGAGCTTGGTTACTGAAGGCCTAGACCTTCAAGAGTTCAATCTTTCGCAGCAAGTGAAGGATATCCTTCATGCTTCCAGGAAACCTTCCACTAGGCGTTTCTATGCCTTTAAATGGAAAAGATTTTCCATTTGGTGTGCTCAAAAGGGTCTTGACCCTCTGGCACTTCCTCTGAATTCGCTGTTAGAATACCTCCTGCATCTTTCCAATGCAGGCCTTAAGACGAATTCAGTAAGGGTCCATTTAAGTGCTATTGCAGCATCCCTTAAGCCTATCAATGGACAACCTGTTTCCTCTCATCCTCTTATTGCAAGATTTATGAGAGGCCTAACTTTAACTAAACCTCCCATTCGACCTCCTCCGGTGGCATGGGATTTAAATTTGGTTCTTGGTCAGCTTATGAAGCCACCTTTTGAACCATTAGCCACTACCTCCTTGAAATTTCTTTCCTGGAAGGTTATTTTCCTTATTGCAATCACTTCTGCTCGCTGCATCAGTGAACTGCAGGCCTTAGTGGCTAATCCACCTTATACAAGGTTCCATCATGATAAGTGACAAATCTTCACTTTATGCCTAAAGTGGTCTCACCTTTTCATCTTAATCAAGAGGTATATTTACCTGTCTTTTTTCCAGCTCCTCATGCATCATCTGCAGAGAGGAACCTTCATACTCTAGATTGTAAAAGAGCTCTAGCTTTTTACTTACACAGGACACAGCAACATAGAAAGTCTTCCCAGCTTTTTGTTGCTTTTGATCCTTCTCATTTAGGACTTCCAGTCTCCAAAAGAACACTGTCCAATTGGATTGCTCTGTGTATTTCTTTTGCTTACCAGAGTAAGAACCTTTCTCTGGAGGGCCATGTCACAGCTCACAATGTGAGGGCCATGGCCACCTCTATAGCTCATCTTCATTCTGTGTCCATCGATCAGATCTGTCGAGCAGCCACCTGGGCCTCGGTTCATACCTTCACAGCCCATTACTGTTTGGACAAGGACTCCCGCCGGGGTGCCTTGTGTGGTCAGGCTGTCCTCAGACACCTGTTCCATTCTTGAACAACTCCTGCCCTCCTTCCCTGAATGGATGCCTGAGATCCATAGGAAGACGAGGAACCCTTCTGGGTCTCATACCCTTGGGGATCTCCCAGGCATCTTAGCTAGGGAGTCCCCATATGTGAGGACTTATTCCTTCTTGTTCCTGGAGATAGCACAGTTACTTACCTGTAACAGGTGATCTCTGGGAACAGCAGGAATTAGTCCTCACAACCCACCCACCTCCCCTAGGAGTTGTATCTCTCTCTTTGTCTTTCCTTTACTCTCTCTCTCTATTGTCTCAGCTTTAAACTTGAACTGAGGAGAGTTGGTAGGAAAGGCGGGAAGGCAGCGCGCTTGCGCTGTGGGATGCCCCAAAAGCTTTCATTCTGGGAAGCTGGGGAGCATTCCCGCGCAGGCTCCGTCGGTACCGACGTACCCATATGTGAGGACTAATTCCTGCTGTTCCCAGAGATCACCTGTTACAGGTAAGTAACTGTGCTTTCCCTGAGTTCCCAATGCCTCCGATGCCCCGACATCTCGGACGGAACCCTCCGAACCCGAGCCTTGTCATGGGTCCTCCGAATAGGGGTCTCCCTCGAGGGAACCCAGGAAGAAGACTAAACCCTCAAAGAAGACTAAACCCTTGAAGGTGGTATCCTTGGATGGTTTCGACTGCCGGGGGCTCCCCAGACCCATTCTCACATCCGAGACGCTCGTCCGAGGCGTCTGAGGAGGATTGGCCTGCAAATGTTTCCTGGAAGGATCCAACCGCGGACCGGCCTCTGTCCCCAGATACCATCCTCATCGAAGATTCCCCTTCAGGGGAGCTAGCATCAGGTCTGAGTCCCTCAGTGCTTGTGCCGAAAGCTGTGGAGCCTTCTGGTCTGGAGTCCAGAATGGCCATCCTGGAGCGCAGTTTGTCTGCCATCATGGCAGTCGCTGTTGTCCGGCACGACTGGTTCATCCGCCCCAACCACTGGTCCCTCGACGTCCAAGATATCCCCGGAGGCCAAGCCTATCCTCAGCCAATGTCACACTCTGAATCCTGCTCGATGAGACAGTGGTCATCCCAGGCAAGTTTGCTGGGTGCTGGCAGCAGGGCATCGGTGACCATCAGGCCCGCGGAGCATCCCTCCTACGAGTCCTCAACGGACTACTCCGAGTGGGAGATGGAAGATGAAGAGTCCCCCGATACCCGTCACCACTGTGACGTCCCTTCTGACTCTGCCGTCTTGGAGCCTCGGCGGCGATCAACGTCCGAGGATATGGGTTTCCTGGATTTTGTCGGAGGAAGACCCTCGGGTGGATGAGTTGGAAATCCTCCAGTACGAGACACCTCCGCGAGAATCGCTCATGGTGCCCATTCCTCCCATCCTGGAACGGCTGATGCTCTGAATGTTGGAGACACTGGCATCTGTGCCAGTGGTGAGCAAAGGGCTCGACTCGATGTATTGAGTCCGCTGGAGCACGGTCTTCCAGAAGTCACAGCTGTCGCATAACTACATGGTGGTGGAGTCAGCCATGCGTCAGCTGAAAAGCCAAAAGACGCACTCCTTGGTGCCCCCAGGCAGGGGGACCCACACCTTGGATGCCCTCGTCAGACAGTGCTACCAGGGCTCAATGCTCATCTGCCGCATCCAGACCTACCAGCTGTACATGGGTGTGTACCTGAGACCTGGCAAAGCAACTCAACAGGTTATCGGCTTGTCTCTCCGAGGTATCTTTGCAGCAGTTCAAGAACCTAACGAAGGCAGTCCGTGAGTGCTCCAAATTCATGTCTTGAGCGGCCTATGATGGGTTCAAGTTGGCGGCCCGGGTAGCCGCGGCAGGCATCTGTGTACGCCACCAAGCTTAGCTTCAGTCGTATGACCTCGAGCAGTGGGTTCAGGACAAATTGGTCAATATCCCATGCGAAGGACAGAACCTCTTTGGGAAACCCATGACCGACAAGGCTGCCGAGCTGGAGACTGAGTTCATGATGAAGACCTGGCTCTCTAAGAAGACCGTTGCCCTTCCCCGACGGAAGGGCTCGAGTAAAACGTCTTTTTACCCAAGGAAGGTAGCTGCTACCCGCCTTATCTGGTCTCCTTGGCTCCCCAATAGGGCCATCAGACCCAAGGGACATGGGCATGGCCTGCATAAGCAGAAGGCTCCAAAACCCCAGGCACTGGCCCTGGCCCAGCCATGGGGGAGCCTTTGACAACTTGAGTATAGTCTCTCTACCCCAAGGAGATCAGCAGCCACCAGGGGCGACGTCTGGCCCTCTATGCTCAGAGGTGGATGTCCATCACTGATTCCTAGGCACTTCAGGTGGTCAGGGATGGTTACCTCTTCCATCTGACTTGGACACCTCTGCCTTATTTCCCGGGAGAGCCCCTCAGGTCTCCCCTCCATCGGGACCTCCTTCTGAAGGAGTTGGCAGGTCTTCTTGAGGACAAAGCAGTGGAACCAGTGCCCCACCATCTCAAGGACAAGGGGTTCTACTCCAGGTACTTCCTTTTGCCAGAAAGAACAGGGAGCCTAAGGCCCATCCTCGACCTGCACAACCGTAACAACTTCCTGATGAGGAAAAAGTTCAAGATGCTCTCCCTTGGAACATTGCTGCCATACCTCCAGCAGGGAGATTGACTATGCTCCTTAGACCTCAAGGATGCTTATACCCACTTCCTTATCCACCTCAACCACAGGCAGTACCTGCGGTTCGTAGTGGGGGGCAGGCATTTTCAGTACAGGGTGCTCCCCTTCGGCCTAGCCTCTACCCTAAGAGTTTTCACAAAATGCCTGGTGCTCAGGGCCACCTTCCTCTGGCTCCAAGGGGTCTTTGTCTTTCCCTATCTGGACAACTGGCTCATAAAGGGAGGCACGGCATTAGAAGTGCAGCAGGCCACCGCACACACCATCCAGCTCCTACAGCACTTGGGGTTTGTCATAAACTACCCCAAATCTCACCTCCTTCCGACACAGTGTCTGGAGTTCATTGAGGCAAAGATTGATGCTCTCCAGTCAAAGGCCTTCTTGCCCAGGGACAGAGCCGATTGTCTCGGGGCCCTAGCTCAGGACGTATGATGCTGTCCCTTGGTGCCTGCTCGACTTCTGTGCCGCCTTTGGGCACATGGCCTCCACGGTCCACGTTATCCCAGACACTCGCCTCCACATGAGGGTGGCGCAGTGGTGTCTGTGGGACCAGTGGTCTCAGGCCACCGGCCGCCTACAGGACAGGGTTTCCGTGACCCGCCAGTTGGCAGATTCCCTGGTCTGGTGGCGGTCTTCATAGCATCTCTAGGCCGGCATGCCCTTTTAGGCCCCACGCCCCTCCAGGGTTCTCACCACGGACGCCTCCCTACTTGGCTGGGGAGCCCACTGTGGGGATCTCCGCACTCAGGGCAACTGGTCACCGGAAGAGAGCACCCAGCAGATCAGTCTCCTGGAGCTCTGAGCCATACATCTAGCCTTGAGAGTCTTCTGTCACCACCTATGTCACCAGCTGGTTCTGGTCTAGATGGACAACTAGGTGGCGATGTTCTACGTGAACAAGCAAGGGGGCATGGGGTCTCTTGCCCTTTGTCAGGAGGCCCTAGCCCTCTGTTCGTATGCAATCTGACAGGGTATCCTCCTGCAGGCAGTGTACCTTCCCGGTCAGTACAACCAGCTGACAGACAGGCTCAGCAGAGTTCTCCAGTTGCATGAGTGCCAGCCAAACCACAGGGTAGCCAGTCGGCTTTTCCGGCTCTGGGGAGAACCCATGATGGACCTGTTCACCAGCACGGACAATTTTCAGTTCCCTTGCTGCTTCTCCTGGAAGGCCCACCCCTCCAGGGTGGCAGCGGATGCGTTCTTGGTCTGATGGTTGGGAGGCCTCATGTACGCCTTCCCTCCTACCCCGCTGATCACCAAGACCTTGTTCAGGAACCTCCGCAGCAGGGCCTATCTCATCCTGATGGCTGTCTGGGCCACAGAGGAGCTGTGGTTCCTGCTGCTTCTCTACAGTTGACGGTGGACAGCCCCATCCCCTTGGGGACCACCCCGGGACTCCTTTCTCAGGAGCGGTGCTCTCTCCTGCATCCTAGTCTGGGGTCCCTGTTGCTGACAGCGTGGCTGCTGAGAGGGTGACTGTGGCCCCCTCAGCCTTCTGGTTGAGATGGAAGACATCCTGCTGGCCTCTCAAAAGGCCTCTACTAAGAAGGCTTATGCCCTCAAGTGGCACAGGTTCTCTGTTTGGTGCGCCGATCACCGTGCTGACCCTTTCTCCTGTCCGGTGGCTCAGGTGTTACAGTACCTTCCCACCTCTCTCAGTCCGGGCTCATCGAACTCCATCTGGGTGCACCTCAGTGCCTTGGCGGCACACCACCATCCGGTGGATGGTAAGCCCCTCTTGGTCCAGCCATTGGTGACCTGTTTTGGTGAACCGAATGGGACCTCAAAGTGGTGTTGGGGCAGCTCACTCGCCCACCCTTCGAACCTCTGGCTACCTGCCACCTCTGCTACCTCTGTTGGAAGGTGATTTTCCTGCTCACGCTTACCTCTGCTCACAGAGTTAGCGAGCTCCAGGCCCTGGTGGCAGAAGCGCCCTATACCAGGTTCTACAAGAACAAATGGTGCTTTGTATGCACCCCAAATTCCTGCCGAAGGTGGTGTCTCCCTTCTCAACCAGGAAGTGGTGCTCCCTACCTTCTTTCCAAGACCTCACTCCTTTCGGGCGGAGACAGTCCTTCACACCTTGGACTGTAACAGGATTTTGTCCTTCTATAATCCAACACACTCAGGGCCACCGCAAAGTTTCTCAGCTCTTAGTCTCCTACGACCCCAGTAGGATGACATGGGTGGCAGACTGTATCGCCATCACATGAGCAGGCGAGGCTCCATGGCAGCCTTGTTGGCAAACTTGCACTCTGTCCCAATGGTGGACATCTGCCGGGCCGCCACCTGGTCTTCAGTCAATACCACCCTCCAACCCTTCTGTGTTCAGGCTACCGGAGTGCTGGTTCATCGGACACAGGGGTCCTACTGTGGCCTGTGTACACAGACTAAATTGTTGCTGCTTGCAGCTTCCCGTGAGGGAGTCCCATATGTGAGGATTGACTTCCTGCTTGTTCCCGGAGAAAGCGTAGTTACTCACCTGTAACAGGTGTTCTCCAGGGACAGCAGGAATCAGTCTTTACAACCCTCCCACCTCCCCTTGGAGTTGCTCCTTTACCATCTTTTATTTTTGCCATCTTATAGCTATGTCATCTGACTGAGCAAGATGGCATCCTTGGGCAGGAAGGGGACCACGCATGTGTGGTGGCATCTCCAAAAGACTTTCTTTGAAATCTGGGGAATTGCTTCCACGAGGTCTCTGTCGGTGCCAACGTCACCCATATGTGAGGACTGATTCCTGCGTCCACGGAGAACACCTGTTACAGGTGAGTACGCTAATTACTATCTAATTTCCCTTTGGATTGGATGAATAGCCTAGTGGTTAGAGCAGCAGGCTGAGAACCAGAGAAGCCAGAGTTGAAAACCCCATTTCTTCTACTGATGCTTCATGACATGAGACTATTGTCAAATCACTTAGTTCTTGGTTGGTTCCAATAGAAATTTACAGACCTGTTTACTAAGCTGCATGTTAAAGGCTATTGTGTGTTAATTGCATTTAATGCTTGTTTTTTGTCATAACAAAGCACAAATCAGGCCCCGTGTACATTTAAATTAGGTTGTGATAACCTTTGCAAGTTGTGTTATTTCAGGAGAATTTGAGGGAAAGGTAGATGGAATCTTTTTATGGTATAAATGACTGCTCGTGTCATCAGGTCTGAACCTGATTCTGATTGAGTTGAGAAGAAAAGGATTAGGAGAAGCCTTTGAACCGTAAACGGGCTCAAAGACTACGCATTCTTCTTTGCCATTTAGATTTCCTCTCTTTTTTAAAGGCAGGTTAGAAATGCATGATGCATTTAAGATGAGCTTCATGATTTCTGATATTGAAACAACATTAGAGTAGTTGTGCATGGGCATGCTGGAGAATGGCAGCTTCATGAAGTTACCCTTGTCCCTCATGCTATTTCCCTCCATAGGCCTTGAATAGTTTTGTCTTGAATAGAACAGAAACAGAGGCACAGAATTCGCAAACGATATAGAAGTTAAGACAGTGAAACCAACCAGACAATGTGGATATCTGATCATTAGATTCATGAATAAATAATATAGATAAGTCAATAAGTATTAATATAAAATACATTTTAATGGAATATAAGACCATCATTAATTAAAAATCCAAAATGACTGATTTGGTGAATGCTTGCATCAGGAACTTATACGTTTATTTATTTAACGGGTTTTATATATCGCTTTATCAATCAAAGCGGTTTACATATACAGCTATAGCAATGAACTTTACATAGAACAGGGAGTTACAACTTGGAGGGTTACATGGGGTATAAAGAATACATTTAAGTTATCAAGTATATACACTTACATTGTAGCAGATTGGGTGAGTTCAGTTGTTCTCTTTAATAATTGTTGGTTAATATATATATATTGTTTTATTTATTACATTCTCTTATATACCGCGCTATTCTGCATCAGTGCGGTTTACATCAAACAAACTGAAATTACATTGAACAGGGCATTATAACTTGGAGATAACTATTTTACAGGGAACATGGGCTATGGAGGGTTAAGTGGCTTGCCCAAGACCACAAGGAGCACCTGTGGGACTAGAAACCCCAGTCCTTCCGGCCCAAGGTTGCTGTCCTCTAGTGGGATTTGAACCCCCGACCTTCCGGCCTGAATTACCTTGCCCCATCCATTAGGCCACTCCTCCACTCCAACAATAATAGCATTATTGTTGTAGTGAGGTTTGAATGCGGGGAGGATATGTATGCTGGGGAGGATGTATGTGAGCTTTTAAATGTCCTTAGAGTATAGTATGTTGAGACATGGGAGATTGTTATTATGTTAATGGGGAGTGGTATGATGCAAAGAGAGAGAGGTTATTGTGTTGCTTCCAGTGAATTCTTATCATTCATTTTTTCAATGGTGGGACCATAGTATTCCATGAAGAGGTGAATCTTTATGGCTTTTCTGAAGTCTAGTAGGTCTTTGTACGTACTCAGTGTACGTATACATTTATTTATTTATTTTTATTTGTTTTTATATACCGCGCTATTAAAGATCAGTGTGGTTTATATGAGACATATGAATGTGTGTTACAAATAACACTTACAGATAACATAGTGATTACCACATAATCACTAGATAACATGAAATTATATGTTCAATCTGGTCATGTTGAAGGTAGGTTTATAAAGTCATGCCTTTTATGCTTATTTTCTTTCATTTTTATTAGATTTCAGGAACACAGACATTTTTTTTTTAAATTTATAACATTTTAAATCAAAATTACAAGAAGTTCACTGAACCATCTTGAAAGAAACAGAATAGATACAAATTAGTAAATATTAATGACAGAAAGAAATACAAGTAGCAATACAGAAAACTGCAACAATGTAACCATTCACCCTAGCCCACAAATAAGGGGGAAAGTGACATAAACTGATTAATTATAAACCATAGAGGAACCAGGAAATAATGGCAGTCATTTTAAACCCAGCTATACATTTAGCGAGTTAAGGGGAGGCCCCAATAGAAGATTCTAACCGCCGTGCAGAAATAAAGGCTGCAAGCTGGGGAGGATCATAAAACACATATGAAACCAAACGATATTTCACTAAGCACTTACAGGGATGTTTCAAAAAAAGCAAACCTCCCACCTGCAGAACTCCTAATCGTAATAAAAGAAACTCTCGACGCCGCCTCTGAGTATCTCTTGATAAATCTGGATATATCCGGACCATCAAACCTTTAAAGGGGAAGCCTTCTCTTCCGAAAGAAAAGCCTCAGTAACCATTCTTTATCTGAAAGTAGTGCAAAAGTAATTAACAACGTAGCGGAAACGGGAGACTCAGAAGACTGCTCTAAAATATCAGTGACATTCAAAACATTCCCCTGATCTATACCAACCCCAACATTAGACACACCAGGAGAAAGTTTCCCCTTAGGTAAATAATAGATCTTAACCAGGGGTGGTATTAATTCCAAAGCAACCCCCAAAACCTCTGTCAAGTATTGTTGAAACATATCTCGTGGGGACACCGTTGATAGTCTAGGAAAGTTAATTAACCTTAAATTGTTAGACCTAGAAAAATTATCTAAGTGTTCTAACTTCACTTGAACAGCAGAATAGTTCTATCTCCAGGAACAAGCAGGAATGAGTCTTCACATATGGGAGACGTCGCCGACGGAGCCCGCATGGGAATGCTCCCCAGCATCCAATCAGAAAGCCTTTGGGAGCATCCCCCGCGCCTGCGCGGTGGCTTCCCGCCCTTCCTACTGCCTCTCCCCAGTTTTTCGTTTTCCGCGGAGCAGGCAGGACGTTCCTCCTGCCACCGCAGAACTTTTTACCTTTTTTTCTTTTCTTTTCTTGTTCTGTAGTCACGGCTTTTCCCGCCGACAGCGGCACCTCTGTGCCCTTTTGTTTTTCTTTTCTCACTTATTTTTCGTCGCCTAGCGGGACCTTTTTTCCCTCTGGGCGCCGAGGCCTACCGGGCTTACAGCATGGAGCCCCAGAAGTGCCCTCACTGCGGGGACTTAGTTTTCCACATGGACTCCAATGCCTGGTGCCTCTCTTGTTTGGGACCTGACCCTTTCCCCCCGGGTCCTCCGGGCTACAGTGTCGGGAGAAGACCTTCCCTTTTTCGGGTATCCCTCGATGACGTTTTCACACCCAAGGCGCGGTCATCGGGTTTTTCTTCTCTCCAGGATCAGGTAACCACGCAACAGTCTGTTAAGACTAGCCAAGTCTTGAGGGGCGAGTCTCATGCGCGGCATGGCGACGGCTCCGGCCAACCCCTCAAGTCCCCCTTGGCTACTATACCCTGGCGGGAGTCCTCGGGCTCCAAAGCATTTACGGGGTTTCGGGATGTTCCTGGGGTTCGCTCCTCACAGAACATTCCCGAGCCGTGCTCGAGGGAGGTACCCGCTTCGAGCAGTGCCGATTCCCTGGCATCGGCGCCGGCGTCGAGTGTTCCACTCTTCGCCAGGGATCGTCAGCTGGTGTCCTCGGCGCCTCCAGGGCCGATCGACTCGACCGAGTCTGACCTCCCTATGTCCAAGCCGTGCTCGAGAGAGGTACCCGCTTCGAGCGGTGCAGATCCCCCGGCATTGGTGTCGGTGTCGAGCGTTTCGCTCCTCACCGAGGATCGTCCGGTGCCGATCGAATCGGTCCAGCCTGGCGTTCCTTCATCCCTGCCATGCGCAGGGGTGGTATCCACTACGGGCGGTGCCGACCCGTCGGCGTCGAGCGTTCCGCTCTTCACCGGGGGCTGTCAGCCGCGGTCCTCGGCGCCTCCGGGGCCAACCGACTCCTGCCGGTATGGCGTTCCTACGGGGGTGGTATCCGCTCCCGGCGGTGCTGACCCGGCAGCGTCGGGGTCGAGTGACCCGCTCCCCACCGGGGATCACCTGCCGCTGCCCTTGGCAGCTCTAGGTCCGACCGACTTGACACAGTCTGGCGGCCCTACGTTCAGGCCATGCGCGGAGGTGGTACCCGCTTCGGGTATGTCGGCGTCGATGGTTCCACTCTTCGCCGGGGATGGTCATCTGGCCTCGGGGCCGGTCGCTTCGACCCGCGCTGGGTTGCCGGTATCCCAGCCCTGCGCGAGGGTGGTACCGGGTTTGCGCTGCACCGCTCCGCCGGAGATGGCAGGGGCGTCGAGTGCCAGGGACTGCCGTCGGCCTTCCCCGGGAGCCTTGGGGTATGTCGATCAGCCCCAGATGGGCGACCCCCCGGCATCGTCGCGGCTGTCGAGGGCCCCGCCCTTTCCAAGAAAGGGGGCCCCGGGGTCTTCGTTCACTTCGATCCAGCCTGGATCCGCGCCGTCCTGCAACGGTACCCCGGCGACGGCACAGGGGTTTGGCACTTCCCTTCCCGCAGGGGCTCGTCGTCGGGCGACCTGGGTACCCTCAGGGACGGGTCGTATGCCCCGGAAGGATTTCCCTCCGGGTCAGGCGGGCTAGAGAGGGGGCCCGGCATCTGGCAGTGCCCGCCGCCCGACACCACCGAGCTTCATCCTCGGGGGCCCTTGATGCTCGCGACGCCGATTGACGCGGTTCCGATCCGCTCCCCGGGATCAGCGCGGCCGCCCCCGCCGGGGCCCTCTAGAAGGGAGTCTATTTCATCGCTCGGTTCGATGCCCAGCCTGGAATCGGTATCCAGCCTCGAAGACTTGGCCACGACACGTCTCGGGATCGGCCCCTGTCCCCTCCCGCAACGCAGAGCGGAGATCGTTGGCCACTGCCCTCCGGCTGCCACGGAACCGCTTCAGTTGCCGGGGGCAGCGCCGCCCCCGGGTTCGGGGCCGAGGCCGATTCCGGCGGCTCCGGCGGCGCCATCGACCCCTTCGATGCCTAGCTTGGAATCAATTCCAGGAGCTGACGACGCCTTGTTGACCACCCCAGTCCGGGGCTGTTGGTCCCCTCCTCTGCCCAGCGGGCATCAGCCCGAGAGGCTTCTCGGTGCCCTGGCGGCCTCTCCCGCCGCCGCCTCCCACGGCATAGCTTCTCCGGGAGAGCCGTCTTTTCAGAATTTCCTCCTTGACATGGCGGACTTGCTGGCCATCCCTATCCCGGACCTAACTCCAGGCCCTGCGGAACGGGCCGCCGTGATGCTTCCTCTGCATCCCTCCCTGCAGGATCTCCTGCTGGGGGCTTGGCGGTCGCCTTTGAGGGTTCCGGCACCGTTGACTGCGATGCATGCTGTCTCGGGTGCCTCCCTCCCTGGGGTTTTGGCAGCACCAGCTTCCACATCGTTCCATTGTGGTGGAATCGGCGCTGAGGAAGGCCGGAAGCAAGGAAAAGCATTCTTCTCGCCCTCCAGGCCGCGCCTCGAAGACGCTAGATACCCTAGGACGTCAAACCTTCCAAACGTCTATGCTGGCGTCCAGGATTATTTCATATATTTTTTATATGAGTCTGTCGCTCCGGGAGGTCACCGAGAGATTATCTCTGTTGTCTCCCTTCTTGTCTGCAACCAAGGCCTTTGAATATTCCTTGCTTCTTTATCACTGCAGGAATATCTCTGGGTTCCTTTCTCGTGCTTCTCTAGACTCCTTCCTGTCGTTCAGCAGATGCTCTGCTGTTGCCATTAGAGCATGCCGTACAGCATGGTTGCAGGCGTCTGAGTTGTGTAGACGGGCACAGCATAACCTGGGTAATTCTCCCTGTGACGGAGATCACCTCTTCAATAGCGAAGCCTTACGTCAGGTCGCGCAGTGCTTTGCTAACCTTACCAGCGCTAGAAGCCATCCTAGGGCCCAGCTTCCCCCCGGCGGTGGTGCGCGCTTCACCAGGCCCTCCTTCTCTAGGAAGAGGAAATGTCACCCCTCTGCCCAACCGCCAGGTGCGCCCAAGCAAGGGACCCCTCGCCCTGGGTTGAAGTCCCCGGGCCCACACCAGTACTCTCATACCAAGCAGTTTTAGGCTCCGGTGGGCGGCTGCCTGCAATTTACCTTCTTACCAGAAGTTTGCAATTGTGCTCTACTCTGGGGCTCGTTCAGTAGGGCAAATAGTTTGGGGGCTTATCCAGGGGTTCAGGTACTCTCCTTCCGTTGGTAGAGGGAGACCACCTCTACTCCATGATAGCTCTGGCCCATGGTCAGCTGGCTTACCCTTAGGTACGTCCCCGAACCCTTCTCGGCCAGTATTTCCCTGCTGATTGCTTCCGTACCGGAATTTTCCTTCCAGCCGCTATAGTTCCCCAATGCTTACCAGGGACTATGCCCTCATGTCCCCCGATTAGTGCGGGGGGCGAGTTTCTGCGTGCAGGTCCTGGGGACACCTATAGGGCCTCAAGCCCCCTGGTGTGTTCTTCCGGACTGATGCTATCCTCTGTCCTTCACGCTACCGTGCTGTTCGTTCGCCGATCTGCCCGTGTTCCACCGGAATAGATCCCTCTCCCGGACGGATCTTGACACCACCTCCCCAGGTGGACGTTCTGTGGATCACTGGCAGGTCCGCCTTACCAGTGTTATGCTCATGGAGGTAGGTTCCTCAGCATACCTGCATTAGTGCCGGGGTGGGGCGTTCTCCATGCCCAAGGCCTAGATATGCCAGATATCGCCTGCTCGATAGGCACGTTTTGGAGGATGCCCACAGTGCCTGTGTTCTGCCGCCTATTTTTTTCCCAATGGCCGGTACTCACGCCCCCCCCCCCCCCTCTGGGGTCCGGCCAGTCCGCCTGCCTATTCCTTAGATCGGCCCTCGGACTGTTTGTACTCTACTGCTGTGAAGTCAACAGCTTCTATTTTCAGTTATACCCTCCTCCCGGAGGTTCAGACCCTTGTCTCCCTATCTCTTAGCTAGGGCAGGCTGTGTACTCCTTCTGCTCCGGGGTACACCCCTACTCTTCTCCGGAATAGGCTATCCAGATCGGCCAGTCTTCTACTGTTAGTCCTCTGGGTTATGGACTCTGCTCCTAAGGGAGTGCTCAGCTTTGCATAAAGCTTCCTTGAAGACCTGCCGTCCTTCTCCTGACCCAGCTGATTCCTGGATCTCCTGGCCTTCCGGATTTGGAACTTCCTCCTCGCTGCGGTGAAGTTCCCTTGAAGACCTCGCTACTGCGTCTACAGTACCTCCATCACAGTCCTACTTCCTACAACTCAGTAGGTAAGCTCTACATGGTACTAAGTCATTAATTCATTCATAACTTAATGATGCTTCCATGCATTCTAATGACTACTCTCCCTCTAGTCTTTGGGTTTTGCTGTTCCTCTCTTCTCAACTCCTACCCTCCATCCCTCGGGGGATGCCGGGGATTCAGGTTGGGCGAATGGCATCCCGTCCTGGGCCGGGCTTACGTGATCTCCCCTGGGCATCCTCAGCTAGGGAGTCCCCATATGTGAAGACTCATTCCTGCTTGTTCCTGGAGATAGCACAGTTACTTACCTGTAACAGGTGATCTCCGGAACAGCAGGAATTAGTCTTCACAACCCGCCCACCTCCCCTAGGAGTTGTATCTCTTTCTCTCTATTCCTTCCTCTCCTCTCCTTCTGGCTCAGCTGTGAAACTCAACTGGGGAGAGGCAGTAGGAAGGGCGGGAAGCCACCGCGCAGGCGCGGGGGATGCTCCCAAAGGCTTTCTGATTGGATGCTGGGGAGCATTCCCGTGCGGGCTCCGTCGGCGACGTCTCCCATATGTGAAGACTAATTCCTGCTGTTCCGGAGTTCACCTGTTACAGGTAAGTAACTGTGCTTTCTCAGAATTTCCGCCTGATCTTCAAGAGCTTCAGCTTTCCTCCGATTCTCCGCAGACTCCAATTGTAGAACCTCCACTTTCCGCTCCAAATTTTCAACAGACACCACCGAAGCATTTACCATCTCAGTCAAAGAGGTGACCTTCGGAACTAACGCTTCTCCCAGAGGGAGAATAGCTTGCCATATCGATTCCAAAGTGAAACTAGACGGACGTTTCAATGAGAATACAAAGCCAGTTTCTACAGACTTTACAGCTTCCATTTTTGCCGGCGCTTTTCCTCGGTGTTCTTCAGGAACAGACAGCCCTGAAAACTCCTCCCCTGTCAGCGTCGGAGTTGGAGGTGAACCATGCTGACCAACGGCTACACCTCTATCATCCCGCATTCCTGCTGATTCTGACCCTCGCGAGCCACCAACCAAACTCTCCAAAGGAGGGGAATCGAGCTCCAAAAAACCAGCAGGTAGGGGTTGACTCCGTTGCATCTTAGGTGCTGGGCTCAAAGGGGACAGAGATGAAGTCGAAGCAGCCGCCGAGTCACCCGACTCCTGCACGGCTGCAGCTCGAACAGGAACACAGACATTTTACCAAAGCACCCTTCTAGTGCATAACTACAATGCACAAGATATCCATATCCAGTGCTATATAGGCCCAAGATAACTACTACAAGGAAGCACAAAATGGCTTAAGAAACCCACCTGTGAACTGTCCCATAGGGGAAAAAAACCCTGAACCCCTCCCCCACAAGCCTCAAAGTATCTCTGGAAATGGAATACAGTTCTCAAAATATTGTAAACCCCATCCCTACTTCTTACATATGTTAAGAACATCTCCCATACGTCTTCGAATTACTGACTGTTCTCATGGCATAAAGCAGTCTCATTATCACCACTCAGCCCTCCAGATCTGGTGGCTGTTGTGCTCTCCAACTCGATACAGTCTCAAAATGAACCCAGGTCACACATTTCTTTATCAGCTTATCTTGTTGACTTTTCACCCCAACCCCCACCCTCTCTCCAATAGCATGCTCTTATCAGTTAAACTTTCACCATTTATTGTAAGAGCCTTCCCCGCTTTCTGCTGGAATATAGCACATGACCACCATATGTTGAAGAAAATCCCTTCTTGCCCATACCCTCACCAGGATAACCTAAAAACATTTGCAGACATATTGCGCAGTCTAATGGAAGTAAGGTACCACCAATATAATAATTTATACCCATTCTCCAGGACCAAGCAGGAAGTCAGTCCTCACTTATGGGTGACGTCGGCGCCGACGGAGCCCTCGCGGAGCAATTTTCCCCAGCTTTCAAAGAAAGCCATTGGGAATTGCAGCGCGCATGCGCGGTCGTCTTCCCGCCCGAGGGTGCCATCTTAGCCAGTCTTCTTTTTTCCGCGGAGCCCTACAGACGTCCCCGTCTTGTCCCCGCGAAAAAGTCGATTTTCTTCTTTATTTTATCCTTTTTTCCTTCGGTTCGACGCCGATCCTTTTCCCGCCCGGACTCGCGACGCCGGTCACGAGTCCTCTTACTTTTTTCGGTTTTTCTGACTTAGTCAGCTTTCGTTTTCGTTTCCCTGGCAGCCCGGTCCTTTGACCTCGCAGGGGCCCTTTTTCCCCCGATGGCTGCCAGTGGGTTTAAGCGGTGTGGTCGGTGTGACCGAAATATGTCACTAACCGACACACACGACTTTTGCCTCCGCTGCCTGGGCCCGGATCATGAGGAACTGATCTGTGGGCCCTGCAGCAAAATGTCCTCGAAGGCGTTGAGAAGTCGGCGGCATCAGCGTGAGAGAATCTTCGCTGACCCCAGCCGTACCCGGACCTCGTCGGAGGCCTCCGCGTCAAAAGGCTCCAGCTCGGACCGTCGCCGGAGTTCCTCCGACCGGGGTTCTCCCTCCGGGGACCATCGTCGGAAGGTGAAACCCGAGAGGGGGCGGCGTCGGTGGACGCTCCTGGTTCCGCGAGGGCCAGGTCGCATAGCCCCGACAGCCGCCCCGGGTCCTTGGAGAAGGAAACACAGCCCGAAGCGGCCTCGCCTGGAGTCGGAGATGCCTGCCCGGGCAAGTCCTGTGGTCCTTCTGGACTCGCCTCCGCGACAGCCGACGTCGGGCCCGACGCCGTCGGGGCCCGAGTCGGGGGCTGCTGGGTCACCTGAGCTCGGACTCAGGTTGACGGCCTTGGAGAGCAGACTGTCTGCCTTCATGGACCAGCAGAGGGCACTGCTAGCTGGTTTCGCTGGCGCCGCTGCCCCGACCGCCGGGATGTCGACGTCCAAGTCGACCCCGGAGACCGAGCCGATCCTCGAGTCGATGAGAACTCGAGTCGATCCTCGGTCGAGGTCACCCTCGGCCTCCCGTTCGGGACCGAGGTCGCCGACGCCGACTCCCTCGGCGTCGGGGCGGCTCGCGCCGCACCCTGCCCGGGCCGACCCCACCGAGTCCTCGTCGGAGTCGGTCTGGGAGTCTGAGGAGGAAGAGTCGCCTGATTCTTTCCGGACTCGGTGTGTCCCATCGGACTCACCGGAGTCCGAGCCTCGGAAACAGTCCCCCCCGGAGGATGCCCGGTTCTCGGACTTCGTTAGGGATATGGCCAAGGCTTTGGCCTTCCCTGCGGATCCCGAGGAGGAGCCTCGAGCCGGAGAGCTCGACGCCCTCCAGTATGACTCTCCCGCGAGGGAACACTTTACTGTACCGGTTCCTCCTATGCTGGAACGACTACTCTTCCGCATGTGGGAGAGTCCGGCCTCCTCGCCGGTCCTGAGCAAGCGGGTCGATTCTATCTATCGAGTCCGCAAGAGCCCTGGCTTTCAAAAGGCACAGCTGCCACACCATTCCATGGTAGTGGAATCGGCCATGCATCGTCTTAAGAGCCAGAAGATGCACTCCTCGGTGCCTCCTGGAAGGGAGGCCGTAACCTGGATGGCCTTGGCAAGAAGTGTTTCCAGGGCTCTATGCTCGCATGTCGTGTCCAGACTTACCAGCTATACATGGGCATGTATCTCCGGGATCTGGCTAAAGAGCTAGCCGGCTTCTCCGCTGGTCTGTCCGAGGAACCCTTGCGGAGGTTCCTAGCCTTGTCCACTGGCATTCGGGAATGCTCAAAGTTCATGTCCCGAGCAGCCTATGATGGCTTTGAAGCATCGGCTCGAGTGGCCGCAGCCGGCATCGGTGCCCGCCGACAGGCTTGGCTTCAGTCGTCAGACCTTGAGCCCTGGGTGCAGGACAAGTTGGTCGATGTCCCCTGCCGGGGCGAGAACCTCTTTGGCAAGCCCATGGCGGAAAAGGCTGCGCAAATTGAGACTGAGACTCTCACCAGGACCAGGCTTTCTAGGAAGACCTCCGCCCCTTCCCAGAAAAAGAAGGGCTCGGGGGAAAAGTCCTTTTACCGAGGAAGGCGGCTGCCTACAAACAATACCCCCATTATCAGGCCCCTGCAGCTCCCCAACAGGGCCAGCAGGCCAAGGGACGGGGTAACGGGTCCCGTAGGCAGCAAGCCCCCAAGCCTGCACCACCAGCCCCTGCTCAGCAGGGTGGGGGTTTTTGACTCACACAGCATAGCCTTTCCCCCCCCGCTGGTTCCTCCCAGCACCGGTGGCCGGCTGGTTCACTTCGCCCACAGGTGGTCCAGCGTCACCGCAGATGCCTGGGTGCTTCAAGTCGTGCGAGAAGGCTATCTTCTCCACTTCCACCAGGTTCCTCCCTCCTATTTTCCGGGAGAACCTCCGCGACCCCCTCTGCACAGGGAATTACTCCTTCAGGAGTTAGCAGGTCTTCTGCAGGAACAGGCGGTGGAACCGGTGCCACACCACCTGAGAGGTCAAGGCTTTTATTCCAGGTATTTTCTGATACCAAAGAGAACAGGGGGCCTCAGACCCATCCTGGACTTGCGCAACCTCAACAAGTTCCTTGTGCGGGAGAAGTTCAAAATGCTTACCCTTGGAATCCTTCTGCCCTACCTCCAGCAGGGAGATTGGCTATGCTCCTTGGATCTAAAGGATGCCTACACGCACATCCTCATCCACCCAAGCCACCGCCAATACCTACGGTTTGTGGTGGCAGGAAATCATTACCAGTACAGAGTACTGCCCTTTGGCCTGTCCTCCGCACCGCGAGTCTTCACAAAATGTCTCGCTGTGGTGGCGGCCCATCTCCGGCTTCACGGCCTCTGTCTTTCCGTACCTCGACGACTGGCTCATCAGAGCAGCGTCCGCTCGGGAGGTCACCGACGCCGCACGGTGACTCTTCTGCAGCACTTGGGCTTTGTTATAAACTTCGCAAAGTCCACTTTGCTCCCCTCACAGGATCTCGAGTTCATCGGCGCAAGACTGCACACTCCTCAGGCGCGAGCATACCTACCGCTCGACAGGGCTCAGCGGCTCATGGACCTAGCCGACCGCTTTCGCAGCCAGCCCCTGGTCTCCGCCAGGCGCTTCCTGAGACTACTCGGCCATATGGCTTCCACCGTCCATGTGACCCCCAATGCCCGCCTGAATATGCGGTCTGCTCAATGGTGTCTCCGCCAGCAGTGGCGACAAGCCACAGGCGGCCTAGCAGACCTAGTGCGCGTCTCCGAGCCGCTGATCTCGTCTCTCCGGTGGTGGCTCCGGCAGCCGAACTTGATATTCGGAATGCCTTTCCAGTCACCTCAGCCGACCCGGGTGCTGACCACAGATGCATCCCTCCTGGGCTGGGGAGCACATTGCCAAGGGGCACGTACTCAGGGCCTCTGGACCACGTGGGAGTCTGCTCAGCAGATCAACTTCCTGGAGCTCAGGGCGATCCGCCTAGCTCTCAAGGCCTTCTCCCACCTGACTTCCCACCAGTCCGTCCTTGTCCAGACGGACAATCAAGTTGCCATGTTCTACGTGAACAAGCAGGGGGGCACGGGCTCCTTCCTCCTCTGCCGGGAGGCACAGAAGCTCTGCTCTTGGGCCGTCAGTCACGGCATTCTCCTCAAGGCAGTTTATCTCCCGGGCCAAGAAAATTGCCTTGCGGACAAACTCAGCAGGGTCCTCCAGCCGCACGAGTGGCGTCTGGATCCCTTGGTAGTTCAGAAGCTCTTCTTCAAGTGGGGCCTCCCCACGGTGGATCTCTTTGCCAGTCCTCACAACCGGCAGCTTCCTCGCTTCTGCTCTCGTCAGCCACACCCCCTTCGGGTTGCGGCGGACGCTTTTCTGATCTCATGGTCGGGGAGCCTTCTGTACGCTTTCCCTCCCATCCCGCTAGTCTCTCGGACTCTTTTCAAGGTTCTCCGAGACAAGGCCTTCATGATCCTGGTGGCCCCTCGCTGGCCCAGGCAGCCGTGGTTTCCGCTCCTACTGCAACTGGCGGTGGAGGATCCAATCCCTCTGGGGGTACAACCGGATCTCCTCCCTCAGTATCAGGGGTCCCTACTGCACCCCAACCTCAGGTCTCTCAACCTCATGGCCTGGCTGCTGAGAGGGTAGTCCTTGCTCCCCTTCTCCTGCCGGCGGAGGTGGAGGAGGTCGTCTTGGCTTCGCGACGGCCTTCTACCCGCAAATGCTACGCCCTTAAATGGCGTCGCTTTGCAGTCGGGTGTACCCAACAGTCTCAGGATCCCTTCTCCTGCCCGGTGTCGGTGATCTTGCAGTACTTGCTACACCTCTCTAATCTGGGACTTAAGTCCAACTCCGTCAAAGTTCACCTCAGTGCTCTTTCGGCACATCATGTGCCGGTGGACGGTAGACCTCTCTCAAGCGACCCTCTCGTAGCAGGTTTCTCCGAGGTCTCCTTCTACTTAAACCACCTCTGCGCCCGCCAGCGCCTGACTGGGACCTGAATGTGGTTTTGCAGCGGATCACCTGTCCGCCTTTTGAACCTATGGCTACCTGTTCTCTCCGTTTTCTGTCTTGGAAAAAACTGTTCTTGATAGCCCTCACTTCCGCTAGACGCGTAAGTGAATTGCAGGCCCTCGTGTCTGATCCCCCTTACACTAGGTTCTACAAGAATAGGGTAGTCCTGCGGACTCACCCAAAATTTCTGCCTAAAGTGGTCTCCCCTTTTCACATCAATCAGGAGGTGGTACTTCCAACCTTCTTTCCCAGACCACACTCCAGCCGAGCTGAAACGGTCCTCCATACCCTGGACTGTAGGAGGGCATTGAACTTCTACCTTGACCGTACGCGGGAGCACCGTAAAGCTGCTCAGCTTTTTGTGTCTTTTGACCCCAATAAATTGGGGCTCCCGGTCTCCAAGCGTACTCTATCCATCTGGGTTGCGGACTGTATCTCTTGGGCTTATGGGGCAGCCGGACTCTCCTTAGAAAGTCGAGTCACGGCTCATTGCGTTCGGGCAAAGGCCACGTCTGTGGCTTACCTCCGCTCTGTTCCGCTGGCAGACATCTGCCGGGCCGCTACTTGGTCTTCGAGCCAGACTTTTGCGGTCCATTACTGTCTCGAGAGGGAGTCCCGTAGGGACAGTGCTTTCGGACAGGCAGTCCTCCGTAATCTCTTTGAGGTCTGAGCAACTCCTACCCTCCATCCCGGATGTGGGCTACCGGTGGGTGATAATTCAGCGAAGATTCTATCCTTCTGTGCTGCTGAGCTAGAGGGAGCTCATTTTTGTGCTTAGGGTCTCCGGTAGCCTTGAGCTTGGGAGTCCCATAAGTGAGGACTGACTTCCTGCTTGGTCCTGGAGAAAGCGTAGTTACTCACCTGTAACAGGTGTTCTCCAGGAGCAGCAGGAATCAGTCCTCACTACCCTCCCTCCTCCCCTTGGAGTTGCAATCGTCTGCTTATGTTCTTTTTGCAAATTTTTATGCTGTCTTTTTTAGCTATGTCATCTGACTGGCTAAGATGGCACCCTCGGGCGGGAAGACGACCGCGCATGCGCGCTGCAATTCCCAAAGGCTTTCTTTGAAAGCTGGGGAAAATTGCTCCGCGAGGGCTCCGTCGGCGCCGACGTCACCCATAAGTGAGGACTGATTCCTGCTGCTCCTGGAGAACACCTGTTACAGGTGAGTAACTACGCTTTCCCCTCTACTTGTAGAAGTAGACTAGATACTGAAGCCCACCTAGCCCCCCTAAAAAAAATCACCTATTGTTTCCTCTGCGTTGCCCCTCCTACTTAACATCCCATGCCCTTTGAAATTTAAACTTCTCCGGGAACAAGCAGGAAGTCAGTCCTCACTTATGGATGATGTCAGCGCCGACGGAGCCCCATGTAGAGCAAATCCCCAGCTTTCAAAGAAAGCCTTCGGGAATTGCTACCACGCATGCGCGATCCCCTTCCTGCCCAAGGGTGCCATCTTGCTAAGTTTCCTTTTTTCCACGGAGCCCTTCAGACATAGTTCCTCCGTGTCACGGAAAAAGTGATTATTTTTTCTCTGTTTCTTCGCCGGTCGACACCGGTATCCTTCCCGCCTCTGGCTTCGGTACCCGGTATCGAGTCGGGTTATTTTTTCCACTTCTTGAACTTTTTGTACCTGAGGCGCATTTTCACCCTTTTTGTCCCTTTTTTCTTCGCTGGCAGCCCGCAGGGTCTTTGACCTCGCCAGGGTCCTTTTCCCCCCGATGGCTACCAGCGGTTTTAAGAAGTACGATCGATGCGGGAAAATCATGTCCCTCACCGATACTCACGACTACTGCCTCCGTTGCCTCGGGCCAGATCACGACCCGACAGTTTGTGGCCTGTGTAAGAGGATGTTCTCTAAGGCCCTGAGGAGCTACCAGCAGCAGCATGATAAAATTTTCACCAAGTCCCCCATGCCTCTAAGAGCCAGAACCTGGTCTGAGGTCTCGGGGGGGACGGGGGACACTCCGAGCCCGAGCATCATCGAGGTTCCTTGGAAAGGGGGTCCCCTTCGCGGGAGCACAAGAGGGAAGAAGTCATCCTTGAAGGCGGCGTCTCTGGATGGCTCCGGTGTCGGGCCTTCTAGGGGCCAGTTGCGGAGCCCCGAACGCCTGCCTGGGTCGTCGGAGAGGGAGCAGTCTGCTAAGGTTCCTCGGCGAGACCCGGACACGTCTAGGCAAGTACAGACCATCCTTGTTGAGGCCTCCCCTCTGGAGGAGCCGGTGTCAGGGCCGATCGAGTTGGCATCCGAGCCGGAGGTGCGGAGCCTCCTGGACTTGTGTCCAGGATGGCGGCTTTGGAGCGCAATTTCACTGCCTTCATCACAGAGCAGCGGGCGCTGATGTCCGGCATGTCCGGTTCCTCCAGCCCGACCACCGGGCCCTCGACGTCCAAGTTGACCCCAGAGGCTGAGCCGATCCTCGAGGCCTTCTGGGCTCAAGTCGATCCTCGGCCGAGGTCACTCCTGGCCTCCCGTTTGGGACCGAGGTCATTGCTGCCGAGCCTGCTGGCGTCGGGGTGGAAGGTGCCAAGGCGCTTGATGCCTGAGGAGCCCCTCGAGTCCTCCTTGGTGGCCTCGGCTTGGAAGGCGGAGGACGAGGAGTCCCCGGATACCCACAGGCATAGGGCCATCCTGTCTGAGTCCCCGATATCCGAACCTCAGAGAGGGTCCCCACTGGAGGAATGCGGTTCCTTGACTTTGTGCGGGATATGTCCAAGGCTTTGGTTTTCCCCACGGAGTCCGAGGAGGAGCCCCAAGCCGACGAGCTCGAGATTCTCCAGTATGAGGCTCCTTCTTGGGAGACCCTCATGGTACCCGTTCCGCCTATCCTAGAACAACTTATGCTCCGCATGTGGGAGACACCAGCGTCAACACCAGTGATCAGCAAATGGCTTGATTCGATGTATCGCTTCCGTCGAAGCCCTGGATTCCAGAAATCACAGCTGCCGCACAACTCCATGGTTGCGGAATTGACCATGCGTCGGCTGAAGAGTCAAAAGACACACTCCTCGGTGCCCCCTGGCAGGGAGGCCTGTAACTTGGATGCCCTCGGCAGGAAATGTTCCAGGTTGCAATGCTGAATTGTCGAATCCAGGCATACCAGCTGTACATGGGCATGTACCTGAGAGACCTGGCAAAGGAAATCGCCGAGGAGCCTTTGCAGCGCTTCAAAGGCCTGTACAGAGCCGTCCGTGAATGCTCCAAGTTTATGTCTCGGGCGGCCTATGACGGTTTTGAGTCGGCGGCTCGAGTAGCCGTGGCGGTCATCGGTGGACGCCGCTAAGCCTGGCTACAGTCATCTGACCTCGAGCAATGGGTTCAGGACAAGTTGGTCGATGTCCCATGCCAGGGGGAAAACTTCTTCGGCAAACCCATGTCCTACAAGGCCGCAGAACTGGAGACCGAGTACATGATGAGGACACGGCTCTCCAAGAAGACCTCTGCCCCTTCTCGTACAGAAGGACTCTGGTAAAAAGCCCTTTTACTCGAGGAAGGGAGCTGCTTTTTATTTTTTTATTATCTTTATTTAAAATGTTCAACATAATACAACAAAATAATACAAAAGAATCACTTCACAACCCCACCCCAACAATTCAAGCTACTCCACCTCCCACCCTTCCCTCCAAGGTCCACCAGCACCAAGTACAGAGTAACAAGCAGCAGTATTTACTTAACACCAATATGAAGCAGTGATTCTAACAATTAAACACACTGAGCTACTTCCACAAAGTCAGTCAAAGCCTTCCACTTACTTTGGTTAACGGGCTTCTGAATTGAGCCCTTCTCCAGGACCAAGCAGGAAGTCAGTCCTCACTTATGGGTGACATCGACGCCGATGGAGCCCCCGTGCGGAGCATTTCCCCAGCTTTCTAAGAAAGCCTTTGGGAATACTGCACGCATGCGCGGTCCCCTTCCCGCCTAAAGGTGCCATCTTGCTCAGTCTTTTTCCGTGGAGCCCATCGGACATATCTCCATGTCACCCGGAAAAGTTGACGTTTTTTCAGCGATTACTTCGTCTTTTTTCCCCGGTTCCCCTTCCCGCCGGGTTCGGTACACCGGTATCGAGCCCGTCTTCTATTTTTCAGTTTCTGCCCTTCGTGGCTGGCGTTCGCGCCTTTTTTCTGTTTTCCCTGGAAGGCCGGTCCTTTGACCTCGCGGGGGCCCTTTTTTCCCCGATGGCTTCTAGTGGTTTCAAGAAGTGTGATCAGTGCAAGAAACTAATGTCTCTCACCGACACACACGACTGCTGCCTTCAGTGCCTCGGCCCGGATCACGATCCAAAGATATGTGGCCCGTGTGGCAAAATGTCCTCCAAGGCACTTCGAAGCCGTCAGCACCAGAAAGAAAGGATTTTCTCAGATTCCGCCTCCGGCCAGGCCCGGACCTTGTCTGAGGCCTCGACGTCTTGGGAGTCTGATCCCGGGCATCGCCGTGGTTCCTCAGACAGGGGGTCCCCCGATCGTGAACGCAAGAGGAAGAAACGGCTCGTGAGGGTGTCGTCGGAAGAGGTCCCTGGTCCCTCGAGGGCCAGGTCTAAGACCCCCGACCGCCGTCCCGTGCCCTTGGAACAGGAAAAGCCGTCCAAGATACCTCGTGTGGAGCCGGAGACCGTCGGACACGTAAGTCCTGTAGTCCTCATGGACTCTCCTCAGAGGGAGCCGACGTCGCCGGGCCCCGAGTCGGTGGCTGCTGAGTCTCCTGAGCTTGGACTCAGGCTGCCTTGGAGTGCAGACTGTCTGCCTTCATGGATGAGCAGCGGGTACTGATGGCCAGCCTCGCTGGTGCATCTGCCCCGACCACCGGGACATCGATGTCGAAGTCGACCCCAGAGACCGAGCCGATACACGAGACCATGAAGGCTCGAAGTCATTCTCGGTCACGGTCCCCCTTGACCTTCCGCTCGGAACCGAGGGCGTCGACGCCGGTGTCGGGGCGGGTGCCACCTAGACCCGCGCGGTCGGAGCCCCTCGACTCCTCTTCGGATGAGTCAGCGTGGGAGACGGAGGACGAGGAGTCCCCCCAACACCATCCGGACTCGGTGCGTCCCTTCAGACTCGCCGCAGTCCGAGCCCCGGAGTTGGTCCCCCCCGGAGGACACCCGGTTCTCAGAGTTTGTGAGGGATATGGCCAAGGCATTGGCGATTCCCGCGGACCCCGAGGAGGATCCTCGAGCCGAGGAACTCGAGGCTCTCCAGTATGACTCTCCTCCGAAGGAGGCCTTTACTGTGCCGGTTCCTCCAATGCTGGAACAGCTCCTCTTCCGGATGTGGGAGGCACCGGCCTCGGCGCCAGTCTTGAGCAAGCGGGTCGATTCCATCTATCGACTCGTAAGAGCCCTGGATTCCAGAAGGCGCAGCAGCTGCCGCACCATTCCATGGTGGTGGAATCGGCCATGCATTGTCTGAAGAGCCAGAAGGATGCACTCTGCGGTGCCCCCTGGCAGGGAAGCCCGGAACCTGGATGCTTTCGGCAGAAAGTGCTTCCAGGGCTCGATGCTTGCTTGCCGTGTTCAGTCCTACCAGCTGTACATGGGCATGTACTTACGAGACCTGGCGAAAGAGATTGCCGGGTTCTCTGCTGGCCTCTCCGGGGAACCTTTGCAGAGGTTCCAGACTTTGTCCTCAGGAATCCGGGACTGCTCGAAGTTCATGTCCCGAGCGGCCTACGATGGCTTTGAGGCTTTGGCTCGTATGGCGTCAGCCGGCATCGGAGCCCGACGCCAGGCATGGCTGCAGTCATCGGACCTCGAGCCCTGGGTGCAGGACAAGTTGGTCGATGTCCCTTGCCGAGGTGAAAACCTTTTTGGCAAGCCCATGGCCGAGAAGGCGGCTGAGCTCGAAACCGAGCACCTGACTAGGACAAGGCTGTCCAGAAAGACTTCTGCCCCTTCTCACAAAAAGAAGGGCTCGGGTAAAAAGCCCTTTTACCCGAGAAAGGCAACTGCCTACAAACCTTTCCCTCAGTACCAGGCCTCCCCAGCTCCTCAGCAGGGGCAGCAGGCCAAAGGGCAGGGACATGGGCCCCATAGGCAGAAGACTCCCAAGCCTCCAGCCCCTGTTCCTACCCAGCAGGGAGGGGGTTTTTGACTCCCACAGCATAGCTTTTCCACCTCTGCTGCCCCATTCCTGCACAGGAGGTCGTCTAACCCTGTTTGCCCACATGTGGCCACCCATTACAGGGGATGCTTGGGTATTAAGCATAGTCCACAAGGGCTATATGCTCCATTTCCAGCAGTTACTCCCTGCCTACTTCCCAGTAGAGCCTCTAAGGCCTCTCCTACACACAGACCTCCTACTTCAAGAACTTCAAGGTCTGCTTCTGGACAAGTGGTGGAGCCTGTACCTCCTCACCTACAGGGGCACGGTTTCTACTCCAGGTACTTCCTAGTGCCAAAGAGAACCGGGGGCCTAAGGCCTATTCTAGACCTCAGGAATCTCAACAAGTTCTTGGAGAAAGAAAAGTTCAAGATGCTTACTCTTGGAACACTTCTGCCCTTCCTCCAGCAGGGAGATTGGCTATGCTCCTTAGATTTAAAGGATGCGTACACCCACATCCTCATTCGTCCGGACCACAGAAAGTACCTCGGGTTCATTGTGGGAGGAAACCATTACCAGTACAGAGTATTGCCTTTTGGCCTAACTTCCGCCCCAAGAGTCTTTACAAAGTGCCTTGCTGTGGTGGTGGCCTACTTGAGGACTCAAGGTGTTTTTGTCTTCCCCTATCTGGACGACTGGCTCATTAGGGATCAGACTTACCAGGAGGCCAGGCAGGCCACCTTCCGAACTGTATCACTCCTTCAAGACCTAGGCTTTGTCATAAACTTCGCAAAGTCCACTTTGCTCCCCTCCTAGAACCTAGAGTTCATAGGGGCATGGCTGGACTCTCTGCAAGCAAGGGTTTGCTTGCCAGAGGACATAGCTCAAAGGCTCATGGGGTTGGCATCCCGGTTTCTCAGCATGCCAAAGGTTTCTGCCAGACTGTCTGCAGCTCCTAGGCCACATGGCATCGACTGTACATGCGACCCCCAATGCCCGCCTCCACATGAGGCCTGCACAGTGGTGGCTCAGAACTCAGTGGAAGCAAGCCACAGGGAGCCTAGCAGACAAAGTCAGGGTGTCCAGATGATTCCTGAATTCTCTTCAGTGGTGGCTGCACCCCCCAACTTGCTTCAGGGGGTGCCTTTTCAGGTGCCTGTCCCCACAGTGGTGTTGACTACAGATGCCTCCTTGCAGGGCTGGGGTGCACTCTGTCAGGAGAGCTGCACTCAAGGCCTATGGTCTCCATGGGAGGCCACACAACAGATCAACCTACTAGAACTTCGGGCTATTCGGTTAGTCCTCAAGGCTTTTTCTCACACTTTGACTCATCAGTCTGTTCTAGTTCAGACGGACAAGCAAGTGGCCATGTTCTATGTGAACAAACAGGGAGGCACTGGGTCCAAGCCCCTGTGTCAGGAGGCACAGGCCCTTTGTTCCTTTGCGCTCAGGCACAAAATGTTTCTGAGAGCTGTTTATCTTCCTGGCCAGGTGAACTTCCTGGCAGACAGGTTAAGCAGGATTCTGCAGCCCCACGAGTGGCAGCTGCACCCACTGGTGGTTCAAAAGATTTTCCTGAAATGGGGACTTCCATCCATGGATCTCTTTGCCAGTCCCCTGAATCACCAGCTACCCAGGTTCTTTTCCAGGCAACCGCATCCCCTGAGGTTAGCGGCGGATGCCTTCTTGATTTCTTAGTCCCAGGGCCTACTATATGCGTTTCCTCTCACGCCTCTGGTGGCCTGAACCTTGTTCAGGATTCTAAGGGACAAGGCCTCGGTACTTCTGGTAGCTCCCAGGTGGCCGAGGCAGCCCTGGTTCCCACTTCTGCTTCAACTAGCAGTGGAAACACCACTGCCTCTGGGGTTCCAACCCGATCTTCTCTCTCAGGATCAGGGTTCCCTTCTGCACCCCAATCTCAAATCTCTCAATTTGATGGCCTGGAGGCTGCAAGGGTAGTCTTGGCTCCCTGGGGCCTGCCTCAGGAAGTGGAAGAGGTGGTCTTGGCCTCTAGAAAGCAATCCACCAGGAAAACACATGCCCTGAAGTGGAGGAGGTTCTCCTTGTGGTGTCAGCAGCGCACTGTGCCAGTAGTGCTCCAGAACCTACTGCACTTGTCCAATCAGGGCCTTAAGTCCAGTTCAGTTCAGGTCCACCTCTCTGCTCTGGCAGCTCACCACTCAATGGTGGAGGGACACTCTTTGTCAGTTCACCCCTTGGTGTCCAGATTTCTCAGAGGCTTACTATTGCTCAAGCCTCCTCTCCGTCCACCAGCCCCTGAGTGGGAGTTGAATGTGGTCTTGCAGCAACTGACTCGCCCACCTTTTGAGCCAATGGCTACATGTCCTCTACGCTTCCTTTCTTGGAAGACTCTATTCCTAGTGGCCCTGACCTCGGCCAGGCGAGTGAGTGAACTTCAAGCCCTGGTCTGTGACAGGCCATACACTCGCTTCTATAGGAACAGGGTAGTCCTTAGGACTCATCCTAAGTTCCTCCCAAAGGTTGTCTCCTTTTTCCACCTCAACCAGGAGGAGGTTCTTCCAACGTTCTTCCCTAGGCCCCATGCCAGCCGGGCTGAGACAGTCCTGCATTCCCTGGACTGTAGGAGGGCCTTATCCTTCTACCTTGAACTTACGCAGGGGCATAGGAGGGCTACTCAGCTCTTCGTATCTTCTGACCCCAATAACTTGGGGGCAGTGTTCCCTCTAATTTTCTGTAGGCTGTGTGCGCATAAAATATCAGCTGTGTGCAGCTTTTGAAGGAAGGTTAAATTTTTGTGCGCCACATAACGACACTCGGAGTTATATACTTTCCTTTAATAGTAGTTTTTATTCAGTTTTAACATATAAAATAACAATACAAACGATCGTGATATAGCAGGATACAAGCAGATGCTATTGATCAAAATAGCAAAAGAATATAATAACTTGAACAAGACAGTACAATAACGTTAACAAGAACTAGTATCAGTCCATGCCAGCACGCCACCCTCCCTCTCTCCGTTCAATGTGGTTACAGCAGAGACCATTCCACAAGGCAGCCTCCAGCAATCACTTTCATCAAACATAATTTTGTAAAGCTGACCATTTCTTACTGAGTTTACCAGACCATGGGTTCTTGGCTATATAAATCTCTTCGTAGGTCTTATGTAGGATTAAGAGACTCCACCAATGCTCGAAACAAGCTTTGTCGAGATTCTTCCAGTGTATTAGAACTATTTTAAGCGCTATCCCGAGCATTAAGTCCAGCAGTTTACTATCCCATTTCATCAGAGTAGGTTCCAAAGCTATGGATTTATATATCACTATCCGATAAGTGATAGGAGTTTGTAAGTTGAGGATCTGTGATATGCGTTCCCAAACTCTGTTCCAATATATTTCCAGGGATTTACAATGGAACAACATATGTGCCAGTGTCCCAATTTCCATGTTACAGGACCAACATCGATTTCCCTCCTGTAGTGTCCATTTCATTTTCTTAGCCGGTGTAATATGCGCTCGATGTGCTATAAAGTACATAGATTGTGTGAGAGACGCTGCTCTCGTGGCACGTACTTGAGTTCCCCAAAAAGTGTCCCAATTTTCCGGAGGTAGATCTTGACCGGTTTCAGTAGCCCACACCGACTGTGTCTTAGAACATGTCTTGTCACTTTTGGATCGGAGAATCGCAACACATCTCGAAACAGCTTTGGCATCTGTTTGTAATTCTTGAAGTTTCTGTCGCAGCGGCCATCCTGTACGTATCAAGACAGGTGACACACCCGCTTTGCTCATGCAGTATCGGAGCTGACACCATTGGAAATAGCATGTATTAGGCAATCGGAATTCCGTTCTTAATCTGTCAAAGGTTTTAAATGCACTTCCATTGATCAGTTGTCCAATGGTGATAAGATCATGTTCCACCCATTTTTTCCATAAGACAGGCTTCCCTCCGATGATAAGGCGCGGGTTCAGCCATATGGGCATATCTGCGGCGAAGTCATCCCCTCCATCGATACATGATGCCAATAATCGACAGGCATGCTGTGTTTCTCGGATAATAGCATTATGTGGTGCAGTCTGGTCTACTACTGTGCCTACCAGTAGCCATGTAGGTAGGGGGGAATGTAGGGCCCGCTCCACACTCAGCCATCTAGGTCCTTTATCCGTGTCGTCAGAGTCGACCCATTGAGCACCCTGCTTTAAAAGAGAGGCAGTGTGCAACCAGCCGAGATCTGGGAAATGGACACCTCCTTGTGTATTAGGTAACTTCAGTTTCCAGGCAGCTATTCGAGGTACTCGGTTGTTCCATAGAAAGGCTATCAGTTGACTATTCATTTTCTTATAGAAGGCTGACGGGAAACGTAAGGGTATCATGCTTAATATATAGCTGAGTTTTGGTACCAACATCATTTTTATCGTTTCTAGCCTGCCCCACCAGCTCAAATGAAGGGGGGTCCACTTGCAGATGTTATCATGTACAATTTCTTGACACATCTTAATGTTGATTGCGACAGTCTCTTCCAAGGTGGTGCCATAGGTCACGCCCAGGTATCTAAAGGATGACTTCTCATATTGAAAGGGGTATCCACGCATCATTTCTTCGCTGACCTGTTCATTCAGAGGAATAATTGTTGTTTTATTCAGATTTACTTTATATCCGGATATCGCTGAGTATGCATCTATGAGTTGCAGTGTTTCAGGAAGGTCTGATGGTTGTAGAAAAATGAGCAGGTCATCGGCATATGCTGACAATTTACAGGGACCATCAGCCAACTCAATTCCTTTTATGTTTTCCTTCTGTCGAAGCGCTATTAATAAGGGTTCCAGGGCTAAATTAAAAAGCATCGGTGACAGGGGGCAACCCTGTCTGGTCCCTCTTTGCAACTGAAAAGGGGCTGAGAGGTGCGAGTTGACCGCTATTCGAGCTGTGGGTTTGGTATATAACAATTCAACGCGTTTTAGGAACTTTTCTCCTATCCCAAACCACCGTAGGGATCGAAATAGAAAGGACCATTCCAGTCGATCGAAGGGCTAGCATTGGATGCCGAAAAAGCCTATCAGGGGCTCGGCCTTGGTCTTGGCAGATGCCAGTACATGTGCCAATAATCTTCCATTATCTGTAGTGGATCTGTTTTGTATAAATCCACATTGATCCTCATGTATCAAATCTTTTAAGATCCGTCCTAATCGGTTAGCAAGCACTTTAGCATAGATTTTATAATCAGAGTTTAGGAGAGAGATGGGTCTGTAATTCTCTATCTTTTGTGTATCCCTGCCCGGTTTCGGGTGAATTACCACCACAGCCTCTGCCAGGGCTCCAATCTCTGGAGATTCATCTTGCAGGCCACTGTAGTAGATCTGTAGCATGGGAGCCAATTGAATGCAATATTTAGTATAGAATTCCAGTGGGATACCATCTGGACCGGCGGCTTTGCCACGAGCCATCTGTTTGATCGCATCTTGTATTTCAGTTACTGAGATCTCTTGTTCCAGCGTTCGACTTTGATGACTGGTTAATGTGGGTCCTACTATCTTGGAGACAAAATCTTCAAAGGCTCTGTCACTACATTGGGTATCTGAGCGATATAGTTCCTCATAGAATTCTTTGCAGCGGTCTAGTATTTTGTCAGATCTCAGTAGAAGACCCCCGGAATTGTCCTGCAACGCCGCTATAGCGGTCTTGCTGGTTTTTGGTCTGAGCTGCCGAGCTAAAAGGGATCCAGAGCGGTTGCTTTCATAGTAGTATATACTACGTTGTAGCTGGATACTACTCAGTGCTTCTTTGTTGAGGAGAGCATTATATTGGTAGCGCAATTTTTGGAGTCTAATCAATATCATTGAGTCAGCTCTTTTGGCTAGTAACCTTCCCCAGCTTTTATTTGGAGTTCCAAGTCATCTTTTTCTTTTTTCCTGGCTTTACGCCGTCTAATGGTGTAGGTGGTAATATGAGCTCGTATGGTCGCTTTAAAACCTTCCCACCTGCTCCAGATGGAGGTATCAGTGGGTGTATTATATTTAAAGTAGGTCTCAATTTCCCCTGACAGTAGCTGTACAAAGGAGTCATCTGCTAGTAGGGATTTATCAAATGTCCATCTTGGCGGAACATGCTGTGTAACGGTGGTATTCAACACTAGGGAGACAGCGGCGTGATCCGATACCGTTGTAGCATATATCTCTGCGGACAACACTTGGGGCATCAGCTCTGTGGACAGTAGGAAGAAATCGATTCTTGTTTGGGTATTGTGTGGGATGGAATAAAATGTGTAGTCTCTTTCTTGGGGATGAAGTAGGCGCCATGGGTCTACCAAGTGTAGCTCTGTTATGATGCCTTTAAGAATCGCCTGCGATTTGACTTTGTCTACAGCCCGATAGGGCGTGCGATCTAGCAGTGGATCCAAGATGACATTGAAATCGCCCCCTAATATGATATTGGTGTGAGCTGCGGCTGTAACTTCTTTAGCTATCAGTTTGAAAAAGTTAGGGTCATCGAGGTTGGGCGCGTAAATATTGAAGAATGTGTAAAGCTGTTGATTTATTTTCATCGTCACTCTGGCCCATCGACCTAGCGGATCAATCTGTGTGTCGGTAATGGCGGATTGCAGGAATTTGCGCACTAATATTATTACCCCCCCTTTGCGTTGAGTGGCAGAGGCCGAGGCCGCCACCAGGAAATATTTAGAGGTTACTTTCTGCGATTCAGTATCTGTTAAATGTGTCTCTTGTAAGAGGGCAATATCTGCTTTTTTTTGCTGGCAGTATGCTAAAATCTTCTTTCGCTTGACAGGGCCAGTAATACCTTTTACATTTAACGAAAGCATTAAAAGATCACTAGACATCAACGTTGGAATAAGCTGTCTTATAGGTGAAAGCTATCCTATGGATAGGCCTGCCGCGTACTTGCATTTTGCATGTATGTGGAGGGTTTTGTACTGGACTGGACTGACACAAACAACTGCATAACTGGCAAACATTGTATCGCTAAGGTGAACACAATCCACTGAAACAGTAACCAACCCCGACCTCCCGTTGCCACCCCTACATTTCAAGCAGAAATATCTGTTTAATTAAAACTATTTAGAACAACAGAAATACAATCAATGAGGTGTTTAACAAGGCTTAAGGCGTTCTAAAATTTGTGAGAACGCACGGCCGCACCCCCTGAGTATATGCTGAGTTCTCTACACTGCGTGAGAGATCAGAATATTGACCTCAGGTTTCCATACCGCATTTTTCTTGTAGGAAAGTTTTCAGTTTTTCAGCTTCAACAAAATTCCTCGTTTCATTATGCAGCGTGACCCGCATGGTTCCTGGGTAGTATAGCCCGTATCTTGCCTGTGCAATTTGTAGCATGGGTCTGCAGGCCAGCAACGCTTTTCTCCGATCTACCGTTTGCTTGCTCAAATCCGGATAGAGTGCCACTTTGTGTCCCTGGATTTGCAGCGATCCGGCCTTCCGTGCAGCTTGAAAGATCTGTAGGACCTGTGGGTATCTCAGTACCTTCATTATGAGTGGGCGCGGGTATCGTGTGTTTTCAACTTTGTGTGTTGGGATTCGATGGGCCCGTTCTAGTTCAAAAGGCCTTGCAAAGACAAGCTGCAGCATCTCCGGTATGGTTTTTTCCAGAAATCCAATCGGATCGGTACCTTCAGCGCCTTCAGGGACTCCAACAAGGCGGATATTATTTCTACGGGTATGGTTATTTTGATCTTCAATCAGATTTTCTATGTGCCGGACTCGTTTGACCAAAGGGCCCAGCTGTTCTAATGCAACGCCATGCTTCTGGGTTTGTAATTCAACTGCATTAAGTTGAGTGGTGATGGTGAGGAGTTTCTCTTTTACCTCCAGCAAGTCTTCTTGAATCATGTTCAGTGAACTAGAATTGGCTGCAATCATTTCTTTAACGCATTTCAATTCCTGTAGCACTTCACGTAGGCCACCGGCAGTCACTCCCTCCTTCTCTCCCGCGGCCATTTTCTGCGGGGAACCCACTTCGGGTTTGGATCGTTTCGCTGCTGAGCCGGATCCCTGTGGAAATTCCAGCCGGGCAGGCTTCAGGGATGCCATCCAGCTGTATTGCGGTGTTATTGATGTAGGTAGGGGGTACAAACTTCAATGTAATACCGGGATATGTTCAGGATTCTTGGGCAGCAACGGGAGCAAAAATTCAGGCGTCCATTCTGTTCAGTGGCTAGCTCCGCCCCCCGGAGTTATATACTTTAAAATTTGACTACACATCAGAATACAGTATGTACACCACATTGATTTTAATCAAATTAAATGAAAATAGACAATTACTAAATGAAGCGGGAAATTTCTAGTAATTACAATCATAACTTTTACATTTTAAGATGTCTGTGTTGTTTTCTATCAGAATTAGAGCCATAATTTTTGTGCGCTCTGTTGTAAAGTATGTGCGCTCTCTCAGCGGGGGGTGTGCGCGCGCACAGCTTAGAGGGAACAGTGCTTGGGGGCACCTGTCTCCAAGCGTACCTTGTCCATCTGGGTGGCTGACTGTATCACCTGAGCTTACAGGGCAGCTGACCTTCCTTTGCAGGGTCAGGTCACAGCCCACCGTGTCAGGGCAATGGCTGCCTCAGTAGCTCATCTCCGCTCTGTACCGTTGACAGACATCTGCAGGGCTGCAACTTGGTCCTCAAGCCAGACTTTTGCGGGCCATTACTGCCTGGAGAGGGAGTCCCGTAGGGACAGTGCTTTTGGTCATGCAGTGCTCCGGAATCTCTTTGAGGTTTAGGCAACTCCTACCCTCCAGCCCTCTGGTTGGGCTACCGGTGGGGGTATGTTTCAGTGAAATCCTTTCTCTGCTGCTGAGGCTAGAGGGAGCTCATTTTTCAGCTCTGGGTCCCCGGTAGCATGAAGCTGGGGAGTCCCATAAGTGAGGACTGACTTCCTGCTTGGTCCTGGAGAAAGAGTAGTTACTCACCTGTAACAGGTGTTCTCCAGGAGCAGCAGGAATCAGTCCTCACAACCCTCCCTCCTCCCCTGGGAGTTGCAGTTGTACATAGTTCATTTTTACATTTTTGTGTGCTGTTTTTTAGCTATGTCATTAGACTGAGCAAGATGGCACCTTTAGGCGGAAAGGGGACTGTGCATGCGTGCAGTATTCCCAAAGGCTTTCTTAGAAAGCTGGGGAAATGCTCCGCACGGGGGCTCCATTGGCGTCGATGTCACCCATAAGTGAGGACTGATTCCTGCTGTTCCTGGAGAACACCTGTTACAGGCGAGTAACTACTCTTTCCTGGGCAACCTCTCGAATTTACTATATAGGCATACCTGATTCCACCATGCTTGCCAGCTAGCCTCATGAGTACGTTTCCAGTTACAGACTATTAAATGTATTGCTATTCCCAACATGAAATCCAATAGAAAATAGCAATCTGTATGAGGGGATGGAATCTCCGCCGCTGAGCGAAGCCCCAGGATTGCCCTGGTGAGAGGAGCCCTAAACCCCAATTTTGTTTGCATGCGCTCCCAAACCTGGGACCAAAACACTCGTACACCCCGGCAATCAAAGACTATGTGCTCAAGTGTGCCTATATTCTGACAGGACCAACATTTGTTACTGGCAGCTGTATCCCACTTGGCCATTTTGACAGTGGTAACATAGGCTCTCTGGGCAAAGAAAAACAATGTCTGAGTGATAGAAGCAGATTTGGAGACTCTGACTTGTTTCCTCCAAACTTTTTCCCACCTTTGCCCAGAGAGGGTGACTCTTGTGTCGTGTTCCCACACCTTTTGTAAGCCTTGTACCTGCAGATGTGTACTCCGGCTCATAATTCTATAACAACAGGAGGCAACACCCTTTGTTTGTATAACTTTTTGAATCAAAGGGGTGAGCCTCGCCTCCTTCTAGCAGCCTGATGTTCGCAGCTGAGCTCTCAACACAATGTTGAAGTTGTAACCACTGAAAGAAAGCTACTCCTGGGAGGTTAAATTCCCGTTTTATACCTTCAAATTCTTTCCATACCCCCTCTTCCACTAATTGCCCAATAGTCCAAATGCCTTTGGAAATCCATTGCCTCCAAGCGAACGTTTTACGCTGAATTTTGAACAGGGGATTATACACAAGGGAAGTAGACCAGAGAATTTATCCCCATAGCCCGGGATATGCATTAATGCTAAGAAGGCTTTTTGTGTATCCGCTATCATCAAAGGCACTCTCTCACTTGGTAAGAGAGTACCCGGAAGAGATTTCATCAGTATAGGAGCTACTAGGCTCTCCTTTAGGCCCAACCACACTGGGCTCCGATCTGTTAACTGCTCTATCAACCTGGAGCCCTGCTTTAACAAGAAAGCTCTGTGGTAAGCCAGGAAATCCGGAAATTTCACCCCCCCCCCCCTTCCTTGCCAGATTTAAGGAAGGGAGCTGCTTACTGAAATTACCCCCCCCCCCCCAATCAGGCCTACCCAGCTCCCCAACAGGGGCAGCAGGCCAAAGGACAGGGGCATTACCTATGTAAGCAGAAGGCCCCCAGGCCCTGGCTCCAGCCCAGCCTGGTGGGGGTTTTTGACTCCCACAGCATGGCCCATCTTCCAGCCGGAGCCAGGCAGTCCACAGGAGGTTGGCTCGCCTTGTTTGCCCACAGTAGACATTCATCACCACCAATACTTGGGCAATACAGGTGGTCAGGGAGGGCTACCTTCTACGTCTAGCCCCCAGGTGCCTCCACAATACTTTCCAGGAGAGCCCTTCAGGTCTCTCCTTCACCAGGATCTTCTTTTGAAGGAGTTGACAGGTCTTCTCGAGGATCAGGCGGTGGAACCGGGGTTTCTACTCCACGTACTTTCTGGTACCAAAGAGAACAGGAGGCCTCGGACCCATCCTAGACCTGCGCAATCTCAACAAATTCCTGGTACGGGAGAAGTTCAAGATGCTCTCCCTTGAAATATTGCTGCCTTACCTCTGCCAGGGAGACTGGCTATGCTTCTTAGATCTGAAGGATGCCTACATGCATATTATGATCCACCCCAGCCACAGGCAATACCTTTGCTTTGTGGTGGGAGGAAACCACTATCAGTACAGAGTACTTCCCTTTGTCCTTGCCTCGGCCCCCAGGGTATTCAAACATTTTCTGGCGGTGGTCGCTGCCTTCATCAGGCTTCAAGGAGTTTTCGTCTTCCCCTATCTCGATGATTGGCTCATCAGGGGCACTTCAGTCAACAAAGTGCGACAGGCCACAGCCCGTACCATCTAGATTCTGCAGCACTTGGGGTTCGTAATCAACTACTCCAGTCCCATCTGGAGCCGGCCCAGGATCTCAAATTCATTGGAGCAAGGCTCGATACCATCCAGTTGAAGGCCTTTTTATCTGCAGACAGGACAGAGCGACTCATGGCCCTTGCAGGCCAGGTAAGTCGCAGTCTCTCAGTGCCAGCAAGACAATTGCTGTGTCTTATGGGCCACCTGGCCTCCACAGTTTATGTAACCCCAAATGCCCGCCTCCACATGCGAACTGCGCAGTGGTGCCTCAGAGACCAGTGGTCCCAAGCCTCGGGACACCTCAGGAACAGGATCAAGATTACCGGGGCCCTGGTGCGATCCCTGACCTGGTGGCTCTCCCCCATCTTCTGGGAGCGGCATGCCCTTTCATACCCCTCCCCACTCAAGGACCCTCACCACAGACGCCTCCTTACTGGGTTGGGGAGCTCATTGTCAGGGGTACTGTACTCAGGGAATGTGGTCCCAAAAGGAGAGCACACAGCAGATCAACTTGTTGGAGCTGCACGTCATTCTCCAGGAACAAGCAGGAAGTCAGTCCTCACTTATGAGTGACGTCTGCACCGACGGAGCCCGTGCGGAGCAATTCCCCAGCTTTCAAATAAAGCCTTTAGGATTGCTACCACGCATGCGTGGTCCTCTTCCCGCCCAAGGGTGCCATCTTGCTCAGTCTCCCTTTTTCCGTGGAGCCTTTTGGATGCACATCCTTGTCCCTCGGGAAAAGGTTTTCATTTATTTTGCCTTAACCGACTATATCCTCTTTTTTCCTGTTGCCCCAGTCCTCTACCCGTTCTCCCCTTGCTGTCTTTTGGAGCTTGCGGGTATACCTTTTCTAAATTTTTTTCTTCCTTGGCTTCGCACCCTTTTTTCTCTTTCCAACCGCTGGCCGCGTGGGTTTTCGACCTTGCAGGGGCTATTTTTGCCCCCCTGGCCACCAGGTTTAAAAAATGCGATAGATGCTTTAGGAACATGTCGCTTATGGACACTCATGACTGCTGTCTAAGGTGTCTGGGAGCTAACCATGACCCAGAGCTCTGTTCGCTCTGTAAGAAAATGTCCTCTAAGGCCCTGCTCAGCCGTACTCAGAAGTCCGAAGATATTTTTCGAAAGGCTGCCTCAGAGTCCCCGGTGGCACCCTCGGTCGTCTCCCCTCCGGTGGGTTCTCCCTCTGTGGCACCGCGTTCCAGGCGGCATTCTGACCAGGGGTCCCCTGAGGTGGAACGGCGCAAAAAGAAGGTGGCCTCGAAGTCGCTCTCTGGGGCCCCTGACAAGCGCGAGTGCTCCCGTGCCCAGTCGCTTAGCCCCATTCGGCTTTCCCAAGAGTCGGACAAGGAGCGGCCCTGCAAGTACCATGCAGAGAAACGGAGGCCTCTGGCAAAGGTGCCCAGTCTCCTGAGGGTCATCCCGGTGAGGACCCCCTCTTCCCCTCGATGCCCGATCTGGTGACCCCATTATCAGCGTCCTAGGGCCCCACGCTCGCGTGGGAGTCCCGTATGCTGGTGCTAGAACGCAGCGTTTCTGCGTTCATTGCTTCCCAGCAGGCGCTCACGGCCAGCTTCGCTGACTTGTGCCAGGAGACCCCGGGTCCCTCGCATGGGATACCCAAATTCTTCCAGGAACCCCCCGAGAGCCACGGGCCTTGTGAGGGTCCTCGACGTAGTTCTTGCTCGCTCGCTCTCCTGTTCTTTGGGGGCAAGATTGTCCAGGGCTTCCAGCTCCAGGCCGCCGGCCATCGGACAGGGCAAACCACCCGGATCAGATCCCTCGACCGATTTCTCGGATTCGGAATCCGATGGGGACACATCCCCGGAGACCCGCACCCACTGGGTTCTTCTGTCGGACCCCTTGCCGCCTGATCTCCAGTGACGTTCACCGCCCGAGGACACCTCCATTTTGATGTTTATTCGGGACATGGTTTGGGCCCTCAACCTGGTTACCCAGACCGAGGAAGGCCCCCGTGCTGAAGAACTCAATATTCTTCAGTACGAGGCCCCACGCAGGGAATCCCTCACTGTGCCAGTGCCACTGATCCTCTCTCGGCTATTGCTCCGCATGTGGGAGGCCCCGGCCTTGCTCCCCATTGTGAGCAAGCGCCTTGACACAATGTACAAGGTGCAGCGAGGGCCCGGCTTCCGTAAGACTCAAATTCCTCACACCTCGATGGTAGTGGAATCAGCCATGAGGAAGCAGAAAAGCCCGGAGTCCCACTCCTCGGTTCCTCGGAGCTGAGAGTCCAGAGCTCTTGATGCCCTGGGCCACAAGGCCTTTCAAAGTTCCATGCTCTCCTGTCGCATCCAGGCATGCCAATTATATATGGGCATGTTCCTCTGCGACTTGTCAAAAGAACTTGGAGGCTTTTCCGCGGGCCTTGAGGGCAAGTCCCTCGACAGGTTCCACACCCTGACGGCTTCGAGACATCAGCTCGGGTGGCGGCTGCGGGCTTCGGAGCCTGCCGCCAGGCTTACCCTCCAGTCTTTGGATTTGGAACAGTGGGTGCAGGAGAAGCTCCTGAACGTACCCTTCCTTGGTGAACAACTTTTTGGTAAGCCGAAGGAGGAGAAGCCTGTGGAGATTGAGATGGAGTATGTCACTAGGACCCATCTCTCCCGCAAGATCTCTATGCTGCCTCGGGAGAAGCAGCCTGCCAAGAAGCCCTTCTTTCCCAGGAAAGGCCTCCAGTATCGCGCCTATCCGCGATACCCGTCTACCCCTGCGCCGGCCACTTCAGCACAGGGAAAGCCTGGCCAGAGTCACTGTAAACCAAAGGGCTCGAAGGCCCAGACGCCGGCTCCCCCACGACCCCCTCAGGGATTTTGATGCCGGTGGCTTGGCCCCTCGCCCTCTGGCGCAGCAGCCAGTGGGGACGCCTGTCCTGCTTCGCCCTGGCGTGGGCGCTTATTACCTCAGGCACCTGGGTCCTCCAGGTTATCCAGAAGGGCTATTGCCTCCACTTCGACAGGCTCCCACCACTGTTCCCTCTAAGCTGTGCGCGTGTGCGCGCGCACACACCTCGCCGAGTGAGCGCACATACTTTACAACAGAGCGCACAAAAATTACGGTTCTGATTCTGATAGAAAACAACACAGACATTCTTAAAATTGAAAAGTTGTTGTGTATTTATGGTTTTCACAAGTTCTACAATATTTTCTAGTGCAATCAATGTGGTATACATACTGTATTCTGACGTGTAGTCAAATTTTAAAGTATATAACTCTGAGTGTCGTTATGTGGCGCACAAAAATTTAACCTTCCTTCAAAAGCTGCACAGCTGATATTTTATGCGCACACAGCCTACAGAAAATTAGAGGGAACATTGGCTCCCACCCCCTTTCTCTCCAGCAGAGCCTCCTCAACTTCCCGCACACCAGCTCTTACTGCAGCGGGAATTACACTTCCTCTTCGCCCAACAGGCAGTCGAGAAGGTCCCTCCCCACCTTTGGGGTTGGAGCTTTTATTCCTGGTACTTCCTCTTCCCGAAAGACGGGTGGGGGGGGGTGGTCTGCAGCCCATCCTCGACCTCTGCAAGCTGAACAAGTTTCTGGTGCGGGAGAAATTTAAGATGTTATCTCTTGGCGTGCTGCTGCCCTTCCTCCAGCAGGGCGACTGGTTGTGTTCCTTCGATCTAAAGGATGGTTACGCCCATATCCTGATTCACCCCCAACAAGGCAGTGCCTGCGTTTCAGGGTGCAGGGAGAGCACTTCCAGTACAGGGTGCTCCCTTGCATCCACCCCACGGGTCTTCACAAAGTGCCTCGTCGTGGCTGCCGCTCACCTTCGGCACCGGGGGCGTTCGGTGTTTACCTACCTCGACGACTGGCTCATTACAGGTTCCTCCGTCAAGGAGGCCCTGCAAACGATGTCGCGCACTGTGCTCCTCTTGGAGAGTTTGGGGTTTTTAGTCAACTACCCAAAGTCCCACCTTGAGCCGGCACAGGCTCTCGAGTTCATCGGGGCGCGCCTCAGTACTTGGCAGGCCATGGCCTTTCCGGTGGATCGCTCCACCCACCTCCGGGTGCTGGTGGCTCGCGTCCAGAGCACCCACCAGGTCACTGCTCAGTCCATGCTGCGTCTCTTGGGCCACATGGTCTCAACTATGCATTTGGTTCCTCACTCCCGCCTGCACATGCAGATGGCCCAGTGGTGTCTCAGCTCCCAATGGAGTCAATCCCTTGGACACCTCAGGGACTCCATCAGGGTTCTTCCCAACCTTCCTTTGTCCCTGAACTGGTGGCAAAACACCTGCAACCTCCTGCGGAGATCGCCCTTCCAGGCCCCACAGCACGATGTGGTACTGACCACGGATGCTTCCCTGTTAGGGTGGGGAGCCCATTGCGGGTATTTCTGCACACAGGGGCAGTGGTCGCCGGTGGAGGCTCAGCAGCAGATAAACCTGCTCGAGCTCCGGGCCATTCAATGGGCCCTGAGAACCTTCGAGAATGTCCTCAGTGGGAAGTCAGTTCTGGTGCAGACCGACAACTGGTAGCGATGTTCTATATCAACGGGGGGGGGGGGGGCAAGGGGTCGCGCTCCCTCTGCAGGGAAGCAGTCCTCATCTGCTCTTTTGACGCCCGGCGGAGGATGTCCCTCAAGGCGATGTACCTCCTGTGTCAGGAGAATGGTCTGGCGGACAGGCTCAGCAGAATCCTTCGCCCCCACAAATAGCAACTGATCCCAGAGTGGCAGGCTGGCTGTTTCTACGCTGGGGCACTCCAGCAATGTACCTCTTTGCCAGCCCTCAGAACACACAACTCCCTTGCTTCTGCAGCCCGGTGCCGCACCCGAGCATGGAGGGCCCTGATGCATTCCTCCTGGATTGGTCCTCCAGTCTTCTCTATGCATTCCCTCCTTTCCCCCTCATTCCGAGGACTCTGTTCAAGGCTCAACGGGATGCAGCATCGCTGATTTTCGTGGCCCCCTCGTGGCCTCGGTAGCTTTGGTTTCCACTCCTGCTACGGCTGTCGTCGGAGCCTTCGATCCCCCTGGACTCTGCCAGGGACTTGCTTACACAGGAGGAGGGTCAGGTACTACACCCGAATCTACCCTCCCTATCCCTCACGGCCTGGCGGCTGAACAGGTCTCTCTAGCCTCTCTGGCCTTTTCAGAGGAGGTCGAGGAAATCCTCCTTGCCTCGAGGAAGTACTCCACTAGGCAGGCTTACGTCTTTAAGTGGAAACGCTTCTCTGTCTGATGCTCGGAGCAGCAGATTGACCCCTTCTCATGCCCAGTTCAGTGAGTTCTCAAGTACCTTCTCCACCTCTCGAGGGATGGGCTGAAGTCGAACTCTGTTAGAGTTCATCTCAGCGCCATATTGGCTAATCACCTCCCTATCAAGGGAAAGCCTCTCTTGGGGCAACCACTAGTCTCCCTCTTCATGCGGGGCCTTCTGTTATCCAGGCCACCCATCCGTCCCCCTCCTGCAGAATGGGATTTGAATGTGGTTCTCACGCAGTTCACTCGTCCACCTTTCGAGCCAATAGCAATGTGTTCGCTCTGGTATTTGTCCTGGAAGGTGGCCTTCCTAGTGGCACTGATCTCGGCTCGCCGAGTCAGTGAGCTTCAGGCGCTCATGGCTGGTGCACCTTACACCAGGTTTTATTGGAACAGGGTGGTCCTCCGGACGCATCCTAAGTTCTTACCTAAGGTCATGTCAGCTTTTCATCTCAACCAAGAGAGAGTGTTCCTGACTTTCTTCCTGAGGCCCCATGCTGATCAGGCGTCGGTGACTCTCCACACCCTCGACTGCAAGCGGGCCCTCGCCTTCTACTTGCAGCGTATCCAGACTCATCGCAAGTCTGACCAGCTCTTCGTGACCTACGATCCCAATAGGCAGGGACAAGCGGTCACCAAGTGCACCTTCTCGGTTTGGGTGGGGGACTGCATCGCGTTCGCCCATGCGAAGGCAGACGTCCCTCTTGATTGTCAAGTCACTGCACATGGGGTCCAAGCCAAAGCGGCTTCGATGGCCTGGCTGCATTCCATGCTCATGATGGACATCTGCCGGGCAGCATCCTGGTCTTCTACAAATACCTTCGCCGCCCACTACTGCCTGGAGAGGGAGTCCCATCAGGACAGCGCCTTCGGCCAGGCTATACTCTGTAATCTGTTAGAACATAAAAACATAAGATATGCCATACTGGGTCTCAGACCAAGGTCCATCAAGCCCAGTATCCTGTTTCCTACAGTGGCCAATCTAGGTCATACGTACCTAGCAGTTTCCCCAAAAGACACAGGTTCTACAATGCTTGTATTAAGTCAAGCAGTGATATCCTGGGTCCCTTTTTAATAATGGTTTATGGACTTTTCCTCCAGGAACTTGTCCAAACCTTTTTTAAACCCAGCTATACTAACAGCTTTATGCTAAGTTATATTCTGATTTGATTTAAATTAAAGCTCTTTGCTGCTGCTGCTGCTAGGCTCTGACTTAGTATGAAATTTAAACTACAAGCTCTCTGCTTGGTTCTAAATTTAACCAGACAGCTTTCTTCTGTGTTTTAAATTTAAACTAAAAGCACTTTGCTGCTACTAGGCCTTGAGTGAGTATTACATTTAAACTACAAGCTCTCTGCTAGGTTCTAAATTTAACCAGACAGCTCTCTTCTGTGGGATATAAGCAACTCCTGCCCTCCGACCCTTCTTCACGGCTACCGAGGACTTCGACCCGAGGACTCGGGCTACTTTGGGCTTCTGCTTCTGCTTACAGCCTCGCTGAGTCGTTTTTTGGTTACAGGTTCGGTAGCATGTAGCTAGGGAGTCCCATAAGTGAGGACTGACTTCCTGCTTGTTCCTGGAGAAAGCATAGTTACTCACTTGTAACAGGTGTTCTCCAGGGACAGCAGGAATCAGTCCTCACTACCCTCCCGCCTCCCCTGATGATTTGCTGTATTTTTGTCCTTCCCTTGCCATCTGTTTGGTAGGGCTTGAGCTAAGGGACCTGACTGAGCAAGATGGCACCCTTGGGTGGGAAGAGGACCACACATGCGTGTTAGCAATCCCAAAGGCTTTCTTTGAAAGCTGGGGAATTGCTCCGCGCGGGCTCTGTCAGTGCCGACGTCACCCATAAGTGAGAACTGATTCCTACTGTCCCTGGAGAACACCTGTTACAGGTGAGTAATTATGCTTTTGCCTCGGCCTTGCAGTCTTCAAACCCTACCTGAGCCACAGAGCTGTCCTAGTCCAAATGGACAACCACGTGGCCATGTTCTGTGTGAACAAACAAGGTGGCACGGGGTCCTGCATCCTATGTCAGGAAGCCCTAAGTTTGTGCTCCTTTGCAATTCAACAGGGGATCCTTCTGAAAGCGGTGTACCTGCCCGGCCAGGACAACTGGCTGGCCGACAGGCTCAGCAGGATCCTCCGACCGCATTGGGAGGTGGCCCACCAGCTCTTTCAGACCTGGGGGAGGCTAGTGTTGGACTTGTTTGCCAGTCCAGACAGCCACCAGTTACCCTGGTTTTGTTCAAGGCAACCGCACCCGGCCAGAGTGGCTGCCGATGCCTTTCTAGTCTCATGGTTGTCGGGGCTTCTGTACACATTTCCGCCAAACCCCCCCCCGGTCGCCCGGAATCTGTTAAAGATTCTTCGCGACAGAGCTCTTGTCATCCTCATAGCGCCGCGGTGGCCCAGGCAACCGTGGTTTCCGCTTCTCCTGCAGCTGTCGGTGAAAGCCCCCATACCCTTGGGCTCGTCCTTACGGCTCCTATCTCAGGAGGGGGGGCTGTCTCCTACATCCCAACCTTCATTTTCTGTCGCTGACAGCATGGCTGCTGAGAGGATGACTCTTGCCCCACTTCTCCTCCCAATGGAAATCGAGGCAGTCTTACTGGCTTCTCGTAAACTGTCTACTAGACGGTCGTACGCCTTCAAGTGGCGCAAATTTTCTATTTAGTGTGCTGGGCGGAGGGTGGATTCCTTCTCCTGTCCAGTTGTCGTGGTCCTGCAATACCTGCTCCATCTCTCTTAGCAGGGTCTTAAGTCTAACTCTGTCAGGGTGCATCTCAGTGCCCTGGCGGCAAGCCACTTTCCCGTAGACGACAGGCCTCTCTCTGCTCATCAGGTGGTGTCCAGGTTCTTGAAAGGCTTGCTTCTGTTAAGGCCTCCGGTATGTCCTCCAGTGGCTGAGTGGGATCTTAATGTTATTTTGGGACAGCTCACATGGCCACTCTTTGAGCCGATGGCCACTTGCCATGTTCATTACCTCTCCTGGAAAGTGGTGTTCTTGGTGGTGCTCACCTCTGCCTGCTGGGTCAGTGAGCTCCAGGCCCTTGTAGTCGTTTTTCTAAAGCAACTGTTTGATTTTGGAATGTGAGAGACCTCACATCACTGAGCTTGTTGGAATTTAACATGTGGTGAGATTTTTTGCTTTAATAATGCTATAGACACGTTTAAAGACAAGTAAAATTGATTTTTGAAGAAGCATATCTCCCCACTGGTTTTTCTCCTTCCACAGAGATTGTCTGGCAAAACCAATCCCCTGAAGAAGAACCGAAACGCATTGAGGGTACCGGGATGGTGGCGTTGGGACTGCTCAGATTTCCTCTGAGAGATAAGCACAATCTCTAAATATTAAGGAAAAGAAATACTAAGAGAAGTCTGATTAATTAGCAAAAATGTTTAAGAATTATACATTCTAAAAAGAACCTGTTTTATGGTCATTGATGCAATTGGGCACTACCCCTTTGGTGAATCTACATCCAGGAGTAGTTTGCCATTCATGTCTGAGACCATTGGTTCTTCTTTATGCTGAGATTTGTCCGCATTAGAAAAAAAACACACAGCATGGTAAGCAGTGCATAGCAAGACAAACATAGCAAATAGATTAGACTATCCTCTTTTTATTTTCATGAGCTGTTCCATTGACGGACATCTGCCAGGCCACCACCTGGTCTTTGGGGCAGACCTTCGCAGCTCATTACTGCCTGGATAGGGAGTCCCGACGGGACAGTGCCTTTGGCCAGGCGGTATTCTGGAATTCATTTGAGGTTTAGGCAGCTCCTACCTGCCGACCCTTCTGTGTTCAGGCTACCGGAGTGTCACTCTCTTGTTAGGGTTGTCCTTGCGGCTCTCTTGAGGGAGCCTTTTTAGGCTATGGGTTCCAGGTAGCCAGTAGCTGAGGAGTCCCATAAGTGAGGACTGACTTCCTGCTTGTTCCTGGAGAAAGCGTAGTTGCTCACCTGTAACTGGTGTTCTTCAGGGACAGCAGGAATCAGTCCTCACTACCCTCCCTCCTCCCCTTGGAGTTGCAGTCCTTCACTTCATTGTTTTTATGCCGTCTTTTTATCTAGTTCATCTGACTGAGCAGGATGGCACCCTAGGGCAGGAAGGGGACCGGTCATGTGTGGTAGCAATTCCCAGAGGCTTTCTTTGAAAGCTGGGGATTTGCTCCGCATGGGGCTCTGTCAGCGCCAACGTCACTACATGGGGCTCCATTGGCGCTGACGTCACCCATAAGTGAGGGCTGATTCCTGCTGTCTCTGGAGAACACCTGTTACAGGTGAGTAACTACGCTTTCCCTACCTCCTTTACGCCCAGTAACTGATATTTTAGAAACCATCCCTTTTTCTGAATTCCAAAAACAATAGATAATCTCAAAATACATCAATCCCTCCTCCTACACTCTTACTCTCACAGGCCCAGCATGTGCTTCCCCTCATAAAAGTCACAGGCAGGTAGATCACTGTTCACGAACTGCATCAAAAGCGAAAATATACCCATCTTGGCACATATGATGGATTGCGATCCCCTCACTTCTCCAAAAATTAAAATTATATCAGGTTGCAATAATGAAATCTCTCTCCTTTTCTGCCTACACATCAGCAACCTGTCTCAACTGAAGTACATATTCAGCAAAAGGGTTTCTAATGGCTTGACCCCTCTTGTCCCTTCTGCACACCCATTGTAAAAACAGGTGCTGCAGCATATAGTGTTCTATCAAAATCCATTTGTTTTCCTTACAAACATTTCTCCAGTCTATAAAGCTTTTGATCTGGGTAGCTATACAATAGTGGGGAAAACTTGGAACCCCTAAATCTCCCCCTCCCCTTTTTGAGCATATACAATTTTTCTCTGTACTCTGTCTTTTCCTCCAAATTTATTAGTATTTAGTTCACGCCTTTTCAGTAACAGTTCAAGATGAGTTACATTCAGGTACAGTAGTTATATATTGGAATACCACCTTCTGCAGCCTTTTTAGTTCCTTACATGGCACTTCTACTCTCAGTGCTTGAAAAAGAGAACAATTTTGGAAGAACCGTCATCTTCACAGTATCCACCCACTCCAACCATTAGAAGGACAAGTTGTGCCATCACTGGTCCCAATAATTCTTCCTTTTTATTTTCAATTTTTCTCTTTTCTATTGATTTTCACCATGGTTCTCACTGCTAAACTAGGCCTCTCTAACTTGTAGCGCTATACGAATGACAAGTAGCAGTAGTAGTAGGCCTCCATAGCCTTAACTTAAATTTTGAAGACAACATTTTCAGGCATGGAAAAGCCAGTTAGTTTCAAAAAATGTACCAAGTGTGCCAGTACAATTTCGGCCACTGATAAACATGACTGGTATTTAAAATGTTTGGGTCCTGAACATGAACCCACTTCTTGTCCTTTCTGCCAACAAATGACAAAGAGAGGCCTCAAGAACCAAGCCAGACAGTTTGGACTGTTGCTGTTCGCCTTCGATTCTGTTTCAGTGGCTTCCACTTCATCGAGAATATTGATTTCTTCTCAGGCTTCTTCAAAGTCCAAACACAGAAGTAAGTCAAAGTCTGTGGCAGTTTCCAAATCTTCGGAATCTAAGACCAGTTCCACTGCCAGGGAAAAGTCCCAGCATAAGCATTGCAACTCCCCTAGAGGTGCTTTTGATGCAGATTGGCAAACCAAACAGCCCCGGCAAGAGAATCTGTTCTCCAAAGCACAAGTGGGGCTCTGGGACGCTCCCGAGGCATGGACTTCCAGAGACAGGGGTGGCTCTATGAGGTGGAGTGAGGAGATGGCCTCAGGCAGCAAACTTTTGGGGGCAGCAAAAATGCCCCCAAAACAGCCGCCTCACTCCGTCTTCAGATTTAAAAAAAAAAAAAAAAGTGGACAAACTGCTGTGGCTGCGTTAGCGGTAATAATTTAAAATGAAAAGGAAACTAGTGCGGAGCCTCCCAGTCCTATGGAACCCCTGCTGCTGTGAACCGCTTTAGCGACACATCCTTATGGGGGCAGGATGTAGCAGCAGGGGTTCCATAGGGCCGTAAGGCTCTGCAACCGGTTTCCTTTTCATTTTAAATTAGCACTGCTATCGCAACTGCTGAGGAAGGGGAAGGAGCTGACATGGGGGGAAGTGGAATAGAGCTGACACAGATGGCAGGAAGGAGAGCGGAATGGAGCTGACGCAGGTGCAGGAGGGGGAGCGGAATGGAGCTGAACGGGGGGAAGGAGAGGGAATGGAACAGAGCTGTACAGAGGGAAGGATAGGGAGTGGAACAGAGCTGTAAGGAGAGGGAGAGGACCAGAGCTGCAAGGAGGAAGGAGAGGGAGCTGAACGTAGATACACAGTGGAAAGGAGAGGGAGCGGAATAGAGCTACATGATGGGAAAGAGAGGGAGCTGAGCGGAGCTACGGGGGGGGGGGGGGCAACTTTTTCTCATATATGCAGTCCTGAATCCTGCACCTGTGAATTTGGGCATTCTTCACAAGTCGCATGATGGTTTTGGATCTCCATTTCATGCTTGAAGAAGGTTATAGGTAATGTGGAGAGTACTCCAGGGTAAGAGCAATTGTGGGTAAAGTGAGAAAGGGGATGGAGTTCATGGGCAGGCTCAGTTAAGATGGGACTCTGCTTCACAGCATTCACCAGCAAAACGGATTTATGGGAGTATCAGTACCGCATCCTGTACTGGAGCAATCTGGAGTGGTGGTTTCAACCCACACCATATGCTACGCACTAAACAAAGACTTCATGGACAAAAGCCAAGGTGTGGACCCCACTGCTCAAAGACAGATATGAAAAGGCATGCCTGATATTTGCCCAAACCCACCTTGAGAAACCACAATCCTTCTGGGAAAATGTTCTGTGGACAGATGAAACCAAACTTGAGCTCTTTGGTAATGCAGGCCAGCGATACCTTTACAGGCGAAGAAATAAAGCTTTTAAGGAAAAAAAAACACTGTTCCTATAGTTAAATATGGTGGAGGTTCAGTAATGTTGTGGGGCCCTTTTGCTGCTTGAGGAACTAGAGGCTTGAAATGTATTAAAGGAAGCATGGTAAGGACAGCGTAGGTCTAAGAGAATTGTGTGTATTTATCTTTGTTTTATTCCGTTTGCATATCTTTTCTATGCTGTTCCTATCTCTTATACTGTGCTGTCTACACTATGGAGTTCCTTTCACTTCTTTTTAAATTATTGTACATTGCATAGACTGCTATGCTATGTTGCGGTTTTAGGCTCAGAGGGAAGTTTGCAAAGCTCTTTGTTAGGAAGGCTGGGCTGATGGGCAAAAAAAATATATATATCTTGCAGCATTGGCTAGTAGCTGAATCTCCTTTCATTTGGTATTACAGGAGTGCCTTTCATAATTTGATGGTATGGAACAGGAGTCTAAAATATTGCTCCAGCGAAAGCAGGAGTTTATTTCCATTTGGATAGACTATATCGAATCCCGTGTTAGTGCCACTGAATATCCTTCTAAGTGGCATTAACACAGTTTACAGGTCTGTAAACCGTGTAAATACCTTTGTTTATCGGGCCCATTGTTTTTGAAAGTTGATTAATTATAGCTATGATTTCTGCGGCTTTTGTAGCACAGCTCTATAAAGAGGCATAGGCTCCTGCTTGACTTCCCAACTTAGGCAACCTATTATAAAGTTACTCTCCATATGATTGGATTGAACATACTGACGTTTCAAATTTAATTTCAGCATACACCTCTGATTCAGGCTTTTGTGGAAACATGTCCCTATTGTGTTCTAAATTAATGATGGTTTCTTGATTATTTTTCATTTAAATTCATTTTTTTTAAATATTTAGGTATCTTCATTGATCAACTGATTGGCTATCCATATACTGTAGTCTGGTTGGTTTCACTGCCTTTTTACTTCAGTTTCATCTTGATACATAACAGAATTGTTGTTTTCAAATTTTGATAATGTATGTTTCTCCATGGACAAGGAAAAATGAGTCCTCACGTACAGGTGACATCCCCAACAGAGTCCCATGCAGGAACTCTCCCCCAGCTTCTATTTGAAGATTTTGGGAGGCTGCACCGTGCCTGTGCACCTCCTTCCTGCCTGCTGCTGCGGCATCATCTTGAATTGGTCTTTCATTTTCCATGGAGCCCCACAGACATGTTATTCATCCTCCACTTGGTAAGCTTTCTCCCCTCTGGGGGCTTTTTGCACTTCAGGGTTTTGTCTAGTACACCTGTTGTTGTAGTCCTCTTCCCTTTTTTTTTTTTTTTTCCTCAAACAGTTTTTCTCTGCCACGACACTTCTGCCCGCACCAGTGTCTGTGCTCCAGTCAGGCCTTACCTTCATCATCGAGATGTTTGACTTTGCAGCAGCAGCAATTTTTCTGGATGACATCCCAGAAACCAGCCAGCTGGTTCAAAAAGCGTTTATAATATGCTTAGACCATATCCGCCACGGATACGTACAGCTGGTGTCTTCAGTTCCTGGGAGCCGTTCATCAGCCCTCTTCTTGTAATTCATGCTTTCAGATGTCAAAAAGAGGACTCTAAAGGTTGTGAGAAGTAACACAAATCATTTTATGGCACTTTATGGCCTTAGGCATCGACGGCACCAGCCTCTATGGCTTCCATGGCCGTATTGGATGCTGGCAGTGCATTGACATTGAGGAGCTCTTGAGCTCAGTCGGAGCACCCATGGTGCCCTGGAGCATCAGCCACCAATAGATCTGAACTCGAAGATGAGGAAAGATTCAACCTTGTCATCTTTGATATCAAGGGGTGATCGAGCCAAACACCAGTTGAAAACCCTGGTGCATTAGTATCAGATTACATCAAGGCACAGTATCGAGAGCAATGGGGGTCCACATGAGTGCCCCTCGAAGGTGCCACAAAGGGAGGAGAGTTCATTATTCAGAACACTAGAGGGGTACTGACAGTAGAGACCCAGCCGCCGCAACCCAGCCACCTATACCCCTTTACATTTACTGGGTACATCGGTCCAAGTTGCTCGAGCCTCGCAGCCTTCGGAATCAGCAGCCCTGGAGAAGCATCTTCTGCAAGTGCTCGAGGAACGTATCGCAGTGCTTTTAGCATTGGAGCATACTGGAGCCTCTGCATCGGTGGCATGAACATCAGCTTCCATGCAGCCATTTGCCAAGATGCATGCCCTGCTTGCGGGAGAGGCATCAACATCAGGGCATCAAAGGCTGCTGACACCGGTACCTGACCAGCCGATATCCCTCGCTTATGTCTTGGGATCTGATGTGCTGTCAAAATCTAAAAAGGCATGGGGCATCATCGCTCCCGAAGGAGCTCCCAGTCCCCTCAAGGCAGGAGAGAGATCCAGGCAGAGACTCGGTAGTATTTCAACTTCATCTCTGAGTATGACTTGGAAGTCTGGGTGACTGATGTGGAATCAGAAGATTTGTCAGAGCTTTCATCTGACCCTTCTCCACCTCATAAATAGCATAAGTCCCCCTCCTGAGGACATGACCTTCTAGGAGTTTGTGAAGGACATGGCCAAGGCCATACCATTTTCTTTGGAAACTGAGCATGAGCCCAGGGCAGAAGAATAGGCGATCTTACAGTACTTCTCAACCTCTAAGGAGGCAGTGACAGTGCCCATGCACCGTATCCTGCAGAGAGTATAGATGTGTGAAAACCCCCTCCCCCCTCACTGTACCTCAACTCTATGTACAGAGTTCAAAAAGGCTGCCAGATTCAAGAAGCCTCAGCTTCCACACCATTCTTTGGTGGTCGAATCTGCCCTAAAGAGAATCAAGAATGCCAAAACTCACTCCTCTGCACCCCCAGGGAGGGAGGCTCAGACATTGAGCTCTTTAGGGAGGAGATTTTTCAGAGTTCTATGCTTGTAGCCCGTGTAGCCTCTTAACAGCTCTACATGGGCATGTTCTTGAACATCATTTGTGACCTGGCTGACCTAGCCCAGTTTCTGTCTCCAGAGAAGTTGGAGCAGTATCGTGCCCTGGTGACTCATGGCAAGGGCTGTTCTAAGTTCATGATGTGAACCACCCATGACATCTTTGAAACATCTTTGAATCTGGAAATTATGCCATTGGAATTGGTGCCTGGAGGCTCACCTGGTTTCAAACCTCAGACCTAGAATAATCTGTGCAAAACAAGCTGGTGGCTGTCCCATACTGGGGAGAAAAATCTCTTTGGGGTCAGGTTGAAGAGAAGGCCAGCTATATTAAGAAGTAACATGTGATGCTCACCAGACTCTCAAGGCACACGTCTCAGCAACCCATAAGAAGACCCAACTACCCTCACAGACGTAGGTACTTAACGTGGCTCCAGACCTCCCAGCCCAAACAAGCTGTCTACCAGCAGCAATGTAGAAAGAAGCCCCAGAAGGCCCAACAGGTTCATCTGCCAAAACTCGGGGCAGAGTTTTGACTGGTTCCTTTGGAGCATAAACACTTTTTTGCAATTTGGTAGGAAACCTGGTCGGAGGAGGCTCACTCTCTTTGCTCAAAGGTGGCCCCTCATGACCTCAAGATGCATGGATCATATAGATCATCCTAAGCGGTTACGAACTTCATTTATTGAACTGCCACCAAATTGCTCCCCGAAGGTGCATCATCTCGACCCTCTGCATCAGGAACCTCTTCAGAGAGAAATCACCGCCCTCTTGTCAGATCTCGCGATCAAGCTTGTGCTGCCAGTCCCCAAGAAAAGAGGGGATGGGGAAGAAACCATCCCATCCTAGATCTAAGAGAATGATTTATCTAGTCATCCTACTTCCTTATCTTCAAAAAGGAGATTGGTTATGCTCCATGGATCTGAAAGATGCTTATATACCCACATACTAATACATCCCACTCATAGGAAGTATCTCCAATTTGGCATGGGGAAACACTTCCAGTACCGCCGTTTGGCCTAGCCTCAGCACCTCGTGTCTTCATAAAATGCCTCGTGGTAGTAGCTGCTTACCTTTGGATGCTGGGAGTGTTTGTCTTCCCCTATGTGGACAATTGGCTGATCAAGAATAGAAACATAGAAAGATGACGGCAGAAAAAGACCACATGGCTGATCTAGTCTGCCCTTCAGTATCAACTACTACAGTAGTTCCCTTTTTTTCTTTTAGAGATCCTCTGTATTTGTCCCATGCTTTTTTGAATTCAGATACTGTCCTCATTTCGACCACCTCTACTGGAAGACTGTTCCATGTATCTACCACTCTTTCCGTAAAGAAATATTTCCGCATATTATCCTGCGTCTGTCCCCTTTCACCCTTTTCCTATGTAGCAGAGCTTGCTTTCAATCTAAAGAGGCTCTCCTCCTGTGCATTTATACTACAGAGGTATTTAAACGTCTCTATCATATCTCTTCTAGCCTGCCTGTTTTCTAATGTATACAAATTAAGATCCTTAAGTCTATCCTCATATGCTTTATAGTGAAGACCACTAACCATTTTAGTAGCCACCCTCTGCACCAAATTCAACCTGTTTATATCCTTTTGAAGGTGTGGTCTCCAGAATTGCACACAATACTCCAAATGAGGTCGCACCAAAGACTTATACAGAGGCACTATCACCTCCTTTTTTTCTGCTGGCCATTCCTCTTCCTATGCACCCAAGCATCCTTCTAGCTTTTGCCATTGCCTTTTCTACCTTTTCTACCTTTTTAGCTACTTTAAGATCATCAGACACAATCACGTCTAGGTCCTGCTCTTTTTTTGTGGAAAGAAGTACTTCACCCCCAACACTATACCGCTTCCTTGGATTATTGCAGCCCAAATGCATTACCCTGTATTTTTTAGCATTCTCCGGGAACAAGCAGGAAGTTAGTCCTCACATGTGGGTGACGTCGACACTGATGGAGCCCTTGTGGAAACATCCCCCCAGCTTTCAAAGAAAGCCTTTGGGAGATGCTACCACGCATGCATGGTCCCCTTCCCGCCCAAGGGTTCCATCTTGCTCAGTCTCCTTTTTTCCGCAGAACCCTTCAGATGTCTGTCTGGTCTGTTCTCGGAAAAAGTTGATTTCTTTCAACCTGAGTTTCATACTCTAATCTGGTAGTGCATCAGTACTTTTCCCGCCACCAGAGCTCACTGTCCCAGCATCGAGTCTCGGGTCTTTCTGTAGTTTTTCCTCCTCAGCCCCTTCGCACCTTTTTTCAACTAGCAGCACTGCGAGTTTTCGACCTCACTGGGGTATTTTTTTTTCCCCCATGGCTACCAGTAGTTTTAAAAAGTGTTATCGGTGTGCCAAAATAATGTCACTGAGCCACACATACACAACTGCTGCCTTCGCTGCCTTGGGCCGGACCACGACCCCAGAGCACGCGGCCTCTGTAAAACGATGTCCAACAAGGCTCTCAAAAGCTGCCAGCAGCAGCATGATAAGTTCTTCCTGGAGTCCCTGGTACTTCCAAAGGCTAGGGCCTCATCTGAAGCTGCATCTTCTCGGGGCGGCTCTACGGACCCTGAGTGGTGCTGTGGTTCTTCAGAGAGGGGGTCTCCCTTGAGGGAACACAAGAAGAAGAAGACGACCTTAAAGATAGCGTCTCTGGACAACTCTAACAGGCCGGGAAAGCCCCGAATCAGGTCCCGCAGTCCTAGATGCTCGTCCAAGGGATCGGAGAAGGAGCAGCCTGCAAAGGTCCACCGAAAGGACTCAACCTCAGAGGTTGCCAGACTCCCCTTCGGGGGAACCGGCATCGGGCCCAATTCCTTTGGTGCCCACGCTGATGGCTGTGGAGCCTTCTGGCCAGGAGTCCAGAATGATGGCCCTGGAGCGCGGTTTGTCTGCCTTCATGGACCAGCAGCAGGACTGTTCGGTATCACCAGTTTCCCTGCCAAGACCACCGGGCCCTCAACATCGAAGATGTCCCTGGAGACTGAGCAAATCCTCAAGACCCTTCGGCCTCGAGTCGATCTTTGGCCGAGGTTTCGATCCGGTTCCCGCTCGACGGGGCCGCGATCATCCCCAGCCATTGTGCTCGGCGCTAACCGCGTGGGTTTAGAGGGCCGCAGTTGGAGCATACCATCGAGGTGTGGAAGGCAAGTCCATCTCAGTACAACCTTTAGTTGTTCGCTTATGCAGGGATCCCTTCTCTTGAAGTCTTCCTACAAACCTCCCAGAGTGTCTTGGGACCTCAGTGTGGTTCTTGCGCAGCTCATGATAGCTCCCTTTGAGCAGCTCATTTCTGGTTCTCTGAAATTCTTGACCTGGAAGGTATGGTTTCTGGTGGCAGTTACTTCACGCAGAGCCCTAGTGGTTCATCCACCTTAAACCAGATTCCACCATTATGGCGTGGTCCTTCGTACTCATCCGAAATTCCTTCCGAAGGTGTTATCAGATTTCCACGTTAATCAGTCAATTGTTCTTCCAACAATTTTCTCGAGACCCAATGCTCACAAAGGGGAAGCTAAGTGTCACATGCTGGACTGCAAGTGAGTCTTAGCCCTCTGCTTGGAGTGGACAAAAACCCATACAAAATCCATCCAGTTTGTTTCTTTTGACCCCAGTAGGCTAGGGGTTGCCATTTCCTAACTCTCTCTTTCAATTTGGCTGACGGACTGCATCTCTTTCGCTTATGCCCAGGCAGGCCTAAGCCTTGATGGTCATGTCAAATTAAAACATATCTGTTCATAGAACATTTCAGTGATTTATCTAATGGAAACAAAATATACCCAACATAACAATGACCCTTTAAGAAAATATACCCTGATCTCTCCTACTTAAGTGCTCCAGGATTCCCAACTACCTAACCCAACTGCTCTGTCCAGTGCCGACGAACATAAACCCACTTGTAAATAAGTTGACTGTAATATATTATCTCCTGGAACAAGCAGGAATGTAGTCTTTACATATGGGTATCGTCGGTACTGATGGAGCCTGCGTGGGAACGCTCCTCAGCATCCAATAGGAAAGCTTTTGGGAGCATCCCACAGTGCCTGTGTGCTGCCTTTCCAACTCTCCATCAGTTCTTCATTTTCCGTGGAGCCGACAGGACGTATACCCTATCACCGCAGAAAAATTCTTCTTTTGTTTTTTTGTGGTCGCATCTGCCTTCACTCGACGCCTTCTGGTACCACTGGTTCTCTTTTCTTCTTTAAACAAAAAAACTAGCTTCTAAAAATCTTTTCTTTAGGAGCCTTTCCCCTCTTGGGGTTAGGCGCCATCTTGGGCACTAGGCCCATTTTTTTCCATAAATATGGAAAAACCAGCTAGTGGTTTTAAGAAATGTTCTAAATGTGGCGGTACCATATCCATCACTGACACCCATGAATGGTGTCTTAAATGTTTAAGTCCTGACCATTCTCCATCGGAGTGTCTCTCCTGCAGAAAGATGACCAAGAGGGGCCTGCAGAATAGAGCTGCAAAACTCGGTATCCTTTTTGCCGCTGATACGATGTCCCTTGCATCGACGTCTTCCAGGGCTTCATCTTCCTCCCATGGATCTCGGGTAACTAAACCTAAGTCTTCTAAGATTTGGCCGGTCCTCAAAGGATAGATCTCCTTCTAAGTATTGAGACACCACTGGCGTTGCCCTCAAGGAAAGTTCACCAGGCAATGCAGCCCCGGCGGGAGGCTTCGGTCTCCAAAGCATTAACGGGGCTCCAGAATGTTCCAGAGGCTTCAACCTCTGCAGAACTACTGGTGCCATGTTCTGGGATCGTAGCCGATTCCACCGGTACCAACACCCAGGCATTGGCAAGAGCGATGGATCAGAGAATCCCCTCTATCGAACGCAGTCAAGCGGCTCTCTTAGCAGCTTTGGTACCACTAAGACCACTACAGATGGATCCACAGGTATCGGTACCGACATTGGTGCCGGTACCGAATGCACCTGCCTTGGCAAGTATGCTGCCCCCCCATGCCAAGCCTTGAGTCTATCTCGGGTATCAAGGGGCCGGTATCGAGACACCCTGATACCAACTTCGAGCAGTACCGTTACCGAGCATTGCAGGAACACCCGGCACAGAGATTTTTCGAATCCTCTGATTCAGATGACTCTGACTCTGCCGGTACTAGAGCAATCCTTCCGGAGGATCCATCTCTTTCTCCTCAATGCAGAATGTCTCCTCCAGAGGACATGTCCTTCCAGGATTTCATATGTGATGTAGCTTGAGGTTTTGCAATCACAGTGACACCAGAAAAGGAACCCAGAGCAGAAGAATTAGAAATTCTTCAATACCCTAAGGCTCCTAAAGAGACAGCTACCTTGCCCATTCATAGGATCTTGCAGGATATTATGCTAAGAATGTGGGAAACCCCTTTTTAACGGTGTCTCCACACTCCCAACGACTTGATACCATGTACCGAGTTCCAAGCTGTCCTGGGTTTCAAAAGACTCCGTTACCACACCATTCAATGGTAGTGGAATCGGCAGTGCGTAGGATTAAGAGTGCTAAAACGCATTCTTCCAATCCTCCAGGCTGTGAGTCGAGGACGCTCAATGCCTTTGGGCGACGATGCTTTCAATCCTCCATGTTGGCAGCCAGGATCAGCTCTTACATCCTCTATATGGGAATGCTCCTCAAAGACGTTACAGGAGACTTGGAGCTCATGAGCCCTCTTCTTCCTGAGGACAAAAGAGGGGATTTTCTTACTCTGGTCAAACACGCCCAGGATGTCTCTAAGTTTGTAAACCATGTAACCTTTGATTGCTTTGAATGTAGTAGCAGAACCTCTGCTATTTCTATTGGTGCATGTCATATTGCCTGGCTCCAGGCATCTGACTTAGAACAATGGTTGCAAGAGAAACTGGGAAACATTCCCTGCACAGGAGAAAATCTCTTTGGCAAGGATTGGCAAGACAAGGCCAATCAGATTGAATCTGAAAATACTACCTTGAACAGATTATCAAAGTCTACAGCCAACCCAGCAAAGAAAAAGTCAGCCATGAAACCCTTTTTCAATAAGAAAAAGAGGTTTTACCCATCTTACACCCATCATGCTCACTGTCCAGTTCATGTTCCCCGAAAGGGGAACCAACAGAACAGACAGCAGCGAAAGCCACAAGTTCCAAGAACTCAATCGGCTCCACAAGCTCAGCCTCCTCAGGGGCTTTGACTCTTTCCTAGAGAACTTAGTCTTTCTGTCCCTGAAAGGTCCAAAACCCCTCACCATTCCAGGATGGTTATGCCATTTTGCCAGCAGATGGCAACAAATAACATCAGAAAACTGGACTCTGCCCATTGTGCAAGAGGGTTACAGACTTCACTTCCACAGCATGCCCCCTCCTACAATTATAAAGCAGTTCAATTCTCAGGTCCCTGTCACCAATCTTTTGGGTCAGGAGGTCGCATCACTTCTTGCTCAAGGAGCAATAGAAGAAGTACCCATATCCCAACAGAGGACGGGATTCTACTCCCTCTATTTTCTCATTCCCAAGAAAACAGGGGGACACAGGCCTATTCTGGACCTCAGAGAATTAAACAAATATCTGTTTCGGGGAAAAATTCAAAATGATCTCCCTCGGAACACTCCTGCCATACCTTCAGAGTCAGGACTGGCTATGTTCTCTAGATCTAAAGGATGCATATACTCATATTCTCATCCATACAGATCACAGAAGATTCCTTCGATTCCTTTTCCAAGGAAGACACTTCCAATAGAGGGTTCTTCCTTTCGGTCTGGCTTCTGCCCCAAGAGTCTTCACAAAATGCATGGCAGTAGTAGCAGCATTTATGAGAACTCTAGGAATATTCGTCTTCTCCTACTTAGATGACTGGCTCATTCGAGCATCCACTGCTCCAGAAGCCAGCTTCGCTCTTTCTCGCACAATGCAAATTCTTCGCTACTTGGGATTGGTCATAAACATCCCAAAATCTCAGCTCACCCCTTCTCAGTCCCTGGAGTTCATAGGTGCTTGACTGGATACCAGATGGTCAAGGGCTTTCCTACCACAGCCCCGCTGTCTTTGTATAATGCTGCTGGCATCCCAAGCAGCTATGAAAGTCTTCCTAACTGCTCAGGAAATGCTTCAGCTTCTGGGGCATATGGCATCCACTGTCCATGTGGTTCCCTATGCTCGCCTTCACATGCCTCGGGTCGCCTATCGGACAAAATCAGAAACTCCACACATCTCATTTTGTTCCTTCAATGTTGGAAATCGCTGGAAAACCTCCTAGTAGGCTCTCCTTTCCAGCAGCCTTTATTCCAGGCCACCCTAACAACGGATGCGTCCATGTTGGGTTGGGGGGCTTACTTGCACGATCTCTCGACTCTTTGGACCCCGCAGGAGGCTTGTCTTCACATAAACCTCCTAGAACGCAGAGCTATCTTCCATGCTCTTCGAGTATTCCAGGCCCAGCTCAGCTACAAGACAGTTTGGATCCAGACCGACAATCAGGTAGCCATGTTCTACGTGAACAAGCAGGGCAGAACAGGCTCTCTGTCGTTATGCAACGAATCTTTGCGACTGTGGGCCCTTGCCAGAGAGCACCAAATCCACCTCCTAGTGGAATATCTTCTGGGCATTCAAAATCTTTGGGCAGACAAACTTGGTCGAATACTGTTGTCACATGAATGGTCTCTTCACTCAGACCAGATTGCCCGAGTGTTTCGAATCTGGGGGACCCCAGATATAGACCTCTTGCAAGTCCACAGAATGCCAAACTTCCCCGATTCTGTTCCAGAATTCCGTCTCAAAACTGTTAGGCAAGAGATGCTTTCCTCCTCCACTGGGGGCAAGATTTTCCTCTATGCTTTCCCACCCATTTCCCTCATTCCCAAAACACTGTTCAAACTTCAGAGAGACAGAGGACGTATGATAGTCATAGCTCCACGTTGGCCATGACAATGTGGTATCCTCTGCTTCTACGTCTCTCTCAAGCCACGCCACTAGAGTTCGGACATGCTCCAGATCTTCTGTCCCAGGAGGACGGGACACTATTGCACCCGAATCCCCAGTCCTTGCATCTCAGGGCCTGGTTGCTGAGGGCATAGAGCTTCCAGATATCAACCTTTCTCAACAGGTAAGGGATATCCTGGTGGCCTCCAGAAAACCTTCCACAAGATGATCCTACGCCTTTAAGTGGAAAAGGTTCTCTGTATGATGTTCTCAAAGGGGACTTACCCCCTTTTTGTTGCCTGTGGAATCAAATACTTGTCTTAAAACCAATTCAATAAGGGTTCATCTTAGTGCCATTGCTGCTTACCACAGACCACTAGATGGACAGCCTATCTCCTCTCATCCACTTGTAGCAAGATTTATGAGAGGTCTACTGTTAACAAAACTTCCCATTAAGCCGCCACCAGTGGCACGGGATCTTAATCTTGTTCTCGGGCAGCTTATGAAAACCGCCCTTTGAGCCCTTAGCCACTAAGAACCTGAAGTTTCTTTCTTGGAAAGTCATCTTCCTAGTTGCTCTCTCTTCTGCAAGACACATCAGTGAGTTGCAGGCCTTAATGGCTGATCCTCCTTATACAAGATTTCACCATGATAAGGTAGTTCTTAGAATTCATCCTCACTTCATGCCAAAGGTGTTTTTGCCTTTTCATTTAAACCAAGCAGTTTACCTTCCTGTATTCTTTCCTAGGCCTCATGCCTCTAATGCAGAAAGGAACCTTCCTCATTGCCTCTCTTCCTCATTGCCCTCCTCCCCTCCCCTCCCCCTCTTTCCCCTCCTCCTCTTTCCCCTCCTCCTTCCTCTTCTCTCTCCCACTGTTGGTCTTCTTTCCATCCTCTCACCATTTCAGAGTTGATTGCATCTATCTCTTCATCAATGAAAACTACCTGCCCCCTTGATTCTTTCCTCTCCTCGTGGCTCCTCGCCCCATCACTTGCAGTTCCTCCCTCAATTCTTGTCATGATAAACACTAGTCTTTCTACTGGCACCTTTCCCCTCCTTTGGAAACATGCTCTTATTCGCCCCATTCTGAAGAAACCTTCCCTTGACCCACTCACTCCTGCACATTATTGGCCTGTTTCCCGTCTTCCTTTCCTCTCTTCGATACTGGAAACGGTGGTCTTTTCTCAACTTTCTCACCACTTGGACACTACTAATTTCCTTCACCCTCGTCAATCGGGTTTTTTGTCCCGGACACAGTGTGGAAACAGTTCTTCTTGCCTTCAACGAATTGCATGTTGCACATGATCATGGTGACATCTCGGTGGCGGTTTCCCTGGATCTCTCAGCTGCTTTTGATCTTGTAGATCATTCTCTCCTTCTCTCGCCTTTACATAATGCTGGGCTCCGTGGCACTTTTCTTCGCTGGTTCCATTTCTATCTCTTTTCTCGTTCCTTTTCTGTCCTCTCTCACTCTCCTTCGATCCTTCGATTGCCCTCTCTGATCAGTTTCCCTTACTTTGCGGGGTTCCTCAAGATTCGGTGTTGGCCCCTCTCTTGTTTAATGTCTTTCTGGCACTCCTTGCACTCTTGATTCAACAATCTAGCATTCAGGCTTTTTTCTATGCAGACGACATTGTTCTCATTCATCATACTCCCCCTTTATGTCCAGATCTTTCTCCTCTCAATTCCTGTCTTCACTCAGTTTCTACCTGGCTTGTCTCCAATTGTTTACATGTTAATCTCTCTAAAACACTTGCAATCTGGTTCTCTCTTGGCAGTCCTTCCCCTCACCTGGCCCCACCCTTTGCTGGCTCTCCCATTCCTTTAGTTTCTTCTTTCCGCTATCTTGGTGTCCTCTTTGATTCTGGTCTCTCCTTTCACGATCATATTTATCTCCAGGAACAAGCAGGAATGAGTCTTCACATATGGGTATCGTCGGTACCGACGGAGCCTGCGCGGGAACGTTCCCCAGCGTCCAAAAGGAAAGCTTTTGGGAGCATCCCACAGCGCCTGCGCGCTGCCTTCCCGCCTTTCCCAACTGCCTCTCTCCAGTTCTTCTTTTCCGCAGAGCCAGCAGGTCGTGTTCCTGTCACCGCTGAAGAATTTCTTTATTTTATTTCTTTGGTCGCGCGTCTGCCTTCTCGACGCTAGACTGGTACCGCCGGTCTTTTCTTTCTTTATTCTAAAAAAAAAAAAAAACCCTAATCTTTTTCTCACTTCAGTGCATTTTCTTCTTTGGCCTTAGGCCTAGGAAATTTTTCCTCATGGAAAAGCCCGCCTCTGGGTTTAAAAAATGCACGAAGTGCAGCTGCACTATTTCTGTCACAGACACCCATGAATGGTGTCTAAAATGTTTAGGTCCTGACCACTCCATTACGGATTGTGAGTCCTGTTCCATGATGTCTAAAAGAGGTCTACAGAATTGAGCAGCCAAGCTCAGTACCCTGTTTCCCTCTGATGCAGCTTCGGTTGCATCGACGTCTTCCAGGGCTGCTTCTTCCTCACATGGATCTCAGGTAACCAAACTTAAGTCCAGCCGGTCCTCAAAGGGTAAATCTTCCTCTAAGTATCGAGATGTCTCCGGGCTTGCTCTTGAGGAACCCGCACCGGCAAATTACCCCAGCGGGAGGCTCCGGCTTCCAAAGCTTTATCTATGGGGTCACAAGTTGACATCGATGGCTCAGCCTCGACCGATCACCTGTTGCCATGTTCTGGGGTACCGGTGGTTCCCACTGGTACCGACATCCAGACATTGGTTGCGTCGATGGATCAGAATACCCTGACCATGCAGCGTGCCATCACGGCATTCATACAAGCTGCGACGCCTTCGGTACCGCAACAAACTCCGTTGCCGGTACCGACTCCGGCACTGGTACCGATATTGGTTCCGGTGCCGGTACCTATTACATCGGCTTCGGTGTCGACTGCAGCGGTACACTGTTCTGTGATGCCCATCGGTACCGAATTGGTACCGATCACTCCCGATGTCGATACCACCCGGTACGCGAATCGGGCTCTGCAGGAGCATCCAGACAAGCGATACTTCGATTCCTCTGAAGACTCTGATGAATCAGAGGTCTCTGTCGAAGCATCAGTGATCCATCCTCAGGAGCCCTCTTCTCCAAAAAGGAGATTGTCTCCTCCAGAAGACTTGTATTTTCAAGACTTCATTAGGGAAGTGGCCAGGGGCCTTTCCATCTCAGTGGCCCCTGAGACAGAGCCTAGAGCCAAAAAATTAGATATTTTACAATATCCTAAGGCTCCTAAAGAGGCAGCTACTTTACCAATACATGAGATTCTTTATGATCACATGTTGGGCATATGGGAGACTCCTCTCACCACTTCCCCTCATTCTCGCAGGTTGGACACCATGTATCGTGTTCCTCCTTGTCCTGGCTTCCATAAGACTAAGCTTCCTCACCACTCCATTGTAGTGGAGTCTGCTATGAAGAAGATAAAAGAGTACAAAAAGGCACTCTTCTGCTCCTCCAGGAAGAGAATGCAGAACCTTAGATGCCTTTGGCAGGAGAATTTTCCAGGCCAGTATGCTTGTTGCCAGAATCAACTCCTATAGTCTCTATACGGGGATGTTTCTAAAAGAAGTTACAGATCACCTGCAAACTTTATCTCCTTTTATTGCAGAAGATAAAAGGGAAGAGTTCCTCACCTGGCTCAAACATGCCCAGGATGTTTCCAAGTTTTCCAACCGTGCAGCCTTTGACTCTTATGAAGGTGCCAGCAGAGCCTCGGCTATTGCCATAGGTGCACGCAGAGTTGCTTGGTTACAAGCTTCTGATTTGGAACCCTGGGTTCAAGATGGACTAGGAAACCTTCTTTGTACAGGTGAAAACCTTTTTGGCAAAGATTGGCAAGCAAAGGCCACCCAGATGGATGCTGAAAATTCTGCTTTAGATAGACTTTCAAAGTCTACTTCTGCTCCTTTTAAGAAAAGGTTGTTCAGAAAGGGTTTCTTTCCCAAAAAAGGTTAATATTATTCTGCTTATGGTCAGCAGTCATCTTCTGCCGGTCGTTTTGCTACAAAGAGACAGCAACAACCGAAACAGGCCAAGCCTAAGGCTGCTAGGACTGCTACGGTCCAACAGCCTCAGCCTCCTCAGGGCCTTTGACTTACAACTAGAGAGCTTAGCCTTTCTGGCTCTAGAACATCCAGAGCCTCTCACCATTCCAGGAAGGTTGGCTTACTTTGCTCCCAGGTGAGAACAAATCACAGCAGAGCAATGGACCCTCTCCATCATAAGGGAGGGGTACAAGCTTTATTTCTTAAACCTTCATCCTCACACCATGGTGAGACAGTTCAATTCTCAGACATCTCTCCTCGACCTGGGTCAGGAGATTACTACCCTTCTTGCCCAAGGGGCAATAGAAGAAGTACCCCTTCTTCAACAGGGCTCAGGGTTCTACTCCCCCTACTTTCTTATCCCAAAGAAAACAGGGGGCTACAGACCCATATTAGATCTCAGAGAATTGAACAAGTTTCTATGCAAGGAGAAATTCAAGATGATTTCTCTGGGTTCTCTCCTTCCATACCTTCAGAGTCAGGATTGGCTTTGCTCTCTAGACCTCAAGGATGCGTACACCCATGTCCTCATCCATCCAACACACAGAAGGTTCCTTCGGTTCCTTTATCAAGGGAAGCACTACCAATACAGAGTGCTTCCTTTCGGTCTGGCCTCTGCACCAAGGGTGTTCACAAAATGCATGGCAGTAGTAGCTGCATTTCTACGCACTCTAGGGATATTCATATTCCCATATCTGGATGACTGGCTCATCCGAGCTCCATCCCAGTCAGAGGCCCAGACGACTTTAACCTGCACAAGGCGTATCCTTCAGTATCTGGGACTTCCAAAATCCCATCTCACCCCTACTCAGTCTCTAGAGTTCATAGGGGCCTTGCTGGATACCACAACTGCAAGGGCCTATCTTCCCCAGGCCCGTTGCCTACGCTTGGTGCAGTTAGCCTCACAAATTCAGTTAAAATCCCATTTAACTGCTGGAGAGATGTTACAACTGTTAGGCCACATGGCATCCACTGTGCATGTGGTTCCTTACGCTCGCCTTCACATGAGGGCAGCTCAATGGACTCTGTCCACCCAATGGACCCAGGCATCAGGGTGCCTGTCAGACAAAATAGCAAACTCCAGTCGCCTCTTTTGCTCTCTCCAGTGGTGGAAGTCCACTCAAAATCTGTTGTTAGGGTCCCCCTTTCAGCAGGTGTTACCCCAAGCAACCCTTACAACAGATGCCTCTCCAAGAGGTTGGGGAGCTCATCTTCAAGATCTCTCCACTCAAGGCATCTGGTTTTTACAGGAGACATCTCTTCATATCAACCTCTTAGAGCTCAGAGCAATTTTTCTAGCTCTCAGAGTCTTCCACACACTGCTCAGCTACAAGACAGTCCTCATCCACACGGACAACCAAGTAGCCATGTTCTACGTGAACAAGCAGGGCGGGACTGGCTCTCTGTCGCTTTGCAACGAAGCTCTGAGATTGTGGGCCTTCGCCAGAGAGCATCAAATTCATCTCATGGCAGTGTATCTTCCAGAGGTTCAAAACTCTTGGGCAGACAGACTCAGTTGAGTTCTGCTTCCACACGAATGGTCCCTCCATGGGGACAAGATAGCCAGGATCTTCCGAATTTGGGGAACCCTGGACATAGACCTCTTTGCAAGTCTGTGGAATGCCAAACTTCCCCGGTTCTGTTCCAGGATTCCATGTCAGGGAGTTCAGGCCAGGGATGCCTTCCTCCTTCATTGGGGGCAAGACTTCCTCTATGCCTTTCCACCCATTCCTCTAATTCCCAAGACACTCTTCAAACTTCAGAGAGACAAGGGGTCTATGATCCTCATAGCACCACATTGGCTACGCCAAGTGTGGTACCCTTTACTTCTGCATCTCTCTCAAGCTCCCTCCCTGGACTTGGGATCTGCTCCAGACCTCCTGTCCCAGGAGGAGGGAACGTTGTGGCACCCAAATCCCCAGTCTCTTCACCTCAGAGCCTGGTTGCTGAAGGCCTAGACCTTCAAGATTTGCATATTTCTCAGCAAGTGAAGGATATCCTTCATGCTTCCAGAAAGCCTTCCACTAGACGTTCCTATGCTTTTAAATGGAAAAGATTTACCATTTGGTGTGCAGAGAAGGGTATTAACCCTCTTGCAATACCTCTGAATTCTTTACTAGAGTATTTGCTGCATTTATCCATGCAGGCCTTAAAACGAATTCAGTAAGAGTCCATTTGAGTGCTATTGCAGCATCCCTTAAGCCTCTCAATGGACATCCTATTTCCTCTCATCCTCTTATTGCAAGATTCATGAGAAGCCTTCTTTTAGCTAAACCTCCCATTAGAACCACCTCCAGTGGCATGGGATTTGAATTTGGTTCTTGGCCAGCTTATAAAGCCACCCTTTGAACCCTTAGCCACTACCTCCTTGAAATTCCTTTCCTGGAAGGTTATTTTTCTCATTGCAGTCACCTCAGCTCGCCGTATCAGTGAACTGCAAGCCTTGGTGGCTAATCCTTCTTATACAAGGTTCCATAATGACAAGGTAGTCCTCAAGACTAATCCACACTTTATGCCTAAAGTGGTCTCACCTTTTCATCTGAACCAGGAGGTGTATTTACCTGTCTTTTTTCCAGGACCTCATGCATCAACTGCAGAGAGGAATCTTCATACTCTGGATTGTAAGAGAGCACTTGCTTTTTACTTAAAAAGGACACAGCAACATAGAAAGTCCTCTCAAATATTTGTTGCTTTTGATCCCTCTCATTTAGGACTTCCAGTCTCTAAGAGAACTCTTTTCAGTTGGATTGCTCAGTGTATTTCCTTCGTCTACCAGAGTAAGAACCTTTCTCTGGAAGGCCATGTCACAGCTCACAATGTGAGGGCCATGGCAGCCTCTATGGCTCATCTAAACTCTGTGTCCATCGACCAAATCTGTCGAGCGGCCACCTGTGCCTCGGTTCATACCTTTATAGCCCATTACTGCTTGGACAAGGACTCCCACCGGGATGCCTTGTTTGGTCAGGCTGTTCTCAAACACCTGTTCCATACCTAATCAACTCCTACCCCCCATCCCTGGTTGGATGCCCGAGATCCATGGGGGTGAGGTGGAGCCCTTATCAGGGACTCACAAACTTTGGGATCTCCAGGAACAAGCAGGAATAAGTCCTCACATATGGGTACGTTGGTACCGACGGAGCCCGAGCGGGAAAGCTTCCCGGAAGGAAAGCTTTTGGGACCTCCCACTGCGCATGCGCGCTGCCTTCCCGCCTTCCTGACCAACTCTCCTCAGTTCTTCTTTTTCCGCGGAGCCAGCAGGTCTTGTTCCTGTCACCGCTGAAGAAGTTATTTTAGTTTATTTCTTTGGCCGCGTGTCTGCCTTCCCCGATTCCAGACTGGTACCGCCGGTCTTTTTCTCCTTTATTTAAAAAAAAAAAAAAAAAAATTCTCTTCTTTTCCTCACTTGTTGTGTTACTTCTGTGAGGCCTTTAGGCCTTCACTAATTCTCCCTCATGGAGAAACAAGCCTCTGGGTTCAAAAAATGCACCAAGTGCAGCGGTACTATTTCAGTCACAGACACCCATGAATGGTGTCTTAAATGTATGGGGCCTGACCATTCCATTCCGGATTGCCCATCCTGTTCTTTGATGTCTAAACGTGGCTTACAGAACCGGGCAGCCAAGTTTCACATGCTGTTTTCTACAGATACTCCAGCATAGACATCTTCCAGGTCTTCCTCTCCTGATGGATCTCAGGTAACCAAACATTCCTCTGGCAGGTCCTCAAAGGGCAAATCTCCCTCTAAGTATCGAGATACCCCTGGGCTTGACCCTGAGGACCCTGCCCCAGCCAAACAACCCCGGCGGGAAGCTCCGGCTTCCAAAGCTCCTCCTATGGGGTTACAGGTTGACATCGATGGCACGGCCTCGACCGATCACCTGTTAGACTGTTCTGGGGTACTGGCTCAATCATCCGGTACCGACATCCAGACAGTCGTGGCGTCCATGGATCATACAGTTCAATCCATGCAGCAGGCCATTTTGGCTTTTATTAAGGCTGCGACGCCCTCGGTACCGCACCCTGCGGTACCGACTCCGGTTCCGGTACCACAACCGATACCGGTACCCATGTCTTCCACATCGACCAGGATACCGATTCCGGTTCCGGGGTTTTTCCCGATACCGATCCGGTTCCGGGTACCCCCGATGTCAATATCGGTCGATATGCTTATCGGTCCCTGGAAGCAAACAGACGATACTTTGAGTCTTCTGATGATCCTGATTCATCAGATGACTCGGCTGAAGTATCCCTTACTCTACCTGAGGAGCCCTCTTCTCCAAAGAGGAGAATGTCTCCTGCAGAGGATTTATCCTTTCAAGACTTCATCATTGAAGTAGCTAAAGGTCTTTCTATTTCTGTATCCTCTGAAAAAGAACCTAGAGCAAAAAAGTTAGACATTTTAGGATACTCTAAGGTTCCCAAAGAGGCAGTCACCCTGCCCATCCATGAAATTCTTCAAGATCACATGATGGACTTATGGGAGACTCCTCTCACCCTATCTCCACATTCTCGTCGTCTGGACACCATGTATCGTGTCCCCCCTTCTCCTGGGTTTCAAAAAACTCAGCTTCCGCACCACTCCATTGTGGTGCAGTCAGCTATGAAAAGGATCAAGAGTACTAAAAGACACTCTTCTACTCCCCCAGGAAGAGAATGTAGGACTCTGGATGCTTTTGGAAGAAAAATCTTCCAAGCAAGTATGCTTATTGCCAGAATCAACTCATACAGCCTCTATATGGGCATGTTTCTGAAGGAAATTGCATTAAAAATACGCCATTTTCTTGATAGAAAGGAGGAGTTCCTTCTTCTGCTGAAGCATACCCAAGATATTTCAAAGTTCTCCAACAGAGCAGCCTTTGACTCCTTTGAGGGTGCTAGCAGAGCCTCAGGTATTGCCATAGTGGCTCGCAGAATTGCTTGGCTCCAGGCCTCTAACCTTGAACCCTGGGTCCAGGATGGGTTGGGAAATCTGCCCTGTACAGGTGAGAATCTGTTTGGTAAGGAGTGGCAAATCAAAGCCACTCAAATGGATGCAGAAAATGCTTCTTTAGATAGACTTTCTAAGTCTACCTCTACCCCTGTCAAGAAGAAATCTTTCAAAAAGCCTTTCTACAAGAAGGCCAGATTTGCCACAAATACTGGCCAACAATCTTCTGCAGCTCGCTTTGCTCCTAAGCGTCAGCAGCCTAAACAGGCCAGGGCAAAACCTGCAGGGGCTGCTACAGCCCAACAGTCCCAACCACCTCAGGGTTTTTGACTTAAAACTAGAGAACTTAACCTTTCTGGCTCTAAAACATCCAGAACCTCTCACCATTCCAGGAAGGTTAACTCATTTTGCTCTCAGATTGGAGCAAATCACATCAGAGCAATGGACTCTCTCTATCATCAGAGAGGGCTACTAACTACATTTCTCCAACCTTCCTCCCCATACCATGGTGAGAAGTTTCAATTCTCCCCCATCTCTCCTAGACCTGTTGGGTCAGGAGGTGACCACTCTTCTCGCCCAAAAGGCAATAGAAGAGGTTCCTCTTCCTCAACAAGGGTCAGGTTTTTACTCCCCTTATTTTCTCATTCCGAAGAAAACGGGGGTACAGACCCATTTTGGATCTCAGAGAATTGAACAAATTTCTATACAGGGAGAAATTCAAGATGCTTTCTCTAGGCACTCTCCTTCCATACCTACAGAGTCAGGACTGGCTTTGTTCTCTAGATCTCAAGGATGCGTACACACATATACTCATCCATCCATCCCACAGAAAATTCCTACGGTTTCTGTTCCAGTGAAAACACTTCCAATACAGAGTACTTCCCTTCGGTCTAGCCTCTGCTCCAAGGGTATTTACCAAATGCATGGCAATAGTAGCTGCATTCCTACGCACCCTGGGAATTTTTGTCTTCCCATACCTGGACGACTGGCTCATCCGAGCTCCGTCTCAGTCCGAGGCTCAGACTTCCCTGGATCGCACCAGGCAAATTCTACAGTATCTAGGACTTGTGATCAATCTGCCAAAGTCCCCCCTACTCAATCCCTAGAATTCATAGGGGCATGGTGGGATACCACCACCGCAAGGGCCTATCTACCTCAGGCCCGTTGCCAACGTCTAGTGCACTTAGCCTCTCAGACTCAGTCCAGAAGCCACTTGACTGCCAGAGAGATGCTACAACTATTAGGCCACATGGCCTCCACAGTGCATGTGGTGCCTTATGCTCGCCTATATATGAGAGCAGCTCAATGGACTTTATCCACCCAGTGGACTCAAGCATCAGGAGCTCTCTCAGACCAAATAGCAAACTCCAATCGTCTCTTTTGGTCTCTCCAATGGTGGATATCCACTCAAAATCTGTTGTTGGGGGCCCCCTTTCAACCATTGTTGCCCCAAGCAACCCTCACAACAGATGCCTCCCAAACAGGTTGGGGGGCTCATCTCCAAGATCTCTCCACTCAGGGCACTTGGTCTCTACAGGAGACCACCCTTCATATCAACCACTTGGAACTTCGAGCAAACTTTCTAGCTCTCAAAATTTTTCATACCCTCCTCAGCAACATGACAGTCCTTATTCACACGGACAATCAAGTAGCCATGTTTTACATAAACAAACAAGGAGGGACTGGCTCTCTGTCGCTTTGCAACGAAGCTCTAAGATTATGGGCCTTCGCCAGAGAGCATCAAATCCATCTCCTGGCAGTATATCTTCCAGGAATCCAAAACTCTTGGGCAGACAGACTCAGTCGAGTTCTGCTTCCACACGAATGGTCCCTGCACATGGATCAGGTACTCAGAATCTTCCAGAAATGGGGAAGCCCGGACATAGGCCTCTTGGCAAGTCTGTGGAATGCCAAACTTCCCCGGTTCTGTTCCAGAATTCCATGTCAGGGAGTTCAGACCAAGGATGGGGTCAGGGTTTCCTGTATGCCTTTCCACCCATTCCTTTGATTCCCAAGACTCTGTTCAAACTTCAAAGGGATCAAGGGTCCATGATCCTCATAGCTCCACGCTGGCCACGCCAAGTGTGGTACCCTCTACTTCTGCATCTCTCCCAAGCCCCCTCCCTGGACTTGGGAGCGGCTCCAGACCTTCTGTCTCAAGAGGAGGGGACTTTGTGGTACCCAAACCCCAAGTCCCTTCACCTCGGAGCTTGGTTACTGAAGGCCTAGACCTTCAACACTTCAATCTTTCGCAGCAAGTAAAGGATATCCTCCATGCCTCTAGGAAACCTTCCACTAGGCGTTCTTACGCTTTTAAATGGAAAAGATTTTCCATTTGGTGTGCTCAAAAGGGTCTTAACCCTCTGGCACTCTCATTGAATTCTCTTTTGGAATATCTCCTGCATCTTTCCAATGCAGGACTCAAAACGAATTCAGTAAGAGTCCATTTGAGTGCTATTGCGGCATCACTTAAGCCCATCAATGGACAACCTGTTTCCTCTCATCCTCTTATTGCAAGATTCATGAGAGGCTTAACTTTAACTAAACCTCCCATTCGACCTCCTCCGGTGGCATGGGACTTAAACTTGGTTCTTGGTCAGCTTATGATGCCACCTTTTGAACCCTTAGCCACTATCTCCTTGAAATTTCTTTCCTGGAAGGTTATTTTCCTCATTGCAGTCACTTCAGCTCGCCGCATCAGTGAATTGCAGGCCTTAGTGGCTAATCCACCTTACACAAGGTTCCATCATGATAAGGTAGTCCTTAGGACAAATCCTCACTTTATGCCTAAAGTGGTCTCACCTTTTCATCTTAATCAAGAGGTTTATTTACCTGTCTTTTTTCCAGCTCCTCATGCATCCAATGCAGAGAGGAACCTTCATACTCTAGACTGTAAAAGAGCTCTTGCCTTTTACCTCCACAGGACACAGCAACATCGAAAGTCTTCTCAGCTTTTTGTTGCTTTTGATCCTTCTCATCTTCCAGTCTCCAAAAGAACACTCTCCAATTGGATTGCTCAGTCTATCTCTTTTGCTTACCAGAGTAAGAACCTTTCTCTGGAGGGCCATGTCACCGCTCACAACGTGAGGGCCATGGCCACCTCTATGGCTCATCTAAACTCTGTGTCCATTGACCAGATCTGTCGAGCAGCCACCTGGGCGTCTGTTCATACCTTTACAGCCCATTACTGTTTGGACAAGGACTCCCGCCGGGATGCCTTGTTTGGTCAGGCTGTCCTCAGACACCTGTTCCATTCTTGAACAACTCCAGCCCACCTTCCCTGAATGGATGCCTGAGATCCATAGGAAGATGAAGAACCTTTCAGGGTCTCATACCCTTCAGGGGATCTCCCAGGCATCTTAGCTAGGGAGTCCCCATATGTGAGGACTTATTCCTGCTTGTTCCTGGAGATAGCACAGTTACTTACCTGTAACAGGTGATCTCTGGGAACAGCAGGAATTAGTCTTCACAACCCGCCCACCTCCCCTAGGAGTTGTATCTCTCTCTCTCTCTTCCTTTCCTCTCTCTATTGTCTTAGCTATAAACTCGAACTGAGGAGAGTTGGTCAGGAAGGCGGGAAGGCAGCGCGCATGCGCAGTGGGAGGCCCTAAAAGCTTTCCTTCTGGGAAGCTGGGGAGCTTTCCCGCTCAGGCTCCGTCGGTACCGACGTACCCATATGTGAGGACTAATTCCTGCTGTTCCCAGAGATCTCACCTGTTACAGGTAAGTAACTGTGCTTTACTCCAGGTATTTCCTGGTACCCAAAAGAACTGGTGGCCTTCGACCAATTCTGGACCTCAGGAACCTCAACAAGTTCCTCAAGAAAGAAAAGTTCAAGATGCTTACTCTTGGAACACTTCTGCCCTTCCTCCAGCAGGGAGATTGGCTGTGCTCCTTAGATCTAAAGGATGCGTATACCCACATCCTCATCCAGACCACAGAAAGTACCTCAGGTTCATTGTGGGAGGAAACCATTATCAGTACAGGGTGCTGTCTTTCAGCCTCACCTCCGCTCCCAGGGTTTTTACCAAATGCCTGGCAGTGGTGGCGGCCTACCTGAGAAATCAGGGAATCTTTGTCTTCCCCTATCTGGACGACTGGCTCATCCGAGGTCAGACATGCCAGGAGGCCAGACAGGCCACCCTCAGGACTATTGCTCTTCTTCAAGGCCTGGGATTTGTCATAAACTTCGCAAAGTCCACTTTGCTCCCCTCCCAGAACTTGGAGTTCATAGGGGCAAGGCTGGACTCTGTCCTGGCAGAGGCATTCTTGCCAGCAAACAATGCCCAAAGAGTGATGAAATTAGCAAATCAGTTTCTCAGAGGGTCAGTGGTCTCCGCCAGACTCTGCCTGAGGCTGCTTGGCCACATGGCTTCGACAGTACATGTGACCCCCAATGTCGGGCTCCATATGAGGCCTGCACAGTGGTGCCTTCGGACTCAGTGGTCACAAGCCACAGGCAGCCTCAGAGACAGGATAAGGGTGTCCAGACAATTTCTGCACTCCCTCAACTGGTGGCTGCACCCACCCAATCTTCTACAGGGGGTGCCTTTTCAGATTCCTGGTTACACGGTAGTACTGACCACAGACGCCTCCCTGCAGGGCTGGGGAGCTCATTGTCTAGGCAAGTGCACCCAGGGCCTGTGGTCTCTTTGGGAAGCTGCACAGCAGATCAATCTCCTCAAGCTCAGAGCTATTCGATTAGCACTCAAAGCCTTCTCTCCTACCCTGGCTCATCAATCTGTCCTGGTTCAGACAGACAACCAGGTAGCCATGTTTTATGTGAACAAACAGGGCGGGACTGGGTCCAGGATCCTTTGTCGGGAGGCTCAGGACCTTTGTTCATTTGCCCTCAAGCACAACATGCTCCTCAAGGCTGTATACCTTCCAGGCCAGGACAATTACCTGGCCGACAGATTAAGCAGGATTCTGCAGCCCCACGAGTGACAGCTGCATCCTTCAGTAGTTCAGCAGATCTTCCTAAAATGGGGTCTCCCTTTGGTGGATCTCTTTGCCAGCCCAATGAACAAGCAACTGCCCAAGTTCTGCTCCAGGCAACCGCATCCCCTGAGAATAGCAGCAGATGCTTTTCTGATTCCATGGTCTCAGGGCCTCCTGTATGCGTTTCCTCCCACGCCCTTGGTGGCCCGAACCCTCTTCAAAATTCTTCAGGACAAGGCCTCGGTTCTGCTGGTGGCTCCCAGGTGGCCAAGACAGCCTTGGTTTCCTCTTCTGCTTCAACTGGCGGTGGATCCCCCACTGCCTCTGGGGTTGCAACCCGACCTTCTCTCACAGAAGCAGGGTTCCCTTCTGCACCCCAATCTCAAAGCTCTCAATTTCATGGCCTGGAGGCTGCAAGGGTAGTCTTGGCTCCCTGGGGTCTACCTCGGGAAGTTGAGGAGGTTGTTCTAGCCTCTAGGAAACAGTCCACTAGGAAAACCTATCCTCTCAAATGGAAAAGGTTTTCTGTGTGGTGTCAGCTACGTACAGTGGATCCTTTCTCCTGTACTGTGCCAGTAGTGCTTCAGTACTTACTGCACTTATCAAATCAGGGACTTAAGTCCAATTCTGTTCGGGTCCACCTCTCAGCTCTAGCAGCTCACCACTGACTGGTGGAGGGACATTCTCTGTCAGGTCACCCCTTGATGTCCCGCTTTCTCGGGCTTGCTTTTGCTCAAGCCTCCAATCCGTCCTCCTGCCCCTGAGTGGGAGCTGAATGTGGTCTTGCAGCAACTGACTCGCCCAACGTTTGAGCCGATGGCTACTTATTTATTTTATTTATTTATTTAGACAGTTTTGTATACCGCCTTATCCTTCAATCAAAGCGGTCACAACACAATTGGGAGATACATTTAACACACGGGGATATGAGACACATACACTAATACTTACAGGGAACATGGGCAATGGAGGGTTAAGTGGCTTGCCCAAGACCACAAGGAGCATCTGTGGGACTAGAAACCCCAGTCCTTCCGGCCCAAGGTTGCTGTCCTCTAGTGGGATTTGAACCCCCGACCTTCCGGCCTGAAGTACCTTGCCCCAACCACTAGGCTACTCCTCCCCCTACTTGTCCACTACGCTTCCTCTCCTGGAAGACACTCTTCCTGATAGCCCTTACCTCGGCTAGGCGAGTGAGTGAGCTTCAGGCCCTGGTCTGTGATAGGCCTTACACCAGGATTTATAGGAACAGGGTAGTCCTTAGGACTCATCCAAAGTTCCTCCCAAAGGTTGTCTCCTCTTTCCACTTCAATCAGGAGGTGGTTCTTCCAACATTCTTCCCTAGGCCTCATGCAAGCCAGGCTGAAGCAGTCCTGCATACCCTGGACTGTAGGAGGGCCTTATCCTTCTACCTTGACCGTACGCAGGGGCATAGAAGGGCTACTCAGCTCTTCGTATCCTTTGACCCCAATAAGTTGGGGTTGGCTGTGTCCAAGCGTACCTTGTCGATCTGGGTGGCTGACTGTATCACCTGGGCTTACAAGGCGAGTGATCTTCCTTTGCAGGGTTGGGTCACGGCCCATCGTGTCAGGGCAATGGGAGCCTCAGTGGCTTATCACCGCTCTGTGCCCTTGGTAGACATCTGCAGAGCTGCAACTTGGTCTTCAAGCCAGACTTTTGCAGCCCGTTACTGTCTGGAGAGGGAGTCCCGTAGGGACAGTGCTTTTGGCCAAGCAGCACTCCGGAATCTCTTTGAGGTTTAGGCAACTCCTGCCCTCTGTTGGGCTACCGGTGGAGGTTATGTCCTTGAAAAGCCTTTCTTTGCTGCTGAGACTAGAGGGAGTTCTCTTGTTCAGCCTGGGTTCCTCGGTAGCCCAGAGCTAGGGAGTCACCCATATGTGAGGACTGACTTCCTGCTTGGTCCTGGAGAAAGAGTAGTTACTCACCTGTAACAGGTGTTCTCCAGGAGCAGCAGGAATCAGTCCTCACAACCCTCCCTCCTCCCCTTGGAGTTGCAGTTGTACATAGTTTATTTTTCATTTTTGTGTGCTGTTCTTAGCTATATCATTTGACTGAGGTAAGATGGCACCTTTAGGCGGGAAGGGAACCGCGCATGCGTGCCTGCATTCCCAAAGGCTTTCATAGAAAGCTGGGGAAATGCTCCGCTGGGGCTTCATCGGCGCCGATGACACCCATATGTGAGGACTGATTCCTGCTGCTCCTGGAGAACACCTGTTACAGGTGAGTAACTACTCGTTACTGTCCTATCAATATTGTAACTTCTTTTCATTTTCCAGGCCATTGGCCAATTACTTTTGATTTTTGACTGTACGCTGCTTTGTTTCTACACAGAAGAGCGGTATATCCAATTTAATAAACTATACCTTGGATTGTAAAAGAGCCTTGGCTTTTTACCTTCAGAGAACTAAGCAACATAGAAAATCTTCTCAGCTTTTCGTTGCTTTTGATTCTAGTCATTTGGGACTTCCAGTTTCCAAAAGAACTCTCCCTAGATGGATTGCAAATTGCATATCCTTTGCATACGAGAGTAAGGGATTTTCTCTCGAAGGCCATGTCACAGCTCACAATGTGAGAGCAATGGCAACCTCTATGGCTAATCTTCGTTCTGTGTCCATTGACGGCATCTGTAGAGCAGCCACATGGGCTTCAGTACACACCTTTACAGCCCATTATTGTTTTGACAAGGACTCCTGTCGCGATGCCTCGTTTGGACAGGCTGTTCTACAGCATCTTTCAGACTTAGTACAACTCCTACCCACTGTCCCGGGTTTTCGATGCCAGAGATCCGTGGGAGGAAGAATGACCCATCTCACCAGAGGTTCACAGCTTGCTAGGGTCATCCACCAGGCATCTCTCAGCTAGGGAGTCCCCATATGTGAAGACTACATTCCTGCTTGTTCCTTTTAGAATGCATAGTTACTCACCTGTAACAGGTGATCTCCCGGAACGGCAGGAATTAAGTCTTCACAACCTGCTCACCTCCCGTAGGAGTTGTCTCTTTCTCTCTCTCTTTCTCTCCTTCTCTCCTTTTGTCTCAGCTATAAACTCAACTGACGAAGGAGAGTTGGAAAGGTGGGAAGGCAGGCGTTGTGGGATGCTCCCAAATGCTTTCCTATTGGATGCTGGGGAGCGTTCCCGCACAGGCTCTGTCGGTACCGATGATACCCATATGTGAAGACTTAATTCCTGCTGTTCCCGGAGATCACCTGTTACAGGTGAGTAACTACACTTTCTCTGTAAATATTATACGATATTACCTGTACATACTCCTCTATTTAATTCTTTGACATCACTGTACCATACCCAAGCCCTATGTTTTTTGTAAACTCAATCTATCAGTTTAATGTAATTGTTATTTGTAAACCGCCCTTGATCTCTGGAAGGGGCGGTATAGAAAAAAAGCTTTTAAATAAATAATAAATAAATGTCACAACTCACAATGTTAGAGCTATTGCTGCGATAGTGGCCAGGTCTTCATGGAGGAGATCTGCAGGGCTGCAACGTGGTCTTCAATCCACACATTTCACATCTCACTACTGTCTGGATGAGGATTCCCAATGCAACATCAGTTTTGGCCACTCTGTACTCCGGAATCTGTTTGGGAATTAGAATCCAACTCCATTCCCCCTAGGCTAGGGGTGTCCAAACCTGTCCTGGAGGGCCGGAATCCTGGCAGGTTTTTGGGATAGCCCTAATGAATATGCATGAGATATATATGCATTAGAGATATCCTGCCAACCTGACTGGTTTGTGGCCCTCCAGGGCTGGATTTGGAGACCCCTGCCTTACACCTCTGTCATTTAAGATCGTGAGTGGGCAAGGTACAGATGTCCTAGACATTGAAAGGGTATATAGAATGTGTCACATTCCTCCTCGATTCTCACCACCACCAAAAAGGTGGCTAATAGACAATTTTTAGATGGTGGTGAGAAGTGAGGAGGACTGTGACAAATTCTATCTAACCTGTTTGATGTCTTGGACATCTGCACCTTGTCCACTCACGATCTTAAATGACAGAGGTGTAAGGCAGGGGTCTCCAAATCCAGCCCTGGAGGGCCACAAACCAGTCAGGTTGGCAGGATATCTCTAATGCATATATATCTCATGCATATTCATTAGGGCTATCCCAAAAACCTGCCAAGATTCCGGCCCTCCAGGACAGGTTTGGACACCCCTGCCCTAGGCCCATTCTATTCTGTCCAGGCTACCAAAAATAAAAATTAAGAGAGAATCGCTGCCATTGTACATACTTGGTTCCTTGACCATTAAGGTTTGTTGCCATGCTACAGTTGAATTTGCCTCTGGGCACTCTGTGGCCACCTTTGTTTTCATTAGCCTGTAACTTGGGAGTCCCATATGTGAGGACATTCCTGATTGTCCATGGAGAAAAGATAGTTACTCATCTGTAGCTGGAGTTCTCTGTGGACAGCAGGAATAAGTCCTCAGAACTCTCCCACCTCCCAGAGGAGTTGTCTTTGGCTACAGCTATATTATCAGACTAATTCAAGATGGTGCTGCGGTGGAGCCTCCCAAAAGCTTCCAGTAGAAACTGGGGAGAGTTCCTGCATGGGATTCCATTGGGGATGTCATCTGTATGTGAGAACTTATTCCTGCTGTCCTCAGAGAACACCACCTACAGGTGAGTAGCTACTTTTTGCATGTCTTCAAGATCTTCTGTAAATAGTTGTTCCTGTAGTCTGGGAAGCCTCTGTATGACCTGTTTTAATTCTTCATGATAAAAATTTAGAACCAAGTGGTCTCATCCTCTGTTAGCAAAGCCCATTCATGACTGGTGATCCCTTTATCTGTATATCTGTTTCCTCCTCACCTTAGCCTGTTATATGTACATCCGTCTTGTGCTTAGATGCTTTCTGTTTTAAGAGGTAAGATGGCTTAAAATCTCCTTTTTAATTTGTACATCATAAAGTTGTGGGATTGGCTGACATCAGATCACTTCCCTTGTTCCCCTTTAAGGATTCTGATTGGTCAAGTAAATGAGATTTTGATACTTTTATTGTATAATGCAACATTTCTGATTGGTTGGCTTCACAGCTGAGGCGAGCCACCATTTCAAACCCCATAACAGGAGTCTTGGAGACAGCACACTACAGAATTAGCAAAAGGTAAGACTGAGTGGTGTCTTGTTATCCTGACGCCTCTGCACTTTCTTAGTACTGCAATATTACCGAAAAATGGTTTTCTGTGTAAATGGAGGCAGAAGCATCTGCTTAAAGCTTGTTCTATTTTGTTCCACACTTGATATTTGTAGTGTTTTGAAGGTCTTCAAAGCTCCTAATATTTGTCTCTTTCTACCATTATGTGTATGTAAGTTAATTGAGACATTACTGTGGTGTTAATCATTGGCCCAAACAGTACTTTTGATGTATCTAGTTTTGTTTTTTGTGTACAAGATAAGTGGCTAATGAGCCAGCTTGAGAGAAATTCATTAAATGTGAGGTATTCATCCTGTTTCAAACTAATTGGTCTTATTCCCAGCTTTCCTTCCATTTTTGCCAAAAACTCTTTTTAAATTCTCTATTGGCCTAATTTTAAACATATGATTTAGCTTTCTTTAAATGACATCAGGAAAAGATCAACTGCCCCACCTAGTCTGCTCCAGTTAATCTCGTTTACGAAACAAGGATATATCTCAGCTGCCAGTCATAGAAAGCAATGGCTTGTAAAAGTTTTTATGAACTTCCTCATTTGTACTATACCAACTCAGGAAGACGAGCAAACAAAATCTACTTTATATCAAATACCTCCCTTTCCCTTTCAAGCCACAAAACTTTCTATTTTAAACAGCTACCAATAGTGGTGGGTCCATTACCTAATATCTGGCCTCTTGGATCCCCTGCATCTTTATTTAACAGCTTTTATATACCATTTTATCCTTGAGTCAAAGCGGTTTACATTGAGCAAATTTACATTGAACCTCATAACTCTTTAGGTTAAACAATTCCAAGGGTATGTGTGGCATGCATGGAGGGTTGAGCAACTTTAACGATTTACAACAACTATTTACAGTATTAACATCATATAGTGTTTGCAGTGAAGAAACTTGAGGAAGGGAAGGGAGACGTTATGGTTTTCTCTGTGGCTTTAGGGCATTGTCTTCCATCGTCTGTGGTTTATTGTGTGTTTGCTGTTAAGTGATCCTGCCAAAATGTTCAATAAACAGGAATGTTTTCGGCTTTTTTCAAAAGTCCTTAATGTCCTCTGTTGCTCTAATATCCTCTGGTAGGGAGTTCCATAAGTCTGGAGCTGCAAGTAAGAGTGCTCACTTGGAGGAGGTTTGTTTTTTTTGTCTATGCTTTGGGCTATGTTAGCAGGTTTTTGTTCTGGGTCGATTTTGAGAGTCTTTTGATTAGGTCGTGTAGACTATCTGTTGAGGTGTTATGGATAATTTTGAATATACCGAGTATTGTTTTGAACTTGATGCTAGGAGTGTATTGGTAACCAATGCAATTGATGCAGTATGGGTGTGACGTGGTCATGTTTCTTTGAACCTGTGATAATTCAATTCTGTGCCAGTTGAAGAGGTTGGATGGCATACTTTGGTAATCCTAGGTAAATTGAGTTACAGAAGTCGAGTTGATGTGATTATAGCTTGGCAAACAGTATGGAAGTTGTCCTGGTTTAGTAGTGGTTTTAATTTTTGGATGACCTTCATCTTACAGTAGGTGTTCCTGATGGTGGCGATTATAAAGACTGTAGGTTAAGGTTTTGGTCAAGTATAACCCCTAAGTATCTGATATCATTCTTTAATGTTATATTCCTGATCGTGTCCCCAGCCTAGTCCTGGAACCTCTGGGTTGCCTATCTTATCCAGCAGCTTGGAGACTGAGAAACTCCTCTTTTTCTGTGACATCACCAGTATATCTCCTCGGTGTCCGCCCCCTGTCACCAGTTACCTCAGTCTCCAAGCAGCTGGATAGATGGGAGCCCGGGGGGTCCGGGCTCGTTTGAGAAACCATTAAGGATCACCAGGATTAGTGTAGTTTTTTATTTTGGGGTGATAGTGTTGGCTGGTCAGTGTCCTGTGCCCTTAAGCCTCTGAAGACTGTCAGATTACAGCAGGCCGGATTCTCTCCCCCTATTTCTTGCTTTTGTGCTGGTTCCTCTCTCTCTCTCCTCCCCTCCTGCTGTGTGCTAGGGCTGGGTTGAGTCCTGCAGTTACCTGCCTCCGCGGGCCTCCGATCCGGCAGTAGCAGTTGTTGAATAGCAGGGACAGGCTTCAGCATACCATTGCCTCTACAAAGGCTGACGGCGCCACGCAGACGCTTTGCCTGCTCGCGCGCCTGGGCATAACTACGCCGCGACAGCTCTGATCCTGCCTTTTGAGCTGGCAGGAAGACCTTTACCGGAGCCGCTACTGCTCTCCTGGTCTACGGTGATACCGGACACTGGAGAATATCGGGCAGCGCTTCTCGACGCCGGAGGTAAGCGTTTGAGATGCGCGGCCTGTTTTTTCAGTCACGGGGCACATTTTGGCACGCTTTTGACGGGCGGCCCAGCAGCGTGGTGGCCTAGTCGCTCGGCGGCCACGTGCGCCCAGGCTTCATTTTTGTTTCATTTTTGCGTCATTTTTGCTTCTGGCTCTCCCTTACCGCTGCATTAAAAAAAAAAAAAAAAAAAAGAAAAAACAGGAAAGGAAAGCTCCAGTCTACCTGTGCCCTCCTGATTTTTTGGGGGGGCGGGCAGCTTTGCCTGGTTCAGTATTTTTCCGGGCAGGATCTTGTGGGCCTAGTCTGCGCTCCCTTAGAGTTACTGAGGCCGGGCGTCCGTTTGGGCAGGTGGTTGCAATGCCCTCCAAACCGCAGTGTGTGGTATGCGGTTCTAAAAAGTTCTCCAGCGCAGGGGTTTGTAAAGCCTGCGCGGGGCAAGCGGAAGGCTCACAACTGGATTCGGGGGTTCTGTCGGGCGCTGTTGAGGGCGCTTCCGAACCCGCTCTTTCTACGGCCCCTGAGTTAGCTCAGGAGGATCCTGCGCCGGGGCCCTCCTCAGTGGGGCCCTCTCCTTCTGCGCCTACGGCGCTTCCTGCGGACCTCTCAGCCATTTTTTCTCCGCAGTTTGTGGCTCTTCTGCAGCAGGCGGTGTTGGGCGGTCCTGCTCAGCACAGTCTGTCTCCCGAGCGCAGTGGGCTAGGAAACGCCTGGCGTCCTCCCCTTCGGTGACTGCTCTGTGTGGAGACAAGAGGCCTCGCCTTGAGGGTACCTTGCAGGACCCCTCGGAGGTTTCGGAAGCGCCTCTTTCGGATGAGGAGGAGCGCAGTGTGCTATTGGAGGGAAGACCTTGAAGAGGGAGAGATCTCAGAAAGGGAGGAACAGGCTCGGGTGGTTAGAGTCTTCCGGAGGGAGGAACTCCCTGCGCTTATTACCGAGACGCTAAAGGCACTCAACATGCCCGTGCCGGGGGCTGCCGTGGATGAGCCTCTGGAAGATCCTCTCTTGCAGGTGTTCCGTAAGACCCAAATGGCGTTTCCAGTGCACAGGGTTTTACAAGAGATGATTCAGGAGGAATGGAACCTCCCGGAAGCGCCCTTGAAAGGTGCTCGGATAATGGGTCGTCTGTACCCGTTATTGGATAAGGATAAGGAGGTTTTCAAATCACCGAAAGTGGACGCTGCTGTTTCGGCGGTGACCAAGAAGACGACGATTCCTGTTGAGGGCAGTGCGGCCCTCAAGGATGTTCAGGACCGGAAGCTGGATGTTTTATTGCGACAGGTCTTCGACATCAATGCTATTTCGCTTCAAGCTGCCGTTTGTGGAGCGTGTGTCGCTAGAGCCTGTCTTCGCTGGGCACAGCAGGTGCAGCAGGATCAGCCGAGTCCGCTGGCAGGGGAAGCTGCCCGCTTGGAGTCAGGGGCAGCCTACCTGGCGGATATTCACTATGACCTTATGTGGGGCCTTTCTAAGAGTATGGCCTCGGCAGTCGCTGCACGGAGATACCTGTGGCTCCGCAATTGGGCGGCGGATAGTTCCTCTAAGGCTAGGTTGAGTAAGCTCCCCTTTAAGGGTCGATTACTCTTTGGAGAGGATTTGGAGAAGCTTGTGAAGGACCTCGGGGAGACTAAGGGTGGCAGGCTGCCCGAGGATAATCCTAAGCCATCCCGTGGTGCGCCAGGGGGACGCGGGCAGTCCCGGGATTTTCGACGGTTTCGTTCCCAGCGTTTCGGGTCCAGGTCGCGAGGGCGGCTTTCGTACCGAGCACAAGCGTTTCGAGGCTTCAGGGGGGCGGGCAGGGGCTTTGGTCCCTCCTCCGCCGCCTCCTTTAGTTTCAAGAAACCACAATAAAGTGAGGGGGGCCCAGGCGCCTCCGCTACCGGTAGGGGGCGACTACGGGAGTTCTATCCTGCCTGGGCCCACATTACAACCGATCAATGGGTTCTGGAGATAATTCGAGAGGGCTACGCTCTGGAGTTCTCGAGCCCGGTGCGGGACTCCTTTGTGCTGTCTCCCGGCAAGTCTGTCGCAAAGTGTGCGGCACTGCGGAAGACGGTTCAACGGCTCCTAGACCTCCGAGCAATTGTCCCAGTTCCTGGAGACCAACACGGTTGCGGTCGGTACTCTATTTACTTCGTTGTCCCGAAAAAGGACGGCGGGATTCGACCGATTCTCGATCTCAAAGGCGTCAACCGTCGTCTGAAGGTGACGCATTTCCACATGGAAACTCTTTGTTCCGTTATCGTGGCTGTACAGAAGGGCGGGTTTCTCTCGTCCCTAGACTTGTCAGAGGCGTATCTGCATATCCCGGTAAGAGCAGAACACCACAAGTTTCTGAGATTCGCGGTTCCGTTCGGTCATTTTCAGTTCCAAGCTCTTCCGTTCGGCTTAGCGACGGCGCCGAGAGTGTTCACCAAGGTGATGGTGGTAGTCGCGGCGGCCCTGCGCAAGGAAGGGATCCTGGTACATCCTTATTTGGACGATTGGCTGATTCGGGCGAAATCCAGGGCCGAGAGCGAGAGGGTTACGGCCCGTGTGATAGCGTTCTTGGAAAGCCTCGGGTGGATTGTCAATTTGACGAAGAGCCACTTGCGCCCTTCTCAAAGTCTCGAGTACCTGGGAGCACGTTTCGACACTCAGGCAGGGAGAGTGTTTCTGACAGGTCAAAGGGCTCAGAGTCTTCGCAGGCTCGTAAGGAGTTTTTTGGAGCTCAAGGCCCCCTCCGCGTGGCGGTACCTTCAGTTGTTGGGAACCATGGCGGCTGCGATCGAGACAGTGCCGTGGGCAAGAGCGCACATGCGGCCTCTGCAAAGAGCGTTGCTCCGGCGCTGGTCGCATCAGCGGGACCCTTTGTCCCGACGACTTGTTTGCCTGGAGGACGCAAGAAGTTCTCTGCGCTGGTGGTTACTCCCCGAGTCGCTGGAGCGGGGGAGGTCGCTGGAGGCTCCGGACTGGTTGGCGGTGATGACGGATGCCAGCTTGCTGGGCTGGGGAGCTCACTGCCAGGGCACGTTTGTGCAGGGGCGTTGGAATCTGCAGGAGCAGACTTGGCCCATCAACCGGTTGGAGCTCCGGGCGGTGGCCCTGGCCTTGCAGGAGTTGGGGTCGCTCCTCGAAGGGATGGCGATCCGGGTGTTGTCCGACAATGCGACGGCGGTGGCCTACATCAACAAGCAGGGCAGCACCAGCAGTGCGGCACTAGAGGCCGAAGCCGAATCCCTGTGCGCTTGGGCGGAAGCGCATCTCTCGGATCTGTCGGCAGCGCATGTGGCCGGGGTAGACAATGTGCAGGCCAACTTCCTCAGCAGGGTGGAAGTGGACCCGGGCGAATGGGTCCTGCATCCCGAAGTGTTCGAAATGGTGACTCGCAGGTGGGGCTGTCCGGTCATGGATCTTATGGCAACCTTCGCCTCCGCAAAAGCCAACCGCTTCTTCAGCAGAAGACGGGAGCGGATGTCGGAGGGCCTCGATGCTCTGATGCAGGCCTGGCCAACGGGACAGCTGTTGTATGTCTTTCCTCCCTGGGTGCTGATAGGGAGGGTGCTGCAGCGCATAGAGAGGTTCCGCGGACGCGTGATTCTCATAGCGCCAGACTGGCCGCGGCGCCCCTGGTACGGGGACCTTGTGCGGCTTCTGGTAGTGAAACCCTGGCGGCTCCCATGCCGTCCGGATCTTCTGACACACGGTCCTCTCGTAATGCCGCACGTGGACCGATTCTCGCTTACGGCTTGGCTCTTGAGAGGCCTTGATTGAGGGCCAGGGGTTACTCGTCGGCGGTTATAACCACGCTCTTGAAGTCCCGGAAGCAGTCCACGTCCTTGTCGTACGTGCGTGTGTGGCAAATCTTTGAGGCATGGTGTGGGGCACGGAAGTGCACGGCTTTGAAGGCTTCTGTTTCCCAGATCTTGGATTTTCTACAGGATGGCTTCGACAAAGGCCTTGCGGCGGCGTCGTTACGAGTTCAGGTGGTGGCATTGGCCTGTTATAGGGGTCGCATAGCAGGTCAGTCGTTGGGGTGTCAACGAGATGTGAAGCGTTTTCTCAGAGCGGTGTCTCTTCTTCGGCCTCCCTCTCGGCAGATTTTTCCTAAGTGGCATCTTCCCTTAGTCTTGGATGCATTGTGACTGCCCCCCTTTGAGCCGCTGGCTCGGGCGACGCTCAAGGACCTTACACTGAAGGTGGTCTTTTTAGTGGCGATTTGTTCGGCAAGGCGAGTGTCTGAGCTGCAGGCCCTTTCCTGCAGGGAGCCTTATCTTTCCTTCTTTCCGACTAAGGTGGTTTTGAGGACTGTTCCGGCTTTTCTACCTAAGGTGGTCTCGGCCTTCCATGTGAACCAGGAAATCTCTCTTCCAGTGTTTTCCGAGGATAGGGGGGCAGCGTCCCGGGGGCTATATCTGTTTGATGTCTGGCGAGCTTTGAAAAAGTATTTACGCCGGACGGAGCCGTTTCGGAAATCGGATCGGCTCTTTGTTCTCCTTGCGGGGCCGCGCCGCGGGGAAGCGGCGTCGAAGGCATCAATTGCGCACTGGATCAAGGAAGCTATCTCGTCGGCCTACGTGTTGTGCGGTAAGAGGGTCCCGGAAGGGTTGCGGGCCCATTCTACCAGAGCTCAGGCGGCTTCCTGGGCGGAATTCCGGTCGATTTCTCCGGAAGAGATTTGTAAGGCTGCGACGTGGACGACGTTGCACTCTTTTGCGAGGCACTATCAGCTGGATGTGCAAAGGACAGAGGAGTCCTCTTTCGGATCGGCAGTACTTCAGGCTGTTCTGCCAGGTCCCGCCCGTGCATAAGTGGTTCACTGCTCTGGTACTGACCCAGAGGTTCCGGGACTAGGCTGGGGACACGATCAGGAAGGTGAAATTAGTCTTACCTGCTAATTGTTGTTCCTGGAGTGGAACCAGCCTAGTCCCGTATCCCTCCCAGTATGGGGCTGGCGATAGCCTGAAGTAGCGATATCGTAACAGGTGAGTCATGTCTACGTTTGGGGCATGGGAATGCTTCAGTGTTAATCAGTGCATGTCCTCTCGGCGGGCAGGTTGCCGTGGGGGTCGCGGATCGAGTGAAGCGATATAATTGTTTGTTGTTTTGGGGGGTTTCCTTTCCTTCCTTTCTGTACTTTCTGGGGAAGAAGGGATGGCCTCTACAGATTTTACAGTCTCGGAGTTGCAAGGGGGTTTTCTCCGGGGTTCTTCTCCTTTAGACATAGATAAGTTTCATTGTTTTGATATGCTTAATTGTTTCTCCGGGGAGTCTGCTTTGTCAATAGGTCACTGGTGACAGGGGGCGGACACCGAGGAGATATACTGGTGATGTCACAGAAAAAGAGGAGTTTCTCAGTCTCCAAGCTGCTGGATAAGATAGGCAACCCAGGACTAGGCTGGTTCCACTCCAGGAACAACAATTAGCAGGTAAGACTAATTTCACCTTGCTACTTGATAGTTTGTTCGTGATTGGAGGGGTGAAAGCCATATTCTTGGTGATGTGGAGATCCTCTGTCTTTTGTAATTTTATGGTTAGGTGGTGGTTTATGTAAACAAAACAAATCCCATCCCGATAGTACTTAAACCCACCAACAAAAAAACCCAACCCGAATCACATACACACAAATCATATAGCTCTAACAATCAACTAAATTAAATTATCAAGGTCAAACCTAATACTCCTAAACACTAAATATCTTCATCGGTCTGCCTGAACAGCCACCTTAATCCAAAATATATGACTAACTTTTTCAGAATTTTTAAAAAATCTTTTTAAACGGAGAGAAAAGGCCTTAGTAGTTCTATCATATTCTCCAGGAACAAACAGGAAGTCAGTCCTCACATATGGGTGAAGTCTATGCTGATGGAGCCCTCGCGGAAGCATCTCCCCACCTTCCAAAGAAAGCCTTTGGGAGATGCCACCATGCATGCGTGGTCCCCTTCCCACCCAAGGGCGCTGTCTTGCTCATTCTCCCTTTCTCCGCAGAGCCCTACAGACATCTGTCTCGTTCCCCCTAGAAAAAAGTTGATTTTTGTTCACTATTATATGCCTTTTTGGCTTTCGCAGGTCCCTTTCCCGCCTTCAAGGCCCACTTTCCTGGCGTTGGGTCTTCCAACTTAGTTTTAATTTTTGTTAGGTTCCTCCAGCGCTTTTGTGCCTTTTTTAATCGCTGGCCGTGCTGTAAGTCTTCGACCTCACGGGATCCTTTTTGCCTCAATGGCCACCGGTTTTAAGAAATGTGATCAGTACTCCAAAAACATGTCACTCACCAACACTCACTATTGTTGCCTCCTGTGTCTGGGTGCCGACCACAACCTAGAGGAATGCCCCCTGTGCAAAAAAATGTCGTCCAAGGCCATATAGAGCCGCCGGCAAAAGCAAGAGGACATCTTCCACAGGATGGACTTGACCCCGGTTTCACCGGTAGCCTCGCGCCCAAAGGCACTTCATGGATTCTCGGAGTCACGTAAGGCCGCCGCCGTTCTCGAACGGGCTCGCAGACATTCAGAGTAAGGGTCCCGGAGTGAGAGCGTAAGAAGAAAAAGAAGACCCCGAGGACTTCGCCTTGGGAGGTGGATAAGCAGGGGAAATCCCACTCGCGATCCCTCAGCCCCTGAAAGGCCTCTGAGGAGTCGGAGTGGGAACAGCCCCAGAAGGTACCCAGGACAGAAGTCGAGGCTTCCAGCGATGGACCATGGTCTCCCGAAGGCTGTCCCGCCGAGGATGCCCTGGTGTCGGTGTCTCTTTACGGCCACTCCTAAGTGGGAAACTCGTATATTGGTGCTTGAATGCAGCATTTGTGTTCCTCGCGTCCCAACAGGCATTGATGCCCGGCCCTGCTGGTGCTCCCACCAGGACCTCAGGAACCTTGATGCCGAGGGTTCCCTGGGCAGCTGAAGTGATCCCTGAGAACCAGATGCCTTGGGTAGATCCTTGGAGAGGGTCTCTATCTTGCTTCCGCTCCTCAGGGGCGAAGTCTTCAGAGGCGAGTGCCTCTGGCTCCGGCCATGCCTCGACCTGGAAGCATCGAAGACCGGAGCCAATAACACCCTTGGAGCTGTCGGGCCTTGAGTCTTCCTTGGACTACTCAGTTTGGGAGGCCAACCAGGACCTCCCTTTGGATCCGTTCCTGCTAGCAGCTAGATGCCTATCCCCACCCGAGCACACTTCGTTCCTTGAGTTCATCCGGAGTTGGATGAGGACCCTTGTACGAAGGTCGGAGGAGCTTGATATTCTCCAGTATGAGGCACCACCTAAAGAGAACCTGATGGTTCTGGTCCCCTCTATCCTTAACAGGCTCCTCCACTGGATGTGGGAGGCCCTGGCCTCGGTGCTGATTGTCAGCCACTGCCTGGATACCATGTACCGGGTTCAGCGCAGGCCGGGTTTTTGGAAGATCCAACTCCCCCACACATCCATGGTAGTGGAGTCGGCCATGTGCCGACAGAAGAGCCCGAAGACGCACTCTTCAGTGCCTCTGATCAGGGAGTCCCGCGCCCTCGATGCCCTCAGGTGAAAATGCTACCAGGGCTTGATGCTTGCCTGCCGCATACAGACTTACCAACTTTACTTTGGTATGTCCCTCCAAGATTTGTCACAGGAACTCTGAGGCTTCGCGACTGACCTCGATGGGGACCACTTCCAGTGCTTCCAGACACTTAAGAAGTCCATTGGGGAGTGTTCCAAGTACCTATCCCGAACTGCCTACCACTGCTTCGAGTCCAGCATGCAGGTGGCGGCCACGGGCATTGGCGCCCGATGCCAGACTTGGCTCCCGACATCTGATCTTGAGTAAGGGGTGCAGGAGAAGCTCCTTGATGTTCCATGCCTTGGGGTGCAGCTTTTCGGCAAGCCCATGGATAAGTTGGACGAGATCGAGACTGAGTACATGACTTGGACTCGACTTTCGAGGAATACCTTCACTCTCCCGAGGAAGAAACCTCCAGGAAAGAAACCTTCTTTCCACAGATAGGGCCAGCCCTATTTAGGCTATCCTCCATAACTGGCCACCCAGACCCCTCAGCAGGATCACCAGGGCAAGGAAGCAGGCCAAGGCTCACGCAGGCCCAAGGGCCCTAAGCCTCATCCTCCAGCCTCAGCCCAGCCTGGGTCAGGGTTTTGACACCACCAGCATAGCCTTTCCCCCTCTGGAGGATCACCTACCCACGGGGGGAGGGGGGTGCCTGGTCCACTTTGCTCATAGGTGGCCTTCCTTCACCTCCGATTCATGGGCACTTCAGATGGTCAGGGAAGGTTACCTCGACCAGCTGCCTCCACCCTTCTTTCCGGGGGAGCCTCCTCTGTCTCCCCTGCACCAGGCTCTGCTCATACAAGAACTCACAGGCCTTCTCAGGGACAGGGCTGTGGTGCTCGTACCACCCCACCTGAAAGAACGGGGTTTTACTCCAGGTACTTTCTGGTCCCAAAAAGGACAGGTGGACTAAGGCCCATCCTGGACCTGAGAAACCTGAACAAATTCCAAGTGCAGGAGAAGTTCAAGATGCTCTCCCTTGGAATATTGCTGCCCTACCTCCATCAGGGAGATTGGTTATGCTCCTTGGATCTAAAGGATACTTATACCCACATCCTTATCCATCCCAGTCAAATACAGTACCTCAGGTTCATGGTCTAAGGCGACCATTACCAGTACAGGGTACCTCCCTTCGGCCTGGCCTCAGCCCCATGGGTCTTCACGAAATGACTGCCAGTGGTATCTGCCTATCTCCGTCTCCAAGAGACCTTTGTCTTCCCTTACTTGGACGACTGGCTTGTAAAAGGGGACACAGCTTCAAAGATGCTGCAGGCCACAGGCCGCACCATCAAGGTCCTGCAACACCTGGGATTCATGATAAATCGCCCAAAATCCCATCTCACCCCAACGCAGGACTTGGAACTCATAGGGGCCCGAACGGACACCTTCCAGGCCGTGGCTTTCCTCCTCCAAGACAGGGCAGAGCGCCTCATGGCCCTGGCAATTGAAGTGCAGTGCCGTTGCACCGTGTCGGCGCAGTGAATGCTTCGCCTCCTTGGCCACATGGCCTTCATGGTCCATGTAGTTCCCGATGCCCGCCTCCACATGCAGGCAGTTCAGTGGTGTCTGCTCACAGTGGGCCCAAGCCATGGGCATGCTCCGTGACAGAATCTCGGTGTCCCATCAGCTGGCGGAGTCTCTCAGTTGGTGGCAGGTTCTGCAAAACCTACGAAGGGGCATGCCCTTCCAACTCCCAAGCCCCTAGAGGGTCCTCACGACAGATGCTTTCCTACTGGGCTGGGGTGCCGATTGTGAGGAATTGTGCACCCAGAGTGTCTGGTCCTTCGAGGAGCGCCAACAGCAAATCAACCTGCTGGAGCACAGGGCCGTTTTCCTTGCGCTCAAGGCTTTCCAGCACCACCTGTAACATCAGTCAGTGCTTGTTCTGATGGACAACTAGGTCACGATGTTCTACCTGAACAAGCGGGGGGCACCAGCTCCCTACCGGCTTTGCCAGGAGGCAGTAGCGCTCTGTTCGTACTTGACCAGACAGGATATGCTCTTCCGGGTGGTGTACCTCCCGGGCCAGGACAATGTCCTGGCGGACAGGTTGAGCACGGTCCTCCAACCGCACGAGTGACATCTGAATCCTGGGGCAGCACGGTGGCTCTTTAGGTTATAGGGCACCCCAAGCCTTGTCCTATTTGCCAGCCTATCCAATGCTCAGCTGCCAAGTTTCTGCTGCCCACAGCTGCACTCCGCGCGGGTAGCACCGAATGCCTTCCTCATCTTGTGGTCGGGAGGGCTTGTTGTGTATGTCTTCCCTCCCACACCTCTCATAGCATGGACTCTCTTCAAGGTCTAGCGGGACAAGGCTTCCCTGATCCTGGTGGCCCCGAGATGGCCCAGGCAGCCTTGGTTCCCTCTCCTCCTTTGTCTCGCGACTGAGTCCCTGGTCCCTCTTGGGAGCTCACCGGGGCTTCGGTGGAGGAGATCCTCCTTGCCTCCTGCAGTGACTCCACAAGGCGGGCCTATGCATTCAAGTGGCGCCGGTTCTCCTTATGTTGCATGGAGCAACAGATGAACCTGTTCTCCTGCCCGGTACGGGCGGTACTGCAGTACCTGCTCCACCTTTCTCAGTCCGGGCTTAAATCCAGTTCCGTCAGAGTGCACCTGATTGCACTCTTCACGAACCACCACTCAATAGAGGGCAAGCCTCTTTCCGTGCAGCCCCTCATTACCCGATTCATGAGGGGCTTGCTGCCTTTGAGGCCCTCCCATCCGGACGCCCCGGGCGGAATGGGACCTCGGTGTGGTCCTGGTGCACCTTATTAAGCCGCCCTTCGAGCCCTTGGCTATCTGCTACCTCTGCTACCTGTCCTGGAAAGTGGCCTTCCTGGTGGCACTCATCTCTGCAAGCCGAGTCAGTGAGCACCAGGCTCTGGTGACTGAGCCACCCTACACCAGGTTCTACAAGAACAGGGTTGTGCTCCGCATCCACCCGAAGTTTCTTCCAAAGGTGGTATCTGATTTTCACCTCAGCCAGGAGGTGATGCTCCCTGCCTTCTTTCCACGGCCCCATACTGACAAGGCATTGGCCTGTCTCCATACTCTGGACTGCAAAAGGGCCCTGTCCTATCTACAGCGCACTCAGAGCCACCGCAAAGCCTCACAGCTTTTTGTCTCACACGATCCCAGTCATCTGGGAGAGGCTGTCACCAAGCGGATCTTGTCCATCTGGGTGGTGGACTGCATCGCCTTGGCCCACAACCGGGTTGCACTGCCGCTGGAGCACTGGATCTCTGCACATAATGTCAGAGCTATGACAACCTCAGTTGCCAGCCTCCGCTCGGTTCCCATGGCAGACCTCTGCCAGGCCACCAGCTGGTCTTTGTTCACACTTTTGCAGCTCACTACTTCCTGGAGAGAGGGAGTCCCGATGGGACAGTGCCTTTGGCCAGGCCATACTTCATAATCTGTTCGGGGTTTAGGCAACTCCTGCCTTTTAACCCTTTTTGTTCAGGCTATCGGAGCCATGGTTCTCCCTGGACACTGGGGTCCTCCGAGTCTATCCTCAGATTCACTTGTGGCTGCTCACGGCTGGGCCGTGGTTTTTTCTACCATTCCTCTATAGCCTGGAGCTAGTGTGTCCCATATGTAATGACTGACTTCCTGCTTGTTCCTGGAGAAAGCGTAGTTACTCATCTGTAACAGGTGATCTCCAGGGATAACAGGAATCGGTCCTCACAACTCTCCCTCCTCCCCTTGGAGTTGCTGTTCATTTATGGCCGCCATCTTTAGTCTGCTCTAGCTATGTCTTCTGACTGAGCAAGACAGCACCCTTGGGCGGGAAAGGAACCACGCATGCGTGGTGGCATCTCCCAAAGGCTTTCTTTGGAAGCTGGGAGATGCTTCCGCGAGGGCTCCATCGGCATCAATGTCACCCATATGTGAGGACTGATTCCTGCTGTCCCTGGAGAACACCTGTTACAGGCGAGTAACTACACTTTCTCTAAACGACAGAAACCTGCCCGAAGGGGATATGTTTGTTCACCATCACCAGCCAGAAGAACTCTCAGATTATAATTTTTATTATTAAATTTGGAGACCAAATCTTCATCATTTATATTTCAATAAAATAAGTAAACTGCATCAAAAAAAGCATTTCCACAAAAAAGAGTGAACGCCATCACTTCACCACCACTCAACCATACCACTGCTCCTGCAACAGAAAACAATGAACTTAACTGGAGGAGGTGACAAATTGTCACAAACAATTGCTCAAAAGTACTTAGCTTGCAACAGTCAGCTCTTCAGGCAGAACGATCACCAACAGTCACCCAACAAAGATCTCTGTTTCACTGTTCCTGGCTTCATCAGGGGTGATTCTCACAAAATGTTTGTTCTCAGCATTCACTCCAGCAGCAAGAAACTGCCTCACTGCTACCATTTTTAAATCGTCAGCCAGCCAATCAAGCAAATGTAGGCAGAGCCACACAGTGTATTTAATCCAAAGAAAGAGGAAAAAGAAAAAAGGATCACCCCCAAAACAGCTCCAATCTATTTTGTTTAAACCAACAGGCTCCATAGCATTTAAAAGAAAAATCCACTGCTCATGATCACTGTCATCTCTTATTTATTTATTTATTTAGTATACATTTGTATACCGCTACTTCCAGCGATCAGCAGCGTTTTTTGATTACAGATTGGAAATTGTCAAATCATGACAGGAAATTTTGAGGTATAAACACATTGATTAGACAGGAAAGCACAGCACACAGAGAACTATTTTACAGGGAACATGGGCTATGGAGGGTTAAGTGGCTTGCCCAAGACCACAAGGAGCACCTGTGGGACTAGAAACCCCAGTCCTTCCAGCCCAAGGTTGCTGTCCTCTAGTGGGATTTGAACCCCCGACCTTCCGGCCTGAAGTACCTTGACCCAACCACTAGGCTACTCCTCCACTCCTCTTCTATTCAATATATACATGCAACCAATCTGCAATATCATCAGATCATTTAACGTGAGCTGTTTGATATATGCGGATGACATACTCTTATACATGCCATTCTCGACAGTTCAAATGGACCTTACACCACTGGTGAAGTGTTTTAATGCGGTATCAGATTGGTTACAATCCCAAAGCCTCCGCATCCAGCACAAGAAAATGGAGGTGCTGTTCATCTCGAGAGACCCTGACTTTACTCCGCCTTCCCATGTAAGAGTCAAGGAAGCAGAATTGCAAACCAAAGAAACAATAAAATACCTTGGTGTCACCCTAGACCAACATCTAGACATGAAATCTCACATAAGCAACATAGTCAAAGCTGTTTATTTCAAAATCCGTTCACTCAGGCATCTGCGCTCTCTACTGGACCCTGATGATTTCCGAACCATATACCAAGCTCTAATCTTACCCCACTTTGACTTTGCTAATTCCATCTTACAAGGTCTCCCTCAATCTACACTGAACCCGTTACAGCTGGCCATGAATGCCGCAGCAAGGGTCCTCCACGGAGCCTCTAGAAGTGACCATGTGACTCCTATTCTAAAACAGCTTCACTGGCTCCCTATACATGGAAGGATTATCTTTAAAACCTTACTCCTCTCATTCAAGACCATCAATCGCCTCTCTTCCATGGCACTTACGGAGCTCATTCACACAGTGCCCCCCAACAGATCCAGAAGGGCAACAGCCCTAAACCTGCTAATAACCCCGAAGGCCTTGACCAAATGCAACAGTACAACTGCAAATAGGGCTTTCAGTCTCTTTGTCCCCAAATGCTGGAATGCACTACCTCCAGACATTCGATCCATTGTAGACCTATCTCAATTCAGGAAGGCAATCAAATTTCACCTCTTCCTCCAATACTACCCAGCCAGCAATGGAATCTAAGTAACCCCACCAAGAAGATATCCATTCTCAGTCTTGATATATTCCTAACCCCAAATGATTATTGCATTTGACGTAGCTCTTTGTAAATATTATTTCTTGTATATAGTTCAACCCTGTTAGCCAAGTTGATACTCCTGTTCCATGTAAAACCAAACTGACTGTTGTCTTGGTCGTTATGTTATATGTAAACCGCGCTGATATCGAATAGTGCGGTATATAAGCAACTGTAATAAATAAATAATAAATAAATCACCACCACGCAAAGAGCCTGGAACTTGATCAGTTGCCAAGCAGTGCAGATCTGCAAATGCATGCATATGCTGAATACCATGTTCAACCATTAGTGCTTTTTTCTGCTGTTTCGATAAACTGTATTTATGCTCAGAAAGTCGTGTCTTTAAAGGTCTGGTAGTTTTGCCATTATAGATTTTATTGCAGGAACAGCGTATCAAATAAATAACATGGTCTGATGTACATGGTGTATTGAACTTTAAAGAAAACATTTTGCCAGATACTGTAAATTTACTGATCTCATCCATTATAGGGCAAAATGTACATTGCCCACATCATGTATGTCCTCTCACACCCATCAAAGGCGCTCTTGAAACAGCAGGGCAGAGAACATCTCAAGTTTCGACCTCTTTGATATGCCATTCTAGGGCACAAATGCTAAAAGTTAAATGTACTGACAGTACTGGCTAATGTTGCCGTATCAATGTGGCGATCTTTGAAGACAAAGCATCAAAATCGATTGGAGCATCTTTTAGATTTTATTTTTATAGTGTGCTGCTTTTCTCTCAGTTTAAAACGATTTTTAAATAATTTTGAAAAAGTTAGTCATATATTTTGGATTAAGGTGGCTGTTCAGGCAAATTGATGAAGTTGCTTAATGTTTAAGAGTATTAGGTTTGACCTTGATAATTTACTTTAGTTGATTGTTAGAGCTATAATTTATGTGTATGTGACCTAGGGTTTTTTTGGTTGGTAGGTTGTTGTTTAGCCATATGGTCATTTCTTTTAAGCAGTTGGTTATGGTTGTGTAGTCTGGTGTGTTTATCTATGGGGGTATAGATAATTAGGAGTGGAGGAGTAGCCTAGTGGTTAGAGCAACTGCCTCGTACCCAGAAGATCAAGGGTTCGACTCCCACTGGCACTCCTTGTGACTTTGGGCAAGTCACTTTACCCTCCATTGCCTCGGAAGAAAAGGCTGGCAATCTACTTCCGGTGATACATTGCCAAGAAAACCCAGAAGTAGCTGGGTCGCTATGAGTCAACACTGAATTGATGGCACTAAAAAAAAAAAAAAATAGATCATTATATCATCTGCGTATAGCCGGTACTGCATATTGTGCTTTCTTATAATGATACAGATAGGTTGAATAAAAGTGATGAGAGTGCCAAGTTCTGTGGTTTTCCTTGTAGTGTTTTAAATGAGGTGGATTTGTTTCTTCCATTTGTAACTTGCTGTTGTCTGTTGTCAACGTATGATTGGAACCATTTTATTGTAATGTTGTGAAGGCCAGTTTGTCTTAAGTGCTGCTGCAGTATATTATGTGAGATGCCATCAAACATAGTAACATAGTAAATGACGGCAGATAAAGACCAGTATGGTCCATCTAGTCTGCCCAGTATGATGGCAAGAGTAGGTGCACCTGCCGCTCCATGCAGGCCACCCCTCCCCAAGTCTTTGTTTAGGGGTGAACCCACCACTCCATGTAGGACATCCCTATTTGTTGAGAAATTAGATGGTTCAGTTTATTTTGATTTTATCCTGTTGCTGTAAAGGGAGCCACTGTGTTTCTCCCATGCCATTTTGAATTCTGTCACCGTGTTTTCCCCCAACACTTCCATTCGGAGGGCATTCCGAGCATCCACCACCCTTTCTGTGAAAAAGTATTTCCTGACATTGCGCTGATATATCCAGGAAGATGAGTATGACCCCTTTCTTGATGTATCTCTCTTATGATGCTGTCGAGGAGTGGTGTCCTGAGGTTTTCCACGCCATGGTTGGGTTTAAACCCATGTTGGTGATGATCCAATGAGACATGTAAGTTTATATGATCTTGTAACTGAATTTGTACTGATTTTTCTATGGTTTTAGCTAGTAGTGGTAGGCTGGATATCAGTTGATAGGATGCAGGGTCATCTCTATTGAGTGAAGGGTTTTTGAGGATCGATCTTATGGATGTACACTTGAGTTTGTGGCCATTAGTGATGCTTGTATTATCCTTTGAATCATGGAGGTGAGTAGTTCTTTGGCAAATTTGATCCAAGATACTGGATAAGGATCCAAGGGTAAGATGGGAGTGTTTATGCTTGTGAGAATCTGTTATACTTGTTCTAAGGATGGTATGTGGAATTCTCCCCATTTCACATTGCACGTAATGCACACTGAATTGGTTGTTAGCTGTGTTGGTGTTTTCTGTAGAAGGCTATTGTGTTTTGTTATTAAGTAGTTGGCTATTTATTGAGGATGAATTTCATTATGTTTTTCCTGTGGCACTTCCTTTGTAAGAGCTTTTAAGATGTTGAAAAGTTCCCTGGGTTTGTTGGCAGATTTTTAAATTAGGTTGGTATAATATTCCTTTTTTACTACTATTGATAAGGTTGTTGTATTGTTTTTGTTTGTTCATGTATTGTGATGCGTTGCTGGGTTTTTTGTGTCTCCATTTTCTTTCCAGTTGTCTTAGTGTTCTTTTTGCTGCTTTTATGTCATTAGAGTACCAAGGTGTGGTATGTGGTGTTTGGGTGTTTTTCTGTTTGTTGTTGCTACAGCAGTTTGTAAGGTGGTGTTCCATGTTTCGATTGCATGCTCTAGATCTGTAGTGTCCATGTTCAATTTTGGAGTAATATTTTGGAGGAATCATTGTTTCTCCAGGACCAAGCAGGAAGTTGGTCTTCACATATGGGTGATGTCGGTACCAACTGAGCCCATGCGGAGCATTTCCCCAGCTTTCAAATAAAGCCTTTGGGAATGCCACCACGCATGTGTGGTCTCCTTCCTGCGCAAGGGTGCCATCTTGATCAGTCTCCCTTTTTCCACGGAGCCCTTCAGACACACGTCCTGTACCTCGGAAAGTCTCAAAATTATCTTTCTAATTCCAGTTTCCCAGTCCTCTTCCCACCATCCCCAGTATCCTTGCTTTGGCAGTGGGCCCCGGGACTTTGCTGTTTTTCATTTTTTTTTCTTTTTCTCCTGAGTTCGTGTCTAGTGCGTTTTCGCACCCTTTTCAACCGCTGGCTGAACCAAATGTCTTCGACCTTGCAGGGATTATTTTTGAACCCATGGCCTATGGTTTCAAAAAGTGTGACACATGCTCCAAAATATTTCGCTCATGGACACTCATAACTGTTGTCTTAGGTGCCTAGGAGCTGGCCATAACCCGGAGCACTGCTCCCTTTGTAAAAAGATGTCCTCCAAGGCCATCCAGAGCCGTAAGCAGAAACTGGACAATATTTTCCACAAGGTGGCCCCAGTGTTCCCGGTAGCTTCCTGCTTCATCGACCTTCAGCCTTGGGGGCTCCCCGCAGTCGCTCCATGGCTCCGGCATCACTCTGAGCAAGGGTCCCCCAAAAGGGAGCGGAAGAAGAAGGCGGCCTCGAGGACCCTGTCGGGAACTCCGGACATAATGAGCGTTCTCGCGCCAAGTCCCTCAGCCCTCCTCGGCCCTCCTCGGCAGTCCCAAGAGTCTGAGAAGGAGTGGCCTCGAACGGATACAGAAGCCTCCGGCGATGGTGCCCGGTCTCCCAAGGGTCGTCGCAGCGAGGACCCCCTCTCCTCAAGTCCCGATCCTGGTCACCCTGGCGTTGGTGTCGGAGGGCCTCACTCCCGAGTGGGAGGCCTGAATACTGGCTCTGGAGTGCAGCATTTCTGCCTTCCTTGCTATCCAGCAGGCGCTGGTGCCAGGCCCTGCTGGCACGCACCCTGAGACCTTGACGCCTGTGATGGCTCCCCAGACCGACGTGACAACCCCCAAGAGCCAAGGGCCTCGTGAGTTATTCTGGCAGAGGTCTTGATCTCCATCCTGGTCTTTGGGTGCGAGATCGTCTCAAGCTAGCGTCTCTCGCCCCAGGAGGGCTTCGACCTCGAGAGCCCAGCACAAGGCACAGGCTCTGCTCGAGCAGCCTAGCTCCAAGTCGTCTTTGGAATTTTTGGGTTGGGAGTCCGACGGAGACACTTCCCCTGAATCCCGGGCTCATTTGGACCTTCCCTCGGATCCTTCCCCGCTGGTCAAAAACGGTGGTCTCCTCCCGAAGACACCTCCTTTTTGGAGTTTGTGTGGGACATGGCTCGAACCCTAGAGCTCTCAACGCAGTCCGAGGAGGACCCCTAAGCGGAGGAACTCGATATTTTACAGTACGAGGCTCCGCTGAGGGAATCCCTCATTGTTCCGATCCCGCCCATTCTAGCCCAGCTGCTCCTCCGCATGTGGGAGACACCTGTGTCTATCCCCATTGTCAGCAAGCGCCTGGACACCATGTATAGGGTCCAGCGAGGGCCCAGCTTCCGGAAGACCCAATTTCCTCTTGCCTCGATGGTGGTGGAGTCCGCCATGCAGAAGCAAAAGAGCCCAAAAACTCCATTCTTCTGCTCTGCCGGGTAGGGAATCTCGCGCCCCCAACGTCCTCGGGCGTAAGGCCTACCAAGGCTCCATACCTGCGTGCTGCATCCAGGCTTACCAGCTATACATAGGTATGTTCCTTCGTAACCTCAAGAAGAAGCTTGGAGATTTCCAGGCAGGCTTCGACGGCAATTACCTCTGCCATTTCCAGTCCCTCCTAAAGTCAGTGGGGGACTATTCAAAGTACCTTTCTTGCGCTGCATACGACAGATTCAAGTCCTCCACTTTGGTAGAGGCAGTGTACTGTTGTACTATTGTGGATCAGGAACTGGTTAAAAGATAGAAAGCAGAGGGTAGGGCTAAATGGCCAATTTTCCCAGTGGAAAAAGGTGAATAGTGGAGTACCCCAGGGATCTGTATTGGGTCTGCTACTTTTTGACATATTCATAAATGACCTGGAAAAGGAAATAACTAGTGAGGTTATCAAATTTGCAGATGACACAGAACTGTTTAAAGTTGTTAAAACCCAAGTGGATTGTGGAAAATTGCAGGAGGATCTAGATAAATTGGAAGACTGGGCATCCAAATGGCAGATGAAATTTAATTTGGACAAGTGCAAAGTCATGCACCTAGGAAAGAACAACCCACACTATGGTTACACAATGCAAGGTTCCACATTGGGAACCACCCAGGAAAAAGATTTAGGAGTCATCGTGGATAACATGTTAAAACCCTCTGCAGCGGCGGCCAAGAAAGCAAATAGAATGCTAGGTATCATAAGGAAAGGAATGGAAAATAAAACAAAGGATATTATAATGCCTCTGTATCGTTCCATGGTACGACCGCACCTTGAATATTGTGTGCAATTCTGGTTGCCGTATCTTAAAAAGGATTTAGCGTTATTAGAAAAGGTATAGAGAAGAGCTACCAAAATGGTAAAGGGGATGGAAAGGGGGGCTGTTACTTCTGGAGAGAAATCTGAAATTGTGAGTATATACTTCTGGGAATTTTTCTGAAAGGAATTGTTTTTCTTTTAAAGCTAATTAATCTGTGAACCCACTATTTTTTTTGTTAAATCAGTCAGGGCCTAGTAGCAACAGTTTAAGATTCAATTTAAAAACACAGAAGAGAACTTTCTGGTTACCTTTCATACCCAGTAGACAGCTGTAGTTTAAATTTCATAGTCACTCAGGGCCTAGCATCAGCAAAGTACTTTTAGTTTCAAATTAAAACACAGAAGAGAGCTTTCTGGTTAAATTTAGAATCCAGCAGAGAGCTTGTAGTTTAAATTTCATAATAGGTTAGAGCCTAGTAGCAGCAAAGAGCTATAATTTAAATCAAATCAGAATATAGTTTTCCTCAGCAGCACAGGACAAGGTACTGTGTAGCAGCCCTTTTTTAATAAGTGTTATATCCCTCCCTCCCTCCCCACACCCACCCTCCCCTGGGAATTTCACAGCTTTATAGGTACTTGCACAACTTAAAAGACAGGAGGTGCTCTCAGGTGAAGCTCATTACCCAAATCAGTCATACACCAAGGACCTGAGATTAATTAAGCTTCAGGTGAACAAGGTATATTAAACTTCTTAGGTACAGTTTTAGTGGTATAAATATCCATTGCACCCTTTAGTACATATAGAACTTAAAGATCTAAACACAAACTTAAAACTAAGATGCAGACAGCAGTCCAGCAGCGGGATGTGGGCTTTCCAGTCTTTTGCATTGAGTGTCACATGTATGATTTTCTCCCAGCTGGTGAGAGGTCTTACGTGTGCACTAGGTGCAAGGAGCTCTCTGCTCTCAGGGAACAAGTCCGTTCTCTAGAGGCTAGAGTAGCAGACTTGGAAAACATAAGACAGACAGAGAGGTACATAGACGAGACCTACAGGGATATAGTCCTGAAGTCCCACCTCCAGTCTGGCAGCATCCCTGTTGCCATGGAGGAGAGAGGTCACGTGACAGGAGAGCATCACCCTGGTGTGGCAGGAAGTGATCCTGTAACTAGGACCTGTCCTGCAGGTGATGTAAACCCCTCTCGCACCGAGGAGGTTTCTCCAGGGCCAAGTGCCCATGCGGGAAGGGTTAGGACAGCAGTTATAGTTGGTGATTCGATCATTAGGCATGTAGATAGCTGGGTGGCTGGTGGACGTGAGGATCGCCTGGTAACATGCCTGCCTGATGCGAAGGTAGCGGACCTCACACGCCACCTAGATAAGGTCTTAGATAGTGCTGGGGAGGAGTCTGCTGTCTTGGTACATGTTGGTACCAATGACATAGGAAAATGTGGTAGGGAGGTTCTGGAAGCTAAATTTAGGCTTTTAGGTAGGAAGTTGAAATCCAGAACTTCCAGGGTAGCGTTCTCCGAAATGCTTCCCGTTCCACGCGCAGGACCCAATAGGCAGGCAGAGCTCCGGAGTCTCAATGCGTGGATGAGACAATGGTGCAGAGATGAGGGGTTCGGATTTGTTAGGAACTGGGGAACATTCTGGGGAAAGGAGGGGCTCTTCCGAAGGGATGGGCTTCACCTTAACCGGGATGGAACCAGGCTGCTGGCATTAACCTTTAAAAAGGAGATAGAGCAGCTTTTAAACTAGATAATAGGGGAAAGCCGACAGTCGCCCAAGAGCGCATGGTTCGGAAGAATGTATCCTTGAAGGATACTACAAAAAGCAGAGAGGTTCCAAAAAAGAGTAAAGTAGCCCAAATGCCCTCGAGTATGGAGCAGACAGAACTTAAAGATCCCAAATTACCCATGTCTACCAATAGCCAAATTAATATGAATAAAATACAGTCTCTAAAATGCTTGTATGCAAATGCTAGAAGTCTACAAAACAAGATGGGAGAGTTAGAATATATAGCACTAAACGAGAGGTTAGATATGATTGGAATATCAGAGACATGGTGGAAGGAGGACAACCAGTGGGACACTGTGATACCTGGGTACAAACTATATCGAAATGATAGAGCTGATCAAATTGGTGGAGGGGTTGCGCTCTATGTTAGAGAGGGCATTGAGTCAGAAAGGATTAAAGTTTTGCAAGAAACAAAATTTGCTGTAGAATCTCTATGGATTGAAATTCCATGTAAAAAGGGGAAGGCGATGGCAGTGGGGGTGTACTATCGTCCGCCTGGCCAGAATGAACAAATGGATGATGAAATGCTCAAAGAAATCAAGGAAGCTAGCAAAAGTTACAGTGCAGTAATAATAACGGGTGATTTCAATTACCCCGGCATCGACTGGGTCAGTGTCACAACAGGACATGCTAGGGAGATAAAATTCCTAGATGAAATAAATGACTGCTTCTTGGAGCAGCTGGTTCATGAACCGACCAGAGGGGAAGCAATATTAGACCTAGTCCTTAGTGGAACACCAGATGTAGTGCAAGAGATAAGGGTGTTGGGGCCACTTGGCAATAGTGATCATAGCATGATCGCCTTTGATTTAATTAGTGGAGGAGGGATAGTAAGGAAATCCACAGTACTACCCTTTAACTTTCGAAAGGGAGACTATGATAGAATGAGGAAAACAGTTAAGAAAAAACTAAAAGGAGCAGTTGCAAAGGTTAAAGACGTACATCAAGCTTGGGTGTTGTTGAAAAATACTATCTTGGAAGCCCAGACCAGCTGTATTCCACGCTTTAAGAAAAGTGGAAGGAAGTCCAAAAAATTGCCAGCATGGTTTAAAGCTGAGGTCAGAGAGGCTGTTGTTGCCAAAAAAGCATCTTTCAAGAAATGGAAAAAAGAGCCAAATGATGAAACCTGGAAACAGCACAAGCACTGGCAAGTCAAATGCAAGGCATTGATAAGGCAGGCAAAGAGAGAATTTGAGAAGAAGCTTGCTGCGGAAGCAAAAACGCGAAATAAAGACCTTTTCAAGTACATTCGTAGCAAAAAACCCGTGAGAGAGTCAGTTGGTCCATTAGATGATAAAGGGGTTAAAGGAGCACTAAGAGGCGACAAGGCGATAGCGGAGAGACTGAATGAATTCTTTGCTTCGGTCTTTACTGAGGAAGATGTAGGGATGTTACCCACGACTGAAGTGGTATTTAAAGGTGTGGAAGAATTGAAGGAAATATCGATACATCGGGAAGATGTCCTACAACTATTAGATAAACTGAAGAGTAGCAAATCACCTGGGCCGGATGGTATACATCCAAGGGTGTTGAAAGAACTGAAATTTGAGATTGCAGACCTGCTATCAGTAATCTGTGAACTATCATTAAAATCATCTCTAATACCTGAGGATTGGAGGATCGCCAATGTAACACCAATTTTTAAAAAGGGTTCGAGGGGTGATCCGGGAAACTACAGACCGGTGAGCCTGACATCAGTACCGGGAAAAATGGTAGAAACCATCATAAAGAATAAAATTACTCAGCATATAGATAGTCATGACCTAATGGGAGACAGCCAACATGGCTTTAGACAAGGAAGATCTTGTCTTACTAATCTGTTATGTTTTTTTGAAGGAGTGAATAAACAGGTGGACAAAGGTGAGTCGGTTGATATTGTGTATCTGGACTTTCAGAAAGCCTTTGACAAGGTCCCTCATGAGAGACTTTTGGCAAAACTAAAGAGTCATGGGATAGGAGGCAGTGTACTACTGTGGATCAGGAACTGGTTAAAAGATAGAAAGCAGAGGGTAGGGCTAAATGGCCAATTTTCCCAATGGAGAAAGGTGAATAGTGGTGTACCCCAGGGATCTGTGCTGGGTCCGCTGCTTTTTGACATATTCATAAATGACCTGGAAAGTGGAATAACGAGTGAGGTTATCAAATTTGCTGATGACACAAAACTATTTAAAGTTGTTAAAACCCAGGAGGATTGTGGAAAATTGCAAGAGGATCTTGATAAATTGGAAGACTGGGCATCAAAATGGCAGATGAAATTTAATGTGGAGAAGTGCAAGGTTATGCACCTAGGGAAGAACAACCCAAACTATGGTTACACGATGCAAGGAAACATTAGGAACCACCACCCAAGAAAAAGATTTAGGCGTCCTTGTGGATACCATGTTAAAACCCTCGGCCCAGTGTGCAGCGGCGGCCAAGAGAGCAAATAGAATGCTAGGTATGATAAGGAAAGGAATGGAAAATAAAACAAAAGATATTATAATGCCTCTATATCGTTCCATGGTGAGACCGCACCTTGAATATTGTGTGCAATTCTGGTCGCCATATCTTAAAAAGGATATAGCAATTTTAGAAAAGGTTCAGAGAAGAGCCACCAAAATGGTAAAGGGGATGGAAGGCTACTCCTATGAAGAAAGGCTAAAAAGGTTGGGGCTCTTTAACCTGGAAAAGAGACGGCTGAGGGGAGATATGATAGAAGTCTATAAATTAATGAACGGAGTGGAACGGGTAAACGTAGATCGATTGTTTACCTTATCAGAATATAGAAAGACTAGGGGACATGCAATGAAGCTACAGGGTAAACTATTTAAGACTAATAAAAGAAAATATTTTTTCACTCAACGTGTAATCAAACTCTGGAATTTGTTACCGGAGGATGTAGTAAAGGCTGTTAGTGTAGCTGGGTTTAAAAAAGGTTTGGACAAGTTCCTGGAGGAAAGGTCCATAAACCATTATTAAGAAGGGACCCAGGATATCAATGCTTGAACCAATACAAGCATTGTGGAACCTGTGTCCCTTGGGGAAACTGCTAGGTACGTATGACCTAGATTGGCCACTGTTGGAAACAGAATACTGGGCTTGATGGACCTTGGTCTGACCCAGTATGGCATATCTTATGTTCTTATGTTCTTATGTACTCCTATGAAGAGAGGCTACAAAGGTTAGGGCTCTTCAACCTGGAAAAGAGACGACTGAGGGGAGATATGATAGAGGTCTATAAATGAATGAATGGAGTGGAACGGGTAAACGTAGATCGATTGTTTACGCTATCAGAATATAGAAAGACTAGAGAACATGTAATGAAGCTAGAGGGTAAACTAAGACAAATAAGAGAAAATATTTTTTCACTCAACGTGTAATCAAACTCTGGAATTTGTTACCGGAGGATGTAGTAAAGGCTGTTAGTGTAGCTGGGTTTAAAAAAGGTTTGGACAAGTTCCTGGAGGAAAGGTCCATAAACCATTATTAAAAAGGGACCCAGGATATCACTGCTTGACCCAATACAAGCATTGTTGAACCTGTGTCTCTTGGGGATACTGCTAGGTACGTATGACCTAGATTGGCCACTATTGGAAACAGGATACTGGGCTTGATGGACCTTGTTCTGACCCAGTATGGCATATCTTATGTTCTTATGCTGGAATCGAGGCCAGGTGGCATGCCTGGCTCCAGTCCTCTGATCTCGAACAATGGGTCCAGGAGAAACTTCTGGATGTACCGTCCCTGGGCGAGCAAGGGTTTGGCAAACCGATGGAGGACAAAGCAGCGGAGATTGAGATGGAGTACGTCACTCGCACCCGTCTCTCTTGAAAGACTTCCCCTCTCCCGTGGAAGAAGCAACAGGGCAAAAAGCCCTTCATCCAGAGGAAGGATCTCCCCTACCAGGGCTACCCACCTTACCCTCAAACGCCAGCTCCGCCCCAAGGCGGACAGAGCAAGAGCGACCCCCCAGGGCCTGCGTAAACCAAAAGCCAGACCCCGGCACCAGCCCAGTCAACCCTGAGTTTTTGACGCCAGATGCATAGCCGTTTGCCCTCTGACAACCCAGCTACTGGTGGGAGGGTGCATGGTCCTCTTTGTTCCCCGATGGGAGTCTGTCACCTCAGACACCTGGTCATCTGGGAGGGCTACCCTCCTTCACTTGCTTCCTCCACCCTTCTGCCCCACGCAGCCTCCTCGGCTCCCCATGCACCAGGTCGTCTTGGCGCAGGAGCTTGCCAACCTCCTCGAACGAGCAGTAGAAGTGGTCCCCACTGCATCTCAGAGGTCGCTGGTTCTACTCCCTCTACTTCCTTGTGCCAAAGCGGACGGGCAGTTCCCGACCCACCTTCAATTTAAGAAATCTCAACAAATACCTGCTGCGGGAGAAATTCAAAATGCTCTTTCTTGGCACCTTGCTGCCCTTCCTCCGGCAGGGCGACTGGCTGTGCTCCTTGGACCTTTGGGATGCATATGCTCACATCCTCATCCATCCCAAACACAGGAAATACCTGCGCTTCAGGGTACAAGGGAACCACTACCAATACAGGGTACTTCCCTTCGGCCTCGCATCCGCCCCACGAGTGTTCACCAAATGCCTCGTGGTAGCCGCAGCCCATCTTCGGTTACAGGGCACCTTCGTCTACCTGTGTCTAGACAACTGGCTCATTACAGGGAGATGGCTGACGAGGCGCAGCGGGTGGTCTGCACTGTCCACCTCTTTGAGCACCTCGGCTTTGTAGTCAATTACCCGAAGTCTCATCTCAGTCCAGTCCCTGGAGTTCATCGGCGCGTGCCTCGACGCTCAGCGGGCAACAGCCTTCCTTCCCCAGGACAGGACAGACATCCTCATCGCTCTGGCATCCGCGGTCCAACGCCACAACATAGTATCGGCCCGAGTAATGCTCCGTCTCCTCGACCATATAGCCTCGATGGTTCACGTTGTCCCCGATGCCCGACTGCACATGCAGACTGCGCAGTGGTGCCTTCGAGCTCAGTGGGCTCAGGCAATAGGTCATCTCTGAGACGCTGTCTCACTCACTCCTCAACTGACAGAGTCCCTCGACTGGTGGTTGGACGCCCAGAACCTGCTTCAAGGCATGCTGTTCGAGGCCCCACAGCATGATGTGGGTTTGACAATGGATGCCTCCCTCACGGGCTGGGAAGCACATTGCAATGAGCTCCGCGCGCAGGGGACTTCATCCCTGTAGGAGTCCCGACAGTCAGTCAACCTTCTCGAACTCCAGGCGGTGGTCCTCTCCCTCCAGGTGCTCAGGCACCATGTTCACCACCAGGCGGTGCTTGTCCAGATGGACAACTGGGTGGCAATGTTCTGAATGAACAAGCAGGGGAGCACCGGCTCTTACAGCCTCTGCCTGGAGGCGGTAGCCCTGTAGTCCTTCGTGATTCGCCAAAGCATAACCCTACGGGCCACCTATCTCCTGGGCCAGGACAATGTCCTGACAGACAGTCTAAACCGGATCCTCTAGCCGCACGAGTGGTGCCTCTGCCTGCAGATGACACGGTGGCTGTTCCGGTGTTGGGGGACTCCGGTCCTAGACCTCTTTGCCAGCCTGGCGAATTCGCAGCTCCTGCGGTTCTGCGGTCCAGTTCCCCACTCGAACAGGGAAGCCTCCGATGCCTTCCTGCTGTCTTGGACGCATGGTCTCCTATATGAGTTTCCCCCTACTCCCCTCATAGCACGAACTCTCCTCAAGATACAGCGGGACGGGGCCTCGGTAATTTTCGTGGCCCCGGCAGCCCTGGTTCCCGCTGCTGCTGCTCCTCTCATCGGAGTCTCCGGTTCCCCTCTGCAACACGCCGGGCTTGTTGACACAGGAGGGAGGGTCTGCTACGTCACCCGAACTTGAGGTCAATCCTCACAGCTTGGCAGCTGAGCGGGTCGCTCTAGCCCCTCTTCATCTCTCAGTTGAGACTGAGGACACATTGCTGGCTTCGTGCAAGGACTCAGCTAGGAGGGTTTATGCCTTTAAATGGTGTCGGTTCTCGTTGGGCTGCTCGAAGATATGGGCCACCCGGTTCTCTTGCCCTACCCACTTGGTCCTGCAATACCTGCTCCCTCTCTCGTAGGCGAGCCTGAAGTCCAGCTCTGTCAGGATCCACCTGAGCGCTATCTTGGCCAACCACCACCCAGTCGGGCAGATCCCTTTTGGGTCAGCCTCTGGTTTCTCACTTTATGCGCGAGCTGCTGCTTTTCAAGCCCCCCATCCGCCCACCTCCGGCAGAGTGGGATTTCAATGTCTTCCTCACGCGGCTAACCCCGCCACCCTTCAAGTCGATGGCGCCCTGTTCGCTTCGTCACCTTTCCTGGAAGGTAGTTTTTCTGGTGGCCCTCACTTCGGCCTGGAGGGTCAGTGAGCTTTAGGCCCTGATGGCCGAGGCACTCTACACGAGACTCTGTGGGAACTGGGTGGTTCTCCGAATGCACCCCAAGTTTATCCCGAAGGTTGTCTAGGATTTCCACCTCACCCAGGAGATAGTGCTGCCGACCTTCTTCACGAAGTCTCACGCCGACCAAGCGTCGGCAGTCCTTCATACCCTTGACTGTAGGAGAGCTCTTTCCTTCTACCTACAGCGTATGCAGGTTCACTGCAGGTCTGAGCAGCTCTTTCTCTCCTACTACCCTGCCCGCTTGGGGCTCATGGTCACCAAGCGGACCCCTTCCATCTGGGTGGCGGACTGCATTGCCTTTGCCCAGGCTCAAGCCAGACTACTGCTGGACCACTGAGTCATGGCGCACAGTGTTCATGAGAGGGTAGCGTCAGTGGCCCACCTGCGCTCTGTGCCGCTGATGGACATCTGCCGAGCCGCAACCTGGTCCTCGGCTAACACCTTCGTGATGCATTACTGCCTGGAGAGAGTCCTGTCGGGACAGTGCCTTCAGCCAGGCCGTACTCTGTAATTTGTTCGGGTTTTAAGCAACTCCTGCCCTCTGACCCTTCTTCTGCGGCTCCCGGGAGTGTGGTCTTCCAGGGACCCGGGGTCCTCGGGCGATCTTTCTGGGGTTACCAGTATCTGCACAAAGCTCACTGTGGTGCTTTTCTACAGGTCCTCGGTAGCCTGTATCTGGGGATTCCCATATGTGAGGACTGACTTCCTGCTTGTTCCTGGAGAAAGCGTAGTTCTCCAGGAACAAGAGGAAGTCAGTCCTCACTTATGGGTTACGTTGGCACCGATGGAGTCCATGCGGAGCAATTCCCCAGCTTTCAAAGAAAGCTTTTGGGATTTCTGCCACGCATGCGTGGTCCTCTTCCCGCCCAAAGATGCCATCTTGATCAGTCTCCCTTTTTCCACAGAGCCCATCGGACGCACGTCCTCGTCCCTCGAAAAAGTGTTTTCGTTTTTTGCCTCTGGCCCTCTCTTTTCTGGTAGTACCGGTCCTCTTCCGTCTTTCCCTTCGCTCTTTTTTCCCCCGAGCAAAGGGACGTCCTTATTCCAGCCTTTTTGGAAAAAGTTTTTCTTTTGGGGCCTTTCGTGCCTTTTTCAACCGCTGACCTCAAGGGTCTTCGACCTAGCGGGGGCCCTTTTTGCCCCAGTGGTCACTGGTTTTAAAAAATGTGACAGACACCCATGACTGCTGTCTCTTGTGTCTGGGGGCCGACCATGACCTGGAGCTCTGCTCTCTGTGAGAAAATGTCCACCAAAGCCCTGCTAAGTCGTAAGCAGAAGTCCGATGACATTTTCCGTAAGGCAGCCCTGGAATCTCCAGTAGCATCCTCGGCTGTCCCTCCGCTTACGGGATCCTCCGCAGTGGCCCTGCTTTCAAGGTGGCACTCTGATCAGGGGTCCCTTGAGGTGGAGAGGCGCAAAAAGATGACGACCTCGAAGTTGCTGTCAGGGACTCTGGACAAGCGTGAACGTTCTTGTGCTCGGTCGCTCAGCCCTCCCCGGCGTTCCCGAGAGTCGGATAAGGAGCGGCCTCGAAAGCTACCTCGTACAGACATGGAGGCCTTTGGTGATGGTGCCTGGTCTCCCAAGGGTCGTCCTGGTGAGGACCCCTCTCCTTCACACCAGACCAGGTAACCCCGGTGTCAATGTCGCAGGGACCCACGTCCGCGTGGGAGTCCTGAATGCTGGCACTAGAGCACAGCGTTTCTGTCTTTAGCTGCCCAGCAGGTACTTCTACCCAGCACGGCTGGCCCGTGCCTCGAGACCGTGGTTCCCCTGAGAGGGACACCAAATCCTGCCCTGGAAACCCCCAAGAGCCGTGGGCCTCGTGAGGGTCCTCTGCACCAGTCTCACTCGCCGTTCCTTTCCTCGGGGCAAGGTCCTCCAAGGCCAGTGCCTCCAGTTCCAAGCAGGCCTCAGCCTCTGGACAAGGTGACCAGCCTGACTCGGACTCCTTGTCGGACCTCTCGGGCTGGAAGTCGGACAGAGATACCTCCCCGGAGACCCGCCCTTACAGGGACCTTCCTTCGGACCCAACCCTGCCCACATCTCAGAGGCATTCACCTCCCGAGGACACGTCCTTTCTAGTGTTCATGTGGGACATGGCATGGGCCCTCAAGCTGGCCACGCAGGCTGAGGAAGAACTGAGGGCAGAGGAACTCAGCATCTTACGGTATGAATCACCGTCTCGGGAGTCTCTTGGTCCCAGTGCCTCCCAATCTGTCCTGGCTGCTCCTCCGCATGTGGGAGGCGCCTGCCTCAGTCCCCATTGTGAGCAAACGCCTCAATGCCATGTATAAGGTCCAGCACAGCCTGGGGTTCTGGAAGACCCAACTTCCGCACACCTCCATGGTGATGAAGTCGGCAGTGCGGAAGCAAAAGAGCCCAAAGTCACATTCTGCGGTCCCGCCGGGCAGGGAGTCCAGAGACCTCAATGCCCTTGGGTGCAAGGCCTGTCAGGTGTCCATGCTGACATGCTGCATTCAGGCCTACCAATTGTACATGGGCATGTTCCTGCGCAACCTTGCCAAAGATCTCTGCGGGTTTTCCACAGGTCTTCGGGGTAAACACCTAATCAGGTTCCAGACCCTCCAGATGTCAGTCGCGGACTGCTTGAAGTACCTCTCCCGTGCCGTGTATGATGGGTTTGAGTCCTCCTCCCGAGTGGCAGTGGCTGACATCGGGGCCAGGCGTGGCTCCAGTCTTTGGACCTGGATCAGTGGGTCCAGGAGAAGCTCTTGGATGTCCCCTGCCTAGGTGAACAACATTTCGGCAAGCCCATGGAGGATAAGGCCACCAAAATTGAAACGGAGTTCGTAACTCGAACCCGCCTCTCGCATAAGACCTCTTCTCTCCCACGGAAGAAGCAGCAAACAAGCCGCTTTTCCAGAGAAAGGGACTCCCTTACTGGGGATATCCACCCTTCCCGACCACTCCTGCACTGACCACTGGCACGCAGAGTAAGGGGGAAGTGCATGGCCATCGCAAGCCTAAAGGGCCCAAAGCACAACCACTAGCGCCACCCCAAACCGCTCAAGGGGTTTGATGCCGTAGGATAGCCTCTCGCCCACTGGCGGCACGTCTGCTTGTGGGGGGATGCCTGTCCCTTTTCGCCCCCCAATGGGTGTCAATCCTCAGGACACAATGGAGCCAGGCCTCGGCCACCTTCAGGACCCTGTCCAGGTCTCCTGCAGTCCCTGGATTGGTGGCAGGATCCCCGATGCCTTCTTCGAGGAATGCTCTTCCAGGCCCCGCAGCACAAGCTCGTCCTGATGGACACCTCACTACTGGGTTGGGGAGCCCACTGCGGCAGCTTATGCACCCAGGGGCAGTGGTCGTCCAAAGAATCTCAGCAGCAGATCAATCTGTTCGAGCTTTGGGCAGTCCAGTGGGCCCTGAGGGCCTTTGAGTACCACTTCAGGGGAAAGTCGGTGTTCGTCCTGACCGACAACAGGGTAACCATGTTCTATATAAACAAGGAAGAGGGAACAGGTTCCCGCCCCCTCTGTCAGGAAGTTGTCCTCCTTTGCTCCTTTGCCGTTCACCAGGGCATGACCCTCAGAGCATCTCCCGGGCCAGGAGAATATCCTTGTGGACAAACTCAGCAGAATTCTCTACCCACACAAGTGGCACCTGGATCTGGAGGTGGATAGGCTCTTCTTCCATCGGTGGGGGACTCCGTCCATGGACCTTTTCGCCAGCCCGGTGAACGCACAGCTTGCCCACTTCTGAGGACCGGTTCCACACCCGAGCAGGGCGGCTCCAGATGCGTTCCTCTTGAATTGGACCTCCAGGCTTCTTTATGCCTTCCCCCCCCACTCCTCTCATTGCGAGGACCTTAGACAAGGGTCCAGCAGGAGCGAGCTTCAGTGATTCTCATGGCTCCTTCGTGGCCTTGACAGCCTTGGTTCCCATTTCTGCTCCGGCTCTCGTCCGAGCCTCCAGTCCCCTTAGGCTGCACCCTGAGCCTGCTAACACCTGAACCTGACCTCGTTGTCCCTTACAGCTTGGCGGCTGAATGAGTCTCCTTAGCCCCGCTGCACCTTCTGGGGGAGATCGAGGAGGTCCTCCTCATGTCGAGGAAGGAATTGACGAGGCAAACCTATGCCTTTAAATGGCGGCGTTTCTCGATCTGGTGCTCCGAGCTCCAGATCGACCCGTTCTGCTCTCTCCAGTGTGTTCTCCAGTATCTTCTCCACCTCTTGAAGGAGGGGTTGAAGTCCAACTCGGTCAGGTTACACCTGAGCGCCACCTCAGCTAACCATCTCCCCATCAAGGGTAAACGCCTCTCGGGGCAGCCCTTGGTTTACCACTTCATGCAGAGCCTCTTACTTTCCAAATCTCCCATCCGGCCTCCTCTGGCGGAGTGAGACCTGACCATCGTGCTCATGCAGCTTACGCAGCCACCCTTCGAGCCGATGGCGACGCGCACGCTTCAGCATCTCTCCTGGAAGATAGCCTTCCTGGTGGCTCTGACCTCGGCTTGGCGAGTCAGCAAACTCCAGGCCATCATGGCTGAGGCTCCCTACAGCAGGTTCTGTGGGAGCAGGGTGGTCCTCCGTACCCACCCCAAGTTCCTACCGAAGGTTGTCTCGGACTTCCATCTCAATCAAGCGATAGTCTTGCTGACCTTCTTCCTGAGACAATACTCTCGACTGCAAGAGGGCTCTCGCCTTCTACCTGCAGTGCACCCAGGTTCATTGCAAGTCCAATCGGCTTTGTTGCCTACGATCCCAGCCGCCTGGGGGCAGGCAGTCACCAAGCGCACTCTCTCCATCTGGGTGGTGGACTGCATCGCCTTCGCCAAGGTGAAGCCAAGCACCCTGCTGGATGGATGCGTCACTGCACATGGTGTCCAGGCCAAGGCGGTTTTGGTGGCTTCGCTACACTCAGTGCCTCTAATGGACATCTGCCAGGCTAAGACCTGGTCTTCAGTGAACACTTTCGCTTCGCACTACTGCCTGGAGAGGGAGTCCCGCCGGGACAGCGCCTCTGGCCAGGCTGTACTCCGTAATCTGTTTGGAGTATAAGCAGCTCCTGCCCTCCAACCCTTCTTCAGTGGCTACCGAGAGCCTCGCCCTGGGGACCCGAAGACTGGTTCCTTCGGGCATCGGCTTCGGCCCTCAGCCTTGCGGAGGCGTTTTTGGGTTGCCAGTTTGGTAGTCTGTAGCTGGGGAGGTCCTGTAAGTGAGGACTGACTTCCTGTTAGTTCCTGAAGAAAGTGTAATTACTCACCTGTAACAAGTGTTCTCCAGAGACTGCAGGAATCAGTCCTCACTACCCTCCCACCTCCCCTGAAGAGTTGCTATTTTTTATCCTTCCTTGCCATCTGCTTAGTAGGGCTCTAGCTAAGGGACCTGACTGAGCAAGATGGCACCTTTGGGTGGGAAGAGGACCATGAATGTGTGGCAGCAATCCTAAAGGATTTCTTTGAAAGCTGGGGAATTGCTCCGCTCGTGCTCTGTCCGGTGCCAACGTCACCCATAAGTGAGGACTGATTTCCTGCTGTCCCTGGAGAACACCTGTTACAGGTGAGTAACTATGCTTTACTCATAACCTACACACCTCCCCTTGGAGTTGCCCACTGTTCTCGGTATTTTTGTCTTTTGCCTGAGCTATGTCATCTAACTGATCAAGATGGCACCCTGGGGCGAGAAGGGGACCACACATGCATGGGGGCATTCCCAAAGGCTTTCTTTGAAAGCTGTGGAAATATTTCATGCGGGTTCCATCGGTGCCAACGTCACCTATATATGAGGACTGATTCCTGCTGTCCCTGGAGAACACCTGTTACAGCTGAGTAACTACGCTTTATTTGTTCTGAATCGTCTACCTTCATACTGTGGTTGTCTTAGGTGGGTTGGGATGGTCATTATTTGGAATGTGATTAAAAAGTGATCCGACCATGGTATTTGAGTGGTGGTGATGATATGGCATCAAAATGCAATAGGTTGTTAGGGGCGAAGATGAGGTCAGGAGATGAACCTTGTCTGTGTGTTGGTGTGCAAATTAGTTGGGTATACTGTAGTGATTGGATTGCTTGCAAGAAGGCCTTGGCTTCCTTTTTAGGCGTGAATGGTAGAATGAAGTCTCCGAATATTATTAGGGGTTTATATGGGTTGTTGTTTTCACACATTGCTTCCAATATAATGGATAGATCATCAGAGCTAGCGCTTGGAGCTCTGTAAATGACATATAGTGATGTGTTTGTTGGTAATAGTTACTATGTTACTCTCTTCCGTAGTGGTGGTGGTTACTGCTTTGAGTTTGAAGTGGCTCTTAGCTATGGTGAGTACTCCTCTCAGGTATGTGGGCAATTGTAAAGGCTGTATGTAGGGTTGGTGCATAGCCTGCCACAGACCTGGCTGTATGGTTGCCTGTGTTTCTCTAGATACTAAAATAATGTATGTTCTGTTACTTGAGTAACTCAAATGTAAAAGCCTAATAAATCTTTTCCCAAAGATGTATCCACTGTTACACAATTATTCACAAAATATGATAGATGGGAACCTTCAACATAAGGGAGTAAGTCCATTATTCTTCATAGACCATTGCTTTCATCCCTTAGATATCATCATCAGTTCCCATACACTGTTAAAATTTCCAATGGCAGAAAGTTTCAATACAGAATGGCACAATAAAGTAGCATGCCTTATCCATTGGAAACTGTGTAAACACTACAACATCACTGTGCCTGAAAACCACTGGGACCATGACCCTAAAAGAATTACCAGAATGAAAAGGTTATGATCACCTGGGATGCTCCCATTCCAACCGATAAAATGCTGGATGCGAGGAAGCCAGATATAGTGGTAAAGGAGAAAAACACCAGAATGGCATTGATTATATAGAGGTGTCGGTTCCAAACTACTCCGTGAATCGCATTGAGAGGGAGAAAATCTTCAAGTACTAAGAAATGCAGTCTGAAACCAAGAAAATGTAGCAGAAAGATAGTTATTTCCCATCGTGTTGTGTGCCACAGGCTTTATTAAGAGGAATTTCCAAGCACACTTTATCCAAACGCGTAATATTTTACAAACTCCAGAGAGAGGCTCTTTTTGGCACGATGTAAGTACTATACTGTGCTTTAGCAGTAAATTTGAAAGATTGAGATCATACTCTGCATACCATAGCTTAGAAGTGGGGTTCATGACTGTCATGGTATGCACAGAAATAAAACTAAACAAAGCAAAAAACCCTTAGATGAAACACATGCCACTCCCACAGTAAGCAAATACTGACAAATAAATATTCAACCACAAAAAGTGAACTATCTCCAGGAGTAAGCAGGAATGAGTCTTCACATATGGGTACATCGGTACCGACAGAGTCTGAGCGGGAACGCTTCCCAGCGTCCAATCAAAAAGCTTTTGGAAGCATCCCACCACGCCTGCATGCTGCCTTCCCGCCTTTCCCAACTGCCTCTCCTCAGTTTTCGTTTTCCGCGGAGCCGGCAGGACGTCCTCCTGTCACCGCAGAAAATTCTTGTTTTATTTCTTTAGTTTTCTTGTGGTCGCGGCTGTCTTCCCCGACGCCACCGGTACCGCTGGTGTTTTCTTTTCTTTTCTTGTAAAATCTTCCTTTGTCAAGGGATATTTTTTCTTCATAGTGTCTCACGGTTTCTCAGGCCTTTTAGGCCTCTTCTTTTTCCTTCATGGAACCACCAGCCACTTTCTCCAAGAAATGTCCAGACTGTGGCGGTACAACTTTATTTTTAGACCCTCACACTCGGTGTCTAATCTGCTTGGGTCCTGGCCCTTTTCCTCCGGAGCCTTTAGGCAACAGTTTGGTGAGAAGAGGTTTTCAACATCAAGGTTCCCTCGAGACATGGTTTCCCTCCAACTTCAGGGCACCGTCTCTTTCTTCTACACAGGATCAGGTAACCCACAAACAGTCTGTTAAGACTAGCCAGCCCTCGAGTAGTAGGTCTCATGCACAGCATGTAGACAGCTCCGGCCTTGCCCTTGAGGGCCCTCTGGCTTCAAATCCCCGGCGGGAGTCTTCTGTCTCCAAAGCATATGAGGGGTTTCAGGTTGTTCCTGGGGTTCACCCCTCACAGAACATACCTGAGCCGTGACCGGTGGTGGCATCCGCTTCGAGCTGTACCGATACCCCGGCATCGGCACTGGTGTTGGATGAAACACTCCTCACCAGGGATGGTCATCTGGCGTCCTCGGTGCCTTCGGGACCGGTGGATACTCCCCAGACTGACTTTCCGTTATCGGTACCAGCACCGATACCACCACCGACATCGGTACCCTCCAGACATGCATCGATAGCCTCGCTTCCTTCGATGCTGAGTCTGGAATCTATCTCCAGTCTGGAGGACTGGGTACCGACGGCTCGGTTCCGATGATTCGGATCCGCAACTCTCGGTTCCTCCAAGGCCGTTTGAGTTGCCACTGGTTGGCCTTCATCCACCAGTATCAGACACGGTACCGAAGTCGGTACCGATGTCCACATTCGGTGCCTTCCATGCTTCGCTCATCAGGCTCTTTGCCCTCGATGCCGAGTTTGTAATCGATCTCTAGTCTGGAAGACTGGGTACCAACACGCTTTGGTACCGACACCGATCGATACCAGAGGCTCGGTACCGAGGATAGCGGCCGCAGCTTTTCGGTTACCTCGGTACCGATTGAACTGTCACCGATGGCTGCTCCGATGTCTGTGTCGGGCTCGGCTCCGACATCGGTACCGGTATCGGCATCGGTACCGGTATCCACAGTAGCATCGTGGCCAACTCCTGCCATGCTTCTTTCAACAGGATCGCTCCCTTCTGTACCAAGCTTGGAGTCAGTACCTGGCATGGACGATGTGGTACTGACGGTCGCTGCTCCTGACAGCCAGTACCGGCGACCATTCTTTAAGAATTCCACACTGCACCGTGCACCATCTTCTATTCCTATATATTTGGATAGCTCTTTTGGTGCTCAGGCTAGTTCTTCAGATCTAACCTGTCCAAAGGAGATTCCCGTTGGAGATCCCTCTTTTCAGAGTTTCCTCCTGGATATAGCAAGATCTCTTGCCATTCCTATCCCTGGACATGATCCTGCACAAGGCTCTGTTTCTACCAAAGCAAAGGAGAACATAATGCTTCCTTTGCATCATTCCTTGCAGGATCTCCTTCTAGGAATGTGGGAAGCACCTTTAAAGGTACCCCCACCTTCCAGAGCAACTGATCTCTTATATCAGGTGCCCCCCTCTCCAGGGTTTCAAGAGACTCAACTTCCTCATTCCATAGTAGTGGAATCAGCAATGAGGCGGGTAAAGAGTAAGAAAAAGCACTCTTCTTAGCCGCCAGGTCGTGAGTCTAAGACACTAGATGCCTTTGGACGTCAAACCTTCCAGACATCTATGCTTTCTGCAAGAATTCTCTCATATATTTTCTATATGAGTCTATCTCTTGAGAAGGTCACAAAGCAATTACATCTTTTGACTCCTTCCCTTCCAGAGTCCAAGAGTGCAGGCTATTCTTCACTGCTTAAGCATCTTCAGAATATCTCTTGGTTTCTTACTCGTGCTTCCCTAGACTCTTTTGAGTCTGTTAGCAGGACCTCTGCTATAACTATTGGGGCACGACGTAGAGCCTGGCTCCAAGCTTCAGGCTTGGACAAATGGGCACAGCAAACACTGGGACATACTCCTTGCACTGGAGACAATCTTTTCAACAAGGAGTCTTTACGTCAGGTTACTCAGTTGTCCACTGACTTACCTGTTCCTAGGGGCTGTTCTGCACCTTCTTCCGTCCCAGTAGGTAGGAAATGTCCTGCCGAACTTTCTTCCCATAGGAGGAGAAGGTTTTATGCATCATCTGCCCATCATACCGATGTTCCCAAACAAGGGAAACATCGTCCTGGTCTGCAGAATTCAACCTCTCACCAGGCTCAGCAAACCCAGCAACCGCAGGGTTTCTGATGAATCTTCATTAGATGCTTGTGACTCTTGGACTTAGAATCTGCAGTTGCTTCTTCTCAATAGAGGCAATCCACTGCTTCATTCTAAACCCTAGACATGGATCTCTTCCCAAAAGACATCCATTTTTTCTATGTTCCATGAGCTGTCAGGATGTTCATGCCTATAGGTCACAGGGTTCTCCTCTTCTTCCTGCTAGGGAAAGAGGTCTAACCACTATCAAACGATAGTTTCCTGTGCCAGCATGTCTTTTTTCCTTTCTATAGACTTACTACTTGTAAGTCTTCTTCAGCTCCATTCTCTTTACCCTCTTACTAAGCTTTCCTCTGTAAGAGTGGTATTGCTTCACTGGAGGACTGTTTCTTCAGCCTCTCTAGTTTTGTTACTTTTCCAGTGCGGAGTTTTCCACTCTGAGTTGACTCCTCTTTTTCAATCTGGCTTTGAGGCAATTCATCAGATATGTCCAGAGTTTTCTACTCCTGTTCTGTCTGTTCTTTCTGTTTTTAAACAGTGAGATTCTTTCTGCTGTCTGGCAAGCAGCTGCCTATGCAGGAGCCTTAATGTTTGGACCACTGGTTCTTGTCCACCAGCAACCAGATCTGTCCTCCACTAACATTCTGTCTGGTCTTAGTAGTGGCCCCAAGTCAGTGCTGTCAACTGTCTTGGAAATATTTTCACTACAGGCTTGTTGGATTGTCTCCTTTTCTGCCATCTCCATTCCCCTGGGTTTGGCAGCATAGTTGACATAGAACTGGCTGCTGGAGAGCCAGTAGCTATCTCCTCATTCTCCTGCATCATGCTCTCTGCAATTCTACAGAGAAGCTCTCCACTATGGGCCCTTGCTAGAGAGCATGGGGGTTTTCTCCAGCAGCTATCCTAGATGGTTGGAAAAGGCTTTTTCAGTCATGTCTCCCATGACTAGAAAGGTTCTCCCTTGTTTCACTATCTCCTTTTTAATATAAAGGACATAGGCCTTCTCTTACGTGAAAGCTTAAGGAGTTGCCAATTCCCTGCTTTGGTCCATAGTATTTCCAATCGGGAATATGCTTTTCTCCTTGCAGCTCGTCCTCATGGTAAGAACGCATGATACCTTTTTGCCCTTAAGCAGGTCAGCATGGTATCTCATTTTTTATGCGTCTTCTGTTCACTTACCATGCTAGAGTTCTGGAATACTCGGGACTTGCTGGCTGCAGACTGATATCATCCTCTGCTTCACGTAACCGTCCTGGTTATTTCTGCTAGCTAGCATCCCTGTAGCTCATAACCAGTCGGAATAGATTCTCTATATATCTTCTCAAGTAGGTTCCACCTTCTTGTTGTTAGATGAATCTTTCCTCTCCACATTTCCTATGTGACTACCCTTCTGTAGGCATATATGTCTGCTTCATTGCAGACACCCATATAGAGGCCTACATGTATGCTATAGATATGAATATATATATATATCTTACAGATGTCTGTCTATCATTTGTGTGTATTTTATGCCCTTTCATATCTCACTATAGATATATTCTTATATGTCTATCTCTCTCTCTCTCTTTATATATATATATATATATATATATATATATATATATATATATATAATGTGATAAGGAAGCTTATCATAGTTCAGGAGGGAGCTATAAAAGAGGTGAATTGTCTTTGAACAAGCAACCTGTCTTTGCTGGTAGAAATAATAAAACAGAATGTTTTCATAAAAGACTACCAGTCCCAGAATGCACCAGGTTTCAAACAGCCTCTAGAAGGGCTGAAGTGGGGAAACATGTGTTCAATCAGGAGAGCTATGAGGTAATCCCCAATCACTCATCTCCAAGGGCAGGGCTTGATTCAGCACACCTGGGCTGTGCTAGGGTGGAGTGTCCCTCTAAGCACGTTAAAAGTAATAGATTTTCTACCCACATACGGAGCAGGGGGAGCCAGCAGAAGCAGGAGAGCAGACAGAACCGTGAGAGCACACAGAACCAGCAGCAGCAACGTGGAAGGAAGAAGAGAAAGATATCTTGGAGGTCTAAAGAAGGAGCCCACAGCAGTACGTGTGTTGGGAGTCATTCCAGATAATGTAAGAATAAAACGATTACTCCACTCTTAACTATTGGCTTTAAATCAAGGTTCTGCTGGTGTTATTAGCTCAGCTTTTTATCTCCCGAATGTAGTCTCAGATCAAAGCAGCGCTCATGTACACCATATGGCATAAACCATTAACCGCGCTTGATAACATCAATGACTACCGGGTTTCACACTTTTTATGAATTTAATATTCTTTGTCTGTTTTCCTTTTCTTCTTCTTCTTATTTTTATTGCTTATACACCAGTGCTCTCACCTCTATAATTTAATAACTGTGACTTAAAATTCTGTAGAGAACTGTTGATAATTAAACTTCTGTGAACAAACTTAGCTTTTCTCAGTAGGCTTGTTCAACTCGGCTCCATTTTATCTTAACAATTCTCCTCCCGCCTCACACTTTCGACGTCCTCGCGTTCCACTCCTCGAAAGGAGTCTCTTATGGAGAATCTAAAAACAAATAGCAACTCCTAAATTAAACTTTACAAAATTTTAATGCGTTATTCAAAAGTAGCTGTTCTCTTTTTTTGTGTGTCAGCTACTATTAGTACTCACTAGTAGATGCTGCCCATGTCTCTCTGATGTATTCTCTGATTTCTCTCTGTCAAAAAACGCCGCGCATGCAGACTGCTAGCTCTTACGTTCTTTTATACTTAATAATGATTGGTCCTTCCTACAAATTATCTGCATAACTGCCACTCTACAGAGGCATTTAAACCTGCTGGTTGCACCGTATTTACCAGGAAGATCCACCGTTGTTCATAGAACACTAACGTTTCATCTAAGGTCTTGCCCCTTCTCGGTTTTGTTATCTGATCAATACAATACAATACATCTGATTTCATTACATCACTTTGTCATGAAAAAACCCCTTTTTCAATGGATACTGTTGGAGAAACAGCAGCAGAGGATGTATGGGAAGCCCTTCTTAAAAAACAGCGGCAAATAGTTCGGTCGGAGTTGAATCGTCTCTCAATGATTGAATACATAAGCAGACGTCAGATCCCTAGAGGGTTAAGGGTTTATAAGGAACCGCGCCTGTTTTCCACAGATTTAGACTTCGTAAATAAATGGAACTACATACTAAATAAATGCTCTGTGGACCTTATGGTCCTGATAGCTGAGAATACGAAGAAGGTATTAGAAACATACACAGCAGAAGCGGAGCATTTAATTACAAAATTAAAGAAAGCAGAATCCGAAGATGTCTTTAAACGGCGATGGGAAGAACTTACTACAAAACTAACTACGTTGCGACAAGAAGTAACTACAACTAAAAATAAAAAATTCAAGAGGGACAACGATGATTATACGAAGGGTTGTGTCTACCCTTGGATGGACCACAATCGAAGATCTAAACCTCGCAAAAGAGTGAATTTTACAGCATTCTCCGAAGACGTTGCCAGTTCTGAATCTAGTCGCCCATCATCAGAGGATTTTTCAGACGAGGCCTCAGAAAAACAGAAGAAGAAAAAGATTCTAACACGGAACAGGACACGCAACAAACACGATCAATGATACACCGGGTTCACATAAATCCAACAATTCAACCAAATAGCAGTTTGGATTTAGTGATAAATATATCATGATACCCTCTACCGGAAGATCAATATCATATGCTAAGCAAAGGTTTATCATTTGTTCCATATATATCTCATGATCCATTTCAATTCAGAATAGATTTCGATGCATTCATTAGGAAATTACATCTGAAATGCTATTTTTCTCAAAATTCATTTTCTCCAATAACTTCTCAAGATCGAAGAATACCCCTTCCATTGAAATCGAAATGGACACCTCCAGGTCCTCTGCCTCCTGCTAAACAAATTTTCAAAGAAGTAGTATTGAGAGAAATAAGCGGGCTAGAACAACGACAGGCGTTATCTAGAAGTGTATTAACACGAAGTGAGCAACATAGTTGGAGAGAGCTTAAGAAAAGAACCGATATAGTGGTATCCAGGGCAGACAAAGGAGGGGCTATAGTCATCCAAAGTAGAAAAGATTACATTGAAGAAGCCAATCGCCAATTAATGGATGAACGAACATATCAATTGCTTTCAGAAGATCCAACCAACCATCTGCAACAGATTATTCAGGAGGAAACAAATGGAGCATTAAATCAAAAGATCATCTCCAAGAAGGAGATGAAGTTTCTTAATGTATTAGCACCGGCTATAGCTAGTTTTTACACGGTACCTAAAATACATAAAAATTTAAGTAAACCACCTGGAAGGCCAATAGTTTCAACTCGAGGATCATTATTAGAGCCGCTCTCTATATATCTAGACTCTTTTTTGAGACCATTATTAAAAGATATACCATCGTACATTTGTGACTCCTCCCATTTTTTAGAGAAATTGAACCAACAGACCCAATGGGCGCTAGATCCAGAGATCTTATTAATGACTTTGGATATAACCGCATTATACACGAGCATTCCCCAACAGGAGGCTTTAGCCACTATTAACAGATCGCTACATAACAGGGGCGATCTTTCTGAAGCTCATATTTTGTTCTTAATGAGTTTATCACAAATGGTCATTACAAAAAACTTTTTTCAATTTGAGAAGATGATATACATACAAAAGTCAGGAATAGCGATGGGGGCATCATGCGCCCCTTCAATAGCGAACTTATTTATGAGCGATTTTGAACAACAATGGCTTAAAAGGTCTCCATGGAGTCATCAAGTTAAAATGTGGACCCGTTTTATAGACGACGTCTTCATATTGTGGAAAGGTTCAGTACAAACAGCCAATGAGTTTATAGGTTGGCTTAATAACTGTAATGTGGCTATACAGTTTACGTCCACAATAGATTCAGCAAATATAGTTTACTTGGATCTAGAAATAATAAAAAATGTGGAAGGATGGATAACAACTATATATAAAAAACCAGTGACTCGTAATACATTCTTGCATTATACAAGTGCCCATCCAGCTCGTCTGAAGGATAACCTACCGTTTTCACAATTCTTGCGGTTCCGGCGAAATTGTTCAGAAAAATCAGATTTTAAGAAGCAGTCCCAACAGCTGCTTAAAGACTTCACGGCTAGAGGTTACCCAGAACAGATTTCAAAGAGGGCATATACGAGAGCATTGAATAACGATCGTACCTGGTTACTAAACACAAGTCATGACAAGAGGGCACGACAAGAGAAAGAGAGTGTAAATTTGATCACAAAGTTTTCCCCTCTAAGTTATCAAATTCAGAAGATAGTGAAAAAACATCAGTATTTAATCCATACCATCTCAGGTATGGCGGAAAAATCAGTGAGATGTGTATGGCAAAGAAATAACAATATCAAAGAACAACTGAGCCCAACAAATTCCATTCCCCTCCCAATAGCAGGTACAGGACCACAAGAAAGGGGACATACAGCATGTGGGCATTATAAAATTTGTCCAATCACAGAAAATACTACAGAATTTGAATATTTAGGAACAACATATAGCTTAAAAAAAGTGACTTCATGTGACACAAGCTTGGTAATATATGCAATTAGATGCCCATGCGCGAAACTATATATAGGAAAGACAAGCCGACCTTTTAAACGTCGGATTCAAGAACACAAAAGCCGTCTACAAAATAACGTGACGACAGCACCTTTAGTTCAACATTGCACAGATATGGGGCATGAATATTCTCAATTACGGTGCTTTTGTATTGATCAGATAACAAAACCCAGAAGGGGCAAGACCTTAGATGAAACGTTAGTGTTCTATGAACAACGGTGGATCTTCCTGGTAAATACGGTGCAACCAGCAGGTTTAAATGCCTCTGTAGAGTGGCAATTATGCAGATAATTTGTAGGAAGGACCAATCATTATTAAATATAAAAGAACGTAAGAGCTAGCAGTCCGCATGCGCGGCGTTTTTTGACAGAGAGAAATCAGAGAATACATCAGAGAGACGTGGGCAGCATCTACTAGTGAGTACTAATAGTAGCTGACACACAAAAAAAGAGAACAGCTTCTTTTTTGAATAACGCATTAAAGTTTTGTAAAGTTTAATTTAGGAGTTGCTATTTGTTTTTAGATTCTCCATAAGAGACTCCTTTCGAGGAGTGGAACGCGAGGACGTCGAAAGTGTGAGGCGGGAGGAGAATTGTTAAGATAAAATTGAGCTGAGTTGAACAAGCCTACTGAGAAAAGCTAAGTTTGTTCTTCACAGAATTTTAATTATCAACTGTTCTCTACAGAATTTTAAGTCACAGTTATTAAATTATAGAGGTGAGAGCACTGGTGTATAAGCAATAAAAATAAGAAAGAAGAAAAGGAAAACAGACAAAGAATATTAAATTCATAAAAAGTGTGAAACCCGGTAGTCATTGATGTTATCAAGCGCGGTTAATGGTTTATGCCATATGGTGTACATGAGCGCTGCTTTGATCTGAGACTACATTCGGGAGATAAAAAGCTGAGCTAATAACACCAGCAGAACCTTGATTTAAAGCCAATAGTTAAGAGTGGAGTAATCGTGGGGGCGGAGCCTGATGTCCAGCAGGTTAGATGCTTCGCGCTGAAGCTCCCGAGAGGCCTACTCAGAATCCTGACTTAATACCTACCTAAACTTAATATTTTGCTCCGAACTTACCGGGGTACCTCGGGGGGGATGGCGGCCCACAAACCAGCGCGCTTAGACTTCGGGTCTCCCTCTTCTTCACACGGAAAACGCTCCAAAACAGAGTTGTCTTCCCCACAAAAGACAGTTCCACTTCGGGAAAACCCCGAAATGCAACAGGAGATCTTGGAGGAAATACGCGGTGTGAAGGAACTGGTACAGTCCAACGGAGAGGCGCTCCGAGCCATGCGGGAAGACTTCGGTGTGCTTCAAGACCGGCTTGAAGGTCTCTCACTACGGCAGGACAACATGGCGGGGGTCCTCGACTCGCACGCAGTGCGCTTGGTGAAACTGGACAAGGCTGAGCGTCAGATACAGAATCTTCAAAAAGAGTTAGAGGATAGCAATAATCGAGCCCGTCGCAACAATGTAAGGCTCATTGGAGTACCGGAGGGGGCCGAAGCAGGAGATATAAGAGAATTCCTGGTCAAAACTCTTCCCTCCTTGCTGAAGATCACTTTTCACAGAGATCTGGAAATTGACCGAGCACATCGTGTTCCTACCAACATGGCCCTCAATCGGACGACCCCCCGGCCTATCATCTTTCGATTACTGAGATATCAACAAGTTGAGCAGATTCTAAATGCTGCCCGAGCGAATCCTCATCTGGAGTTTGAAAGTCATAAAGTCTCCTTCTTCCCTGACTTGGCAAAGCCCACAGTTGACCGTCGGAAGAGACTCCTTGCTTTTCGCCCTAGACATCAACAGCTACAGGCTCGCTTTGGCCTATTGTATCCAGCGAAGCTCAGAGTGACTCTCCATAACCAAACCAGAACATTCGAAGATCCTGATCTACTAGCAACATTTTTAGATTCCAAAGAAGCAGACCAGATGCGCTAATTCAACAACTTGGATCTGTACCCGCCGGATCTGCCCGCCATTTTGAATGGCCCGATGCGGTGATCACCGTCTAGAACAGAGACTGCCTGGACTTTTCTTTCTGTCTGTCTATAACTTTCTTGGTCTCCTATCCTTCCATGATGTGCACCTCGGTTGGATTCGGAACACGCACAGCTATACAGGTTATATGTTTCAATTAGGCCTTCTCTGGGGTTTCTCCCCGCAGACACATGGTCGCCAGTAATTTCTGGGGTTCTGCTTCTTCTCTAATGCACTTCGGTGATTCTTTTTTTATATGGGGCGCTTCATTGTTTTTCATTAGCTTATTTTCTATCATGTCATGTGAACAGCCATATACAGTTAATATGAGGGACATTGTGAAATTATGTGCGTTATCATGTTTTCTCTCAGAATTTTTAACTTTTCTGAATGGCCTTATGTAAGCTCTTATCACTGAATGTTAAAGGCATCAATAGTCCAATCAAAAGAAAGAAAATCCTTAGCTATCTTAATCATGAGCATGCTGATTTAGTGTTTCTTCAGGAAACGCATTTAAACTCCGCTGAAACACTGAAACTCAATGCTAAGCCTTACATGGTGGCTGCCTACTCTCCCGCCGTTTCCAAACGGTGTGGGGTAGCCATCTTGGTTAAGAAGTCTTTGCAAGCTACTGTACTGGATACTAGCTCTGATAAGGAGGGTAGATGGGCCCGTGCACACCTTAAGGTTGGAGATAGTGAAATCACGTGTATTTGTATTTATGCTCCGAATGTGGATAACCCTGCTTACTATGCAAGTATTGCGCAGTTGGCACAGGCCTCTGCCAATACTCCATTAATACTTGGCGGCGATTTCAACCAAGTACTTGATCCTTTGATAGATAGACAGCCGCCTAGAACGAGTGGTCCACCCAAGAGTCTTGCTACCCTTACAGCTCTGATGAAAGATCTTGCGTTAGTAGATATATGGAGGCTGCTTCACCCCTCCGACTTAGAGTTCACCTTTTTTTCAGCCCCCATCACTCACAATCTAGAATAGATTTTTTTCTTATCTCCAAAGCACTGATACCCCAAGTGGACACGGCTAGGATTCATCCTCTCCATATTTCAGATCATGCTGCCATATCTTTCTCATTACATGTCACTACGCAAGGTGAACATCCCCGTGCTTGGTTTTTTGATAGATCCCTACTAGACCAAAAAGATTTTCAGGTTGACATAAAGGCCGCTATCCAAGACTACTTTAATTTTAATTCACCCCATGACACTGCGAGCTGGGCTTGGTGGGAGGGTTTCAAGGCGTCTATCCGTGCAACTATAACTAGCTATCAAATCCGACAGGGGAAACAACGAAAGCAACATTTACTGATTCTAGAACAACAGATACAAGCTGGAGAGCGTCTCCTCACGACCCGTACTGACCCATGTATTTTACTTCGCTTACAACGTCTTCGTTTCCAATACAATCAGCTTTTATATACCTCTGCTGCTAAAAATATTGAATCACAACAAGGGATGTACTATCGGGAAAATAACCGTGCTGGCAAATTGCTAGCCAATGCCCTGAAAGGTCAAAAAGAAGCCAAGCGTGTTACCGCTCTCCGCAATCCGTCTGGGGGGAGCTTGGTCACTAAAGATACAGAAATATTAGAACTCTTTCGTGATTTTTATACTCGGCTTTATCAATCTGAATGTGATTTCGAGCCAGAAGTATTTGAACGATTACTATCAGGGGTACAGCGACCGACCCTATCTGACGAAGATAGAGAGGCCATGGACAAACCATTCACTTTATCAGAAATTCAATCGGCACTCAAGAGATGTGCCACAGGTCGAACCGCAGGCCCGGACGGTCTCCCAGCTGAATTCTACAAAACTTTTAACGCTGACTTAGCTCCGTTTTTGAAACTTTATTTTTCTGCTCTGGCCGAGGAGGGATCTCCCTCTGGATCCTTCTCAATGGCTAATGTAGTAGTTTTTGAGAAAGAGGGGAGAGATCCGCAACTAACAGCTAATTATCGTCCAATTTCCCTACTAAACGCAGACTATAAAATATTTGCCACCATTCTCTCCACCCGGCTCTCTGACAAGATGTCTACTTTAATACACCCAGATCAATGCGGTTTCATTCCCGGTAGATCAACTGCTGATAATGCTAGGACCCTATGTCATGTACTGACTGCCGCAGTTAATCTTGATCGACCATTGGTTGGCCTCTCACTTGATGCTGAGAAGGCCTTCGACCGCTTAGAATGGCCCTTCTTGTTTGCAACTCTTCGCTGGTACGGATTCGGAGAAGGCTTTCTCCGTTGTCTCCAAACCATGTATGCACAGCCTACAGCTAGTATCTGTGCTAATGCTTTAAAGTCTCAGCCATTTCCCCTGCAACGCGGTACTCGCCAGGGATGCCCACTATCTCCACTTCTTTTCGATCTCGCACTCGAGCCCTTAGCTCTACTAATCCGGCAATCCAAGGATATTCATGGAGTCCCTTTCTCTCATAGGGACATCAAACTTTCAGCGTATGCTGATGACCTGATGCTCTTTGTCTCCCTAGATTCAGTGCCGGCTGTCCTAGAGCAAATTGGTAAATATTCACAACTCTCGGGCTATAAGATAAATTGGACCAAATCGGTTGCCTTTCCACTAAATCCTTTGATCCATCAGGCAGATATGCAATCCTTTCCCTTTTTATGGCAACCTCGCATGGTCAAATACCTTGGGGTGCACTACTGCTCTCCTTTAGAAGACACCATCACCTTTAATGCTAAAGACTTAACCTCTAAGGTCCGGGCGCTTACTCAACGCTGGACTCCTTTAACACTTACTTGGTGGGGCCGCCTAGAAACCATTAAAATGATGATTGTTCCCAAAGTGAACTACATTTTAGAAATGTTGCCATGTCTCCTACCTCGACGTACATATAAAGACTTAGAGGGTCTTCTGACTAGATACTTATGGCAAAACAAGACACCTAGGATAGCGAAACATAAGTTACAAGCAGATAAAGCACATGGTGGTGTCCGATTCCCTGATTTCCTGAAATACCACCACTCTTTTCTTCTCAAACAAGGCGCTCGTTGGCTGGAAGACCTAACACCGAATAGACCAGTGTGGCTAGATATAGAGGAGGACCTTTGCAAACCAATCCCTCTTACCTATCTCCCTGGTATGACTCTCCCATCAGACTCCCACTATCCACTAATGCTCTTAGACACTTTAGGTGCCTTTAATACCCTTGAGCAGGCTCTAGACTCCCGACTTTGTCCGCTAGATAGACTCCCGCTTTGGCACAATGCTCGATTTCAAATACAAAATAAACCGATGGCGTGGAGCCCCTGGTACACTAGGGGCATTTGGATCCCTAACCAGCTGTTCTCTGATGGTCGCTGGAAGACTTTTAGTGAATTACAAATTGAATTTGGTCTCCCAGCGAAACACTACTTTCAGTTGGTGCAACTTCAGCATTGTCTTCGGAGTGCTAAGGTGCTCCCGCCATCGGAACCCCATACCCAAGGATTATCGGAGATTATCCGATCTATCGGGAGCTTATCGGGTGTGGCATCTAACTTTTACAAAACTTTATGTAATACTGTAAATAGGGGCACTCCTATAGCACAGAAATCCTGGGAGCGGGAAATGCATGTAACTTTGACCCCGGAGCAATGGAGCCTAGTCTGGAGCAAGGTGACACGGGTCTCCCGATCCGCCTCACTCACTCAGACACTTTTCTTTCTAGCCCACCGATGTTTCTATACTCCTGACAGGTTAGCCAAATGGAACGCCACCCAGAGCAATAGATGCTGGACATGCCATGCGGCCATTGGTTCACTCACTCATGTTATGTATGAATGCCCTGCATTACAGTATTACTGGAGTCGGGTCTGGGGTCATATTCAATCTATTTTGCACTTTCAAGAGCCCCTTTCTTGGAAGATAGTGGGACTCCGCTCAGCTGCGGGGATCCCCTCTCTTCCCAAATCGGCTTACTTCCTTTTAGACTTTATGCTGGGCATAGCTATTTCTCTAATTACGAAATACTGGAAAAATAGCTCCCATTTGAGCCCCAATGAATGGTGGAATCATGTCTGTCTCTACAGTAAATATGAGCAAATACCTCGTATGTTAGCTTTTTCCGCTCAGACCCCCCACCACTTGTCTAAATGGAAGATGCTTAACGATTATGTTCAAACTGCTCAATGCTCTCATCTGACTGTTTAAATCTGTGTAAATCTCTGTCACATGATCATTCTGTATCGCAGATACTATTTCTGTTTGTTTTGATGTACAATTACTGTTGTTTGTAAGCGCTCATATAATGATACTTATCAGCTTAGAGAAGAAGCATAGGGGTGGGGGGTAATTGGGGTTGCTTTTCCTTATTGTATGTTTGTATTTGTATCCTTTGGTGTGTTGTTTCTTTTGCTTGTTGTAAAATGAAAATAAAAGTTTAAAAAAAAAAAAAAAGGTAGGGAGTAGGATCCAGCGCAGAAGAGGACATCTGAAGAACCTGGGAAGATCTTCAATCCAGTAGCCAAAGAATCCGGAGTCCTAGGCCCCTTCGCAAGAAAGAGAACTGGAAGAGGTACTGGTGCACCCTATACAGAGACAAGCAGGGAAAATATATTTGAGTTCCAATAAAACAGACACTGGAAACAAATCACCAGGAACATTAGGAATTCTAAAAAGAAAATGTACCTGTTAGAGGGAGAAAAGTTTGAAGGTTTTGAAAAGAAAAAAAAAAGAAAAATTCCTTAGTAGGAATTGTTCTGGAAATTTTTGTGTAGAGGTTTCACCAGCAGATCTAAAGAATAACTTGACTAGCCTGTTACTTGTTGTGACTGAATACTCTTACCTGAGTTATTGTTATGTTGATGTGAGCACAAAGTTACTGTGAGTTAAGAAGAATATTTTGGATGGCACTATTGCAATATTTAATAAATAACACAAAAAAATCCTAAAAAAAAAAAAAAAAAGAGTGGAGTAATCGTTTTATTCTTACATTAGTTGTAATACTCCGGAAAGACCAACAATTTTCTTGTATATCTACAAATGGGAGTCATTCCAGAGGCAAGTATACTCCATTGGACTGGAGGAAGCCAGAGGAGTGGGGTTATAAAGCCAGGAATTCCCAGACGGCACCTTTGAGGGAGACGGCTGCATTTGGAAGGGGCCCTAAGACCGGTGCAAGAAGGTATGTGAAGAGAGACCCAGTGTCCAGGGATCTTGATTGGAAGGCTGGACATAAAAGCTGGACTACTTACTGGCCAGGATACCTGGAGAGGAAACCTAACAGCAAAGGAAGCTCTTCTCCAGGAAGACAGCAGGGAAAGAAATATTATCCTGAGAATGATCAATTAAGGAATTCCTCTGAGACAGACCCTGATATTGATTCCATGATATTTGAGGAAGAAGGAGATATATCAAATGATCAGAATGAATACATGGATTGCTCTCTGTCTAGGCTACTGTTTTAAAATACTTTCTCACTAATACAACAACCACCAAAAGGAACTGTAACTTGTTCTTTTATCTACCCAGAAAAGTCTGCCAGAAAGCTTTAGGGTAGGATTGAGCCACGTAGAGAGAGTGAACCAGCAAAGGGGTTTGCAGCTGGCTAATTATTGGTAATTGAGCCATGCACAATTGCACGTGAGTTCTGAAAGGAAACTTCTTTTTGTGTGTGTAAATAGAAGAAAGTTATCCTTGATAAAGAACAGTTTTTTGTTTTGGGTTTTGTTTTTGCTTTTGGAGCACTGCTAAGAGTCATTAGCAAGAGCCATCAAAAAGACCTTTTCTGTTTCCCATCAAGGTCTTTATTGATTTTTGCTTAAGAAGTTCAGTTACCTTATTTCATGTTTTGTTTTCCTGAGTGCAATACTGAAAGCAAGTGTCCTTTTTGTGTTACCAAGTAAATCTGTGTGGGAGAATTAACCCCATGAATAAAATCTATTTTTCTTTGCTTACACTTGAGCAACACAACTCATTATTTTGTGAACGGCTGATTCTGGTATGAGTGAACGACATCCCCCACAATCCTTTGCAAGTCATAATAAAATTTTGCCTTTGCCAAGACTGTGGACATTCAAGACCAGCGCCCCCGTTTACAATATATATATATAATATATTTTATATATATATATATATATATATATATGTGTGTGTATCTGTCGAGATATTTTATTATCGGTAGATATGTATCTGCATATTTATCTACCTGACTGTCTAGGCTCATATAGCTATATGATTCTGACAGATGGGCTTTACCCATACCTATGCTATCCAGCATGTTTGGGGTTCTACACCCACAACCACTCTCTGTGGTAGTTACAACTTCTACCATAACCTTAAGGTTTAGGTACCTCTGAAGCTCTCCATGTTCCAGTATCTCTCCTAGCTGACTCCAGTTAGGAGAGACATTGCGGATCTTCAGTTAATCATAGGCTCTAACGCCTCAGGCATTTGTCCTTTCTTTTGGGATACAAGGGGTTTCCATACCTTTTCCTCCCACAAAGACTGTGCCTATTTGTCCAAATCGGTCAGCCTTCTCTTTGGCCCCTAAGGGTGAGCCACTCTGTTGCCAAAAGAGTTGGGCTTTTGTCTTAAAAGCCTTCCGCTAAAGGCCCACCATCTTTGTACTACCCCAGTTATTACTGGGGTTCCCTCTTACCTTTCAGGAATCTGACCTCCACTATTTTTCCTACAGGATTATTACCTCCACTTCACAGTGAGGTCCTCCTTGAGGTGGTTCTACTGGGTTCCCCAGTAGATCCCATGAACCTCCTTACTGCTGTGTAATCCTGTTAGGGGAGGTCCATATTGCAATATTTCTTTCAATATCATTGATGATAATTATCATCCACACATGGACTCCTTGTCTGCAGTCCTATGCTAGGTTAGCTGTTCCACAGCACCTTTCTTTTTCAACTCCTACCCTCCATCCTCAGGATGCCTGGTGTTGTGGGGGATAGCATGTTCCAATCTATGACATACTGGGACTCCAGGCATCTCAGCTTGGGAGTCCCCATATGTGAAGACTCATTCCTGCTTGTTCCTGGAGATAGCACAGTTACTTACCTGTAACAGGTGATCTCTGGGAACAGCAGGAATAAGTCTTCACAACCCACCCACCCCCCTAGGAGTTGTATCTCTCTATCTCTTTCTTTCCCTTCTCTCTCTCTCTCTCTTTGTCTCAGCTTGAAACTTAACTGAGGAGAGGCAGTTGGGAAAGGCAGGAAGGCAGCACGCAGGCGTGGTGGGATGCTTCCAAAAGCTTTTTGATTGGATGCTGGGAAGCGTTTCCGCGCAGACTCCGTCGGTACCGACGTACCCATATGTGAAGACTTATTCCTGCTGTTCCCAGAGATCACCTGTTACAGGTAAGTAACTGTGCTTTATATGCACGCAGTGCTCACTATTCAAAGGGAGAAAGAAACCTCAGTACAACCAGTACTCCCTCTATGTGGCAAACTGAATTACCATAGGGGAACTCATATCTCTCACATCACTGGTCTTGAAAAAACTTCCTTAGATCTACAAAACATATGTAAATTTTATATATCAAAAAAGTACTTTTTAATCTATATTTATGATAGTAATTATATAAAATCTTTCTGGGTCTCATGTATCCAACTTTCATATATTAGTGTGCCACTCTCTTCTATTGGTATGACAACCCACCACTCTCATAAGGTCAACCGACCTCCAAAGACAGCCCCTGTAACAAAACAAACAATCCAGGTGACTGTATAGAACTATGAACCAATTTTTAAGCAAAATTACCACACATCTGCTCAAAATCCACTAGAATTCATAGGCTTATCAAACTAAATCGCCCAACAAAGATCTTTGTTTCTCCCGTTCAGGACTTCTTCAGGGGTGCAATAATTTATTTTGAACAGAAGCCCAAAGAATCTCGGCATCTGACGTAGTAACCTTTTAAATTAAAAGGCCACGCTAACACTCTCCTCACTTCAAGGGGAGTAACCTTCATTTAAAAGACTGGTTTTAATGGTATATGGGAACTGATGATATCATCTTTGGGATCAGTGGTCTATGAAGAGTAATGGACCTACTCTCTCTGTCAGTGCTTCTCAATCTGTGCCTTGTAGCTAGGCATGGGCTCATGAGACATTTCCTCCATCTCTGTTGGACAGTACCCTTGGGAATAGCTATCTGTTTCTGGCTCCAACCCCATCTCCTCCAAAATGAAGTGATGACTTGCTACTAGCACATGAGGGAACAAGTGTCCCAGACTCACTCACCTGATAGACTTAGTCCTCCTTGTTCACTTGCATTGGTAAGACAGGACAGCAGTAATACTTAGCTGTGTGCCTCCTCTGCTGGCTTCAATCTGGTTTCTGAATGCATACAACCCTACTATCTTGCATGATCTACTGGCCTTGTATGTTTAGATTTTAGGCTGAATCCAGCTGAATGAGTTATCCACAGGTAAAAAAAAGTGCTGCTGTCCTGCAAGTGGGAGGAATTGAGCAATAAGAATCATGCAAAATTTGATTTGTGCGCCACCAGGATTGAGAAAACTCAAGTGTGCCACAAAATAAAAAAAATTGAGAAGCATTGCCCTATTGATTGTTCCCATCTATAATGTTTTGTATATGTTTTGATGACGGTGGATACATCTTTAAGAAAAGATTTATTAGCTTGTTACATTTGAGTTTTTGTCTTGTTCTTGTGTTTCCTCTAGTTTTTCTAATATGTCATCTTACCACTTTGACATTCATTCTGGCAGCCCCAGGACTGTTAGAAGCCATAAATATTTATGGCTTAATTATGCTTTTGCTGTTTCTTCACATTTTTATAATGTTGAATTCTCTGTGCTTATTTCATGCTTCCTTAGTCGGCAACTGTTCAGTCTCCACTGTATTCCTCAGGTGGGAAGTTCCACTACCCTTTCTGTGAAAAGAGATTTCTCCAGGGACAGCAGGAATCAGTCTTCGCATATGGATGACATTGGTGCCGACGGAGCCCATTCGGAAGCATCTCTTGAGCTATCAAAGAAAGCCTTTGGGAGATGCCACCATGCATGGGCACCACCTTCCTGCCCAAGGGTGCCATCTTGCTCAGTCTCCTTTTTTCTGCAGAGCCCAGTAGACGTGTCTAATCCCCCCAGAAAAAGTTGAGTTTTTCTCAGAGTAATTCTCTCTCTGGCTGTGGCTGGTCCCTTTCCCACCCTCGAATTCGCTTGCCTTGGCACTGTGTCTTCGGGCCCATGAATTTTTCTTTTCATTGCGATTCGCGCTCTTTTTCCGCTGTCAGTTCCTTGGGTTTTTGACCTCGCTGAGGCTCTTTTCCCTGATGGCCAGATGCTTTAAAAAGTGTGATCGGTGTTCCAGTAATTTTTCTATCACTGACACACGTGACTGCTGTCTCGGTTCTGATCACAACCCTGAGATTTGTGGGTCTTGCAATAGGCTGACTCCCAAAGCAGTCAAAGGCAGGCAGGAGAAGCACGACAGTATGTTCAGGTCAGATTCTACTTCGGAAACCCCTTCCAGGGCCCAGTTCAAGACCCTGAGATCGTGCAGTGACTCCTTGGCCACCAGTTGGGGCTGCAAGTCCTCTGACCGGGTGTCCTTGATCTGGATCCTGAAGAAGAAAGCCTCGTGGGACTCCTCACAAAATGCAGGGAAGTCTGGTAAGTTCCGTGCCAGATCCCTGAGTCCCTAGAGGAGGACCGAGGTGTCTGAGCAGGAACAGCTGAAACTTTCCTGGAAGGACATAATGGATCTTCAGTCAGCCCCAGGTCCCTGCAGCCATTCCCAACAGGGACGCCGCTCCTCCACCGGTGCCAGACCCGATATCCTTGGCATCCGTTCCAATTGCTGTGACCCCATCCGGGCTGGAGACCAGGATGGAGGCCCTGGAGCGCAGCTTGTTTGCCTTCTTGGCTACTTAGCAAGCAGCGCTGTCTGGCTCTGCTGGTTCATCTGCAAAAAACACCGAGACCTCAACCTTGAGGACTTCCCCAGCATCGAGCTCATCCCCCAGAGCTCCCTCGCCCGGGCCGAGCACCGACTGAGGTCATGTTCGCGGTCCCGTTCCTTGGGACCCCAATCCTCCTACTAGTCTCCAACCCTGACTCATGTCCGGTAGATCCTTGAGTCCATCTCCAAGGATGACACTTCCCCGGACACTGGAGGCATTGAGACTTTCCGTCGGACCCATCCCCACTGGCATCAGTCCCTGCCCAAGGACAAAGCCTTCCTCACTTAGCCTTCACCACCAAGTTGGCAGATGACCCTCAGTTGGAAGATCTCGAGATCCTCCAATTTGACTCCCCCCTGAAGGAGTCCCTATTGGTGCCAGTCCTGGCAATCCTCGAGAGGCTGCTCCTCTGTATGTGGGAGACTCTGGCTTCTGTACCCACAGTCAGTCACTGTCTGGACTTTATGTATATGGTCCATCCAAGCCCGGGCTTCCGCAGGAGCCAATTACCACACAATTCCATGGTGGTTGAGTCAGCCATGTGTCTGCTTCAAAGCCAAAAAGCACAGTCCTCGACGCCTCCTGGCAAAAGGCCCAGAGCTTCGACGCCCTTGGCAAAAAATGTTACCAGGGCTCAATGCTGGGCTGCCAGGTCCAGGCATACCTCCTCTACCATGGTTATGTTCCTCCGGGACACCATGAAGGAGCCAAAGGGCTACTCCGTTGGCCTCTCCGGGAACCCCTTCAGAGGTCCAGATGCTGGCCAAAACTACTGTGGCTTGCTCTAGGTTTATCGCCCAGGCTGCCTATGACAGCTTCGAGGCCATGGCCCAGGTCACTGGTGTCTGTATCGGCACCAGAAGACAGGCATGGCTCCAATCCTCCGACCTTGAGCAATGGGTCTTCGCCTACCTAGATGATTGGCTCATCAGAGGGGACACAGCCACTGAGGTGCAAAAGACCACAAGCCGCACCATCGGTGTTAACAATAACTGGGGTTCGTGATAAACAACCCCAAGTCCCACCTCACCCCAACACAGAGCGTGGAGTTCATTACAGCACATCTAGATACCCTCCAGGTGAAGGTCTTCCTGCCCAGCAACATGGTCCTGGTTGCAAAAGTCCAGGGCAGATGCTCCATGCTGGCACGCGTCATGCTCCGCTTGCTTGGCCACATGGCCTCTGCGGTACACGTCGCAGGATGAGACACTCTAGGATCCCTTACTGCAGGCGGTTCGTAGGCTGCAGAAAGTGTTCCCAGTGTATAGAGTGGTTCGCCAGATGATCCAGGACGAGTGGGATCTGCTGGAGGCTGGTCTTAAAGGATCAAGAGCAATGGCATGTCTTTGTACACTGTCCAGGACTGCAAACTCTTTCGGGCCCCGAAAGTTGACAAGATGGTGTCAGCGGTCATGAAGACCTGGTGGCAGCGGTCACTACGATCCTGGTGGCAGGCAGTGCGGCTCTCAAGGATGCCCAAGATAGGAACTTTGACACTTTGTTAAAGCAGGCCTTTGATATCAATGCTCTTTCGTTGCAAGCCTCCATTTGTGGGCCTTGGGTTGCAAGAGCTTGCCTTTGCTGGTCACAGTGGCTACAGCAGCAAGAAGGGGCAGCGGACCAAGCCGAGAAGGTGGCCCGCCTGGAGTCAGGGGCGGCTTATTTGGCAGATACTCACTGCAACCTGATTAGAGGCCTCTCGAACTCCATGGCGTCGGTTGTCGCAGCCCACCACTACTTATGGTTGCGGAATTGGGCAGTGGATAGTTCCTCAAAGGCTTGCCTTAGTAAGCGCCCCTTCAGGGTTAAGCTGCTCCTTGGTGAAGACTTTGACAAGTTGGTGAAAGATCTGGGGGAGTCCAAGGTGGGCGGCTCCCCGAGGATAAGCAGAAGCAGAGTCACACTCCACCGGCGTCCTGGTTTGACCGCAGGACTTCAGGCGTTTTTGCTTTTCCCATTTCTCCCCCTTTCAGAGAAGCAGATTTTCCTCCAGGGGGCAAGGATTTTGAGGCTTCAGGAGAGTGGGCAGAGGTTTTGTCACCCCCTCGACTTTGGGGCCCAAGAAATCACAATGAAGCGAAGGGGTTCCGATGGGGCACTTCCAGTTTTGTGCGCTACCCTTCGGGCTTGCAATGGTACCACATACCTTCACCAAGGTCATAGTGGTGGTGGTGGTGGTGGCGCTCCGCCAGGAGGGTAATCTGGTTTATCCTTACCTCGACGTCTGGTTTATTCAAGCAAAGTCTAGGATCGAGAGCGAGTGACAGCTTGGGTGGTACAGTTCCTCCAAAGCATAGGTTGGGTGGTCAACTTGGCCAAGAGCCATTTGGTTCAGTCTTAAGATCTCGAGTACTTGGAGGCTTGCTTCCACACCAACAAGGAAAGAGTGTTTCTCCCGGCCCAGTGTGCTCGAGGTCTTCGGGCTCTAGTGTTTCAGTTTCTGAGGAGGACAGAGCCTACAGCCTGGCACTATTTTCAGCTTCTCGGGACCATGGCGGCGACTCTCAAACTGGTGCCTTTGGCAAGGGCACACATGCGGCCTTTGCAGAGGGCCTTGCTCTGACAGTAGTTATACCAGACCCAGCCATTGTCTCAGAAGCTTCCTTGCCCAAAGGTGGCAAAACGGTCCCTCATGTGAACATAAGAACAGAACATAAGATATGCCATACTGGGTCAGACCAAGGTCCATCAAGCCCAGTATTCTGTTTCCAACAGTGGCCAATCTAGGTCATATGTACCTAGCAGTTTCCCCAAAGGACACAGGTTCCACAATGCTTGTATTGGTTCAAGCTTTGATATCCTGGGTCCCTTCTTAATAATGGTTTATGGACTTTTCCTCCAGGAACCTTGTCCAAACCTTTTTTAAACCCAGCTACACTAACAGCCTTTACTACATCCTCCGGTAACAAATTCCAGAGTTTGATTACACGTTGAGTGAAAAAATATTTTCTTTTATTAGTCTTAAATAGTTTATACCCTGTAGCTTCATTTCATGTCCCCTAGTCTTTCTATATTCTGATAAGGTAAACAATTGAGCTACGTTTACCCGTTCCACTCCGTTCATTAATATATAGACTTCTATCATATCTCCCCTCAGCCGTCTCTTTTCCAGGTTAAAGAGCCCTAACCTTTTAAGCCTTTCTTCATAGGAGTATCCTTCCATCCCCTTTACCATTTTGGTGGCTCTTCTCTGAACCTTTTCTAAAATCGCTATATCCTTTTTAAGATACGGCGACCAGAATTGCACACAATATTCAAGGTGCGGTCTCACCATGGAACGATACAGAGGCATTATAATATCTTTTGTTTTATTTTCCATTCCTTTCCTTATCATACCTAGCATTCTATTTGCTCTCTTGGCCGCCGCTGCACACTGGGCCGAGGGTTTTAACATGGTATCCACAATGATACCTAAATCTTTTTCCTGGGTGGTGGTTCCTAATGTGGAACCTTGCATGTGGTGGTTGTGTTCAGAGAATCTTCTCATAGGGATGCCCCTGGAAGTGCCGACCTAGTGTCCGGTGACCACCGACACCAGCCTGACCAGTTGGGGAGCACTTTACTCGGGGGTGCTGGAGCGAGGAGGAGGCCGGTTGGTCAATCAACAGAATGGAAATGTGAGTGGTATCTCTGGAGCTCCAGAGTTTCAAGAGGAGTTTGCAGAGAAAGGCAGTAAGGGTCCTTTTGGACAATGCGACCATGGTGGCCTACATAAAATGCCAGGGCAGCACGGGCAGAATTGCCTTGGAGGAGGAGGCCGATGGGGTTGTTAAGGTGGATGGAAAGCCACCTCTGCGGCGCACGTAGCAGGTACCGACAACTTAACAGCGGATTACCTGAGCCGGGTGCAAGTGGACCCCGGGGAGTGGGTGCTCAACCAGCAGGTTTTCGCTAAGGTGGTAAGCCGCTGGGGTCCCCCAGTGATGGATTTGATGGCAACTTTCTAGTTGGCCAAGGCCACCAGCTTCTTCAGCAGGTGGCGGGAGCGAATGTCAGACAGCCTGGACACGCTGGTACAGAAGTGGGCCAACCTGGGGCTCCTGTACATGTTCCCTCATAGGTTGGGTGGTGCAGAAGATCGAGGCGCATCGGGGATTGGTCATATTGATAACTCTGGATTGGTCAAGGCGTCCGTGGTACTCTGACCTGTGGCGGCTTCTGGCAGATCGTCCATGGCACCTGCCAGCTCAGGAGGACCTGCTGATGCAGGGTCCAGTGTGCATGCCCCAGGTGGATCAATTCTCGCTTACGGCATGGCCCTTGAGAGGGCAAGATTGAGAAAGAGAGGCTGCTCGCCGCAGGTAATCTCTACATTACTGAAAGCCAGGAGGTGTTCGACTTCGCTGGCCCATGTGCGAGTATGACAAATCTTCTAGTGTGGCAATAGACAGATTCGGCCATCTAAGGCTTCGGTGTCTGATATTCTGGCCTTCCTTCAGGCGTGCTTCGACAAGGGGCTAGCAGTCAGCTCCTTAAGGGTACAGCTGGCGGGAATTTCCTGTTACTGTGGCAAGATACAGGGGCTTTCCCTAGGGTCAAACCTGGACGTGACGCGTTTCCTGAGAGCATTAATGCTTCTGCGGCCCCCAAGGAGGCCGGTGGTTCCCCTTTGGGATCTCAGTCTTGTTTTAGCAGCATTAATGGGTGAGCCGTTTCAGCCACTCAGCAGGTCATCCTTAAAGGACTTAACCCTCAAAGTGGTCTATCTTGTGGCCATCTGCTTGGCGTGCAGGATTTGAGCTTCTAGCCTTGTCGTGCTGGGAACCTTTTCTCTCCTTCTCTAGTGATAGGACAGTACCGGCCGTAGAATCACCTTTTCTTCCCATGATGCTTATGGCCTTTCATTTGAATCAGACTGTCTCGCTGCCGGTCCTGGGAAACCCAGAAGGTTCCTCCGCGGGACCTCGGTTGCGCCTGCTGGATGTCCAGCACGTCCTAAGGTGCTACCTCAAGAGAACAGAGTCCTTTCACAAGTCGGATCGTTTATTCATCTTTTTTGGCAATCCGCACAAAGGGACGATGTTGGTAGAGGCTTCCATTGCAAGGTGGATTAAGGAAGCAATTTCATCTCTATCTCCAGCGGGTGAACCGCTGCCTGTGGGTTATGCATTTTCACATGGAGACTCTGCGCTCCGTCATTATGGCCATCCTATCCTGAAAGGGAGGCCAGTGCTGATAGGATTGCATGCGCATTCCACGAGGGCTCAAGCAGCCTCATGGGCGGAGTATGCGTTGGTGCCACTGCTAGAGATTTGTAAGGTGGCAACTTGTTCAGTGTTTCATACTCTCACTAAGCACCACCGTCTGGCTGTTCAGGCGGCTTGCAATACTCATTTTGGATCGGCGATTCTTCAGGCTGGTCTGGCAGGTCCCGCCCAGTGATCTAAAACTGCTCTGTTACATCCCAGAAGTGTGGGACTAGACTAGAGGGACGATAAGGAAAGTGAAATTAGACTTGCCTGCTAATTGCTGTCCCTCCCTGAGTGTCTGTGGACAAGGGTTCCTGTGACTGCAGCCTGTTAGAGGTTGTAGAGACTTCGGGCTATTGTGGGGAGAATGAGTAGTCTGTGGGGGCTGGAGGATTGTTCCAGGGGCCTGCTTGGCATGGTTGGCACTTTTCTGGGGTACTTGAGGCAAGTTTCCACACCTTACAGGGGGAGGAGATCCCTTCTCCTAGGAGTGGGGAAGAATAATTTAAGGCGTATTTATGATAGCAAGTTTTACTCAGTTTTTCTTACCACTTATTTGTTGTTCCTGTGAGTCTGCTTTGTCAATAGGTTACTGGAACTGGTGGGCGGTTCCTGCTGTATTAGTACCAGAATCATCAAAAGATAGCATGCTCAGTCTCCAAGTTGCTGGAAGAGGTGCACTACCCAGAGGTGCGGGACTGGACTGGAATTCTTCAAGAAATGGCAATTAGCAGGTAAGTCTAATTTCACTTTTTTGCCCTTTTCCGGCTGCCTATTTTTGAAAATGTTTTTTCTCCTCTTAATTGTATTTACTTTCTTGCTATAAAAGTATGTTGCTCTTTTATTTGCTTCTTATAGCTTGACCCACTATTTTCCCCTTATCTACATCATCTCGCCAGGCCAGTATCTTCTTAAAGTCTTCCCCCATATTGGCAAGGTTTGTTTTATGCAGTCAAGAACTTGAACTTTTGTCTGACTCCTTTCTGCCTTGCTTAAGCCATGCTATTTGATGACCACTGATGCTTGGAGTGAGTTCCTAACTGAAATTAGAAGCACTTTCTCCATTCATAAGTATCAGATTCAATGTCTGTATTTTCTTTTATGGGTTCCATTACAATTTATCTGGGGCGAACCCTTCTAAGGGAGTTCAGAATCTATCTACTTTTGATTCTGTGAACAGGATACATCATTCCTCATAAAATCTCTCACTATCACCACCATTTTTCCCTTTATTCCTATTTTTTGGATATCTTTTACCAAATTTCCGATTCCTCTGCCTGAGCTGGTATAGATGGGATATGCTTTTTCTAAAACAGCATTTCCTTATCCTGCTAAACCAGTCCATACAAGTAGGTTATGCTTCCCAGCTAGCAGGTAGAGGAGGACTAGAGCACTTTTAGTGATCTCATCACTAGTATATCCACTGGTACAGCACGGAGAGAAGCTTGCAGATTTCTCTTTAGGAAGGGCCTGGAGAAGCTCATCCCTTGAGGTCCTAGGAGTGCCTCATGTAGAGCTCTGCATGGAGCATGGAAATGGCCTTCGGCCAGTAATAATTTAGGCATGACCTATTCCTCTTATGGATCCAAGAAAGGTCAGCCCTTTCAGCATTCCCAGCATTCTCAAAACTCAGCAGTGGCTCCCACAATAAAATCTGGCAGGTTCCTTTCGAGGTACAGGAAGTCGTGGGTTGACTCCAGTTGTTTTGCTTGGAATGGGCCCATCTGTCTGACCAATGGGCTCTCGAGATCCTAATTCGGGGTGTGTGCTGGAGCTTGCAGAGGTTCTTTGGGATGCTTCTGTGGAATCTCTCTGTGGCTCCCTACTAAAGTGGGTGACTATTGTGAATGCTCTGCAGTGCCTCCTGCAGTTGTAAGCTGCTGTTCTCCGGGAACAAGCAGGAAGTCAGTCCTCGTATATGGGTGATGTCGGCACCGATGGAGCACGCGCAGAAGCTTCTCCTTAGTTTTCAAAGAAAGCCGTTGGGAGATGCACCGCACATGTGTGGTCCCCTTACCTCCCAAGGGTGTCATCTTGCCTCGGTCTCCTTTTTTCCACAGAGCCCATCGGACATCTGTCTGCTTTCCCCGGAAAAAGTGTTAATTTTTTCTTTCTCCAGTGGTGTACCAGCTCCCTTTCTGGCCTTGGCCTTGCGTTTCGGGTTCTTTATTTTCCTTTATCGAGTCTTCTTGACTGACACAGTTCGGTCCCTTTTTTCCCTCTGGCTGGGCCTAAGGTCTTTGACTTTGCTGGGGCCCTTTTCCCCATGGCCTCTGCCAGTGTTTTTAAGCAGTATGATCTCTTCCTTCGTACTATGTCTCTCACCGATCCCCATGACTGTTGCCTCGGGCCGGACCACAACCCCTTGGACTGTGGCCTCTGTAAGAAGATGCCCTCCAATGCCATCAAGAGTCAGCAGTAGCAGCAGCAGCATGAAAATATTTTCCAGAGGTCTACCTCTGCTCCAGAGTTGCCAGCGACACCATCTCCAAGGCCTCCTCCAGAACCTTGGGGTAACCCCGACACCTCAAGACTTCGAGGCCACAAGTCTTCCGAATGGAGCACTCCAGAGGTGGAACATAAGAAGAAGAAACCCTCAAGGACTGCCATGGCAGATGGGTTGGGGAAGGTGGGTAAGTCCCACTCCCCGGCCCTGCCGCCCACACCGCAAGTTCGAGGGGACAGAGCAGGAGCGACCAACCAAGGTGGCTGTAAGGAATAGTCGATAATCGGCCTTGTCATTCTAATCGAGAACTCTCCCTCGTCAGAACTGGTACCAGGCCTGAAATCCTTGGTGCGTGCGCTGAAGGCTGCAGAACCATCTGGACTGGAGATCAGAATAGTGACCTTGGAACGCAGCTTGTCTGCCTTAATGGCTCAGCAGCGAGCTCTAATATCTGGTTCTTCCAGTTCATCGGCCCCAGCTACCGGGTCAACCTTGAGGACATCCCTGGTGGTCGAGCCAGTCCTCGAGCACTACCAGCCTCAAGATGTCCCTTGGCTTCGGTCCCGATCCTCAGGGCAGAGATCCTCCCCGATGAGTGCCTGTAGCTCCAACCACAGGGCCTCCGAAAGACCTGGGCTCTCGGCATTTCTACTGACTATGGCTCGGACTGGATGAGGAGTACCCAGACACCTGATGCCTCCATGATGTGCCTTCAGATCAGCCTCCAACAAGACCTGACGCTGGTTCCCGCCCGAGGATATGGCCTTCCTTGACTTTGTGAGGGACATGGTGAAGGCACTGGCATTCGACTGAGTCGGAGGAGGATCCTCGCATGGAGGCACTAGAGATCCCTCAGTACGAGGCTCCCCCTGAAGGAGACACAGTACCCGTCCCTCAAATCCTGGAATGGCTACTCCTCTGCACATGGGAGACATCTGCATCGGTATCCATTGTGAGCTGACGGTTGGACTCGATGTATTGAGTCCGCCGGAGCCCTGGGTTCCAGAAGGTACAGCTGCCACATAACTCCATGGTTGTGGAGTCAGCCATGTGTTGGCTCAAAAGCCAAAAGATGCACTCCTTGGCGCCCTTGGGGAGGGAGGGAGGCATATGCTATGGATGCCTTGGGCAGAAAGTGTACTAGGGCTCGATGATCATCAGCCGGATCCAGACAAACCAGCTGTACATGGGTATGTACCTGAGAGACCTGGCGAAGGAGCTCGCTGGGTTCTCGGCTGGAATCTCTGAGGGACCCCTCTAGCAGTTCTGGTCCCTGGCTTAGAGTGTCTGAGAATGTTACAAATTTATGACTTGGGCAGCCTATGACTGCTTCGAGTTGGCGGCCAGAGTAGCTGCGAAGGGTATCAATGTCCCAGTGCCAGGTCTAGCTACAGTCTTCTGACCTGGAGCAATGGGTTCAGGAGAAATTGGTAGATGTCGTTTGCCAGGGAGAGAATCTCTTCGGCAAATCCATGACCGATAAGACAGCAGAGTTGGAGACAGAGTTCCTGACGAGGAACAAGGCTCTCCAAGAAGACCTCTACCCTTCCCTGACAGAAGCCCTCAGGTAAAAAGCCCCCTTACTCAAGGAAGGGCAAGGCTTACGGAAACTACCCTCAGTATCAGGCTTTCCCAGCTCCCCAACAGGGTCAGCAGGCCAAGGGACAAGGGCATGGCCCTCATAAGCCCAAGGCTCCCAAAACCCAGGTATCAGCTCCGGCCCAGCCTGGTGGGAGCTTTTGACTCCTTGGGCATAGCCTCTCCCCCCCCCCCTAGTTGTCCCACTCCAGCAGTCCACATGGGACATCTAGGAGTGGAGGAGTGGCCTAGTGGTTGGGGCAAGGTACTTCATGCCGGAAGGTCGGGGGTTCAAATCCCACTAGAGGACAGCAACCTTGGGTCGGAAGGACTGGGGTTTCTAGTCCCACAGGTGCTCCTTGTGGTCTTGGGCAAGCCACTTAACCCTCCATAGCCCATGTTCCCTGTAAAATAGTTATCTCCAAGTTATAATGCCCTGTTCAATGTAATTTCAGTTTGTTCCATGTAAACGGCACTGATGCAGAATAGCGCAGTATATAAGAGAATGTAAATAAATAAATAAATAAACTCTAGTTTTGATTGCCCCCAGGTGGCCATCTATCACTACAGATGTCTGGGCTCTGAAGGTGGTCAGGGAGGGTTACCTCCTCCACTTGCTGCAGACGCCCCCTCCATTCTTCCCAGGAGAACCCCCAGGACTCCCCTCCACCAGACCCTGCTACTACAGGAATTCACAGGTCTTCTAGAGGACAGGGCAGTGGAACCAGTGCCTCCACATCTTTGGGGCAAACGGTTCTTTCTCATACACAAAAGAACAGGGTAACTACAGCTCATCCTGGATCTGTGGGACCTGTACAGGTTTCTGGTGAGGGAGAAGTTCAAGATGCTCTCCCTTGGAACACTTTTGCTAAACCTCCAGCAGGGGAGATTGGCTATGCTCTTTGGACCTAAAGGATACATACACTCGCATCCTCATCCATCCCAGCCACAAGCAGTACCTCAGGTTCATGGTGTGGCGGCCACTATCAGTACAGGGTACTACCCTTCGACCTTGCCTCCGCCCCCAGAGTCTTCACCAAGTGCCTAGTGGTGGTTGCGGCCCACCTTCGCCTCCAAGAGACCTTAGACTTCCCCTACCTGGACAACTGGCTCATAACAGGGGGCTCTGCCATCGAGATAAGAAGGCCACGGCCCGCACCATCCACATCCTCCAGTATCTGGGGTTTGTCATAAACCTCCCCAAATCCCATTTCCTCCCAGCACAATGTCTGGTGTTCATAGGGGCATGGCTTGACACTGTTCAGGCCAGAACCTTCCTGACTCTGAACAGAGCCAGCCACCTCATGGTGTTGGCCGCAGACGTGCAGCACTGACACTGCTCGTTTTTTGCTCCGACTGCTGGGCCACATGGCATCCACAGTCCACGTTACTCTGGATGCCCGCCTTCACATGAGAACGGCCCCAAGGTGCCTCTGCTCCCAGTGGACCCAGGCCACGGGCTACTTATGAATGATAGTAACCCGCCAGCTGGGGGACTCCCTTAGCTGGTGGCAAGTGCCTCAGCATCTTCAGGCTGGGATGCCTTTTCAGGCCCCCACCCCCCGAGAGTCCTCACCATGGATGGCCTCCCTTCTGGTCTGGGGGGCTCATTGTAAGGATCTCTGCACTCAGAGCAGTTGGTTGCAGGTAGAAAGCCAACAGCAGATCAACCCCCTAGAGCTTCGGGACATATTCCTGGCTCTCTGAGCCTTTTGCCACTGTCTGCAACACCAGTCTGTGCTGATCCAAATGGACAGCCAGGTCACAATGTTTTACATGAACAAGCAGTGGGGCACAGGGTCATACACCCTCTGCTGGGAGGCAGTAACCCTCTTCTTGTATGAGAACCGCAGTGTGATGCTTCTGCGGGTGGTATTTCTGCCAGGCCAGGACAGTGTCCTGGCAGACAGGCTGAGCAGGGTCCTCCAGCTGCACGAGTGCAGTTGGACCCCAGAGTGGCCTCTTGCCTCTTCCAGCTCTGGGGAACTCCATGGCTGGACCTCTTCGCCAGCCCACCCAACTCAGTGACCCCCTTTTGCTCCTGACAGCCACACCTGGCGACGGATGCCTTCCTCAGCCCATGGATAGAGAGCCTTCTTTATGCCTTCCCATCCACAACACTGATAGCCAAGACTCTCTTCAAGGTTCTGTGGGACAGGGTGTCACTGATACTGGTGGGCCCTTGGTGGCCCAGGCAACCATGGTTCTCTTTGCTCCTTTGCATGTCCATAGCGCCCCGGTATCCCTGGAGACCGACCCAGGACTTCTGTCACAGGAGGAGAGCTCCATTCTATACCCCAGTCCCCGGGTCTTTGGCGCTAATGGCTTGGCTGCTGAAAGGGTAACCCTGGCACCTTTCAACCTTTCAGGGGAGATTGAGGAGGTCCTCCTGGCCTCCCGCAAGACCTCCATGAGACGGGCTTATGCCTTCAAATGGTGCAGATTCTCTGTGTGGTTCGCAAAGCGATGGGTTAACTCTTTCTTGTGCTCTTTTACGTCACTTGACTCGGGCAGGACTGAAGTCCAACTTGGTCAGGATCCAGCTGAGTGCTCTTGCGGTGTACCACCACCTCATTGAGGGCAAGCCTCTCTCTGTCCAGCCCCTCGTAACCTGCTTCTTGCGGGGTCTCTTGTTATCCAAACCCCCTGTCCGCCTAGCAGCGACAGCGTGGGACCTAAACGTCGTGCTCTCACGGCTCATGGGCCCACCGTTTGAGCCCCTGGCTACTGCCACTTATGTTACCTTTCATGGAAGGTTGTCTTCCTGGTGCCGCTCACGTCCGCTCGCAGGGTCATCAAGCTTCAGGCTTTGGTGGCGGATCCGCCTTATACAAGGTTCTATATAAACAGGGTCGTGCTCCACACGCACCCTATGTTCCTTCCCAAGGTGATGTCCCCATTCCACCTCAGTCAAGAGATGGTGCCCCCCACCTTCTTCCCGCAGCCTCATGCCAGCAGGGCGGTCACATCCTTGTTACTCTGGACTTTACGAAGGCCCGGTCCTACCTTCAACGTACCCAGGGCCACCACAAAGCCTCACAGCATTTCATCTCCTACAACCCCAGTCGGCTGGGGGAGACAGTAACCAAATGTACTCTGTTCACTTGGGTGGCAGACTGCATTGTCCTCGCCTATGAGCAGGCTAGGTTCTTGCTGGAGTGCCAGGTCACAGCTCACAGCGTCAGGCCATGGTGGCCTCTGTGGCAAACCTGAGTTCTATACCTGTGATGGAAATCTTCCAGGCCGCTACCTGGTCTTCGGTCCATACCTTTGCAGCTCATTTACTACTTAGAGAGGGAGTCCCAATGGGACAGCGCCTTTAGTCAGGCCATACTCCATCATTTGTTCGGGGTGTAGGCAACTCCTGCCCTCCGACCCTTCTGTTTCCTCATTGGACACTTGGGTTTCTTGAGAGTCTGTTACTTAATACTCGGCTGCAGCTGCTTATGGCTCTCCTTTTTCTGGTCACCCGTGGCATTTTACAGGTTTCAGTAGCCTGTAGCTAGGGAGTCCCATATGTAAGGACTGACTTCTGCTTGTTCCCAGAGAAAACGTAGTTACTCACCTGTAATAGGTGTTCTCCGTGGATAATAGGAATCAGTCTTCACAACCCTCCTCTCTCCCCATGGAGTTGCTTCTTGTCATATTTTGCCGTCTTTAGCTATGTCATTTGACTGAGGCAAGATGGCTCCCTTGGGCAGGAAGGAGATAACACATGCATGGTGCATCTCCCAAAGCTTTCTTTGAAAGCTGGGGAGAAGATTTTGCGAGGGCTCCGTCGGCGCTGGCATCACCCATATGTGAGAACTGATTCCTGCTGTCCCCAGAGAACACCTTTTACAAATGAGTAATTATGCTTACCCATGCCCTCTGCAGAGTGATGTCATGGATGTTATTCCATCTACCTCTTGGTACCCAAGAAAGGAGAGGCCTTCTATTCTGGACCTGAAGAGGTATTCAGTGCCATGTGTTAAGTGCCTCATTTCCACATGGAGAGCATTGGGTTGGTCATTGCTTTGGTCTAGCAAGGGAAATTCCTTACCTCTTTTCTCCTTTACAAAGTGTGCTTCCCTATTTTCATCTGGAAGCAACATCAGTAGTTATGCTGCTGCTATGTCCTGTGCTGCCATTTCCAGTTTTTGAGCTCTACTGTTTAGTCTGGCCATGGTACCTCGCAACTTCTCAAAGATCTTGGTGGTGGCGGCATTTCTGTGCAGACAGGTCATCCAAGTTCCTCGTACCTGGACAATAGGCTGATTCAATCTGGCTCCTTGGAGAAGTCAGAGCAGTTAGGGCCTTGGTAATTTGCTGACTGAGACAGCTGGGATTGATGATCAACTATTCCAAGGGTGGCCGTTACCTCCCAGGACTTGGGGCTTGGTTCAACACACTTTTGGTCTGAGTGTTTTTTTTACTCTGAAGAGGTTGCACAAGCTGCAGTGACAGCTTGGGGAGTTTTGTACCCAGGCAGCTTCCTGGGCCTCTACAGCTCCTGAGGTCCATGACATCAACCCTAGAGCTGGTTCCTTGAACCAGGGCACATATTTGCCCCCTGTAGAGGCATATGTTGGCTCTCTGGTCTCCCTGCTCCTAGCTGTTCGATCAGCTCCTGGTTGGTCATCCAGCTGCAGACCAGAGCCATCTGCCTGGCCCTGGAGAGATTCCAGTTTCTCCAGGTGGTGAGACTCATCAGCTTTTTTGAACAATGCCACAGCAATGTTTATATTAATGGTTTACATCAACAAACAAGGTGACACTTGCAGGAATGCAGTGACTGTCAGTGGTGAAGCTGTGTTGTTGGGCAGAGGATCATCTGCATGGAGCAAACTTCTCGTTAGTATGCTATGCTCCATCTCTGGCCCTATTCAAATCTAGGCTAAAAATCCACCTCCTTAAGGGGCTACTTTTGGATCCTGATCTCCTTATTCTCCTGCTCATCATCTATCTGTGCCTTGCCATTCCCCTTGATTTACCCTAGTCCCCAATTATTGTGTGGTCTGTCTTGATTCGATTGTAACTCTGATGAGCAGGGAAGAGCCGGTCGAATAAGTGCAGCATATTGAAAGTTTTAGCAGCAAGTTTTATCTTGATAAGCCTATTAACGTTGGCAATTTTGGTGGAAACCATTCCACATCAAGAAAAGATACATATAACACTCACAAGTAGCGGTTTTCTGCTTATACAGTTAAGCCAGCCCCCTGATGAAGGCAAAATGAAACACTGCCTGTGTCGGGCCAGTGGCTTAAATCGATCAATAAAAGATTACCTTCCTTTGCTGTCCACGTTTTTGGACTGGGTTTAATCACAGCACATGGACCCGTGCTTTTTTGTTGGAGGATTTAACTTGTACATATACAGCATTGCATACAACTTGTGCTATACAAATAAATGGTAGTAGTATTCAGTGGCCCATATAATAGGTGTCGACAATGTGTGCAAACAGGCTTCTTGAGCTGGAACACTGTGGATCCTGGTGAATGGGGATTAAGCCCTCACATGTTCAATTTCATAGTGAAGAGTGGGGCCTGCCAGTGTTAGACTTTATGGCCACCCAGGAGAAGGCCAAAGTGGAGAACCTTTTTTTTTTTTTTTTTTTTTTTTTTTAATATCTTGTATTTATGCTATTTTCTTGAATATAACACAAACATTAAGAAAATGAAAAATACATCAAAATGATCCATAGAATAATTTAAATCACATAACAAGAAACACATCAAGAGAGAGAAGCCAGCCCATACAATATAAAAAGGAAGAAGAAGCAATAAAGAAAAAGCTAATCAGGAGTTGATACTCCACAATAGGGAGCTAAATATTACTAATCCATTCCCTCTCACTACTTCCCAACAATTTCTCTTTCACTCAGAAAAGTAGATAATGATGAAACATCAGTGAATACATAAGTCTGCCCCTCAAAAGTTATAATACAGCGACATGGAAATTTTAAAAAGAAATTAGCTCCCAATGCCACTACTCTAGTTTTTAAACTCAAAAACTGCTTACGACGGAGTTGAGTATGGCGGCCGACATCCGGAAAAACCTGGACTTTAAATCCACAGAAAAGGGCCTCCTTACATTTAAAATAGGCTCTTAGCACACGCAGTTTTGTAGACTCAGAACCAAACTGCACCACAAGGGTGCAACGCTTGGAAATGATGTCTTTTGCATCCTCCAGAAAAGCTGTGAGGTCCTGGCCAGCAGAACTGGGGGAAGGTACAGAACCACCAACTCCCAATGGTGTTGAACCAGGGCTTCGTATTAAATAATACATATGGCTAGTATCCACACTATCTAGCAAGTGTAAAACCTCAGAAAAATATTTCTCAAGCAAAATTTTTGGAGACAGCAGATGGGTCATAGGAAAATTGAGAAAACGAAAGTTACACACTCTACATTGGTTCTCCAGCGCTTCCACTCGATAAGACAAAAGGGAGGAATCACGAATTAAAGCAATTCCTGTATCCCGAGAGGATTTAAGCTGGGAATCAGATAGTGCAACCGAATTAGTTAATGATCCCAACTGCTGGTCTACACTTTTCAATTTACATACAACATCTTGTGAAAATTTACATAATGATGACACAGCTGAAGTTAATCGACAATCAATATTTTGGATAGCAGTCCATATGTCTTTTAATGTCACTTCCTCAGAAGGGGGAGCAACAGGCAAAACGTCGGCAGACACCAAATACACCGGAAGTGGCAATGGAGGAGAAACTTCAGAAGGGCCTTCCAATATAGTGAATGAAAAGGGAGCTTGCGGGAGAGGAGGGGGAGACCGGGACTCAGGGCTTAATGAAACCCCTTCCGGTGACAGGATAGCAGGCAGCGAGGGAGTCAAGTGTTTGTCCATTGGGCCCATAACCTTACCTCCTTTTTCACTCTCATTCAGCTTGGAGCCAAGCTTCCCCTTCCTCTTACCCATAACGTCGGACCAAACACTCGAACCTCCAGCTCCGTTCAACACTCCTCACGTGCGCCGAAGGGGCGCAAAAGGGGCGTGACCTGCCCCTTGGTTCACGCCCCTTAGGCCACGCCACGCAGGCCGCGACACGCGGCCGCGTGTAGGAACCTCTGGGCTTTATACAGCAGGTAGGGGGGGTCCTCCAGCCCTGGGATCGTCCTCCAAGATGCCTGCCCTATATTCCTCAGCACCAGACTCACGCTGCACAGCTCCGCCAGAATATCATAAGCGGCAGCTCCCTCAAACAGCGGGCTCACTCTCCACCCAAATGCAGGTACCCCTGGGCTTTATACAGCAGGTAGGGGGGTCCTCCAGCCCTGGGATCGTCCTCCAAGATGCCTGCCCGATATTCCTCAGCACCAGACTCACGCTGCACAGCTCCGCCAGAATATCATAAGCGGCAGCTCCCTCAAACAGCGGGCTCACTCCCTGGAGAACCTTTTCAGCTGTAGGAAGGATCTGCGGATGGCTTGCCTGGATGCCCGGCTTCAGACTTGGCTGGGAGAGACTCCTGTATGTATTCCCTTCTTGGCCCTTGGTGATCTGTCTTCTGCACAGAATTTGGTGTCCCGCGGGCTTTGTTATTCTGTTGGCATCGGACTGGCTGCATGTGGATCTCTTGAGCCTGTTGGTGGGGTCCTTCTTTGCTACCTCAGGAGAAGGGGCCTTCTGCAGCAAGGGCTTCTGGTGATGGAGGGTCCCATTCCATTCTCGCTTACAGCTTGGCTCTTGAGAGGTGTAGGCTGTCCAAGACAGGCTCCTCTGGAGCAGATAGTGGACACCCTTTGCGAGATCCAGAGCCATGGCGTGCTTGTGTCCCGCTTCCTCAAGAGAGTAGAGTAGATATGTTGGCCAGTGTGTCCTTTTGTTCCTCAGTGGAATCTTTTTCTGATGTTGAAGGCACTGAAAGGTTCCCCCCTTTTAGAGCCCTTTGGAAGGTCTCTCTCAAGAATTTACCCTAAAAGTGTTTTTTTCTGGTGGGAACTGCATCTGCCAGACAGGTGTCTGAGCATCCAGCCTTGTCCTAGAGGGAACCTTTTGTGGTCATCTGATGACCATGCTGTCCTTTCACCTTAATCAGGTGGTCATCCTGCCTCCTCAGAGGAAGATCTTTGAGTGGACCTCTCACTGAGGCCAATTCAGACCGGGGCACATCTGGACGTCCAGGATCTGGATGGGCTGGATTTCTACCTGATTCTGCCCCCACAGGAGCTAGACATTCCCATGGGAGCAGAATCAAGTCTAGTTGGGCTGGATGTGCCCCGATTCAGCAGGCCTGGATGCACAGCGATCATCCCATCTAGTCCTCCCAGTGCTCCAGCCATGCGGTAGCATTGGGAGGACCCGACCACCAAAAATAGCCTTCCCTCCCGTCACCCTAGCCTCAGCAGGAGACTCCAGGGCCACTCTCAGGCATGGGCACTCTGGATACTGCACCTTGGCCCAATCACCAGCATCAATCTAACTTTATTCCACTTCTGAGGTGGAATAAGTCAGATGTGCATCCCTGACTCCCCGGACTCCTCCGTCCCCCTCCCACCCCTGTCCAGAGCTCCCCGCACAAAGCTGTTCTACATGCAGGGAGTTCCATGGGCAGACTTGACACACAGTGGATAGTTGGGGATGTACGTCCAAAGAGGACGTACATCCCCGCTATTCACTGTGCAGAATCTACCCCACTGTGTCTGGTGGATGTGAAGAGGGTGTTAAATGCCTAGAGAGTACCAATTCCTTTCATCGGTCAGACCACCTCTGTTTTCTTCAGCAGTCCAGGCAGTGGCTAAGTCCTCAGTTGCCCCCAGATTAAGAAAGCTATTAGTTCAGCCTACATTCTGTGTGGAGAAACATGTGCTGGAGGGAGTCAGAGCACACTCCACTAGAGCGCAACTCTCCTCTTGGGTAGAGTCCACTTTGGTGTGATCAGAGGCCATCTGTATGGTGACTGATTGGTCATCTCTAAGCACCTTTGTGAAGTGCTGTAGGTTGCAAATGGGAGCTGGAGTGCATGACACCTTCGGTAGAGTAGTTCTGTACAAAGCGGAGTTTTCCTCCCACTCTTGAGTTCTGACTGCTTGGATATATCCCACTCATCTTGCAGGATTCAAGGAAAGAAAATGATCAGGTATATGTACATTTCACCAACTCCTTTCCTCACCGCATTTTTCTTATTTTGATATTTTTTATATAGAGATATAGATTTCATATATTTTCCTTTTTTATGTAAAGATATGGATTGTAATCTTATCTAGAAGAGGGAGGGGGCCAAAGAACAAGCAAGCTCATATTTAGAAGGAAATCAATAATACAAGTGTATTTTCTGCCTTCAAATGTATCCATTCCAGATGGCACATCCAGGTTTTCATGGACTTCCTTTTCTAATTGAAGTTTGTGTGAGCTTATTTTTTCCTATTTGAATGAAACCATGCCAGCCCTTGTTGAATTTTTTGTCACAGGTAGAGAAACAAGCGGAGGGCAGAAACCACGGCCAACAAGGAGAATGTAGATGAAATCAATCTTTATTGGAGACCCAACTTTATAAGCTTCGGCCTAAGGCCTTCATCAGGGGTCTAAAAACAGACATATAAATAAAACATGGTTATAACAAATGAATAAAAATGTATAAATACACCCTAATAAAACATAAGCATAAACATAAATACAAACAGGGTGTATTTATACATTTTTATTCATTTGTTATAACCATGTTTTATTTATATGTCTGTTTTTAGACCCCTGATGAAGGCCTTAGGCCGAAGCTTATAAAGTTGGGTCTCCAATAAAGATTGATTTCATCTACATTCTCCTTGTTGGCTGTGGTTTCTGCCCTCCGCTTGTTTCTCTACCTGTGTACTATTGCGGAAGACTTTCTTCTCCCCTTTCTTTGGAATTTTTTGTCACAGCAGCAGTTTGCAGGCATATTAAACCCAGTAGCTTATCTTTCATCCTAAATCAATTCACTCTTATTGAAGTTAACTTGGAAATTAGTGTATACCAGATGCTACTTTAAGCAAACCAAAAAAGGAGCAATAAATTCACCCATGCAGATCACCAAACCAGTCCTTCCTCTGCATTCTGTCCCTCTATACATGTCAGCAGAGTGGTGATTCACCCTTTAATGTGGAAACGGTTTCGGATTCCTGATCTGGAATCATGAAATCACCACTCTTTCACATACACCTCTGCCTTCCAAAACTCTTGATGGAAATAAAGAAGAATTTCAGCGTATGAGTATTGAGTTGAAGTTCGGGGTTCAAATCCTGTTGCTCCCTGTGATCTTGGGCCAGTCTCTTATCCTTCCATTGTCTCATGTATAAACTTAGATTGGAAGCCCTCTGGGGATAGGAAAAATACCTACTCTACCTGAATGTAATTTTTGGGTTTGGGGGTTGCATGTACTTGGTTTTATACCTTCTGTTTAGTGTGTTTGACTTTGGGTGTCACTTATTTTCAGCTAATAGGGTAGAGAACCTTAGTGGGATAACAAAGTCTGAATGAGGAAAATCAATACCATGAGAAATTTTTTTAACTCCTATTCTCTGCAGTAGGAAGCAATGACATTTTTTAAAGTGGTCTTCTGTGTGGACAAACTCTTTATCTGAATAAAATCCCTTTGAAAATTGTTCCTTTAAGTGTTAATGCTAATGATAGGACATGCATGCATTGGCTGTATTTGCCTATGTAGCCTCTCACTAAAACTTAGTCATGGGCAACATTATTGGCACTCTTGCATTTTAGGTATGTTGTGTACAACGCTACCTTTCCTCTCTTATCTCTACCTACACCCCTCCTCAGGAACTCCACTCTTCTGGCAGATCTCTTCTATCTTCTATGTGTCCTCTTCTACTGCCAACTCCAGACTTTGATCCTTCCACCTTACTGTTCCTTAATGCCTGGAACAAACTACTTGGCTTAATCTCTGGCCCTTTTCAAATACAGGCTGAAAACTCACCTCTTTGAGGCCACTTTTGGATCCCGATCTGCTTAGTCTCCTATGTCTTTCCTTACCATTCCCCTAGAGATATCCGTATCCTCACCTGTTGTGTTTTCTGCCTTGACTAGATTGTAAGCCCTGGTGAGCAGGGATTGTCTTTTACATGTGTCTGTACAGCATTGTGTACACCTTGTAGCGCTTTACAGATGATCAGTAGTAGTAGTTAATATTCCAGCTGTATGTCGTCTTAATATTGTAATAGTATATTCAAAGGTATTCAACAAAAAAAAAGATGTCTGTGCAGCTTAGATGTAGTAATTTCTGAGAAGAAAACAAAATATATCCTGGACAGAATTAATGGCAACCTTCGCTAATATTTGGTTGCACAATCCTTGGCAGTGATGACAGCCTCCAAACGTTTCTTGTAGCCATTTATAAATTTCGTACATCTGTCTGCTGGTAGTTTCTCCCACTCTTCAACTGTGATTTATTCCAGCTCATGAATGTTTCCAGGATTCATTTTACCTGTGGCAGATATCAGCTTTTTCCATAGATTCTCCATTGGATTGAGATCAGAATTCATACCACCAGTCCCAGATAAATCTAGGGTATATCAACAACTCACCAAGTGTGATATTCATTCCTATAGTGGGCTGGTTTTTCTATGTATCTTCTGTGTATATGATTCCATGTAGTATGTTTTGTAAATAGTTACCCCGGTTATCCAAGTTATTTATACCCTGTTACCTGTAAACTCATACGTGTTAAATGTACTGAGCATTTTGTTCCATGTGAACCGCGCTGATGATGAATAGTGCGGTATATAAGAGACTGTAAATAAATAAATAAAATAAATTGCTGGCCAGTTTAAAACAGTCCATTTGTTCCTTTTTAACCATTCCTTTGTACTTTTGGATGCATGTTTTGGGTCATTGTCCTGCTAGAGAGTACCCATGATCTTTGTCCCAGACCGAGCTTTCTAACACTAAGTAATTTCATTCCAAAATATCTTGGTAGTCCTCTGACTTCATGATTCGTTTAATACGTTCTAGGTCTCCAGTTCCTGAGGCAACAAAATAGTCCCACAACATTATAGAACCTCCAGCCTATTTAACTGTAGGAGGGTTATTTTTTTTTCTTACAAGCTTCATTTCTTCACCTGTAAATGTATTGCAGGTCTGCATTGCCAAAGAGCTCAAGTTTGGTTTAATCTGTCCACAGAGCTTTTTCCCAGAAGGATTGTGGTTTCTCAAGGTGAGTTTGGGCAAAGATCAGGCATTCCTTTTTGTGTCTGTCTTTGAGCAGTGGGGTCCTCCTTGGCCTTCGCCCATGAAATCCTTCTTTGTTTAGTGTGTGGCATATGTTGCAGGTTGAAACCAGCACTCCAGATTGCTCCAGGTCAGCCTTAAGCTCTTTGGATGTTGTATGTGGTGATTTTCCAACAGTTCACACCAGCCTTTGAAGGCTTCTTGGATCAGTTTTCCTCTTTCCATAAGTTCCATGAGCAGAAAACCTCTTAACATTGCAAACTGTAAACATTAGAGCCATCATTCATGGGTTGATTCAAGTCATGTGAGTACTGACAATTGATCACAGGTGCGTCTCATTTTTCTCCAGGACCAAGCAGGAAGTCGGTCCTCACATATGGGTGACGTCGGTGCCGACGGAGCCCTCGTGCGGAGCATTTCCCCAGCTTTCAAAGAAAGCCTTTGGGAATTGCAGCGCGCATGCGCGGTCCCCTTCCCACCCAAGGGTGCCATCTTGCTCAGTCTTCTTTTTTCCGCGGAGCCCGACGGACGTAGTTCGTTTTTCCCCGAGGAAAAAGTTGATTTTCTCTATTTTTCTCCGGTTCGACGCCGGATCCTTTTCCCGCTCGGACCGATACGCCGGTATCGAGTCCTTTTCTCTCTTTTTTGGTTTTTGTCCTTTGTGACTGGCGTTCGCGCCTTTTTTCTTTTTTCCCTGGCAGACCGGTCTTTTGACCTAGCAGGGGCCCTTTTTCCCCCGATGGCTGCCAGCGGGTTTAAGAAATGTGATCGGTGTAAGAAACTTATGTCTCTTACCGACACACATGACTGCTGCCTCCGTTGCCTCAGACCCGATCATGACCCAATGATCTGTGGTCCGTGTGGCAAAATGTCCTCAAAGGCGTTGAGGAGTCTGCAGCACCAAAGGGATAGAATTTTTTCTGACTCCGCGTCCAGCCGGGCCCGGACCTCGTCAGAGGCCTCGACGTCTCGGGACTCTGGCCCGGAGCAGCGTCGGGGTTCCTCTGAGCAGGGATCTCCTTCGCGGGAACATCGCAGGAAGAAGAAACCCGCGAGGGCGGCGTCAGTGGACGCTCCTGGTTCCTCGAGGGCCAGGTCGCATAGCCCCGATAGCCGTCCCGGGTCTTCGGAGTCGGAGAGGCCTGCAAAGCATCCTCATGTCGAGATGGAGTCTCCTGGACACGTAAGTGCTGTTGTCCTCGTTGACTCTCCTCCGAGGGAGCCGACGTCGGGCCTGACTCCGTCGGGGCCCGAGTCGGGGGCTGCTGGGTCTCCTGAGCTCGGACTCAGGTTGACGGCCTTGGAGAGCAGCTTCGCTGCCTTCATGGAACAGCAGTGGGCATTGATCGCCGGTCTCACCGGTGCATCTGCCCCGACCACCGGGACCTCGACGTCCAAGTTGACCCCAGAGGCCGAGCAGATCCTCGAGTCCATGCGGGCTCGAGTCGATACTCGGCCACGGTCTCCCTCGACCTCCCGTTCGGGGCCGAGGTTGTCGGCGCCGATTCCCTCGGCGTCGGGGCGGAGGGCATCGGTGCCCGCCCGACCGGAGCCGCTCGATTCCTCCTCCGAGGAGTCGGGCTGGGAGACGGAGGACGAAGAGTCACCCGACACCCATCGGACTCGGTGTGTCCCCTCGGACTCGCCCGAGTCCGAACCTTGGAGACGGTCCCCACCGGAGGATACCCGGTTCTCGGACTTTGTGCGGGATATGGCCAAGGCCTTGGCCTTCCCCGCAGATCCCGAGGAGGAGCCTCGAACCGAGGAGCTCGAGGCCCTCCAGTATGACTCTCCCCCAAAGGAGGCCTTTACTGTTCCGGTTCCTCCGATGCTGGAGCGGCTGCTCTTCCGCATGTGGGAGACCCCGGCCTCGATGCCGGTGTTAAGCAAGCGGGTCGATTCCATTTATCGAGTCCGCAAGAGCCCCGGGTTCCAAAAGGCACAATTACCGCACCACTCCATGGTTGTGGAATCGGCCATGCATCGACTGAAAAGTCAGAAGATGCACTCCTCAGTGCCTCTTGGCCGGGAGGCCCGGAACCTGGATGCCCTCGGTAAGAAGTGCTTCCAGGGCTCTATGCTTGCTTGCCGTGTCCAGACTTACCAGCTCTACATGGGCATGTACCTCCGAGACCTGGCAAAGGAGATTGCCGGGTTCTCTGCTGGCCTCTCCGAGGAACCTTTGCAGAGGTTCCAGGCCTTGTCCACTGGTATTCGAGAGTGCTCGAAGTTTCTCTCTCGAGCAGCCTACAATGGCTTCGAGGCTTCGGCCCGAGTAGCCGAGGCCGGCATCGGTGCCCGCCAACAGGCTTGGCTACAGTCATCCGACCTCGAGCCATGGTTCCAGGACAAGTTGGTCGATGTCCCCTGCCGAGGTGAAAACCTCTTTGGCAAGCCCATGGCTGAAAAGGCTGCAGAACTCGAGACCGAGACTATGACCAGGACGAGGCTTTCCAGGAAAACCTCTGCCCCTTCTCAGAAAAAGAAGGGCTCGGGAAAAAAGACCTTTTACCCGAGGAAGTCATCTTCCTACAAACAAATACCCTCATTATCAGGCCTCTGCAGCTCCCCAACAGGGTCTGCAGGCCAAGGGGCAGGGTCAAGGGCCCTGTAGGCAGAAGGCCCCCAAGCCACCAACACCGGCCCCTGCTCAGCAGGGTGGGGGTTTTTGACTCAAACAGCATAGCCTCTTCTCCTCAGCTGGCTTCTCTCAGCACGGGGGGGCCGGCTGGCCCACTTTGCCCACAGGTGGTCAGCCGTCACATCAGATACCTGTGTTCTTCGTATAGTCCAAAAGGGCTATCTTCTCCATTTTCACCAGGTACCTCCCTCCTATTTTCCAGGGAAGCCTCCAAGACTCCCTCTGCACAGGGTCCTACTCCTTAAGGAGTTGACAGGTCTGCTAAAGGATCAGGCTGTGGAACCGGTGCCCCACCACCTGAGAGGTCAAGGCTTTTAGTCAAGGTACTTTCTGGTACCAAAAAGAACAGGAGGCCTCAGACCCATCCTAGACTTGCGAAACCTCAACAAGTTCCTGGAGAGGGAAAAGTTCAAGATGCTTACCCTTGGAATCCTGCTGCCCTACCTCCAGCAGGGAGACTGGCTATGCTCCTTAGATCTAAAGGATGCGTATACTCACATCCTTATTCATCCAGACAACAGACAATATCTCAGGTTTGTTGTGGGAGGAAACCACTATCAGTACAGAGTACTTCCCTTTGGCCTATCATCCGCTCCCAGGGTGTTCACCAAGTGCTTGGCAGTGGTGGCGGCCTACCTGAGGCTTCAGGGTCTTTTTGTGTTTCCGTACCTGGACGACTGGCTCATAAGGGGCCAATCTTCCCAGGAGGCCAACCAGGCCACCCTTCGCACTGTGGCTCTGCTTCAGCACTTGGGGTTTGTCATAAACTTCGCAAAGTCCACTTTGCTCCCGTCCCAGAACTTAGAGTTCATAGGGGCCAGACTAACTCTTCAAGCAAAGGCTTTTCTGCCTCTGGACAGGGCCCACAGGCTAATGGGTCTGGCCAGCCAGTTTCGCAGCAATTCCCTGGTCTCTGCCAGGCAATTCCTGAGACTACTCGGCCATATGGCTTTCACGGTCCATGTCACCCCCAATGCCCGCCTGCACATGCGACCTGCTCAGTGGAGCCTTCGCACTCAGTGGCATCAAGCCACAGGGGGCCTAGCGGACTCAGTGATGATCTCCAACCTCCTGGTCTCCTCTCTGCAATGGTGACTTCATCTTCCGAATCTGGTGCTCGGAGTGGTTTTTCAATCCCCTCCGCATACTCAGGTGCTGACAACCGATGCCTCTCTTCTCGGTTGGGGAGCACATTGCCAAGGGACATGTACTCAGGGTCTCTGGACCCCTTGGGAGGCTACTCAACAGATAAACTTCCTGGAGCTACGGGCGATACACCTAGCTCTGAGAGCCTTCTCCCACCTCGCCTCTCTCCAGTCTGTACTGGTCCAGACGGACAATCAAGTTGCCATGTTCTATGTGAACAAACAAGGAGGCACAGGCTCCTTCCTTCTTTGTCAGGAGGCACGACGACTGTGCTCTTGGGCTGTCAATCACAGAATCCTTCTCAAGGCTGTCTACCTCCCAGGTCAGGAAAATTGCCTGGCAGACAGACTGAGCCGAATCCTGCAACCACACGAATGGAGATTGAAACCCATTGGTGGTTCAGCAGGTCTTTCTCAAGTGGGGGCTCCCCACCATGGATCTTTTCGCCAGTCCTCTGAACCGGCAACTCCCGAGATTTTGCTCCAGACAACCGCATCCTCTCAGAGTAGCAGCGGATGCGTTTCTGATCTCGTGGTCCACAGGCCTACTGTATGCGTTTCCTCCCACACCACTAGTGTCCAGGACGCTGTTCAAAGTCCTCAGGGACGGGGCTTCCTTGATTCTCATAGCCCCCAGGTGGCCGAGGCAACCGTGTTTCCCGCTTCTGCTACAGCTGGCGGTGGACACACCTCTTCCTCTGGGGTTTCAACACGATCTCCTATCTCAGGATCAGGGGACTCTCTTGCACCCCAACCTCCAGTCCCTTCATCTGATGGCCTGGCTGCTGAAAGGGTAGTCCTAGCTCCCTTACTACTGCCTCGAGAGGTGGAAGATGTAGTCTTGGCCTCTCGGCGTCAATCCACCAGGAAATTCTACGCTCTTAAGTGGCGTAGATTCTCTGCATGGTGTGCTCAGCACAGTGAGAATCCCTTCTCGTGCTTGGTAGCGGTAGTGTTGCAATATTTGCTCTACCTCTCCAATCTGGGCCTTAAGTCTAACTCTGTCCGAGTTCACCTTAGTGCTCTCTCAGCACACCATTCGCCGGTGGACGGCAGGCCTCTTTCCAACCACCCTTTGGTGGCTCGTTTCCTCAGAGGCCGCCTTCTGCTTAAGCCTCCTTTGCTTCCACCGGCCCCTGAGTGTGGGATCTGAATGTGGTTTTACAGCGGCTTACTTGTCCGCCTTTTGAACCTATGGCTACCTGCCCTCTCCATTTTCTCTCCTGGGAAACTTTATTTCTGGTAGCTCTCACCTCTGCTAGGCGAGTGAGTGAACTGCAGGCACTAGTGTCTGATCCTCCTTACACTAGGTTCTACCGGAATAGGGTAGTCCTACGGACTCACCCTAAGTTTCTTCCTAAAGTTGTCTCACCTTTTCACCTCAGTCAGGAGGTGGTTCTTCCGACCTTCTTTCCCAGGCCGCATGCCAACCGGGCTGAGATGGTCTTGCATACCCTGGACTGTAGGAGGGCGTTATCCTTCTACCTTGACCATACGCGGGAGCATCGGAAGGCTGTTCAGCTTTTCGTTTCTTTTGACCCCAATAAGTTGAGGCTCCCTGTCTCCAAGCGTACGTTGTCCGTATAGGTCGCTGATTGTATCGCCTGGGCTTATGGGGCAGCCGGCCTCTCGTTGGAGGGTCGAGTCACGGCTCATCGTGTCAGGGCAAAGGCTGCGTCAGTGGCTCATCTCCGCTCTGTTCCGTTGGCAGACATCTGCCGGGCCGCTACTTGGTCTTCAAGCCAGACTTTTGCAGCCCATTACTGCCTTGAGAGGGAGTCCCGCAGGGACAGTGCTTTCGGACAGGCAGTACTCCATAATCTCTTTGGGGTTTAGGCAACTCCTACCCTCCGGCCCTGGTGTTGGGCTACCGGTCGGGGGCGTTCTCAGAGAAGTTTCCTTCCTTCTGTGCTGACGAGCTCGAGGGAGCTCTTTTTTCTGCTTGGGGTCTCCGGTAGCCTTAAGCTGGGGAGTCCCATATGTGAGGACTGACTTTTCCTGCTTGGTCCTGGAGAAAGAGTAGTTACTCACCTGTAACAGGTGTTCTCCAGGAGCAGCAGGAATCAGTCCTAACAACCCTCCCTCCTCCCCTTGGAGTTGCAGTCATATGATTTGTTTTTGCTAATTTTTTGCTGTCTTTTAGCTATATCATCAGACTGAGCAAGATGGCACCCTTGGGCGGGAAGGGGACCGCGCATGCACGCTGCAATTCCCAAAGGCTTTCTTTGAAAGCTGGGGAAATGCTCCGCACAAGGGCTCCGTCGGCGCCGACGTCACCCAAATGTGAGGACTGATTTCTGCTGCTCCTGGAGAACACCTGTTACAGGTGAGTAACTACTCTTACTGCAATGGAAATTTGTTTTTTTTGTTCAAACTGATTTGAATTGTTTATAAGGGTGCCAATAATCATGTCCTGGCAGTGTCCAAATTTTTATACTATTTCCTTTTTTAGTTAGTCTTGTTTTATGTGATTCATTTGTGTCAAATATGTATGCATATATAGTCTAAAACCATTTCACTAGCCACTTTTTTAAAAGAGATATTGGACATTAAGGGTTAAACTGCAAGGGTGCCAATAATGTTAACCACAACTGTATGTGATGAGACTTCTGGAGGGAGGTGTGAATTAGTCCAAAGGAGATCTTATCTGGGCAGCAGGACACACACTCTTGAAATGTCCTAATGATGACCTGGAAACTCTTAGCTAGTGCATCTGACTCCTAAACAAAAGAGCTCACATTTAAGAGCCCCCAGGAAGAGCATGATCTGTGATCTGCACAGAATCTCACTGAATACTACACCCAAGGGTTCGATTAAGTGTTTACGTGTGAAAGAGGAGAGAGACTGCTCGGAAAAATCATATTGGAGCTGAATGTGTATTATGCTTCAGGAAAAAAGGACTAGCCTAGTTAGTGGATCTGCCAATGAATTTGCCAGGTGACCAAGAACTCATTCTAGCAACAGTGTGAACCAAGTTAGAGAATGCAGAAGCAGTATCATTCCACATAGGTGTTCTGTCAGCCCTGTTCAATATAGATTGCACCTTGAGTGACCCACTGCACCATCCGTTTGATCATGATTACCTAGAATCCATCCACTGCACCACAGGGTTACACACAATTTTACTTCTGCAATTCTGACCTTCCCAGAGTGCAGCAAAGGATCACCAGACTTCTGAAGAACAAGGAATTCTTCATGAAACCGATCAAAAATAATTTTACAAACATAGGGCCCTGTAAACTGTGTAAATACTGCTAGCAGGATTTCAACGACACTACATAGTGCTGCTGAATATCCCCGATCTTCTCCCCTACACGCCCTGATGCTAACCGCTTAGCATTGAGATGTGTCATGAGCCTTCTGGGAAGAAGCGGCAGCTGCGACAGTCGATATCTGTGCAGTGGCAATATTGTATGCTGCCCAGTTAGTGATCTACATCTAAAAAATAGGTAAAGCAAAAGCCAGCCTATATTTTTGCCGCAGCAGCTAACTGGGCAGCATGCAATATCCTGCTGCCCGGTTATCTACTGTGTCTGGGAGGCTGTGCAGCAAACATGGATATTTAATGCCTGGGCCGCATATGACTTTGGCAAGAAATATCTGGGGTTAAAGGTCTGCGCACATGGCTGTGTGCCGTAGCGGTACATAGCCGACCTAGGTGAATATCAGGCCTATAGTCTCTAATAAAAAGCGAAAGGACACTTCAAGCTACCCTTGAATGTAACCTCTTAATTTGAATTGTCCTAAATGGTTTGGATAAGTGAGTACCTCCTGCTGGTTCTCCAAATAAAGTTGTCACAGTTCAGCATGGCACTCTCAACCTTGACCAATCAGAAGCCTTCCTGTGTCAAATGGTTTGACAACCAAAAAATGGTACTAAAGTAAATGCTGGTCCTTTCTCTTTTTGTAGCTGAGACGTGCTACAGTGCATGACCCACAGACTGGAAAACTGACCACTGCACAGTACAGAGTCTCTAAGAGGTAAGAGCCAGGCTTTTACCAGTGAGTTGAATGGTGAGAAAGTTGGGTCTAAGTGCTGCATTTTATATGCATGCAGAGTAGAGGCAGTCCAGAAGATGACTACAAAAATGGCATACAGTATACCATGAATCAAGTGAGGCAAGGTGATATATAGTAACATAACATAGTATATAATGGCAGATAAAGACCATCATGTCCATCTATCTGCCCAGCAAGGTGGCAAGAGTAGGTGCACCTGCTGCTCCGTGCAGGTCACACCTCCCCACGCCTTTGTTTAGGGGTGTACCCACTGCTCTGTGCAGTTCACCCCTGTTTGTTAAGATAACAGAGAGAGGTGACACAAAAAAAAGTGAACAAGAGGTTAGCATTTTTTTACTGGAAGATGATTGAAAGGAGTTTTATAAAAGAGTATTGCCAGTAGTAATGCAAGAAAGAGTTTCTTCTTAGAAAAGATAGTGGATGCATGGAACAACCTCCAGCAAGGGTGAGGGTTGGGGCAAAAATACTGTACCAAAAATAGAAGCATGAAGGATAAAACCAGAGATCGTTTTCTCTACTTTCTGTAATATTGCAAAGTTGACGAACATATTATAAGGTCCTTGTCATCATCTGCTGTCATAATCCTTTTGTATATGTCCTCTGCCTGCTGCTGAACTTCAGCCTTGCTTACTAATACTTTTCATTACGGTCGAGCCTGAATTTCGGAATTAAACTTCAATGGTAGTTGCAAAACCAGGGTTGGTCACTGCTACCCCTCTCTGGGAACTGCAGCGGTGGCAATGGCCTCAAACAGCTCCATAGCGCTTACCTTAAATCTTTGGTGCTGTGAAGCTGATTGCTTCCTCCCCCTTTAACACCTGAAGCTGACTTTCTTGTCAGAGGGGGCAGGAGCAGCAGGCCATAACTGCGCACTCAAGCTCGGTGCTTCAAGGCCTGCTGTGGCGCTGAAGCAGCTTGGTCAGAGCCTCTGCTGATGCTCTGAAGAATGGCAGAGAGGTCACGGGCCATCCCCCACCACCACAGGTGAAAAGGAAAAGAAGATGTTGGATGCTGGGAGGCTGCCCTGGGGAGAGTGGTGGTGGCAGTGGGCAAGCCTGCCTAGGGCAACAGAATCCCTTGGGCCGACCCTGGCTACCAGTAGCCTGAAGAGCCAAATTTAAAATTCTTATCTCTGATTTTCAAGGTCCTCAGAGGAAATGGGCTAGAATAACTTAACCCTCTATGCTACTTTGAGGCCTCTAAGGTTGTTTCAAGAAGCAGCACTAACTTTACCCTCGTCAATGGAAAGCACATGTGATACCAGCCACCAAACTTTCTCAGGAGTAGCCCTCCACAATCTAGAACTCTCTCCCAAAAGAGGGGCTGCATCTAACTCAAGATTACCTCTACTTCAGGAAGCATGTGAAAGCCTGGCTCTTCTCTTAAGCCTTTAATGGCTGTGGTGACTGACCTTTCTATTCACACATACTGCTTCAGGACTAGCTTGCTATATGCCCCTAAAACACATATTATTCATCTGTATATATAATTTACCCTCAATCTAGTTGCCCATTTTTATTTAGACCTTTGCCTTTGTCTTAATCTTCCAGTCTATCTGTATGTCCCAGCTGCCCCATCCACTCTGCTGGCCTATTAGGATATTTCATTGTATAGTGCTAACATTGTGAGTGTCCTGTCATGTTATATGAATGTTTTGCCATGATGCTTATTATGGTGCATCGTTTGTACTGTACTGATATGAGTATCCTATCTGTTATTTGAATGTTATACCATGCTTTCCTATTAAGGTGTATCATTTGTATTCTACTGACATTATGTTTCTGTTATCTACTGTGTTTTAAGGTGGACTTACTGTAACTGACATTGTATCATAGTATTGCTATGTTTTCCTATTATCCAAGTTTCTCTCTTATGTTCTAGTTGTCTATCATACCAACATGGGGTCATGTTTGCCATTGTTATGCTATTGATATGACTACCACCATGTAAGGTGTCTGTCAGGGGAGACCTGTTTTACAACCCCTTGGGTGAATCTCTTCATAAACGCAGTTAATAAATTCTAATAAAGAAATAGTTGTTGAATCAAGTCTCCCCCACATAGATAACCCCAGTGGACACCATTTTTAACAAATATCCTTAAGGCGTAGTATATCCTTTCCATCTTTGCAGCTTCTGACTCATTTTATGCGCAGCTATATCAGCAGCCAGACATCCCAAGGTTTTTGTTTCAAACACATCATAAATGCTGGTTTCTTATCGTTCCTCCAGTTCAGTCCTCTATCTCTGGGTTGTGAACCTTCTCCTGCAGCTTGGAGACTGGGCATGTCAAAATCATGACATCACTGGATATATGGTCTCTCCCATCAGCCCCAGTGTGTCCAGTCTCCATGCAGCAGGAGGACATCGTGAGCCTAGGTCTGGGCTCACTTGAGGAACAGATAAGGAGCCTGTAGGATAGGGTAGATTAGGATAATTTGGTTTCCTTTCTTCAGTCTTTAAATTTGGGTACTGTTCTTTTAAAAAAAAAAAAAATTGAAGACAAAGGAAAAGGCATTTCTTTCTTTACCGGTTCCTGGCTGTATGTAAACTTGCTGTTTAAAAAAAAAAAATTCACCTGCTTTCTGGGCGTTTAGATATCTCCCCTCTGGACTTTATGGGGGAGAGCTCTCAGACAGGCACTTTCACCCTGCCGATCCCACGGGGCACGCAGTGTTCGTGGCCGCGGTTGATCAGGCTAAGGGCAGTGCGGTGCTGTGTCATTTAGCCGGCGGCACACTTCCGTTTCAGTCGGGAAGTGCCGTGCTGTGCAGGAGCTTCATTGTGATCAGCAGGACACCTTCGGGTAAGCAGGGGGACCGGTGAGAGGCCTCGGCCGGCTGCAGGGCTGGTCGAGAAGTCGGGGCTACTTTCGCTAATTCTGTTTGGTGCCCTTTTCACTCCGGAGCTGTCGGCAGCCATTTTGAGCAGTGCGTGTGCGCCGCGTGGCTGCCGGGCTGGTGAGAAACGCGTTCCTTAGAAGGCCCTGTTCTATTGGAGAAGGGCTTATAGGGCCTTTCTTTATTTTGGTTTTAATTTACTTCTTTTTAATTTGTTTTTATTTGTTCCTGTGATTTCAGGTTACTTCCCTGGGGGGGGGGGGTTTAGGGGCTTTCTAGGGATAGCCCTGTTACCCGAAGGGGGGCCTCTCCGGGAGGGGGGAGGTGTTTGGGGCTCATCTTGGTCACGCTTTATATTTAAAAAAAGAAAAGCTAATAAATAATAATAGTAAATACTAAGCAAGGAACAGCTTTATGGTGACACGTCCACAATGTGTAGTCTGCGGCACCCGGAGAGGCACGGTAGCGGATTCCGGTGTTTGCCACAGCTGTGCTACACTATCGTCCAGTGTAGAGCAGCAGATGAACGTAAAAGGGTCCCCTGAGGCTCCGTTGGCTTCGGCAGGGACGGTAGGTGAAGCAGTGCAGATGTCATTACAAGGGCCCATCTTAGAAGATGCGGCAGGTCCTTCCGGGGCGCTGCCGACCCCGGGGTCAAGTGTGGATCTCGGGGATTTTAGCCCCGACTTTGTATTAATTATGCACCAGGCCTATTGCTTACGGCGTCAGGGTAAGGTGCCGGAGCCTTTGCCTCTACCTGCTATTTCGCAGCGGATGGAGAATGCTGAGGCTGAGTGCGGGGGTCCGTCTACGCCTAAGAGGGCAAGGATCCATGCGCGCTCGTCCGCTGAGGGCGATTTGGCCAGAGACCGAGGATCCCAACTGGGAGCGCAAGGAGGGGTTGGAGGATCTGGAAGAAGGGGAGATCCCCGAACCCGAGGATCACGCTAAAATCATAAGAGTCTTTCGCAGGGATGAGCTGACGGCACTGATAATGGAATCCATGCAGATGTTAAATCTCGCTGTGCAGACGACGAATGAGGAAGAGGTCGAGGACCCTATTATTTAAGCGGTGAGACAAACACAGGTGGTGGTTCCCGTTCACCGGGTGGTCGACAGGATGATCCAAGATGAATGGGATCAGCCGGAAGCGGGTCTCAGAGGTATTCGGACTATGAATAGGCTCTGTCCTTTGGCCTTGTCAATTTATCTATCACTCTATATTCTAACTTGAAAGTACGATGTATCACCTGTATTGACTTTAGAATTCTCATTTACATAACAACTTGTTATTAAAAACTTCATAAATGTGACGGCAAGGTCTCAGACTCTGTGAGCAACCATCAACCAATCTCAAAGTGTCAACTGGAAACTGCCCTTATTGCATCAATGACCTTATTTTCATGCAGTCGCTTTAGTTCAATTATATAAGGTTAAAGATAAAGTTAAACAGTGCTTAGCTTTCGACATAGTCCCCAACGCTATCTGTCGCGCTTTCTTTGCGTTTCACCCAAGTTCGGTTTCTTCAGGGGGTAACTTTGAAAGCACCTAATTTTAGCTGCTGTTTTTTCTTAAAGACTGCCCTTATTGCATCAATGACCGGCGGGCTGAAATAGAAATTGCAGGAAAATGTCTTTAAGAAAAAACAGCTAAAATTAAGTGCTTTCAAAGTCACCCCCTGAAGAAACCGAACTTGGGTGAAACGCAAAGAAAGCGCGACAGATAGCGTTGGGGACTATGTCGAAAGCTAAGCACTGTTTAACTTTATCTTTAACCTTATATAATTGAACTAAAGCGACTGCATGAAAATAAGGTCATTGATGCAATAAGGGCAGTTTCCAGTTGACACTTTGAGATTGGTCGATGGTTGCCCACAGAGTCTGAGACCTTGCAGTCACATTTATGAAGTTTTTAACAACAAGTTGTTATGTAAATGAGAATTCTAAAGTCAATACAGGTGATACATCGTACTTTCGAGTTAGAATACAGAGTGATAGATAAATTGACAAAGCTATAGCTCTGATAAAACAGACCGATATTAGATTTGTCTATCCTTTGGCCGACAAGAATAAGGAGAGGTTCCGCTCCCCCGCGAGTGGATGCAGTGGTGTCGGCGGTCACAGAGCAGACCACTATTCCGGTGGAAGGCAGTGCGGCCCTAAAGGATACACAAGACCATAAGGTCGATGGCTTGCTGAAGCAGTCATTTGAGGCGGACGCACTGTCGTTGCAAGCCTCCATTTGTGGGGCTTGGGTGGCTCGAGCGTGTCTTCATTGGGTTCATCGGCTACGCCAGTCGATGCACTTAGACCATGAGGAAATCAGGGAGTTGGGTCATCTGGAGTCCAGTTCGGCGTATTTAGCGGACGTCCACTACGACTTGATTAGAGCTCTCACTAACAGCATAGCTTCGGTGGTGGCCGCCCACCGAACTCTGTGGTTGTGAAATTGGGCGACGGACGGTTCGTTCAAGTCCCGTCTCAGTAAACAGCCCTTTAAGAGGAGGTTACTGTTTGGGGAAGATCTGGATACGTTGGTAAAGGACCTTGGGGAGTCAAAGGGTGGCAGACTTCCGGAGGATAAGCCAAGACAGGGTAAGTCTGGTCAGGGCTTTCGAGGCCAGTTTCGGGATTTTCGGAGATTTTGTACGTCCCATTTCAGAGGATCCCAGAGGGGGCATTTTCCATTGCGAGCCTAGGGATTTCGAGGGTTTTGGTGAGCAAATAGAGGTTTCTCAGCCAGCTCAGCAATGGCGATTCATAAGCCGCAATGAAATGATGCGGGTCCCGGCGGGAAGTCCACCGATAGGCGGGCGTCTTTGGGAGTTTCTTCCTGCCTGGGCCCACATCATGTCCGACCGGTGGGTGTTGGAGATAATCCGCCAGGGATATGCGCTGGAGTTGGCGTGGCCCGTGCGGGATTCCTTCGTCATGTCTCCCTGCAGGGGTCAATAGAAAGCACTGGCGATTCGCAGTACGTTAGATTGACTCTTGCAAATAGGAGCTGTCGTGCCGGTGGCAGAGTACGGCGTGGGCCGGTACTCCATTTATTTCGTGGTGCCAAAGAAAGATGTTGCGTTGCGGCCTATTTTAGACCTGAAAGGGGTGAGTCGAAGCCTTCGGGTACCGCATTTCCAGATGGAAACGTTGCGGTCGGTCATTGTAGCAGTGTGTCAGGGGGAGTACTTGACATCCCTCGACCTTACAGAGGCATACTTACACATTCCCATCAGGTCAACTCATCAAAAGTTTCTGAGGTTCACTTTTCCTTGGGGGCACTATCAGTTCCAGGCATTGCCCTTTGGCCTGGCACCGGCGCTGCAAACTTTCACCAAAATTATGATGGTGGTGGCGGCAGCAGCGTTACACAAGGAAGGAATTCTAGTGTATCTGTACCTCGACGATTGGTTAATTCGGGCCAAGTCCGAGGCAGAGAGCTTTCAAGTAACAGAAAAAGTGGTAAAGTTTTTGCAGAGTCTCGGTTGGGTGGTCAATCCAGCCAAAAGTCGCTTAGTGCCCTCCCAGGACCTTGCGTATCTGGGGGTGCGGTTCGACATGGAGAGCGAACAGGTGTTTTTGCTGGAACGGCGAGTCAGAGTTCTGCGGGATCTGGTATGCAAGTTCAGGGCCACTCCGGCGCCTTCGGCGTGGACTTATCTTTGCATGCTGGGAACGATGACGGTGACCCTGGAGGCGGTGCCTTGGGCCAAATTTCATATGCGGCCGCTTCAGAGAGCGCTGCTTCGCCGGTGGTCGCATCAGGCTGATTCATTGAACAAACGTCTCTCCTGCCCTATCAAGGTCCAGCAGTCTCTTCAGTGGTGGCTGCGTCCGACCTTGTCAGCCGGAATGCTGCTGGAGCAGCCGGAGTGGCTTCCCTTATTAATGAACGTGAGTCTCGCAGGCTGGGGAGCACATTGCGGAGACAGATTCGCGCAAGGAGTTTGGTCGCCTCTGGAGAGCTCTTGGTTGATGAATTGGCTGGAGCTTCGGGCAGTCTCCCGGGCACTGCGGGCATTCGAGGCGTCAGTGGTAGGTCAGCCAGCGTGGGTGTTGTCAGACAACTCGACGGCGGTTGCCTACATCAATCATCAGGGCGGCACGGGAAGTGCAGCCATGGAGGAAGAGGCGGACACTCTATTCACTTGGGTAGAGAGTTGGTTGACAGCCATTTTGGCGGCGCACATCGCAGGGAAGGACAATGTCATGGCCGATTTCCTCAGCAGGGTCCAAGTAGATGCAGGGGCGTGGGAGCTGCATCTGGACATCTTTGCATAGATAGTTCGTCGTTGGGGTCCGCCGATGATGGATCTAATGGTGAGCTTCCAGTCCGCGAAAGCCAATCATTCTTCAGCAGAAGGTGGGAAAGAATGTCGGAAGGCATAGACGCACTGTTGCATCAGTGGCCGTCGACAGGACTTCTGTATGTCTTCCCCCCGTGGGCGCTAATCGGCCTGGTGATACAATGGATCGAGGCTCATCTGGGAAGAGTTCTCTTAGTGGCACCGGACTGGCTGAGGCGTCCGTGGTACGCAGACCTCATATGTCTCCTTGACGGTGAGCCCTGGCGATTGCCGGTGACGTCGGTTCTGTTGGTTCAAGGACCTCTCTTCATGCCTCAAGTAGGTTGGTTCTCGCTTACGGTATGGCCATTGAAAGGGCCAGGTTAAGGAAAAGAGGTTATTCGGCAGCGGTCATTGCGACTTTGCTTAGAGCAAGGAAACGGTCCACGTCGCTGGCTTATGTTCGTGTCTGGCGTATATTTGAGGACTGGTGCTCGAGGCGGCAACTCCGTGCATCTACAGTCTCCGTTGCCTCGATATTAAGTTTTTTGCAGGACGGGTTTGATAAGGGTCTTGCAGCCAGTTCCTTACGCGTTCAGCTAGCAGCTCTTTCCTGTTATCGCGGCAAAGTACAAGGTGTTGCTCTCGGCGCCCATACTGATGTGTTGCGTTTCCTCAAAGGAATATCCAGAATGCGGCCTTCGCATAGGGTGATGGTCCCACCATGGTATCTCAATTTGGTGTTAGGAGCGTTAACCAAACCACCTTTTGAGACGTTGCATCAGGCTACGGTTAAGGATTTGATGTTAAAAACCGTATTTCTGGTTGCTATCTGTTCGGCTAGGCGCATTTCAGAGTTGCAAGCATTATCTTGTAGGGAACCGTTCTTGTCCTTTTCCAGGGAAAAAGTTGTGCTGTGACCTGTTCTGTCCTCTTTGCCTAAGGTGGCTATCTTCGTTTCACCTAAATCAGACATTGTCTTTGCCAGTGCTGGGGTCGCTAGAGGGCGATGTCTTGGACCGCAGTTTACATCGTTTGGATGTGAAGGGGGTGTTGCGGCAATATTTAAGGTTTCTGAAGAATTTTGCAAGTCGGACCGACTATTTGTGGTGGTCGGAGGTATTCGTAAAGGGGAAGTGGCGGTGAAGGCTTCCATTGCCAGATGGATTCGGAAGGCGATTGCTTCAGCCTACCTTTTTCAAGGGAGGTCGGTGTCGATGGGTTTATGAGCTCATTCTACCAGGGCACAAGCGTCGTCCTGGGTGGAACACAGTTTGATTCCACCAGGAGAAATTTGTAGGGCGGCCTCCTGGTCGTCTCTGCATACTTTCAGTAGGCACTACCGCCTTGATGTTGCGGCGGCGAATGATGCCTGCTTTGGGTCGGCGGTTTTACAAGCCGGCTGGATGGGTCCCTCCCAGTGATTACTACTCTGTTACATCCCAGAGGTAGAGGACTGAACCGGAGGAACGATAAGGAAATGATCATTACACTTACTTAGTAATTGTAGTTCCTTGAGTGATGACAGTTCAGTCCTCGATCCCACCCGGAGTCATTTCGTGGATGATAGATGATCGGCGAGAAAGGGAAGACTACAGGTAGGTCTCTTTGACATTGTTTATTTTCACTCTTCTAATTGTTGATTCTATGTGTGGCAGGGATGGGTGTAAGAAAGGTTTGCCTGGGAAATTCTCAGGTGTACATGTTCAAAGTTATAGTTAAGTTTATATGGCGGTTGATATAGCTACTTATTTGTTGCTCCTTTGAGTCTGCTTTGTCAATAGTTTACTGGGGCTGATGGGAGAGACCAGCAGGCTATATCCAGTGATGATATGATTTTGACATGCCCAGTCTCCAAGCTGCAGGAGGAGGTTCACAACCCAGAGGTAGAGGACTGAACTGTCGTCACTCAAGGAACTACAATTACCAGGTAAGTGTAATTATCATATTTACTCTGAAAAGTCTTCATCTCATCCCCAGTAGCCCGTTGAGTGCCTTCTGACCTGGAGGTTTCATCTTCCAGCGCAATATTACAATTTGTTTTGTTGTGATTATCCATTGGGTTTTGGTGGAAAGATATGGAAGTAGTTTGCCAGGTCTTTGTTCTGTGAAGGTAATGCTAGCGTTGCCATTGTCTAGCTGTGCATGAAATGAGTAAGAAGCTGTAAAGATGTCGTACATATTGGGACATGGCATTCATGAACCAAGGAACGTTGGATGTAGTCTAGAATGAAATGGAATGTGTACAACTCAATCTGTTGGGTGTCAGTGAACTGAAATGGACTGGCATTGAGAACTTTGAATTTGATGATCACATGATATACTATTCTGGAAATGAAAGAGAAGAAATGGTGTTGCATTTATAATCAAGAAGAAACTTGCAAAAACTGTAATGAAATACAGTGAACACTTAATTTCTATTCCTCTACAATGAATGCCCATCAACACAACTACTATTCAGGTATATATGCCAACTACCGCTGCAGAAGAGGAAGAAGTTGATCAGTTCTGTGAACAAGTACAATCTGAAGTTGAGAGAATATGCAAACAAGATATCCTGATAGTCATGGGTGACTAGAATGCAAAATCAGGGAACAAAGGCACAATGGTTGGAAAATATGGGCTTGACAACAGAATTGAAGCTGGAGAAAGATTGATAGAATTATGCAAGACCAATAATCTGTTTATCTCAAACACCTTCTTCCAGCAACACAAACAGTGACACTACACATGGACTTCGCCCATTGATTGTACAAAAATTACATCTGTAGAAGTCATAAGAACAATAAGATGTGCCATACTGGTTCAAACCAAGGGTCGAACAAGCCCAATGGCCAATCTAGGTCACAAGTACCTGTCATGTTTCCAAAAAGGTACACAGATGCCAGGGTAAGCAGGGTATCCCAGGGTAAGCAGTGGATTTCCCTGGTCCTGTTTAGTAATAGTTTATGGTATTTTCCTCTATATAAAGCTTTTACTACATCCTCTGGTAATGAATTCCAGAGTTTGATTACTTGTTGAGTGAAAAAAATACTTTCTCTGATTAGTCGTAAATGGCCTACATTAGGGAGTCAGGTGACATCACCAAGCAAGATGGCCGACTGAAACCTTGCTCTGGCTGACCTGCAGCAAAATAAAGCAAAAGCCCAGCTTCCACCACACCAAGGTTTGCATATCTCGAAGGGGCAATCCACAAACACCAGCCGGATGGCATCAAAAGGGAAAAAGCCAGACCTAAGAGTATGCTTACACGCAAACCACCTGATGGTGGGGCAGCAGGAATGGCCAGCAGGAAATTCAAGCCCACGATCACCAGCTGCAGACAGAGCAGGACTTGCTGAGAGTGTTGTAAGCTTCCGCCCAGAGGAAATGGATTGGAAGGGAGCCTTCCAAGAGGAAATTCACCCCTGGTTTAAGGAGCTCAAACTCGACATAGCTCAGGTGCGTACAGAGGTTGTCACGGGGATGGAAGGCCTCTGGTCCAAGCTGGGAGATTTCGGCAAGCAGGTGGAGGAAGCGGAGGAACGTATGGAAGTAGCCCTGGAAACTAAGGGAGTGCTAGAACAGAAGATAAACTTTGGATCATGTCAGAGAGGAGATGGAAGATAAAATAGAGAACCTAGAGAATAGGTCCCAGCGCAGCAACCTGCAATTCCATAGTATTCCCGAAACGGAGTAGTTTGCAGACTGTAAGGACATAGGGCCTGATTTTCAAACGCCTTTACAATGCCTTCCCTTTGAAAATCCTGGATATGTCCTTAACGCGCCCAGATGCTATCCGCATAGCATCGGGGCATGTTGGGGGCGTTTGGGGCAGAGTAGAGGCGAGCCATGGCGCTACCCGTGTAGCACCAATTTTCGATGCTACACGGTTAGCGCTCTGCACTTTAAAGATAGGCGTGGGAAAATCTTGCCTGTCTTTAAGGCACTGGGGCTAACCATGTAGCATTGAAAATCGGTACTACCTGGGTAGCTCCGGCGGCTACCTGGCTCCTGGCTGTGCAGCGACACCCGGATTTTCAATGCCAGGGCTGCATATGACGAGTGAGATTAAATATATGGCTATGGAAAGAAAGCGTGGGACCCAAGGTCACGTCTAAATAGCGAAGCAAGGAGGTGAGAGAGATAGGGGCGGAATTTAAGTGAGGAGCAGTGGTTGGACATGAGGTACTAAGAGAGATCCACATGGCTGTGGATTTAGCCTGGTTTAAATGAAGGTAATTAGCAGAAAGCCAGGAGGCAATCTGGGCAAGACAGTTATTAAATGGTGAGATACCAACAGATACTGGGGAGACGTGTGAAACAGGAGGATAATGTCCGCATAAATGTAGTTCGAAACTGGATACTGTTGAATGAGAAGTGAAAGAGGGGAAAGAAAGATATTGAACAATAACGGAGAGAGGACCGAGCCCTGAGGCACTCCACATGGTAAAGGAAGTGAGGAGGAAGACTGGTTATTAGAATGAACGACAAAAGAGTGCGCAGTAAGGAAGGACCGAAACCAGTGCAGCACCTTGCCCCGTAACCCAGCATCCTAAAGGTGAGACAAGGGTGTTTGATGGTCTATTAAATCGAATGCAGAGGATAAATCAAGCAACACTGAGTGTGATATCTCCCCTGTCATGAGCAACATGCACCTCATTTAGAAGAGCTAGGAGAACAGTTTCTGTACTGTGTCCGGGTTGAAACCCCGCCTGACGAGGGTGAAGGATATTGGTAGCCTCCACATGAGAGGCTAACTGAGTGAATACAAAATGTTCTAATAATTTGGCTAGAAAGGGGAGATTTGAGACGGGACGCCAGTGGGATAACACAGAAGGATCCAGTGAGGGCTGTTTCAAAAGTGGATGAACAATAGCAGACTTCCAGGAAGAGGGAAAATATCCAGATGAGAGACTAGTATTCAGGATAGAAACAATGGTAGGGATCAATTGTAGAGATGGCTCGGCCAACCAATGTGAGGGAATAGGATCTAACTGACAGGTAGGCTTGGCTTTCTTGACTTGTGTCATGATGCGGGCACTAATAAAGTTGGTTTTAAGAAAAGAAATCCTGTTTTAGAAGAACTAGATGTGCAGTTACCTTCAGGCACAGCTAGAGGGAGCAGGAACAGACATACTGGTCTTAATGAACCTAAGCTCACTGATGACCTGCAGCTGAAAGGGAACCAGGAAGTTAGCAGTAACGGTTCACTTTATAAGCCAGAGCAGGATGCTTCTGGAGAGGAGAGAGAGGAGGGGCATAAGCAGCAGTGGCATAAGCAGAGGAAGCCGTGGACACAGCAGGAGCTGAGGAAGGAGGAGAAAGAGGAAGAAGGAACTGGAGCTGGACTAGAAGGAGAAACAGCAGAGAAGCCTGGAGGCTATCAAGGACATAAGCCTGATTGCTGTGGAAGAAGCCAAGCTGGAAGCTGGAGGAGAAACAGACCTCACAAGGTGGGAAGTCAGAAAGCCCAAACTGGACCTGTTGTGCAAGGGGAGTTTGGTGGAAGTTGCTCCAAGGTGAGAGGCTCTGCCACGCCTAGTTCCTATACTCTGCCTGTTTGTAACCTAGAGAGAAGAAAGCTAAGAACCAGAGAGGGAGGTTCTGACAGAAGCTTATCTCTAGAGGATCATTGCCCAGTTTCACCTATTCAAAGGGAAAAGCAGTTTAATAAGCAACGGAAGTTTTTACTCAGTGAGCCAAGGTATGAGTCATTGAAGATTAACTGTAATGATTGTACTGCTAAAAGTTATGCTAAAAGAAGGATTCCTCCTAAGGGAAACAAGAGTGCAGACTGGTTCACTAAACTACCGCCAGCCTTAAGAGTCCCTGGTTATATGAAGCCAAACTCCCAAGCTGTAGATTACCATGCTGAAATAGACAGGGACAGTGGAAGCCCTTTGAATCAGTATATGGGAGAGGAATTGATGGAAGTGGATTCTCCCAGCACTATTCCCTCACCTTTGCCTGAGGAAATGGAATGTGATTGGTGCACTGCCTATGCTCCAGAGTGTGTATGCTCCACAGAAGAATAAATGAAGTATAATTTGATGTTTATTATACTGAATATTACTTTGAAGAAAACCTGCTTTAAACTGTGAAGTAACAGTTAACTAACCAGTGAATATTGGTACCTTTTGAAACAAAGGACTGTTTCTGTTATCTAAAATATCTCTTAGTTGAACCTTGCTTTAAACGGGGAATAAAAGCCTTTATTACCCTACACTTGGACTCTTTGTTCTTTAACAGCGCTACCTAGTGGCGTATAATCTTTGTGTCACCGGCAACCGCGTGACACTTCCCAAATGCCTCCAGCAGCTCAGATGAGGTAATAGTGGAAATGATGACCAAGCATGGCCTAGTGCACGGTTGGAGGGGGGAGAAAAAGGAGCAGTAGGATCAGAAATGGCCAGCTCCAGAAAGTGAACCTAAGAGAGGAGACGAGGGGCAAGAGGGTGATAGTGGTGATGGCGCAGAGTCGGGGAAAACTGAGCATAAGTTTTGAATTTTTTCAGCGAAAAATGATGCTAGGGTTGAGGGCGCAGACATCGAGACTTGCAAATCGGGGTCTGAGGTGGTAGCAGGAAGATTTCGTAAAATTTTAAATAACTGCTTCAAGGAACTGGGAGCCTCAGAAATCTCAGAGGTATAAAAGGAGCATTTGGCAGCTAAGACTGCAGAACGGTATTCAGAATAGAGTTGTTTAAATTGAGTCAAATTAGTGGGAGAAGGGTGCTTTGACCAGCGGCGCTCAGCCTGACGAAGTTGGGTACGTTGCAAACATAGGCCTGGATGAAACCAAGGGGAACGTACTGGATTAAAGTTTTGCAAATAACAAAATACACTGCAGAATCTCTATGGACAAAAATCCCATGTAAAAAGGGGAAGGCGATAGCAGTAGGGGGTGTACTACCAACTGCCTGGCTGGAATAAACGGATGATGAAATGCTAAAAGAAATCAGGGAAGTTAACAAAAATTACAACACAGTAATAATTGGTCATTTCAATTACCCCGATATCGATTGGGTCATTGTCACAGCAGGACATGCTAAGGAGATAAATTTCTTGACTGCTTCTTGGAGCAGCTGGTTTATGAACCAACAAGAGGGGAAGCTATTTTGGACCTAGCCCTTAGTGGAACACAGATTCTCCAGGACCATGCAGGAAGTCAGTCCTCACATATGGGTGACGGCGCCGAAGGAGCCTCCGTACGGAGCATTTCCCCAGCTTTCATAGAAAGCCTTTGGGAATGCAGCACGCATGCGTGGTCCCCTTCCGCCCAAGGGTGCCATCTTGCTCAGTCTTCTTTTTTCCACAGAGCCCGACGGATGTATATTCGTTTCACCCGAGGAAGAAGTTGATTTTCTCTGCGTTAACCTGTTTTTCTTCGGTTCGACGCCGGTTTCCCTTTCCCGCCTGGGCCCGATACGTCGGTATCGAGCCCAGATCTCTTTTTCGATTTTTGTCCTTAGTGACTAGCGTTCGCGCCATTTTTTTATTTTTTCTTTGGCAGCCCTGTCTTTTGACCTTGCAGGGGCCCTTTTTCCCCCGATGGCTGCCAGCAAGTTTAAAAAGTGTGATTGGTGTAAGAAAGTTACCCATACCTGAAATGGTATATGAAGGTGAAGTATCGGAAGAATTTAAAGAAATATCAATAAACCGGGAAGATGTTTTACAGCTGATAAACTAAAGAGTAGCAAATCAGCTGGACCTGATGGTATACATCCATGAGTGTTGAAAGAACTGAAATATGAGATTGCAGACCTACTATTAATAATCTGTGAACTATCATTAAAATCATCTGTAGTACCAGAAGATTAGAGAATGGCCAGTGTAACGGCAGTTTATAAAAAGGGTTCCAGGGGTGATCCAGGAAACCACAGACCGGTGAGCCTGATATCAGTACCGGGCAAAATGGTAAAAACTATGATAAAGAATAAAATTACTGAACATGTAGATAGTCATGGTTTAATGGGAGAAAGCCAACATGGATTTAGCCAAGGAAAGTCTTGTCTTACTAATCTGTTATATATTTTTTAAGGCGTGAATAAACAGGTAGTCAAAGGTGAGCTGGTTGATATGGTGTATCTGGATTTTCAGAAAGTCTCTGACAAAGTCTTCCATGAGAGACCCTTGGCAAAATTAAAATGTCATGGGATAGGAGGCAGTGTGCTACTGTGGATCAGGAACTGGTTTAAAGATAGAAAGCAAAGAGTAGGGCTAAATGACCAATTTTCTCAATGGAGAAAGCTGAATAGTGGGGATCTTTGCTGGCCCTGCTGCTTTTTAATATATTCATAAATTACCTGAAAATGGAGTAACAAGTAAGATGATCAAATTTGCAGATGAGACAAAATTATTCAAACACAAGAGGATTGTGAAAAATTGCAAGAGGACCTTGATAAATTGGAAGACTGGCTATCTAAATAGCAGATGAAATTTAATCTGGACAAGTGCAAGGTTATGCACCTACATAAGAACATAAGATATGCCATACTGGGTCAGACCAAGGTCCATCAAGCCCAGTATTCTGTTTCCAACAGTAGCCAATCTAGGTCATATGTACCTAGCAGTTTCCCCAAGGGACACACGTTCCACAATGCTTGTATTGGTTCAAGCATTGATATCCTGGGTCCCTTCTTAATAATGGTTTATGGACCTTTCCTCCAGGAACTTGTCCAAACCTTTTTTAAACCCAGCTACACTAACAGCCTTTACTACATCTTCCGGTAACAAATTCCAGAGTTTGATTACACGTTGAGTGAAAAAATATTTTCTTTTATTAGTCTTGTACATAGTTACTCATGTTATCCTGTTATCCAAATTGATTTTCCTGTTATTTGTAAACCCAGATATTTGTATCTTGTCTGAGGTCTCTTGTTCCATGTAAACCACGCTGATAACGAATAGTGCGGTATATAAAAAATGTTAATAAATAAATAAATAAAAATAAATAGTTTACCTTGTAGCTTCATTGCATGTCCCCTAGTCTTTCTATATTCTGATAAGGTAAACAATCGATCTACGTTTACCCGTTCCACTCCGTTCATTAATTTATAGACTTCTATCATATCTCCCCTCAGCCGTCTCTTTTCCAGGTTAAAGAGCCCTAACCTTTTTAGCCTTTCTTCATAGGAGTATCCTTCCATCCCCTTTACCATTTTGGTGGCTCTTCTCTGAACCTTTTCTAAAATCGCTATATCCTTTTTAAGATACGGCGACCAGAATTGCACACAATATTCAAGGTGCGGTCTCACCATGGAACGATATAGAGGCATTATAATATCTTTTGTTTTATTTTCCGTTCCTTTCCTTATCATACCTAGCATTCTATTTTCTCTCTTGGCCGCCGCTGCACACTGGGCCGAGGGTTTTAACATGGTATCCACAATGACGCCTAAATCTTTTTCCTGGGTGGTGGTTCCTAATGTGGAACCTTGCATCGTGTAACCATAGTTTGGGTTGTTCTTCCCTAGGTGCATAACCTTGCACTTGTCCACATTAAATTTCATCTGCCATTTTGATGCCCAGTCTTCCAATTTATCAAGATCCTCTTGCAATTTTTCACAATCCTCTTGGGTTTTAACAACTTTAAATAGTTTTGTGTCATCCGCAGATTTGATAACCTCACTCGTTATTCCACTTTCCAGGTCATTTATGAATATGTCAAAAAGCAGCGGACCCAGCACAGATCCCTGGGGTACACCACTATTCACCTTTCTCCATTGGGAAAATTGCCCATTTAGCCCTACCCTCTGCTTTTCTATCTTTTAACCAATTCCTGTTCCACAATAGTACACTGCCTCCTATCCCATGACTCTTTAGTTTTGCCAAAAGTCTCTCATGAGGGACCTTGTCAAAGGCTTTCTGAAAGTCCAGATACACAATATCAACCGACTCACCTTTGTCCACCTGATTATTCCCTCCTTCAAAAAAACATAACAGATTAGTAAGAAAAGATCTTCCTTGTCTAAAGCCATGTTGGCTGTCTCCCATTAGGCAATGACTATCTACATGCTGAGTAATTTTATTCTTTATGATGGTTTCTACCATTTTTCCCGGTACTGATGTCCGGCTCACCGGTCTGTAGTTTCCCGGATCACACCTGGAACCCTTTTTAAAAATTGGTGTTACATTGGCGATCCTCCACCTAGGAAAGAACAACCCAAACTATGGTTACACAATGCAAGTTCCACATTAGGAACCACCACCCAGGAAAAAGATTTAGGCATCATCGTGGATAGTACGTTGAAAGCCTCCATACAGTGTGCAGCAGTGGCCAAGAAAGCAAATAGAATGCTAGGACTGATAAGGAAGGGAATGGAGAATAAAACAAAGGATATTAAAATGCCTCTATATCATTCCATGGTGTGACCCCACCTTTGAATATTGTGTGCAACTCTGGTTGACATATCTTAAAAATAATATTTCAGAATTAGAACAGGTACAGAGAAGAGCCACCAAAATGGGAAAGTGGGATGGAAGGATACTTCAATGAGGGAAAGGTTTAAAAGGTTAGGGCAATTTGGGAAAAAATGGCTGCGGAGAGATATAACTTAATGAATGGAGTGGAATGGGTAAACGTAGATGGGTGGTTCATGCCATCAAAAGTAGAAAGATTAGGGGAAACGCAATGAAGCTGCAGTGTAACCCATTTAAGACTAATAAGAGAAAATATTTTTTCACTCAACCTGTTATCAAACTCTGGAATTCATTACCGGAGGATGTTGTAAAAGCTGTTAGTGCAGCTGGGTTTAAAAAAAAGGTTTGGACAAGTCCCTGAAGGGGAAAGGTCCATAAATCTAGAGGACCTGGGAAATCCACTGCTTACCCCGGGAAAAGCATTGTGGAACCTGTGTACCTTTTTGGGAACCTAAAAAAAAAGTACAGAAACGTGGAGTACTCAGAAGGATAAAAATATTTTATTGAAAGCTCATATGCCATTGGCCCGACACAGGCCGTGTTTCGCTGCCTTCATCAGGGGCTTGAAGTGGACTTAAAAACTAAAAACACATAAATTAATAAATAAAACAATAAAATATATCCAATACAATCCATTAATATAAACATTAATAACCTTAGAATGATACCATAAACCTATTAGTAACATAAAAAATATATTTGTAAACAAGGCTACATATAAATAAAACAAATAATTAATAATCTTACAAACACATAAGGCTAAAAGATCAGGTTGTATATAAATAATTAAATGAATAAACATTTATAAGTTACATATAATAATAAAACATAAAATTAGTAAAATAGTAGAGCCATTGAAGGTAAAAGACAAAAAGGGCACTTGCCTACTTATCTCCTTGAAACTATGTGTATCACTACACCTTTTATAGGGTAGGAAGAGAACATGTATGAATAAAAATGCATGTAGTTACCAAATAGAAAGGACAGAGACCAAGTGCACATAAAAAAAGAGAGGGGTGTATCAGTGGAAAAAAAACCTCCAAAGAGGATGTAATATATGCCGGTATATCAAAAGGGCAGGGAAAATAAAATAATCAATTCATGAATCATAACGTTTTACCTATATAGTTTACTTTCCAATGCGTGTGATAAGGAACCGACGCCTATACACCATGCAGCAAGTTGAAAAGTCACAAAGGGTTCATTCCAAAGCTCCGGCGTATACACTAAAGAATCATAAAAAATTTTTTAAACCAAGTAAAAATAAGGCTTCCAAACTCAATAGGAAAAAATAATCAAACCAACTTGGAAAGTCAAAAGGAAAGGACACATAATTCAAAAAATAATGCTCAAAACCATAAAAACAAGCCCTGGTGGGATAATAAAAAGGAACTTTCAAAAAGCAATAACAAAATACACTGAAAACTGAAATGCAAAATCAACATAATCAAAAAATCAATACATAAATACGGGGAAGGTATATATCAATGGAAACGATTCTTATAGACATCCAATTTCTAAAAAATCAGTTGTTTAGAAACGGGCTTTCACACCAACAGCAAATGTCATTCAAAATAAAAGATACATATATTTACCATAGCGTGAATCTCTCTAATAGGAAAACAACGTACATCAAAAGATCGTTTCTATAAAAAAAGAATACAAGCACTACTATAAATATAAACTCTTCCGTAGCCAGTAAAACATTAAATTCATATATAAAAAAAGAACTACTTACATCTTTACAAACATCCAACTTGTATGACTACTGATAAATCAAACTGCTTAAAAAAACGCCAGCGCATGTACTCTGGCAGAAAGGGTGTATTTATAGCTCCAGACCGAAACCCAAAATTAACATATGCAAATATACGTCGCAGATAAAATACCCTTCCAAAAATGTAACTACATAAACACACAATCGGGAGCCAGACAAATTACATCTTTACAAACATCTAACTTGAATGATCACTAAAAGCTATCGTAGCTAGTGTTAAGGGTGCATATGATATGCATGTAGTTTCTGGGATAATTTGTCTGGCTTCCGATTTGTTGGTTTATGTACTTTTTATAAGTGTACTATATTTGTATATGTTAATCTGGGGTTTCGGTCTGGAGCTATAAATACACCCTTTCTGCCAGAGCGCATGCGCTGGCGTTTTTTTAAGAGGAGCAGTTTGATTTATCAGTAGTCATACAAGTTGGATGTTTGTAAAGATGTAAGTAGTTCTTTTTTTATATATGATTTTAATGTTTTACTGGCTACGGAAGAGTTTATATTTATAGTAGTGCTTGTATTCTTTTTTTATAGAAACGATCTTTTGATGTACATTGTTTTCCTATTAGAGAGATTCACGCTATGGTAAATATATGTATCTTTTTTATTTTGAATGACATTTGCCGTTTCTAAACAACTGATTTTTTAGAAATTGGATGTCTATAAGAATCGTTTCCATTGATATATACCTTCCCCATATTTATGTATTGAATTTTTGATTATATGTTGATTTTGCATTTCACTTTTCAGTGTATTTTGTTGTTACTTTTTGAAAGTTCCTTTTTATTATCCCACCAGGGCATGTTTTTATGGTTTTGAGCTTTATTTTTTTGAATTATGTGTCCTTTCCTTTTGACTTTCCAAGTTGGTTTGATTATTTTTTCCTGTTGAGTTTGGAAGCCTTATTTTTTACTTGGTTTAAAAAATGTTTTATGATTCTTTAGTGTATACGCCGGAGCTTTGGAATGAACCCTTTGTGACTTTTCAATTTGCTGCATGGTGTATAGGAGTCGGTTCCTTATCACACGCATTGGAAAGTAAACTGTATAGGTAAAAAGTTATGATTCATGAATTGATTATTTTATTTTTCCCTTCCCTTTTGATTATACCGGCATATATTACATCCTCTTTGGAGGTTTTTTTTCCACTGATACACCCCTCTCTTTTTTTTATGTGCGCTTGGTCTCTGTCCTTTCTATTTGGTAACTACATGCATTTCTATTCATACATGTTCTCTTCCTCCCCTATAAAAGGTGTAGTGATACACATAGTTTCAAGGAGATAAGCAGGTATGTGTCCTTTTTGTCTTTTACCTTCAATGGCTCTACTATTTTACTAATTTTATGTTTTATTATTATATGTAACTTATAAATGTTTATTCATTTAATTATTTATATACAACCTGATCTTTTAGCCTTATGTGTTTGTAAGATTATTAATTATTTGTTTTATTTATATGTAGCCTTGTTTACAAATATATTTTTTATGTTACTAATAAGTTTATGGTATCATTCTAAGGTTATTAATGTTTATATTAATGGATTGTATTGGATATATTTTATTGTTTTATTTATTAATTTGTGTTTTTTAGTTTTTAAGTCCACTTCAAGACCCTGATGAAGGCAGCGAAACACGGCCTGTGTCGGGCCAGTGGCATATGAGTTTTCAATAAAATATTTTTATCCTTCTGAGTACTCCACGTTTCTGTACTGGTTTTGTGTGTTTTACGTGGGGTCCTGCCCTAGTGTTGGACTGGCCTTTTTGGGAACCTGCCAGGTATTTGTGACCTGATTGGCCACTGTTGGAAGCAGGATACTAAGATTGATGGCCTTGGTCTGACCCAGTAGGGCATTTGTTATGTTATGTTCTAACCAACCTTTCAACTCAGCAAAGGTCAGTTATGGCATTTCCCCATGCTCCTCTTCTGATTCCGACTCCACGTGGAGTGGCGGTCAACTTGGTCCCACTGCAGCAATCTTAGCCTGCTGCTGAAAATTTGACGGCGTGCCTTCAAATGAAAACTGCAAATCTATCAGCTTCTTTTTGTTGCCATAGACACTAGCAGTGCTAGGAGGTAAGCTGCCATTTCACCCATTCAAAACGCCATAATGAAGGGACCTAAAGCTCTCTGCGATGACTGCGGGTGTTCAGAGCCCCGGGCTGAAGCGACCAGGCTGGTGACATCGCTTCCTCTCCTCATTCTATCTTACAGCTTGGATCTTGAGAGATTGTATTATGATTTTAGTTATTTATATTCTTTCATGCATGTTTTAGTGTTCTTTATATTTGAGTGTATTTATTGGATGTTTTTGTTTTTAGTTGCCCTGTACCCCTGATGAAGTTTTGTTAAACGAAACACGGCCTGTGTCGGGTGGGCATCATCCATTTGGTATTGTAAATAAAAGCCTCTGTTTCAACATTATATGATCAGTTGTTCTATCCTTGGACACATCACGTTTCTCTACTGTGTACTGTATCTGACGTGACGTTTTGCTCTTGGTTGTGCTATTGCTTTATTACAGAATACAGAAATGCTATAGGCTGCAGGTGCCTATTGTAGGATAGAGCCAACAGCTCTGTCGCCATCTGCTGATTCAAATTCTAAATAAGATACGTTCAAAAATGTAAGGCAAAAACTTTTTTCTTCTTTATTTAATCCTCTTTTTTTATCAACTTCAATGTGCATTCCAAATCGCAATATTTTTCCAGGCTGTTCTTTAGACAATATACAATAAGATCTTCCAAAATATGCCCAGACAAAATATTGTGTCTAAAATTACAGATTCTATAACACTTGAATCTCCAGGGTCTCGACGCTCAACTTTGGCGCCTCAATGGCGTTTCATACAATTTTCTTCAGGAGACCTTTATCATCCAACCATGCTGCCCGCGAATAAAAAAGAGAAGGGTGAACGCGGGCAGCATGGTTGGATGATAAAGGTCTCCTGAAGAAAATTGTATGAAACGCCATTGAGGCGTCAAAGTTGAGCGTCGAGACCCTGGAGATTCAAGTGTTATAGAATCTGTAATTTTAGACACAATATTTTGGAAGATCTTATTGTATATTGTCTAAAGAACAGCCTGGAAAAATATTGCGATTTGGAATGCACATTGAAGTTGATAAAAAAAGAAGATTAAATAAAGAAGAAAAAAGTTTTTGCCTTACATTTTTGAACGTATCTTATTTAGAATTTGAGTAATCAACGTTCTGAAAAAACGGACCATAATATAAGTAGTTGTTAGCCATCTGCTGATTGACATGCGTAAACCATATAGTCTGGATTGGTCTGGATGGACTCATTAAAAGAAAATTAGCAAGTAAGGCCACATTTTTCCTTAAAGGGGGATATAGGTCACTAATTTCCCTCTGTCTATCTAACCCTACCTGGTTTCTGAGCACAGTAATTACTGCCTTCCCCAAGGTTCCCTTTTCCACCTTGTTGTTTACACAAAACTGATAAAATCTGAGCAATTTGTTCCCAATTGGGCAATGACTACCTTGTAAAATTTGACTAGCAACCCATCCAGACCAGGTTCTTTACGAATGGCTATGGCCTTTACTGCCTCTATCTCTGCCAATGTAATCAGAGCCCCTAACAAAGCTCTGTCTTCATCCCCTAAGCTTGGATGCTGTAACCGACAAGAAGCCTTCATAATCTTAGCAGCCACCTGCTGCTCTGTGGTGTACAGTTCGCTGTAAAATTTTGCGAACTGCTGGAGTATATCCTTATCCTAATAAATCACCTTGTGCTGCCTGCTTGACCCTCAATCCTCTTTCTTTTCCTCCTCCCCCTTCAACTTTTGAGCTAATGTTCTCCCAGCTTTGTTACTAGACACATAATATTGTGCCTTTTGAAGGAATTTACTGTTACTGGCCCTTTGATTTAGGATAATATTGTAGCTTTTTTTGTTGTTGGTTTTGTAAGCAAATTAAGCCTCAGGTGAAAGATTAGCCAGATATTCATTCTCTAGTTCCCTTGTCTCTTCTTCCAGCACTGCCACCTGCTTCTGGCTGTCCTCCTTTCTCTTGGCCTGAAACCTAATTAATCCCCCCCCTCCCCCAAGATATGCTCTACGGGCCACAGTACTTTGAATAGTCTTGTCAAATGTGTCTTTGTCTAATGTCACCGTATTAATGATCCACAGAAGGTAACAGTTCCTCCTAGATCCCTTATAAGCAGTGAAACTGCTTCATAATCAAAAATCAAAATAGGTAAGATGTCAGTCCAGCAAACCTTAGTTATTACAAATTTAGAAATCGAAAAGAAGTCTGAAGGAATGTATCTATTGGGAGAAGGGAAAAAAGTGTAGTCTCATCTAGATGTATAGTAACCTCCATTGGTCTATCATCAATGTTTTAATTGCTATTAATGATCTGGCAATCGCTGGTTTACAAGTAGATTTCTGATCCATAAACAGGTCTAATAGTTGATTGTAACCCCCCCCCCCCCCAACTACATTCCGAAATAACTTTCAAGAGTGCTTTGAAAAATTCAGTGAAATCTGTGGTGGGAGCATAAATATTCTCCATTGGTTAAGCAGGGCGTTGAATCCTCATGTCTTGATGACATTGATGGAACCCAGCATGAGAGCAGATTCCCCCCCCCCCCCCCAGCTTTCCTGTGTTCTAGAACCTTTTGGAAGCACTACACCACACATACATAGTCTTTTACCAACTGATGCTGTCATGCTGGACCATCTGTCTTCATTTTTCTTAGGTTGTAGCAATGAAGTGCTCTTAATACTCAGTCACCTTGGGTATGCTTTTTCACTGGTATTCACAGTTTTCAATTACAAATTTGTTTTTCCTGGCACTCTCATGCAGTGCCTATCTCGTTAGCATCTTAGGTACAATTTTCAGCTGTTTTCTAAGTTCCCTTTATTTTGCATCGTGCTGTCAGTAGGCCCAGTAGGCCTCAGGTGCTCTCGATGATGAAAACCTTCCCAGCCAGTCATTTTATTTCACAGAGGCTCATTCTCTCGGTGATATGACACAGATGTGTGGGTTTAAAAAGTACTTCAGGTGCAGTAGGACTATATCTATCATGGATATCCGTAATTGGTGTCTGAACGCTGACTGTGATCCTCCTTAATGTAATTTATGTTTGCAGATGACAGAGGGCTCAAAGATGTGCAGAACAGTGCAAGGGATTTTTGATGCTAAGTCCATTCTGTCCACTTCAGCTTAAAAGCACTAGTCTCCATGGCTTCAGGAGCTAAACCGGATGCAGGCGACGCATCAGCTTTGCAAAGGCATTGGTCGCCCTCTACATCAGCGTTAGTAGAAGCCATCAGGATTGGACAGTATCCCTCATCCTACCTGAGAAAGAGGAAGAATTTGACCTTTTTATAGACATCAAGGGTTTGAGACACCAAGCACCTAGCAGAGGCTGCAGCATATCAGAAGCAAGACTTATAGGAGCATGATGTCATCAGCATCGAGGCACTGAGGGATCTGGTTTCCTTGAAGCATCCCCAAAGTTAGGATCGCTTATCTTCCCTAGCATCAGAGATGACACAGCATACTCCAAGAAGCCAAGACCAGCCTTCCGATCTCCCCGAATTGATTTGAGATAATGTGGCCACTCTTGTTGTAGCCCACACAACTTGGTCGATTGCATCCTTTGAGGAGCGTCTTATGAGGAGACTTGAAAAACGGATGGAAGGCTTCTTTGCTTGGCACAAAGTGGCAGCTTCAATTGCTTCACAGCCAGTGCATCAAGACATACAACTAATCGAGACTTGTGCCTTATCTGCAGGAGTGGGATTGCTACCAAGGCATTGAAGGACCTCGAGGGTCAGTGTCTGTCTGGTTGGTGTCCATCTCCAGTGTATTGAAATGAGAAGTCTTTTTGGGACACCGCAGGTCATTGTCACATCAATACGCTCACGCAGGACCCACAGGAGTGAAGATCAAACAGGCAGTGACTCAGACATTGCATGAATATTTCTCAGAATTGCACTCCTGGGACTCTGATTATGAGCCAGATGTTTTCTCATAGAAGGACTCTGTTGGCTTACCATTAGACCCTTCTATTTCTCATGAGAGATAGAAGTCCTCTCTTGAGCATGGCCAGCCCATCCACTAGACAAGCCAGGTGGCCGCCTTTGTGCTGCCACTCTGTTGCCTGCAGCAGCCAATGTGCTTTGGCATGCATAACCTGCTGCTTCTGATCCCCCTCCAATGTAACTGACTGTCGGAGGGGGGTCAGAAGCGACAGGCCATGTGTGCTGAAGCACATGACCTGCTGCAGGCAACAAAGCGGCGGCACAAAGCTGCCATTTTAAAATACTGCTGCTGTCCGCCCCCCCCCCCCCCAAATGGAATCTGCAGTGGGGGGTGGCTTTGATGCGGGAAGGGGACACAACCAGGGTTTCTGCCTGAGGTGCTGAAATCCTTGGGAAATGGCTACAATCATTCCATATGTGTTAGAGACAGAGGAGGAACCCTGGGCCAAAGCTATAAAAACCCTCCAATGCCTTGATCCTCCAGTGCTTTGATCCTGCTAAGGAAGCTGTGACAGTGCTCATTCACAGAAATTCTCAAGGATGTGAAGATGAAATTGTGGGAGCCCCCCCCCCCCCCGTCTGTACAGCCCATTAATAGGAAGATCAGCTCAATGTATTGCATCCAGAAGGCTCCCATATTCAAGAAGCTTCAGCTAATGCACCACTGCATAGTTGTTGAATCTGGTCTCAAAACAGTCAAGATTTCTAAGACTCGCTTTTTGGTGCCACTGGGGAGGAAGGCTTAGGACATTGGAATATTTTGGGAGGAAATTCTTTCAGATACTATGCTCAACTCCGGCATATCATACTAGGTTTTCATGGGTATTCACTTGAGCATCATGGAGCAAATGCAAGAGAAGGCCATCTCCTTTCACTGGTGGATAAAGAGAAGGATTGTGGAAAATACATGGAAGAAGCAACCTATGATATTTTCAGTATGGCATTTAGAGCCTCCTCAATGAGTATTTGTGCTCGAACTATCAGAGCCCCAAACTTGCAGTATTATGTTCAGTTGAAGCTCACTGATGTGCCATGTCATGCTGCAAAGAGAATCTCTTTGGAGATAATGTGCAGGAAGCTGCTACCTTAATTATGCAACATACCGATACACTTAAAACCCTCTTAAGGCCCACTTCCAACCTGACCTCCTAAGGGGAAATGTTTATAACACGGGTGATAAAACGGGAGAATAAGGGGCTCAGGATCCAAGAACAGCCTCAAAGAAGGTAGTATTTTAGCCTGGATTTGAATAAGATCAGAGAAATCGAATCTGACGTACTGACTCAGGTAGTCTGTTTCAGGTATGTGGAATGAAAGAAGGCTGGAGATGGCAGTAGAAGAGAAGGGCACAAATAAAAGCGATTTTCCTGATGAAAAGAGTTTCCAAGGAGGGATGTGGGGAGAGATAAGAGAGGAGTCACATAATGAATGCACGTTTAGGTCAACAGGAGAAGTTTGAACTGCATGTGGAATGGATAGGGACCTAATGAAGAGACTTGAGAAAAGGGGTTACATAAGTGTAATGACGCTGACTGAAGATTAGCCATGTGGCTGAGTTTTGAAGGTATCGGCGGAGTGAGAATTAATTTTGGGGAAGACCAACGAGGAACAGTTTCCAGTAGTTTAAACAGGAGCTGCAACAGTTTAAGAATCAGGTTCTCTAGAAAATGTATCATGACATTTCCTTCCTGCCCCTTCTCTATTCCCAACATGCATTAATTATTTCAGTGGCTCTTGTCAGATGAATCCACCAAATCACTCTGGAACCATTGGATAGCTTTCATGTTACTCTTCATCTGCTCCTCAGCTGGCTCCATCCACTCCACTCACTTTGCCACTCGTTCCAAATATTGCTGTGATGCTGCAAACTGTTGTGCAAGGTTCCCAGCTCCACCTTGATCTCCGTTTATGTGGATAACATCTGTTTTAAAGTGAGCAACTCTGCTAATGGAACCTCCCCTGACTCCGACCACAAATTGCTGTTTACATTTACTAGATGTACTGTTAGCCATATTGTTTACCTTAAGCACAATGAATGGAGGGGATCAACAGTATTTTGCCTCTTCTCCACTGGAGGGCTCTATCTACACCACCATTTCAGTCGTGCTCAAGTGTACACTCTCACCTTCCATCTTGGTGATATTTCTGTAAGTGATATAAAGTCCCTCCGGGGCAATTTCTCCAAATAGTTTAGCTTTGCACATACTATGATACTAATGAACCTCTTTCCTAAGCCATGGTATATGAAGTATGATCTCACTCAAATTTACTGCTAATGCTCGCCAGTACTTCCATTGTGCTAGAGAGTTTCCTTCTGGAGTTCATAAGATGTAACATGTATTGGTAATTTATCAAGGTGTGATTGAAAATTTTGCTTAATCAGGCCTGTGGCTCCCCAATACAATGGGAAATATTTCTGTATCTTTCTGCCACATTTTCTTGGTCTCTGACTGCATTTCTAGGTACTTCAGGATCTTCTCCATTCAATTCATTGAATAATCATTTAAAATAGACATCTCTATTATCAATGCTGTTCTGGTGTTTTTCTCCTTTGCCACTATGTCAGATTTCCTAGCATCCAGTTTCTTATCCGTAAGAATGGGAATGTTCCAAGTTGTCACAACTTCTGCGTTCTCCGTAATTCTCTTAAGGTCATGATTCCAATGCTTTTTTGGTTCAAGCGATGTAGGAGTGCTTACAAAGTTTCCAATGGGAGGCCATGCCATCTTGTTCATCTTGTTGTATCTTAATGTATAGAAATTTTCTGCCATCAGTACTTCACAACCAGCTGCAAGATGAGTAACTGTTTCCAGTTCGTTCTTATAGAATCTGCATATGTCTATGCTCGCTGTGAACCATGTCCGTAATCCATCGTCCTGGGCTGCAACTATCAATCTCTCATTCTTAAGTTTTAATTTGCCTCTCCTTAAGCACTCATGTGTCCTTATTTGATCAACAAATGGCTCCTGGAGTAATGTTTTTTCTCCAGGACCAAGCAGGAAGTCAGTCCTCACATATGGGTGATGTCGGCGTTGACGGAGCCCCCATGCGGAGCATTTCCCCAGCTTTCAAAGAAAGCCTTTGGGAATGCAGGCACGCATGCACGGTCCCCTTCCCGCCCAAAGGTGCCATCTTGCTCAGTCTTCTTTTTTCCGCGGAGCCCTACGGACGCCTGTCCTTGTAACCCGTGAAAAAAGTTGATTTTTCTGCGTTGTCGAGTTTTTTCTTCGGTTCGTCGTCGGTTCCTATCCCACCTGGACTCGGTATGCCGGTGCCGAGCCAGGATCTCTCTTTTTCTGTTTTTGTCCTTGGAGACTGCGTTCGCGCCTTTTTTCTTTTCCCTGGCAGCCCACTTTTTTGATCTTGCAGGGGCCCTTTTTCCCCTGATGGCTGCCAGTGGCTTTAAGAAGTGTGATCGGTGCAAGAAACTGATGTCTCACCGACACACACGACTGCTGCTTCCGGTGCCTGGGCCAGACCATGATTCTACAGTCTGTAGTCCCTGTGGCAAAATGTCTTCCAAGGCATTACGGAGCCGGCAGCACCCAGCGTGAGAGGATCTTCTCCGAATCTGCCTCTGGATGGGTCCGGACTTCGTCAGAGAGTCTGACCCCGAGCATCGTCGGGGCTCCTCTGAAAGGGAGTCCCCCTCGAGGGAGCATCGAAGGAAGAAGAAACCCGCGAGGGCGGCATCGGTGGACGCACTTGGCTCCTCGAGGACCAGGTCGCATAGCCCCGATCGCCGTCCCGAGTCTTTGGAGTCGGAGAGGACTGCAAAGCATCCTCGTGTAGTCAAAGGCCCCGAGTCACGTGAGTACTGTTGTCCTCGTGGACTCTCTTTCAGGGGAGCCGACGTCGGGCCTGGTGCCGTCAGGGCCCGAGTCGGAGGCTGCTGGGTCTCCTGAGCTCGGACTCAGGTTGACGGTCTTGGAGAGCAGATTGTCTGCCTTCATGGAAAAGCAGCGGGTGCTGATCGCCGGTCTCACCGGCGCATCTGCCCCGACCACCGGGACATTGACGTCCAAGTCGATCCCGGAGGCTGAGCCGATCCTCGAGACCATGCGATCTCGAGTCGATCCTCGGCCGAGGTCACCCTCGGTCTCCCGTTTGGGCCTGAGGTCGTCGACGCCGGTTCCCTCGGCGTCGGGGCAGATGGCATCGGTGCCTGCCAACTCAGAGCTGCTCAATTCCTCCTCGGAGGAATCGGCGTGGGAAACGGAGGAGTCGGAGTCCTCTGACACCTTCCGGACTCTGTGCGTCCCTTCGGACTCACTGGGAACCGAGCCTTGGACAAGGTCCCCCCCCCCCCCCCCTGGAAGATACCAGGTTCTCGGATTTCGTAAGGGTCATGGCCAAAGCACTGGCATTCCCTGCGGATCCCGAGGAGGAGCCTCGAGCCAAAGAGCTAGAGGCTTTGCAGTATGCCTTTACTGTCCCGGGTTTCTCCGATGCTGGAGCGGTTGCTCTTCCGCATGTGAGAGGCGCCGGCCTCGATGCTGGTTCTAAGCAAGCGGGTCGATTCCATCTATCGAGTCCGCAAGAGCCCTGGGTTTCAAAAGGCACAGCTACCGCACCACTCCATGGTTGTGGAATCGGCCATGCATCGCCTGAAAAGTCAGAAGATGCACTCGTCGGTGCCTCCCAGCAGGGAAGCCCGGAACCTGGATGCCCTCGGTAGAAAGTGCTTCCAGGGCTCTATGCTTGCTTGCCGTGTCCAAACCTACCAGCTGTACATGGGCATGAAACTTCGGGACCTGGCAAAGTAGATTGCCGGGTTCTCTGCTGGTCTGTCCGAGGAACCTTTGCAGAGGTTCAAGGCCTTGTCTTCTGGTATTCGAGAGTGCTCAAAGTTTATATCTCGAGCAGCCTGCGATGGATTTGAGGCTTCGGCCCGGGTAGCAGGGGCTGGCAGTGCACGCCGCCAGGCCTGGCTACAATCCTCGAACCTCGAGCCGTGGGTACAGGACAAGTTGGTCGATGTCCCTTGCCGAGGTGAAAACCTCTTTGGCAAGCCCATGGCCGAAAAGTCTGCAGAACTCGAGACCGAGACTCTTACCCGGACAAGGCTGTCCAGGAAAACTTCTGCCCCTTCTCAGAAGAAGGAGGGCTCGGGGAAAAAGACCTTTTACCCGAGGAAGACCTCTGCCTACAAAACCTACCCTCACTATCAGGACTCTGCAGCTCCCCAACAGGGCCAGCAGGCCAAGGGGCAGGGTCATGGGCCCCGTAGGCAGAAGGCTCCCAAGCCTCCTACTCCGGCTCCTGCTCAGCAGGGAGGGGTTTTTTGACTATGCCAGCATAGCCTCTCCTCCAGGGCACAGGAGGTCGGTTGGCCCTGTACGCAGACAGGTGGCCAGCCATCACAGGGGATACTTGGGTGTTAAGCATCATAGAAAGATGCTATCTGCTCCACTTCACCCAGATACCCCCCTACTACTTTCCAGGGGAGCCTCCAAGACCCCCTCTGCACAGAAACTTACTCCTTCAGGAGTTGGAAGGTCTACAACGGGACCAGGCGGTGGAACCGGTGCCTCACCACCTAGAAGGGCAAGGCTTCTACTCGAGGTACTTCCTGGTACCAAAAAGAACAGGAGGCCTCAGACCCATCCTCGACCTGAGAAATCTGAACAAGTTTCTGGAGAGGGAAAAGTTCAAGATGCTTACCCTTGGAATCTTACTGCACTACCTCCAGCAGGGAGATTGGCTATGCTCCTTAGACCTCAAAGATGCTTATACTCACATCCTCATCCATCCAAGTCACAGACAATTCCTCAGATTTGTGGTGGGAGGAAAGCACTTCCAGTACAGAGTGCTTCCTTTTGGCCTCACCTCCGCCCCCAGGGTTTTTACAAAATGCCTGGCGGTGGTTGCGGCCTACCTCAGGAACCAGGGGATCTTTGTGTTCCCTTACCTGGACGACTGGCTTATCAGGGACCAGTCTCCACAAGAGGCCAGGCAGGCCACCTTCAGAACCATATCCCTGCTTCAGCACCTGGGGTTCGACATCAACTTCCCCAAGTCCACTTTAGTCCCCTCAGAGGACGTGGAGTTCATAGGGGCAAGATTGGATACCATCCATGCAAAGGCCTATTTGCCTGTGGACACAGGCTGATAAACTTGGCTGGCCAGTTTCGGGCGAATTCTCTGGTCTCGGCCAGACACTTCCTCCGGCTCTTAGGTCACATGGCTTCCACAGTGCACGTCACCCCACATGCCCGGCTGCACATGAGGCCGGCTTAGTGGCACCTCAGGGCACAGTGGCTGCAGGCAACAGGGAAATTGTCAGACAGAATAAAGGTGTCCAAACTCTTGGTGGCCTCCTTACGCTGGTGGAAGCATCTCCCAAATCTGGTCATGGGTGTTCCTTTTCAGGCCTCCCCACACACTCAGATACTGACAACCAATGCTTCCCTGCAGGACTGGGGGGCACACTGCCAGGGGGCCTGCACCCAAGGCCTGTGGTCTTCGTGGGAGGCCACCCAGCAGATCAACCTGTTGGAATTGAGGGCCATTTGACTAGCCTTACGGACTTTCTCTCAGATCCTGTCTCACCAGTCTGTCCTAGTTCAGACGGACAACCAGGTGGCTATGTTCTACGTCAATAAGCAGGGAGGCACAGGATCCAGACTTCTGTGCTTGGAAGCGCAAGCTCTCTGCTCCTCTGCTATCAATCAGGGCATGACCCTCAGGGCGGTCTACCTCCCAGGCCAGAAAAGCTACCTGGCGGACAGGCTAAGCAGACTCCTGCAGCCTCACGAGTGGCAGTTGGATCCTCTGGTAGTCCAGCAGATCTTTCTGAAGTGGGGACTTCTGACCATGGATCTCTTTGCCATTCCGCTGAACAGGCAGCTACCCAGGTTCTGTTTCAGACAACCGCACCCCTTGCGAACAGCGCCAGATGCATTCCTGATCCCTTGGTCAGAGAGCCTGCTGTATGCTTTTCCTCCCACACCTCTGGGTGGCCCAGACTCTATTCAAAATCCAGCAGGACCGGGCCACGGTGATCCTGATAGCCCCCAGGTGGCCCAGGCAGCCGTGGTTCCCTCTTCTTCTGCAGTTGGCGGTGGATGCTCCACTTCCTCTGGGGCTGCAACCCGACCTTCTGATTCAGGATCAGGGGTCCCTCTTGCATCCCAACCTCAAATCCCTCAATTTGATGGCCTGGCTGCTGAAAAGCTAGTCCTTGCTCCCTTGCTCCTCTCAAGGGAGGTTGAAGAGGTGGTGTTGGCCTCCAGGAAAAATTCCACTAGGAAGGCCTATGCTCTTAAGTGGCGTAGGTTCTCTACTTGGTGTTCTCAACAGCAAGAGGATCCCTTCTCCTGCTCGGTCCAGGTGGTGCTACAATACCTGCCCCACCTTTCCAACCTAGGACTTCAGTCAAACTCTGTCCGGGTTCACCTCAGTGCCCTCTCAGCTCACCACTCGCCGGTGGATGGACATTCTCTCTTGGGCCACCCTCTGGTGTCTCGCTTTCTCAGAGGCCTGCTTCTGCTTAAGCCTCCTATACGTCCACCGACCACTGAGTGGGATCTCAATGTGGTCTTGTAGCAACTGACTCGCCCACCTTTTGAGCCGATGGCAACCTGCCATTTACATTTCCTCTCCTGGAAGGTGGTGTTCCTTGTGGCACTCACCTCGGCTAGGCGGGTGAGTGAGCTTCAGGCCCTGGTCTCGGATAGGCCGTATACCAGGTTCTATAGGAACAGGGTAGTCTTGCGGACTCATTCTAAGTTCTTTCCAAAGGTAGTGTCCTCCTTCCACCTCAACCAGGAGGTGGTACTTCTGACGTTTTTTCCCAGGCCGCACACCAGTAGGGCCGAAACTGTCTTGCATACCCTGGATTGTAGAAGGGCGCTGTCCTTTTATCTAGAACGTACGCAGGGGCATAGAAGGGCTTCTCAGCTCTTCATATCCTTTGACCCTAATAGATTGGGGTTGCCTGTCGATAAGTGTATGTTGTCCATTTGGGTGGCAGACTGTATCGCCTGGGCGTTCAGGGCAGCCGGCCTCTCCCTGGAGGGTCGAGTCACGGCCTACCAGGTCAGGGCGAAGGCCGCATCAGTAGCTCACTTCCGTTCTGTTCCGTTGGCAGACATCTGCCGGTCCGCAACTTGGTCTTCAAGCCAGACTTTTGCGGACCACTACTGCCTTGAGAGGGAGTCCCGTAGGGACAGTGCTTTCGGGCAAGTGGTACTCCGTAATCTCTGTGAGGTTTAGGCAACTCCTACCCTCCGGCCCTGGTGTTGGGCTACCGTTCAGGTGTGGTCTCAGAGAAGATTCTCTCACTGTTGCTGAGGCTCTAGAGGGAGCTCTATTTTTCAGCCTGGGTTCCTGGTAGCCCAGAGCTAGGGAGTCACCCATATGTGAGGACTGACTTCCTGCTTGGTCCTGGAGAAAGTAGTTACTCACCTGTAACAGGTGATCTCCAGGAGCAGCAGGAATCAGTCCTCACGACCCTCCCTCCTCCCCATGGAGTTGCAGTTGTATATAGTTCATTTTCTTTTTTGCTGTCTTTTAGCTATGTCATTCGACTGAGCAAGATGACACCTTTGGGCAGGAAGGGGACCACGCATGCGTTCCTGCATTCCCAAAGGCTTTCTTTGAAAGCTGGGGAAATGCTCCGCATGGGGGCTCCGTCGGCGCCGACGTCACCCATATGTGAGGACTGATTCCTGCTGTTCCTGGAGAACACCTGTTACAGGTGAGTAACTACTCTGTACTTCCACTGTATTTATGCATATGCCAATTCCTCGTTTGCTGATCTAATTCTTTGAAGAGTTTTTTTTTATTCTTTTGCAGATTCTGTTGCTTCTTTCCCTGTGCATGCTGATGAAGAGTAATTAGCATTAGGCTCAAGTGGTCTATACTACTAGTTATAACTTTGTTTATAAATTGGCTAGCTAGTATGATCAGTATCTGAATTGATATCTCATGAAAGCCCATAAGAATAAACTTTGGTAATTTAGTATAAAAAAGACCACCTGAAAGTAAGAGCTTGTGAAGTAACAGGAGTGAGGCTAAGGGTCAAAACAATAATGTGATGCTTCAGTGACAATTTAGCAAAGCAGGTGAGAGGGGAAGTAGCTGATGCCAGATGGAAACTTGGTAGCAGAGAGAACTGAGAAAGCCGATGAGGAACTCACAAGACTTTTGTATTTGTCATGGCTGTGCTGAGTCTTACCATTTCAATGGATTGTGATGCAAAAGAAATTGGGTGTCTCTCTTGCTGTACTGAATGACATTTATAAATGGTTCTGACTATGCAGTGAACCAATAAATGGCTGAACCTGCAGTATATATCATTCAGATGTGAATCAAAAGCACATTCTGCATGTAGAGCTGTATAGAAATGTTCTGCACGAAGAGAATTGCATGCGACACACCTGCACCAAAGGGTTACCAAAGTAGAGGAGGAGAGGAAAGAACGTTTGTTGGAGGACATCTGGGCAAAAAGAGTGGAAAGTTCTATTTTGTTGCAGTCATCTTGGGTCATGTGAATTTTCAGGTTTTAAAATGGGATCATATTAGATAAGTTTGGGTAACACTGGCTTAAAGAAAAATTAGCAATGTGCAGGGCTATATTTAGCTCTACAAAGAGGCTCTCCTAAGTTATCTTGGTAGTCAGCAGACTCTATATTGCTACTGCCTGGATAACTTTGGGGACTGTCCATGATCTGTCCCGGCACTATACAGATAGTGTCATGGCAGTCAGTTTGACTTTCATCAGCTTTATCCTGATAGTACTACTAAAAACTGCCTGATAGGCCCAGCCAGCGGCACTTATCTGGACAGCAGTTGCTGCTAGCCCGATAAGTGCCTCTGAATATTAGGCCCAAGGACTTTATTCCTCCTTTGAGACTGCTATGAATTTCAAATTCTACAAAGTTGCTAAAATGTATTAATTTGCAGAATTTAACGTTTTGCTAATGGCAAATGAAATTGAATATTCTATTCCTTATCGTTCCTCCAGTTTAGTCCTCCACCTCTGGGTTGTGCACCTCCTCCTGCAGCTTGGAAACTGGGCATGTCAAAAGTCGTGACATCACTGGATATAGCCTGCTGGTATCTCCCATCAGCCCCCAGTGTGTGTCCAGTCTCCATGCAGCAGAGGACGTAGTGAGCCTAGCTTCTGGGCTCACTTGGGGGGAACAGATAAGGAGCATTTAGTGTGACAAATTCTATTCTGATTTTGCTTTTGCTTTTTACTTTTAATTTTACTTTTGGTTAATTGGCAATCAGGGATTAGTTCCCTTTAGTTATTAGGAACAAATTTCCTTATATTTTACAGTAATTTTAAATTTGAGCCTGGCTCTTTAGATTAGTAGCAGCTCTCGCCTTCCCTCCTTGTCAGTTGTTTTCACTTGCTGCAGGCATTCGCCGGTGCGGATCTCTATCCCTGGACGGTACAGGAGAGCGCTCCGGGACCCGTACAGCCACACTAAAGCTGTGTGAGACGGAGCCTGTCCGTTGCTGTGGGATTTTAATTTTACTCTGTGGAACCGGCTGAGAGGTCCTCGCTGTGGCTGCCAGGCGCATCAGCGCGGCTTGAGGATTGGAGGAATTCAAAGCGGTAGGAGCAAGCTGCGTGGCTTTCGGCCCTGCAGGTAAGGCCTTCGGGCTCGGTCGGTCTGCTGAGGCCTCCTTTTTGCAGCGGCTGCTGTTCTTGGTGCCAAAATTCATTGGCGAAGGGGCGGCCTTTTTCTCTCTAGGTATTTGGACTGCATGGCGAGAGTTGCAGGGAGCTGCCTGTGTGAGGAAGACAACAGGCAGAATAGCTAGATTTTTGGGCCTAGTGTTTCTTTCTTTTGTTTGTAGGTTTTTTTGAGGCTCGAGGGGTTACTCAGCCTTAAGAGGGCTGTTGTCAGTCCTCTTTATTTTTAAGTTTATTCTTAGTTTTATAGAACAGCAGTTTTGGCATTGATCTCTGATACCACTTGTTCTTTCCCTCCTAATCATGTCTCTGAGGAGCATCTGTTAAGTCCCAGTTTCCTCTAACTGTAAGTCTTCTCTTTGTTCCCCTTTGCATTTAAAGTTTTTATCTTGATTCACTCACGGTTATATGTTTATTCTTGTTTTAGTGATTTCGTTGCTAGGTGGTACACCAGTTTGGAGCGTTCATTGTCAGCGTGTGCTTGGGTAAGCTTATATAGTACTCAATTTTGGATACTAGCACTATTTTTGGTACTTTATTCTTAAGGTTCCTCCCTTGCACTTATTCATCATCATAGTTCTATGGCTTATTTCCACAAGCCTTAGGTATTTTTCGCTTCTATCTGTTTGGTCCATTCATTTTTACACTCCTCCGCGGTTTATCAATGTTTGTAGATTTGCGATTACACACTTTTAACGTGTTTCGGAGGGGTTTCTCGATTACATATCCAGACTGCTCCTCACACATCTTCACCCTTTGAGTCCGATGGGCTGCCTTGGCGCCTGCAATTGCCTCTGTCCTATTGCTCGCATGGTTCAATGCACTATTTTTATCATTTATTATTGATCATCTGCCTGACAAGCAACCCTTACACACGTGGTTCCCCTGGTCTTCCTTGCCGTCCGGAACGCTCATTTTCACATGTCATTTAACTATTGAGCATGCATTTATACCACTTTGTTTTTATTCGTTTTTAATCATATCATCACAGTCTGCTGGAGTAGTTTTGCATAGTACAATTGCTCTGGTTTTATTACTTACATGTTTCAGTACTTTCTATTGGTTTTTATTATTTTTATTTGGCTACTATGCTATCATTGAGAGTCTGCTTGATAATAGCATTTCTTGTATATAACTATTATATTACAATTATCCCCTGGTTCACATTCCGTTTGGCATGCCTATTTTCACATACATTCAGCTACTGAGTATTCACTTCCGTTGCTTAGTTTTTGTTTCAATTCATGTTCTTTCAATTATTACTATTTTTATCAGTCTTTTATCACATTGCCTTGTATACACTTTATTTGACCAATCCTAATTTTATGCTTCACCTGTTCCTCCTCGCTATTTTTAGTTTTTATTGTTGGTCCGATACAATATACCACGTTCTGCCCTGATTCATTATCCAAATACAGTTAGTCTAATGGTATTGTTTTATATTATCACATACTGTATGTATCTCCAGTTTATTTTTAAATCGTGTTCGTTTTCATGGTCTCTCTCCTTTACAATTGGGCAATTTTATGATTTTTATTTCAATATTTATTACGCATATTTATTTACTTTTTATGTTTTACATTGTTTCTTTTTGTGTATTGCCATATCCTCTGATTGTTTTCATTTTTGTGCACAATGTTGTACTTTTATATTATTATAATATTTATCGTTTTTATGTATTTAGCTTTTCTATCATAGCATTTTAGTTTGCTTATTTAGTTGCTTATTTATTTGTTTATATTATTGGTCTATTTATGTTATTACTACATATTATTAATCAGCTCTTGTGTAGTTTTACTTTCTTTGTTAAGTATTCCAGAGTTTTTTATTTTCTTTGGTTCTGTATTAGTTATATAAGCATATTATATTATTTTTTCTAATGTTTGGACAGTATCCCCTTTTCATAACATCCTATTTGGTTTGAACTTCCTCCTCTCCTCAGCCCTGCCCTGTAGAGTCATTTTTATCCTAATGCACCTGATTATTTGATGTTTTACGTCTGCCGGTGGTTGCACAATTTTAATGTTTTTAAGTGTGTTTTATTTGTTTTTTAACTTTTATAGTATTATGTTTTTTAATTATTCATTTATTTGTATTTTTAATTACTAGTGTCATTCCCCCTGAAGAAGGCGTTGCCGAAACGCGTTGGGGTCCCTTGTGCATAATAAAGACCCTCATTCTTCCTACGTCTCCTGCTCCTTGTTTGCTTGTCCTACCCGCAGGAGGCTGCTCCTCCTCGCACCTCTGCTGCGGCTAGGTCCATGACGAATGTCTCAGGTGGATCGGTGCCCGCCTACGGTTTGGCCTTTGAATGGGCGGGGCTGAAGAAGAAGGGTTATTCTGTGGCAGTCTTCGCCACCTTGTTGAGAGCAAGGAGGCAGGCTGCGTCTGGTACATAGGTCCGTGCTTAGCGTCTTTTTGAAGGCTGCTGTTCACGGCGGCAAGTCCGGGCGACAAAGGTGTCTGTATCCTTGGTCTGAGTTCTCTGTAGGACAGTGTCTGAAGGAACTAGCGGCCAGTTCCTTAGAGGGTCCAGCTGGTGACTGTTTCCAGCTGTAGAGGTTCTGTGGAGGGAATAGCGCTAGGTGTTCGGATCGATGTGTGGCGTTTCCTTAAGTTGGGACCCGACTGCGCTCCTCAAGGAGAGTTCGGGTGCTGCCGTGGGATCCCGATTGGGCCTTAGAGGCGTTAACTAAAGAGCCCTTTGATTCTTTACTCCAGGTGTCTCTCGCATAAAACCTACATTTATGTACATAGTTACCATAATATGTAAATAGTTCCCCCGGTTACGTCCATGTTTGCTACCCCTGTTTACTGTAAAACTCAATGTAACCTGTTACATTGTGGTGTGTTCTGTTCAAATGTACACCGCACTGATTATAGTAGCGCGGTATATAAGAAATGTAAATAAATAAATAAATAAAGGATTTGCTGTTATAGACAGTGGCTTTGATAGCTCTTTGTTCGGCGCGATGAGTTTTGGAGTTTCAGGCGTTGTCATGTAATGAGCCGTTTTCACCCTTTCTGGATAGAGGGTGGTGTTTGCAACCAGTCCCGTCGTCCTTCCAAAAGGTGGTATCTGATTTTTCTCCTGAGCCTATTGGTTTCTCTTCCAGTTCTCGGTTTTTCTGGAAGGGGAGGTTTTTATTTGTAGCTTACGTCGATAGGAAACATAAAATGCAGGGTGCGGCGTTCGTTTCTTTGTTTTTTGTGTGTTGGTTGGAGGTCCCCGGGAAGGGGAAGCAGCAGCGAAGGCGGCCATTTCACATTGGGTTAAGGCGGTGGTTGCCTCAGCATTCTGGTGGCGAGGTTGTACAATTCCGGCAAGCTTTCTGACTCTTGCTACCAGGGCGTAAGCAGCTTAATGGTTGAATCACTGTGTCATCCCCCCGATTGTTAGAGCAGCTTCCAGGTCGTCTCTTCATTCCCTCAGTAACCACTACTGCCTAAATGTTCTGGCAGTAAATGATGCCTGTTCCGGGTCGACGGTGTGGTGAGTTGGCTGGTTAGAGTCCCTCCCAATGATTACTGCTCTGTTACATCCCAGAGGTGGAGGACTAATCTGGAGGAACGATAAGGAAATAGAAATTACACTTACCTGGTAATTGTCATTCCTTGAGTGACAACAGTTTAGTCCTCATTCCTGCCCAGGGGTGTGATTTCTTCAGAGTTTATTTTCAGGTGGAGTGGAGCATCAATCTCAAGAAGTAGACAGATCCTTTCAGATTCTAGATCGCAGTGAGTATCCCTCTCTGTTGTTTGTTCCTTCTCTCTTATTTAAACGAGGGGGTGGTATAGGAAACGTGTTTGCATAGGGGGGACGTGAATGTAAAGTTAAAAAAAAAATATATATATAAAACTGATAAGGTTAAAAAGGTTCCTCAGGTTGAGGAATGGAGAGTTATTTAAAGTTATGGTATAGTTCCTTATTTGTTGCTCCTTTGAGTTTGCTTTGTCAATAGTACACTGGGGGCTGATGGGAGATACCAGAAGGCTATATCCAGTGATGTCACGACTTTGACATGCCCAGTCTTCAAGCTGCAGGAAGAGGTGCACAACCCAGAGGTGGAGGACTAAACTCGTCACTCAAGGAACGACAATTACCAGGTAAGTGTAATTTCTATTTAGTGACAGAATTCAAAATGGCATGGGACAGACACAGTGGATCCCTTTTTAGCAACAGGATAAAATCAAAATGCACCTACTCTTGCCGCCTTGCTGGGCAGACTAGATTGACCATACTGGTCTTTATCCGCCATCATATACTATGTTACTATTAGTGCTACATTGCCCACATTATGCAGTAAAACATTGCATCCAGCAGGTTCTCTGCAGAAATGCAGGTGGGCTGATGGTGTGCTTGAATTTTTCATCTTTATTGATTTGTTGCTGTTTACCTGGAGCTTGGAAAAATCGGAGTAGGGGGAAGCAGTTGACAAAGTATCTATTGGCCAAAGATTGCTCTTGCACAGAAGGAGGATTATATTAGGAAATGTCTGAAGTAATTTCAAAATTGTTATAATTTTAGGGATAAGGGCATAATCCTAGAGGAATCATGCGTGTGGCAAATATTTGGCTCTTGTTTTCTCACAGTGCCTGGTTGTCCGGCTATGAGCATCCGATGGTAGAGCATGTTAACCAGAGAATCCAAGACTTGACAGGACTTGATGTTTCTACTGCAGAAGAGCTACAAGTAGGTAACTGCCTTTGATGAACAAAGGAAGGAGGGTTGAATAATTTCCAAGCCAGCAGGAGAAGATAAGGCAAGTCATGATGGTGATTGACAGCCCCAAAAACCCATTAGGACTTCTAGGGGCTGATACTCAGAAGTGTTAAATACTATGTTTATGCGGACTATATTTTAGTCTTGTTGTCTCTCCCAAGATAGCAAGGGAATTATTACTCTATATTGAATAAACTGCTTTTAATACTAGATAAATGGATGCAATTGCTTAGTTTCTAGATGAATATGGCAAAAACAAAAGTGTTTTGCCTAAATAATGGCCAACCAATACCTGAGCCATTACTGGAAACAATCAAGAACCTAAATATAAAAAGAGAAATGGTGCTACGTGTACTGGGGGTATTTTTGGATGAAGATCTTACTATGGAAGCACATGTTAGCTCGATTATCTCAAGGTCTTTTTTAAGATGCGGCAAATTCGTAGGCTGCACCCATATTTGGCACCACAATTTTTTAGACTCTTAGTACAAAGTATGATGTTAAATATTCTTGGTTATTATAATATAACTCTGTTAAACTGTTCTCAACAACAGATGAAAAGGTTGCAGCTTTGCAGAACACAGCAATGAGATTAATTTTTGGTGCCCGCAAAAGTGATTCAGTATCCCCTTTATTTGCACAGTTGTATTGGCTTAAGATATCAGAGCATATGCATTTTAAATTTTATTTGTTTTTATATAAAATTTTTGATGAATTTGTTCCGGTTCACTTCTCTGAAATGTTATTGCCTTTTTTGAGTGCAAAGTCTAGACGCTTGCAGGACACCATGACCCTTCTCTTTCTTTCAAGTGGGAGAATTACAAGTAGAAAGAGATTTGGGTTTACGATCCCATTTAAAGCAGCTGAGTTCTGGTCTAGGTTACCAAATGATTTACAGAAAATTGAATCAGTTGTGATGTTTCAAAAGAAACTTAAAGCCTGGCTTTTTTTCTGATTGACTATTTCTATTGTAACCGTTTTATGAATTGTATTGCTATACTTGTGTTTTTCTATTGTAAACCGCACTGATCCAGTGAATAATTGGGAGTTTTGTGGTATAAAAGTATTTTAAATAAATAAATAATCTGCGAGTTCCACTGCTCCATGTCGCGCAATACTAGCTGGCTAATATCAAGGCATTTGGGGACAGAGCAGGAGTAGCACCTGACGACAATCGGGCAACAGTGATTTTGAGCTGCTGCCCAGTTGGCGCTTAGTGGTGAAAGTTTAGCTTTGCTGGGGAAAATTAGGCCACCCTTTCAGGTGCTTAACGGGCAGCAGCTGAATATTTCTGCTGCCTGGTTAGCTTTACCATTATGTGCCTGACCTGGATATTCAGTGTTGGTGGCCAGATATGGGCCTGGTATTGAATATCCGGGTCTAAATTCAGTGGCAGTGGTTGGCTGCTGCCGCTGAATATTGGGCCCAATGTTTTCAAGCATTTATTCACTAAATTTATTTTAAGAAGCCCCCCCCCCCCCCAATAATCTTATGGTTAAACTTTTTTATTAATTACCATCACATGTAACTTAACAGCACGCTCAATTATAACAACGCTTCATGTAACTACTTATACAACCATACTCTACTTCTCTGATTTGATCCATCTCCACACCCCCCACTGGTCCCTCAGGTCCATCCACTCTAATCGCATGTCTCTCCCATCCCCATCTCAGGCCCATCTGGAATCCACTCGGTCCTCTGTTTTCTTTTTTCTTGGCCCTCGGCTCTGGAACTCGCTCCCGTCTGGAACTCTCCTTCAACACTTTCAAAGCTAGATTAAAGACGAACCTCTTCTGTACAGCTTTTGACCTTCCCCCTCCCCCTCCCCTTCCCCCTTGTACCCCATTCCCAGCTGATGTCAAGCTCATGTCCTACCGTCCCTGATGTAGTCCTCCTTATCTGCTGTCCTTCTCTTTAACTTGCTATCACTCTCCTATCTGAATTGCTGGCATTCTGTTTCCTCTTCATAGCAGTATTTTGTATTTTAGTAATTGTAAACCTCTCTGATACATTACATGTGAGCAGTATATTAAGTTTTGAATAAAGATAAAGATATAAATAGATATATCCAGTATCTTTTCATATACCTTTGTCGCTCCCCCCACCCCCAACACCACCTGCTCCTTGATCCTGGAGGTTTCCAGTCCCAGTGGCAAAACATGTTTATCTGTACACTCCTGGTCACCCTAAGAGGAGCTTTATGATATCAGTGGTTATAGACATGCAGCCCACCCATTCCGCAGTCTTGCCTCAGACTAAGTGTTTTGCATCCATCCATGCACCTTTCAGAATTCACAAAAGACCCCCCCCAACAACAACAGAGTGAGGGATTACTAGTTATTTTACCCCCCCCCCCCCCCGAAGCTGTGCCACAAGATATGGTGCACCATAGGACCATGCTGCTATTCTATACACACTCACAGTCATCACACATACACCATCAAGAGCTGGGGGCTCATGTTTTGAGTATATAAAGCATAAGACTTCCAGAGAATGAGAAGTCTAAACTGCAGGTACCCCCCGCACCCCTCTCTGAGAGGCACTGCTAGTGAAAACGAGAGTGTGTGGATTGGTGTGCGTGGGGACACATTCACCTCCCCTCCCACCTCTCGTATTCCTAGGTGGTATATCCCAGCTTGTCCTCCCATCCACCTATGTGTCATCCCCTTCTCTGAGAGCTGTCTAGCCTATCCTTGTTTGAAGGATCCCTAGCCACTCCACCCTCTCCTCTTATCCTATCCCATTGCTCCCCCCACCCTTGGAGCCTGCCTGTGTGAAGCTGGTCCTAAGGCCGGCTTTGAAGCAAACTGTGGTGCCCGCCTTCCACTTCAGTTAACATTGGTATATGACCTGGCTCTGAGCCCTCGGCGATAGGTGCTGAATGTATGGGCCCCAGACATCTATAAACCGTTTCCAACTATGCAGTTAACCATGGGTTGGTCTCTTTGCATTTCAGGAGCATAATCCTATGGAGAGCATTCCTCCATTGCCAATGGGAAGGGCCTTTTGCTGAGAGCCAGGCACGCAAAATACTCTTGTGTGTGACGAGAAGAGCCCGTCCACCCATCGATGTGTGTTACTATCAAGGTCTGCCAAATCTTCACAAACATCTTGGACAGCCATTTGTGGTCGCCTTGCCACCGAAACCCCCACAACTGTATTCATAAATCGATACACTTTTGCCCAATACGTGACAATCACTGGGCAATGCCAGAGCATGTGACCTAAGGTGGCCCGTACTTTGGAGCAGTCTGCAGACTGCGTTAGCCCAGCGCTAAATGCTCTATACGGGGCAAAATACATCTGCCAAGTAATTTTAAACCCAGGTACCAAGCACTCAGTTCCATGTATCTGCCAGTCCATAAAGCTCTGGAAAGTAACAATTCCTCCATTTTTGAGCAGATCTGACTGCATAGATCTTCCACCCCTAAATTGTGGATATAGCTATGGGTCTGCATGTACATGAAGATGTCCCTATCATTAAGTCCATAGCACGCACACATTTCCGCAAAACTCAGCAACTTGTGACCTGTTCAACACCTGAAAATCCCTAGGTCTTGCCATCGGCAATATGCCCTACTCTGTAGTCCCAGTAGAAAGTCACCATTACCACAGAGAGGCAGGTATGTTGTACTTTGAGCCCTCCTGTTCAGTCAAGCACAAAGATGCCAACACACCTGCCATCCTGAATTAAGAAGTATGTTCATTTTTATAGCAGGCAAGTATTGCAGATTCACCATGTGCAGCACATATTTAAGTGACAGCAGGGACACCATTACCTCCTCCAGCACTATTGGAGTGTAATCAGCTGTGTCCAGCAACCAGTACACAAGCCATGTTGTAACTGCCAACATCCAGCAGGCCCATCCCACCCTCATTCCACGGGTGCTGAACTGCATCGATCCATATCAGAGATCTCCTCCCCTGCCATAGGAAGGAGTTAAACATCCCCTGTATATGCTTTATGTCCTTTTCCTAAGCAGCAGTGGGAGCATCTGCACTGCATACATCCATTTCAGGAATAACACCATTTTAAAAAGGGCCATGTGCTTGCCCATTGATAGTGCAGCCTTTGCTCTAGGTCCTTAATCAGTGTCAAGACATTTAAATCATAAAGTCGGGATGGACAATTCAGCAGCTGAATTCCAAGATATTTGAGGGAGCCATCTGCCCATTTCAGAGGGAACCCCCCCCCAGTCCCCCCTCAACTCGGGTTGAAGCGGGAGTGCCTCCAATTTGTCTAAATTGAGCTTGAGACCCAAGAAAGCCTCAAATTTCTTGAATTCCTGATTGAGGGGGGCCACAGAAGTGTGGGGTTCACCAAATAGACTAGCATGTCCTCCACAAAAACTGCAACCTGGAATTCCTATCCACCCAGCTGTGCACTTTCTAAAAGAGGGTGGGTCCGAAGTCTCTCGAGCAGTGTTTCAAGTGTAAGAACAAGTAGTAATGGTGAGAGAGGACAACCTTGATGGGTGCCTCTCCGCAGTGGGAAAGTCTGTAGTTATAGATCCATTTACTAGGATTGCTCCACACGGATTGGAGCATAGTAGGCGAATCACATCTACAAAAGAGCCACTAATCCCCATAGTTTCTAAGACTAGATACATATTGTTCCATTGCACCCGGTCAAAAGCCTTTTTGGTGTCAAACCTAATTAACATGGAGGGAATACAGTGTTGGAGGCAGAATTCCATAGAGGCCAGAATATTCCGTATATTGACCACGATACTCTTGCCTTGTACGAAACTCACCTGAGAATTATCTACTAGAAGAGGCATATAGGAGGCAAACTGGTCTGCCATACTTTTAACAAAGAATTTAATATCAACATCAAGTAGTGAAATAAATCTATATGATCCTGGCTGCAGAGGATCTCGTCCCAGCTTTGGTAATACTGTAATGACAACCTTGTTGGGTTCATATGAAACTTTCCGCTGAGTTAGATCCATATAATACTCGACCAACAGAGCTGCCACTTTGTCCTGCATCATCCGGTAAAACTCGTTTCAGTAGCCATCTGGGCCAGGAGAATGGTAGGTATGGAGCCGCTTGATACATTGTTGCGTTTCCCTGTGCTGTAATTGGGGCATTGAGTTTATTCAGGTATTCTGCTGTGAGTCTGGGCAATGTCTGCTTTGCAGATATACCTTTGTGCGATCAATGTTGCCTGGCTCCACCTGATACAGGTGTTGAACTCCTGGAATACCTTCTCAACACCAGCCTTTGAGGTATGTATCTCCCCTGCCTCATCTCTGTGCCCAAACTTAGCGTTGCTAACATCAGTTTCCCGACCTTGTTGCCAAAGTGGTATAGCTTATATTGATAGTACATGATGTTTTTATGAGTTCTCTGATGTAGCAGCGAATTGAATTTGGCCTTCAGTGCTATCATATTAGCCTTGCCCGTCGCTATGGGGTAGGCAGCATATTTCCGTCACTCAGCACAGAGGTTCTTTTCTAGAAGAAGTATGTGCTTACTCATATCTGTCACCGTCTTTTTCACATAACCTAGAATGTGGCCTCACAAAACTACCTTCGCAGCTTCCCAGAACAAGGCGGGATTATCCTTGTGCTGTTCATTGCATGTCTCATATTCTGTCCATTTAGATCTTGAAAAGGTGGAGAATGTAAATCACCCATTAATGACAGAGTGAAGCACCATGTGAATTGTCCTGTGCCTTCACCCCAATCCAGATGTAGCCCCATAGAATTATGTGATCCGAGATGATTACAGGGCCAATCTCCACTTTTTGAACTATGTCAAAGAGCCCAGTAGAAAGTAGTCCATATGGGACCCTGAGCTATGTGCCCTAGAAATGTGTGTATAATCTCTCTCAGCCGGGTGCAATATGCGCCAAACATCCAACAGTTCTTAGCCCTCACATAAGCCCCAAATTTGATGAGACCTACATGCATTTCCACCACCCCACCTCCCACCCCTGGTTGTGATTTATCTAAAACCTCCTCAGGAATGCAGTTGAAGTCCCCACCGAGAATCATTCAAGTGGTATCAAAATCTGTGAAGCAGCTTGTCAACTGGGTATAAATTGTGGATCATAGACATTTGGGGCATACACATTGCCAAGGACCACAGGCTTCCCCTGTAGACTTCCAGCAACAAAGATATACCATCTACCAGAATCAGATCTCAGAGAGTCTTGAATGAATCCCACCCTCTTGCTCAACCAAATGGCTACAGCTGCCTTCCTTTCACCAGAGGAGGCCCTAAATACCTCACCCATCCATCATCATTTCAACTTTGCATGCTCTGCTGCTGTTTGGTGTGCCCCCTGTAAAAATGCGATGTCTGCCTGTTTATCTCACAGAGCTCGTAGTAGCTTGTGTCATTTAACGGGGGACCCTATCCCACAGACATTCCAAGTTGTTATCTGCACTCCTTTACCCAGTGTTCAGCAGGATGGAACAGTCCTTGTATTTTCTATTCCAACAATTTACTTCAGATCATAAGAACTCCTCCAGCCCAGATCCCCCGACACTCAGTACATCAGTGCACCTCAATGTGTCCCATGCACTACAGGGCCACCAGTCCACAATGCTGCAAGCCCAAGCCCAGCTCCGCACATCCCCGCCATCCCCCCTAACTCCCACCTCTCTGCCTAGCCCCCTAGTGTGACCTATCCTGTGACCCACCTCTCCCCCCCCCCTCCCCCCCCCTAGAAGTCCCCCTGTCACCTCCAAAAATATCTACCCCACTTGGCTTCCAAAGGTCACCCTCCTTGTTTAGGTTCATGATGTATAGGAACTCCCTACACCACAGAGTATCCCACTTCCTCCCGAGCCACCTAGCCGCTGTTTGTACATGATGCACGGCACAACTTGTCAGAGAGGTTACCAGCCACGTGGTGTTTCAGCTATGATCTGCAATCAGTGGGCTTATCTCAGTTTCTCAGCAGCACTCAACTGTGATATCTACAGTGATCCAGCTAATAACCTCCTTCCCTTGCCCCATCCCCCTGGTCAATGTATATCACACACTTCCAGTGTCCCGTAAACATAGAGGGTATGAGGGCTCTAAAGGCATGAATCGAAAGCACAGTGGTACAAGATCCTATCTAGGATGTTTCACAGTCCTAAATCCTCCCTGCTAAGGGTCGAGGGCTAGTGGATACCGACCTCTGCCTCAGCATGGTCAAAGCGCAATCATGCTTCATCGCCATCATCCTCTGTCCCACCTTTAAGAGAGCAGAAACGAAGAAGGCCCCCGTATTAGTTGTATTCATCTTCTCCAAAGCAGTCTCAACCCCTCCACCCGGCGCATGCACACCCCACCATAGTCACTCAACTTCCTGTCCACCACCCCGCATCATTCGTTCTTCCCAACATACTACCCAGTTGAGTCATTTGCTACCGTGCCAACTCGTCTATGGTCACACACATATCAATCTGCCCCCACCCCCACCCACCTTGTCCAGTCATACTCATAAGGCACTATGACCAGAGCAGAAAGAAAGAAAAAAAAAGGAAGGGGTAAAGAAAAGAGGAGAAAGCAGGGAGTAGAAAAGCAGCAGAGTAGCAAGAGCAGGCAATACGAAATAAAGAGAGACAACACATCCTGGGCTATTAGTGTAGCCTAAAAAAAAAGAAGACATTGAGAAGATAGGCTAACAACTTGTATAAATGACACACAACTAATAAATGTCCATGCCTGCATATAAGTCCAAACCAGAGGGATTACAGCGCAAGCTGGAGTCCAGGAGGCATGACAGCAGTGGTCATATTTGCCGTCGGAGCTTTGAGAGGAGCCTCACATTCCCAGCCCCCATGCTCACGGTCTCTCTGTATCTTCCACAGGCATAGAACACCCAGAACCACAAGCTGTAACAGTACCTTGGGACAGAGCATGGGGCAGACAGAACCAACCCCTTCCAGAGGTCCCTGGCTGTACAGCTGGTCATAAGATATTTGAGTCAACAAGTCATCCTTGTACATAGTATCCATGCACACTTGAGGTCATGACGCAGTCAATGCAAGATCCTCCACAGCCCAGAATGTGCCTATCCACAAACAGAGCACAAACCTCAAGCTGTTATTCCGCAGCCCTTCCAGATAACAAAGGTGATCCTTGTAAAATGCCATGGCCTCATCGGCTTGACAAAAATCCACTGCTGCCCTTGGTGTAATTATGCGTAGTTTAGTAGTAGAGTAGTGCAAAGCGGACTCCTTGCTACAGCAGGTGACCGCATACCTTGGAAAATTCCTTGTGCTTAGTAGTCACAGCCGTAGAATAGTCTTGAAAGATAAGAATCTTCTTCCCATTGTGTTCCATGTTCCGCAAGTTTCTAGCAGCATGTAATACTAACTCCTTTTGCTGATAGTTCAGGAACCGTGCTATTGCCACTCTGGACCTTGACTTGCCCTCACAGCATGGGCCTAGCCTATGAGCCCGCTCTATCTACATCTTCCCCTCCATGCCTTCGAGGCAGAAGCCCAGCGGCACCCAGGTCTCCAAGAAACTGCTTAATTCAGCATCTAATACTGATTCTGCAATGCCGACGAAACTTAAGTTTTTCCTCTGTCCTCTGTTTCCAGTTCATATGTTTTGTCCATCTGCCGCTGTAGTTGTTCAGGTTTCTGAATAGTTTTATCGGCCCCCATGCTCAAGTTCTGAGACTGTTTCACCTGGCCCATGCGAGTATTGAACTTGGCTATCAATTGTGCAACCTGGGCCATCTGAGCCAAAAGCCCATCAAATCTGTCTTCCGGGGCCTGCACTACCGCCACTGAAACCACCTCTATCATCAATACTGCCAGGTCAGAGTGCAGGTTCAGAGGAGCCCCACCCGCCATCTTGCCATAGACCATCCGGCTCTTGTCTTTCCTTAAAGTTTTTGCAGCCATTGGGGTGGTCTGGTTCCATGCAGGGAAGATTATTGGATTTCCCTCAGTGAGCTGTGTTTGTAGGAGATAAGTGTCGGTGAGGTATCAGTGTGGGAGCATTTACAGGTGGGGAGCCCCAGAGTAGAGAACAACGTGGCCTTCCCTGATCACCACATCACGTGATCCCCCCAGTCTTAAAAAGGTATCCAGAGTTACTCTTATTCCTTCCCATAATGTCGTATTGTTTCCCAAAATTCATCATGACAAATTTACATAAAAGAAATCCAGTTGAGGCCTGAACTGGTTAAAAGGCAGTATATCAAGCAATAAAATAAACCAGAAACCTAAATTACAAAATGTATTTTTTGTTGGACACCCAATTAAATCACCTAGTAGTAAAGATACTGGTTCACCAATAGGGTCCTTTTTACTGAAAGTTAACCTAAAAATAGTCCATATTTCTTCTTTATTCAGTCCTTATTTTAAACTTTCTTAAAAAAATAACAATGTCCCATTCAGCTAATTACAATATATCCCCTTCCACATAAATATTCAGATTTGACGTGTAATGTATGTTTGTTCTGAATTTGCTATACTGCCTCTTGCCAGTTATACACTGAAGCGGTTTACAATATAATAAAAATGTGAATAGTTAGAAAGGAACTACAGTCAAACCTCGGTTTTCATGATTAATCCGTTCCAAAAAGTCTGACTAAAACCGAAATGGACTAAAACCGAAGCAAGATTTCCCATAAGAAATAATGTAAATTCAATTAATCCGTTCCAGACACCCAAAAATATTGACAAAAAATACATTTTATAGAGAGTCAATCCCACTTCTGGCCACAAGATGGTGCTCCAGAGGTATTTTTGGCAGACAAATTCTTTAAACTGCTGTGAAGGGAGAAAGATTAACAGCACAGTCAAGATTCTTCAGCAAAAAAACATCCTCAAATTTTTAAAGAAAACAGAAAAAAAAAAGAAGGATCAACAAAAAAAAAAGGCACCAGCCACAGCCACCGGAAACACCACTCTCCCGCTCAGCATGCGTTCCAGAGCCATGTGGCAATGGCTGCAGCAGCACGAGCTCCCGAAGTCTGAGCCAGCAGTAGAACAGCTCCTGTCACTTCTCTCAGCAAACACACAGATACCTTAGGACACCAATGTGATCGCTGACTCCGTCTCAACAGCATACCCCGCAAGAGAAAGAACTGCCTGCCACATTCATTCAACATCTCCTGCTTACCCCTCAACATCTCCTGCTACCTCCGAGCCTGAGGGGGCGCTCCAGAGAACAGGCAGGCGGTGGAGAGATCGGGGCCTTCCTCTCTGCAATCCTTCCATGTCTGGCTCGAGGATGTTGCTCACCTGGGCAGGCAGTGTACTGTTTGCAGGCACACGCAACAGCTGGGTTTGAAGTCTGCCAATCTCCAGTCATCTCCAGATCTCCTTCACGCACACGCGATCGGTGAGTCCGGGGGGGGGGGGGGTAATGCTGCCGGGACTGGGCAGGCAGTGTACTCTGTTTGCAGGCACACGCACACGCGATCGGTGAATCGGGGGGGGGGGGCTGTACGAAAACCGAGGCTATCGACGAAAACCGAGACAACATCTGAGTGGGGAAAAGACGTCGAAAACCGAAACCGACGAAAACCGGGGCAACCGATAACCGAGGTTTGACTGTATAACGAATTGATAGGAAAAGAATAGAACAGTTCAGCATTGGGAATAGTTCATTGGAGCTTGCCACCCACTCCAGTGGCCGCAAGTGCCCAGGTTGAAGACCTAGATATTTGATTTTATGTCCAGTAATTATTGTAGGCAGATTCAAAGTAGTAGGTGTCAAGGACAGATACGAATTTAATGCAAGAAGACTCCATATGAATTATTCTAGGGAGGAAATTCCAGAGAGAAGGGGCCAAGTAAAAGAGTGGATTCTAGACATATTATGCACTTGGGGCATATTTTTTCACTTGTAACAATAAAGTGTCAATTTTGAATAAAACCGCAGCCACATTGTGACCCCCCCTCCAAAAAAAAACACTGACTAAAGACTTCTAGTAAAGATTCACCCGACACATCGCTATGTTTCAAACGAGACAAATATATTTACCCATCCGTACCTCAACCTCATTTCAGGAACTGAAAACTAAGCCCATACATCAGACTTCTATGTTTCCCTTAAGCTGCCTCATCTTGCTGCACTCCTAGTCCATCTGTGTCTCCTGTTTCTCTGCTAAACATTTTGGCTTTGATTTATTCACCAGCAGTCTACTAATTGTCTCCAGGTGCTCAGTTATCTTTGCCTCTATCATGACCTGCTACTACAGGCTCACTACATTTTCCAGGCTGCTTTTGGGCATTATGAGCTCACTTCTATCAGTTTAGGACTCTCAAGGACTACATTCCCCAGCATTTCCATTTCTCTTCCTTTCAGAGCTTTCATATGCTCTCTGGAGCTTTCAGATATAAATGGTGACATACTGCCTGGCATGTCACAAGTAGCAAAGGTTGGTCTGAAATTGGAGGGACATGTTAAGGTCCTTAGTGTGAGGGCCATAACTGCGTTGATAGCCCATTTTAAGATAGACCTAGACCTCCATATGATATGGAGTTCAATTCGCATATTCCCATCTCATTACTGCCTAGATATGACAGAAGATTTGGTGAATCTATTTTCTATGATCTCTGAGGATTAGCGTCCAACTCCAGCTTCCTGGGTCCTCTTTCCTATAATTTAGTGTTGAATCCTTTCTTGGTTGCTCTCAAAAGGAAAAAAAAAGAAAGTTCAAATTAGCCATAAACAGCTCTGTTGATGAGGTGGTTATTGTGTCGCCTTTATTTTGTTGAATACATTTATTTATTTATTTATTTACATTCTCTTATATACTGCGCTGTTCTGCATTAGTGCGGTTTACATTGAACAAACTGAAATTACATTGAACAGGGCATTATAACTTGGAGATAACTATTTACAGGGAACATGGGCTATGGAGGGTTAAGTGGCTTGTCCAAGACCACAAGGAGCACCTGTGGGACTAGAAACCCCACCTATGGGATGCCATTCTTAACAATGGCATCCCATATGTGTGTCTAATGATCAATTTGTCAGAAAAAATGAAATTGCATGCCTTTAAAAAGTGTTCCTGAAATCAGGGTAATCACCAGTTATGCACTCCCCTTCCCTTTAAAGTTGACCTTTCAGCTATAAAAGTGAACTGAGGTATGGTATGGATGGGGGAGGGCATAGGAGCATGCATATATTCCCAATTAGTAATGTTACATTTCCTGGAAAGCTTTTGGAAAAAATCTGAGCAACAGTGATATCATCCATATATGCAGCCGATTCCATATCATCCTACTAGATTTGTCCAGACAAGTGGGTTGTGTTCCCCTACCAGCAGATGTGGAGAAAGAGAAAATGTCCCAGAGGCTTTCTGTGACATCACCAGCCTGAGCTTATAGGGGCATAATTCAGTATTCTCTGTCTCCAGCAGATGATGGATGCAAGTTTTTCAGCTCTGATAAAATCTGAACAAATAAAGGAAGTCTGAGGAAGAAAAGATTGATTTCTCTCATGAATGTCCATCCTTGGGTGACTTTCTCACTAGAGCACAACGTGGGAGGCTCCATTAGACACCCTTCAAACTGGTGCTCTTTTTGGAAACTGTAGGAGGGCAGTTGGTTTAGCTCTGCATCCTTATCCTGTTAAGGACTTGTTGAGCAGCCAGAATATTGAAAGGGGAGTTTGGAAAGGATTCTTCATAACCTCAGTGCTTCCTCCCATCTCCCCCCCCCCCCCCGAAGATTGAAGAAGGCTCTTCAGGGGTATGTAGCTGCAGGTCCAGTGGTGAGCATAGTACAGAGTCTAGCATGGTTTTTACCTGCCTTAGGGCTGCCTGGGGGTGAATACTGAGTCTGACTCTGCTTGTCTGACTGATTTTGTGGGGGCTCCCAACCTCGTCCGTTGGTAGGGCTTTAGTTGGGTTGGGCTGCTTTGGCATCCGTTGATGCAACATCTGTCTAGCTTTGAGTTCCAGCTCTTCTGGCTGCTTCCCTTCTAATAAGGGTCTAGCAACTGCTGTTCCCCCCGATGTTGGAGATCACACGTCTAGTAGTAAGTTCCTAGTCTCTGGGTTGTCCTCCCCAGAGTTCTCTTTTCTGGTGTGGGTAAGTCCTCTGTATTTCTTTCCATTTGCTTAGAAGAGGAGCAGGAGACAAGTCAAAGCCCAGCTCAGGCACCGCCTCCTAAAAGTCCTCAGTGAAGGCTGGAATCTGGAGATTCGGAGCGACTGTCATTTGGCCAAGACCTGAAGTCCAGTTCTTATGCCTTGGGGGGTGATTCCGACTTAGAGGAAGGGGTGCCTTCCCCTTCAGAGGATCATAATGAAGCAGGTATTAACTGATTTGTTCAGGAATGGCAAACTGGCAACTCTGATTACTCAAGTATCATCTGTGTTGCTTTTGACCAACCCGTTAGTGGCGGAGCAGGGCCAAAAACACACCCCCTCCTGCAATGGGTTTGGAGGCTTATGACAGTCTTCCCTTTTCCATAGGTTATCAAAAGCATGATCCATTCGGAGTGGGACTCACCTGACTCCCTGGCAAAGGGGCTGAGGGTGTGTAAAAGACTGTATACCCCGCCAGAGGAGGATTGCGCCGCATGGTTCAGCACGCAGAAACTGGATGCACATGTTACGGCAGTCACGAAGCAGATCACCATTCCAGTGGAGGGTGGACTAGCCTTAAAGGACACCTTGGATCATAAGATAGACTTTTGCCTGAAGAATCAATTTGCAGCTGTCTCGGTTATCCTCTAGTAGGCTCTGTGTGTGGGCCTGACAACTCGAGCCCTTCTCCAACGGATTCAGTCCCTTGCCCCAGAGACTATTACTCCCCATTTGGAATCAGCCACAGATTTTCTGTTGGATGCTTTGAATGATCTTGTCAGCTTGGCAGCTATGGACATTGTCCTCTTTTTTATTTTTTTATTTAATATTTATGAATTTATACAAACATATAAGAATACATCTTGAAACAGAAATTGAGACGGGTAGCAAAATATAACAAAGAACTAATCTAAGTCCCTTCCATATAATACATGAAATCAAAACCATACCCAACCCACTCTAGCCCACAATAAGGGGAGGATACTTAGAAGAAATAAATATACTACCAGCAATCTGAAAGGAAATAGAGTGTGTTTAAACAGTGAATACTTTAAAGAGCTCAAACCGAAACAGACAGAGGATCGCCCCCCACCCCTCAGAATGACGGGCATTAATGAAATCTAGCAATTGGGAGGTCTCATAGAATATATAAGACTGTGACTGATACTTTATCAGACATTTGCAAGGAAATTTCAAGAAAAAGAGCCCTCCCAATAGCTGAATCCCAGGACATAACAGGAGAAAGTCCCATCGCCTCTTCTGGGTCTCCCTGGATAGATCTGGAAACATGTGAACAGTTAAACCTTTAAACAACATATTTTGTTTCCTACAGAATAATTTCATAAGCCATTTTTTATCTGATAATAATGCCAAAGTAATCAATAAAGTAGATGGTACTACCCGCTCTTCCTGGGATATTTCTAACATATCAGTTACATTTAAAACATCAACATTAGTCACTCCACTAATCACTCCCAACCCCTCAGCTTTTTTCCCTAATGGGAGATAGTACATTTTAGCAATAGGGGGATGGGATTCAGGAGGAATACCAAGAATTTCAATCAAATAAGAGCGAAACATATCCCTAGCAGAAACCAGTGCTACTCTGGGGAAGTTAACCACACGAATGTTCACTGCTCAAGTTGTATTCTCCAACATCTCTAACTTAAACCGCATAGGAATTATACTCTTCTTAAAACATTCAATATCATTATCAACAGTCAGTATGAGAAGTAGAGACTTCCGTTTGAAGCGAAAAAAAGTTTAACAACATTTCCCTGGATAGTATCTGTATTAGTAGAAACCTGGGACGTCAAGCTGTTCATCCGCGGGGCCAACTCCTCCCGAAGCTGCATGATAGCAGCCCAAATAGCCTCCAATGTTATCACCTCCGAGGCTCCCAGCGATGCTGCAGGAAGTCTCCACAGGAAAAATCTCCAATGACGTGCCCGGCAACGGGGCGGGTACCGACTGGCTAGGCACTAAGCCATCACCACCTCCTGCCATTCCTGCCGAAGCCTCGATCCTCAATCACGTAAGTAAGGGGGCCACAGAACCCTGGCCTCGTTCACAGACCAGGCCCTGCCTTCTGGCAGAGTCTGATGACTCAGCGCCCATCTCCTGGCTCCCCAAATCGCTGATGTCTTGTTGAGGGACCTTCGCGGCCCGGATTGAGCCCGGGGAGGATAAATCACCGCCCGAGGCAGACAGCAAGGATACCACCTCCTACCGCTGCACAGCCAAGCCTCTTTCCCCTTCTACAGACAACTGTCGCGGCACAGGTACAAAGAAAGTGTCCTAAGGACCCAAAACAGTTAGCGGTAAAGGCATGGAAGACTGAGGTGCCGATAAAGGCTGTTCGGCACCTCTGGTCTTACGCTTCTTCCCCATGAAAAACGCGTGCCGCTCAATACACCACTGCAATCGCCATCTTGGATCCTCTCCCTCGAAAGTGACTGTTTTTCGGACATTGCCTTCTTGACGGTGACACGCTGTTGGATATGGCTTTGCCACTGGGCCGTGGACATGTCCTCCAAGGCCCGGCTGACCCAGCTAGCTAAAGAGAATCTTCTGCTCGAGAATGAATTGGAGAAGTTGGTTAAGTACTTGAGTGAATCCAAAACTCATGGACTCCCAGAAGATAAGTCAAAGGGGCTTGAAGCATACGAGGGCATCCTTCACCTTGGCATTTGCACATTTTCTTCATTCATGCTATTTGAACTCCCAGGGATCTTGGGACTTCCATAGATACCGACCTGGAAACTTCGGGGTTTTGATCCCGGACACAGCCACCTTCTCTTCAGTGCATTGATGGGTTGGGGCCCATTCTGGGATGCCTCCTGTGGGTGGCAAGCTGCGACTTTTCTACCAGGGGTGGGCCCAGATCACCGAGAATTGTTGGGTGCTGGGCACCATTCAATATGGCTATGTTCTGGAATGCAGAGAACCTATCCCGGATGCTTTCATAGTCTCTCCATGTGGTTCAGCGGCCAAGAGAACTGCAAGCAGTGGTGCCAGTTCCTCCTACCAAGCTGGACAAGGGCCAGTACTCCATCTACTTTGTGGTGCCAAAGGAGGGGGGTTCTTTTCGACCAATCCTCAACCTCAAAGGAGTCAGTGCTCACTTGCGCACACTACACTTCTTTATGGAAACCCTACAGTCAGTGGTCCAGGCAGTACGCCACAGGGAGTTCTTGCATCTCTGGATTTAGCCAAAGTTATTTTCCAGATTCCAGTTTGAGAGGATCAACAATATTTTCTCCATTTCACTGTGCTTGGTTCTTATTTTCAGTTTGCTGCTCTTCCATTTGGCCTCTCTGCTGCCCCAAGGACGTTTCTTGAAAATAATGGTGGTAGCAGTGGTGGCCACTGCGCTGAGGCACCAATTGATCTGTATTCACCCATATTTGGATGTTTGGCTCATCCGGGACTGGTCACAGTCTTGAAGAGTCTCAGCTGGGTGATCAAGTGAGGAAAGAGCCATTTGGAGCCTACCTAAATGCTGGTATATCTGGGAGCATGTTTCAACACTCGGGTAGGCAGAATTTTCTTCCCCGAGACGAGAGTGAAAAAGTTATTGGACCAACCAGCAGTTTTCCGATCTCAGCAGGCTCCCAGGGTTTGGGATTATCTTCAGCTTCTCTGCTTGATAGCAGTGACAATCGAGGTAGTGCTGTGGACACGAGCAGTGGTCTCCAAGCTCTCAGGAGTTTGAAGTCAGGCTTCCCCTCTGGCAGGAGGGTGGTATCCAGCCTGCAGTGGTGGCATCAGCCACAGCATCTGAGGTGGTATGCCACTGGAAGATCACTTGTGGCTTCTCCTGTTGACAGATACCAGCAGGTTTGTCTAGGCAGCCCATTGCGAAAATCAAACACAAGGCTTTTGGAGCTGCCGGTAGGTGAATGGCCCATCAGCCGTCTCAAGACAAGGACCATTTGCTTGGCCCTTCTGCACTTCTGGACCCTAGTCAAGGGCAAAACAGTCTGGGCTTTACTCTGATAATGCCACGATGGTGACATATGTCAATAGGCAAGAGGTCACGAAGAGTGCCAGAGTGGCCCTGGAGATGATTTTCCTGATATTCCTATGTGGAAAGGAACTTCCTAGCTCTGTCAGGGCTGTTGCATCAAGGGCCGGTCTTTCTGGGCGACCTGGCTCCCTTCTCGCTTATTGTTTGGCTCTTGAGGGGTGTTGACTAATGGGTAAAGGCTGCTCTCTTGCCATGGTGTCCATGCTCCTCAAGAAGAGGCGAGGTTTTCATTGGTCTGGCATACATGTGTGTCTGGTGGCTCTTCGAGCATTGGTGCTGTGGGCGTCAGACTCTACCTGATGGTGGATTTGCCATCCCTGCTGCCTTTCTTCAAGATGGTTTGAACAAAGGTCTTTCCCTTAGCTCAGGGAAGTCTATAACCTCACATCTGGATATTTCCCATTTGACCACAGGGGAGGACACAGGTGTCGAACCCCCTGAAGGCGTCGTTCCCTCATGGGATCTCTGCCTGGTGCTCTGGGCCTTGATATCTGAGCCATTTGAGCCCTTGAAGATGGCTACGCTTAAAGATCTTACCTTTTAAGGCTGTCTACCTAGTCCCAATCTGCTCAGCGAGATGTATTTCCAAACAATAGGCGTTATCATGCAGGGATCCTTACTTATCCTTCTTTTTTGCCCAAGATGGTATCTCCCTTCCATGTGAATCAGGTGATTTGTCTGCCCTCCTTATCTAAGGAGCAGTGCCATAGAGGGGACAAGGACCTTCACCTGGTAGATGTCTGGAGAGTGCTTCTTTGGTAATTGAAGGTTACTAACTCCTTTCGTAAGTCAGATCATCTTTTTGTGCGCTTTGCTGTTCTGCGTAAGGGGGGCATGGCAACCAATTCTACCTTGGGGAGCTGGATCAAGCATCCTTGTAGGCAGAGCATAGCTCGGTAACCCCTGAGACATTTGTTGGGCAGCAACGTGGACATCACTTTCCATCTTTGTCAAGCATTATCACTTCGATGTCCAGGCTCTGGTGGACATGGCCTTTGGCTCAGATGTCGTCTTCCTGTCCAGTGGAAGCGTAGCTTTGGTATGTTCCACTTGTCTGGACTGGTCTTGCAAGACGATATGGAAGGTGACATTTTACTTGCCAGATAATGTCATTTCCTTGAGTTCTGCTAGACCAGTCCAGGACCCACCCCTGAAATCTGTATTGGTCTGCTGTACTCTCGGTTCGCCCTGCAGGCTCGTAACCTTCCAACAAGGCTTCTGTTGAAGCTGATCCTGTGTATAGTTATGCTTCCTGCTCTGTTGATCGTTGTTAATTTCTCCTAGGTTGTGTGAGGTTGGAAATTTCTTGCCATATTCTTGGATAAGGAGGCTCAGGCTGATAATGGCATGGTGATATCATAGGAAGCCTCTGGAATGTGTTCTGTCTCCATATCTGCTGGTAGGGGGACACAGCCCACTTGTCTGGACTGGTCTAGCAGGATTCAAAGAAAGGTCATTATCTGGTAAGTAAAATGTTATCTTATTCTCCTGCATTCAGAAAATTCCTGTTAGAAATAAATAACTTTGGATGGAGTTTTATTATTCTCAGAACTACATTTGAAAATAAATATTCAGTAGTGACATAGCTCTATAGTGTGACAAAATCAAGGGAGCAAAGTGAATCTGCAGGCCACAGGTGCTTAATAGTGTTTTTTGTAGTTATAAATTCCACATTTCTTTCAGTGCATAATCATTCTCTGACTTTAAGATGATTTGCTTTTTTTTCCATCATAGATTGCTAACTATGGCGTCGGAGGCCAGTATGAGCCTCATTTTGATTTCGGGAGGGTAAGTTCTATTTTCTGCCTTCATTATTTTCCATGCACTGTTTTTTTATCTCTCTTTCAGGTGGCAAATTATGGCATGGGAGGACAGTATGAACCCCACTTTGACTTTGCACGGGCAAGTAAAGAGCTGATGGGCAAAGCAACCCATCCTATTCCCTTCTTTGCAAATTGGCAGCATTTTTACACACTCCATGCTTGTCTGGATTTTATAATACATCCACTTTTCTAATCAGACTAAACAGATGAAACCCACTAAATCACCAGCTGCTCCATTCACACCATCACCTGACATGATTTGCAGTGTGCTTATTTAGACAATGGATCTCTTTTCTAAACCAAAAATAAGGTCCAAAGTACTTTTTTATTGCATACCTACTATTTTTAAATGATTTATGTTCTATGTTGAGATTAGCATAATTTGATTTGCAAGAAGGGTAACAGCTAATGAGAATCATACCATAAAATCAGAGTTGAAACTTGCTTGAAAGAAATTTTATCTGAAAGATAAAACTTCAAATTTGCTCCTGTTTCTCCAGGAGCAAGCAGGAAGTCAGTTCTCACTTATAAGTGACGTCGGCACCAACAGAACCCGCACAGAGCAATTCCCCAGCTTTCAAAGAAAACCTTTGGGATTGCTGCCACGCATGCATGGTCCTCTTCTCGCCCAAAGGTGCCATCTTGCTCAGTCTCCCTTTTTCCACGGAACCCTTCGGATGCACGTCCTCATCCCTCGGAAGAAGTGTTAGTTCCTTATTGTTCCTACAGTTCAGTCCTCCACCTCTGGATTGTGCACCTCCTCCTGCAGCTTGGACACTGGGCATGTCAAAATCATGACATCACCGGATGTAGTCTGCTGGTCTCTCCCATCAGCCCCAGTGTGTCCAGTCTCCATGCAGCAGGAGGACGTAGTGATCCTAGGTGCTGGGCTCACTTGAGGAACACATAAGGAGCAATAGGATAGTTTAGCATAGGGTCTTAGCTCTTTACCCTCAAATTTGGTTTTTGGCCCTTTAAATTCACTTTACTTTACTTTTAAATTTAATTCTTGCTGTCCCTTTAAGAAAAAAACAACAACAACAAAAAAAGAACAATCTTTATTCTGGTGCCGGTACCTGCCTGCCTCTTTTGTGCGGGGCTGTGGGCTCATCTTTTCAGATCTCTCCCCCTGGACAGGACGGGGGAGAACTCTGTGGCAGGACCGAAGGAGCATCCTCTGTCTGTGCAAGCAGCTGCGGTTCCACCTGGGGCTGCAGCACGCTGACGGGAGGTTCGCCTGGCGGTTTTCTCCTCTGCCTTCAGCAGAACCGTGCGGGTTGGAGCCCCGTTGAAGAGCCGTAAGTCTTTTTGTCGGGAGAGACCAGCAGACTAGGGTAGGTTTGGGGCTCAGTCTCTCTCCGGCGGCAGAGAACAGTGCCGAGACAGGGCCGGTGCTCCTGCGTCGCGTTTGGCACCTTTTTTTTTTTTTTTTTTTTTTTTACTCGCGCCAGTTGCGGTGGCCATTTTTGGTGCATAGACGCCGCATGGTAAGAGCTCCGGGCAGTATTTTTAATAAGGAGCTATTATCAGGGGGGCTCTGCGCTATTGTTCCTGCGCGGGGCAGTGTTCCCCTCTGTTTGTGAGGCCTCGTTTTTCCCATCGGAGCCTCTGCAGACCCTAGGGTAACCTGAACAGTTATTTATTTTATAAGAGGGAGTTCCTGTAAAAAAAAAAAAATAGGGGCATATTACCTTTAGTCTCTCCCTACCTAGCCTGGGCTATCTCGGGTTTTTATCAAAAAAAAAAAAAGAGAGAGAAGAAAAGAGACGAAAAGAGAACAAGGAGACTCCCTAGAGGGTGAGGGTGCCTAGCAGATGGCGTCCCGCCCCCAGTGCATGCTCTGCGGCACTCGCAGGGGAACGGTCGCGGATTCTGGGATCTGCGGGGGTTGCGCTACGGTGTCCACGAGCATAGAGCGGCAGATGGAGGCCAAGGCTGGCCACGAGCCACAGCTGGCGACGGCACGACCTGAAGGGGGAGTTACCTTTGGCCTCTACCTCGGGGGTTTCCCAGGAGGTTAACGTTAGACTTCCAATGGCCATGCTGGTTCTGGAGTCCAGTGCTCAGCTCGGGGACTTTTGCCCAGACTTTGTATTAATAATGCATCAGGCATTCTGCAGGCGGCGTCAGGGGATATTACCAAACGCCTTGTCGCGGCCTGCGGCTACTCAGCAGCCGAAGCTAACTGACAGGAGTAGCATTTCTCTGAGAACTTTGAAGAGATCGCGGCCTCACAAGCGGTCCCCCTCAGACATGGAGGGTAATGACACGGTTGAGGCTGAGCTAGATCTTGAGGCAGAGATAGAAGAGGGTGAAATTCAGGAATTGGAGTATCAGGCAAGGATCATTTGAGTGTTCCGAAAGGAGGTGCTGGCAGCTCTTATTATGGAATCCCTCCAGACGTTGAACCTGGCGGCAGCACCACCGACTGAGGAAGAGAGTGTGGAGGACCCTATCATCCAAGCGGTGAGGCAAGCGCAATTGGTGTTCCCTGTCCACCGGGTGGTGGACAAGATGATACAGGATGAGTGGGATCAGCCGGAGGCAGGTCTCAGTCATTAGAACGATGAACAGGCTCTATCCTTTTGCAGGTAAGGATAAAGAGCTCTTCTGGTCTCCACGAATTGATGCAGTGGTGTCGGCAGTCACCAAGAAGACCACGATTCCAGTGGAAGGTAGCGCGGCATTAAAGGATGCGCAGGATAGGAAGGTGGATGGTCTGTTGAAGCAGTTCTTTGAGGCAGATGCCTTGTCGTTGCAGGCTTCTATTTGTGGAGCTTGGGTGGCAAGAGCTTGCCTCAGATGGTCTCAGTGCTTGCGGCAGTCTTCTCAGCTGGATCAGGAGGGTGTTGGTGAATTGGATCGGTTGGAGTCAGGAACCGCATATTTGATGGATGTACATTATGACTTGATCAGAGCGCTAGCTAATAGCATAGCTTCCTTGGTTGCCGCACGCCGATCCCTGTGGCTAAGGAATTGGACGGCCGATGGATCCTCTAAATCGCATCTCAGTAAGCTTCTGTTTAAGGGTAGGTTACTGTTCGGGGATGATCTTGACAAGTTGGTTAAGGATTTAGGGGAGTCAAAGGGCGGTAGACTTCCGGAGGATAAGCCTAAGCCAGGAAAGTCCGCTCCGGCCTATCGGGGTCAGTATCGGGATTTTAGGAGATTCCGTACTTCTCGTCTAGGCGGTTTCCAGAGAGGAAGATTTGCTTCAAGAGCTCAGGCGTTTCATGGATTTCGGGGAGCAAGTAGAGGTTTCGCAGGATCATCCTCCTCGGCTCCTTGGAAGCCACAATGAAAGCTGGCGGGTCCCTGTAGGAAGTCACCCAATCGGCGGGAGACTTTGGGTTTTTTTTCTGTCTGGACCCAAATTACGACGGACCAATGGGTTTTGGAAATAATTCACGAGGGGTACGCACTGGAATTGGCAAGACCGGTCCGGGATTCCTTTGTGATATCTCCCTGCAGAAGTCCACAAAACGCCCTGGCGATTCGCAAAACCCCCGATCATCTTTTAAACATGAGGGCCATCATACCGGTCCCGTTGTCACATTACGGTATTGGTCGGTACTCAGTTTATTTCGTAGTGCCCAAAAAGGATGGATCTCTACGCCCTATTTTAGATCTAAAGGGCGTGAATCGGTGCCTGCGGCTACAGCTTTTCCGGATGGAAACATTGCGATCCTCATTGTGGCGGTGCGCAAGGGGGAGTATTTGACCTCCCTGGATCTCACGGAAGCGTATCTACATATCCCAATCAGAGAGGCCCATCAAACGTTTCTACGGTTCGCCCTTCCATGGGGGCACTATCAGTTCCAAGCTTTACCTTTCGGGCTGGCTACAGCGCTGCGGACCTTCACCAAGATTATGGTGATGGTGGTGGTGGCAGCGGCATTGGGGAAGGAAGGAATCCTTGTTCACCCCTATCTCGACGACTGGTTGATTCGGGCAAAATCCGAGGCCGAATGAGTGACGGACAAGGTGGTGAAGTTTTTACAGCAGCTCGGCTGGGTGGTCAGTCCGTCCAAAAGTGGACTGGTGCCGTCCCAGGAGCTCGAGTATCTGGGAGTACGGTTCGACACTCGACAAGGGGCGGTGTTTCTACCACATCGTCTGGTGCTAGGCCTGAGTTGCCTGCTGTGCAGGTTCAGATCCATTCCGGTGCCATCAGCATAGGATTATCTTTGCGTGCTGGGCACGATGGCGGCGACCTTGGAGGTGGTGCCCTGGGCCAGATTCCATATGCGGCCATTGCAGCGAGCGCTCCTTCGCCACTGGTCACTTCAGAACGACTCGTTCAACAAGTGTCTTACCTGTCCTCTCCGGGTCAGATGGGCTCTGCAGTGGTGGCTACTGCCCAGAACCCTGCAAGCAGGGATGCTCCTGGAGCAGCCAGATTGACTCCTGCTATTGACGGATGCAAGTCTTGCGGGATGGGGGGCGCACTGCGGAGATCTGTTTGTGCAGGGCGTGTGGTCTGTCCAACAGCGCGATTTGTCGATCAACCGGCTGGAGTTGAGGGCAATGTATCTGGCGCTTCAGTCCTTCAAGTCGGCTGTGATCGGTCGAGTGGTGAGAGTACTGTCGGACTGCGACAGTAGCCTATATCAATCGGCAGGGAGGCACAGGCAGTGTGGCCATGGAAGAAGAGGCAGAGGTACTGTTCACTTGGGTGGAAAAGCGTCTGCCAGCGTTGTTGGTGGCGCACATTGCAGGAAAGGACAATGTGACGGCGGATTTCCTCAGCAGGGTACAAGTGGATGCTGGGGAATGGGAGTTGCATCCGGAAGTGTTTGCGCTAATAGTCCGCAGATGGGGGCTGCCGATCATGGATCTTATGGCAACTTTTCAGTCTGCAAAGGCGAGTCGCTTCTTCAGCAGAAGGCGAGAGAGGATTTTGGAAGGGCTCGACGCCCTGATGCAGCCGTGGCCGGCGTTCGGTCTTCTCTATGTATTCCCGCCATGGGCGTTGATAGGCCGCATGGTGCAGCGGATCGAGGCTCATCAAGGGAGAGTGCTGTTGGTGGCCCCGGACTGGCCAAGACGCCCGTGGTACGCAGATCTCGTTCGCCTACTAGACGGGGAGCCTTGGAGGCTGCCAGTCTCTGAGGATCTGCTACGCCAAGGTCCGCTTCGAATGCCTCAGGTGAATCGGTTCTCGCTTACGGTTTATTTATTTTATTTATTTATTTAACAGTTGCTTATATACCGCTACCTTCCACAGATCAGGTGCGGTTTACATTGAACAAGGAATGAACAGATTTACAAGTCTGTTTTACATGGAACATTTGTTAACTAGGTACAATTTTGTTGTTTTACATGGAACATTTGTTAACTAGGTACAATGTTGCTAAATACATTAAACATGAATGACTAAATATGGTAAAATTTGTTAAATAACAATCGAACTATTTACATATTTTGAACTATTACATATATCTATTTACAAGATTTACAAGTAGTTATTTAATCGACTTAATTGTAATTGTAGTTAGCTAGGAGAATTAGAGTTGGTGTACCCTGGGTCGCTATTAACCATTACCTGTTAGAGGTAAGGTATTTTCAAGTGTGCCAAAATGGGAGATGAATAGATATGTTTTTAATTTCTTGCGGAGTTCCTTTGCATCATTTAATGCCATTGAAAGGGCGAGGCTGAAGAAAAAAGGATACTCTGGATCGGTAGTCGTGATGTTGCTGCAAGCTAGGAAAAGGTTGACGACTTAGGCATACGTTCGTGTATGGCGCATTTTTGAGGATGGATGTTCAAGGCGGCAAGTCCGCGTGGCTACAGCTTCCGTGCCCATGGTGGTGTTTTCTTCAGGATGGCTTTGACAAAGGATTGGCAGACAGTTTGTTGAGAGTGCAGCTGGCAGCACTAGCCTGCTATATGGGCAAGGTGCATGGTGTGCCTTTAGGGTCGCATACGGATGTATTGCGCCTTCTGAAGGCGGTGTCGAGGCTGAGGCCCTCTCGTCATATCGTCGTTCCCCCGTTGGATCTCAATTTGGTCTTATGAGCGTTAGTGAAGGAACCCTTTGAGCCATTGATTAACGCAACGGTGAAGGATTTGACCTTAAAGACTGTTTTTAGTGGCCATATGTTGGGCAAGGCGCATTTCGGAGTTACAGGTGCTGTCTTGCAGGGAACCCTTCCTGTTGTTTTCTAAGGAAAAGGTAGTCTTGCGTCCAGTGCCATCTTTTTTGCCGAAAGTCGTCTCTCCATTTCACCTAAATCAGACGGTGTCGCTTCCGGTCCTTAGCTCAAGGGAGGGACCGCGTCCAATTGCAGTTTGCGTCTGTTGGACATTAAGCGGGTATTGTGGCGTTATTTGCAAGTTTCTGAACCTTTTCGCAAATCTGAACGGCTTTTCATGTTCGGAGGGTCTCGCAAGGGTGAAGCGGCAGCAAAAGCGTCCATTTCTAGATGGATTAGAGAAGCGATTGCCTCAGCATATCTAGTACAGGGTCGTTCTGTTCCAGTGGGATTGCGAGTGCACTCTACCAGAGCGCAGGCAACCTCTTGGGCAGAACACAGCTTGTTTCCGCCAGGGGACATCTGTAGAGTGGCTACTTGGTCGTCTCTCCATACCTTCAGTAAGCACTATCGCCTGGATGTGCTGGCGGTGAATGATGCCTGTTTCGGTTCAGCAGTTTTACGAGCCGGATATGAGGTCCCTCCCAATGAACACTGCTCTGTTACATCCCAGAGGTGGAGGACTGAACTGTAGGAACGATAAGGAAATGATAATTACACTTACCTGGTAATTGTAGTTCCTTGAGTGACGATAATTCAGTCCTCAATCCCGCCCGGAGTGGTGGCACTGGCAGTGAAATTTCATTAGGTAGAACGGTACATTTACAGGTATGTATGAATTTCGAAAGATTTCCTTGGCTTCGTTCTGCTCTGTTTATTTCTCTCTATCTATCCTTTCTGACTTTTATTTCTGAAAGAGTCAGGAGGGAACGGTACGAGACAAAGTTTTGTTCTGTCAGGAGGGAAAGTCTAACTATTCAGCTAGTTAAAGGTTATTGAGTTTACAATTTCTGTGTTGGCTACTTATTTGTTCATTTGAGTATGCTTTGTCAATAATTCACTGGGGCTGATGGGAGAAACCAGCAGACTACATCCAGTGATGTCATAATTTTGACATGCCCAGTCTTCAAGCTGCAGGAAGAGGTGCACAACCCAGAGGTGGAGGACTGAACTGTCATCACTCAGGGAACTACAATTACCAGGTAAGTGTAATTATCATTTTTTCAGCCTCTGGCATCCTACTAGGGATGGTGGGTAGGAGTTGATTAAGTGTGGAACAGGTGTTGAAGAACAGCCTGACCAAACAAGGCATCCCGGCGGGAGTCCTTGTCTAAGCTGTGAAGGTATGTACCGAAGCCCAAGTAGCTGCTCGACAGATGTCATCGATAGACACAGAGTAAAGATGAGCCATTGAGGCTGCCATGGCTCTCACATTGTGAGCTGTGACATGGCCTTCAAGAGGAAGGTTCTTGCTCTCATAGGCAAAAGATATACACTGTGCAATCCAGCTGGACAGTGTCCTTTTGGAGACGAAGTCCCAAATGACTAGGATCAAAAGCAACAAAGAGTTGAGAGGATTTTCTATGTTGCTGTGTCCTATGCAAGTAAAAGGCCAAAGCTCTTTTACAGTCCAAAGTATGAAGATTCCTTTCTGCATTTGAGGCGTGAGGCCTTGGAAAGAATACAGGAAGGTAAACCGCTTGGTTTAAATGAAAGGGCGACACCACCTTTGGCATAAAGTGTGGATGAGTCCTAAGGACTACCTTATCATGATGAACATTGTATAAGGAGGATCAGCCACCAACGCTTGCAATTCACTGATGCAATGTGCTGATGTGATTGCAATGAGAAAGATAACCTTCCAGGAAAGGAATTTCAAAGAGGTAGTGGCTAATGGTTCAACGGGCGGTTTCATGAGCTGCCCAAGTACCAGATTTAAGTCCCATGCCACCGGTGGTGGCTTAATTTGAGGCTTAGTTAAAAGAAGGCCTCTCATAAATCTTGCTATGAGAGGAAATAGGTTGTCCATTTAGAGGCTTGAAAGAAGCTACAATAGCACTCAAATGGACTCTCACTGAATTGGTCTTAAGCCCTGTATTTGATAAATGAAGGAGATACTCCAGTAATGATTCAAGAGGTATCGCAAGAGGGTTAAGACCCTTCTGCGAGCACCATATGGTAAACCTTTTCCTCTTAAATGCATAAGAGCATCCTGTGGAAGGCTTCCTGGAAGCATGAAGGATATCCATTACCTGGTGGGAAAGGTTAAGACCGTGAAGTTCTAGGCTTTCAGCAACCAGGCCCTGAGATGCAGAGACTGGGGATTGGAATGCCACAGCATCCCGTCCTCTTGAGAAAGAAGGTCTGGAGCAGATCCTAACTCCAGAGGCAGAGCTTGAGAGAGATGTAGGAGCAGAGGGTACCACATTTGCCGTGGCCAACGTGGAGCTATGAGGATCATATGACCTCTGTCTTTCTGAAGCTTGAACAGGGTTTTGGGAATTAGGGGAATGGGTGGGAAGGCATACAGGAAGTCCTGACCCCAATGAAGGAGGAAAGCATCCCTGGCCTGACAACCTCGAGCCCGAATTCTGGAACAGAACCAGGGCAGTTTGGCATTCAGCAGACTTGCAAAGAGGTCTATGTCCGGGGTTCCCCAAATTTGAAAAGTTTTGGCCACCTGGTCTGCAAGGAGAGACCATTCGTGTGGAAGCAGAACTCGACTGAGTTTGTCTGCCCAAGAGTTTTGAATGCCTGGAAGATACACCGCAAGGAGATGAATCTGAAGCTCTCTGGCGAGGGCCCATAGTCGCAAAGCTTCGTTGCACAGCGACAGAGAGCCTGTTCCGCCCTGCTTGTTCACATAGAACATGGCTACCTGATTGTCCGTTTGAACTAGGACTGTCTTGTAGCTGAGCTGGGTGTGAAATACTCGAAGAGCAAGGAAGATTGCTCTGAGCTCCAGGAGGTTGATATGGAGATAGGCCTCCTGTGGAGTCCAGGTACCCTGGGTAGAGAGGCCATGCAGGTGGGCTCCCCAACCCACCTGTGAAGCATCTGTTGTTAGAGTGGCTTGGAGTGGGGGTTGCTGAAAAGGAGACCCCACTAGAAGGTTTTTGGGTGACTGCCACCATTGGAGGGACAAAATAAGGCGATCTGAATTTGCTATTTTGTCCGACAGGCAACCTGAGGCCTGAGTCCACTGAGTGGATAAGGTCCACTGGGCTGCCCTCATATGGAGGCGAGCATAAGGAACCACATGCATGGTAGATGCCATGTGGCCTAGCAACTGTAGCATTTCCCGAGCAGTGAGGTTTTAGCACTGCTTGGGAAGCTAGCTGCACAATGCAAAGGCAGCGGGACTGTGGAAGGAAGGCCCTTTTCTGTCTGGTATCCAGAAGAGCTCCTATAAACTCTAGGGATTGAGCAAGGTTGGACTTTGGGAAGTTTGACAAGTCCCATGTACTGAAGGATGCGCATTGTGCAAGACAGAGCAACCCTGGCCTCTGGCTCTGAAGGGGCTCGAATGAGCCAGTCGTCTAAGTAAGGGAAGACAAATATTCCCAGGGTGCTGAGAAATGCTGCTACCACAGCCATGCATTTTGTGAACACCCTTGGTGCAGAAGCCAGGCCAATTGGAAGTGCTTCCCTTGAAACAGGAATCGAAGAAACTTTTGGTGAGTTGGATGGATGAGAATGAGTGTACGCATCCTTGAGATCTAAAGAACAAAGCCAATCCTGACTCTGAAGGTATGGCAGCAGAGTTTCTAGAGAAATCATTTTGAACTTCTCTCTGAACAGGAATTTGTTCAATTCTCTGAGGTCTAGAATGGATCTGTGTCCTCCTGTTTTCTTTGAAATAAGGAAATAGGGGGAGTAAAACCCTGTACCCCGTTGGGGAATGGGCACCTCTTCTATTGCCCCTTGAGCAAGGAGCATAGTGACTTCTTGACCTAACCGGTTGTCGAGAGAGGTCTGAGAATTGAACTGTCTTACCATTGTAGGAGGGGGCATGCTGAGGAAATGAAGCTTGTACCCCTCTCTTGCAATAGACAGAGTCCAATTTTCTGCTGTTATATGACCCCATCTGGGGGCAAAATGACATAACCTTCCTGGAATGGTGGAGGGTTCTGGGACGTTTAGGGCCAGGAAGGCAAAGTTCTTTAGAAAGGAGTCAAAGCCCCTGTGGAGGCTGAATCTGCTGAGCCGGTTGAGGCTTAGCTGCTTTTGGCTTCCTTTGTTGCCTAGGTTGTTGCTGCTGTTCCTTATGGGCAGACTGACCTGAACGATGACCCAGCTGGGTATAGGCGGGATAAAACTTTTTCTTCTTGCTGAAGAATGCTTTCTTAAAGGATCTTTTCCTTGCAGGATCAGCTGTAGATTTGGACAATCTATCCAAAGTGATATTGTCAGCATCAATCTCATTAGCTTTATCCTGCCAATTCTTGCCAAAGAGATTCTCTCCTGTGCAAGGTATATTCCCCAGTTTGTCCTCTACCCAGATTTCCAAGTCAGTTGCCTGGAGCCAGGCAATCCTACGTGCACCTATGCCAATAACAGAGGTTCTGCTTATGCATTCAAAGCAGTCAAAGGCTGCACGATTCACAAACTTGAAAACATCCTGAGCATGTTTAACAAGAGCAAGATAATCTTGCCTTTTATCAGGAAGGAGAGGGCTCATAAGCTCTAAGTCTCCTGTGACTTCCTTAAGGAACATTCCCATATACAAGATATAGGAACTGATCCTAGCAGAGAGCATGGAAGCCTGGAAGGATCGGCATCCAAAGGCGTCAGGAGTCCTACACTCACGTCCTGGAGGATTAGATGCATGCCTTTTTGCACTCTTTATCCGTCTCATGGCTGATTCCACCACTATGGAATGGTGTGGTAATTGAGTCTTCTGAAACCCAGGACAAGGAACAACTCGATACATGGTGTCGAGTCTTCGAGAATGAGGAGATGTGGTCAGAGGTGTTTCCCACATCCTTAACATAAGATCATGCAAGATCTCATGAATAGGTAAGATAGCTGCCTCCTTGGGAGCTTTAGGATATTGTAGGATTTCTAATTCCTTTGCCCTAGGCTCTTTTTCAGGAGCCACTGTGATGGAAAGACCCCGGGCCACATCTCGTATAAAATCCTGAGAGAACATATCCTCTGGTGGAGACATCCTATGCTGAGAAGAGGAATCCTCGGGAAGAAGTACTCTGGTATCAGCAGAGCTTTCAGAGTCTTCAGACTCATCCGAGGATTCTAAGTATCTCCGATCCGAGTGATCGTGCAAGGCACGGTACCGGTACTGATCGAAGTCAGCATCGGAGTGGTCCGGAACTGACTTGTCGATGCCGGATAGAGACGCATGACTCTGTCCCGGTAGAATACCTGCCGATGTCGATGCAGTCGGTGCCGGAACCGGTTGAATTTGCTGAAGCGGTTTCAGGGGCATCGAGACTGTGAGAAGAGCCACCAGACTGCGTTCAGTAGCCAAGAATCTCTGGTCTATCGACGCTGCCGATGCTTGGGTATCGGTGCCGGATAAAGCGGCCAGATCCCCAGAGCATGGCACCAGTAGTTCTGCCGAGGTTGAAGCCTCGAGAACATCCTGGAGCCCTGTTAGTGCTTTGGAAGCTGAAGCCTCCCGCCGGGGCAATTTTGCCGGTGAAAGTCCCTCAAGGGCAACGCCAGAGGCATCTCGATGTTTAGAAGGAGATCTACCCTTTGAGGACCAGCTAGATTTATGTTTAGTTACCTGAGATCCATGGGAGGAAGATGAAGCCCTGGAGGACGTTGATGCCACGGAGGCTGCATCGGAGGGAAAAAGAGTGCTGAGCTTAGCAGCTCGGTTTTGCCGGCCCCTTTTTGACATCATCCCACAAGCAACACACTCTGAAATAGAGTGGTCAGGACCTAAACATTTGAGGCACCACTCATGGGTGTCGGTGACGGAGATGGTACCGCCACACTTAGAACACTGTTTAAAACCCGAAGCGGGTTTTTCCATTCTGAGGGAAAAAGTTGGGCCTAGTGCCCAAAATGCTGCGTGGCACCCGAGAAGAAAATTACTGGAAAAGACTCCAGAAAGAAAGTTGTTTTTTTTTGTTTTGTTTTTTTGAAAAAAAGAAAAGAAGAACCGGCAGTACCGGTATAGCGTCGAGGGAAGGCAGACGCGACTACAAAAGAGTATAAGAAGGGAATTTTTCTGCGGTGATAGGATGTGCGACCTGTCGGCTCCTCCGAAAACGAAGAACTGGAGAGGGACAGTTGGGAAAGGCGGGAAGGCAGCACGCAGGCGCTGAGGGATGCTCCCAAAAGCTTTCCTATTGGATGTTTGGGAGCGTTCCCGCGCAGGCTCCGTCAGTACCGACGATACCCATATGTGAGGACTACATTCCTGCTTGTTCCTGGAGATTGTGGTTTGTGTTTGTTTTTAGTATTTCATACTGTGTTTTAGTTAACATGCTTAGGCATGTTAGATGGGGTAGAAATAATTGTTAAATTAAATAAATATTTAAGTAGACGCACACTTCTGAGGGGCATCATCTTAACTATTTCTGTGCCAGAGTATTGCTCTTCAGTAGCTCAGGAAAAGCTGTGGGAGGAGTGGCCTAGTGGTTAGGACAAGGTACTTCAGGCCGGAGGGCCGGGGGTTCAAGTCCCACCTGGGGACAGCAATCTCATGTCGGAGGGACTGGGATTTCTAGTCCTATAGGCACTCCTTGTGGTCTTGGGCAAGCCACTTAACCCTCCATTGCCCATGTTCCCTGTAAGTATTAGCGTATGTGTGTCATATCCCCTCGTGTTAAATGTATCTCCCAATTGACCGCTTTGACCCGGTGAAAAGCGGGATATAAATACAGCTAAATAAATAAATAAATTTAGACCTTCCTGCATTCAACCTTGCTCATCTCCTTATTCTCCAGGACCAAGCAGGAAGTCAGTCCTCACATATGGGTGTCATCGGCGCCGATGAAGCCCCAGCGGAGCATTTCCCCAGCTTTCCATGAAAGCCTTTGGGAATGCTGGCACGCATGCGCGGTTCCCTTCCCACCTAAAGGTGCCATCTTACCTCAGTCTCTTTTTTTCCGAGAAGCCCATCGGACGTGTGTCCTGTTCTCCCGGATAAAAGTGATTTTTTTCTTCGGCGATTTTCGCTCTTTTTCTCCGGTTCAACGCCGGTTCCCCTCCCGCCGGGTTCGGTACACCGGTATTGAGCCCATTTTCTTCATTTTTCGGTTTTTGCCCTTCGTGGCTGGCGTTCACGCCCTTTTTTCATTTTTCACTGGAAGGCCGGTCTTTTGACCTCTCTGGGGCTGTTTTTTCCCCGATGGCTTCTAGTGGTTTCAAAAAGTGTGATCGGTGTAAGAAAATTATGTCTCTCACCGACACACACGGCTGCTGCCTTCGGTGCCTCGGTCCTGACCACGACCCAAAGTCGTGTGGGCCATGTGGGAAGATGTCTTCCAAGGCACTAAAGAGTTGACAGCATCAAAAGGAAAGGTTTTTCTCAGACTCTGCCTCCGGCCGGGCCCGGACCTCGTCTGAGGCCTCGACATCTCGAGATTCCGATCCCGAGCACCGTCGAAGCTCCTCGGACAGGGGGTCCCCCGACCGGGAACGTAAGAGGAAGAAGTGGCTCGCGAGGGCGGCGTCGGAGGAGGTCCCTGGTCCCTCGAGGGCCAGGTCTAAGACCCCCGACCGCTGTCCCGGACCCCTGGACCAAGAGAAGCCTGCCAAAGTTCCTCGCATGGAGCCGGAGTCTGCTGGACACGTAAGCCCCGTAGTCCTCGTGGACTCTCCTCCCAGAGAGCCGATGTCGGTCCCGGCGCCGCCTGGGCTCGAGTCGGTGGCTGCTGCATCTCCCGAACTGAGTCTCAGGATGCAGCCTTGGAGTGCAGACTGTCTGCCTTCATGGAGCAGCAGCGGGCACTGATTGCCAGCCTGCCTGGTGCATCTGCCCCGACCACCGGGACGTCGACTTCGAAGTCAACCCCGGAGACCGAGCCGATACTCGAGACCCTCGTGGCTCGGTCGTCCTCGGGACCGAGGGTGTCGACGCCGGTGCCCCCGGCATCGGGGCAGGTGCCTCGGGGCCCTGCGGGGTCGGACCCTGACTCTTCCTCGGACGAGTCCGCCTGGGAGACGGAGGACGAGGAGTCTCCCGACACTTTTAAGACTCAGTGCGTCCCGTCGGACTCACCAGCGTCTGATCCCCGGAGTAGATCCCCTCCGGAGGACACTAGGTTCTCAGAGTTCGTCCGGGATATGGCTGCTGCCTTGGCTATCCCTGCCGATCCCGAGGAAGAGCCTCGAGCTGAGGAGCTCGATGCTCTGCAGTACGACTCTCCTCCAAAGGAGGCCTTTACTGTCCCGGTTCCTCCGATGCTGGAACGGCTCCTCTTCCGGATGTGGGAGGCCCTGGCCTCGGCGCCGGTTCTGAGCAAGCGAGTCGATTCCATTTATCGACTCCGCAAAAGCCCTGGTTTCCAGAAAGCACAACTACCACACCATTCCATGGTTGTGGAATCGGCCATGCATCGTCTGAAGAGCCAGAAGATGCACTCCGTGGTGCCCCCCTGCAGGGAGGCCCGCAACCTCGATGGCGTTGGTAGGAAGTGCTCTTCCAGGGGTCGATGCTTGCTTGCAGTGTCCAGTCTTACCAGCTGTACATGAGCATGTACTTGCGGGACCTGGCCAAAGAACTGGCCGGCTTCTCTGCTGGTCTCTCCGGGGAACCCTTGCAGAGATTTCAGACCTTGTCCTCGGGGATTCGGGAATGCTCGAAGTTCATTTCCCGCGCCGCCTACGATGGCTTCGAGGCTTCGGCCCGAGTAGCGGCTGCCGGCATCGCGGCTCGATGCCAGGCGTGGCTGCAGTCATCGGACCTCGAGCCATGGGTTCAGGACAAGTTGGTCGATGTCCCCTGCCGAGGTGAGAACCTTTTTGGCAATCCCGTGACCGAGAAGGCCGCTCAGCTTGAGACAGAGCACCTTACCCGGACAAGGCTGTCGAGGAAGACCTCTGCCCCTTCACATGAGAAGAAGGGCTCGGGTAAAAAGCCCTTTTACCCGAGGAAGGGCACTGCCTTCAAACAGTACCCTCAATATCAGGCTGCCCAACCTGCCCCCCAGGGTCAGCAAGCCAAGGGCCAGGGTAATGGGCCCCTTAGGCAGAGGACCCCCAAGCCTCAGGCACCTGCTTCCACTCAACAGTGTGGGGGTTTTTGACTCCTTGAGCTTAGCCTCTCCTCCACTGCTCTCCCCACCCTGCACAGGAGGTCGCCTCACCCTCTTTGTCCACCAATGGCCCCTTATCACTGGGGACAGTTGGGTGCTGGACATAGTTCAAAATGGCTATGCCCTCCATTTTCACCAGCTGCCACCACCATATTTTCCAGGAGAGCCTCCAAGGCCTCCCCTGCAGACAGACCTCCTGCTACAAGAGCTTCATGGTCTGTTGGTGGACAGGGCGGTGGAGCCTGTGCCTCCCCGCTTGCAAGGTCACAGATTCTACTCCAGGTATTTCCTGATACCCAAAAGAACCGGTGGCCTTCGACCCATTCTGGACCTCAGAAACCTCAACAAGTTCCTAGAGAAAGAAAAGTTCAAGATGCTTACTCTTGGAACACTTCTGCCCTACCTCCAGCAGGGAGATTGGCTATGCTCCTTAGATCTAAAGGATGCGTACACTCACATCCTCAGTCATCCAGACCACAGAAAGTACCTCAGGTTCATTGTGTGAGGAAACCATTATCAGTACAGAGTACTGCCTTTTGGCCTGTCCTCCGCTCCCAGGGTCTTTACCAAGTGCCTGGCAGTGGTTGCGGCCTACCTAAGAAATCAAGGCATCTTTGTCTTTCCCTATCTGGACGACTGGCTCATCAGGGGTCAGACGTCCCTGGAGGCCAGACAAGCCACCCTCAACACCATTGCTCTGCTCCAAAAGGTGAGCTTTGTCATAAACTTCGCAAAGTCCACTTTGCTCCCCTCCCAGAACTTGGAGTTCATAGGGGCAAGGTTGGATTCTCAACTGGCAAAGGCATTCTTGACAGAAGACAGGGCTCAAAGGCTGATGGACGTGGCAAAGCAGTTTCTGAACAGGTCCCTGGTCTCCGCCAGACTCTGCCTCAGGCTTCTGGGTGTCATGGCTTTGACAGTACATGTGACTCCCAATGCCAGGCTCCATATGAGGCCTGCACAGTGGTGCCTTCGTACTCAGTGGTCTCAAGCCATAGGCCACTTACAAGACAGGATAAAGGTGTCCAAACACCTTTTGGCCTCCCTCAGCTGGTGGCTACATCCACCCAATCTACTCAAGGGAATGCCCTTCCAAATGCCAGAATACTCAGTAGTCCTCACCACCGACGCCTCTCTGAAGGGCTGGGGCGCTCATTGTCTGGACAAGCGCACCCAAGGCCTCTGGTCTCCCTGGGAGGCAGCCCAACAGATCAATCTGCTGGAACTTCGAGCTATCCGCTTGGCTCTGAGTTTTTTCTCCAGCCCTGGCTCACCGCTCAGTCTTGATTCAAACAGACAACCAGGTGGCCATGTTTTATGTGAACAAGCAGGGCGGCACTGGGTCCCCAGATCCTTTGTCGAGAAACTCAGGACCTTTGTCCCTTAGCCCTGAAGCACCACATGCTTCTCAAGGCGGTGTACCTACCAGGCCAGGAGAACTGCCTGGCCGACCGGTTGAGCAGGATTCTGCAGCCCCACGAGTGGCAGCTGCATCCCTTGGTAGTTCAAAAGATCTTCCTGAAGTGGGGTCTCCCTTGGATAGATCTTTTTGCCAGTCCACTAAATAAGCAGCTACCCTAGTTCTGCTCCAGGCAACCACATCCTTTGAGGATTGCACCAGATGCTTTTCTGATGTCCTGGTCTCAGGGCCTCCTGTATGCGTTTCCTCCCACGCCCTTGGTGGCCCGAACTCTGTTCAAGATTCTTCGGGACAAGGCCTCAGTCCTGCTGGTAGCTCCCAGATGACTGAGACAGCCTTGGTTTCCTCTTCTGCTTCAACTGGCGGTGGATCCCCCACTGCCTCTGGGGTTGCAACCCGACCTTCTCTCTCAGGAGCAGGGTTCCTTACTACACCCAAATCTCAAGACTCTCAATTTGATGGCCTGGAGGCTGCAAGGGTAGTCTTAGCTCCCTGGGGCCTGCCTCAGGAAGTTGAGGAGGTTGTCCTTGCCTCTAGAAAACAGTCCACTAGGAAAGCCTATGCTCTCAAATGGAAGAGGTTTTCTGTGTGGTGTCAGCTACGTACAGAGGATCCTTTCTCCTGTACTGTGCCAGTAGTGCTTCAGTACTTACTGCACTTATCAAATCAGGGACTTAAGTCCAATTCTGTTCGGGTCCACCTCTCAGCTTTAGCAGCTCACCACTCATTGGTGGAGGGACATTCTTTGTCAGGTCACCCCTTGGTGTCCCGCTTTCTCAGGGGCTTGCTTTTGCTCAAGCCCCTCATCCGTCCTCCTGCTCCTGAGTGGGAGCTGAATGTGGTCTTGCAGCAACTGACTCGCCCACCCTTTGAGCCGTTGGCTACTTGTCCACTGCGCTTCCTCTCCTGGAAGACACTCTTCCTGATAGCCCTTACCTCGGCTAGGCGAGTGAGTGAGCTTCAGGCCCTGGTCTGTGATAGGCCTTACACCAGGATTTATAGGAACAGGGTAGTCCTCAGGACTCATCCCAAGTTTCCTCCCTAAGGTTGTCTCCTCTTTCCACCTCAGCCAGGAGGTGGTTCTTCCAACATTCTTCCCTAGGCCTCATGCAAGCCAGGCTGAAGCAGTCCTGCATACCCTGGACTGTAGGAGGGCCTTATCCTTCTACCTTGACCGTACGCAGGGGCATTGAAGGGCTACTCAGCTCTTCGTATCCGTTGACCCCAATAAGTTGGGGTTGGCTGTGTCCAAACGTACCTTGTCCATCTGGGTGGCTGACTGTATCACCTGGGCTTACAAGGCGGCTGACCTTCCTTTGCAGGGTCGGGTCACAGCCCATCGTGTCAGGGCAATGGCTGCCTCAGTGGCTCATCTCCACTCTGTGCCCTTGGTAGACATCTGCAGGGCTGCAACTTGGTCTTCAAGCCAGACTTTTGCAGCCCATTACTGTCTGGAGAGGGAGTCCCGTAGGGACAGTGCTTTTGGCCAAGCAGTACTCCGGAATCTCTTTGAGGTTTAGGCAACTCCTGCCCTCTGTTGGGCTACCGGTGGAGGTTGTGTCCTTGAAAAGCCTTTCTTTGCTGCTGGGACTAGAGGGAGTTCTCTTGTTCAGCCTGGGTTACTCGGTAGCCCGGAGCTAGGGAGTCACCCATATGTGAGGACTGACTTCCTGCTTGGTCCAGGAGAAAGAGTAGTTACTCACCTGTAACAGGTGTTCTCCAGGAGCAGCAGGAATCAGTCCTCACAACCCTCCCTCCTCCCCTTGGAGTTGCAGTTGTACATAGTTTGTGTTTTTACATTTTTGTGTGCTCTTCTTAGCTATGTCATTTGACTGAGGTAAGATGGCACCTTTAGGCGGGAAGGGAACCGCGCATGCGTGCCAGCATTCCCAAAGGCTTTCATGGAAAGCTGGGGAAATGCTCCGCTGGGGTTTCATCGGCGCCGATAACACCCATATGTGAGGACTGATTCCTGCTGCTCCTGGAGAACACCTGTTACAGGTGAGTAACTACTCTTTCAGTTTCTTTCATCCACCAGCCTGCCATACGTGTTAGCTCTCTATATGGTGGGGGAATTGAACAACAGCATGGCCTCACTTTTAGCACCGATGTTGGTCCATCTTTCTCTCTTGCAACAGGCTTTGACAAATTACCTGTGGGAGAAGGCAGTCAGGTGAGTTAGATCCTAGCAGAGTGCACCACACAAGGTAGGAAAATCTGCCTGGAGTGGAAAAATGGACTGGAGTAGTCCACTGGACCTCCTTTTCCCTTCGAAATAGGAATGCTGCATATCTCACCAGCACAGCAGTCTTATCCTTCCCCCAGCAATACCAAAAAAATAATATGGGGGCTCACACCATTCTTCTACACTGACAACTCTTCTGCACTCAGGCTTGGCCAGCATACGCCCTACCACTCATGGGTTTGACAAGCATCAGGAAGGCCCTAGGGAAGGGGTGGCCATCTCTAGGTCTGGAGAGTCACAAACCAGCCTGGTTTTAAGGATGTCCATATTGAATATTCATGAGAGATATTTGCATACAATGGGAGGCAGTGTATGCAAAAATATCTTCTGAATATTCATTAGGAACATCCTGAAAACCAGGCTGGATTGTGGCTCTCCAGGACTGCAGTTGGCCACCCCTGCCCTAGGGCATGCAAAAATAACATGAGGGCTGTTAGAGGCAGTGCAAAGTTTGGAGCCACCACCAATGTTCCCTCTAATTTTCTGTAGGCTGTGTGCGCATAAAATATCAGCTGTGTGCAGCTTTTGAAGGAAGGTTAAATTTTTGTGCGCCACATAACGACACTTGGAGTTATATACTTTAAAATTTGACTACACGTCAGAATACAGTATGTACACCACATTGATTTTAATCTAATTAAATGAAAATAGACGATTACTAAATGAAGCGGGAAATTTCTAGTAATTACAATCATAACTTTTAAATTTTAAGAAGTCTGTGTTGTTTTCTATCAGAATCAGAGCCGAAATTTTTGTGCGCTCTGTTGTAAAGTATGTGCGCTCGCTCGGCGAGGTGTGTGCGCTCGCTCGGCGAGGTGTGTGCGCGCGCACACGCGCACAGCTTAGAGGGAACAGTGGCCACCACATGGGGGTTAGCAGACAAGTCAGGCCTAGCGAGAAATGATTGCCAACAGAGCACAACCCTTATTGCCAGACTTCTCCTTCCCTCCCTGACATCATTAAAGCTATGCCAACCCCCTAACAGCAGAACCCACTATCCACTCAAACAAACTTCAGGCATCTAGACTTTAAACATAAAGTTATTCAGCACCAAGGTACAAGCATTCCCGTGTCCCACATCAGTTGGTTATAGAGGAAGCCAACATCACACCAGGGAAGAGCCGGAAGATCCTTGAGATTAGAGGGAGGAAATTGTTCCAGAGTCTGTGCTAAGCTTGTGCATTGCAGCATATCATCTTCTATTCATTATCACCATGCCATGATTCAGATCATCTAACGTGAAGTCCCTATCACTTTCATTAGCAGATTGCCCACTACTCCATAGTCTTGAAGACTGTGGCCTACACTTCACTCATTCTGGGTGTAATGCCTACAAGACAACATTCAGGACCTCAGCTGTCACAAATAGGGCATGCAGAACTGTGTGGCTCTAGGCTTGGACCTCCACAAAGATATCTGATTGCCTGGCAAATGCACAGTGTACGGGATATGACCTTTTCTTCAGAAAAGGTTATGGACACAGTAGCACAGATCAAGGACCACTATTCAACCCTTTGTAAGCTATCCAGCCAGCCAGCCAACCAACCATCCTCTGTCTGTAGAAGTCAACAGCTTCTTATAAAAGTCAGCATCAAATACCTTACAACAGTCCTACCCTCAGCAAAGACCTCCAGTCCTTTGTGCAATGTCAGAGGCTGCAGAAAAGGAAACAGCTGATTTTTTAGTTCTCCGGGAACAAGCAGGAAGTCATCCCTCACATATGGGTGACGTCAGTGCCGATGGAGTCTGCATGGTAGCTTCTCCCCAGCTTTCAAAACAAGCCTTTTGGAGATGCACCATGTATGCGTGGTCTCCTTCCCGCCCAGGGGTGCCATCTTGCCTCAGTCTTCTTTTTTTTTCTGTGGAGTACACCGAATGTGTGTCTGTTTTCCCCAGAAAAAGTGTTACATTTTCTCTTGAATTTTTCTTCTCCAGTCACATACCAGTTACCTTTCCCACCCCCAAGCTTGCTTGCCTCGGCATCGCTTCTCGGGGTCTGTTCTTTTTCTTTCTTTTTTTAGAGAGCGTCTTGGCCGGCTTCATGCCGTTTCCCTGGCTAGGTCCATTTTCCCCACCATGGCCTCTGCCAGTAGTTTTAAGAACTGTAACAGATGCACCCACACCATCTCACGTAACTACCTACACGACTGCTACCTCCGATGTCTAGGGCCAGACCATGACCCCTTGGACTGCTGTCTCTGCAAGAAGCTGATGTCCAAGGCCATCAAGAGCCATCAGCAGCAGCAGGAGTCCTCCTTCCACAAGATGGACTCTGTACCGGAGTCTCCAGCAACACTGCGCTCCAAGGCCCCCTCCAGAACCCCACAGCACTGGCCTCCGAACCCTGAAGACTCTGGTCCTCCAGCCATACCCCAGAGGAAGAGCCCAAGAAGAGCCGGAAACCCTTGAAGACTGTGTTGGCGGACGAGCCTGAGAAAGAGGGCAAGTCCCACGGACCACAGGTCCCAAGCCTGCAGTTCCCATCATGAGTTTGAGGGGAAGGAGAGGGAGCGGCCAACCAAAATACTTTGACAGGAATCATCGGCATCCAGCCACTGGCCTCTGACCCCCAAGGCCATCCTTGTCGAGGACTCCCCCTCGGCCTAATCTGTGTCGGGCCCATGTCCCTCGGTGCCCACGCTTAAGGCTGCGGAGCCATCAGGTCTTGAGATCAGGATGACTGCCTTGGAATACATTTTATCTGCCTTCATGGCCCAGCAGCTGGCTCTAATGCTTGACTCGGCCGGATCATCACTCCCAACTACTGGGCCCTTGACCTTGAGAAATTCCCTGGACATAGAGCCAATCCTCGAGCACTACCAGTCTTGAGAGATTCCTCAACAGCAGTCCCGATCTCTGTCCCAGTCCTCGGGACCATGGTTATCCCCGATGAGTGACTGCAGCTCCGACTTCAGAGCTTCTGGGGGCTGTCAGGCTTGGGGCTTGACCTTGGATTCTGGACCACCATCCCTGCTGACATCTCCACCCACTACGAGTCAGACTGGGAGACAGAGGATGATGAATCCCCAGAAACACGTTGTCACGGGAATCTGCCCTCCGATCCTTCTCCCACCGAGACCTGGAATCAGTCCCTGCCCACAGACATGGCTTTCCTTGACTTTCGTGCAGGACATGGCCAAGGCACTTGGCCTTCGAGACAGAGTCTGAGGAGGACCCTCGGACTGAGGAACTCAAGATCCTCCAGTATGAGGCCCCTCCAAAGGAGGCACTCATAGTGCCCGTTCCTCCAATCCTGTAATGACTGCTCCTCCACATGTAGGAGACCCCCGCGTCGGTGCCCATAGTGAGCAGATGGCTGGACTCGATGTACCGGGTCCACCGGAGTCCTGCCTTTCAAAAAGCACAGCTGCTGCATAACTCCATGGTGGTGGAGTCAGCCATGCGTCATCTTAAGAGCCAGAAGATGCACTTCTCAGTGCCCCAGGGTAGGGAGGCCCATGCCTTGGACGACCTGGGCAGAAAGTGCTACCAGGGCTTGATGCTCATTGGCTGGATCCAGGCATGTACCTGAGGGACCTGGCAAAGGAACTTGTTGTGCTCTCGCCTGGTTTCTCTGAGGAACCCCTCCAACGGTTCCGTACCCTGATCTTGGGGCAGCAGGCAAAGGGACAAGGGCATGGCCCTCGTAAGCCTAAGTCTCCCAAACCCCAGGCACCAGCTCCGGCCCAGCCTGATGGGGGTTTTTGACGCCTTCTCCCAGGAGGCCCAGCCCAGCAGCCCACAGGGGGGCGTCTGGTTCTCTTTGCCCACCGGTGGCTATCTATTACCCCTAACTTCTGGGCACTGCAGGTGGTGAGGTAGGGGTTACCTTCTCCACCTAGCACAGACGCCCCCTCAGTTCTTTCTGGGAGAGCCCCCTAGGACTCCCCTCCACCAGACTTTACTATTGCAAGAGCTCTCAGGCCTTCTCGAGGACAAGGTGATGGAACCGGTACCCCCACACCTCAGGGGCAAGGAGTTCTACTCCAAGTTACATCCTCATACCCAAGAGGGACTGGAGGCTTCCAGCCCATTCTGGACCTGCAGGATCTAAACAGGTTCCTAGTGAAGGAGAAGTTCAAAATGCTCTCCCTTGGAACACTGCTGCCATATCTCCAGCCAGGAGACTGGCTATGCTCCTTGAACCTAAAGGATGCGTACACACGCATCCTCATCCATCCCAACCACAGGAAATACCTTGGGTTCATGGTGGGAGGCGGCCATTACCAGTACAGGTGCTACTCTTCAGCTGGACTCCGCCCCGTGGGTATTCACCAAGTGCCTTATGTTAGTCGCGGCCGACCTTCATCTCCAGGGAGTCTTCGTCTTCCCCTACCTGGACAACTGGCTCATAAGAGGCCACACTGCTGCAGAAACGCAGCGGTGTGCACCATCCTCATCCTGCAGCACTTGTGGTTTGTAATAAACCGCCCAAAGTTCCATCTCCTCCTGACACAGTGTTTGCAGTTATAGGGGCAAGACTGGATACTGTTCAGGCCAAAGCCTTTCTCCCTTGGGACAGGGCCGATCGCCTCAGGGCGCTGGTCGTGCAGTGCCAACATTTGGTGCCTGCCCACCTCCTGCTTTGCCTGTTGGGTCACATGGCGTCCACAGTTCACATAACTCCAGACACCTTCCTTCACATAAGGGCAGCTCAATGGGGCCTCTGCTCCCAGTGGACCCAGACCAAAGTCCGACTGAGGGACAGTGTAGTGGTGACCCACCAACTGGCCAACTCTCTCGCCTGGTAGCAAGCCCCCCAGCACCTCCTGGCCAGGATGCCCTTCCCGGCCCCCCCCCCCCCCCCGAGGGTCCTACCTGGAGAGCCCACTGCAGCGGCCTCTGCACTCGGGGCAGTTGGTCGCAGACGGACAGTCTGCAGCAGATCAACCTCTTGGAGCTTTGAGCTATATCCCTGGCCTTCTGAGCCTTCCGTCACTACCTGCAACACCATTCAATGCTGGTCCAGATGGACATTCAAGTGGCGATGTTCTACGTCAACAAGCAGGGGGCCATGGGGTCATACTCCCTCTGCCAAGAGGCAGTAGCTCTCTGCTCATATGCGAACCACCACAGGATGCTCCTGCCGGCAGTGTACCTGCCGGGCCAGGACAGCGTCCTGGCAGACAGGCTGAGATGGCTCCTCCAGCCACATGAGTGGCAGATAGACCCTAGAGTGGTCTTCCAGCTCTGAGGGACTCCATGGATGGACCTTTTTGCCAGTCTGGCCAATGCCCATCTGCCCCACTTCTGCTCCAAGCAGCAGGACCTGTCCCGGGTAACAGTGAATGCATTCCTCATCCCGTGGATGGAGGGCCTTCTCTACACCTTCCTGCCCACGCCATTGATTGCCAAGACTTTGTTCAAGGTTCAACACGACATGGCATCACTGATAACTAGTAGCCCCTCAGTAGCCCTGGCAACCTGGTTACCACTGCTTCCTTGCTTATCCACTGCACTCCCGGTCTCCCGGGGCTGCTGTCGGAGGAGGAGGAGGGCTCCTTCCTACACCCCAACTTGGGGGGTCTGACTCAAACAGCCTGGCTGCTGAAAGGGTAGCCTTGGCCCTGTTCAACCTTTCAGGGGAGGTGGAGGAGGTCCTGACTTTCTATAGGACCTCCACAAGATGGGCTTATGCCTTCAAATGGCGCAGCTTCTCAGTGTGGTGCACGGTCGACCTGTTCTCATGCTCTGTGCAGCTTGTGCTGCAATATTTGCTTCACCTGTCTCAGGTAGGACTGAAGTCGAACTCTGTTAGGGTCCACCTGAGTGCACTCACAGCGCACCATCACCTTATCGAGGGCAAGTCTTTCTCTGTCTATCTTCTCGTGGCCCATTTCTTGCAGAGTCTCTTGTCCAAGCCTCCTGTCCGCCCGCCAGCAGCAGAGTGTGACTTCAACATGGTGCTGTCACAACTTACTTGGCCCACTGTTTGAGCCTCTGGCTACCTGCCACCTACAGTATCTTTCCTGGAAGGTCGTGTTCTTGGTGGCACTCACATCAGCTCGCAGGGTCAGCTCGCTCCAGGCATTGTGGCAGATCCACCCTATAAGAACAGGGTTGTGCTCCACACGCACCCAAAGTTCATTCCCAAGGTGGTGTCCCCTTTCCACCTCAATCAGTGGTGGTACTCCCCACCTTTTTTCCACTGCCTCATGCCAACAGAGCGGAGACTGTCCTTCATATCCTGGCCCTCCTTCTACCTCCAACGTACCCAGGACCATCGCAAAGCCTCACAGCTATTTGTCTCTTAAGACCCTAGTTGGCTGGAGGCAGTGGTGACCAAGTGTACTCTGTCCACCTGGGTGGCGGACTGCATTGTCCTTGCCTGCGAGCAGGCTGGGCTCTCACTGGGGCATTGGGTCACAGTACACAGCGTCAGGGCCATGGTGGCAGCAATGGCAAATCTGCATTCTGTTCCCTTGTTGGAAGTCTGCCATACTGCCACCTGGTCCTCAGTCCATACCTTTGCAGCTGCCTGCTCATTACTGCTTTTCTGTAGGGACTGTGCTTTTGGCCAGGCGGTACTCCATCTATTCGTGGCATAGGCAACTCCTGCCCTCTGGCCCTTGTGTGTTTAGGCTACCAGAGTGCTGGTTTCTCGCTGGACACTTGGGCCATTTGGGAGTCTGTCTTCGCAAGGACTTATTGCTGCTGCTCATGGCTCACCTTTTCCTGGACACCCGTGGCTTTTTACAGGTTTTCAGTAGCTTGTAGCTAGGGAGTTCCATATGTGTGAGGACTGACTTCCTGCTTGTTCCCAGAGAAAGTGTAGTTACTCACCTGTAACAGGTCTTCTCCGGGGACAGCAGGAATCGGTCCTCACAACCCTCCCTCCTCCCTGTGGAGTTGCTTTTTGTGTCATTTTTTGCCTTTGAGCTATATCATCCTACTGAGGCAAGATGGAATCCTTGGGCAGGAAAGGGACCACGCATGTGTGGCTTTCTTTTTTTTAAAACTGGGGAGAGGCTGCCACGCGGGCTCCATCGTCAGTGATGTCACCCATATGTGAGGACTGATTCCTGCTGTCCCCTGAAAACACCTGTTACAGGTGAGTAGCTATGTTTTTCTGACCACACTCCAGTAGGAGTCTGCCACCTTTTCACACAGGCATGGCAGTTGATCATGACAGACAAATGAGAACTCAAGAGAGTCAAGGCTGCAGGATCAATTTTACCTTTCCACCACCAACAAAGGGCCAGAATCAGGTAGCCTAAGAATATCCATGCCAAAATCTGTTTTCTAGTTGAGCTTTAATCACTCCTGCAAGCACATGCAGATGCAGAGATTCACCTTCAAGAAAAGAGCCAACAATTCTAACACAGAGTATTTCTCTTTTGCTCCTCAAAAAGTCAGGAAAACTGATCCATTGTAGACCTGAGGGAACTCAGCCACTTTATAAAGGAGAAAATTAAGATGAAAATTCTCTGCACTACCTTGCTGCTCTTTTGTCGGAATGATTGGGTTGCCTCTCTGGATCTGCAACATGTCTGTACTCACATACCTGTCTGCCCCATTCAATGGAAATACCTCATGTTTCAGCATTTACAATTCCACATTCTGCCTTTCACACTCTCATCCGGCACTCGGTATGGTTTTGCGCAGTATCTAGTGGTTACTGTCACCCATCTTACAAAAGGGATCTCTTTATCTTTCCATACCTGAACAGTCCGCTTGGGTCGGGCCACTCAGCGCAGGAGGCTCACACTTCTCTTTATCGTCATGCATTAAGTCTTGGGGTTTCTCAACAAACACAAATCCATTTGGCCTTTTTGACTTTTTCAATTTTGAAAGTAAGGTGTGGGCACCCTTTTGTTTTAGTTTTGCACATACCATGTGACAAGCATGAACCTTGCTTCTAAATCTGGGTATGTGAATTATGATCTTAGTCTCTCAAACTTACCGCTAATGCTTGGCATAGTACTTGCATTATGCCAAAGAGAGCCTCCTTCTGGCGTTTGTAAGATGTAACATGTATGGGTAATTTATCAAGCTGTGGTTGGAAATTCTTCTTAATCAAGCCTGTGGCACCTAACACAATGTGAAATAGCTCCGTATCTTCCTACCACATTTTCTTGGTCTCTAACTACATTTCTTGGTACTTGAAGATCTCCCTCTCACCGCTATTCACAGAATAGCCGCTTGGGCTGCAAGCTCTAATCAATGCCATTTTGCTGGTGTTCTACTTTACCACTATGTCCGGCATCCAGCTTTTTATTACTTGGAATTGATCCTAAGTGATCATAACGTCTTCATTCTCTGTAATTCTCTAATGGTCATGATCTCGGTGCTTTTCAGACACAGTGATGTTGTGTTTCCAGAGTCTCCAGTGGATGAGACATGCTACTTTATTGTGCTTTTCTGTATAGAAATTTCTGCCATCAGGACTTCTTAACCAGTTATGAGGGGAGTGTCTGTTTTCACATCTTTCTTAGAGAATCTACATGTGTCTGTTTTGCTCTTTTTTTTCTTCATTTTTTGCTGTAGACAATCTCATCCATAATCCATTGTCCTGGGCTGCAACTATCAATCTCTCATCCTTCGGTTTTGGTTCACCTCTCTTTAATTATCCATGTGTCCGTTCTTAATTGACAGAGGGTTCCTGGAATAACACTCTGCTTTTCCCCACTGTATTTGTGTATTTACCACTTGTTTTTTCCTGGTTTGCTGATATAATTCTTTGAAGAGGTTTTTTTTTCCTCTTGTTTTGCAAATTCTGTTTCCTTCCTTGTGTGTGCTTGTGGGTTCTCATTGGTTCTAGTCATCGTAATGCTTGTCCAAGTTTGATGATGGCGACAGCTGTTGGGGTCTTCCCAAAATTCAGCAATTGTTTGCCTCTTCTGCTCTAGAAGACCCTTGCCACAGAAGGTAGCACACAGTCCATTCGCAGTACCATGAAACTGGGGCCTGCTCTTCATGTTTCTCCCATTTTCCTTTCTGTCCAAAGTCTTTCAGAAACAAGAAATGCCTCTCTTCACATTTCAAATGAGCATCAGAGAAAGCAAAGAAGAACAGCATAGTGGCAGGAGCAAAGTAACATACTTTTGCCACTATGCCTACTACTATTAACGATGCCAGGCAGGTAGAAGGGACTGGGAGCAGGGGACTGAGGCTAGTGTTAGGGCTGATGCTAGTGCTAGAGATCGGGAGAAGTGGGTAGAGGCTGATGTCCGAGGGGGCTGGGAGAAGGAGATAGGAGCCTGGTGCTGGGGGAGCTGAGAGAAGGGGGCTAGAAGAAGGGGGCTGGGAGCTGATGTTGATGCTGGGAGAGGGGGACTGGATTCTGGGACTGTGGGAGGAAGTGGATGATGTAGAAGGAGGTGGAGGCTGGTGTGTGGGGGGATGGGATGGAGGCAGGGAGAAGACAGGAACCTGGGGGAGGGGCTGAGGCTGAAGCTGATACTTGGGGGGAGCCGGAAGCTGATGCTGGGGTTTGGAGAAGAGAAAGGAGGGTGGATAAGGGGGCTGGGTGAAAGGGCCTGATCCTTATGTTGGGAGGAGAGATACTGTGTGTATACTGTACCTGAGTGTACACAGCTTTGACCCTGGCGAAAAGCGGTATATAAACATTGCTAAATAAATAAATTGCGGATACTGTGAGGGGGAGAATTAAGGACATGGGCAGATTTTGATATAATCTGCATAGGGTCATACTTTCCCCAACATTTAATGTTAAGAAGAATAGGACCAAGAATCAATTTCTGCCCCCCCTCGTCTTCATAGTGAATTCCATTTATAACTATTTGTTGCCTCCCAGTTTCTAACCCAGTTAGTCACTTTAGAATCTATCCCAAGGGCATTCAGTTTGGTGTCAGAGGCCTTGCCAAAACCTGTCTGCTATATCTCACGCTCTCACCTGATCCAATTCTCTGGTCACCCAGTCAAAAAAATCAATCAGATTTGTCTGACAAAATTTACCTCTAGTAAAACTATGCTGCCTTGGATCCTGTAATCCCATGGATTCTAGAAATTGCACCATCCTCTGTTTTAGCAGCATTTTCATTAATTTACTCATCACAGAGGTCAGACTAACCAGTCTATAGTTATCGACCTCTTCCTTAGTTACACTTTTGTGGACAGGAACCCAGAGATGCCGGAATGCCATTCCCAATCTCCAGGAACAAGCAGGAATGAGTCTACACATATGGGTATCGTCGGTACCGACGGAGCCTGCGCGGGAACGCTCCCCAGCGTCCAGTAAGAAAGCTTTTGGGAGCATCCCACAGCGCCTGCGCGCTGCCTTCCCGCCTTTCCCAAACGCCTCTCTCCAGTTCTTCTTTTCCGCGGAGCCAGCATGTCGTGTTCCTGTCACCGCAGAAGAAGTTCTTTATTTTTTCTTTATTCTTTTGTGTCGCTTCTGCCTTCTTCGACGTCGGACCGGTACTGCCGGTCTTTTCTTTTCTTTCTTTAAAAAAAAAAAAAGTATACTTTCTTCACTGTGCATTTTCAGTTTTTGGGCCTTAGGCCTAAAAATTTTCTCCTCATGGAGAAGCCCGCCTCCGGGTTTAAAAAGTGCACAAAATGTGGCGGTACTATTTCTGTCACAGACACCCATGATTGGTGTCTAAAATGTTTGGGTCCTGACCATTCCATCACGGATTGTATGTCCTGTACCATGATGTCTAAAAGAGGTCGGCAGAACCAAACAGCCAAGCTCAGTACCCTGTTTCCCTCTGATGCAGCATCGGTGGCATCGACGTCTTCCAGGGCTTCTTCTTCCTCCCATGGATCTCAGGTAACCAAGCATAAATCTGGCCGGTCCTCGAAGGGCAAATCTCCCTCTAAGCATCGAGATGCCTCCAGGCTTGTCCTCGAGGATTCCGCACCGGCAAAATTACCCCGGTGGGAAGTTCCGGCTTCCAAAGCATTGTCTATGGGGTCACAGGTTGACATTGATGGCTCGGCCTCAACCGATCACCTGTTGCCGTGTTCTGGGGTACCGGTGGCTCCCACTGGTACCGACATCCAGACTTTGGTGGCGTCGATGGATCAGAAGGTTCTGACCATGCAGCGCACCCTGACGGCATTCATGCAGGTTGCGACGCCTCCGGTACCGCAACAATCCCCGTTGCCGGTACCGGCTCCGGCACCGGCATCATTCCCGGTGCCGGTACCGATTGCATTTATTTATTTATTTTATTTGGTAAACATTTATAAGCCGCCACTTCCAGCGATCAGCAGCGGACCATGGTGTAAATACAGGGAGTAACTTATTCAATCAAAGATACAGTATGATTTGAGGGAAGGGTACACCAGAATCACAAAGAATTTCAAATATACATTACATTTTGATCATCCAGGTGTGAGTAACAAAAATGAGCTACAATCACATAGAATTACAAATATACATTACATTGCATTGACATCGGCTTCGGTGTCGACTGCAACGGTACCCTGTCCTATGATGCCCATCGGTACCGAACCGGTACCAGTTACTCCCGATGTCGATCCCACTCGGTACGCATATCGGGCTTTACAGGAGCATCCAGACAGGCGATACTTCGATTCCTCCGAAAACTCTGAGGAGTCTGAAGGATCTGTCGAGGTATCGATACTTCTTCCTCAGGAGTCGTCTTCTCCTAAACGAAGAATGTCTCCTCCAGAAGACTTGTCTTTTCAAGACTTCATTAGGGAAGTGGCTAGGGGCCTCTCCATCACAATGGCCCCTGAGTCAGAGCCTAGAGCCAAGCAGCTGGATATTTTACTATATCCTAAAGCTCCTAAAGAGGCAGCTACTTTACCTATTCATGAGATTTTGTATGATCTCATGTTGAGCATGTGGGAGACACCTCTTACCACCTCTCCTCATTCTCGCAGGTTAGACACCATGTATTGTGTCCCTCCTTGTCCTGGCTTTCATAAGACTCAGCTTCCTCACCACTCTATTGTGGTAGAGTCTGCCATAAGAAAGATAAAGAGTGCAAAAAGACACTCATCTAATCCTCCAGGACGTGAATGCAGGGCCCTACATGCTTTTGGCCGTAGGGTTTTTCAAGCTTCTATGCTAGCTGCCAGAATCAACTCCTATAGTCTCTATATAGGGATGTTTCTGAAAGAAGTCACAGCTCATCTGCAGACTTTAACCCCTTTTATTTCAGAAGATAAAAGGCAGGAGTTTCTCACTTGGCTCAAACATGCCCAGGATGTTTCCAAATTTTCCAACCGTGTAGCCTTTGACTCTTTTGAGTGTGTAAGCAGAGCCTCGGCTATTGCCATAGGTGCACGCAGAATTGCTTGGCTACAAGCTTCTGATTTGGAACTCTGGGTCCAAGATGAATTGGGAAATCTTCCTTGTACAGGTGAAAACCTTTTTGGCAAGGATTGGCAAGCAAAGGCCACTCAGATGGATGCTGAGAACTCCGCTTTGGATCGACTTTCAAAGTCCACCTCTGCTCCTGCTAAGAAAAGATTGTTCAAAAAGACATCTTTTTCTAAAAAGGGAAGATATTATCCTGCTTATGGTCAGCAGGCATCTTCTGCAGGTCGTTTTGCTGCAAAACGTCAGCAACCACCTAAACAGGCCAAGTCAAAGGCTGCTAGGCCTTCCACGGCCCAGCAGCCTCAGCCTCCTCAGGGCCTTTGACTTGCAACTAGAGAACTTAGCCTTTCTAGCTCTGGATGAACCAGAGCCCCTCACCATTCCAGGAAGGTTGGCTTACTTTGTTCCCAGATGGGAACAAATCACAGCAGAGCAATGGACCCTCTCCATCATAAGGGAAGGGTACAAGCTTCATTTCTTAAACCTTCCTCCTCACACCATGGTGAAACAGTTCAATTCTCCAACATCTCTCCTCAACCTTCTGGGTCAGGAGATTGCCACCCTTCTTGCCCAAGAGGCAATAGAAGAAGTTCCTCTTCTTCAACAGGGCTCAGGGTTCTACTCCCCTTATTTTCTTATCCCAAAGAAAACAGGGGGCTACAGACCCATATTAGATCTCAGAGAATTGAACAAGTTTCTATTCAAAGAGAAATTCAAGATGATTTCTCTCGGTGCTCTGCTTCCATACCTTCAGAGTCAGGACTGGCTTTGTTCTCTATTTATTTATTTATTTATTTTATTTATTTACATTTCTTATATACCGCACTATTTGACATCAGCGCGGTTTACATCGAACAAAACATTTCAGTACACAAAAATGTCTGAGTTACATTAAACAGGGTTAACAACTTGGATAACAGGGTAATTTTAAAACTCAGGTAAATAAACTTTGATTGTAATGTAAACTATTTACATCTATAAGTTAGGATCTCAAGGATGCGTACACCTATGTCCTCATCCATCCAACACACAGAAGGTTCCTTCGGTTCCTTTTTCAAGGAAAGCACTACCAATACAGGGTGCTTCCTTTCGGTCTGGCCTCTGCACCAAGGGTGTTCACGAAATGCATGGCAGTAGTAGCTGCATTTCTACGCACTCTAGTAATATTCGTTTTCCCATACCTGGACGACTGGCTCATTCGAGCTCCATCCCAGTCAGAGGCCCAGAATTGTCTAATCTGCACAATGCGTGTTCTTCAGTATTTGGGACTGGTAATAAACATCCCAAAATCAAATCTCACCCCTACTCAGTCTCTGGAGTTTATAGGGGCCTTGCTGGATACCACAACTGCAAGGGCCTATCTTCCCCAGGCCCGTTGCCTACGCTTAATGCAGTTAGCCTCCCAGATACAGTTAAAGTCCCATTTAACTGCTCGAGAGATGTTACAACTCTTAGGCCACATGGCATCCACTGTGCACGTGGTTCCATATGCTCGCCTTCACATGAGGGCAGCTCAATGGACTTTGTCCACCCAGTGGACTCAGGCATCAGGTTGCCTGTCAGACAAAATAGCAAATTCCAGTTGCCTTTTTTGGTCTCTCCAGTGGTGGAAGTCCTCTCCAAATCTGTTGCTGGGGTCCCATTTTCAGCAGTCACTACCCCAAGCAACTCTTACAACAGATGCTTCTCCAATGGGTTGGGGAGCTCATCTGCAGGATCTCTCCACCCAGGGCATCTGGTCTCCATAGGAGACTTCTCTACATATCAATCTCTTGGAACTCAGAGCAATATTCTTAGCTCTCAGAGTGTTCCATTCCCTGCTCAGCTACAGGACAGTCCTCATCCATACGGACAACCAAGTAGCCATGTTCTATGTAAACAAGCAGGGCGGGACTGGCTCTCTGTCGCTTTGCAACGAAGCTTTGCGACTGTGGGCCTTCGCCAGAGAGCATCACATTCATCTTCTGGCAGTATATCTTCCAGGCGTTCAAAACTCTTGGGCAGACAGACTCAGTCGAGTTCTGCTTCCACACGAGTGGTCCCTCCACATGGACCAGGTAGCCAGGATCTTTCGAATTTGGGGAACCCCGGACATAGACCTCTTTGCAAGTCCGTGGAATGCCAAACTTCTCCAGTTCTGTTCCAGAATTCCGTGTCAGGGAGTTCAGGCCAAGGATGCCTTCCTCCTTCACTGGGGTCAAGACTTTCTTTATGCCTTTCCACCCATTCCCCTAATTCCCAAAATAATATTCAAGCTTCAGTGAGATCGAGGGACCATGATCCTCATAGCACCACATTGGCCACACCAAGTGTGGTATCCTCTACTTCTGCATCTCTCTCAAGCTCCTTCCCTGGACTTGGGTTCTGCACCAGACCTTCTATCCCAGGAAGAAGGAACGTTGTGGCACCCAAACCCCCAGTCTCTTCATCTCAGGGCTTGGTTGCTGAAGGCCTAGACCTTCAAGTTTTTCATCTCTCTCAGCAAGTCAGAGATATTATTCATGCCTCTAGAAAGCCTTCTACTAGACGTTCCTATGCTTTCAAATGGAAAAGATTTACCATTTGGTGTTCAGAGAAGGGTCTTAACCCTCTTGCAATACCTTTGAATTCTTTACTAGAGTATCTCCTGCATTTATCCCATGCAGGTCTTAAAACGAATTCAGTAAGAGTCCATTTGAGTGCTATTGCAGCGTCCCTCAAGCCTCTCAATGGACAGCCTATTTCCTCTCATCCTCTTATAGCAAGATTCATGAGAGGCCTTCTAACTAAACCTCCCATTAGACCACCTCCAGTGGCATGGGACTTAAACCTGGTTCTTGGCCAGCTTATGAAGCCACCCTTTGAACCTTTAGCCACCACCTCCTTGAAATTTCTTTCTTGGAAAGTTATCTTTCTCATTGCAGTCACCTCAGCACGCCGCATCAGTGAATTGCAAGCTTTGGTGGCTAATCCACCTTATACAAGGTTCCATCATGATAAGGTAGTCCTCAGGAGCAATCCACACTTTATGGCCAAAGTGGTCTCGCCTTTTCATCTAAACCAAGAGGTACCTGTCTTTTTTCCAGGACCTCATGCATCAAGTGCAGAGAGGAATCTTCATACCTTGGATTGTAAGAGAGCTCTTGCTTTTTACTTACAAAGAACACAGCAACATAGAAAGTCTTCTCAACTCTTTGTTTCTTTTGATCCTTCTCATTTAGGACTTCCAGTTTCTAAGAGAACACTGTCCAACTGGATTGCTCAGTGTATTTCTTTCGCCTACCAGAGTAAGAACCTTTCTCTGGAGGGCCATGTCACAGCTCACAATGTGAGAGCCATGGCAGCCTCAATGGCTCATCTAAACTCTGTGTCCATCGACCAAATCTGTCGAGCGGCCACCTGGGCCTCGGTTCATACCTTCACAGCCCATTACTGTTTGGACAAGGACTCCCGCCGGGATGCCTCGTTTGGTCAGGCTGTTCTCAAACACCTGTTCCATTCCTAATCAACTCCTACCCACCTACCCTGGTTGGATGCCAGAGATCCATGGGGGGAGGTAGAGTCCTTTTCAAGGACACACAACCTGGGGTCTTCCCCTGGCATCTGCAGCTAGGGAGTCCCCATATGTGAAGACTCATTCCTGCTTGTTCCTGGAGATAGCACAGTTACTTACCTGTAACAGGTGATCTCTGGGAACAGCAGGAATAAGTCTTCACAACCCACCCACCTCCCCTAGGAGTTGTATCTCTCTATCTTTCCTTTCCTCTCTCTCTCTTTGTCTCAGCTTTAAAACTCGAACTGGAGAGAGGCGGTTGGGAAAGGCGGGAAGGCAGCGTGCAGGCGCTGTTGGATGCTCACAAAAGCTTTCATACTGGACGCTGGGGAGCGTTCCTGCGCAGGCTCCGTCGGTACCGACGATACCCATATGTGAAGACTTATTCCTGCTGTTCCCAGAGATCACCTGTTACAGGTAAGTAACTGTGCTTTATGGGGGAAAGAGGGCAAGCTCCACCCCTTCGCCAGCCGAATTCGGTGAGGCTGCGATCACCGGCCTTCCCCCTCCTGTCTGCCCAAGGGGGACCCAATCTCCCGCAGAAGGCCAGCGATTGTAGCAGCAAGGCTTGGGTGGGGCCAGAGCCCATGTGGCCCACTCCTTTCCAACACCGCTGCAGGAGCGATATTCACCCATCTCCAGGGTCACTCCAACTCTTAAAAAAAAAAAAAAAAATTGATAAGATCTAACAGTGGAGCCACCAGTACTTTTTTTCAGTTTTGCCCACTGTTCTACTTTCCCCAGATATTCCCTTTTGGCTAACGACTGTCACAGACTGGTGAGCCTGACGTAAGCACTGGACAAAATGTTTGAAACTATTATACAAGTAAAGAACAAAATTACTGAACATATAGATAGCCATGCTTTAATGGGACACAGCTAACATGAATTTAGCCAAGGAAAGTCTTACCTCAATCTGTAATATTTTATTGAAGGTAGATAAAGATGATTAAGATGAGCCAGTTGGTATAGTGCATCTGGATTTTCCAAAAGCCTTTGACAAGGTCCCAATGAGAGACTATTCAGGAAATTAAAAAACTATGGGATAGAATGGTAAATAAATGTGATCCAAGATGGCTGTGCCATGTGGTTCAGGCTCTGACTTGTTCCTTTTTGTAGAGCTGTCTGTGGTTTCTCATTTTTGGCCCTCACCTTTGCTTCCAAGGCAAAACGGAAAGAGAAGGCTTCCCCACTCTTGTCAGAACCTCGCCAGCCTTCTATCCTCCCGGATTTGGTGAAATAGGAGTCTTTGGGGAAAGCACTGAAACCCCGGAGATGACTAAAGCTGCAGCGGCTAATTCCTCTGGATTGACTGGCCTCCTGCCCAGATGTACTACAGGCAATCAAGCTTCTCTGTACAACTAGAAGTGAGCTGGAGGGTTTGCAGGGCTTGCACACACACCCTCCCCCCCTTGCATCAGGGCTGATCAGCTACTCTGAATCGGATGAGGAATTACTACTGTTTGTTCTTGCGTGTGAGAACGGTGAGTCCTGCTCCTCCATGTCTCAATGATATTTGACTGATGGGAGATCCTTGCATTTTCAACATATCTCCCTAGAACTCAGTAGGTCTCCTGCGATTCCTCCATCCAGTACTTTCTCTGTGCCTCCTTGTACCGCAGTTCTAGCCAGGTTGTCCTCTGCTTCAGCAGTGTCATGGCAAAGAACTTTTCCCTTTACTATGGATTCTCCTGATGTTATATAAATTCTAACTGTTGATTTTTGGGGGGATTACTATTATAGCTCTTAGATAAGCTTGGGGGCATTTAGACTGCTTTCCTTGTATAGACTTACATCAGATATTGGTGTGTGCCCACGGTTCAGGAACAGCCTACTTGCCAGAGACACTTAGGTTCCCGCCCACCCCAGGGGCTACATTGCCATTATAGTGGTCACATATGTGCCATCTATCCTTTCTTACTTGGGTTAAAAGTCCACATCATCTTCTTCCTCTTCTGGGACTGCTTAACCAACATGTCGTTTATTCAGTGCAATAACTGCAGTGCTTTCATTCCAAGACAAATCATTTGGAGCCTAAGAGCTTGTCCTGTGTGCCTCAGGTCAGATGCCATGCATGACGAACTGACTCTACTAAGGAAAGACCTAGCTGCCATGCATAAAGAGATGACTCTACTGAGGGAGGAAATGGCTGCAATGAAACACACCTCTTCTAGGATACAAACTGAACAAAGTCCACCACCGCTCCCACAAAGAATCAAACACCCCAGGAACAAATGGATCACAGTGGGTTCTGGAAGATTGCGACCTGTAGCACAGAGACATCCTATATATCAAGTGATATCCCTGCATAATGCCTTCTCTGCCTTGGCTAATGAGGATGCTCAATCCAATGAAACTGAAGGGCCCTTAAATGAGTCAGACAATGCCCAATATCCTGCTAAAGCACCAAATATGAAGAAAACCTCACCAAACAGAAAACTACTACTACTTGGAAATTCCATCATCAGAGGCACCAACTTGGGAACACAGTTCAAAGGAGAGAAGATAGTCAATGCCAGCAGGAATACAAACCAAGTGTTAAAGTACTTGCGCAGCGTTTTTTGAAGCCTAAGGGCTCACAGGCACACGCCAAACAGCGATAGAAGGAGTTGTATTTGCTTATATTATAAAGACTATACTAAAGCGTAAGATCGAACCCCCTGATGAAACGCGATATAGTGAAACGCAAGCACGGTGCCGAATCATGGCGTTGGGGAACACAACAGTGGGATAAGTTAAGCATTTTTCTTGATTGAAGCAATTTGAAAATATTATACTTAATCAGAACTGTGGGGAATACAACAGTGGACTAAGATAAGCATATTTCTTGATTGAAGCAATTTGAAAATATTATACTTGCTCAGAACTGTATGTGAACTGAGGTCATTGATGCAAAACAGGTACGGCGGAAGACTAAGTTCCAGATAAAGTACCTAGCAAGTCTGAGACCTTTCAGTTCATCACAACAAAAAAACGATATTAAAAAAATCATATATACGAGTATCTACCACAGTGTTTAGTAGTGAAGCACACAACTATTAGATGGTAATTTGCCTGAAACTATATTAAAAAGGATTTGGACAAGTTCATGGAGGAGAAAGGTCCATAAATCATTATTAAAGTCGACTGAAGAAATCCGCTGCTTACCCCGGGACAAGCATTGTGGAACCTGGGTACCTTTTTGGGATCCTGCCAGGTACTTGTGACCTGGATTGGCCGCTGTTAAAAGTAGAATACTGGGCTTGATGGCGCTTGGTCTGCCCCAGTATGACATTTCCTGTTTCACTGTAAGCTCAATGTCCTGCATTTTCCTGTTTCACTGTAAGCTCAATGTCGCCTGTATGCATTGTAGTATGTTTCTGTTCGATGTACACCGCACTGATTATAATATCGCGGTATAGAAGAAATGTTAAATAAATAAATAAATTTCTTATGTACTTAATTATGGGTCTTAATACTACTACTACTCTTTTAGACACTTGCCCTGTTAGTTGAATTAAGATTGTTAGATACAAAGTGATGCCAATTTGTGCTTCAAATAATACAGACTTCACAGTTGCAAAGTATTATGGCTATTACATTGAAAAGTGCCAGTGTTTGTCCTGTACTTAAAGATTCTAAGTTGGATGCAGGGTTGCCAGCATCTTACCGACCAATATCTAGCCTTCCCTTTTTGGCTAAATTAATTAAGAAAGTTGTCTTATATAAGTTACAGAATTTTATTGATTTATGTGCTCCATTGAACTCTCAAAAACATATTTTAGACCCCATCATGGGGTAGAAACATAGAAACAGACCACATAGCCTATCTAGTCTGCCCTTCCATATCAACCACCTACAACAGTCCCCTTTTTTTCCCTTTAGAGATCTGTGTTTTTTTAATTCAGATGCTGTCCTCATCTCTACCACCTCCACTGGAAGACTATTCCACACATCCACCACTCTTTCTGTAAAGAACAGTAGAAACCCTTATGGTAACATTGCTCGATTACCTTTTATTGGATTCTGAGAAGACCCATATGGATTTCATTTTCATATTTTTGGATGTTTCCACAGGCTTATTTATTTATTTAGCATTTCTTATATACAGCCTTTCATGATATCAAGGCGGTTTACATTGAACAAACTGAAATTACATTGAACAGGGCATTATAACTTGGAGATAACTATTTTACAGGGAACATGGGCTATAGAGGGTTAAGTGGCTTGCCCAAGACCACAAGGAGCACCTGTGGGACTAGAAACCCCAGTCCTTCCGGCCCAAGGTTGCTGTCCTCTAGTGGGATTTGAACCCCCGACCCTCTGACCTGAAGTACCTTGCCCCAACCACTAGGCCACTCCTCCACTCCAGGCTTAGATTTGATCAATCCTTGTGTATTACTGTGAATCTCCAGGAACAAGCAGGAATGAGTCTTCACATATGGGTATCGTCGGTACCGACAGAGCCTGCGCGGGAACGCTCCCCAGCGTCCAAAAGGAAAGCTTTTGGGAGCATCCCACAGCGCCTGCGCGCTGCCTTCCCGCCTTTCCTAACCGCCTCTCTCCAGTTCTTCTTTTCCGCGGAGCCAGCAGGTCATGTTTCTGTCACCGCTGAAGAATTTCTTTATTTTATTTTATTTCTTTGGTTGCGCGTCTGCCTTCTCAGCGCTGGACCGGTACCGCCGTTTTTTTCTTTCTTTGTTCTAAAAAAAAAAAAAAACGACTGTTTTTCCTCACTTCAGTGCTTTTTCCTCTTGGCCTTAGGCTTAGAACTTTTTCCTCATGGAAAAGCCCGCTTCTGGGTTTAAAAAATGCACGAAGTGCAGCGGCACTATTTCTGTCACTGACACCCATGAATGGTGTCTAAAATGTTTAGGTCCTGACCACTCCATTGCGGATTGTGAGTCCTGCTCCATGATGTCTAAAAGGGGTCTACAGAATCGAGCAGCTAAGCTCAGTACCCTGTTTCCCTCGGATGCGGCTTCGGTTGCATTGACGTCTTCCAGGGCTGCTTCTTCCTCACATGGATCACAGGTAACCAAACTTAAATCCAGCCGGTCCTCGAAGGGTAGATCTCCCTCTAAGTATCGAGATGCCTCCGGGCTTCCCCTCGAGGGATCCACACCGGCAAAATTACCCCGGCGGGAGGCTCCGGCTTCCAAAGGTTTATCTATGGGGTCACAGGTTGACATCGATGGCTCGGCCTCGACCGATCACCTGTTGCCATGTTCTGGGGTACCGGTGGTTCCCACTGGTACCGACATCCAGACATTGGTTGCGTCAATGGATCAGAATATCCTGACCATGCAGCGTGCCATAACGGCATTCATACAAGCTGCGACGCCTTCGGTACCGCAACAAACTCCGTTGCCGGTACCGACCCCAGCACCGGTACCGACATCGGTGCCGGTGCCGGTACCGATTGCATCGACATCCGCCTCGGGGTCGACTACAGCGGTACACTGTTCGGTGATGCCCATCGGTACCGATCACTCCCGATGTCGATACCACCCGGTATGCGTATTGGGCATCCAGACAGGCAATACAGTCAAACCTCGGTTTTCATGATTAATCCGTTCGAAAAAGTCTGACTAAAACCGAAACGTATGAAAACTGAAGCAATATTTACCATAAGAAATAATGTAAATCCAATTAATCCGTTCCAGACACCCAAAAATATTCACAAAAAATACATTTTATAGAGAATAACTATATTTTTACATACAGAAAACAATGAGAAATAAATATAAATGACTAATGAAATGGATAAATGAACATTTAACATCACTGAAAGCAAGCTAAGTACAGTACTGTACAGTACAGTATGTTAACATCTGGCCTTAGCCACCCCTGACAAGCTGCTGTGCCCAGCTCTCTTCGGAATCACATTGGATTCAGCCCACATTGGATTGCCTCTCTAACTCTGACCAGGCTCGAGGATGTGTTTCATTTACATGCTCAGCTGACTTTCGCTTCTCATCATGCTGGCGATCGGTGAGTCCGGGGGGCAGTGCTGCCAGGACCGGGCGGGCGTTCTGGCAGTGTATACAGACCGGTGTGCAGCGCGAGGGTGTATGTATTTACAGTACTGTAATTTACGAAAATCGAGGCGATGTAAGAGAACCGGGACAAAATCTTAGTCAAAAAAGACGTTGAAAACCGAAGCGATGTATGAGAACCGGGACAAAATCTCAGTCAAAAAAGACGTTGAAAACCGAAGCGTATGAAAACCGGGGCAAATGAAAACCGAGGTTTGACTGTACTTCGATTCCTCTGAAGACTCTGATGAATCAGAGGTCTCTGTCGAAGTATCGGTGATTCATCCTCAGGAGCCCTCTTCTCCAAAAAGGAGAATGTCTCCTCCAGAGGACTTGTCTTTTCAAGACTTCATTAGGGAAGTGGCCAGGGGTCTTTCCATCTCTGTGACCTCTGAAACAGAGCCTAGAGCAAAAAAATTAGATATTTTACAATATCCTAAGGCTCCTAAAAAGGCAGCCACTTTACCAATACATGAGATTCTTTATGATCACATGTTGGGCATATGGGAGACTCCTCTCACAACTTCCCCTCATTCTCGCAGGTTGGACACCATGTATCGTGTTCCTCCTTGTCCTGGCTTTCATAAGACTCAGCTCCCCCACCACTCCATTGTGGTGGAGTCTGCTATGAAGAAGATAGAGTACAAAAAGGCACTCTTCTGCTCCTCCAGGTAGAGAATGCAGAACCTTAGATACCTTTGGCAGGAGAATTTTCCAGGCCAGTATGCTTGTTGCCAGAATCAACTCCTATAGTCTCTATATGGGGATGTTTCTAAAAGAAGTTATGTAGCAGCAAAGCGCAGACAAACCAATGATACCAGGAGTCTGTTCAGAAGGTCCAAATCATTTATTTGTGCACAAGTCTCAAACCAATCAATTTCAAAATGGCTGAGCAAAGTTTTCAAGCATTACAACAACTTTTATAGACTTCTCTTCCATTCTAGGTATAGAAAAACATTTCATTGGTCTCGGTACTGATAAGTTTATCCAGTTATGTCCCTCCAGTGGGCATGACACCTGCATACCCCCCTTCTAGTCCCAATTACAATGGTCAGTTCATCAACTTGTTACTTTCACACTCTCAAGGTTATAGAACCAATTTGTACGTGCAGAGGAGCTGGGCTCTGCAACTCATCTGTCAGCACTCCTAATTATTTCTTTGCAGATGTACTTTTTCTTATCAGTAACTTTTAAACATGTCTTTTCTGTATTTTTCCATCTTTCAATACTGCAGTTCTGCTTACCTAAGCTAATTCAATATTTCTACTAAGTTCTATCTTACAATAGCAGCATATTGGGGGATGTGCAATCCTATATGCCTCTCCACAGGCCTCATTTACAGGTCAAGCTAGCCATGCTGGCCTGCTTATGTTCAGACACTGTGGGTCACAGGCCTGCACCTGCCACATTCCCCCCTTTGATTAATCTCACCCTATTACTTAATAAGGTGTGAGAATTAAATCACTTTCTGAAGAATCACATCCTGGCTAAAGGATTTCTACCAGGACTGGCTGTATATAAAGCCATGATTTTTGTTGCGGTCTTCCGCTCTACTGTACTATCAATAGTGTTATGAATGGAACGCATACAACATGGGATTAAACATGGTAATAAGAAGATAACAGCAACAAGGATTAGTACCAATACGATGAAAGTCTTAAATCCTCCCACCCATGAAAAGAGGTTAGCAAACCAATTAGGAAATTTCAATGAGTGCCACGTCTGTACTGGCACATAAGCATGTCTTTGCATATCTTTAGCAATTTCTTCAACTACTTGACCTTTATCATCTATTTTCAAACAGCAATTGGTTAAGTTCAGTTTACCACATACTCCTCCTTCAGCTGCTAACAAATAATCAAGTGCTAAGCGGTTCTGATATATCGCAGTGCGCATCTGTGTACTTTGTCTAGCTAAAAGCGTAAGAGCATGACTAGTTTCGTTAGTTATTATTTCAACTACTGCTTGTAAGCGAATAATACGATTAATCATATAAATTGGGGTACGATAACCATACATACCATCATCATTCCAAGTGGCGGGTCCATAATATTCAATGATTCTCTCTGGTGGCCAATCATCACCTTGCCATTTCTCCCACTTGCCTATCTGTAAGGCCTCTCTCTTCTGTCTTAGTGCTCTTTTGTGTCGGTGGGTAGTGTATACTGGGTATCCTAATTGTTCTCCATGTTCAGTGTTTAAAAGAAAGAAAGAAGGTCTGATGGTTCCTAAGACACATGCTCCTCCCCAGTGTGGTGGGAGTTGTGCATATGCTCGGTTTCCACAGATCCAATATAGGCCAGGTGGGGCTTGCCAGGCTTGGACTTTAGCAAGGTTAGTCCATAGACCTGCAAGTTCAGGAAATCTGGCTAATGGGTTAGGAGGTTCAGGATGTCCGATTCCTGACCACCATGCTATCTTCTTGGTCGTGGCATTATAGTACTTCTGGCTAAGACAGACCAGCTGTCCTACCTTTTGGGTGAACTGGGGTCCAGTTCTGGCATAGCAAAGACGTCCAACGATTGAGTGCGCTAACACCCATTCACTGGTAGTCTTGTGTAATTCAGTCTGATTGTAAATCATGGAATAATTCAATTCTTGGGCTTCCCATGGCCACTGATCTCCCATTTGGGTTCCGCCACAGAAATAACAATCTGTGATCTTGAGACTAGATACTACTGCTCCGGCTAATTCTAGAAATAAATTCTGTGAGGGGTGAGGGATCTCAAACTTATTTACATGCATGGCTTCATAAAAAGTATTATGAATATGATATTTAGATGACTTGTGGGCTTGGGTATTCAATCTGATATACGCAATGGTCCCTGGATCTATTGCTCCTCCAGCAATACGTAAACCAAACTTATATCCTTGTTTCCATGCATGGGTATTGTGTATACGTAAGTGTAAGGGGTTACAAGCATCTTTCTGACATTTATCATTTGTGGTTGGCTTGGTTAAAGTAGCCATTCGTTTATCTATTTTCTCATCAGTTATACCAGTGTTCCAGGTAGCATAAAAAACACATCCCCAATACGGGCAATAGTAGTCTGCTGCTGGGGCAGTACTATAGCCTGGTTCCTTTTTACCTGTACACTTTCTCCATCCCGTGGCACCTTCTGGACACATATACTTATGGTCATTTCGGTACGCTTTCTCCCATGTACCACAGGTGGAATAACTATCTCTATTAATAGCATTGCATGCATCAAAATTCAAAACAGCAGGTTTAGTAATGTCCTTAAGTGGTGGCGTTGCAGCTAATATAGGTCCATCTGCATCCTTCCATCTTATTTCCATCGTGTAATAGGATGGATTCTGATGCGGATTATAGCATGTTTTAATTTTTCCATGAGTGCAAACATTTAGTTCAGTGGTGTTATAGATACACCGAGTTACTGTCCCCTTGCAGGTATAGTAAGAATGATAAAGCAAAGTCTGAGTTACTTTCAGTCCAATTCTAGTAGAAGTAATGCAGGCAGTGCATGGAGGTAAAGCATGAGTCTGTTCAAAACCTCCAAAGAAGGCAACCAAAGCAAAGCAAAAGTAAAGATACATGTCGATGTTGATTGGAGTTCTTCTGAATCCTCAGCTTGCTGATCTTGATCACGACGGTCTTTTATTCTTCGTCCCGTTTGCTAATGAAGCAATTTAACGGGTGCTGAGTGTTGATTGAAGATCCTCAGGTTGTCCAGTACACATTGACCAACTTTTTAGCAATTTCAGTTGGCCTGTGAAGTCTGGCTTAGTCAATGTAGTCTCACAGTAGTGTGTCAAATCACACACAAATTGGGTTCGTTGAAACAAAGCTGTTGCTGCATGGAAAACAGCAATCCTCTTCGAAAGACTTGGCTGCTGCAAAGCACTTATGATGAAGTGTCTAAGCTGCTGGTTGCTGTCTCAAAGTAACTCGCAAGGGTGCATCAAGATGCTGTTCTGCTGTCCACTGCTCAGGTTCAGGATCGGCGGCGGGCTTGACTCTGCTGTGGTGGATCCAGGCGTCGATCTCGGCTACCTTTACTGCAGTTGGGGTAGACAGGATGACGGTGTACGGTCCCTTCCAATGGGGTTCCAACGGTGTCTTCTTCCAATCTTTGATCCACACCGAAGTACCAGGCTGGTAGGGATGCAAGGGTTCCGTCAAGTTGATAGGCAACTGGTCTTGGATCCACGTATGGAGAGTCTGCAGAACAAAACTAAGAGCTAGAAGTTCTTGTCTGGTTATTTCTGAACCAATTTGGGCTAGACTTCCTTTGATTCCCTGCACTATTGGTGGGGGTTTACCATACAAAACTTCAAAAGGGGAAAATCCTGTTGACTTTACAGGAGCTGAGCGTATTCTGAATAAAGCTATGGGGAGCACTTGGGGCCACTTCAATTGTGTCTCCTGGCAAAGCTTAGACATTTGGGCTTTCAAGGTACGATTCATTCGCTCAACTTTCCCTGAACTCTGGGGTCTGTATGCAGTGTGGAGTTTCCATTGTATCTGCAAAGCTTTTGCTAACTGCTGAGTAACTTGGGAGACAAATGAGGGTCCATTGTCTGACCCTATTACTGCTGGGATTCCGAATCTGGGGACAATCTCTCTCATTAAGATTTTGGTAACTTCTCGGGCTTTCTCAGTTCTGGTTGGGAATGCTTCTACCCACCCAGAGAAAGTACAAACTAATACTAATAGGTAATGGTACCCATTGGCTTTTGGCATTTCGGTGAAATCAACTTGGAGGTTGTGCATGGGGGTCACACCTCTTGACTGAACTCGGGGTGCTGTAATAAGGCCTTGCTTGGCATTATTCTTGGCACAAGTTTGACATTGTCGTGCTACTGACGCTGATATGGTTGTCATCAGAGGGATGTAGAAATGTGGTCTGAGTGCTTTTTCCATGGCACTCTTCCCATAGTGGGTAGCTTCGTGGAAAGCTTTGACAAAGGATGGTCCTAACAGTTCAGGGATTACTATTCGTCCAGGAGGTTGACTGCCCTCTTCTGGAGGCAGCTCAATCCATCCATCTTTCAGTACTCCATTTTCTCTGTCACAATAGTAATCCAATTCTTTGGTGGTATATCGTGGGGTCCATAGATTCAAAGGTACTGGAAACAATGCTGCTTGCATTGGCATAGCTTGTGGGGCAATTTGTCCTGTCATAGCTGCTTGTCGTGCTGAGGCATCTGCAAATCTATTCCCTCGGGCAACTTCTCCTTTTCCTGCTTGATATCCTCTGCAATGCATGACAGCTACACGTGTTGGGGCCCATACTGCATCAAGTAACATCAATATTTCGGGACCATATTTGACTGATTTTCCTCCGGATGTGATGAGTCCTCTTTCTTTATAGAGAGCTCCATGGGCATGCAGGGTAGTGAAGGCATATTTGGAATCTGTATATACATTTAGCACAAGTTTTTCTCCTAACAACAATGCTCTGGTAAGTGCTATCAATTCGGCTTTCTGGGCTGATGTGCCTGAGGCTAGGGCTGATGATTCAACTACTTCATGTTGAGTGACGACTGCATATCCGGCACAGCGTCGTCCATCAAGGATGAGACTGCTCCCATCAACATAATAGGTTTGGTCAGGATTGTCTATGGGCACATCTGTCAAGTCGGGTCGACTGGAGAACACAGTCTCCATGACTTCGATACAGTCATGTTCTGGGAGTTCTTCACTGATGGGTATCAAGGTGGCTGGATTCAGGGCATGGCTCACTTCAAGTTGTATCTGTGGGTTTTCACATAACATGCTCTGGTACTTCAACATTCGGGAATTGGTGAGCCAATAATTTGCTTTCTTTTCCATAAGGGCAAGGACTGCATGTGGCACAGTGACTCGTATGTTCTGTCCTAGTGTGAGTTTGTCTGCTTCACTCACTAGTAGCGCTGTAGCTGCAACTGCTCTCAAGCAAGGTGGCCATCCTTTGGCCACAGGGTCCAATTGTTTCGATAGGTAGGCTACAGGTCGCTCCCAATTTCCCAATTTCTGAGTCAACATGCCCAAGGCATTTCCCTGTGCTTCATGTACAAACAAGTGGAAAGGTTTGTGGACATCTGGTAGTCCAAGTGCTGGTGATGACATCAATTCTTCTTTTAACTTTTGGAAGGCTGTATCCTGCTCAAGTCCCCACTCCAGTGGCGACTTTTCTTCTCCTTTTGTGACTTCATACAATGGTTTGGCAATTTGGGCAAAGTTGGGTATCCAAATTCGGCAATATCCTGCCGCTCCCAGAAAGGCTCTGACTTGCTTTCTGGTTGTTGGAGTTGGAATTCTGCATACTGCTTCTTTTCTTTCTCTGCCTAATCTTCTGCTTCCTTGGGTGATACGAAAACCCAGGTATTTCACTTCTTTTTGGCATAGCTGTGCTTTGGCTCTGGAAACTTTGTATCCAGCTTCCTCTAGTAACTGCAAGAGATCTTTGGTGGCTAGTATACATTCACTTTCTGATACGGCAGCTATCAACAGATCATCCACGTATTGGAGAAGCACTCTCTTCCCCGGGGCTACTGGATAGCTTGAAAGGTCTTGATTCAGTGCGGCACTAAAGATGGTAGGCGAATTCTTGAATCCTTGGGGTAATCTTGTCCAGGTAAGTTGGCCCCCTCTTCCAGAGATGGGGTCCTGCCATTCGAATGCAAACAATATTTGGCTTACAGGGGCTAATCTTATGCAAAAGAATGCATCTTTCAAATCCAGTACAGTGAAATGGGTAGCTTCAGCAGGTATCAGTCCTAGGAGGGTGTAAGGATTGGGTACGACTGGATGTATGGTCTCAGCTGCATCATTTACTCTTCTCAAATCTTGCACTGGGCGATAATCATCTGTCCCAGGCTTCTTTACTGGCAAAAGTGGAGTGTTCCATGGGGATTGGCATACTTTTAGTAGGCCATACTCAAGCAATCTTTGTAGGTGGCGATGAATGCCTTCAATTGCGGCTCTTGGGAGAGGGTACTGTTTGACGTGCACTGGTGTAGCACTAGGCTTGAGGGTTACAATCACTGGAGCTATATGTTTGGCTAGGCCTGGGGGGCTGCCTTCTGCCCATACTCCAGGTGGTGCATCAATACTTTTCAGAGTTTGTTCAAAATAGGTATCTTGTATCGAATCATCAATGTAGTATCTCCATTCTTCTTCTCGGGGAACTGTCAGCAGCATCACTCCTGCTGGTTTGGTTTGGGGATTTACTGTCATTTGCATTTCTCCTTGCTCAGAGAAAGATATTTGTGCTTGAAGCTTGGCTAACATATCTCGTCCCAGTAGTGGCACTGGACATTCGGGCATGTAAAGGAATTGATGAGTTACTTGCTGTCCTCCCAGACTGCATATTCGGTTTTGAAGAAAAGACTTTGTGGCTTTGGCACCAGTTGCTCCTATAATGGTGACTGCTTTTGTAGTGAATGGGGCTATCTTTTTGTCTATTACTGAATGTTGTGCTCCAGTATCAACCATAAAGTCCATAATTTGGTCTCCTATTTGTATTCCGACCATAGGCTCCTGGAGACCTAAAGCAAACTTGGAGCCCGGTCTGTCCTAATCCACGTCATTCTCATCATGGGCTGGTGTGGCCAATGCTTGAATGGCTCCTCCTCTCTCTCGCTGGAATTGTTCTCGATTGGCTCCTCCTCGGCTTCGGGGATAGCTTCGTCTTTCTTCTCGCCACTGATGGCTGCTGTCGTCATCATGCTGGGCGTCTTCGAGTTGCGGGCACGTATCTCTCCAATGTCCTTCCTATTTCGATGTGTGCGCGCAACAACAGACAGAAGGGAAAAGGAGGGCGGACCGTGGGTAAGGGGTCCTCACGGCCCTGGAAACGTATAAGGAGTACAAATAACAAGACAAGACGACAATCGCTTCCCCCTTTTCGCGACCTGAACGCGGTCGCCCGGTCAGGAAATGCGCTAATCAGGGGTCTGCCTTCACTTGGTCCGTGCTGCCAGACCTCTCATTCACACTTCGTTCACACAATCATGCTAGCAACGTATCCCAGAATGCATTCGTTTCTACCTATTCTGACTAGTCTTTTCCAATTTCCCAATTACAAAAAGGATGGGGGTTTCACCCGGCGAATTCCCATGCGGGGTTACTCGGCCCTTCCTTGAGAGGTGATCATGCTCTCTTACCAATTCCCAATATCTCGAGATTACAAATTCCAAAGTTCCAAGTTCCAATGGCAGTACAGTACTGCGCTTTCTATTTCTGTCTAGACCCAAAATCAAAACTATACTCACCGGATCCGGTCCTCAAACTTCCCAAGCAGGCGCATGAGTTGGACCTCGGACTCCCCTCACTCGGGTTCGAGGCGTTGACTCCAGCCGGGCTCGTCACCCGCCGAGGTCCGACCAGCTCCCTCCGATACAAGGGACCGGTGGCGCCAGGGAGCAGCCCTCGTCGGAAGGGCGCGATCCCGGCAGGACCAAGCCTATAGAGGCGGAAAGTCGTGGTATATTGCCCTATATACACTTTGATTCCACAACTTCCCGGCCAACGCACTAAGGAATATGTAGCAGCAAAGCGCAGACAAACCAATGATACCAGGAGTCTGTTCAGAAGGTCCAAATCATTTATTTGTGCACAAGTCTCGAACCAATCAATTTCAAAATGGCTGAGCAAAGTTTTCAAGCATTACAACAACTTTTATAGACTTCTCTTCCATTCTAGGTATAGAAAAACATTTCATTGGTCCCGGTACTGATAAGTTTATCCAGTTATGTCCCTCCAGTGGGCATGACACCTGCATACCCCCCTTCTAGTCCCAATTACAATGGTCAGTTCATCAACTTGTTACTTTCACACTCTCAAGGTTATAGAACCAATTTGTACGTGCAGAGGAGCTGGGCTCTGCAACTCATCTGTCAGCACTCCTAATTATTTCTTTGCAGATGTACTTTTTCTTATCAGTAACTTTTAAACATGTCTTTTCTGTATTTTTCCATCTTTCAATACTGCAGTTCTGCTTACCTAAGCTAATTCAATATTTCTACTAAGTTCTATCTTACAATAGCAGCATATTGGGGGATGTGCAATCCTATATGCCTCTCCACAGGCCTCATTTACAGGTCAAGCTAGCCATGCTGGCCTGCTTATGTTCAGACACTGTGGGTCACAGGCCTGCACCTGCCACAGTTACAGATCACCTGCAAACTTTATCTCCTTTTATTGCAGAAGATAAAAGGGAAGAGTTCCTCACCTGGCTCAAACATGCCCAGGATATTTCCAAGTTTTCCAACCGTGCAGCCTTTGACTCTTTTGAAGGTGCCAGCAGAGCCTCGGCCATTGCCATAGGTGCACGCAGAGTTGCTTGGTTACAAGCTTCTGATTTGGAACCTTGGGTTCAAGATGGACTAGGAAACCTTTCTTGTACAGGTGAAAACCTTTTGGCAAAGATTGGCAAGCAAAGGCCACTCAAATGAATGCTGAAAATTCTGCTTTAGATAGACTTTCAAAGTCTACTTCTGCTCCTTTTAAGAAAAGGTTGTTCAAAAAAAGATTTTTTTCCCAAAAAAGTGAAATATTATTCTGCTTATGGTCAGCAGTCATCTACTGCAGGTCATTTTGCTACAAAGAGACAGCAACAACCAAAACAGGCCAAGCCTAAGGCTGCTAGGACTGCTACGGCCCAACAGCCTCAGCCTCCTCAGGGCCTTTGACTTACCACCAGAGAGCTTAGCCTTTCTGGCTCTAGAACATCCAGAGCCTCTCACCATTCCAGGAAGGTTGATTTACTTTGCTCCCAGATGGGAACAAATCACAGCAGAGCAGTGGACCCTCTCCATCATAAGGGAGGGGTACAAGCTTCATTTCTTAAACCTTCCTCCTCACACCATGGTGAGACAGTTCAATTCTCAGACATCTCTCCTCGACCTTCTGGGTCAGGAGATTACTGCCCTTCTTGCCCAAGGGGCAATAGAAAAGGTACCCCTCCTTCAACAGGGCTCAGGGTTCTACTCCCCCTACTTTCTTATTCCAAAGAAAACAGGGGCTACAGACCCATATTAGATCTCAGAGAATTGAACACGTTTCAATACAAGGAGAAATTCAAGATGATTTCTCTAGGTACTCTCCTTCCATACCTTCAATATCCAGTCGAGTTTAGAATATTGTATATAGTATCAAGTTAACTTGTACATAGTTCCCCCGGTTTTCCCATGTATTATTTTCCCTGTTCATTGTAAACTCAATGTTGCCTGTATGCATTGCAGTATGTTTTGTTCGATGTACACCGCGCTGATTATAATAGCGCGGTATAGAAAAAATGTCAAATAAATAAATAAATTCAGAGTCAGGATTGGCTTTGCTCTCTAGACCTCAAGGATGCGTACACCCATGTCCTCATCCATCCAACACACAGAAGGTTCCTTCGGTTCCTTTATCAAGGAAAGCACTACCAATACAGAGTGCTTCCTTTCGGTCTGGCCTCTGCACCAAGGGTGTTCACAAAATGCATGGCAGTAGTAGCTGCATTTCTACGCACTCTAGGGATATTTGTATTCCCATATCTGGACGATTGGCTCATCCGAGCTCCATCCCAGTCAGAGGCCCAGACTTCTCTAACCTGCACCAGGCGTATCCTTCAGTATCTGGGACTTGTAATAAACATTCCAAAATCCCATCTCACCCCTACTCAGTCTCTAGAGTTCATAGGGGCCTTGCTGGATACCACAACTGCAAGGGCCTATCTTCCCCTGGCCCGTTGCCTACGTTTGGTGCAGTTAGCCTCACAAATTCAGTTAAAATCCCATTTAACTGCTCGAGAGATGTTACAACTGTTAGGCCACATGGCATCCACTGTGCATGTGGTTCTTTATGCTCGCCTTCACATGAGGGCAGCTCAGTAGACTCTGTCCACCCAATGGACCCAGGCATCAGGTTGCCTGTCAGACAAAATAGCAACCTCCAGTCGCCTCTTTTGGTCCCTCCAGTGGTGGAAGTCCACTCAAAATCTGTTGCTTGGGTCCCCCTTTCAACAGGTGTTACCCCAAGCAACCCTTACAACAGATGCCTCTCCAAGAGGTTGGGGAGCTCATCTTCAAGATCTCTCCACTCAAGGCATCTGGTCTTTACAGGAGACATCTCTACATATCAACCTCTTAGAGCTCAGAGCAATTTTTCTAGCTCTCAGAGTCTTCCTCACCCTGCTCAGTTACAAGACAGTCCTCATCCACACGGACAGCCAAGTAGCCATGTTCTACGTGAACAAGCAGGGCGGGACTGGCTCTCTGTCGCTTTGCAACGAAGCTCTGAGATTGTGGGCCTTCGCCAGAGAGCATCAAATTCATCTCATGGCAGTGTATCTTCCAGGGGTTCAAAACTCTTGGGCAGACAGACTCAGTCGAGTTCTGCTTCCACACAAATGGTCCCTCCATGGGGACCAGATAGCCAGGATCTTTCGAATTTGGGGAACCCCAGACATAGACTTGTTTGCAAGTCCGTGGAATGCCAAACTTCCCCGGTTCTGTTCCAGAATTCCGAGTCAGGGAGTTCAGGCCAGGGATGCCTTCCTCCTCCATTGGGGGCAAGACTTCCTCTATGCCTTTCCACCCATTCCCCTAATTCCCAAGACACTCTTCAAACTTCAGAGAGACAAGGAGTCTATGATCCTCATAGCACCACATTGGCCACGCCAAGTGTGGTGCCCTCTACTTCTGCATCTCTCTCAAGCTCCCTCACTGGACTTGGGATCTGCTCCAGACCTCCAGGAGGAGGGAACATTGTGGCACCCAAATCCCCAGTCTCTTCACCTCAGAGCCTGGTTGCTGAAGACCTAGACCTTCAAGATTTGCATCTTTCTCAGCAAGTGAAGGATATCCTTCATGCTTCCAGAAAGCCTTCCACTAGACGTTCCTATGCTTTTAAATAGAAAAGGTTTACCATTTGGTGTGCAGAGAAGGGTCTTAACCCTCTTGCAATACCTCTGAATTCTTTACTAGAGTTTTTGCTGCATTTATCCCATGCAGGCCTTAAAACGAATTCAGTAATAGTCCATTTGAGTGCTATTGCAGCATCCCTTAAACCTCTCAATGGACAGCCTATTTCCTCTCATCCTCTTATAGCAAGATTCATGAGAGGCCTTCTTTTGACTAAACCTCCCATCAGACCACCTCCAGTGGCATGGGACTTGAATCTGGTTCTTGGCCAGCTTATGCAGCCACCCTTTGAACTCTTAGCCACTACTTCCTTGAAATTCCTTTCCTGGAAGGTTATTTTTCTCATTGCAGTCACTTCAGCTCGCCACATCAGTGAGCTGCAAGCCTTGGTGGCTAGTCCTCCTTATACAAGGTTCCATCATGACAAGGTAGTCCTCAGGACTAATCCACACTTTATGCCTAAAGTGGTCTCACCTTTTCATCTGAACCAGGAGGTTTATTTACCTGTCTTTTTTCCAGGACCTCATGCTTCAAGTGCAGAGAGGAGTCTTCATACCCTGGATTGTAAAAGAGCTCTTGCTTTTTGCTTACAAAGGAAACAGCAACATAGAAAGTCCTCTCAACTCTTTGTTGCTTTTGATCCCTCTCATTTAGGACTTCCAGTCTCTAAGAGAACTCTGTCCAATTGGATTGCTCAGTGTATTTCTTTCGCCTACCAGAGTAAGAACCTTTCTCTGGAGGGCCATGTCACAGCTCACAATGTGAGGGCCATGGCAGCCTCTATGGCTCATCTAAATTCTGTGTCCCATCGACCAGATCTGTCGAGCGGCCACTTGGGCCTCGGTTCATACCTTCACAGCCCATTACTGCTTGGACAAGGACTCCCGCCGGGATGCCTTGTTTGGTCAGGCTGTTCTCAAACACCTGTTCCATACCTACTCCTACCCTCCATCCCTGGCTGGATGCCTGAGATTCATAGGTGGAGGTAGAGCCCTTCCCAGGGACTCACAACTTGGGTGATCTCCCAGGCATCTCTAGCTGGGGAGTCCCCATATGTGAAGACTCATTCCTGCTTGTTCCTGGAGATAGCACAGTTACTTACCTGTAACAGGTGATCTCTGGGAACAGCAGGAATAAGTCTTCACAACCCACCCACCTCCCCTAGGAGTTGTATCTCTCCTACTTTTCTTTCCTTTCCTCACTCTCTCTGTCTCAGCTTTAAAACTCGAACTGGAGAGAGGCAGTTAGGAAAGGCGGGAAGGTAGCGCGCAGGCGCTGTGGGATGCTCCCAAAAGCTTTCCTTTTGGACGCTGGGGAGCGTTCTCGCGCAGGCTCCGTCGGTACCGACGATACCCATATGTGAAGACTTATTCCTGCTGTTCCCAGAGATCACCTGTTACAGGTAAGTAACTGTGCTTAATTGCAGATTGCCCTTGTTATTTATATCCATTGTAGGGGACACATTCCTCTTAACTAGAATTTCTACATCACAAAATGAGAGGAGAATTAGAAAATTAAATGACATCCTGGGAGAGACTGTACAGTAGCATTTTTCACTTAGTTATTTGAGGGATATCAAAAATGCTGCCATAGCAAATTGTAAGTTAATTTGCCTCCCTCCTATATCTATGAAAGTTACACTTTGGGAAATGTTTACTAAGCTGGGCTATCGGTTAGCACACACTATTTGTAATTAGGTCCCATTGAATAACATGGAATCTAGTTACAAATAGCATGTGCTAACTGTTAGCCCAACTTAGTAAAAATGTCCCTTTATGTTAATGTTACCTTGTTTTAAGAAGGAAATGGAAATTTTGGCAAGTGTAGGACTATGAAATGGTTTTAAGCATATTTGTTTTTAAAATGGCCTAGTAAATAAATTTTAGACTATGAACAAGGCTTCAGTCTTATGCTTTTTTGAGTGAATAGCAGTGGAGGAGTAGCCTAGTCGTTAGAGCACTGGTTTGGTATCCAAGAGACCATGGTTCGATTCCCATTAGCACTCCTTGTAGCCTTGGGCAAGTCACTTAACTGTCCATTGCCTCTGAAGAAAACTGGCAATCTACTTCCCGTCACACTGCCAAGAAAACCCAGGAGCTGCTGAATCGCCAGTAGTCAGCATTAACTCAAAGGCACACATTGCATTTGCATTGCAGCAGCAGATAATGATTTAGTGGGTATCTGTGTACATGTGTAACTTTGTAGTGGTCTTATGTGGCAATGTCCTGCTTTTTTTTAAGCCTTAACATAAAGTCATAAAAATCAATAAACTAATTACTAACACCAAATTTAAAGAGACTGCATTCATTAGTTGGACCTAGCTCCTGCTAACTTTGTGTGGAGGAAGATATTAGATTGTTGTCACCATTCTAAGCTGGTGAGTGATTTTGGGGAGGGCATGCAGGAGGGAGGGCAAAGTTGGCAATTTGTATGTGTGTGTCTCCCCCTCCCTTCTATCTTTGAAGCTGCTGGACCTAGTTCCAGCAGACTGTGTGGCAGTGTAGATTCTTGGGAGGACATCAGTCATTATTTTAAGGTGAGTGATTTGTCAACTTTGGCCCAGTTGGCAATTTTCCCAGAAGAAATCCATGTGAATGTGCTCAGCGCCAAACTGGCATATTCCTTATCGTCCCTCCAGTCTAGTCCCAGACCTCTGGGGTTTAAGCACCTCCTCCCGCAGCTTTGGAGACTGAGCATGTCACACTTTTCAGTGACACCAAGTATAAGTAATCCAGGGACCGCCTTCCCGAGCCAGTAATCTCAGTCTCCAAGCAGCTGGTGGAGGCGTGAGCCTAGAAGTCGGGGACTCACTGGAGGAATGATTAAGGAGTTTGTAGTATTAGATAGGGAAGATTCTTAAGAAAAAAAAAAGGCATTCAATTGTGAGGGAATATACCTTTAAAATTTTGTAGAAGCAGTCTTCGGCTTGAGGATACTGTTTGGCAGCGTCAAGGACGAAAGATCCCCCTCTCTCCCCCCTCCCTGTAGGTCTGGTGATCAGAGAAGTGTGCGGGAGTGGTTGTTGGGGCCTCCGGCTCCCGAACCCGTGCAGCGGGTGAGGAGCCATGGAGGATTGTTGCCGCATGTACGGCTGCAGTGCAAGAGGCCTGTTCCTGCGCCGCAGAGTTCTTCACATGGGCGGAAGGGAAACGGCTCGGAGAAACGATCCGCGCTGTCCACTGCAGTGTTTAAGGTGAGCGGGGCAGTAGGCAAAGATCTGTAAGGTGCTTGGCTCTCTCCGGTGCGGCGGCAGTCGGAACCGGTTTAAGTCGCGTGCAGCCTGTGAGGGAATGGTACTGGCAGATATACAATATGACCTCATTCGCGGGCTTTCAAAAAGTATGGCGTTGGTGGTGGTGGCGTGCAAATATCTGTGGCTGCATAACTGGGCAACAGATGGGGCTTCTAAGGCGAGGCTAGCTAAGCTCCCTTTTCAAGGTAAACTTCTTTTTGGGGAAGACTTTGATAAGTTGGTTAAGGATCTTGGTGAGTCTAAAGGTGGAAGGCTGCCGGAGGATAAGCAGAAGCAAGGTCGCCCTTAGGCGCCTTCTAAAAGCCAGCAGAGGGAGTTTCGTAGATTTCAACTGGCGCGGTTTGGTCCGTTTCAGAGGAGGCGTTTCCCTTACATGTTGACAGTTGGTGCAAAATGTCTTGAAGAAAAGGGCTCCGTCGGCATGGCATTATTTGCAGCTGGAGTTAGTGTCATGGGCGAGAGCGCACATGCGGCCTTTGCAGAGAGCTCTCCTCAGGAGATGGTCGCATCAGTCAGATCGCTTATCCCAGCGACTAGTCTGTCCGGGGTACACAAGGCAGTCCTTGAGGTGGTGGCTGGCTCCGGGGCGGCTAGAGAGAGGGATGCCATTGGAGTCGCTAGATTGGAAACCGTTGACAACGGATGCCAGTCTGTTCGGCTGGGGGGTGCACTTCGAAAGGCAGTTTGCCCAAGGTCAGTGGAGCGATCTGGAGAAGACATGGTCAATCAACAGGTTAGAATTGCGGGCGGTCACACTAGCCCTCAGTTTCAGCAGTTGTTGCAAGGAAAAGCGATACGAGTGTTGTCAGACAACGCCATGGCAGTTGCATACATCAGTCGGCAAGGGGGCACAACCAGCGTGGCTCTCGAAGAAGAGGCAGAGGAGCAGCTCGGTTGGGCCGAAGTACACCTGGAAGTGTTATCGGCGGTGCATGTGGCAGGAGTGGACAATGTGGCAGCTGATTTTTTGAGCAGAGTCAAGGTGGACCCCGGAGAGTGGGTTCTGCATCAGGAGGTGTTTGAGTCACTGGTGCATCATTGGGGGCCTCCGGTGATGGACCTCATGGCGACGGTTGAGTCAGCGAAGACAGACAGGTTTTACAGCAGAAGAAGGGAAGGGATGTCTGAGGGATTGGACTCCCTGATTCAAAGGTGGCCGGAGGATCAGCTCCTATATGTCTTTCCGCCATGGGTGCTGATCGGTCGAGTTCTGCAGCGCATAGAAAGGCACAGGGGCCTCGTGATCTTGATTGCTCTGGATTGGCCCAGGAGGCCGTGGTATGCCGACCTGATGCGTCTCCTCATGGAGCCACCGTGGAGATTGCCGGTCAGGGACGATCTGCTGTTGCAGGGTCCGTTAAGTATGCCTCAGGTGGATCGGTTTTCACTTACGGCTTGGCACGTAAAAGGGCAAGCTCGACGGCCAAGGGGTACTCGACGGTAGTCATTTCGACCTTATTGAGATCCAGGCGTAGATCTACCTTAATGGCGTATATCCGGCGCATCTTTGAGTCATGGTGCGCAGAAAGGCAAGTGTTGCCCTTGAGGGCGTCTATTTTGCAGATTCTAGCCTTTCTGCAGGATGGTTTTGATAAAGGTCTTGCGGCGGCTTCTCTACGTGTCCAGTTAGCAGCGCTTTCTTGTTATTGCGGAAAAGTACAAGAGGTGGTGCTCGTAACTCATCCAGATGTTAAAAGATTTCTAAGAGCAACGACTCTTTTGAGACCGCCATGTAGGACTTCGGTTCCGACTTGGGATCTGAACTTGGTGTTGGATGCGTTGATAGGGGCACCATTCGAGCCATTGGCTAAAGCTACTGTAAAGGATCTTACTCTTAAGGTGGTATTTTTAGTGGCTATTTCTTCGGTAAGAAGAATTTCGGAGTTACAGGAGTTATCGTGTAAGGAGCCTTTGTTTGTCTTTCTATGATAAGGTAGTTTTGCGTACCGTTCCTTCTCCAGGACCAAGCAGGAAGTCAGTCCTCACTTATGGGTGACGTCGGCGCCGACGGAGCTCTCGCGGAGCAATTTCCCCAGCTTTCGAAGAAAGCCTTTGGGATTGCAGCGCGCATGCGCTGTCCTCTTCCCGCCCAAGGATGCCATCTTGCTCAGTCTTTTTTTTTCTGCGGAGCCCTACAGATGTAGTTTGTTACCACCGCTGAAAAAGTTTATTAATTCTTTATTGTTTTCTCGGTTCGCGTGTCCTTTTCCTGCCCGGTCTCGATTTTTTTCCTTATCGAGTCCGTTCACATTTCTTTTTTGTTTTCAGTTTTTAACTGGTGTTCCCGCCACTTATTTTCCACCCCTGGCGGCCTGGTCTTTCGACCTCGCGGGGGCCCTTTTTCCCCCTATGGCTACCAGCGGGTTCAAAAAATGTGATCATTGTTCTAAATTAATGTCTCTTACAGACACGCATAATTTCTGCCTCCGTTGCCTCGCACCCAACCATGACTCTGGGAGCTGTGGTCCGTGTGGCAAGATGTCCTCCAAGTCGCTGAGGAGCCGGCAATCGCAAAAGGACAGAATTTTCGCTGACCCCGAGTCCGGCCCGGACCTCGTCGGAGGCCTCGACGTCTCGTGACTCCGGCCACGAGCTCCGTCGGAGTTCCTCTGAGCGGGGGTCCCCTGGACGGGAGCATCGTCGGCAGAGGAAACTCGCGCGGGCGTCGTCGGAGGACGCACCTGGTCCCTCGCAGGCCGGGTCGCATAGCCCCGCCAGCCGCCCCGAGTCCTCTGAGGCGGAGAGACCTTCTAAACTTCCTCGACTCGAAGTGGAGCCGCACATGAGTACTATTGTCCTCCTGGACTCCCCTACGGAACCGTCGTCGGGCCCGACGCCGTCGAGGCCCGAGTCGGTGGCTGCCGGGTCTTCTGGGCTTGACCTCAGATTGACATCCTTGGAGCGCAGTATCTCTGCCTTCTTGGACCAGCAGCGGGTTTGGATGACCGGCATCGCCAGTGCATCCGCCCAGACCACCGGGACGTCGACGCCCAAGTCGACCCCGGCGTCCGAGTCGATCCTCGAGTCGATGCATGCTCGTGTCGATCCTCGGTTGAGGTCTCCCTCGGCCTCCCGTTCGGGACCGAGGTCATCGGCGTCGGGACGAACCCTCGCCCACACGGAGCCCCTCGATTCCTCCACAGAGGCGTCGGACTGGGACACGGAAGGGGACGAGTCGCCCGGCTCTTTTCAAACCCGGTGCGTCCCCTCCGACTCGCCCGAGTCGGAGCCTCGAAGGCGCTCCCCTCCGGAGGATACGCGCTTCTCTGATTTTGTGCGGGATATGGCCAAGGCTTTGGCTTTCCCCGCGGATCCAGAGGAGGAGCCTCACGCGGAAGAGCTCGAGGCACTCCAGTACGACTCTCCCCCGAAGGAGGCCTTTACCGTGCCGGTCCCTCCGATGCTAGAGCAGCTGCTCTTCCGCATGTGGGAAAGCCCGGCCTCGACACCGGTGTTAAGCAAGCGGATCGATTCGATTTATCGAGTCCGCAAGAGCCCCGGGTTCCAGAAGGCACAACTGCCACACCACTCCATGGTCGTGGAATCGGCAATGCATCGGCTTAAGAGTCAAAAGATGCACTCCTCGGTGCCCCCGAGTAAGGAGGCCCGTTACTTGGATGCCCTCGGTAGGAAGTGCTTCCAGGGTTCCATGCTTGCCTGCAGGGTCCAGACATACCAGCTGTATAATGGGCATGTTCTCCAGGACCAAGCAGGAAGTCAGTCCTCACATATGGGTGACGTCGGCGCCGACGGAGCCCTTGCGGAGCAATTTTCCCCAGCTTTCAAAGAAAGCCTTTGGAATTGCAGCGCGCATGCGCGGTCGCCTTCCCGCCCAAGGGTGCCATCTTAGCCAGTCTTCTTTTTTCCGCGGAGCCCTACAGACGTACCCGTCGTGTCCCCGCTAAAAAAGTTGATTTTCGTGAGTTTTTCTCTTTTTTCACTTCAGTTCGACGCCGGTCGTTTTCCTGCCGGACTCGCGACGCCGTTGCGAGTCCTTCTCTTATTTTTCGGTTTTTCTGATTTTTGGTCAGTTTCGTTTTCGGTTTTTCGCTGGCAGCCCGGTCCTTTGACCTTGCAGGGGCCCTTTTTCCCCCGATGGCTGCCAGTGGTTTCAAGCGGTGTGGTCAGTGTGACAGAAACATGTCACTCACTGACACACACGATAATTGCCTCCGCTGCCTAGGCCCGGATCATGAAGAAATGATCTGTGGAGCCTGTGGCAAAATGTCCTCCAAAGCGTTGAGGAGTCGGCGGCACCAGCGGGATAGAATCTTCGCTGACCCCAGCCGTACCCGGACCTCGTCGGAGGCCTCGGCATCCAGAGGCTCCAGCTCTGACCATCGCCGAAGCTCCTCCGACAGGGGTTCTCCCTCCGGAGACCATCGACGGAAGGCAAAACCCGCGAGGGCGGCGTCGGTGGACGCTCCTCGCTCCGCGAGGGCCAGGTCGCATAGCCCCGATAGCCGTCCCGGGTCTTTGGAGAAGGAGCACCTCCCAAAGCGACCTCGCCTGGAGTCGGAGTTGCCTGCTCGGGTAAGTCCTGTAGTCCTTCTGGACTCGCCTCCGAGAGGTCCGACGTCGGGCCCGACGCCGTCGGGGCCCGAGTCGGGGGCTGCTGGGTCACCTGAGGTCGGACTCAGGTTGACGGCCTTGGAGAGCAGACTATCTGCCTTCATGGACCAGCAGCGGGCACTGATCGCTAGCCTCGCTGGCGCCGCTGCCCCGACCGCCGGGACGTCGACGTCTAAGTCGACCCCGGAGACCGAGCCGATCCTCGAGTCCATGCGAACTCGAGTCGATCCTCGGTCGAGGTCACCCTCGGCCTCCCGTTCGGGACCGAGGTCGTCGCCGCCGACTCCCTCGGCGTCGGGGCGGCCGACGCCTCCGCCGCCTCCGCCTGCCCGAGCCGACCCCACCGATTCCTCCTCGGAGTCGGCCTGGGAGTCTGAAGAGGAGGAGTCACCTGATTCCTTTCGGACTCGGTGTGTCCCCTCGGACTCACCTGAGTCCGAACCTCGGAAACAGTCCCCTCCGGAGGATGCCCGGTTCTCGGACTTTGTCAGGGATATGGCCAAGGCTTTGGCCTTCCCTGCGGATCCCGAGGAGGAGCCTCGAGCCGAAGAGCTCGACGCCCTTCAGTACGACTCTCCCGCCCGGGAGCACTTTACTGTACCGGTTCCTCCCATGCTGGAACGACTACTCTTCCGCATGTGGGAGAGTCCGGCCTCGTCGCCGGTATTAAGCAAGCGGGTCGATTCCATCTATCGAGTCCGCAAGAGTCCTGGCTTCCAAAAAGCACAGCTGCCACACCATTCCATGGTAGTGGAATCGGCCATGCATAGGCTTAAGAGCCAAAAGATGCACTCCTCGGTGCCTCCTGGCAGGGAGGCCCGTAACCTGGATGGCCTTGGTAAGAAGTGTTTCCAGGGCTCTATGCTGGCTTGTCGTGTCCAGACCTACCAGCTATACATGGGCATGTATCTCCGAGACCTGGCTAAAGAGATAGCCGGATTCTCCGCTGGACTGTCCGAGGAACCTTTGCGGAGGTTCCTGGCCTTGACAACTGGTATTCGGGAATGCTCCAAATTCATGTCCCGAGCAGCCTATGATGGCTTTGAAGCATCGGCTTGAGTGGCCGCAGCCGGCATCGGTGCCCGCCGACAGGCTTGGCTTCAGTCGTCTGACCTTGAACCCTGGGTGCAGGACAAGTTGGTCGATGTCCCCTGCCGAGGTGAGAACCTCTTTGGCAAACCCATGGCTGAAAAGGCTGCACAAATCGAGACGGAGACTCTCACCAGGACTAGGCTTTCTAGGAAGACCTCCGCCCCTTCCCAGAAAAAGAAGGGCTCGGGAAAGAAGCCCTTTTACCCGAGAAAGGCGGCTGCCTATAAACACTACCCTCAATATCAGGCCTCCGCAGCTCCCCAACAGGGCCAGCAGGCCAAGGGACGGGGTAACGGGTCCCGTAGGCAGCAAGCCCCCAAGCCTGCACCACCGGCCCCTGCTCAGCAGGGTGGGGGTTTTTGACTTCCTCAGCATAGCCTCTCCCCCTCAGCTGGTTCCTCCCAGCACCGGAGGCCGGCTGGTTCACTTCGCCCACAGGTGGTCCAACATCACTTCAGATGCCTGGGTGCTTCAAGTCGTAAGAGAAGGCTATCTTCTCCACTTCCACCAGGTCCCTCCCTCCTATTTCCCTGGAGAACCTCCACGACTCCCTCTGCTTCAGGAGTTAGCAAGTCTTCTTCAGGAACAGGCTGTGGAACCGGTGCCCCACCACCTGAGAGGTCAAGGCTTTTATTCCAGGTATTTCCTAATACCAAAAAGGACAGGAGGCCTCAGACCCATCCTGGACTTGCGCAACCTCAACAAGTTCCTCGTGAGGGAAAAGTTCAAGATGCTTACCCTTGGAATCCTTCTGCCCTACCTCCAGCAGGGAGATTGGCTATGCTCCTTGGATCTAAAGGATGCCTACACGCACATCCTCATCCACCCAAGCCACCGCCAATACCTAAGGTTTGTGGTGGCAGGAAATCATTACCAGTACAGAGTACTGCCCTTTGGCCTATCCTCCGCACCGCGAGTCTTCACAAAATGTCTCACGGTGGTGGCGGCTTATCTCCGGCTTCACGGCCTCTATGTCTTTCCGTACCTCGACGACTGGCTCATCAGAGCATCGTCCTCTCCGGAAGTCACCAATGCCACACACCGCACTGTGACTCTTCTGCAGTACTTGGGCTTTGTCATAAACTTCGCAAAGTCCACTTTGCTCCCCTCACAAGATCTCGAGTTCATCGGCGCAAGACTGCACACTCCTCAGGCACGAGCTTTCCTGCCTCTCGACAGGGCTCAACGGCTCATGGACCTAGCCGGCCGTTTTCGCAGCCAGGCGCTTCCTGAGACTACTCGGCCATATGGCTTCCACCATCCACGTGACCCCCAATGCCCGCCTACATATGCGGCCTGCTCAATGCTGCCTTCGCAAGCAGTGGCAACAAGCCATGGGCGGCCTAGCCGACTTAGTGCGCGTCTCCGGGCCGCTGGCCTCTTCTCTACAGTGGTGGCTTCATCGGCCGAACCTGGTGCTCGGAATGCCTTTTCAGTCACCTCAGCCGGCTCAAGTGCTGACGACCGATGCTTCTCTCCTGGGTTGGGGAGCGCATTGCCAAGGGGCATGTACTCAAGGTCTCTGGACCACGTGGGAGTCTGCTCAGCAGATCAACTTCCTGGAGCTCAGAGCAATCCGTCTGGCTCTCAAGGCTTTCTCCCACCTGACTTCTCACCAGTCCGTCCTTGTCCAGACGGACAATCAAGTTGCCATATTCTACATGAACAAACAGGGAGGCACGGGCTCCTTCCTTCTCTGTCGAGAAGCACAGAAGCTCTGCTCTTGGGCCGTCAGCCACGGCATTCTTCTCAAGGCAGTTTATCTCCCAGGCCAAGAAAATTGCCTGGCGGACAAACTCAGCAGGATCCTCCACCCGCACGAGTGGCGCCTGGATCCCTTGGTAGTTCAGAAACTTTTTCTGAAGTGGGGACTCCCCACGATGGATCTCTTTGCCAGTCCTCTCAACCGGCAACTTCCTCGCTTCTGCTCTCGTCAGCCGCATCCCCTTCGAGTAGCGGCAGATGCTTTTCTACTCTCATGGTCGGAGAGCCTTCTGTATGCCTTTCCTCCCATACCGCTAGTCTCTCGAACTCTTTTCAAGGTTCTCCGAGACAAAGCTTCCATGATCCTGGTGGCTCCTCGCTGGCCCAGACAGCCGTGGTTTCCACTCCTGCTGCAATTAGCGGTAGAGGATCCGTTCCCTCTGGGGTTTCAACCGGATCTCCTAACACAGGATCAGGGGTCCCTGCTACACCCCAACCTCAGATCTCTACATCTGATGGCCTGGCTGCTGAAAGGGTAGTCCTTGCTCCCCTTCTACTGCCGGCAGAGGTGGAGGAGGTCGTCCTAGCTTCTCGGCGACCTTCTACCCGCAAATGCTACGCCCTTAAATGGCGTCGCTTTTCCGCTTGGTGTGCCCAGCAGTCTCAGGATCCCTTCTCCTGCTCGGTGTCGGTGATCTTGCAGTACTTGCTCTACCTCTCTAATCTGGGACTTAAGTCCAACTCCGTCAAAGTTCACCTCAGTGCTCTTTCAGCACATCATGTGCCGGTGGACGGCAGACCTCTTTCCAGCGACCCTCTCGTAGCGAGGTTTCTCCGAGGTCTCCTTCTACTTAAACCACCTCTGCGCCCGCCAGCACCTGACTGGGATCTGAATGTGGTTTTACAGCGGATCACCTGTCCGCCTTTTGAACCTATGGCTACCTGTTCTCTCCGTTTTCTTTCTTGGAAAACTTTATTCCTGATAGCCCTCACTTCCGCTAGACGCGTAAGTGAATTGCAGGCCCTCGTTTCTGATCCCCCTTACACTCGGTTCTACAAAAATAGGGTAGTCCTACGGACTCACCCAAAATTTCTTCCAAAAGTGGTCTCCCCTTTTCACATCAATCAGGAGGTGGTACTTCCGACCTTCTTTCCCAGGCCACACTCCAGCCGAGCTGAAATGGTCCTGCATACCCTGGATTGTAGAAGGGCATTGAACTTCTACCTTGACCGTACGCGGGAGCACCGTAAAGCTGCTCAGCTTTTTGTGTCTTTTGACCCCAATAAATTGGGGCTCCCGGTCTCCAAGCGTACTCTGTCCATCTGGGTTGCTGACTGTATCGCTTGGGCTTATGGGGCAGCCGGACTCTCGTTAGAAAGTCGAGTCACGGCTCATTGTGTTCGGGCGAAGGCTACGTCAGTGGCTTACCTCCGCTCTGTTCCGTTGGCAGACATCTGCCGGGCCGCTACTTGGTCTTCGAGCCAGACTTTTGCGGTCCATTACTGCCTCGAGAGGGAGTCCCGCCGGGACAGTGCTTTCGGACAGGCAGTCCTCCGAAATCTCTTCGAGGTTTGAGCAACTCCTACCCTCCATCCCGGATGGGGGCTACCGGTGGGTAATAATTCAGTGAAGATTCCTTCCTTCTGTGCCGCTGAGCTAGAGGGAGCTCATTTTTGTGCTTAGGGTCTCCGGTAGCCTTAAGCTTGGGAGTCCCATATGTGAGGATTGACTTCCTGCTTGGTCCTGGAGAAAGCGTAGTTACTCACCTGTAACAGGTGTTCTCCAGGAGCAGCAGGAATCAGTCCTCACAACCCTCCCTCCTCCCCTTGGAGTTGCAATCATCTGCTTAAGTTTTTTTGCAAATTTTTATGCTGTGTCATCAGACTGGCTAAGATGGCACCCTTGGGCGGGAAGGAGACCGCGCATGCGCGCTGCAATTCCCAAAGGCTTTCTTTGAAAGCTGGGGGAAAATTGCTCCGCGAGGGCTCCGTCGGCGCCGACGTCACCCATATGTGAGGACTGATTCCTGCTGCTCCTGGAGAACATCTGTTACAGGTGAGTAACTACGCTTTACTTACCTGTAACAGGTGATCTCTGGGAACAGCAGGAATAAGTCTTCACAACCCACCCACCTCCCCTAGGAGTTGTATCTCTCTATCTTTCTTTCCTTTCCTCACTCTCTCTTTGTCTCAGCTTTAAAACTCGAACTGGAGACAGGTGGTTAGGAAAGGTGGGAAGGCAGCGCGCAGTCGCTGTGGGATGCTCCCAAAAGCTTTCCTTTTGGACGCTGGGGAGCGTTCCCGCGCAGGCTCCGTCGGTACCGACGATACCCATATGTGAAGACTTATTCCTGCTGTTCCCAGAGATCACCTGTTACAGGTAAGTAACTGTGCTACGCTGCTCAGTAGCCCCAGAAGGGGAGGAGAAGGAGGCAGAGAAGGAGGGAAGCAGAAGGCCTGGCAGAGGGCAAAGAGGTGGAAGGAGTGGCAGAGAAGGAAGCAGTGGCCAAGAAGGAGAGACTGGCACACGGAGAGCTTCAGAGAAGTGGAGAGGCTCAGAGACTTCAGAAGGTTGGAGACTCTGTAAAGAACCTGGTTGTAGTTCGGGAAGTGAGACTAACCGAGCAGAAGGAGAGAAGGCACAGCCAGTTACTAGGAACCTGCCTAGACGGAGAGAGTTGGGAGCCCTTCAGATCTCACTGCCGGAGGAAAGGTCTCAAGGTCTATACAGGTGGGAACCTAACACTAAACCAGGGAAGTCAAGAGGCTCAGCTTGTACTAAAGAGCTAGGGCAGTGCTTTAGGCAGGAATTGAATGCAGAAAGGTACAAAGCATTGCCTAGCAGCTGGAGAGAACTAGGGGAGAGCCAGGGAAGAATCCCCACAGCCACAAACCTTACAAGACCTCACCATCTAGAACTGTACCCAGGGGAAACGCCCCAGTTCTTAGAGAGAGGTTATTCCTGACCTAGCAGTAACAGTTTGAAACAAAGCTCAGTAAGCCCTGAGGTTGAGGAGATGCAATGGGAATTTAATTCTGCTGACTCAGAAGAAATTCCAATGGATTGTACGCTCTGTCTCGCAGACGACATTAAATCTCTTCGCTAAAGATTTGGGTGAATGAGCTGAGAATAAAGCAGAGGAAAGGAATCTTCTTCTTTGAGGAAAAAGAAGAAGCTGTTTTGATTTACTACTTTGTTGTAGAGAAAAATACCTTGCACGTTTTGGAAGCCAGGAGTATGAAAATACAGCTATTTTTGTTTCTGTAAATAACCTTCAAGAAAAGCTCCTGTAAAGAGTACTGTTTGTTCTGCACTAAGTCTGTTTGGGAAGGGGAATAAATTTTCTTGTCAATTTTTGCCTAACATAAGGCATAGCGGGAGTAAAAGCTATAGTCATTTTCTGCATAAAGGACATCATGGCAGCCCCAACCCTCTGACCCCTAGGCGGAGGGCTGGGGGGCGTATGACAATAGTTTGTTTACTGTTAACCTTTTGGACGTGGGGGTCCCCTTCGGAGGGTTTTCCAGAGGTTCCCTCTGTTACGAAATACTGGAGGGTGCCCCTAGCTGCACTGGGTATCATGCTAATGATATCATGCTAATGAAATGCCGTCATTCAGATAAGCATGTTATTTAGAATCAAATTGAGTAAAAGGATATGGCGATCTGGTGAGTGTGATGTAATCCACTCCTGACCGTGACATCCAACAAAAATATGTTAGACTGCTCTTTCAAACAAAGGGTTTTCTTTTTCAACAGTATATGGACTTGTGCTGACCTCGAGTGAGTTTTGCTTTTGGTACAATGATGATGTCATGGCATAGTTTTGAGGTTTTTTTTGTTTCCATTATCTACTGGCTGGGGGAGATAACCCATTCATCTGGACCGATCTAGCAGGACTCCAGGAAAGGAAATTAATAGTAAGTAACATTTTACCTTTTAAAATACCACCTGGTGTAAAAGGTACATGTTTTGGCATGAAGGTTTGTACTTTGCTTGTAGACATAACTGGGGGCCTGTTCTGGGCAGAGTTTTCATGTATGCACATAGATTATAAAATACCTTAATCTACACATGTGAGTGTAAAGTATGCGCAAACATTTATATCTATTCGTAAGCAATGGACGTGATCATGCCTACATTCAAGATATGTTCTCTGCTACATATGCTGTATTTTATAAAGACAAGTACTGTAGGTGCTGCCTTATCTTTCAAAAATAATACCTACATAGCACCTCTGTATAGGCCCCTACTCAAAGCACCCTGTTATAAAATTACCGTCTAAATGACCACTGATGATGCTCTTGCATATTCTCTGTAATTCTTCCATCTGTTGCTGCTATTAGGTGCAGTCAACTCCTGACAACCCTGTGAATAGTAGTCCATGTTACTAATGTGGGTTTTCTTGACAAATATGACCAGAAGTAGCTTGCCAGGACTTTCTTCTGTGCTGTCCGTATCTGCATGATATTACAGTTTCACCTTCCTGTGCTGTCCTTGATAAACATCTGTTTAAACTTGACTGTTTTATGTTCCACAGAAAGATGAACCAGATGCCTTTAAGGAGCTAGGCACTGGCAACAGAATTGCCACCTGGCTGTTTTATGTGAGTACTGTTATCACTTTTTAATCAATTTATAGTCTGCTTTGCCAAATAACATGTTCCAGTAGGTTTTCAAATCAAACATTCATAAAAAGCACAAGATGATATGGCATAAAAACAAACAAGAAAATGAATCAACAGCATATTAAAATATATAAAGATAAAACCTCATTATAATATAACTCCAAACAGCAGCAATCCTGCAGCAGTGTCAACCCAGCCTCCTACTTACTCATCCTCCACCTCCACTCTAGGAAGATTCAAAGCTGTGCTAAACAAATGCATCTTCAGTCCTCTCTAGAAATGAAAGTTGCTCTGTTCCATGCTCAAACCTTCAGACAATTACCGGTAGTTTCACAGACCTGGACTGGCAATAGAACATTTACTGGTTGGCCTGTCTTCCTACCCGGCCAGCATATCCCTAAGATAAATTGACAGCCCCAGCTACAAAACCTTAAAATTAAGTGTACAAAGTTTAAACTAAATTTGTTGTTACACTGATAGCCAATATAAGCCCTTAAGCACCAGTAAAGTCCTAGCAAATTTATTGACAACAGTCAAAAACCATGCTGCAGCATTGTGAACCATTTATGAAGGATGAATCATCACATCCAGCAATCCAAAATAACAGCCAATTACAATAATCCAGACCACTCAAAACTAGAGCCAACAAGATTGACCAAAAGTCTTGAGGACTTAATTTTATAGAGTTGTTAACATGCATATGTGGCAGTTTATGCAAATGGCCACTTTATAAGATATTGATTGGTGTAAAAGTGCATGGTTGGCTTGAACATGCGTACTTTACCTATAGGCACAGCTGGTGCGCAAGGTCTGGGCAGAATGTGTACATTGATTCTAAAATACCTTAATCTATGCATGTACTTGCTGTAGAGCAAATGAAAATGAGGGAAACATCCCACCTGCAATGTCACCAGGCACAAAGAGCAGGACCAGAACCCACTGTGGAATTAAGGACACTTTAGTGAGAAATTGCAGGTCGACCTAATAAGTGTTTTGGCCAATGGCCGCCTTCAGGGGACAGTGCCCTCCAAAAATAATAAAGCCAGTTAAAACATTCAAAGAGCAAATATATGTATCCCATTAGGGTATAAACCAATAAAAAAAATGGAACCAAAAAGTGACATGTAAAAATGTGTGTGTGTGTGTGTATATATATATATATGAGGTGTCACAAAAAAGAAATGAGACTGTCCCATAAATGTTTTATTACAAAATCTACAGAGAAATTACGCATTGTCCCCTTCAAAGTAATCCCCCCCCCCCCCCGAGTTAATGCACTTCTGCATTCTCTTCTGTCACGTACTGAAGCACTCGGTAAAGTCCTCCTCCTTGAGGTCCCTCAGCTCCCTCGTCACAGTGGCCTTGATCTTTGAGGTGAAATGAGTTCCTTTAAGCACAGTCTTCAGCCTGGGGAAGAGCCAGAAGTCGCACGATGTGAGATCTGGGGAATAAGGAGGATGGTCGAGAGCTGTGATCGGTTTGTTGGCCAAGAACTGCCTCACACTGAGCGCGGTGTGTGCAGGCATGTTGTTGTGGCAGAGCAGCCACGCGACTTGTCTCTCCACAGAGCCCACCTGTTGCGCCGAACCCGGTCATGGAGGCGATTGAGGACCTGCTGGTAGAAGTGCTGGTTGACTGTCTGACCCTCAAGCACAAACTCATGATGGACCACTCCCTTCTAGTCGAAGAATGCAATCAGCCTGACCTTGATCCTTGATTTGGACATGCGTGCCTTCTTAGGTCTAGGTGACAGTCGAATCTTCCACTGCAGGCTCTGTCTCTTGCTTTCAGGGTCGTACTGGAAGACCCAAGTCTTGTCTCCTGTGATGACTCAGCCAACAAACTGGATCTTCTCTAGCAAGTCTCGACAAACATTGACCCAGTGCTCCTTCTGGTCCTCCTATAAAAGCTTGGGCACCATCTTGGTACACACCTTCCACATCCCCAGCTCCTGCACCAAGATGGTCCGCACTGACTCCTTGTTCAGGCTGAACTCCTTAGCCATCATCCACATTGTCAATCTGCGATCACTTCGCACCAGCTGGTTCACTCTCAGTGTTCTCAGCTGTCTTTGTCGTGGAAGGCCGTCCTGACTTGGGGTCATCCTCCACCTCCTCGCGGACAGTCTTGAAGCGTTTGTGCCTCTCGAAGTCTCGCAGCCTTGACTTTGCATCTTCTCCATAAGCCTTTTGGAGAAGTTGGAGACACTCAGTTGGGCCCTTCTCCAACTTAACCAGAAATTTCAAGTTGATTCTTTGCTCCATATTTCTGCCACTTCCAGTTGCGTGACAAAGCGATGGAGCAATGTGCTACAAAAAAACCTGAAAAAGAAAAACAAAGTGAGAGAGATGAAAAATATTATAGCAGAATAGTGGCGAGATGTTGCACAATGCAGTGACATAAGTGGTTAGCCAATTGGCATTGAGTCTCATTTCTTTTTTGTCACACCTCGTGTGTGTGTGTGTAAATAGTACATATGACAAAAATATAAATACTTAAAAATATATGAAAAAATATATATAAAAATATATACAGACTAAAAAACCCATGGTGTTAGAATTATTATTGAAATCATAATTATTACAGAGCCGAGACATAAATATAAGAAGGTGATAATCTAAAAAGCAATTTTCCGGATCTCAAGTTCCTGGTTCTGAAGCAGGTACATCCCCATTGGCATGGAGGGGATTGTTGAAAAGATGTTACTCCACTTAGAACAGAGATTCATTTTTGAAATGGATACTCTCCACCCCCGCAAACTCAACCAAGATTCTGATTTTGCAGTTTTTTTATGAATGAGTACTGTTCTACTCCATGATTCAGCGTTCCTTTTCTTTGATCTTCTTTTTTATGATTCTAAATCTTCAGCATTTTATGTTCATCCTCTGGGTTTGTCCTTTTCAAAGATGTTTTAAAGCCTATTTATTTCTGAGTTTTGTACAGATTTTAATTATTAATATTATCACTATTATTATTTTCATTGTCAGGGATACTACTGGTTAGTGTTTTAAGGTCTCTATTTTTTATTTTTATTTTGTATCATTTTACTAATGATTTTTATTAAATAATTTATTATCTTATTTCTTAGTGATTACTTGGCCTCTTCTCTATTTCCACTATTGTGTGGCTGCCTCACGATACATGTGGATGTCATGTCATGTCACTTTGCAATTGCAATAAATTATACTGTACTAGGGTTCGATTCCCACTAGCACTCCTTGTGGCCTTGGGCAAGTCACTTAACCCTCCATTGCCTCGGAAGAAAGGCCTGGCAATCTACTTCCGGTGACACTGCCAAGAAAACCCAGGAGCTTCTGGGTCGCCAGGAGTCAGGACTGACGCGAAGGCACACATTGCATTGCACACACATCCATATGTAAATTTATTTCTATAGCTTACAGTGATACATAGCTGGCCCTTTCCCATGACCCCTATCCAATTCATGAGATTTCCCAGTTTATAGCCCTTATGGATTGATTAGTTTTATTGCCCAGGGCTTTAGTTTCATACCATGGTTGGCAGCATTATACATGTGGTTGCTATGGGTCCTTTTTTTTACCTGTTTATCTTTGTGACTTTTTTTTTGTTTTATTTACGGTTTTATCTTTGAGTTTGTCTCATATTTTAGATATGGTTTTGTTACGCTTATTGTATATCTTTTAGCCTCTGTCATTTAAATACATGTAATTCCTTTGTTTTATATACACACATTGATATAAATTTGATTTGTTCTTAAAGGTTTTTTATAGTTCATTTTAGTTGTATCTACCACATTCCATTGCCTTTTACGTTTCTTATATTGTTCTATTACAAATCATTAAATCGGTCTGCTCCTACATTACATTGGGGCTAAATGTTCAGAATCATGCATCACCCTTGTCAGCAGTTATACTTCCGTGCCACTTGTTTTTCTATCGTTTAATATGATAGCCAAACAACCTTTGTCTATTTTCCTACAAGGATTTTGAGGGGCCAGCAAGTTTTTAAATTATTCCTTAATTTATAGTTCAAGCATGGTGACGCCAGATGTGATGTCATCGGGCCTCACTTTAACATATGTCCCACACTACTCTTTTTTTTTTCCCCTTGATTGTCCCAATGCTGGTTGTTCGCTACAGGCACGTGATCTCTATCATGCCATCCATTTAATCCTTTCAGTATTTCCCTTCAAATTGGCGGATAAACTTTATGGCAACCGTTACGAACTTAACAAGAATACATCTAACCTCTAGAATGTTAGGCTTTATGTTTACGCTGCCTCTTTGAGGTTGAGAGTTCCCCACTGAAGTGAGACAGCATGATACTCTCCTGGCTACACCGCTTTGAGCGCTGTTTTTTTAAGTCTTGAGCACTGTTTTTTTAAGGAGTTATTTCACAGCTAAATGTTCCAATTCCATTCCAGACTAGCAATGGGTTTTTTTTGTTGTTTTGGAGTCTTTTGCACCAATTTTGCAGCCCCCCACTGCATCTTGTCATGGGTATTGTTATATGTTTTTACCTTAGTACAATCCTTGCACCTTGTTTTGTACACAGAAATAAGCACATTCTGGCATTGATAACCCCTCTTCTGGCTGCCCTCTTAGATGGGGCAGCAAGCCTAATGAGACCCACATGCTAAGTTGCCACTTCTCCCCTTGCATAGACATGGTCTACTATGATAGTTTCACTGATTGGTACAATTGAATCGCTTTTCTCGAACGTCACCTGGTGTCTACATATTACTCAAACTCTATACTTTTTGCTCATGTATTGTCACCATTTCATTGTGTGTGTGTGTGTGTGTGTGTGTGTGTATATGTGTATATATATATATATATATATATATATATATATTTATATAGTTTTTATGTTTCTTTTAACAACATTGTTTGGTTTTATGGTGAGTTTGATATTAGTTTTCAAGGCAATTTAATTTGTTTAGCATAATATATCTCCCTAATGTCCTTCTTCCCCTCCTCACTTACTGTTTCAAAAATATGCATTTCTAATTGTTTCTCTCGCCTTGTTTCAAGTGGTGAGTGTAACTTAAGGCCTTTGGGGCTCCTAATCTATTTCACAATTTTTTTGGAGCATCACCTTCTTCTATTTATGTCTTGGCTCTCTAATAATTATGATTTAAACATTCATTTTGACACCATTGTTTTTTTAATCTCCATATAATATATAGTTTTTACATACACTGATGTGCAAAAGTCTGGAATCACTTGTGAGTTTTACGTTTTTCGTACTTTCTAATGTTTTTTTTAAATTTTGCATTAGCCCAGCATATTCATCTTTCTACCACGTTAAAAGGGATACATTTGGCTATTAGAGTTGACTTTTTTGCATTCCTTGCTTCCAATTTAAATACTTTGCAGATACTGGGAGATAGCTACTGCAATTTTTGTGGATCCTGTGTCAAAACTGGATCAAGATTATCCAATATGCACACGTTATTTCTGACCAATCAGGAGGCTGGTTTCACTAACCAATCACAATGCAGATATCTAGCCAACAGTACAGCTGTAAAAACGCATGGAATTTTTGAATTTTATATGCTTTCTGGATCGACCATGAAGATGACTCTGACCCTGACATTGGAGGAGTGTGTTTGTGTGTCCTTTATGAGTGAGGAAGGATTTTCAAGACGTCAGCCAGAAAAGTTGGCTACAGTCAGAGTGCTGTTAAGATTGTACAGAAGAAGAAACGGGTTCAGTGGTGGACAAGCCTCGTTCAGGTCGTCCACATGCATCAACATCAGGCCAGGACCGCGCACTACGATGCATTTCACTGATTAATCGCAAGTTGACCTCTCCTCAGCTACTTTGAGAATGGTCAGACAAGAGTGAGGTCAGTGTCAGCTCAACAGTTTGTCGCCAGTGCCTACAGTTTGGTCTCCGGAGCTGCAAAGCATGGAATAAGCCACTGATGACTAACATACAAAGGCACAACTGGATCCTGTGGGCGAGAAAGCGCTCAACCTGGTCGACTGAAATGTGGGAAAAGGTGCTATTCAGCGATGAAAGCACCTTCTGCCTGTTTGGTAACCAGGCCCACACCTATGAGGAGATTTCCTGGAGAGGAATTCAAGCATGAGTGTCTCAACCTCACTGTGCAGCATCCTTTGAAGGTCATGGTCTGGAGCTGCATGGCTGCCAGTGGCATTGGACGTCTTCACATCGTCGATGGAATGGTCAACAGGGCCAAGTACATCACCATACTGCAAAAGTGCATGGTGCCATCAGCACACCAGTTGTTTCCTGGCCAGTTCCTGTTCCAAGATGACAATGCACCCTGCCATCGCTCCAGACAGGTGATCAGCTGGAAGCAGCGGAACAACATCAAGTCAATGGACTGGCCTGCCCGGTCTCCAGATCTGAATCCAATTGAGAACCTGTGGCACAAGGTGGCCTTGGAAATATCCAAGAGGCATCCGACATCAAAGAGTGAGCTGATTGAGTCACTCATTGCAGCTTGGAACTGCGTTGTCAGCAACAATCACCTTGTCAGACTGGTTCATTCAATGCTGACAAGGTGCAGTCAGGTGATCAAGAACCAAGGGTGGCCCATCAAATACTGAGCCATCATTGATTCATAAAAATGGCCTTTTTCAAGGCTACATACATTAATTTGAAGGAAACCTGACATGCGTTCATAATATTTTAAAGCATACTTACAATAATATATAGTTGGCCAACGATGTACATTACGCAATTTTCACAGAAAATCTATCAACAGGACAACTATTTTATTTATTTATTTAGCTGTATTTATATTCCGCTTTTCACCAGGTCAAAGCGGTCAATTGGGGGATATGTTTAACACGAGGGGATATGACACACATACGTTAATACTTACAGGGAACTATGGGGAACAAACTCAGAAAATAAAGGCCAAACCAATACTAAAAGTTGGCCCTAATAGCCAAATCTATCACTTATCATGAGATACACAGAAAACGCCACTGGGAGGAAAAAGAAATGAAGATATAAGGTCATGAAGTTGAAAAAATCGTCAAATTTACAAGTGGTTCCAGACTTTTGCACACCACTGTATATTTTTCATATATTTTATACATATATATTTTTAAGTATTTATATTTTTGTCATATGTACTATTTACACATATATATATGTACTATGATTTATATGTATTACATGTCACTTTTTGGTTCCTGTTTTTATTGGGTTTTACCTTAATGGGATACATGTATTTGCTGTTTGAATGTTTTATTGGGTTTTATTATTTTTGGAGGTCGTTGCCCCCTGAAGAAGGCCATTGGCCAAAACACGTATTGGGCTGACCTGCAGTTTTTTTTTAATAAAGTTCCCTTAATTCTATGGTGTGTTCCGGTATTGCTCTCTTTGAGCAGGTGGAAATGTCCATGCCCAAATTTAAGATGTGAAATCTGCTTCTTACATTAATGTTCTATAAAGACAAGCAGGCATGAAATGGCTGCCTTAACGTAGGCACCCTTTTGAAAAAATTACCCTCATAATAGCTTAACCTCTTGCTTCCCAAATATGGCTTTCTTTAATCCCCAAAAAATTGCATTTGGGTAGATGTCTAATGGATAATACTCTGTAGAACCAACACAATGTGGATGTTGGGTTTAAAGCTGTTTAACAACATCATAAACGAATCTGTGTTTTATCGGTCCTTCCCTCATCATCTTTTGCGCAGATCAGAATGAAATGAACTGCTCACCTTGCTTAAGGAATATTTTTCTAAAATGACATCTGCAGTAACCCAAAAGCACAGCTTCAGATAAAGAAGAGTGTTGGAAATTTGCAGTCTATTTAGAGAAACTAGTCCCTACTTCAGAAATACCAGCAAAGTGGGAGGATGCTTTCTAGAAGTTGCAGCTGTGAAAGTCTGTGCTTGGAGGGCCAGAGAAAGTGAAACATACAATGGGAAGAGTCAGATGTTACCGTGGGAGTGCTGAACCCGGAAGTACAGAGATTCTACAACCTGAGGCTGGTACTGCAATAAAACTAGTACAGAGGGAAACAATTAAGATGACACAGTTGGGCACACAGGAATATAAGAAGAGTAAGCAGATCATTCCTGTCAAATGTCTTATCTGCAGGAACAAGCAGGAATGAAGTCAGCACCAATGGAGCCCACGCAGGAATGCTCCCCAGCTTCCAGTAGGAAAGCTTTTCGGAGGACTCCACTGCACCTGCGTGCCTGCCTTCCCAACTCTCCTCAGTTCTTTGTTTTCCATGGAGCCATCAGGGATGTGTCGTTCTATCACCGCTAAAAAGCGTTTCTTTTTTGGTATAGCATCGTGCTTCTGCCTTCCTGTTGACGCCGGTCCGTCGAATTAGACACCAGTCCAATAAAATTTTTTCTTTATGATTTTCACCATCACACTAGACCTCTAGTCCTCCATAGCCGTCTCTTCAATTCGAAGACTATTTTTTTTTGAAGGCAAGGACAAACCTGTCATTGGTTTTAAGAAATGTACCAAATGTTTCAGTATTAATTTAGTAACTGATAAACATGACTGGTGTTTAAAATGTTTGGGTCCTGACCCATCAACTCAACTCATGTCTTTTGTGTCAGCAAAAGACAAAAAGAGACCTAAAGAACCGAGCCATCAAGTCTGGATCGTTGTTTGCCTCGGACTCCGTTTCAGTAGCCTCAACTTCATCGAGGTCATCAGCTTCCTCTCAGGGATCATAGGTTTCTTCTAATTCTAAACATAAAAGTAAGTCACATTCTCTGGTCGCGCCCAAATCCTCGACATTGAAAAACAATACAGAGGCTAGAAAACATAGGCATTGAGACTCCCCTAGAACTGCTTCTGATGCAGACCAGCCAGCCAAACAGCCCCGGTGTGAGGATCTCTCCTCCAAAGTGTAAGTGGGGCTCTGGGATGCTCCTGAGGCATTGAGCTCTGGAGAGCTACCGGTACTATGTTCTGGGATGGTGGCGCACAGCCCCGTGGGTGACCCAAACATTGGCAATCTCCACCCAGACATCGGCAATCTCCCTGGGCCAGTGTGTGCTGGCCTTCAAAAGAAGTTTGGCAGTACTCCTAAGCAGCCTCAATAGTGACAACATCGAGAGCTCCGGGAGTGCAGGCTTTGATATCGGGCCTACAGTCAAGCCTACTAGGACCAATGCTGGCCCTCTAAACAGCATCATCGGCACCTTCGTTAGAACAGATCAATAGCCCAGTGTCCAACAGACACTCTGTTCCAATACATCTGTATCTGTATTGGCATCGACCTTCATCTATGAAGCATCGAGGTCAAACTAAGGATTGTCGATAGTTTGATTTCTTACTGGACTCAGATTCTAGTTCTTCAGAATCTGACCGGGTGCTCACTCTGTTCCCAAGACCTTCAAGACATCCCTTTGGACCCTTCACCCCCCTCAAGAGTGGCATAGGTCCTCTCCAAAAGATATGTCCTCTCAGGACTTCATGTGGGATATGGCAGCAGCGCTCATCATTTCAGTAGCCTCAGAGAAAGAACCAAGGATAGAGGAATTGCAGATATTAAAATACCCTCCAACGCCTACAGAGGCCACTATATTACCAGTGCATTGTATCCTGCAGGATGTAATCCTCCACATGTGGGAGGCTCTGCTCATGGTTCCACCTGTCAGTAAGAAACTCAAAACTATATACTGAGTACTGGAGTCCCTAGGCTTTCAATAACTTCACAGTTCCTACACTACTCAATGGTGGTGGAATCAGCCATGCACCAAATTTAGAGTTCTAAGAATTATTCATCCACGTCACCTGGCAGAGATTCCAGGACTCTCAATGCCTTTGGGTGAAAATGCTTCCAGGCATGTGTGTACATTAGCCTCAGAATAAACTCTTACATGCTTTACATGGGCATGTTTCTGACGGATGTGACTAGGGATCTGGAAAATTTCACCCCTTCCTGACGAAAAGAGGGGTACTTTTCAGATACTCATCAAGCAAAGGCAGAACACTTTCAAGTTTTCACCAGTGCCTCTTTTGATGCCTTTGAATCAACAAGCAGAGCTTCAGCAGTCTCCATTGGGACTCGTAGGATGTCCTGGTTACAGACATCCAACCTTGAACAATGGGTTCAAGATAAATCAACCAGTATCCCATGTACTTGGGAAAACCTTTTTTGGCAAGAAATGGAGGGAAAAGGCAGGGGAGATCGAAACAGATGATCTCACCCTAAACTGCCTTTCCAGGAAAAGGCTGAGCCCTCCAAAACAAAGGCTCTTCCTAAGAAATCTTTCTATGCTAAAAAGAAGAGATACTATCCTTCTTATCAACCTTCTGCTGCCTATCAACAACAATTTCCACAGCAGAAACAGTAGGGTCCTAGACAACCTAGGAAGCCCAAGGCTCCTAAGCCTCAACCAGCTGCACCAGAGGCAGGTCTTGTCAGACAAATCTGATTGATTTCTTTGACTGGGTGACCAGGGAGTTGGACCGAGGGAGAGCTCTAGATGTGGTGTATTTAGATTTCAGTAAAGCCTTTGACACTGTTCCTCACAGGCGACTTATAAACAAACTGAGCACCCTAGGGATGGACCCTAAAGTTACTGCTTGGGTTAGAAATTGGTTGGGTGGGAGGCGACAAAGAGTACAAGTAAATGGAGCTCACTCTGAGGAGAAGGATGTTACCAGTGGTGTGCCCCAGGGATCTGTCCTTGGTCCGATTCTTTTTAACATCTTTGTTAGTGATATAGCGGAAGGGCTGTCGGGTAAAGTTTGCCTCTTTGCAGATGATACCAAAATCTGCAATAGAGTAGACACCCAGGAAGGTGTAGATAACATGAGGAGGGATCTAGCTAAGCTTGAAGAATGGTCTAGAATTTGGCAGCTGGGATTTAATGTTAAAAAATGTAAGGTCATGCATTTGGGCTGGAGCAATACAGTATAGGAGATGAAGTACTTTTGTCCACTAAAGAAGAGCGCGGGACCTAGGCGTGGTTGTGTCCGATGATCTTAAAGTAGCTAAACAGGTAGAAAAGGTGATGGCAAAAGCTAGAAGGATGCTTGGGTGCATACGGAGAGGAATGGCTAGCAGAAAAAAGGAGGTGATAATGCCTCTGTATAAGTCTTTGGTGCGACCTCATTTGGAGTATAGTGTGCAATTCTGGAGACCGCACCTTCAAAAGGATGTGAACAGGATGGAGTCTGTGCAGAGGGTGGCTACTAAAATGATTAGTGGGCTTCATTATAAAGCATATGAGGACAGACTTAAGGATCTTAATATGTACACCTTAGAGGAAAGGCGGGATAGAGGTGATATGATTGAGATGTTTAAATACCTCCGTGGCATAAATGTTCAGGGAGAGAGCCTCTTTCAATTGAAAGCAAGTTCTGCTACGAGGGGACATGGGATGAGGGTGAATGGAGATTCAGGAGTGATATGCGGAAATATTTCTTTATGGAAAGAGTAGTGGATCCGTGGAATAGTCTCCCAGTGGAGGTGGTAGAGATGAGGACAGTAACTGAATACAAAAAAGCATGGGACCAACACAGAGGATCTCTAAAGATAAAAAGTGGACTGTTGTAGTTGTTGATATGGAAGGACAGACTAGATAGGCCATGTGGTCTTTTTTTGTCATCATGTTTCTATGTTTCTATGTCTGCCATCTTTACCTGTTTTTTTACTCTTTCCTAGAAAGCAATGCCAATCTGCTTCTGGAAGGGCCCCAGCCCCTCCACATAACAGTCAGACTACCATTATGCCCACAAGTGGCTCCTCATAACATCAGAGCAGGAACACTCCAGATTGTCCAAAGGGGTTATCAGCTTCACTTCGAAACCTTCCCTCCACAGCTACACAGGGGATTATTTCACATAACCCCTGCAAAGCACTCTTCTCTTAAGTGGTGAATAACCTGTTGTCCCAGGGTGCCATAGAAAGAGTACCTCCAACTCAAGACAGGATGAGCTTATTTTCTCGTTCCAAAGAAAACAAGAGGATTCAGGCCCATCATAGATCTCAGAGACCTAAACAAGTTTCTGGTTCGAGAAAAATTCAAAATGATTTCCATAGGAACTCTTCTCCCATACCTCCAGAGACACGATTGGCTATGTTCTCTAGACCTCAGAGGCATACACGCATATACTGATACATCCTTCAGGTAAACCATCATCAATACAGGATTCTCCCCTTCTGTCTAGCCTCTGCCCCAAGGGTCTTCACCAAATGCATGGCAGTAAGTCACTGCCTATCTACGCACCTTGGGCATATTTGTTTTCCCTTACTTAGACAACTGGCTGATCAGGGGAGACTCCCCTCAAGAGGCAAGACTCTCCCTTCATCCCAGCATCATGGTGCTCCAACACCTGGGCTTTGTCATAGAGTCCCAAAGTCTCACCTCGCTCCAACCCAATGACTGGAGTTCATAGAAGCGTTCTTAAATACCCAACGGGCCTGGGTTTTCCTTCCACATGATCACTGTGCCAACCTCATTGAGCTAGCAGAGCAATTGCAAAGGCAGACCCGTTTCACAGCTCGAGAGATGCTGCGACTCTTGGGTCACATGGCCTTCACAATCCATATGGTCCCCTATGCTCAATTACACATGCGACAGGCACAGTGGACTCTCTTCCCAATGGACACAACCGAAGGGCCAACTCGAGGCAAGATCCATATCACCCCTCAACTGACCAAGTCTCTTCAATGGTGGTGTTCCCCTCAAAACCTACTTGTTGGGCCGCCTTTTCAAGATGCCTCCACCTCAATGTACCCTGATGACGAATTCTTCCAAGCTGGGTTGGGGAATGCATCTCAACAACTTAACAACTATGGCCACAACAGGAATCTGCCATGCAGATCAACTTCCTAGAACTGCGAGCACTCACAAATGCTTTTCGGGTTTTTCAACCCAACTTTCAGGGCAACCTGTTCTAGTCAGAATGAATAATCAGGTTGCCATGTTCTATATGAACAAGCAGGGAGGGATGAGGTCCCGTCCACTTTGCAAGGAAGTGCTTTGCCTGTGGTCCTTCACCATATCACACTGGATTCACCTCAGAGCAGTGTACGTCCCGGGCAAACTCAGTGTCTTTGCGAACAGACTAAGCCGTATCCTTCAACTGGACCTTGGACCTTGTACCGAGAGATGGCTGCTCGGATCTTCCAAATGTGGGGAACCCCATTCATTGATCTTTTTGCAACTTCGCAAAACACACAGCTTCCTCTCTTCTGCTCCAGGGTTCAGTCACTACGACAGGCACTGGATACCTTCCTTCTCTACTGGGGACAGGGTCTGCTCTTCATTTTCCTCCCATCCCCTTTTCCCAATATGCTATTCAAGCTGCAGGCTGTCAGTGGCTCCATAATCCTCATAGCCCCCTTTTGGCCCTGTCAACCGTGTTTCCCTCTGCTGCGTCGTCTGGCGCAGACTCCAGCCACTCAGTCTGGGATGTGTGCTCGACTTCCTTCCAGGACAGTGGGACACTCCTCCATCCCAACATCCATTCCCTAACCTGACAACATGGCTGCTGAAGGCCTAGTGCTTGCTAGCCTCAACTTGCCACAGGACATCAAGGACATACGTCTGTCATCCCGCAAAGACTCTGCCAGACGATCTTATGCATTCAAGTGGCATAGGTTTGCATTTTGATGCTCCCTATGGGGAATTGACCCCTTTTCTTGCTCGGTGGAGTTCCTTTAATAATACCTCCTCCACCTATACTTAACAGGACTTAAAACTAACTCAGTCAGAGTGTACCTTATTGCCATTGTGACTTAACACAAACCACTACAGGGACAGCCTGTTTCTTCACATCCCTTAGTAGCACGTTTCATATGAGGTCTCGTGTTGTCCAAACCATCCATTAAACCATCTCCGGTGGCCTGGGATCTCAATGTGTTTTTTATGCAACTACTAAAGCCTCCTTTCGAGCCTTTGGCTAACCCTTCTCTAAAGTTTCTAACATGGAAGATTTTCATCCTCATTGCCCTCACATCAGCTCGCTGCATTAGTGAACTGCAAGCTCTGGTGGTGGCCTGCCCTATACCTGGTTCCATCATGACAAGGTAGTTATGCAGACCCTCCACATTTCCTTCTGAAGGTTGTCTCCTCCTTCCATCTGAACTGGTTGGTAATCCTACCGATTTTCTTCTGGAGGCCACATGCGTCTCGGGCTGAAACAGCACTCCACACCTTAGACTGCAAACGAGCTTAGTATTACTATTTGAGTAGAACTAAGGATCACAGAAGATCCTCTCAATTATTTCTCTCTTTTGATCCTAGTTACCTGGGCCTTCCAGTGACGAAACTGACTCTCTCCAGATGGATAGCAGACTGCATTTCTTTTGCTTATGAACAGGCAGGACTCTCCCTGTCAGGTCATATTACTACTCATAATGTATGGGCTATGGTGACCTCCGTAGTCAGTCTCCATTCAGTATCCATTCAGGAGATCTGCCAGGCAGCTACCTGGTCCTCCATTCATACTTTTGCTGCCCACTATTGTCTGGACAGAGACTCCCGTCAGGATGTTGTCTTTGGCCAAGATGTACTCCAGCACCTCTTTGGGACTTAAACTCAACTCCTACCCTCTGTCCTGGACTTTTTCAAGAAACCAGACTACCTTTAGGGGGGAGGGAGTGTTTGCCTTCTGGAATCGACTCTGTCAGGGATCGCACTACCATACCCGCAAACCCATCTGGTTTTGAGGAGCTAGCGAGTCCCCATATGTGAAGACTGCATTCCTGCTTGTTCTTGGAGATAACCTAGTTACTCACATGTAACAGGCAATCTCCAGGAACAGCAGGGATCAGTCTTCACAACCCACCACCCTCCTGTAGGAGTTGTAAGTCTTTGTTTTATTCTTCTTCTCAGCTACAAACTCAACTGAGGAGAGGAGTTGTGAAGGCAGGCACGCAGGTGCAGTGGAGTGCTCCCAAAAGCCTTCCTATTGGATGCTGGGAGCGTTCCCAAGCGGGCTCCGTCAGTGCTGTCACCCATATGTGAAGATTGAGTCCTGCTGTTCCTGGAGATCACCTGTTACAGGTGAATAACTACGCTTTCTGTGTTTGGAAACCCAATAATTGCTCTTAACTGGTATTCCATATCGTCCTGCTACATTCCAGATAAGTGAGTTATGTTTTCATCCCAGCAGATTGGTGGAGAAAAAGAACATAGGCCATGTGGTCTTTTTCTGCCATCATGTTTCTATCTAGTCTGTCCTTCCATAACAACTACAACAGTCCCCTTTTTACCTTTGAAGATCCTCTGTGTTTGTCCCATGATTTTTGGAATTCAGATACTGTCCTCGTCTCCAACAACTCCACTGGGAGACTATTCCACGCATCTACCACTCTTTCCATAAAGAAATATTTCCACATTTTACTCCTGAGTTTATCCCCTTTCACTCTTCATATGTCCTCTCGTTGCTGAGCTTGCTTTCAATTGAACGATACCCTTCTATGCATGTATGCCACGGAGGTATTTAAATGTCTCTATCATATTGCCCTTATTCTTCCTTTTTCCTGAAGTATACATATTAAGATCTTTTAAGTCTGTCTTCATATGCTTTATAATGAAGACCACTAATCATTTTAGTAGCCACCCTCTGCACGTACTCCAACCTACATATATCCTTCTGAAGGTGCAGTCTCCAGAATTGCACACAGTACTTCAAATAAGATCGCACCAGAGACTTGCACAAAGGCATTGTCACTTCCTTTTTTCTGCTGGCCATTCTTCTCCTTATATACCCAAGCATCCTTCTGGCTTTCACAGTCGCCTTTTCTACCTGTTTAGCTACTTTAAGATCGTCAGACACAATTACACCCAGATCCTGTTCTTCTTTTGTGGACAGAAGTACCTCACCCCCTACACTGTACAGCTCCTGGATTTTTGCAGCCCAAATGCATGACCCTGCATTTTTTTAGCATTAAATTTCAGCTGCCATATTCTAGACCATTCTTCAAGTTTAGCTAGATCTCTCCTCATGTTGTCGACTCCTTTGTGTATCTACTCTATTGCAGATTTTGGTATCATCTGCAAACAAACCTTACCTGACAGTCCTTCCACAATATCACTAACAAAGATGTTAAGCAGATTCGAACCAAGGACAGATCCCTGTGGCACACCGTTGGTAACATCCTTCTCAGAGTGAACTCCTGTACCTTTTGTCACCTCCCACTCAACCAATTTATAACCCATTCACTCACTTTAGGGTCTGTTCCTAGGGTGCTCCATTTATTTATAAGTCACCTGAGTGGAACTGCGTCAAAGGCTATCTCCAGGAACAAGCAGGAATGTAGTCTTCACATATGGGTATCGTCGGTACCGACGGAGCCTACATGGGAACGCTCCCCAGCGTCCAATAGGAAAGCTTTTTGGAGCATCCCACAGCGCATGCGTGCTGCCTTCCCGCCTTTGTACCTCTCTCACTTCAGTTCTTCGTTTTCCGTGGAGCCAACAGGACGTGGTACCCTGTCACTGCAGAAAATTTACCTTTTTTTCTTGTTTTTTGTGGTCGCGTCTGCCTTCATTCGACGCCTACCGGTACCGCCGGTTCTCCTCTTCTTTCCTTTAAAAAAACAAACAAACTTGTATTTCTTCAGGGATCTTTCCCTGCTTCTGGTGCTAGGTGCCATTTTGGGCACTAGGTCTATTTTTCTTCAAGCATGGAGAAACCAGCTAGTGGTTTCAAAAAATGCTCAAAATGTGGCGGTACCATTTCAGTCACCGACACCCATGATTGGTGTCTAAAATGTTTGGGTCCTGAATATTGTCCAACAGAGTGTCTCTCCTGCACGAGGATGCCAAAAGGGGCCTGCAGAAGAGCTACAAAACTCGGTACCCTTTTTGCCGCCGACACGATGTCAGTTGCATCAACGTCTTCCAGGGCTTCGTCTTCCTCCCATGGATCTCAGTTAACCAAATTGAAGTCTTCTAAGACTAGCTGGTCCTCGAAGGGTAAGTCTTCTTCAAAGTATCGAGATGCCACTGGCGTTTCCCTCGAGGATGCTTCACCGGCAAAACAGCCCCGGCGGGAGTCTTCAGGCTCCAAAACACTAACGGGGCTCCAGGATGTTCCAGAGGCCTCCACCTCTGCGGAACTACTGGTGCCATGTTCTGGGGTCGTAGCTGCTTCCACCGGTACCAGCACCCAGGCATTGGCAGGAGCAATGGATCACAGAATCCTCGCTATTGAACGCAGTCTAGTGGCCCTCTTAGCGGCTTCGGTACCGCTGAGACCGCAACAGACGGTTCGACATGTATCGGTATCGACAGTACCTGCTTCGACAGAACTGCTTCCCCCCATGCATTACAAGAGCACCCGGTGCTTGAGTCTTCCGATTCTGGGGACTCTGACGATTCTACCGGTACCAGAGCGAATCTATTAGAAGATTCGGTTCCTTCTCCTCAACGCAGAATGTCTCCTCCAGAGGATATGTTCTTCCAGGATTTCATATGTGATTTAGCAAAAGGGTCTTGCAATCACTGTGATTCCAGAAAAGGAAACTAGGGCAGAAAAATTAAGAATTCTACAATACCCTATGGCTCCCAAGGAAGCAGCTATGCTTCCCATTCACAAGATCTTACATGATCTAATGTTGAGAATGTGGGAAACTCCTTTAACAATATCTTCACATTCTTAATGCCTTGACACTATGTACCGAGTGTCAAGTTGTCCTGGTTTTCAAAAAACTCAGTTACCACACCATTCAATGGTAGTGGAATCAGCCATGCGAAGGATCAAGAGTGCTAAAACACATTCTTCTAATCCTCCAGGCCGTGAATCCCGGACTCTGAATGCCTTTGGCCGTCGATGCTTTCAATCCTCCATGCTGGGAGCCAGGATCAGTTCCTACATTCTGTATATGGGAATGTTCCTGGAAGAAGTCACAAAAGACTTAGAGCTCCTTAGTCCTTGTGTTTCGGAGGAAAAAAGAGCAGACTATCTTATTCTGGTAAGCATGCCCAGAATGTCTCAAAATTCATGAACCGTGCTACCTTTGATTGCTTTGAATGTATTAGCAGAACCTCTGCTATATCCATAGGAGCACGTCGTATTGCTTGGCTTCAAGCATCAGACTTAGAACAGTGGGTGCAAGAAAAGCTGGGAAACATTCCTTGCACAGGAGAAAATCTCTTTGGCAAGGACTGACAGGACAAGGCTAATCAGCTTGAATCTGACAGTACTACTTTAAACAGATTGTCAAATTCTACAGCCAACCCAGCAAAGGAGAAAATATTCAAAAAACCCTTTTTCAGTAAGAAAAAGAAACCTTACCAATCTTACACCCATCAAACTCCATGTTTCCCAGAAGGGGCAACAGCAAAACAGACAGCAAAGAAAGCCACAAGCTCATAAAGCTCAACTGGCTCAACAGACCCAGCCCCCTCAGGGTCTTTGACTTCTATCTAAAGAACTTAGTCATTCTGCCCCTAAAAGGTCCATAACCCTTGACCATTCCAGGAAGACTATGCTTTTTTGCCAAAAGATGGCAACATATAACATCAGAAAATTGGACTCTGTCCATTCTACAACTGGGGTACAAGCTTCATTTTCTCAACTTGCTCCCACCTATAATAATAAAACAGTTCAATTCTCAGGGCTCTGCCACCGACCTCTTGTGGCAGGAGGTCACATCACTTCTAGCTCAAGGAGCAATCGAAGAAGTACCCATTCCACAGCAGGGGACAGGGTTTTACTCCTCCTACTTTCTTATTCCAAAGAAGACAGGGGGACACAGACCTATACTAGACCTCAGAGAATTAAGCAAATATTTGTTTCAAGAAAAGTTCAAAATTATCTCCCTCGGTACACTTTTACCATACCTTCAAAGTCAGGACTGGCTATGTTCTCTAGATCTAAGAGATGCGTACACGCATATTCTCATCCACTCAGATCACAGGAAGTTTCTTCGATTCCTGGTCCAAGGAAGACACTTCCAGTACGGAGTTCTTCCCTTCGGACTAGCCTCTGCTCCAAGAGTATTCACAAAATGAATGGCAGTGGTAGCAGCATTTATGAGGACTCTGAGAATATTAGTCTTCCCTTACTTAGACGATTGGCTCTTTCGAGCATCGACAGCTCCAGAGGCCAGCTTCGCTCTCTTTCGAGCAATGAGAATTCTTCAATACTTGGGGCTGGTCATAAACCTCCCAAAATCTCATCTCACCCCCTCTCAATCTCTAGAATTCATAGGGACTCGTCTAGACACACGGCAGTCGAGGGCTTTCTCCAGGACCAAGCAGGAAGTCAGTCCTCACATATGGGTGACGTCGGCGCCGACGGAGCCCTCGCGGAGCAATTTACCCAGCTTTCAAAGAAAGCCTTTGGGAATTGCAGCGTGCATGCGCGGTCCCCTTCCCGCCCAAGGGTGCCATCTTGCTCAGTCTTCTTTTTTCCGCGGAGCCCTACAGACGCTGTTTGTGATCGCCGCAGAAAAAGTTGATTTTATTTACTATTCTTTTCTCGGTTCGACGCCGGATCCTTTTCCCGCCCGGACCCGCTACGCCAGTATCGGGTCCGTTCTTTATTTTTCGGTTTTTTGTCCTTCGTGACAAGCGTTCGCGCCATTTTTTCTTTTTCACTGGCAGCCCTGTCTTTTGACCTCGCAGGGGCCCTTTTTCCCCCGATGGCTGCTAGCGGGTTTAAAAAATGTGATCGGTGTAAGAAACTTATGTCTCTTACCGACACACACGACTGCTGCCTCCGCTGCCTCGGACCCGATCATGACCCGATGATCTGTGGTCCGTGTGGCAAGATGTCCTCAAAAGCGTTGAGGAGTCGGCAGCATCAGAGAGAACGAATCTTCTCTGACTCCGCGTCCGGCCGGGCCCGGACCTCGTCAGAGGCTTTGACGTCCCGGGACTCCGGTCCTGAGCATCGTCGGAGTTCCTCTGAGCAGGGGTCTCCTGCCCAGGAACATCATAGGAAGAAGAAACCCGCGAGGGCGGCGTCGGTGGACGCTACTGGTTCCTCGAGGGCATAGCCCCGATAGCCGTCCCGGGTCCTCGGAGTCGGAGAGGCCTTCGAAACATCCTCGTCTTGAGATGTTGTCTCCTGGACACGTGAGTACTGTAGTCCTCGTGGACTCACCTCCGAAGGAGCCGTCGGGGCCCGAGTCGGGGGCTGCTGGGTCTCCTGAGCTCGGACTCAGGTTGACGGCCTTGGAGAGCAGTTTCGCTGCCTTCATGGACCCGTGCATCTGCCCCGACCACCAGGACGTCGACGTCCAGGTCGACCCCGGAGACCGAGCCGATCCTCGAGTCCATGCGAGCTCGAGTCGATCCTCGGTCATGGTTTCCCTCGGCCTCCCGTTCGGGACCGAGGTCGTCGACGCCGACACCCTCGGCATCGGGGCGGAGGGCATCGGTGCCCGCCCGACCTGAGCCGCTCGATTCCTCCTCCGAGGAGTCAGCCTGGGAAACGGAGGACGAAGAGTCACCTGGTACTTTTCGGACTCGGGTGCGTCCCATCGGACTCACCCGAGTCCGAACCTCGGAGACGGTCCCCCCCGGAGGACACCCGGTTCTCGGACTTCGTGCAGGATATGGCCAAGGCCTTGGCATTCCCCGTGGATCCCGAGGAGGAGCCTCGAGCCGAAGAGCTCGATGCCCTCCAGTATGACTCTCCCCCGAAGGAGGCCTTTACTGTACCGGTTCCTCTGATGCTGGAGCGACTTCTCTTCCGCATGTGGGAGGGCCCGGCGTCGGCGCCAGTGTTAAGCAAGCGGGTCGATTCCATTTATCGAGTCCGCAAGAGCCTCGGGTTCCAAAAGGCACAACTACTGCACCATTCCATGGTGGTGGAATCGGCCATGCATCGACTCAAGAGCCAGAAGATGCATTCCTCGGTGCCTCCCGGCCGGGAGGCCCGAAACCTGGATGCCCTCGGTAGGAAGTGCTTCCAGGGCTCTATGCTTGCTTGTCGAGTCCAGACCTACCAGCTCTATATGGGCATGTATCTCCGAGACCTGGCAAAAGAAATTGCCGGGTTCTCTGCTGGTCTCTCCGAGGAACCTTTGCAGAGGTTCCAGGCCTTGTCCACTGGTATTCAAGAGTGCTCGAAGTTTATCTCTCGAGCAGCCTACGATGGCTTCGAAGCATCGGCTCGAGTAGCCGGAGCCGGCATCGGTGCCCGCCGACAGGCTTGGCTTCAGTCATCCGACCTCGAGCCATGGGTACAGGACAAGTTGGTCGATGTCCCCTGCAGAGGTGAAAACCTCCTTGGCAAGCCCATGGCTGAAAAGGCTGCACAGATCGAGACCAAGACTCTGACCAGGACTAGGCTGTCCAGAAAAACCTCTGCCCCTTCTCAGAAGAAGAAGGGCTCGGGGAAAAAGCCCTTTTACCCGAGGAAGGCGGCTGCCTATAAACAATACCCTCATTATCAGGCCTCAGCAGCTCCCCAACAGGGTCAGCAGGCCAAGGGACGAGGTAATGGGTCCCGTAGGCAGCAGGCCCCCAAGCCCACAACACCGGCCCCTGCTCAGCAGGGTGGGGGTTTTTGACTCCATCAGCATAGCCTCTTCCCCTCTGCTGGTTTCTCTCAGCACAGGAGGCCGGCTGGTCCACTTTGCCCACAGGTGGTCAGCCATCACATCAGATACCTGGGTGCTTCATATAGTTCAAAAAGGCTATCTTCTACACTTTCACCAGGTACCTCCCTCCTACTTTCCAGGGGAGCCTCCAAGACTCCCTCTGCACAGGGACTTACTCCTTCAGGAGTTGGCAAGTCGTCTTCAGGAACAGGCTGTGGAACCGGTGCCCCACCACCTGAGGGGTCAAGGCTTTTATTCCAGGTACTTTCTGATGCGAAACCTCAACAAGTTCCTGGCAAGGGGAAAGTTCAAGATGTTTACCCTTGGAATCCTGTTGCCCTACCTCCAGCAGGGAGACTGGCTATGCTCCTTAGATCTGAAAGATGCCTATACTCACATTCTTATTCATCCAGACCACAGACAATATCTCAGGTTTGTTGTGGGAGGAAATCATTACCAGTACAGAGTACTGCCCTTTGGCCTATCCTCCGCCCCCAGAGTGTTCATCAAATGCCTAGCAGTACTGGCGGCCTATCTAAGACTTCAAGGCCTTTTTGTGTTTCCATACCTGGACGACTGGCTCATCAGAGCCCAGTCTTCCCAAGAGGCCACTCGGGCCACTCATCGCACTGTGACTCTGCTCCAGCACTTGGGCTTTGTCATAAACTTCGCAAAGTCCACTTTGCTCCCCTCTCAAAATCTCGAATTCATCGGCGCAAGGTTGAGCACACTTCAGGCGCGGGCCTTCCTGCCTCTAGACAGAGCACACAGGCTCATGGCTTTCGCCAGCCACTTTCACAGCAATTCCCTGGTCTCTGCCAGGCAATTTCTGAGAATGCTCGGCCATATGGCTTCCACAGTCCATGTGACCCCCAATGCCCGCCTGAACATGCGACCTGCTCAGTAGTGCCTTCGCACTCAATGGCATCAGGCCACGGGGAGCCTGGTGGACTCAGTACAGGTGTCCGACCTGCTGGTCTCTTCTCTGCGGTGGTGGCTTCATCTGCCAAACCTGGTGCTGGGAGTGGATTTTCAATCTCCTCCACCTACTCAGTTGCTGACAACCGATGCTTCTCTCCTGGGTTGGGGAGCACATTGCCAAGGGACATGTACTCAAGGGCTCTGGACTCCTTGGGAGTCTGCTCAGCAGATAAACTTCCTGGAGCTCAGAGCCATCCGCCTAGCTCTGAGAGCCTTCTCCCACCTCACTTCTCACCAGTCTGTGCTAGTCCAGACGGACAATCAGGTTGCGATGTTCTACATCAACAAACAAGGGGGGAGCACAGGCTCCTTCCTTCTCTGTCAGGAGGCACAAAAACTGTGCTCTTGGGCCGTCCTTCACGACATCCTCCTCAAAGCTGTCTATCTCCCAGGTCAAGAAAATTACCTGGCAGACAAGCTGAGCAGGATCCTCCAACCCCACGAGTGGAGATTGGATCCGTTGGTGGTTCAGCGGATCTTTCTCAAGTGGGGCCTCCCTACCATGGATCTCTTTGCCAGTCCTCTGAACCGGCAGCTTCCCAAATTCTGCTCTCGACAACTGCATCCTCTCCGAGTAGCGGCAGATGCTTGTCTGATCCCATGGTCCACAGGCCTCTTGTATGCCTTTCCTCCCATGCCACTGGTGTCTCGGACGCTCGATGATCCTAGTGGCTCCCCGGTGGCCGAGACAGCCCTGGTTCCCGCTTCTGATGCAGCTGGCGGTGGACACTCCTCTTCCTCTGGGGTTTCAACCCGATCTCCTGTCACAGGATCAGGGGACTCTCCTACACCCCAACCTCCGGTCCCTTCATCTGATGGCCTGGCTGCTGAAAGGGTAGTCCTTGCTCCCCTCCTGCTGCCTCGGGAGGTGGAAGAGGTCGTCTTGGCCTCCAGGCAGCCCTCCACCCGGAAATCCTACGCTCTTAAGTGGCGTCGGTTCTCCGTGTGGTGTGCTCACCAGTCTGAGAATCCCTTCTCCTGCTTGGTGGCGGTGGTCTTGCAATATTTGCTTTACCTCTCCAATCTGGGCCTTAAGTCCAACTCTGTCAGAGTCCACCTCAGTGCTCTTTCTGCACATCTCGCACCGGTAGATGGCAGGCCTCTTTCCAACCACCCTTTGGTGGCTCGTTTTCTCCGAGGCCTCCTCCTTAAGTCTCCTTTGCGCCCTCCAGCCCCTGAATGGGATCTGAATGTGGTCTTACAGCGGATTACCTGTCCGCCCTTTGAACCTATGGCTACCTGCCCACTTCGTTTTCTTTCCTGGAAAACCTTGTTTTTGGTAGCCCTTACCTCTGCTAGGCGCGTTAGTGAACTGCAGGCCCTAGTGTCTGATCCTCCTTACACTAGGTTCTACAGGAATAGGGTAGTCTTACGGACTCACCCTAAGTTTCTTCCAAAAGTAGTTTCTCTTTTTCATCTCAACCAGGAGGTGGTTCTTCCGACCTTCTTTCCCAGGCCGCACGCCAGCCGGGCTGAAATGGTCTTGCATACCCTGGACTGTAGGAGAGCCTTATCCTTCTACCTTGACCATACGCGGTAGCATAGGAGGGCTGTTCAGCTCTTCGTTTCTTTTGACCCCAATAAGTTGGGGCTACCTGTCTCCAAACGTACTTTGTCCATATGGGTTGCTGACTGTATCGCTTGGGCTTATGGGGCAGCCGGCCTCTCGTTGGAGGGTCGTGTTAGGGCGAAGGCTGCGTCAGTGGCTCATCTCGGCTCTGTTCCGTTGGCAGACATCTGCCGGGCCGCTACTTGGTCTTCAAGCCAGACTTTTGCGGCCCATTACTGCCTGGAGAGGGAGTCCCGCAGGGACAGTGCTTTCGGTCAGGCAGTCCTCCCTAATCTCTTTGAGGTTTAGGCAACTCCTACCCTCCGGCCCTGGTGTTGGGCTACCGGTCGGGAGCGTTTTCAGAGAAGATTCCTTCCTTCTGTGCTACTGAGCTAGAGGGAGCTCAGTTTTTCCACTTGAGGTCTCCGGTAGCCTTAAGCTAGGGAGTCCCATATGTGAGGACTGACTTCCTGCTTGGTCCTGGAGAAAGAGTAGTTACTCACCTGTAACAGGTGTTCTCCAGGAGCAGCAGGAATCAGTCCTCACAACCCTCCCTCCTCCCCTTGGAGTTGCAGTCCTATCATTTCGTTTTGCTAATTTGTTTGCTGTCTTTTAGCTATGTCATCAGACTGAGCAAGATGGCACCCTTGGGCGGGAAGGGGACCGCGCATGCGCGCTGCAATTCCCAAAGGCTTTCTTTGAAAGCTGGGGAAATTGCTCCGCGAGGGCTCCGTCGGCGCCGACGTCACCCATATGTGAGAACTGATTCCTGCTGCTCCTGGAGAACACCTGTTACAGGTGAGTAACTACTCTTTCCTGCCCCAGCCACGCTGTCTATGTATAATACAACTGGCATCTCAAGCATCTATGAAGGTATTCCTTACTCCTCGAGAGATGCTTCAACTGCTGGGACACATGGCATCCACTGTCCCATGTGGTTCCCTATGCTTGCCTCCACATGCGAGCAGCCCAGTGGACCCTTTCCTCTCAGTGGTCTCAAGCCTCGGGTCGACTAACAGACAAAATCAGAAGTACCACACGTCTGATTTTGTCCCTGCAATGGTGGCAATCCCTGGAAAACCTCCTTGTAGGCTCTCCTTTCCAGCAGCCTCTATGCCAAACTGCTCTGACGACAGATGCGTCCAAGATAGGTTGGGGGGCCCACTTGCACGATCTCTCCACTCAGGGTCTTTGGACCTCACAGGAGGTTTCCCTTCACATAAACCTCCTAGAGCTGAGAGACATTTTCAATGCTATTCAAGTCTTTCAGGGCCTTCTCAGCAACAAAACAGTTCTGATCCAAACCGACAATCAGGTAGCTATGTTCTATGTGAACAAGCAAGGCAGAACAGGCTCTCTGTCGCTATGCAATGAAGCTTTGCAAATATGGGCCCTCGCCAGAGAGTTACAAATTCACCTGTTTGCAGTATACCTTCCGAGCATTCAAAACTTGTGGGCAGACAAACTCAGTCGAAAACTGCTGCCACACGACTCATTCCAGCTTGCTCGAGTGTTTTGAATGTGGAGAACACCAGATATAGACCTCTTTGCAAGTTCACAGAATGCCAAACTTCCCCGATTCTGTTCCAGAATTACGGCTCAAAACTGTCAGGCAAGAGATGCTTTCCTACTCCACTGGGGACAGGACTTCCTCTATGCCTTCCCACCCATTTCCCTCATTCCCAAGACTTTATTCAAACTTCAGAGAGACAGAGGTTGCATGATACTCATAGCTCCACATTGGCCACGGCAAACGTGGTATCCTCTTCTTCTGCGTCTCTCTCAAACCACTCCTCTGGAGTTGGGGAATGCTCCAGATCTCCTGTCGCAGGAGGACGGATCTTTACTGCATCCCAATCCCCAGTCCCTACATCTCAGGGCCTGGTTACTGAAAGCCTAGAATTCCAGGATGTTAACCTTTCTCACAAGTAAAGGATATCCTCCTGGCTTCCAGAAAACCCTCCACAAGACGTTCCTACGCTTTCAAGTGGAAAAGATTCTCTATCTGGTGTTCACAAAAGGGACTTGACCCCCTTTTAGTACCTGTAGAGTTGCTGCTAGAGTATCCTCTACAATTATCAACTTCTGGTCTGAAGACCAATTCAGTTAGGGTCCATCATAGTACTATTGTGGCTTTTCATAAACCTTTCGATGGCTAACCTATTTCCTCTCATCCACTTATATCAAGATCTGAGAGGCCTACTTTTAACAAAACCTCCCATTAAACCACCACCGGTGGCATGGGATCTAAATCTTGTTCTTGGTCAGCTTATGAAACCGCCCTTTGAACCTTTAGCCACTTCAGACCTAAAGTTTCTTTCATGGAAAGTTATTTTCCTAATTGCCATCACTTCTGCAAGACGCATTCATGAACTACAGGCGTTAGTAGCTGACCCTCCTTATACAAGGTTTCACCATGATAAAGTAGTCCTCAGGACTCATCCTCACTTTCTGCCAAAGGTGGTTTCGCCTTTTCATTTAAACCAATCAGTTTATCTTCCTATATTCTTCCCTAGGCCTCATGACTCCAGTGCGGAACGGAATCTTCACACATTGGATTGTAAAAGAGCCTTGGCTTTTTATCTCCAAAGAACTAAGCCACATAGAAAATCTTCTCAGCTTTTTGTGGCTTTTGACTAGTCATTTGGGACTTCCAGTTTCTAAAAGAACTCTGTCAAATTGGATTGCAGATTGCATATCCTATACATATCGGAGTATTTATTTATTTGTTTATTTTTTTGGTTTTGTATACCGCGCTATTTAAAATCACTGCGGTTTATATATGAACAAACAAGACAATCCCTGCTCTTACAAGCTCACAATCTAAATTAGGACTACCCTGGCGGGTACAGACATGGGTAGAACAGGGCAGACATGGGTAGAACGGGGTGAGACAGGGTGGTAAGGGGCTACAGTCTTATTTGATGGCACATGCCTACGGTCGAGTGCCGTTGGCAATTTTCATTTGTATGACTGATCTAGGGTGGGTGATCGTACGTAAGTTGGAAGAAGTGAGTCTTCAAAGCCTTCCTAAAAGTTGTGAGATCTGGGATCGCACATATCATTGCAGGTAGGGCGTTCCATTGTGTTGGTGCAAATAGGGAGAAAGCTTGGTTCTTGGTTAATTGGGTGCAGGTCATTACTGTTGAGGGGGTTGCGAGGGAGTTTACCGAGCATGTTCTCCTGGATCTGGTCTCCGGCGTTCTTTGTATCCGTTCTGAGAGTGAGGTCGCTGACATTGCGTTCCTGGCCTTGAAAGTGAGTAACATTGCTTTAAAGGTCAGGCAACTTGATATAGGGAGCCAGTGGAGCTGAATTAGGATCGGAGTAATGTGGTAGTTTCTGGATGCAGCTAAGATTGTACGGGCAGCTGTGTTCATGGCAAGTTGTAGTGTGCAGGGTGTGCTTCGGCATACCATGAAGGATGATGTTGGAATAGTCTAGATGAGGAAGGATGAGAGTTTGGGCCACCGAACGGAAGTCTGAGGTTTCAAGGAGAGGACGTAGGTGTCAGAGGGTTCTTAGTTTATGGTATACAGATTTAGTGATATTTTGAGTGTGGGTCTCCCATGATAGGCATTGGTCGATTGTTACCCCCAGATAGCGGACCTCTTGCTTGGTTATAAGTTCGAAATCTTTTACTTTGAGGGAGGGCGGTGGTGTAAATGTGGGGTCCTTTGATATGAATAGGACCTCTGTCTTATTGGTGTTGACCTTCAGGTTGCGTGTCATAAGCCAGTCTGAGACTGTGTTGAAGCACTCAATTATGGACGCGTAGTCTGGGTTGTCAGTGATGAACGGAGTGTTTAGTAAGACGTCATCTGCGTAGATGTGGTATAGAATGTTGAATGATTGGATGATGATACAGATTGGCTGTATGTAGATGTTGAAGAGTAGGGATGAGAGGGATGATCCTTTGGGGGACCCCTTGCGTCTGTTGGAAGGGTCTGGATGCCTGGTCGTCTTTTCGGACTACTTGTTGTCGATCGGATAGGTAGGATTTGAACCAGTCTAAGGCTAAGCTTCTCACGCCTTTTTGATAGAGTTGGGTGAGTAAAAGGTTGTGGTTGTGGTGTCAAACGCTGAGGCGATGTCCATGAATATGAGGATGAAGCCTTGTTTTTTTCTTGTCGAGGCCTATATGGAGTCTGTCAAGAAGGGGTTGTGAGGAGGATTTCAACACCATGCTGCTGTCGAAATCCGTGTTGTTGCTGGTCTAGCGGTGCGTGGGAGTCGATGTGGTCCTGGGTCTGTTGGTATACGATCTTTTCTATGATTTTGGTTAGGAAGGGGAGGTTGGAGATGGGTCTGTAGGATTTGATATCTGATGGGTCCAGTTTGTTATTCTTGATCAGAGGTCTGATAGCTGCTGTTTTCAAAGGGGGCGGAAGGGTGCCTTCAGCTAGTGACGTGTTAGCGATTCTGGCTATGATTGGGCTGAGATAGGTTTTTGATGGTTTGATCCAGAAGGGTGGACACGGGTCCATTGGGGAGGTCGTGGTGTTAATCCCGGTGTTGACTCTTTCTATTTGATCAGGAGGGTATGGATAGAAGGATTCCAGGTTCGGTGAGGGAGAGCTGGTGGGGCTGTGGTGGGTAATCGAGTTTCACTGGGTTGGTTATTGAAGATGTGGTTTTGCTTTGGAAGTAGATGGCAAATTTGTCTGGAGTTGGAGTGTTTATTGGTTGTTTTGTAAATGGATCCTTTGTGAGTGATTTAACTAGGTTGAAAAGCTCGCAAGGTTTATTGAGAGAGCGCATGAGGGTATTGGTGTGATGCTCCTTTCTTTTGTCGTTGATCATCTTCCGATGCTGTTGTAGCTTGTTCAGGTAGGCCACTTTGTCGCTGGTTAGTTTGGAGCATTGCCATCGGCGTTCAAGCTTCCTGAGTTGCACTAGTGATTCGCGCAGGTCGGCGGTGAACCATACTGCTGTGTGATTTTTGTGGGTGGGTTTTGTGGATGGTGAGAGGAGTGCAGATTCGGAAAGATGGTTGTTCCAATTGCCAAGTAGATTGTCCAGGTTGTTAGTGTCGGGGTTGAGGAGGTGTAGCATTTCGATGAGGAAGATTTCTTTGTCGAAATGCTTGAAACGGCAGCACACAGGTGCGCTTGGGGCGGCGGATTGCTGTTCCCTGTTATCGTCTGGGATGTGAAAGAGGATGGCCTTGTAGTCAGACCATGGCACTGGGTATACTTGAGGAGAGTACTGATCGTCCGAGGTGTTGTGACGTTTTGGGGCGAAGATGAGGTCCAGGGTGTTGCTTCTGGTGTGGGTGGTGGTTTGAACGATTTGCTGGTATCCCATTGTGGTCATCGCGTGCAGGAATGCCGTAGAGTATTTAGCATGGAGGGAGGGAAGATTGAAGTCCCCAAGTATCCAGAATTGTTTCTGCTGGATGCTGTTGTTGCATGCTTGGTCAAGGATTGTGGCCAACTTGTCGATGCTTGCAGAGGGTGAGCGGTAGAGGAGACGGATTGTTAGAGTTTTGTTTGAGATCTGGATGATGTCTAGATTGGTGGAACTTTGTGTTACAGTACAATGGAAGTGGAGGTTGCTTTTGGCTATTAGAACTCCGCCTCCGCGGCGGGTAGTTCTGGGGCAGTTGAAGAGGTCATACTCCAGAAGTTTTAGTTGACTGGTGATCACTGTGTCCGTGTCTGTTAGTAAGGGACTTTCTCTCGAAGACCATGTCACGGCTCACAATGTGAGAGCAATGGCAGCCTCAACAGCTAACCTTCGTTCTGTCTCTAATGATGACATCTGCAAAGCAGCCACTTGGACTTTGGTACATACCTTCACAGCCCACTATTGCTTAGACAAGGACTCCCGTCGGGATGCCTCGTTTGGCCAGGCTGTTCTACAACATCTCTTCCATGCTTAATACAACTCCTACCCACCATCCACAGTTAGGATGCCTAAGGTCCATGGGAGGAAGCATGACCCATCTCACCTGGGTTCGCAACTAGCTGGGGTCACCCCTTGGCATCTTTCAGCTGGGGACTCCCCATATGTGAAGACTACATTCCTGCTTGTTCCTGGAGATAGCGTAGTTACTCACCTGTAACAGGTGATCTCCGGGAACAGCAGGAATTTAATCTTCACAATCCACTCACCTCCCCTAGGAGTTCTCTATCTCTCTCTCTTTCTCTACTTCTCTCCTTTAGTCTCAGCTATAAACTCAACTGGAGTGAGAGAGGTACAAAGGCGGGAAGGCAGCACGCATGCACTGTGGGATGCTCCCAAAAGCTTTCCTATTGGACGCTGGGGAGCGTTCCCGCGCGGGTTCCGTCGGTACCGACGATACGCATATGTGAAGACTAAATTCCTGCTGTTCCCGGAGATCATCTGTTACAGGTGAGTAACTATGCTTTACTGAAATCTAAATACACCACATATAGGGCTCTCCCTCTGTCAACTCCCTAGTCACCCAGTCAAAGAAATCAATTGGATATGTCTGACAAGACCTGTCTCTGGTAAACCCATTCTGCCTTGGATTCTGCAATCCATTAGACTCCAGAAACCTCATTATTCTCTCTCTTAGCAGCGTTTCCAATCATTTACTCACCACAGAGATTAAACTAACCGGCCTGTAGTTTTCAACCTCATCCCGCTTTTGTGTAAAGGGACCACATGCGCATTTCTCCAGCCCTCTGGGACCACTCCTGACTCCAAAGAAGCATTGAAAAGGTCAGTCAGTGAAGCTCCTAGAATGTCCCCAACTTCCTTTGGTATTCTCGGATGTATCTTATCTGGTCCCATCGCTTTGTCTACTTTAATTTAGGCTAATTCCTCTCACACAGTCTTCTGAAAATCGTTTGATTCCCGTCATTTCTGTTGTCATCTGTGGGTGTTTTCTGAAGTCCTGCCCCAGACCCTGTGAACACAGAACAGAAATATTTGTTCTCCATGAACAAAGCGGGAAGTCAGCCCTCACATATGGGTGACAGTGCCGATGGAGCCCATGTGGAACATTTCCCTCATTTTCAAGGAAAGCCTTTGGGACATACTACCATGCATGTGTGGTCCCCTTCCCGCCCAATGGTGCCATCTTGCTCAGTCTCCTTTTTTCTGCGGAGCCCAACCAAATGCCTTAAGTGCTTTTTTCCCTGTTGCGCACTGGTTCCTCTTCCCTCCTCAAACCATAGCCGTTTCTGCGCTGTCTTTTTGATCAAGGCTTTCCTCGATCAGCATTTGCACCTTTTTACGCCCAAGGGTCATTGACCCCAGCCCGGTGTTGCCCACCATGTCCTCCGGTGGATTCAAGAAATGTGACTGCTGCAGTCAAAGCATATCTATTATAGACTCGCACGACTGCGACCTGGACCACGATAGTACCACCTGTGACAGTGCCAGGCTATGACTCTGAAAACAAGAAAAGGTCAGAGTTTCAGGGGCGGTTGTTTCCGACATCTGACTCTGCACCATCTTCCCTGACACCAAGCTCCCACCCCACTACTTCCTGTGAGGTCCGGGTGTCCTCGGAGTCCCATGGTGGTAGCTTTTCCAAGAAGACTTCGGAACACAAGAGAAAAAGAAAATATCCTCAAAGCCTGGTGAAACCCAGTAAGTCCCACAGAGAGGTGACTCCGAGCTGCGCCCTACTAAGGTCTCTAAGAAGGAGTCCTTGGCCAGCGGAGACCATGCGAGGCTCTCCAAGACTGTGGTCCTTGTCGAGGACGCACTTGCAAGAGTGTCTTCGGGCCTGAGGTCCTCAGTGCCCACATCAAAAGCTGCAGAGCCTTCTGGCCTCAAAACCAGAATGGCGGCCCTGGAACAGAATATCTCTGCTAGTCTGACCCTGCAGCAGACAGTGATGGCCGGTTCGTCCGCATCATCTGCCCTGACAACCGGGCCCCTGACTGTAGGGGAGTCCTCAGGCATCGAGCTAGGCTCCAAACGCCACTGGCCTCGGGTGAGTTCTCAGCACTAGTCGAGGTCCCAGTCCCGTTCCTCAGATATTCGGTCCTCCATGGCTAGTTTCCAGGAATTGAACCCAGGGTCCTCTGGAGGGACCCAGATTCTTGGGGCCGGCCTCAAATCACGAGACTGCAGAGCTTCGGAATTGTCGACGCCTTCCAACTCAGAGTAGGAGACCGACGTTGAGGCCTCCCCGGAAACCTATTGGCGCCGGGACGTTCCCTCGGAGCTATCTCCCCGGAGGATGTGGTCTTCCATGACTTTATTTGGTATATGGTCCAGGCCCTGTCGGTCCCGACATAGTCAGAGGAGGACCCGTGCACCGATGAACTGGAAACCTCCAGTATGAATCTCCACCCAAAGAGACTCTCACAATGCCAGTACAGCCAATCCTCGAACGGCTGCTCCTCAGGATGTGGGAGACACTGGCCTCGGTGCCGGTGGTCAGTCAGTGCCTTTACGCCATCTACCAAGTCAAGAAGGACCCCAGGTTCCACAAAACCCAACTCCCACATAATTCAAAACTTGATCAGGTTTCTGGTGATGGAGAAGTTCAAGATGTTCTCCCTTGGAACACTGCTGCCTTACCTCCATCAGGGAGATTGGCTGTGCTCCTTTGATCTAAAGGATGCATATACACACATCCTGATCCACCCCTCCCACAGGCAATACCTAAGATTCATAGTGGGAGGAGGGCACTACCACAACAGAGTGGTTGCCCTTCGGCCTAGCCTCCTTGGCGGTGGTAGCTGCCCACTTGGGTCTACAAAGGGCTTTCGTCTTCCCTTACCTGGATGACTGGCTTATCAGAGGCGGTACGGCTTCAGAGCTCAGGCAGGCTGCAGAGCGTACAACCCTTCTACTGTAGCACCTGGGATTTGTCATTAACTACCCCAAATCCCATCTTGCCCCAACCCAATGCCTGTAATTCATAGTGTGTCGGTTGGATACGTTGCAGGTGAAGGCCGTCCTCCCAAGAGACATGGTGGAACGCCTCAGGCAACTAGCAGGAAATGTCCAATCCTGCCAGTTGGTTTTGGCTTGCCTTCTGTTCTGCCTGTTGGGCCACATAGCCTCAATGGTCCACGTCACATCTCTAGCTGCATATGCGGGCAGTCCAATGCTGTCTCCCTCACAGTGGACCATGGGACAGGGTTGGAGTCCCTCATCTAGTGGCAAAACCTGCGCCACCTCCAGGTGGGAATGTCATTCCAGGCACCTGCACTGCAGAGGACCCTGACAACAGATGCTTTCCTCCTGGGCTGTGCAGGCGCATTGTAGGGCCCACCACACACAAGGCAGCTGTTCCCAAGAGAAGTCACTCTTGCAAATCATTCTCCTGGAACTCAAGAGTGATCTTCCTGGCCCTGTGAGCGTTCTGCCACCACCTGTGGCACTGCCCTGTGCTGATCCAGATGGATAACCAGGTGGCAGTGTCTTACATCTACAAGCAGGGGGGCATGGGCTCGTACTCCCTCTGCCAGGAGGCGGTAGCCCTCTTTTCTTTCGCAGTGTGAAACAGCATGCTCCTGCGGACAGTATACCTGCCAGGCCAGGACAGCTCCTTAGACAGTCTGAGCAGGGTCCTTCGCCCGCATGAGTGGCGCTTGAACCCTTGGGTAACGCTGCAACTCTTCCACCACTGGGGCAGACCTATCCTGGACCTGTTCGCTTCCCCGGAAAACACACAGCTGCCCCGCTTCTGCTCGCACCAGCCACACCCGAGGAGAGTGGCGGCAGACACCTTCCTGATTTTGTGACCGGAGGGCCTACTCTATGCATTCTTACCAACCCCCCCCCCCCCGGTGCTCCCATTTTCACTAGGCCGGGCCCAAGATCTCCTGTCACAGGAGGAGAGCTCCTTCCTGCACCCCAACCTGTGGTCCCTAATGCTAACAGCATGGCTGGTGAAAGAGTAGCATTGGCCCCTTTCTCCCTTGCAAGGGAAGTTGAGATCCTTTTGGCCTTCCGAAAACCCTCCACAAGATGGGCTTACGCCTTTAAGTGGAGGAGAAGGAGAATCCCTTCTCCTGTCATCTGCAACTGGTTCTATAGTATCTTATGCACCTGTCACATACTGGCTGAAATCCAACTGTGTGAGGGTGCACCTGAGCATCATAGCCTCACACCACCACCCTGTCGAGGGGAAACCCTTCTCAAGCCAGCCCGTGGTCTCCAGGTTCCTCTGGGCCCTTCTATTATTGAAACCCCCTCTCTGCCCTCCAGCAGCAGAATGGGACCTCAACATGGTGCTCTCCCAGCTCACTAAGCCGCCCTTCAGGCCTGTAGCCACTTGCTACCTAAGATACTTGTCTTGGAAAGTGTCCTTCCTGGAGGTCCTCATGTCCGCACTTAGTCAGTGAGGTCTAGGCCCTGTTGGCAGAGCCACCATATACAAGGTTCTATAAGAACAGGGTGGTACTCCACACGCAGGCCAAATTCCTCCCAAAGGTGGTATCTCCCTTCCACCTCAACCAAGAGGTGGTCCTCCCCTCCTCCTTTCCACGGCCCCATGCCAGCAAGGAGGAACTCATACTTCATACCCTAGATTGCAAGTGGGCTCTGTCCTTTTACCTGCATCGAATGCAGGCCCATCACAAAGCTCCTCAGCTTATTTTGCTCTCCATGACCAAGCGAACGCTGTCCACTTTGGTGGCAGACTGTATTGCCCTCGCCTACAAGCGAGCTGGCGTCTCCCTTGAGCACCGGATCACAGCACATCGCGTGAGGGCGATGGCCACGTCTGTGGCCAACCTCCACTCAGTGCCAGTGATGGAGATTTGCAAGCTGCCACATGGTCTTCAATTCATACGTTTGCAGTCCACTACTGCCTGGAGAGTGAGTCCCGCAGGGACAGTGCCTTCAGCCAGACAGTACTCCGTAATAGTCTGGGGTATAGGCAACTCCTGCCCTTGACCCTTCTGTGTTCAGGCTACCGGAGTGATATTGTCGCTGGTCACTAGAATCTTGCAGAGTCTCTCAGTGGGGACTCGCCCTCTGCAACTCACGGCTACCTGATTGGATGCCGGTGATGCTGTCGTAGTTTGGTCCTCAGCAGCCTGGAGCTAGGGAGTCCCATATCTGAGGGCTGACTTCCTACTTGTTCCTGGAGAAACTGTAGATCTCCAGGAACAAGCAGGAATATAGTCTTCACATATGGGTATCGTCAGTACCGACGGAGCCTGCGCGGGAATGCTCCCCAGCGTCCAATAGGAACGCTTTTGGGAGCATCCCTCAGCACATGCCTTCCCGCCTTTCCAACTGTCCCTCTTCAGTTCTTAGTTTTCCGCGGAGCCGACAGGTATTTCCTGTCACCGCAGAAAATTCTGTCTTTAATTTCTTTTCTTGTGATCGCACTTGCCTACTGCTCGACGCCTACCGGTACCGCCGGTTTTTTTATTTTCATACACCCCCCCCCCCCCCCCCCCCAAAAAAAAACTTAGACTCTTTCTTTCCAGAAACTTTTCTCTTGGTGCTAGGCGCCATTTTGGGCACTAGGCCCCATATTTCTAAATCATGGAAAAGCCAACTAGTGGTTTTAAGAAATGTACTAAGTGTGACGGTACCATTTCCGTCACTGACACCCATGATTGGTGTCTGAAATGTTTAGGACCTGAACATTCTCCAACTGAAGGACATAGAGTTATTAGAAAAAGTACAGAGAAGAGCCACCAAATTGGTGAAGGGGATGGAAGGCTACTCCTATGAAGAGAGGCTAAAAAGGTTAGGGCTCTTTAACCTGGGAAAGAGACGGCTGAGGGGAGATATGATAGAGGTCTATAAATTAATGAATGGAGTGGAACGGATAAACGTGGATCAATTGTTTACGCTATCAGAATATAGAAGGACTAGCGGACATGTAATGAAGCTATGGGGTAAACTATTTAAGACAAATAAGAGAAAATATTTCTTCACTCAACGTGTAATCAAACTCTGGAATCTGTTACCGGAGGATGTAGTAAGGGCTGTTAGTATAGCTGGGTTTAAAAAAGGTTTGGACAAGTTCCTGGAGGAAAGGTCCATAAACCACTATTAAAAAGGGACCCAGGATATCAATGCTTGACCTAGTACAAGCACTGCAGAACCTGTCTTTTGGGGAAACTGCTAGGTACGTATGACCTAGATTGGCCACTGTTGGAAACAGGATACTGGGCTTGATGGACCTCGGTCTGACCCAGTATGGCATTTCTTATGTTCTTATGAATGTCTCTCCTGCATGGGGATGACTAAAAGAGGAAGACAGAACTGGGCTGCAAAGCTCGGTACCCTCTTTTCTTCAGATGCCAGATCCATTGCATCGACATCGTCAAGGGCCTCTTCTTCCTCCCATGGATCTCAGGTAACTAAACATAAAAGCTGGTCCTCAAAAGGTAGCTCTCCTGCTAAGCATCGAGAGGCCATTGGCATTGCCCTTGAGGGAGCCACACCGGCAAAACAGCCCTGGCGGGAAGCTTCGGTTTCCAAAGCATCGATGGGGCTTCAGGATGTTCTCGAGGCCTCAACCTCGCAAGAACTACCTGTGCCATGCTCAGGGGTTCCAGCCGTCCTTACTGGTACCGACACCCAGGCATCAGCAGCATCGATAGACCAGAGGTTCCTCGCTCTCCTTTCAGCTGCGGTAACAGTGGTCCAACGGGCACCGGTACCGACATCGGTACAGACACTGGTACCGACACCGACGATTCCGGTACCAACGGTACCGGCCCCGGTGGGAACTCTTCCCATGCCATCTCTGGCTGGAATTGACAAAGCGTTACCGGCTCAGTTCGGTACCGACTTCGATCGGTACCAGAATCATGCTTTGCAAGAGCATCAGGGTCAGGAATACTTCGATTCCTCCGATTTCGAAGACTCTGACAATTCTGCTGGCACTAGAGGGTTTCTCCTAGAAGACCCCTCTTCTCCCCAGCGCAGAATGTCACCTCCAGAGGACATGTCATTTCAGGATTTCATCCGTGATATGGCCAAAGGTCTCTCAATCACAGTAGCTCCTGAAGACGAACCCAGAGCAAAGGAATTGGAAATTCTCCAATATCCTAAAGCTCCTAAGGAGGCAGCCACTCTGCCTATCCATGAAATTCTGCATAGGTTGATGCTCAGAATGTGGGAGACGCCTCTGACTACTTCTCCTCACTCTAGGAGACTTGATACTATGTATTGAGTGCCACCATGTCCTGGATTTCAGAAAACTCAGCTGCCACACCATTCAATGGTAGTGGAGTCAGCCATGCGTAGGATGAAGAGTGCAAAAAGGCATGCATTCAATCCTCCACGTCGTGAATGCAGGACTCTGGATGCTTTTGGACGCAGGACTTTTCAAGCTTCTATGCTTTCAGCTAAGATCAGTTCATATATCCTATATATGGGAATGTTCCTCAAGGAAGTCACAGGAGACTTGGAACTTATGAGTCCTTTTCTCCCAGATGATAAGAGACAAGATTTTCTTGCTCTAGTTAAGCATGCTCAAGATGTCTCCAAGTTTGTCAATCGTGCAGCCTTTGACTGCTTTGAATGCATCAGCAGAACCTCTGCTATTGCCATTGGCGCACAATGGATTGCCTGGCTACAGGCATCAGACTTGGAGACTTGGGTACAGGACAAGTTAGGCAACATTACTTGCACGGGAGAGAATCTCTTCGGCAAGAACTGGCAGGAAAAGGCTAACGAGTTAGATGCTGACAATTCTACCTTAGCTAGATTGTCAAAGTCTACAGCCACTCCAGCCAAAAGAAAGCCTTATAAAAAAAAAAACTCTTTTACCAAAAAGAGGAAGTTTTATCCTTCCTATGCCCAGCAGAGTCAAACTCCAGGTCAGGTTGCCCAAAAGTGACAACCTAGACAGCAAAAGAAGCTGAAAGGCCCGAGAGCCCAACCAGCTCTCCAGGTTCAGCCCCCTCAAGGGCTTTGACTCCTTCCTAGAGAGCTTTGCCTCCCTGCCTCTGAGGGGTCCCCAACCCCCCAATATTCCGGGCAGGTTATGCCACTTAGTCAACAGATGGCATCAGATAACAGCAGAAGATTGGACTTTGTCCATTGTAGGAGAGGGGTACAAGCTTCATTTTCACAGCATGCCCCCTCCTACAATTCTAAAGCAATTCAATCCACAAACCTCTGCAGACAATCTGCTAGAGCACGAGGTCTCCACACTGCTTGCCCAAGGGGCAATAGAGGAAGTACCCATTTTTCAACAGAGCGCAGGGTTCTACTCCCCCTATTTTCTTATTCCAAAGAAAACAGGAGGACACAGACCCATTCTAGACCTCAGAGAATTGAACAAATATCTGTTTCGAGAGAAATTCAAAATGATTTCTCTAGGAACTCTTCTGCCATACCTTCAAAGACAGGATTGGCTTTGCTCTCTAGATTTAAAGGATGCATACACTCACATTCTCTTCCATCCAGATCACAGAAAATTTTTACGTTTCCTTTTCAGGGGAAAACATTACCAGTACAGGGTTCTTTCTTTTGGTCTGGCTTCAGCACCAAGGGTATTCACGAAACGCATGGCAGTAGTAGCTGCATTTCTACGAACCCTGGGGATTTTTGTCTTCCTCTACTTAGACGACTGGCTCATTCGAGCCCCTACAGTTGCAGAGGCCAGCACTGCACGGTCCCATACAATGCGAATCCTCCAATACTTGGGATTGGTAATAAACTTCCCAAAATCTCAACTAGTTCCTTCCCAATGCCTAGAATTCATAGGAGCCTGTCTGGATACCAGACAGGCAAGGGCTTTCCTTCCACAAGCCCGGTGTCTTTGCATAATGCAACTAGCTTCTCAAGCAGCAGGCAAATCCTCCCTCACTGCTCGAGAGCTACATGCAGTTACTGGGACATATGGCATCCGCAGTTCATGTAGTCCCATATGCTCGCCTCCACATGCGAGCAGTTCAGTGGACCCTCTCCACACAGTGGACACAGGCCACGGGTCATTTGTCGGACAAGATAACAATCTCTCAACGACTAGTTTTGTCCCTCCAATGGTGGCAATCACTAAAAAATCTGACAGTGGGGTCTCCTTTCCATCAATCCCTCTTTCAGGCCACCCTAACGACAGATGCATCACAGGTGGGTTGGGGAGCACACCTGAATCATCTCTCTATCCAGGGCACCTGGACTCCACAGGAGGCTGGTCTACACATTAACCTCCTGGAATTAAGAGCAATCTATTTAGCTCTTCGAGTATTTCACGCCCAGCTCAGCTACAAGACAGTCCTAGTCCAGACGGACAATCAAGTAGCCATGTTCTATGTGAACAAGCAGGGCGGAACAGGCTCTCTGTCATTATGCAACGAAGCTTTACGACTGTGGGCCCTCGCCAGAGAGCATCAAATTCACGTTCTAGTGGTATATCTTCCAGGCATTCAAAACCTTTGGGCAGACAAACTCAGTCGCATACTGCTGCCTCACAAGTGGTCCCTCCACCTAGACCAGGTGGCAAAGATATTTCATCTCTGGGGCACTCCAGACATAGACCTCTTTGCAAGTCCACTGAATGCCAAACTTCCTCGGTTCTGTTCCAGGATTCCGGCTCACAACTGTCAGGTAAAGGATGCTTTCCTCCTTCACTGGGGTCAGGACTTCCTTTATGCCTTCCCACCCATTCCCCTCATCCCCAAAACACTCTTCAAGCTTCCGAGAGACAGGGGTCGCATGATTCTCATAGCGCCACGATGGCCACGCCAAACGTGGTATTCCCTGCTTCTACATCTCTCTCAAGTGGCACCCCTGGAGTTAGGGCATGCTCCAGATCTCCTTTCCCAGGAGAATGGGACACTATGGCACCCGAATCCCCAGTCCCTGCACCTCATGGCCTGGTTGCTGAAGGCTTAGACCTCCAAGATATCAACCTGTCCCAGTAGGTGAAGGATATCCTTCAGGCTTCTAGAAAACTTTCCACAAGAAGATCTTATGCCTTCAAGTGGAAACATTTTACTATATGGTGCTGCAAGAAGGGATTAAACCCCCTGGTCATACCCTTAGAATCGATACTAGAGTATCTCCTTCACTTATAGAATTCTGGTCTAAAGACCAGTTTGGTAAGAGTCCATCTTAGTGCAATTGCAGCTTCTTATAAGCCTCTAAATGGACAACCAATTTCCTCTCATTCACTCCTATCAAGATTTATGAGAGGCCTTTTATTAACTAAACCTCCCATCAAGCCACCACCGGTGGCATGGGATCTAAATCTAGTTCTTAGGCAGCTCGTGAAGCTGCCTTTTGAACCTTTGGCCACTACAGCCCTTATGTTTTTGACCTGGAAGGTCATCTTTCTAATTGCAATCACCTCTGCCCGTCGCATTAGTGAATTGCAAGCTTTAGTGGCTGATCCTCCTTATACTAGGTTTCATCATGATAAGGTTGTTCTTCGGACTCACCCACACTTTATGCCAAAGGTGATTTCGCCTTTTCATTTAAACCAATCGATTTATCTTCCTGTATTTTTTCCGAGGCCTCATGCCTCTAATGCAGAAAGAAACCTTCATACTTTGGATTGTAAAAGGGCCTTAGCCTTTTACATACAAAGAACACAACAACATAGAAAGTCCTCACGACTTTTTATAGCTTTTGACCCTAGTCATTTGGGACTTCCAGTCTCCAAAAGAACTTTATCTAAATGGATTGCCCAATGCATATCCTTTACTTATGAGAGTAAGGGTCTTCCTCTTCAGGACCATGTCACGGCTCATAATGTGAGAGCCATGGCAGCTTCTATGGCTACGGTACACAGGGAGCAGAAGCAGTGGACGACCCAGATGCTTATAGTAAATTCAGAAAAGCTTTATTGAAGATCCCCGACGCGTTTCGGCTTACGCCTTTCTCAAGGGGAGAGTTGCTTACAAAAAATAATAAATAATAATATTAATAAACCATTAAAAACATGTATAAACAACATTGGAAAAGGCAACTGGGATACATATATATACAGCAAAAAAATACTTAATAAATTGTTCTAAAATTTAAAAAAATTAAAAAACTCATAATGGCAGAACTTGGCATAATAAAACATTAAATATACATGTATATTATTATAATAAACTGAAAATAATATTAGTAAAAATTATCATAAAAATGTGTTAAAGTACATAATCAGAATTAAAAATAATAAAGAATAATATAAATTGAAAAAATCATAATCAAACCGGAACAATGTGATAGAAAAAACATAGAAAACCAGACGCAGGGCAGGAAACTTATCTGAAGAATATAAAACTACTCACTGGATCATGCACTGAGATGTCGTTAGAAAACTGAGGTACATTAAGTTGCTCAACTGGCTATTGTATAAATATAAGGAGGAAAAACAAGTTGTTTAGACACAACATTTTAAATAAACAGGATACTAAATAATGAAGCAGTTGGTAAGAGTGAAATTATTCTCATATGAACCATGCAAATCAGAGCAATCAAACTGTGTTTTTTCAAAAAGGGGGGGGGGAAGGGAAACAGGCTTAGTGTTATATATCAAGAAAAATGAACTCTGTGTGCTGCTTATATGAAGAAGACTATTATTCTTAACTATTCATGTCTTGAAATGCCAAAGAAATGTGAGTATAATGATGAGACTAATGCTGTGCCGTTCATGTAGGGAAAACTCGTATAAATAAAACCATTCATATTGTAAAAGGAGATGTGAATACGTGTTTTAAAATCCTACTTACAGCGGACACAGAGGTAGAAAACCCTGTGCTATTGTAGGTGAATCTGTGGTGACACTGTGTAAACAAACATTAAAAACTCATTAAATGTAAAAGCGGCAGTGCTGAAATAGACGTAGCTCTGACAACACGCTATAAATTACCTGCTGAGAAGAATAGGCACTAAAGTTAAGTAGTGAACAGTCCGCTTCTGTTTAGCAAATAATCCGGCAGAGTGATGTGTAGAACGTAGTTCTAGGTAAGATGCAGGGGCTCTTTTGAAAACTGTTATAAGGACGCTGACTTTCGCGCCAAAAGGGGCGTGGTTAATTGTGTCCAATCCTCGAAAGGTAATTCTGACAGGGAAGGATAGGAGGAAAGTGATTATGTATTTGTAATCGGTATTCAAAAATGTTTAAAATATTTGGAATGAATTGGTCATGTGAGGGTCTTGATAAAAGGAACCGGTCAGCCCGATTCACAAATGAGAGTTATTCAAAGAGAAAAAAATGCTCCGATGAAAGATATTGTATGAGAGAGATACTGAGGGTAGTGGACTTTATATAATTGCTGTCTAAGTAATAGAAGAAAAGATTTAAAATGACTGCTTAAAACGAAAAATATATTATAAAAACTTATAAAGTGTGTCATGTTGTCCCTCTTGCGAAGATATTCAGATAAATTAAAACGTATAATGTGTTGACATATAAACAGTAGGTCCGATGTTCAGATAAAAGTTATTGGGAGAGATACGGTTACTTCGGTTAAAGATGTATATCAAAAAAATATATATATATACAGTTTTATATACAGATTCATGTTTTTTAAAAGTCGGTTCATCAGTTTTATGTACTGGTTTTTTAGACTCAAATGTTTGTACTACACACAGAGGTAATCTACACCCCCATTTTATATTTATTATTATTATTATTATTTATATTTTTTATTATTATATTTTTATTTTTATTAGTATTTTATCCCCTTTTTTAAAAAAATATTTAATGTAATTATTTTTATTAATATTTTTTATTTTTTATTTAATTTTTATTTATTACCATTATTTAATATTTTTAATATTTTTAATTTTATCTTATTATATTTATTTTATTTTATTTATTTTTTATTATTATTTATTTTTTTATCTTTATTTTATATTTTTTATTATTTTACTTATTTTATTTATTTTAATATCTATTTTATGCTATTCGCCCCCCTTTTTTACTTTTTCCATATATGATGATATACTGAATTTTAATAATTAATATTTTTTATTTTTTACTTCAACCGATCTGGTTGAACGTTATGGAGCGCATGTTTCAATTCATTTTCAAATCTTCAACAAAGAGGGGTTTTATGATATTAATTGCATTTATTAGAATGTTTTTTAATTTTAATTAAGAGTAGTTATTTTAATATTTTAATTTTTTTAATTCCTTTTTTAACTACATAAGATTCATAGCCTTTATATATATTTTTTTGATATACATCTTTAACCGAAGTAACCGTATCTCTTCCAATAACTTTTATCTGAACATCGGACCTACTGTTTATATGTCAACACATTATACGTTTTAATTTATCTGAATATCTTCGCAAGAGGGACAACATGACACACTTTATAAGTTTTTATAATATATTTTTCATTTTAAGCAGTCATTTTAAATCTTTTCTTCTATTACTTAGACAGCAATTATATAAAGTCCACTACCCTCAGTATCTCTCTCATACAATATCTTTCATCGGAGCATTTTTTTCTCTTTGAATAACTCTCATTTGTGAATCGGGCTGACCGGTTCCTTTTATCAAGACCCTCACATGACCAATTCATTCCAAATATTTTAAACATTTTTGAATACCGATTACAAATACATAATCACTTTCCTCCTATCCTTCCCTGTCAGAATTACCTTTCGAGGATTGGACACAATTAACCACGCCCCTTTTGGCGCGAAAGTCAGCGTCCTTATAACAGTTTTCAAAAGAGCCCCTGCATCTTACCTAGAACTACGTTCTACACGTCACTCTGCCGGATTATTTGCTAAACAGAAGCGGACTGTTCACTACTTAACTTTAGTGCCTATTCTTCTCAGCAGGTAATTTATAGCGTGTTGTCAGAGCTACGTCTATTTCAGCACTGCCGCTTTTACATTTAATGAGTTTTTAATGTTTGTTTACACAGTGTCACCACAGATTCACCTACAATAGCACAGGGTTTTCTACCTCTGTGTCCGCTGTAAGTAGGATTTTAAAACACGTATTCACATCTCCTTTTACAATATGAATGGTTTTATTTATACGAGTTTTCCCTACATGAACGGCACAGCATTAGTCTCATCATTATACACACATTTTTTTGGCATTTCAAGACATGAATAGTTAAGAATAATAGTCTTCTTCATATAAGCAGCACACAGAGTTCATTTTTCTTGATATATAACACTAAGCCTGTTTCCCTCCCCCCCCCCCCCTTTTTGAAAAAACACAGTTTGATTGCTCTGATTTGCATGGTTCATATGAGAATAATTTCACTCTTACCAACTGCTTCATTATTTAGTATCCTGTTTATTTAAAATGTTGTGTCTAAACAACTTGTTTTTCCTCCTTATATTTATACAATAGCCAGTTGAGCACCTTAATGTACCTCAGTTTTCTAACGACATCTCAGTGCATGATCCAGTGAGTAGTTTTATATTCTTCAGATAAGTTTCCTGCCCTGCGTCTGGTTTTCTATGTTTTTTCTATCACATTGTTCCGGTTTGATTATGATTTTTTCAATTTATATTATTCTTTATTATTTTTAATTCTGATTATGTACTTTAACACATTTTTATGATAATTTTTACTAATATTATTTTCCGTTTATTATAATAATATACATGTATATTTAATGTTTTATTATGCCAAGTTCTGCCATTATGAGTTTTTTAATTTTTTTAAATTTTAGAACAATTTATTAAGTATTTTTTTGCTGTATATATATGTATCCCGGTTGCCTTTTCCAATGTTGTTTATACATGTTTTTAATGGTTTATTAATATTATTATTTATTATTTTTTGTAAGCAACTCTCCCCTTGAGAAAGGCGTAAGCCGAAACGCGTCGGGGATCTTCAATAAAGCTTTTCTGAATTTACTATAAGCATCTGGGTCGTCCACTGCTTCTGCTCCCTGTGTACCGACTGATCTCTGCAGGAGCTCTGCTCTCCTGTGTGTTCCTTGAGCTTCTATGGCTACTCCACTCTGTGTCTATCGATAACATTTGTCGAGCAGCCATCTGGGCCTTGGTACACACCTTCACAGCCCACTACTGCCTGGATAAAGCCTCCCGTCGGAATGCCTTCTTTGGCCAAGCTGTTCTTCAAAATCTCTTTCAGACCTAATTCAACTCCTACCCACCAACCCTGTGGACTGCCAGAGATCCATGGGAGGAAGGATGCCTTCCTTTCTAGGTTGGCCCCTTCCTGGGGCTATCTCCCTGGCATCTTCAGCTGGGGAGTCCCCATATGTGAAGACTACATTCCTGCTTGTTCCTGGAGATAGCGTAGTTACTCACCTGTAACAGATGATTTCTGGGAACAGCAGGAATTTAGTCTTCACAACCCACCCACCTCCCCTAGGAGTTGTCTCTCTCTCTCTTTGTCTCTTTCCTCTCTCCCTCTATCCTTTCACTCAGCTACAAACTTAACTGAAGAGGGACAGTTGGAAAGGCGGGAAGGCATTGCGCATGTGCTGAGGGATGCTTCCAAAAGCATTCCTATTGGACGCTGGGGAGCGTTCTCGCGCAGGTTCCGTCGGTACCGACGATACCCATATGTGAAGACTAAATTCCTGCTGTTCCCGGAGATCGCCTGTTACAGGTGAGTAACTACGCTTTACTCACCTGTAACGGGTGTTCTTCAGGGACAGCAGGAATCGGTCCTCACAACTTGCCCTCCTCGCTTGGGAGTTGCTTCCCTACTTTGTTTTAGTTTTACTGCCGTCCTTGCTATGTGATCTGACTGAGCAAGATGGCCCCTTCCCACCCAAGAGTGCCATGCATGCGTGGTAGCATGTCCCAGAGGCTTTCTTTGAAAGCTGAGGAAATGCTCTGCACAGTCTTCAGCGCCTACTTCACCCATATGTGAGGACGGATTCCTGCTGTCACTGGAGAACACCTGTTATAGGTGAGTAATTACGCTTTAAGCAATTCTGCTTTATCCTCATCAGTTTCTGCATATTCCTCCCCTGTACCCTTGAGTCTGACAATGCCACTTTTACCCTTTCTCCTCTCACTAATATATCTGAAAAATGTCTTATCACCGCATTTTGTTGCATTGGCTATTTCTTCTTTTTGTACCTTTGCTTTCCTGACTACTTTGCTAGCTTCTCTAAGTTTTTCCAAATATAGATGCCTGTCGTCTTCTCTCTGTGATCTCTTGTATTTCATGAAGGCCTCCTTCTTTTTCTTCCCCTTTTCAGTTTACTACTTTTGAGAACCATAGCGGCCTCCTTTTCCTTTTACATGTATTTATCTTTTTAATCAAAAGATTTGTTGCCCTTAAAATATCCCCTTTCCGTTTTGCTCACTGTTTTTCTACATCCCCCATGCTGTTCGCATCCCACTAATGAGGGAGGAGTGGCCTAGTGGTTAGGACAAGGTACTTCAGCCCGGAGGGCCGGGGGTTCAAGTCTCACCTGGGGACAGCAATCTCAGGCCGGAGGGACTAGGATTTCTAGTCCTATAGGTACTCCTTGTGGTCTTGGGCAAGCCACTTAACCCTCCATTGCCCATGTTCCCTGTAAGTATTAGCGTATGTGTGTCATATCCCCTCGTGTTAAATGTATCTCCCAATTGACTGCTTTTACCCGGGGAAAAGCGGGATATAAATACAGCTAAATAAATATAAATAAATAATGACTCGTAGGTATTGTCCCATCTTGGCAAAGTTAGTTTTCCTAAAGTTTAAGACCCTCACTTTTGAATGGATTTTGTGATCACTGGATGCAAGTTGATCTGCCACTGTAACATCAGAAACACTTTCCCTGTTGGTAAGCACTAAGTCTAGTATGGCCCCATCACATTTGGGTTCTATTAAGTATTGCCTGTAGAGAATCCTGGATCTCTTTACTTCTGGATGACACCGCAGGAGGGATGTGTCAGTCCACATCTGGCATACTGAAATCACCTATCAGTTGCACTTCTCCTTTTATGACAAATACTGTGTATGTCTTCTATTAAATCTTCATCCACTTCTACGCCCTGTGAGGGGGATTTGTATATAACTCCAATGCAAATGGATTTCCCTTTCCCTCTTTCTAGTTTAGCCCACAGTGCCTCCTCTCTTCCTTTTAAGCCCTGCACTTCTATAGCTTTAATATTATTTTTAACATATAGTGCCACACCACCTCCACTTCTTCCTACCCTGTCCTTCCTGAATAAAGTATAGCCTGGTATAATTACATCCTACTCATAATTTTCTGTGAACCATGTCTCCGTAACCGCCACTAAATCCAAGTCAGCTTCTTCCATGAAAGCCTCAACATCTGAGATCTTATTTCCCATGCTATGGCATTTATGCATACCGCTTTCCAGATGTTGCCCCTATTACCCATTTCTACAGAGATATTTAATGTTTCACTTACCTAGGGACTCACCACTTATCTTGGGGCTCTTTTCACCCATCCCCATCAAATTTAGTTTAAAGCCCTCTTCAGTAGGTTAGCCATTCTGCTTCTGAAAATGCCTCGTCCCTTCTTGGACAGATGGACACCATCTCCACCCTGCAACCCTTGGAACATCGTCCCATGATCTAGGAAACCAAAACGCTCTCGATGACACAATCCATGCAGCCATGCATTCATCTCCAGGATGCGAACTTCTCCGGGAACAATCAGGAAGTCAGTCCTCACATATGGGTTACATCGGCGCCGATGGAGCTCGCGTGGAGCAAATCCCCAGCTTTCAAAGAAAGCATTTGGGAGTTGCCTCCACGCATGCGTGGTCCGCTTCCCGCCCAAAGGGGCCATCTTGCTCAGTCGTCTTTTTTCTGTGGAGCCCTTCAGATGTAGTCTGTTCTCTGTCCCGAAAAAAGTGGTGGTCTTGCCTTTTGGCTGTTTTTCTTCTGGCTAGCACCGGTACCCTTCCCGCCCGCCCCTGGTACTCCAGTATCGGGTCAGCTTTCCTTTTTCTTTTTTTTTTCTTTTAATTTCTTTTTGGGCGTTCCCACCCTTGTTTTCTCTTGCTGGGAGCCCTAAAGGTCTTTGATCTTGCGTAGGCCTTTTTTCCCTCCATGACTACCAGCGGATTCAAAAAGTGCAACAGGTGTGGTAAAATTATGTCCCTTACCGATACGCACGAGTGCTGCCTCCGGTGCCTCGGCCCAGACCACGACCCGGCTGTTTGTGGACTTTGCAAACTTTTGTCCTCAAAGGCCCTGAAAAGCTGCCAGTAGCAGCAGGAAAAGATTTTCCCTGATTCCCCTATACCTACGAAAGCCAGGACCTCGTCCGAGACCTCCACTTTCCGGGAGGAGCGTTCCGAACCTGAGCAGCATTGGGGGACCTTGGAGAGGGGGTCCCCCTCGGGGGAACCTAAAAGAAGGAAATTTTCCTCAACGGCTGCGTCTCTGGATGGTTCCGAATGACCAGGTCCCTCACGGGGGCCTGTCAAGGAGCCCCGAGTGTCAACCCGAGGCGTCAGGGAAGGAGCGTCCAATCAAACTCTCTCAAAAGGAGCCGGCCACAGAATGATCCTGGCCAGTGCGTCTTGTCCTAGTCGTGGACTCCCCTCCAGGTGAACCAGCGTCGGCCCCGATTCCATCGGCACCCAAGTTGGATGCTGCGGAACCACCTGAGCTCACATTCAGGATGTATATCTTGGAACGCAAGATTATTGCCTTCCTAAAGCAGCAAAGGGCAATAGCGTGCAGTACATCCGGTTCCTCTGACCTGACCACCGGGGACTCGACGACGAAGTCGACCCCGGAGGCCGTGCCAATCCTCTAAGCCCTATGGGCCCAAGCAGATCCTCGGCTGAGGTCCCGCTCAATCTCCTTCGGGATGGAGATCATCACCGGCAAGCCAATGAGCACCGGAGCAGCCTGACCCCTCGGGGCCTGAGGACTGCCACCTGTCCTACTCGGATGACTCCGTCTGGGAGTCTGAAGACGAGGTGTCTCTGGACACTCACCTTCACCAGGATGTCCCTTCCGATTCCCTGGGATCGGAGCCTCGAAGGAGATCTCCCCCTGAGGACTTGGCCTTTCGAGACTTCGTTCAGGATATGTCCAAAGTTTTGGCCTTTCCAACGGAGTCAGAGGAGGATCCACAAGCAGACGAACTTGAGATCCTCCAGTATGAGGTCCCTCCTCGGGAAACCCTCACGGTGCCCATTCCTCCCATCCCAGAGCACCTTATGCTCTGCATGTGGGAGACACCGGCCTCAACACTGATTGTTAGTAAGCAGCTCGACTCGTATCGAGTCCACCGGAGCCCTGGGTTCCAAAAGCCTCAATTGCCGCATAATTCCATGGTCATGGAATTGGCCATGCGTCAACTAAAAAGTCAGAAGACGCACTCCTCGGTGCCACCCAGCAGGGAGGCCCACACCTTGGATGCCCTAGGCAGAAAATGCTACCAGGGCGCGATACTGAATGGCCGAATCCAGGCCTACCAGCTGTACATGGGCATGTACCTAAGAGATCTAACAAAGGAGATCACCAGGTTCTCGGCTGGTCTCTCCGAGGAGCCCTTGCAGCGCTTCAAGGGCGTATCCAGAGCCATCAGTGAATGCTCCAAATTTATGTCTCGAGCAGCCTATGACGAATTCAAGTCAGTGGCCAGAGTAGCCGCAGTGGGCATCGCTGCATGCCGCCAAGCCTGGCTACAGTCATCCATCCTCGAGCAATGGGTACAACACAAGTTGATCGATGTCCCATGTCAGGGGGGGGAACTTATTCGGCAAGCCCATGACCAAAAATGCCGCCGAACTGGAGATCGAGTTCATGATGAGGACTAGGCTCTCTAAGAAGACCTCAGCCCCTCCCCAAAAGAAGGGTTTGGGGGAAAAAGTCCTTCTACCTGAGGAAACCTGTGGCTTACCGGGGTTACCCCCCTTATCAGGCCGCCCCAGCAAGGGCAGCAGGCCAAGGGGCAGGGGCATGGTCCCCATAAACAGAAGGCTCCTAAGCCCCAGGCTTTGACCCCGGCTCAACCTGGGGGAAGCTTTTGACTCTTACAGCATGGCCTCTCTCTCCAGCGAGGCCAGGCAGCCCACAGGAGGTCGGCTCTCTCTGTTCGCCCACAGGTGGGGAACTGTTACCACCGACGCCTGGGCATTACAGGTGGTCAAGGAGGGTTACCTCCTTCACTTAGCCGAGGTACCTCTGCACTTATTTCCCGGAGAGCCCTCCCGGCCTTCTCTTCGCCGGGACCTTCTCTTGAAGGAGTTGGCGAGTCTTCTCAGACAGAGCAGTAGAACCAGTGACCCATCATCTCAGGGGCAAGGGGTTCTACTCCACATACTTCCTTGTGCCAAAAAGGTCAGGGAGCCTAAGGCCCATCTTCGACCTCCGCAACCTCAACAGATTCCTGGTGTGGGAGAAGTTCAGGATGCTCTCCCTTGGAACTTTGCTTTCTTACCTCTGCCAGAGAGACTGGCTGTGCTCCTTAGACCTAAAGGATGCTTACACGCACGTCCTAATCCACCCAAACTGCAGGCAATACCTACGCTTTGTGGTGGGAGGCCTGCACTTCCAGTACCAGTGCTGCCCTTCGGCCTTGCCTCGGCCCCCAGGGTATTCACAAAGTGCCTAGCGGTAGTTGCTGCCTTTCTCAAGCTTCAGTGGATTTTCCTCTTCCCCTGTCTCGATGACTGGCTCATCAGGAGCACCTCAGCCCCCGAGATGCAGCAGGCCACGGCACACAATATCCAGGTCCTTCAGCACTTGGGCTTCGTAATCAACTACCCCAAGTCCAACTCAGGAGCTGAAATTTATCGGGGCAAGGATCGATACGCTCCCAGCCAAGGCCTTCCTGCCTACAGACAGAGTCAACAGGCTGATGGCATTGGCCAGGAGGGTACAGCGCCGTCCTTCGTTATTGGCTCAACTCCTGTTGCGCCTCCTCGGTCACATGGCCTCTACAGTCCATGTCACTCCAGATGCCCGCCTACACATTGCGGATTCCGCAGTGGTGCCTCATGGACCAATGATCCCAGGCAACGGGTTGCCTCCAGGGCAAGGTCAGAGTCACCCTGTGCCTGGCACGGTCCCTAAACTGGTGGCAGTCCCCCCGCCACTTGCAAGCGGGAATGCCCTTTCAGGTCCCTCAGCACTCGAGGGTCCTCACCACAGATGCCTCTCTGCTGGGATGGGGAGCCCACTACCAGGGGTTCCGCACCCAGGGCGTCTGGTCTCCAGACGAGAGTGCCCTACAGATCAACCTGTTGGAGCTACGTGCGATCCGCCTTTCCCTGAGGGCGTTCTGAAAATCCCTGAGCCACAGCTCCGTCCTAGTCCAGACCGACAACCAAGTTGCCATGTTCTACGTGAACAAACGGGTGCACGTGATCCTGTGCCCTCTGCCGAGAAGCACTGGACCTGTGCTCATTCGCGGTCCAACAAGGCATTCTCCTCAAGGCGGTGTACCTGCCGGGCCACAGCAGTTGGCTAGCCAGCAGGCTCAACAGACCTCTCCAGCCCCACGAATGGCAACTGGACCCCAAAGTGGCCCGCAGGCACTTTCTGATCTGGGGTACCCGAGGCTGGACCTCTTCGCCAGCCCGGACAACCACCCGTTGCCCCGTTTCTGTTTCCGGCAACCACACCCCGACAGAGTGGCCACCGATGCATTTCTGATCTCGTGGTAGGGGGGCCTCCTGTATGCGTTTCCCCCGACACCTCTGATCGTCAAGACCCTGTTCAAGATTCTTCGCGACAGAGCCTTAGTCATTTTGATAGCCCCACGGTGGCATTGGTTACCGTGGTTCCCGCTCCTCCTGCAGCTAGCGGCAGAGACTTCTATCCCTCTGAGGACAGGCTCACGGCTCCTCTCCCAGGAGGGGGGCTCTCTCCTGCACCCCAGCTCCCTATCGCTGACAGCATGGCTGCTGAGAGGGTCTCACTAGCTCCCCTCCTACTCCTGAAGGAAGTGGAGGATGGTCCTGCTGGCTGACGCAGAACGTCTACCAGACGAGCATATGCCTTTAAGTGGTGCAGGTTTGCGCTCTGGTGTGCAGCTCGGGGAACCGACCCTTTCTCCTGCCCGGTGGCCGTGATACTACAATACCTTCTCCATCTCTCTGACTCAGGGCTCAAATCCAACTCCGTCAGAGTACATCTCAGTGCCCTCGCGGCCAACCATATCCAATAAATGAGAAGCCATTCTTGGCGCACCCGACAGTATCCCAGTTCCTCAAGGGCCTTTTCCTGACTAATATCCCCGGTCTGCTCTCCGGTGCCCGAATGGGATCTCAATGTGGTGTTGGGATGGCTCACCCTGCCGCCTTTTGAACCGATGGCTATGTGGCATCTCCGCTATCTCTCATGGAAGGTGGTGTTTCTCGTTGCCCTCACCTCCGCCCAAAGAGTGAGCGAGCTCCAGGCCCTCATGGCGGAGAGGCCTTATACCAGGTTCTACAAGAATAGGGTAGTGCTTCACACTCACCCCAAGTTTCTTCCAAAGGTAGTGTCCTCTTTCCACCTCAGTCAGGAAGTGGTCCTCCCTACCTTCTTTCCCAGACCGCATGCTGGTCGCGCTGAGGCCGTCTTCCATACCCTAGACTGTAGGAGGGCTTTATCTTTCTACATTCAGCATACTCAAGACCACCAGAAAGCATCACAGCTTTTCATTTCCTACGACCCCAGCAAGCTGGGGCAGGCGGTGACCAAGCGCACGCTGTCCACGTGGGTGGCGGACTGCATCGCCCAGGCCTATGAGGAAGCAAAACTTCCTTTGGAGGGCCGTGTCACGGCTCACAAAGTCCAGGCCAAGGCAACCTCCATGGCTTATTTGCCCTCTGTTCCTCTGGCAGACATCTGCCGGGCCGCCACCTGGTCTTCAGTTCATACCTTCGCAGCTCATTACTGCCTGGATAGGGAGTCCTGATGGGACAGTGCCTTTGGCCAGGCCGTACTCCATAACCTTGTTGAGGTCTAGGCAACTCCTGCCCTCCGACCCTTTTGTGTTCCGGCTACCGGAGTGCTAATTCCTTCTCAGATTCTTTCTGCTGCAGCTGCTCATGGCTCTCGATGAGGGAGCCTTTTTTGGCTATGGGTTCCTGGTAGCCTGTAACCGGGGAGTCCCATATGCAAGGACTGACTTCCTGCTTGTTCTTGAAGAAAGTGTAGTTACTCACCTGTAACAGGTGTTCTCCGGAGACAGCAGGAATCAGTCCTCATAACCCTCCCTCCTCCCCTTGGAGTTGCAGTCCTCCTGTTTTACTGTTTTTTGTTCTTTGCCATCTCTAGCTATGTTATTTGACTGAGCAAGATGGCCCCTTTGGGCAGGAAGTGGACCACGCATGCGTGGAGGCAACTCCCAAATGCTTTCTTTGAAAGCTGGGGATTTGCTCCACACGGGCTCCGTTGGTGCCGACGTAACCCATATGTGAGGACTGATTCCTGCTGTCCCCGGAGAACACCTGTTACAGGTGAGTAACTACGCTTTCTCTGACTTGGCCTTTACTCTCAACAGGGAGGATTGAAGAGAACACTACCTGCGCACCTATCTGCTTCACCTTCTGTCCCAGAGCCATGAATTCACGTTTGATATGCTCGGAGGGATATCTAATAGTATCATTTGTGCTGACATGGATGAGCAGCATAGGATAATAGCAGGCTTTATGAGTCTTGGCAAACTCTCTGTAACATCTCTGATTTTGGCACCTGGTAGACAGCACACCACTCTGGTCATCAAATCTGTTCGGCAGATGGATGCTTCAGTATTCATAGACGAGAATCACCAACCACCACTACACTTCGCTTTGTTGTGGTGACTGATTCTCTAACTTTGGGGTGCTCAAGCTGTGGTTCTTCCCTTTCCTCATATTCTTCCACCTCCTCCATTTCCAGGGCTGCATACTGGTTCTTCAGTTCAAGGGCTGGAGGAGTTGGAGTGCTGATACTGCAGGCTCAGGTGACTCATGTCCATCCTCCTTTCTTCTGTAACCTCCCATCTCCACCTCTGAATGTTTCGAGAAGCATCTTGTCAATGTACTTCTCTCTGTCTTCAATGCTTCTCAGTCTTGCCACCTCTTCCCTGAGCTCCTCCACTTGTTTCCTGAGAGCCTCAGCATGCAGGCAATCCTGCACATGGAACTGGTTCCTCTATTAGCATTGGGATCTCTGGACAGAGGCAGAAGCTGTAACGGCGGGGGCAACAGCTTTAGTGATACGATTTTTCCCAGCCATTGCTTAGTTGGTGGAGCTTTGGTATCTGTTGAAGTAAAGGAGAAAGACCTACCAAAGTCCCTATCTGTTCCTCAGCTGTTCTTTAAGAAAAAAAAGCAGCTAACTTATTTTAAGCGTGTTCTAATAGTGCTTGTCTATGTCCCTGTGTGTAGCTAAATGGGGACCTGCCCTATAAGCAAGAACACTCACATGGGGTGGGTGGGTGGGTGTCGGGGGTGAGTAGGGAGGGACCTAACACCTGATGAGGTCAGTGGCTTCAAAACGTTAGTTGTGAATGAACTGACAAGTGCTGTGGCCAACCCCACAAGCACACAAAAAAGTTCCCCTTTGTTGTATAAAAAAAGAGACTTTATCTTTTAAAAATGAACAGAAAAAAATGCTTTAAGAACACTGTTCCCTCTAAGCTGTGCGCGTGTGCGCGCGCACACACCTCACCGAGCGAGCGCACATACTTTACAACAGAGCGCACAAAAATTACGGTTCTGATTCTGATAGAAAACAACACAGACGTCTTAAAATGTAAAAGTTCTTATGTATTTATGGTTTTCACAAGTTCTACAATGTTTTCTAGTGCAATCAATGTGGTGTACATACTGTATTCTGATGTGTAGTCAAATTTTGAAGTATATAACTCCGAGTGTCATTATGTGGCGCACAAAAATTTAACCTTCCTTCAAAAGCTGCACAGCTGATATTTTATGCGCACACAGCCTACAGAAAATTAGAGGGAACATTGTTTAAGAATTAGCTTTTAAAAAAGAATGCCTTGAGAGCTTTCAGTCGGAGCATTATCTTGCTTTGCAATGGGATCTTTCAGGAAACCAATGGAAAGCCCAAGTTTTGATGACATCACTCCCATGCCTCTATCCGCCTCAGCCAGCAGAAGTCTCTTCATTATTTCTTTGTCTCCAGCAGATGGTGTATGGATTTTGTCTTCTCTGAAGAAAATTCTGAAGATTGAGAGGAAAAGATCAATTGAACGCTTGTGAATGACCAGCTTGAGGGTGATTCTCTCACTTGAGGGCAACGTGGGAGGCTTCACTAGACTGTTGTCTTTTCAGTAGCCATAGGAGGAGGGAAAATTGATTCAACTCCATGCGCTTATCATAAGAGCCTGTTGAGCAGCCAGAAATTGGAAGGATCTGGAAGAGTGTAGCAGCCTCACACAATCTCAGCGCCGCCTCCCTCCTCCTCTTTCCCCCCCGTCCTCTCTCTCGAAGATTGAAAAACCCTCTCAGTGGGAGCCGTCTGCCAGCCACCTTAAATGCAGTGCTGCAAAGTCAGTGTAACAGTATAAGGGGAGTAGAGCTGAGCCCGGCACAGATCATCTGCCTGGGACTCTCAGAGGTTGAGTACCAAGGCTTGGCCTCATCATTGTCCTTGTTGGGACGCAATTTCGGGTAGACTGCTGGCAACCGTTGGCACTGTATGGAGGCTTCCTGCCATTTTCTGCACACTCTAGTAGTGTTTTCTCCTGTTGTGCATCTGGAGGTTGCGTGGTCTGTATGTGCATTCTGCCCAACCGGCTCCAATATGCATTTCTACCCTAGCGCCTGTAACTCGTGTTACAGAAAAAGTGCAGTTAACGCTCGACACAGTAAAAGCACATTTAACATGCACCTTAAGGACGCTGTGCCCTTAGCACACACTATTGTGATACTTGCCTTAACTCTTAAGCCTTCTTTCAGGAATCGTTGTTTGGCCTGTGGCAAGCATGGTGCTTCATGTCTGGCTTTTGGACTCTTCTGCATTGCAGCTCCTGAGGTTTTCTTGTAGGAATTGCCCCCTCCCTTCTCTACGCTGGGGGGATGCAGTTAGTCCGGCCTTGCCTGCCTAAGGGCAGAAGGTGGCAGATGGCACTGTGGGTAAGGTTAACTAGCCAGCTGTTTGCTGCTCTCCAACCTCTAGGGGATTGACAGCGACTATGTCCCCTGATGTAAGGGGGCTCATTTCTGCAGTGAGAGTTTCCAGAGTCTGGGTTGTCCTTGCCGGAATCCTTTTCCTTTTTACAACAGGGTGTGGAGATTCAGACCCTGCTGCCTCTGCATCCCCTCAAGCGCAGTCTTGTGAGGGGCAGGCTTAGTGGAAGCCCAGTTTGATTGCCTGTGGCTAAGAGGCCCCGACAAAGGGTACCTCCTGAAGATGGGGATTAGCTGGGATTTGTCCGAGATTTGTACTGTGGCTTGGATTCAGGTGGATGATGGACTCTCACCTTCAGGGGATTGTGAGGAGGCCGATATTATCTGCCTGTTCTGGAAGGGGGAACTAGACATTGATTCCCAGGGTCTTATCCATCTTGAGCTTGGCAGATGCTCCAGGCATGGAGCAGGAACCAAAAATGCATCAATTCCTGCATGGAGTGCGGAAATCCCTTATTGTCTTCCCATTCCCAGAGGTGCTCAAGGGCTTAGACCAGTTGGAGTGGGATTCCCCCGACTCTTCACTTAAGGGATTAAGGGTGTAAAAGTAGAAGCACAATCTCCTGGAGAGAGTGCATTGTGTGGTTTGATATTTCCAAGGTGGATGCACAGGTCACTGCTGTTTATTTAACTGATTTTGTTATACTGTCTTTCTCCAGAAACAAGCAGGAAGTCCGTGGCATGCGTGGTCCCCTTCCTGCCCAAGGGTGCCATCTTACTCAGTCTCCCTTTTACCTGTGGAGCCATTCAGACGTGCATATCGTCCCCGGAAAAACTTTTTGTTCCAAGCGATTTATGCTCTACCAGCCCTCGCCAGTCCTCTTCCCGCCTCCCGAGCACCTCTGCTTCGGCCCTGGCCTCGGGGTTTTTTTCTTTTTGCCGATTTGCGCCCTTTTTTTAACCGCTGGCCGCGTCAAGGGTCTTTGACCTCACAGGGGTCCTTTTTGCTCCAGTGGTCTCCGGTTTCAAGAAATGCAATACATTCTCCAGAAACATGTCGCTCACAGACACCCATGACTATTGTCTCAGGTGCCTAGGAGCCAACCATGACCTGGAGCTATGCTCTCTCTGTAAGAAGATGGTCCTCCCAGGCTATCCAGAGTCGTAAGCAGAAGCTGGATGATCTCTTCCGTAAGGCAGCCCCGGTATCCCCAGTAGCCTCCCGCTCTTTGGCCCCGCAAGCTCCGGAATCTCCAAAGGCTTCTCCTCAGGCCCAGCGGCACTCTGACTAGGGGTTGCCTGAACACGAGCGGAAGAAGAAGGCCTCGAGGACTCTGTCGGGGGCGCCAGACAAGCTTGAGAGGTCACGCGCCTGGTCTCTCAGCCCCCTTCAGCAGTCTTTGGAGTTGGAGAGGGAGCGGCCCAGTAAGGTACCTCGAACCGATACGGAGGCCTCTGGCGAAGGCACCCAGTCTCATGAGGGTTGTCCCATTGAGGACCCCCTCTCCTCCTCAACACCTGACCCAGTCACCCAGGCGTTGGTGTCACAGGGCCACACTCCTGAATGGGAGGCCCGGATGCTGACCTTGGAACGCATCATTTTTGTTCCTTTCTGCCAAGCAGGCACTGATGCCCTGCCCGGCCCTGCCGGCACGTGCCTCAAAACCGTAGGGACCTTGAGGACTTCCCGGGCCGCCGTTGTGATCCCCGAGAACCTGAAGCCTCTTGAGGTTCCTTGGCACGGGTCTCTATCCCCATTCCACTCCTTGGGTGCAAGATCTTAACGTGCGAGCACTTCCGGTTCAAGGGAAGTTTTGGCCTCTAAGACCTAGCGTGGGACCTAGTACCCTTTCCTTTCTGCTGGTAATTCCTCTTCTTGACTATTCTTCAAGCTTAGCTGGATCCCTCTTCATGTTTTCTGCTCCTTCCTGGGTGTCTACGTTGTTGCAGATTTTGGAGGTTACAAATTCCTTTTGTAAGTCCAACCATCTTTTTGTTCTGTTTGCTGGTCTGCACAAGGGTGATACAGCGACTAAATAGACTTTGGGTTGCTGGATTAAGGAGGCCATTGCTTCACCGGTTCTATTGCAGAAACAGCTGCTTCCAGAGGGTTTTTGTGCCCATTCTATCCAAGCGCAAGTGTCCTTGTGGGCGGAATGGAACTTGGTAGTCCCTGAAGACATTTATCAGGCTGCAATATGAGCATCACTTTCCATTTTTGTCAGGCATTACCACTTGGATATCCACGCACAGGTGGACACAGCTTTTGGCTCAAGGGTTTTACAAGCTGCTGTCTTCTTCCTGCACAGTTGAGCTGCAGCTTTGGTATGTCTCACTTGTCTGGACTGGTCTAGCAGTTGATATGGAAGGTGACATTTTACTTATCAGATAATGTCTTTTCCTAGAGTCCTACTAGACCAGTCCAGGGCCCACCCTAAACTCTATTTGCTTTGTTCTTCTGCTGCAGTTTTATTTATTTAGACAATTTTGTATACCACTTTATCCTTCAATCAAAGTGGTCACAACACAACTGGGGGATACATTTAACACAAGGGGATATGAGACACATACACTAATACTTACATGGGTCCAATATGATTTTTGTACTTGGTGCTGAAAGTTCATCTTCTACTGACAGCTTTCTATTTATGCTTTCTTGCTCATAGTTCTCTACTGTTGATCACTCATTGTTGCCCATGATTGAGGGGCAGTTTCTCCAGATGGGTTAGTTTTGTGCATACCATGACAGTCGTGAACCTCACCTAAGCCAGGGCATGAGGAGTATGATAGTCTCTCAAATTTGCTGCTAAGGCTCAGTGTAGTACTTGCATTGTGCCTCCTGCTGAAGTTTGTAAGATGTAACATGTATGGGTAGTTTGTCAAGATGTGCTTGGAAATTCTTCTTTATCAAGCCAGTGGCACCCAACACAATGGGAAATATTTTTCTGTATCTTGCTTCAACATTTACGTGATCTGTGACTGCATTTCCTGGTATTTCAGGATATTCTGCCTCTCCACACGATTCACAGAGTAGTCACTTGAAACTGACACCTCTACTATCAGTGCTGTTCTGGTGTTCTTCTCCTTAACCACTATATCTGTGTCCACGCATCCAGCTTTTTATCGGTCGGGACGGGAGTATCCCAGGTGATCATAACCTCCTCATTCTTTGTAATTCTCTTAGAGTCATGATCCCAATGTTTTTTGAGAAGAGTGATGTTGTAGGTCTTACAAAGTTTCCAGTGGATAAGGCGTGCTGCTTTATTATGTCTTTCTATATAGAAATTTTCTGTCATCAGAACTTCACAGCCAGCTATGAGGTGAGTCGCCTTTTCCAAGCCTTTCTTACAGAATCAACATATGTCTGTTGCCAGTTTTTTCAGTGCTTGCTGTAAACCATTTTGTCCGTAAGCTGCTGTCCTGGGCTGCAACTATCAACCTCTCATCCTTTGGTTTCAGTTCAACCCCCCCCCCCCCCCCTTTAACCATTCATGTGTCCATTCTTGGTCGACAAAGGTTTCCTGGAGTAACACTCAGTATTCCTTCTAGTCGTTGGAACGCTTGTCCAAGTTAGATGATGGAGACAGATTCTGGACGTTTACTCTCATATTTCAGCACTTTTTGCACATTTGGATCCAAGGATGCAGTTAGGTTGTGTGAGGCTTGCCATGTTTCTCCCATTTGCTTTGGGACAAATACTTCAAGAAACCTCTGGTGGCTGCAGCAGATAAGAGGTATGGGAGTGATGTCATTGAAACCTGTGCTTTTCACTGGTTCTTTGTCTCCACTGTCACCATGTGGCCAGCCCTCCGCCTAGGGCACAGAGGGTTGGTCTGCCATGATAATCCTCTATTCAGAAAGTGAAACTACAGCTGCGGCTCTTGCACTGCCTCTTGGGAGTTGTAGTCCCTTTTTTAGCTTTCTGATAAAGAAGCAATTGTAATCCGAGTGTTTAAGGCAAAATGACAAGGATTTATTCCCTTCACAAATAGAACTTTGGTGCAGAACAAAAATAGGACAGTCTCCAGGAGTTTGGCATGAGGATTATGTACAACAACTAAGGTAATTGCTTATTCACTCTCTGGTTCCAAACATGCAGTGCTCTTTACAAGTACAAAATGGAAAACAAAACAGCTTCTCACAGCAAAGCAAAATAGCTCCTTTTCCTTTGCTGTTTCTCAGCACTCTTACTTCAAAGTTTAACACAGTGACTCAATGTTGTCAGCCAAACAAAGCGTGCAGCCATTTGCATATCTGCTACATCACCAACATTAGAGTCTATTTGCATATCTTCTGTCTCCGGACTAAAAGCATTTGTCTGCAAACTGTTGCTATGGGATTTAAGATAACTTCCCTCTGTAAACTCAGGTATTTTCTCTTTACACAACTCTAAACAGCAAGGGTTTAAAATACCTGTTGCTCAGGAGTTTCTCCTTTGGCTCTCCTCTAATTCTTGGCAGCTATAAGGAAATGCTTTTGTGCTGGGCTCCCACCTGTGCAAACTCTGAAGGCTCCCTTCTGACTGAAGGGTTCCCTGCTCTCTCCGTTCCAGCCAGTTCCTGGTTACAGGGCGTGCCTTCCCTCGTCCTAGTCTGCTGGCTTTTCTCCCAGACCTGTAGGTAGTTTCTTTACCCGGTATCCAACTCTCAGGAGTTTCTGAGCCTCTCCAAGCCCGTCTTGCCGGAGGTCTCTCCTCTCTCCTGTCTTTGCTGTCCAGGACTCCTCTTTCTCCTCCTTTCCTTCCTTGTGTGGCTTCTTTTCCTTCTCTGCCACAACTCCAACTTTCTCTGCTGCCACGGCTCCAACTGCCGTCTGAACTGCAATTACCACTCCAGCCTGCACTCCAGCCTCCTCTCCAGCTTCCTTTCTCTCCTGCTTCTCCTCTCCCTTTCCTGGGAGCTAATGACGAGGTTTTATAATTCTGTTCCCCTGGGCTTGGCTCTGCTCTCAACCTGAACAGGTGTGATTGATCAAGCTCCAGGCTTGCTGCTACATCAGAGCTTGGGCGTGTCAGCTCAGCTCCTGTCTCTCTCTGTTTACCTTTTCTTTGTAAACAGTGAGCCATGTGTTCTAGCTGCCTGTCAGTTTTAAAGGTGGAATCTTCCTTTCTCTCTATTTCCATGGGCTCCGTAGGGGTCTCTACATCACACCACTAATCTGCTGATAGGGGAACACAACCCACTTGTCTGGACTGGTTTAGCAGGACTTAAGGAAAGGACATTGTCACCTTTGCCTGCTTATAAAGCGCACACCTCAGTGTGATAAAAGGGGCAGGGTTATGTGGGATTTCAAGTACATAAGTACAAATTATCCACATTATTCTGCCAGCTGGAATTTTCAGAAGAGACTCCTGTGTGTTTTCTTTGACAATTTATTAATATCTAGCATTTAAGTTAAATGTGGTATAGTATAAAATGCACTCCTAATTTAATTTTAAAACATTTATAGGCCGCACTGGAATACATAATAAAACAAATATGCATTAACGAAACAGACAACCAAACGTCACAAATATATTTACAGAGCCATAAGATTACAGCAGTTTACATATTAGAACCCTGTCCCAGCATTTATGAGAATAGACACAGTCTTGAAAACCAAATGATAAATTTCTATCATTTATGAAAGATTATAAACAACCAAGCATTCAGAAAGCTCTTAAAAATATTGTATTCTGCAACTGAGGCCCTAAATGCATATAATGCATCTAGAATCCACATGGGACTTTTTTCCTTGACTCCTTTTCTCTGGACTTCCCTCCCTGGATTTATTTGGATGGAGTCGTCTTACATTAAGTTTGAGTCTGCCCTTGAAACCTACTATGTTGAATCTGCCTACAGTAATTACTGGACATAATTTCTGTTCATATCAAATACCCAGTTCTTCAACTGGACGTACTGAATTATTCCCAATGCCGCACTGTTCTATCACTTTCCTGTTTATTCATTGTAGTGCCTTTAACCTTTTACACTTTTTCAGTATGTTATAAAACAGTTTGGTGCATAACTGGCTAGAGGCAATATAATAAATTCAGAATAAACATAAACAGCCTAGCGACAGTCTGACCACCTCAAAATTGCAAATTATAGGTTTCTTGAAAAAGATGGGCCTTTAACTGGTTCCTAAAACCAGAAAATGTATTGGCCTCAATTCTTGCAGTAGCTTATTCCACTCAGTAGGGCCAGCTATAGAAATGACCCGTGGGCAGGTTACAACTAGATGACATTGCTTTAGAGATGGAATCTGTAGGAGCTTTACTAGCTGTGGTCTTAAGGAACATGGTGGTCTATAAATCTTCAGGACCTGATTGATATACTGTGGTGCATCACCGTTCAGTGCACTAAAAAAAAAAATCAGAGAAGATATCTTAAATTGCCCTCAGCACCCCCACCACTGTTCTCTCATCTCTCCTTTGGCAGTGTCCTCTATTTTGGAACTTAAAGTGTAGTAATCCTAGCTGTGCATGAATCATAGGAGCCAAGTTTGCAAACTTTTTGGGGGTGCTAAACATAACATTAATTACCCCTCCTTGAACACAAAGGAGCTTGCTAAATATTGGAGCTACTTAGAGTAAATGTCCGAATCCCTTCCTGTGTGTGTTGCAGTAATAAATGTTGTTTGCTAACTGTAGAAGCACTTTAAAGTATTTTGGAGTCTTACTTTATGAATCAGAAGAGAGTATAAATATTTTTATAGGACCAACTGCCTGCTCTCTCATTTTGTAGATGAGCGATGTAGCAGCAGGAGGAGCTACTGTATTTCCTGAAGTTGGAGCTGCTGTTTGGCCTAGAAAGGTAAACCATTTCATAATACATGGTATTCTTCTTTTCTCAAGGTACAAATTTAAACAGAAGCTGCAGGTTGAAACATTCCTTACAGTGGTGTGCAAAAGTCTGGAATCACTTGTGAGTTTTGCGTTTTTCGTTCGTTCTAATGTTTTGTTTTGTTTTTAATTTTGCGTTAGCCCAGTATATTCATCTTTCTACCACGTTAAAAGGGCTACATTTGGCTATTAGAGTTGACTTTTTTGCATTCCTTGCTTCCAATTTAAATACTTTACAGACACTGGGAGCTAGCTACTGCGATTTTTGTGGATCCTGCGTCAAAACTGGATTGAGATTATCCAATATGCACAAGTTATTTCTGACCAATCAGGAGGCTGTTTTCACTAACCAATCACAATGCAGATATCTAGCCAACAGTGCAGCTATAAAAAAGCACGGAATTTTTGAATTTCATAAGCTTTCTGGATCGACCATGAAGATGACTCGGACCCTGACGTTGGAGGAGCGTGTTCGTGTGTCCTTTATGAGCGAGGAAGGATTTTCAAGCCGTCAGCCAGGAAAGTTGGCTGCAGTCAGAGCGCTGTTAAGATTGTACAGAAGAAGAAAGAAACGGGTTCAGTGGTGGACAAGCCTCGTTCAGGTCGTCCACGTGCATCAACATCACGCCAGGACCACGCACGACGCATTTCACTGACTAATCGCAAGTTGACCTCTCCTCAGCTACTTCGAGAGTGGTCAGACAAGAGTGAGGTCAGTGTCAGCTCATCAACAGTTTATCGCCAGTGCCTGTAGTTTGGTCTCCGGGGCTGCAAAGCACGGAATAAGCCACTGATGACTGACATACAAAGGCGCAACCGGATCGTGTGGGCAAGGAAGCACTCAACCTGGTCGACTGAAATGTGGGAAAAGGTGCTATTCAGCGATGAAAGCACTTCTGCCTGTTTGGTAACCAGGCCCACACCTATGTGAGGAGATTTACTGGAGAGGAATTCAAACCTGAGTGCCTCAACCTCACTGTGAAGCATCCTTTGAAGGTCATGATCTGGGGCTGCATGGCTGCCAGTGGTGTTAGACGTCTTCACATTATTGATGGAATGGTCAACGGGGCCAAGTACATCACCATACTGCAAAAGTGCATGGTGCCATCAGCACACCAGATGTTTCCTGGCTAGTTCCTGTTCCAAGATGACAATGCACCCTGCCATCGCTCCAGACAGGTGATCAGCTGGAAGCAGCGGAACAACATCAAGTCAATGGACTGGCCTGCCCAGTCTCCAGATCTGAATCCAATTGAGACCCTGTGGCACAAGGTGGCCTTGGAAATATCCAAGAGGCATCCGACATCAAAGCGTGAGCTGATTGAGTCACTCATTGCAGCTTGGAACAGCATTGTCACCGACGATCACTTTGTCAGACTGGTTCATTCAGTGCCTACAAGGTGCAGTCAGGTGATCAAGAACAAAAGGTGGCCCATCAAATACTGAGCCATCACTGACACACAAATGGCCTTTTTCAAGGCCACATACATTAATTTGAAGGAAACCTGCATGTGTCCATAATATTTTAAAGCATACTTTCAATAATATATCGTTGGCCGATGATGTACATTACACGATTTTCACAGAAAATCTATCAACAGGACAACTGTGAGGAACAAACTCAGAAAATAAAGGCCAAACCAATACTAAAAGTTGGCCCTAATAGCCAAATCTATCACTTATCATGAGATACACAGAAAAAGCCACTGGGAGGAAAAATAAATTAAGATATAAGGTCATGAAGTTGAAAAAACGTCAAATTTACAAGTGATTCCAGACTTTTGCACACCACTGTATTCAGCCTCCTTCATTTATTCCTTCCCAGAACATTAACAAGCAAGGGATCTGGGAGTAACCATATCAGAGGAATAGGAGATTGCCAAATATATGTTCTGAGTATCTACGATGGCTGAGTGTTACTTAACTATAAAATGCTTGATTGTATTTGAAGCTGATCTTTATCTGTTTGTAAAACTTGTATGTTTTGTTTCCCTTTATTTTTAAAGTGAGATAGTAGGGATTTGTATTACCCTTAATCAGTCTGACTATGTAGCCATTCTTTAAAGTAGACCTACTCTAATTATGGGTTTCTTAAATTTGTAGGAATCATGGATTTATGGGTTTTCTATATGCTAATTATATACAGCTTTTTATTGAGATCGATGATGATGAGACTGTGGTGTTTCAACGTGCAAATCGCTCTTTAGAAGATATTGTGGCTTGGCTACAGTCTCATTGTTTTATTTTGAATGTAAATAAGTCAAAAGTATTACTTTGTGGGGGATTTAAAGGAAGATAGTTTTTTCTCTGGACTTTCCATAAGGGGTGTTTGTTTGCCCTGGAAGAGTGAGATTCAGGATCTGGGTGTTATCTTGGATGCGGAGCGTTGCCTTCAAGAGCGGGTGTTGCAGATATTGTGAGTTACATTTGGTAATTTGCAATTGGTCCAGCAGCTCAAGCCCTATTTAGATCAGGAGGCTTTGCGTTGTGTAGTCCAGGCATTGGTATTTATTTATTTTATTTATTTAACAGGTTTTTATATACCGCCTTTAAGCCAAGACAGTTTACATCGAACAACAGTGTACAAGCTCGAGAGAGCTGTGTTACATAGAACATGGGAGGATAAATTGGAGTTAAATATGGGGGCTAAACAGTAATCAACAGTGAGTGGAAGAGATATGGTCTAGAGTGTTAAGTAATGTCTTTGGGACCAAAATGTTCAATAAAGAGATGCGTTTTTAGCAGTTTCTTCATTTCTTGTGGAGACTGTGCAGATCTGATGGTTTCTGGTAGTGAATTCCAAATTGTAGGTGCATATAGTGAGAAGACTCTGTTGCTTGTTTGCTGTGTACGTTTGGTCCTGGGGGCAGGGGGATGGTAAGAAGATTCAGATTTTCTGATCTTCTGGGCCTTGTTGTGGTGGTTCTTGTGATTAGGTCCTCAAGACACGAAGTAGATAGGTTATGGAGAATTTTGTGGATGATGGTTATGATCTTGTGTTTTACCTTTTGGGCATTTGTGAGCCAGTGTAAACTCTTGCGGGTTGCGATTATGTGTTGATGTAGCTGTGTTCCTGTTCATGCAAAACATTGCTGCTAGAATCCTAATTGGAGTGCATATATTGCCTGCTTTGGTATTATCTCACCTGGACTACTGTAACACTTTTTCTCCAGGAACAAGCAGGAAGTCAGCCCTCACATATGGGTGACATCGGCACCAACGGAACCAGCGCGGAGCATGTTCCCAGCTTTCAAAGCAAGCCTTTAGGACACGCTACCATGCATGCATGGTCCCCTTCCCGCCCAAGGGTGCCATTTTGCTCAGTCTCCTCTTTTCCACAGAGCCCAATGCACATCTGTCCTGTATCCCTAGAAAAAATTATTGTTAATTATCCTCAAAAGTTAGCTTTGTGGTTTGCATACCAGTTCCTCTTCTCGCCTCGAGCTGGTGCGGATCCTGGAAATGTTCTCAGCCTGTTTGCCTCAACCGGTATTTGCGCAATTTTTGCCTGGGGGTTGTCAACCCCATCCGGGTGCTCCCCACCATGACCCCCAGTGGGTTTAAAAAAATGTGACCCCTGCAGTCAAACCATGTCAGTGACAGACACCCATGACTGCTGCCTGGGACTGGACCATGATAGCGCCTCCTGTGTGACCTGTGCCAGGCCATGACACCTAAGACCAATATAAAAGGTCAGAGTTGTAGGAAAAACTGTTTCCCAGGTCCAAATCAGCCCTGGCTTCCCCGACGCTGAGCTCCAAGCCCAGCACTTCCCAAGAGGCCCAAGCATCCTCGGAATACCACGGCGGCGGCTCCTCTAAAAAGATCTCGGACCCAAAGAAAAAGAAGAATAAAACCTCATAGTCCACCAAAGTTGCATTGGATAAATCTGGTAAAACTTCATGGAGAAGCGCCCTACCAAGGTCCTCAAGAAGGATTCTGGCGGAGATCGCCAAGGTCCTCAAGAAGGATTCTGGTGGAGATTGCGCGAGGTTCCTCAAGGCCATACTTGTGAGAGGGCCAATGCTGGGCCCAGGGTCCTCTGGGCCTGCGCCAAAAGCTGCAGGGTCTTCTGGCTTGGAAACCAGAATGGTGGCCCTGGAGCAAAATATCACTGCTATCTTGGCCCTGCAGCAGGCAATTATGGCTGGCTCATCCGCATCATCTGCCCCGACAACGGGGCCCCTGACTGCAGGGGAATCCCCGATCATCAAACCAAGCTCCAAGCGCCACCAGCCTTGGGTAAGCCCTCTGCGCTGGTCGAGGTTCTGGTCCCATTCCTCGGGTATCCGGTCCTCCCTGGCTAGTTTCCACAGACCCCAGGTCCTCTGGGGGCCGTCAACTCCTTGGCACCGACCTCGAGACAGTGAGTCACAGAGCCTCGGACTCGTCACCACTTGACTCTGAGTGGGAGACCGACGACAATGCATACCCGGAAACTAAATGGCACCAAGATATCCCTTTGAACCCAGCACCCCTCTCCTCTGGAGGACGGGGCCTTTCATGACTTTTTCAAGGACATGGCCAGAGTCCTCTTGGTGCAAACAGCGGTGGAGGAAGACTCGCACATCGATGAGCTGGAGATCCTCCAGTACGAGTCTCCAGCCAAGGAAACCCTCATAGTGCCCATGCAGCCGATCCTCGATTGCCACTGCTCAGAATGTGGCAGACGCTTGCATTGGTACCAGTGGTGAGCCGATGCCTTGACGTCATGTACCGTATCTGATAGGGCCCGGGGTTCCACAAAACCCAGCTCCCACATAACTCCATGGTCATCAAATCGACCATGCAGAAACTTTAGAGCCAAAAGACCCACTCATCGTTCCCCCTGGGAGGGAGGCCTCGATACCCTTGGGTGCAAGTGTTACCAGGGCTGAATGCTAGGGGGCCGCATCCATGCCTATGAATTATACATAGGTATGTACTTGAAGGCTCTAACCTAGGAGCTGTCAGGGTTTTCATCTGGCCTTGTCGGGGAGTCCCTCCAACAGTTCCAGACCCTGATCTTGGGGATCAAGGACTGCTCCAAGTACCTCTCTAGAGCAACCTACGACTGCTTTGAGTCAGCGGCTCAAATCACAGCATCTAGCATCAGCGCCCGACACCAAGCCCGGCTACAGTCTCCCAACTTGAGCAATGGGTCCAAGACAAGCTGCTCAATGTTACCTGCACTAGTGAGATCTAATTCCACTAACCCATGGCCGATAAGGCGGCCGAGATCGAGGCTGACGTGGTGACCCACCAGAGGCTCTCAAAAAAGACCTCGTCCCTTCCCCGCAGGAAACCTGAGGAAAAAGGGTCCGAAAAGCCCAGCTTCCCCACACTTCAATGGTGGTCGAATTGGCCATGCGGAAGCTCAAGAGCCTGAAGACTCATTCGTCTGTTCCGCAGGACAAGGAGTCTCATACTCTCAATGCCCTCAGGCACAAGGCATATCAGGGCTCCATGCTGTCATGCCGCATCCAAGTTTACCAATTATATATTGGAATGTTCCTCAGTGACCTCACTAAGGAGCTGCAGAGGCTTCGTGGTGGGCCTCAACGGAGACCATCTCCGATGCTTTCAGGTTCTCTCAAAGTTCATCAGGGGATGCTCGATGTACCTCTCATGAGCAGCATAGGAGAGCTTTGAGTCTTCCGCCCGGGTGGCAGCGGCTGGCATTGGAGCCTGCCGCCAGGCTTTGCTCCAGTCCTCGGACCTGGAATAGTCAGTCCAGGAGAAGCTGTTAGACTTCGCTTGCCTTGGTGAGCAGCTATTTGGCAAGCCCATGGAGGATCAGGCCGCGGAGATCGAGACAGAGTATGTGACTCGTACTCGCCTCTCCCGGAAAACTTCCTCCCTCCCCAGGAAGAAGCAGCAGAACAAGAAGCCCTTCTTTCAATGGAAGAGGCTCCCGTACAGAGGCTACCCAGCCTATCTGCCGGCGCCGACTCCCGTTCAAGGCCAGAGCAAGACCGCAGTCCACTGTCCTCGCAAGCTGAAGTGCCCCAAGACCCACCCCCCAGCTCCGACTCAGCCAGCCCCTCGGGGTTTTGATGCCATCAGCATAGCCTCTCGTCCTCTGGCAGGGCGACTAAATGTTGGGGGTTGTCTAGTCCATTTCTCTCCAGGGTGAGGGTCCATCTCCACCAATGCCTGGGTTCTCCAGGTCGTTTGGGAAGGGAATCGCCTCCATCTGGACCAGGCCCCTCCCCTGTACTTTCCCGGGGAACCGCATCGGGTTCCCAGCACCAGGCCCTCCTGAGTCAGGAACTCGCAGGCCTCCTCGAGGACGGCACGGTAGAACCAGTCCCACTGCAACTCCAAGGACAGGGGTTTTACTCACGATACTTCCTTGTCCGAAAGCGGACAGGGGGCCTTCGGCCCATCCTCGACCTGCGGAGCCTACAAGTTCCTGGTGCAGGAGAGATTCAAGATGCTCTCCCTTGGAACGTTACTGCCCTACCTCCAGCCGAGCGACTGGCTATGCTCCTTGGAATTAAAGGATGCTTACGCTCGCATCCACTTCATGGTTCAGGGAAACTGCAGGTCTTCACAAAGTGCCTGGCCGTGGCTGCGGCCCATCTGTGACTGAAAGGCATCTTCGTCTACCCATACCTAGACGAATGGCTTGTAACGGGGAGCACGGCCTCCGAAGCCAGACAGGCCACAGACTGCACCATTTGCCTTCTGGAGCATCTGGGGTTCGTGATCAATTATCCAAATTTCAGTTTAGGCCCTGGAGTTCATCGGCGCTTGCTTGGACACCCTCCGGGCCATGGCTTTTCTCCTTCAGGACAGAGCAGACTGCCTCGTGCCCCTAGGAATCCGAGCTGCAGTGCCATGGCTCCGTCCCAATCCCGGATGATGCTTCGCCTTTTAGGCCACATTGCCTCCACAGTCCATGTCATGCCCAACGCCCATCTCAACATGCGGGTGATACAGTGGTGCCTCAGGGCACTATGGATGCAGTTGGCCGGCCGCCTCTGGGACCTTGTCTCGGTCTTTCCCAACGTGGCGGAATCTCTGACTTGGTGGCAGGAGTTTCAGAACCTGCTCGCGGTATGCCCTTCCAGACCCCACACATCAGGTGGTCTTGACCACGGACACCTCCCTGGCGGGTTAGGGAGCCCACAGCGAGGGATGGCGCACTCAGGGGCCCTGGTCTCTCAAGGAGTCCCGGCAGCAGATCAACCTGCTGGAACTCTGGGCAATTCGCCTCACTCTCTGGGTTTTCAGGGACCGCTTGCAGCATCAAGCGGTGCTGGTTCAAACAGACAACCAGGTCACGATGTTCTATGTGAACAAACAGGAGGACACGGCTCCTAGAGCCTCTATGCGGAGGTGATATCCCTATGCTCCTTCGCAGTGAGCTAGGGCATGACTGTCAGGGCCATCTATCTCCCGGCCAGGACAATGCATTGGCGGACCGGCTCAGCAGGGTTCTCCAGTGGCACCTGTGTCCCCGAACGGCGCAGCACCTCTTTCAGCATTGGGGGACTCTGGATCTAGACCTCTTTGCCAGCCCGGCAAACTCGCAGCTTCCTCGGTTCTGCAGTCCCTTCCCTCATCGGGACAGGGTGGCCCCGATGCCTTCCTCATCTCGTGGGACACGGGGTTGCTATATGCCTTCCCTACCCCCCACGCCCCTTATTGCCCAGACCCTTCTCAAGGTCCAACGGGACAGGGCTTTGATGATTCTCATAGCCCCGAGGTGGCCCAAGCAGCCTTGGTTCCCTCTGCTGCTCTGTCTCTCGACGGAGCCCCTGGTCCCGGTCGGGTTTTCACCGGAGCTCCTGACGCAGGAGGAGGGTCTGCTTCTTTATTCCAGTCTGAGGTCCCTGTCCCTCACAGCTTGGCGACTGAATGGGTTGCTCTAGCCTCCTACCATCACCCTGTGGTGATCGAGGACATTCTTCTAGCCTCGCAGAAGGACTCGACCAGACAAGCTTACATCTTCAAGTGGTGTTGGTTCTCGGTATGGTGCTCTGAGCTCCCAGCGGACACATTTTCATGCCTTACCAACTTGGTCTTGCAGTACCTAATCCACTTCTTGCAGTCTGGGCTGAAGTCTAACTCGGTCAGGATTCACCTGAGCGCCATCTCAGCGAACCACCACCCCATCAAGGGCAAACCTCTTTTGGTGCTACCACTTATCTCGCGTTTCATGCGAAGCCTGCTTCTCCAGGACCAAGCAGGAAGTCAGTCCTCACATATGGGTGACGTCGTCGCCGACGGAGCCCCCATGCGGAGCATTTCCCCAGCTTTCAAAGAAAGCCTTTGGGAATGCAGGCACGCATGCACAGTCCCCTTCCCGCCCAAAGGTGCCATCTTGCTCAGTCTTCTTTATTCCGCAGAGCCCTACGGACGTGTGTCCTTGTCACCCGTGGAAAAAGTGGATTTTCCTGCGTTGAGTCGCATTTTTTCTTCGGTTTGACGTCGGTTCCCTTTCCCGCTTGGACTCGGTACACCGGTGCCGAGCCCGGATCTCTCTTTTCGGTTTTTGTCCTTAGAGACTGCATTCGCGCCAATTTTTCTTTTCCCTGGCAGCCCGAGTTTTTGATCTTGGAGGGGTCCTTTTTCCCCCGATGGCTGCCAGTGGCTTTAAGAAGTGTGATCGGTGCAAGAAACTGATCTCTCACCGACACACATGATTGCTGCCTCTGGTGCCTAGGGCCTGACCATGATCCTAAGGTCTGTAGTCCCTGTGGCAAAATGTCTTCGAAGGCATTGTGGAGCCGTCAGCACCAGCGTGAGAGTATCTTCTCCGATTCTGCGTCTGGTCGGGTCCGGACTTCGTCAGAGGCCTCGACGTCTCGGGAGTCTGACCCCGAGCATCGTCGGGGCTCCTCTGAGAGGGAGTCCCCCTCAAGGGAGCACTGAAGGAAGAAGAAACCCACGAGGGCGGCATCGGTGGACGCTCTTGGCTCCTCGAGGGCCAGGTCGCTTAGCCCCTATCGCCGTCCCGGGTCTTCGGAGTCGGAGAGGCCTGCAAAGCATCCTCGTGTAGAGTCGGAGGCCCCGAGTCATGTGAGTACTGTAGTCCTCGTGGACTCTCCGGGGGAGCTGACGTCGGGCCCGATGCCGTTGGGGCCCGAGTCGGAGGCTTCTGGGTCTCCTGAGCTTGGACTCAAGTTGACGGCCTTGGAGAGCAGATTGTCTGCCTTCATGGAGCAGCAGCGGGTGCTGATCGCCGGTCTCACCGGCGCATCTGCCCCGACCACTGGGACCTCGACGTCCAAGTCAACCCAGGAGGCCGAGCCGATCCTCGAGACCATGCGAACTTGACGATCCTCGGCCAAGGTCACCCTCGGCCTCCCGTTTGGGACTGAGGTCGTCGGGGCGGATGGCGTCGGTGCCCGCCCACTCGGAGCCGCTCGATTCCTTCTCGGAGGAGTTGGCGTGGGAAACTGAGGAAGAGGAGTCCCCGGACACCTTCCGGACCCGGTGAGTCCCTTTGGACTCACCGGGATCCGAACCTCGGACAAGGTCCCCCCCGGAGGATACCCGGTTCTCGGATTTCGTGCGGGATATGGCCAAAGCCTTGGCCTTCCCTGCAGACCCCGAGGAGGAGCCTCGAGTCGAAGAGCTCGAGGCCCTGCAGTATGACTCTCCTCCCAAGGAGGCCTTTACTGTACCGGTTCCTCGGATGCTGGAGCGGTTGCTCTTCCGCATGTGGGAGACGCCAGCCTCGATGCCGGTTTTAAGCAAGCGGGTCGATTCCATCTATCGAGTCTGCAAGAGCCTCGGGTTCCAAAAGGCACAGCTACCGCACCACTCCATGGTTGTGGAATCGGCCATGCATCGTTTGAAGAGTCAGAAGATGCACTCCTCAGTGCCTCCCGGCAGGGAAGCCCAGAACCTGGATGCCCTGGTTAGAAAGTGCTTCCAGGGCTCTATGCTTGCTTTCCGCATCCAGACCTACCAGCTGTACATGGGCATGTACCTTCGAGACCTGGCAAAGGAGATTGCCGGGTTCTCTGCTGGTCTGTCCGAGGAACCTTTGCAGAGGTTCAAGGCTTTGTCTTCTGGTATTCGAGAGTGCTCGAAGTTTATCTCTCGAGCAGCCTATGATGGATTTGAGGCTTCGGCCCGGGTAGCAGGGGCTGGCATCAGTGCACACCGCCAGGCCTGGCTACAATCTTCAGACCTCGAACCTTGGGTACAGGACAAGTTGGTCGATGTCCCTTGTCGAGGTGAAAACCTCTTTGGCAAGCCCATGGCTGAAAAGGCTGCAGAACTCGAGACCGAGGCTCTTACCCAGACAAGGCTGTCCAGGAAAACCTCTGCCCCTTCTCAGAAGAAGAAGGGCTCGGGGAAAAAGACCTTTTACCCGAGGAAGACCACTGCCTACAAAACCTACCCTCACTACCAGGCCTCTGCAGCTCCCCAACAGGGCCAGCAGGCCAAGGGGCAGGGTCATGGGCCCCGTAGGCAGAAGGCCCCCAAGCCTCCTACTCTGGCTCCTGCTCAGCAGGGAGGGGGTTTTTGACTATGCCAGCATAGCCTCTCCTCCTCTCCAGGGCACAGGAGGTCGGCTGACCCTGTATGCAGACAGGTGGCCAGCCATCACAGGGGATACTTGGGTGTTAAGCATCATTGAGAGGGGCTATCTGCTCCACTTCACCCAGATACCCCCCTCCTACTTTCCAGTGGAGCCTCCAAGACCCCCTCTGCACAGAAACTTACTCCTTCAGGAGTTGGAAGGTTTACTACAGGACCAGGCAGTGGAACCGGTGCCTCACCACCTGGAAGGGCAAGGCTTCTACTCAAGGTACTTCCTGGTACCAAAGAGAACAGGAGGCCTCAGACCCATCCTAGACCTGAGAAATCTCAACAAGTTTCTGGAGAGGGAAAAGTTCAAGATGCTTACCCTTGGAATCTTACTGCCCTACCTCCAGCAGGGAGATTGGCTATGCTCCTTAGACCTGAAGGATGCTTATACTCACATCCTTATCCATCCAAGTCACAGGCAATACCTCAGATTTGTGGTGGGAGGAAACCACTTCCAGTACAGAGTGCTTCCCTTTGGCCTCACCTCCACCCCTAGGGTTTTTACAAAATGCCTGGCGGTGGTTGCGGCCTACCTTAGGAACCAAGGAATCTTTGTATTCCCTTACCTAGACGACTGGCTTATCAGGGGCCAGTCTCCACAAGAGGCCAGGCAGGCCACCTTCTGAATCATATCCCTGCATCTCCAGGAACAAGCAGGAATAAGTCCTCACATATGGGTACGTCGGTACCGACGGAGCCTGCGCGGGAAAGCTCCCCAGCTTCCCAAAAGGAAAGCTTTTGGGGCCTCCCACTGCGCATGCGCGCTGCCTTCCCGCCTTCCTGACCAACTCTCCTCAGTTCTTCTTTTTCCGCGGAGCCAGCAGGTCGTGTTCCTGTCACCGCTGAAGAAATTGTTATTTTAATTTGTTTCTTTGGCCGCGTGTCTGCCTTCCCCGATTCCGGACCAGTACCGCCGGTCTTTTTTCTTTATTTCTTTACAAAAAAAAAAAAATCTTATTTTTCCCCACTTGGTGTGTTTGTTCTGTGAGGCCTCTAGGCCTTCACAGGATTCTCCCTCATGGAGAAACAAGCCTCTGGTTTTAAAAAATGCACCAAGTGTAGCGGTACTATTTCAGTCACAGACACCCATGAATGGTGTCTTAAATGTTTGGGGCCTGACCACTCCATTCCGGTTTGCCCATCCTGTTCTTTGATGTCTAAACGTGGCTTACAAAACCGGGCAGTTTTCTACAGATACTCCAGCATCGACATCTTCCAGGTCTTCCTCTCCTGATGGATCTCAGGTAACCAAACATTCCTCTGGCAGGTCCTCAAAGGGCAAATCTCCCTCCAAGTATCGAGATGCCCCCGGGCTTGACCCTGAGGACCCTGCCCCAGCCAAACAACCCCGGCGGGAAGCTCCGGCTTCCAAAGCTCCTCCTATGGGCTTACAGGTTGACATCGATGGCACGGCCTCGACCGATCACCTGTTAGACTGCTCTGGGGTACCGGCTCAATCTTCCGGTACCGACATCCAGACCGTCGTGGCGTCTATGGATCATACAGTTCAATCCATGCAGCAGGCTATTATGGCTTTTATTAAAGCTGCGACGCCATCGGTACCGCAGCCAGCGGTACCAACTCCGGTTCCGGTACCACAACCGATACCGGTACCCAGGGCATCAACATCGACCAGGATACCGATTCCGGTTCCGGGGTTTTTCCCGATACCGATCCGGTTCCGGGTACCCCCGATGTCGATACCGGTCGATACGCTTATCGATCCCTGGAAGCAAACAGACGATACTTCAAGTCTTCTGATGATTCTGATTCATCAGATGACTCTGCTGAAGTATCCCTAACTCTACCTGAAGAGCCCTCTTCTCCAAAGAGGAGAATGTCTCCTCCAGAGGATTTGTCTTTTCAAGACTTCATCCTTGAACTGGCTAAAGGTCTCTCTATTTCAGTAACCTCTGAAAAAGAACCTAGAGCAAAAAAATTAGATATTTTAGGATACTCTAAGGTTCCCAAAGAGGCAGTCACCTTGCCCATTCATGAAATTCTTCAAGAACATATGATGGACATATGGGAGACTCCTCTCACCCTATCTCCACATTCTCGTCGGTTGGACACCATGTATCGTGTCCCTCCTCCTGGTTTTCAAAAAACTCAGCTCCCTCACCACTCTATTGTGGTGCAGTCAGCTATGAAAAGGATAAAGAGTACCAAAAGACACTCTTCTACTCCTCCAGGGAGAGAATGTAGGACTTTGGATGCTTTTGGTAGAAAAATCTTCCAAGCAAGTATGCTTATTGCTAGAATCAATTCATACAGCCTCTATATGGGCATGATTCTGAAGGAGATTGCATTGAAAATACGCCATTTTCTCCCCTTTATCCCAGAGGATAGAAAGGAGGAGTTGCTTCTTTTGCTAACGCATACCCAAGATATATCAAAGTTCTCCAACAGAGCAGCCTTTGACTCCTTTGAGGGTGCTAACAGAGCCTCAGGTATTGCCATAGCGGCTCGCAGAATTGCTTGGCTCCAGGCCTCTGATCTAGACCCCTGGGTCCAGGATGGGTTGGGAAATCTGCCCTGTACAGGTGAGAATCTGTTTGGTAAGGGGTGGCAAATCAAAGCCACCCAAATGGATGCAGAAAATGCTGCTTTAGATAGACTTTCTAAGTCTACCTCTGCCCCTGTCAAGAAAAAATCTTTCAAGAAGCCTTTCTATAAGAAGGCCAGATTTGCTACAAATACTGGCCAACAATCTTCTGCAGCTTGCTTTGCTCCTAAGCGTCAGCAGCCTAAACAGGCCAGGGCAAAACCTGCAGGGGCTGCTACAGCCCAGCAGTCCCAACCCCCTCAGAGTTTTTGACTCAACTCTAGAGAACTTAACCTTTCTGGCTCTAAAACATCCAGAGCCTCTCACCATTCCAGGAAGGTTAACTCATTTTGCTCCCAGATGGGAGCAAATCACATCAGAACAATGGACCCTCTCTATCATCAGAGAGGGCTACAAACTACATTTCTCCAGCCTTCCTACCCATACCATGGTGAGATGTTTAAATTCTCCCCCTTCTCTCCTGAACCTGTTAGGTCAGGAGGTGAACACCCTTCTCGCCCAAAGGGCAATAGAAGAGGTTCCTCTTCTTCAACAGGGATCAGGGTTTTACTCCCCTTATTTTCTTATTCCAAAGAAAACAGGGGGGTACAGACCTATTCTAGATCTCAAAGAATTGAACAAATTCCTATGCAAGGAGAAATTCAGGATGCTTTCTCTGGGTACTCTCCTTCCATACCTACAGTCAGGATTGGCTTTGTTCTCTAGATCTCAAGGATGCGTACACACATATACTCATCCATCCATCCCACAGAAAATTCCTACGGTTTCTGTTCCAGGGAAAACATTTCCCATACAGAGTACTTCCCTTCGGTCTAGCCTCTGCTCCAAGGGTATTTACCAAATGCATGGCAATAGTAGCTGCATTTCTACAAGCCCTGGGAATTTTTGTTTTCCCATACCTGGACGACTGGCTCATCCGAGCTCCATCTCAGTCCGAGGCTCAGACTTCCCTGGATCGCACCAGACGCATTCTGCAGTATCTGGGACTTGTGATCAATCTGCCAAAGTCTCAACTCAACTCGCCCCTACTCAGTCCCTGGAATTCATAGGGGCCTGATTGGATACCACCACTGCAAGGGCCTATCTTCCTCAGGCCCGTTGCCAACGTCTAGTGCACTTAGCCTCCCAGACTCAGTCCAGAAGCCACTTGACTGCCAGGGAGATGCTACAACTATTAGGCCACATGGCCTCCACAGTACATGTGGTGCCCTATGCTCGCCTACATATGAGAGCAGCTCAATGGACTTTGTCCACCCAGTGGACTCAAGCATCCGGAGCTCTCTCAGACCAAATAGCAAACTCCAAACGTCTCTTTTGGTCTCTCCAATGGTGGATGTCCACTCAAAATCTGTTGTTGGGGGCCCCCTTTCAACCATTGTTGCCCCAAGCAACACTCACAACAGATGCCTCCCAAACAGGTTGGGGAGCTCATCTTCAAGATCTCTCCACTCAGGGCACTTGGTCTCCACAGGAGACCACCCTTCATATCAACCACTTGGAACTTCGAGCAATCTTTCTAGCTCTCAGAGTTTTTCATACCCTCCTCAGCAACATGACGGTCCTTATTCATACGGACAATCAAGTAGCCATGTTTTACATAAACTAACAAGGAGGGACTGGCTCTCTGTCGCTTTGCAACGAAGCTCTAAGATTATGGGCCTTCGCCAGAGAGCATCAAATCCATCTCCTGGCAGTATATCTTCCAGGAATCCAAAACTCTTGGGCAGACAGACTCAGTCGAGTTCTGCTTCCACACAAATGGTCCCTACACATGGATCAGGTACTCAGAATCTTCCAGAAATGGGGGACCCGGACATAGACCTCTTTGCAAGTCCGTGGAATGCCAAACTTCCCCGGTTCTGTTCCAGGATTCCGTGTCAGGGAGTTCAGGCCAAGGATGCCTTCCTCTTTCATTGGGGTCAGGGCTTCCTATATGCCTTTCCACCCATTCCTTTGATTCCCAAGACTCTGTTCAAACTTCAAAGGGATCAAGGGTCCATGATTCTCATAGCTCCACGCTGGCCACGCCAAGTGTGGTACCCTCTACTTCTGCATCTCTCCCAAGCCCCCTCCCTGGACTTGGGAGCGGCTCCAGACCTTCTGTCTCAGGAGGAGGGGACTTTGTGGCACCCAAACCCCAAGTCCCTTCATCTCAGAGCTTGGTTACTGAAGGCCTAGACCTTCAACACTTCAATCTGTCGCAGCAAGTGAAGGATATCCTCCATGCCTCTAGGAAACCTTCCACTAGGCGTTCTTACGCTTTTAAATGGAAAAGATTTTCCATTTGGTGTGCTCAACAGGGTCTTAACCCTCTAGCACTTCCTTTGAATTCTCTTTTGGAATATCTCCTGCATCTCTCCAATGCAGGACTCAAAACGAATTCAGTAAGAGTCCATTTGAGTGCTATTGCAGCATCCCTTAAGCCAGGGGTGGGGAACCCTGGTCCTGGAGAGCCCGCAGACCAGTCAGGTTTTCGGGATATCCCTAATGAATATGCATGAGATATATATGCATTAGAGATATCCTGCCAACCTGACTGGTTTGTGGCCCTCCAGGGCTGGATTTGGAGACCCCTGCCTTACACCTCTGTCATTTAAGATTGTGAGTGGGCAAGGTGCAGATGTCCAAGACATCAAAAAGGTTAGATAGAATGTGTCACATTCCTCCTCACTTCTCACCACCACCAAAATATTGTCTATTAGACAACTTTTTGGTGGTGGTGAGAATCGAGGAGGAATGTGACACATTCTATATACCCTTTCGATGTCTAGGACATCTGCACCTTGCCCACTCACAATCTTAAATGACAGAGGTGTAAGGCAGGGGTCTCCAAATCCAGCCCTGGAGGGCCACAAACCAGTCAGGTTGGCAGGATATATCTCATGCATATTCATTAGGGATATCCCGAAAACCTGACTGGTCTGCGGCTCTCCAGGACCAGGGTTCCCCACCCCTGCCTTAAGCCCATCAATGGACAACCTATTTCCTCTCATCCTCTTATTGCAAGATTCATGAGAGGCCTAACCTTAACTAAACCTCCCATTCGACCTCCTCCGGTGGCATGGGACTTAAACTTGGTTCTTGGTCAGCTTATGAAGCCACCCTTTGAACCCTTAGCCACTACCTCCTTGAAATTTCTTTCCTGGAAGGTTATTTTCCTTATTGCAGTCACCTCAGCTCACCGTATCAGTGAACTGCAAGCTCTAGTGGCTAATCCACCTTATACAAGGTTCCATCATGATAAGGTGGTCCTTAGGACCAATCCCCACTTTATGCCTAAAGTGGTCTCCCCTTTTCATCTTAATCAAGAGGTATATTTACCTGTCTTTTTTCCAGCTCCTCATGCATCCAGTGCAGAGAGGAACCTTCATACTCTAGATTGTAAAAGAGCTCTTGCCTTTTACCTCCACAGGACACAGCAACATCGAAAGTCTTCTCAGCTTTTTGTTGCTTTTGATCCTTCTCATTTAGGACTTCCAGTCTCTAAAAGAACACTGTCCAATTGGATTGCTCAGTGTATCTCTTTTGCTTACCAGAGTAAGAACCTTTCTCTGGAGGGCCATGTCACCGCTCACAATGTGAGGGCCATGGCCACCTCTATGGCTCATCTAAACTCTGTGTCCATTGACCAGATCTGTCGAGCAGCCACCTGGGCCTCGGTTCATACCTTCACAGCCCATTACTGTTTGGACAAGGACTCCCGCCGGGATGCCTTGTTTGGTCAGGCAGTCCTCAGGCACCTGTTCCATTCTTGAACAACTCTAGCCCACCTTCCCTGAATGGATGCCTGAGATCCATAGGAAGATGAGGAACCTTTCAGGGTCTCATACCCTTCAGGGGATCTCCCGGGCATCTCAGCTAGGGAGTCCCCATATGTGAGGACTTATTCCTGCTTGTTCCTGGAGATAGCACAGTTACTTACCTGTAACCAGGTGATCTCTGGGAACAGCAGGAATTAGTCCTCACAACCCACCCACCTCCCCTAGGAGTTGTATCTCTCTCTCTCTTTCCTTTCCTCTCTCTATTGTCTCAGCTTTAAACTCGAACTGAGGAGAGTTGGTCAGGAAGGCGGGAAGGCAGCGCACATGCGCAGTGGGAGGCCCCAAAAGCTTTCCTTTTGGGAAGCTGGGGAGCTTTCCCGCGCAGGCTTCGTCGGTACCGACGTACCCATATGTGAGGACTAATTCCTGCTGTTCCCAGAGATCACCTGTTAAAGGTAAGTAACTGTGCTTTCAGCACCTGGGGTTCATTTATAAACTTCCCAAAGTCCATTTTAGTCCCCTCACAGGACGTAGAGTTCATAGGGGCAAGGTTGGATACCATCCATGCAAAGGCCTATTTGCCTGTGGACAGAGCTCACAGGCTGATGAAGTTGGCCGGCCAGTTTCAGACAAACTCTCTGGTCTCTGCCAGACACTTCCTCCGGCTCTTAGGTCACATGGCTTCCACAGTGCATGTCACCCCGAATGTCCGTCTGCACATGAGGCCGGCTCAGTGGTGCCTCAGGGCACAGTGGGTACAGGCCACAGGGAAGTTGTCAGACAGGATAAAGGTGTCCAAACTCTTGGTGGACTCCTTACGCTGGTGGAGACATCTCCCAAACCTGGTCGTGGGAGTTCCCTTTCGGGCCTCCCCGCACACTCAGCTACTGACAACTGATGCTTCCCTGCAAGGCTGGGGGGCATATTGCCAGGGGACCTGTACCCAAGGCCTGTGGTCTCCGTGGGAGGCCGCCCAGGAGATCAACCTGTTGGAATTGAGAGCCATTCGGCTAGCCTTACGGACTTTCTCTCTGGTCCTCTCTCACCAGTCTGTCCTAATTCATACGGACAACTAGGTGGCTATGTTCTACGTGAACAAGCAGGGAGGTACAGGATCCCGACTCCTGTGCCTGGAAACACAAGCTCTCTGCTCCTGGGCTATCAATCAGGACGGTCTACCTCCCTGGCCAGGAAAACTACCTGGCGGACAGGCTAAGCAGACTCCTGCAGCCTCACGAGTGGCAGTTGAATCCTCGGGTAGTCCAACAGATCTTTCTGAAGTGGGGACTTCCAACCATGGATCTTTTTGCCAGTCCGCTGAACAGGCAACTATCCTAGTTCTGTTCCAGACAACCGCATCCTCTGAGGGAAGCGGCAGATACATTCCTGATCCCTTGGTCAGAGGGCCTGCTGTATGCGTTTCCTCCCACACCTCTGGTGGCCCGGACTCTATTCAAAATCCAGCAGGACTGAGCCACAGTGATCCTGATAGCCCCCAGGTGGCCCAGGCAGCCGTGGTTCCCTCTTCTTCTGCAGTTGGCAGTGGATGCTCCACTTCCTCTGGGGCTACAACCCGACCTTCTGACTCAGGATCAGGGGTCCCTCTTGCATCCCAACCTCAAATCCCTCAATTTGATGGCCTGGCTGCTGAAAGGGTAGTCCTTGCTCCCTTGTTCCTACCAAAGGAGGTTGAAAAGGTAGTGTTGGCCTCCAGGAAGCATTCCACTCGGAAGGCATATGCTCTGAAGTGGCGTAGGTTTTCCATTTGGTGTTCTCAACAGCAGGAGGATCCCTTCTCCTGCTCGGTCCCGGTGGTTCTGCAGTACCTACTGCACCTGTCTGACCTGGGACTTCAGTCCAACTCTGTCCGGGTCTACCTCAGTGCCCTCTCTGCTCACCACTCGCCAGTGGATGGACATTCCCTTTCGGGCCACCCTCTGGTGTCCCGCTTCCTCAGAGGCCTGCTTCTGCTCAAGCCTCCTATTCGTCCACCAGCCACTGAGTGGGATCTCAATGTGGTCTTGCAGCAACTGACTCGCCCACCCTTTGAGCTGATGGCTACCTGCCACTTACGTTTCCTTTCCTGGAAAGTGTTGTTTCTAGTGGCACTTACCTCGGCTAGGCGTGTGAGTGAGCTTCAGGCCCTGGTCTTGGATAGACCGTATACCAGGTTTTATAAGAACAGGGTAGTCTGAGGACTCATCCTTCCAAAGGTAGTGTCCTCCTTCCACCTCAACCAGGAGGTGGTACTTCTGACGTTTTTTTCCCAGGCTGCACGCCAGTAGGGCCAAAACTGTCTTGCATACCCTGGATTGTAGAAGGGCGCTGTCCTTTTACCTAGAACAGGGGTCACCAACCTCCAGAGGGCCGCGGGCCGCACAGCCGACTACCGGGAGCCTCGCGGGCCGCACCCCCCTTCTCCCTGCCCCCGCGAAAAAAAACAATGCTCACAGGAATAATTACACCATGAATTATAATGATTATCAAATCAGCTCTAACCTGTATTTTAAAAGTGATGAAGGCAAAACTGCTGCAACCAGGTCCTCAAATCTTGATTTACTCCTTTGTAATAAATATTGCAGCTCCCTGCTCTCAGGTGCCTCCCAACTTCAGTTTAGGTGAACTGATCCACGAGACCTGCAGGGAGGGGGGGAAGGTAAGGTCCACTGGACTGATGACGAGACCTGCAGGGAACAGGAAGGTAAGCTCCTCCTCGCTCCCCATCGTGTAAATAGAGCCTCGCGGGCCGCACGAAGGGACCTCGCGGGCCGCAGGTTGGTGACCCCTGACCTAGAACGTACGCAGGGCCATAGAAGGGCTTCTCAGCTCTTCGTTTCCTTTGACCCTAATAAATTGGGGTTGCCTGTCACTAAGCGTACGTTGTCCATCTGGGTGCGGACTGTATCGCCTGGGCGTACAGGGCAGCCGGCCTCTCCCTGGAGGGTTGAGTCACGGCCCACCGAGTCCGGGCGAAGGCCGCATCAGTAGCTGACTTCCGCTCTGTTCCGTTGGCAGACATCTGCCGGGCCCCTACTTGGTCTTCAAGCCAGACTTTTGCGGACCACTACTGCCTCGAGAGGGAGTCCCGTAGGGACAGTGCTTTCGGGCAAGCGGTACTCCGTAATCACTTTGAGGTTTAGGCAACTCCTACCCTCCGGCCCTGGTGTTGGGCTACCGTTCAGATGTGGTCTCAGAGAAGATTCTCTCACTGTTGCTGAGGCTCTCAAGGGAGCTCTATTTTTCAGCCTGGGTTCCTGGTAGCCCAGAGTTAGGGAGTCACCCATATGTGAGGACTGACTTCCTGCTTTGTCCTGGAGAAAGAGTGGTTACTCGCCTGTAACAGGTGTTCTCCAGGAGCAGCAGGAATCAGTCCTCACGACCCTCCCTCCTCCCCTTGGAGTTGCATTTGTATATAGTTCATATTCTTTTTTGTGCTGTCTTTTAGCTATGTCATCAGACTGAGCAAGATGGCACCTTTGGGCGGGAAGGGGACCACGCATGCGTGCCTGCATTCCCAAAAGCTTTCTTTGACAGCTGGGGAAATGCTCCGCATGGGGGCTCCGTCGGCGCCGACGTCACGCATATGTGAGGACTGATTCCTGCTGCTCCTGGAGAACACCTGTTACAGGTGAGTAACTACTCTTTCTTTCCAAGCCCCCCACCTGCTCTCCTCCGGCGGAATGGGACTTCAATGTGGTCCTCACGCAGCTGACCAAGCTATCCTTTGAGCCCATGGCTACCAGCCCGCTGCGGCATCTGTCGTGGAAGGTGGCCTTCCTGGTGGCTCTCATCTCCACCTGGAAAGTCAGTGAACTCCAGGCACTGATGGCCGAGGCCCCATACATGAGGTTCTATAGGAACCGGGTGGTCTTCCGTACTCACCCCAAGTTCCTTCCGAAGGTTGTCTTGGATTTTCATCTCAGTCAAGAGATAGTGCTGCCACCTTTTTTCCAAAGCCCCATGCCGACTGGGCATTGGTGATTCTCCAAACTCTGGATTGTAAGAGGGCTCTTTCTATCTGCAGCAGACTTGGGCCCACTGCAGGTCTGGGCAGCTCTTTGTTTCCTTCGACCCCAGCCTTTTGGGGCTGGCAGTCACCAAGTGTACTTTGTCCATCTGGATGCCCGAACTGCATCACCTTTGTCCAGGCCCAGGCGGGGTTTCCGCTGGATCGCCAAGTCACAGCTCATAGTGTCCGAGCGATGGTGACATCTGTCACTAGTCTGCGCTCTGTGCCACTGACAGACCTCTGCCGGGCCGCCACCTGCTCTTCCACTCACACCTTCACGGTGCATTACTTCCTAGAGAGGAAGTCCCGTCGGGACGCTGCCTTCGGCCAGGCTGTACTCAGTAATCTGTTCAGGGTTTAAGCAACTCCTTCCCTCCGACCCTTCTTGTTTCAGCTACCGGGAGCTTGGCCATCTATGGACCCGTTGTCCTTGGGCTGCCTTTGCTTTCACTGGCAACTGCTCACGGTGATGCTATGCCTTTTTCTACAGGCCCTCAGCGGAGTCCAATATGTGAGAACTGACTTCTTGCTTGTTCCTGAAGAAAGCGTAGATACTCACCTGTAACAGATGTTCTCCAGGGACAGCAGGAATCAGTCCTCACAACCCTCCCTCCTCCCCTTGGAATTGCTGTATATTTTTGCCATCTTGAAGGGGCTATAGCTATGGCACCCGAGTGAGTAAGATGGCACCTTTGGGTGGGAAGGGCACTACGCATGCATGGTAGCATTCCCAAAGGCTTTCTTTAAAAGCTGGCAAAATGCTCCTCACGGCCTTCATCAGTACCGATGTCACCCATATATGAGGACTGATTCCTGCTATCCCTGGAGAAATCTGTTACAGGTGAGTAACAACGCTTTCCTGAATCTATCCCCTTTCACCTTCATCCTATGCCCCCTCATTGCAGAGCTTTCTTTCGATTGAAAAAGGTTTTCTACCTGTGCATTTATGTCAAGTAGGTATTTAAATGTCTCTCGGATCTCCTCTCTTCTGTCTTTCCTCAAAGGTGTTACATATGGAGATCTTTAAGTCTGTCCCTATATGCCTTATGACAAAGCCCACTGTCCATTTTGGTAGCCATCCTCTGCACGGATGCCATCCTTTTTATATCCTTTGGAAGGTATGGTCTCCAAAGTTGCACATAATACTCCAAATGAGGTCTCACCAAAGACTTCTACAGAGGCACTGTCACCACCTCCTTTCTTCTGCTCATTCCTCTCCCTATGCACCCAAGCATCCTTCTGACTTTCACTATCACCTTTTCTACTTGTTTAGCCACCTTAAGATCATCAGAGACAATCACGCCCAGGTCCCGCTTTTCACCCCCTATATTGTACTACCCCCTTGGATTTTTTGCAGCCCAAATGCATGACCCTGTATTTTTTAGTGTTAAAGCTCAGCTTCCCAATTCTTGATCATTCTTCAAACTTGATAGATCCCTCCTCCTATTATCTACACCTTCTTGTGTGTCTGTTCAATTGCAGATTTATGCTTTAAATAGAAGAGGTTTGTGTGTTGTAAAGGAAAGATTGTGAACTCCATCTGCTCTCCTGCACATATACTGAGTGAATACCTTCTATATCTGAGTATTCACATATACTGAGTGAATACCTTCTATATCAGGTTTAAAACAGACTCTGAATCCATCTTAGTGGAATTTATGCTTCTCTGGGAACAAGCAGGAAGTCAAGTCAGTCCTCGCATATGGGTGATGTCGATGCCGACGGAGCCTGTGCGGAGCATTTCCCTAGCTTTCAAAGAAAGCCTTTGGGACATGCTACCACGCATGCATGGTCCCCTTCCTGCCCAAGGGTGCCATCTTGTTCAGTCTCCTTTTTTCCGTGGAGCCCAAAGGACACCTGTTCTGTTTCGCCGGAAAACATCTTCCAAAACATCCTTTGTGGTTTTTTCCCATTTGTGCACTGGTTCTTCTCCTGCTTCGAGATGACGCTGGTTCCGGTGCTGTTCTCAACCCCTTCCCTTCTTTTTGATCAAGGCTTCGTGCCTTTTTTCGCTTGGGTGTCTGCCACTATGTCCCCTGGTGGGTTCAAGAAATGTGACTGCTACAGTCAATACACACAAAAAGCCACCACCTAAGGGGAATCTTAACACATCAACCAAAAGTAAAACCCCTTAGTAACTCCACTATTTACTATAATTTACTATCTCAACAGAATATCTTATTCAATCACTGAAACCTTCAGACATCAAGCTATCACCGGACCTCAGGTTTTACTCACCCTCCATTTGGCGAAATTCATCACCATAGGGAAATGGCGGACACTTACATCATAGGTCCGTAGCTTCAAAATCTCATTAATTTTATTCTAAGAAATAGAAAAATTCTTTATCTAAAAAGCCACCTTACTCTACCAACAATCTCTGCAGAGATTCACATAAACTCACATTAATAAATAACAATACAAACAAACTACTTCCCTCCAACAAACACATAACATTTATTACTGCAAGAGGTGCCTGCTACATTTCCATAAAGTAAAGACATTCAGTGCCCTTTAAATAGCGATGTTTATGTCCTCCAATTGCAATATAATGCAAACTCAATCGTATCAGCACATGGCTTCATAAGCAATAAGCTAAAAAGGAAGAGAAATAAACTTCTTAATTAAATAGTATCACCAAAATCCATTCACAGAGCAATCTGTTACTTATCTGTTGTAAGTTCTACTTCAGCACTCCCGCAGTCACCAGTAAGCCGCCCCATTAATTGCCGTTCGTTGTCCAACAAAAGCTTTTGTTTCGCCACCAGGCTTCGTCAGGAACCAGAACTACATTAGTATCGCTCATAACAAAGTTTTTAATATAAATTTTAGGACACCATCGGTGTCTCCCAAAATAGCAGCTTGTATCGGCGTCTGATGTCATCAGCTTTAAATACCCAACCGCCAGCCAGCTCACTAGCTGCAACCGAATCACAAAATACTCAACAACTTTATACACAACACAACATCACAATCTAACACAACATGACACACTACCATAAGCGAATACAACCAAAAGAAGAGCAGAGTGAACTGCAACAGTCTCAACCATCCTAGAAAAAAAGTAACCAGTCTATCTTATCATTCAGCCCACAGGGATCCAGCATATTCAAAATATAAATCCATTTCTGCTCCTTCTGCAATAGTTGAAGTCCTTGATCACCTCGTCAGATATTCGAAGGTACTGTTTCGATAACCACACAAAGCAGATCTTCAAAACTATGATTAGAGGCAAGCCAGTGTTGTACTAAAGGTGTTTCAAGTCGAGCTTTAGAAATACTATATTTATGTTCTGCCAATCTGGTTCGCAAAGGGCGAGTAGTTTTTCCCACATACGTCTTTAAACACGGACACCAGAGAACATATATAACAAAATCAGTGTTGCAATCAGTATTTTGTCATAAATGACGTAATTTCAAGGCAGATTGAAGATGAGTTGCATCAGTCATGTGTTAACAAAAGGAGCAACGATCACAGCTCGTATGGCAAAATTCTTCTGTTATAATTTGTTGGCGAGGAACCACCGAGCACAAGCGGTCTCGCAGATTTTTACCCCTTTGATAAGCCACTCGAAGAGAACTCCCGGACAGCTTAGGATGGGTCATCAGAAGTTTCCACCTCTTACGTAATGCTGCAACAATCTGATTAGAAAGATTTGAGAAAGGAAGAACACAAGTTACAGTAGACGATGTATCTACCAAAGCTAAATCATCACTAGGTGGTTTAGGGCTAAGAAGCCATTCACGATGATTGAATTTAGCCCTCTTATATGCCTTCTTTAATACTGAAGCCGGGTAACCCCTCTCACAAAATTTAGCTATCATCACTTTAGCTTGTATCTCAAATTCTTGATCTGAAGAGCAGATTCGACGGCAACGGAGTAACTGAGAGTAAGGAAGACTTTCTTTTAAACGAATTGGATGAGAACTAGAAAAGTGCAACAATGTATTCTTGTCGGTTGGCTTTGTATACACAGTAGTAAAAAACTTCCTAGAGCCTTTAGTGACAGCAACATCTAAGAAATGGAGAGAATTCTCCTGGATATTAATCTCAAACTGAATATGAGCATTGCAATTATTCAAATATGAATAGAAATCTTCTAACATAGCTCGCGAGACGCTCCAAATCAGAAAGATGTCATCAATATATCGATACCACTTCAAAATATATAATGCAAAACTTGAAGAATATACCCAATGTTGTTCAAAAAAATGCATATAAAGGTTTGCCAAGGAAGGAGCAAATGTAGCGCCCATTGCGGTTCCCGAAATCTGTTGAAAATACTCTTGTTTATACACAAAATAATTTCTCTTTAAAGCCAACTCGGCCAGCTGTACCAAAAATTCTGTCGGAACTCGTTGTGGATTAGGTCGATCATTCCAAACCGCCGTCAAAACTTGAATAGCTTCATCTTGTGGTATTGAAGTATAGAGGGCAGCAACATCTAAAGATGCCAACCACGTCACTTGTTTAATATCGTCGAACTCCTCAAGAATTTGTAAAAAATGCGTCGTGTCCTTAATATATGAAGGAATCTTCATAACCTCAGATCGCAAAAACTTATCCAAATAAATGCCAACTCTCTCAAGCAAAGAATCATTGCTTGATAGAATTGGCCATCCAGGAGGTTTTGATAAACTTTTATGCACCTTAGGAAGAATATAGAAAGCTGGTATTTTAGGATGCAACTGATTCAAAAAGGTTTTCTCCCTCTCTGTAAGGAAACCCATTTGCAAGGCAGTACTAGTAACTAGGAGAATATCTTTTTGCAAAGCTTCAGTTGGATCTACTAGCAATCGCCTATAATGATGAGACTTATTCAATTGTGCAAGTACTTCTGTATCATAAGCGGAAGTGTCCATTACAACCACCGCGCCGCCACTCCCAGAGAGGCACTTCCCAGCCCACAGGGGGCCGCCTGGCACTCTTTGCTCGCAAGTGGGCTGGGGTCACCTCGGACCAGTGGATTCTGCAGGTGGTAAAGGAAGGGTATGTTCTTTGCCTGCAGCAGGTTACCCCCCAAGGTTCTTCCCAGGATTGCCTGTGCGACCTCTCCTTCGCCAGACTTTGCTGCTCTCAAAACTCGCATGCCTACTCGAGGACAGTGCGGTGGAGCCTTTTCCCAAGCACCTTTGGAGAAAAGGCTTTTACTCCAGGTACATCCCTGACCCCAAGAGACCTGGGGGCCTCGGGCCCACACTAGACCTGTAAAATTTGAACAGGTTTCTGATGAGGGTGGACGTTGAAGATGCTCTGCCTTGGAACCCCTCTGCCTTACCTCCACCAAGGAGAATGGCTGTGCTCCTTTGATTTAAAGGATGTGTATATCCACATCCTGATCCACCCCTCCCACAGGCAATACCTAAGATTTGTAGTGGGAGGAGGGACCTACCAGTACAGGGTGCTGCCCTTCAGCCTAGCCTCCTTGCTAAGAGTCTTTATCAAGTGCTTTGGTGGTGGTAGCCGCCCACTTACACCTACAAGGGGCCTTCGTCTTCCCCTACCTGGATGACTGGCTTATCAGAGGCAGTAGGGCCTCAAAGGTCAGGCAGGCCGCAGAGCGTACAACCCTTCTACTGCAGCACCTGGGGTTCATCATCAACTACCCAAAATCCCATCTTGCCCCAACAAAAGCCTGGAGTTCATAGGGGGTCAATTGGACACGTTGCAAGTGAAGGCTGTCCTCTCAAGAGACAGCAAGACAACTAGCAGGAGAGGTACAACGCCGCCGGTCAGTACCGGTTTGCTTCCTGCTCTGCCTGTTGGGCCACAAGGCCTCAATGGTCCATGTCACGCCTCTAGCCCGCCTCCACATGCAGGCAGCCCAATGGTGTCTCTGCTCACAGTGGACCCAAGCCATGGGCAGACCACGGGACAGGGTCAGAGTCCCTCACCTGGTGGCAAAACTTGCCTCCACCTCCAAGCGGGAATGCCATTCCAGGCACCCGCACCGCAGAGGACCCTGACAACAGGCGCCTCCCTCCTGGGCTAGGGGGCACATTATAGAGGCCACCACACACAAAGTAGCTGATCCTAAGAGCAGTTGCTCTTGCAAATTAATCTCCTGGAACTCATGGTGATCTTCCTGGCTCTACGAGCGTTCTGCCACCACCTGTGACACTGCCCTGTGTAGATCCAGACAGACAATCAGGTGGCAGTGTTTTGCATCAACAAGCAGGGGGTCACGGGTTTGTACTCCCTCTGCCAGGAGGAGGTAGCCCTCCTTTCCTTCGCAGTGTGAAACAGCATGTTCCTGCGGATAGTATACCTGCCAGGCCAGGACAACTCCTTAACGGACAGATTGAGCAGAGTCCTTCGCCCGCACAAGTGGCGCTTGAACCCCCAGAGTAATGCTGCTACTCTTCCACCACTGGGGCAGACCCATCCTGGACCTGTTTGCCTCCCCAGACAACACGCAGCTGCCCCGCTTCTGCTCGTGCCAGCTGCACCCAGGGTGGAGAGGCTGCAGACACCTTCCTGATTTTGTGGTCGGAGGGCCTACTCTATGCATTCCCACCGAACCCCCCCACCCCCCCTCACACTCCCAGATCGCCAAGACCCTCTTCAGTGTCCAGAGTGAGGGGCAGTGACACTGATCACACCCAGATGGCCCAGGCAACCCTGGTTCCCCCTGTTTCTTTCCCTGTCTGTGGCACTCACGTTCCCGCTGGGCTGGGTCCTGGATCTCCTGTCCCAGGAGGAGGGCTCCCTCCTACACCCCAACCTGGGTCCCTAATGCTAATGATGTGGCTGCTGAAAGTGTAGCATTGGCCCCTTTCAACCTTGCAAGGGAAGTTGAGGAGATCTTTCTGGCCTCCCTCCACAAGATGGGCTTACGCCTTTTAAGTGGAGGAGATTCTCCATCTGGTTTGCAGAGAAGAATACCTTCTCCTGTCACGTGCAACTGGTTCTACAGTATCTATCTACTGCACCTGTCACACACTGGGCTGAAATCTAACTCTCTGAGGGTGCACCTGAGTGCAATAGCCGCACACCATCACCCTATTGAGGGAAACCCCTCTCAAGCCAGCCCCTGGTCTCCAGGTTCCTCCGGGGCCTTCTATTATCAAAACCCCCTCTCCGCCCTCTGACGGCAGAATGGGACCTCAATGTGGTGCTCCACCAGCTCACTAAGCAGCCCTTCAAGCCTCTAGCCACTTGCCACCCAAGATACTTGTCTTGGAAAGTGGCCTTCCTGGTGGCCCTCACATCTGCATGTAGAGTCAACAAACTCCAGGCCCTGGTGGCAGAGCCACCATATACGAGGTTCTATAAGAACAGGGTGATAATCCATACGCACCCCAAATTCCTCCCGAAGGTAGTATCTCTCTTCTGCCTCTACCAAAAGGTGGTCCTCCACACCTTCTTTCCGCAGCCCTACGCCAGCAAGGAGGAACTCATACTTCACACATTAGGTTGCAAGTGGGCCCTGTCCTTTTACCTGCAGGCCCATCGCAAAGCTCCTCAGCTTTTTGTGTCTTATGACCCCAGCAGACTGCACTCCCCGTGACTAAGCAAACTCTGTACACTTGGGTGGCAGACTGTATTGCCCTTGCCTATGTGTGAGCTGGCTTCTCCCTTGAGCACTGGATCACAGCACATCACGTGAGGGCAATGGCCACATCTGTGGCCAACCTCCGCTCAGTGCTGGTGACGGAGATTTGCAAAGTCGTCACATGGTCTTCAATTCATACTTTCACAGTCCACTACTGCCTGGAGAGTGAGTCCCGCAGGGACAGTGCCTTTGGCCAAGTAGTTCTCCATAATAGTCTTGGGGAGTAGGCAATTCCTGCCCTCTGACCCTTCTGTGTTTAGGCTACTGGAGTGATAGTGTCGCTGGATGCAAGGGTCTTTCAGTGGGAACTCACCCTCTGTAATTCGCGACCACCAGATTGGTCGCCGGTGGTGCTGTCGTGGTTCGGTCCTCGGCAGCCTGGAGCTAGGGAGCACCATATGTGAGGATTGATTTCCTGCTTGTTCCTGGAGAAAGCATAGTTACTCACCTATAACAGGTGTTCTCCAGGGGCAGCAGGAATCAGTCCTCAGAACGCTCCCTCCTCCCCTGGGAGTTGCCTCCCCACCTTGTTTTAGTTTTACTGCCATCCTAGTTATGTGACCCTTGCATGGTAGCATTTCCCAAAGACTATCTTTGAAAACTGGCGAAATAGTCCTTGTGGGCTCCATCAGTGCCAATGTCACCCATATGTGAGGACTGATTTCCTGCTGTCCCTGGAGAACACCTGTTACAGGTGAGTAACTATGCTTTTTCACCATCACAAAGAAGGTAAATCCTTCTCTGGACAGTCTTCAGTTTATTATATGCAGGGCTGGCTTCTATTAAAGCCTCCCATCAAGCCATGTGCTACGCCATGGGACCTCAATGTGGTTCTGACTCAGCTTTTAAAATCTTTGTTCCTCTGGACTCCAGTGAGCCGAAGTACCTGGAAGGTCTTTTTTTGGTGGCAATCACTTTAGTGTACAAGGTCAATGAGACCTCCAGACCTTGATTTATCTGGCCCTTTTCAAAAAATTTCAGTAAGGTTGTTGTGCCCATACATTCCTTTATTAGGGTAGTGTCAGATTTCTACCTCAACTAGTCAGTCATCTGCAAACATTTTTCTCTAGGCCATGTATCCATTGAGATGAATATGCTTTAACCTTAGCCGTCTGTCTGGAGTGAACTAAAATCACATTAAAAAACAGCATCCACTGTACACACTAACAGACGTATTTCAGGAAGTGCAGTCAGAAACGGAAATCATGGAGGAAAGATTATCTCAGGATAAATGCAAAAGCCAATGAGCCCTTTACAATGACAGATGCTGGCTTTTGACTCCTAAACCTAAAGTGGCAACTGAGGATGTGAGTGAATCTGGCTATATTCATCTAGTTACCCAGTATTCACCTTTGAGCAGATCTATTGCTCATATCGTTTGGTCCCATTTTCCAGTTTTGTCCACTTTGGCAGAGGTTTCATCTCTATTGCCTAGGATGGTACACAAAAGGGGTCTGAGCTTGGCTGTATCTGATGTTCTAATGGTGTTTCTTGGTCACCTGTACACAGTGTGTGTGGTTTGTGCACTGTTAGCTCGATGATGCTCGTTACGGATGAGTTTGTGTGTAGCGAATTGTAGTGGCGATTACGGCGGCAAACATCATGCCGTACGGACTTTGTGGTGTATGTATTGGTCTGTCTGTCTGCGAGCTCGTGCATATAGGGAAAACGATCGCTAGTTAAGAACATGGTTGAGCACTGCAACATGTTGAAATTGAGGACTAAAGGGGCTCCGTTGGTACAGCATAGTTTATGGACATTTGGAGTGTGGTCTATGTTCCTCCCTTGCAGCTAGGCAATGATCAGGCTTTGAAACTGGTAGGTAAAGAACATCATATTTTTTGTTGTGATATTGTAAATCCTAGGGGACTGAATGGATGTTCTGTTGGTGATTATCAGTGTGCATGTAGTGGTGGGTGGGTTCAGTTTTGTTTCCATTCTGCAATTCAGGATCTGGCTTTCTTTTTCTTGAAGCAGAGATTTTTGCTTTTTTTGTGGCTTTGTGAGTTGTGTGTGGGGAAAGTGAATTTGATTGGGTACAGCTGGTATGATGTGCGGTGTCTCCCTCGGAGGACGGCAACTGTGTTCGGTGCGGAATGTATTGAAAGAGTGCAACTGTGGCTTTTTTTGGGTGATTCGAGGCTCTTAGCTCCTTGTGATGGTGGTATAATCATTTTTGCTACTGAATTGTTAGTAGTGTACATTCATTATTTTTGGGATGTAGGTTCTGGATAGAAGCTTGTGCTATAAGGTTGGGTTTTGCAAGTGCTTTCACTGATTATTGGGCTAATTGGCATTTTTTATTGTAGGTAGCAGTGACTTAGCTTGATCTGGGCAGTCCTATTCTCTGAAGCAGCCTTGGCAAAACACCTGACGTTGGAGTATGGCCTGTTATTGTCCCTGTGATTGAAGCTAAGTATTTGTGCCACTGGTGCCATTACATTTATGGTATGAATTGGTGATACTTAGCCTAGTCAATTGCATAAAGTTATGCGATTTTGATAATGCCTATTGAAGAAAATCTGGAGGGTTTTTTTCTGCGACCTATGTGAGGAATATGGTACTGTAGTAAGCCAGTTACTGCTCTAGTAGACTCTGAGCTTGTGTGTTCAGGCTTTTTGAGCCATTGCATTGGCTCTTGCATTTATCCTGAGGTCTTTTTTTCCTCCATGATTTCCATTTTTGGCTGCACTTGGTGAAAAATGTCTGTTAGTGTGTATGGTGGACCCTGTTTTTGATGTGATTGTGGTTTGCACAGGTTCCTGAGAAGCTATCATATATAGGTAGGAGAGCAGGCATGAATAAGGCAGTAGTGGTAGCAAGCAGCAGCACTGGAAATGCCGCGTTGTCTATTGATTTATGTCCAGGGCACAGTGAGGGAATGCGACCGTGCTGAACCGGTCATGTCACATCCGGTGTGTGGGACCAGGCAGAGAAGGCAGACAGCAATGGGGGGTACGTTCTTATAAGTCAGTATGTCCTACTGACAACTCTTTGTGTGCTCCCTCTGCCATCTCTGCTCTCCCCCTGCCTTGGACAGATCACTTCTGCCTACTGTTTTCCCTACCTCATCCACCACTCCCCCTCCCCCCACTCACCCCCTCTACTCAGTTGATAAGCCGGATCACATCAGCCACTCTTCAGACTTTCTCCTCAACTGCTGCTCTCTTCCCTTAGGATTTCACTCTTTCCAACAGATGTGCAGGCCCACACCTGGAATACCTCACTGTCTGCTGCCCTAGACAAGTTAGCTCCTAAGATCTCTGCTCTGTGCTCCCTTCTTCCCCTCCTCTCATCACCCCTAGTACCATCATGGTCTCTGCCTACAGCGTACTTACCTTCACTATGCAGAGCGATACTGGCGTAGGCATCCCTCGCTAGAATCTCTAGCCACTTTCCAATGCACTCACTGCCTTTATCGTAACGTGATTCGGTCTGCCAAACTCACCTTTTATTCCAATTGCATCACCTCTGCTTCTAATTCCGTCCGTCAGATGTATTTGACTCTCCATTCCCTATCAGCACCCCCATGCTTCTTCCCCAGCCACCACGTCATCCCTTACCACCCCAGACCTCACCAGCCTTGCCACCTTTTACTCTGGAAAAAGTCCATACCTTACATCTCACCTTCCCCTCCTGCCCTTCCCCCTTATCCCCAACCATAACTCCCCCTCCCCTTATCCCCAACCATAACTCCCCCTCCCCTTCCCCCTTCTGCCCCCCCTTCACTTATGAATTAGAAACTAATGCATATCTGGAACTCTTTTTGCCCCATCACTACTGCTGAGCTCTCCAAAGTCCTCAGCTCTTCACATAAAACTACCTGCCCCTCAGACCCTATCCCCTCCCATTGGCTGTCTGAACCCTCCCTTGCACTCCTTCCATATCTGCTCCATATGCTCAATATAAGCCTCTCTTCTGGTCTTTTTCCTACCCTCTGGAAAAACACAATTGTCTGTCCCATCCTGAAAATGCACTCCCTGGATCCCTCTGTTCTCGCGCATTGGTGTCCCATCGCCAACCTTCCCTTTCTGTCGAAGATCTTAGAGAAAGTAGTTTTCTCGCAATTATCCATATACCTTGATTCCACTTCAGCCCTCTACCCCAGGCAATCCGGAATATGTCCCGGACACAGCACGGAAACCATCCTCCTTTCACTTCTGAATGAACTGCACTTAGCACACGAACAGGGCGATTTCTCCTTCGCGGTATCCCTAGATTTGTCATCCGCCTTTGACCTCGTTGACCACTCCACACTCCTGTCTCGTCTACACAATTATGGGATTCGCGAGATGGTTCACCAGTGGTTTCGGTCATTTCTGTCTTCCCATTCTTTTTCAGTCCATGTTGGTCCCTCCACTTCACCTGCTACCCCCTTCCCCTGTACTGGCACCCCTTCTTTTTAATCTTTTTCTTGTACCACTCACCATAATCATACAACAATCTGGACTATCGGCATACTACTATGCCGATGACATTGTTCTACTGTTACTCACCAGCCCTTTTTCCCCTGAACTTACTCCCTGAATTCTTGTCTTGCACAAATCTTTTCATGGCTGTCCTCCAATTATCTTCATCGTAACCCACAAAATCGGCTGCCATGTTTTACTTTTGTTGCTCCCTGCCCTTCAATAGCTCCTGCTCTTTTGACAGTTGTATGCTCTCACCTCATCCCTCCAGTATCTGGATGTCACGCTCGACTCTTCCCTCTTTCCATCAACACATCACCTCACTTGAGTGTCGCTCATTTATCATGCTGCCCCAGTTGCGAGCAGTGCGTTCCATTCTTCCACCACTCTCCCTGGTTACCCTCGTAGTGTCCCTCTTTTTGTCATGCCTCGATTATTGCAATATTGTCCTGAAAGCTCTACCTCGGTACCCACTTCGCCATCTACAGTTATTACAGAATACGGCTTCCCGACTCCTCACTCATTCTTCACGCACCGTTCATGTGTCCCCCCACTCCAGTTCCAGTTTCAATTCAAGATTCTTAACACTGTACGTCGGGTAGTTCATACTCAATATTTAGCTGATCTATTACAGATGCATACCCCTCCTCGTGCTCTCCGTTCAATTCATAATGATTGTCTGTCTCTTCCATCCCCTGTCTGTGCACGCCTAGAGCTCACACGTCACTCTGCTTTCTTTGTTCTTGGCCCAGCACTTTGGACCTTGCTCCCAGCTTTACTCCATGCTGAGCAGTTGTTCTCAGGGTTCAAGCTGATGCTGAAGACTCATTTCTCCAGCATCGCCTTCAATCTCTCTCCAACCCAGGATCAGATCACATGCTCCTCCTGACTTGTTTGACTGTTCCTATATGCATGCTTTTCTACCCTTTCTGTGTGCTCTGTCTTCTTTACCTTCCTATCTATTAATTGGTGTTCCTTGCCCCCTATAGCAGCATTTTTATTTATTGTACACCGCCCTGATGCTTTTGCCTTGGCGGTTAATGAAATTTTTGAATAAAGATAACGATATATGGAGTGAACTAAAACCATTGGAGAGTGCACCAATATTTTTGGCCCCAATAAGCTTGGTACTGCTGTAGGTAAATATATATGGGGTCATTTCGAGGCACGAATAGCAGGGATAGACGTCCCTTTGGGATGTCCATCCCCAGTATTCGGGCCCTTTCCCAATCCCGTCTACCTTCCCCGCGCGTTGTACGGGGAAGGTAGATGGGGGTGGGAAAGGGGCGGATCGGGGGCGGCATTAGAGCAGGCAGTAGGAGGTCATTGGCCCCGAACATACAGGGCTGATTCCAATGTTGGCCCTGTACGTCCGTGGCCGGCGGCTTGAATGGGGAACTTATTCCACCTTGGAGGTGGAATAAGTTCCCCTAGTTGGCGTGGGACGGCGGGTGCGGAAGGGGCAGGGGGGACCGATGACATTCCCTGCAGTCCTACTCTGGCCTTAGGAGGCCAGATCGGGGATTGGCCTGCAGGTAAAGCAGCTTTGCAGCCGGCGGTGCCATGGCAACTGGACACCATGGCGCCGCAGCTCCATTGAAGAGCCCTGTCTGAGCTAGCCAGGCAAGGAATCCTGGCTCCCTCTGTGTGTCTGGTTCCAACTGGACGCACAGAAGGCCCAGACATCCATGATGAAATCGAGCCCATAGTATCTAATTGAATAGCAGATTGCAGCTTTTTTCTTATGCCCAGGAAGGTTTGACTCTACTGGGACATAAATGTCAAGGCATATAATGTTGGTGGGGACCCACCAGAGAGCAGCCTGCATTCTGGACATATCACATCACATTATTGTTTGGATGGGATTTGGTCATGGTGTCCTGAAGAGTCTCTTTGAGGTTTAGAATCCAACTTCATCCCCTAAAGCCCATCTTTTTTTATCTCTAGTTTGTCTTTATTAAAGAAAAAAAAATCTGATGCCACCAAAGCCATATATGCGCATTGGCAGTGAGGTTGTGTTTTGTTTTTTCTTGTTCCCCTTTTTATTTAAAGATAACCTGCAGCTAGGAGGAGTGGCCTAGTGGTTGGGGCAAGTTACCTCAGGCCAGAAGGTCAGGGGTTCAAATCCCACTAGAGGACAGAAACCTTGGGCCGGAAGGACTGGGGTTTCTAGTCCCACAGGTGCTCCTTATAGTCTTGGGCAAGCCACTTAACCCTCCATTGCCCATATTCCCTGTAAGTATTAGTGTATGTGTCTCATATCCCCTCGTGTTAAATATATCCCCCAATTGTGTTGTGACCACTTTGATTGAAGGATAAGGTGGTATGCAAAACTGTCTAAATAAATAAAAATAAATATGTGAGAACAGGACACTAATCCTCACCAAACCCACTATCCTCCCCAGGAGTTGGCTTCTCCTAAAACTAACTTTGTACTAAACAGAGATGGTCCTTTGCGACAAAGCAACACTGACTCCTGCATGTGCTCAGTAGAACATTCTTAAAAGCTCTGCTGTTTACATTGTTTACCTTTCAGCCTGAGCTTCATCAGATGTTACCCCACTGGAAGCATAGTAACTCAAGAAGAGGGATTGTAGAGAGCAGAATTGTTTAAATGGAGAGAACCTGCAGGGCTGTTAATTAAGTTATTTTAAGACACAGGCTTGAGTTCTATATGAATCAAAAAAATTATTTTAATCTCCACCTTTGTGAGGCACCTTGTAGTGAAAGGAAACGTTTCTTCCTGTGCCCTAAGAGGTCTTAGCTATTGATGCAGAGTTTTTTTGTGATATCCTAGTAAATATTTGATAAAATAGCTTGGGTAGATGTCGCTCCTCCACCCACTGTTCGCTGGCGTATTCATCTGATTCCTCACCCTCTGATCTTCAGTCTTGGGTAGTCCACCACTGTCTGGGATGTGGCTACACATAAAGGTCCATCAATTTGTTATACCCAAAAAGTGGCCTTCCTCTCCTGGGAATACTGTTGCTCAGAGTCCCAGTCGCACGAGGAATCTTCCCAGTATGTAGATATACATTTATATATATAATGATAGATACACATTTATGTATAACAGTTTTCCATAGTCATCCTTAAGAAAGCAAAAATCCTATTCCACCTTAAGGAAACAAAAGTCCCAGTCCACCTTGTCTGAAGAGTTCCTTCCAGAGAAAAGTCACTTGATTCACAGTCTTGGACCTCAGTCCAAACTGCAGTCTCAGCTGCTATGGAATAATTGTAGTTCTCAGTAGAGCAGTCACTCCTGCTCACCTCTTACAAGTTTAAAGTTCTGCCTATTCACAATTCTTTAGCAAAGCCAGAAATCAGTCTTTTAGGCTTCAAAATAGCCTGCTTCACTCCACCTTTGCGAGCCCGACTCAAGATTCTTTAGCTGTAGGATCATCACTGTCAGGTTTGTTTAACTGCCTTTAAAAAGAAAAAAAAGCTGTTGCAACCACTTCTTCCAAAATGAGGCAGAGTTTTTGCCAAAACTCCCTTCCAAAACAAAGTACAGTTTTATCTAAAGCTTCTTAAAAAAAAAAAAACAAGTGTATCAAATCGCCTGAAAATTTCAAGCAGACAATCTGGCAGCTTGTCACTGTTGGATTCTCTGAGAATGAGTTCTTGTTCTGCTCCCAGGCTTTTATTCTCTGGCTAGTCCTAGCCCTACCCTCCTAGGTTGCTTGTGAGACCAACCCTCTCTTTTCCCTAGTACTTGCAAACCAGGAAACCTGTCCTGCAATTCGAGTCTGATATGTCACTTTTCTTTTTTTTCCTTTAAGCCTTAGTGATGGGACATATACACCCCATCACAGTAGTAGACTTATTTTTATATCCAAGCGGCTAAGAATTTTCCTGTATGCAAGTTATTATTTGGCAGTTGTAGATAATTAAAGTCCTGGACTCTGTGATTCTCCATGGACAAGCAGGATGCGTCAGCCACACCTGGTGACGTCCTCCGGGCAGCACCATAGACGGAAGTGCTCTCCAGAGCTTAGAAAGGTAAACCTGTGTAGGTAGCCTCAACTCTCCGGCCCGCCCCTAGCCAGGCCAGTCTTTTTTTCTTCTGCCTTGCCATTAGGATGGATCTCTAAGCTCTCCAAACATTAATATCATTTAAACAAAAAGAAGCTTGCAGAAAAATGCCTAAACCCGGTTTAAAAAATGCCCACAATGCAGAAGGAAGATGAACAGCATGGACACACACAACTAGTGCGTTCGGTGCCTAGGAGACAGCCATCGGGTGGAGGACTGCTCCCCCTGCTCTAAAATGTCCCCCAGAGCAAGGAAATAGAGAAGCCATGCTCTGAAGGACTATCTGGCCACCTCTAGTAACCCCGCAGCTGCAAGCCTGCCTGCGGAATCCAGCCTGCCTTCACCTGGACCATCGCCTACCTCAGGTCAGGCCACTGAACAGGTGCAACCTTCACCAGCCTAGGATGCGCCCGGCAGGGCCTCCATTCCCAGCCGTCCAGTGGGAGAGGCATACTCTGCATCCAAAAAAGCTTCTACTGTGGCACCAGCATCATCTCAGGCTTCAACTGCGGCTCTGGCATCCTCCCAGACCCCAGCGTAGGTTCCTGAGGCCTCCCCCAGCTCCTCCGTACAGCAGCAGCATGCCCCTACGGGATGCCATCATAGTGCCGGCATCTTGGCTGCATCTGGCTCTGCCCACTGATCTCCGATTGGCCAGCAGCATGGGAACGCCCGCCATCGTCACCGCGCCAACCCAGGAACACCCTCCGGCACAGAGGAGCAGAATCTAGCCCTCGTTGATGTTATCGCACCGATGGAGGGACTCACCGTCAGCACAGAGAAGCACACAACAGCTGCAGAGCCCGGAGACCCCAGCGCAGAACACAGCAGAGCAGGAGCAACAGCGACAAAAACAGGAAACACGACGATCAAGGCAGCAACAGCAGAAGCCAGGGCAGAAGCGCCAAGGGCAGCAGCGGCAATCATCGGGGCAGAAACCACAGGTACAGAAACCATAAAGGCAGCCACAGACACAGGGACCGTGGCAGCACCAGTGGGGGCAACAGCAGAGGCAGGAGGCAGCACAAAGGAGGAGAGACAGGGCTGTGAGCCTCCAACTTATCCAGCTCCACCAGCAGGCATGAGAGACGTAGTTACCGGGATCTGATAGGCACGAATAATTCTGCCGCCATCCTGCAATTCTTCATGCATCTAGTGGAACAGACTGCAACGCCATCACCACCCACGACAGAGCCAGATAATCCATTCTCTGCGCACTCCGACACAGCTGCCTCGTGCCCATCTTCTCCTGCCCTCAACGCGCCAAGTCTCGCACAGGCACCCTCCCTCTCCCCGGACCTCCAGACAGAGGAGAGCAGAGAAAATGTCCTCCAAGGGCCTGCTCAGCCGTAAGCAGAAGTCCAATGACATTTTCCGGAAGGAGGCCCCGGAATCCTCGGTGGCACCCTCGGTCACCCCTCCACTGGTGGGATCCCGCACTTAGGTTCCATGTTCTCGGTGGCACTCCAACCACGGGTCCCCTGAAGTGGAGCGGCGCAAGAAGAAGGCGGCCTCGAAGTCTGTTGGGGGCTCCAGATAAGCACGAGCGCTCCTGCGCTTTGTCTCTCGGTCCCCCGTGGCATTCCTGAGAGTCAAGACAAGGAGCGGCCTCGAAAGGTACCTCATACAGATACAGAGGCCTCCGGCGATGGCGCCCGGTCTCCTCAGGATCGTCCCAGTGAGGACCTCCTCTCCTCCTCCATGCCAGACCCGGTAACCCCGGTGTCGGCGTCACAGGGTCCCACGCCCGTGTGGGAGTCCCGAATGCTGGCACTAGAGCGCAGCGTTTCTGCCTTTTAAGCTACCCAGCAGGAGCTCGTACCCAGCACAGCTGGCACACACCTCGAGACACAGGTTCCCTCAAGAGGGACAATAAAATCCGCCTTGGAAACCCCCGAGAGCCACGGGCCTCGTGAGGGTCCTCAGCATTGGTCTTCCTGGTCCTTGGGAGCACAGACCTCAGCCTCTGGACGGAGTGACCTGCCCGAGTTGGATTCCCCCTTGGACCTCTCGGGCTGGGAGTCGGATGGAGATACTTCCCCGGAGACCTGTGCCCACAGGGACCTTCTTTCGGACCCATCCCTGCCTACCTATCAGAGGCATCTGGTGTTTGTGTGGGACATGGCACGGGCCCTCAGTCTGGTTATGCAGACTGAAGAGGAACCGCAAGCTAAGGAGCTCGATATTCTGCAATACGAGTCCCCGCCTTGGGAATCTCTTACTGTCCCGGTTCCCCCCATATTGTCAAGGCTGCTCCTCCGTATGTGGGAGATACCTGCTTTGGTCCCCATCGTGAGCAAGCGCCTCGACACCATGTATAGGGTTCAACCTGGCCAGGGGTTCCGGAAGACCCAGCTCCCGCACACCTCCATGGTTGTGGAGTTGGCGATGCGGAAGTAAAAGAACCCGAAGTCTCACTCTTCGGTCCCTCCACGTAAGGAGTCAAAAGCTCTCGATGCCCTGGGTCGTAAGGCCTGTCAGGGCTCCATGCTTGCTTGCTGTATCCAGGCATACCATTTCTATATGGGCATGTTCCTGAGGGACTTTCCCAAGGAGTCTGGCAGTTTTGCCATGGGCCTCGGGGGCGAACCCCTAATAAGGTTCCAGACCCTCCTTAAATCCATTGCGGAGTCACGTGCCGCATATGACAGATTTGAGTCCTCCGGAGGGCAAGAAATGATGAATGATCAAACCAACTTTATTGAAGACCCAACTTTACAAGTTTCGGCCAGAGGCCTTTATCAGGGGTCTAAAAAACAGACATATAAATTAAACATTAAAAATGATGCATTCGCAGTACCACAGAACATAAAAAACATATAAATAATTAAATAAAATGGTAAAAGGTATATTACCAGAAAAGTGCATAGATTGTGTATGGAACACGTCTATGGGGTGGAAAAACCACTCTTCCCAATCCAAGATGAGTGAAAATATAAATGCATTAAAATACCTGAAAGTTTTCAAGATACCATACAGTGCATAAAATGAATTTAGAAAACAAGAAAATGCAATTCCACCAAACGTGATCTTAGAGCATAAATGTTAAATGTAACGCAATGTTTGCATCAATCAGATGTATTGAATGGAGCATATAACCACGATATAAACTTACATTGAGGACAACTAACGATAAAAATATATAAAGCATGGCCCTCCATTCTTGAAATGTAAAAGTAACTTACTGCAACAGGCTTATGAAATATCTTCTAAAAAACGTTCCATAATATATGGATGAAACAAAACTAACAAAAAAAACATAATATACAAGTGACTTAAGCAAGCTATACCAAGAAGTTTTACGGCTTAATGATCTGTCAGAAAAAGCCTGCAAAGGCTTTTACATGTGTATATATAATAAAGGACTAAACTAAAAACAATGGGCTGTTTTTTGTGTTTGTTAAAAAATGAATATTATAGGCAATAAAAGAAGATGATAAATAGCTTAATCGACATATAAAGACTAGAAACTGTGTGCAGTGCATTAATTGAACATAGTGGGCAGACATGATAAATGTTATGTTAAATTAAAAACAAAGGTAATGTATCACAGAGAACTAAAGAATGTACCTGCGAGAACTGTCAGAGGCGGTAAGCCGGGCTGCAACCTGGTCTTCAGTGAACACTTTCGCTGTACACTACTACCTGGAGAGGGAGTCCTGCCGGGACAGCGCCTTCGGCCAGGCTGTACTCTAATCTATTTGGGGTATAAGCAACTCCTGCCCTCCGACCCTTCTTCGATTTCTGAGAGCTTCGCCCCGGGGACCTGGAGACTCTGGCTCCTCCGGGCATCGACTTCTGCTCATGGCCTCGTGGACACTGTTCCCTCTAAGCTGTGCACGTGTGCGCACGCGCACACACCTCGCCAAGCGAGCGCACATACTTTACAACAGAGTGCACAAAAATTACGGTTCTGATTCTGATAAAAAAACAACACAGACGTATTAAAATTTAAAAGCTGTGATTGTAATTACTAGAAATTTTCCGCTTCATTTAGTAATCGTCCATTTTCATTTAATTTGATTAAAATCAATGTGGTGTACATAATGTATTCTGACGTGTAGTCAAATTTTAAAGTATATAACTCCGAGTCTCGTTATGTGACGCACAAAAATTTAACCTTCCTACAAAAGCTGCACAGCTGATATTTTATGCGCACACAGCCTACATAAAATTAGAGGGAACATTGCTCGTGGAGGCGCTTTTGGTTTACATTCTCAGTAGCTAGGGAGTCCCATAAGTGAGGACTGACTTTCCTGCTTGTTCCTGGAGAAAGCATAATTACTCACCTGTAGCAAGTGTTCTCCATGGACAGCAGGAATCAGTCCTCACTACCCTCCCGCCTCTGCTGAAGAGTTGCTATTTTTGTCCTTTCCTTGCCATCTGCCTAGTAGGGCTCTAGCTAGGGGACCTGACTGAGCAAGATGGCACCTTTGGGTGGGAAAAGGACCACACATGCGTGGCAGCAATCAAAGCTGGGGCTTTGCTCCACCCGGGTTTGTTGGTGCCGATGTCACCCATAAGTGAGGACTGATTCCTTCTGTCCCTGGAGAACACCTGTTACAGGTGAGTAACTACGCTTTCGACGCCTTGGACAAGGCCATCAGGACCGCCGGCACAGCAGTCTCTGCCAGGCGATGGGCATGACTGAGGGCCTCCGAACTACAGGATGGCACGCACGATAGGATTGCAGATGCCCCCCCTGTGCGAGTGAATCCCTCTTCGGCGATGAGGTCATCAACACAGTGAACGACCTCAAAGAACATTGCACCACCTTACAAATATTGGGAGCGAATGGGCTCTAACGCCATTCCAGCTCACAAAAAGGGGGATACTACCGCAAACCTTACTACCCCTCCAAGAGAAATACACCACCAACCGCAAGTGGCAGGCCCCACGATACAAACAGTCCTACCAGGGCCCTGCCCACCAGAAGCAGCACCAGAGGGAGCGCATACAGAAGAAACACACGACATTGCATGCAAGGAAGAACGATAAACCGATCGTGCCGGACAACAGTGCCCACTGCTGGTCCATGAAGGCAGTCAAACTGTGTTCTAGGGCTTCCATTCTCAACTCCAGGCCAGAAGGCTCCACAGCTTTCGGCGCGGGCACCAATTGACTTGGGCCCGACGCAGGCTGTCCTGAAGGGGAATTCTTGACAAGGATAGTGTCTGGGGACCGAAGCTGGTCCATGGTTTGATCCTTCCAGGGAACTTTCGCAAGCCACTCCTTCTCAGACACCTCACACGGGCATCTCGAACTGCGGGAACGGGCTCAGGGGGGCACCTGGACGGTCAGAGCCGTCCAGGAAGGCCGCCTTTGAGGGTTTCTTCTTCTTCCTGGGATCCCTCGAGGGAGACCCCCTTTCTGAGGACTCACGATGAGGCTGCTGGTGGCTCTTGAGGGCCTTACTGGACATCCTCTTTGAAAGAATGCAGGCTACCAGGTCGTGGTCGGGCCCAAGGCAGCAGAGACAGCAGTCGGGTGTGTCAGTCAAAGACATAATTTTAGAGCACCGATCACACTTCTTAAAGCCACAGGTAGCCATGGGGGAAAATAGTACCCCTGCGAGGTCGAAGACTCTCCGGGCTGCCAGTGGTAGAAAAATAAGGCGCAAAGACGCCAGGAAAAGAAAAGAAAAGAACGAAAACTACAAAAAATGGACTGAACTCGATGCCAAGGCAGCAAGGTCGGTAGGCAGGAAGAGGACCGGTGCGATACCAGAGCTGAGTGTGAAACTGAGAGAAAAATCAACTTTTTCTGGGTACAAGCCAGAGAAACGTCTGAAGGGCTCTGCGGAAAAAAGGAGACTGAGCAAGATGGCACCCTTGGGCGGGAAAGGGACCATGCATGCATGGTGGAATCTTTCAATGGCTTTCTTTGAAAGCTGGGGGGATGCTTCCGCGAGGGCTCCGTCGGTGCCAACGTCACCCATATGTGAGGACTGATTTCCTGCTTATTCCCGAAGTAAAGTCAGTCATATGAACCCACATACCTCCCCTGGATGAAGTCAGACCGAACTGGCATGCAGCCTAGCCAGAAAGGCATAGTTAAAGACACACTGGCTTGGCTAGGAGCAGGCCGGGGAGGTGGGTCTACCTACACATGCTCAGAAAGGTTTATCTTTCTGAGCTTTGGAGAGCACTTCCGTCTATGGCGCCACCTGGAGGACATCACCAGGTGTGACTGACTTATCCTGCTGTCCACAGAGAACCCCTGTTACAGATAAGTAACCTCGTTTTATTTGCCATCTGTTCTGGTAAGGTAATTGAACTGCATTCTCTTGAAAGATAATAGGATGAGGTCTTGTACATTTCCAGTATTGCTCCTGATTTTCTAATGGTTTCTCCTATCTTATAATGATCTGAGGGGAACTGATATTTTTGTTTTCCTTTAATTCTATTGATTTTTGGCAGATTTCTTCTTGTACACTTCAGTTGGTTTCCAGAATTCTTGGAATTCTAATGCATGAATCTTGCAAATGCATCTTTAGCCTATAAAGGGTGACATGTGACAATAGCTGCACAGGAATCTGGAATGCCTGTGCTCTAATCTGTGCAAGTGAAGCGAAAGCATGTTAGATGTATCTGTAGAGAAGACATAGTATAAGAGTTACTGCCTCTTGTCAGTTGGTAAAGTAGCAGCTGTTTTGCATTTGGCTTGAGAGCAGGCATTCTCTAGCAGGTTTTTTGCTACAGATGTTGGACAGGGTGAGAAAAGGGTAAAAAATAAACTGAATAGTAAATCATAGAATTTGTATTGTATAAACAGAACAAAGCTAACATATTACTTTCAATAACTAGGGCATTCATATATATATATTTTTATTGTTTTTACAGGGGACAGCAGTTTTCTGGTACAATTTGTTTAAGAGTGGTGAAGGTGACTACAGCACAAGGCATGCAGCCTGCCCTGTGCTAGTTGGAAATAAATGGGGTAGGTACACACTGCACTCTCCTGGCCCATTTTTAATGCAGTTTCCAGCCACACAATATAGTACAAATCTACTGGCTTCTAAAAGGCACCACAGTTTGTAGACAGCTTACAAAAGAGAGAGGGCGGGAAGCACGTAACTGTGTCTCAAGGTTTGTGGGGCAGGTTCCAGTTGAGCTGGAAGCCTAAAGTAGGAGCAAGCTGTCAGGTAAAAATAAAATTAAAAAAAAAACCATCTGGTTTAAAAAAAAAATCTGGTTAACCTTTGCAGTGTATGTAGAAAAAGAAGTCATATTAACGTGGACCAATCATAAGAAGACTAACACAATATCCTATATAAAGCTTAAGAATATTTAAAAATGAAATTTTCTAGGACTGCACAGCTACATTCTTACTATTGTGCTTTCTACTTGCTGAAGTTTGATGTGTTAAGAGATTCTCTGACAAGCAGGATGAATCAGTCATACAAGTGGATGATAGTATCAGATGGCACCAAACCAGAATAATGATTGCAGAGCTCGGTGAAAAAAATAGGTTTTTCTGAGTATGCATGGGATTTCCCACATAACCACTATCTCATTCGTCCTGTCAATGTAATTTCATCTGAGCTATTGCACAGTTGTCCTTTGTGGTTCTAAAAAATATTTTATTTATTGCTGCTAAAGATTTTTCTGTTTTCCCACCATCACCACCACCAAAAAGGGAACATAAGTTTCTTTTTTTTTTTTTTGCATACTCATAATTGAGTGTGACCTAATTGAACCGCTTGAATATGCCTTAGGGCTTTAAGAAGTGAACCTCTGGTGGAAGATGCCTCCATTGACACCCACCAGAAGAGTGCTACTGCTGTCTGAGACTAGACTATGCTGTCTCTAATTGTGCACACTGCATACCGAGATGTCTGCCACTAAATATTCAGAAACTACAAGGCTCTTTATCCTCGAAATCTGATTCATCTTTGCTGTCTAAAATGTAAAATTCCTTTGTAAAACCGGGCAAGAAATGGTTCCTCTCCAAAAGACATGGGGAGGAGATGCCTAGTAGGAGACTTTTTTCAAAGGATGAACACTTCTTAAAGAAAAAAGGCAGAGGTTAGATCCCAAAACCACAGACCAGCCACACTGGAAATTGGGGAGAGCAGAGCACATAATTGAGACAGAAGAGGGAAGAAGATCGAAGGGCAGGCATTTGAGGGGGAGGAGGAAGAGACAGTCTTGTGAAGATAACTTTCTGGAGATCAAAGATAAGGAAGACTGAACATGGCATGAGGTTGGGGGGGGAGTCAAGTGATAAAAGATAGGGACTAGGAGGGTGAGGACTCTAGTATAGGAGGGGTGCAGGTGCAACGAGAGAGGGGAACCTGGCGATGAGTGGACAAGATATAAAAGGTTAGAAAAGAGATGAGGAAGGAGGTGGGAACAAAGGAAGAAAGGAGATGGGAGCAGGAAGGATAGAAATAAGAAATACAGTGCAATCGAAAAGTCCCTCCACAGCGAACACTGTATGTGAAGTCCCTCGGTAGTGAGCTCTGTGTATGAACTAAAGTAAGCTAAAGGTGGTCCATCACAAAACTTATATGGTGAAGAACAAACAGTAGCTAAAGTCAAGCTAGGATCCACACAAACCTTTTTTTTTCCTTTTACCTGTTACACCAGGGAAATCTCACAGATGTCTCTCAACGTGCAAAAACAGAGAACAACTGAGACTGACCAATCATGCCCAAATGCCTTCAGCTTTAGAGTCCGTTTTGCCGCTTCACTGCTGACCAAGCAGTGCTCTGAGTTTTTGGGCATAATGGGTCCCTGGAACACAGAGGTAACCCTTCCTACCAAAACCGGAACAGCTCAGTCGCATACAGTCATGGCTGTTTCGGTTTTGACGGGAAGGTGTTTACCTCTTTGTCTCGGGGACCCGCAATGCTCAAAATACTCAGAGCAATGTTTGATCAGCAGTGACATTACATTACTCAACTTGTTATATTGACGAGGGGGCATATTGTGCATATAGACAGGGATGCCCCCCCCCCCCCCAACTTCAGGAAGTCAGGAGTGGCAGGCCATGGTTGTCGAAGCACATTGCCAGCCACCGAGCAGGCCCCACTGCTGGAATCAGCGGCAGCGCTGCGTGACTCAGCACGGGAAGGGGGGGTGGCAGTCCATGTGTGTCATGACACTCTAGGCAGCCGTCTAGGCCACCTAGTGCACAGGCTGGCCCTGCATATAGAGTAACATAGGATAGACTAACAGCATTACACACAACGTAACGCTCATCACAAAATTACCACAATGAGCAGTAATGTGATAAGACATAAAAGCAAGCTTCAATGAGATCAAAGGTCAAAGTAACCATGATCAACTACCAAAGGCTAGAGCAAAAAAAAAAAACAAAAACAGGGGCCCAACATTCAGTGATGGCGGCTAGCTATTCTAAAGCAATTAGCTGCTGCCACTGAACCTTTAGACTCTGATATTCAATTCCCAGGCCATATCTTGTCACCGTCATTGAATATCCAGGACAGCTGGAGAGCACAGAAACTAACTAGGCAGCAGTGATATTCGGTCGGTTAGCTTTGATGGCGAAAGTTAGGACAACCTTTCCTGTGCCTAGCTTTCACTACTGAGGGCTAACCAAGCAGAGGCTGAATATCACCTCTGCTCCTGGGAACGCCCTAATGCTAGCTGCTGGATAATTAGACAGTGCAATTAATGCAGTCGTCATGTCTGCTAATCGCGTTAATCACTTTAAATATCAAGCCCAGATCTTTAAACCTTTCTTAAATTTGTTGTAAGAGGACTCCAAATGCAAATCCTCAATGGTGTATTTCATAATGTAGGCACTAAGAGAACATAGTAAAACTAATACCTTCTAAAGAAATTTTCATAGGAGGGTGAACATATAACAGATTATTTTGTGAGAGTGTAAAGTACAAATAAGCATAAGGGATAAGAACATCTGCGAAATACAATGGCAGATCAGAGTATAATGCTCAATGCATTAAAATGAACACTTTAAACTTAATTCTAAAAGCAGCAGCTAAGCAGTGCTCAGGTATTTTATCTGTGAGCTTTACTAAAAGTCCTAACTGGTGTTCTGAATCAGTTGTAATATTTTAGATAATTAACTGGTAATCCATTATAACAATACATTAAATGAGTCTAGTCTAGTTACTTACAATGCATAAACCAATATCTTTGTATCTTTGTGATCAAAAACGTCCTGTGATTGAACAAAGTTTCCTTAGAACAGAAGAAGACTTTAATAACTGAAATCTAGGCTTAAAAGTAAGCTGAAAATCAGTCCACAATTCTAAAATAACTGCATTTTTTTAAAATACAATCAGGTTATTAAAGATATTGGGGCCATATCTGGTAATACTTATTCCTGAGATCCAAATAGCTTCACATTTTGATGGATTCAGTTTGTTTATTTGTAGATAACTTTTCCACAATTGCATTTGGACCATGATTTAATGACCCTAGATTTTTCACAGGGCCATAAAAGCAACAAGCTGTATATCAACAGCAAAATATGGGCATTTATACCAAATGATTGGTTGGTTGCCCTCACTTTGGTTTGCTGCTTGTCGTGCTATGAGGGCTTATGTCCATCAGTGATGCTGAGAGCTAATGCTAGCAGTAGTTTAACTACTGGCAGGATCTCCCAAAATGGACAGGTCTCAGCTGAGGTGGCAGACAAAGACAAACCACCCATCTGAGCAGCAGCAGAATGGGACAGTGTTGGTGGCAGAGGATCACATTTCTGTGAGAACGGCAACACTAGCATTACCTGCACAATAGAAAGGCCTGGCAATTCTGCCATGAAAATCCAATGGATAGTCGTATCATCAGCAAAATATAAGCATTTATGCCTAATGAAGGACTAGACAAGGGGACTGTTACTTCTGGAGAGAGATCTGCAATTGTGAGTATATACTTTTGGGAATTTTTCAAAAGGAATTATTTGTATTAAAACAAATTTATCTGTGAACCCACTATTTTTTGTTAAATCAGTCAGGGCCTAGTAGCAGCAGTTTAAGTTTAAATTTAAAACACAGAAGAGAACTTTCTGGTTACATTTCATACCCAGCAGAGAGCTTGTAGTTTAAATTTAATAGTCGCTCAGGACCTAGTATCAGCAAAGTACTTTTAGTTTAAATTTAAAACACAGAAGAGAGCTTTCTGGTTAAATTTGGAACCCAGCAGAGAGCTTGTAGTTTAAATTTAATAGTCACTCAGGGCCTAGCATCAGCAAAGAGCTATAAATATCCATAGCAACCCTTAGTAAGTAAAGAACTTAAAGATCTAAACACAAACATAAAACTAAGATGCAGACAGCAGTCCAGCAGCGAGATGGGGGCTTTCCAGTCTTTGCATTGAGTTTCACATGTATGATTTTCTCCCAGTTGGTGAGAGGTCTTAAGTGTGCACTAGGTGCAAAGAGCTCTTTGCTCTCATGGAACGAGTCCGTTCTCTAGAGGCTACAGTAGCAGACTTGGAAAACATAAGAAAGACAGACGAGACCTACAGGGATATAGTTCTGAAGTCCCACCTCCAGTCTGGCAGCATCCCTGTTGCCATGGAGGAGAGAGGTCACGTGACAGGAGAGCATCACCCTGGTGTGGCAGGAAGTGATCCTGTAACTAGGACCTGTCCTCCAGGTGATGTAAAACCCTCTCGCACTGAGGAAGTTTCTCCAGGGCCATGTGCCCATGAGGGAAGGGTTAGGACAGCCATTATAGTTGGTGATTCGATCATTAGGCATGTAGATAGCTGGGTGGCTGGTGGACGTGAGGATCGCCTGGTAGCATGCCTGCCTGGTGCGAAGGTAGCGGACCTCACGCGCCACCTAGATAAGGTCTTAGATAGTGCTGGGGAGGAGTCTGCTGTCTTGGTACATGTCAGTACCAATGACATAGGAAAATGTGGTAGGGAGGGTTTGGAGGCTAAATTTAGGCTTTTAGGTAGGAAGTTCAAATCCAGAACTTCCAGGGTAGCGTTCTCCGAAATGCTTCCCGTTCCATGCGCAGGACCCAAAAAGGCAGGCAGAGCTCCGGAGTCTCAATGCGTGGATGAGACAATGGTGCAGAGATGAGGGTTTTGGATTTGTTAGGAACTGGGGAACATTTTGGGGAAAGGAGGGGCTCTTCCGAAGGGATGGGCTTCACCTTAACCAGAATGGAACCAGGTTGCTGGCATTAACCTTTAAAAAGGAGATAAAGCAGCTTTTAAACTGGATAATAGGGAAAAGCCGACAGTCACCCAAGAGCGGATGGTTCGGAAGAATGTATCCTTGAAGGATACTACCAAAAGCAGAGAGGTTCCAAAAAAGAGTAAAGTAGCCCAAATGCCCTCGGGTATGGAGCAGACAAAGCTTAAAGATCCCAAATTACCCATGTCTACCAATAGCCAAATTAATATGAATAAAATACAGTCTCTAAAATGCTTGTATGCAAATGCTAGAAGTCTAAAAAAATAAGATGGTTGAGTTAGAAAATATAGCACTAAATGAGAGGTTAAATATGATTGGAATATCAGACATGGTGGAAGGAGGACAACCAGTGGGACACTGATACCTGGGTACAAACTATATCGTAATGATAGAGCTGATCAAATTGTTGGAGGGGTTGCGCTCTGTTAGAGAGGGCATTGAGTCAGAGAAAGGATTAACGTTTTGCAGGAAACAAAATTTGCTGTAGAATCTCTATGGATTGAAATTCCATGTAAAAAGGGAAAGGCGATGGCAGTGGGGGTGTACTATCGACCGCCTGGCCAGAATGAACAAATGGATGATGAAATGCTCAAAGAAATCAAGGAAGCTAACAAAAGATCTCCAGGAACAAGCAGGCATGTAGTCTTCACATATGGGTATCGTCGGTACCGATGGAGCCTGCGCGGGAATGCTCCCCAGCATCCAATTAGAAAGCTTTTGGGAGCATCCCACAATGCCTGCGTGCTGCCTTCCCGCCTTTCCCAACTGCCTCTCTCCAGTTCTTCGTTTTCCGCGGAGCCAGCAGGTTGTCGTTCCTGTCACCGCAGAAAATGTTTCCTATTCTCCTTTTTTGTGGTCGTGTTTGCCTTCCCTCGACGCTATACCGGCACCGCCGGATCTTTCTTTCTTTCTTTGTAAAAAAAAAAAAAATTGATATATTCGTTTCCAAACCTTTTTTCTAAAGGTGCATGCTCCTTTTTGGGCCTTAGGCCCAATAATTTCCCTTTACTATGGAAAAACCCGCTTCGGGTTTCAAGAAGTGCACCAAGTGTGGTGGTACCATCTCCGTCACCGACACCCATGAATGGTGCCTTAAATGTTTAGGTCCTGACCACTCCATTTCGGAGTGTATGGCCTGTGCCGTGATGTCCAGGAGGGGTCGACAAAACTGAGCTGCTAAGCTCAGCACCTTTTTTCCCTCCGATGCAGCCTCTGTGGCATCGACATCTTCCAGGGCTTCGTCTTCCTCCCATGGATCTCAGGTAACTAAACATAAGTCTGGCCGGTCCTCAAAGGGTAGATCTCCTTCCAAGCATCAAGATGCCTCTGGCTTTGCACTTGAGGGTTCTGTACCGGCAAAATTGCCCCGGCGGGAGGCTTCGGCTTCCAAAGCATTATCGGGGCACCATTATGTTCTCGAGGCCTCAACCTCGGCAGAACTACTAGTGCCATGCTCTGGGGTACCGGCTGCTTTCTCCGGTACCGATACCCAGGCATCAGCAGCGTCGATAGACCAGAGGTTCCTGGCTATTGAACGCAGTATGGCGGCTCTCCTTGCGGCATCGACACCCTCGGAACCGTGTCAGACAGTTCAACCGGTACTGGCACCAACTCCGGCATCGGTACTGGTACCGACAGCATCGACATCGGTGTCTGCATTGCCGGCACCCAGTCATGCTATGCCTTCCGGTACTGATTCCCCCCGGCACCGACTTCGGTCGGTACGGGTATCGTGCTGTACAAGAGCATCCGGACCGAAGGTACTTTGAATCCTCAGAGGAGTCTGAGGATTCTGACAGCTCCGTCGGTACCGGAATACTTCTTCCGGAGGAGCCTTCCTCTCCTAAACGTAGGATGTCTCCTCCAGAAGATATCTCCTTTCAGGATTTCATCAGGGAGGTGGCTCGAGGTCTTTCCATTACTGTGGCTCCTGAAACAGAGCCCAGGGCAAAGGAGTTGGAGATTCTACAATATCCCAAGGCTCCCAAGGAGGCAGCTACTTTTCCTATCCATGAGATCTTACATGATCTCATGTTAAGAATGTGGGAAACACCTCTTAACACCTCTCCTCACTCTCGTAGACTGGATACCATGTATCGAGTGCCTCCGTGTCCTGGCTTCCAGAAGACTCAGCTTCCTCACCACTCTATTGTAGTGGAATCAGCTATGAGAAGGATCAGGAGTGCAAAGAGGCATGCCTCTAATCCTCCAGGATGTGAGTGTAGAACTTTGGATGCCTTTCTGCCAGGATCAGTTGCTATATTTTATATATGGGAATGTTCCTTAAGGAAGTCACAGATTTAGAGGTTTTGAGCCCCCTCTTCCTGAAGATAAGAGGCAGGATTTTCTCACACTGGTTAAACATGCCCAGGATGTTTCTAAGTTTGTCAATTGTGCAGCTTTTGACTGTTTTGAGTGCATAAGCAGAACCTCTGCCATTGCCATAGGTGCACGTAAAATTGCCTGGCTCCAGGCATCCGATTTGGAGCTCTGGGTGCAGGACAAACTGGGCAATATCCCTTGTACAGGTGAGAATCTATTCTGCAAAAATTGGCAAGAGAAAGCCAATGAGTTGGATGCTGACAACTCCACTTTGGATAGATTATCCAAAGCTACAGCTGATCCTGCAAGGAAGAAATCTTTCAAGAAACCATTCTTCTCCAAGAAGAAGAGGTTTTATCCCTCTTATTCTCAGCAGGGACGTTCTGCAGGTCAACCTGCCCGAAAGAATCAGCAACCACCTAAACAAAGGAAAGCAAAGACTGCTAAGCCTCAACCGTCTCAGCAGTCTCAGCCTCCACAAGGCCTTTGACTTCCATCTAGAGAACTTAGCCTTCCTGGCCCTCAACGGACCAGAACCTTCCACCTTTCCAGGATGGTTGTGTCACTTTGCCCCCAGATGGGGGCAGATAACAGCAGAACATTGGACTCTCTCCATTATAAAAGAGGGGTACAAGCTTCACTTTCTCTGCATGCCCCCTCCCACAATGGTAAGACAGTTCAATTCTCATCAACCTGTTAGATCAAGAGGTCACTAGGTTTCTTGCCCAAGGGGCAATAGAAGAGGTACCCATTCCTCAACAGGGTACAGGGTTTTACTCCCCCTATTTCCTTATCCCAAAGAAAACAGGGGGACACAGACCTATTTTAGACCTCAGAGAATTGAACAAATTCCTGTTCAAAGAGAAATTCAAGATGATTTCTCTGGGAACGCTGCTGCAATACCTTCAGAGTCAGGATTGGCTTTGTTCTCTAGATCTCAAGGATGCGTACACTCATGTTCTCATCCATCCATCTCACAGAAAATTCCTTTGGTTCCTTTTTCAAGGAAAGCACTACCAATACAGGGTGCTTCCTTTTGGCCTGGCTTCAGCACCAAGGGTGTTTACGAAATGCATGGCTGTGGTAGCAGCATTTCTTCGCACTCTAGGAATATTCGTCTTCCCCTACTTAGACGACTGGCTCATTCGAGCCCCATCAGAGTCAGAGGCCAGGATTTCTCTTTCTTGCGCAATCCGTATCCTTCAGTATTTGGGTCTGGTCATAAACATCCCAAAATCCAGCCTAACTCACACTCATTCTCTAAGTTCATAGGAGCTTTGCTGGCTATCAGGAAAGCAAGGGCCTATCTTCCCCAGACCCGTTGCCTTCACATGGTGCAGTTAGCTCCTCAAGCAGTGCTAAAGCCTCATCTCACTGCTAGAGAAATGTTACAACTACTAGGCCACATGGCATCTACCATGCTTGTGGTTCCTTATGCTCGCCTCCATATGAGAGCAGCCCAGTGGACTTTATCCACTCAATGGACCCAGGCATCAGGGTGCCTGTCAGACAAAATAGCAAACACAAATCATCTTATTTTGTCCCTCCAACGGTGGCAGTCCACTCAAAACCTGTTGCTGGGGTCCCCATTTCAACAACCTTTACCCCAGGCAACTCTCACAACAGATGCTTCACCAGTGGGTTGGGGAGCTCATCTGCAAGACCTCTCCACCCAAGGCACTTGGACTCCACAGGAGACTCATCTACACATCAATCTCTTAGAGCTCAGAGCAATCTTCCTTGCTCTTCGAGTGTTCCACACTCTGCTCAGCTACAAGACAGTCCTCATTCATACGGACAATCAAGTAGCCATGTTCTACGTGAACAAGCAGGGAGGAACAGGCTCTCTGTCGCTTTGCAACAAAGCTTTGCGACTATGGGCCCTCGCCAGAGAGCATCAGATTCATCTCCTGGCAGTGTATCTTCCAGGTATCCAAAACTCTTGGGCAGACAGATTCAGTCGAGTTCTGCTTCCACACGAATGGTCTCTGCATGCAGACCAGGTGGCCAAGATTTTTCAAATTTGGGGAACCCCGGACATAGACCTCTTTGCAAGTCCATTGAATGCCAAACTTCCCCGGTTCTGTTCCAGAATTTCGGCTCAGGGCTCTCAGGCCAGGGATGCTTTCCTCCTTCATTGGGGTCAAGACTTCCTTTATGCCTTTCCACCCATTCCCCTAATTCCCAAAACCCTGTTCAAGCTTCAGAGAGACAGAGGTCGTATGATTCTCAAAGCTCCACATTGGCCACGGCAAGTGTGGTACCCTCTGCTTCTACATCTCTCTCAAGCTCCCTCTCTGGAGTTAGGTTCTGCTCCAGATCTCCTGTCCCAGGAGGACGGAATGTTATGGCATCCCAATCCCCAGTCTCTGCATCTCAGGGCTTGGTTGCTGAAGGCCTAGATCTTCACGATCTTAACCTTTCTCAGCAAGTAAAGGATATCCTTTATTCTTCCAGAAAACCTTCCACAAGACGCTCTTATCCTTTCAAGTGGAAAAGGTTTACCATATGGTGCTCGCAGAAGGGTCTTAGTCCCCTTGTGATACCTCTGGAATCATTACTGGAGTATCTCCTTCATTTATCCAATGCAGGACTTAAGACTAACTCAGTAAGAGTCCATTTGAGTGCTATTGCAGCTTCTTTCAAGCCTTTAAATGGACGACCTATTTCCTCCCATCCTCTCATAGCAAGGTTTATGAGAGGCCACCTTCTAACTAAACCTCCCATTAGGCCACTACCGGTGGCATGGGACTTAAACCTGGTTCTTGGCCAGCTCATGAAGCCACCTTTCGAACCATTAGCTACTACCTTGTTAAAATTCCTTTCCTGGAAAGTTATCTTTCTCATTGCAATCACATCAGCACGTCACATCAGTGAGTTGCAGGCACTGGTGGCTGATCCTCCTTATACAAGGTTTCATCATGACAAGGTAGTCCTTAGGACTCAAACACACTTTATGCCAAAGGTGGTCTCGCCTTTTCATCTGAACCAAGCGGTCTACCTGCCTGTGTTTTTTCGAATGGCCTCATGCATCAAATGCAGAAAGGAATCTTCATACTTTGGACTGTAAAAGAGCTTTAGCCTTTTACTTACAAAGAACACAGCAACATAGAAAGTCCTCTCAACTCTTTGTGGCTTTTGATCCTTCTCATTTGGGACTTCAAGAGAACACTGTCCAACTGGATTGCACAGTGTATTTCCTTTGCCTATCAGAGTAAGAATCTTCCTCTGGAGGGCCATGTCACAGCTCACAATGTGAGAGCCATGGCAGCTTCAATGGCTCATCTGCACTCTGTGTCTATCGACGACTTATGTCGAGCAGCCACTTGGGCCTCGGTTCATACCTTCACAGCCCATTACTGCTTGGACAAGGACTCCCGCCGGTATGCCTTGTTTGGTTAGTCTGTTCTCCAACACCTGTTCCATACCTAATCAACTCCTACTCACCATCCCTGGTAGGATGCTGGAGATCCATGGGGGGGAAGTGGAGCCCTTTCACAGGGACACAGAACTTCTGGGGTTCTCTCCCTGGCACCTAAAGCTAGGGAGTCCCCATATGTGAAGACTACATTCCTGCTTGTTCCTGGAGATAGCATAGTTACTCACCTGTAACAGTTGATCTCCAGGAACAGCAGGAATTTAGTCTTCACAACCCACACACCTCCCCTAGGAGTTGTATCTCTCTATCTGTATCCCCTACCTGCCACATCAAAATTAAAATCAGCCGCTTCGGAGGCGCGCGGCCAGAACGGGAGCAGCAGCCATCATGGAGGGAGTTGAGCGGGAGCTCCTCCTCCTCATCTCCCCTACCTGCCACATCGAAATTAAAATCAGACGCTTCGGAGGCGCGCCTGCGCCTTGCGGACCCGCACCAGAGGGCCTCGCCAGAGGGCCCTTTGGCGTGGCCCTTAGGCGTTGGTCCGGGGCGTCTGTTGCCGAAGGTAGCATTGATGTTATGATTTGGACTGGGTGACATGCTGCTGTTTTGTGGTAACTCGCTGTTCAATGTTCCTCTTCTTCTCTTATCTGTTTAACTGTCTCTGTCCTCTTTTCTGTCCTATCATTTAAATGGCGTTCTTTTCCTTTTTTCCCTTAATGATATGGTATTGTAAACCACTCTAATGCCTCTGGCCTGAGCGGTATATCAAATTCAAAATAAACATAAACATCTCTTTCTCTTTCCCTATCTCTCTCTCTCTTTGTCTCAGCTTTAAGCTCAACTGGAGAGAGGCAGTTGGGAAAGGTGGGAAGGCAGCACGCAGGCGCTGTGGGATGCTCCCAAAAGCTTTCTAATTGGACGCTGGGGTGCGGTCCCGCGCAGGCTCCGTTGGTACCGACGATACCCATATGTGAAGACTAAATTCCTGCTGTTTCCGGAGATCACCTGTTACAGATTGAGATCACCTGTTACAGGTGAGTAACTATGCTTTACAGTGCAGTAATAATAATGGGTGATTTCAATTACCCCGGTATCGACTGGGTCAGTGTCACAGCAGGACATGCTAGGGAGATAAAGTTCCTAGATGAAATAAATAACTGCTTCTTGGAGCAGCTGGTTCATGAACTGACCAGAGGGGAAGCCATATTAGACCTAATCCTTAGCGGAACACCAAATCTAATGCAAGAGATAAGGGTGTTGGGGCCACTTGGCAATAGTGATCATAGCATGATCACCTTTGATTTAATTAGTGGAGGAGGGGATAGTAAGGAAATCCACAATACCACCTTTTAACTATGGCATTTTGCAAGCAGACCAGCCTGTAAATCCCACTTCATCAGGTATCTTCTAAAGCTTAAGAAGATATTAAACCAGGGGAAAGTTCCAAACACCTTGTCTCCTTGTTTAATAATGCAGTTTTTATAAATCTGAAATATACATCCTCCTACGTACCAGAAAGTTTGGAATAACATACTTGGAGATAGAGGATGGCTTTTGTGAACAAATTTGGGAGTATACGTACAAAGCCTCTATTTTATTAAATTTGATAGTGATTCAGATAAAAATTTATCTCCAGGAACAAGCAGGGATGTAGTCTTCACATATGGGTATCATCGGTACCGACGAAGCCTTCATGGAAACGCTCCCCAGCGTCCATTGGGAAAGCTTTTGGGAGCATCCCACAGTGCCTGCGTGCTGCCTTCCCACCTTTCAAACTCTCCCTCTTCAGTTCTTCGTTTTCCGCGGAGCCAACAGGACACATACCCTGTCACTGCAGAAAAATGTATCCTTATTCTTTTGTTTTTTGTGTTCGCGTCTGCCTTCATTCGACGCCTTCCGGTACCGCCGGTTCTCTTTTCTTCTTTTTCAAAAAAAAAAAAAAAACTAGCTTTCTAAAAGATTTTTTCTTTCAGGGGCCTTTCCCCTCTCGGTGCTAGGCGCCATTTTGGGCACTAGGCCCACTTTTCTTCAAACATGGAGAAACCAGCTAGTGGTTTCAAGAAATGTTCCAAGTGTGGCGGTACTATATCCGTCACAGACACCCATGACTGGTGTCTTAAGTGTTTAGGTCCTGACCATTCTCCATCAGAGTGTCTTTCCTGCAGAAAGATGACCAAGAGGGGCCTGCAGAACAGAGCTGCAAAACTCGGTACCCTTTTTGCCGCAGATACGATGTCAGTTGCATCAACGTCTTCCAGGGCTTCATCTTCCTCCCATGTATCTCAGGTAACTAAACCTAAGTCTTCTAAGACTGGCCGGTCCTCAAAGGGTAGATCTCCCAAGTATTGAGATGCCACTGGCGTTGCCCTCAAGGAAAGTTCACCGGCAAAACAGCCCCGGCGGGAGGCCTCGGTCTCCAAAGCATTAACGGGGCTCCAGAATGTTCCAGAGGCTTCCACCTCTGCAGAACTACTTGGTTGCCATGTTCTGGGGTCGTAGCCACTTCCACCGGTACCGACACCCAGGCATCGGCAGGAGCGATGGATCAGAGAATCCTTGCTATCGAACGCAGTCTAGCGGCCCTCTTAACAGCTTCGTTACCGCTAAGACCGCTACAGACGGTTCCACACGAGCACCTTGGCCGGTATGCTTCCCCCCATGCCGAGCCTTGAGTCTATCTCAGGTATCGACAGACTGGTACCGAGACACCCCGATACCGACTTCAAGCGGTACCGGTACCGTGCATTGCAGGAACCATCCAGCGCAGAGATACTTTGAATCCTCCAATTCCGATGACTCTGACTCTGCTGGTACCAGAGCTATCCTTCCGGAGGATCCATCTCCTCCTCCTCAACACAGAATGTCTCCTCCAGAAGACATGTCCTTTCAGGATTTCATACGTGATTTAGCTTGAGGTCTTGCAATCACGGTGACTCCAGAGAAGGAACCCAGAGCAGAAGAATTAGAAATTCTTAAGTACCCTAAGGCTCCTAAAGAGGCAGCTACCCTGCCCATTCACAGAATCTTGCATGATCTTATGCTAAGAATGTGGGAAACTCCTTTAACGGTGTCTCCACACTCTCGACGACTCAATACCATGTACCGAGTTCCAAGCTGTCCTGGCTTTCAAAAGACTCAGTTACCACACCATTCAATGGTAGTGGAATCAGCGATGCGTAGGATTAAGAGTGCTAAAATGCATTCTTCCAATCCTCCAGGCCATGAATCGAAGACACTTGATGCCTTTGGGCGTCAATGTTTCCAATCCTCCATGTTGGCAGCCAGGATCAGCTCCTACATTCTCTATATGGGAATGTTCCTCAAGGAAGTTGCAGGAGACTTGGAGCTCACGAGCCCTCTTCTCCCTGAGGAAAAAAGGGGGGAATTCCTTACTCTGGTCAAACGTGCCCAGGATGTCTCTAAGTTTGTGAACCGTGCAACCTTTGATTTCTTTGAATGCATTAGCAGAACCTCTGCTATTTCCATCGGTGCATGTCGTATTGCCTGGCTTCAGGCATCAGACTTAGAACAATGGGTGCAAGATAAACTGGGAAATATTCCTTGCACAGGAGAAAATCTCTTTGGCAAGGATTGGCAAGACAAGGCCAATCAGATTCAATCTGAAAATACTACCTTGAACAGACTATCAAAGTCTATAGCCAACCCAGCAAAGAAAAAGTCAGTCAAGAAACCCTTTTTCAACAAGAAAAAGATTGTACCCATCTTACACCCATCAGGGCCACTGTCCAGTTCATGCTTTCCAAAAGGGACAGCAACAGACCAGACAGCAGAGGAAGCCACAAGTTCCAAGAGCTCAACCGGCTCAGCAGACTCAGCCTCCTCAGGGGCTTTGACTCCTTCCTAGAGAACTTGGTCATTCTGCCCCTGAAAGGACCAGAACCCTTAACCATTCCTGGCAGGTTATGCCATTTTGTCAAAAGATGGCAACAAATAAAATGAAAAAACTGGACTCTGTACATTGTACGACTGGAGTACAAGCTTCACTTTCTCAACATACCCCTGCCTACAATAATCAAACAATTGAATTCTCAGGTCCCTGCCACCGGCCTCTTGGGGCAGGAAGTCACATCACTTCTCGCTCAAGGAGCGATAGAAGAAGTACCGGGGTTCTACTCCCCCTACTTTCTCATACCAAATAAAACAGGGGGACACAGGCCTATACTGGATCTCAGAGAATTAAACAAGTATCTGTTCTGGGAAAAATTCAAGATGATCTCCCTCGGAACACTCCTGCCATACCTTCAGAGTCAGGACCAACTATGTTCTCTAGATCTGAACAATGCATATACGCATATTCTCATCCATGCAGATCACAGGAAATTCCTTTGATTCCTTTTCCAGGCAAGACCCTTCCAATACAGGGTTCTTCCCTTCGGTCTGGCTTCTGCCCCAAGATTCTTCACAAAATGCATGGCAGTAATAGCAGCATTCCTGAGAACTCTAGGAATATTCGTCTTCTCCTATTTAGACGACTGGCTCATCCGAGCATCAACAGCTCCAGAAGCCAGCTTCGCTCTTTCCTGCACTATGAGAATCCTTCGGTATTTGGGACTGGTCATAAACCTCCCAAAATCTCATCTCACCCCTTCTCAATCTCTAGAATTCATAGGGGCTCGTCTAGACACAAGGCAGTCAAGGGCTTTCCTGCCACAGCCACGTTGTCTTAGTATAGTACAGCTGGTACTCCCAAGCAGCTACGAAAGTTTTCCTGACTGCTCGGGAGAGGCTTCAGCTTCTGGGGCATATGGCATCCATTGTCCATGTGGTTCCCTATGCTCGCAGCCCAGTGGACCCTATCCTCTCAGTGGACACAGGCCTTGGGTGGGCTAATGGACAAAATCAGAAACTCCACACGTCTCATTCCATCCCTGCAATGGTGGCAATCACTGGAAAACCTTTTCATAGGCTCTCCTTTCCAGCAGCCTCTATGCCAAACCACACTAACAGATACGTCCAAGAGGTGTTAAAGGGGCACTAAGAGGCGACAAGGCAATAGCGGAGAGACTGAATGAATTCTTTGCTTCGGTCTTTACTGAGGAAGATGTAGTGATGCTAGCCATGACTGAAGTGGTATTTAAAGGTGTGGAAGAATTGAAGGAAATATCGATACAACGGGAAGATGTATTACAACTATTAGATAAACTGAAGAGTAGCAAATCACCTGGGCCGGATGTTATACATCCAAGGGTGTTGAAAGAACTGAATTATGAGATTGCAGACCTGCTATTAGTAATCTGTAAATTTTCATTAAAATCATCTGTAAAACCTGAAGATTGGAGGATCGCCAATGTAATGCCAGTTTTTAAAAAGGGTTCCAGGGGTGATCCGGGAAACTACAGACCAGTGAGCCTGATGTCAGTATCAGGAAAAATGGTAGAAACCATCATAAAGAACAAAATTACTCAGCATGTAGATTTTTTTTTTTTTTTTAGTGCCATCAAGTCAGTGTTGACGCATAGCGATCCAGCTACCTCGGTTTTCTTGACAATGTATCACCGGAAGTAGATTGCCAGCTTTTTCTTCCAAGGCAATGGAGGGTAAAGTGACTTGCCCAAAGTCACAAGGAATGGGGAATCGAACCCTTGATCTTCTGGGTACTAGGCAGTTGCTCTAATCACTAGGCTACTCCACTCCCACAGTGTACTATTGTGGATCAGGAACTGGTTGAAAGATAGAAAGCAGAGGGTAGGGCTAAATGGCCAATTTTCCCAATGGAGAAAGGTGAATAGTGGTGTACCCCAGGGATCTATGCTGGGTCCGCTGCTTTTTGACATATTCATAAATGACCTGAAAAGGTAAATAATGAGTGAGGTTATCAAATTTGCAGATGACACAAAACTATTTAAAGTTGTTAAAATCCAAGAGGATTGTGGAAAATTGCAAGAGGATCTTGATAAATTGGAAGACTGGGCATCAAAATGGCAGATGAAATTTAATGTGGACAAGTGCAAGGTTATGCACCTAGGGAAGAACAACCCAAACTATGGTTACACGATGCAAGGTTCCACATTAGGAACCACCACCCAGGAAAAAGATTTAGGCGTCATTGTGGATAACATGTTAAAACCCTCGGCCCAGTGTGCAGCAACGGCCAGGAGAGCAAATAGAAAGCTAGGTATCATAAGGAAAGGAATGGAAAATAAAACAAAAGATATTATAATGCCTCTATATCGTTCCATGGTGAGACAGCACCTTGAATATTGTATGCAATTCTGGTCGCCGTATCTTAAAAAGGATATAGCGTTATTAGAAAAGGTTCAGAGAAGAGCCACCAAAATGGTAATGGGGATGGAAGGATACTCCTATGAAGAAAGGCTAAAAAGGTTAGGGCTCTTTAACCTGGAAAAGAGACGGCTGAGGGGAGAACATAAGAACATAAGATATGCCATACTGGGTCAGACCAAGGTCCATCAAGCCCAGTATCCTGTTTCCAACAGTGGCCAATCTAGGTCGTACGTACCTAGCAGTTTCCCCAAAAGACACAGGTTCCGCAATGCTTGTACTGGGTCAAGCATTGATATCCTGGGTCCCTTCTTAATAATGGTTTATGGACCTTTCCTCCAGGAACTTCTCCAAACCTTTTTTAAACCCAGCTACACTAACAGCCTTTACTACATCCTCCGGTAACAAATTCCAGAGTTTGATTACACGTTGAGTGAAAAATATTTTCTTTTATTAGTCTTAAATAGTTTACCCTGTAGCTTCATTGCATGTCCCCTAGTCTTTCTATATTCTGATAAGGTAAACAATCGATCTACGTTTACACGTTCCACTCCGTTCATTAATTTATAGAATTCTTATCATATCTCTCCTCAGCCGTCTCTTTTCCAGGTTAATGAAGAACACTTATTAAAAGAGGGCTGCTACACAGTACCCTGTCCTGTGCTGCTGAGGTAAGCTATATTCTTATTTGATTTAAATTATAGCTCTTTGCTGCTGCTAGGCTCTAACTTATTATGAAATTTAAACTACAAGCTCTCTGCTGGGTTCTAAATTTAACCAGAAAGCTCTCTTCTGTGTTTTAAATTTAAACTAAAAGTATTTTGCTGATGCTAGGCCCAGAGTGACTATTAAATTAAAACTACAAGCTCTCTGCTGGATATGAAATGTAACCAGAAAGTTCTCTTCTGTGTTTTAAATTTAACCTTAAACTGCTGCTACTAGCCCTGACTGATTTAACAAAAAATAGTGGGTTCACAGATTAAATAACTTTAATAGAAAGAATTCCTTTCAGAAAATTCCCTGAAGTATATACTCACAATTGCAGATCTCTCTCCAGAAGTAACAGTCCCCTTTTCTAGTCCTTCAAGACTGAGGATCACAGAGCTCTGGTTGAGCTATTTATGCCTGTGCTGCTGAGGTAAGCTGTGACCAACTTCCTGGATGATTAACAGTCCTTGCTTGGATAGGAGTCTTTCAAAATGGCCTTTTGAACTGCCACCTGATGTTAACACCTATTGAAAAAGTTTCACAGGTCTCTTGCCCCTAGGTAGAAGGCCTCTTTGTAAAGGTCTCTAGAAGACTTTATTTGCTGCTCAAAGAGTACTGACCCTGTTTTGCCTTTTGTGCTAATCTATATTCTTTTTTGATTTAAATTATAGCTCTTTGCTGCTGCTAGGCTCTAACTTATTATGAAATTTAAACTACAGCTCTCTTCTGGGTTCCAAATTTAACCAGAAAGCTCTCTTCTGTGTTTTAAATTTAAACTAAAAGTACTTTGCTGATACTAGGCCCCGAGTGGCTATTAAATTAAAACTACAAGCTCTCTGCTGGGTATGAAATGTAACCAGAAAGTTCTCTTCTGTGTTTTAAATTTAACCTTAAACTGCTGCTACTAGGCCCTGACTGATTTAACAAAAAACAGTGGGTTCACAGATTAAATAGCTTTAATAGAAAGAATTCCTTTCAGAAAATTCCCAGAAGTATATACTCACAATTGCAGATATCTCTCCAGAAGTAACAGTCCCATTTTCTAGTCCTTCATGATATGATAGAAGTCTATAAGTTAATGAACAGAGTGGAACAGGTAAACGTAGATTGATTGTTTACGTTATCAGAACATAGAAAGACTAGGGGACATGCAATGAAGCTACAGGGTAAACTATTTAAGACTAATAAAAGAAAATATTTTTTCACTCAACGTGTAATCAAACTCTGGAATTTGTTACCGGAGGATGTAGTAAAGGCTGTTAGTGTAGCTGGGTTTAAAAAAGGTTTGAACAAGTTCCTGGAGGAAAGGTCCATAAACCATTATTAAGAAGGGACCCAAGATATCAATGCTTGACCCAGTACAAGCATTGCGGAACCTGTCTCTTTTGGGGAAACTGCTAGGTACGTATGACCTAGATTGGCCACTGTTGTAAACAGGATACTGGGCTTGATGGACCTTGGTCTGACCCAGTATGGCATATCTTATGTTCTTATGTAAGTTGGGTTGGGGGGTTCACTTGCACGATCTATCAACTCAGGGTCTCTGGACCCCACAGGAGGCTTGTCTTCGCATAAACCTCCTAGAACTCAGAGCCATTTTTCATGCTGTCCGAGTTTTTCAGACTCATCTCAGCTACAAGACAGTTCTGGTCCAAACTGACAATCAAGTAGCCATGTTCTCTGTGAACAAGCGGGGCGGAACGGGCTCTCTGTCGTTATGCAACGAAGCATTGCGACTGTGGGCCCTCGACAGAGAGCTTCAAATCCACCTTCTAGTGTTATATCTTCCGGGCATTCAAAATCTTTGGGCAGACAAACTCAGTCGAATACTGCTGCCACACGAATGATCTCTGCACTCAGACCAGCTTGCTTAAGTGTTTTGAATCTGGGGAATGCCTCTTTGCAAGTCCACAAAATGTCAAACTTCCCCGATTCTGTTCCAGAATTCCAGCTCAAAACGGTCAGGCAAGGGATGCTTTCCTCCACTGGGGTCGGGACTTCCTCTATGCCTTCCCACCCATTCCCCTCATTCCCAAAACATTGTTCAAGCTTTAGAGAGACAGAGGTCATATGATACTCATAGCTACACGTTGGCCATGGCAGACATGGTATCTTCTCCTTCTGCGTCTCTTTCAAGCCACACCTCTGGAGTTGGGATGTGCTCCAGATCTTTTTTCCCAGGAGAACGGGATGCTTTTGCACTGGAATCCCAAGTCCCTGCACCTCAGGGCCTGGTTACTGAAAGCCTACGATTCCCGGATATCAACCTGTCTCAACAAGTAAAGGATATCCTTGTGGCTTCCAGGAAGCCTTCCACAAGGCGATCCTACGCTTTTAAGTGGAAGAGATTATCTGTATGGTGTTCTCAAAGGGGACTTAACCCCCATACAGTGCCTGTGGAATCGCTTCTGGAATATCTTCTCCATTTATCAGATTTTGGTCTTAAAATCAATTCAGTAAGGGTCCATCTTAGTGCCGTTGCTGCTTTTCGCGAACCTCTGAATGGACAACCTATTTCCTCTCATCCACTCGTAGCAAGGTTTATGAGAGGTCTACTCTTCACAAAACCTCCCATTAAGCCACCGCAGGTAGCATGGGATCTGAATCTTGTTCTCGGGCAGCTCATGAAACCGCCCTTTGAGCCTTTAGCCACTACAACTCTAAAGTTTCTTTCCTGGAAGGTCATCTTCCTTGTTGCCCTCACTTCTGCAAGACGCATCAGTGAGTTACAGGCTTTAGTGGCAGATCCTCCTTATACAAGATTTCACCATGATAAGGTAGTTCTTGGGACTCATCCTCACTTTATGCCAAAGGTGGTTTCGCCTTTTCATTTAAACCAAGCGGTTTACCTTCCTGTATTCTTCCCTAGGCCTCATGCCTCTAATGCAGAAAGGAACCATCATACTTTAGATTGTAAAACAGCCTTGGCTTTTTATCGTCAAAGAACTAAGCAACATAGACAATTTTCTCAGCTTTTTGTTGCTTTTGATTCTAGTCATTTGGGACTTCCAGTTTCCAAAAGAACTCTCTCTAGGTGGATTGCAAATTGCATATCCTTTGCGTATGAGAGTAAGGGACTTTCTCTCGAAGGCCATGTTACAGCTCGCATTGTGAGATCAATGGCAGCCTCTTTGGCTAATCTTCGTTCTGTGTCCATTGATGACATCTGTAGAGCATCCTCTTGGGCTTCGGTACACATCTTTACAGCCCACTATTGCTTAGACAAGGACTCCCGTCGGGATGCCTCTTTTGGCCAGGCTGTGCTCCAGCATCTCTTTCAGACTTAGTACAACTCCTACCCGCCATCCCAGGTTTCGATGCCATAGATCCATGGGAGGAAGAATGACCCATCTCACCTTGGGTTCGCAGCTTGCTGGGGTCATCCCCCTGGCATCTCTCAGCTGGGGAGTCCCCATATGTGAAGACTACATTCCTGCTTGTTCCTGGAGATAGCATAGTTACTCACCTGTAATAGGTGATCTCTGGGAACAGCAGGAATTAAGTCTTCACAACCCACCCACCTCCCCTGGGAGTTGTCTCTATCTATCTCTCTCTTTGTCTACTTCTCTCCTTTGGTTTCAGCTATAAACTCAACTGAAGAGGGAGAGTTGGAAAGGCGGGAAGGCAGCACGCAGGCACTGTGGGATGCTCCCGAAAGCTTTCCTATTGGACGCTGGGAAGCGTTCCCGCGCAGGCTCCGTCGGTACCGACGATACCCATATGTGAAGACTTAAATCTCCAGGAACAAGCAGGAATGTAGTCTTCACATATGGATATCATCGGTACCGATGGAGCCCGCACGGGAACGCTCCCCAGCGACCAATAGGAACGCTTCTGGGAGCATCCCATAGCGCCTGCGTGCTGCCTTCCTGCCTTTCCCACTGTCCCTCTTCAGTTCTTCATTTTCCGCGGAGCCAACACGTCGCATACCCTGTCACCGCAGAAAATTCCTTCTTTATTTTTTGTGGTCACATCTGCCTTCGTTCGACGCCTACCAGTACCACCAGTTCTTCTTTCTTCTTTTCTATAAAAAAAAAATATATAGTTTCTGAGATATTTTTCTTCAGAAACTTTTTTTCCTCGGTGCTAGGTGCTATTTTGGGCACTAGGCCCATTTTCCTTAAAAATGAAAAACCAGCTACTGGTTTAAAAAAAAAAAATGTTCTAAGTGTGGCGGTACCATATCCGTCACTGACACCCATGACTGGTGTCTTAAATGTTTAGGTCCTGACCATTCTCCATCGGAGTGCCTCTCCTGTAGGAAGATGACTAAAAGGGGCCTGCAGAATAGAGCTGCAAAACTCGGTACCCTTTTTGCCTCAGATGCGATGTCTGTTGCATCGATATCTTCCAGAGCCTCATCTTCCTCCCATGGATCTCAGGTAACTAAACATAAGTCTAGCCGGTCCTCAAGGGGTAGATCTCCTCCTAGGCATTGAGAGGCCATTGGCGTTGCCCTTGAGGAAACTTCACCAGCGAAACAGCCCCGGCGGGAGGCTTCGGCTTCCAAAGCACTAACGCGGGGCTCCAGGATGTTCTCGAGGCCTCCACCTCAGCAGAATTACTGGTGCCATGCTCTGGGATTCTGGCTGCTTCCACCGGTACCGACACACAAGCATCGGCAGCATCGATAGATCAGATGTTTCTCTCTATCAAAAGCAGTCTGGCAGCTCTTCTCACGGCTTCGGTACAGTTGAGACTGCTACAGACAGTTCAACAGGCACCGGTACGAACGGCACCGACCTCGATGGGTATACCCCCATGCCGAGTCTTGAGTCTATCTCCGGTATAGACAGATCGGTACCGGGACACCTCGATACCGACTTCGATCGATACTGGTACCGTGCTCTGCATGAACATCGGGATCGGAAATATTTTGAATCTTCCCATTCCGATGATTCTGATGACTCTGCCGATACCAGAGTACTTCTTCCGGAGGAACCATCTTCTTCTCCAGGACCAAGCAGGAAGTCAGTCCTCACATATGGGTGTCATCGGCGCCGATGAAGCCCCAGCGGAGCATTTCCCCAACTTTCTATGAAAGCCTTTGGGAATGCAGGCACGCATGCCCGGTTTCCTTCCCGCCTAAAGGTGCCATCTTACCTCAGTCTCTTTTTTTTCCATGAAGCCCACCGGACGTGTGTCCTGTTTCCCGGTTAAAATTAGATTTTTTTTTCGGCAATTTTCGCTCCAGTTCGATGCCGGTTCCCCTCCCGCTGGGTTCGGTACACCGGTATCGAGCCCGATTTCTTCTTTTTCGTTTTTTTGCCCTTAGTGGCTGGCGTTCGCGCCCTTTTTTTTTTTCATTTTTTTCCCTGGAATGCCGGTCCCTTGACCTCGCGGGGACTCTTTTTTTCCCTGATGGCTTCCAGCGGTTTTAAAAAGTGTGATCGGTGTAAGAAACTCATGTCTCTCACCGACACACACGACTGCTGCCTTCGGTGCCTCGGCCCCGACCACGACCCTAAGTCGTGCGGGCCATGTGGAAAGATGTCTTCCAAGGCACTCCGAAGTCGCCAGCAGCAAAAAGAAAGGCTTTTCTCGGACTCGGCCTCCAGCCGGGCCCGGACCTCGTCTGAGGCCTCGACATCTCGGGATTCCGATGCCGAGCACCGTCGAAGCTCCTTGGACAGGGGGTCCCCCGACCGGGAATGCAAGAGGCTCGCAAGGGCGTCGGAGGAGGAGGTCCCTGGCTCCTCGAGGCCCAGGTCTAAGACCCCTGACCGTCGCCCCAGGCCCGTGGAACACGAGAAGCCTGCAAAGGTTCCTCGTGTGGAGCCAGAGTCTGCTGGACACGTAAGCCCCGTAATCCTCGAGGACTCTCCTCCCAGGGAGCCGACGTCGGGCCCGGTGCCGCCGGGGCCCAAGTCGGTGGCTGCTGCATCTCCCGAGCTGAGTCTCAGGATGACAGCCTTGGAGAGCAGATTGTCTGCCTTCATGGAGCAGCAGCGGGCACTGATGGGCCAGCCTGTCTGGCGCATCTGCCCCGACCACCGGGACATCGACTTCGAAGTTGACCCCGGAGATCGAGCCGATACGCGAGTCCATCGTGGCTCAGAGTCGACCTCAGTCGCGGTCTCCCTCGACCTCCCGTTCGGGACCGAGGGCGTCGATGCCGGTGCCTCTGGCGTTGGGGCGGGTGCTCCAGGGCCCCGCGGGGTCGGACCCTGACTCCTCGGACGAGTCAGCTTGGGAGATGGAGGACGAGGAGTTTCCTGATACCTTCAAGACTCTGCGTCCCTTCGGACTCCCCGCAGTCTGAACCCCGGAGTAGGTCCCCCCCGGAGGATACTCGGTTCTCGGAGTTCGTCCGGGATATGGCCGCTGCCTTGGCTATACCGACGGACCCCGAGGAGGAGCCTCGAGCTGAAGAGCTCGAGGCCCTACAGTATGACTCTCCTCCGGAGGACTTTACTGTTCCGGTTCCTCCGATGCTGGAACGGCTCCTCTTCCGTATGTGGGAGGCACCGGCCTCGGCGCCGGTTCTCAGCAAGCGAGTCGATTCGATCTATCGACTCCGGAAGAGCCCTGGTTTTCAAAAGGCACAGCTACGATACCATTCTATGGTTGTGGAATCGGCCATGCATCGTCTGAAGAGGCAGAAGATGCGCTCCGCGGTGCCCCCTGGCAGGGAGGCCCGGAACCTCGATGGCGTCGGTAGAAAGTGTTTTCAGGGCTCGATGCTTGCTTGCCGTGTCCAGTCTTACCAGCTGTACATGGGCATGTACTTGTGGGACCTGGCCAAGGAGTTGGCCGGGTTCTCTGCTAGTCTCTCCTGGGAGCCCTTGCAGAGATTTAAGTCCTTGTCCTCGGGGATTCGGGACTGCTCGAAGTTCATGTCCCGCGCCGCCTACGATGGCTTCGAGGCTTCGGCCCGAGTTGTGGCAGCCGGCATCGTGGCTCGACGCCAGGCATGGCTGCAGTCATCGGACCTCGAGCCATGAGTTCAGGACAAGTTGGTCCATGTCCCTTGCCGAGGTGAAAACCTTTTTGGCAAGCCCATGACCGAGAAGGCCGCTCAGCTCGAATCAGAGCACCTCACACGGACAAGGCTGTCGAGGAAGACCTCTGCCCCTTCTCACAAAAAGAAGGGCTCAGGTAAAAAGCCCTTTTACCCGAGGAAGGGCACTGCCTACAAACAGTACCCGCAATATCAGGCTGCCCAAGCTGCCCCCCAGGGTCAGCCAGCCAAGGGACAGGGTAATGGGCCCCGTAGGCAGAGGACCCCCAAGCCTCAGGCCCCTGCTACCACTCCGCAGGGTGGGGGTTTTTGACTCCTTGAGCGTAGCCTCTCCTCCACTGCTCTCCCAACCCTGCACAGGAGGTCGCCTCGCCCTCTTTGCCCACCAGTGGTCCCTTATCTTCGGGGACAGTTGGGTGCTGGAGATAGTCCACAAGGGTTATGCCCTCCATTTTCACCAACTACCTCCACCATATTTTCCAGGGGAGCTGCCAAGGCCTCCCCTGCACACAGACCTTCTGCAAGAGCTTCATGGTCTGTTGGTGGACAAGGCGTTGGAGCCTGTGCCTCCCCACTTGCAAGGCCTCGGATTCTACTCCAGGTATTTCCTGGTGCCCAATAGAACCTGTGGCCTTTGACCCATTCTCGACCTCAGGAACCTCAAGTTCCTAGTGAAGGAAAAGTTCAAGATGCTTACTCTTGGGACACTTCTGCCCTACCTCCAGCAGGGAGAATGGCTATGCTCTTTAGATCTAAAGGATGGGTACACTCACATCCTCATTCATCCAGACCACAGAAAGTACCTCAGGTTCATTGTGGGAGGAAACCATTATCAGTACAGAGTGCTGCCTTTCGGCCTCACCTCCGCCCCCCAGAGTCTTCACAAAGTGCCTTGCTGTGGTGGCGGCCTTCCTGAGAAACCAGGGAATCTTTGTCTTCCCCTATCTGGACGACTGGCTCATCAGGGGTCAGACGTGCCAGGAGGCCAAACAAGCCACCCTCAGGACTATTGCTCTTCTACAAAGCCTGGGGTTTGTCATAAACTTCGCAAAGTCCACTTTGCTCCCCTCCCAAAACTTGGAGTTCATCGGGGCAAGGCTGGACTCTCTGCTGGGAAAGGCTTTCTTGCCAGTAGACAGGGCCCAAAGGTTGATGACCTTGGCAAATCAGTTTCTCAGCAGGTCCCTGGTCTCCGCCAGGCTCTGCCTGTGGCTTCTAGGCCACATGGCTTCGACGGTACATGTGACCCCCAATGCCAGGCTCCATATGAGGCCTGCACAGTGGTGCCTTCGGAGTCAGTGGTCACAGGCCGCAGGCAGCCTCAGAGACAGGATAAGGGTGTCCAGACCATTTCTGCACTCCCTCAACTGGTGGCTGCACCCACCCAATCTACTAAAAGGGGTGCCTTTTCAGATTCCAGGGTACACATTAGTGCTGACAACGGATGCCTCCCTGCAAGGCTGGGGAGCTCATTGTCTGGGCAAGCACACCCAGGGCCTGTGGTCTCCTGGGGAGGCTGCACAGCAGATCAATCTCCTCAAACTCAGAGCTATTCGATTAGCACTCAAAGCTTTCACTCCTGCCCTGGCTCACCAGTCTGTCCTGATTCAGACAGACAACCAGGTTGCCATGTTTTATGTGAACAAACAGGGCGGAACTGGGTCCAGGATCCTTTGTCGGGAGGCTCAGGACCTTTGTTCTTTTGCCCTCAAGCACAACATGCTCCTCAAGGCTGTGTACCTTCCAGGCCAGGACAACTACCTGGCAGACAGATTAAGCAGAATACTGCAGCCCCACGAGTGGCAGCTGCATCCTTTGAGTAGTTAAGAGGATCTTTCTGAAATGGGGTCTTCCTTTGATAGATCTCTTTGCCAGCCCAATGAACAAGCAGCTGCCAAAGTTCTGCTCCAGGCAACCGCATCCTCTGCGGATAGCAGCGGATGCTTTTCTGATATCCTGTTCTCAGGGCCTCCTCAATGCGTTTCCTCCCACGCCCTTGGTGGCCCAAACTCTCTTCAGGATTCTTCAGGACAAGGCCTCGGTCCTGCTGGTGGCTCCCAGGTGGCCGAGACAGCCTTGGTTTCCTCTTCTGCTTCAACTGGCGGTGGATCCTCCACTACCTCTGGGGTTGCAACCCGACCTTCTCTCACAGGAGCAGGGTTCCCTTCTGCACCCCAATCTCAAAGCTCTCAATTTGATGGCCTGGAGGCTGCAAGGGTAGTCTTGGCTCCCTGGGGCCTGCCTCAGGAGGTTGAGGAGGTTGTCCTAGCCTCTAGAAAACAGTCCACTAGGAAAACCTATGCTCTCAAATGGAAGAGGTTTTCTGTGTGGTGTCAGCTACGTACAGAATATCCTTTCTCCTGTACTGTGCCAGTAGTTCTTCAGTACTTACTGCACTTGTCAAATCAAGGTCTTAAATCCAATTCTGTTCGGGTCCACCTCTCAGCTTTAGCAGCTCACCACTCTCTGGTGGAGGGTCATTCTCTGTCTGGTCACCCATTGGTGTCTCGCTTTCTTAGGGGCTTGCTTTTGCTCAAGCCTCCTATCCGTCGTCCTGCCCCTGAGTGGGAGCTGAATGTGGTCTTACAGCAACTGACTCGCCCACCTTTTGAGCCCATGGCTATTTGCCCACTACACTTCCTCTCCTGGAAGACACTCTTCCTGATAGCCCTTACCTCGGCTAGGCGAGTAAGTGATCTTCAGGCCCTGGTCTGTGATAGGCCTTACACCAGGATTTATAGGAACAGGGTAGTCCTTAGGACTCATCCAAAGTTCCTACCTAAGGTTGTCTCCTCCTTCCACCTCAACCAGGAGGTGGTTCTTCCAACATTCTTCCCTAGGCCTCATGCTAGCCAGGCTGAAGCAGTCCTGCATACCCTGGACTGTAGGAGGGCCTTATCCTTCTACCTTGACCGTACGCAGGGGCATAGGAGGGCTATTCAGCTCTTTGTATCCTTTGACCCCAATAAGTTGGGGTTGCCGGTGTCCAAGTGTACCTTGTCCATCTGAGTAGTTGACTGTATCACCTGGGCTTATAAGGCGGCTGACCTTCCTTTGCAGGGTCGGGTTACGGCCCACCGAGTCAGGGCAATGGCTGCCTCAGTGGCTCATCTCCGCTCTGTGCCCTTGGTAGACATCTGCAGGGCTGCAACTTGGTCTTCAAGCCAGACCTTTGCGACCCATTACTGCCTGGAGAGGGAGTCCCGTAGGGACAGTGCTTTTGGCCAAGCAGTACTCCGGAATCTCTTTGAGGTTTAGGCAACTCCTGCCCTCTGTTGGGCTACCGGTGGAGGTTGTGTCCTTGAAATGCCTTTCTTTGCTGCTGAGACTAGAGGGAGTTCTCTTGTTCAGCCTGGGTTCCTCGGTAGCCCAGAGCTTGGGAGTCACCCATATGTGAGGATTGATTTCCTGCTTGGTCCTGGAGAAAGAGTAGTTACTCACCTATAACAGGTGTTCTCCAGGAGCAGCAGGAATCAGTCCTCACAACCCTCCCTCCTCCCCTGGTAGTTGCAGTTGTACATAGTTTATTTTTCATTTTTGTGTGCTGTTCTTAGCTATGTCATTTGACTGAGGTAAGATGGCACCTTTAGGCGGGAAGGGAACCGCGCATGCGTGCCTGCATTCCCAAAGGCTTTCATAGAAAGCTGGGGAAATGCTCTGCTGGGGCTTCATCGGCGCCGATGACACCCATATGTGAGGACTGATTTCTGCTGCTCCTGGAGAACACCTGTTACAGGTGAGTAACTACTCTCTCTTCAATGCAGGATGTCTCCTCCAGAGGACATGTCTTTTCAAGATTTTATTCGTGATCTGGCTCGAGGCCTTGCAATCATGGTAACTCCTGAAAAGGAACGTAGGGCACAAGAATTAGAAATCCTTCAATACCCTAAGGCAGGGGTAGGGAACCCTGGTCCTGGAGAGCCGCAGACCAGTCAGGTTTTTGGGATATCCCTAATGAATATGCATGAGATATATATGCATTAGAGATATCCTGCCAACCTGACTGGTTTGTGGCCCTCCAAGGCTGGATTTGGAGACCCCTGCCTTACACCTCTGTCATTTAAGATTGTGAGTGGGCAAGGTGCAGATGTCCAAGACATCAAAAAGGTTAGTTAGAATGTGTCACATTCCTCCTCACTTCTCACCACCACCAAAATATTGTCTATTAGACAACTTTTTGGTGGTGGTGAGAATCCAGGAGGAATGTGACACATTCTATATACCCTTTCGATGTCTAGGACATCTGCACCTTGCCCACTCACAATCTTAAATGACAGAGGTGTAAGGCAGGGGTCTCCAAATCCAGCCCTGGAGGGCCACAAACCAGTCAGGTTGGCAGGATATCTCTAATGCATATATATCTCATGCATATTCATTAGGGATATCCCGAAAACCTGACTGGTCTGCGGCTCTCCAGGACCAGGGTTCCCTACCCCTGCCCTAAGGCTTCCAAGGAAGCAGCTACTCTGCCTATTCATCAGATCTTACATGATCTTATGCTGAGGATGTGGGAAACACCTTTAACCACATCTCCTCACTCTCAGAGGCTCCATACAATGTATTGAGTTCCACCTTGTCCTGGCTTCCAAAAAACTCAGTTACTACACCATTCAATGGTAGTGGAATCGGCTATGCATCGTGAATGCAGGACTCTCCGTGCCTTTGGGCGTCGATGCTTTCATGCTCTCAGCCAGGATCAGCTCCTATATCCTATATATTGGAATGTTCCTCAAAGAGCTCACAGGAGACTTGGAGCTTATGAGCCCCCTTCTTCATGATGATAAACGACAAGACTTTCTTACTCTTGTCAGACATGCTCAGGATGTGTCCATGTTTGTAAATTGTGCATCCTTTGACTGCTTTGAATGCATCAGCAGAACCTCTGCTATTGCCATTGGTGCACGTCGGATTGCCTGGCTTCAGGCATCCGACTTGGAACTTTGGGTACAAGATAAATTAGGAGATATCCCTTGCACAGAAGAAAATCTCTTTGGCAAAAATTGGCAGGGAAAGGCTAATGAAATAGATGCTGACAATATCACCTTGGATAGATTGTCAAAATCTACAGCCAATCCAGCCAAAAAGAAATCCTATAAAAAACCCTTTTTCAGCAAAAAAAGGAAGTTGTATTCTCCTTATGTCCAGCAGGGGTATGGTCCAGTTCAGGCTGCCCAAAAGGGACAACAGCAACAAACTAGACAACAAAAGGGCCGAGAGCTCAGCCAACTCCACAGGCTCAGCCTCCTCAGGGGCTTTGACTCCTACCTAGAGAACGTAGCCTTCCTGCCCCTGAACGGTCCAGAACCCTTAGCCATCCCTGGCAGATTCTGTCATTTTGCCAACAGATGGCACCAAATAACAGCAGAAAATTGGACTCTCTCCATTGTACGAGAGGGGTACAAGCTTCATTTTCACAGCATGCCCCCTCCTACAATTGTAAGACAGTTCAATTCTCAGACCCCTGTCAACAATCTCTTAGGTCAGGAGGTCACAACACTCCTTGCTCAAGGAGCAATAGAAGAAGTACCCATTCTACAACAGGGTACAGGGTTCTACTCCCCCTATTTTCTTATCCCAAAGAAAACAGGAGGACACAGACCCATTTTAGACCTCAGAGAATTGAACAAATATCTGTTCCGAGAGAAATTCAAAATGATCTCTCTCGGAACTCTTCTGCCATACCTTCAAAGTCAGGATTGGCTTTGTTCTCTAAATCTAAGGGATGCATATACTCATATTCTCATACATCCAGATCACAGGAAATTCCTGCGGTTCCTTTTCCAGGGAAAACACTTCCAATACAAAGTTCTTCCTTTTGGTCTGGCTTCTGCACCAAGAGTATTCACGAAATGCATTGCGGTAGTAGCTGCATTCCTGCAAACTCTAGGGATAGTAGTCTTCCCTTACTTAGACGACTGGCTCATTCGAGCCCCCACGACTCCAGAAGCCAGCTCTGCTCTGTCTCGCACAATGCAAATCCTTCAATATTTGTGATTGGTCATAAACCTCCCAAAATCCCATCTTGATCCTACTCAGTCCCTAGAATTCATAGGAGCTCGTCTAGATACCAGACAGTCAAGGACTTTCCTTCCACAACCCCACTGTCTGCGCATAGTGCAGCTAGCTTCCCAAGCAGCAGGGAAGACTTACCTGACTGCTCGAGGAATGCTCCAACTACTGGGACATAAGGCATCCACTGTACCTGTGGTTCCCTATGCTCGCCTCCACATGCGAGCAGCCCAGTGGACCCTATCCACTCAGTGGACACAGGTCGCCTGTCAGACAAAATAACAAACAACGTCTTGTTTCGTCCCTCCAATGGTGGCAATCACTGGAGAAACGTCTGGTGGGGTCTCCTTTCCAGCAGCCCCTATTCCAGGCCACACTAACAGATGCATCACAGGTGGGATGGGGGGCCCACCTGCACGATCTCTCTACCCAGGGTACCTGGACTCCACAGGAGGCTTGTCTTCACATAAACCTCCTGGAACTCAGAGAAATCTTCCTTGCCTTTCGAGTATTCCAAGCCCAGCTCAGCTACAAGACAGTCCTAGTCCAGATGGACAGTCAGGTAGCCATGTTCTACGTGAACAAGCAGGGCGGAACCGGCTCTCTGTCGTTATGCAACGAAGCTTTACGACTATGGGCCCTCACCAGAGAGCATCAAATTCACCTCCTCGTGGTATATCTTCCAGGCATTCAAAACCTTTGGGCAGACAAACTCAGCCGAGTACTGTTGCCACACAAATGGTCTCCACTCAGACCAGGTTGCCCAAATATTTCAAATCTGGGGAACCCCAGACATAGACCTCTTTGCAAGTCCACTGAATGCCAAACTTCCCCGGTTCTGTTCCAGAATTCCGACCCGAGATTGTCAGGCAAGAGACGCCTTCCTCCTTCACTGGGGTCAAGACTTCCTCTATGCCTTCTCACCCATTCCCCTCATCCCCAAAACACTATTCAAGCTTCAGAGAGACAGAGGTCGTATGATCCTCATATCTCCACATTGGCCATGGCAAACGTGGTATCCTCTGCTTCTACATCTCTCTCAAGCTGCACCTCGGGAGTTGGGGTGTGCTCCAGATCTTCTCTCCCAAGAGAATGGGACGCTATGGCACCCGAAACCCCAGTCCCTGCATCTCAGGGCCTGGTTGCTGAAAGCCTAGACCTTCAGGATCTCAACCTTTCTCAACAGGTAAAAGATATCCTACAGGCTTCTAGAAGACCTTCCACAAGGCGATCATATGCCTTTACGTGGAAACAGTTTACCATATGGTGTTCTCAAAAGGGACTTAACCCCCTTGCGATACCTCTGGAATCGGTACTGGAGTACCTCCTTCATTTATCAAATGCTGGTCTTAAGACCAATTCAGTAAGAGTCCATCTTAGTGCTATTGCAGCTTCCTACAAGCCTCTAAATGGACAGCCTATTTCCTCTCGTCCACTTATAACAAGATTTATGAGAGGTCTTCCATTAACAAAATCTCCCATTAGACCACCACCTCCACCGGTGGCATGGGATTTGAATCTTGTTCTCGGACTGCTCATGAAACTGCCCTTTGAGCCTTTAGCCACTACATCTCTGAAATTCCTTTCCTAGAAAGTCATCTTCCTAATTGCAATCACCTTCACATGCTGCATTAGTGAATTGCAAGCTCTAGTGGTTGATCCTCCTTATACAAGATTTCACCATGATAAGGTCGTTCTTAGGACTCATCCACACTTTATGCCAAAGGTGGTTTCCCCTTTCCATTTAAACCAAGCGGTTTACCTTCCTGTATTCTTTCTGAGGCCTCATGCCTCCATTGCAGAAAGAAACCTTCATACCTTGGACTGTAAAAGAGCTTTAGTTTTTTACCTACAAAGAACACAGCAACATCGAAAGTCTTCCCAACTCTTCGTTGCCTTTGACTCTAGTCATTTGGGACTTCCAGTTTCCAAAAGAACTCTGTCTAACTGGATTGCACAATGCATATCCTTTGCCTATGAGAGTAAGGGTCTTCCTCTTGAAGGCCATGTCACAGCTCACAGTGTGACAGCCATGGCAGCCTCTATGGCTAACCTTTACTCTGTATCTATCGATGACATCTGTCAAGCAGCCATTTGGGCTTCAGTACATACCTTTACAGCCCACTACTGCTTAGACAAGGACTCCCGCCGGGATGCCTTGTTTGGCCAGGCTGTTGTTCAACATCTCTTTCAGACTTAATTCAACGCCTACCCACCATCCCTGGTGGGATGCCAGAGATCCATGGGAGGAAGCATGGCCCATCTCACAATGGGTTGCAGCTTCCTGGGGCCATCTCCCTGGCATCTTCAACTAGGGAGTCCCCATATGTGAAGACTACATTCCTGCTTGTTCCTTGAGATAGTGTAGTTACTCACCTGTAACAGGTGATCTCCGGGAACAGGAGGAATTTAGTCTTCACAACCCACCCACCTCCCCTAGGAGTTATCTCTCTCTCTCTCTCTCTCTCTCCCCTTTGTCTCAACTATAAACTCAACTGAAGAGGGACAGTGGGAAAGGCAGGAAGGCAGCACGCAGGCGCTGTGGGATGCTCCCAAAAGTGTTCCTATTGGACGCTGGGAAGCGTTCCCACGTGTGCTCCATCGGTACCGACTTTACCCATATGTGAAGACTAAATTCCTGCTGTTCCCAGAGATCACCTGTTACAGGTGAGTAACTACGCTTGATGCACTTATATCTCCCTCCTTCACAATTAAATAAGTGATCTGTTTGTATTAGGAGTGGAAAAGATATCAAATCCTTTTAAACATACTGCATGGCTTATTTGGTACCCCTTATTAGCAACTTTGGCATGTCATGACCACTGTTCCCTCTAAGCTGTGCGCGTGTGCGTGCGCACACATACTTTACAACAGAGCGCACAAAAATTACGGCTCTGATTCTGATAGAAAATAACACAGACATCTTAAAATTTAAAAGTTATGATTGTAATTACTAGAAATTTCCCGCTTCATTTAGTAATCGTCTATTTTCATTTAATTTGATTAAAATCAATGTGGTGTACATACTGTATTCTGACGTGTAGTCAAATGTTAAAGAATATAACTCCGAGTGTCGTTATGTGGCGCACAAAAATTTAACCTTCCTTCAAAAGCTGCACACAGCTGGTATTTTATGCGCACACAGCCTACAGAAAATTATAGGGAACATTGGTCATGACTAAATATTGGAAAGATGGTACTGTCTCTTAAGTTAGAATGGTTAAATAAAGTGGCAGATGTTTTTGCTATGGAAAGATTGACATTTACCATGGGAGAAAAGAAACTCAACTTCCAATATATCTGATCCTCATGTGTCACTTATATGGCTCAGTAATCCTTGCTTTGTTCGTTTTGTTTTACATGTTCCGCAAACTTTATGCATTGTATTGTATCATTGTTATTGCTGCTTGCCTTCGTAATATAGCTACATGTATACTTCTTCCAATCTCCGGGGGAGGGGGGGGTAAGGGAGTTGAAAATGTGTCAAAACCTGTTTAGTATTGTCCTATGGAGAAGGTTTTGAAGCAAAGTTCTACTGCTTGCTTAATGTACTACTTCAAATGTTGTTGATTATTTAACATAATAGGGCAATCCTTGGATGTGAAATTCCCCACTTGTATGACTTACTGATCCTGATTGTTGACGAAGAAAGCAGAGTTCCTTACCTTTAACACTGCTTCTCTATAGATGGTGGGATACATCATACACATACCCACCCACCTTATGGTTGTGCTGACTCTTGAGCTCTGAATGAGACTGAGGTAGCAATTGAGTGGAGAAGTCCAGCACATATTTTTTTTAAAAATTGAGCCGTGAGAGCTATCCATATTAGTGCCCTTGGATGAAAACATCCACTTGTTTATCTTATTTATCCTGTTGTCTACAGAAAGTGAAAACATGGACTACTAATTCTCAGTTTAAAATCCCCATTAGAGGTAAATGGTCTTGCTTTACTCTTAGGTTTATTATTCCATTTTGAAAGTATATGTTTGGTTTGAGTGTCATGAATTGCATGAGATGTTTGCATATGCTTAGATGTGTGCTCCTATATTTATAGTAATATAAATCTTTTTTTTTTCTTCTCATCTTGCCTTGTTTATTTCTCAGTCTCCAACAAATGGATACATGAACGGGGTCAGGAGTTCCGAAGGCCGTGCAGCTTGTCTGAACAGGAATGATCCTGTTTCCTTTTTCTTCCCCCATAACCAGTGTCTACTCAGCACAACATAAGAACCTGTAACTGCTGACATCACACTCCTGGCCTGCCTTGGACCAGTCAGGGTTGCAGCTATGGAAAAAAAGAAAACCGCTCTTTTAACCCATTTTTCCTTATTCACATTTCATAAAACTGTATAACTCATTACATGCATACAGCACTTTAAATGGCCAGAGGTGCTGTGCAGTGAAAATATACTGATCGGGTACGGGCTTGTAGGTGTGTTATCATGAGACTGTATACTTTTTTTTTCATGGTGATCCTTTATGATGCAAATGTAAAAGCTAACGTGACACTAATCTTTTTCCCAAGCAAGAGTTTTTTGTCCCATCCCTTATCTTGCCTTCTGTGTAACTCCCTTTTGCAATTTCATGGTTGATAAAAGTTTGGGCATAAAGCTTTCCATAAAAGCCATTCCCTTTAATGCTTCTGCTACCCCAGCTGGGCCTGGCTGTACTACCCACAAGATGTGCATTTACTTACATGAATGACGCAGCTGTCAACTAGCAGGACCAATGTCCAATATGTTTTACAGTGGCAGTGCTTTACCACACATCATCTCATTGCAAAACCCTACCATCTGTACCTGTAGGTAATGTAGGGCCCAGACGAAGGTGGGCATTTGACAATGCAATTTTGTAAATCAGTGGTAAATGTTTTGTTTTCTTTATACTAATTGCTGCTAGTCCTGTTAGAGGTGGATTAGCACTGTTAACAAAGTGAGCCCCCTACCTGACTGCTGTTTTGCCTTTCTTTCTTGGCTTCTATGGAAGACTTGGTTCTGAAGTTGGGTGTCATGAGCCAACAGTTTTCTACCTACCAGTACAGCATTGTGCTGGTGGACACTCGTGCCCATTTTCCAAAAGCCTTCATGTATGCCTTATGTCCAGTTTCAGAATCATGCTGCTTGATATCTTTGTGCTTCCTTCCATGTCTGTTCCTTGATACTGAAGGGATGGAGGACCTTTTCAACTAAAGACTGATTCTTTAATGGTGTGCCTTACAAATCTGGAACTCTCAGATCCCATATCTGTCACTTCTTGATCTAATTTAATGTTACAGAAGCTACAAAATGTGGCCAGAGCAGACCTATTTATAATAATGATTTTAGATGAATGTTTTATATTTTGTATGTATGGATTTATGAGCTACATCATGGGTTCTGAATGCATGCCAAAGTTATACAAATCTGTGCTGTGTTCATAAAGGGTTTAAGCCTGCTGTCTCTTCTCTAGATGGCTTTAACATAACCTGAGACTGATCTTGTTTCATGTAGCCTAATCATGATGGAACAGTCTGAATGAGATTTAAAGTAGATCATATGGGGTATTTTTTATTTTTCATTAAAGCTAAAAATGACAGTGCATTGTTTTTGAGATTTCTGGTACTGAAGTAATGTTTGAATTGGGATTTGAATGAACTTAAGAATGGGAACCAGATCTGCTATGTATTCTGGTGCCTTGTCGGCAGTAACAGTGACTCTATAGGGCTCAGAGCAAAATCTTTCCTCTTATTGGAAAGCTCTCTCATTTAACTTCAGAACAAACCATTTTGGGAACTTAAGGTAAGAAGCTGAAATCTGTTTGTCATTGTTGTAAAGAAGAAATCAGAGAGGCTTCTCAAGAAAGAGACCTTATATGATCTCAAGCTCATGTACTACAATACTTTGCTGCCCTGATTTAAAAGTATCCGAGCCTACTCCACAGAAATTGATTGTACATGGCAGCCCTGTGCCTTGATACTTGTATCAGCTCACTCTAATGGCATACTATACTTTAGATGCAGTTATTGCACAACAGAAATGGAAACCGAAGCTCAGGGTATGTTCTGTAACAGATTACTGAAGAAGGGATAGCCATTTCCTAATAGCGGTAGCTGATAAATCCAAGAGAAATGAAGTAGCTGCATAAGCAGCAGATATAATCAAGCAATAAAAGTATCTATGGAGAATGTAAGTGTATGTTCCATATCATCCTGCTAAACCAGTCCAGACAAGTGGGTTGTGTTCCTCTGTCAGCAGTTGTGGAGACAGAGAAAAGTTTCAGAGGCTTCTTATGACTTCATGCCATTAACAACCCATGCCCATAGGCTATAGCAGGTGGTGGATGCAAATTTTTCTGCTGTGAAAGCATCTGAAAAAAACAGAAAGATTGAAGAAGTTAAGATTGATTTCGCTTGTGAGCAATCACCCAGACGGTGACTTTCTCACTCAAGCGTGATGCAGGAGGCTCCACTAGAGTCACCCTTAAAATTTGTGCTCTTTTCGGATGTCTTAAAGAGGAGGGGAATTGCTTCTGCTCTGCGTTCTTTTCCTGCTAAAGCAGGGCCGGCCGTCCATTGTCCGAGAATGTTGTATGCACAGGGTCCCGCGCAAACTTCATTCTCACACAGATGGACGGCTTCATAGGGAGCCGGGGAAGCCCTGTGAGACCCCAGCTCCCTCTGCACAGCCACCAGCGTGAAGAGTGTTTTCCCTCACGCTGGCGGCTGTTTCTGTGAAGTGTGCGAGTGCCAGAAAATGCCCTTTAACCTTTTCCAGCATTCAGCGCATGTCACAGAAACAGCTGCCAGCATGAAGGAAAACATTCTTCATGATGGTGGCTGTGCAGAGGGAGCCGGGGCCTCGCGCAAGCTTCCCCGACACCCTCTGAAGTTCCTTACATGGCCACAGGGCTCTGCGGGGGAGGGGGTCGGGTCGGGGTCCCTAGCATAGGACTGGAAATGGGCAGATGGAGGGGGGGCGCAAGGACTGGAAATGAGCTGATGGGGAGGGTAAGCTTGGACAAAATGGGCAGATGGGGGGCAAGGACAGGAAATGAGCTGATGGGAGGGTAAACATGGATTGGAAATGGGCAGATGGGGGGCAAGGACTGGAAATGGGCAGAAATGGGGCAAGGGGCTAGGACTGGAAATGAGCTGATGGGGAGGGTAAGCTTGGACTGGAAATGGGCTGTTGGGTGCTGGAATAGGTCTGGAAATGGGTTGATGGGGGGGCTAGGATTGGAAATTGGCTGATGGGGGAGCATGAACCGGAAATGGGCTGGAATAGGACTGGAAATGGGCTGATGGAAGCTGGAATAGGGCTGGAAATGGGCTGATGGGGGGGCTTGGACTGGAAATGGACATGGGGGCTGGAATGGGAATGGAAAGGCACATATGGAGGGCTAGGACTGGAAATGGGCTGATGGGGGGGCATGGGAGAATGGGACTAGAAGGGAGCGGATGCTGTGTGAGTCTAGAACTAGAAGGGAGCTGATTTTGGGGGAGGACTAGAAAGGGATGAGGATGGAGAGGGGAAAGGATATTTTGTGTGGGAGGGAAGAAAAATCTACCATTGGCTGGGTATTGGGAGAGTAAGTGGGGATTGAGAATGGAAGGGTGAAATTTGAGGGAAAGAGCAAAAGGGGGGAGATCAGTATGTTAAAGCAGATATATAGAGAGAAAGGAAAATTCTAGAAGAGAGAAGAAAGGACAAATGGACAGCTCACAGAAGACACGAAGAAACCAGAAGAAAGTGACTGGAGCAATTGCAACTGAAAAATAAAATGCCCAAACAAAAGATGGAAAAATACTTTTTATTTTGACTTTATTAGCTGGAATATGTCGGGTCTGGGAAATGTATATCTTTGCGTTTTTGTTTAGTGCAAGAGGAAAGAAATTTATAGTTTTATTTCTCCAGTGTTGTACATTGTACAAAACACAACACTTATTTGCAAACAATGAATACACCAAAAATACACAATACAAATGCATACAATCAGAGAATAATAACTCATTCATTACTCCAAATCTTGTGAACACATCAAACAGATGTAATCAACACCACATCTAATTTATAATAACTAACGCTAGTGTGTATCAACTATTCTCCAGGACCAAGCAGGAAGTCAGTCCTCACTTATGGGTGACGTCGGCGCCGACGGAGCCCTCGCGGAGCAATTTTCCCCAGCTTTCAAAGAAAGCCTTTGGGAATTGCAGCGCGCATGCGCGGTCGTCTTCCCGCCCGAGGGTGCCATCTTAGCCAGTCTTCTTTTTTCCGCGGAGCCCTACAGACGTCCCCGTCTTGTCCCCGCGAAAAAGTCGATTTTCTTATTTATTTTATCCTTTTTTCCCGCCCGGACTCGCGACGCCGGTCACGAGTCCTCTTACTTTTTTCGGTTTTTCTGACTTAGTCAGCTTTCGTTTTCGGTTTTTCCCTGGCAGCCCGGTCCTTTGACCTCGCAGGGGCCCTTTTTCCCCCGATGGCTGCCAGTGGGTTTAAGCGGTGTGGTCGGTGTGACCGAAATATGTCACTAACTGACACACACGACTTTTGCCTCTGCTGCCTGGGCCCGGATCATGAGGAACTGATCTGTGGGCCCTGCAGCAAAATGTCCTCGAAGGCGTTGAGAAGTCGGCGGCATCAGCGTGAGAGAATCTTCGCTGACCCCAGCCGTACCCGGACCTCGTCGGAGGCCTCCGCGTCGAAAGGCTCCAGCTCGGACCGTCGCCGGAGTTCCTCCGACCGGGGTTCTCCCTCCGGGGACCATCGTCGGAAGGTGAAACCCGCGAGGGCGGCGTCGGTGGACGCTCCTGGTTCCGCGAGGGCCAGGTCGCATAGCCCCGACAGCCGCCCCGGGTCCTTGGAGAAGGAACACGTCCCGAAGCGACCTCGCCTGGAGTCGGAGATGCCTGCCCGGGTAAGTCCTGTGGTCCTTCTGGACTCGCCTCCGCGACAGCCGACGTCGGGCCCGACGCCGTCGGGGCCCGAGTCGGGGGCTGCTGGGTCACCTGAGCTCGGACTCAGGTTGACGGCCTTGGAGAGCAGACTGTCTGCCTTCATGGACCAGCAGAGGGCACTGCTCGCTGGCTTCGCTGGCGCCGCTGCCCCGACCGCCGGGACGTCGACGTCCAAGTCGACCCCGGAGACCGAGCCGATCCTCGAGTCGATGAGAACTCGAGTCGATCCTCGGTCGAGGTCACCCTCGGCCTCCCGTTCGGGACCGAGGTCGCCGACGCCGACTCCCTCGGCGTCGGGGCGGCTGGCGCCGCTCCCTGCCCGGGCCGACCCCACCGAGTCCTCGTCGGAGTCGGTCTGGGAGTCTGAGGAGGAAGAGTCGCCTGATTCTTTCCGGACTCGGTGTGTCCCATCAAACTCACCGGAGTCCGAGCCTCGGAAGCAGTCCCCCCCGGAGGATGCCCGGTTCTCGGACTTCGTTAGGGATATGGCCAAGGCTTTGGCCTTCCCTGCGGATCCCGAGGAGGAGCCTCGAGCCGAAGAGCTCGACGCCCTCCAGTATGACTCTCCCGCGAGGGAACACTTTACTGTACCGGTTCCTCCTATGCTGGAACGACTACTCTTCCGCATGTGGGAGAGTCCGGCCTCCTCGCCGGTCCTGAGCAAGCGGGTCGATTCTATCTATCGAGTCCGCAAGAGCCCTGGCTTTCAAAAGGCACAGCTGCCACACCATTCCATGGTAGTGGAATCGGCCATGCATCGTCTTAAGAGCCAGAAGATGCACTCCTCGGTGCCTCCTGGAAGGGAGGCCCGTAACCTGGATGGCCTTGGCAAGAAGTGTTTCCAGGGCTCTATGCTCGCATGTCGTGTCCAGACTTACCAGCTATACATGGGCATGTATCTCCGGGATCTGGCTAAAGAGCTAGCCGGATTCTCCGCTGGTCTGTCCGAGGAACCCTTGCGGAGGTTCCTAGCCTTGTCCACTGGCATTTGGGAATGCTCAAAGTTCATGTCCCGAGCAGCCTAGGATGGCTTTGAAGCATCGGCTCGAGTGGCCGCAGCCGGCATCGGTGCCCGCCGACAGGCTTGGCTTCAGTCGTCAGACCTTGAGCCCTGGGTGCAGTACAAGTTGGTCGATGTCCCCTGCCGAGGCGAGAACCTATTTGGCAAGCCCATGGCGGAAAAGGCTGCGCAAATTGAGACTGAGACTCTCACCAGGACCAGGCTTTCTAGGAAGACCTCCGCCCCTTCCCAGAAAAAGAAGGGCTCGGGGAAAAAGTCCTTTTACCCGAGGAAGGCGGCTGCCTACAAACAATACCCCCATTATCAGGCCCCTGCAGCTCCCCAACAGGGCCAGCAGGCCAAGGGACGGGGTAACGGGTCCCGTAGGCAGCAAGCCCCCAAGCCTGCACCACCAGCCCCTGCTCAGCAGGGTGGGGGCTTTTGACTCACACAGCATAGCCTTTCCCCCCCCCCGCTGGTTCCTCCCAGCACCGGTGGCCGGCTGGTTCACTTCGCCCACAGGTGGTCCAGCGTCACCGCAGATGCCTGGGTGCTTCAAGTCGTGCGAGAAGGCTATCTTCTCCACTTCCACCAGGTTCCTCCCTCCTATTTTCCGGGAGAACCTCCGCGACCCCCTCTGCACAGGGAATTACTCCTTCAGGAGTTGGCAGGTCTTCTGCAGGAACAGGCGGTGGAACCGGTGCCACACCACCTGAGAGGTCAAGGCTTTTATTCCAGGTATTTTCTGATACCAAAGAGAACAGGGGGCCTCAGACCCATCCTGGACTTGCGCAACCTCAACAAGTTCCTTGTGCGGGAGAAGTTCAAAATGCTTACCCTTGGAATCCTTCTGCCCTACCTCCAGCAGGGAGATTGGCTATGCTCCTTGGATCTAAAGGATGCCTACATGCACATCCTCATCCACCCAAGCCACCGCCAATACCTACGGTTTGTGGTGGCAGGAAATCATTACCAGTACAGAGTACTGCCCTTTGGCCTGTCCTCCGCACCGCGAGTCTTCACAAAATGTCTCGCGGTGGTGGCGGCCCATCTCCGGCTTCACGGCCTCTATGTCTTTCCGTACCTCGACGACTGGCTCATCAGAGCAGCGTCCGCTCGGGAGGTCACCGACGCCACGCGCCGCACGGTGACTCTTCTGCAGCACTTGGGCTTTGTTATAAACTTCGCAAAGTCCACTTTGCTCCCCTCACAGGATCTCGAGTTCATCGGCGCAAGACTGCACACTCCTCAGGCGCGAGCATACCTACCGCTCGACAGGGCTCAACGGCTCATGCACCTAGCCGACCGCTTTCGCAGCCAGCCCCTGGTCTCCGCCAGGCGCTTCCTGAGACTACTCGGCCATATGGCTTCCACCGTCCATGTGACCCCCAATGCCCGACTGAATATGCGGTCTGCTCAATGGTGTCTCCGCCAGCAGTGGCGACAAGCCACAGGCGGCCTAGCAGACCTAGTGCGCGTCTCCGAGCCGCTGATCTCGTCTCTCCGGTGGTGGCTCCGGCAGCCGAACTTGATATTCGGAATGCCTTTCCAGTCACCTCAGCCGACCCGGGTGCTGACCACCGATGCATCCCTCCTGGGCTGGGGAGCACATTGCCAAGAGGCACGTACTCAGGGCCTCTGGACCACGTGGGAGTCTGCTCAGCAGATCAACTTCCTGGAGCTCAGGGCGATCCGCCTAGCTCTCAAGGCCTTCTCCCACCTGACTTCCCACCAGTCCGTCCTTGTCCAGACGGACAATCAAGTTGCCATGTTCTACGTGAACAAGCAGGGGGGCACGGGCTCCTTCCTCCTCTGCCGGGAGGCACAGAAGCTCTGCTCTTGGGCCGTCAGTCACGGCATTCTCCTCAAGGCAGTTTATCTCCCGGGCCAAGAAAATTGCCTTGCGGACAAACTCAGCAGGGTCCTCCAGCCGCACGAGTGGCGTCTGGATCCCTTGGTAGTTCAGAAGCTCTTCCTCAAGTGGGGCCTCCCCACGGTGGATCTCTTTGCCAGTCCTCACAACCGGCAGCTTCCTCGCTTCTGCTCTCGTCAGCCACACCCCCTTCGGGTTGCGGCGGACGCTTTTCTGATCTCATGGTCGGGGAGCCTTCTGTACGCTTTCCCTCCCATCCCGCTAGTCTCTCGGACTCTTTTCAAGGTTCTCCGAGACAAAGCCTTCATGATCCTGGTGGCCCCTCGCTGGCCCAGGCAGCCGTGGTTTCCGCTCCTACTGCAACTGGCGGTGGAGGATCCAATCCCTCTGGGGGTACAACCGGATCTCCTCACTCAGGATCAGGGGTCCCTACTGCACCCCAACCTCAGGTCTCTCAACCTCATGGCCTGGCTGCTGAGAGGGTAGTCCTTGCTCCCCTTCTCCTGCCGGCGGAGGTGGAGGAGGTCGTCTTAGCTTCGCGACGGCCTTCTACCCGCAAATGCTACGCCCTTAAATGGCGTCGCTTTGCAGTCTGGTGTACCCAACAGTCTCAGGATCCCTTCTCCTGCCCGGTGTCGGTGATCTTGCAGTACTTGCTACACCTCTCTAATCTGGGACTTAAGTCCAACTCCGTCAAAGTTCACCTCAGTGCTCTTTCGGCACATCATGTGCCGGTGGACGGTAGACCTCTCTCAAGCGACCCTCTCGTAGCGAGGTTTCTCCGAGGTCTCCTTCTACTTAAACCACCTCTGCGGCCGCCAGCGCCTGACTGGGACCTGAATGTGGTTTTGCAGCGGATCACCTGTCCGCCTTTTGAACCTATGGCTACCTGTTCTCTCCGTTTTCTGTCTTGGAAAACACTGTTCTTGATAGCCCTCACTTCCGCTAGACGCGTAAGTGAATTGCAGGCCCTCGTGTCTGATCCCCCTTACACTAGGTTCTACAAAAATAGGGTAGTCCTACGGACTCACCCAAAATTTCTGCCTAAAGTGGTCTCCCCTTTTCACATCAATCAGGAGGTGGTACTTCCAACCTTCTTTCCCAGACCACTCTCCAGCCGAGCTGAAACGGTCCTCCATACCCTGGACTGTAGAAGGGCTTTGAACTTCTACCTTGACCGTACGCGGGAGCACCGTAAAGCTGCTCAGCTTTTTGTCTCTTTTGACCCCAATAAATTGGGGCTCCCGGTCTCCAAGCGTACTCTGTCCATCTGGGTTGCGGACTGTATCTCTTGGGCTTATGGGGCAGCCGGACTCTCCTTAGAAACCCGAGTCACGGCTCATTGCGTTCGGGCAAAGGCTACGTCAGTGGCTTACCTCCGCTCTGTTCCGCTGGCAGACATCTGCTGGGCCGCTACTTGGTCTTCGAGCCAGACTTTTGCGGTCCATTACTGTCTCGAGAGGGAGTCCCGTAGGGACAGTGCTTTCGGACAGGCAGTCCTCCGTAATCTCTTTGAGGTCTGAGCAACTCCTACCCTCCATCCCGGATGTGGGCTACCGGTGGGTGATAATTCAGCGAAGATTCTATCCTTCTGTGCTGCTGAGCTAGAGGGAGCTCATTTTTGTGCTTAGGGTCTCCGGTAGCCTTGAGCTTGGGAGTCCCATAAGTGAGGACTGACTTCCTGCTTGGTCCTGGAGAAAGCGTAGTTACTCACCTGTAACAGGTGTTCTCCAGGAGCAGCAGGAATCAGTCCTCACTACCCTCCCTCTTCCCCTTGGAGTTGCAATCGTCTGCTTATGTTCTTTTTGCAAATTTTTATGCTGTCTTTTTTAGCTATGTCATCTGACTGGCTAAGATGGCACCCTCGGGCGGGAAGACGACCGCGCATGCGCGCTGCAATTCCCAAAGGCTTTCTTTGAAAGCTGGGGAAAATTGCTCCGCGAGGGCTCCGTCGGCGCCGACGTCACCCATAAGTGAGGACTGATTCCTGCTGCTCCTGGAGAACACCTGTTACAGGTGAGTAACTACGCTTTCTTTTATTACATATAAATATTAAATAGTACAATGACATGTCTTTTGAAAATTATAAATAAATTACTATAATTAATATTAAAAAATTTTAATTACACAATACTTTCATAAAAATTACATATAATAAATTGGCCAAACCAATCCTAACAATTGAAAAAACCTATACAAGGTCATTCATTATGACTCCTTAATGATAGTAACTCCAATTATCAATATAGCCAAAGCAATCCTAACAGTTGAAAAAAACCTATACAAACTTATACATTCATTATGACTCCTTGATGGTAGTAACTCCAACTGTTAAAACAGGCAAACACGATGAACAGGGTAGAAATGTTTCCTCCCAATAAGTGCATCCACACACTGGAAAATGCTGACATCTGCCAAAAGGCCAATCAGTAAATCCAATGAGTGTCGCGAAATTCCCACTGTTGTTCAGCAGTAGATTCATTGATAAATTTCAGGGGCGAACCTCTTCCATTTCTTCTTAACAAATTGAATTAACAGAACATCAGCCCCAACTGCAAATCAAAACAAAACCACATAAGAATACTCTTCTCCAAACAATACACACATTACAAAGATCACTGACACAAACACTTATACACTTACAAACTGCATTATATAGCAATCGTGTTCAAACCATTACATTTCTGCTCATACATCTTAGTATGCCAAAATCTCCATATATTAAACCGTTTCGCCAATGACCGGCTTTCTCAAGGATTCCATTCCATCTACACAACAAAACCAAATAAAATTATGTCAACACAACATCACAAATGAAAAAACTACATCCAGGCAGGCAAAGAGATAATTTAAGAAGAAGCTTGCTGCGGAACCAAAAACGCATAAAGACTTTTTCAAGTACATTCATAGCAAAAAGCCTGTGAGAGAGTCAGTTGGACCATTAGATGTTAGAGGGGTAAAAGGGGCACTAAGAGGGGACAAAGCCATAGCGGAGAGACTGAATGAATTCTTTGCTTCGGTCTTTACTGAGGAAGATGTAGGGATGTTACCCATGACTGATGTATTCAAAGGTGATACTGCAGAAGAATTGAAGGAAATATCGATACATCGGGAAGATGTATTACATCTGTTTCATAAACTGAAGAGTAGCAAATCACTGGGACCAGATGGTATACATCCAAGGGTGTTTAAAGAACTGAAATATGAGATTGCAGACCTGCTATAGTAATCTGTGAACTATAATTAAAATCATCTGTAATACATGACGATTGGAGGATGGCCTCCTTATGCAAATGAAGCCCCTCAATGAATCTCTGCACATGGCCTCGCACCCCTCTTGGGCCGCCCCTGTGTTAAAGACCTGTTGAGCAGGTAGAAAAGGAGTTTGAAAAGGATTCTTCAACCCTCACACAATTTGTGCTCCCTCCCTCCTCCTTTCCCCTTTTCTCCCCTGAAGATTTGAAGAAGACTCTTCATAGGTATGTGACTGTGGATCTGGCAATAGGGGAGCAGTGCTGAGCCAGACATGGTTCCTACCTGCCTTGGGTTCCCTGGGGTGAGTACCAAAACTAAGTCTTTGACTTGTTTGGTGGGGGCTCCTGACTTCACCCACTTTGTTGTGTGCAAGTTGAATTGGGATGCTTGGGGCTTCCAGTAGCTCAGCGCCAGTATTTTTCCACCTCGTTCAACTGCCTGTGCTTGTTGGTTGCATTTTCCATGCTTCTTGCATGCCTTCTCCCTGGGCACATCTGTAGCTGGCCCGGCAGCTCTAATGTGCACTATTCCTGTTGATGCAGCCTGGCACGAGGTACACTGCACCATTCCAGTGTGCTTTGAGCCTGCTTTTCCCAGCTGTCATTGGCATTGGAAATCAGTATGCCTGCGTCTAAGAAGCACTGCATGGTCTGGAAAACAAAGAGCCTTGTCACTGGATTCCAGTATCTACAGATCTCCAGGAACAAGCAGGAATGAGTCTTCACATATGGGTATGTCGGCACCGACGGAGTCTGCGCGGGAACGCTTCCCAGCGTCCAATCAAAGAGCTTTTGGAAGCATCCCACCACGCCTGCGTGCTGCCTTCCCGCCTTTCCCAACTGCCTCTCCTCAGTTTTCGTTTTTCCACAGAGCCGGCAGGACGTCTTCCTGTCACTGCAGAAAATTCTTGTTTTTATTTTTTAGTTTTCTTGTGGTCGCAGCTGTCTTCCCGACGCCACCGGTACCGCCGGTGTTTTCTTTTCCTGAAAAACTTTTCCTTTTCCACGGGATATTTTTCTTCATAGTGTCCCACGGTCTTTTAGGCCTCTTCTTTTTCTTTCATGGAACCGCCAGGCACTTTCTCCAAGAAATGTTCACACTGTGGCGGTACAACTTTATTTTTAGACCCTCAAAGCCGGTGTCTAACCTGCTTGGGTCCTGACAACAGTTTGGTGAGGCTTTCAACATCGAGATTCCCTCGATACACGGTTGCCCTCCAACTTCGGGGCACCGTCCCCTTCTTCTTCCACACAGGATCAGGTAACCCACAAACAGTCTGTTAAGACTAGCCAGTCCTCGAGTGGAAGGTCTCATGCACTGCATGAAGACGGCTCCGGCCTTGCCCTCGAGGGCCCACTGGCTTCAAAACCCCGGCGGGAGTCTTCGGTCTCCAAAGCAAATAAGGAGTTTCAGGTTGTTCCTGGGGTTCACCCCACACAGAACATACCTCAGCCGTGTCCGGTGGTGGCATCCGCTTCGAGCGGTACCGATACCCCGGCATCGGCACTGGCGTTGAATGGAACACTCCTCACCAGGGATCGTCATCTGGCGTCCTCGGTACCTTCGGGACCGGTGGATACACCCCGGACTGACTTTCCATTATCGGTACTAACACTGATACTACCACTACCATCGGTACCCTCCAGACGTGCATCGATACACTCGCTTCCTTCGATGCCGAGTCTGGAATCGATCTCCAGTCTGGAGGACTGGGTACCGACTCGCCTTGGTACCGGCTCTCGGCGGTACCGAAGGCTCGGTTCCGATGATTCGGATCCACAACTCTCGGTTCCCTTGAGGCCGATTGAGTTGCCACTGGTTGACTTCCCTTCACCGGTGTCAAACACGGTACCGAAATCGGTACCGACGACCTCATTACCTTTGCGGTCGGTGCCTTCCAGGCTTTGCTTATCAGGCTCTCTGCCCTCGATGCCGAGTTTGGAATCGATCTCTAGTCTAGAGGACTCGGTACCAATAGCTTTTGGTACCGACATCGATCGATACCGGTGCTTCGGTACCGGGGATAGTGGCCGGATGGGTTCAGTCACCTTGGTACCGATTGAACTGTCACCGATGACTACTCCGATGTCTTTGTCGGGCTCGACTCCGACATCGGTACCGGTATCCACAGTAGCATCGTGGCCAACTCCTACCATGCTTTTTTCAACTGGATCGCTCCATTCTATACCAAGCTTGGAGTCGATACCTGGCATGGACACTGTGGTAAGGACGGTTGCTGCTCATGATACCCAGTACCAGCAACCATCCCTTAAGCATTCCACACTGCACTGTGCAGGATCTTCTATTCCTATATATTTGGATACCTCTGTGGATGCTCAGGCTAGTTCTTTGAATCTAACCTGTCCAAGAGAGATTCCTGTTAGGGATCCCTCTTTTCAGAGTTTCCTCTGGGATATAGCAAGATCTCTTGCCATTCCTATCCCAGGACATGATCCTGCACAAGGCTCTTTTTCTACCACAGCAAAGGGGAACATAATGCTTCCTTTGCATCATTCCTTGCAGGATCTCCTTCTAGGAATGTGGGAAACACCTTTCAGGGTACCCCCACCTCCCAGGGCAACTGATCTGTTATATCAGGTGCCCCCCTCTCCAGGGTTTCAAAAGATTCAACTTCCTCATCATTCCCTAGTAGTGGAATCAGCAATGAGGCGGGTAAAGAGTAAGAAAAAGCACTCTTGCCAGGTCGTGAGTCTAAAATACTAGATGACTTTGGACGTCAAACCTTCCAGACATCTATGCTTTCTGCAAGAATTCTCTCATATATATATTTTTTTTATATGAGTCTTTCTCCAGGACCAAGCAGGAAGTCAGTCCTCACTTATCGGTGTCATCGACGCCGATGAAGCCCCAGTGGAGCATTTCCCCAGCTTTCCATGAAAGCCTTTGGGAATGCTGGCACGCATGCGTGGTTCCCTTCCTGCCTAAAGGTGCCATCTTACCTCAGTCTCTTTTTTTCTGTGAAGCCCATCGGACATGTGTCCTTTTTTTCCCGGAAAAGAGAAGTTTTTTCTTGGCGTTATTTCGCTTTTTTCCTCGGATTCAACGTCTGTTCCCCTCCCGCCGGGTTCGGTACACCGGTATCGAATCCCTTTTTTCCTTTTTCGTTTTTTGCCCTTAGTGGCTAGGCGCTCGCGCCAAATCTTTTTCTTTTTCCCTGGAAGGCCGGTCCTTTGACCTCGCGGGGACCCTTTTCTCCCCGATGGCTTCCAGCGGTTTCAAGAAGTGTGATCGGTGTTAGAAGATAATGTCTCTCACCGACACACACGACTGCTGCCTTCGGTGCCTTGGCCCGGACCACGATTCTAAAACGTGCGGGCCATGTGGAAAAATGTCTTCCAAGGCCCTCCGAAGTCGTCAGCAACAAAGTGAAAGGCTTTTCTCGGACTCGGCCTCTGCCCAGGCCCGGACCTCGTCTGAGGCCTCGACATCTCGGGATTCCGATCCCGAGAGGTGTCGGAGCTCCTCGGACAGGGGGTCCCCCGACCGGGAACGTAAGAAACGGCTCGCGAGGGCGGCATCGGAGGAGGTCCCTGAGCCCTCTAGGGCCAGGTCTCAGACCCCCGACCGTCGTCCCGGGCCCGTGGACCAGGAGAAGCCAACTAAAGTTCCTCGCATGGAGCCGGAGTCTGCTGGACACGTAAGTCCTGTTGTCCTCGTGGACTCGCCTCCCCAAGTACCGACGCGGTGCCGGGCCCCGAGTCGGGGGCTGCTGCGTCACCCGAGCTGAGTCTCAGGTTGACAGCCTTGGAGAGCAGTATGTCTGCCTTCATGGTTCAGCAGCGGGCGCTGATGGCCAGCCTGTCTGGCGCATCTGCCCCGACCACCGGGACATCGACTTCGAAGTCGACCACGGAGACCGAGCCGATACTCGAGTCCCTTGCGGCTCGAAGTCGTCCTCAGTCGAGGTCTCCCTCGACCTCCCGTTCGGGACCGAGGGTCTCGACGCCGGTGCCTCCGGCGTCGGGGCGGGTGCCTAGAGGCCCCGCGGGGTCGGACCTCGACTTGACATCGGACGAGTCTGCTTGGGAGACCGAAGAAAAGGAGTCTCCTGACACCTTCAAGACTCGGTGTGTCCCTTCGGACTCACCAGAGTCTGAGCCCCGGAGTAGATCCCCTTCGGAGGATACTAGGTTCTCGGAGTTTATCCGGGATATGGCCGCTGCCCTGGCTATCCCAGCTGACCCCGAGGAAGAGCCTCGAGCCGAGGAGCTCGATGCTCTGCAGTATGAATCTCCTCCGAAGGAGGCCTTTACTGTCCCGGTTCCTCCGATGCTGGAACGGCTCCTCTTCCGGATGTGGGAGGCACCGGCCTTGGCGCCGGTTTTGAGCAAGCGAGTCGATTCCATCTATCGTCTCCGGACGAGTCCTGGCTTCCAGAAAGCACAGCTACCTCACCATTCCATGGTTGTGGAATCGGCCATGCATCGTCTGAAGAGTCAGAAGATGCACTCCGCGGTGCCTCCTGGTAGGGAAGCCCGAAGCCTTGATGGCGTCGGTAGAAAGTGCTTTCAGGGCTCTATGCTTGCTTGCCGTGTCCAGACTTACCAGCTGTACATGGGCATGTATTTGCGGGACCTGGCCAAGGAGTTGGTCGGTTTCTCTGCTGGTCTCTCCGGGGAGCCCTTGCAGAGTTTTAAGTCCTTGTCTTCGAGGATCCGGGAATGCTCTAAGTTCATGTCCCGCGCCGCCTACGATGGCTTCGGGGCTTCGGCCCGAGTAGCGGCAGCCGGCATCGCGGCCCGATGCCAGGCATGGCTGCAGTCATCGGACCTCGAGCCATGGGTTCAGGACAAGTTGGTCGATGTCCCTTGCCGAGGTGAAAACCTTTTTGGCAAGCCTGTGGCCGAGAAGGCCGCTCAGCTCGAGGCAGAGCACCTCACGAGGACAAGGCTGTCGAGGAAGACCTCTGCCCCTTCTCATAAGAAGAAGGGCTCGGGTAAAAAGTCCTTTTACCCGAGGAAGGGCACTGCCTACAAACAGTACCCACAATATCCGGCTGCCCAAGCTGCCCCCCAGGGTCAGCAAGCCAAGGGCCAGGGTAATGGGCCCCGTAGGCAGAGGACCCCCAAGCCTGCAGCCCCTGCTTCCACTCCGCAGGGGGGGGGGGGTTTGACTCCTTGAGTATAGCCATACCTCCCTTGCAGACCCAGCCCTGCACAGGAGGCCGCCTAGCCTTGTTCGCCCACAAGTGGCCCTTGATAACCCAGGACAGTTGGGTGCTGGACATAGTCCATCGAGGCTATGCCCTGCACTTTCACCAACTGCCTCCGCCACACTTCCCAAGGGAGCCTTTCCGGCCTCCCCTGCATACAGCCCTTCTCCTCCAGGAGCTAAAGGGTCTGTTGCTGGACAAGGAGGTGGAGCCTGTGCCTCCCCACTTCCAAGGTCACTGGTTTTACTGCAGGTATTTCCTGGTGCCAAAAAGAACCGGTGGTCTTCGACCCATTTTGGATCTCCGAAACCTAAACAAGTTTCTAGTGAAAGAGAAGTTCAAGATGCTTACTCTTGGAACACTTCTGCCCTACCTCCAGCAGGGAGATTGGCTTTGCTCTTTAGATCTAAAGGATGCTTACACTCACATCCTTATTCATCCAGACCACAGAAAGTACCTCAGGTTCATTGTGGGAGGAAACCATTATCAGTACAGAGTACTGCCTTTTGGACTGACCTCCGCTCCCAGGGTGTTTACCAAGTGCCTGGCAGTGGTGGCAGCCTACCTGAGGAATCAGGGCATCTTTGTGTTTCCTTACCTAGACGACTGGCTCATCAGAGGCCAGACTTCCCTGGAAGTTCAACAGGCCAACAACAGGACCATAGCACTGCTCCAAAAGGTGGGCTTTGTCATCAACTTTGCAAAGTCCACTTTGCTCCCCTCCCAGAACTTGGAGTTCATAGGAGCAAGGTTGTATTCTCAGCTGGCAAGAGCATTCTTACCAGTGGACCGAGCACAAAGGCTCATGGACCTCGCCAGCAAGTTTCTGCACAGGTCACTGGTCTCCGCCAGACTGTCTCAGGCTTCTGGGCCACATGGCGTCAACAGTACAGGTGACCCCCAATGCCAGGCTCAATATGAGACCTGCCCAGTGGTGCCTTCGGACTCAGTGGTCACAAGTATCAGGCAGTCTCAGAGACAGGATCAGAGTGTCCCACCGTTTCCTGGCCTCCCTCAACTGGTGGTTACACCCCCCCAATCTGCTAGTAGGGGTGCCCTTTCATATCCCACCTCATACAGTGGTCCTAACCACCGATGCCTCTCTACAGGGTTGGGGAGCACATTGCCTAGACAAGTGCACCCAGGGCCTGTGGTCTCCTTGGGAGGCGTCCCAGCAGATCAATCTACTGGAACTCAGAGCTATCCGCTTGGCCCTCAAGGCCTTTACTGCTTCCCTGGCACAACAGTCTGTCTTGATCCAGACAGACAACCAGGTAGCCATGTTCTATGTCAACAAACAGGGCGGAACTGGTTCCCAGCCCCTTTGCCAGGAGTTCCAGGACCTCTTTTCCTTTGCCCTGAAACACAACATGCTCCTCAAAGCAGTCTATCTTCCAGGCCAGGAGAATTCCCTGGCAGACAGATTGAGCAGGATTCTGCAACCACACGAGTGGCAGCTACATCCTTTAGTGGTTCAAAAGATTTTCTTGAGATGGGGGCTTCCCTCCATAGACCTGTTTGCCAGTCCACTGAACAACCAGCTGCCAAGGTTCTGCTCCAGGCAACCGCATCCTCTGAGAGTAGCAGCAGATGCTTTTCTGATTCCCTGGACTCAGGGCCTACTCTATGCGTTTCCTCCCACCCCTCTGGTGGCCCGAACACTGTTCAAGATTCTCCGAGACAGGGCCTCAGTCCTCCTGGTAGCTCCCAGGTGGCCAAGGAAGCCTTGGTTCCCCCTCCTGCTTCAACTGGCAGTGGATCTGCCTCTGGGATTGCAACCCGACCTTCTCTCTCAGAATCAGGGCTCCTTGCTGCATCCCAATCTCAAAGCTCTCAATCTGATGGCATGGAGGCTGCAAGGGTAGTGTTGGCTCCCTGGGGCCTGCCTCCCGAGGTTGAGGAAGTTCTCCTAGCCTCCAGGAAACAATCCACTAGGAAGACCTATGCTCTCAAGTGGAAAAGGTTCTCTGTGTGGTGTCAGCTGCGTGCTGAGGATCCTTTCTCCTGTACTGTGTCAGTAGTGCTTCAGTACCTGCTGCACTTGTCCAATCAGGGTCTCAAGTCCAACTTTGTTCTGGTCCACCTCTCTGCTTCGGCAGCTCACCACTCCCTAGTTGAGGGCCATTCCTTGTCTGTGCACCCTTTGGTGTCTAGGTTTCTCAGGGGCTTGCTTCTGCTCAAACCTCCCATACGTCGTCCTGCTCCTGAGTGGGAGCTTAATGTGGTCTTGCAGCAACTGACTCGCCCAACTTTTGAGCTTATGGCTACTTGCCCTCTACGCTTCCTTTCCTGGAAGACTCTCTTTCTGATAGCCCTTACTTTGGCTAGGAGAGTGAGTGAGCTTCAGGCCTTGGTCTGTGATAGACCTTACACCAGGTTCTATATAAACAGGGTGGTCCTCAGGATTCACCCTAAGTTCCTTCCTAAGGTTGTCTCCTCTTTCCACCTCAACCAAGAGGTGGTTCTTCCTACTTTCTTCCCTAGGCCTCATGCAAGTCAGGCTGAAACAGTTCTCCATACCTTGGACTGTAGGAGGGCCTTATCCTTCTACCTTGAATGTACGCAAGGTCACAGGAAGGCTTCTCAGCTCTTCCTTTCTTTTGACCCCAATAACATGGGGAGGCCTGTGTCCAAGCGTACCTTGTCCATCTGGGTGGCTGACTGTATCACCTGGGCTTACAAGGCGGCTGACCTTCCTTTGCAGGGTAGGGTCACGGCCCACCGTGTGAGGGCAATGGCTGCATCAGTGGCTCACCTCCGCTCTGTTCCATTGCAAGACATCTGCAGGGCTGCTACTTGGTCTTCAAGCCAGACTTTTGCAGCCCACTACTGTCTGGAGAGGGAGTCCCGTAGGGACAGTGCTTTTGGCCAAGCAGCACTCCGGAATTTCTTTGAGGTCTAGGCAACTCCTGCCCTGTGGTTGGGCTACCTGTGGAGGGTGTGTCCTTGCAAAGCCTTTACTGTGTTGCTGAGACTAGAGGGAGTTCTCTTGTTCAGCCTGGGTTCCTGGTAGCCCAGAGCTGGGGAGTCACCCATAAGTGAGGACTGACTTCCTGCTTGGTCCTGGAGAAAGAGTAGTTACCTGTAACAGGTGTTCTCCAGGAGCAGCAGGAATCAGTCCTCACTACCCTCCCTCCTCCCCTTGGAGTTGCAGTTGTGCATAGTTTAATTTTTACATTTTTGTGTGCTGTTCTTAGCTATGTCATTTGACTGAGGTAAGATGGCACCTTTAGGCGGGAAGGGAACCGCGCATGCGTGCCAGCATTCCCAAAGGCTTTCATGGAAAGCTGGGGAAATGCTCCACTGGGGCTTCATCGGCGTCGATGACACCCATAAGTGAGGACTGATTCCTGCTGCTCCTGGAGAACACCTGTTACAGGTGAGTAACTACTCTTTCTCTTGAGGAGGTCTCAAAGCAATTACATCTTTTATCTCCTTTCCTTTCAGATTCCAGGAGTACACACTATTCCTCACTGCTTAAGCATATCCAGAATATCTCTTGGTTTCTTTCTCGTGCTTCCCTAGACTCTTTTGAGTCTGTTAGCAGGACTTCTGCTATAGCTATAGGGTGTCACTCGGTTGCCGGTGACACAAAGATTATACGCCACTAGGTAGCGCTGTTAAAGAACAAAGAGTCCAAGTGTAGGGTAATAAAGGCTTTTATTCCCCGTTTAAAGCAAGGTTCAACTAAGAGATATTTTAGATAACAGAAACAGTCCTTTGTTTCAAAAGGTACCAATATTCACTGGCTAGTTAACTGTTACTTCACAGTTTAAAGCAGGTTTTCTTCAAAGTAATATTCAGTATAATAAACATCAACTTATACATTTATTCTTCTGAGGAGCATACACACTTTGGAGCATAGGCAGTGCACCAATCACATTCCATTTCCTCAGGCAAAGGTGAGGGAATAGTGCTGGGAGAATCCACTTCCATCAAATCCTCTCCCCTATACTGATTCAAAGGGCTTTTACTGTCCCTGTCTATTTCAGCATGGTCATCTACAACTTGGGAGTTTGGCTTCACATAAGCAGGGAATCTTAAGGCTGGCGGTAGTTTAGTGAACCAGTCTTGACTCTTGTTTCTCCTAGGAGGAATACTTCTTTTAGCATAACTTTTAGCAGTACAATCATTACAGTTAATCTTCAATGCCTCATACCTTGGCTCACTGAGTAAAAACTTCCATTGCTTATAAAACTGCTTTTCCCTCTGAATAGGTGAAACTGGGCAGTGTTCCTCTAGAGATAAGCTTCTGTCAGAACCTCCCTCTCTGGTTCTTAGCTTTCTTCTCTCTAGGTTACAAACAGGCAGAGTATAGGAACTAGGCGTGGCAGAGCCTCTCACCTTGGATTAACTTCCACCAAACTCTCCTTGCACAACAGGTCCAGTTTGGGCTTTCTGACTTCCCACCTTGTGAGGTCTGTTTCTCCTCCAGCTTGGCTTCTTCCACAGCAATCAGGCTTATGTCCTTGATAGCCTCCAGGCTTCTCTGCTGTTTCTCCTTCTAGTCCAGCTCCAGTTCCTCCTTCCTCTTTCTCCTCCTTCCTCAGCTCCTGCTGTGTCCACTGCTTCCTCTGCTGCTTATGCCACTCCTGTCCAGAAGCATTCTGCTCTGGCTTATAAAGTGAACCGTTACTGCTGACTTCCTGGTTCCCTTTCAGCTGCAGGTCATCAGTGAGCTTAGGTTCATTAAGACCAGTATGTCTGTTCCTGCTCCCTCTAGCTGTGCCTGAAGGTAACTGCACATCTAGTTCTTCTAAAACAGGATTTCTTTTCTTAAAACCAACTTTATTAGTGCCCGCATCATGACACATCCCCCCTCTTAAAATATTACGGGCTGAATGACCCTCATTACAGCACGTAATCCTAGACATGGCGTCAGCATTCTCATGCAGCTTCCCTGCTCTGTGTTGCACTTGAAATTCATACGGTTGTAATGCCATGTACCATCTAGTTAGTCTGCTATTATTGTTGCGCATCTGGCTTAACCACTTGAGCGGGGCATGGTCAGTGATGAGGGTAAACCTCCTTCCCATAAGGTAGAACTTCAAAGCTTCTACCGCCCACCTGATAGCTAAGCACTCACGCTCAATCGTCGAGTACTTCTTCTCGGCTGGTGACAGTTTTCTGCTTAAAAACATGACGGGGTGTTCAGCTCCCTCCTGCATTTGTGAAAGGACGGCTCCTAGGCCGATTTCTGATGCGTCTGTTTGGAGTAAAAATGGCTGATGAAAATCCACCCCTCTTAGAATGGGAGCTCTACATAGTTTCTCTTTCAATGTTTTGAAAGAAGTCTCTGCCTCAGTTGTCCAGGCTAGCGTGTTTGGGGCATTTTTCCGCAACATCTCTGTGAAGATGGCACTTTCTTCAGCGAAATGTGGGATGAAGCGCCTATAGTACCCTATGAGCCCTAAAAAGCTCCTTAGCTGCTTTTTGTTCTGGGGTGCGGGGAAACTGCACACGCTTTCAATTTTGTCTAATAAAGGACGGACAGTACCTCTGCCTACTACATGTCCTAAGTATTTAACTTCGCCCGCTGCAAACATGCATTTTCCTGGATTCAAAATTAAACCAGCTTGCCGTATCGCATTTAAGACTGCTTTTATTTGGACTAAATGCTGGTTCCACGTAGTGCTATGGATAACTATGTCATCCATGTAAGCTGTTGCATACTCTTGATGAGGTCGTAAGACTATATCCATAAGTCTCTGACAGGTCGCCGCGGCTCCATGTAGCCCGAAAGGCATGCGTCGAAACTGAAACAGGCCAACTGGTGTTGTAAAGGCTGTTTTTGGACGTGCCTCTCTGGTCAGGGGAACCTGCCAGTAGCCTTTCGTCATATCTAGTGTGGTGAGATATTTAGCTTGACCCAGCCGGTCTAGAAGCTCTTCTATGCGTGGCATCGGATACGCATCGAAGGTGGAAATGTCATTGACCTGTCGGAAGTCAATGCAAAAACGCATTGTTCCGTCTGGCTTAGGGACGAGGACAATAGGGCTGGACCAAGGGCTTCGGGACTCTTCTATCACTCCCATCTCCACCATATCGTGTACTTGCGCAATGACCTCTTGTCGTTTGGCTTCGGGCAAACGATATGGTCTTTGCCGGACAATTTTTCCAGGAGGAGTGAGGATTTCGTGCGCAACCAAGTTCGTCTCGCCAGGCACGGATGTCAACACATCATTAAACTTCGCCAACAGGCTGAACAGTTGGTGCTTCTGCACTATCGAGAGTTCTTCACCCACTCGTAACTCCGGACTGGCTTTACAGTCGGACAACAATGGGCCCAAATCTTCCTCTATTGGTTTTTCCCCTACAGCTACCAAGCTTCTCATCTCGGTCTTCCCCGTGGAGCCAAATCCTCCGCTCCCTCGGCTGGTGGGGCTTATCATGGACACTTCCTCTAGAGGCGGGAAGCCCACTCGCTCACATATGAGCTGAGCTATTCTCTCTCCAGCTTTTACTTCAAAATCTTCCTTCGAAAAATTGAATAACAGGACTTTTATTATCCCCCTGTAGTCGGGGTCTACTACCCCAGCGCCAACATCAATAAAATATTTGAGGGCCAATCCTGAGCGGGGTGCAATCCTACCGTAACATCCCGGTGGAATTTCTACTTGGATGTCGGTGCTAACGAGCGCCTTGCCTCCCTTAGGGACTAGGTGATTTTCCGCACTGTATAAGTCATACCCGGAGGCCTGTGGAGTGGCTCGACAGGGGCTTCGAGCTTCCGGTGAGGTTTTGCAAAATTTTAAAACAAATTTTTTTTCTGCTTCTTCTGGTATCTTCCGGTTTTGGCTGTTAACTTTCCCTAAAAGGGGACTGGGGACCACCCTACCCTTAAAAGGAGTATTTTGGGACACGAGAACTTCTCGTGGGTTCAAACCTTTTTCTAGGCCCTTCTCGAATTGTGGCCAGTCTCTACCAAGGACCAGCTCTTTGGGTAATCTAGGGACTACTGCTATGAGCATAATTTTTTCTATTCCCAGACCTTTGACCAGCAATTTGTACACGGGATACAAGGTAGCAGCACCATGTACACACTTAATCCTTACATGGCCTTCTGGACGGTCCGGGGCGGACGCAGCTTGCTCTTGAATGGTAGACCAGAGCTTGCGCGAAACCATTGTCTGGTCCGCACCAGAGTCCAGCAAGGCTTTTGCAGCTACCCCTTGCACCGTGACATTCAGTACAAACCCTTCTGACAATAAATGATTATTCTCCCCCATGAGAGCAGTACGTACCCTACATTCATTCATGACATGTCCTAACTTTCCACAGTTAAAACATCTCTTAACAAGACTTTTCTCTGCCTTTTTATCACCCTTTACATTAGATGTTTTAGCCTGGTAGAGACTTCCTGAGACTGGGCTGAATGTTGCTATGGCTGTCTTAGCTACCCCCTCCATAAGCTGAGTAATTAATTCGGCCTCCAAATACCTCTCGGTCAAGGCAACCGCCTCCATAGTTGAGCGACAATTCTGTAGAATAAGGAAGCTCTTGATTTTACCAGGCACTGCAGTCATGAATTGCTCAAGAACAATCATATCGATCAATGAATCTACGGATCTTTCACTGGGCCTTAGCCATTTTTCAGCCAAGCGCCTCAGTCGGTGACCCAATGACTTAGGCATTTCACCTACTTCAAGTCGTGCTGCACGTAGCCTGCGGTTATAGGTAAGTGGGGTCAAGCCCAGGCGTTCCCTGATGGCTTTTGTCACTTCGCTATAGTCTGCAGCTAACGCAGCAGGCATTGCCCTGTAGGCTGACAGTGCCTCTCCCGTAAGGGACACTGCCAGTCGGATGGACCATTGGTCCTCTGGCCAACCCACTGAAAGGGCAATTCTTTCAAATGCCTCCAGAAATTCATCTGGATCATCCTTTTTCCCCCCAACTTCCCAAAAGTCAGAGTGTCACAGGATCCCAGTCCTACCAGACCATGGCTCAGTCCTGAGCTCTGTTTTATGAGTCCAGCGGCTGCTTCCTGTGTCTTCTGTTGATGGCTCATCCAGGTCTCCAGCATCTGCAGGACTGGCTTTTGCTGCTCCTGCATCACCAGGATAGCACGCTGCTGTGTCTGCGTAGCCAGTTCAGCCTGCTTACTGAATTGTGATGCCATCCAGTCCAATAGGTCGCGTTGCTCCATCGCGATGATCCCTGAAAAGAAACAAACAAAAACCAAGTGTGGCTGTACAACACTCAGCCCTACACTTCCTTGTGTTTTTTTTTTTCAAACTGACAGACACTTGTATCCCCACAAGTTAGGCCCTTCTACCCATTACCTGGTAGAAGTGTAGACTCAGGCTCTCAGCAACGGTGGTGTGACTCCGCGTCGTAGCACCTTCCAGGAACTCGCCTTCCGTTCCGGAATTTTGCTGCTGTCCGGTCCACGTTTTGTTTTCCCAGTCCGATCCGGTTCTTTTCAAAAGTCCAGTCCGGGTTTTCCTTTCCGGCACTCCGGTCCAGGTTTTCTTTAACTCCGGTCCGTTTTTTTTGATACTCCTGTCCGGGTTTTCTCTCTTTTTTTTTTTTCTCAAGATGAAGACTGGCAATTTGTTTCTACATTTCTTTGCTGTATCTCTTAGGCTTAGATGCAAAATCCTAAAAACTACGCCATTTATGTCACCCGGTTGCCGGTGACACAAAGATTATACGCCACTAGGTAGCGCTGTTAAAGAACAAAGAGTCCAAGTGTAGGGTAATAAAGGCTTTTATTCCCCGTTTAAAGCAAGGTTCAACTAAGAGATATTTTAGATAACAGAAACAGTCCTTTGTTTCAAAAGGTACCAATATTCACTGGCTAGTTAACTGTTACTTCACAGTTTAAAGCAGGTTTTCTTCAAAGTAATATTCAGTATAATAAACATCAACTTATACTTCATTTATTCTTCTGAGGAGCATACACACTTTGGAGCATAGGCAGTGCACCAATCACATTCCATTTCCTCAGGCAAAGGTGAGGGAATAGTGCTGGGAGAATCCACTTCCATCAAATCCTCTCCCCTATACTGATTCAAAGGGCTTTTACTGTCCCTGTCTATTTCAGCATGGTCATCTACAACTTGGGAGTTTGGCTTCACATAAGCAGGGAATCTTAAGGCTGGCGGTAGTTTAGTGAACCAGTCTTGACTCTTGTTTCTCCTAGGAGGAATACTTCTTTTAGCATAACTTTTAGCAGTACAATCATTACAGTTAATCTTCAATGCCTCATACCTTGGCTCACTGAGTAAAAACTTCCGTTGCTTATAAAACTGCTTTTCCCTCTGAATAGGTGAAACTGGGCAGTGTTCCTCTAGAGATAAGCTTCTGTCAGAACCTCCCTCTCTGGTTCTTAGCTTTCTTCTCTCTAGGTTACAAACAGGCAGAGTATAGGAACTAGGCGTGGCAGAGCCTCTCACCTTGGAGCAACTTCCACCAAACTCCCCTTGCACAACAGGTCCAGTTTGGGCTTTCTGACTTCCCACCTTGTGAGGTCTGTTTCTCCTCCAGCTTCCAGCTTGGCTTCTTCCACAGCAATCAGGCTTATGTCCTTGATAGCCTCCAGGCTTCTCTGCTGTTTCTCCTTCTAGTCCAGCTCCAGTTCCTTCTTCCTCTTTCTCCTCCTTCCTCAGCTCCTGCTGTGTCCACTGCTTCCTCTGCTGCTTATGCCACTCCTGTCCAGAAGCATTCTGCTCTGGCTTATAAAGTGAACCGTTACTGCTGACTTCCTGGTTCCCTTTCAGCTGCAGGTCATCAGTGAGCTTAGGTTCATTAAGACCAGTATGTCTGTTCCTGCTCCCTCTAGCTGTGCCTGAAGGTAACTGCACATCTAGTTCTAAAACAGGATTTCTTTTCTTAAAACCAACTTTATTAGTGCCCGCATCATGACAAGGGGCACGGTGTAGAGCCTGGCTCCAAGCTTCAGACTTGGACAAATGGGCACAACAAAGGCTGGGACATACTCCTTGCACTGGAGAAAATCTTTTCAACAAGGTGTCTTTGCATCAGGTTACTCAGTTGTCCACTGATTTACCTGTTCCTAGGGGTTGTTCTACCCCTTCCTCTGTCCCTGTATGTAGGAAATGTCCTACCAAACTTTCTTCCCACAGGAGAAGAAGGTTTTATTCATCACTTGCCCATCATACCGATGTTCCCCAACAGGGAAAGCATCGTCCTGTCTAAAGAATCCAACCTCTCACCAGGCTCAGCAAACCCAGCACCTGCAGGGTTTCTGATCATTCCTCATCAGATGCTTGTGACTCTTGGGGTTAGAATCTACAGTTGCTTCTTCTCAATAGAGGCAATCCACCGCTTTATTCTAACCCCTACACAGGGATCAATTTCCAAAAGATATCCACTTTTTCTATGAGCTGTCAGGTTGTTCATGCCTATAAGTCACAGGTTTCTCCTCTTTTTCCTGCTAGGGAAAGAGGTCTAACCACTATCAGATGATAGTTCCTGTGCCAGCATGTATTTTTCCTTTCTATAGACTTACTACTTCGTAAGTCTTCAGCTCCATTCTCTTCACCCTCTTACCAAATTTTTCCTCTGTAAGAGCGGAATTACTTACTAGGAGGCTTTCTCTTCAGCCTCTCTAGTTTTCTCACTTTCCAGTGCGAAGTTTTCCTCTCTGAGTTACCTCCTCTATTTTAATCTTGCTTTAGGGCAGCTTATCAGACATGTCCGGAGTTCCTACTCCTGTTCTGTCTGTTCTTTCTGTTTTTGAACAGTAAGATTCTTCTGCTGTCTTGCCAACAGCTGCCCATGCAGGAGCTTTAATGTTTGGACCACTGGTTCTTATCCACAAACTACCAGATTGTCCTCCACTAACATTCTGTCTAGTCTTCGTAGTGGGCTCCAAGTCAGTACTTCATCTCTCTTGGAGATCATCTCACTACAAGCTTTCTAGATTGTCTTCTATTCTGCCATCTTCTTTCCCTGAATTTGGCAGCATAGTTGACTGAGATACTGGCTCTCTACCAGCCAGTTCTCTCCCCTCATTCTCCTGCATCATGCTCTCTGCAATCTACAGAGAAGCTTTCCACTATGGGCCCTTGCTAGAGAGCATGGGCTTTTTTTTCTCCAACAGCTATCCTAGCTGGTTAGAAAAGGCTTTTCAGTCATGTCTCCCATGACTAGAAGGGTCCCCCTTTTCTTTTCTATCTCCTTTTCGATATAAAGGACATAGGCCTTCTCTTACATGAAGACTCAAGGAGTTGCCAGTTCCCTGTTTTGGTCCATAGTATTCCCAATCGGGGATATGCTCGTCCTCATGGTAAGAACGCATGATACCTTTGCCCTTAAGCAGGTCAACATGGTATCTCATCTCTAGGCGTCTTCTATCTACTTACCATGCCAGAGTCCTGGAAGACTCGGAACTTGCTGGCTGCACATTGACATTGTCCTTGGTTTTTCACGTAACAATCCTGGTACTTGTGCACTAACTAGCATTCTGCAGATCATGACCAGGAGGAATAGATTCTCTATATGTTTTCTCAAGTAGGTTCCACCTCCTTGTTAGATGAATCTTTCCTCTCCACATATCCTATGTGGATACCATGCTGTAGGCATATATCTGTCTGTTTAATTGGAGACACCCATATTTAGGCCTACATATTCATATTTATCTTTTGTGTGTATTTTATGCCCTTCCATATCTCACTATAGATATATTCTTATATCTCTATCTATATGTATATATGTGTATATATATATATATATATATATATATATATATATGTATCTGTCGAGATCTTTCATCATAGATAGATATGTCTCCACATACTTATCCATCTGACTGTCTATGCTCATATAGCTATATGTTTCTGACTGAGGGGCTTTACCCATACCTATGCTATCCAGCAGGTTTGGGATTCTACGCACACAACCACTCCTGTGGTAGTCAACAATTTTTATACCATAACCTAATGGTTTAGGTACCTCTGAAGCTCTCCATGCCTAATATCTCTCCTAGCTTACCCCAGTTAGGAGAGACATTGTGGATCTTCAGTTAATCACAGGCTTTAACGCCTCAGGCATTTGTCCTTTCTTTTTGGGATACAAGGGGTTCCCATACCCTTTCTCCCCACAAGGACTGTGCCTATTTATCCAAATCGGTTAGCCTTTCTCTTTTTGCTCCTAAGAGTGAGCCACTCTGCCACCAAAAGAGTTGGGTTTTTATCATACAGCCTTCCGCTGAAGGCCCACCTTTTTTGTCCTACCCCAGTTTTTCCTCCTGGGGTTACCTATTACCTTTCAAGATTCTGACCTCCACTGTTTTCCTACAGGTTTATTACCTCCACTTACAGTGAGGTCCTCTTCACGGTTCCTCTACTGGGTTTCCCAGTAGATCCATGAACCTCCATACTAATATGAAATCCTGTCAGGGGAGGTCCATATTGCAATATCCTTTGCAATATCATTGATGACAATCATCCACACATGGACTCCTTCTCTGCAGTCCTATGCTAGGTTAGCTGTTCCACAGCATCTTTCTTTCTTCAACTCCTACCCTCCATCCTCAGGATGCCTGGTGTTATTGGGTATAGCATGTTCCAATCTATAACATGCTGGGACTCCAGGCATCTTAGCTTGGGAGTCCCCATATGTGAAGACTCATTCCTGCTTGTTCCTGGAGATAGCACAGTTACTTACCTGTAACAGGTGATCTCTGGGAACAGCAGGAATAAGTCTTCACATCCCACCCACCTCCCCTAGGAGTTGTATTTCTATCTATCTTTCCTTTCCTCTCTCTCTCTCTTTGTCTCAGCTTTAAAACTTAACTGAGGAGAGGCAGTTGGGAAAGGCGGGAAGGCAGCACGCAGGCATGGTGGGATGCTTCCAAAAGCTCTTTGATTGGACGCTGAGAAGCGTTCCTGCGCAGACTCCGTCGGTGCCGACGTACCCATATGTGAAGACTTATTCCTGCTGTTCCCAGAGATCACCTGTTACAGGTAAGTAACTGTGCTTTCTTGCATCAAAACTTCTGATGTGCTCTTGGAGTGCCCATCTCTCCTCTTGCAGCATGGAGACAAAGGTGCCGTGGCCTTGCCTTCAGCGCAAGAGATGGCGGATGATGCCATCGAAAGGAATGATCAACGGACCTTGAGTTTGAGTGCTCGCTTCTCTCTCCTTGCTGGTTGTCCTCCCTGAAATTCTCTTTTCTGCAGCAAGCTTGGTCTTTCTAACATGGCAACTTAGACCTTGGAGCTTTTGGGTTCTCTCAATCTTTCTGCTCGCTCATAAGAGGGGCAGGTGGCAAGTTAAACCCAGCTCAGGTGCCACCTTCTAAGCAATCTCAGTGAAGATTGGAATCTGGAGGTTCGGATCAGCTGGTTTTTGACAAAGGCCTTGAGCGATGATTCCAACCTAGAGGACAAGATGTCTTCTTTGGAAGATTACAACCAACCAAGATTACAACACAATAAGTGTTAAAACACAATAAGTTTGTGTCATCTGCAAATTTGATCACCTCATTTGTTGTTCCCATTTCTAGGTCATTTATGAAGATGTTAAGAAGCAGCTGGCCCAGCACAGGTCCCTGGGTTACTCCACTATTCTCCGGGAACAAGCAGGAAGTCAGTCCTCACATGTGGGTGATGTCTGCACCGACGAAACCCTCGCAGAAGCATCCCCCAGCTTTCAAAGAAAGCCTTTGTGAGATGCCACCATGCATGCGTGTTCCCCTTCCCACCCAAGGGTGCCATCTTGCTTGGTCTCTTTTTTTCCACAGAACCCTACAGACATTGTCTGGCTTGTCCCCAGAAAAACTTGATTATTTTGTTCCCAGAGTCTTCAACTCTCCTCTGGTATTGCACCGGTACTCTTCCCGCCTACCGACTTTTGTGCCTCGGCGTCGGGTTTGGTTTAATTTTTGTAGTCTTTTCGTTATTTTCTTTTTTCTGGTGCCTTTCATGCCTTTTTTCTTCTGCTGACAGCCCAGAGGGTCTTTGACCTTGCCGGGATACTTTTTTCCCCCATGGCTACCAGTGGTTTTAAGAAGTGTGATTGGTGCTCGAAAATCATGTCTTTCATCGACACACACGACTGCTGTCTTTGTTGCCTCAGACCAGACCACGAACCGGTTGCCTACGGTCTCTGCAAGAGGATGTCCAGCAAGGCCCTCAAGAGCCTCCAGCAGCAGCACGATAAGCTTTTCCACGATGCCTCCGAAAGCCAGGGCCTCGTCTGAGGCTCCAACGTTTCGGGCGGAACTCTCTGAATCCGAGCCGTGTCGTGGGTCCTCAGAAAGGGGGGTCTCGCGAGAACCCAGGAAGAAACCCTCGAAGGCGGTGTCCTTGGATGGCTCCGATGGCAGGGAGCTCCTCGGTCCCGGTCCCGCAGTCCGAGGCGTCAGAGAAGGAGCAACCTGCGAAGGTCCCCCAGAAGGATCCGGCTGTGGACCGGCCTCTGTCCCCAGACACCATCCTCGTCAAGAATTCCCCTTCGGGGGAGCAGGCATCAGCCCCGAGTCCCTTGGTGCCCGTGCCGAAGGCTGCGGAACCTTCTGGTTAGAGGCCAGAATGGCGGCCCTGGAGTACAGTTTGCCTTCATGGACCAGCAGCGGGCACTGTTGTCTGGCACGACCGGTTCATCTGCCCTGACCACCAGGCCCTCGACATCCAAGACGCCCCCGGAGGCTGAGCCAATCCTCGAGGTGCTTTGGCCTTGAGTCTATCCTCGGCCAAGGTCGCACTCTGAATTCCGCTTGACAGGACCGCGGTCATCCCCTGAAAATTTACCAGGCACTGGCGTAGAGCATTGGGCCCCTCGAGGCCCGCGGAGCAGCCCTCCAATAAGTCCTCCATGGACTACTCCAAGTGGGAGACTGAGGACGAGGAGTCCCCCGATACCTGTTGCCACCGCAATGTCCCTTTGGATTCTCCTGTCTCAGATCCTCGGCAGCAGTCCCTACCCAAGGACATGGGCTTCTTGGACTTTGTCAGACATTTCTAAAGCCCTGGAATTCCCGACTGAGTCGGAGGAGGACCCTCGGGTGGATGAGTTAGAGATCCTTCAATATGAGGCCCCTCCGCGGGAATCGCTCATGGTGTCCATCTCTCCCATTCTGTAGTGGCTCATGCTCCGCATATGGGAGACACCGGCATCAGTGCCATTGGTGAGCAGACGACTCGACTCATTATATTGGGTCTATAACTCCATGGTGGTGGAGTCGGCCCTGTGTCGGCTGAAAAGCCTGAAGATGCACTCTTTGGTGCCCCCCGGTAGGGAGGCCCGAACCTTGGACATCCTCTCGTGGAAGGTGGTTTTCCTGGTTGCGCTCACCTCCACTCGCAGAGTTAGCAAGCTGCAAGCCCTTGTGGTGGAGATGCCTTATACCAGGTTCTACAAGAACAGAGTGGTGCTTCGCATGCATCCCAAATTCCTGCCGAAGGTAGTGTCGCCCTTCCATCTTACCCAGGAAGTGGTGCTTCCTACCTTCTTTCCAATACCTCATTCCAGTCGGGCGAAGATGGTCCTTTACACCTTGGACTGTAAGAGGGTGTTGTCCTTCTATATCCAATGCATTCAGGGTCACCGCAAAGCTTCTCAGCTTGTTACCTTCTATGACCCCAGCAGGCTGGGGGAGGCGGTGACCTAGTGTATGCTGTCCGCATGGGTGGTGGACTGTATCGCCCTTGCTTATGAGCAGGCAAGGCTCCCGCTGGAAGGCCACATCACGGCGCACCATATCAGGGCAATGCGACTTCGGTGGCAAACTTGCGCTCTGTCCCAATGGTGGACATTTGCCTGGCCACCACCTGGTCTTCAGTCCATACTTTCACAGCTCATTACTGCCTGGAAAGAGAGTACTGATGGGACAATGCCTTCGTCCAGGCTATGCTCCATAACCTTTACAGGGTCTAGGCAACTCCGACCCTTCTGTGTTCAGGCTACCAAAGTGCTGGTTCATCAGACACATGGATCCTACTGTGGTTTGTGTTCACAGACTTATTTTTTTTATTTATTTAATTGTTTTTCTATACCGCACTATTTATTATCAGCGCAGTTTACAGGGAACGTATTTGTGCAAAGAGGGCAGTTCAATGCACTTACAATAAACAGGGTAAATAAAACATGGAGAACAGGTTAACAGGTAACAACTATTTACAATTAGGTATGCAGGTTTATACACCTATTTCGTCGGTAAGTACAGTTGATACGGCAATGACAAAAAATTGCTGCTGCTTGTGGCTCCCCATGAGGGAGCCCCTATTTTTTGCTATGGGCTTTTGGTAGCCTGTAGCTGGGGAGTCCCGTATGTGAGGACTAACTTCCTGCTTGTTCCTGGAGAAAGCGTAGTTACTCGCCTGTAGCAGGTGTTCTCCAGGGATAGCAGGAATCAGTCCTCACAGCCCTTCCTCCTCCCCTTGAAGTTGCTCCTTTACCATCTTCTGTTTTTGCTGTCTTTTAACTATGTCATCTGACTGAGCTAGATGGCACCCTTGGGTGGGAAGGGGACTACGCATGCATGGTGGCATCTCCCAAAGGCTTTCTTTGAAAGCTGGAGGGATGCTTCCACGAGGGCTCCATCGGTGCCAACGTAACCCATATGTGAGGACTGATTCCTGCTGTCCCCAGAGAACACTTGTTATAGGTGAGTAACTATGCTTTCACCTTTCTCCATTGAGAAAATTGGCCATTTAGCCCTATTCTCTGCTTTCTATCTTTTAACCTGTTCCTGATCCACAATAATACACGTCCTCCTATCATATGACTTTTTAATTTTGCCAAAGGTCTCTCATGATGGAACTTGTCAAAGGCTTTCTGGAAATCCAGATACACAGTATCGACTGGCTTACCTTTGTCTACCTGTTTATTCACACCTTAAAAAAAATATAACAGATAAGTAAGACAAGTCTTTCCTTGACTAAATCCATGTTGACTTTCTTTCATTAAAATATGATTATTTACATGTTCAGTAATTTTATTCTTTTAATGGTTTCTACCATTTTGCCCGGAACTGACACCGGGCTCACCAGTCTGTAGTTTCCCAGATCACCCCTGTAGCCTCTTTTATAAACTGGCGTTACATTGGCTATTCTGCAATTTTCAGGTAATACAGATGATTTTAATGATAGTTCACAGATGCTAATAGTAGGTCTGTAATCTCATATTTCATTTCTTTCAACACCCTTTGCATACCATCCAGTCCAGGTGATTTGCTACTCCACTTTATCAAATAGTTGTAATACATCTTTCCACTTTATCAATGTTTCTTTCAATTCTTCCAATACATCACCTTTAAATACCATTTTGGGCATGGGTAACTTCCATACATCATCTTCAGTAAAGACCAAAGCAAATAATTCATTCAGTCTCTCCACGATGGCTTTGTCCTCCCTTTTACCACTCTATCATCTAATAGTCCAACTGACTTTCTCACAGATTTTTTGCTTCAAATGAATTTGAAAGGGTTTTTGTTATGCATTTTTGCTTCCACAACAAGCATTTTTTTCAAATTATCTTTGCCTGCCTTATCAGTGCCTTGCATATAACTTGTGGGATGCCTCCAGTGAGTAGCAGGCTGTGCCTTTTCTACCAGAAATGGGCCTCGGTCACCAAGTATTGCTGGGTGCTAGACACCATTCAGCATGGCTGTGGTCTGGAATGCAGAGAGCCTATTCCAGATGCCTTTATCATCTCCCCATATAGTTTTGTGGTCAGGAGAACTGCTGTTCAGATCATGCTGGAAAAGTTGCTTTCTCCAGGAACCAGCAGGAACTCAGTCCTCACACATTGGTGATGTCTGTGCCAACAAAACCCATGCAGAGTATTTCCCCAGCTTTCAAAGAAAGTTTTTGGGATATGCTACCACGCATGTGTGGTCCCCTTCCTGCCCAAGGGTGTCATCTTGCTCAGTCTCCTTTTTTCCACAGAGTCCAACGGATATCTGTTCTATTTCAATGGAAAAAATCCTTGCTAACTATCCTTAAAAGTTAGCTTTCCCGGTTACATACTGGTTCCTTTTCCTGCCTCGAGCCGGTGCTGTTGTCAGCCCCTTTTTCCTTTTTTGATCGAGGCTTGCCTCATCCGGTGTTTGTGCCTTTTTTCACCAGGAGGTCATCGTTCCCATTCGGATGCTCCCTACCATGTCCCTCGGTGGGTTCAAAAAATGTGACCAGTGCAATCAAACCATGTCAGTGACCAACACAACTCAAGCCCATTGTTAACACTGTTGCATTCTCAGAAGTTCTACCTGTTCTTGGTAAAGGGACAAAAAGGCTGCATCGCATTAACAACTTTAATACATGGCTCCAGACCTGGTGCAAACAAGAAGGATTCAGATTTATTGGCAACTGGGACAATAGATGGACCAACAAGAGACTATACTGTGCTGATGGACTACATCTCTCTGTCGCAGGGAAAAGAAACCTAAGTGAAAAATTCAGGCAGTATGTGGATATGCATTTAAACTAGGAAAAGGGGGTGACGGATGTGGAAGGTCAACATCTGCATGCCACCCCCTGCAAAAGCAGAACAACATCAGAAACAGCCATACTCTTAAACCACACATCAAAAACAAGTGGGAAGAAATGGGCAGAATAAAATCAATGCAAAGTACACACAAGCCAGGTAAATGCTGGAAAGCAATGAGCACAAATGCTCAAAGCTTAGCCAAAAAAATTCCAGAACTGGAAGCCCTAATGGTGAGAACGGATTTGGACATCGTGGCCGTTACGGAAACATGGTTTAATGAATCGCATGATTGGGATATAGCCATAGCTGGCTATAATCTATTCAGAAGAGACAGAGAAAATGGAAATGGAGGAGGAGTAGCCTTGTATGTCAAAAGCAGTATTAAAGCTACTGAAATGCAGGGAACATGGGGAAAAGAAGAAGCGCTCTGGATTGCGTTGGAAAGAGGAGATGGCACTGTCATCCATATTGCTGTAGTCTACAGACCTCCGACTCAAATTGAAGAGAGATAACGAATTGATTATAGATATTGCCAAGATAGCAGCAAAGGGGGAAGCGATCATATTAGGTGACTTTAATCTACCTGATGTGGATTGGATTACTCCTTCTGCACATCTGGAAAGAAGCAAAAAAATTGTGGATGCTCTCCAAGATGCATTACTTAGGCAAATGGTGATGGAACCAACCAGGGAAAGCTCAACGCTAGATGTAGTGCTTACCAACAGTGATAACGTGTCGAATGTCTGCGTGAGTGCCCCTGTGAGCAACAGCGACCATCACACGGTGTGGTTTGAGATAAAAGCCATGGTACAGGCCAATCATAGCAAGCTCAAAGTCCTAAACTTCAAAAACACTGACTTCAATAAAATGGCCGAGTACTTAAAGGAGGAGATGACGGGGTGGAAGAAGATAAGGGAAGTGGAATTGCAATGGACTAAACTAAAGGCGGCAATAAAAGGGGCAACAGATAAATATGTAAGAAAAATAAATAAAAACAAGAGGAGAAGGAAACCTATTTGGTTTTCCAAAGAGGTGGCTGCGCAAATAAAGGCAAAAAACACAGCTTTTTCAAAATTCAAAAGCTTGCAAACAGAAGAACACAGAAATGAATACAGGATCCAACTCAAAGAGTCTAAAAGAGTAATAAGGATAGCAAAATCAAAGGCAGAAGAAAAAATGGCTAAAGATGTTAAGGGTGGCAACAAAACTTTCTTCAGGTATATTCAGGAAAGGAAGATCATCAGAGTTGGAATTGCAGGACTCAAAAGTGCTGGGAAAGGACTCGTGGAAAGTGACACTGAAAAAGCGAAATTGCTAAACAAATACTTCTGCTCTGTTTTTACTAAAGAAGATCCTGGAGATGGACCAGCTGTGACTCCCAAATATAAAAATAGGACTGAAGTAGATACCACACCATTCACAGAAGATGAGGTGTTAGAACAACTTGCTAAACTGAAAGTGGACAAAGCCATGGGACCGGATGGGATACATACCAGGATACTGAAAGAGCTCAGAGAGGTTCTTGCAGGACCGTTAAAGGATATCTTCAACAGATCCTTGGAAACAGGAGTGGTTCCTCAGGACTGGAGAATGGCTAATGTTGTACCTCTACACAAAAGTGGTGACAGGGAAGAAGTGTCAAATTACAGGCCCGTGAGCCTTACCTCGGTGGCGGGAAAAGTAATGGAGGCGCTCCTGAAAGAGCGAATAGTGAACTTTCTCAAAACCAACAGGTTGCAAGATCCCAGGCAACATGGTTTTACCGAAGGACGGTCTTGCCAAACAAATCTGATTGAGTTCTTTGATTGGGTGACCAAGGAACTAGATCTGGGGCATGCAATGGATGTCATCTATCTGGATTTCAGCAAAGCCTTTGATACTGTTCCTCATAGGAGGCTTGTCAATAAACTCAGTAGCTTGGGGATGGGTCTCAAGATAGTAAACTGGATTAGAAATTGGTTGACTGACAGACAACAGAGGGTGATGGTACATGGAGCTCACTCGGATGAGAGGAAGGTGATTAGCGGGGTGCCTCAGGGTTCGGTCCTGGGCCCGGCACTGTTCAATGTATTTGTGAGTGATATTGCTGAAGGACTGAATGGAAAAGTCTGTCTTTTTGCAGATGACACAAAAATTTGCAACAGAGTGGACTCCCCAGAGGAAGTGGATAACATGAGGAAAGATCTACAAAAGCTGGAAGACTGGTCTAATGCTCGGCAACTACGATTTAATGTGAAAAAGTGCAGTGTCATGCACTTGGGTAGCAGAAATCCAAGGGAAAAGTACACAATAGGGGGTGAGAGGTTGGTATGCACGGTTCAGGAGAAAGACCTTGGTGTGATTATCTCTGATGATCTCAAGGTGGCAAAACAGTGCGACAAGGCGGTGGCAAAAGCCAGGAGGATGTTGGGCTGCATTCAAAGAGGGATTACCAGCAGAAAGGAAGAGGTACTTATGCCACTGTACAAGTCACTGGTGAGGCCTCACTTGGAATACTGTGTTCAGTTTTGGAGGCCATATCTTGCAAAAGATGTAAAAAGACTGGAAACTGTTCAGAGAAAGGCGACCAAAATGATTTGGAGCCTGCGTCAGAAGCCTTATGAGAAGAGACTTGAAGACCCTAAATATGTACACTTTGGAGGAGAGGAGGGACAGGGGAGATATGATTCAGACCTTTAAATACTTAAAGAGAAATGATGAACAAACAAACCTCTTCCAAAGACGGGGAAGCTGTAAAACTAGAGGGCATAACATGAAGCTGCAAGGTGGTAAATTGAAAGGCAATGTCAGGAAATATTTCTTCACTGAAAGGGTGGTGGATGCTTGGAATGCCCTCCCGATGGAAGTGGTGAGGGCAAACACGGTGATGGAATTCAAAACGGCATGGGACAAACACAGTGGATCCCTTTACAGCAACAGGATAAAAGCAAAACAAACAGTACCATCTAACTTCTGAACTATCTAGCATCTGAACAAATAAGGGTGTCCTACATGGAGTGGTGGGTTCACCCCTAAACAGAAACAAAAACATGGGGAGGGGTGGCCTGCACAGAGCGACAGGTGCACCTACTCTTGCCATCTTGCTGGGCAGACTAGATGGACCATGCTGGTCTTTATCTGCCGTCACTTACTATGTTACTATGTAACACCTATGACTGCTGCCTGCACTGCCTGGGACCGAACCATGACAGCACCGCCTGTGACCTCTGCCAGGCCATAACGCCTAAGACCAACAAAAAGAGGTCGGAGTTGCAGGAAAAACTGTTCTCCAGGTCTGACTCGGCCCCGGTCTCCCCGATGCCAAGCTCCAGGCCCAGCATTTCCCGTGAGGCCGTGCTTCCTCAGAGTTCCTCGGCAGCGGCTCCTCCGAGATCTCTGACCCGAAGAAAAAGAAGAGACAGGCCTCAGTCTGCCAAGGTTTCACCGGAGAAACCCAGTAAACCCGCCCGGAGGGACTCGTGCGGCTCCAAGAAGCACCCTACCAAGGTCCTCATGAATGATTCCTCAGCCATAGTCTTTGTCGACGCACTCACGAGAGTGCCGGCACCGGGCCTGAGATCCTCAGTGCCCGCGCCAAAAGCTGCAGAGCCATCTGGCTTTGAAACCAGAATGGCAGCTCTAGAGCAGAATATCACTGCTATCCTGGCCTTGTAGCAGGCACTGATGGCTGGTTCGTCTGCATCATCTGCCCCAACAACTGGGCCCTAGACTGCAGGGGAGTCCCCAGTTGTTGTTGTTCCGAGTACCATCGGCCTCAGATAAGCCCTCGGCACCGGTCCCAGTTCCATTCCTTGGGCATCCAATCCTCCCTCTCAGACCCTGGGTCCTCTGGAGGCTGCTGACCCCTTGGTGCTGGCCTTGAGACACAGGGCCTTGGATTCATCATTACCACTCAACTCTGAGTGGGAGACGGACAATGAGGCATCCCCAGAAACTAAACTGCACTGAGATATTCCCTCTGACCCGTCTCCCCCCGGCGCCACTTTCCGCCAGAGGTTGTGGCCTTCCATGACTTTGTCAAGAACATGGCTTAGAGCCCTTTCAGTGTAGACCGAGGCAGAGGAAGACCCGTGCACAGAGGAGTTCGAAATCCTCCAATTTGGGTCTCCTTCCAAGGAAACCCTCATGGTGCCTGTGCAGCCAATCCTCAATTGGCTACTGCTGAGAACGTAGGAGACACCGGCGTCTGTACCAGTGGTGAGCCGGTGCCTCGATGCCGTGTTCCACGTCCTGAAGGGCCATGGGTTCCACAAATCCCCACTCATACATAACTCCATGGTGATCGAGTTGACCATGCAAAAACCTAAGAGCCAAAAGACCCACTCTTCCGTTCCCCTCGACGCCCTTGTGCACAAATGTTATTAGGGCTCGATGCTGGGCTGTCGGATCCAAGCCTATGAATTATATATAGGTATGTACCTGAAGGCTCTAACCCAGGAGCTGTTGGAGTTTTTGGCTGGTCTTGTCGGGGAACCCTTCCAACAGTTGCAGTCCCTGACCTCTGGTATCAAGGACTGCTCCAAGTTCTTCTCCCAAGCAGCCTATGACAGCTATGATTCTCCAGGACCAAGCAGGAAGTCAGTCCTCACATATGGGTGACGTCGGCGCCGACGGAGCCCCCATGCGGAGCATTTCCCCAGCTTTCAAAGAAAGCCTTTGGGAATGCAGCACGCATGCGCAGTCCCCTTCCCACCCAAGGGTGCCATCTTGCTCAGTCTTCTTTTTTCCACGGAGCCCAACGCAAGTGTGTCGTGGTCACCCGTGAAAAAGTTGATTTTTTTTCGGTGTGGATCTGTGTTTTTTTCTCGGTTCGACGCTGGTTTCCCGTTCCTGCCTGGGCCCGGTACACCGGTATCGAGCCCGGACTTCATTTTTTGTCCTTTGAGACTAGCATTCGTGCCATTTTTCTATTTTTCACTGGCAGCCCTGTCTTTTGACCTTGCAGGGGCTCTTTTTCCCCCGATGGCTGCCAGCGGGTTTAAAAAGTGTGATGGTGTAAGAAACTTATGTCTCTTACCGACACACATGACTGCTGCCTCGGGCCCGATCATGACCCGATGATCTGTGGCCCGTGTGGGAAAATGTCCTCGAAGGCGTTGAGGAGCCGTCAGCATCAGAAGGAAAGAATCTTCTCTGACTCCGCGTCCAGTCGGGCCCGACTTCGTCAGAGGCCTCGACGTCTCGGAACTCCGATCCCGAGCATCGCCGGGGTTCCTCTGAAAGGGGGTCTCCCTCACGGGAGCACCGCAGGAAGAAGAAACCCGCGAGGGCGGCGTCGGTGGACGCACTTGGTTCCTCGAGGGCCAGGTCGCATAGTCCTGCCCGCCATCCCGGGTCTTCGGAGTTGGAGAGGCCTGCTAAACAACCTCGTGTAGAGACGGAGGCCCCGAGTCAAGTGAGTACTGTAGTCCTCATGGACTCTCCTCCAGGGGAGCCAACATAGGGCCCGACGCCGTCGGGGCCCGAGTCGGAGGCTGCTGGGTCTTCTGAGCTCGGACTCAGGTTGACGGCCTTGGAGAGCAGCTTGGCTGCCTTCATGGAACAGCAGCGGGCACTGATTGCTGGTCTCACCGGTGCATCTGCCCCGACCACCGGGACCTTGACGTCCAAGTCGACCCCGGAGGCCAAGCCGATCCTCAAGTCCATGCGGTCTCGAGTCGATCCTCGGCCAAGGTCTCCCTCGGCCTCCCGTTCGGGACCGATGTCATCGACGCCAGTACCCTCGGCGTCGGGGCAGAGGGCATCGGTGCCTGCCCGTCCGGAGCCACTCGATTCCTCCTCCGTGGGCTCGGGCTGGGAAACAGAGGACGAGGAATCCCCGGACACGTTTCGGACCTAGTGTATCCCTTCGGACTCACCGGAGTCTGAACCTCGGAGAAGGTCCCCTCCGCAGGATACCCGGTTCTCAGATTTCCTGAGGGACATGGCCAAGGCTTTGGCCTTCCCCGCGGACCCCGAGGAGGAGCCTTGAGCTGAGGAGCTCGAGGCCCTGCAGTATGACTCTCCCCCCCCCCAAGGAGGCTTTTACTGTATCGGTTCCTCCGATGCTGGAATGGTTGCTCTTCCGCATGTGGGAGGCGCCGACCTCGACGCCGGTTCTTAGCAAGCGGGTCGATTCCATCTATCGAGTCCACAAGAGCCCCAGGTTCCAGAAGGCACAGCTACCGCATCATTCCATGGTTGTGGAATCGGCCATGCATCGCCTGAAGAGTCAGAAGATGCACTCCTCATTGCCTCCCGGCCGGGAGGCCCGGAATCTGGATGCCCTCTGTAGAAAGTGCTTCCAGGGCTCTATGCTTGCTTGCCGTGTCCAGACCTACCAGCTGTACATGGGCATGTACCTTCGGGACCTAACAAAGGAGATTGCCTGTTTCTCTGCTGGTCTCTCCGAGGAACCTTTGCAGAGGTTCACAGCCTTGTCAACTGGGATCCGAAAATGCTCGGTTTGTCTCGAGCAGCTTATGATGGCTTCGAGTCTTCGGCCCGAGTAGCCGCGGCCGGCATCGGTGCACGCCGTCAGGCCTGGCTAAAGTCATTGGACCTCGAGCCATGGGTGCTGGACAAGTTGGTCGATGTCCCCTGCCGAGGTGAAAACCTCTTTGGCAAGCCCATGGCTGAAAAGGCTGCAGAACTCGAGTCCAAGACACTCACCAGGACAAGGCTGTCCAGGAAGACCTCTGCCCCTTCTCAAAATAAGAAGGGCTTGGGAAAAAAGTCCTTTTACCCGAGGAAGTCATCTGCCTACAAAACCTACCCTCAGTACCAGGCCTCCACAGCTCCCCAACAGGGTCAGCAGGCCAAGGGGCAGGGACATGGGCCCCGTAGGCAGAAATCCCCCAAGCCACCAGCTCCGGCTCCTGCACAACAGGGAGCGGGGTTTTGACTCCATTGGCATAGCCTCTCCTCCTCAGCTGGCCCCTCTCAGCACAGGAGGCCGGCTGACCCTGTATGCCCACAGGTGGTCAGCCGTAACAAGGGATACCTGGGTGCTCAGCATAGTCCAGAGGGGCTATCTGCTCCACTTCCACCAGGTACCCCCCTCCTACTTTCCAGGGGAGCCTCCACGACTCCCTCTGCACAGGAACCTACTCCTGCAGGAGTTAGCAAGTCTTCTAAAGGAACAGGCGGTGGAACCGGTGCACCACCACCTGAGAGGTCAGGGCTTCTACTCCAGGTACTTCCTGGTACCAAAAAGGACAGGAGGCCTCAGGCCCATCCTAGACTTGCGAAATCTAAACAGATTCCTGGAGAGGGAAAAGTTCAAGATGCTTACCCTTGGGATACTGCTGCCCTACCTCCAGCAGGGAGATTGGCTATGCTCCTTAGACCTAAAGGATGCTTATACTCACATCCTTATTCATCCAGACCACAGGCAATATCTCAGATTTGTGGTGGGAGGAAACCATTTTCAGTACAGGGTACTCCCTTTTGGCCTAACCTCCGCCCCCAGGGTTTTCACCAAGTGCCTGGCGGTGGTGGTGGCCTACCTCAGGGTTCAAGGACTCTTTGTCTTTCCATACCTGGACGACTGGCTCATCAGGGGTCAGTCTCCACAGGAGACCAATCAGGCCACCCTCCGCACTATATCTCTTCTCCAGCATCTGGGGTTTGTCATAAACTTCGCAAAGTCCACTTTGCGTCCCTCACAGAACATGAAGTTCATAGGAGCAAGACTGGACACCCTTCAGGCAAAGGCTTTTTTACCTGTGGATAGGGCCCACAGACTGATGGATTTGGCCAGACAATTCCGCAGCAATTCTCTGGTCTCCGCCAGACAATTCCTGAGGCTCTTAGGCCACATGGCATCCACGGTCCATGTAACTCCAAATGCCCGTCTCCACATGAGGCCAGCTCAGTGGGGCCTCAGAACTCAATGGCTGCAGGCCACAGGAAACCTGACGGACAAAGTGAGGGCGTCCAAGCTACTAGCGTCTTCTCTGCAGTGGTGGCTTCATCTTCCGAATCTGGTGCAAGGAGTGCCTTTTCAGGCACCTCCACACTCCCAAGTGCTGACAACCGATGTTTCTCTTCGGGGTTGGGGTGCACATTGTCAGGGAGCATGCACTCAGGGCCTGTTGCCTCCTTGGGAGGCCGCACAGCAGATCAATCTCTTGGAGCTGAGAGCTATCCGCTTAGGCCTGCGGACTTTCTCTCATGTCCTCTCTCACCAGTCCATCTTAGTTCAGACGGACAATCAAGTTGCTATGTTCTATGTCAACAAACAGGGGGGCACAGGGTCCCGCCCTCTCTGTCAGGAAGCACAGGACCTGTGCTCCTGGGCAGTCGATCATGGCATAGTTCTCAAAGCGGTCTATCTCTCTGGGCAGGAGAATTGCCTGGCAGACAGATTGAGCAGGATCCTACAGCCACACGAATGGCAGTTGAATCCTCTGGTGGTTCAACAAATCTTCCTAAGATGGGGTCTTCCAAACATAGATCTCTTTGCCAGTCCACTGAACCGTCAACTGCCCAGGTTCTGCTCCAGACAACTGCATCCTCTCAGAGTAGCAGCGGATGCGTTTCTCATTCCGTGGTCTACAGGCCTCCTATATGCTTTTCCTCCCACGCCTCTAGTGCCCAAGACACTATTCAAAGTAATCCAGGACAAGGCCTCGGTGATCCTGGTGGCCCCCAGGTGGCCAAGGCAACCGTGGTTCCTACTTCTTTTGCAACTGGCGGTGGACACTCCTCTTCCTCTGGGGATGCAACCAGATCTCCTGTCTCAGGAGCAGGGATCTCTCTTACACCCCAACCTTCAGTCCCTCAATCTGATGGCCTGGCTGCTGAAAGGGTAGGTCTAGCACCCTTACTGCTGCCTAGGGAAGTGGAGGACGTGGTCTTGGCCTCTAGGAGGCAGTCCACCTGGAAATCTTATGCCTTCAAGTGGCGTAGGTTCTCCACCTGGTGCGCTCAACACAAGGAGGATCCTTTCTCATGCCTGGTACCAGTGGTGCTGCAATACTTGCTTCATCTGTCCAACCTAGGCCTTAAATCCAACTCTGTTAGGGTCCATCTCAGTGCTCTCTCAGCGCACCACTCACCGGTGGAGGGCCAGTCTCTCTCAAGCCACCCTTTGGTGACTCGCTTCCTCAGAGGCCTACTTTTGCTTAAGCCTCCGGTTCGTCCACCTGCCCCTGAGTGGGATTTGAATTTGGTCTTGCAACAGCTTACTTGCCCACCATTTGAGCCTATGGCTACTTGCCCTTTGCGCTTTCTCTCCTGGAAAGCGTTGTTTTTGGTGGCTCTTACCTCAGCAAGGCGAGTGAACGAGCTTCAAGCCCTGGTGTCAGATGCACCATACACTAGGTTCTATAGGAACAGAGTAGTCTTGCGGACTCACCCTAAGTTCCTTCCAAAGGTTGTCTCCTCCTTCCACCTCAATCAGGAGGTGGTTCTTCCGACTTTCTTTCCCAGGCCGCATGCCAGCCAGGCTGAGATGGTCTTGCATACCCTGGACTGTAGGAGGGTGTTGTCCTTCTACCTTGACCATACGCAGGGACACCGAAGGGCCGTGCAGCTCTTCGTATCTTTTGACCCTAATAAGCTGGGGTTGCCTGTCTCCAAGCATACCTTGTCTATCTGGGTGGCAGACTGTATTGCCTGGGCGTATAGGGCAGCCAGCCTCTCCTTGCAGGGTCGAGTCACGGCCCATCATGTCAGGGCGAAGGCTGCGTCAGTGGCTTATCTCCGCTCTGTTCCGTTGGCAGACATCTGCCGGGCCGCTACTTGGTCTTCAAACCAGACTTTTGCGGCCCACTACTGCCTCGAGAGGGAGTCCCGCAGGGACAGTGCTTTCGGGCAGGCGGTACTCCGTAATCTCTTTGAGGTATAGGCAACTCCTACCCTCCAGCCCTGGTGTTGGGCTACCGTACGGGGGCGATATCAGAGAAGATTCTTTTCGCATATGCTGAGGCTCTAGAGGGAGCTCATTTTTCAGCTTTGGGTCCCCGGTAGCCTTAAGCTGGGGAGTCCCATATGTGAGGACTGACTTCCTGCTTGGTCCTGGAGAAAGAGTAGTTACTCACCTGTAACAGGTGTTCTCCAGGAGCAGCAGGAATCAGTCCTCACAACCCTCCCTCCTCCCTTGGGAGTTGCAGTCATATCATTTATTTTGTTTTTTTGCTGTCTTTTAGCTATGTCATCAGACTGAGCAAGATTGCACCCTTGGGCGGGAAGGGGACCGTGCATGCGTGCTGCATTCCCAAAGGCTTTCTTTGAAAGCTGGGGAAATGCTCCGCATGGGGGCTCCGTCTGCGCCGACGTCACCCATATGTGAGGACTGATTCCTGCTGCTCCTGGAGAACACCTGTTACAGGTGAGTAACTACTCTATCAGCGACTCGAGTCACAGCAGCCAGCATTAGCACCTACACCAAACCAAGCTACAGTCTTCCGACCTTGAGTAATGGGTGCAAGACAAGCTGCTCGATGTCCCCTTCACCGGGGAGAACCTATTCGGCAAACCTATGGACAATAAGGTGGCCGAGATTGAGGCCGACATGGTGACCCATCAGAGGCTGTCTAAAAGGGCCTCATCCTTTCCCCACAGAAAACCAGCAGGGGAAAAGCCCCTGTTCCAGATGAAAAAGGGTCCTTCTCCAGGAACAAGCAGGAAGTCAGTCCTCACTTATGGGTGACATTGGCACCGATGGAGCCCGCGCAGAGCAATTCCACAGCTTTCAAAGAAAGCCTTTGGTATTGCTGTCATGCATGCGTGGTCCTCTTCTCGCCCAATGATGCCATCTTGCTTAGTCTCCCTTTTTCCGCGGAGCCCATCAGATGCACGTCCTCATCCCTCAGAAAAAGTTTCATTTTTTCGTCTTAATAGGCTTCTCTATTTTCTGGTTGTACCGGTCCTCTACCCGTCTTCCCCCTGCTGTACCTTAGAGCTATCGGGGATACTCCTTTTCTTTTCATTTTTTTGTTCGGGCTTCACGCCCTTTTTTTCTTTCTAACCGGTGGCCGTGTGAGTCTTTGATCTCACAGGGACCATTTTTGCCCCCATAACCACTAGATTAAAAAAATGTGATAGATGCTCTAGGAACATGTCGCTTACAGACACTCATGACTGCTGTCTGCGGTGCCTCGGAGCCAACTATAATCCAGAGCTCTGTTCACTCTTCAAGAAAATGTCCTCTAAGGCCCTGTTCAGCCGTAAGCAGAAGTCCGAGGAATTTTCCGAAAGGCCGCTTCGGAGTCCCCGGTGGTGCCCTTGATCGTCTCCCCTCCGGTGGGTTCCCCCTCACGGCCCCATGTTCTCGGTGGCACTCCGACCAGGGATCCCCTGAGGTAGAATGGCTCAAAAAGAAGGCGGCCTCGAAGTCACTGTCTGGGGCTCCCAACAAGTGCGAGCACTCTCACACCCAGTTGTTTAGCCCCCTTTGGTGTTCCCGAGAATCGGTCAAGGAGCAGCCCCGCAAGGTACCCCACACGGAAGCGGAGGCCTCTGGCGAAGGCGCCCGGTCTCCTGAGGGTTGTCTTGGTGAGGACCCTCTCTTCTCCTCGATGCCCGACCTGGTGATTCTGGGATTGGCATCGCAGGGCCCCATGCCCACGGAGTCCCGCATGCTGGCACTGGAATGCAGTGTTTTTGCGTTCATTGCTTCCCAGCAGGCGCTCACGGCCAGCTTTGCTGACGTGCCCAGAGACCATGGGTCCTTTGCATGGGACACCCAAATCCATCCAGGAAACCCCCGAGAGCCACAGGCCTCGTGAGGGTCCTCAACATCTGTCTCGCTCGCCCTCCCGCTCCTCGGAGGTGAGATTGTCCAGGGCCATCGGACAGAGCGAACTGCCCGGCTCAGACTCCTCGACCAATTTCTTGGAGTGGGAGTCCAATGGGGACACCTCCCCGGAAGCACGTACCCATCGGGATCTTCCATCGGACCCTCACCACCCGCATTCCAGCGGTGCTCACCACCCGAAGACATCTCCTTCCTGGTGTTCATTCGTGACGTGGCATGGGCCCTTAACCTGGTCACCCAGGCTGAGGAGGACCCTTGTGCTGAAGAATTCAACATTCTTCAGTACAAGTCTCCGCCCAGGGAATCCCTCACTGTGCCTGTACCCGCCTCTTCTATCTCGACTGCTGCTCCACATGTGGGAGGCCCCAGCCTCGGTCCCCATTGTGAGCAAGCGCCTTGACATGATGTATAAGGTACAGCATGGGTCAGGCTTCCGAAAGACCCAACTCCCACACACCTTGATGGTGGTGGAATTGGCCATGAGGAAGCAAAAGAGCCCGAAATCGCACTAGTCGGTGCCACCCGTCTGAGAGTTGAGAACTCTTGATGCCCTGGCCTGCAAGGCCCACCAAGGTTCCATACTCGCTTGTCACATCCAGGCATATCAACTGTACATTGGTATGTTCCTGCGCGATTTGGCTAAGGAACTTGGGGGGTTCTCCGCGGGCCTCGAGGAAGAGCTCCTTGACAGATTCCGCGGCCTTCTAAAGTCTGTCACCGACTGCTCCAATTACCTCTCTCAAGCCTCCTATTATGGCTTCGAGACATCGACTCGGGTGGCGGCCGCAGGCATTGGGGCCTGCCACCAGGCATGGCTCCAATCCTCTGATTTGGAGCAATGGGTGCAGGAGAAAGATCCTGGACGTGCCCTTTCTCAGCGAGCAACTTTCTGGCAAGCCGATGGAGAAGTCTGCGGAAATTGAGACTGAGTTTGTCACCAGGACCTGTCTCTCCTGCAAAACCTCTATCCTGCCTCGGAAGAAGCAGCCACCCAAGAAGCCCTTCTTCCCTAGAAAGGGTCTCCAATATCGGGGCTATCCGCCATATCCAGCTACCCCCATGCCATATCCAGTTACTCCTGCCCTCCGATCCTTCTTCATGGCTACCGAGAGCTTGGACCCGAGGACTCGGGCTCCTTTGGGCTTCAGCTTCTGCTCACGGCCTCCCTGAGGCGTTCTTTGGTTTCAGGTTCGGTAGCCTGTAGCTATGGAGTCCCATAAGTAAGGACTGACTTCCTGCTTGTTCCTGGATAAAGTATAGTTACTCACCTGTAACAGATGTTCGCCAGGGACAGCAGGAATCAGTCCTCACTACCCTCCCGCCTCCCCTGATGAGTTGCTGATATTTTGTCCTTTCCTTGCCATCTGCTTGTTAGGGATCGAACTAAGGGACCTGACTGAGCAAGATGGCACCATTGGGTGGGAAGAGGACCACGCATATGTGGCAGCAATCCCAAAGGCTTTCTTTGAAAGCTGGGGAATTGCTCCGCTCAGGCTCCGTCAGTGCCAACATCACCCATAAGTGAGGCTGATTCCTGCTGAGCTTGGAGAACACCTGTTACAGGTGAGTAACTATGCTTTTCCCACAGAGTCACCACTACCAGCCCTTCTCGGGCCAGCAACACTGTTGTCATCCTAAGAGGCAAGGCCATGGGGCTCAGAAGGCAAAAGCACTGAAGCCCTCAGGCCCCAGCTCCCCTCAACCCTGGGGTAGCTTTTGACTCCCAGGAGAGGGCCTTCCCTCCCCCAGGAGACCTTCACAAGCCCACAGGGGGGGGGGGTGCCTGGTGCTCTTTGTCCACAGATGGGCCAACATCACCTTGGACCAGTGGGTACTGTAAGTGGTAAGGGAAGGATACCGCCTCCACCTACAGCAGATACTACCCAGATTCTTCCCAGGAGAGCCGGTGCGACCCCTCCTTCACCAGACTGTCTTGCTCGCAGGTCTAATCAAAGACAATGCAGTAGAGCCTGTACCCAAACACTTATGGGGAAAGAGCTTCTATTCCAGGTACTTCCTTGCCCAATGAGAACTTGGGGCCTCAGGCCCATACCAGACCTGCAAAACTTAAACAAGTTTCTGGTGAGGGAGAAGTTCAAGATGCTCTCCCTTGGAATACTGCTGCCTTACCTCCACCAAGGAGATTGGCCCTAAAGGATGCATGTACACACATCCTAATCCACCCCTCCCACAGGCAATAACTGAGGTTTGTGATAGGAGCAGGGCACTACCAGAACAGGGTACTACCCTTCAGCCTGGCCTCCCTGCCCCGAGGGTCTTTACCAAATGCTTGGCTGTGGTGGCTGCCCACCTGCTTCTTCAAGGGGCCTTCATCTTCCCCTACCTAGATGACTGGCTATTCAGGGGGTGGCACAGCCTCAGAGGCCAGTCAGGCGGCAGAGTGTGCATCCCTCCTTCTGCAACACCTGGGGCTCATCAACTATCCCAAATCCCACCTCGCTCCAGCCCAAAATCTGGAGTTCATAGGTGCTCAACTCGACATGCTGCAGGTCAAGGCAGTCCTCCCCAGAAAAAGGGCAGAATGCCTCAGACAACTGGCAAGAGAGGTGCAACGTTGCCAGTCAGTGCCAGCTCGTCATCTTCTCTGCCTACTGGGCCATATGGCCTCTGTGGTCCATGTGACTCCCTCAGCCTGCTTGCACATGCAGACAGCCTAGTGGTACCTCTGGTTACAGTGGACTCAAGCCACGGGCAGGCTACGGGACAGAGTAAGGGTTACCCACCAATTGGCGAAATCCCTCAACTGGTGACAAAACGTCCACCACCTCCGGGTGAGAATGCCCTTCCAAGCACCCTCACCTCAGAGAACCCTGACCATGGACGCCTACCTCCTAGTTTGGGGGTGCATTGTGGGGACCGCCACACACAGGGCAGCTAGTCCCAGGAGGAGTCTGTCCTACAGAGCAATCTCCTGGATCTCAGGGCAATCTTTCTAGCCCTACGAGTGTTCTGCCACCGCCTGTGACACCTGTCCGTACTGATCCAGACGGACAATCTAGTCACTATGTTCTGTATCAATAAGCGAACACCAGACCCTGGTGGTGGATCTACCATATACAAGGTTCTACAAGAACAGGGTAATGTTCCGCACATACTACCTTTGGGAGAAATGTAGGCTATCTCATTTCCACCTCAACCAAGAAATGGACCTTCCCACCTTCTTCGGCCTCACCCCGGCAGGGAGGAATTAGTACTTCATATACTGGATTGCAAATGGGCCCTGTCCTTCTACTTACAGCAGACCCAGGTCCATTGCAAAGCTTCTTAGCATTTTGTGTCTTATGACCCCAGCAGACTGGAATTCCCTGTGAACTCTTTCCACTTGGGTGGCAGACTTATATTGCCCTTGCTTATGAGTGAGCTGACCTATCCCTTGAGCAGCAGATCACAGCGCATCGCGTGAGTGTGATGGCCACATCTGTGGCTAACCTGCACTCAGTGCCAGTGAGAGAGATATGCAAGGCCGCCACATGGTCTTCAATTCACACGTTCGCAGCTCACTTCAGTCTGGAGAGTGAGTCCCACAGGAACAGTGCATTTGGTCAGGAAGTATTCCGTAATAGTCTTGGGGTGTAGGCAACTCCTGCCCTCCAACCCTCCTGTATTCAGGCTACCGAAATGATAGTGCCACTGGATGCTAGGGTCTTGCAGAGTGTCTCAGTGGGGACTCATCTTCTGCAACTCATGGCTTCCCAACTTGGTTGCTGTTGGTGCTGTCGTGGTTCGGTCCTCGGCAGCCTGAAGCTAGGGAGTCCCATATGTGAGGACTGACTTCCTGCTTGTTCCTGAAGAAAGTGTAGTTACTCATGTGTAACAGGTGTTCTCCAGGGACAGCAGGAATCAGTCCTCACAACCCTTCCACCTCCCCTGGGAGTTGCCTCCCTACTTTGTTTTATTTTTTACTACCATCCTAGCTATGTCATCTGACTGAGCAAGATGGCACCCTTGGGTGGGAAGGGGATCATGCATGCAAAGTAGCATGTCCCAAAGGCTTTCTTTGAAAGATGGGGAAATGCTCCGCGCAGGCTCCATCAGCGCCGACGTCACCCATATGTGAGGACTGATTCCTGCTGTCCCTGGAGAACACCTGTTATAGGTGAGTAACTACGTTTTATCTGTAGGCGGTGGTCCTGTTCGTCCCCTGCAAAGTTAGGCAAGGACAGCTACTGCATCTACTTCGTAGTGCCAAAGAAAACTGTTCATTTCGGCTAATCTTGACTTGAAGAAAGTCTGTGCTCACCTTCGTGCATCCTACTCTTCCATATGGAGACCCTGTGGTCATTGATCAAGGTGGCATGCCGCATGGAGTTCATTACATCTCTGGATCTAGCCAAAGGTTATTTCCACATACCTAGCTACAAAAATCAACAGCATTTTCTCTGTTTCCCTATGCTTGGCTCTCATTTTCAGTTTACTGCTCTTCCCTTTGGCTTCTCTACTGTCCCAGGGATGTTCTCGAAAGTCATAGTGGTGGTGACTGTTGCGCTGAGATGTCAAGGATTCTGTGTTCACCCATATCTGGACAATTGACTGATCTGGGCCAGGTCACTATTATCAGCATCTCTGATTTTGACCCATGTGATACAGTTCCTGGAACATCTTGGTTGGGTGATCAATCAAAGAAAGAGCCACTTGAAGCATTCACAATTGCTCGGGCAGGCAAAGTCGTCTTACCCAAGGAGAGGGTGAAAAAGTTGTTGGCCCAGTTGTTAGCCTACCCATATCAGTAGGCTCCCAGGGTTTGGTATTATCGTCAGCTTTCACTTTCTCAGTAGATGCCAAAGGCATGCCTGAGAAGCGCTTTTTGAGCTTTCAACTACTGGCTCTTGTTACAATGCCCTGACTGCTATTGGAATATATATGCAATTGCGTCTTAATTGGCTGACTGCCGAAACTTGGCCAAGTCAGGTCTGTACCTTTGAAGGTTTTACAAAATAAAATGTTTCTTTGTTTTAAGAGGTGTGGCCTTGTCCTCCCTGCGCTGTTCTAGTGACGTCTGTGATTTCTGCGGAGGGTTGTTGCTCCTCTTCTTCCAGTTGTTAGCCTACCAATCTCAGTAGGCTCCCAGGGTTTGGGATTATCTTCAGCTTCTCAGTTGATGGCAGCAGTGATTGAAATGCTGCCTTGGGCATCAGCTCTTTTGAGGCCTCCTCAGAGGTCCTTACTATCTTGTTGGTCTCCAAGCTCTTAGGATTTCAAGGTCAAGCTTCACCTCCAGCCGGAGGTGGTGTCCAGTCTGGTGGTGGCAGCAACCACAACATTTGAAGAGGGGTATGCCACTGGATGATCACATGTAGCTTCTCCAGTCGATGGTTGCTAGCCTGTTTGGCTAGGGAGGCCATTGTGAGAACTGAACAACTCAGAGCTATTGGAGTAGCCGCAAGTCAATATGGCCCATCAACCATCTCGAGGCAAGGCCTATTCATCTGTTTTGCACTTCCAGGTCCTAGTCAAGAGCAGAGCGGTCCAGATGTACTTGGATAATGCCACAGCAGTGGCGTATGTCAATTGGCAAGGTGGCATGAAGTGTGTTATAGTATCCCTGGAGATGGCCCTCCTGTTCACCTGGGTGGAAGGAACCTCCTAGCGCAGCACATTGCTGGAATTGACAACATGGTGGTGGATTTCCTCAGCTGCTACTCTCTCTTGATCCCAGAGAGTGTTAACTGAGGTGGGTGACATTTCAGCAGATTCCACACCTTTGGGGTTGTCTTGAGATGGTTCTGATGGTAACCCAGTCCAATACCAAAGCATGCAGATTCTTCATTTGCCACTGGGAGGCAAACTCTGAGGACATCGACGCCCTATTTCAGTCTGGCCAAAGCAGTGCCTGCTGTATGTGTTTCCTCTTTGGCTGCTTGTGGGTTGTGTACTTTGACACATAGAGTGACTTCTGAGCTGGGTTTGGCTAGTGGTGCCAGATTGGCCATAGAAGCTATAGTCCGGGGACCTGATGCAGCTCCTGCAGGAACCTCCTCTGCTGCTGCCCCCAGTCTGGGGTCTATTACGTCAAGGGCTGGTCCTTCTGGATGACCCATCTCCTTTCTCACAGCTTGGCTCTTCAGCAGCATCGTCTAACATGTAAAGGCTATTCTCCTGCCATAATTTCCTGCTCCTCAGTGCGAGGAAAGGATCTAATAGTCTGGCCTATGGTTGCATCTGGTGTCTCTCTTGAGCATTGATGCCAGACTAGACCTCATATGGAGAACTTACCATCCTTGCTTGTTTTTCTTCAGGATAGCCTAGACAAAGGTATTTTACTTAGTTTCCTGAAAGTTCAGATTGCAGCCTTATTCTGTGTTAGAGGAATGGTGGTGGGGTGGTCCATTGCTTTGCACCCAAATGTGTCCTGTTTCCTTCAGGGGTTATGACACCTGTGTCCTCCCCTGTGTTCAGTTGTTCCCTTGTGGGATCTCTGCCTGGTGCTCTGAGCCCTGATGTCTGAGCCCTTTGAGCCGTTGAAACCTGCCACACTTAAAGATTTGACCCTTAATGCTATCTTCCTGGTTGCAGTCTGTTCAGCGAGACGTATTCCGAGCTGCAGGCATTATCATGCAAGGACATTTACTTAACATTCTCAGAGGAGGCCATGTGTATTCGGTCCGTCCCTTCCTTCTTACCAAAGGTGATATGTCTGTCCCCCCTTTTCCAAGGAGCAGTGCCAAGAGGAAGGACAAGGACCTTCGCTTGGTGCATGTCTGATTAGTACTTCTCTGCTTCTTAAAGGTTACTAGGCTCCTTTCGCAAGTTAGAACCTCGTTTCTGCTCATGCCAACTGCACACAGGGAGAGTGGCAGCAGACACCTTTCTGATCTCATGGTCAGATGGCCTACTCTATGCGTTCCCACGTTTTCAGTACACTACTGCCTGGAGAGCAAGGCCCGCAGGGGCAGTACCTTTGGCAAGGCAGTGCTCCACAATATTCTCGAGGTGTAGGTGACTCCTGTCCTCCGACCCTCCTGTGTTCAGGCTATTGGAGTGATAGTGTCGCTGGACTCTAGGGTCTTGCAGAATCTCTGTGGGGACTCATCTTCTGCAGCTTACGGCTACCTGATTGGTTGCCATTGGTGCTGTCTTGGTTCAGTCCTCGGCAGCCTGGAGCTAGAGAGTCCCATATGTGAGGACTGACTTCCTGCTTGTTCCTGGAGAAAATGTAGTTACTCACCTGTAACAGGTGTTCTCCAGGAATAGCAGGACTCAATCCTCACAACCCTCCCTCCTCCCCTAGGAGTTGCCTCCCTACCTTGTTTTAGTTTTTACTGCTGTCATAACTATGTCATCTGACTGAGCAAGATGGCACCCTTGGGTGGGAAGGGGACCATGCATGTGAGGTAGCATGTCCCAAAGGCTTTCTTTGAAAGATGGGGAAATGCTCTGCGTGGGTTCCCTCGGCACGGATGTCACCCATATGTGAGGACAGATTCCTGATGTCCCTGGAAAATACCTGTTACAGGTGAGTAATTATGCTTTATTCAAAGAACCTAATGAAATCCCTTAATTGCCCAAGGGAACTTTTTGATATTGTAAAGTCATTAATTAGATCCCCAACCACACCAGACCACAGATCCAACATAGACCCACAGGTGATAGCAGACCATTACAAGATCAAACTACTTAGACCAATCCCAGCTTTAGTGTTGGATAGTCCTGATAACAGCGAAAGCATCGCTTCATGGAATACCTTTTCCAGAATCAACATTGACCAGTTGCTCTGGACTATTACAGCAATAGATATAACCACTTCACATCAAGATTCTTGTCTGGTAAGCCGGGCAAACTTACAAGGTCTGAAATGGCACCCTATAGCCTCAAAATCGTGAACATTTCCCTATCACAGAGTTATATGTCAAAGACATTAAAGAAAGCAATTATCTGTCCTGTTCTAAAAAAGATCACATTGGATAAGAATTGCCCCAGTTCATATAGGCCCATATCAAACCTTGCTTTCATAGCCAAAATCATTGAAAAAAATCATACAACTAGAGAACCACCTTAGAGACACATGCACTGTTCAGGCTGTACCATGGAGTGGAAACACTGCTAATAACACTTTGACAAGCTCATATGAGGCATAGAAAGAACCAAACAAGCCTACATATTAATATTCTTAGACCTAACCACAGTATTTGATTCAATCAACCATTATATGGTATTGGTATGACTTCAACAGATTGGCATCAGTGGTGCCACACTACAGTGGTTCAAGTCATACCTTTTAGATCGGACACAGCAAGCAAAAATAGGAAATCTAACATCAAAAATATACAATCAACATCAAGGATTATCTCAGGGGTCTGCCGTATTGGCAATATTGTTCAATATTTACTTGCAGTTGTTTTGCAAGATATTCCAAGCACATGAAGTACAATACCAGATCTGTGCAGACAACATTGTTGTTCACCCCTTTTGATACAAGGAACATAATTTTGAACAGATCACAAACTGTTTCAATGAAGCATAGCAATGGCTAGACTCCTGCAACCTCAGCATAAACCTTAATAAAACGGAGGTCCTCTTTGTCACCAGAGACAAGGACTTCATTCCACCAGATAAAATACAAGCCAGAGATGCAAACCTCAAAGTCAAGAATGAAGTTAGATATCTAGGAATGATACTAGATCAGAATTGTAACTTATCTAAACACATTAACTCAATAACCCAGACAATATAGAATAAAATCAGGATGACCCAATACCTAAGACCACTACTCTCAACTCAGGACTTACGCTCAGTTCTACAGGTACTGATCAGCCCCCGCTTTGACTACTGCAATAGCATACAACAAGGCTTGCTGAAACAAACACTAAATCAACTATGATTAGCACAGTATACCCTTGCAAGAACTATAAACAAGGTGGTGAAGCCGAACATATCACACCCATCCTCTTCCAACTGCTCTGGCTACCTGTAACATGTAGAATTATATTCAAATTCTTAGTAATCACATTCAAGATCCTACATGACCTAGCCCCAGCGCATCTAACAACCTCAAAATCTATCCTTAAAAAAGGCAAAGAAGAGGTGGGACACAAAACTCTCTGATATTACCTATAGACTTTAGGAAAACAAACTAAACAATGAGCAACAGAGCCTTCGCTTTCTGTGCTCTAATCCACTGGAACTCACTACCCCAAAGCCTAATAAACATAAACGACCTATTCACCTTTTGTAAAAGAATTAAAACACACCTTTTACAGAATACTATCAAAACAAAATAGAAGATCAGAATATCTTCCCCACATAACTCATAAGCAATCAACTACACAATGAATACATAATCCAACGATTCACCACAAACACATACATCAATGACTTGCATGCAACACTCCAATTACACCTGTAAATAGACCTATTTAACACTGTCTAAAAAAAAATTAGATGTTTATTTTATAAACACCTACTTTGCATGTGTAAATACATTTAAATTAGTGAACATCGTTATGTTTGCTTTTAGCTTTGTTTGCCTTGCTGCATTCACAACACCTTGTTTTAATGTAAACTGTTTTAAGTTTAAGAAGTTCTCCGGGAGCAAACAGGAAGTCCTTGCATATGGGTGATATCAACGCCGATGGAACCCAAATGGAAGCATCTCCCTAGCTTTCAAAGAAAGCCTTTGGAAGATGCACCACACATGCATGGCCCACTTCCTGCCCAAGGGTGCCATCTTGCCTCAGTCTCCTTTTTCCCGCGGAGCCCTTCGGATGCTGTCCAATTTTCCCTGGAAAAAGTCTGATTTTATTCTCAATTGGTTTGCATACCGGTTATTTCCCGCCCCCGAGCCAGCTTGCCTCAGCATCGCTCCTCTGGTTCGTGTTTTCATTTTCTCTTAGTTTTTCATCGAGGTCCTCCTCGACCGGTGTTCACACCCTTTTTCAGCCAAAGGCCTTGGACCTTCCAAGAGATGGGGACCCCATTTTTCCAATGGCCTCCAGTGGCTTCAAAAAGTGTGACCAGTGTGACAAAATGATGTCACTCACCAACCCACATGACTGCTGCCTTTGATGCTTTGGTCCGGAGAATGACGACTCTGACTGCAAACTGCAGAACCATGACCCCAAAGGCCTTAAAGAGCCGCCATCAGCAGCAGGAAAAATTCTTTCAGAAGTTCGACTCTGCCCCGGAGTCTCCAGTGACATCATGCTCCAGGGTACCCTCCGATACCTCGGTGCCCTATGAAGCCAGAGCCTCTTCTGAGTCCCGCGGCCGTGGTTCCTTCAAGTGGAAGTTCCCAGATGTGGAGCATAAGAAGAAGAAATTCTCAAAAACCACCTCTGAGGATGGATCCGGGAAGAAGGTAAAATCCCACCCCAGGTTCCACAGTCCCAGGCATGAGTCCAAGGAGTCGGGGCAGGAGAGGCCCTCCAAGATGCCCCGCTGATCAGCCTTGGAACTCTGAGGCCATCCTCATTGAGGACTCTCCCTTGATAGTACTGATGCTAGGCCTGATGTCCTCAGTGCCTGCATCGAAGGCTGCAGAGCTAACTGGCATGGAGACCAGAATGGCAGCCCTAGAGAGCAGTATATCTGTGCCAGTGGCCATGCAGCTTGCGTTTGTCCAGTTCATCCGCCCCAACAATGTGGGACCCTCTGCATTGAGGGCTGCCTTGGGCATCGAACCGGTCCTCGAGTACCACAGGCCTTGGGAGAGCTCCCAGCCCCAATCATGGTCCTGGTCATCCTCCCTGGCAAGTGCCCATGGCTCAGACCGACTATCCTCCAGAGGTCATGTACCACATAGATGGTCCTCGACTGGTGATTGTGCAGCATTGTACTCGGACTTCAAGTCCGAGTGAGAGACCAAAGGTGAAGAGTCCCTGGACACGAGGTGACCCAGTGATGTGCCCTTGGACCTGTCTGCCCCAGCAACCTGACGCCATTCCCCAAACGACATGGCGTTCCTCAATTTTGTGAGGGATATGGCCAAGACTTGCTATGGAGGCCGAGGAGGACACGCAAACCGAGGAGTTGGAGATATTTCAATATGAGGCACACCGAAGGAAACCCATATAGGCTCAGTTCCCCTGATCCACAGCCACCTCCACCTCCACATGTGGGAAACACAGGAATGCGTACCAATTGTTAGCAGGGGCCTCAATGCCATGTACCGGGTATGCCAAAGCCCTGGGTTTCAAGAGAGACAGCTTCCCCACAACTCCATGGTCGTGGAGTCGGCCATGCATTAGCTTAAGAGCAAAAAAACTTAGCAGCACCACCCAGCAGGGAGGCCCAAAGTCTCCATACTCTCGGCCAGAAAGCCAGGGGCTCAGTGCTAATATGCCGAATCCAGTCCTACCAGCTCTACATCGGCATATTCCTGAAGGAACTGTTGAAGGAGATTTTCAGCAGGCTTCGATGGAGAACCCCTGCAGAGATTCAAGACCCTAACTTTGACAGTAAAAGAATGCTCGAAATTTCTGTTCTGAGCAGCCTACAATGGCTTTGAGTCATCTGCCAGGGTGGCCGCCGCTGGTATTGGGGGCACAACGCCAAGAATGGCTGCAGTCATCCGATCTGGAACAATGGGTACAGGACAAACTAATTTAATCCCCTGCATAGGTGAAAAACATATCCGGAAGGCCCATGGCGGATAAAACAGTGGAAATAGAGAACAAGTATGTAATGAGAACTAGGCTCTCAAAGAAGACCTTGGTGCAACTCCGAAAGAAAACTCAATGAAAAAAGCCTTTCTTCCTGAAGAAGAAACGGGGCTTTAGTAGCACTTCTAGGCCTTCCCAGCCCCTCAGCAGTGCCAACAACAAAAGGGCCTAGGGACATGGTCCCAGAAAACAAAACGCCCCGAAGCCCTAGGCACCGACTCAGTCCCAGCCTGGGGGAAGCTTTTGACTGCCTGAGCGTGACCTCCATTCCCTCAGGAGGTCCTCTGCTGCCCACAGGGGTCACCTAGTCCTATTTTCCCACAGGTGGACAACCATCGCCACCAGTACCTGGGTGCTACAAGGGTCAAGGAGAGCTACCTCTTCCACCTACAGCGGGCACCACCATCATACTTCCTGGGAAAACCCACCAGGCCTCTCTTCCACCAAACCCTGCTCCTCAGAGCTAGCAGGACTAAAAGCAGTAGAGCCAGTGTCAAAACCTCTCTAGGGCACTGGCTTCTACTCCAGGTAGTTCCTCGTCCCCAAGAGGACTGGGAGTCTCAGGCCCATCCTGGACCTGCAAGTTTCTGGTCAGGGAGAAGTTCAGGATGCTCTCCCTTGGAACACTGCTGCCATTCCTCCAGGAGAGAGACTGGCTTTGCTCCTTACACCTAAAGGATGCCTACCCTCACATCCTAATTCACCCCAAACACACAAAATATCTTCGGTTCATGGTTGGGGGATAGCACTACCAATATAGGGTGCTGTCCTTTGGTCTGGCCTCGTCTCCATAGGTCTTCACAAAGTGCCTTGTGCTGGTCGCAGCCCACCTTAGGCTTCAAGGGACCTTCATCTTCCCTTATTTGGACGACTGGCTCATAAAGGGGGATACACTTACAGAGGCACAATGTGCCACTGGACACACCATAAATGCCCTGCAGCACCTGGGGTTTGTCATAAAGTACCCCAAGTCCCATCTCACTCTGGCTCAGTGCTTAGAGTTCGTAGGGGCGCAGCTGGACACCCTTCAGGCAAAAGCCTTCCTCAGGAGAGGGGACATGCAATGAAGCTACAGGGTAAACTATTTAAGACTAATAAAAGAAAATATTTTTTCACTCAACGTGTAATCAAACTCTGGAATTTGTTACCGGAGGATGTAGTAAAGGCTGTTAGTGTAGCTGGGTTTAAAAAAGGTTTGGACAAGTTCCTGGAGGAAAGGTCCATAAACCATTATTAAGAAGGGACCCAGGATATCAATGCTTGAACCAATACAAGCATTGTGGAACCTGTGTCCCTTGGGGAAACTGCTAGGTATATATGACCTAGATTGACCACTGTTGGAAACAGAATACTGGGCTTGATGGACCTTGGTCTGACCCAGTATGGCATATCTTATGTTCTTATGTAATTAGCCTCAGAAGTGCAATGGCACCGGACACTACCTACCCGGCTTCTCCTCCGCCTGCTGTGACACATGGCCTATACAGTCCACATGACACCACATGCATGCCTGCATATGAGAGCAGTCCAATGGTGCCTCTGCTCTCAGTGGGTTCAAGCCACAGGCAGGCTCAAGGGCAGAGTGTTGGTGATCCGCCAGTTAGTTGGCTCCCTAGCATGGTGGCAGGACCCACATCACCTTCAGGCCAGGATGCCCTTCCAGGCACCTATCCTCCAAAAGTTCCTCACTATGGACGCCTCATTAATTGGCTGGGGAGCCCATTGCGAGAGCCTCCACACAAAGCTGCTGGTCCCAGAGGTAATCCGAAATACAGATCAACCTGCTGGAACTCAGGGCAATATTCTAGCTCTCAGAGCCTTCTGCCACTAACTACAGCACCACACAGTGCTGATGCAGACTGGCAATCAGGTTGCAATGTTCTGTTTGAACAAACAGGGAGAGACAGGGTCATACCCCCTCTGCCAGGAGGCAGTAGCCCTCTGCTCCCTATGCTACATGCACAGGGATTCTCCTAAGGGCCATCTACCTCCTGGGCCAGGACAATGTCTTGGCGAACAAACTGAGCAGATTACTTCAGCCGTATGGCTGCTCTGGGTTGTCCTGGTGATGGACCTGTTCACCAGCCTGGACAATGCACAGTTGCCCTGTTTCTCCACCCACTAACCGCATGGATAGCAGCAGATGCATTTCTCATCCCATGGACAGAGGGCCTCCTGTATGCCTTCACTCTACTGCCGCTGATAGCCAAGACCCTGTTCAAGGCTCAGAGCAACAGAGCGTCGCTAATACTGATAGTCTGTGGTCCAGACAGCCTTGGTTCCCACTGCTCCTCTCCCTATCAATAGTGCTTCCAATTTTCCTGGGCCGAGCTCCAAGACTGCTCTCTCCTATAACCCAACCTGGGGTCCCTCTCACTCATGGCTTGACTGCTGAAGGGGTATCGTTAGCCCCCTTCAATCTCCCATGAGACATGGAAGAGATTCTCCTGGCCTCTCGTGAGGCCTCCACGAGATGGGCGAACACCTTCAAGTGGCGTTGTTTTCTCATTGTGGTGCACAGAAAATCAGACAAACCTGTTCTCAGTGCATGTGATACGCCAATAACTGCTCCACCTATCACAGGCAGGACTGAAGTCCAACTCAGTCAGAGTACACCTGAGGGCCATAGCAGCACATCACCACTCCGTCGAGGGGAAATCCCTCTCAGCTCAGCTCCTTGTGTCTCTGTTCCTACGGGGCCTCATGTTGTCCAAAAATGCTCTCCAGCGGTGGAGTGGGACCTTAATGTGGTGCTACTACTACTAAGCATTTGAATGGCACTACAAGACATATGCAGCATTGCACAGACAAATAAGAGACAGTCCCTGCTCATCAGAGCTTACAATCTAGTCAAGACAGACAACACAGTAGGTGTAGACAGGGATACATCTAGGGGGGAATGGTAAGGAAACACAAAGCAAATCAGGTGAATCAAGATCCAAAAAGCAACAGCGAAGAGGTATGTTTTTAGCCTGGATTTGAAAAGGGCCAGAGAAGATGCCTGATGTACAGACAGGTAGTTTGTTCCAGGCATAAGGAGCAGCAAGGTGAAAGGAGTGAAGTCTGGAGTTAGCAGTAGAAGAGAAGGGCACAGATAGAAGTAATTTGCCAGAAGAGTGGAGTTTATGGGGAGGGGTGTATGGAGGTATAAGAGAGGAAAGGTAGTGAGGAGCTACAGAGTGAATGCACTTATAGGTCAACAGGAGAAGTTTGAACAGGATGCAGAAACAGATAAGGAGCCAATGAAGTGACTTGAGAAGAGTAGTAATATGAGCATGATGAGGCTGGCAGATTAGCCACGCAGCAGTGTTGAACAGATTGAAGGGGAGATTGATGAATCAGCAGGAGACCAGCAAAGAGTAGGTTGCAATAGTCAAGACAGGAGGTGATTAAAGAGTGGATAAGCATCTTAGTCGTGTGTTCAGAAAGGAATGGGTGGATTTTGTTGATGTTATACAGAAAGAAACAGCAGGCCTTAGCTATCAGTAAGATGTGTATGGAGAAGGAGAGAGAGGAGTCGGACAAACCCAAGGTTGCGAGCCAAGGAAACGGAGGAGTAGAAAGTTATCCACAGAGACTGAGAAAGGAGGAGGGAGGGGTAGAGGAGGGTTTAGGGTGAAAAATAAGAAGCTCAGTTTTGGCCATGTTCACTTTCAAGCGGTGGTGAGATATCCAAGCAGCGATGTCAGAAAGGCAGGCAGAGATCCGGGACTGGATTGCCGGAGAAATTTCAAGTGTAGAGGTAAATCTGGGAGTCATCAGCATAAAGATGGTACTGAAAGCCATGGGAAGAGATGAGTCTACCAAAGGACTGAGTATAGAGAGAGAAAAGGAATGGACCCTTGGTGTACACCAACTGAGAGCGGGGTTGCAGCAGAGGAGGATCTAGAACAGGGGTCGGCAACCCGCGGCTCCGGAGCCGCATGCGGCTCTTTCTCACCTTTGCCGCGGCTCCGGAGCACACTGCCCGCCCGGTGACAGGCAATAGTGTTGTAAAGATGTATTTAAACGTGGCGTTATGGGCTCCCTCCATGTCAGCTCCCTCCCTTCTTCTGCAGCCGCGACTCCCTGCCTCTTAGGGAACCGCGGCTGTGCTTTTAAAATCATCTCGGAGCCCTTCCTGTCTTGACGGGCTCCGTGCAGCCTTGTCCCGCCTCTAAAGGAAGTTGTTTACCACTTCCTTTGGAGGCGGGACAATGCTGCACGGAGCCCGTCAAGACAGGAAGGGCTCCGAGATGATTTTAAAAGCACCGCCGCGGGTCCCTAAGAGGCAGGGAGCCGCGGCTGCAGAAGACGGGAGGGAGCTGCCATGGAGGGAGGGGGGCTGACATGGAGGGAGGGAGCAGATATGGATGGATGGAGGGAGGGGGGCTGACATGGAGGGAGGGAGCTGATATGGATGGAGGGAGGGGGGCTGACATGGAGGGATGGAGGGGGCTGACATGGAGGGAGGGAGGGAGCTGATATGGAGGGAGGGAGGGGGCTGACATGGAGGGAGGGAGCAGATATGAATGGATGCAGGGAGGGGGGCTGACATGGAGGGAGGGAGCTGATATGGAGGGAGGGGGCTGACATGGAGGGATTGAGGGGGCTGACATGGAGGGAGGGAGCTGATATGGATGGAGGGAGGGGGCTTACAAGGGGGGAGGGAGCTGATATGGATGGATGCAGGGGGCAGACCTTGAAGGAGGGAGCTGATATGGATGGAGGGAGGGGGGCTGACATGGAGGGAGGGAGGCTGACATGGAGGGAGGGAGCTGATATGGATGGAGGGAGGGGGGCTGACATGGAGGGATTGGGGAGGCGGGCTGACATGGAGGGAGGGAGCTGATATGGATGGAGGGAGGGAGGGGGCTGACATGGAGGGATGGAGCACTGGTAATGGGGTAGAGGGGACTAGCACTGGAAATGAGCTGATTAGGGGAGGCTAGGACTGGTAATGAGCTGATGGGGGGGTAGGACTGGTATTGGGCTGATTAGGGGAGGCTAGCACTGGTAATGGGGTTGAGGGGGGATTAGCACTGGAAGCGAGCTGATTGGGGGGCTTTGACTGGGCATGGGCTGATTGTGGGGAGGGGAGGATAGAGCTGCTGGCCCTGGAAGATAACTGGGGGCTAAGGCTACAAATGGGCTGATATGAGGGGATGGGAGAATGGAACTGGATCTGAGAGGGGCTGCCATGGTATTTGTACTAGAAGGGACTGGTCAGTGGGGAAGGAGGGGGACTGGAAGGAAATGGACACCAGTGGCAATCATGGGAATGCAAGTTGACATTGGAAGGTACTGGGAGTGAGGACTGGAAAGGGGCTGATATTGGGGAGGGTTACTGGGACTGGAAATAGGCTGATGGAAAGAAGTGAAGAAAATGAAAGAAAAGATAAGAAATGGCAGAGGGACCATAGACCACAGAAAGAGAGCTAAGAGAAGACAGGAAAGCAGAAGCCTCAGATCGGGACCAGCATGATCAAAGAATAAATTGGTCAGACAACAAAGGTAGAAAAAATAATTTTATTTCATATTAGTGATTTGACTACAAAATCATCATAATTTTGAAATCAAATATTGTTACTTGTTGTTGTGATATTTTCTGGCGTATTTTTTTTGGTGTGCGAAGGAAGAGGGGTAGTCTTATACGGCGAGTATAGGCCAAACACCTATATTTTAACAGGAAAAGTAGGGGGTCGTATATAGCATTAAGGTAAGAAACAATATATGCAGTGTTAGATTTGTTTTAAATGTCGCAATGGTTTTGCGGCTCCCAGTTTTTTTTTTCCCTTCGGAAATGGGTCCAAGTGGCTCTTTATGTCTTAAAGGTTGCAGACCCCTGATCTAGAACAAACACTGAAAGAGTGATGGGAGAGATAAGAGGAGAACCAGGATAGTACTGAGCCCTTAAACCAAGCAAGGATGGTATCAAAGAGAATGTTATGATCAACAGTGTCAAAAGCAGCAGAGAGGTCAAGAAGCATGAGAACTGAGTAAAGGCCCTTGGATTTTGTCAGGAACAAGCCTCACTGGAGGCTTTGGCAAGAGCTGTTTCAGTAGAATGTAAAGGACGAAAGCCAGATTGTAAAGGATCCATAGAAACATACATAGTAACATAGTAAATGATGGCAGAAAAAGACCAGTATGGTCCATCTAGTCTGCCCCGTAAGATGGCAAGAGTAGGTGCACCTGCTGCTCTGTGCAGGTCACCCCTCCCCATGTCTTTGTTTAGGGCTGAACCCACCGCTCTGTGTAGGACACCCCTGTTTGTTGAGAAATTAGATAGTTACGTTTATTTTGATTTTATCCTGTTGCTGTAAAGGGATCCACTGTGTCTGTCCCATGTCATTTTGAATTCTGTCACTGTATTGCCCCCACCACTTCTATCGGGAGGGCATTCCAAGCATCCACCATCCTTTCAGTGAAAAAGTATTTCCTGACATTAAAGTATTCCCCGACAGGTTGTGCTAAGGAAAGCTGCGCCCTGGTCAAGATTTAAATTTTTTCCATGTACTATTTTGTAATTAATAGGCTAGCTGCACTTATCCTCAATCTTGGAAAATTTACAAAGCTTCCTGCAAGCCTTTGCAGCATCAGATACAAGTAGAAATGCATGCAGATTCCAATCTACTGAAATAAAGCAGTTGCAGTTCCTTCCTTCCAACTTCAACAAGAAAAGCCTGCTTATAGAGATCACATGAACTAAACCATCATGGATTTTCTGCAGAAAACCACTTAAGATTTGTTACACCACATAACTGCCAAACTACCTGTGTGTGAAAAATGGAAAAAAAAAAGCCATACAACAATGTTGTTTATGGTTTATTTAAAAACCGTGATATACTGTGCTTTTACAGTGTAGTTTACTAATGAAAACAGCAAGTATAAGAAAAGGAACACCAATTAAATGAGTTAGATACATATACTGTAGAGGAAAACAAAGTGGCTGGGGAAGAAATATGACGACTGAAAAAGACCACATGGCCTTTCTAGTCTGTCCTTCCATATCAACAACTACAACAGTCCCCTTTTTTCCTTTAGAGATCCTCTGTGTTTGTCCCATGCTTTTTTGAATTGAGATACTGTCCTCATCTCTACCACCTCCACTGGGAGACTATTCCACGGATCCACCACTCTTTCCGTAAAGAAATATTTCCGCATATCACTCCTAAATCTATCCCCCTTCACCCTCATCCCATGTCCCCTCGTAGCAGAACTTGCTTTCAATTGAAAGAGGCTCTCCCCCTGTATATTTATGCCACGGAGGTATTTAAACATCTCAATCATATCACCTCTATCCCTCCTTTCCTCTAACGTGTACATATTAAGATCCTTAAGTCTGTCCTCATATGCTTTATAATGAAGACCACTAACCATTTTAGTAGCCACCCTCTGTACTGACTCCATCCTGTTTATATCCTTTTGAAGATGCGGTCTCCAGAATTGCACACTATACTCCAAATGAGATCGCACCAAAGACTTATACAGAGGCACTATCACCTCCTTTTTTCTGCTAGCCATTCCTCTCCGTATGCACCCAAGCATCCTTCTAGCTTTTGCCGTCACCTTTTCTACCTGTTTAGCTACTTTAAGATCATCAGACACAACCATGCCTAGGTCCCGCTCTTCTTTAGTGGACAAAAGTACTTCACTCCCTATGCTATATTGCTCCCTTGGATTGCTGCAGCCCAAATGCATGACCTTACAGTTTTTAACATTAAATCCCAGATGCCAAATTCTAGACCATTCTTCAAGCTTAGCTAGATCCCTCCTCATGTTATCTACACCTTCCTGGGTGTCTACTCTATTGCAGATTTTGGTATCATCCGCAAAGGGGCTTGAGAGGAGAAAGTCAAGGCAATGGTGGTGAATCACATGTTCAAGTAGTTTAGAAACGGGAGGAGGGAGATCGGTCTTTAGAAGGGTTTCTTGAGGAGAGATGTAACTACAGCATGCTTGAAGGCTGCAGGGAAAGTTGCAGTGGAGAGCAATAGGTTGAGAATATGAGAGATGGAAGGGACAACAGTGGAGGAGATGGGGCTTAGGAGACGGGTGGGAATTGGATCTGAGGAGCAGGTAGTGAGTTTGGAGGAGGAAAGAAGGTGTACATTTTCCTCAGAGATCATAGAAAAGTAAGAAAGGGTAGCAGAGGTAGAGGGGGAAAGTTGGGAGTGAAGAGGGGGAGGAGGGGAAGTAGCTGACTTTGTGGGGAATTGGAGGGTGATCTTGTGGATTTTGTCATGGAAATAGCCAGGGTTTGGGCTGAAAGGGAGGTAGAGGTCTGAGGCGGAGATACCTCGAGGAGAGAGTTGAGAGTAGTAAAGAGACAGTAAGGGTCAGAGGCAAGAGAGTTTGTCAGATGAACATAATAGTCTTGTTTAGCAGGTGCTATGGCTGGAAAGAGACATGCATAAATTTGAAGTGTAGAAAGTCTGCATGGGAACAGGGTTTGAGCCAAGCATGCTCAGCTGAACAGGTACATGAACAAAGATAGTGGGTAGTGGAAGAAAGTCAGGGCTGGGGTATAGTACACCTCACATGACATGGCATGGGCCGAGCGAGAGCATACATAACAGAGGAGAGTGCAGCATTATAGGAAGCTACTGCCTCATCAACAGACTCAGATGCCATAGTGGAGGAAAGAGATGATGAAACAGTGGAGGAGAGAACCAAAGGATCACATGAAGATGCATGAAGATTTCTAAAGAGGTTGGAGGAGATATGGTGAGGTTGAGGTGGTGGGTGATGATGAATGAAGCTTAGTCGGTGATGGTCGGATAAGGGAAGAACTGACATACAGAAGTTTGAGGGTAAGTAATTAGAGAAAGATACAAGGCCAAGGCAGTGGTCATGCTGGTGAGTGGGGGCAGTAGAGCAAAGCTGGAGGTCAAATGAGGTAAGGGAAAGGAGCTTTAAAGCATAAGGAGGTTATCAACATGAATGTTAAAATCCCCAAGAATAAGAGTGGGGGAAGTGGAATCCAGAAAGAAGGAAAGCCATGAGTCAAAATCAGTGAGAAAGTTAGAGGTGGACTTGTCAGTAGATCGATAAATTACAATTCCCCAGAGAGGTAGTGGAGTGAAAAGGTGGATGGGAGTGGATTTCAGAAGAGGGAAAGGAGTGAGGCTGAGGCAGCAGGAAGGGTTGGAATTGGCAGGAAGGAGAAAGTAGAAACCCAACACCACCACCACGGCCAGTGGGACGAGGCATATGGGAGAACTGATAACCACCATGACAGAGAACAGCGACCGACACAGTGTCTTCTGGGAGAAGCCAGGTCTCAGAGCAAGAAGATGAAGAGCATTAGAGATAAAGAGATCATGAATAAAAGCAAGTTTATTTGAGATGGAGTGTGTGTTCCACAAGGCACATGAGAAAGGGAGAGAGGAAGGGGAAAGGAGAGGGATATGAATCAGATTAGAATTGTTGCATGAAGATCTCTTCTCAGAGTATGACAAAAGTCTAGGGGGGGCCAAGGGTTGGGGTTGATATCTTTGGATGAGAGAAGGAGTAGAAGTGTGTGGGGCAGAGAGGAGACACAATGGCAGTAACAATGTTGAGGTTGTCTTAGAAAGGAGATTTATTTTATTTATTTAACAGCTCTTATATACCGTGCTCTGTGTTATCAGTGCGGTTTACATTCAACAATATAACAGACAGTCAAGAGCTGACCTAAGTTTACATATAACAGGGAACATAACGGATTTGAACTGGGGAGACTATTTACATCTTAGGCAGATACCATGATGGTAGTCTATTTACAGTAAAGTACTTCTTGCAGCTCTACAATTCAAATTCTACCTGGTCTGTGTTACATATTCCGTAAATGGTATATTTGGTTAATCATAGGGGGTTGAATTGTGAGAGGGGAGGAGTTGTTAAGTTGTGAGAAGTGTATAAGGAAGAGATGGTGCTTGAGGGCTTTTCTGAATTGCATAAGGTCCTTGATTGATCTGATGCTGGGAGGGAGTTTGTTCCAGCATCTGGGGGCATAGGACGCAAATGTTCTGTTATTAGTTGATTGAGTACATTTTGTGGCTTCACTTGGAATAACTAGCGTATTTGCAGCTAATGATCTCCTGGATCTATTGTTTGGTGTGTGGGTGATTAGGGCTGAAATTGAGGAGGGGGATATTTTATTGATGGACTTGAAGGTAATGAGGAGGGCTTTATATGAGATCCTGCAACTTATCGGGAGCCAGTGTAGATCCCTTAGGATGGGGGTTATGTGGTCTCTCCTTGATGCTCCATACAAGAAACGGGCTGCGGCTGGCTGAATGAGAGGGAGAAAGGGGTGAAGCTTGAGCTGATGACAGAATAGAGGATAGGATGGAGGGGGAAGTTAGGATAGTAGGGAGATAAGGAGGGGAGAAGTGAAGGTGTTAGTAGGAGGGGAGAGAATTAGGGAGTAGAAAGCAAAGTGATGAGGAGCCATAGAAAAGAGATGGAGAGGAGAACAGAGGCCAAAAAAAATAAGGATAGGTGGGAGAGAGATCACAGAGGATTAGGTGCAACTGAATAAGCTCACTAAGCCTCCATTTGAGCCTCTGGTCATCTGCGGTACCTTTCCTGGAAGGTCACCTTCCTGGTAGCATTCACATCAGCTCACAGAGTTAGCGAACTCCACACTCTGATGGCAGAGCCTCCTTACATGAGGTTCTACAAGAACAGGGTGGTGCTGTACACACACCCCAAGTTTCTGTGAAGGTGGTGTCAGCATTCCACCTCAATCAGGAGATGGTGCTCTCCACCTTCTTTCCAAGGCCTCATGCCAGTAGGGCGCAGACAGTTCTCCATACTCTGGATTGCACAGAGCCTTGTCCTTCTACCTACAACAGACTTGGGGCCACCACAAAACTCAACACTTCGTATCCTATGACTCCAGCTGTCTGGGGCTTCCAGTGACTAAGCAAACTCTGTCCACTTGGGTGGCGGACTGCAATAACCCTTGCCTACAAGCAAGTGGGGATCTCACTGGACCAAATAGTCATGGCACACCGTATCAGGGCCATGGCTACTTCCATGGCCAATCTGCATTCCACCTCCATGATGGAAATTTGCCGCCACCTGGTCTTCAGTCCATACCTTCACAGCTCATTACTACCCGGAGAGGAAGCCCCAACGAGGACAGTACCTTCAGCCGGGCCATACTCCATAATCTTTTCGGGGTGTAGGAAACTCCTGCCTTCCGACCCTCCTGTGTTCAGGCTACTGGAGTGCTGGTTTTCTGCCGGACACTTTGGTCTTGCAATAATCTCTCTTGGGATTCAGCTGCTGATCACGGTTCACCTTTGCAGGTTGCCATGGAATTTTCTACAAATTTCGATAGTCTGTAGCTGGGGAGTCCCATATGTGAGGACTGACTTCCTGCTTGTAACAGGTGTTCTCCAGGGACAGCAGGAATCAGTCCTCACAACCCTCCCTCCTCCCCTTGGAGTTGCTCCTTTACCATATTTTATTTCTTTTTGCCATCTTAGCTATGTCATTAGACTGAGGCAAGATGGCACCCTTAGGCGGGAAGGGGACCACGCATGTGTGGTGCATCTCCCAAAGGCTTTCTTTGAAAGCTGGGGAGATGCTTCTCCATGGGCTCTGTCGGCACTGATATCACCCATATGTGAGGACTGATTCCTGCTGTCCCCAGAGAACATTTGTAACAGGTGAGTAACTATGCTTTATATGTAAACCATCTTGACTATGTTGAGGAAGTGGTATATAAAACTCACAAATAAATAAATACTTACTTTCTGCCCAGTAGAGTTTGTAGCTTTGGTATGTGCCCTTTTCTGGACTGTTCTAGCAGAACAATATGGAAGGTGATATTTTACTTACCCGACAATGTTCTTTCCTTGAGATTTGCTACACCAGTCCAGGATTCGCCCCTGGAACATCTTTTGGTCTGCTATATTCTCAGTGGTTGGCCCTGCGGGCTCATACCCTTCTGAGAAAGCCTTCTGTTGAAGTTGATTCTGTATATAGTTATGGTCCCTATTCTGTTGAACCTTGTTATGTTCATTGAGGTAGGGTGGGCTTAGAGATTCCTGACCATATGCTTGGGTACGAATACCAGATTATGCCCTTAGGGGTGGAGGCTGTTAATGGCATGATGATGTCGTCATAAGATGCCTCTAGAACTTCTCTGTCTCCACATCTGCTGGTAGGAGAACACAACTCACTTGTCTGAGCTGGTCTAGCAGAACGTAAGGAAAGGATATTATCTGGTAAGAAAAATGTCGCCATTCATGAGTGCACAAAGTGTAAATTCCCTAGTATTAAAAAAAACAAAACTTCTTAAATGTAAACACCATTTACAGTTGCTGTAGTATCAAGGGATGGAGGAGGCAACTGAAGAGAAAATGATCTTCCACAATTGCCCCAAACCAGCCATAGTCCAAAGACAGAATGAGTATGTGCTTTTGTTTAGGGAGGAAGTGGAAACATGGCCACAGGGGGCAGAGGTTCCTGTCCACTTGAATTCCAAGGCAGCTAAAACCAGTCTTCCTACTTTGGTACTGAAAAAGGAACCTGAAAGTTGAAGAGGAAAATGAATGTGGGAGGGAGAAGAGAAAAGAAATACGGAAAGGAAAGTGATATGGGAGTAGTAAGTGAAAGAGGAAAGAACATGGAGAAGAAAATGAACAGGTGATGGAGGAAGAAAACTGTGAAAGGTGTACTGCAGTATAAGTATGCAGCTGAAAGAAGGAAAAGGGAGAGTGAAATTGGAGGACTGGAAAGGAAGGAGAATACCTTTATTTTCAGACAATCTGGTTACTGCACCCCATTTTGGTCTATTAAGACAAAAAATTGTAGAAAAAGATAATTGTGGAAAAGGGGGAAGGAGGATCATAAAAGATCGAACAGAAAATGATTGATTGTGGAAAGTATAAAGATAAAAAATTATGAAAGACAATCTGAGGAAGAGACGTAAACTTGAGTTGAAAAAGAGAAGTTAGAAAAATGTTTAATGTAATTGAAGCATTTATAATCCGCTGTTACTTTAAAAAACTTACAAAGTGGAGTACAGAATTTACAGTATGACATTATACAGTCTCTATCACATCAGACATATCCTGAAAAATCTTTCCTAAACATTTACTTTTTAAATGCCTTTGCAAAACGTTTGTATTAAATATTACACATGATGCACTTGGCCTAGATCCCCAAGTACAGGCTTTTTTCCTTCATTTTAGCTTACAATCTAGTCAAGACAGACAACACAGAAGATGTAGGCAGGGATAAAACAAGGGGAAAAGGAAAATAAAAAGGAGATCAGGTGAGTCAAGATCCAAAAGCAGCAGCGAAGAGGTGCGTTTTCAGCCTGGATTTGAAGAGGGTCAGAGAAGGTGCCTGGTGTACAGACACAGTTTGTTCCAGGCGTAAGGTGTTTTCCAATTTGTACATTAGACTTGAAAAGATGTAAATCACTGTCTATATTGGGAGTAATGTTGTGGTAGAAAGGTAGCTTGTATGTGGGTCATCTTGTGGAGGAGTTAAGGGCTCAGAGATGTGGCTGACTGGGAGTGAAAAGTTATGGCTGATTCCTTTGGCCCAAGAAAGACTGCTGTCTTTTCCTGGGGGCTGTAGAATATTGCCTGTAGGTGTATGAAAACCCTTGTGCTGCTCAGTGGAAATACTTTGATGGTGACTAAAGGAAGGAATAAAAGGGAGCTGCTACCATGACCAGCTCCAGGAATAGCTGTACCCCAACTTGGGGTCCCTGTCTGACAGCTTGGCTTCTGAAAGGGTTAGCCTTGGCCCACCTTTCCAAGGAAGTGGAAGCAGTTCTTTTGGTTTCTCGCAGGCCTTCTACCTGCCAGGCCTATGCCTTCAAGTGGCAAAGATTCTCGGTTTGGTGTGTGGAGAGGCAAGATAACCCCTTCTATTTGGTCCAGCTGGTCCTCCAGTACTTACTTCAGCTGTCCTAGGCAGGGCTAAAGTCCAACTTTTGGCGCACCATCACATTGTCAGGCCCCTCTCTGCTCATCCCCCTGTGATTCAATTTTTGCAGGGCCTTCTCTCTAAGCCACTCATTTGCCTCCTAGAGGCAGAGTGGCACTTCAGTGTAGTTCTCTTAAAACCCACTGCACCACTGTTCGAACCTCTTGGCTTGTGCCACCTTAAGTATCTATCCTGGAAGGCGGTCTTCCTTGTGACGCTCATCTCATCTTGCAGGGTCAGCAAGCTCCAAGCCTTGGTGGTTCACCCACCTTATACAAGGTTCTGCAATAACAGGAACCTGCTCCACATGCACCCTAGGTTTCTCCCAAAAGTGGTGTTCCCGTTCCACCTCAACCAGGATGTGGTGCTTCCTACAATCTTTCCATGCTCCCATGCCAGTAGGGCAGAGGTGGCTCTCCATATCCTGGACTGTAAGCAGGCTCTGTCCTACCTGACGTGTACTCAGACCCACTGTTGCTCCTCACAGCTCTTCGTCTCCTATGACCCAAATCGACTGGGGACAAGCGGTCTCTAAATGTACCCTGTTCACTTGGGTGGCGGACTGCATTGCCTTCACTTACGAGCAGACTGGTCTCTTGCTGGAGCATACCTTCACAGTGCACAGTGTCTGGGCCATAGTGGCCTCTGTGGCAAACCTGCGCTCCATCCCCTTTGGCGGAGATCTGTCGAGGTGCCACCTCATCCTCTCTTCATCCTTCGCAGCTCACTACTGCTTATAAAGGGAGTCCCAATGGGACAGCGCCTTCAGACAGGGCAGTACTCTGCCACTTGTTTCTATGTAAGGCAACTCCCAAGGGCAGCTCAAGGCAATCTGCTGCCTGAGGCGAGGGATGAGATGATCCCCCCCCCCCCCTGCTCGGGGGGGGGGGTATCTTTCTCAAAACTCCAGTTAGGGATTGAACCAAACCAAAAAAACGATTAGATAATGTGGAGCAAATGCAAGATGTTTGCACACCAAGGAACTAAAAGAAACAGTGAGAACCACAGTAGTTTATAACTAAATTGCATTAAGATGCTTGCTTTTTCTTTTTGAACATATATTTTGCATTCACAGAACCACCTCCTCAATGGGTGCAGAGCAGAGGTAGGACATTCATTCACAGAACTCAATATATTAAAAAAAACCCTTCTGATTCTGGTCATCTCACCAACAAACATTCTCCAGTGCCAGGCATATTGGGAACTAATATAAAACCCTACAGAATTCACCGAAGCTCTGCAAGGCCACAATCTACCCTACCATACCAGCATAATCTTCCAAAGCTCATACAGCAAGGGGCCTAGCCAGAAAAAGCAGCACTATAAATACTGCAGCAGGCTCTAGAACATCCATACACCTATTTGAAAAGCTGAGCAAGTCAAATTATTATAGTATAGAGATAAGATCTCAATGTACAAATTAACAGAATGCCTGGTCTCCGTCATGCACTCAGAACACAGACTCTCACCAAGTACAGAATATGTGACCACAACCTAAAGGAAAAATAAAAAAATAGATAGACAAAAATTAAACTAAACTCCAAGGTGTTGCATTGTTACAGGATATTAGATTAATGATTCCATTCAGTTAGCTTCACTATTCTAATAATATTATATATCATACTTGCTATGAATATAAAATATAAGACCTTATTTTGAGATGTATTTCCTTGGAGGCCTGCCTCTGCCGATGCTGACAGTGAGATGAAATGCTGGTGCCTTAAATGCTAGTATGTAAAAATGACTGAGGTGGGGCAGCTCATCAGAGCCTATGAGTGCCTACAGCCCTGAGGAGGAGGAATAATGGCAGTACTGCAGGTGTAGTGTAGGGAACATTGAGTGCTCCGTGCCACCAGGTGGGCGGGTGTTCCACGGATGCTATCAATTAGAGAAAATGGGCAAAGAAGAGCAGGAAAAGTTGTTAGTGTGGCGAGAGTATCGCAACACCAGTGATATGGTTGGTGGTGGGAACGCAGCCAAGGAGAAATGTTTTTCAATCTGGTTGCCGATTGCCAAGGCAGTCTTTCCCCATCCAATGGCATATCCCAAGAGCCTTGTCAGCTTATACAGATCATGCGCCTTTTCCCACACACTCCCTCTGGAAACCTGCAACAGGAGACCGGAGATGAGGTCCATGCACAGTCGGACCCAATCATTTCCCCAGCACTCCGCGCTCTTTAATCGGCTGTGTGGTGCCAAACTCACTGCTTTACATTCTCCCCCAGCAGTGCCTCATTCAAGTTTTCTTGATTACCTCCAGCTCCACCCCTGATGGCAGAATGAGCAAACACGAGTACAGAACTGGAGCATGTGCACAGGGCAGGTGAACAGAGAGAGAGTTCAGGCAGCACTCTGGCTGTGTTTATTTCTAATTTTGCCGCCTCTGGCTACCACTGCCTTCCCGCTGCTCTTTTTTCTCGTTCAGACGAGCTTGAGTGGGGAAAAAGAGCAGCAGGAAGGCAATGGCATCCCAGAGGCGACAAAATCAGAAATAAAAACAGCCAGAGTGCCGCCCTCTAGAAACTGCCACCTGCGGCCACCCCCTCAGTTGGCCTAATGATAGAACTGCCCCAGCAACTCCGGCCCTTTGGTGTGTTCAGGCTACCAGAGAGCTGGTTCCTCGCTTGACACTTGGGGCCGCGCATGGGTCTGATGTCCTTGACTCAGTTGCTTCTCACAGTTCACCTTTTTCTGGTCACCCATAGCTTTTTACAGGTTTTTTCGCTAGCATTTAGCTGGGGAGTCCCATTTGTGAGGGCTGATTTCCTGTTTGTTCCCAGAGAAAGCGTAGTTACTCACCTGTAACAGGTGTTCTCTGGAGACAGCAGGATCGGTCCTCACAACCTTCCCTCCTCCCCATGGAGTTGCTTTTCATTTTGCCATCTTGAGCAATGTTATCATACTGATGCAAGATGGCACTTTTCTGAAAATGAAAGTGCAAAAAGAGTGGAACAGGTTGGACAGTGACAGTTTTTTCCGGGTCATTAAAGTGTAACAAATTCATCTTTTTCTCACTGGCCATGATCCTTGTACCCTTTTGTTTTTAATGGAAAAGAATTTTTGAATGATGAAAATATTCCCATTGTTTCCCTGCTACTGGACCTTTGGCTCTTTCTCCGTGGACAGGCAGGAAGGTAAGCCCTCACATATGGGTGATGTCACTAACAGAATTCCATACAGGAATGCTTCCTAGTTTCCATTGGAAGCTTTTGGAAGGCTCCCACCATGCACGCATACCTGCCTTCCTGCTTTCTGTGGTGCCATCTTCTCCAGTCTTCTTTTTCTGCAGGACCCTTAGGACATGTTCCTGCGACCGTTGGAAAAATGTATATATATATTTTTTTAAATTATTTATTTATAGAAATTTTAAACAAAACAGCAAGAACAATCTTGCGAAAGAAACTATAGAGTGTACAGGTGAAAAAAAATACAATCCGGAAAAAATTAATAGATATATATCCTACAAACTCAATTGTAGTCCACATACTGGAGGGAGGAGAAAAAAGAAATACAAAACCAGAGCAGGAGCACTCTGGAGAGTATGGTCATTGCTTAAAGATATATATATATATATATATATAGCAAGAAAGCCAAGTGGCCCCGAAGTACCCTGAGCATACTACTAACGAGAGGAGAGAAAGTACAATTATTCTGGGACATCCATAGAAGATAGCATGGCATTAGTAAAGGTACCTAAATCAACAGGATTAGTGAAAGCATATTTCATAGAATTAATTATAATCAGGTATCTACAGGGGAATCTTAAAAAGAAGGTCCCCCCTATTTGCAACACTCTAGCTTTTTGAAGAAGAAATTGTTTCTGCCGCTTCTGGGTTTCTCTAGTTAGGAAACATGGAAATAGATAAACCATAAAATGTCTCCAAACGCTTCTTAAAGAACATCTTTAAAAGTCATTCTTTATCTGAGACTAGAGCACATTGAACCAATAGAGTTGATGGAATACAAGATTCTTCACCGGTATCTTCAAGAAGGCCAGATACATTCAGAACATCAAAGTCAACATTTGACACTGTAATTGGAGTCTCAGCGTTCTTCTTCCCACGAGGGAGATAATATAACTTGGTCAAAGGTGGTATCAGTTCTGAAGGGACTTTCAAAATCTCCTGCAAGTACCTTTTGAACATGTCCAATGCTGCAACACCAGTTAGTTTTGGAAAATTTAAGACCCACAGATTAGCAGCCCTAGCAGCATTTTCCAATACCTCTAACTTATATCTAATAGCCCCATTATCTTTCGACAAAGCGGAAGACGTATTGGAGAAAGTTTCTAGCTGAGTTCCAAGATCTTTTAACTGCGTTTTCATATGGTCACAAACAGACACAGCCACTTCAATTTTACCAGCATTCTTCTGAATGTTTGCCACATTTTCTTGGATCCAAGAGGATAAGGCTGAAGACTGAGAATGAATCGCCTCAGAAAGACACGCAATAGCTTCCCATATAGCAGGCATGTCCAACAGGTAGATCGCAATCTACCTGTAGATCGTGGAGGGGTCAGAGGAAAATCGCCAGCCCCACTTGGCTCCATCTCTCCAGCAGCTCGCCCCGTCGCTAGGAGAGAGCTCGTGCCAGCAGGTCGTCTGCCGAGGGCTTGCTGCCGCTGCTGATCCTTTGCCTGTCTTTTTTTCCCTGCCTGCGGGAATCTTGCCTTCGGGTGTTTTGGGGGCACTTGTTTTCGTGCCAATAGTTTGTGGGTACCCCAAAACGCTACTTTTCAAGCATACGATAAATTTAGCAAATTTTACTAAACTCTTACTTCAAGTTCTTTTATTGGTTCTGCAGGTGAACATATCACAGAACTTTTTGTAATGCATTCATTCTACATTTGTTCCTAATAAAATATTGTGTGATTGAATTGTTTTGTGCATAGTTTTAATATGACCTGAGGCATAAAATTTGAGCGTACCCGTTTCGGGGACGCTATGCAGAACTACTTGGAATGATTTCTTTAAAATATTCAGTTCTTTCCATTCTTTTGTGACAAAGTGTAATCTTCCATTGCATAGACACTTTTCCATCACTACTGATGGAGCAAGAGCAATGACAGGTGAGGTTAACGGTTTCATAGCCCTCTGTAGACAGCATGATGACTTCCCAGATTTCCTTTCTTACCACTGCATCATTCACCAGCAAGTTTTGGCAAGCAAGAGGCTCAATACAAAGACTGTCATGGACATCACTTTCAAAATTGTAAATTCAGTTCGTGGAAGATCAGTTCAAAGACGGCTTTTCAATCTTACTCTTGATGAAGGGGCAGTGGAAATCATTTTGCACACAGATGTAAGGCGGCTAAGTAGGCACAAATTTCTGCAAAGATTTTGTGATTTGCTGAATGAACTAAGAAGTTTTTGAAGAAGAGGGGAGATGACCAAGCAGAGTTGGAAGATGAGTGGTTATGTGATCTGGCATTTCTTGCTGACTTTACAGGTGAACTAAGTGATATGAACCTTGAACTACAAGATAAAAACAAGTGCATTGGTGAGATGATGAGTACAGTTTCATTCTACAAGAGCAAATTTGAGCTAATGTTGACTGACCTTTCAAACAACACTTTTGATCATTTTCCTAATACGCAGGTCCATCTGGGACAATATCCAAATTTCATTTTTCAGAGCGAGAAGTATGTGACAGAAATCTGTTCTGTTATCCAGGAATTCGAAAATAGATTCTGTGACTTCCAAAAAAATTGGAACAGTTGTGGAGTACTTGTCATACCCATTCAAAGTAGATGTGGACATTAAAGAACTTGCAGCTGCTATCAGTAAAAATTACTCATTGAACAAGCCATCTCTTGAAAACGAAATATTAACCCTTAAAAATGACATTTTTCTCAAGACCCATGCTGAGCAAGAATCGTTTTGGAAGCTAGTGCCTAGAGACAAATTTCCCAACTTGAGAAGATGCAGTGAAGCTGTACACTCCTGTTTCGGTTCAACTTATTTGTGTGAATCTGCGTTTTCCCATCTGAAAATGACAGAGTACACAATGTTCCAACATGACAGATGAACATCTCCAGGATTCCCTGAGACTGGCCCTCACGCAATATTCACCCAACTTCAAAAAGCTGGTGGATGAAATGCAGGCTCAGACGTCTCACTAATGAGCAAGAGCGAAATATTAAAGATTGTGCAAGATCAGCCTGGATCAATACTCAACTTAAATTTAACACAAATTACTCAATAAAAGTTAAAGAAAGTTATTAAGACAGTTAAAGTTATTACTCAATAAAACTTTAAGAAAAAATATACTTTCCATTTCCCCTCGCAGTTCTTACTGGTTCTTCGTCTCTCTGTTTTGTTTTTGCTTAATTTGCTTAACAGCTGATCACATCCAAGTAAATGACAGAGGGTTCATTAAAAATGTCAGGGGGTGGAATCCTCCAACTTTATTGGGTTAAAATTTAATTTGAAACTTAATTTTCATGGTGGTAGATCACCAGCATTTTTGGCCAGAAAAAGTAGATCACGACCTGTTCAAAGTTGGACATGCCTGCCATATAGATTCCTATGTGAAAAGTTTTGGTCGTACCAAGAAGGATGAGGCACTCGTTGAAGGAGTAGAAACAAACTGTGGAGGGAGCCTTCCATCCGAAGATGGTGTCACCGGAACATCCGCCGTCGAAGTTGCACCAGAAACCTCCCTGAAACTCTCAGGGGCCAACAGAACTGAACCACCAGCAAGCTCCCCTTCAGCGGTGCCAACAGCCCCCACACCAGGAGACAACAGCGTCGCAGCAGCCAGGGCTAGGTCTGAAGCAGCAGGGCATGGCGGCAGAGTCCTCTGCGCAGGAGAGAGAGAGGTCTCCCCATCCAATGGCAGTGCCAAATCCTCCTCTCTCGGCCCTGCCATGCCAGCTCGAATCTCCTGCCTTTGGTCCAGGGTGAGTTGAATGAAATGGTCCATAGGACCGACAGATGGTAGTTGGGGCTCAGAGGGCTCAACTTTCCTTTCCGTTTAGGCATCAGGCTAAGAGAAACGCTTCGCAGCCATCTTGGAAAGTCTCCTGGAAAAATATTTTTAATTTTTGCCCTCTTCGGGTTATTTATGATCTAGTTTTCACTGCCTGTTGGCAGCGTCAGCCGCTCTGCCAACTCCCTAGTTCGTCACTTTTTGGTTCATTTTTTCCCTATTTTCCCGTGGCTTGCACCATTGAGCCCATCAATCTCAAAAGGGTCATGTTCCTGGGCATATTGCAGAAATCAGCCAACTGTTTTAAGAATTGCACCAAATGTGCCAGCACCATTTCAGGCACTGATCGGCACAATTGGTGCCTTCAATCCTACATCCCGACCACCAGCCCGCTTCGTTTAATCTGTGCCTGCAGATGACGAGGAGGGGCCTGAAGGGTCAGAAGAAGTAGAGGGAGACTCTCTTTGGGCCATTGGATTCGGCCCTGCAGAGGCAATGTCATCGAGGGGTGCCCTAGCACACTCGGAATTGAGGGGCTGTGGTGGCCTGGAGCAAAGGCTTTCCATCGACCTTTGCCTGGAATAGAGGATGGACCTTTCATAGACTTCACTGGCGTTGAAGGGGGTGTCTGAGCACCAAGCTAAGACCCAGTTGCATCAACACTGGAGCCCGTCCCAATGTGATATGGAAAGCGATGGTCTGGAGTGGCCTGCTAAGTGTCCCAACAGGAAGAATCATCTCCCAGGTCATTGGAGGGGTGCTGGGTACTCCCTGATGTCCCTACTGTTGTGGATTCCCCAATAGGGGTGGCTGAAGTTGTAATCCTGGCCCCAATGCTTCGGAGATGGTAGTCCTCGAATGCTTCGGGCCCTCGAGGCCAGTATGGCGGCGTTGTCTACCACACAACATGCTGGTCCTTCAGTGCCCAGGGCATCATCACCATAGTCCATGCAGCCGATTCTTAAGACCCATATGTTGCCCGCTGAGGCAGGCACTTCGGGCTGGCAATCAGAATCAACGCTGGTTCCCACGGCCATCTCCCTCTCGAGCGTGTCAGGTTCCGATGTTCCGGTGAAGCTGCAAAAGTACTCTGTGCACCATTGGTCCGATCGATGCTCTGCCTCTCCACATAACCAGAGACTGTGCCAGGAGGAGGCCCACGGCAGAATCTGAGGTATCTGATAGCAAATCCCCAGAGCTCCCATAAGACGCCTGTCCCTGTATGAATGGTGAAAGTCTCTTCCAGAGGAGATGTGGCCAAGGCTATTCCCTTCCCTCTGGAGTCAGAGGATGAGCCTAGGGTGGAGGAGGCCATGACAGTGCTGGTGCACCAGATCCTGATGAGGCTGCAAATGAGGATGTGGGAGAATCCCCTCATGGTGCCATTGGTCAGTAGATGGCTGGATTTGATGTACAAGGTCCAAAAGGCCCTGGGTTTGAGAAGTTTCAACTCCCACACCACACTCTCATGGTGGAGTCTGCCATGAGGAGGATCAGGAGCAGTAGTACTCGTACCCCATTACCCTCAGGAAGGGAAGCGAGAATCTTGGACTCCTTCAGCAGGCAGTGCTTCTGGAGCACCATGCTCGTGGCCAGGGTCCTTTCATACCTGTTGAACATAGGCATGTTCCTGAAAGACATCATGTGGGATCTGGCCGAGTTTGGCTCACTCATCCTCCCTGATCTCCTTTCTTTGGGCCATAGCAAGGACTGCTCCAAGTACATGGTCCAGGCAACTTATGATGCCTTCAAGCCCACCTGCAGGACTGTGGCAGTGGGTATTGGGGTCTGCCGGTTCGCCTGGCTCTAATTCTCTTACCTAGAGCAGTGGGTGCAGGATAAGCTGATGGGCGTGTCTTGCCAAGGGACAACCTCTTTGGAAAACAGGTGGAAACTAAGAATGGTGAGATTGAGATGCAGCATGTCGCCTTTACCAGGCTCTCAAGGAAGACTTCCAACCCTTCTCATAAGAAGTACCAAGGCAAGAAGACCTCCCAAGCCCCCCCCCCCCCAGGGCTGTCAGCCGAAGGTGCAGGCTCCTCCTCAACAATGCTGAGAGAAGCCTCAGAAGACCCAGCCAGCTCCGCAACCCAACCCTGGGGTGGGGTTTTGACTGTTTTTTATGGGGCATAGCCAATCTGCCAGAGTCTGCAGGGAAAACTCTCTGGTGGAGGGACAGCTTGTGCTGTTTGCCTATAGATGGCCTCTTATTTATTTATTTAGCAACTTTTCTATACCGCTGTATCTGAGTCACGGCTGTGTACAGGTAACAGGATTCACATTTTTACATATAATGTAACAGGTTTGAAACTTTTACATATAACTTAAACAGTAGTTAACCACAAGTAATAACAGGATAATCAAGGCATAGGTTAAATTATAATAGTAGATAACAAGGTATGGTTTTTAACAGTAGGCCAATGGTGCAACTTAGGCTAGCACATGGTTGGTTGGTATGCAGTTGTGTATGTATCTAGGTGTCAGAGCTGAAATCTTAAGGAAAAGGTGGGTTTTCAGTCTACAATGAAATTCGCCAATGATGGTTGAAGAATGAATGTCTGGAGGGGAGGGAATTCCATTTAGAGGGTGCATAAAAGGCTCTGTTTGAGGTGAAGTAGTTGGATCGAGAGATTGAAGATGGGATTGCTATTAAGTTTTGGCTAGCCTTTCTCCTTGTCCTGTTGTTGAGGGGCTCACGAATGAGGGTCCACGGGATGTCTGCATAGAGGTCTTGGGGAATTTTAAAAGTGTTTAAGGAGGATTTATATTTGACCCCTATGTGGATGGGTAGCCAGTGAAGCTACTTCAGTACAAGGGGTTATGTGGAATCGTTGAGAGGTGCCTGTGATTCTGGCTACTGTATTCTGAGCGAGTTGCAAAGGGAGTAAGATAGTTTTTGGGAGTTTTTGATAAGTGATGTTTCCGTAGTCGAATATTGGAGTGATGAAAATCATTTTGTTGTAGTAGGGGCGGAGGTTTTGTACTGTTTTCATTTTAAAGTATGCAGATCTTGTTGCTTGATGCGAGAGTGAAGGTTTAGCCTCTGGTCAAGGATTATGCCCAAGTCTTTGATCTCATTCTTAACTTGGAGAATTGTTAGCCAGGCTTATAATGGATGGGGAGGTGAATGCCATGTTCTTTGTAGTGTGGAGTACTTCTGTTTTGTTGGGATTAATGGGCATGTTGTGGTGGTGGAGCCATTGGATAATAGATTCAAAATGTCTTCCTATCATGGAGTAGTTTGGGTTGCTGGAGAAAGGGTATAGATTAAGTGTCATCATCATAAAGATGATAGGTGATGCGGTTATGGATTTAGTTGCATAGGGATTGAATGAAAATGTTAAATAGTAGGGAGGATAGGGAAGAGCCTTGTGGTAATCCTTGGCATTGTTTAAAAGGTCTAGAGCTGTTCATTCCTACTTTGACATTGATAATGGTCTTCCAGGTAGGATTGGAGCCACTGCAGAGTTGTTCCTCTAAGTCCAATTGAGTGGAGGCATGATAAGAGATGTTCTTGGCTTATTGAATTGAAGGCAATGGTGACGTCAAGGAAGATGAGTATAAAGCCTTGTGATTTTTTTTTTTTAGTTCCTTTGATTAAAGTGTCCATGAGGGAGGTCACTATAGTTTTGGTACTGTGACCTGGTTTAAAACTGTGCTAATGCTGATCGAGGTGGGCATGGGAGTTGATATAGTAGGGCATGTCAATTTTAGGGATAGATTTTTATTTTTCCAAACTTTGCAAACTACGAGTGACCAAATTATGCAGTTTTGCATACTGAATCTAAAGCTATCCAGAAAATGCTTAAAGTGAGTCTTACCTACATCAAACCACAGTTGAAATATATGGAAATTAAGTAATATTTATTTGAACGTACAAATAGTCTGAACAACACTTGTAGCCACATAATTGTCTTTAAAATGTCATTTATGCAGTTAATTTAATGTTGTTTAACAAAATCCAGCAAAGAAGCCATATCTTGTTTGCTTCTGTTTCGGCTCATGAGCTCCCTGCTGACCATCTGACTGCTAATATAATGTTCCCTCCTCTCCTGATTGTACACATGACCAGCAGCCTCAATTGTCATTTTTACACACCTTTCTAAGGACTGGGTTTCTGAGGCCAGTTTAGAACCATCATGGGCTTGTTCAGAAATGCCTTGATCTCTGCTGTTGTCATGGTACAGGTAAGAGGCAGCTCAGAGACTCCAGAGCTCCTTTCAAGTAATTGGGTGAGTGTAGTTGCCTCAGTGTTGATGGTTTGTGTTTTCCTGGGTCTCACACTGCTATCTCCAAGCTGAGTCTTCTCATCTCTTTCATCTCTGATCTTCAGTATCTTCTCCACTGCATCTCCTCTCCCTGTTTCCCTTCAGTGCACAACATAGCTTGCAGAATAGACTTGCTGTAACCATACCAAGCTCACTTTCTTACTTTACGCATGACTATCTTCCTTATCTCTTCACACTGTTCTTTCAACAGTTGCAGCTGGAAAAGGAGATACCTGGACCTTGTGTCCAATTGCTATTTATTTTTATATCGAACCAGTTCACTATGTAAACCCAACACAGAAATAAGTAAGATGAATTTATAGAGACACAAAAGGTATTAATATGCATTGCAAACATAAAAATAATTATAAGAGCACTTAAACATATTTCAGTAATTTGTATATTTTTGCATAATTTCCTAGAAATTACAGGTAGGTAAATAACATATTACACAAAATTTAAAGCTAGTTGTTTATTTACCACATGAAATTGTACCATTTTTTCACTAGTGCTTTTTAAAAATATGACATCTCCAAAATTGACACACCCTATTGATATAGTCCTGTGTCTGAAGTTGTACTGCTTTTTCTGTGATCTTGGTACGGCAGGGAATGCTAGAGAGGGTATAAAGATGGTGATGTTGGGTCAGCTGTGGGATTTTTTATTAGAGGCCTGATGGACGCGTACTTGAGGTTCTTGGGCATATAACCAAGAAATACTGTACTATTCCTAGTAGGACTGGGAGTTCTTGCTTAGCGAATTTGAAGTTTCAAATGGGGAGGTAGGGGTGTTAAGGTTCGTAATGATATTTTTAGTTTCTCTGCGAATAAAGTGTTGAATTTGGACAGTTTGCTTGGTGGGGTCATTGAGAAGGGTAGGGATCTGCAAGGTTATTCTGTTAATGAGAGTTTGCTTAGATTGAAAGAATTGTGCATATTCGTTGGAGACGAGGGATCAGGGGGGCTTTTTAGTAAGTTCAGTGCTGTGTCAAATAGCACTTTAGGAAAGCTTAGGGACGATTTGATTGGTGTGATACTCCTTTTTTCACATGAGGGTGAGTGAGCAGTATTCGCCTTGAGTGGTGATATATGCAGAATGGTAGACTGGGTCCTTAGAGCATCTCCATTTTGACTGTAGTTGCCCGAGTTTATTCTTAAGATTTTTGAGATCAGATGTGAACCATGGGATGTGGTGTGATTTTTGATGAGGCATGGATTATTAGGTGTAGTTGCATAGAATGAGATGCGATTGTTCCAGTCAGTAATGAGAGAGTCAAGGTCAGTTGGATCAACTTGGGACAGTGGCAGGATTTTGTTGAGGAATCAATCTTTGTTGAAGTGACAAAATCTTCATGGATGAGGTGAGGGTATTATGGATGGGTGTGTTGGGGAGATTCGGCAAAAAGAAGAAAAGTCCTGTGAAACTTTTTAAGTAGGTGTTAAAGCCATGTGACAGATCAAAGGGCCATTTTGAAAGATTCCTTCTAGCCAAGCAAGGACTGTTAATCATCCAGGAAATTGGTCACAGCTTACCTCAGAAGCACAGGCATAAATAGTTCAACCAGATTCTGTGATCCTCAGTCTTGAAGGACTACAAAAGGGGACTGCTACTTCTGGAGAGAGATCTGCAATTGTGAGTATATACTTCTGGGAGTTTTTCTGAATCTTGGGGAGAAGGAAATTCTTTGGATTAAAGCTGATTAATCTGTGAACCCAGTGTATTTGTTAAATCAGTCAGGGCCTAGTAGCAGCAAAGAGTTTTCAGTTTAAATTTAAAGCACAGAAGAGAGCTTTCTGATTAAATTTAGAACTCAGCAGAGAGCTTGTAGTTTACATTTAATACTCAGTCAGGGCCTACTAGCAGCAAAGTGCTTTCCGCTTAAATTTAAAACACAGAAGAGAGCTTTCTGGTTAACTTTATAACCCAGCAAAGAGCTTCTAGTTTAAATTTCATACTCAGAGCCTAGTAGTTGCAAAGAGCTTTAATTTAAATCAACTCAGAATATAACTTAGCATAAAGGCAAAACAGGATCAGTATTCTTTGCGCAATAAATTATTCTAGAGACCTTTACAAAGAGGCCGTCTACCTAGGGGGCAAGAGTCCTGTGAAACTTTTTAAGTAGGAGTTAAAGCCAAGTGGCAGATCAAAGGGCCATTTTGAAGGATTCCTAGCCAAGCAAGGACTGTTAATCACCCAGGAAATTGGTCACAGCTTACCTCAGAAGCACAGGACAGGGTACTGTGTAGCAGTCAGCTTTTAATAAGTCTTCTTTCCCTCCCTTCCTCCCCAACACCCACCCACCCCTGGGATAATCGTAGCTTTATTGGTACTTACACATCTTAAAGGAAAGGAGCTGCTCTCAGGTGCAGCTGTTTATCCAAATCAGGCATACATTACATTAAGGACCTGAGATTAATTAAGCTTCAGGTGAACAAGGTATATTAAACGTATTAGGCGTATAGTTTTATTAGTATAAGTATCCCCAGCAACCTTTAGTAAGTAAAGAGCTTAAATATCTAAACACAACCTTAAAACTAAGATGCAGACAGCAGTCCAGCAGCGAGAAGGGGGCTTTCCAGTCTTTTGCATTAAGTGGCACATATATGATTTTCTCCCAGTTGTGAGAGGTCTTACGTGTACACTAGGTTCAAGGAGCTCTTTGCTCTCAGGGAACGAGTCCATTCTCTAGAGGCTCAAGTAGCAGACTTGGAAGACATAAGGAAGACAGAGAGGTACATAGACGAGACCTACAGGGATATAGTCCTGAAGTCCCACCTCCAGTCTGACAGCATCCCTGTTGCCATGGAGGAGAGAGGTCACATGACAGGAGAGCATCACCCTGGTGTGGCAGGAAGTGATTCTGTAGCTAGGACATGTCCTCCAGGTGATGTAAAACCCTCTCACACTGAGTAAGTTTCTCCAGGGCTGTGTGTCCATGAGGGAAGGGTTAGCACAGCCGTTATAGTTGGTGATTCAATCAGGCATGTAGATAGCTGGGTGGCTGGTGGACGTGAGGATTGCCTGGTAACATGCCTGCCTAGTGCGAAGGTAGCGGACCTCACACACTAACTAGATAAGGTCTTATAGTGCTGGGGAGGAGTCTACTGTCTTGGTACATATTGGTACCAATGACATAGGAAAATGTGGTAAGGAGGTTCTGGAGGCTAAATTTAGGCTTTTAGGTAGGAAGTTGAAATCCAGAACTTACAGGGTAGCATTCTCCAAAATGCTTCCCGTTCTATGCGCAGGACCCAAAAGGCAGGCAGAGCTCTAGAGTCTCAATGTGTGGATGAGACGATGGTGCAAGGATGAGGGTTTTGGATTTGTTAGGAACTGAGGAACATTCTGGGGAAAGGAGGGGCTCTTCTGAAGGGATGGGCTTCACCTTGACTGGGATGGAACCAGGCTGCTGGCATTAACCTTTAAAAAGGAGATAGAGCAGCTTTTAAACTAGATAATAGGGGAAAGCCAACAGTCGCCCAAGAGCGCATGGTTTGGAAGAAAGTATCCTTGAAGGATACTACCAAAAGCAGAGAGGTTCCAATAAAGAGTAAAGTAGTCCAAATGCCCTTGAGTATGGAGCAGGGAGAGCTTAAAGATTCCAAATTACCCATGCCTACCGATAGCCAGATTAATATGAATAAAATTCAGTCTCTAAAATGCTTGTTTGCAAATGCTAGAAGTCTAAAAAAAATAAGATGGGAGAGTTAGAATATATAGCACTAAATGAGAGGTTAAGATATGATTGGAATCTCAGAGACATGGTGGAAGGAGGACAACCAGTGGGACACCATGATACCTGGGTACAAACTATATCGTAATGATAGAGCTGATCAAATTGATGGAGGGGTTGTGCTCTATGTTAGGGCATTGAGTCACAAAGGATTAAAGTTTTGCAGGAAACAAGATTTTCCATAGAATCTCTATGGATTGAAATTCCATGTAAAAAGGGGAAGGCGATGGCAGTGGGGGTCTACTGTCAACCGCCTGGCCAGAATGAGCACATGGATGATGAAATGCTCAAAGAAATCAGGGAAGCTAAAAAACGTTTACAGCACAGTAATAATAATAATGGGTGATTTCAATTACCCTGGTATTGACTGGGTCAGTGTCATGGCAGGACATGCTAGGGAGATAAAGTTCCTAGATGAAATAAATGACTGCTTCTTGGAGCAGCTGGTTCATGAACCAACCAGAGGGGAAGCCATTTTGGACCTAGTCCTTAGTGGAACACCAGATCTGGTGCAAGAGGTAAGGGTGTTGGGGCCACTTGGCAATAGTGATCATAGCATGATCACATTTGATTAAATAAGTGGAGGAGGGATGGTAAGGAAATCCACAGTACTACCTTTTAACTTTTAAAAGGGAGACTATGATAAAATGAGGAAAATAGTTAAGAAAAAACTAAAAGGAGCAGTTGCAAAGGTTAAAGACATCAAGCTTGGGTGTTGTTTAACACTAGAAGCCCCAAAAGGAATTTTACCTAGAAACTCCAAAGTGCGTCAATTGACGCATTATCACAGCGACTGCGTTTAGCATGAAATGCAGATGTGAATTAATGTGAAGTTACTTATTTGTTAAATATGTGCAGTATGTGACATCATTACATGACGTCATCGTGTGTTTATTGTTTGTAATGTCGGAGTAAAACTGTAAACAGTGATTGAGATGCCCCACCTAGTGGGAACATGAATTTATACCTAGAAGCCCCAAAGTACGTCAGTTGACGCATCCAAGACAATTGAGTGTGTCAATTGACGGAATTTGGGGCTTCTAGGTATAAATTTATTTTCCCGCTAGGTGGTGCATCTGTCATTAATTTTCGATGCACATATTTTAACATCTTGACCTTGCTAACAAAGTCATGGAACATGACTGACATGGTTCTAGCAGTGGCGTTGATATACAACTTCGAAGATGCATTTGCGTCAATTTACGCACTCTGGGGTTTCTAGTGTTAACAATACTATCTTGGAAGCCCAGACAACTTGTATTCCACGCTTTAAGAAAAGTGGAAGGAAATCCAAAAAACTGTCAGCATGGTTTAAAGGTGAGGTCAGAGATGCTGTTGTTGCCAAAAAAGCATCTTTCAGGAAATGGAAAAAAGAGCCAAATGACAAAAACAGGAAACAGCACAAGCACTGGCAAGTTAAATAACAGGCATTGATAAGGCGGGCAAAGAGAATTTGAGAAGAAGCTTGCTGCAGAAGCAAAAATGCATAATAAAGACTTTTTCAAGTACATTCATAGCAAAAAGCCTATGAGAGAGTCAGTTGGACCATTAGATGATAGAGGGATAAAAGGGGCACTAAAAGAGGACAATGCCATAGTGGAGAGACAATGAATTCTTTGCTTCGGTCTTTACTGAGGAAGATGTAGGGATGTTACTCATGACTGAAGTGGTATTCAAAGGTGATACTGCAGAAGAATTGAAGGAAATATCGATACATCGGGAAGATGTATTACAACTATTTGATAAACTGAAGAGTAGCAAATCACCTGGATCGGGTGGTATACATCCAAGGGTGTTTAAAGAACTGAAATATGAGATTGCAGACCTGCTATTAGTAATCTGTGAACTATCATTAAAATCATCTGTAATACCAAAGATTGGAGGATGGCAAACATAATGCCAATTTTTAAAAAGGGTTCCGGGGTGATCCAGGAAACTACAGACTGGTGAGCCTTATGACAGTACTGGGAAAAATGGTAGAAACCATCATAAAGAACAAAATTACTGAACATGTAGATAGCCATGGCTTAATGGGAGACAGTCAACATGGCTTTAGACAAGGAAGATCTTGTCTTATGTCACCACGCCCCCTGCTGGTAGCTTGTTGAAGGGACAAGGTGGACATTTTAATTATTTTGTAGAAGTAGGAAACCTTTTTGGACCAGAGGGATCATGGTCCTTGTAGTCCTTCTTAAAGAAATGAGTTGTGTACGCCTTGTGTAGGGTCAAACAAAAGGTTTTTATTCCCCTTTAGCACTAAGGTTCACTAAGAAACCAAAAAGTAGAATTTACCTTATTTTCAGGTTTATGCCAAAGTAATTACAGAGCAAGAAAACTGTTATGAGAGCTTCACAGTTCCTTGTAAAAATACACAGGGTTTTCAACACTGTAGTAAAACAAATAAACAAGCTCTTCTTTAGCTCAACACAGGCAAAAGATATTGTTAAAGCATGTTCTGGTAATTACAGCTCTGGGAGAGACTCTAGGCTTTCAGCAATATACATCGAACAGTCCATTTGTTCTTCAGGCATCAACGGCTCTGGTTCCCCAAGCTCAATCTGCATGGGTTCCAGCTCAGCCGTGCTTTCTTCTACACCTGAGCTTTCCCTGGCTGAAATAGTTTGCAGTTCAGAAGTTCTCTTCCCTAGTTTCCAGCCTGGCAGTTCTGGGTTTTGCAAACAAGTGGTATGGCTTGTTCCTATGCCTCTTTGTAGTGGCTTCCAAAACTTCTGCCAGCTTTCTTTCCTCTCAGTATTGCTATCTGAGTTATAAGTCTTTCTAGGACCTGGCTTTTTTGTGAGAAATAAAGTATCACTGTACCTTGGCTCCTTGAAGTCTGTGCCACTGGTATTCTCTCTACCAGGCACTCTCCTTCTGATACCGTCTTCTCTGAAGACTGTTTCTTGGAGTTCTCTGGGCTGGGCTTGGCTTGTCCTCCCTGGAGCTTAGCTCTGCCACGTAAGGATTCCAAACTCCGCTGCCTTGCAGTATAGGAGGTTCCTCTATCAGGTCCTTTCTTTCCAGTATCCTTGGATTCTGTTCCAGATCCTTTCTCAGAGCTTCTCTCTATGCGTAGGCCTCTCTCTAGGCATGGCTCTCTCTTTAGGCGTGGCTTTCCCCCTTGCCGGGGCTCTCTCTCAAGCCGTGTCTCTCCCTCCTTCCTTCCTGCAGAGCTCTGCTTATAAAGCCCTTTTTCCTTGAGTTTTTCTGACCCTCTCCTCAGGTGCACCTGATTAGCTTCTGCTTCATTAGTACCTGGGTGTGTCAGCTCAGCATCTGCGGGCTCGTGCCTGCCCCCTCTAGCTGTACTGCTAGGTAATTGCACCCTCTGCAAGTCATTTGCTTTATGAAAAACAGCGTTTTTCCTAAGTTCATAGCTTCACTAGCTTCAGCTCTATCACACTTACTAATCTGTTATGTTTTTTTGAAGGTGTGAATAAACAGGTAGACAAAGGTGAGTTGGTTGATATAATGTGTCTGGACTTTCAGAAAGCCTTTGACAAGGTCCCCCATCAGAGACTTTTGGCAAAACTAAAAAGTCATGGGATAGGAGGCACTGTACTATTGTGGATCGGGAATTGGTTAAAAGATAGATAGCAGAAGGTAGGGCTAAATGGCCAATTTTCCCAATGGAGAAAGGTGAATAGTGGAGTACCCCAGGGATTTGTACTTGGTCCGCTGCTTTTTGACATATTCAGACATGACCTGGAAAAGGGAATAACGAGTGAGGTTATCAAATCTGCAGATGACACAAAACTATTTAAAGTTGTTAAACCCCAAGAGGATTGTGGAAAATTGCAAGGGGATCTTGATAAATTGGCAGACTGGGCATCCAAATGGCAGATGAAATTTAATGTGGACAAGTGAAAAGTTATGCACCTAGGAAAAAACAACCCAAACTATGTTTACATGATGCAAGGTTCCACATTAAGAACCACCACCCAGGAAAAAGATTTAGGCGTCATCGTGGATAACATGTTAAAACCCTCTGCCCAGTGTGCAGCAGCGGCCAAGAGAGCAAATAGAATGCTAGGTATCATAAGGAAAGGAATGGAAAATAAAACAAAGGATATTATAATGCCTCTGTATTGTTCCATGGTGCCAGGGCCGGCCCGTCCATTGAGCAAGAATGTTTTTTGCACAGGGTCCCGCGTTTCAGGGGGCCCCGCGCAAAAAACATTCTACATTAGCACAAGCACATTAAAAAAAAAACGGCTGCTCTTGCAGCTCTGAAAGCCCACGCATTGGGAGGGACTCGGGAGCTCAAGGAGGCTCTGCCGGGCAGGCGGGGCCCCGCAGCGGGACATTTGATTCTGCCGCAGCCACGGTGGCAGCAGCAGCCGTTTTTTTTTTTTAAATCAGGGATGAGGGGGGTTAGGACTGGTAATGGGATATGGGAGGGTTAGGACTGGTAATGGGCTATGGGGGGCTAAGACTGGAAGTGGGTTAATGGGGGGAGGGGTTTAGGACTGGTAATGGACTAGGGGGGGGCTAAGACTGGAAGTGGGCTGATGGGGGTTATGACTGGAAATGGGCTGATAGGTTAGGATGTAATGGGCTATGGGGGGGGCTAAGACTGGAAATGGGCTGATGGAGGGGGGTTAGGATGTGATGGGCTATGGGGGGGGCTAAAACTGGAAATGGGCTGATGGGGGGGTAGGACTGGTAATGGGCTATAGGGGGGGCTAGGACTGGAAATGTGCTGATGGGGGGGTTAGGACTGGTAATGGGCTATGGGGATGCTAAGAGTGGAAATGGGCTGATGGGGGGGTTAGGACTAGTAATGGGCTATGGGGGGGGGCTAGGACTGGAAATGGTCTAGGGGGGACTAGGACTGGAAATGGGCTGATGGGGGTAAGGACTGGTAATGGGCTATGGGGGGGCTAAGACTGAAAATGGGGTGATGGGGGGCCCTTAGTACTGAAATTGGGATGATGGGGGGCTTAGGACAGGAAATGGGATATGGGGGGGCTAGGACCGGTACTGGGCTGGGGCTGGCTAGGACTGGAAATGGGCTGAGTGGAAGGAGGGCTTGAACTGCAAATAGCTGATGGGGACGGGGGCTTGGAATGGAAATGGGCTGTGTGGAAGAAGGGCTTGAACTACAAATAGCTGATGGGGAGGGGGGCTTGGAATGGAAATGGGCTGTGAGGGGAGAGAGCTAGGACTGGAAATGGGCTGAGTGAGGGGGGCTAGGACAGGAAATGGGCTGATGGAGGGATAGGATAGGACTGGAAATGGGCTGTTGGGGGGGCTGGTATTGGAAATGAGCTGATGGAGGGACTCGGATGGGGGAGCTAGGACTGGAAATGGGCTGATGGTGGGGCTAGGATAGGACTAGAAATGGGCTTATGGGGGCTGGGATTGGAAATGAGCTGATGGAGGGACTCGGATGGGGGAGCTAGGACTGGAAATGGGCTGATGCGGGGACTAGAAGGGAGCGGATGCTGGGTGGGGCTGGAACTAGAAGGGAGCTGATGTTGGGGGAGGATTAGAATGGGATAGAGTTGGGAGAGTGAAATGGAGAGGGAAAAAATATTTTGTGTGGGAGGGAAGACACATCTACAATTGGCCGTATATTGGGAGAGTAAGTGGGGATTGAGGATGGTGGGGTAAAATTTGAGTGGATGAAATAGGAATGAGGAAAGAGCAAAAGGAGAGAGATTAGTATATTAAAGCAGATGTAGAGAGAGAATGGAAAAAAACTAGAAGAGTGAAGAAAGGACAAATGGACAGCAGATGATGGAGAGCAGAACATAAGAACATAAGATATGCCATACTGGGTCAGACCAAGGTCCATCAAGCCCAGTACACAGTCCAAAACGTGATCTGAGTGGAAAAACACTTTATTAACAATAGTTCTAAGACCTAATACAACCCGACACAGGCCGTGTTTCGGAGACCTTCATCAGGGGTTGTCGAAGTAGGTACTAAAACATAAAAACATATAAATTAATAATGCTAAAAGTATGTATATGGGAAAGAACACATAAATAATTAAAAACATAAATACAATGTAATTAATCATATAAATAATACATAAAGAATAAGACCAAATCCATTAATAAAAAGTGTGGATACGCAAATACATTAGAATGCCATATGTATAAAATAAAACAAACCATAACAAATTAGAATAAAATAAAATACAAGGAATTAAAACAGATTAAGATAGAGAACTCAAAGGATGTGACAAGCACAGGATTTCAACATTAATACCTTAGTTGTGGAAATGGTGAACAAGTACTCTTCAAAAGGAAAACAACACTAGAACAAAGAAAACAGAATGAGGCATATATACCATGGAGATTATAAATAGACAGCAAATGTTGACTTCTCAAAGCTTAAATCTTTATCTTTAGAATTACAAAAAAAGAAAACAGGTACTAGTCTCCAGAATTGGGGAGGAGGGAGGTCCTGCTCAAAGTATCAAAAATAATTCTAATGCACAACAATTATTGATTTCTCAGAAGATCAATGCTCAAATCATTATCCTCGGAATTACATAAAAACCTGAAAACAGGAACTAGTCTCTAAATAAGGGAGGAAGGAGGTCCGACTCAAAGTATCAAAAAGAATTCTAATGCAACAATGTGCCTCAATGATATTCTATGTAGCTATGGAGTGTCTAAAAAATAAAAAATATAGCAAACCCATCAGTATACTTCGATGGGAGGGGACAGCTTTAGTTAAAAAATCTACGGCTCTATACTAAATAATATAATAAATAGCGCTAAAAAATAAATAAATAAATAAGTAAAACAATAGAACTAGTGCATATAATATGGCCGAAATTTCATTGGAGGGACCACATAGTAGTAAAAAACAACAGCGATTAAAAATTAAAAGTAATACCAAACCGGCAGTATTGTAAAGCACTTGAAACTCACCAATATAATCTCTGCCAAATAATATCACTCTGCAAAATCAGCAGTGCATCTGTTCAGTCTGCCGTTAGAAAGTGAAACTAAAAAATGCCGGTACATGCGCAAACTTAAAATCATGTGTAGAGCGGGAAAGAGGGGGCGTGGCTAAAAGCAGAGTCAAGAGAACGACCAATAGGTACAATTAATAAATAACATAAAAACCATTGCAACCTTGAATGTAAAAAATCAGAACTCATACTTTGGAAAATCGCTTGTAAAATATGAAATAAAAAGTAACAGTTTGGGTCATGAAGGAGAGAGACCAAACAATGGAAGCACAACCATGATACAGATCACAATTCATCCTGTACATAACTATGTGAATGTATTTATATATATAGATATATGTGTGTATCTATTCTATGTATTTTCTGGACCAGACTATTTAGATCAATAGGAAAACACAGCCTCGATTCGTCAGCATGAAGTGCCTCAGAATCCTATGATTAGCAAAACGAAAGCCAATTATAAAATAGAGACCAATAAAATAAGACAAACATGTGCTTAGCTGCTAATGTAAATCTAAAAAGGATACTAAAAAGTGATACTAAAAAGATAAATAAATAATAATAAATAATACTAAGTAAACGTACAGCAATGTAAAAATTATAACAAAGACATCCAAGATAACCTGAACAAGGGGAAGGGGAATTGATATATATCAAACCTCATACAAAGCAATTGTCTAAATGCAGTCTATAAGAGCAACATTAGAAAACATGTAATCCACTCTGTACTATCCAAATGTAAGGAGAAACCAGTAGCACACTACTGCATGAAGAGATAGTTGTTAATGTAGTGTGTAAATAAAAGGTTAATTGAAACACAGCAGAGGATAATAGAAACTGGCCTTGAGGGATATAAAAACCTACTATTATAAAAAGACAGAAAGGTCTTCGTCCAAATTAAGACCATTGGGAGCCAGGGTATCTAATAAAAAGATATGCAAAAAATGGTTCTTATCTGTCGGTTTCTTGTATAGTGTTGTTGAAAAGCCTATTTTTTCTTTACGGATCAGAAGATCTAAATATGAAATTCTATGAAAATCATAGGTTAACTGAAATCTCAAGTTGGTATCTAATTGGTTAATCCATACATTAAACTGTCCCAGAAGTTCCTCTGTACCTCTCCAGAGTATTAAAATATCGTCTATGTACCTTATCCATAAAACTACATTCTCTTGGAATAGATGTTGTTTTAGGAAATTCTCTTCGAAATTATACATATACAGATTGGCCACGTCTGGGGCCATGGCTGACCCCATAGCCACCCCTTTGATTTGCTTATAGAACAAATCCCTAAAACAGAAAAAGTTCTCAAACAGCACAATCTGTGCTAGGGAGAGAAGAAAAGTGGTCGGAATACGTCATTCTGTACGTTTCAAAAAATAGTATGTGATAATTTCTAAAGCCTTTCATAGAATTTCATATTGAGATCTTCTGATCCGTAAAGAAAAAATAGGCTTTTCAACAACACTATACAAGAAACCGACAGATAAGAACCATTTTTTGCATTACAATAGTTTTCACAATTTATCCCTAAAAAACAATCTTCCTGTGAATCAGTTTCTGAGGGCTAGAAGGGTGTGCTCTGACCCACATGATTTCGAAAATGAGGCAAGAGATATGAAGAAACGTTTTCTAGAGAAAGGATATCCGATTAAACATGTAGAATCTGCATACAAAAGAGCTAAAAATACATCAAGAGAAGTACTTCTGCTACCTAGGGAGAAGAAACCGAACAAAGGGCTAGTTTGTCCTCTTCTCTATTCTCAATTTTCTGCAAAGATAACTGCCATTCTTAAGAAAGAATGGCATATCTTACAGTCTCTGCCGGCATTTCAAGACCAGGATCTTAGTAAATTCGTTTTTATTGTTTTCACATAAACATACAATTACAGTTACCGTTAAAGTGAAATAAGCTGGTACATCACACACCTAGAACCACCAAAGAATGCACAGTTTCAAATACAAACTTTCAGGGGGAATTGCTGGGGGTAACTAGTGAGCAGTCTTACAGCCGGAAAGCTAGACTATACAAATAAGACAACAATGAGTGCATCACAAATCAGTAAATACAAGAACTTTAAAGGCATAGATGAGAATTCAAAGGAGTTAACTCAGTATTCTTCAGCTTCACAAGGGCAGCCTTAGGTCTGTAGGGCAAGGCTAGCAATGAGCAGTCCAAAGCCAAGGGTCTACCCCCCCAGGCACCAGCCAGAGCAAGCACGATTACCCAATCATCCACCTAAGCAACCCCCTCCCCGCCCCCCACCCTCTTTACCCCGCACCCACCCCCCCACCAGAACCAGAAAACCCCCCAGGTCTCTCCAGTCATGTGCAGGGAACACCACCCCCCCATGGAGTCAGGGCCCAATCACGTAGGTCTGACCTACTCCTGCGCCAAATCCCTCTCAGAACCCGCCCCTGGGGGATTGAGCAAGGGAGCCCAGATGAGAAGGAATCGGGACAACACAGGACCTCCCAGTAGCCGGGCCGTTCGGCCCTCCATCCTCATGAGATCCCCCATCAAAGCGTCCCACTCCCTTATCCCCGGACCATTCTCGGAAAGCCACTGCCGGAGGATACAATGTTTGGCCACCAAGAGGCTCTTCGCACACAGCTGCCTCTGGCATCCGCTCCCTGCACCCCTGAGGGTCCGACATGAAACAAACACCACACAGGGTGTAGGGCCACCCCCCCATTCACCCAATGGTGTAGCCTACCTCGGACCGCGCTCCAAAATAATTGAATCTTAGGGCAAGACCAAAATCTATGAAACAGAGTTCCCACCTCGCTATTACAGAGGGCACACACATCAGACAGCAAAAGTCCCATCCTCCTTGCCCCAGCCTCAGATACATATGCTCTCCACAGAAGTTTGAACTGCATCTCCCTGTACCGAACCGCCTCAGAGAGCCCCCGGATTCTGCCAAAAGCCAGTCCCACCAGTTCCACCGTCAACTCCTCCAAACCGTCCCGTTGCCAGCGTTCCACCAATCGAACGAAATGGCCCAAGCCGCTCGGGGGGGACAACAGCAGCCGTAGCTGCCCAGCAGCAGGGGAAGCCTGACATTGCTCCAGTACCGACCAGAGGCTGCTGTCAGAGATCAGAAAGGCCCTTTTCCCAGGAATGCTATCCACGTAGTGACGCACCTGTAGATAGTAATAAAAAGTCTCCCTGGGCAAATCATATTTCTGCGCCAGCTCCTGGAAAGAGGCAAGCCGATCCGAACCCTCCAGGCGCAATTGTCCAAGATACTCAACCCCAGCCCTTCTCCAAAGCCGTCCGCCCCCACCAAGTCTTCCCGGCGGAAAGTCTCCATTCCCTAGCAGGGGCAGACAGTCCGTCACTCGCCAGGGCCGAGCCCGTTGATGGCAGAGAAATTTCCAGCCCACTCGCAGGGTACGCAAATAGTAGGACTCCCGCCATGCCCGCGGTAACATCGCGGCCCCACAATGAAGCAAGTACACTCTATGCCATTTCTCAGAGAATTGGTCGAGCAGGTCAATCGGCAGTCGTTCGGCATTTCCCAAAACCAGATCACTTATCCTTCTTGTCATATAGCACAAATTAAATAATCTCAGGGAAGTCAAGCCCAGACCACCCTCCTCGGCTGGTCGCATAAGGGTCTCCAACGCGACACGGGCTCTCTTGGCTCTCCACAGATATCGCCCAACCTGTCCATGCAATTCCCGCAAGTCCCGTCTGCCCAACCATAGGGGAAGGTTCCTTAGCAGATAAAGCCATCGTGGCCACTCTATCATCCTCACCAGGGCAACCCGTCCCATCAGAGACAAAGGTAGATCCCTCCATCTCCGTAGCCGTGAAATCGTAGAGTGCAACAGGGGGGGAATATTTACCTCATAGAGGGAGCGTGGACTTATCGGAATATGGATGCCTAGATAACGGATGTGTCCCTCCGCCCATTGCAGCGGGAAAGCACCCCCCCATCTACCCCGCGACTGATTCTCGACATCTAGGACCATCGATTTCGTGCGATTAATACGAAGCCCCGAGAACCCACCAAAACGCTCAATCAGGTCTAAAGCTTTCGGGAGGGATGCCATCGGGTCCGTCAAACACAGCAGAAGGTCATCCGCGAACGCACTCACCTTAAGGCAGCCACCTTGCCAGGTAGCCCCTTTAATCTGCTCAGATGCCAGCAACGAGAGTAAGAGAGGTTCCAATTGTAGGACGTAAAGAAGAGGAGAAAGGGGACAGCCCTGCCGCGTACCACGCTGCAACAGAAAGGGGGGAGAGCATGTTCCGCCAACATCGACCACAGCTCGGGGAGCCGCATATAAAGCTTGCAGGCCCCGCAAGAACATTCCTTGAAAGCCGAAGCGCTCCAGGGCCGCAAACATATAACGCCATGACACTCTATCAAAAGCCTTTTCGGAATCTAGGCTAACAAGTATCATCGGGTTCCGCGCCATCTGTGTTTGTTCCATACCCAGCAACACCTTACTAATGTTCACCGAGGCGTCCCGGCCTTTAACGAAGCCTGCTTGATGGGTGCCCACCAACTCCGGCAAAAACATCTGGAGCCGTGCCGCCAGAATCGAGGCAAAGAGCTTTTGATCGACATTTATTAACGAGATGGGTCTATAAGAGGCAGGGTCCTCCAGGTCCTTGCCCTGTTTCGGAATTAAAGTAATGCGGGCTGTGCGCATATCTCTAGGGAATGAACCGAAGTCCACCACCTCGGCAAACAATGCCGCCAGGGTCGGGACCACCGAGATTTCCAACAATTTATACGCCTCATATGTAAAACCGTCAGGGCCCGGAGCCTTGTGCGTTTTGCCAGCACGAATCGCTTTCTGAATCTCCACACCCGTTATTTCCCGATTAAGCACGTCCAGTTGCGCCGTCCCCACACAGGGGAGCGACACACGTCCCAGAAATTCTTCTATAGAGGACTCATCTCCCTCCTCGGAAGTATATAGGTGTTCGTAGAAGTCGCGGAAAACACGAGCTACATCCACCGCCCTAGTATGTCGCTGCCCCTTAGTGTCCTTGATCCCCAGGACCCGACGGGAACCCGTGGAGTCCTTCACTAAATGGGCCAGCAATTTCCCAGACCGGTCTCCATATCGGAAAAAACTGGTGGCGATAGTATTGCTGGGACTGGATGGCCCGTTCCTGCAGCAGGTCATTCAGACTCTTCTGTAGCTCCAAGTAGACCGGCAAACCACTCCGCCGCCCAGAGGCCGTCGTCTGGGCCGCACGGAGTGCTCTTGTCAGCCGAAGTATCTCGGCATTAGCTTTCTTCCGCTCCGCTCCGACATAGGCTATTATATGCCCTCTGAGAACGGCTTTCCCCGCCTCCCAGAAGGTAGCCAGCGAGGCAACCGTCCCCTCATTGAACTCAACAAATTCCGCCCAGCGCTGGGTCACAAAATCTCGAAACTCCGGCTTATGCACCAGGTGGCTAGGAAACGACCAGTTGGCGGAACTCTCCCGCTCCCCGCGCCAGGTCAAACCAACCATGGCATGATCTGAGACGATAATGGGCCCAATCTCTACACAGGACACCTTCCCAAACCATTGCTGCGGTACCAAGAAGAAGTCAATTCTCGACCAGGTTTGGTGAGCTCGTGAGAGATGCGTGTATTCTCTGCTGGCAGGATTTAACACTCGCCAGACATCCACCAACCCCCCCAGCTCACAGAGGTACCCTATGCCCCGCTTACTCCATCCCCTCCCTGTGGAAGGGTGTGAACGGTCTAAGGAAGGATCATGGGGACAATTAAAATCTCCAGCTATTACCATCGGGATTTTTGGGGCCCCCAAAATTTTATGCAGAATATTCTTAAAGAAATCATGGTTGTAATTATTGGGGGCATATACAGTCCCAAGGAACATTTCTTCGCCTTGGAGTTTGACATGGGCAAACAGAAATCTACCTTGGGGGTCAGAATCTACCTTGAGGACCTCGCACGCTAGACCTTTGTGTAAGAGAATTGCTACCCCTTTTTTTCGAGAGTCCGAGGGCGCGGACAGAACCGTCCCGACCCAATCCCGCTGTAATTTGGCATGCTCTAGAGCCGTCAAGTGTGTCTCTTGTAGCAGAGCCACCTGGGCTTTTTGCCGCCTGAGGGCCTGCAGAATTTTGGTGCGCTTCACTGGCGTGGTAATGCCACCGACATTCCATGTTACAAAGTGTAAATCAGGGAGGGTAATGTATTCTCTCGATGCAGACCTTCCTAGGATGAAACAGCTGGGATTGTGTGCGGGGCAGCCCAGCCTCTACCCCACCATTACAGGATTGAGCACTATGCTCCGGGTAAAACCACCCATGGAGAAAACCAGTTCTGGCCAGAATTGGGAGGGAGGGAGACGACGCACCCATATGTCTCCCGTTGTCTAGAAGCTCCCCACCCCCCCTCCCCACCACCCTCCGCCCCCCACCCCCCCTCCCCCTCCCCCCCCTCCCCCCAACCCACCCACCCCCTCTTTCCAATCTTCACCCCCCCTAAAACTATCACCATCCATACCCTCAGTACCTCGACTGAGGCCCGAGTCTTAGCAATGCCTCGGGGCAGCCCCGAGATACTTCCCCTCTCCCCACGCCCTCCAGCAGGAGTGCTAACGCAGGGCCATAGCAGCACAGCCCATGAAAACATAACCCCGGATGTCAGAACAGGATAGCAGAGAGGAGAAAGGAGAAAAGAGAAAAGAGAAAACAAAAGATATTGTGGCATAAATCACAATGTACTAATCTGAAAGTCCGGGGTTCTGTCCATTTCCTCCTCTTTCTCCAAGACAAAGATCAATGCCCTCCATCTCCAGGCCGCACTAAGTGCAGAAAACGAGCTGTTCCATGCAGATTTGCTCAGCGCGCCACCGGGACAGTAAACAAGATTCTCACTCCGCCGTTGGTTCAGCAGGCAATTGCGCCAAAAATTGTTTTGCCTTACCGGCTTGTTCAAATTGGTGTACTTTCCCATGCAGGGTAACCCTCAGGTGGGCTGGGAAAGCCAGTGTAAAGCGCACTTTGCGGCGGAACAGCTCCGCACAAACAGGAGCAAATTCCCTCCTTTTTGCGGCCACCTGCGCAGAGTAATCCTGGAACATTAGGATTTTCCGGTTGTGCAGCAGCAGCTCAGGCAATTTTTCGGTAGGCTTGCAGGATTAGAACTTTGTGTTGGAAATTAAGGACCCTTAGTATCACCACACGTGGCCTGGCATCTTCCGTTCTGCGGGCTCCCAGCCGATGAGCGCGCTCAATTTTAAGAATGCCGCGCAGGTCCTCCAGGCCCAAGGCCTCCGGGAGCCAGGATTCCAAAAATGGAAGCAGCCCGCCCTCAGGTTGCTCCTCACCAATGCCCAGAATACGGAGATTATTGCGGCGCGATCTGTTTTCCAAATCGTCAATCTTTAGCTGCAGATCTTGTAGTTGCTGCGCATGGCGTGCCGCCTCTCTCTCCCGCCGTCCCTCCTCGCTCTCAAGGCTGGTGACCCGGTGCTCCACTTCATCCACTCGTTTCCCCATATCAACTATCGACTCCTCTAAGTTATCCAGCTTTTTTAGGAGCAGGTCGAACTTCGGGTCGAGAAGCTTCACCACTTCCTTGGCGAGCTCCGCTGGCGCAGAGTCGACGCTCTCCGCTCCCGGAGAGGCCGGCTGAGTTAGCCCCGGGGTCGCAGGCCCGGCTTTGGAGGCCTTCTCTCTCTCCTTCCGCGGTGCCAGAGGCATGGTCAAGGCTGAGAATGCACCAGTAAGTAAGGGGCAGCGTCTGAGACACCCTCCGAGAGTGGGGGAGCGTTAGATGGTAAAATGCAGGTTTTTGAGCAGATTTATCCTCGCGGCTGCCCCGGAGCGAGCGGGAAGCGTCCACACTCACTCACGCATCACGTGACTCCTCAGACCAGGATCTTATTGTCGCACATAAGCGCAATATTAACCTTCGGAATTTACTTGTGCCCTCTGCACTCACAGAGAAAAGAATTTTGTCTCAATATAAAGGCCAATTCCATTGTGGTAGGTGTTCTATCTGTTTGAATGCCTTGCCAGTTAGAAATACGTTTATCCATCCAACTACACAGAAGAAGTTCCCCATCCAAGATTTTGCCAACTGTGATACACATAATGTGATCTATGTGATACAATGCCCCTGCCGATTGCTCTATGTAGGCAAGACTACTCGTAAGATTAAAATTAGGATTATGGAGCATATGAGTTGCATCAGGAGGAATGTAGAGGACAAACCTCTAGTTTCCCACTGGCATGCACTCCAACATAAAGTTAATGACCTAAAATTTTTTGTAATTAAACAAGTGAAACCCAATTGGCGAGGAGGGGATGTGAACAAAACCATTCTTAGGTTAGAACAAAGATATATCTTTTTATTAGATACCCTGGCTCCCAATGGTCTTAATTTGGACGAAGACCTTTCTGTCTTTTTATAATAGTAGGTTTTTATATCCCTCAAGGCCAGTTTCTATTATGCTCTGCTGTGTTTCAATTAACTTTTTATTTACACACTACATTAACAACTATCTCTTCATGCAGTAGTGTGCTACTGGTTTCTCCTTACATTTGGATAGTACAGAGTGGATTACATGTTTTCTAATATTGCTCTTATAGACTGCATTTAGACAATTGCTTTGTATGAGGTTTGATATATATCAATTCCCCTTCCCCTTGTTCAGGTTATCTTGGATGTCTTTGTTATAATTTTTACATTGCTGTACGTTTACTTAGTATTATTTATTATTATTTATTTATTTATTTATCTTTTTAGTATCACTTTTTAGTATCCTTTTTAGATTTACATTAGCAGCTAATCACATGTTTGTTTTATTTTATTGGTCTCTATTTTATAATTGGCTTTCGTTTTGCTAATCATAGGATTCTGAGGCACTTCATGCTGACGAATCGAGGCTGTGTTTTCCTATTGATCTAAATAGTCTGGTCCAGAAAATACATAGAATAGATACACACATATATCTATATATATAAATACATTCACATAGTTATGTACAGGATGAATTGTGATCTGTATCATGGTTGTGCTTCCATTGTTTGGTCTCTCTCCTTCTCTCCTTCATGACCCAAACTGTTACTTTTTATTTCATATTTTACAAGCGATTTTCCAAAGTATGAGTTCTGATTTTTTACATTCAAGGTTGCAATTGTTTTTATGTTATTTATTAATTGTACCTATTGGTCGTTCTCTTGACTCTGCTTTTAGCCACGCCCCCTCTTTCCCGCTCTACACATGATTTTAAGTTTGCGCATGTACCGGCGTTTTTTAGTTTCACTTTAAGGAACGGCACGGGCAAGGTCCCAGTGCCGTGAAGTAACCGGGGGCGAGCTTCGACGCAGCCCTCGACCAGGCCGGTGGGGAGGCGGTTGGTGGGGGGGGTGGGGGGGTGCGCGGTGACGCGAGGAGCATTATTTGAACGGATTGGTTCCGCCGCGGGGATGCGCGCGGCGGGAACCAATCCGGAGCAGCGCAGGCCATGTGCAGCGGTAGTGAGGACGCCCGCGCAGCACATGGCCTGAAGGAGGGCGACTGGCTGGTGTTAGGAGTCGGGCATCTTGGAGAGTGCTTTGTTCGGGGGATCCGGCAGGAAAATCGTTTGGCGGCTCTACGGTGCTCTGGTGGCTGCAGCGGTACAATCGCGGCTTGGGCAGTCGGTGGTGGTCACCGCGGCGTCCGCAGGGGACTCTGGCAGGCGAGTAGAATTTACGGCATTTCAGTGCAGTAGGCTTGTTATGGCACTTGGGGTATAGGTGTGACTAATTTAACACTGGAACAATTTTCTGTGCTAGCGGTGCTATTTAGCGGGAGGGACAGGGAGTATCGCTGGGCTTTCCTCCTAACACTGCTTCTTTAACCTTTCCTGCGGAGGCCTTTTTTGGGGTTTTCTCAGCCAGTCTGCAGTTTCCACTTTTGCCTAAGGGCCTGGGAGGTGAAAGGGAGGGGGGGGCTGGGAGTTTCGATGGCTCGGGGAATCAGGGGGCACACCGGGTCCAGGCGGGGGCCGGGGCAAGCAGGTAAGAGTACTATTAGGGTTCAGGCGGGCAGGGGGAAAGAGCGGGGCAGGGGGGGGAGGGCGAGGGGGGCCATGAGGGGCCGGATAGCTGGTAGGGTGGCGGTGAGCAGGGGGGCTAGGGTCGGGGGGCCTCCTTCCACTGGGCCTTGTGTGGGCCCTCCTTCCACCAGGCCGCGTGCGGGCCCTAGGCGCAGGATGGGGGGGCGATTTGCCTCCGGGTCCGGAGGGAGGGGGGAGTGCAGGGGTCCGGTTGAGTGCCAGCGGAGTGCAGAGGGCATGGTCGTCCCAGGAGCAGGTGAGGGTGGTGCAGCGGGCATGGACATGCCAGGAGCTGGTGAGGGGTGCAGCGCTTCAACTATGGGGGTGGGGTTCTGGCCTAGAGGGGGAGAGAGTGGTGTGGGTAGTGATGCGTCCTGCTTGGGGATGCAAGGTGGGGAGGTGAGGATGGGAGTGTTCCCTGGGGGAGGCATATGCAGGCCGGGCGAGTTAGGCACTATCGACCCGCAGGCGTTGGCCCGATGGCAGATGGGGGGTCAGGGCCCGTCGAGGGATACCTGGCTTGGGGCTTGGCAGCCGGCGTGGTCAGGTGTGTCCCCCCCTCCTTTTTTGCCTTATGTTTCTGCTCAGATTCCGATGATGGCGGCGCCTGGATCGATGCTTGGTGTGACACAGCCTGGCAGGATCCCGTCCAGTGACGGGCAACCCTTGGCCTCTCCTGGAAGTACGGCGCTGGAATCTGGAGCTCCGCACGCTATGGATGGGACGCATCATGCAAGTGATCAGGCAGCCGGTTCGACGGTGGATGGTGAGTTACCTGAGGGCCAGCAAGGGGGAAGTGTGGCGGTGGAAGGGGGTGGGGAGGGACGATCGGGAAATTCTAGTAAAAAGAAGAAACACGCTTATCGGAAGCGCCGGCGTTCCGGGTCCTCCACCTCGTCATCCTCCAGTTCCTCCTCTGCGGCTTCAAGTATGGGTGACAAAAGTGTAGCGGTGGGAGGTATGGTTTCGGTGGGGAACGCGGCGGGTGGAGGATTGGCTGCAGTGACAGCGTTATCCGAACTTTGGTAGGGAGTGCCAAAAAAGCTGAGGAAAAAAATTGCAAAAAGGCGTTATATCGACATATTCCGTTTATTGGAAGGGCGTAAGAGGTCTGGCGAGAGTAGGAAGAAACGGAAGGAGGATGAGAAGGCTGGGAGGGTTCGTAAGGTGACGAGGTCGGTGGTGAACTGGGTCAGGGCATTTCTGCGTTTGGCTAGTGTATGGGGTCAGTCATACCCGGAGCAGTATGGGATGTTATTGTCCTATGCTGACTCGATCTTGGAAGCCTCGCAGTCCCATGAGGGGTGATCTTGGCTCAATTATGATGAAAAGTTCCGGGATAAAATGGAGGAGAACCGGTCGTTAACTTGGGGTACGCAAGATATTAACTTGTGGCTCACGCAGATGTCTGCTAGATCAACCACGGGGGGTGGCACAAAGTTCGGGGGTGGGTCAACTGCGTTAGGGGGTCGGTCCTTTCGAGTTGGGGGGGGTTGGGTTGCCAATTAAGTCGGGGGCGGGAGCAGGTAGTGACGTATGCTGGCGTTTCAATAAATCCTCCTGCCCATTTCCGGACTGTAAATTCCGGCACGCCTGTTCTGCCTGTGGCGGAGGCCACTCTGCGGCAAAATGTACCAAACGAGGCGTCAGTGTCGGGGCCCTATCGACCTCTAAGTAGGAATGCTAGCCTGGGCCGGGCCCCTTCGCCCATACGGGTGGGGATACTCCGGGAGTGGCTTAGCATTTACCCGAAAAAGGGGAATAGGAATTTTTTGGGGTCGGGGTTTGACGTGGGGTTTGTGATTCCGGTTCAGGGTGGGGTGGTGGCACAGGCGGCGAGGAATTCTCCGGCGGTTGGGCGTTTTGAAGCAATCGTGCGCCAGAAGTTGGTGGATGAATTGCGCCTGGGGCGGATAGCCGGTCCGTTTTCGAATCCCCCTTTTGAGCATTTCGTGATTTCTCCTTTGGGAATTATCCCAAAGAAGGAGCCAGGTAAATTTCGGCTTATTCATAATCTATCTTTCCCGGCAGGCTTATCTGTTAATGACCATATTCCGAGGGAGTGCTGCACGGTCCGTTATGCCTCTTTTGACAAAGCAGTTCGGTTGGTGAGGCTGGCGGGTCGGGGGGCTATGTTGGCAAAGGTGGACATTGAATCTGCCTTCCGGTTGCTGCCGGTCCATCCTGACTCTTTTCATTTGCTGGGTTTTCAATTTTCTGGGGAATTTTATTTTGACAAATGCATGTCCATGGGTTGTTCAGTGTCATGTGCATGTTTTGAAAAATTTAGTACCTTTCTCCAGTGGATGGTAGTGAGACGGGCAGGGTCTAGTAGCATCGTGCACTACCTGGATGATTTTTTGTTTGTAGGGCCGGCGGAGACTTCTCTGTGTCAGGAATTGTTGGATGCATTTATAAAGGTAGCGAGGGAATTGGGGGTACCCTTAGCAAACGAAAAAACGGAGGGACCGTCGACCAGGCTCACATTCTTGGCCATCGAATTGGACTCGGTCGAGATGGTGGCTCGTTTGCCGGCAGCTAAGGTGGCGATGTTGCGAGTGTTGGTGTCAAATGCGCTGGCGGCGTCGAAGTTCACATTGAAGGAATTTCAGTCCTTGATTGGTTCCTTAAATTTTGCATCTCGAGTGATACCAATGGGGCGCATATTCAGTAGGCGTTTGGCAGCGGCCACGGCGGGTATTAGTAAGCCGCACCACCGAATTAGAATCTCCAGGAGCATTAAGCAAGATTTGCGGGTGTGGGATGTTTTCCTGCAGGAGTTCAATGGGTCGCCCGTGCTCACGGAGATGGAGTGCTCGAGTGAGGACCTACAGCTATACACGGATGCGGCGGGGGGCACGGGATTAGGAATTTACTTTGGGGGGGCATGGTGTGCAGCTCAGTGGCCATCGTCATGGCGAGAGCAAGGGCTTCTCCGGAATATCACGTTCTTGGAGCTGTTTCCTATTCTGGTTACGCTGGAGCTGTGGTCCGATAGATTGCGCAACAAGAGGGTGGTTTGGTGGTGTGACAATGAAGCGGTGGTGAGTGTTGTTAACCATTACACGCCACGGTGTAGCATAGTGGCAGATCTGATGAGACAGGTGGTCTTATCCTGTTTGAGGCTGAACGTGGGGTTGAAAGCGCGGCACATTCCGGGACTGCATAATCGCATAGCTGATGCTCTTTCCCGTTTGCAGTTCGAGCGATTCCGGCACCTGGCGCCAGAGGCCGACGAGTTGGGGCTGCCGGTCCCTTGGCGGTTATGGAACACTGGCCTGCTGCTATGAGAGAGTTGTTGAAGAGCTCTGTGGCGAAGAAGACCTGGGAGACCTACTGGCGTGGTTGCGATAGTGTGGTGGAGTTCTTGTCTGCGCGGGGCTGGGAAGGGGGGGCTGTGTCAGATCATTTGTTGGCTGGGTACATCCTGGCGGCACGTCAACGGGGAGTGACTCGGGCGGTGGTGAAGGGGCAATTGGCGGGCTTTGCGTTTTTTGCAAAAGCGGTGGGTTGGGGCCCTTCCGGTGGGGGGTTTTTGGTGCACAGATTGCTCCAAGGGTGGGGATGCGAAACCCCTCCCGCGGTGGATCAGCGACGCCCGGTGACGCATGACCTGCTCAGAGGGGTCTGTGAAGTTTTGCCTGCGGTGGCGAGATCTGCTTATGAGGCTGTATTATTCAGGGCTGTCTTCTGTTTGGCCTTTTTTGGGGCGTTTTGGGTCGGGGAATTGGTGGCTGATTCAAAAAAGGCGGGTGCGGGGCATAGTCTGCAGTGGCAGCATGTGCGCGTGGTGGGGGAGCAATTGAAGGTCCTCTTGCGCAGATCGAAGACGGATCAGCAAGGGAGAGGCATGTGGGTGGTTTTGCAGGCGATAGAGGGACCCACTTGGTGCTCCAGCGCATGGGCGAGGACCCTAAGCACTATGCGGCGCATTCCTTTCGCATTGGGGCTGCGTCTAGTGCGGCGGGCGCTGGCCTGTCGGGGTGGCAAATTCGTATGATTGGCCGTTGGAGGTCCATGGCGTTTCGGGGTTATGTCCGGCTATAAAAAAAAAAAAAACAACACCACCGCGCATGGCACATATTTTCTGTTAACTGCTGTTTTCTGTTTCAGGTGGGGGAAGAAGTGTGCAGGGCTCTTGGATGCTGGGGCATTCGTTTGTGTTCTGGGCTGGTCGACGAGCTGCGATACGGCCTATCGGGCTGAACCTTGGATTGGAGCCAGACGTGGTGTCGGTGTTATGGCTGGGCGAGCGGGGGCTGCGATGGCCGCAGCTGATGCCATTGCTGCGTCACCATGCGAGATTGCGGACTCCTCCAAGGATTATTCTTCTGCACCTAGGCGGCAACAATCTCACCTCCTGGACTTGTAAACAACTCATTAATGCTGCTAAAAAAGATATGACTCAGATTTTGAGAATGTTTCCTGATGTGGTGCTGATTTGGTCGGATGTCATCCCGAGACCAGCGTGCTGGGGACAGCGGCGGTGGTCTCGGGGACTGATAAAGATCAATCGGCAGATTGGAAAATGGGTCTGTGCAGCGGGGGGCTATCAGGTGCAGCATGAGTGGGTGGACGTTGCTTGTGGGGGTTTGTATCGCAGTGATGGGGTGCATCTGTCTCCGGTGGGGGTTGACCTACTCCTGAATGACTGGCAGGAGATTTTGGAGCAGGTGCTCAGGAATCGCATGGGCAGGTCGCAGCTTGTGCTCCGTTAGGGGGGGGGGCGGCATAGGCATAGGGTGTGCCTCTGCCGGTGGCGGGATCCCGGAGGTTTCCGGGGTCCGGAGCCATGGCTACTTGGGGCGGGGCAGGGTGCCCGCGGCCCGGAGAACCCCTAGCAGACTTTTGCTAGTGACATGGCGAGGTCGGGCAGGGGTGGTATTAACTTGACTGGTGGGTTGACCGGTGCAAGGGCGGTAGTGTTGTCATCTTGCTACTTACATGGCTGGTGAGGTAACGCTCCGCTCGGGGATTGGTTGTTGGGGTTATTTTCAAGTTTATAATGTTAAGAAATTATGGAGCAATAAAGCTGCGACCTGTTTTTATACCAACTCATGTGTGGTGTTAATTTTGTTACTGTGGGAAAAAGATGGGGGTGTTGGGCAGGGGAAGCGCTCGGTGCAGCTCCCCGGTTACTAACGGCAGACTGAACAGATGCACTGCTGATTTTGCAGAGTGATATTATTTGGCAGAGATTATATTGGTGAGTTTCAAGTGCTTTACAATACTGCCGGTTTGGTATTACTTTTAATTTTTATCGCTGTTGTTTTTTACTACTATGTGGTCCCTCCGATGAAATTTCGGCCATATTATATGCACTAGTTCTATTGTTTTACTTATTTATTTATTTATTTATTTTTTAGCGCTATTTATTATATTATTTAGTATAGAGCCGTAGATTTTTTAACTAAAGCTGTCCCCTCCCATCGAAGTATACTGATGGGTTTGCTATATTTTTTTATTTTTTAGAGACTCCATAGCTACATAGAATATCATTGAGGCACATTGTTGCATTAGAATTCTTTTTGATACTTTGAGTCGGACCTCCTTCCTCCCTTATTTAGAGACTAGTTCCTGTTTTCAGGTTTTTATGTAATTCCGAGGATAATGATTTGAGCATTGATCTTCTGAGAAATCAACAATTGCTGTGCATTAGAATTATTTTTGATACTTTGAGCAGGACCTCCCTCCTCCCCAATTCTGGAGACTAGTACCTGTTTTCTTTTTTTGTAATTCTAAAGATAAAGATTTAAGCTTTGAGAAGTCAACATTTGCTGTTTATTTATAATCTCCATGGTATATATATGCCTCATTCTGTTTTCTTTGTTCTAGTGTTGTTTTCCTTTTGAAGAGTACTTGTTCACCATTTCCACAACTAAGGTATTAATGTTGAAATCCTGTGCTTGTCACATCCTTTGAGTTCTCTATCTTAATCTGTTTTAATTCCTTGTATTTTATTTTATTCTAATTTGTTATGGTTTGTTTTATTTTATACATATGGCATTCTAATGTATTTGCGTATCCACACTTTTTATTAATGGATTTGGTCTTATTCTTTATGTATTATTTATATGATTGATTACATTGTATTTATGTTTTTAATTATTTGTGTTCTTTCCCATATACATACTTTTAGCATTATTAATTTATATGTTTTTATGTTTTAGTACCTACTTCGACAACCCCTGATGAAGGTCTCCGAAACACGGCCTGTGTCGGGTTGTATTAGGTCTTAGAACTATTGTTAATAAAGTGTTTTTCCACTCAGATCACGTTTTGGACTGTGTACTTGTTACCACGTGGTTTCTTGCCTTTTTGTTGGACCATCAAGCCCAGTATCCTGTTTCCAACAGTGGCCAATCTAGGTCATACGTACCTAGCAGACACGAAGAAACCAGAAGAAAGTGGCTGGAGCAATTGCAACTGAAAAACAATGCACAAAAGGTAGAAAAATATCTCTTTATTGAATTTATTAACTGAAATATGCCAGCTCTGGGAAATGTGCATCATTAACGTCTGTGCTTTGTTTAGTACAAGAGGAAATTAATTTATAGTTTTATTTCTACAGTGTTGTTGGGCTTTTGGGGTTCCCAGTTTAATTATTGTCTTCCTGTTTCTACATTGTGATTTCTTGTTTGGTGACGGTCTATGTTCTGCACGTGTAACTGAGCTGAGGTATTCTGTTTATGTAATTCCTATTTGACATTGCCACTTGTTCTCTTTCCCCAGTAGGTCATGTATTGTTATTCTCTGAAATGTATTGGTTTAATATTTGCAGTGTTGCCTTTTGATAGGTAGGATATGGTGCTTTGTGAGTCCTGGTAGTGCTGTTATGATACGGCAGGTTTGCTATGAGTTCTAAATGGGCAGTGTTTGTAGTAGTTCCTAATGTGCCTGGCAGTTTGCACTGGATTATAGTAATGTAGAAATCTTTTAGTTTTTCTTTATCCATACACTCATTAAGAGGCATGTTTACTAAAAGTTAGTGTATGGTAACATTATGCAAATATTTATGCAAATGAGGCCCTTATGCAAATGAGGCCCCGCACCGAGTCTCCGCACGTGGCCCCGCACCCCCCTTGGGCCGCCCCTGTATGGTGCGACCGCACCTTGAATATTGTGTGCAATTCTGGTCACCGTATAGCGTTATTAGAAAAGGTACAGAGAAGAGCCACCAAAATGGTAAAGGGGATGGAAGGACACCCCTATGTAGAGAGTTAAAAAGGTTGGGGCTCTTTAACCTGGAAAAGAGACTGCTGAGGGGAGATATGATAGAGGTTTATAAATAATGAACGGAGTGGAATGGGTAAACGTAGATGGATTGTTTACATCAGCAGAATATAGAAAGACTAGAGGACATGCAATGAAGCTACAGGGTAAACTATTTAAGACAAATAAGATAAAATATTTTTTCACTCAACGTGTAATCAAACTCTGGAATTTGTTACCGGAGGATGTAGTAAAAGCTGTTAGTATAACTGGGTTTAAAAAAGGTTTGGACAAGTTCCTGGAGGAAAGGTCCATAAACCATAATTAAAAGGGACACAGGATATCACTGTTTGACCCAATGCAAGCATTGAGGAACCTGTGTCTTTTGGGGAGACTGCTAGGTACGTGTGACCTAGATTGGCCACTGTTGGAAACTGGATAATGGGCTTGATGGACCTTGGTCTGACCCAGTATGGCATATCTTATGTACTTATATTATGTTCCGACCATGGGACCAGAGTTTTCTGTGTCATTGAAAGGAGGTGTTGGTACGGCCAGAAGGCTGGAGTAAAGATGAGGAAGAATTGGACCAAGGACAGATCTCTGGAGTACAACACTGGTAACTTCCTTCTCCTGAGAATGAGCTCCATTTACCTGTACCCTTTGTCGCCTCCCACGCAAACCAATTTCTAACCCAAGCAGTAACTTTAGGGTCCATCCCTGGGGTGTTCAGTTTGTTTATAAGTCGCCTGTGAGGAACGGTGTCAAAGGCTTTACTGAAATCTAAATACACCACATCTAGGGCTCTCCTTCTGTCTAAATCCCTGGTCACCCAGTCAAAGAAATCATTCAGATTTGTCTGACAAGACCTGCCTCTGGTAAATCCATGCTGCCTCGGATCCTGTAATCAGCTGAATTCCAGAAATGTCACTATTTTTTCTTTCAGCAGCGTTTCTAATAATTTACTCACCACCGAAATTAAACTAACTGGCCTGTAGTTTTCAACCATATCCTTACTTCTGCTTTTGTGTAAAGGGACCACATGAGCCTCTCTCCAGTCCTTTGGCACCACTCCCGACTCCAACGAGGCATTGAAAAGGTCAGTCAGTGGAGCTGCTAGAATGTCCCCAAGATCCCTCAGTATTCTAGGGTGTATCCCATCTGGTCCCATCACTTTGTCTACTTTAAGTTTAGCCAGTTTCACATGAACAGTCTTCTGAAAATTCTTCAAGATGCCCCTGGCTTCTGTTCCTGTTTGTAGATGTTTTCTGAGGTCCTTTTCCTGGATCTCAGGGTTGGCCACCCCCCCCCCCCCCCCCCCCGTTGTTCTTTTTTTTTTTTTAGAACCGTTATTGACTCTGTTACAGGCGAACCCAGGGATACAAGATGTACAGATGGGATCTTATGAATTTAAGTTGGCGGCATACGCGGATGATCTGTTGGTGGGCCTTACGTCTCCAGAAAGCTCACTTCCAATTTTGCTGCAGGAGTTCATTGTTTTTGAGTCTATTTCAGGATATAAACTCAATTTGGATAAATCAGAAGTATTGCCTACTGTGGAATCCTTGCGACGCTCGTGGGTGGGAGTTTTCCCACTTAGTGGGCAGGGGAGTCTTTTCGGTATTTGGGGGTGAAGTTGACAGTGGATCCTGAAAACCTTTGTAGATTCAACGTGCCCCCATTAGTGTCTGAGATGGTGACGCAACTGACTAAGTGTCAGGATCTTCCTCTTTCTTTGGGTGGTCGAATTGCTTTATTCAAGATGGTATTTTTTCCTAAGTGGTTATACTTATTTCAAATGGTTCCGATTTGGCTATTACGTCGAGACCTGGAAAGGATGGACCGGGTTCTTTCTCGGTATTTATGGGGAGGACGTAGGGCTCGGATTGCTATTTCAACACTGAGGGTTAGTTGGAGACGGGGGGGATGGGTGAGCATATAACTTGGCTTGCTTGTTGCGTCATTTGAAGGATTGGTTGTTTGAGACTCAAGACTTTACAAATTTGATCTGTGAAAGGGCCCTGGTGGCGCCTTTTCATTTTCGGTATATACTGCATGTAGAGGGGCATAAATTGCCTGTGGAATGGAGACACTGCCCGCTGATTACAACAATGAGGCGGGTGTGGAAGTGGGTTTGTGAACATCTACAGCACTCATATACACAGAATGTGTACTTGCCGTTCTTGGGCAATTTAGACTTTAAGCCAGTGCTTACTTCTGCTCATTTTCAGCATTGGAGTAGAGTGGGTCTGAGTGGTGTGGAACAAGTTTTGACAGACGAAGGAGAGATTTTGCTCTTTGAGACATTAAAAGTACAGTATGGATTAACAGGTATGGATTTATTTTCTTATTACCAGGTGCGAAGCTCTGTACGTGGGTTGACGAAGGGTAATTTATTTAGTGATTTTTGTTCGGAGTTAGACGATTTCTCCTTGTCAGAAGCCTCGGGTAGGGTCTCCATTTCACAATGCAATCTGCCTTTGCTATTAAGAAATCTAAATCGACTTGTCATCGGTTGGCGGAAGTTTGGAATGCGGTCCTGGGTACATCCTTAATGGGGGAAGATATGTGGAAGTTAATTGGGCAAATTCCGGAGTTCACTGTAGTGGTGCCCTTTAGGGATGTGCAATATCGAGTGGTTCGACGGGGCGTTTGTGTGCTATGAGGTATGGGGGTGGATTAGTTGTCCTAAGTGTCAAGAGGATGGGGCTCCACTGGTCCATTTGTTGTGGACTTGCCCCAAGATTCAGGAATATTGGCAGGAGGTACATGCTTTTACTGAGTGTGTTCTTGGTCAGACATGGAGACTGTTGCCGCAGATGGCATTATTACATGTGATGTCTGGGATAGATTTGGTAGGTCAAGGAAGGCAACGTTGGCTATGTCTATTGTGGACGTTGGTGATCCATATAATCGTACAGGGGTGGAAGTCAGAGGATGTGCCGAGGTATTGGGCTTGGCGGAATTTGCTACATTATCCTTTGCAGATTGACAAGTTGTGGGCGATGGGAGAGCACAGTCGGCTTCCCAGATTCCATAAGGTCTGGGATGATTATATTCATCTTTTGCCTGCCCGAAGTCGCAGCCACATCTTAAACGATCTTTTTAAATGATCTCAAGGCATCAAGGATCAGGAGGCTTAGGAGTTAGATGAATGAGGACAGGTGGGGTAGAGGGGGGGAAGGGGTGGGGGTGAAAGGGGGGAGTAGGGCTCGGGGAGGGTGGAGTTTATCGAAAACAATTGCAAATTTGGTGAAGTGTTTCGTTGGACTCCAATGTATTAGTAGATTTGGCGTGTTATTGTATTGTAGATTGGAGCTATGATTGGTTATTGTTGATTGAGCTGCAATAAAAAACGTTTGAACATAAATCCAAATCAGCCACTCCCTTTAAAGCTTCAACATCTGTGATCTTATTTCTCATGCTACGGGCTTTCCATATGCTGCCCCTTTTACCCATTTCCATAAAAGTATTTAATGTTTCACTTACCTGGGGGCTTTCTTCACCCATCCCCAACGAATCTATTTTAAAGCCCTCTTCATCGATTAGTGGTGAAAGATCGTTGGCAGCTGCTGTTGGTGATCTATAAACAGGGCATAGTGTTACGTGCATATCAGATATCGTAATTGGACCCGATATTCGAAAGGCATTTACATGGTTTACAGCCCTGTAAACCATATAAATGCTGCTAAGCAGAATATTCAGTGGCACTAACACAGTGCCACTGAATATCCCCGATCTCTCCTACACGCCACGATGCTAACTGCTTAGCCTCGGGGCATGTTGTGGGTGTTCCGGGGAGGCGCGGAGGTGGTGATAGTCACTAACCTAGCAGTGGTGATATTTCATGCTGCCCAGTTAGTGACCTGCGGCTAAAAGATAGGTGTAGCAAAAGCTGGCCTATCCTTTAGCCGCAGGGGCTAACCAGGCAGCATGTAATATTGCCACTGCCCATTTAGCTACTGCAGCTGGGAGGCTGTTTAACAAATCTGGATATTTAATGCCGGGGCTGCATATGACACTGGCATTGAATATCGGGGATTAAGGGTCAACATAGGAGCAGTGCATAGCCATCATAATTCAATATCAGGCCCATTGTGTCCAGGTCATCTGAAGAATTAGATTTAGTGGTTTTAAAATGGAGGTCATCTCTTGCGTTTATGAGTACCCTCCACCCCTCTTGGTCAATATGGGATGATTAAAAGCTGATATGATGGGATAGTAAGCTGGTTTTAAGAGGACATAGTCGGATTCGTTGAGCCAAGATTCAGTTACACACATTATGTCAATGTGGCTTTCCTTGATGTAGTCTACCAGAATGGGATTTTGTTGCGGGGGGAACATGTGTTGATGAGGAAACATTTGAAGAGTTTGTTGCCAGGTGGTTTGAGTGGGAGACAGACGACTCTGGAGAGTGGTTGCATTTTGATAAGGTTCGATATGTCCTTGCTCCATAGTTTGTGGAGAATGAGTTGAAGTCTGGAGTGTAAGGACACTGTATGATGGGTATCAGTGGGGGTGTGGTGAGTGCAGCTGCATGGGAAATTATAAGAGCAACAAGAAGGAATAGGGCGAGGAATGAGGTAAGGTTAGGTATGATAGATGTTCTTTTATGGTATAGTGGTCTTCAGTCAAGATCTGGGGGGTGGGGGGAGGTAGGAGGTGCGAGTAATATGCATGAAAGAAAGAGTTGCTGTTTGAGTAGGCAGGGTACTCACTGCCACTGGAGCGTGCAGAGTCCATCTAGCAGGATCAGTATAGTCATTTAGTGACTTACCGGTTATTGCTTAGATAGAATAAAGAAGCTCAGTCTGGTGGAAGCAACTGTAGCCTTGATGGAAGGGTTTGTTGAAAGGGGGTCTTCACGCTCTGTTGGGCCACTCTAAGAGCCACGTCTAAGAGCACTTTGGCGAGGCCCTTAGGTGCAGGCGCACCTGCAGCAAGTTGAATTTAAAGAGCTAGGTTTCTGGAGAGTGATGCGGCATGGGGGAGGAGCTTACCTGCACTCTGTGCACATTGCCGGGATCATGATCAGCAGCAGTAGGAAAGGCCGCTTGCTCATAAGAGGAGAATTTCAGCCCAGCAATGTGTGGGTGCTTCTTGGACATGTGGGTGTCGCAGATAGTCGGAAGCGGTTACATGTACTTTGCCAAGCTGCCACTCCCCCCCCCCCCCGCAGTATCCCCTAGACCCCCTGCTCTCAACCTGCTACATGGAGAGATCTCCACTCTGTTAACCGATCTCACCATATAGCTGATGCCCCCGGCTCAGGCTTCTACTTCATGTACTTTTTGGTCCCCAAGAAGGCAAGGAATTTTGGCCCATTCTGTACCTCCAAGACCTCAGTACATACCTGGTGTGAGAGAGGTTCAAGATGGTCTCACTGGGGACTCTGCTCCCTTACCTGTAAAAGGATGATTGACTATTCTCTCTGGATCTTAGACTCACATATGCATATACTGACCCACCCCGCTCACAGAAAATACCTCATCTTCGTCCTGGGGGATTGGTACTTCCAGTACCAAGTACTTCTCTTTGGCCTGGCATCAGTGCCATGCATCTTCACGAAGTGTCTCGTGGTTGTGGCTGCTTTCCTTCAGGCTCAGGGGGGTATTCATTTCTCCTACTTGGATGACTGGCTCATAAAGAGCTCCACCCCAAACGGGGTTCAGCAGTCAGCTCAGCTGACCATCCAGGTGCTCAAGCGGTTGGGGTTTGTGGTCAGTTACCCCAAATCTCACCTACAACCCTCTCAATAGCTGGAGTTCATAGGGGCCCTTCTTGACACCACTAGGGCTTGGGCCTTTCTTCCAATGGATTGCTTGCAGAGGCTTATGGCTGTGGTCCATGATAGAGGTGTCATGTGACAGCTCAGGGGATGCTGAAGGTGCTTGGCCATATATCCTCAACAGTGCATGTCACTCCCCTGGCTCATCTGTCAATGAGACAAGCTCAGTGGACGCTGAGTATGCAGTGGAAGCAAGCCATGAGCTGCCTCCAGGATCAGATAGTGGTCACTGTGCCTGTAGTCCAGTCCCTGCAGCTCCACTGGTGGGTGGAGCCGCAGAACTTGCTCAGAGATCTCCCATTACAGAGGTCGCACTCCCCTAGAAGACACTGATACAGATTTATTTATTTATTTTTATTTAACAGCTTTTACATTCCGCTTTATCATTTCAATCAAAGTGGTTTGCATTGAAACTTAAACTTGGTAATGTACATTAAACAGGGACATTGATAACTTGGATTTTTCTGAGGCCACAAGGAGTTCTAGTGGGAATCGAACCCTGGTTTCTGGGTTCCCAAGCCAGTGTTCTTAACCATTAGGCTACTCCTTCACTCCCAGATACATCCAAATTAAGCTTGGGGACTCATCTGGGTGGCCTGTGCATGCAAAGCCTCTAGTTTGAGCAGGAGAGCCTGCACCAGATCAACTTCTTGGAAGTGTGGGCGATAGCTACTGCCCTTCGGGCATTCCAGGTTCATCTGGCCAACCAAACTGTGCTGATTCAGACAGACAATCAGGTGGCCATGTACTGCATCAACAAGCAGGGTGGCAGGGGGTCATACCTCCTATGCTGGGAAGCAGACCGCTTGTGGAGGTTCGCCATTGTTCATGGGATAGAGTTAAGAGCCACTTATCTTTCCGGGAACTCAATTCCCTGGCAGACCAACTGAGCTGCATCCTCCAGCCTCATGAGTGGACCCTCAGCAGGGAGATTGTGGACTGGATCTGGGAGTGGGGTACCCCATAATAGATCTGTTTGCCACTCTATGCAACTCCCAGATGGATCATTTCTGCTCCAGGGTTGTGGCCAGCAACCGGCTGGCATCCATGTGCCTTCTAGGAAATGGGCCTGCTGTACTCAAACCCTCCTATTCTTCTCATTGTGCAAACCTTGCTGAAGATTCAGGCCAAACCTTGCTGAAGATTCAGGCCAAAACTTGCTGAAGATTCATCGCCCCATATTGGCACAGGCAGCATTGGTACCCCCTGCTGCTCCAGCTCTCACAACAGGAGCCTCTGCGGCTGGGCTCTGCCCCGGACCTTATCTCTCAAGAGGATACGACACTGCTACACTCCAACAGCCAGTCCTTGGCCCTCACAGCGTGGATCTTCAGCGGGTAGTCCTCTCTGAGCTTAGCCTGCCTGTTACAGAAGTCCTTCTAGCCTCCCTCAAGGCTTCAACATGAAGGTCTTAATGCGTTGAATTGGTGGACATTCTCCTCTTGATGCACTGGCAGGGCCTTGGATCCCTTCTCCTGTGCCATGGGCAAGATGGTTGAGTACTTCCTGTACTTTTCGGACTTGGGTCTTGTCCAATTCTGTCAGTCCACCTGAGCATGATTGGGGCCTACCATTGCAGCTCAGAAGGAAAGCCCATCTCAGCTCAACCCTTGGTTCGCTTCATGCGGGGCTTGCTTCTCTCTAAGCCTCTATTCAGGCCCCCGGCAGTGACTTAACGTGCTTGAGCTGCTTGCTGCCTGCCTTCTGACGTTCTGACCAGGAAGGTCTTGTTTCTTGTGGCAGTCACTTCAGCACACCATGTCAGTGAGCTCCAAGCTCTGGTGGCTCACCCACTGTATACCAGGTTCCACCACAATAGAGTGGTTTTATGTACACATTTGTGTTTCCTACAGAACATGGTATCCACTTTCCACCTCAATCGGTTGTTCTGCCATCTTCCCCGGGCCTCACACCAACAGAGGGGAGGTTGCACTGCACATGTTGGACCGCAAGCGAGCCTTGGCTGCCTAACTTGAGTGAACAAAGGCCCACCATAAGTTCATCTAGCTGTTTATCTCTTTTGACCCTGGCAAACAGGAGGCTGCCATTTTCAAATGCACTCTTGTCAATCTGGCTAGCAGACTGCATCTCTTTTTTCTTATGCCAAGGCAGGCATGGTTGTGTCATGGCTCACAATGTTCAAGCCAATGCTGTATCGGTGACCAACTTGTGCTTGGCCTCAATGGAGGAGATCTGTAGGGTTGCAACATGATCGTTGGTCCACACATTCACAGCTCATTACTGTCTGGATGGGGATTCCCAATGTGACAGCAACTTCGACCAAGCCGTACTCCTGCATCTCTTTGGGAATTAGGTTCCAAGTCCTTCCCACTGGCCCATCTGTCCATCTAGGTTACCAAAAAGAAATTCCTCAGTGAAGATGTACGCTGAAGATGCTAAATCTGTCGCGTCCCCTAGGGGTACTACCCGCACCATTCATTGTTTCTCCAGTTCTGTTGCCTCTATTGGGTTTTTGGCCTCCTTGTTTTTTTGGTAACCTGTAGCCTGGGAGTCCTATACATGAAGACTTGCTTCTTGCTTGTCCCTGGAGAAAACTTAGTTACTCACCTATAGCAAGTGTTCTCCATGGACAGCAAGAATAAGTCCTCACAACCCTCCCATCTCCCTGAGGAGTTGTTCTTCTGGTACAGCTTTGATATTTTACTAGAGAAGATTGTGTCATGACAGGTGGAAAGGCAGGTGCAGTGGAGCCTCCCAAAAGCTTCCATTGGAAGCTGGGGAGCATTCCCATGCAGGGGCTCCATTGGTGAAGTTACCCATAGGTGAGAACTTTCCTGCTGTCCACGGAGAACACTTGCTGCAGGTGAGTAATTATGCTTTACTTGCAGAGAAAACAGAAAAATGAAAGGATTATAAAGATGAGAGGAGTAAAGTGAGAGGAATATGGTGGAAACTGGGGAGAAAAGCAAACTAAGAAGGAGAGGTATTGAGACTTTCAGGAGTGTTGGAGTGAAGATAATGACTTTCTGTTCCTTTTTATTTCTCTGAGATAAACTCAGTATGTTAAGGATCCCACTCATATAATCACCTTCTCAATCTTGCTTTTTCTTCTAGTTCTCTACTTATCCCTGAAAAGAGCATACACATTACCTGTGTGTCTTGAACCGACCATAGTTTGATTATCATGAACCTCACTGTTTCAGTTGTTGGTAGTGCAGAGACAGTTATTAAAGCTTTCAGAAAACTGAACGCTATCTTTAAGGAGTTTGCCCCAAAGTGTTGGATCTTTCTGTCCGACTTTGGAGACTTATATCTCAGACCTTAAGCTGCCATGATACTTTGAGCGTCGCTCTTGATGAAATAGCTTCACTCCAAAAGTACCATGCCCCACATGAAAATGATCATCCAATGTAACCACCAGAGCCTACTACAGCTTTTGAAATGGTAGTCTTTTTGCACTGAACATGGCATAAAGACAAGCCCATAATGGGGTGTACCTTGTTTTATACAAAGAAAGTTATACCACATATAGAGAAATTGTGGGCCCGATTTTCAACAAGGTGCCAAGGCCTCTCATACCCGCAGAGTGTTACCTATTCAGGAAAAGTGATTGAATTGTGAGTCATGCGCCTCCAAAGCTGGCAAGCAATGAAAATGCAGCACAAACCAAGCACAGCGGCAGGCGCTCACCGCGGCATATATAGGTAAGTGCAGGGCCTGTAACCCGGGCTCTGCGCCTAAGTTTGCCCCGCGATACCCATGTATGTGTCCAAACCAGCAGCCAGAGAAGCGGGACGGCAAGAATGCATGAATCTGTGTATCGCCCGTCCGGCGTACCCATGCATAGATGACATAGTCATGCAGGCCCTCCGGGCTGCCTGTGCAAGAGCCCCCTGTGGTTGGGTGGATAGACACCAGTGGTATGGTGGCGAGGAGAACTGTCAGTTTTAGCCCCAATGAGAGCAAGACCCTTGCCTGATCCGTGCTGTGGCATGAGGGGGTTCTCTACCCCAGGGGGGACCATCTGCCAAACCTGCAGTTATCAACAACTATATGGAGGGGCATCCAACTCCGGATGTGCAAGTAAGGAGGCCTCAATGGGCGGAGAGGGAGCTGAGCACTATGCTAGGCCACACACACCCTGAAAGGTACAGCTGTGTGCACAGGGAGATGGCTATATTGCCAAGCCACATGCCGGTTGCAGCCCCAATGTATGCCAAACAGGTATAGGTGGGGGGATGGGCTATGCATTGGTACAGGTGCCAGCCCTGATTACCCACAGCAGGAAGCATACTCTCACACGGCAGGTGGAGAGGCTACTACACCTCCTGGTGGCGGTTGGCAGCAACAACACAGCGATGGCAATGCCTGGTGCTGGGGGAGCTGTTGTTAGGCTGCCCACCCCGGCGACCCCGCCAGCCAATGCGGATGCCCTGGACACCTCCCCCAGCCCCTGTGACCCCAGCACAGGGGACCAAGGGGGCCAGTGGCAGAATTCACATATGTGTGTCGCCCATTTATCCCTGCAAGCAGATCTGCCACCCCCTGTCTGAATGTGGCAGTATGTCAATATTGTGATGCCACAGAACATGACAGATGTGTAATGGCGAGCAAGCAGAAACCGCGACACCCTGTCCTGCACAGCACACAACAAACCATGTGGTAATGTGGCCCCTGAGGCAGTGGATGCCCCCTTGCATGACACATGCCCACAACCAAGTACCATAATGCCAAGGAAAGCCTGCGGGTAAATGATAGGATCAAGGGAAGGGAGGAGGACTGCAGAGATGGCTGAAGGGGCCAGAGGGGTAACACAGGTGAGGCAGTGGCCCAGATGGGCACTGTTGCTGGTGGCACAGGGCCCATGTCAAAGGGCCAGGAGAGCTGTGGGCAGGAATACAGTAGCAGATGCCAGAGGTGTACCATCACATGCACCCCACACCTGCCACCCATGGGTATACCCCTGTCCCCAGGATGGGCAGGTCACTAGAATGAGGCAGGAATGCACAACAGGGGATACGGAAGCATCGAACTAAGCCTATATGTGTCTACTGCCCCCCCTCCGACAGTGAATATGGTGTGTGACATACCCTTGAAGCCCTGAAGTGCCACTTTCGCACACTGTGCCGGAAGAGACAAAACCAGCTGCAGCAAATCTGGGAATGGCTGGTGGCTGGGGTACACAGTGGAGCCCAATAGATACAGGGGGCAGCACCTATGGCTGCCAGACTGGTGCAGACAGACCACCTGGCGGTGGACTCTCTATATGCAATGATGGGAGCATGCTATGGGCAGCTGTGCCATCTCCCGGTGCCACAATCCCGTGTGTGCACCAGCCAGCACCCAAGATGTGCAGGTGCGCAAGCACATGGCTGGGGCATGGCACGGATTGGTGGTACAGGAGCACATAATCCCAGCGGTGGCCCCAGATGCACATTGTGCACCTGCCTACACTGCCCCCTGTGTGTGCCCATTATCTGGGGGGCCAGCAGGCCACAGCTGGTCATGTGAGGGGGAGAACAGAGCTGGCTGGAGATAGACAAATGGGAGGGCGTGTATCGTGCACTGTGGGGGAGGCATTCCTCTGTGGGCCGAAGGTGGGTTGTGCGATGCATGTGTGGGCCCCCCAGAGGTGCACCAGTCCCACTCCAGGGCCATGCCTGTGTAGACCAATACCGCCCCCTCTTCCCCCACCGCCAGCTCCAGGGAGGCCTTGGACACCGTTGGCCCACCACCCAGAAGCAGCGGTGCAGTGTCACAAGAGCCAACCAAGAAGCAGAGGGCAGCAGTATCTCCAGCAGTGATGGGGACAAGGAGGAGTCCAGTGACACTGTGTTGGAAGACACCACAACAGAGGGGGAGGGCAGTGAGGGGGCCATGGCACACCAGTGAGATGGTAAGTCAGAGGAGGAAGGATCAGAGGGGCAGGGTGGGGAGTCAGAGGAGGCGGGATAGGAGGGGCAGGGCAGGGAGACAGAGGGGTCAGAGGAGGAGGGGCAGGGCAGGGAGGCAGAAAGGTCAGAGGAGGAGGGATCAGAAGGGCGGGGAGGCAGAGGGGTCAGAGGAGGAGGGATAGCATGGGCAGGATGGGAGTCAGAGGAGAAGGGATCAGAGGGTCAGGGGCAAGGCGGGGAGGCAGAGGAGGAGGGATTGGAGGGGCATGGCGAGAAGGAAGAGGAATCAGAGTGCCAGGGCTGGGAGTCAGAGGAGGAGAGGGGGTTGTCAGCATATTATTACACTGATGATATTGTAATACTCCACCACACCAGCCCCCTACACCCAGATCTTTCCTCTCTTAACTCCTGTCTTTCCCAAATTGCTGACTGGTTGACTACAAATTGTTTTCACCTGAATTTAGCTAAAACATCAGCTATCTGGTTCACATATGAAAGCCCCTGCCCTTCAATAGCCCCAATTCTTGTTGATTCTCCTGTTCCTCTAGTATCCTCTTTTTTGATATTTGGGGGTCTTTCTAGACTCAGAACTAACTTTCAAGGACCATGTCTCTCAACTCAAAAAGAAATCTTATTATTCTCTCTGTCAAATTTGGTCAGTTCATCTTTTTCTCACACGACCCAGCATTATCCACCCTTGTACTGTCCCTGATCATATCTTGTCTCGGTTTTTGTAACTCTGTTCTTGCTGGTATCACTCACACCCAACTCCATCGGCTTCAACTCATACAGAATATAGCTGCTCGGATTATCACACATTCTTCATGCAGAGACCATGTTACCCCTCTTCTAATGCAACTCCTCTGGCTCCCTATAGATTTTCGCATCCGTTATAAAATCCTCCATTTCCGTTCATCAAGTTATTTACACTCATACTCTGCAATATCTAACAGACCTCCCTCATTTTCATATTCCTACACATAGTCTTCGATCAGCTCCATCTTCCCTTGCCATCCCGTGCTCATCTACAGTCCACTCGTCATTCAGCTTTCTTCTTCCTTGGTCCTGCCCTATGGAACTCCCTTCCCACCCCTCTCCGACTAGAGCAGAATGACATCAGATTCAAGTCACTCCTCAAAATATACCTTTTCTCCGCTGCCTATGACCTCACAGTTCCCACTCCTTGACCTGGTTATATATTTGTTGTTTTCTCCTTTGTCCTGTCTGATTATGTGATTAACTTTTCTTTCCTGTCGTACATTGTATTTCCTCTCCTTTTCTGGCTTCTGGCCTTACTTTATATTTTTGAGTTGTACAATGCCCTGATATCATAAAGGGTGGTATATCAAATGATAATAAACATAATAAACATAAACATGGGAGGGGCAGGATGGGGGAGTCAGAGGAGGAGGGAGAAGGATTGGAGGGGGTAGCAGGGGGGATGCAGGAACCACCCACCAAGCACCCCAGGTATGGCAGTGTGGCGCAAGGCACCATCAGGTGGGGGGTCCAGAGGTAGAACTGCACCCCACCCTGGCTGTGCCCCACAGCCCGTAGCCATGCCCGCTCACATCCCTACCAGGGGACCATGTGCCCACCGCATGGCTCAGCACAGACCAGGCGCAATGGCCAGCAGAGCCATAGTCTACCCTGTGCAGCTGGGGCCACCCCAGCACCCATAGACACGCCATGGCTGTGCCACACCAGGTCCTTCTCTGCCACCGCCCCATGTCCATCCAGTGGCTTTTGCCACCCTGGTGGTGGAGGTGCGGCTCCTTAGGGGAGGAGGTGCGCACTGTGGCATGCACCATTGCAGAGCACATGAATGCTCTCACCAATGCTGTATGAGGGCATAAGCAGGGCCCTCCTGCACCATAGGCCGTCCCCATGCCAGTGCAGTGTTTTGTGTATCCATCTTGAGAAGATCATGTTCTCCTTGAGACCTTCTATGGCATTTCTGGATATTTTGCTGGCTTATTTCAATAAGAACCTTGGCCTTGGATTGTTTCCTTATATTTTGATGATAATTTTTTATTTATTTTTTATTTAGCAAGCATTTGTAGCCCGCTCCTTCCAGCGATCAGAAGCGGGTAGGATTACTATTGTGAAACTGCCGAATCAAGGCAGGTACAAATTTTGTTTACATACAGATTGTCAGAAAAGCACATCATACAGAGTTAACACTTCTTAGCTATGGGGGAGTTCATTTACATATATACATAAATACATATATACAGGATAATCTTCTTGGACTGTCGAATCAAGGCAGGTACAAATTTTGCTTACATACAGATTGTCAGAAAAGCACATCATACAGAGTTAACACTTCTTAGCTATGGGGGAGTTCATTTACAGATATACATAAATACATATATACAGGATAATCTTCTTGGACACAGTGGTCAGGGGCTGCTCCATCTGTGGGTTTAGTTCAGGTTGAAATGTGATTGGAAAATGTGCGTTTTGAGTTTCTTTCTGAAGTCTAGAAGGTCATTGCTAGCTCGTAGTTCTGGTGGGAGTTGGTTCCACAGTGTTGGCGCCACATATGAGAAAGCCCTGTGGCTGGTGTTAGTTTTGGCAGATCTTATATCTGTTGGAGTGTGAAGGATGTTGGAATTGTGGGTTCTTCTGTTTCGGGTAGGAGGTTGCAATCTTACTAGGTTGTTGAGGAAGGAAGGTGCTAAGTTGTGGATGAGTTTGAAGGTGGTTGTTAGTATTTTGTATTTTGTGCGAGCTGTTATGGGTAGCCAGTGTAATTGAATTAGCACTGGTGTGATGTGGTCACTTAGATTTTTCTTCATTATGACCCTGGCAGCTACATTTTGTGCCATTTGTAATATGTTTAGGGTTTTTTTTAGGTAAACCTTGTAGGATGGCGTTGCAGTAGTCAAAATGTGGCATGATGAGTGCTTGGGCCACTGTTCTGAAGTCTTGGGGATCAATAATATTCCGAATGGGTTGGAGCACTCTAAGCTTGTGGAAAACTGCTCTGTTGGTCTTTCGGAGGTGTTTTTCCATCTTTAGGTCACAGTCAAATGTGACTCCTAGATACTTTATTTCTTTTTTTGTTTGGTAAGTCTCATTTCTGCCTGTATTCCAGATTCCTAGAAACAAACCTCAGTCTGCTCAACTCTGAGAAAGCTAGTCTGGACATTTCAGACATATTTCAAATCCTCCATCTCTAAGATACTTGAAAATTTTGGGCGGCATTTTCGAAGGCATTTATACGGGGAGTACCTTTGGAAAATCCCGGATATGTCCCTACCGTGCCCTAGTTACTCGTGTAAATGCCTTATCCAGGATTTTCCAAAGGCACCTACACGGGGAGTACCTTTGGAAAATCCCGGATATGTCCCTACCATGCCCAGATGCTAAGCAGTTAGCATCAGGGCATGTTGGGGGCATTCCGGGGTGGAGCAGGGGTGGAGGAAGGGGCTAAATGGGTAATAGCGATTTTCGATGCTACCCACTTAGCCCCTCTGCGCCTTAAAGATAGGTGAGGGTTTTTCTCGCCTATCTTTAAGGCACATGGGCTAAGCGGATAGCATCAAAAATCGCTGCTACCTGTTTAGCCTCGGCGGCTCTGGGCGCGTCCAGCCAAACCTGGATTTTCACTTCCGTTGCCGCGTAAGTGAAAATACGGGTTAAGGGGGTCAGCGGGCAGGCTATGTGCCAACATGGCACATAGCCTGCCTAGATGAAAATCAGGCCCTTTGTTCTTAGTCAGTTAACTTCCTTTATAGACAAAATTCATGTCATTCATCCAAGGCAATTTGGCTTTCTCTAGTACCAGAGCACTAAGTTCATCTTAGTTGTCAAAATCAATCATATTAAGTTCTATTTGGACACCTGAAAAAGTGGTGTTTTTATATGATTTATGTGCAGCTTCTGACATCATTGACCATCATATCTCCATGGTTTAGGCATTATTGGTACAATCCTCAGGTGGTTCACGTTCTAAGAACATAAGATTTGCCATACTGGGTCAGACCAAGGTCCATCAAGCCCAGTATCCTGTTTCCAACAGTGGCCAATCTAGGTCATAAGTACCTAGCAGTTTCCCCAAAAGAGACAGGTTCCTCAGTGCTTGTATTGGGTCAAGCATTGATATCCTGGGTCCCTTTTTAATAATGGTTTATGGACCTTTCCTCCAGGAACTTGTCCAAACCATTTTTAAACCTAGCTACACTAGCAGCTTTTATTACATCCTCCAGTAACAAATTCCAGAGTTTGATTACACATTGAGTGAAAAAATATTTTCTTTTATTAGTCTTAAATAGGTTACCCTGTAGCTTCATTGAATGTCCCCTAGTCTTTCTATATTCTGACAATGTAAACAATCGATCTACGTTTACCCATTCCACTCCATTCATTAATTTATAGACCTCTATCATATCTCCCCTCAGCCGTCTCTTTTCCAGGTTAAAGAGCCCAACCTTCTTAGCCTTTCTTCATAGGGGTATCCTTCCATCCCCTTTACCATTTTGGTGGCTCTTCTCTGTACCTTTTCTAATAACGCTATATCCTTTTTAAGATACGGCAACCAGAATTGCACACAATATTCAAGGTGCGGCCATACCATGGAACGATACAGAGGCATTATAATATCCTTTGTTTTATTTTCCATTCCTTTCCTTATGATACCTAGCATTTTATTTGCTCTCTTTGCTGCCGCTGCACACTGGGCGGAGGGTTTCAACATGTTATCCACAATGACACCTAAATCTTTTTCCTGGGTAGTGGTTCCCAATGTGGAACCTTGCATCGTGTAACCATAGTTTGGGTTATTCTTTCCTAGGTGCATAACTTTGCACTTGTCCACATTAAATTTCATCTCCCATTTGGATGCCCAGTCTTCCAATTTATCAGGATCCTCTTGCAATTTTCCACAATCCTCTTGGATTTAAACAACTTTAAATAGTTTTGTGTCATCTGAAGATTTGATAACCTCACTCGTTATTCCCTTTTCCAGGTCATTTATGAATATGTCAAAAAGCAGCGGACCCAGCACAGATCCCTGGGATACTCCACTATTCTCCTTTTTCCATTGAGAAAATTGGCTATTTAGCCCTACTCTCTGCTATCTTTTAACCAGTTCCCGAGCCACAATAGTACACTGCCTCCTATCCCATGACTTTTTAGTTTTGCCAAAAGTCTCTGATGAAGGACCTTGTCAAAGGCTTTCTGAAAGTCCAAATACACTATATCAACTGACTCACCTTTGTCTACCTGTATATTCACACCTTCAAAAAAAATAACAGATTAGTAAGACAAGATCTTCCTTATCTAAAGCTATGTTGGCTGTCTCCCATTAAGCCATGACGAGTAATTTTGTTTTTTATAATGGTTTCTATCATTTTTCCCGGTACTGACGTCAGGCTCACCGGTCTGTAGTTTCCTGGATCACCCCTGGAACCCTTTTTAAAAATTGGCGTTAAATTGGCAATCCTCCAATCTTCAGGTATTACAGATGTTTTTAATGATAGTTCACAGATTACTAATAGCAGGTCTGCAATCTCATATTTCAGTTCTTTCAACACCCTTGGGTGTATACCATCCAGTCCAGGTGATTTGTTACTCTTCAGTTGATCAAATAGTTGTAATACATCTTCCTGGCCTATCAATATTTCTTTCAATTCCTCTGCAGTATCACCTTTAAATACCATTTCAGTCATGGGTAAAATCCCTACATCTTCCTCAGTAAAGACCGAAGCAAAGAATTCATTCAGTCTCTATAGCCTTGTCCCCGCTTACTGCCCCTTTTACCCCTCTATCATCTAATGGTTCAACTGACTCTCACAGGCTTTTTGCTACGAATGTATTTGAAAAAGTCTTTCTTACGCGTTTTTGCTTCCACATCAAGTTTCTTCTCAAATTCTCTCTTTGCCTGCCTTATCAATGCCTTGCATTTAACTTGCCAGTGCTTGTGCTGTTTCCAGTTTTCATCATTTGGCTCTTTTTTCCATTTCCTGAAAGATGCTTTTTTGGCAACAACAGCCTCTGTGACCTCACCTTTAAACCATGCTGGCAGTTTTTTGGACTTCCTTCCACTTTTCTTAAAGCGTGGAATACAGCTGGTCAAGGGATGCTCATTCAAGTTACATTTCAATCTTGGAGCTTTTGAAGTATGCCCTCTTCCATGTGGAGCCCTGGAGGAAACACTTTTAGCTCTTCTGTTCAATATTTCTCTTTCTCCATTGGCTATCCTGATGCAGTCTCTTGGGATTAGTCCATATATCAATGCTGACCCTTCTATTCAGATCTAAACACATGATCAGAAATCTTTATTCTCACAAACAACCATGCAGCCATATTTTGCATTAACTGTGAGCACCACAGTTGGTTCTTAGATAATTCACTGTAGAACAAAGATTTTTAATTGTAATTGCACATAAACACACACAAAACAAATAACCAGCTAAACCATAAATGTAGGAGGGACATCAGCACTAGAGCTAGTGCTGCTAACATGGCTAGCCGCCGGTGCTGAAAGTTATTCCAGATATTGAATGCCAGGGTCATATCTGGCCCCAGTATTGAATATCCAGGTTTGCCGGATTGATACTAGGCTAACCAGGCAGCAGCGATACTGAGCCATTGCCAGGCTAGCTAGTTAGCTAACACAGCAAAGGTTAGGCCAGGGCTAGCTTTGCCTGACTTTCACTGCGTATCACTAACCTGGCAGTGGCTCAATATTGCCGTTGCCCAGTTAGCGACAGGTGCCAATTAGCATTGGGACATGTAGTAGCAGCACCCAGGGATATTCAGCAGCATTAATAGTCTTTGTGCACTGAATATCCCCCCATTTAAATGCCTTTGAAAATGCCCCCCATAGACAATTATATAAAAGATATATGGTTGGACTTAAAATAGAACAAACAAAGTAAAAACAAACAACACAACTGTACTTACAACATTTGCATATACACTAAACAAAATAACAAAAATCATTGAAAAAGGAGAAACATACATAACACAGGTACACTAAAAAAATTTTTTTTTAAACTGCCTCTAATGTTTCGATTGATTTTTACGTTTTTTGGTGCGCTGAATCCAAATCTGGTAACCAATTTGCTCCATCATGTACAGATTTTTTGCTACATTGGGTTAGCAGTTTGAGGTGAACGTTTCAGATTGAGTGCGATCGAGATAAAAGTTTCTTGGATGAATTCTTTATACTAATTGTTTAGTAGTTATTCAAATAAGAATAAAGAAAATTGTAACAAGGCAGCACATAAGAATAATGTCAACAAAACACACTGTGATGGTAGCAAAATTGTCTGCACTTAAAACAGCCACATACATGTGCACAAACATTGAGCATATAAGAGCGAGGTTAGACACAAAGCAAAGCAAAGAAATGTGCAAAAAATGTTGTACAGGTATGTATGTAAGAATAGAAAACGCAAACCGCACCATTGCAATACATGAAGACAAACACCCGATGGTGTGAAAATAAAATTCTAATAAATGAGATCCGACACTGTGGTAATAACTAGCAAATTTTTATTTCAAAGTTTAGTAAAAACACGATATTTGTCAACACAGTTTAGATTTTAAAGTCATTCTTGGGTCAATCAATCTCCTGGTGGGCCCGTTTCTTCTTCCCCCGAATGCTTCTCTTGGTGCGCTGCTTGGCGTATTTTTCATCTGGGGTTTCCCGCAGCAGCAACCAGCAGAAATCAGCCATCATAGTGGTGTTCCATCTTCCTTGGTACCTTCTCTCTGCGTCCTTGATGTCCTGGTGAAACCTTTCACCTTGTTCTTCACTGTACGCCCCCAAGTTTTCGGGAAAGTAGTTCACATGGGAGTGCAAGAAATGGACTTTCAGGCTCATGTTACAGCCTTGTTCTTTGAAGGCATTGAGCATCCTGGCAACAATATCCTTATAGTTCTCATCCCGCCTGTTCCCCAAGAATTTGAGAACAACATCCTTGAAGGAATCCCAGGCTTCTTTTTCCTTCTCAGACATCGTTTCAGCGAATGCTCCATCTGAAATGAGTTTCCTTATATCAGGGCCAACAAACACTCCTTCCTTTAGCTTTGCTTCAGAAAGTCGGGGGAACTTTGAGCAAAGGTACCGAAAGCACTCACCATCTTTTGGAAGGGACTTGATGAATTGCTTAATGAGACCCAACTTAATGTGGAGAGGTGGTAATAGAAATTTATCACGAGGTACCAAGCTCTCATGAAGAACATTTTTCTCACCGGGTCTCAAATACTCCCGAATTGGCCAGTCTTTTTTCCCCCAGTGTAGGTCGCGGGCCCGGCTATCCCACAAGCAAAGGAAGCAGGGATATTTGGTGAAACCGGATTGCTGCCCTAATAGCATGGATAGAATTTTAAAGTCTCCACAAATCATCCACTTATGCTCATCATAACGAATCTTCTGAAGAATCAGGGCCAAATTCTCGTATTTTTCTTGGAGAATAACAGAGTGAGCAATAGGAACTGAAGCGAATGTGTTGCCATTATGAAGAAGAACACCTTTTATGCTGTCTTTTGATGAATCAATGAACAGCCGCCATTCAGCAGGATCATACTTGAGTTTAAACTTTTCCATCACTCCGTATATATCGTTGCAAAATACCAAATCTTCCTCTTTGCTGAAATACTTCAAAAATTGTGTCTCGCGGTTGCAGTACCAATAAAAAGTTGTTCCTGGTGACAATAGATTTTTCTGTTTAAGCCGAGAACCTAGCAGTTGGGCAGCATCTTTTGGGAGTCCTAAATCCCGGACTAAATCATTCATTTCAGCTTGAGAGAAAAGTTCAGGTTTCGGATCTGGTTCAGTTTCAAACTCAGAAGTACTGGACTCATCGGGAAAAGCCATCTGATGAGTCTCATCATGATCAGAACCGTCCACACAAATATGATCCAAAGATTTTGGTGGTTCAGGCACAGGTACTTCGTTGCTATGAGGCATAGGCCTAATTGCTGAGGGAAGGTTGGGGTAACTTATTACGTTCTTATTTTTTAAGTTGTATCCCTTCACAATGCAAGAGCAAAAATAGCAGTCACTGCTGTGGTCTCTTTGTTCACGCCACATCATAGGTATTCCGAAACGAAATGCTTGTTTTTTACCTTTCATCCATAAGCGTAGATCTTCCTCACATGTCTTGCACACTTTGTGAGGAGCCCACAGTTTGTCTTGATCGCCTAACTTCAAACCGAAATAGGCGAAATATACTTTTTTAATAAATGCAGAAATGTTCCTCTGCCGCTTTTTCACGGTATATTCCCCACAAATATAACAAAAACTGTCCGGAGAGTTGACGCAACCTCTGGCTCTGTGAGCCATCACAAATACACAGCACTGCAAACTACAACTGTAGTGAACCACTTCGGAATAAAGCTGGATTACGACTGAGCAAACAAAAGGTAATAATGAACTTGCAAGAAACTGAAATTTGACAGGAACGTTCATGTCGCAACCACCGTGTTTGAGTGAGCGAACGAGGCGAGGCGAACAGGAAAGAACATGCGCCAGCGCGAGTACTGGATTTAGCCCCCCGCCTCCCAATTGTCCTGTTAATGTATAAAATGAATACAAAACACTCTAAAATATCATGAGGGAGTGTTTCTAGTTAGTTAACCATTACAACCTCTATTTTGGGCCAAGAAAATAAACTGCAGTCGGCTAAAAAGAAATTATGTGAACATTCCTTATATGGGTAAGAAATCTAATTTTGCAAGAAAACGTGACGTGATGGAACATTTTGGCTATTTTTCCTGGATTCAGCACCCCAAAATCTATAGGAATCAGTTGCAAAACTGGAGGCAGTTTTTTGGTAGTGTACCTGTGAAATTGATAAAAATAATACATAAGGGCATGTTTACTAATCCCCGTGCTGGTAATATGTGTTGGGCTGCGTTACTGGTACAGGATTGCAAGCTAACTGTAGGAGGTGAGTACATCCGTCCCTCTGCAGTTACTGCACTTCACCACACTTCACCACAACAAAATAGCTGAGGATGCAACTTATGCCACCCATTAAAATAGCATTAGGTTGCACTTGCCCTGAGGACAGTTAGTGCAGGCTACAAATGCCCACTCTAGCTGTGTGCTGCTACAGGAATGCCCTGTCCCACCCAGTCACCAGCATGACATGCCCTCTACCAAGGTAGCATGGGGTTTTAGCATGCAGCCCTGCACTACATTTTAGCATAGCACCCAAACTGCACACTAAACTCTGCACTACTGGGTAGCATGTTTTAGTAAACATGCCCATAGATAGGATTAGTAACACAAAACTGTAAAAGTTAATACCAGAAATATCACAAGCACTCACAAAAAAACAGTAGTTTCTTGATTGAGACTATGTGGGTACAATGTATTAAGATCAAAAATGTACTTTTGTTCTAGCTGAAGCAATTATTCTTCAGATCAACACCTCTGTTTGGCACCTGAGCCCATCTAAAATTGAAAACTTTAAGTCCTCAAATTGATGTTCTTTTTCCAAACAATGATCTACTAGGGATTTTCCTTTACTAACCTCCGAATACACAAAGGTACACACACACATACACATTGTAATGTACACTACATGTGTGGCCTCACAATTCAAAAAATATTTTAATTTTTCCAGTCATAGGGTGGATAAATGCTTTTAACTTTTATCAAGACTGTACACAATGCATTGGCTGCATTTGTAAGTTCAGCTTATTTTATTACCCTTGTCAATGTGTAAATCTGAAGGGACCAATTCATCCCTTAAATTCTTCCCTCTCTTGTATGCCACACAGTCTTCTATTTGAGAAATACTCCAAATTTTGGAGCAAATGCCAGTGGTTCTTGAGAATACTACTAATACCATGGGCCTAATGGGAGAATTGCAATGGACAAACAACCTTTTCATCTTCTCTCTTAATTGTTTCAATTAATAATTTCTGTCTTATTAGACATGTTTGCTCTTCTATATCCTCCTTCTATACATTTAATTGGGTAACACCTAACTGTAAATCTGCCTTTCATATCCCAACAATATTTCTTAAATTCCTAAGTTTCATAGCAAAGCCTTTTTATCCTGAGGTATTGACTTATTGGTAGTTTATTTTAAAATGCTCAATTGTGGAAGCTCTCAAAATGTAAAAACGTGTTTCTGTTTATCTCTTTACAATGTAATGATGTGACCAGCTTCTCATTACTTCTCTTGATCAAAATCTCCAGATATGAAACACACATGACATCATAATTAGACATTTTAAATTCTTATCTCTCTCATTAAGCCATGTAGAACATTCTTTACCGTCCCATATGACAAACATGTCATTGATACATCTTTTCCAATGGATCAAGAAGCAACAGTTCGAGCGGAACAAGGAGAAACAGAATGGTTTAAAATCAGCAAAGCTGTATGACAAGGCTGCATACTTCCCCCCCCCCTACCTGTTTAATGTATATGCAGAACAAATCATCAGAAAAGCAAGACTGTATGAAGACAACAGAGGTGTGAAGATTGGTAGAAGACTCATCAACAACCTCCGCTATGCTGATGATACCACATTACTGACTGAAAGTGAAGATGATCTGAAACATTTGCTTCTCAAGATCAAGGAACATAATCTTAAAATGGGCGTGCACCTTAATGTAAAGAAGACAAAGATCCTGACAACTGGAAAAATCAATATGTGCATCACTGATGGAGAAGAAATTGAAATAGTTGACAACTTTAGCCTACTTGGGTCAACTATCAATAAGGAAACAAAAAGCAGTCAAGAAATCAAACAACGCATTGCTCTTGGCAGAATGGTATGAAGGGCCTAAAGATTCTCAAGAGCAGAGATGTCTCTCTCCATACAAAGATTCAACTCGTTCAAGCCATGGTGTTTTCAATAGCATCATATGGATGCAAAAGCTTAACAGTGAAAAAGATAGACAGGAAAAAAACTGATGCCTTTGAATTGTTGTACTGGTGATGAATACTGTGTGTCCCATGGACTGCCCGAAGAACAAACCAGTCAGTACTAGAGGAGATCAAACCTAGGCTTTCTTTAGAAGCTCAGATGACAAGACTTCAAGTTTCATACTTTGGACACATCACACGAAGAGAGAGATCATTAGAGAAAGACATCATGCTTGGCAAGGTCAACGCAAAAGAGGAAGGCCAGCAATGAGGTAGATTGATACAATAACAGCAGCTATGGGTGCCACTCTGTCAACAATGAGCCGCCTGACTGAAGACCAAGCACAGTTTAGGAAACAATCCAGAGGGTCGCCATGAGTCCACACTGACTCAAGGGTACTTAAAAACAACAACAGCGATGTTCATTCAAAAATATTTTTTCAAATTTAACTACATAAAGATTAGCAATATCAGCGGTCATTCTGGCCCCACTGGCTGTTCCTTTAATTTACATATAGACATGATGGCAGATAAGACCATATGGCCTATCCAGTGTGCTCTTCCATACCAACTACTACACTCCCTTGTTATCTTTTTGAAATCTGTGTTTGTCCCATGCATTCTTTGAATTCAGATACTGTCCTTTTCTCTACTACTTCCACTGGGAGCCTATTCCATACATCTACCACTTTTTCAGTATAGAAATATTTCCGCATATGACTCCTGAGTCTATCCTCTTACACCTTCATCCTATTCCCCCTCATTGCAGAGCTATCTTTCAATTGAAAGAAGCTCTCATTTTGTGTATTTCTCTATGAACCTGCAGGAAGTAAGTCCTCATGTATGGGTGATATCACCGACAGAGTCCCGTCATGAAGCCTTTGGGAGGTACATCATGCATATGCACCTGCCTGCCCTCCTGCAGTCCAGAAAAAGGTTTTCTGGTCCTAGTGGGCCACGTTTATTTGCGTTTTCTTGCTGCCTGTCTGTCAGGTTAGTCTGTCTCACTGACCTAGGTTTCTTTTTCTCACTTTTTAACGTCTTTTACTTCTTTGGTGTTGTACTCCTGCCCATGGCAGCTCTTCAGTTTAATTTTGCTGAGTCAGTATTTTTCGGCATGTCTGAGCCCGCTAGTTGCTTTAAGAAATGCACTGTGTGGCAAGACCATTTCTGCCACAGACCACCACAAATGGTGCTTACAATGCCTTGGACTTATCATCAGCTGGTGTTCTGCGAGCTTTATGTGCAGATAACCTGCCAAGGACTGAAGGGTTGGGAAAAACAGGAGTCCAACCTCAGTCCCAACCCTGTCTTCAACGCCTAGTAGATTACCGAGGCATCCAAGGGGAAGGAGCTACATGCTCAGTTGGAGCGGAGAGGTCCCAGCAGTGAGAGGAGACTCTCTGATATGACCCCATCAAAGGGCGAGCACCGGGAGAAAATCGAGGTACAGCATCATTGCACCCCTTCCTGACGCGATGTGGAGAGCGATTGCTGGGAGCGATTAGCCAAGCTTGCCCGGTGGGAGGAATCAACCCAGACAGCGGAGTTGATCCCCATTGCCCAGGAAGGTTTCCGGGTATCAATGCACCAGTCATCGTGGAGTCCCCACCCAATGTGTCAATGCTGGTGTCCGTGGCTGCGGCATTAGCCCCATCACAGGTGGTGGTTCTGAAGAAACATCTTAGAGCTCTGAGATGACCTTGTGACCATGTGACCTTGCGAAATGCAGGCTTTGCGATACCGAGAGCATAATCACTGCACTTCATCCAGCCCTTTCTGGAGACCCTTGCCCTGCCCATCATGGTGGGGACATTGGGTGGGAGATGGGAATAGACTCCAGTTCCCGGAGTGATCTCCCTTTCCAACATGTCAGAATCTGAGGCCCAGGGACATCAATATCTGTGCACAAGGCCACACAGGGACAACGGCACCCACCTTCTCCCAAGCCAAGGAACAGGCGAGAGGAGGAGACTCTGTACTACTTTGATTTCTTCTCAGAATCTGAATTGGAATGGGAAACCAAGGAGGAATCGATGGCTTCAGACCTTCAGTCTCTGGACCTCCCATCCAACTCATCACCTCCCCCCGAGTGACACAAGTTGCCCCCAGATGACATGTCCTTCCAGGACTTTGTTAGGGACATGGCCAAGGCCATCTCTTTTTCTCTGGAATGGGAGGAGGAGCCAAGGGTGGAGGAACTGGAGCTGCTGCAGTACCCCTTGGCCAGCGATGACTGTTTCTGTGCACCATGTCCTGCAGAGGTTGCTGCTGCTGTCATCAGCTGCAGACTATATTCCCTGTAGTGGGTCCAGAAGGCCCCAGGCTTTGAAAAGCTTCAGTTACTTCACAACTCTATCTTGGTTGAATAAGCCTTGAAGCGAGTGAAAAGAAGCAAACAAAAAGTACCAAGACTCACACATCTGGGCCACGAGGCTTGAACCCTGAACTCCTTTGGGAGAAAATACCAGCAAGGTTCCATGCTGGTTGCCAGGGTCCTGGCCTAACAGACATATTATGAGCATGTTTCTCAAGGATATCATGTTGGACCTGGAAAACTTTGCTGCCCTCATCCCCGAGGACCATTGCGAGACATTTTGGGGCCTAGTGGCCCACAGCAAAATCTGCTCAAAATTCATGGTACATAGCATCTGACACCTTCAAGTTTGTTGGTAGGGTGAGGGTGGTGGGCATCTCTACCCACCGGATGGCATTGCTGCAGTCCTTTGACCTAGAACAGTGGGTCCATGACAAGGTCACTAATGTCGAGGAGAGAACCTCTTCGGGAAGCTGGTAGAGGAGAAGGTGGAGGAGCTTGTGAAGGAGTATGTGACACTCTTGAGGCTCGCCAAGTAAACCATGGAAGAAACATCAGGCTAAGAAGGCTTTCTACCTATGCCCTTGCTGTTATTACCTGACCAAGCCACAGGTGCAGACCTACCGCCAACAGCAGAGGGATAAGATCCTGAAGGTGCAGCCCCCCCCCCCCTTGCAGCCCAAGCCGGGAGTGGTTTTTTGACAAGTTCCTTAGTAGCATAGCCAGCTGGCCCCTGTCTACCAGGGCACCCTCCACAGGTAGGGGGCGGCTTGTCCACTTTGCCCACAAGTGGCCCTTTGTCACCTCAGATGCCTGCATGCTGCAGATTATCCACAGCGGATATTGGCTACACCTCACACACCTGCCACTCTCGTACATCTCCGGGGAATATCGTGTGGAACCTGCACACTGGAGCCTACTGCAGACAGAGGTCTCCGTTCTGCAAGCTGACTTAGCCATCGATCCAGTTCCTCTGGCTCAGGTTGGTTGGGGCTTCTGTTCCAGATACTTCCTGGTTCCTAAAAAAAACAGCAGATTCTGGCCCATCCTGGATCTGCGGAACCTGAATAGATTCTCATGCACGAGAAGTTCCAAATGGTTTCACTAGGAATGCTGCTCCCATATCATCTTCAGAGTGATTGGCTATGCTCCTTGGATCTGAAAGATACATACACACACATCCTGATCCACTCAAGTCACAGACAGTATCCACGATTCATGCTGGGTGGCCAGCATTTTCAGTGCCAAGTGCTCCCCTTCAGGCTGGCCTCAGCCCCATGGGTCTTCACAAAGTGCATGGCGGTCATAGCCGCCTTCTTCTAGACCATGAGGGTATTCGTCTTCCTGTACCTGGATGACTGGCTCATCAAAGGTCCAACACCAGATGCCGTCTGGCAGTCTGCTGAGTTCACCATTCAGGTGCTTAGAGGACTGGGCTTTGTGATCAACTATCCGAAGTCCCACCTCCAGCCCACCAGCAGCTGGAGTTCATCAGAGCCCTCCTCAACACCACTCAGGCATGGGCCTGCCTTCCAGTGGACTGCATGCAGTGGCTCATCGAGGTGGTGGACAATGTGCTGTGCCAAAGTTTTACAACAGTTCGCAGGATGTTGAGAATCTTGGCCACAGGGCTGCCACAATGCATTTCACCCCTCAGGCTTGTCTCTTCATGTGCCAGGCCCAGTAGATCTTAAGCATGCAATGGAAACAGACAATGAGCTGCCTTCAGGACAAGGTTGTGATCACCGCGCCCTAGTGCGATCCATTGCCTGGTTGCTTAAGCCAGGGAATCTGCTGAAAGGCCTCCCGTTCCAATAAGCAGCCCCCCTTCCCCCGGAAGATACTTACGATGGACACATCAAAGCTAGGCCCTGTGCTCAGAGAAGGAGAGCCTGCTTCAGATCAACTTTCTCGAGCTCTGGGCGATAGTGAATGCCCTCTGTGCCTTCTGAGCGCACCTGGAAAATCAGGTGGTCCTCACCCAAATGGACAACCAGGTGGCAATGTTCTGTGTGAACAAGCAGGTAGGCACGGGCTCATACCACCTCTGCTGGGAGGCAGTCAACTGTGGAAGCTCATCCTGCTCCATGGCATGGATCTCCAAGCGACTTACCTGCCCACCAAGTTCAACAGTCTAGTGGACCAGCTCATCTGGGTGCTTTAACTGCTTAAGTGAGTCCTCAAGAGAGCGGTGGTTAACTGGATCTTTCGGAAGTGTGGCACTCCAGTGGTGGACTCTTCACCATGGCGCTGAGTGTCCAGGTGGCTCTCTGAGTCCAGCAAGCCACTGGACTCATGCCTCTGAAGGTTTTGATCTGGTAGGTCCTCTTTCTGGTGGTGATGACATCGGCACGACACATCAGCGAGCTTCAGGCTCTGGTCGCTCATTCTCCATGCACCCAGTTCCATCAGAACAGGTTGGTGCTCTGCGTGCACCCCCCCCCCCACCCGCTTTCTGCCAAAGGTGGTCTCTGCGTTCCATCTTAACTAGTCGATAGTCTTACCGATTTTCTTCCCCCGGCCTTGTGTTAGTTGTGTTAACTGGGGAGAAACGGCATTGTATATGTTGGACTGTAAGCGGATGCTAGCCTTCTACCTGGAGCGTATGAAGGTCCACCACTATTCCTCCCACCTCTTCATCTCCTTTTGACCCCAGTAAGCTGGGCACTGCTGTCTCAAAGCGCATGCTATCCCTTTGGCTAGCTGACTGCATTACTCACGTGCATTCTTAGGCTGGATTGATCCTTGAAGGTCCTGGCTAACCTCTGCTCGGTCTCTGCAGAGGAGATCTGCAGGGCTGCAACGTGGTCTTTGGTCCATATCTTTGCAGCCCATTACTGCCTGGTTAGGGATTCCCAACAGGACAGCAATTTTGGCCAGACGTATTCCAGTATTTCTTTGGGTCTTAGAATCAACCCCTGCCCACTGGTCCTTCTGTCCATCCAAGCTACCTGCTAAAACCCCTCAGGTCGATGTCTGCTGAGGATGCTGAACCGGATGAGTCCCTCAGTGGTGACTGCCTTACTGTTCTTTCTGGCTTCTCCAGTTTCATTGCCCTGTTGGGCTGTTGATCTCCTTGGGTTCTGGTAGCCTGTAGCTTGGAGGTCCCATATATGAGGACTTCCTTCTTCATGGAAAAAGTGTAGTTACTCATCTGTAGCAGGTGTTCTCTGTCAGCAGCAGGAATAAGTCCTCACAACCATCCCATCTCCCCAGGGAGTTGCCTTTATGGCTCCTGCTATATTTTAGACGGTACCGTGAAAGGGCAGGCACGCATCCGTGGTGTACCACCAAAAGGCTTCCTTTGGAAGCTGGAGAGCGTTCTATGTGGGGCTTCATTGGTGATGTCACCCATACTTGAGGACTTATTCCTGCTGTTCATGGAGAACAGCTGCTACAGATGAGTAACTATGCTTTATGCCAGGTAGGTATTTAAATGTCTTTCATATCTGCCCTCTCTTGCCTTTCAGCTAACGTATACTGTACATATTGAGATTTTTAAGTCTGTCTCCATATGCCTTATGATGAAGCCCAGTGATCATTTTGGTAGCTGCCCTCTGCACCTATTCCATCCTGTTAATATCTTTTTAAAGGTTTAGTCTCCAGAATTGCACATAATACTTCAAATGAGATCTCATCAAAGACTTATACAGAGGCACTATCTCCTTTTTCTGCTGGCCATTCCTTTCCCTATGCACCCAAGCATCCTTGCTTTTGCTGTCACCTTTTCGACTTGTTCAGTCACCTTAAGATAATCGGAAACAATCATGCCCAGGCATGGACCCTAACAGTGACTGGGTTAGAAATTGATTGAGTGGGCTGTGAAAAAGGGTACAGGTAAATTGAGCTCACTCTGAGGAGAAGATTACCAATGGTGTGCCACAGGCATCTGTCCTTAGTCTGATTCTTTTTAACATCTTTGTTAGTGATATTGCGGAAGGGCTGTTGGGTAAGGTTCGCCTCTTTGTGGATGATACCAAAATCTGCAATAGATTAGACACCTAGGAAGGAGTAGACAATATGAGAAGGGATCTAGTGAAGCTTGAAGAATGGTCAAGAATTTGGCAGCCAAGATTTAACACTAAAAAATGCAGGGTCATGCATTTGGGCTTCAAAAATCCAAGAGAGCGGTACAGTATGGGGTGTGAAGTACTTCTGCCTATGAAAGAAGAGTGGGACTTGGGCGTGATTGTTTCTGATTATCCTAAGGTGACTGAACAGGTAGGAAAGGTGATGGCAAATGCAAGAAGGAGCCCAAACCTTTAAAAGGATATAAACAGGATGATCTCCAAAGATTTATGGATTTTCAGTAATATGTAAATGGTTGGAATGACCAAATATTCCACTTCTAAGAATGTTTTCTCTTTCTGAGTAAGAAAAAATTTCCCTTTGGCTATTATTGAAGAGATTTCCTTTTCAATTCTAGGAATGAAAGTATTTGGAGTAGTAGTTCTCTGTTCTACTGTTCTTTGGTGTACGATACTTTGCTTTTTTGGACTTTATCTTAGATAATCCACTATACAGACTATTACAGTAGTCTAGCCTAAATGTTTCTAAGGCATGGACCAGTAACTAAATCTGCAGCTAAAAGATAATCCCTGTTCTAGTGTACAGAGCATACCATACTTATTTACCTCTCCATTAATAAGTCAGAATCCACTTCAACTTATAAACTCCTAGCAAACCTCTCCCCCTAATGCTAGGGTTCAATATCTGGGTTCAGTTTAAGACCATGAGCATCTACCATCTATTAAAGCAGTGAAACCTTCAAATCGTGCAAGGCTGCCTCCTAGTTCATATCATCCACAAATTTATGATAGCAGTTAGTAAATTCTTCTGCCACATAAAGGCCAAAAAAGGACGAAAGCATTAAATCATGAGTATCTGGTCCTCAATGAGCATTCATCCCCTCTGGTTTCTATCTAGTTGTTATGAGCAATCTGTCTCGTGCTTTATCTCACTCATCAAGAAGCCATCCTGCATCAGCTTCCTTTAGAGAAGTCATCAGTTTTTTGAATGGACATATGGAGGGTCATTTTTATAAACCTTTTTCATGTGTAAAATACATAGTTATTAATATTAGGGCCAGGGTTGACTCAACCATTAGACAAGACTAAGTGGTGGCCTAGGGTGGCACCTTCTGAGGGGAAACAAAGAGCAGCAACGGTCCAAACAAAACAATAGATCCTGACAGCCACACAAACACAAAAGAACTATCAGTATTATACTTTTACCTGCCGGGAATTTGAGCACATACAGACAGACAGAGCCAGCCCCAGAGTTGGTTCAAGGTATTGGCACCCTAGGCAAACCTTAAGCTTTACACACACACGCACAGCAGCTATCAAAATGTATTGTTTAGCTTTGAATGCCCTGCTCTTTCCTCCCACCCTCCCTCAGAAATTGCCACCGTAGGCACCTGGCTATTTTGTCTAATGGTTGGGCCAGCCCTGCATACAGAGTGGAGTTCAATATTTAAAAGTATGAAGTGGCATTTTAGAAAGGACTTTCAGGGTGAAAGTCCAATAAAAGCCAGGGACGTTGATGTCCTGCCCTGTTAATCTGGGTGTCCTATTCTAAAATCACCTTCTATGGGTCCTATTTACCAATGGGTCAATATTCAAATCTGGTGGTGAGGATTTTTGTTTTAAATATGGAATTTAATAAAATGTGTACTAAACACGATTATCAGGCCTAACAAAGTGCTTAGCTACTGTATGCAGAGAGTGGCTGAATCTAGCACCTGTACCTACAGCAACGCAGAATGCCCCTCACTCTGCCTCAGCCCAATCCAGATAGTAATGGCGCATTTAGAGGAAAGTTTTGGCAGCACCATCCATATAAATTCCACTGCAAATTCACAGATAGTGGACGTACACATTTAAAAGCACATTTTACAAAGGATGTCCAAATGCAATCTGGGATGTCCAAGCCAGAACATCTGGAAACAAAAGCAGGCACATGCAAGTTCAGGCATGATTTCACAAACGTGGATGTGTCCGATATGGATATCTGTGATGACATCTACATAGACATTCCAAGACAAGAATGTCTAATGGCTAGAGTAGTGGGTTAGGACCAGGGTCCAAATTCCAATGCTGCGCCTTGTGATCTTAGACTAGTCACTTACCTCACTGTCTTTTCTACACCCTCTGGATATTTTAGGCCCAAAACAAGCACTTTCCTGATGCCTCTATTCCTGCCTGGAACAGGTCTAAATGTGGATGGGGTTGCAGATGTCCCCGATGTTTCTGAAATCGAGCAGGGATGTCCAAGACCATTGCACCTCCTCAGACATGCCTCCACCATGCCCACTTGGACATCCCCATACCACAGATATGTTTAAAAGCCATTTGGAAGACCTCTTGCATGTCTTTGGATGTCCAAATCATGGCTAAGACTTTTAAAATGACCCCCTTAGTGGTGACCGCTAAAGATATAATTCCTTAAGAAAATACATATTGTCCAATTTTCCAATCAAAAGACAAAATCACTGGTATCTCAAAGATTTCAAATCACACCAAAAAACATAAATCACTGATTAAATGTTCAAAATAATAATAAACAAGTAAGGGATTCTCCTTTTACCACATCAAGGATAATAGTGTTAACGCAACATCATTGGTCTAAAAAAATCTTCTTATCACATACTTTATTTACCAGACAAAAGCATTTTTTTCTTATATTGTTTAAACAATTTGCATCTCTATAGGCCTTTCAATAAAACATTTCAGTAATAATTTATCATCTATTTGGCAACTTTTTTATACTGCTATATCTACTAGTCATAGTGGTTTACAAATAACAAATCTGTTGAAAGGTTTACATGGAACAGGATAGTAACAAAACGGGGTGGGTAGAATATTTAGGAGGTTATAATAACGAGGTTATATAAACTATATGAGCATATATACAGGAGTTATGAGAAATGGTGGTAGTGTCACAAGCGAGGTTTACACATAAGGTCCATAGTGCTCTGTAAATAGAAGAGTCTTTAAATTGTGTCATATCGGCAGGTTAAAAAGTTCCACTCAGCAGGTGCAAATAGTAAGAAGGACCTTTTTGATGCTGATTGGTTACATTTGAGTTGGAGGCATGGAATGGCTAAGAGGTCCTGTGAAGTCTTCCTTCTGATTCTGTTGTCTGATGGTTTATGTGTTAGGGTCCGCAGGATGTTCCCAGAGGAGTTGTGGAGGATCTTAAATGTGGTTAGTAGGACTTTATGCACAAGAGTATTGGAAAGTAGTGGTTCTCTTTCCTGTGCTAAGCATGCTCAGTTCAAAAGACCAACTGCCAGTCCATCACATCCAAACAAAATATATTCCCAAACACTTATCTAAAGATTCACGATCCCTTGCAAGCCACAAAATTTTAAGCCTGATAAAGATCTTTGTTTCACCTCATGCTGCTTCAGGGGCATAACACATTCAATTTCTTCAGCAGATAGTGTCTGATGTGGAAGAAAGCTTTTATACATGCTTTCACTTCCATTCCTGCAATCAGAACACCATTCACAATGGCTCCATCAGATCTTTCCAAACAGTTGCTCCATTCTTGTTCAACAAAATGGGAGAAAACCTTACGATAATAAGGTAAGTGCAGTATTGGACCTTTTGTCCAAAGGCTGCAAGTATTTCAGCCAGTATGAAGAGCTGGCACAGAAACCAGAAATGAAACCAAGGTAACCCAGCTTACCAGCTCAACACATTCAGCGTGCAGCTGTCTGGCTGCTATCAAGTATCTTGTTTCTAAAATAAAAGCTAGATTCCAGTACTTTGCTCAGGAGAATGATGATTCCACCTGTCACACTATCTACTGGAGCAGGGAGGATTTGACTGTTGAACCCTATTTATGATGCATCAGCATCAACGGATCGATGATAATTATCATGAGGGAAAGAGCCAGAAATGGGATTTCTTAAACACCATTCATAAAACGAGCTTAAGCAGGCCATATGCAGCAGGGCCAGCTCAAAAGATGGTTCAAGTGTTTGCACCTAGGCAGATCTTAAGCGTTACACATATACACGTGCACACATACCCCAGCTATTAAAATCTATTGTTTAGCTTTGAATGCCCTGCTCTTTGCCAAACAGCCCCCCCACAAAAAAAGTTGCTACCCTACGTAACTGCCTAGTTTGCCTTACAGTTGGACCAGCAGTGATCTGTCCAGGATACAGCTTGCAATCATGGCACAAAACTCACAGCACCCACTTTCCTGTGGCAAGAGTTAGAAATTCTGTGAATTTTATAATCTAGTCTTTATATTTCTACCTTTTCATTTCCATAACACTCCCCAAAAATGGCTTACAGCATTTTAAGTTACGATTTATAATTTTAATACAGAGCATGCTAAAATTCAATTCATAAATAAACTTAATTACAATTCATAAAAAAATTATATGATACATTAACGTTCATAATTTTGGATCATTTTGCATCTTAAATGTAAATATTTTAGAATTACATTTCCAACCTTGCTTGTTTCTGAATGATTTATTGTATTCTTTTGGAGGGATTTATGGATGGGAATTTCAGGTATCAGTGCAAGAGGGAAAATGGTGAGGAAGACGCAAAGGTAAGAAGGGGATAAGATGAGAGAAAGAAGATCATAATATGGGATGTGGAGAGAGAGAGAGAGATAGGGTCAGGGATGTGGAGTCAGGACGAAAGGCCATATGAATCAGAGCTGACATCTGGTTTCACTGAAATGTTGTACGTATTAAACTAAAAATGCTGCTCCATTTTCAAACCCTCCTCACCCTGCAAAATGCTGGGCAATGGTGCAAATGCAGTGTCCACGTGATCATCACTAAACTTTATTATACTTCAATCAGAGACACAAAATAGTCCAATAGAAGAATGGTAATGTGAATGCAAAAATGAAATGGCACCGGAAAAACAAGATACAGGATATTAAAAGCAATCTCCTGAAGGGCAAAAAAGATAGGCTGAAAAATGATAAGCAGATAAAATATTAATATCTCATGGACCCTCTCACTTGTTACATTTTGTGGCATTGAGTTTTATGTGTAGTTTTGTTGTGATTTTATCTGGCACGGCAAGAAAATCAGTTTCAGCTAGCAGAGGCTGTCCAAGTGGAAGGAGGAGGGAGAACTGGGTTGCTGGGTTTTCAGGAACTATGATGAAGCAGCAGTAATTAAGGCACTAAATATTGCATCTGTCCCCTGGTGGAGTGCACTGACTATGCGTGGAAAAATCTCTTATTCACTCTCTTGTTTTTGAAGTGGTGGCATTGCTTAAGACTGAGCCAACTGAGATGGCTAAGTGGATGGGGCATCTTGTCTCTCTGGGGCACGCCTGAAAGGCACTCTGAAAGAGGGTAGGGGAGAATGGGCTCCTTTTTCCCTAGAGTAAAGTTTCTGACTTTTTGCTCTTTTCTAGCCCTGAATTGTGAGATTTTTTGTGCTGCCGTGACAAGGAGTGGTGCATTTAAATTTGCAGATTTATTTGAGAAAGGGACCTTTTGGTCTATTGCTCAAATTCAGGATAAGCTTGGTCAAAAGGTTCCCTTTTGCCCATACTTCCAGCTGCAATATTTTGCTGGGCAGCCAGATCATCTCTCCAATCTTATGAAGGATTCGCATAATACTGAAAAGATTTTGTTTAAAAGTGATGGGTATCGGGGTTTACTTTCTAGACTGTATCAAGTGTTCCCAAAAGCTGCCTGAGGTGACTGTATAATTGTTAGATGTTCCCACTCACACAGTAAGAGTGGAAGGTGATGTATAAACTGATGCACTCATGCCCTCTCAATACTAGTTACGAGGTTCCTTAAGGTACACGAGTTAACTGAATAATATACCTTTCCATTGCGACTGTAACATGGTTGTAAAGCCCAATCCTAGTTGCTAGGGAGGATGCGGAGGTGTTTCCTCACATAAAGGTAGGAATGTACTGTTCTTGCCAGTTTCTGGGAAAACGTCAAGGTAGCCATATATAAACTAGTGAACCTGCAAACTGAGATGGGCCCTAAGATCTTTTTATGGGTCTACATTCATGAACCCTGCTACCTTCCACAAAGTGGCCAATAGTGCAGCTGGAATTGCTTAACAAATATTTCTTTGCTGTGTTCACAGATGAAGAACCAGGAGCAGGACCTCAGAAAACACTCACAAACAGGAACAGAAGAGGGACATTTTGAACAATTTTCGGAAGACTGTGTTCATGAGAAACTATCTAAACTTAAAGTAAACAAAGCGATGGGACCGGATGGGATACACCCTAGAATACTGAGGGAACTTGGGGACATTCTAGCAGCTCCATTGACTGACCTTTTCAATGCCTCATTGGAGTCGGGAGTGGTGCCAAAGGACTGGAGAGAGGCTCATGTGGTCTCTTTACACAAAAGCGGAAGTAAGGATGTGGTTGAAAACTACAGGCCGGTTAGTTTAACTTCGGTGGTGAGTAAAGTTTTGGAAACGCTGCTGAGAGAGAAAATAGTGAGGTTTCTGGAGTCCAGCAGATTACAGGATCCGAGGCAGCATGGATTCACCAGAGGCAGGTCTTGTCAGACGAATCTGATTGATTTCTTTGACTGGGTGACCAGGGAGTTGGACCGAGGGAGAGCCCTAGACAGTGGCGTAGCGTGAGTTGTCAGCACCCGGGGCAAGGCAAGTAATTTGCGCCCCCTAACCCGTGGATTTTAGCCGCCGGGGAGCTTCTTTGCGCGGGGGAGCCGACCGTGATCCTACCCCGGGAGGGAGCGATCGTCAGCACTGACCTCGCTGAGCCAGAGTCCAGGGAAACGAACAGCACAGCAGCAAGAGCCCGACAAGCATGGTTAAACACCCAACAGCAGGGAAGAGGAGGAGATCCGGAACCAGAAACTCGCGATGCCGCCCTGCAGCTCCGCCTTCTCGAGCGCACAGGGCGATCCGACCCCAACCCCAGCTTTACATTGAGATCGAGGGGCGACGACGCGATAAACAGTCCCCCTCCCACCCCGCCCCGGCAGCTTGTGTGAAATAGCTACCTAGAGGGGGTCAATCGCATCGCCTGCGCTTTGTTGCCGAGGGTTTGCCAAGAACAATGCGACTCCCAGGACTGCGGGCTCGAGGGCTATAGCGCAAACCTCTTTGCAGTGCCACCACCAGATGGCATACGCGCCAACATGTATCATAGGGACCTGCCTTTCCCCCTCATCGGCAACAGAGAGCTGCGAGTGCGAGCGCCCCCCCCATGTTGCGCCCGGTGCGGCCGGCCCCCCCTGCACCCCCCACGCTACGCCTCTGGCCCTAGATGTGGTGTATTTAGATTTCAGAAAAGCCTTTGACACTGTTCCTCACAGGCGACTTATAAACAAACTGAGCACCCTAGGAATGGACCCTAAAGTTACTGCTTGGGTTAGAAATTGGTTGGGTGGGAGGTGACAAAGAGTATAGGTAAATGGAGCTCACTCTGAGGAGAAGGATGTTCCCAGTGGCGTGCCCCAGGGATCTGTCCTTGGTCCGATTCTTTTTAACATCTTTGTTAGTGATATAGCGGAAGGGCTGTCAGGTAAGGTCTGCCTCTTTGTGGATGATACCAAAATCTGCAATAGAGTAGACACCCAGGAGGGTGTAGATAACATGAGGAGGGATCTAGCTAAGCTTGAAGAATGGTCTAGAATTTGGCAGCTGGGATTTAATGTTAAAAAATGCAAGGTCATGCATTTGGGCTGCAGCAATCCAAGGGAGCAATATAGTATAAGGGGTGAAGTACTTTTGTCCACTAAAGAAGAGCGGGACCTAGGCGTGGTTGTGTCTGATGATCTTAAAGTAGCTAAACAGGTAGAAAAGGTGACAGCAAAAGCTAGAAGGATGCTTGGGTGCATACGGAGAGGAATGGCTAGCAGAAAAAAGGAGGTGATAATGCCTCTGTATAAGTCTTTGGTGCGACCTCATTTGGAGTAGTGTGCAATTCTGGAGACCACACCTTCAAAAGGATGTGAACAGGATGGAGTCGGTGCAGAGGGTGGCTATTAAAATGATTAGTGGTCTTCATTATAAAGCATATGAGGACAGACTTAAGGATCTTAATATGTACACCTTAGAGGAAAGGCGGGATAGAGGTGATATGATTGAGATGTTTAAATACCTCCGTGGCATAAATGTTCAGGGAGAGAGCCTCTTTCAATTGAAAGCAAGTTCTGCTACGAGGGGACATAGGGTGAAGGGAGATAGATTCAGGAGTGATATGCAGAAATATTTCTTTACGGAAAGAGTAGCGGATCCGTGGAATAGTCTCCCAGTGGAGGTGGTAGAGATGAGGACAGTAACTGAATTCAAAAAAGCATGGGACAAACACAGAGGATCTCTAAAGGTAAAAAGGGGACTGTTGATATGGAAGGACAGACTAGATAGGCCATGTGGTCTCTTTCTGTCGTCATATTTTTATGTTTCTATGCTATTGCTGGCAGCTTTGGGATTGGATCTGAGCCCATGCATTTCTCAGAATTCAAGATAAGTTACATTCAGGTACAGGAGGTATTTTCCTGTCCCCAGAGGGCTTACAATGTAAATTTATACCTGAGGCAATAGAGGGTTAAGAGATTTTCCCAATTTCACAAGGTGCAGCAGCAGGATTTGAACTCTGGCTTCCTGGGTTCTGAGCCATTAGGCCACGCCTCTATTCCACAACTGTTATTAAATGGAAAGGTGCTGCTGGCCTCCTAATAGATGAGTGGTCTTAAAGATGGAGAAAATTGGTGCTGTATGAGAAGCTCACCTGGTCACTAAAATGCAAAGTGGAACAATTTGAAAAGATCTGGTCCTCGGTACTCTTGGATAAGACTTGGCAATGGTTTTCAATACCTCACACATATGGAGGGAGAGCCCTTTTGAATTTTTGCTTTAACACAGCCATAAGTACTTTGTTCTGATTTGTTTGTAGTTTTAACGTTACTGTTTTAGACCTCCACAGTGTTTCTATGGAGAGCTCTGATGGTGCTATATGCTGTGATTTGCAAAACTGTATGCAGCTATGAGCACTATTTTGTCATTTCCCAGTGTGGGTTATCTATTAGGAATTATACAAATTGCTGCCCTATTTCATTGAAAAATGGGAAAAATAAAAAAACAAAGCTAAAACCCACTCCCTGTGTAAGTATCCGGTCCCGTATCGCCCCCTCCTGCATAGGTTCCATTACCAATTGCCTCCCTATATCCAGGATATCCCTACTTCTGAATCATCTTTTAGCAAATTTAAAACTCCATTGAAAACTTTTTCTTTCAACAAGCCTTTATATACGCTTGAAGGGTCAGAGTTGGATTTCGGTAGGGGGCTGTGAAACAGCGACATTATGAATGTTATTGCTAGTTTTGTTTTCGAGTGCCTTCTCCCCCAGTCGAAATTGTAATTTCATTTCTTGTATTTATTTCTTTGTTGTTTTTATTAATGGATTGTAAACTGCTTTGATGTCGCTGATGAAGGGCCGTATAGCAAGTGTAAATAAACATAACATTGCAGCAAGGATATCCCAATCAACATCTGGCAAACTGAAATCTCTTACCAATAGCACTTTCCCTCTCGTAGCAAAATTGTGAATGTCTTCAATTAAATTTTTGTCTATTTCATGTACCTGTGAGGTAGGTCTGTATATCACACCAATGTAAATAGAGTCTTCATTCCCTACTGTATTTCCAGACTAACCCACAGTGCTGTCTCCTTCCCTCATAATCCCTGCAATTCTGCGGCTTCAGTATTATTTTTCACATATAGCGTCACTCCTCCTCCCTTTCTTCTTATCCTGTCTTTCTTGAATAGATTATAGCCTGGTATTACTACATTCCAGTCACTGTTTCCTGTGTACCATGTTTCCATGACTGCAGTGGCAGCACAAGGGTTTCTGCTACCCTAGGCAGATCATTCATGCCATTTCCCCCCCCCCCCCCCCAGACTGTGCCTCCATCCAGGCCGCCCCCACCTTGCACTGAAATGGCAGTGGCTGAACTGCCAATTCAGTGCTGCATCAGGCCTTAAAATGCCCGCACATATGCACGCTCACAGCTTGCCACTTCTGCCCCCCCCCCCATGCCATTTTCTTGGAGGGTAGGCAGGAGTGGAAGGACAGAACTGCATACACATGCATGGGCATTTTGAACCTGCCATGGCACTGAAGCAGCAGTTCAGCTGCCGCTTCCTTAGGGTTTGGGTTAGCGATGCTGCCCACCAGGGTCTGCTGCCCTAGGCAACTGCCTAGTTTGTCTCGTGGATGGGCCACCCCTACGTGACTGCCACTATATCCAAGTCGGTCTCTTCCTTTACAGATTCTAAATTTGGAATTTTATTTTGCATACTATGGCTCTTACTTATCTGGTGCCTTTGTTCACCCATCCCCAATGATCCTAGTTAAAAGCCCTCCTTAGTAGTTTAGCCAGTCTTTTGCAGAAGACACTTCTCCCCTTCTTTAATAGATAGATGCCATCTCTGCTCTGCAGCCCTTAGAAATTCACGTCATGATCCAGGAAGCCAAATTTCTCTCACTGACGCCATCTATGCAGCCATGCATTCATTTCCAGGATGTCAGCTTCTCGGCCTTGGCCCTGATCCCTCAACAGGCAGGATTGATGAGAACACCAGCTGCACACCTGACTGCTTCACTTATTTTCCTGGAGCCACAAAGTCACTTTTGATATGCTTAGGTGGGAACCTAGCAGTATCATTTGTGCCAAAATAGATGAGGAGCATCAGATAACCAGCAGAAAGGAAGAAGTATTAATGCCCCTGTACAAGTAATTGGTGAGGCCTCACTTGGAGAATTGTGTTCAGTTTTGGAGACCATATCTCACAAAGGATATAAAAAGACTTGAAACAGTTCAGAGAAAAGTGACCAAAATGATTTGGAGCTTGTGCCAGAAGACATATGAGAAGAGATCTGAAGACCTAAATATGTATACCCTAGAGGGGAGGAGGGACAAGGGAGATATGATACAGACCTTTAAATACTTAAAGGGTATCAGTGAACAAGCTAAATCTTTTCCAAAGAAGGGGAAGCTGTAAAACTAGAGGGCATATGATGAAGCTGCAAGGCGGTAAACTTAAAAGCAACATCAGAAAATACTTTTTCACTGAAAGGGTGGTGGATGCCTGGAATGCCCTCTCGATGGAGGTAGTGGGAGCAAATACAGTGACGGAATTCAAAATGGCATGGGACAGACACAGTGGATCCCTTTATAGAAAGAGGATGAAATCAAATCAAACTTAAATATCTTTTAATAGAGGAGGGCTGACCTGCATGGAGCAGCAGGTACAGCCCTAAACTCAGGCACAGAGGAGGAGTGATCTGAACGGAGCTGCAGTTACAACCTCTCTAGCCACCTTACTGGGCAGATTAGATGGACCATACTGGTCTTTATCTGCCATCATATACTATGTCACTTTGTATGGATGATAATCAGTAGGCTTGAGGAGTCTGGGTAAACTCTCTATAACATCTTAGATCTTGGCTCCAGGCAGACAGCACATCTTTCAGGACATCATGTCTGGACAACATACGGATGCCTCTCTACCCCTCAGAAGGAAGTCACCAGCCACCAATGCCCTTTGCTTCCTAGTGTTTGCTGATCTTACAACTCTGCAGTTTTTGAGCTCTGGTACTTTCTGTTCCTGGAATCTTGTTTCCTCTTGCACTTCTGGGGCTACACACCAGTTCCTTGGTTCTAGGGAAGGTGGAGTTAGCATGTTGATTCTGCAGGTTCTGATGATCTGTGTCCAGCTGTCATCTTTTTGTAATGTCATCTTCCCTTCTGCAGGGGATTGTAGATGCCTCTAGGAGCATTTCATCAATATACTTTTTAGCTTCACCACCTCTGCCTGAATCAAAGTAAAATGGAGATTCTATATGTTCATAATGTGTATGAAAAGGCATATCAAAATCTGTTTTGAGAACTATGACCTCCTAAAATCTCAGGTCAAGAATCTTGGGATATTGCTGACTCATTTTTAATCTCACAAATCCAAGTAACCTTTAAAAACTGCTTCCATCATGTGCAGCAACTAAGAAATCTCTCTCCATACATTGAGAAGATGAATCTGATTGCAGTGGTCATAGCTAGATTGTTATTTATAAGCATTTGTTATATTGTCATTAGAACATAAAATTACAACATACAGTGCATTGCAAAAGTATTCATCCCCTCTGTGTTTGTCCTGTTTTGTCACACATTACAACCTGGAATTAAAATAGAGTTTTGGGGGTTAGCACCATGTGATATACACAACATGCCTATAACGGTGCAAAATATCCTTTATTGTGACGCAAACAATAATTAAGACAAATAAAAAACCCTGAAAGCAAGAGTGTGCATATGTATTCACCCCTCAAAGTAAATATGTTGTAGAGCCACCTTGTGCTGCAATTACAGCTGCAGATCTCTTGAGGTATGTCTTTGTTTGCTTAGCATATCTAGCCACTGGGATTTTCACCCATTCCTTATGGCAAAAATGTTTCAACTCCTTCAAGTTAGATGGGTTGCGTTGGTGTACAGCAATCTTCAAGTAATGCCACAGATTCTCAATTGGATTGAGGTCTGGGCTTTGACTAGGCCATTCCAAGACATTTAAATGTTTCCCTTTAAACCAGCTTTAGCAGTTTGTTTAGGGTCATTGTCCTGCTGGAAGGTGAACTTTCGTCCCAGTCTCAAATCTCTGGCAGACTGAAACAGGTTTTCCTCAAGAATTGCCCCGTATTTAGTGCCATCCATCGTTCCTTCAATCCTGACCAGTTTTTCTGCCCTTGCCAATGAAAAAAATCCACAGAGTATGATGCTGCCACCACCATGTTTCACTGTGGGAATGGTGTTCTTGGGATGATGGGAAGTGCTGGGTTTGTGACCCACATGGCATTTCCCATGATGGCCAAAACATTCAATTTTTGTCTCATCTGACCAGAGAACCTTCTTCCATGTGTTTGGGGGGTCCGCCACATGATGTTGTGCAAACTCCAAACGTGTTCTCTTATTTCTTTCTTTAAGCAATGGCTTTTTTCTGGCCACTCTTCCATAAAGCCCCATTCTGTAGAGTGTATGGCTTAGAGTGGTCCTATGGACAGATACTCCCATCTCTGCTGTGGATCTTTGCAGCTCCTTCAGTGTTATCCTTGGTGTTTTTGTAGCATAGAAACATAGAAATATGATGACAGAAAAAGACCACATGGCCTATCTAGTCTGTCCTTCCATATCAACAACTACAACAGTCCCCTTTTTACCTTTAGAGATCCTCTGTGCTTGTCCCATGCTTTTTTGAATTCAGTTACTGTCCTTATCTCTACCACCTCCACTGGGAGACTATTCCACAGATCCACTACTCTTTCCGTAAAGAAATATTTCTGCATATCACTCCTGAATCTATTTCCCTTCACCCTCATCCCATGTCCCCTCGTAGCAGAACTTGCTTTCAATTGAAAGAGGCTCTCTCCCTGAATATTTATGCCACGGAGGTATTTAAACATCTCAATCATATCACCTCTATCCCGCCTTTCCTCTAAGGTGTACATATTAAGATCCTGCCGTCTGTCCTCATATGCTTTATAATGAAGACCACTAATCATTTTAGTAGCCACCCTCTGCACCAATTCCATCCTGTTCACATCCTTTTGAAGGTGCGGTCTCCAGAATTGCACACTATACTCCAAATGAGGTTGCACCAAAGACTTATACAGAGGCATTATCACCTCCTTTTTTCTGCTAGCCATTCCCCTCCATATGCACCCAAGCATCCCTCTAGCTTTTGCCATCGCCTTTTCTACCTGTTTAGCTACTTTAAGATCATCAGACACAACCACGCCTAGGTCCCGCTCTTCTTTAGTGGACAAAAGTACTTCACCCCTTATACTATATTGCTCCCTTGGATTGCTGCAGCCCAAATGCATGACCTTACATTTTTTAACATTAAATCCCAGCTGCCAAATTCTAGACCATTCTTCAAGTTTAGCTAGATCCCTCCTCATGTTATCCACACCTTCCTGGGTGTCTACTCTATTGCAGATTTTGGTATCATCCGCAAAGAGGCAAACCTTATCCGACAGCCCTTCTGCTATATCACTAACAAAGATGTTAAAAGAATCGGACCAAGGACAGATCCCTGGGGCACACCACTGGTAATATCCCTCTCCTCAGAGTGAGCTCCATTTACCTGTACTCTTTGTCGCCTCCCACCCAACCAATTTCTAACCCAAGCAGTAACTTTAGGGTCCATCCCTAGGGTGCTCAGTTTGTTTATAAGTCGCCTGTGAGGAACAGTGTCAAAGGCTTTACTGAAATCTAAATACACCACATCTAGGGCTCTCCCTCGGTCCAACTCCCTGGTCACCCAGTCAAAGAAATCAATCAGATTTGTCTGACAAGACCTGCCTCTGGTGAATCCATGCTGCCTCGGATCCTGTAATCCGCTGGACTCCAGAAACCTCACTATTTTCTTTTTCAGCAGCGTTTCCAATAATTTACTCACCACCGAAGTTAAACTGACCGGCCTGTAGTTTTCAACCACATCCTTACTTCCGCTTTTGTGTAAAGGTACCACATGAGCCTTTCTCCAGTCCTTTGGCACCACTCCCGATTCAAACGAGGCATTGAAAAGGTCAGTCAGTGGAGCTGCTAGAACGTCCCCAAGTTCCCTCAGTATTCTAGGGTGTATCCCATCCGGTCCCATCGCTTTGTCTACTTTAAGTTGAGCTAGTTTCTCATGAACACAGTCTTCTGAAAATTGTTCAAGATGTCCCTCGCTTCTGTTTCTGTTTGTGGGTGTTTTCTGAGGTCCTGCTCCTGGTTCTTCATCTGTGAACATAGAACAAAAATATTTGTTAAGCAATTCCGCTTTATCCTTATCAGCTTCTACATATTCCTCCCCTGCACCCTTGAGTCTGACAATACCACTTTTGCCCTTCCTCTTCTCACTAATATATCTGAAAAATGTCTTATCCCCCCACTTTATTGCACTGGCTATTTCCTCCTCCTTTTGAATCTTTGCCTTCTTGACTACTTTGCTGGGTTCTCTAAGTTTTTCCAAATACAAATGCCTGTCTTCCTCTCTCTATGATCTCTTGTATTTCATGAAGGCCTCCGTCTTTTTCTTCACTTTTTCAGCTACTTCTTTCGAAAACCATAGTGGTCTCCTTTTCCTTTTACCTTTATTTACCATTTTAACAAAAAGGTTGGTTGCCCTTAAAATATCCCCTTTCAGTTTTGCCCACTGTTTTTCTACATTCCCCATCTGTTCCCATCCCGCTAACGATTCCCTGAGGTATTGGCCCATCTTCGCAAAGTTAGTCTTCCTAAAGTCTAAGATCCTCACCTTTGAATGGATTCTAACAGCCCTAGTCCTAATACTGAACCACACCATCTGGTGATCACTGGATGCAAAATGATCTCCCACTACAACATCAGAAACACTTTCACCATTGGTAAGCACCAAGTCCAGTATGGTCCCTTCACGTGAGGGGTCTGTTACCAATTGCCTGAATAGTTCTCCCTGTAGAGAATCCAGGATCTCCTTACTTCTAGATGATACTGCAGAAGGAATGTGCCAATCAACATCTGGCATATTGAAATCTCCTATCAGTAGCACTTCCCCTTTCCTAGCAATGCTGCGTATGTCTTCAATTAACTCTCTGTCCACCTCTTCCTCTTGTGAGGGAGGTCTGTATATCACACCAATGCAAATAGATTTCTCTTTTCCTCTTTCTATTTTAACCCACAATGCCTCCTCTCTCCCTTTTAAGCTCTGTAATTTCAAAGCTTTAATAGTAGTTTTTACATATAGTGCCACTCCTCCTCCCCTTCTTCCTACCCTGTCCTTTCTGAATAAAGTATAGCCAGGTATATTTACATCCCAATCATGGTTTTCTGTGAACCATGTTTCTGTAACTGCCACTAAATCCAAGTCAGCCACTCCCACCAAAGCTTCAACATCAGGGATCTTATTTCCCATGCTACGGGCATTTATACACACTGCTTTCCATATGTTACCCCTGTTACCCATTTCCATAAAGTTATTTAATGTATCACCTACCTGGGGGCTTTCACCTACCTGGGGGCTTTCTTCACCCATCCCCAACGAATCTAGTTTAAAGCCCTCTTCAGTAGATTAGCCAGTCTACTACCGAAGACGCGTTGACCTTTCTTGGACAGATGGATGCCATCTCTGCTCTGCAACCCTTGGAACAACATCCCATGGTCTAGGAAACCAAAACGCTCTCGATGACACCATCCACGCAGCCATGCATTCATCTCCAGGATGCGAGCCTCTCTGCCTTGACCTTTACCCTCAACAGGGAGGATTGAAGAGAACACTACCTGTGCACCTAACTGCTTCACCCTCTGTCCCAGAGTCATGAAGTCACTTTTGATACGTTCTGAGGTATACTTGGCAGTATCATTTGTTCCAACATGGATTAGCAACATTGGGTAATAGTCAGTGGGCTTGATGAGTCTCGGCAAACTCTCCGTTACACCTTGGATTTTGGCACCAGGCAGACAGCATACCTCTCTGGACATCAAGTCTGGTCGGCAGATGGATGCCTCAGTACCCCTCAGAAGAGAGTTTCCAACCACTACTACCCTTCGTTTCCTTCTGGTCACTGATTCTGCAACTTTGGGGTACTTGAGCTCTGGTTCTTCCCTTTATAGAGATGCTTTCACCTCCTCCACTTCCAGGGCTGCATAATGGTTCTTCAATTCAAGGGCTGGAGAAGTTGGATTGGTGATTTTGCAGGCCCTGGTAACTTGTGTCCAACCATCGATATCTCTGATTAAAACCTTCCTTGCCCAGTATGTGAGTTTTGGTGGTGGCCTACTCTTCTCAGGTTTGTAGTGGTGCCATATTCTTTCCATTTTGTTATAATGGATTTAAGATGCTCCATGGGATATTCAGAATTTGGGATATTTTTTTATAATGCAACCCTGATCTATACTTCTCCACAACTTTGTCTCTGACCTTTTTGGGATGCACCTTCAGAATAGGTGTATTTATACAGGCATCGGAGTGGAGGAGTAGCCTAGTGGTTAGAGCAACTGCCTAATACCTAGAAGATCAAGGGTTCAATTCCCACTGGCACTCCTTGTGACTTTGGGCAAGTCACTTTACCCTCCATTGCCTCAGAAGAAAAGGCTGGCAATCTACTTCCAGTGATACATTGCCAAGAAAACCCAGAGGTAGCTGGGTCGCTATGAGTCAACACTGACTTGATGGCACTAAAAAAAAAAAAATACAGGCATCATGTGACAGATCATGTGACACTGATTGCACACAAGTGGATCCTAAATAACTAATTATGTGACTTCTGAGTTTAATTGGTTGGACCAGATCTTATTTAGAGGTTTCATAGCAAAAGGGATGAATACATATACACTCACAACTTTTCAGTTTTTACTTGTTTTTTTATATATACAAGGTATTTTATTGTCATTTCACTTCACCAATTTAGACTATATTGTTAGGTCCATTGCCTAACATCCAAATGAACCTCTATTTTCATTCCAGGTTGTATGTAATGTGACAACACAGGATAAAAAACAAGGGGATGAATACCTTCGCAAGGCAGTGTAATGATTTACAAATCTGAGAAGTGCAAACATATATGGAAATGTTTAATTAGACTGGTAAAAATAATGCAATTAGTAAAAACAATAAACATAAGCTGCATAAGTTATATAAAACCAATGTAATTAATAAACAATTATTAGTAAAAACAATAAACAGATCTGGATGTCATTTGATTTAAAAAATGTCCTGTATACTAGTCAGACCAGAGAGAGTTCGCACCAGCTCCAATTAATTCAGAATAGTGCAACACAACCAATTAGCAGATTGCAAGCAGTGTGACCACATCTCATCTGTTCTTCAAAAACCGGATTACCTACCAGTACTCTACAGGGCCTGTATCTCTGATTTTCAGGGCCCTCAGATGAAACTGGCCAGAGTAGCTAATAAACAAGTTAGCCTTCTACAAACCTTTGAGGATTCCATCCTCTTGAGGAACATCCCTAACTGTACTCTCGTCAAAGGAAATCACATGATGTGATACTCACCGGTGAGCCTTCTCAGGAGGAGCTCACTCCCAGAGGGACTGTGTCTACCTAAAGGACTACAGGCAGCAGATGAAAGCCTGGCTCTTCAAGTCCCAAGGCTTTAATGGCTGTTGCAAATGACTATCCAATTACTCACATTGCATCTGGACAAGCTTGTTGCGCACACTGTAAGTGAGACAGTTTTTTACCTTATTCAACTGTACACTCTAACTATACACTTTATTTATCCTGATGCCTTTGTCTTACTCATCTTGTCTGTCTATATGTCCTAATTGCACTTGTCCTCTCTGATGTCTAATAAGATGTTTCTTTGTATTGTGTTGACATTGTAAACATCATATCTGTTATGGGACTATTTTACCATGCTGTCTACTATGATGCATTATTTCAGTTCCACTGATATTGATTCATATTTCTGTTATATGAATGTTCTACTGTTCTGTTTCATTTGTATAGTACTGACACTGACAATTGCTATTACTAAGATTTGATTTGCCTGTCTCTGAGTTTACCATATTGTTCTAATTATGCAGATTTGCTCATTTTACAATTGTTTTACTGTTTCTACAGTATAAGCTGTTTGTGTCAAGTTATACCTGTTGTATATCACTTCTGAGGTATTTCTTCATAACTGTAGTTAATCTTAATTAATTAATTAGTTGAACTTTTGCAATATCCAATTTAATCACAAAATGAAGCAAGTGAGTCACTCAAATGTCGATCCCAGCAGTAGCAATAGCTTTTTATTGTTTTTATTCTATTGATAGTTTACATGTATAAGTAACTGAATTTGTAAGGTTTTAAAAGTTGTATTCTGATAGGTTTGTTCTCTTAACCCTTTCAAGGCCTACTTTAAATTTTTAATCCACATTCTGCAGCCGGGTTAATTTTTGCATATTTCAGGAAAATTGTACCTGTCTTATTCAATATGTTCTAATAGTGATTTTCCTTCTGCTATGGTCATGTATTATATACCATTTGATAGGAATATTTAGTCAGAATTTTGGATCCCAAGAGTTTTGGGCTCGACCTGGAAAGGGTTAAGATAACTTAAATCTTACCAAGCTTTACCTGATTTACAGAAGGTTATGCAATAGGGATGTGCATTCATCTTCAGATGAATGGTAAAATGCAATGAATGAGGGCATTTTTGATATGTAAGCTTTTAAACAAACTAAATGGATAAGAGGCTGGTTTGAGACCAGTCTTTATTCATTCTGCTTGTTTTTGGTGACAAACTGGGCACATGGAGAGGGCAGACAGTAGAAACCTGGGTCCATTTTGGAGGAAGGAAGAGAATGCAAATCATGAGGCATTTCACTAGTAATGTTGAACTTTTTGACAAGCAGCCAAACAAGCCTCTCCCTACCATCCTTCCCCAAAATCTCATGGTTCCTGACCTGGAAAGTAAAACAAAAGTTGCATCAGAGTGCTATTTTTTTTGTCCTGTTTTCAGACAAAGAACAGAGAGAAAGGTGCTAACTAGAAAAAACGTTTGCTGTAGTCCAAACTTGAAAAAAAAACAGAGCAAGCTTCATAACTGCACAGACAGGTCCCTCAAAGAGAACAGCAGTAGCAGCAATGTGTTTCTGTTGGTATCACAGCAGTGACTCGTGGAAAATTTCTCTGGGTGTTAGATCTAAGGTCACATATTGAACGTATTGAAGGTAGGGAAGAAAAGCCCTAAACAGGATAGAACAAGAAGAGGCAGAAGCAGGCTGGTTAATCTATCAGTACCACACCAAAATTTATTTAGCTAGGCTTCAATACCACTATTCTACCAGTCAAAGCAGTGTACATTCAGGTACTATATATATTTTTTCCCTTGTCCCCAAAGGGCTCACATTCTGTGTTTTTGTACCTGGAGGCAATAGAGGATTAAGCAGCTTGCCTAAGGTCACAAGGAGCACCAGTGGGACTAGAAACTCAGTCCTTCCAGCCCAAGGTTGCTGTCCTTTAGCGGGATTCAAACCCCTGGACCTCTGGTCCGAGGTAACTTGCCCCAACCACTAGGCCACTCCTCCCTCTTGTAAAAAGCTCTTTGGTTGTCTGAGTGTGTCTCAGCTGCATACTGAGCAGAATGAGTGTGAGAGAACCCCCCCCCCCCCCCACACACAGGACAGAGCAAAAAGAGAACAAACTTACCTGTGCTTCTATCAGGGTCACAGAAAATTAAGATCCTGCTATTCAAAGGGGTTAACACAGTTAGCAGACCTGCTGTTAACCCCTCTGTCTGGAATATTCAGCAGCACTAATATGTTTAGTGCCGCTGAATATCCTTGGGTGCTGCTGCTGCTGCTGCATGCCCTGATGCTAAATGGTTAACATCGGGACGTTCCAGGGGCTGCACCCGGCCATAACCGGGCAGCAGCAATATTGAGATGCTTCCAAGTTATAGTAAAGCAGCAAAAGTAAGGCACAGCAAAGACCGGCCTAACTTTCACTGTCGAAGCTAACCAGGCAGTAGCTGAATATCACCCCTGCCCAGTTAGCTCCCTGCCTATGTGTGCAACCTGGCTATCCAATGCCGGGGCCAGATTTGACCCTGGCACTGAATATCCGAGTTTAACTTTCAGCAGTGGTGGCTAGCTGTTGCTGAATATCTCCCCTAAGTATTAAAACTCTCTTCTGCTCCTGGGATCCAGGCAGGCTGCATATTCAAGGCAGAGAGAAAAGGAACCTAAAGAGTGCATGAAGCGTAGGTTATTGGCCTGACTCTGCCTATAGTCTACTACTACTTATTATTTCTAAAGCACTACAAGCCATACGCAATGCTGTACACTTTTCTATAAGTGAGACGGTCTCTGCTTTATAGAGCTTACAGTCTAGACTGATCAAATCACAATTCTTGGGAGGCGAAAGTGCGGAAATGGTAGCAGAAGAAGAGGGAAGTCAGCTGATGCTCTCAAGAGATCTAGCAGCACTAATGGAGAGGACAGGCTCAGATCCACAGAAGTCAACCAGCCAAGCTGAAGAGAGATTGATTTAAGGGGAGAGTAAAAGCAGCTTCAGCATCCATTGCAACTATGAAAGACCAGTTTTTCTACTACCATCTTCACCGTGTGGCCAAGGAAGGTAGAGGCAGCACAGGATTGGAGGACAGGAGACCACCAGCAGGTAAAGCCAACAGAGCAGAATAGCAGGCATGCCCTCTTCTTTTCTGAGATATGCATCAAGCAGCTTTCGGCATATACAGAATCTGATGAATCATGCCAGGAATTATCATCAGATAGGGGACATATCATAGTGGAGGAGAGTCTTGAAAATTTAGTTGTTAATATTCTAGTGGAAGTGATACTGACAGAGATGAGTTCCCCACAGGTACAGCAGGTCAAAGTGGAGAATGTCCCTGATTCTGCTCCCAACCTTTGTTCCAGCAGCAGCAACAGTACCAGCAGGCTTCAAGGAAGCAGAGAGGAAGTCACACAAGCATCAGTGGTGTGCAGGATCCACATAATGTAGAACGCATGTACTGTTGAAAGGCCATTACTAGAGGAAAGCTAATGGGTCAATTTTTCAATGGTGGTTTGGTGCCACTTCAAACTATGAACTACACTCTCCACCTGTGGGCCAATCATACTGTGTTCTGAGGCAGTTTTAAAAGGAAACAGCAGCAGAGGGCCCTTTGGCGTGGACCGTAGGCAAGGACAAAGATGGCTTCAAACAGGGCTGCTAAACATGCAATTCCACACAGTAAGTGGTATGTTGCTAAAATTTGATATAGAACAGAGAACATAAGCCATCAACATCAGCTCCTCCAACTCCACAGAGCCTGCCAATCAGATTGCGAGTACAAGAGCTTAAACCGCCACGGCAGAGAGCCTGCTTTCTAATGTACAGATGAAGTTCTTTCCTTCTATACTGTATGGAGGTATGACTGTAACTATATCAAATGTAACTTAATGTTTGTTTTGTCATTCCCTATTCTATGTAGACCCATTTTTTATCACTTTGATGTAATGATAAAGTGGTATATAAAACTGGTTACCTAATGAAAGCTCCCTGCATGTCGTCCCCCCCCCCACCTTTGTATGACCTTGTAATGTAATGTAAACCGCTTTGATTGAAGGAAAAGACGGTATAGAAAACCTGTTAAATAAATAAATGTTCAATGGTAGATGCTGATAACTGGGAACTCCATCTTGCACTGCAAGTAGTGGTGGCAGGAAAGCTATAGAAAAGAGGCAATCCATTGTCCAAGCTGAAGTCAAGCAGCCTTGATGCCCATGTAGCCAAGTCATTATAAAGAAAATAGATTGGTGTTTGGCATCACAGTCCTGAGGCAGGCAGCATCAAAAGTAATACGGTGGGGGGAGGAAGTGACGTAACCGACCCCGATGGCGGTGTAAAGGCATTGCTCCGGGCTAACCCTGCCAGAAAGTATACAAGGAGCCCTTGAGGAGAAGTAAAAAAGGAGCCCAAACTAAGGCGGAAAACCCTGGTATCGGCAGGGGAGTGAAAAAGGAAGATCGGAGCATTGTGGGCGAAAGCAGAGTGGCGAGAGAGTGGGCAGCAGCGGCATGAAAATTTTTTTAAAAGATGGTGATCAGCAGCCGCATGGAGAGGAGGAAGGCTGAGTAAGCGGGCACGGTGCATGGCAGTGGCAAAGCTGAGGGAGATAAATGAAGACGAAGCAAGTAACGGAGACTGCAAGAGTGGAGGAGAAAGCAAAAACATAAGTGGAGAAGCATGCTAACTGGACAATAAATGGAACAAGTGAATGCAATGGGGAGAGCTATGCTAGAATGAAAGTAAAATAAAAAGGTTCTCTAACACACTGTAAGCAGGAGGAAGGGAAGAGCAAAAAGGAAGTTCTTCACTTGGGGAAAAGTGACTGTGTGGGAGCAGCAGTAGCACTAAAGATAGCCTGTGGATCTCTGCACACACAATGGTCTAAGCCAAAGTCTGAGTAACAATAAGAGCACGGTGCCTGGAAGAAGAAGTGGGGAAGGGGGCCACGCTGTAACAGCAGCATAGCCACGAGAAGGAAAACTACGGACTTGAGAGAATATGCCTTTCAGGGAGTAGGGGCAAGCAACAGCGAGCATACTGCACTGGAGAATAAAAGTAAGCATTCAGAACAAACAGAGCAAGCGGAGGGGTCTGCACACAGAAATAATCTGGAGCAAGGAAAAGAAACCTTAAAGGAAATATCCAGAGCAGAGCTAAAGGAATGGTTCACGGAAATAAAGGAGGTGCAAGCAGTGAAAACAGAGCTCAGGGACCTCATAGGAGATTTGAAGGAAGACATAACTGAACTGACGCACACAGCGGGAAACCACGAGAACTGGCTGCAAAATCTGGAGCAGCAGCAAGAAAAAGAGCAGCAATGGTATCAGGAAATACAAAAATGGCAAAATGCCAAGCAATACAAATTTGAGGACTTGGAAAATAGATCTCGCAGGAATAACCTTAGGGTTTGAGGAATTCCAGAGGAGAGAGAATTCCAAGACAGCGCGAAGGTGGCAGCTTCAATATGTTCGGAAGTGCTCAGGCAGGAGGGGGGGAGGGAGTGGCCCCTGAGGAGATATTGTTGGACAGAGCACATAGAGCATTGGGAGCGCCGAGAGAGAACAGACCTAAAGATATCATTATTTGTTTTACTGGATATAAAATGAAAGAAAGGATTGCAACAAAAATGAGGAGCTTGGGGACCTTAAACTGGCAAGGGTACCCGTGACTATCTATGAGGACTTGTCCATTGGAACATTACAGAGAAGGAGAGCCATGCAGCTTGCCACACAGACTCTGCAAAGTGGGGACATCAAATACAGATGGCTGCATCCCTTTGGAATATTGTTTACCCTAAAGGGGAAAACCTGGAGGGTACAGTCGTTAGAAGAGGCGAAGACAGCACTACAAGAAGCGGGGATTAGGATTTCGAGATCCGACAGTAGACAAGATACTGAAATAGTAGGGAATGGAGCTGAAAAGCGCAAAAATATTAAAGAGCAGCAGGAATTAAAAAAGGGACAGAGCAAAGAGGGCAAAGAAAGATTTAAAAGATGAAAGGACATGGTGGTGGAGAGTATGAATATGCTGGAGGAGGAAGAGAAGGAGGAGGTGTATAAATAGAGACAAACCATTTGTGTGCAGAAAATTGTAAGAAAGTAGAGACATTTAGAGTGTTAGTATTAATGTTGAAATGGCAAAAGTTATATGCATGTTATATTTGAACATATGGATAAGGGCAACGGGGTAGAGGGAAGGGAGGGAGATAGGGAAGAGGATACAGATGGAGGAGGAGGAGTGGGGAGTGGGGCTAGGGAGGGGGGCATTGGAGAAATGGGAGGTTGGGATGGAGGGAGAGGGGGAGACAGGGAATGGGTCAGGCGGGGGAGGCGGGGGAAGCAGGGGACGAACTACTCCAATAACTCCTGGACAAGGAGGAAGGGATTGAGGGAGGAGGGGAGAAGGGAACGAAGAGAAGGGGACCAGAGGCCACGATGAAGAGTGGGGGTAAGAGGAGAGACACATGGGGGGGAAGGGGGAGGAGAGCAGAGGAGAAGGGGAGGTTAGAAGACAATTTGTCAGTACGCAATGTAAAGAGTTAGGGATAACTAACTCCAATTAATGCAAAGGGATTGCGAACATGGCAAAAGCGCCAGCTCCTGGAAAGGGAGGATAGGCGTATGAACGCAGATATTATGTGTTCAGGAGACACACCTATGGGTGGGCCAGGAATACTTACTAACTTCAAAAAAATATCCAAAGGTGGTGTTAGCTGGGCAGAGAGAAAATCCCCGGAGAGGAGGGGTGAGAATTCTGGTGGAGGAAGCATATAGACACTTAGTAGTAGAGGAGGGGGGATAGGTAGGGGTGCGGTTGCAAGTGGCGGAGGAGGAGGTGTGGGTGATCAGTATATATGGGCCGAATGAGGGACAAGGAGAAGCATTTGAAAAAATATTGAAGGAGTTGGAAGAATTGGGAGACACCCCGCTAGTATTGGGTGGGGATTTTAATTTAAACAAGGACATATGCCAGACGCCCTCAAGACCACAATCATCCGACCAACCCTAAAAAAGCACAACCTAGATCCCCTAGACCCCACCTCCTACAGGCCAGTAGCAAGACTCCCGCTCACCGCAAAGATAATCAAGAAGATAGTCCAACGTCAACTTCAAGAACACCTAGACGTTAACAACATACTGGACCCGCAGCAACACGGATTCCGACCATTACATGGGGTCGAGACCCTAATGACCATGCTGATGAACACCCTCATCATAGGAACCCAAGAGAAACACTCCGGATACATCCTAATTTTTCTGGATATATCAGCAGCATTCGACACTATCTCCCACAACACCCTCATCCACAGACTCCAAACAATTGGGATCAAAGATACTGTACTCCAATGGTTCAGATCCTATCTAACCAACCGACAGCAACTGATCCGCACCAAAACCTCAACCTCACCCCCCTTCCAGCAACATCAAGGAGTACCTCAAGGATCCACACTATCAGCCATGCTTTTCAACATCTACCTCCGTCCACTCTGCTCAGTCATACGCACTCACAATGTCAACTTCCACATATACGCCGACGACATAATGCTCTACGCCCCAATCACAACCACGGACCCAACAAACGACCAGCTATCAACCTGCTTCACTGACGTATCCAACTGCTACAAGAGAACAACTTATCCATTAACATAAAGAAGACCGAAGTTACTGCTTGGGTTAGAAATTGGTTGGGTGGGAGGCGACAAAGAGTACAAGTAAATGGAGCTCACTCTGAGGAGAAGGATGTTACCAGTGGTGTGTGCCCCAGGGATCTGTCCTTGGTCCGATTCTTTTTAACATCTTTGTTAGTGATATAGCGGAAGGGCTGTCGGGTAAAGTTTGCCTCTTTGCGGATGATACCAAAATCTGTAATAGAGTAGACACCCAGGAAGGTGTAGATAACATGAGGAGGGATCTAGCTAAGCTTGAAGAATGGTCTAGAATTTGGCAGCTGGGATTTAATGTTAAAAAATGTAAGGTCATGCATTTGGGCTGCAGCAATCCAAGGGAGCAATACAGTATAGGAGGTGAAGTACTTTTGTCCACTAAAGAAGAGCGGGACCTAGGCGTGGTTGTGTCTGATGATCTTAAAGTAGCTAAACAGGTAGAAAAGGCGACGGCAAAAGCTAGGAGGATGCTTGGGTGCATACGGAGAGGAATGGCTAGCAGAAAAAAGGAGGTGATAATACCTCTGTATAAGTCTTTGGTGCGACCTCATTTGGAGTATGGTGTGCAATTCTGGAGACCGCACCTTCAAAAGGATGTGAACAGGATGGAGTCGGTGCAGAGGGTTGCTACTAAAATGATTAATGGGCTTCATTATAAAGCATATGAGGACAGACTTCAGGATCTTAATATGTACACCTTAGAGGAAAGGCGGGATAGAGGTGATATGATTGAGATGTTTAAATACCTCCGTGGCATAAATGTTCAGGGAGAGAGCCTCTTTCAATTGAAAGCAAGTTCTGCTATGAGGGGACATGGGATGAGGGTGAAGGGAGATAGATTCAGGAGTGATATGCGGAAATATTTCTTTAGGGAAAGAGTAGTGGATCCGTGGAATAGTCTCCCAGTGGAGGTGGTAGAGATGAGGACAGTAACTGAATTCAAAAAAGCATGGGACCAACACAGAGGATCTCTAAAGGTAGAAAGTGGACTGTTGTAGTTGTTGTTATGGAAGGACAGACTAGATGGGCCTTGTGGTCTTTTTCTGTCATCATGTTTCTATGTTTCTATGTTTCTTATAGTGACAAAAGATCCAGACTTCAAACCACCCACTCACCTCACCATGGGAACCACGCAAATTCAAATACAACCACACATAAGATATCTCAGCATTATCATTGACCAAGCCCTAACCCTCAAGCAGCAAATCAACAAGACCACGAGAACTGTATTCCACAAGGCCAAAACGGTACAACGCCTCCGACTCCTCCTCGAGCCGCAAGACTTCAGGACAGTAATGCAAGCTCTAACACTACCTCATCTGGACTATTGCAACATAATCTACCATGGCCTACCTGCCACACAGACCAATCCCCTCCGAACTGCCCTAAACACCACGGCGAGAATAATTCACAATGCAAAGAAACGAGACCACATCACCCCAATTCTGAGAGACCTTCATATTCTCCCCATCGAAGCAAGAATCAAGTACAAAAACTCTTCTACTCACCCACAAAACCATCCACCAAACACAGGGCACCCCACTCCACGCCCTACTGCCTCGCCCAACCCACAGCAGAACAACCAGACAATCCTCCAACAGCTCCGTTGCCATCCCCCACAAAAGAACCAAAGCAACACAACGGACCTGCAACAGAGCCTTTGAACTCTATGCTCCATCCCTCTGGAACTCTCTACCAAACCACATCAGGAACAACGGTGATCTCCCATCATTCAAAAAGCAACTAAAAACCATCCTATTCCAAGAACATCTCTGAATAGGAACCCCCCTATTCCTCTCCAAGAACTCCAAACCAGTAACTATGCTATCTTGTCAGTCTCTATGTTCATCCCAAAATCATCAATGTTGAGCCCCCGGTGATGGCCCCCCCCCCCTGTTATATGTTCCACCGCTTTGACCCGGTGAAAAGCGGGATATAAATACAGTTAAATAAATTAAATAAAATAAATAAATAAAATCCGAGACTGGACAATAGTGGGGGACAGAGCAGTGGAGGGAAGAAGGACAGACAGAGCATGAAGCAGATGCAGGAGAGGTTGGGATTGATTGATCTATGGAGGTCTAGGCACCTAGGGGAGCGTAAGTATACATTTCACTCACAGGTGCATGGCACATATAGCAGATTGGATTTGATTTGGGGAGGGGGAAAATGGACTTCAAGGGTAAAGGAGGCGGAGCAAGGGGAAATTACATGGACAAACCATGCCCCAGTTACTGTGGTTTTTGACATAGGGGTAGAGGATGAGGGGATAAAGTTCTGGAAGTTAAACAGTTCATTACTGGAGGAAGAGGAGCATGTGACAGTAGTAAGAGCAGCTATAAAAGAGTACCTGTTGTACAACGAGATGGGGGAGGGGGTCCAGTTGAAGAAAGTATGGGATGGGTTAAAGGCGGTGATTAGGGGGAAGTTAATAAGTATAGCAGCGCGACTTAAACGGGAGAAGAGGAAAGTGGAAGTAGAATTAATAGGGCAGATAAAGCAATTGGAGGTCCAACACCAGAGGAATTATGATCTAGGGGTTATGGCTAAATTGATAAAAGCCTGAGCAGAATTAAGTAGGCTGCGAGCTCAGGAAATAGCATATAAACTAAGGGGCTTGTTTACAAAGCCGCGGTAGTGGTTCGCGATCGCGATCGCAGCCGCGGCCCCATTGAAATCAATGGGGCCGCGGCTCCGATTACGATCGCAAACCGCTACCGCGGCTTTGTAAACATGCCCCTAAATGTGTTAAAGCAAAAATATTTTGAAGGGGGTAATAAAGCTGGGAAGATTTTGGCAAGTAGGTTGAGGGACCAATGGCAGGCAGCATACATAGATGGAATTAGGGACAATAAGGGGAGGATGGTACACCACACAAAAGAAATTAGTCAGATCTTTCAAGAATACTGCCAAAAGTTGTATAAAAGTGAGTTGCAAAAGCGACAGGAGGCGATAAAGCAATATTTGCAGGACTGTAGGTTGAATCAGGTTGCGCCAGAGGACAGGGAAAGAATAGGGGAAGACGTGGAGGAGTGGCCTAGTGGTTGGGGCAAGGTACTTCAGGCCGGAAGGTCGGGGGTTCAAATCCCACTAGAGGACAGCAACCTTGGGCTGGAAGGACTGGGGTTTCTAGTCCCACAGGTGCAAATGAAATTTAATATCGACAAGTGCAAAGTTATGCACCTAGGGAAGAACAACCCAAACTATGGTTACACGATGCAAGGTTCCACATTAGGAGCCACCACCCAGGAAAAAGATTTAGGCGTCATTGTGGATAGCATGTTAAAACCCTCGGCCCAGTGTGCAGCGGCAGCCAAGAGAGCAAATAGAATGCTAGGTATCATAAGGAAAGGAATGGAAAATATAACAAAAGATATTATAATGCCTCTATATCGTTCCATGGTGAGACCGCACCTTGAATATTGTGTGCAATTCTGGTCGCCGTATCTTAAAAAGGATATAGCTTTATTAGAAAAGGTACAGAGAAGAGCCACCAAACTGGTAAAGGGGATGGAAGGATACTCCTATGAAGAAAGGCTAAAAAGGTTAGGGCTCTTTAACCTGGAAAAGAGACAGCTGAGGGGAGATATGATAGAAGTCTATAAATTAATGAACGGAGTGGAACGGGTAAACATAGATCGATTGTTTACGCTATCAGAATATAGAAAGACTAGGGGACATGCAATGAAGCTACAGGGTAAACTATTTAAGACTAATAAAAGAAAATATTTTTTCACTCAACATGTAATCAAACTCTGGAATTTGTTACCGGAGGATGTAGTAAAGGCTGTTAATGTAGCTGGGTTTAAAAAAGGTTTGGACAAGTTCCTGGAGGAAAGGTCCATAAACCATTATTAAAAAGGGACCCAGGATATCAATGCTTGACCCAGTACAAGCATTGCGGAACCTGTGTCTTTTGGGGAAACTGCTAGGTACATATGACCTAGATTGGCCACTGTTGGAAACAGGATACTGGGCTTGATGGACCTTGATCTGACCCAGTATGGCATATCTTATGTTCCTTGTGGTCTTGGGCAAGCCATTTAACTCTCCATAGCCCATGTTCCCTGTAAAATAGTTATCTCCAAGTTATAATGCCCTGTTCAATGTAATTTCAGTTTGTTCAATGTAAACCGCACTGATGCAGAATAGTGCGGTATATAAGAGAATGTAAATAAATAAATAAATAACATCAAGGAGGGAGAAGTGAAGGAAGCTATAAAGTCTTTGAAAATAGAAAAGTCCCCGGGATTGGATGGGTTTACGGTGAAGTTTTATAAGAAGATGGTGGAACAAGTTACACCAATACTAACTCGGGTTTTTAATAAGGTACTGGCAGGTGAAGGGATTCCCCAGACTATGAAGGAGACGGGTATCACAATGTTATAGAAACCTGATAAGGATAAGTGTGTGTGTGGTTCCTATAGATCTATTTCATTGATCAATTTAGATGCAAAGATATTAGCTAAGGTCTTGGCAAATCGTATCCAGGAAATCTTACCAAAGATAACACATAGGGACCAAACCGGTTTTGTAAAGGGGAGGCAAGGGAGTGATAATATAAGGAAAGTGCTGAATATTGCTTGGCATCTTCAGGGCACGGGGGAGCAGGCGGTTTTGGTTAAGGTGGATGCGGAGAAAGCGTTTGACCGGGTTGAATGGCCATATATGTTCCAAGTGTTGGAGCAGATGGGATTTGGGGACAATTATATAGCTTGGGTAAGAGCATTGTATGAGCATCCGACTCCGAGGATTCGGATAAATGGGGGGTATTCTGAGCAGTTTACATTAGGAAGGGGTACCAGGCAAGGTAGTCCGTTATCACCACTTTTATTTGCATTGGCAATTGAGCCCTTGGCTGAAGCGGTCAGGAGGGAAGCGGATGTAAAAGGAGTGACAGTGGGAGGTAAGGAGAAGAAAATAGCATTGTTCACCGATGATGTAATATTCACACTGACGCAACCTTTAACTACCTTGCCAGTACTGATGAGAATAATAAAAGGGTTTAGTGGTATAGCAGGCTATAAAATTAATCTGAGTAAAACTGAGGTCCTTGGGTTTAATATATCGGGGTGTTTAGAGGAACGTCTGAAGCCACATTTTAGTTTTAAGTGGGTACAGCAGCAGTTTCGTTATCTGGGGATATAATTAGGGAAACCAATAAAGAGGATCAAACAATGGAACTATCAAGCACTGACAGAAAACATAAGGAGAGATCTATCAAAATGGGGGGGGGGGGGGATAAGATTGTCATGGCTGGGCCGTATAGCGGTCGTAAAGAAGAATGTACTGCCATGATTGGTGTTTTTGTTCACATCCTTGCCATGTAGGGTGACCAGGAAGGAGATAGGGAAGTTACAGAATATGATCCTGCAGTTTATTTGGGAAGGGAAACTCCTGAAGCTTGCAAGGAAGACCATGTATCTAATGCGGTCTGAAGGGGGTTTGGGGGTACAATGTTGGATAAAATATTTTGAAGTGGCACAATTGAGGGCACTCCTAGCATGGAGGGAGGGGTCAGATATTTTGAGTTGGGTACAAATAGAGTCAGGGGGAGAGGAATGTAAGGAGGGGAGGATATGGGATCCGGGAGGGTGGAGAGATAAAGAAGGGAAGGGTAACCCATTTAAGGAACTTATGTTCCAAATTTGGAGAAAATGGAGGGGGCATCTTCTAGAAGTGAAAGTATACTCTAGGTACACACTTTAGAGTGGTAGGTGATTTTGAGGTTGGAGGAAATCATAAGGCTTTTAAGGGGTGGAGTAGCAAGGAGCTAGTGAGGTTAGGACAACTAATAAAGAAAGGGGGGGGGGAATTCGAACATTCGAGGAATTACAGCAAGAATATCAGTTGGATAGGAAGGATCAGTATGCATATGTGCAATTGTGGTATTTCATGCAAACAAGGGAGGTGAAATTAAATTTGGAAAGGAAGCCTTCACAGTTTAAAGAGATGATGGGGAAGCAATGGTCACAGAAAGGGGCAATATCTAAAATTTATAAAATGCTTCTCCGGAAGGGGCAGCAGTGGTGGGAAGAAGAAATCCCGGGACCCTGGGATGATAGCAGGTGGGCAGAAATATATGAAAGAACATATAAACTGGCCCCGGGGACCCCAATGCTGGAGAATAGTTTGAAGATGAGGTTTAGGATGTATTGGACACCAGTGCGGTTACGGGCAATATTTCCGGACAGCTCAAGTGAATGCTGGAAGGAATGCAGGGCAAAGGGGGATTTAACACACATGATCTGGAAGTGCCCAAAGGTACAAGGGTTTTGGGGTAAAGTGGGAAGGTTATATGGGGTTTTCACGGGAGTACCGATAACATTAACACCGGCGATGGTAGTGCTCAATGAGGGGATGAGCAAGGGAGAGGGAGACCTGGCAACCTTTGTGGGATATGGAATAATAACAGCACAAATGAGTCTGCTACAATGGTGGAAGAATGTAGAAGTACCACCGCTGAAAGAGGTTGTGGGTAAGCTGGAACAGATATGGGGCTTATGCACGATAGAATTCTACAGAATGCATCAGGTAGGAAAACATAAAAAGGTGTGGCACTGGTATGAAACATGGGGGGAACGGGAGTGGAGTAAGTATGGAGGGGGGAGGGAGATGCAGAGGGGAATGTTTGATGTATTAGGTGGTTATTGGGATGGGTATACTGTTTAGAGGGGAGAGATGGTAGGCTGGGGAATTATGAGTTAGGGGTGGGGGAGGGGTGGGAGGAGGGGAGCATAATGATGTAGAGGTGGAAGCCGCAAAGGTAACTATGGATGTCAATAAGTGTGGTTTTATGTTATGTATATGTATATAAGTATATGGTGTAAGCAATGAGCTAATATGGAGCACTTAGTAAAAAAAAATGTAATAGGCGGGTGAAAATTAATAGAATATAAAAAGAAAACCTGAGAATTGAAAATGCTGGGTGAAAAGTAGCAGTATAAAGAGAGAAGTGCTTCACACCAAAACAGAGGAAGGAAAATTAATATGGAGAGCTTATAAGGGGTGGGAAAAAAGGATATTATCAGTAGTATCATAATCCGAATAAGCACTATTAAGATGTAGAATGATAAACCGCCTGAATTGTGTTATATGTTATAGGTTAAATAGAATAATATTGTTTATATTTGAGAGGGGGGAAAAGGAAGAAAGAAGTTGGACAAAATGATGGATGTTTTAAGTTTAAAGCTTGAAGGATTGGAAGCGGTGAGAGATGTTTTATACATAAGTTTGTAAATGATTGAAAACCAACAATAAACTATAAATTACAAAAAAAAAGTAATACAATGAACAGGGGACGACTGCAGCCCTGTGCAGAACATTGAGGTTTAAGAGGCTACTGCATCTCTTAGCTCTCAATTGCCAACTTTTAGTAGGCCAAGAAAACTCACTGTAACTAGTGCCAGGCTAAAATAGAGGGTAGTAGCGTGTTTTTCTCCAATGATATCTGGAGTAGTCACAATGCTGTTTTGTCTATGAAAACACATTGATGGCAGCTGGATGAGGCAAGGTCAGATTGTAAGTATAGTGGGGCTATACCAGCATCAGGCTACAGATAGACTGTGATACATACCTAGGTGAAGAATGGAAGTCGCACCTTGACCCATATCTTAGCTGAAATAACTGCAATAATGGGGTACTGGCAGCTAGGCCAGAAAAAAATCAATCATGGTTCCTGACTATTTTGTAACAGATAGTGGGAAGGAGTGTGGCTGTTAGGATATCCAGTCCTTTACACACTACTTACACCTTGTAGCAAGAGACGCCCTGAGCTTGGGAAGCAGCAGCTCTATCTTGAAAGTACCAATCAAGAAGTGCCAAAAAATGGCATCAATTTTGAAGGGCAAGCATGAGCTGCCTGAGGAACAGGAAGTTGCAGAGACACCAACTGCTTCAGGATATTGACACCCAGCAGAATTCCATCTATGCAGTGCTGGAGAGGTTAGCAGAGCAGTGGGCAGCCCTCCTTCAGATGTCATTGGAGACTGAGGTTGGTATTGAAATCTCCCTGGGACATCAGGATTGGACAAATATGACTCATCTTAAAGCCCTTCAAAGATGCCATGAAGGAGCTGAGTTCAAGAGGCATCACCCCTGGATGCTGTTATCCCCGATAGTGAGTATCCTGGGGGCTGTTAGATTTTGGCAACAAGAGGGATTGATATCAGGGGTTTTGGTGCTGGTGGAGTCCTCCTGTGTGCAAGGGTTAAATAGTTTGGAATCCTTCACTAAGGAGGTGAGGTCAGAGAGGCTGTTGCTGCCAAAAAAGCAACCTTCAGGAAATGGAAAAAAGAGCCAAATGATGAAAACTGGAAACAGCACAAGCACTGGCAAGTTAAATGCAAAGCATTGATAAGGCAGGCAAAGCGGGAATTTGAGAAGAAACTTGCTACGGAAGCAAAAACACAAAATAAAGACTATTTCAAGTACATTCATAGCAAAAGGCCTGTGAGAGAGTCAATTGGACCATTAGATGATAGAGGGGTAAAAGGGGCAGTAAGAGGCTATAGCTGAGAGACTGAATGAATTCTTTGCTTCGGTCTTTACTGAGGAAGATGTAGGGATGTTACCCAAGACTGAAGTGGTATTTAAAGGCGATACTGCAGAGGAATTGAGAGAAATATCGCTACACCGGAAAGATATATTACAACTATTTGATAAACTGAATAGTAGCAAATCACCTGGACCGGATGGTATACATCCCAGAGTGTTGAAAGAACTGAAATATGAGATTGCAGACCTGCTATTGGTAATCTGTGAACTTTCATTAAAATCATCTGTAATACCTGAAGATTGGAGGGTCGCCAACGTAACACCAATTTTTAAAAAGGGTTCCGGGGGTGACCCAGGAAATTACAGACCGGTGAGCCTGACGTCAGTACCAGGGAAAATGGTAGAAACCATCATAAAGAACAAAATTACACAGCATGTAGATAGTCATGGCCTAATGGGAGACAGCCAACATGGCTTTAGACAAGGAAGATCTTGTCTTACTAATCTGATATGTTTTTTTGAAGGTGTGCATAAACAGGTAGACAAAGGTGAATCAGTTGATATAGTGTATCTGGACTTTCAGAAAGCTTTTGACAAAGTCCCCCATCAGAGACTTTTGGCAAAGCTAAAAAGTCATGGGATAGGAGGCAGTGTACTATTGTGGATCGGGAACTGGTTAAAAGATAGAAAGCAGAGGGTAGGGCTAAATGGCCAATATTCCCAATGGAAAAAGGTGAATAGTGGAGTACCCCAGGGATCTGTACTGGGTCCGCTGCTTTTTGACATATTCATAAATGACCTGGAAAAGGGAATAACTAGTGAGGTTATCAAATTTGCAGATGACACAAAACTGTTTAAAGTTGTTAAAACCCAAGAGGATTGTGGAAAACTGCAGGAGGATCTGGATAAATTGGAAGACTGGGCATCCAACTGGCAGATGAAATTTAATGTGGACAAGTGCAAAGTTATGCACCTAGGAGAGAACAACCCACACTATAGTTACACGATGCAAGGCTCCACATTAGAAACCACCACCCAGGAAAAAGATTTAGGAGTCATCGTGGATAACATGTTAAAACCCTTCGCCCAGTGTGCAGCGGCGGCCAAGAAAGCAAATAGAATGCTAGGTATCATAAGGAAAGGGATGGAGAATAAAACAAAGGATGTTATAATGCCTCTGTATCGCTCCATGGTACGACCACACCTTGAATATTGTGTGCAATTCTGGTCACCGTATCTTAAAAAGGACATAGCGTTATTAGAAAAAGTACAGAGAAGAGCCACCAAATTGGTGAAGGGGATGGAAGGCTACTCCTATGAAGAGAGGCTAAGAAGGTTAGGGCTCTTTAGCCTGGAGAAGAGACGGCTGAGGGGAGATATGATAGAGGTCTATAAATTAATGAATGGAGTGGAACGGATAAACGTGGATCAATTGTTTACGCTATCAGAGTATAGAAAGACTAGGGGACATGTAATGAAGCTACAGGGTAAACTATTTAAGACAAATAAGAGAAAATATTTTTTCACTCAACGTGTAATCAAACTCTGGAATCTGTTACCGGAGGATGTAGTAAGGGCTGTTAGTATAGCTGGGTTTAAAAAAGGTTTGGACAAGTTCCTGGAGGAAAGGTCCATATACCACTATTAAAAAGGGACCCAGGATATCAATGCTTGGCCCAGTACAAGCATTGTGGAACCTGTGTCTTTTGGGGATATTGCTAGGTACGTATGACCTAGATTGGCCACTGTTGGAAACAGGATACTGGGCTTGATGGACCTCGGTCTGACCCAGTATGGCATGTCTTATGTTCTTATGTTCTTATGAGGATGTTCACATGCTAGACATCCTATATGACCCAAGAACAAAATGGAGTATTGCTCTCCAGTACAACGCACTGATGCACTGGAGGGATATGCTAGTGTTTCTGGTAGTGGAAAAGGAATGTTGGTGGTAGTGGGGAAGCAGCAGCCAGGGAAAGTGTAGGCACACATCAAGCAGTATTGGCAGCATGAGCAAAACCCTGTCTGCTACCATCTCCTATCCACAAGTGCCTGGTGGGCATTACAACACTGTCTTTGTTGATAAAGACTACAGTTACAGCAATAAATGGCAGAGACCAGCATCAGACTTCTGCAGATGAGACCCTTGCACACTTTTATGATACAGTACTACTGAGCCATTGTGTCCATGATCACAGGCTTGTCATACTAGACACACAATTCTGCAGAATGGCCAGACCTAGTCAAGCTTACCCAGCATTTCCTTTCCTGCCCAACAACAAAAGTATCCAATGAACAGATATTCTCAAAGCAGGGGATGCTGCGAGTCACATTGTTCAGGGATGGCTTCAGACTTGATGGAAAAGTTGGTGTTCCTAAAGGCAAACCTTTCCCTGCTTGGTTTCCCTTAGTTTTCATGTGATTGGAAGGAGGACTGAGTGCACCGCTTCACTAAAGGGATGCATTCCCACTTTTTGCCGTTATTGTCTTGCTGTGTTTTTGCAGTTGACACCTCACTTGTTGCTGATTTAGGCACATAAAAAAATAGACAAAGAGAAACTACTACTACTTCCCTGCACCTTTCTGCTTCTGATGCCCATGTGGCTGTCTTCCCCGCCTGCCTGACTTCCACCAGGCCCTGCCACTACCCAGCCTGCTGTCTTGCTTGAAGTTGGCTCTGTACGTGAATAAAGGTAAAGGTAAAAAGCTGCTACATTTTTCTAAAAATTTAGCTGAGAAGTGTTATTAGGAAACTTAAAAGTGAAAGGGAAGAATATCTAGAGGCTGATGAGGAAAAACTGGAATTGCTTAACAAATACTTTTGTTCAGTGTTCACTAAGGAAAGGCTGGAAATAGTACCACAGAAAGTGGACACAAACAGCCAACTTTAGGAAGACTATGTTCCTGCTGAACCATTTAAATTAAATATAGACCACGGGATGGGCCTGAATGGGATACATCCAAGGACATCAAGGAAACTGTAGTTTATCTGGCTTTTCAGAAAGCCTTTGATGAGGCCCCTCCCCCTCATAAGAGATTCTCTTGACCAAATTAAAATGTCATGGGATAGGAGGCAGTGTACTACTGTGGATCAGGAACTGGTTAAAAGATAGAAAGCAGAGGGTAGAGTTAAATGGCCAATTTTCTCAATGAAGAAAGGTGAATAGTGGAGTACCCCAGGGATCTGTGCTAGGCCCACTGCTTTTTAGCATATTCATAAATGACCTAGAATTGGGAATAACTAGTGAAGTGAACACAAAATTATTCAAAGTTTTTAAAACACAAGAGGACCTTGATAAATTGGAAGACTGGACGTTGACATGGCAGATAAAATTTAATGTGGACAAATGCGAAGTTATGCACCTAGGAAAGAACAACCCAAGCTATGGTTACACAATGCAAGGTTCCACATTAGGAACCACCACCCAGGAAAAGGATCTACAGTAGGGGTCATTATGCAGTGGCATCTAAGGAAGTAAACAGAAAGCTAGGAATAATAAGGAAAGGAATGGAATTAGAAAAGATACAGAGAAGACCCACCAAAATGGTGAAGAGGGTGGAAGGATACCCCTATGAAGAAAGGCTTAAAAGGTTAGGGCTCTTCATCTTGGAAAGGAGACGGCTGAGGGGAGATATGATTGAGGTCTATAAATTATTAATGGAGTGGAACTGGTAAATGTAGATTGGTTGTTTACTCCATCAAAAAGTATAAAGGCTAGGGGATACGCAATAAAGCATATCCCCTAGCGTAACCCAATCAAATTCTGGAATTTGATATCGGAGAATATAGTACCGCAGAATGTTAGTTTAGCTGGGTTTAAAGAAGGTTTGGACAAGTTCCTGAAGAAAAGGTCCATAAACTAAAGAGGGCCAGGGAAATCCACTGCTTACCTCAGGACAAGCATTGTGGAGCCTGTTTACCTTTTTGAGAACCTGCCAGGTACTTGTAACCTGGATTAACCACTGATGGTAACAGGATACTGGGCTTGATGGACCTTGGTCTGACCCAGTATGACGTTTCTTATGTTCTTAACGGAAATTCTGGTGGCTCCACTGTCTAACCTTTTCAATGCTTCCTGGGAGTCAGGGGACATTCCAGAGGATGGGAAATGTGCAGATATGCTTCCTCTATACAAAGTGGAAATAAGAAGAAGACTGGGAATTATGAGCCAATTAGTCTGGCCTTGGTTGTAAGTAAATTAATGTAATGTAAGATGTCTTGAGAAAGGCGTCGGGGCATTCAATCTCTTCTCAATTCACGGACCTGGTGATTTAATTGCAGTTCTAATGGATGGTATAATTCTGGCTGTATATACCTATTGCAAATGTTTGTATATGGTCCGATGAATTGTGATTGATAGGATAAACGAGTGCTAGCCATTGATGTTACGAGTACTCCTGATGATGTTTTATCAGTGAGTTTCTGCTGAGGCTTTCACTCGTTGGCTAAGGTTTAAATGTCGCATATTGTTAAATTTAATGAAGTCTCTTTCTAATTTATATGGAATATCATTTACTGAGGCTTTGATATTGGCTTTATAATCTAGTAAATTAATGGAGTCAATACTAAAACAGAGAATAATACAGTTTCTGCAGAGCTAGGTCTTGTCAGATGAACCTGCTCAATGTCTTTGACTGGGTAACCCAAAAAACTGTATTAGGGAAGAGCTATGGATGTGGTGTGCTTGGATATTAATAAGAGTTTTGGCACAGGTCCACCTAATCGGCTAATGAATAAACTGAGTGCCCTTGGTATGGGTCCAAAAGTAGCTGCTTAGCTCAATGGGAGGCAACAAAGGTTAGTGATAAATGGAGTTAACGCCAAAAAAGTGACATTATCAATAGTGTGCCACAAGGATTGATCCTTGGTCCAGTTCTTTTAATATTTTGGTAAATTGAATAGTGGAAAAGCTATTGGAAAAGATTTGCCTTTTTGCAGATGACACCAAAATCCCAGAATGTCCGGAATACATGGAGGGGTCTAGCAAAGCTTGATGCATGGTCTAGAATTTGACAGCTAAGAGTTAATGATAAAAAATGTAGGGCCATGCATTTGAGCTGTGAAAGCCCAAGGGAGATTTACAGTACAGGTCTGAAATTCTCTTCTACGCAAAAGAAGAACAGGACCTGAAAGTGATTGTATCTGATGATCTTCAGGTGGCCAACGGGTACATAAGACGATGGGAAAAGCCAGATGGGTGCTTGGATGCATTAGGTGAGGATGGCCAGCAGAAAAAAGGAGGTGATAGTGCATCTTTATAAGTTTGCTGGTGTGATCTCATTTGGAGTACGGTGTGCAGTACTGAAGATAGTACCTTTTAGAATATATAAACCAGGGTGGTTACTAAAATGGGTCAGACTTCAAGATCTAAATATGAGTAGCCTGGAGGATAGGCAGGAAAGGAGAGACATGATGGAGACGTTTAAATATATCTAAGGTATAAATATACAGGAGTCCGGCCTTTCAATAGAAAGGAGGCTATGAAGTGAGAAGTCATAGGATGAGGGTGATCTAAGGATATATTTTATTATAGAAAGGGTAGTGAAACATGAAACAGCCTCACAATTGAGGTGGTGGATATGAGAACCATAGCAGGATTCATGGAAATGTGGGACAAGAACTGAGGACCTCTGAGGGAGAAGAAGGAATTCTAGAGACTGAGTTGTTGGTTTGGATGAGCAGATCAGATAGGCTATATGGGCTGCTTCTGCTGCCATTTTCTGTTTCTATGTAGAATCTCTAGGACAAACCATATTTATCCTAGATTCTAAGGCCTCAAGAATACCATCTTAAATCGGGTACTGCAGTCTCAAAAGTGACTGTGGCCTGTATGCTTTCTCAAGTGCCTGTAGTCTGTATTTTCTCATTAGTGACTGTAGCCTTAATTGTCTTATAGGTGACTCATCAGATCTTTCATACATGATCTTTGATGCGAGTTGTGCGTGTCTGAACTTTGTCCCTCTTGTTTTCCTCACTCTTCTGATTATAGCTCTGATCACAGCTTGCTAAACACAGTGGCGTTTAAAGTCCAACTCCTGGAGCATATACAAGCCCTGTGCTGTCTGCAACCCCCTCTTCTTGTGATACCCTTGCCGGGTGTTTTGGAAGCTCAGAGGGGCTGCATGATGAAGCTGTATATCAGAGTGTTGGTGCTGCTCTGCTTTTCCCTGAGCACAAGTCACTGTACAGAAGACACGACCCAGAACAGCACTGCCATTCCTCCCCCCATTGAGGAAGAGGATTCTGGGGACTGGGGTATTGGGACCATCCGTGGTGGCTTTGAGGCTGTCAATGGCTATTTTGACTCCTTCCTGGAGCTTCTGGGAGGCAAAGATGGAGTGTGCCAGTATCGCTGCCGATACGGTGAGTGTCTGCAGTTTTAAGACTGAATGTTCCCTCTTGATTTATGCCAAGCTCTGCTAGGCACAAACAGTTGCATTCACTGGCTGCCTACCATTGCTGAATTCCGTGCTTTTCCCCCTAGCTGTGCTGGCAATCACCTTGTGACTTTTTAATGTGACAAGCACCAAAGGTCTCCTTAATGAATGAGCTGACCACAGCTTCTTTAATGTGACAGGCAACTGTGACAGAAACTCACTGCCTCTTTAGTCCCATGTGCTGTGAAATCAGGTCTTGGTTTCTACACAGACCTGCTAGGCATGTGCCTAGGGTAAGAAAGTTCTAGGGAAGGCAGCTTACCACCAGCAGGAGTCCCCACTCCTATCCTCTGCTGGTAGAGCTACTAGAATTGAAGGTGGGGGATTGCAATTTGGGGAATGGGACTGACTCTGAAGGTTAGGATGGGGAGGGTACAGCAATGGAGGTCAGAGAGAAACAAAATGGTGCTAGCAGTTAGGGATACGCACAGGGAAAAACTTGTTTATTTTTCATATTTTGTCCATTTTCTCTGGTTTTCATATATTTGTTTTAGTTCATTTCTCGCATACATTTTAATCATTTTTAAGATGCACAAATCAACTTTGTGCATTAATTTGATTTTGGCTGAACTAAGTTTTTAAAGGAATACTAATGAACCGAATGCACACTAACGACTGCACATCCCTACTAACAGTGTTAAATTTGTCACTGTGATAGTGGTATTCCGTATTTTCATGGGTAACATTAACAGCTGCTCCTGGTACCCCCTAATTTACTGCACACACCTTGTCATGTAATATTAATACCTGTTTATGTGGCAATATATTCAAGGTATCTCCAAACTGGTTTATTTTTCACACACATACCATGAAAGGAAATGAACTTCACTCAAAAGCCATTTCCTCAAGTGTGTACCGTCTCTGCTTTTCTTAATACTTGTATCGTGCCTTCTGGAACTAATAGAGTGGAATGGGGCAAATAAACCAGTTGCCTTGATGTGAACTTCACAGGTACTTTTTTCTTGCAGGGTTTGTACCACTAATCAAGGCGGCACTATATGAGACATTATGCTTTGATTACTGCCACAGGGAAAACAAAGCAACCACAAATATTTCTGCCTGTTCTCGCTGCAGGTACTTTTTCCAGCCAAACGTGTAGGTTTGAAAACCCAGAACAAATACACATTATTTCTTTCTCTGCCAGTGGGAAGACCTCATAATTGTGTGGATTGACCAATGCATGTCATTTTACCTGTGCAGAGGGTGCACAATTTTCAAAAGACCTGTTTCTGTGGATGAAAAATTTTACCTACAGAAACTGCTTTGATTCTTGCCCTCTGTATGTTCACTTGTGCTTAGAAGTTCTGTATAATGAAGTTGGTGATGCCAAGTATAAGTAGGGCTATTTCTTCATGTTCCTGCCACATTTTTGCAACCTCTGCTTCCACCCCTCAGTGCTTCATCCTCTTCTTTACCTCTGTATGTAAAACAAAATAGATCCTTGGTACAGACACTTCTGTTAGCAATGTCATATGGGTAGTTTTCTTTTTTCACTGCAAAGTGCCATCCCCAATATGTTTTATATTTATAGACCGCCTTCCTTGAATTAATTCAACCCAAAGTGGTTTACAATAAAATACATTACTAACAGTACATTATCATTTATAACATGTCAATAAATTGTAAATACATCAATTAAACTTTAATACATAGTCTCATTTACATTTTCTCTTTGAAGATTTTAAAATGTTTACGAGAGAAATTTTCAAATTTATTTCCATATCATTTGGTTTATTTTTGTACTAACTAAATGGAGGTCGGAGACAGTCATTCACGTGCACTGTCTGCCATGGGGCTCATTTTGTTCTTATGAGCCCTATATCAGACAGCATGCTCTAATGCTGTTAGCATGCACTAGCCTTTAGTACATGACCCCCAGACTGTGTTACAGCATTTCAGGTTATACAAGGTGGCCCAAAAAATGTGAGAACATCTTGTAGCTTATAAGTTATTTAAAAATTCAAAAATACAGATGTAAACGATTGACAAATATTAAAAAAAAAAAATATGGTGACCCGGAAATTGTCGAAATAAAGACGTTATATAGCTAAAAAAGGTAAATAAGTAAACTATTTAAGCTTTTAATTTACAAGATGTTCTCACTTTTTTGGGCCACCCTGTATATGAAATATACACACAATTCAAACCCATAAAGCATGGGCAATCTGTGAAATATAGTACAATAGGTAAGAGCACACGGTCCCATTTTCTAGCGCAAAGTTTTTTATCGGTTGGAATGGGAATGTTCCAAATACAGTTTTGTCAGGATTGTAATCCCAGTGTTTTTTGGTACAATGGTGTTATAGTCAGAGCTGCTAGTCTCCTGTGATTCTATGGCCACAATAAGGGCTATAAAAATCAACCCTTGCTGTAGTTTGGACTGGGTACAATTTGCCATTAGTGGTAACAGTAAAACGGAACATCATTCCTCTCCACCCCCAAGTCCTTGATCTCCATGAGTCACACTCCCCATGCTGGCTAGGAGTTTAGAGGCTTCCTCTGGGGCCTTACTGTCACAGTTTTACCATATGCTTCAAAGCATAACAGTGCGGCCCTGGATAGCATTGGGGAAGAAAGCACCTTGAAGCACTGCATTGCCATTGTTCTCCTTTGAGTCCCAAGCCAGCATAGTAAGAGTGAGGGATAACAGAGGTGGGGGGGATATGGGAAGAGTGAGTGAAGGGATTGTGCGGAAGGGGGAGGGGAATGGGAAGAATGAAAAAGGGGATCATGGTGACGGTAGGAAAGATGGAGAGAAAGTAACAGGTAATGAGACTGGCAGAGGGTATGAGGGGAGAACGTGATTGATAGGCAGTGAGACACTGGAAGAGATGCTGGGGACTGTGAGGGGTGAAGAGTGGCTGAGTGAAAGTGAGGGGATAGTAGGAGGTGCAAGGTGTGAGTGGCGAAAGAGGAAGAAGTCTGGAGGGGTCTGGAGAGATCACAGGGAGAGTGAGTGAGAGAAGAGATTAGCATCAGGAGGAGGAATGTAACAGTGAATTCTCCCGCTTTCCTTTGATCTTGGATCAGCCCCTTCCATTCCATGACCCTCCTCTTTCTTCTCCCCTCTCATGATCCTCTCTCTCTGCTACTCAGTCCCCTATCTTCCTCCCTTCCTCTCTGAGATCCCTTCTTCATCTTTCTTCAAGGTCTCCTTTCTTTATATCCCTTGTCTCTTCCTAGCACTCATTACTAAAATCTCTTACTCCCCTAAAAACAAAACAAATGAATTACATACAAAAGAAATATCAGAAAACAACTTTCTTTTCAAAAAATAAAATACAAATTGACATTATTTAAACATGCAGATCAGTTTAACTGCATGCAAATATGCCACACAATTAATACAGAATTTTAAAAATTAAGACAGAACTTGTAAAATCTTGCCACAGAATCGTGAAAAATGTGCTGCAGGAAACCAGGAGCATTTCAGGCATATGAGCTGTACTGCTTTATTGAGTCTTCCTATATATAAGCCTTCTAGCATAAGCATGTTGCACCCAGTGACCAGATGTGTAACTATTTCTAATTCTATTCTGCAAAATCTGCACTTCTCTCTGTTGCTGTTTTTTTTTTAATTTGCTTGCTGTAAAGCATCTTGTCTATAGTTCACCTTCTTATGCTGCTATTTTCAGTAACCGGGTAAGGCGGACCGGCCTCCGCCCCACCGCAACACCCCCCGCCCCCTCAACCATTAATAACAAAGATAGACCACACATATATGGGAATTCAACTGGTCGCAGCTTTATTGCCATAAACCATAACATCAACAATCCAACATTAAATTGTATTCCCCCCCCCAGCAGAGCGAACCCTCACCAGCCATGAGTAGCAAAGTGAGGCCGCTTCCGCTTCCGCCTTGTCCAGGCCCCGGAAAATTGCCTAGCCTCCCTCATCCGGCTTCACCATATTATTACCAAAAGCCTGAGGGACCGCCCGGGTGGGGGTACCCCACCCCCGCCCTACTGCTTGGCTCCGGCTCCGGACCCCGGAAACCTCCGGGATCCCGCCCCACCCCCCCCAGCTGCAACACCCCTCCAAATCCCCCACCCCCGAGCCCCAACTAAGGGCGGGAGGGCGGGATGTCCGGTACCTCCGGCCACCTCGAGGGAAAGGCCGGAGGACACCGCAACGCTCCCCTTGCTCCCCCTCCGAAATCTTTGACTCCTCCCATTGGCTCCCGCACCCTGCCATGTACCGCGGGAGCCAATGGGAGCCCTTCACGTGCCGGAGGCCCTCCCCCCGAATTGCGTATAGACGCCGCGGCGGGCAAGCGGCCGGCCGCCCCCCCGGTTACCGCCGGCCGCTCGCACGCCCCCGGGGGGGGGGCCACGCGGCCTCGCCATTCCTTATCTTTAGGTTTAACTTTGTATTTCTTTAGCTATTTCTGGATCAAGCGTGGATCTGCATGTGATTGCTGAAGTGACTTTATATTTCCTGAGGTTTTTCTGCATTTGCCATGTGTTTTTCGTCTAGCTCTTTAAAGAGTTTTTTGTCGTCTTTTGCAAATTCTGTTGCTTCTTTCCTTACATGTGCTGATGGATTCTCACTTCTTCTTTATATTCTCCAGAATGCTTGTCCACATTTAAGGATGGAGATTGTGAATGTTTACTTTCATATACAGCAGTTTTTGAATATTTAGTTCAATTTGATTTCGCATTCCTTCAGTAAAGCACAGAGATACAGTAGCAAGTTAAAATCAATCAATAACTTGCTTTTATTTTATATTTTTGATTTTCACAATGTAATTAGCCAAGCAATTCTCTTGTACAGAAAGGTGACTGAATCACAAAAGGAAAAAACATGAAAAACAAAGAGTTACAGTCAATGTCCCCATATATATCTAAGTAGCACCGCTCCTGCAATGCCCCAAACCTTGCCCCATTTTTGAACAGTTAATTTCGACAGTATAATGCATTAGTCGAAATGCATTGACATGGTTTACAGCCCAGTAAACCATATAAATGCCTTAAATGGGGATATTAAATGGCACTTACACAGTTAGTGCCGTTGAATGTCCCCTCCTAACTCCCCTTCGCGCCCCAATGCTATCTGGTTAGGATCGGGGTATATCGGAAGAGTTCCGGGGTGGAGCAGAGTTGGTGGCAAATGTTAACTGGGCAGCAGTGATATTGCATTAAAGATAGACAAGGAAAACCCTTGCCTATCTTTCAGCGCAATATCACTGCTGCCCGGTTACCTAATGCGGCTTCTGGCATGTGCGGTGATGCCTGGATATTGAATGGTTAGGACCACATATGTCCCCAGCATTGAATAACTGGGGTTAAGAGTCAGCAGGCAGGGCTATGCGCCATAGCGGCCCATAGCCTGCCCAAGTCAATATTGGGCTCTATATGTCCAAAACTAGCTGTTCAGCTGCTAGGAATAAAAACAAAAACTGTTATGTGGACGTTGCTGCCACTGAGTACATAAGTCAGGGGGGTGTCCAGCATGTGGCCCACTTGAGATTCTTAGCTAAAAAAACATTTTTATCTAATTAGCTAGCACATATAATTTTGGAGCATTGCAGAATTGTTTGATAGATATGAAATTGCTAATTTACAGTAGATGCATTTAAAATCATCCTAAAACAAATTATATTTGTGGCCCACACGCATGGATTTTTGATCATGCGGTCCACTATAGAAAAAATATTCATGCAGGCCACACACACATGAACGTCTAATTATGCAGCTCACTGCCAAAAGAAACGTGGATGGTATAAATGATTTTGACTATTGATTGCTCTGTAATACTGGTTAGGGAGATCAAGTTTGTCTGTCCCTTAAGGGTGGAATGCACATGTGCAATGTGTCCCTGTTATTTTCCCTGGTTAGAGTAGAAAGCAGATCTCAGCAGTGGAAGTGGATGAGTTAAGAGGCACACAACATGTGCTTCCACCAGGTTTGTCACTAGTGACTAAAGGGGAATATTGAGGAGGGGAGATATTGGACATGAGGGTGGGGGAAGGAGGTCATAGGGAGAGGAAGGGCATGCTAGACATAGGGGAAGGGGAATAGGGAAATGAAGAAGAGTGCTGGACATGGGGGGATGGTTGTAGGGAGATGGACATGGTGGGGTCAGATGGAGAGGAAAAGGATGCTGGACACAGGGGAGGTGCTGGACATGGGAAGGGGTGAGAGGGAGGAGAGAAGCTGGATACAGGGCATATAAAGATAGAGGGGCGATACTGTGCACAGAAGAGGGGGCATAGAGCTACACAAGGGAGAAACTGGACAGGATCTAGGGAAATGGTGTGGGAATGCTAGACATAGGCAGAAATAAGGAGAAGTGCAGGAATGTGGACACAAGGAGATAGGAAGGAGATATTGGGGGAATATGGAATGAGTGAGGTGGAGATGCTGGACTGGGAGAGAGACGGGGCAGATATTGGTGGCGTAGATGCTGGATAGTGAGGACAGAGGGAAGGCCCTGATAAATGTTAGACATGGCAGAGAAAGAGAAAGGGGAGAATTAGTCATAGATTTGGGAATAAGGCTGGGGAAAGAGATCAAGATGGGAAATGGGAAGGTCGTGGTTAAGGTTGAAAAGTAGTAGAACGAGGACAAGATGGTAAAAGGAAGGAGGGAAATTTGAGTCTATAGAAAGATGATAAAAAAAATACATGGAAGAAAGCTGAAAAGAAAAAGATCAATGTCAGAGTTGAATGTAGAGGAGAGAAGTAGTAGATGGGCTTGAGACTCTGGAAAAAGTTAAGAGAAGATGAAGAAAAACAGAAGCCAGAGACTCGAACCAACACGATTAGAAAAATAAACTGGGCAAACATCAAAGATTGGAAAAAGTATTGTATTTTCAATTTAATGATTGGAATATATCTTTTGTAATTTACATGTGCTTTCTTTATATCCATCTTTCTGTTTCTCTGGTGGTACGCTACATGCAGAGTGTGGCTTCTTGGGGTTTTGGTTTAATTTTTCTCAACATATTTTTAGTTTTTGGGTTTATTTGCTGAGGATCTATTTACATTCTAAATGTGTGACTGGTACCAGGTATTCTGTTAGTATGGAGTTTCCACATAGGAATCTGACTTGTTCAGCGTTCCCAGTGGATTCATGGATGTTCTAGGTTCCACCGTACTTTTTTTGGCATCACTCTTTTCTTGGTACGCTTCTTATGTGAGTTTTGGAAATGTATGCTGTTATGGAATGGTAGATTAGCTCTATAGGTCCTGTACTGTAGTCAATTGTAGGGGGTTGGTTAGGGGGTAGTGGAATAATGATTGTCTTTGAGCTTTGCAGTTTTGTGTTCTTCATGCAGTCAGTTCAGATTCACGGAATTCTTAAATTTTAAGGGAACGTCTCAGTTTAATTTTGTTTACTAGCCTGCTAGCTTCACCACTGCTGGTTTCTGGGTTTTTCCAGCTCTAGCATGCTCCAGTCCAGCGTGAGCAATATGATCTTCCATTTGTGGCTACCAGGATTAATTTTTCTCATTTGATATCTTCCCTCCTCATCAATAAGCTGGTCATAGCAAAATAAATCCGGTGTGCAGATACTTATAATGGTTTGCGTTTTTTTGCAGGGTTGTGAAAGTAGTTTTAAGTTAAATTTGATTAATGATTGTTATTTTATTTATTTTATTGTAACATCTGTTTTAATTAATTGTGTATATATATGTTTGGAAGACACCTGGAATTTTAGATGGGAGGCATATACATTTCAAAATAAAGTAAATTACATTTATGCAAATGAGGCCCAATGAATATGTGAACATTTATACAAATGAGGTGTCATAATGAGTCTCTGCAAATGGTCCTGCATCACTCTTGGTCCGCCCCTAGCATCCACATCCTGCTCCCACCTCATATCTCTCTCACCATGTCTGCTGCCCTAAGAAAGGTCCCAGCTGGAGTAGAGTGGCCAGTCCCCAGTGCAACGCTTTCCTGCCTCTGCACACCACCTACCAGTTCTTCATGACGAGATGAGGCTGGGAGCCCCTGAGGATGGCAGTGCACACCTTTCTGGTAAAGGAAGAGAAGCCAGCGAGGGGTGAATATCCCATATAGAAGGAAGAAGCAGGAGGAACCAATGGGGATTTTTCTGTTCTACAAAATCAAATTGAATCATGATAAGGGCAACAAACTTATTTTAGGGAAGCAAAAAAAAAAAAGAGAAATGTCCCCTTTTATGGTTTTAAATGGAAAAGAAAGGGCATAAAAATTAGAGAACAATTTAAAAATCTGATTTCCATGGATTGAAAATGCTTTTTACCTATGGGAAATTTGTTTAAATTGTCTACCTTCAATAGAGTAAAAATAAACATATTATTTTGGCCATATTGATAGAGGACATGTTTGTGGGTGTATTTAGGTCAGGGAAGAAAATAACATGCATAGACTGAATTTTCAAATTTATGTAAGTTACTTTCTTTTGAAAATTTGTCCACACGGAAATCCAGTTGCAAATGGAGAAATGTAGATGCCCGATGATGATCTTTTCTTGTATCCTGCTAGACCAGTACAGACAAGTAGGTTATGCTCCCCAGCCAGCAAGTGGAGGCAGACAGAGCAACCTTCAACAATGTCATCACTTGATATATTTACTGTTGCAGCACTGAGACAAGCTAATATGCAACTTCCCAAGCAGTAAGCAAACTGAAAAACTAAGAGATACTACACAAGTTAATAATTGTTATAATAACTATGTAGAAACCATTTGACTCTTTCAACAAATTCAGTTTGGAGTCAGAAACAAATTGACCACTCCTTAAAAGAGCTAGGAGGCCCCCAGACCTGGAGAACTAGTCTTTCAGGGCAGTTTCTGGATTGGTGTCGCAGAATTCAAGGAAATAATATTATCAGGTATGTAAATTTCTTCTTCCTTATTTCTACTAAACCAGTCCAGATGAATAGAATGTACTCAAGCGGTCAGGACCCAGAGTGAAAGAAGATGACACTCTGAACAGAGCTGCCCTATCAAATGCACTATCAACTCTGGCTCCCACATGCAACCTGTAGTGCTCGGAGATGTCCTGGATACAAAGGCAGATTTCACCAAAGAGAAGGCCTGTGCCCTAGGTAGGGAGTGAGCCTGGACTCTCTCGAGCATGCGCTTATCACTTAGAAGGTAGGTTGAGCTGACAGCTTCCTTAATCCAGTGGGCAATCAAGGACATGGCTGCTACCAGGCCTTTCCTTGGACTGCTGAAGAACTCAAAGAGATGGTCCAACTGACGAAAATAATTAGTAATCTCCAGATATATCATCAATGTCCTCCACACATCCACCAGATGCAGGGGTCTGTCCGAAAATCCTTCACAGAAAAGGAGTAATACTACAGTGTAGTTAAGATGAAAGGGCAACAGCACCTTTGGGAGAAAGGACGGGACAGTCTACAAGGAGAAGGATGCCGCTGAAATGACCAGAAAGGGCTCCCTTTAGGACAAGATCTGCAACTCTGGCATAAGAACATAAGAAATGCCTTACTGGGTCAGACTAAGGTCCATCAAGTCCAGTATCCTGTTTCCAACAATGGCCAATCCAGGCCACAAGTACCTGGCAGATTCACAAAGAAGCACACAGGTTCCACAGTGATTGTCCCGGGGCAAGCAGTGGATTTCCCAAGTCCTCTTTAATAATGGTTTATGGATCTTTCCTTCAAGAACTTGTCTAAACCTTTTTTAAACCCAGCTACACAAACAGGTTTTACTAAATCCTCCTGTAATTCCAGAATTTGATTACGTGTTAAGTAAAAAATATTTTCTCTTATTAGTTTTAAATGGGTCGCATTGTAGCTTCATTGTGTGTCCTCTAGTTTTCCTACTTTTTGATGGCATAAACAACCAATCTACATTTACCCATTCTACTCCATTCATTAATTTATAGATCTCTATCATATCCCCCCTCAGCCATCTCTTTTCCAATTTGAAGAGTCCCAACCTTTTAAGCCTCTCCTCATAGGGGTATCCTTCCATTCCCTTTACCATTTTTGTCGCTCTTTGTACCTTTTCTAATTCAGCTATATCCTTTTTAAGATATGGTGATTAGAATTGCACACAATATTCAAGGTGCAGTCGCACCATGGAACAATACAGAGGCATTATAATATCCTTTCCTTTCCTTATGATTTCTAGCAGAGATGATAGTGACCAGGAAATCCACTTTGATGGTCAAATCCTTGAGAGATGCTTTTCACAAGAGTTCAAAAGGGGTGTCCTTTCAGAGCCTTTAATACCATAGAGAGACTCCACTGAGGACTGATAGTGTGACTCCGCTGTGTCTAAGCCCACCTCCACCCCTAAATATGATGGTAGTAGTCGTGGCGAAGAGGTGGAGTAAACTCAGACGAGGCACAGAAATAAAACTAACCTCGTTCACTTTGCTCAAAGCTAAGTGAAGGTATTAAACTAAAAGAATTCTTAGAACTCGGGTTCCAAGTGGTAAATATATCAATTTTATTTTTTATTATAGATGGTTAGATTAATAATATATTTAAGTTACTTTGTATTCAACATCTTACTTTTTACTACTTATTGTACATTTTACTATAGAACATTTCTAAGTAGTAGTATTCCTTTTCTTTCCTTTTTCCTAATTTCTATATAACAATTTTCTAGTTTGGTTTCTTACAACTTGAACATTTGTTTCACTTTTATCTCTAGAGAAAAGTTCAGAACATCACTTTTATCAGTTTCTTTCCTCAGGTAAGTATCAATTGTCCTTGTTCTCTCTAAACACAGTCTTTATGAACACTTAGCTCTTTGTAGTTTCAGCAGTTGTTTGGCATCTGTGGTTGTAGAATTGTCTTATGATGTTTGATGATTTTGGAATTCTTTTGTTGGGAGCTCCTGTTAGTGGAAATATCACTGCTGCTCAGCTGACGGTAGTCTTCTTAATCTCCAACCTACTACCTAACTTTAAACAAATCAAAAATACAAAACCCTATCTAACTTATCAACCATCGAGCAAACACTGAAATTATTCCATATAAATCCCTGTCTAAGTAAATCAAAATATAATTCAAGTCCCTGAATAGAAAAGTCTAATCTTTACTGTATTTCCCTAACTACACACAGAGCTTTACTTATGAATTCCCTTTTTCTAAATAATGCCTTCCTTCATCAATTACCTTCTATGGCTCCAGGCATTTCTCTTCTGCTACAGTGACATCGGTCACTCACTGTGCAAGTATCTTATTACTTAAGAATTTCCAGCACCACATACTGTAAGCTACTAAATAGCAAGTCACTTCATAGACACTGCTACTTCCTCTCAGCCTCCCTATTCAAGAGAGCTCTCGTGGAATTTATAAACAGTGTCACTTACTTTATTATCTGACAATACTTCTCCATAAGTATAGTCCAGTGCCACAGAAACATCAGGGCTGTCATTCACTTTGCCTGACTTCCTAAAGTTTCAGCAACAATTTCTCTCTGGAAACAATTCATCTATTTGTACCTTTTTACTGGAATAAACAGCTTTCTAGCATAGCACAACTTTTTCAACAACAAACTTTTTTGGTTGTCAAGGTTACCATGACTCTTTTTATATCACCAATTTCCATACTAGAGCTGCTAACCAATTACAAACAGGCTTTAAGAATATGCAAATTATATTTTCTTGTTGTCACGGTTACAGTGACTCTTTTGACAATACTAATTTCCACACTAGAGCCACTAGCCAATCATAAGCATGCTCTAGGAATATGTAAATCAATCATTAAAGCATGTTCTATCTTTTGTAAAGAAAAATCAGTTTTATTTCCAGCTGTAATTCCTCAATAAAGTGAATGGCACAACCTTAATTTGAAAGGTTTACACACCAAAATCTTTCCAAACTAATTCAAAACCTATAATTACCTAACTAATTCAAATATAATTACCTATAATTACCTAACTAAATATAATTACCTAACTAAATATAATTACCTATAATTACCTAACTAATTCAATTCAAAACCTATAATCACTAACCCCACTAACCCCACACAACACGCTAATGAACCACTCAAACACTGTAACTGTAACTAACTAAGATGCGCTCCATGTATATAACTTGTAAATAGTTTGAAAAGCTCTGTTATAGTTAATGTTCAAAATATGTTCAAAATGTTGTTCAAAATTTGTTCAAAATATGTTCCCTGTAAGCACACCTGTACATAGTTAAAGCATAATGTTCCTTGTAAATGTATACAGAAGTATACAATTGTTCTGTTTAATGTTCAATGTAAACCGCCCCTGATCTCTGGAAGGGGCGGTATAGAAAAGACTGTTAAATAAATAAATAAATAAATAAATAAATAATTCCACTTAGCTTATCTAACTAACTTATCCCACTATTTCCAATTTCCAATTAATACATTACTTTAGACGCTATACATTTTCCTCCAGAAAATTACCTATAACTTTGTCCAATTTAAACAACCTGCACATCAATATTCACTCAGGATTCCAAACCATCAAGCACAATTAACAACCATTCAAACCAGTTACCCACCCCAGCACAAGCGCCAAATTTAAACCCTGGGTTACTATAGGATGTACTGTAGGATGGAACTGCTTCATCCCTCTAAGGAAGCAGGAGACTGTGGTGCCACCACCAAAGGCATCACCTGAATTTGGTCCCAGTAGCATGCTAGGACTGCAACCTGAATCTTGATATAGTTCAGTGCCAATCCTTTGTCCAAACTGGACTGCAAGAAGGACAAAATGGTGATGTCTGCCTTCCTGGCCTGCATATCCTGAGAGGAACAGCACCTCTCGAAGACCCACCAGACTGTCACATAGGCCAAAAAAGTAGAGGCCCTCCAGGCCTGGAGCAGAGTATTCACTATCGCTCCAGAGCAGCCCTTCTTGTACAGCCTGCTCCTCTCAAGGCCAGGCCATAAACAAGAAGGGAACAGGATTCTCCATCACCAGGGGTCCTTGCTGAAGAAGGCCCATCTCTTGAGGAAGCAAGAGAAGGGGGGTCCTGCCAACAAGCTCAAGAGATCCATATGCCATGGCCTGCATGACCAGTTCACTGCTACTAGAATCACTAAACCCAGGTGAGATTGAACTCTACAAAGAAGATGGCTCACTGAGGACTGAAGAAGTTAACATTCGCCTGAGTGGCCATCAGATCGAATACTGGAAGATCCTACCTCCACACTATTAGGTTGAGCATGTGAAAGCTTAGCTCCCATTCTTTGGGATCCACAGAATTGTGACTCAAGAAGTCTGCCTGCACATTGTCAACACCTGTTATGTGGGTCACTGACAGGGCAAGCAGATATTTCTCTGCCCAATGACTCAGCTATGTCACCTCAACCACCACCTTGCTTCTTTATGTAAGCCACAGTTGTGGCATCATCTGAGAACATGCGACTGTTTTAACCACTAGTAGAGGCTGAAATCTCTCCACAGTGTCATGTGGATCACTCCGGCTTTCAGTTGATTGATCGACCAGAAGGCTCCCTGAGGGGACCAGAGACCTTGGGCAAACTGACCCCTTTAGGCTGGCATCCATGGTGACTATCACTCATTCAGCATCTCCAGATGCATCCCTTCCAATAAATGGTGAGAATGCAACCACAACACCAATTGCTCTTTTATCTCCTGGGGGAGAGAAATGTGCTGATTAAACAACTGGAAGCTGGGAACCCAGTGTGTTAATAGATGGGCACAAAACTAGAAATGGTGGCCCAGGACCCAGAATTAGAGAAACTGCTGATGGTGCTCCCAGATGGAGATGTGGAAGTATGCTTTGGCAAGGTTCAGGGAGGACAGAAACTCTTCTTGCTGGACCAATGCAATGACCAACTTAATGGTCTCCATGAAGAAGTGAGGCATTCTAATCCTGGTATTGACTGCCTTCAGGTCCAGAATGGGCTGGAAGGAGTCATCCTTCTTGGGTACTGTGGGACCCTAGCCTGGGCCTAAGGCTTACAGCTATGGGCTGCCTTCCGTCTGTCCTTAAATGCAACTTTATTCTTTGTTGCCAGCAATGCACCCTGGGACTTGTAGTAGATAATTCACACTCAAAGACAAACTGTAGTTGTGCAACCGTTGGTTGAGGCAAACAAGAATATTTATTTTGTGGATTTCCAAACGCATTAAAGTTCAGGCACACAAACCCAATGGATACTTCTCCAATAACACCAAATTAAAGTAAGGAAACTGGAACTGAAGGTAAACTGAGCACAAGTCTCTTTAACAAAAATTGTTATCTTCAATAAAGCAAAACACAGCACAGCCTTATAAGCAATTTCAGCAAAGGTAATTTTCTTCTTTTCCAAAACCTTCTTTTAACCCTGCTTACAGGTTTTTCAAGCTTCTTTAAAGCAAAGAGAGCAATCCATTAGAGAGTCCTCTGGAATGGATTGTGGCTCACAGCAATCAATCTGCATGGGTTCTGGTACTACGGCTGGCTTATCTCTGGACTCAACAGCTTCTTCAAACTTTCTGGCTTGTAGGAATTCATAAAACTCATTCCATAACTTCTGTTTCTGGTCATGAACATTTACATTCGAGGAGTGAGCTTTCCCTCCCTCTAATGCTTGCTTTAAAGTCTCTAGTGTGTCCACATTTACTGCCCTGCTTGTGGCTGGGTTACGGTTCTTTCCCCAAAGGAACGTATCCACCCACCTTCTAGCAGTTGGACCTTTCAGCATAGGGTCTTGAATATTGGACAGAGGTACCTGTTCCAGCTGGTTTGTAGCCTTTCCAACTAACCGTCTGCTGGCTTTAGGTCTGGGAGTTTTTCTCAGATATGGAGTGCTTCCTTCTCTGCTTTCAGCCTTCAGCAACTGGAAGTCAGCCTCCTCGTGGCTCTCAGCTCTCCTAACTCTCTGAGCTCCTTCCTCCTGGGAACTTTCTTCCCCCTGGGAACTTTCTTCCCCCTGGGAACTTTCTTCCCCCTGGGAACTCTCTTCCTCCTGGGAACTTCTCCGGGCACGCTGAGAACTCCTCTGTGAACTCTGTAAGCTCTGTGTGCTCTCTCTCTTCTTCTCCCCTCTGCTCTGTTTGGAGACTGGTTTAAAAACCTGTCTCTTTCCTGCCACACCTTTTTCTTTGCACGTGTGCTCATAATCAGTAAGCAAGCCTGCCTCCTCGTCGGAGCTAGGGTGTGGTTTGGCTTGACTTTTTTTCAAAGTAGTTTTTCTACCTCTGTGCAAAGCTTGGCTGTCAGTAGTTTTAAAGGCACAAGTACCATTTTCCTCTATTTCCATTCTTTCCTGATCACTCTCATCACCACAGTACTACAAAGTAAATTGAGTAATGGTCCTTTCCATGCTTTATGGAGGGCATGGGTACAATAGCCTGCAGCTACAGGAGGAGGTTCTGCAGTTTCCTCAATCACCACCTGCTTGAGCAAGGAGCCACAGGGAGACTCCAAAAAGGCATCCCTAAGAGGTTCTGTGAATTCTAGTGCATAACTCTGTCTGAGGACCTCTAGGACCCATTGGTCTGAGATAATATGGGTCCACTCCAAGTAAAACAGCCACAGCTTACTGGCGCCCAAGAGAGCAGCTGCTGGATTCCAAAAGTGTTGGGGACAATGAAAGGGCTGCCCATTTTTGGGGATAGATTCATAAGAGTAGTACGCTCTGCTTGGATTCTTACTCATCCTAGGGCATCTCCATAAACCATACTGAATCTTCCAGGTACCCTTGGGCCTATCCTCCGGACACCTTTATAGGCGAGCCATGCCAAGATTTTCATCAGTCTCTCCAGGTCCTCCACAAACAGCAAGCTGCCCTTGAACGGAAGCTTGATCAGGCATAACCACCACTATGGAGGAAATCCTGATCAAGTTATACAGCGCTTCAGCTACGTATGAAGCACCACTCTCTCCAATCTAGCCACCTCAGAGTTGTCCAGAAACTGCTGGACCCTGCGTAGGAGGGCTCTGACCACGAAACCTACACAGAGAACTGCCAGAGGGTACAGCCAGGTGAGGACCTTAGGGCCTCTGAGGCCCACTTCCAGCATTTCCTACTGAGAGGCCAAAATCTGATGCATAGACTCCAGAAGGATAAAAAACCTGGATGGATGCCTAAGACCCTTTAAAATAGGGTCCAGGCAGGGTGTTGCTGCCGTTGAGATGCTCTGCACTCACAGCTCTAGTCCGGTCCTTTCAGCTACTTCTGGAATGGGGCATCGGAAGAGAAAACAGGCCTCCCTTCCCTCAGGGTCAGCTCCATTCAATACTGCCGAACAGAGGACGTTGGCGGCGTGCAGATTTTCAGCGGCAACTGGTGGAGCGGTGTCTTCAGCGGAGCCCTCGGTGACTGAACCATCGGCTCTGGGTGCATCCGGGGTATGGCTGTCTCCAGAGCAGCGCGCCCCCCCCCCCACCTCGACCTGAGTGTGTTGTCCCAGATGTTGGAGTGCCTCCCACTGGTATGCCGATGTGCTCACCGGTTAGAGGAGGTGAAGAGGGCTCCGGCGAGACTTTAACAGCTTCTTCACCCCTGGTGGAAACCGCAGTAGAAGGAGTTGGAGTAGGGAGATCCAGCCCCCTTTTTGGGGAACCTGCAGCAGCGGCTGGGGGGTTTGATGTAATCCCAGGTCTGAAAGGTTTGATAAAACCAACAGTTATAAATTTAGAAGCACTGTGGGATGCGGTGGCTACCATGAACACTTCGCTACTGGCTGTTGTGGGAGTTGTGAAAGTGAATTCTCTTTCGTTGAGGAGTGATATTGCTGAGGCGAAAAGAATGCAGGAGGACCAGGCTCTGCGTTTGACCGGTGTGGAAACGAAGTTGGAACATTTTCGAGGACTCTGTGCTGCTCATGTTAAGGACAAAATCTTGCTATCTAAAAAAGCTGAATAATTGGAGAACTATGTGCATAGAAATAATTTGAGACTATTAAATTTTCCTAAATCTCCTATTATGTCTGCTTTGGTTCGCAAATATTTCCAGGAAGTGCTTAAACATCCTGGAGAAAATTTGCCTCCTATTGTGCGTGCACAGTACCTAACCGTAGGCCCTGTGTCTCAGGGCCCCGCTTCGGAGAATCTGCTCCAGGGAGCCGGAGATCTTATGGCGTTCTTGGAGGATTCATTAGAAGTGGTGACCAGCCGAACTACCTTGCTTGTGACTTTAGCTTTGGAGCCTGATAAATCTTTGATTCTTCAAGCATATTTTAGAAATTTCAATGTTACTTTCTTAGGTTCTAAAGTATATATGTTTCCTGATCTTGCTCGTGTCACCCAGTTGAGGAGAAAAGAATTTCTGGGTCTTAGACCCAGAGTCATTTCCCTCGGGGGTAGTTTTGTGTTAAGATTTCCCTCGTAATATATAATTACCTTTGATGGTAAGTTTTTTTCTTTTCTCTGAGCCTAGTCAGTTATTGGAATTTCTTGTAGCTAGGGAAGGTATTGTGGTGCATACTACAACCAACATGGCTGATGCTTAAGTCTCCACTTTGCTATAATGTTATTCTTTTCCTTTTTATGATGTTATTTTACCTGTAGCTCCCCTGTGATTGCCTAAAAATTGTGGGCTAAATTTAGGATGGATCATTATTCTATCTGTTACTTTTTATTTTATATTTCCTTGCGATGTTTATATTATATGTATCATCTTGTTACTTTCATTCTTGTTTTGCTTGAATGTTTTGGAAATTAATAAAATTGTAAAATAAAATAAATAAATAAATAAATAAAATAGGGTCCACTTGTGTGGCAGACTCTACAATGTCAAGGCTACCATAACAGCTTGAATAAGCATGGAGATCCTCCTTATGAAACAGGCATATCACTATGGATCTTCATCTTCCTTCGCTAACTCATCTGCTGGAGATAGGGAATCCTCCTCTCCATTCCAACAAACCTCCATAGGAGGTAAGATGGGGTTTCCAGATAGACAGGCAAAAGGGCATAACGAGGGCATTTTACTCCCTTGCCACCAGCAGAAGAGGTACCTGAAACCCCTAAGTCCCCCATAGGGGATATCAGAATGTCAGACCCACAAATCTGAGATACTTCCTGTGACAAGGATGTATCTGGATGTAGGTATATACATCCTTTAGATCCAGAGAGCATAGCCAATCTCCTTTTGGAGATAAGGTAGTAGGGTGTCTAGAGAAATCATTCTGAAATTTTCTTTGACCAGATATTTGTTCAGATCTCTTATGTCTGATGGAACAGTATCTTTCCCCCTTCCTCCCCCCTCTCCCCCTCCACCATTTTCTTGGTGACCAAAAAATACCTTGAATAAAATCCTCACCTTTCTTCCCTTGGATGGTGGAATGGGCTCAATTGCTAGATTTTTCTGAAGGGTGATGACTTCTTGAAGAAGCAGTCCTAATGCTGAGGGTCTAGAGATGAAACCTGAAGAAGGCAATTTGGAGGAAGGTCAAATAGATGCAATTTGCTGCCCCAGATAATTTGCAAGACCCCAGTGTCAGAGGTTATAAGGGATCATCTCTGGGTAAAAAGAGTGAGCCTCCGTCCTACAAGAGAGTCTTCCACTGAGGCTGTGAGAAGAGTGGCTATGCTCTGCAGGAACCAGTCAAAACCCTGCCCCTGGCTTTGGCTAAGGAGCAGGTTGGGCCTTCTGATACTTCTCTTGCTTCTGCTGTGCTCAAGGAGTCCACTTAGATTGAGAATAGTAAGAACCAGGTCTTTCTTTAGCTGCCACCTTGATACCTCCTGAGATAGAAGACTGACTCTGATGTGCACCTTGAGAGTTTTTGAAGAGTGATGGTTTGATTTTATATGAAATGTGCTTTCTCTTTGACTTCATCTCCAAAGAGATTCTCTCCATAGCATGGTAAGTCAGTAAGCTTGTCCTGCCCTGATGGTTGGAAATCTAAGATGCAGAGCTAGACAAGTCTCCGGGACCAACATCTGCTACAGAAGCTCTTGATACCATATAAAAAATGCCATAGGTCAGCCAGGCTATGAATTTCGAGCAGTCCTTGCCATATCTCTTGAAGGAGAAACTGGGACATATTATCAAGACTACACATGATGTCCTTTAAGAACATGCCCATGTAGAACTGGTAGGAGGCCATACAAGCATGAGCATGGAACTCTGAAACACTTTCCTCCCAAAAGAATCCAGTGTCAGAGTCTCCCTCCCTGGGGGCACCAAGAAGTGCATCTTGGAAATCTTGGACTTTTTGAGGGCATTTGATGACCAAAGAGTGGTATGGAAGCTGGGGTTTCTCTAATCCGAGAGCCTTCTGAACTATATACACAGAGGGTCTCAAACATTCTCATAGCTGTAACCTCTGAAGGGTTTGGTTCAGGGCACCATCATGGTCTTCTTGGGGGTAGAGGAGTACTGTAGGATCTCCAATTCTTTTGCCCTGGACTCATCCTCATTCTCCAAAGAAAATGGTAAGGTCTTAGCCATATCCCCCACAAAATCCTGGAAGGTCATGTCCTCAGGAGGAGACTTGCGTCTTTCATGAGGAGGAGAAGGATCAGAAGGGAGCTCTGGATATTTGTCTTCTGACAAGCCACCAGACTTCTTATCTGTGATCCAGCCTCTGAATCAATCTCGGCCTGGTTGACTCTCCTTTCCTGTGGGGATCGGGAGCTCCTTCAAGAGTGTCAATGCACCGATGACTTCCTGCATGTTGGGGGCACATCAGACTCAAATGCATTGAAGAGTGATATTGGCTGGGCAGGTATTGTGTCAGGGCACTTCGATGTCGATGCCTCTCCTGCAGGCATTTTGTGCTTCTCGAAGATAAGTTCAATGACTGGGGATGTCATAGCAGCATCCACCAAAGCTTGGACATGCTACATGGTTGCCATCTCCAAAGGTGCTAGAACCTACAGCAACATTGGCCGATGTTCCCGAAACCTGAGAGGGTTATGGTTATGTTTTATTTATTATACCGCAGTACTGGAAATACAATCTATGCAGTTTACAATGTTAAAATATATAAATATTAATAATAAATAAGTTATAATACTTGACAGGAAAGTAAAAACATAGTAAAGGATATAAGGGCAAAGGAATTCATACTTAGAAGGGGAACTAAGCAGAATCAAATCAATAATTAAAATTAAAAAGGGAAGGGGTAAGGGAAGGGCAATTTGCTGTCAGTCACCACCGTCCTGGGCTAAGACATTCCAGATACCGTAGATTTAAGGTCAAAGACTGTTTCAAAAAGAAATGTCTGAAGGGCCTTCTTAAAGGCCTTAAAGTTGTGTTCCAAATGAATAGGAGCAGGTAGGCTGTTCCAGAGAGCCGGGTCCACGGCAAAAAAGGCAGACTTCCTTGTTTTGTCATATTTGACAATAGCCAGAGATGGAAAGTGCAGCCATTGTCTGTGTATACGCCGCAGTGCTTTAGCTGGGGCATGTAAAGTTATAAGTGAGGTAAGGTACTTGGGAGCCGACTCATGGAGAGTTTTATGTACCAAAGTCAATAACTTCAACTGAATTTGGAAGTTGATAAATATCCAATGTTGTTGAATGAGGAGTGAGTGGCCTGATCATATTTTTGCGCTTGATTTAGGATACAGATCGCTGCATTTTGAATAGTTTGCAGCTGTTTAAGTTGAAACTGAGGAAGACTTAGATAGGAGATACTACAATAGTCTAAGCATCATAGCACAGTAAGCAAGAGAACTGTAATTTGAGCAGGCTTATTCAGGAAGGTTTGTTACAGCGCAAAAGCAGCACAAAGCCAGAAAGGATGCTTTGGTAATTTTTGTCAACTGAGGTGAAAAAGATAACAGAGTCCAACAGAACTCCTAGGTAATGAAGTGTGCTATTTAATTGTAGGGGAGATCCATTTAAGACAGGAGATACTTTGGGGCAAGGATGTGTCCCTGTAAACCAGATGGCAAGTGATTTTGATGGATTGAGTATTAAGGAATTATCCTGAAGTCAGGAAGAAACGTGAGTTAAACAGGTATTAATGGGGAGGAGATCGGGAACAGTGTCATCAGCAGGGTATAGTAGTAAAATATCATCTGCTTATATGTAAGTTGAAATGCCCTGGCTCTGAATTAAAGTAGTCAAAGGGCTAAGAAAAATATTGAAAAGGAGTGGCGAGAGTATAGATTCTTGAGGGACCCCATAAAGTAACTTACGCAGGGTAGAGGTGCTGTCTCCGATGTTGACCTAAAAAGTCCGGTCTTGAAGAAAAGAGGTGAAGCCGTTCAAGACTGTTCCTTGAATACCTGAATCATTTAAATGGGCTAAGTGAAGATCATGGTCTATGAGGTGAAATGCTGCTGATAAGTCCAGAGAAACTGCAACCACAATCTTTCCCTGGTCAATAGCTTGATAAATCTGATTGAGCGCAACCAGACTTTAATTTTTGCAGAAGTTAAGCTGTCTTTATTTGCATTCATGAAGAGGTTGATAATATTAGAAGGAGACTAAACTTCAACGCTTGCTTGCAGCCACAATTTGATTCCAGTGGCAGGGGGCCCAGCATGCCAATAAAGCCCTTTGGGGTATGGTGTTGGAAATGGGTTACAGAGATATCTGGAGAGACTTTCCCCCTGGGAAGAGAGGATATCGTTTTTATTAGATTTATTGAGTTGTACACAAATAGATTATATCTTTGTAAACCAAAGATTGAAAGCCCAAGCACAGGCAGCTGAAACTGGAGCCATAACTTGGTCTGATCACAAAAGCCCTGACTGAGCTATCCGGGCAAGTCCTGTATGTACAGGCCGACCTGAATCGGGGTCCCGGCCTACACGTACAGGCCTGGATGCAATTCTGATTCTGTGGGGCTAGACGTACCCCTCGGGATAAGAATCCCGGCTATCTCTGTGCATTCAACCGGGTGCACAGAGGGCCGGGATGTCCAGATCTGAATCGGCCCCATAGTGTATGAAATCTGAGGGAAAGGTGGGCTGCATCTTGGCAAGTCTGTTGAAATACAGGCTGCCATTGTCAGGTTCCTGTCAGACTTATATAAGGCAGAGTCAACCACACCAGAACAAATTGAGGCATTCCTAGATAGGATATCTCGCATGGACTTGACTCAACAGGATTCTGGAAGCAGAGGTTACAGCCTAGGAAGTGCAGCAGGTGATAGCAAAGCTACCAGTTGGGTAGGCTTTGGCATTGATGGTTTCACACCGGAATAGTACAAAAGGTTTGGAATGAGCTTGGCTCTGCTGCTGGATGACGTTTTCAATAGTTTTAAAGGGAGAGCTCTCTGACCCCATCACAGATGGAAGTGGTTGTATTTGTCATATTGAAGCCTGGGAAAGATTGCTTGGAATTCGTCCCATTTAGTCCTATTTCTTTTCTTAACCTTGACGTTGAAACTTTTGCAAAGATGTGGTGAAGCGTCTGAACGGAGTACTGCCACGATTGGTCAATACAGATCAAGTGAACTTTGTGGCAGGGTGGCAGGCAGCAGATATTTGCTGAGTGCTTCAGTTGATCCAGGAGGCTCGTGTGAAAGGCCAGTAGTCCATCTTGTTGGCAGTGGACGCTGAAAAAGCCTTTGACCGTGTGGACTGGGTTTTTTTGCATAAAGTACTGATTAAAATGTGGTTTGGTTCCAACTTTCGGAGTTGGATAGTCTCTATCAAAGGCTGAGGGCGTGTGTTTGGGCTAATAGTGGCTGCTCTGCTATGTTTCCATTTGGGTGTGGGACACGTCTGGAGTACTCGTTGTCCTTGTTTTTGTTTGCACTGGTGATGGAGCCTCTTGTGCAGCTGATATGTGATTTCCCAGATGTTACAGGAAATAGCATTGGATGACAAGAATATAAAATCACCTTATTTGCAGATGACATTTTGTGACCTTTGACTTCAGCTTTGACAACTTTCCCCAACTTAATGCATCTATTTGTGGCATATTCTGGCATGTCTGATTTTAAGATTAACTATTCTAAATCAGAAATCTTGAATGTCACTTTAGAAACTGAGCTTAGATTGAGATTTTCCGTTTTGTTGAGTGGGTTCATCTTTACGATATCTAGGGGTAAATTTTATGGGTTATTCTCAGATTTATTTGGGGTTAACTATCCCCCACAATTTAAGAAGTTCACTAGGGACCTGAAGATCTGGTCAGGACTAACTATATCTTGATTTGGAAGGAATAGCATCTGTTAAGATGGTGATTTTACCAAAGCTTTTGTATCTCTTTCAGGTCTTGCCAGTGGGACTGGCTCACAGAGTGCTAGAGCGGTTGCAGAAGCAAATAATGAGCTATGTTTGGCAGTCTAAGAAACCTTGAATAGCAAGGCATGGCTTGTTTGCCCACAATAAGAAGAGTAGAATGAGTGTACCAAATATTCACTGGTATTTTGTAGCAGTGCTGCGGTGGAGTGGATGAATGAGGAAAGTACTAAGCCCTGAGTGTTATTGGAAAGAGATTTGGTGGGAATTCCTAATTAGGGGGGGACAACTGGCCGCAAGCAAAGAATAGGGTTTATAGAGGAGGGGGGAATTGATTATGTTGATTACATATTTAAATACTGGGATTGATTTCTTCAGCCCCCTGCAGTAGTTATTTTGCATTTGGCCCCCATAGCTGATAATGCTGTATTTGAATGAGGGTTGGGATCAGCGATATTTTACCTATGGGAAGAGCTGGGGCTGAAAAGACTGGGGCAACTGTTTGAAGACGGGCACCTATTTTTGTTTTAGACTCTGCATGAAGATTATGAGCTTTCAGTGTTTCATGCCTTTTACTATACTCAACTTGTACACTGGGTAAGGGCAGTGAGAAGCCAAGAGCCAAGTAAGTAGGAAAAACACGGAACTGGAATATTTCTGTGGGTATAGGATGTCGATTGCTCGGCTGAATTTTGCTGTTTACTGCTGTCAGCAAAACCTAGCCTTTATATGGCTAAGTTTGATCGAGAGTTTGTTTATCCATCTTTATGGTTTACTCATATTCCATTCTGGGTGAAATTTTTGGATGACACATTCTTTTTATGGCAGAGTACTTTATCTGACTTACAGCAATTTCTAACTTGGATTAATTCATTGAAACCCTATATCCAATTTACTCTTAAAAATCATTTGGGTCAGATTGAGTTTTTGGACTTATTAACCTATAAATATGACATGGGACTGGTAACTACTTTATATAGAAAACCTGTTCAAAGAAACAACTTATTGCAGTTTCACGTTTACCATCCTTTATCTTTCCGTCGAGAGTTACCTTTGGGCTAATTTTAAGATTATGCAGAATTTGCACTACCTTACAACAATTTTTTAAACATGCAAATGATTTGTCTAACTGAGAGAGAGAGGATATCCAGACCATATCATTAAATGTGCCTACATTAGAGCACGCTATGTTCATCACGAATGGCTATTGGATGATCATTGATCTGATCCTTTTAAATTTGCTGATACTAAGGTCATTGGTGGTTTGTCATTCATGTCTAATTCCTCATATGTTGCATCTATATTACGTAAACATTGCCATGTGTTAACCCTTCACTCCTGTTTCCAAAAATATTTGACAGTGGTCTTTACTCGGGGCTGGAACATCAGAGATTGGTTGGTATATACTTCAACCATTGTGGATCCATTATCCTCTATATCTCAACCGTCTACACGGGTCATTTCGCTTCTGTTCATTGTAAGTTTTGTTAAGCAACTTTATTTGGTCCTAGTTGGATTGACCTCGTACTCCGAGGACTCATACCACAACATGGCATACTACTTGTGAATCTGCCTTTGTAGTATATCATTTAGTTTGTCTTTGTCCTCTATTATATGTGGGCTGAACTACATGCCCTGTCAAAACTCAACTTGCAGAGCATCGTTCACAGTTGACTAATCAAGTACTTACAGCACCTATTGTGTCTCATTGTATTGAACATAATCATCTTTTTGATCACTTGAAGTGGCATATTATTGACTATGTACCTGCCCAACCTTGAGGAAGTGACAGGGTCTTGCGTTTACAAACCTGTGAACAATGTTGGATCTTCTCTTTGAACTCTGTTCATCTGGCAGGTTTAAATCAGGAGACTGACTGGTGGAGTGTCATCTGAATTTATTTCATCCACAAGAGAATTGATCTCATTCACAAGTGAATTTAATTTCATTATTAAGAAAGTTACACACACATACATTTATGTATATTGTTTGGAGCTGTAAGATCAATGGCCAATGATGTCATATTTTGATGATATTTAAGAGCGTCATTTGACCTCTTTTTCATTCATGTTGAAATGATTCTGTGCGCCATACCGGGCTGTGATGATCAATGCCGGGATCATATTCGGCCCTGGCATTGAATATCTTGGGTCAAGGCACAGCCTCCAACTCTATAGAAGCTAACAGGGTAGCAGCGATATTGCACTCCTACCTGGTTAGCTCCCGCGGGTAAAACTTAGGCCAGCTTTTAATTCGCCTAGTTTTACCCGCAGGTCGCTAACCGGGTAGTAGAGCAAATATCACCTCTTACCCAATTAGCGACTGTTGCCCCCGCGACATGTCCCAGAATACCCACGACATGTCCTGATGTTAAGCAGTTAGCATTGGGGTGTATTGCGGTGTTAGTTGGGGATATTCAATGGCACCAACATGGTTAGTGCTGTTGAATATCCCATTCATCGGCATTTACATGGTTTATGGGTCTGTAAACCGTGTAAATGCCTTTAGAATATTATGCCCTATGAGCATAGCTTATACTAGACATTATGCATCCATTGGGTATAACTCTAACAATTAAAGCAATGTGTGTCTTCTTGGTGACTTTAGCTATTTTTTAAAATTAAATATATTTATGCTTATTACTTTGCTTACATACTGTCACGCCCTTGCCCCTTACATCCAGTATGGAGGGGCGTGGTTATCATAGAAAGTTTCACCTTTTTAGCCTTTAACTGACTTGTTCTTTTGCAATGCCTCTTGGGAAAGGTAGTTCAGTCACAATTCACTTGGCTTCAGGTAAAAACACTTGTAGTTGGCTCGAATAGTAAGGCAATGACAGAATTTATTGACTCCAATGCAAAGGTTCACAAATACTACCTTTGGATTCTTTCTCCAGGATTCTTCACAATACACATCAGGACATAAATAAACTCAAAGCAAACTTTCAGCTTATAGTGCTCTTCAGCTCAAAGATAAAACCTTCTAACAATCAATGCTACCAGCTTGGCTAGCATTGCTGTTTAAAGCAAACAAAAACAGCATTTCTCAATGGCAGTTTTCTGTTCTCATAGTCCCAAACACTTCCAGGCTGTTTGTCTCCTTACAAACAAAGTAAAACTTTTAACAGGAACAAAAACTTCTCATAAGCAAATAATGCTCTATTCCAGGCTTTAGGAATATTCAAAAACAAAGCCAAAAACTTTACTTCTTTTCACCATTAGCTCGGCTTCTTGCCGGTGCACTGCTCTGGATAACAGGTGTTTAATAAGCCCAATCAGAGAGCTTCCGCTTGCTCTGGCTTTCTCAGCAAACGTATTTCTTCTTTAACACAGGACATGCACAAAACCATCTACAGGCTTTCAAAGTTACCTGATTCTGAAGGTTTTCTCTTAAGGGTGTTTTTCCTTCAATCCCTCTGCAGTAAAGGATTGGCACAAGGAGCAATCCATGTATGAGTCTTCGTCATTCACAGCTAGGTCTGGTTCCCCTAGTTGCATAGGCTCTACCTCGCCTTCCAGTTCACAGGGTTCAGCTGACTGCCTTCCATTAGAGCTGAGAGTATCCCTTGCAACTCTGCACTGCTCTGTATTAGACAAGCTTTCAAGGCTCATGCCTGGGCTTGTAGCAGCTTCTCCTCCCTCATGCTCTGGCCACCATTCTCCTGTGCTTCCTCGTCCTGTTCTCCAGCTTGTGTTTCTGCTTGGGTCTCTCCCTGAGACTCTCTCTGGGACTCTCCTCCTCCTTCTCCTTCTCTCTTCTGCTTCTTTCTCTATCCTAGACTTAAATCCCCAAGGCTCCAGCCCCATCTCTTCTCCTCTCAGGTGACGGAGATCAGCTTGCCTCCTGGCAGCTGGGTAATTAGGGAACTCAGTGATGTAAGGGTCCTTTACCCTGGGTCTGTATTCCCTCTCCTTTTCTCCACTAGGGGAACTCTGAAACCTATCCCATCTGGGAATTTCCTGCTTTCTAGGTGTTATTGGGGTTCTGTTTCTCTGACCTTGTAGAATAGGTCCTTTTATAAGGGTGAATTCCTTTACTTTATCCCTTTCTCCTCTGTCATGATAAGCTTCCTTATCACAATACTTATTGCTGGGCTACTTAATGTTGAAGCTAAAAAAAACCAACAAAAAGCTGTTATGAAATACCACTGTCTACTTCCTTCCCCAGCACAATGCCCCTGTAATACCCAACCATCATAGGTCCCATGCTGCAGGGATGGGATGGAGTGATGCTACAGAATGTATCTCCTAGCTGCCCAAAATACTATAAAGTAGGCCTTTCACACCATTTTAGCATTAAGAGGCTGCATTAGGGCAACCGCTCCATAACAAATAAATCGTAGAGCACAGCACAAAAAAAACAACCACCCCAATCTATCCCTGTTTAATTGTATGGTATGTTGATGTTATTTCTCATTTGCCCTGAGTCTGTTTCATCCTTTTTCCTTTAAAGACTAAGGGGTATGTTTACTAAACAGTAGTGGCGGCTTCCGTGCGATATCGGAGCCGCAGCCCCAAGTGGGTCCGCGGCTCCGATATTGCACGGAAGCCACTACAGCTGTTTAGTAAACGTACCCCTAAGTAAAACAGCAAGTGACATCCTGACAGGGTAAGGTTCTAGAGCTGCAGGCACCTGAAATGGACAGGGTTTACCCTTGTTGCCTGCTTGATCAAGAACAAGGCTGTATGAGGAGGCAGGGTGATGGTTTTGATTCTGTTATCTGCTTAACAGTTGCAGTATGTGTGTGTGACAGAAGCCCTTATTCGGAGACAGCGTCTAAGTTCTGTTTCTGATAGGAAAGTTACCATGGGAGCTGGTTCCAGCAGGATAAATTCAATTTCTGCTGGGAAAAGTGCAGTGTTCAGTTCAGGAAATTTCTGTTCACTGTTCCTCTTTTTTAATAATAGCTCATTGTGTACGGTCAGTGACCCAGGTTAACATATCACTGGATGATCCCTGTAATTTTTATTGGTGGTCTCAGAGTGCCTTTCTGGAACTAGTATGACCTGGGTTGTTGTGAGTTCTCAGTGTTCTCAGAAACATCGGGGAATAGTTTGCAGTAATCTTGAAGGACTTCCAAAAGGGACTGCTACAACTGGAAGTAGATCTACACTTGAGTATAATCTTCAGGAATAAACTCTAAATCTTGGGGAAAAGGGACTTCTTGGGATCAAAGCTGATAAATCTGTGTACTTTAGAATTCAGTGTATTTGCTGAGTCAGTCAGGTCTTAATGCCACCAGAGAGCTGTGTATTTAAGTCAAAGCAGAGTATAACTTAGAATAGAATATAAAATGAGTAAATAGACTTTGAAATAAATTTGTTTCTAGAGAGCTTTTCATTTAAATCAAATCAGAGTATAGCTTAACTTAGAAATTAAACTAGAGTAAATAGTTACGGAAATAAATTTTGTTTCTAGAGAGCTTTTTTATTTCAGTCAAATCAGAGTATAGCTTAGCATATAAGTAGAATAGTCTCCGAATAGAAAGAATAACTAAACTTGTTTCTAGTGACCTTTACAACGAGGCCTTCCAGTTAGAAGGCAAAAGATCTATGAAGTTGTCTTAAATAGGTGTTAAAGACAAGAAACAAAGGGACAATTTAAAAGGCCGCTTCTATCAAAACAAAGGGCCGTACGAATCATCCAGGAAATTGGTAAGCCTTTACCTTAGAAGTACAGGACAGGGCACTGTGTAGCAGCCAACTTTTAATAAGTCTTCTTTCCCTCCCTCCCCTGGGATAATCGTAGCTTTATAGGAGCTTAAACCTCTTAAAGGGAAGGAAGTGCTATATTCACTCTCAGGTGCAGCTGTTTATCCTCATCAGGCATACATTAAGGACCTGAGATTAATTAATCTTGAGGTGAACAAAGACCATAGGTATAGTTTTATTAGTATAAATATCCACAGCAAACCTAGGTAAGTAAACAACTTAAATACCTAAACACAATCTTAAAACTAAGATGCAGACAGCAGTCCAGCAGCGAGATTTGGACTTTCCATTCTTTTGCATTGAGTGTCACATGTATGATTTTCTCCCATTTGGTGAGGGGTTTTACATGTGCACTAGGTACAAGGAGCTCTTTACTCTCAGGGAACGAGTCCGATCTCTGGAGGCTACAGAAGCAGACTTGGAGGACATAAGTAAGAAAGAGGTACAAAGATGAGACCTACAGGGACATAGTACTGAAGTCTGTGATAAGGAAGCTTATCATAGCTCAGGAAGGAGCTATAGTAAAGGTGAAGTGACTCTGAACAAGCAACCTGTCAGTTCTGGTAGAAATAAGAAAACAGAATTTTCCCATAAAAGACTACCAGTCCCAGAATGCACCAGGTTTCCAACAGCCATTAGAGGAGCTGAAGTGGGGAAACGTGTGTTCAATCAGGGCTATGAGGTAATCCCTAAGCACTCATCTCAAAGGGCAGGGCCTGATTCAGCACAGCTGCGCTGTGCTAGGGTGGAGCACTCATCAAAGCAGAATAAAGGTAGAGTTTATTCTACAGAGAGCTCCTCCTCATCCTCAGTTTCATCTGGGAGATCCTCATCCTCAGTTTCATCTGGGAGATCCTCAGTTTGATCTTGGAGATCCTCATCTTGGACAGCTTCATCATCTGGAGGATCATCAGAAGCAGAAGCCAGAGCGGACGGACAGAGAGGGCAAGAAACCCTTTGGAAGAAAGAAGAGAAAAGCATTTGGGAGGTCTAGAGGAGTCCAGAGCAGTACGTATACTGGGAGACATTCAAAAGGCCAGCATACACCATTGGACTGGGGAAAACCAGAGGAGTGGTGCTGCAGGGCTAGGAATCTCCAGACGGTACCTGTGAGGGAGACGGCTGCACGTGGAAGGGACCCTAGGACCCGTGCCAGAAGGTATGTGAAGAGAGATCCAGTGTCCAGGGATCTGGATTGGAAGGCTGGACATAAAAACTGGACTACATACTGGCCAGGCTATTTAGAGAGGAACTCTAACAGCAATGGAAGCTCAGGTATGAACACTGATCTATGCCCTAGCTATAACCTTGAAAGACAGCAGGGAAACAAGTATTCTCCTGAAAGTGCTCCATTGAGAAATCCCTCTGTGCCAATCCATGATATTGAACCGATGATTGTTGAGGAAGGGGGATAAGTCTTAGATACAGGCTGTGAATACATGGATTGCTCTCTGTCTAAACTCCTTTGGTAATTTTCTGTTACAAAGTACAGCAACCATCACAAAGAAATACAAACTTGTTCTTTAATCTACTCAGAAAAGCTCCTGAGTAGGATTTTGGGCCACACAGTAGAAAGCAAGCCAGCTAAGGGGTTTCAGCTGGATAACTGCTAGCAATTGAGCCTTACCTAATTGCTTGTGAGCTCTGAGGGAATCACTTCTGAGTCTATGTGTGAAGATATAAGAAGTTAACCTGAAAAGAACAGTTTTTCCCTTCTTTGTGGGTTTTGCTTGTTGTTTGAAACACTGCTAAGAAAATATTAGCAAAAGCCTACAGAAAAGACCAGTTTGTTACCAACCAGGTCTTTATTCTTTCATTTGATTGCCTGACAAATTCAGCTGTTTTCCTGATTTTGTTTTTCCAAGTTTAACACTGAAAGCAAGTATCCTGTTTTATGTGCTACCAAGCATATCTGTGTTGGGAGAAATAACCCCATAAATAAATATCTTATTTACACTTTACACTCAAGCACAACTAATTATTGTGAGTGGCTGTGTCTGGTGTGAATGGACTGCATTTTCCACAATCCCTTGCAAACCATATTGATATATGCCTTTGCCAAGACTGTGAACATTCTCACCCAGGCAGCCGTCTGACAAGTCCCACTTCCAGTCTGGCAGCATCCCTGTTGCCATGGAGGAGAGAGGTCACGTGACAGGAGAGCTTCACCCTAGTGTGTCAGGACGTGATCCTGTAGCTAGGACCTATCCTCCAGGTGATGTAAAACCCTCTCGCACTGAGGAGGTTTCTCCAGGGCCATGTGCCCACGAGGGACAGGTTAGGCAGCCGTTATAGTTGGTGATTCAATCATTAGACATGTAGATAGTTGGGTGGCTGGTGGAAGTGAGGATCGCCTGGTAACATGCCTGCCTGGTGTGAAGGTAGCAGACCTCATGCACCACCTAGACAAGGTCTTAGATAGTGCTGGGGAGGAGTCTGCGGTCTTGGTACATGTTGGTACCAATGACATAGGAAAGTGTGGTAGGGAGGTTCTGAAGGCCAAATTTAGGCTTTTAGGTAGAAGTTATAATCCAGAACTTCCAGGGTAGCATTCTCAGAAATGCTTCCCGTTCCACACGCAGGACCCAAAAGGTAGGCAGAGCTCCGGAATCTCAATGCGTGGATGAGACAATGGTGCAAGGATAAGGGTTTTGGATTTGTTAGGAACTAGGGAACATTCTGGGGAAAGGAGGGGCTCTTCCAAAGTCACTCAACCCTCCATGGCCTCAGGTACAAACATAGGCACATGTTTACTAAGCCCCAACTTGTAATGTGGGTTTGGGCTGCATTACTGGCAGAGCACTGTGCTAGATGCAGGGGCATGGAGACAGCCTTTCTCCTGAATTTAGCACAGCGTGCCATGGGGAACAAGTAACGACACCCATTGTATTGGTGGTATTTGCTCTCTACCAAGCGGTGGCAACGTGGGCTTTCAAGGACTGAGCTTTTGTGATCAGACCAAGTTATGGCTCCAGTTTCAGCTGCCTGTGCTTGGGCTTCAAGGACCCCGCTAGTGGTGCCACAGTAGGAACGCTCATATCCCACCCCACCCAGGCACTGTCCAGACGTGCACTGCTTGGGTAGCATGTGTTTTTTTAGCATAGGATCCCACGTTACTTTTTAGTGTGGTGCCAAAAATGCATGCTACCTCTGCACTACCTGGGTAGCATGCATTAGTAACCATGCCCCTTATATTGTAAGCTATCTGGAAACAGAGTATGCCTGCTGTATCTCAATGTAACTCTAACTACTGCTGGAAAGGCATGAGCTAAATAAAAAAAAATAAGTGAATGTTTAACTCTGGGGAAAGAGTCTTTCCAGTAAACTTCTCTAACCTGACAATCAGGTAGTCTATACCCTTAACATAGCAATCAATTATTCCCCCCACCCCCAGCTCCCTAAAGTAAACTTCCCCCAACAACAGCACCAAGTGGTGTCCACATTCTCAAGTAGCCACTCCTATCCCCTAACAGCAGAATTGAGCAACCTTCATGGTCCATATGTGCCACTGATTGTGCTGTTGGTAGAGATGCCAAGTCTCACTCATTAGGAGTGTGTCACATTCATTTGAAGGCTCTTTCACGCTCAACACTCATTGAGCCCCTTCTCTCGAGCATTAGAGCCTCAGTTCCAGTGCACTGATCTTGATCACCATTTTCATGGAAGACAAGCCTAAGAGAAGTAAAACCAAGCGGCCCAGCCTGTAGGAAGAAATCTGAGTTCACCTTCCTGTGTACCGCCTCCTCCCTTTCCCCTGTACCTACAAGTACAGGTGCTGTGAAACCTCTGCACACACTCTTAGCCACCGAGTGGAGTAGATCAGCGAATTTACCCCTATTGCCTCCACTATGTCTTCATCCTTTCAGAGGCTCAAAAAAAAAAAAGCAACATTTTTGCTTTGAATGTTTCTTTCTATTGAATTTTATATAAGCACTTCCCACAATTACAATTAACAACTATAACTGACAATGAAACACCCCTACCTTTGTTCTCCCATAGTGCTTCATAGCTGAAAACCAACCCCCACCAATCCCCTTTTAAGACCCCCATATATCCCCCTCCCTTCCCCACCCCTTCGCTCCTCTCTTAATCTCAAGTCCCCCTCCCCCCCCCCCTTATAGCAAATGACATTTTATGCAGCTTTTTTATCATTTGCAAAGCAATACTACATTTGAAACTTTCTAGATTTATATCCTGGATGCACCATCTGAAATAAACTCACTCTTTGGATTTCAATCTCACTCTCTGGGGTGGTAAATCTCATTCTTTGGGATGGTTCACCCTTCACATCTCTGAATTGGTGGGTGCGGATTCTCCATGTCCTGATGTAATAATCTTGCCTTCACAAGATCAGCAGAGCCCCAACCTAGCTTCCACCCCACTTCCTCTCCCAGATGCCTTCCCTGTGTGCCCCTGAATTTGAAAATAGTGCCAGCTAAACTTCTTCCAGTACTTTTTGCTGAGTTGGTTCTAAGTAGAGATTTTATTGTTGGAAGTTGAGGCAAATAAAAGCCTAACTTGTTTTCACAATCAATCAGCTCAGAACTAAAAAGCTTCCTGATTATAGGATTTATCTGATAAATACTAATGAAATGCCGCCAGTTCCACCCTTCCTCTGACTTGTCTTGTAACCTCTATTCCGTTTTTGTGCCTTTTCTGTGCTGACGACTCCTAAATGACACAAATGTGCATATTTGGTTCCACCGGAAAAGGTAACCAGCTATTGTAACTGTGGCATAAAAACAATGATAATCACTGAGGGGTAAATATTCAGAAGCACACATCTGGGTATCGGCACCTGCTAGTCAGATAAATGCAACTGGCCAGGGCTATCCAGTGATATTCAGCAGCATTTATCTGGCTAGTGTCACTGAATATTACAGACCGCCGTGGCACTATCTGGATAGTGGCAGGGCGGTCTGTGGGTGGATCGGTGAATTATCTGGAGAGAGCAGTGCTTCAGTGCTGTTCAATGTTCCCTCTAATTTTCTGTAGTTTGTGTGCGCATAAAATATCAGCTGTGCAGCTTTTGAAGGAAGGTTAAATTTTTGTGCGCCACATAACGACACTCAGAGTTCTATACTTTAAAATTTGACCACACGTCAGAATACAGTATGTACACCACACTGATTTTAATCAAATTAAATGAAAATAGACGATTACTAAATGAAGCGGAAAATTTCTAGTAATTACAATCACAACTTTTAAATTTTAAGACATCTGCGTTATTTCCTATCAAAATCAGAACCGTACTTTTTGTGCGCTCTGTTGTAAAGTATGTGCGCTCGCTCGGTGAGGTGCGCACACACGCACAGCTTAGAGGGAGCAGTGGTGCTGTTGTCTGGATAACTACTGTAAGGACAGCAGAAAGGTTCTCCTAAGTTAACCAGATAGTTATCCGAATAATGGCTCTGATTGTTGATGCTGTCCCAATAATGTCACCAGTCATTGCATTACCTGGGGATTCCGTGTTGGGCACTCTATAGATACTGGTGCGGAATAGCCAGATTTTTATTTTTTTACCACCAAAGTAGGCATTTAAGAAAAAACACTAACCACAGAGGCTGGATATCCACCCATGATTTTTTTTATATATCCTCAGAGAACCTCTAATAAGCTGGAAAATAAACAGCTTAGAATAAAAATCTTAGTTACAATCCAGCAAAATGGCTCCTTTATCTGATGCAGAATGTGCCAGGGAGGGAGTCGAGAGAGGCTGTGCAAGATGGCTTTTCGATATAAGCTAAATGAGGAGGCAAAATAAGCAAAAAGATCATTCATGCTGGATTCCTGGGAAGAATCATGTGGAAAGGAGTCGGGCAAGAAATTGTGTATAAACTGGCCCTTGATGAGAAGCCGAAGTTAAGGTGCAAGTGGGGAGGTTGTCCTTGCTGGCTCCTTAAGGATTTCTGAATGGAAGGAGTAAGGCGAGGTGCTGTGGAGACTGGCTCCCTAATGAAAGGCAGATGGGCAGGAGAAAGACTGAACACAATGACTCCCTGATAAGATTCTGCTGGGAAGCAGCAAGGAGAGTAATTGCTGAAAATGGTGAACATAAATAACCTCTCATTTCATCACCAGTCCCTCCTCTTCCCCTGGCCTGTGTCTTCATTCTGGCCAGCAGCATCTCATGTGGCATCGTGACAAAGTCCAAGGACTGTGGCAGCCACCTCATCATCTAATCTTCTCCCCGCCCCTTTACACACAGCATTTGCTCATCTGTCTGAGAGCATGATCACCAGACTGACAGGGGACTGTGGTGGCACTGAACTCTGCTCCAAGATGTGTCCCGATTCTTATCTCTCTCCAGGAGGTCACCATCTGAGTCACAGTTCAGTGCTGACCAAGCACTGCTCTCTTCGGAAATAGGCATTGCCTCTGCCCTCTCCTCTCTGACACTTTCCTGGACGTGCTCCTTCTACTCCCCAAGATCTACAAGGCTCTGCTAGGAATCCACCAAACCAGATGTGTGCTTCCACGTGTTGAAACAGTTAACCCTATAAGAATCGCTACCTACACTTCATTTTTAGTTTGTCCCCTTCTACAAGATCTCCTTCCTGCCTCCTTCCTATTTGGCTGCCATCCAGAAGTCCTCATACATTGTGTCCTCAAACGTCTTGTGTTTTCCATGAGCATCCAGAGTGGGCGTGCCTGCAACATGCGATTACCACGGATGTAAACATTGCACAGTAATTGCCAAACTTATAGATACTGTGGGTGCACCTCATGCTGCCTCAATGGGTGGCATTAGCTGAAGCTGCCAGATCATGATTCCTGCATTTTTTCCATGATATCTGCAGTAGACATGCTGGGAACACCTCCTGCAGATAATGTGGGACTTTTGCACCTAATGCTGGTTTTTTGAAGATTTCGTATGGCGTTAACTGCAAAAACCTAACATACCTTAGTAAACATACTCTTAAGTGTCAATTTTTCAACCTACTATTGTAAATGTTGGCACTTTTATACATATGTGCAATGGAGGAGTTAGAACATTGGGTTGGGAACCAAGAGACCAAGGTTTGATTTCCACTAACACTCCTGTGGCCGTGGGCAAGTCAGTTAACCCTCCATTGCCTCGGAAGAAAAGGCCTGGCAATCTACTTCCGGTCACACTGCCAAGAAAACCCCGGAGCTGCTGGGTCGCCAGGAGTCAGCACTGACTTGACAGCACACATTGCATTTTGCATATACATAAGTGCTGGATTTTGCAAACGTGGACATCCAGGGTGCCAAAATCTTAAATCTGGCCTTGTAAAATTCAGGCTTTTAAATGTGTTGATAGTGACATTTAATGGTTTGATTATATTCTCTCACTTGGTTTCATTTTATTACTCTTTCCAAACCAACAGAATGTTTGGATACTGCTCCATTCAAACTGCCTCTTCCGCTCTCCCTTTTAGGTCAAAGACACACACAGACACACATGCATGCAGAGAGGCTTGAAAGAATTGCATGATCCATGCTCCACATGCTTTCCCCACTTCCTTTTGTATTATGAGGTTTATGGGGAAATATCCTAGTTATGTTCTGCCCCTTTTGTTGGAGGTGAATAGGGGGGGGGGGAGGGGGAGAATCTGAATTTAATAGACCTGAAGGGACAGAATTTATACAGTTTGTCTTATGCATACAATGACATTAATGAGCTTCACTTGTTAAGCTAGGATATATTTGGGTTTGATCTTACTCTCTCAGATTTACTGCAAGCTCTCTTATTGATACTTGCATTGCTGCCAGAGTTTCCCTCTGGAGCATGTATTCTGAGAGGTGACGTATCGAGGTGTCCTTGGAAGATCTTTATAATCAAGCTGGTGGCATCCAATACAATTGGGACTATTTCTCTAACTTTATTCCACATTTTCCTGGTCTCTTACTGCATTGCTTGGTATTTGATTATAGGGTGAGCCCTCCAGGGGCAGAAACATACCTACTGTACCTGAATGTAACTCGCTTGAACTTCTGAGAAAGACCTGATCCAATCTACTCGTCTCCCCATATGTAATGCAGCATAGTCATTTGGGTACTGAGAATTTCATAAAGGATGCTATTTTGTGGTTTTCGCTTCTATCGCGCTGTCTGACTTTGTAGCTTCAGGCTTTGTATTGGTCAGTTTGGAAAAGTCCCATGTAGTAAATCATTATATTTGTTATGATGTGTGCTAAGAATGTACGTAAGGAAGAATGATATTAAGTGTACGTGTAAAATAAAAAAGTGGGGCGAGAGCTGGAAGGGGCAGAGCATTGTTAGTTCCCTTAATGCTTCTTTCAACCAAAAAGGCGTTCTGCTGCTTCTGGGTGGAGGAAAGCAAAAGAGGGTAAGAGAGAGGGAGAAGAGGTGCAGGAGCGGGAGAGACAAGGGACAGAGAGGCACATGGTAGCAGAAAGCTGATGGGGCAGGAAGGGGAGAGAAGTCTGATAATGGAGCATCTGAGAGGGAGGAGAGAAGGGGAGACAGAGAGACGAGACAGTAGGAAGAGATCGGTGACTACCCTAGAGAGGGGAGACCATAGTGATGTCAGATTACTGATAACCTTCAAGAGAAACAGCAGCGAAATGATATCCAGCACCTACCTTGAAAGAGAAAGTAATGGAGAGAAAGCAGTAGCAAAACGATACTAGTGAGTGACCCTCATAGAGAGACTGCAGCACAGAGAGATCAGTGAGTGAAAAGCCAGGGTTCAAATTTACTTTCCCCACTGTTGCTACTACTACTACTACTGAGCATTTGTATAGCGCTACAAGTCGTACTCAGCGCTGCACAGATATGCAAGAGACAGTCCCTGCTCATCAGAGCTTACAATCTAGTCAAGACAAACAACACAGAAGGTGTAGATAGGGATACATCTAGGGAGAATGGTAAAGAAACAAGATGATCAGGTGAGTCAGGATCCAAAAGCAGCAGCGAAGAGGTGAGTTTTCAGTCTGGATTTGAAAAGAGGTTCATCTTGAAAGCTAAGCACTGTCTTTTTCGATTAACAAAATTTTGAAAATCTTTATACTATCGATATGGTTGCTTGAAATAAGGTCATTGATGCAAATAAGGGCGAATTTCAGTTGAGGTTGCCCGTGGAGTCTGAGACCTTTGCAGCCAATATATATGAAAATTAGTTGTAAAGTTGCTTTGAGAAAGAAAATTCTTAGTCAACTTATAAGATACTAATTACTTTCAAGGTTCAATACAGAGTTGGATTTATTTACTTGACAAAGTTTATAGCTCTGAAAAAGCAGACCAATATTGGATTTGAAAAGGGTCAGAGAAGGCGCCTGGCGTACAGACACAGGTAATTTGTTCCAGGCGTAAGGTGCAGCAAGGTGAAAGGAGTGAAGTCTGGAGTTAGCAATAGAAGAGAAGGGCACAGATAGAAGCAGTTTGCTAGAAGAGCGGAGTTCCCGAGGGGGGTTGTAAGGAGCGATAAGAGAAGAAAGGCAGTGAGGAGCTGCAGAGTGAATGCACTTATAGGTCAGTAGGAGAAGTTTGAACTGGATGTGGAAAGGGATAGAGAACCAATGAAGTGACTTGAGAAGAGGGGTAATATGGGCATGACGAGCATGGCGGAACATTAGCCGCGCAGCAGAGTGTTGAACAGATTCAAGGGGAGAGAGAGGATTCAAAGGGAGACCAGCAAGGAGTAGGTTACAGTAGTCAAGATGGGAGGTGATTAAGGAGTGGATAGTGTCTTAGTAGTGTGTTCAGAAAAGAATGGGTGGATTTTGTTGATGTTAGAGAGAAAGAAACGGCAGGTCTTAGCTATCAGATGGATATGTGTGGAGAAGGAGAAAGAGGAGTCAAAAACAACCCCAAGGTTGTTAGCCAAGGAAACAGGGAGGAGTAAAAAGTTATCCACAGAGACTGAGAAAGGAGGAAGAGGTTTTAGGGGGAAAGATAAGAAGCTCAGTTTTGGCCATGTTCAATTTCAAGCGGTGGTGAGACATCCCAGCAGCAATGTCAGAAAGGCAGGCAGAGATCTGGGTCTGGATTGCCAGAGAGATTTCAGGTGTACAGAGGTAGATCTGGGGGTCATCAGCATAAAGATGGTACTGAAAGCAATGGGAAGAGATGAGAAGAGAAAGAAAAGGAGTGGACCCAAGACAGACCCTTGCGGTACACCAACCGAAAGCAGGATAGCAGCAGAGGAGGAGCCACCAGAACAAACAAAGAGCGATGGGAGAGATAAGAGGAGAACCAAGATAGTAGAGTCCTTAAAACCAAGAGAGGACAGGGTATCAAGGAGAAGGTTGTGGTCAACAATATCAAAAGCAGCAGAGAGGTCAAGAAGGATGAGGACAGAGTAAAGGCCCTTGGATTTTGCCAGGAACAAGTCACTGTAGACTTTGGCAAGAGCCGTTTCAGTAGAGTGTAAAGGACGAAGCCAGATTGTAAAGGATCCAGGAGGGCACGAGAGGAGAGTAAGTCAAGGCAGTGGCTGTGAACCGCATGTTCAAGTAGTTTAGAAATGAAAGGGAGGAGGGAGATGGGCTGATAATTAGAAGGATAGATAGGATCAAGTGAGGGTTTCTTGAGGAGAGGTGTAACTACAGCATGCTTGAAGGCTGCAGGGACAGTTGCAGTGGAGAGTAATAGATTGAGAATATGAGAGATGGAAGGGACAACAGTGGAGGAGATGGGACTTAGGAGACGGGTGGGGATAGGATCAGAGGAGCAGATAGTGAATTTGGAGGAAGAAAGAAGGTGTGCAGTTTCCTCTTCAGAGATCACAGAAAAGGAAGAGAGGGTAGCAGAGGTAGAGGGGGAAAGTTGGAAGTGAAGAGGGGGAGGAGGGGAAGGAGGGGAAATAGCTGACTTTGTGGGGAATTGGAGGATGATCTTGTAGATTTTGTCATGGAAATAGTCAGCCAGGGTTTGGGCACAAAGGGAGGGAGGAGTCTGAGGCGGAGGCACCTTGAGGAGAGAGCTAAGAGTAGTAAGAGACAGCGAGGGTCAGAGGCAAGAGAGTTAGTCAGATGGACATAATAGTCTTGTTTGGCAAGTGCTATGGCTGACTGGAAAGAGACAAGCATGAATTTGAAATGTGTAAAGTTCGCAAGAGAGCGGGATTTGAGTCAAGCACACTCAGCTGAACGTGCACAGGAACATAGATAGCAGGTAGTGGATGAAAGCTAGGGCTGGGGTGCAGTACGCCTCACAGGATGTGGCATGGGTGGTGCGAGAGCATCCAGAGCAGGGGAGAGTGCAGCATTATAGGAAGCTACTGCCTCGTCAACGGACTTAGATGACATAGTGGAGGAAAGAGATGAAGAAACAGTGGAGGAGAGAACCAAAGGATCAATAGCATGAAGATTTCTAAATAGGTTGGAGGAGACAGGCAATTGATGTGATGGTGTCGTTCCAATTTGTTTTTATTGATGTAAGGTCTGTAGAATTGGTGTCAAGTTTGGGTAGTATGAATTCAAGTATAGGGTCTGTTGAATTCTCTGAAGTGTCGTTGGTTGACTGAGTGTTGTTGTTTGGCCGAGGGGAGATGAGCTGGGAGTTCGAAGGAGATCATGTGGTGATCAGACCAAGGTACTGGGGTTACCTGGTAGGGGATGTAAGTTGTATTGGAGTGAAGGTAGGAGGGTATGAATACCAGATCACATGTACTGCCTGCAGTGTGTGTTTGAACTTCAATGATTTGGGTGAGGTCCATTGTGTTTAATGTGTCGAGGAAGGCTGAGGATTGTACCTATTCCATTCAGGAGTTCTGGCACCACCAGCCTAGCCTGGCCTGTGTATTTTTTTTATAGCTCCCTTCCTATCAGTGCATAAGCCAATCCCTGCTCTACATGGATAGGAAGGAAGATACTTTGGACACAGCAAATTGCGGCATCATACTGTAGCAGTGTGTGTTGTGTTTTCGGAAAGCGCACACTTTTGAATGCAGCAGTAATTAGCAGGCCCCCAAAGAAGCTGGCTCCCTCAGCAACCAGCTAGTTGATCTGATATTTATGGCAGCCCTGACTGGTTCACGTTTTCAAAGGGAAACTTTGAGGCACTTTCCTTTGAAAATGAACTGGGGGTACAGGCCTCAAGACTCACAGGCTGCCTGGCCACTTCAAGATACATACTGTACCCGTACTACATTAAATCCATATTCTCTCTGTTTTTTTTTCCAGGGAAGGCACCCATGCCCAGACCTGACTACAAGCCTCCAGAACCCAATGGCTGCAGTTCCTACTTCCTGGGGCTGAAGGTACCAGAGAGTGTATGTACTACTAACACCCATAAACCAGCATAGCATCTGCATGGATTCACCAACTACTAGTGTGAACTTGCTAAAGCTTAATGGAAGGGATATGGTTGGCGAGGGTGGTTGGCGTTCCCACCTGCTCGCCTTTATTAATTAAATAAAGAATTCATTTAAATTAATATTCCACCTCTCTATTATTCTAGGCGGATTACAAATGAATATTTGCAATCAAATATACGTTCTCTATTAAAATAATTCAACATAAAATACAGAACTAAACTTTTAGAATTAAAACAATTACAGGAAAAAACTTTACTTAAAACAGCAAAGAAGATGAGACAAAGTAATACTTCTGCATGGCCTATCAAAAGCCTCCCAAAATAGTATCATCTTAGGTAAAAGGAATGCCTTCTGAGCCGTTCTCCCTCTCTTCCATCTACATTATCACTGTGCATACCTTCTTTCCCCCAATCAAGAGTTTTTCTCCATTTCTGTTCTCCTTCCTCCACACTCCTTCTCCCTCTCCTCCCCTATCTCCTCCTCCTCATTCCCCACCTCTGTTCTCTACCCCCCAATTTGCTCTCTCCTTTTTTCCCATTCTTGTTTCCTCTCCTTGCTCACGCCCTCTCCTCTTGCTTTCTTCCCTGCCTCCATCCCTACCCTCTACTCTCGCTCAGCCCCACACACACATCCCTATAGACACTTTGTCCCTCCAACCCTTAATCTCCCCTTCACATACACATAATCTCTTGCTTTCTGCTCTCTGTGCCACCCTCCTCATTTGCTGTCTCCTCTTACTGTTCTTGTCTATACACCACTCTGGTGCACTCTCCTCTGTGTGTTTCCTTGGACCCCCCCCCCCCCCTCCAGATTTCCCACATACCTTGTTACTCTAGGGTGTGTAGAATGTGTTTCCCCACTCCAGCCAGGGCCATTCGAAAGAGAAGATGGGAATTAGCAATGCTGCCAGTATGGAACCTCCTTTAGGCTCCTGCCAAAGTCTCACCTAAACCGCTAGCGTTGCATGCTCCAGCTCCACCTCCTGCTCCCATCTAGGGCTTAACCTCCCCAAACCTCTTATGCTAGGTTCAGGGCCAATGCAACCATTAAGTAAACTAGTAGGCTACCTAGATCACCAATGGTCTGGGGACGCCATGGCTACCACCTCTCTCCAGAACCTGCAGTGGCAGCAATTTAATTTAATTAATTAATTTATTTATTTAACATTTCTTATATATCGCCTTTCATGATATCAAGGCGGTTTACATTGAACAAACTGAAATTACATTGAACAGGGCATTATAACTTGGAGATAACTATTTTACAGGGAACATGGGCAATGCAGGGTTAAGTGGCTTGCCCAAGACCACAAGGAGCACCTGTGGGACTAGAAACCCCAGTCCTTCCGGCCCAAGGTTGCTGTCCTCTAGTGGGATTTGAACCCCCGACCTTCCGGCCTGAGGTAACTTGCCCCAACCACAAACAACCCCCACAGCACTTACCTTCAACCCGTGGCACTGCAAGGCTGTTTCTATTCCGCCCCCTCTAAGGCCTGATGCAAACAGGAAGTTGGCATCAGGCCTCAAAGAGGGCAGAACAAAAACAGCCTCATTGTTCTGGGAGTTGAATGTAAGCGCTGTGGGGCTGTCTGTGACCATTGTCATTGCTGTAGGTCCCAGAGGGGAGCAGTGGGAGAGGGAGCCGGGGTGCAAGAGATGAGGTCCGCCTAGGGCACCTCATCTTCTTGCATTGGCCCTGACTAGGTTCCTATGATTGTGTGGTTTTTGGTGGGGTGTGAAAGGGTATTATGTTGTGATTGAGCTGGTGTATGAGGGTAAGATTACCAGAGGCCCTCAGTTTTAGAGCTGTGTCCCTGACTCCCACCTGTTTAACAGCCTCCTATCCCGGATTCCAGCAGTGGTGAGAGAGGGTTTAGAAGAACATGTATTTTCAATTTAATGATTTGAATATGTCAGTTTTTTAGAATTTACAAGTTTGATTGTAAAACAAAAATGAACTCCTAAATTTAGGCTTCTAAGTTAGACTCTTAAATTTGTGCCCTATTTTCAGCCACGCTTAGGAGCCTAAGGGCCCAATTTTCCAAGGGATGAGCATGGTTAGCAGATCAGTTAACCATGTTACTCTCCTTATCCAGCAGAATATCCTCAGGTGTCCCTGCTGCATGCCCCAATGCTGGCTGGTTAACACTGTGGCATTCTAAGGGCGGTACCCGGCCATAACTGGAAATAACGATATTGGGCTGCTGCAAAATGGTGAATGTAAGGTGCAGAAAAGGCTGGCCTAATTTTCACTGGGGAAACTCATTGGACAGCGGCTTAATATCGCTGCTGCATGGTTAGCTTCTTGGCAATCCAGACAAACTGGATATTCAATGCCGTAACCCTACATTGAACCCAGCATTGAATATCTGGGTTTAAGATTTTAGCGGCTTGCCATTGCTGATGAATATCCCCAAGTTTTCAACTGAAAAATTCATCCTAAATTTAGGCTTGCAATTAACATAAGCACATAAAATATACCATACTGGGTCAGATCAAGGTCCATCAAGCCCAGTATCCTGTTTCCGACAGTGGCCAATCTAGGTCACAAGTACCTAGCAGTTTCCCCAAAAGAGACAGGTTCCACAATGATTGTACTGGGGCAAGCAGTGGATATTCTGGGTCCACTTTACTAATGACATATAGACCTTTCCTCCAGGAACTTGTCCAAACCTTTTTTAAATCCAGCTACACTAACAGCTTTTACTACATCCTCCAGTAACAAATTCCAGAGTTTGATTACACGTTGAGTGAAAAAATATTTTCTCTTATTAGTCTTAAATAGGTTACTCTGTAGCTTCATTGCATGCCCCCTAGTCTTTCTATATTTTGATGGCGTAAATAATCGATCTATGTTTACCCGTTCCACTCCATTCATTAATTTATAGACCTCTATCATATCTCCCCTCAGCCATCTCTTTTCCAGGTTGAAGAGCCCTAATCATTTTAGCCTCTCTTTATAGGGGTATCCTTCCATCCCCTTTACCATTTTGGTGGCTCTTCTCTGAACCTTTTCTAATAACACTATATCCTTTTTAAGATACAGTGACCAGAATTACACACAATATTCAAGGTGCGGTCGCACCATGGAACGATACAGAGGCATTATAATATCTTTTGATTTATTCTCCATTCCTTTCCTTATGATACCTAGCATTTTATTTGCTCTTTGCTGCTGCTGCACAGTGGGAGGAAGGTTTTAACATGTTATCCACAATGATGCCTAAATCTTTTTCCTGGATGGTGGTTCCTAATGTGGAACCTTGCATCATGTAACCATAGTTTGGGTTTTTCTTTCCTAGGTGCATAACTTTGCACTTGTCTACATTAAATTTCATCTGCCATTTGGATGGTCAGTCTTCCAATTTATCAAGATCCTCTTGCAATTTTCCGCAATCCTCATGGGTTTTAACAACTTTGAATAGTTTTGTCTCATCTGCAAATTTGATAACCTCACTCGTTATTCCCATTTCCAGGTCATTTATGAGTATGTTAAAAAGCAGCGGACCCAGCACAGAACCCTGAGGTACTCCACTATTCAACTTTCCCCATTGGGAAAGTTGGCCATTTAGCCCTGCCCTCTGCTTTCTATCTTTCAACCAGTTCCTGATCCACAATAGTACACTGCCTCCTATCCCATGACTTTTTAATTTTGCCAAAAGTCTCTGATGAGGGACCTTGTCAAAGGCTTTCTGAAAGTCCAGATACACTATATCAACTGACTCACCTTTGTCTACCTGTTTATTCACACCTTCAAAAAAAAAAAAAAGATTAGTAAGACAAGACCTTTCTCGACTAAAGCCATGTTGGCTGTCTCCCATTAAGCCCTGACTATCTACATGTTCAGTAATTTTGTTCTTTATAATGGTGTCTACCATTTTTCCTCAGCTGAGGTGCCAGACCAAGACAAACCACCCATCTGGGCAGCAGCAGAATGGGATAGTGTTGACGGCGGAGGATCACATTTCTGTGACAACGGCAACAACACCAAACTTAAACTGCGCGGAAGAAAGGCCTGGCAATCTACTTCTGTATCTTGCCATGAAAACCCAATGGATAGTTACAACAAAACAAATTGTGCTATAGTGCTGGAAGATGAGACCCCCAGGTTGAAAGGCACTCAACTAGCTACTGGGGAAGAGCTGAAGACTTTTCAGAATAAAGCCAGCATTTATGATGTGGTTGGATCAAATCCCTTGGGACGTCTGACTGCTGATGTAGCTGCGCATGAAATGAGTCAGAAGCTGTAAAGATGTCTTACACATTGGAACATGGAACGTACGAAGCATGAACCAAAGGGAAGTTGGAGGTGGTCAAGAATGAAATGTAACGTGTACAACTTGAACTGTTGGGTGTCAGAGAACTGAAATGGACTGTCATCGGGCACTTTGCATCAGATGATCACATGGTCTACAATGCTGGAAATGAATGACAAAGAAGAAATGGTGTTGCATTTATAATAAAGAAGAAACTTGCAAGAACTGTAATGAAATACAATGCAATCAGCGAACGCTTAATCTCTATTCGTCTACGAGGAATGCCTATCAACACAACTATAATTCAAGTATATGCTCCAACAACAGCTGCAGAAGAGAATGAAATTGAAGAGTTCTCTGAACAAGTACAAGCTGAAATTGACAGAACATGCAAACAGGATATCCTGATAGTCATGGGTGACTGGAACGCAAAAGTTGTCAAAAAAGAAGAAGGCAAGTTGGAAAATGGAAAATATGGACTTGGCAACAGAAATGAAGCTGGAGAAAGACTGATAGAATTCTGCAAGACCAACAATCTATTCATCTCAAACAACTTCTTCCAGCAACACAATCGGTGACTGTACACATGGACTTCTCCCAATGGATTGTATAAAAATCAGATTGACTACATCTGTGGAAGTCAACGATTGAAAAGCTCTGTAACATCAACAAAGACAAAACCTGGAGCTGACTGTGGTACAGATCATCAACTACTAGTATGCAAACTCAAGCTAAAGTTGGAAAAGAGCAAACCACTCATGAATGCAGCAAAATATGACCTTGAGAATATACCACTGGAATTTAAAGACTGCCTGCAAAATTGATTTGCTGCTTTAGATACAAATGACAGAGCTCCAGAAGAGTTATGAAACGACATCAAGAAGGTTGTGTTGGAAGAAAGCGAGAAGTCTCTACAAAAGGTGAAAAAGCAAAAACGGCCAAAATGGATGACGGAAGAAACTCTGAAAATTGCCAAGAAACGCAGAGAAGCTAAAGCCAGAGGAGAAAGAAAGACACTCGCAGAACTCAACAGAGATTTCCAACATGCAGCAAGAGAGGACAAGGACATGCAAGGAAATAGAAGCAGAAACTATTAGAGGAAGAACAAGATTGGCTTTCCTAAAGCTACGAGAGTTAAAGAAAAAGTTCCAGCCTCGAATTGGAATGTTACAAGATGCTCAAGGTTCTATGTTGAATGATGCTGAGAAGTCAAGAAAAGGTGGAAGGAATATACAGAGTTTTTATATGATAAAGATCAAGTGGACCAACAGCTGTTTCAACCTGTACTTTATGATCGGGAACCATTGGTGATGAAAGAAGAGGTTGAAGCAGCATTGAAAGCCTTATCAAAGAACAAAACATGAGGTATTGATAGCATTCCCATAGAAGTATTACAGCAAGTATTACAGCAAGTATTACACCACCAGCAGCTCTCCCCTTCCCGGGGATCGAGCCACCGGCAGCAGCAGGGGCCTGCTGACTCCCGACGCCCAATCCGGGCCCAGCAAGGGATTTAAAATACACGCGCCCTCAGGCGCCGACATCCGGCAGCCCCCACCACCACCAGCAGCTCTCCCCTTCCCGGGGATCGAGCCACTGGCAGCAGCAGGGGCCTGCTGACTCCCGACGCCCAATCCGGGCCCAGCAAGGGATTTAAAATACACGCGCCCTCAGGCGCCGACATCCGGCAGCCCCCACCACCACCAGCAGCTCTCCCCTTCCCGGGGATCGAGCCACCGGCAGCAGCAGGGGCCTGCTGACTCCCGACGCCCAATCCGGGCCCAGCAAGGGATTTAAAATACACGCGCCCTCAGGCGCCGACATCCGGCAGCCCCCACCACCACCAGCAGCTCTCCCCTTCCCGGGGATCGAGCCACCGGCAGCAGCAGGGGCCTGCTGACTCCCGACGCCCAATCCGGGCCCAGCAAGGGATTTAAAATACACACGCCCTCAGGCGCCGACATCCGGCAGCCCCCACCACCACCAGCAGCTCTCCCCTTCCCGGGGATCGAGCCACCGGCAGCAGCAGGGGCCTGCTGACTCCCGACGCCCAATCCGGGCCCAGCAAGGGATTTAAAATACACGCGCCCTCAGGCGCCGACATCCGGCAGCCCCCACCGCCACCGGCAGCAGCAGGGGCCTGCTGACTCCCGACGCCCAATCCGGGCCCAGCAAGGGATTTAAAATACACGCGCCCTCAGGCGCCGACATCCGGCAGCCCCCACCACCACCAGCAGCTCTCCCCTTCCCGGGGATCAAGCCACCGGCAGCAGCAGGGGCCTGCTGACTCCCGACGCCCAATCCGGGCCCAGCAAGGGATTTAAAATACACGCGCCCTCAGGCGCCGACATCCGGCAGCCCCCACCACCACCAGCAGCTCTCCCCTTCCCGGGGATCAAGCCACCGGCAGCAGCAGGGGCCTGCTGACTCCCGACGCCCAATCCGGGCCCAGCAAGGGATTTAAAATACACGCGCCTTCAGGCGCGCCCGCGACTGGCGGGCCCGCGCCTGAGGGCCTCGCCAGAGGGCCCTTTGGCGTGGCCCTTAGGCGGAGCACGAGAGGCGGCACACCAGATGCCTCACCAGTGACCTAACTGCCGGACACCTGACCAAGATTCCAGCGTTCTACCAACATCTGAACTGTGAGAATGTGTTTTTGTTGAATATCTCCATCTATTGTAAGCCACATTAACTTACAAAGTAACCTGATAGCATCATAACGTATTAGATACTATCTTAGCAATACAATCTTGCCAGTTGGAAGTCAATTTAAACTGCCAGCTTTGCACTTCTTACAGTGTTCACATTACTGCAATACTGCATTCTCTCTGTAAAGTTAGTCATTATCTTGCATGCAAACTGTACCTGCTCTATTGTGCGCTCTCATATAATTACTCCTCTACAGTGTCTCACACACAATCCAAACCCTCAGAATGGCCCTCCAGGTCGCTGTCATTCTTAGCCTCTACCTCCTCACCCACTGGCTTGGAACCTCCCAATCTCTCTACATACCACATGGCAGGATTCCAATCCTGAATAGCCATGGCAAAAGATGGAATAGTCCCCCTTACTTCAACACAGAAAGTAACACCTACCCACGCCACTCCCACCTGATACATGTAGCACTCCAGCTATCCAATACACCCAACCAGGAAAAACCTTGTAGATGCCGACCCCTAAAATGTGCCATCATTAACGCACGTTCCATCCGCAAAAAATGGCCTGTTGTCCTTGACACAATCTCCTTCTATGACCTTGAGATCCTCATGATCACAGAAACATGGCTATCACCAGAAGACAACGTCCTCCTCAATCAACTACTTCCCCCCAATTTTTCCATACACACGAAACATAGGGAAAACAAAAAAGGAGGAGGGGTGCTCATAATCTCCAAATCAGACCTCAACTTCCAGATTGTGGACTCTTCTAGCACAAACAGCCTGGACACTCTCTCTGTTGCTAACCAACAATTCTCCCTTACCCTATTATATAGAACACCATCTACGTCTCCAGTTGACCTTCCAACCATCATTGACCTTGCAGCTAACACCCGCACTCCTAACAAACCAATTTGGATAATGGGTGATTTCAATCTCCCATCGCTACACCAAAACCACGCAAATGCGTTCCTTGATGCAATGGAAGAGCTGGGTCTCAAACAAATCATAAATGAACCCACACATACAAAAGGGAACATTCTGGACTTGGTTTTTATGCCACATCCAGTCAAGGACAAAAGCCACAATCTGCCAACATCAGTCGTGGATGTACCCTGGTCCGACCACAAATTGATCATTATCCAGATTCCCAGCAACAATGACCAGCTGAACAGAAGCCAACCCAAGAACATCACCTCTCGAACTTCCACTAGATGCTTCCGCCCCTTCGATAGGGAACTCATCCTTTCGGAGACCCCATCACTCATCAACAAAACAACACCTGACCTTGATGAACTAATCTCTCACTGGAATTCCAGCCTGCTTTCCATCTCACAACACCCAAACCCTAAAAATACAGCAAGAGCGAAAAGAAAATCCGCCCCATGGTTCTCTCCTGACCTACGCGCTTCCCTCATGCAACTACGTAGACTCGAACGCCGATGGCGCCGATCACGCTCACCGGAAGATCAGACCGCATACCTAACCCACCTTGCAATACATCGAGGAACAATCTCTATCAGAATGAGACAATATCACACTGACACCCTAAAGAGGTCATTGAATAAACCTCGTGACCTCTTCAATTTGGTCAAATCCCTCTCAAAGGAACCATCACCCGAGCAACACATCAACATACACCCACAAGATTTCGCTGATTATCTGCAATCCAAGATTGTACAAACTAACAAGGTCACAGCAGTCCAATATCAAGAACCAGCGGACCTCTCTCCACTTAACTTTTTTTCCACACCATCCAATAAATGTATTGAGAACACCATAGCATCACTCAACACCTCCACTGCACAGACCGACCCATGTCCAGCTTTTTGGATCAAGGAACTACGTGATGTGCTCAGTCCTGTCATCGCAAATATAATGAAACTCTCCTTTACAACAGGTTATTTTCCCACTTCACTCAAGCAGACTTCCATTAGACCATTACTGAAAAACCCCAAACTGGACCCCCAAAGGGTGGACTCCTATCGACCAATAGCTAGCATCCCCATCTTAGCCAAAATAATTGAGAAGGAAGCGCAACGGCAAATTCAAGATCACATAGACTCTGTTGCTCCCTTAGATAACTGCCAACATGGGTTCAGAGAACATCATGGGGTTGAGACACTACTCACTGGTCTAATCAACAATATCATCACAGGAATTGACAACATCCATCAAGGTTTTGTCCTCATTTTCCTAGACATCGCCGCGGCTTTTGACTCCGTCAGTCACGAAATCCTCCTGGGAAGACTAAAAGAAAAGGGTGTCTGCAACAAGGCACTAAAATGGTGCAAGTCTTATCTGGACGATAGATGGCAATATGTGAAGTCTGGATCAGAAGAGTCTAGCCACTTCCATCAAAAACAAGGGGTACCTCAAGGATCCTCATTATCCTCCTTACTCTTCAATATCTACATGCAGCCCATTTGCAATATCATAAGATCATTCAACGTAAACTGCATGATATATGCAGATGACATTCTTTTATACATGCCTTTCTCCACAACCCACATGGACCTGACCCCACTCACAGATTGTTTCAATGCAGTTTCAACATGGCTCCAGACACAGAACCTACGTATCCAGCATAAAAAAACAGAGGTCCTTTTCATCTCCAGAGACTCCAGCTTTACGCCCCCATCCCACGTCAGTGTCAAGGAAGCTGATTTGCAAACTAAAGATGCAATAAAATATTTGGGAGTTACCCTGGACCAACATCTAGACATGAGACGCCACATAAGCAGCGTAGTCAAAGCCATCTACTTCAAAATCCGTTCCCTCAAACACCTACGCTCCCTGCTGGACCCAGACGATTTCCGTACCATATATCAAGCGCTGATCCTGCCGCATTTTGACTTTGCAAATGCCATCCTACAAGGTCTCCCCCAATCCACACTAACCCCCTTACAGTTGGCCATGAATGCCGCAGCTAGGGTCCTCTACGGTGCATCCAGAAACGACCACGTGACTCCTATTCTCAAACAGCTACACTGGCTACCAATTCACGGGAGAATCACCTTCAAATCCCTTGTATTAGCATTTAAGGCAATCAAAGGCACCTCATCCCTCTCACTCACGAATCTAATCCACATGGTCCCCCCCAACAGAGCAAGAAGAACATCAGCTGTAAACTTGCTAGCAATACCAAAGGCTTCAACAAAGTCCAACACGAACACCACAAACAGGGCATTCAGTTTTTATGTACCAAAATGCTGGAACACCCTACCCCCTGACATTAGAGCCATTACCAATCTATATCAGTTCAGGAAGGCTCTCAAAACATACCTTTTCTGCCAATATTTCCCAGACAGCAACTGAACTAGATATCCCCTCCAAGAAATGACCCAATCTAGAAATGCCCTCACACTGCAGTGTAGATAGTTTATGTATATAGTTAACCCAGTTATCCAAGTTTGTACTCCTGTTCAATGTAAAACCTGACAGTTTGTCGTTATGGTCGTTTTGTTATGATGTAAACCGCGCTGATTCTAAATAGCGCGGTATATAAGAAACTGTAATAAATAAATAAATAAATAAATCTGATGCAGCTGTTACCATACTTACAAGGCTCTGCCAAGAAATATGGAAGACAACATCATGGCCAACTCACTGGAAAAGATCTGTGTTTTTTACCAATGCTAAAGAAAGGTGATCCAACTGACTATGGAAATTATCACATTGATCAAGAAGCAACAGTTCGAACGGAACAAGGAGAAACAGAATGGTTTAAAATAAGCAAAGGTATAAGACAAGGCTGCATACTTTCCCCATACCTGTCTAATTTATATGCAGAACAAATCATCAGAGAAGCAGGATTGTATGAAGACAACAGACGTGTGAAGATTGGTGGAAGACTCATCAACAACCTTCGCTATGCTGATGATACCACATTACTGGCTGAAAGTGAAGATGATCTGAAACATTTGCTTCTCACAATCAAAGAACATAGTCTCAAAATGGGCCTGCACATTAATGTAAAGAAGACAAAGATCATGACAACTGGCATAATCAACAGGTTCATTGTTGAAGGAGAAGAAATTGAAATTGTGAACAATTTTAACCTACTTGGATCAACTATCAATAAAGAAGCAACAAGCAGTCAAGAAATCAGACGACGCATTGCTCTTGGCAGAATGGCTATGAAAGACCTAGATAAGATTCTCAAGAGCAGAGATGTCTCTCTCCATACAAAGATTCGACTTATTCAAGCCATGGTATTTTCAGTAACATCATATGGATGTGAAAGCTGGACAGTGAAAAAGATAGACAGGAAGAAAATTGATGCCTTTGAATTATGGTGTTGGCAGCGAATACTGTGTATACCATGGACTGCCCGAAGAACAAACCAGTCGGTATTAGAGGAGATCAAACCTAAGCTTTCTTTAGAAGCTCAGATGACAAGACTTCGACTTTCATACTTTGGACACATCATGCGAAGAGAGAGATCATTAGAGAAAGACATCATGCTTGGCAAGATAGAAGGTCAACGCAAAAGAGGAAGGCCAGCAATGAGATGGATCGATACAATAACAGCAGCTACGGGTACCAGTCTGTCAACAATGAGCCGCCTGACTGAAGACCGAACACAATTTAGGATAGCTATCCATAGGGTCACCATGAGTCGATTCTGACTCAACAGCACTTAACAACAAACAACAACAACCATTTTTCCCGGTACTGACGTCAGGCTCACCGGTTTGTAGTTTCCCGGATCACCCCTGAAGCCCTTTTTAAAAATTGGCGTTACATTGGCCATCCTCCAATTTTCAGGTATTACAGATGATTTTAATGATAGTTCACAGATTACTAATAGTAGGTCTGCATTCTCATATTTCAGTTCTTTCAACACCTTTGGATGTATACCATCTGGTCCAGGTGATTTGCTACTCTTCAGTTTATCAAATAGTTGTTCAAGGCCACTAAAACCATCACCTCTTCCTCTCTAATAGACCTCGTTCAGACTGTTCCACCCAATAGATCCAGGAGAACGATATCAACAAATGTACTAGTTATCCCTAAAGCAGCGACAAAATGCCTATCAACGACATCTAACAGAGCCTTCAGATTCTATGCCCCTAAGTGCTGGAACGCCCTACCTCCAGAGATTCGTGCTATCACTGATCTATCCCTTTTTAGAAAGGCACTCAAATCCCACCTTTTCCCCCAATATTACCTGACCAGCTAACCAATCTCGATCCTTACCCTATAACTAATAACAAATCCTGTTGTGTATACTTGTAAATAGTTGCAGTAATGACGTCCCATGTTTTATCCAAGTTCTCTGACCTTGTTCTCTGTAAAACCAAACAGTTTGTTGTTCTGGTCTGTTGTTATATTGTGAACCGCGCTGATGCTGAATAGAGCGGTATATAAGAGCCTGTAATAAATAAATAAATAAATACATCTTCCCGGTGTATCGATCTTTCTTTCAATTCTTCCGCGGCATCACCTGTAAATACCATTTCAGTCATGGGTAACATCCTTACATCTTCCTCAGTAAAGACTGAAGCAAAGACTTGTCCCCTCTTAGTGCCCCATTTACCCCTCTATCATCTAATGGTCCAATTGACTCTCTCACAGGTTTTTTGCTATGAATGATCCAGTACAAGCATTGTGGAACTTGTGTCTCTTGGGGAAACTGCTAGGTACATATGACCTAGATTGGCCACTGTTGGAAACAGAATACTGGGCTTGATGGACCTTGGTCTGACCCAGTATGGCATATCTTTTGTTCTTAATGTACTTGAAAATGTTTTTATTATGTGTTTTTGCTTCCACAGCAAGCTTCTTCTCAAATTCTCTCTTTGCCTGCCTTATCAATGCTTTGCATCTAACTTGCCAGTGCTTGTGGTGTTTCCAGTTTTTGTCATTTGGCTCCTTTTTCCATTTCCTGAAAGATGCTTTTTTTGGCAACAACAGCCTCTCTGACCTCACCTTTAAACCATGCTGGCAGTTTTTTGTACTTCCTTCCACTTTTCTTAAAGCATGGAATACAGCTTGTCTGGGCTTCCATTTGCTTTGATTTATGAGCCTAATTTAGGTGGCTAGTGCTGAAAATCATTCCTAAACTCCTAACTACATTTCCTCCCCTAAATCCATCCTTGTTGCCACCCACTTTTTATGCTCCTAAATTTAGAAGTTTACTGAAATTTTATGAAAATATTTAGGCACTGAGCCCTGGTAAATTTTCAAAGAGGCCAACTCTCATAACTGGCATAAATGGCAGAGTTAGGAATATAAATCCTTTGACTAGCAGGCCCTGCATCCATTAGCTTTACATTTTGCAAAGTATGGGGGAAATGCATCATTTTTTCTATTTCTGTGTGATTTGTCTGCTTGGAAATTATATTGTTGTCGTGGGATGGATGTGTGTTGGGGGGGGGGGGGGGAATGCCTCCCCTTCCCTCCTCCATCCCTTTTGTTCAAACCTGGAGCTAAGATATCCCTTATCCTCCCCTCCTCCACTTCTGAGAAGCGTCCCAGATTTGCCTGAAAAAAATCTGGTAACCTTATACGAGGGGGATGCTTAGGGCGTGACGTGGATGAGTATTCTGGAAACATTGGAGGGTGGTACGTGAGAGAGTTTTGGGACTGCCAGGAAATGGAGAGGACAGGGAGGGAGGGGGTGGCAGAGCTAGACTGAGTGCAGAGACTGCCCCTTCCTACCTCTTCCTTCTATAGCCAGCATGTTTTGTGGCACTTATGAGACCTGCAACGCCCACCGCAGTTTTCCTGATTGCTGTCGGTGTCGTAGCTTGGGACAGCATCACCCTGAAAGCCTGTCAGTGCCACAATTGGCACTCTTCTTATCTGCTTGTCAGATAGTGACTTGATTCTCCGCCCTCTAGAGATGTGCATTTGCGAGCCTGCATTCCATTGGTTTGGGTGCCTAAAAACATGAAGTGTTCCTAAATCACTCGTATACTCACATTCCTATGAATTAGCATGCATACAATCCATTTGCGCTCTTAAGAAGTTCTTGCATACATGCATAGCTCACCTAAAAATAAATATGTAAAATGGACTGAAAAAATGCCCAAAAATTGGAAAAAATGTGTTTTAAATGAAGACATCCAAATTTTTTATTGCCTGTGCACACCCCTACCAGCCTCATACAGACTGCTTTTTGGAGTGAGGGGGGAGCATTCACAGGGCTGTGCAGGGACAGCTGATTGGATTGGCAGGAGGTGTGGGAGGCTGAGCACCATGGGGTTTATATATGTACCAACTCATATCCGTACACCCCGTCTGCAAAGACAGACAAACAGAGACGGAGGGCTTCTGCTAATATAGATACATTATCCATGCATTAAGCCTGTCACCAGCATCCATATATCAGCCTAGCAATTATGAGATTAACCACTAGTGGCAGAATGCACTCAGGACTGTTCCCATAGAGAGAAAATGAGAGAAAATCTTTAAAAATATTAGTGGTGGTGGTAAGTGCCATTGAGTCAATGTCTACTCATGTCTTTCCTCTTTTTGTTTTAATATTTCTTTTTCACATGAGTGCTCCCCATGATGAGGGCTTGGATTCTCAGTTTTAACTGTAGTTTTTCCATTTATATATTTCCTTAAATTGTGATGATTTTCTTTTTTTTTCTTATGGAACTTGTAATGTTAATAAATTCAAATAAAAAAAATGTAGATCTATATATATTAGTCAACTTGACATACTACCTTTTAAAGTTCTTCTAGCTGGTTTACAATAAAAACTAAAAGACAAAACTTAAAGTACAATAAATTATATAAAGAAAATATAAAAGCAGGTTCAAGTTTTAAAAAGAACAGGGGAATAGGTGAGGGAATTTGTTGAGCGAATTTAAGCTTGGTAGTGGGAAATAAATATTGAGTCCAGTTCAGATTGTGACTGGGGAGATAGGCTGAACGAAAAGCCCTGGATCCACTGGAAGATGTTATGCATGTACTGTGTACCATATTTTGTACAAAATGTTTTAATGTCTAATATGTAAAGCTGGTTTGTTTATTGTCTTGTAAAATATGTGTCTTATGGGAAAACTGCTAGGTACTTGTGACCTAAATTGGCCACTGTTGGAAACAGGATACTGGGCTTGATGAACCTTGGTCTGACCCAATATGGCATATCTTATCTTCTTATGTTTTTATGATGTTACCTTCTTAGAAACTGTTGATGAGTGGGTTACAAATACTAATAAATGAAATGAAATTGGTTGCAATCTGTGCAGTTATCACCACACCCTGAAATACATTTTTTTGCATAAATGGTCTTTAATCTGGGATCTTTAATAGGTGGTGTATTAGAAAAGTCTACATTTCTTCACCACCTTCACTGCTGATTCTGCTACATGGAGGGGATGATCTGCTAGAGCGCACAATTAGCCATCTTCTGTACAGACAGGCATCTTTTCTCAACTTCATAATGATTGCAGAGCGAAAACATTTTTAAGGAAAGATTATGCTCAACTTGGAGTGCGTGTTAAAGTTCCAAGTCTTTCTCCCACACTGGTAGGATCAGAACCATGATTTTATTTGCAATTTTTTTAAAACAAAAATATAAAAGATGGCTTCTTGGGAGTATTTATGTGAATTAAAAGCACTTATATCGAGCCTATTCAGTCATAAAACAGAATATAATAAACATATCTAAAATAATAATGTAAAAAAAACCCAAAAAGGACTTCATAAAAATCAACAGATGACACAAAAATTACTACAAGTTGTTAAATCAGAAGCAGACTGTGAGCTGTTGCGGAAGGGCCTTGCAAGACTGGGAGACTGGGCATCTAAATGGCAGATGAAACTTAATGTGGATAAGTGCAAAGTGAGGCACATGGGGAAAGATAATGCCAACTATAGGTATATAATGCTGGGTTCCATTATAGGAGTCATTGCCCAGGAAAAGGATCTTGGAGTCACTGTTTACAGGTGCAAATCCAGAGAACAGTCTAGCATTAGAGACATCAATGATTAACCCTGTGAGGGCTAATTTTGTTCCTCTTTTCCATGCTTTTAGATAGCCCCTCACGTCTGTGCTGCACTCATATCTCATTAGTCCCTATTACATCCCCACCCTAGCATAGGAGCTGGCTTAACGGTGGAAGAACTTAAATCACAGTTGCTTTCTTTGTGTACTGCATGACGTTTCAGAAGTGCACATAGTAACCATCATACATTCTATCAAATAAACACTATTACTATTAGAGACGGTCTCTTCCTTTAGAGAGACCTGCTGGCATGGAACACAGCAGCTCAATCCCCATCCCCAGCTAGGTTTTTGGCTGAAAATATACTGTAGCTATATCAAGCCTGCTAGATTTTTGCACTTGACCGTCATCTTTCTCCTCCCAATTTCCCTTCCTCCTATCTATCCCCCTCCATCTCTTATCCCTCTGTGCCTATTCCCTAAGAACCCTTTACCATATCCCCTGAGATACCCTCCCCTATCTCTATTCTCAATTCCTTCCTCTCCTCATAGCCAGAACTAGGCATTTTAACGCCCAAAGCCAAGTCAAATTACACCCCTTCTGCCCTACTTGAATCCTCACACATTTCTCCCATCACTTTTCTCCTGTTTCTGTCCCAAAACATAGATGACAGGAGGGGAGCAGCATGGTAGCATACTAAGGGTGGGGTGGAGAGGTGTGGCCAGCCCCAGGTGCCAGCCTGGAGGGGGGGGTGCACCTTCTCCAGGCCATGGAGCACAAGGCACTGCAGCAGGCCAACTTTTTGATAAGTTTGACACTTTGCTTCCGTGGGCCCGGCTGGAGGTAAGGGGAGGGGGGGGGGGGCATCGCGGCAAACAGCATTGGGGGGGGGGGGGGGCACTGGCAGCACACCCAAAGGTCTTTGTGCCTTGAACAGCCCACCTTCTCTTCCACCCTTAAATATGGCTCTGCACCACCTCTCCTCTCCACGCTAATCATTAAGGGCCCGATATCGGAGCGATTAATGTGATTAGCAGACCTGCTAACCGCGTTAATCACGGGTGAGTGGGATATTCAGTTGCGTTAGTGAGGTTGGTGCCCTTGAATATCCCCGAGTGCCACCAGCGAACGCCGTGGAACTAGCCGACTAGCAGGATGGCGCAGAAGCAGGGCTGGTGCAAGGATTGGAGGCGCCTTAGGCAGACCCTCCATCTTGCCATCCCCTGCAGCCCCCCGACCCCATTGCTACTGCTGTGGCCCCTCTTCGGGGTCACAGCGGCAGCAATAGGCCCTCAAACCACAACACAGCGCTTACTAACACTCTGGTGTTGCGTCACGGTTTCCACCAGTTCAGAATGTGCCGTTTGCTCCCCCTTGTGACGCCACGTCCAGTTTCAGAGGGGGGCATTTGCTGCACCTTACTTTACCCGTATGTCACTAACTGGGCAGCCCGCTGCCCCGGAATGCCCTCGACATGCCCCGATGCTATCCGGTTATCATCGGAGCATGTAGTGACAGCACCCACCGATGTTCAGCAGCACTAACCATGAACATCCAACTCGGCGGCATTTACTCAGTTAATGCCTTGGAATATCCCCCCTCCCCCTCACTTTATTTTATAAAGTGTAATATAAATGTATATTAATATGCAAATGTGCCATATAATTGCTGCAGAATTTACCCATTGAGCGACATTGCCTTGTAAAAGTCTTTCCTTTTTTCATATTCTGCTGTCTAAAAATTACGGGGTTGAGATTTAAAGCACTTAGCTGGCTAAGGGCGCTCACCATGATATTCGGATAGTGTTACTGAATATCTCCACAGACTTCTGCGGCACCATTCGATTACTGCAGGGGTGGTCTGTAGGCAGGGCAAGGGTGATGCTGATGCTAATTGGTTAGTACGATACTCAGCCGGCACTAATCTCCCTAACTTAGGGGTATGATTACTAAACCGTCTTAACGTGCGCCCGGCGATAGTGTGCAGGCTGCCATAAAAGGAGTGGGCGTTTCGGTCTTAACGTAGCAAAACGGAATTATCACGCGATAACGTGCGCTGCGCACATTATCGGGTGAGATGCTGCTAAGCACGTTAACGCGCGGTAATCTTAAGTAGGTGCACTGACATCTAAACACAGAAACAGAGGTGTAGCACAATGGTTAATACACTGACCGATGGTACCGGGGACATGAGTTCAATCCCCCAGTGTGCCTAATGAACAAGGCTGGCTGAGGCATCTCCCTTTATGTTTAAATAGTGCTTTTTGAGGCATTGTAGTTTTATTTTAATTAGTGCTGCCAGCTAACACACCCTCACAGTGGCATAACCTAAGGTGCTGCATAAGGCACCCTATAAGGCACTCCAGAGGGCACATTATAAAGTGCACTCTCCGCCAAGGCACCCTACAATGTCCCCTATAGAACACCTGATAAGGCACTTTATAAGGAGCTCTATAAGGCGCCTTATAGGGCGCCCCATAAGGTGCCCTATAAGGTGCCTTATGGGGCGCCTTATGAGGCACCTTAAGGTTACAGTACTCTGAGGGTGTTTTTGCTGGCAGCGCTAATGTACATTAAAAATAGACAATGCCTCGGACAGCCCTATCAAATAACCCCACTGTGGGATAGAACCCATGACTTCTGGCTCCACAGGCAGTGAAGAAACCAGTGGGCTACAGCTCTACAGCTGCTAACAACCCCCTGGCTGGCTACAGAAGGACTACACGTCACCACACAAACAGTCTGCTGTGGCTACCAGGATAGGGGCAACCCACCCGTACCCATGATGCACAGCACATGCATATCAGCAGTCTACAGATGATCACAAGATGGGGTATGCACCTCACAGCACCTCAGCCTGGTAGGGGGTGCCGACAGTGTGTGTTAGTGGCACAGAGTAGCTACAGACCGTCACATTGTGTGGGTATTGTGCTCACCCTGAGGGTGAGGTGGGGCGGCCAGCACCAGGTCCGCAGCACCTTCAATGGCTGAAATAGGCCATGTTGCAGGTACCCAGTGTGTGTGATAGGTAGTTCCTGCAAACACACCTAGGATACATTAGTGTCTATCTGAAGTTGTCAATCAGGTCTGGCCCTTATGGGCTATGATGCACCCAGAATAGTGCATATTCTGTCTTGGTGCCATGGTAACATGATGTAAGTGACGGGGGGGGGGGGTGTTTGGACCCATAGGCGGATTATGTACCACCACCCAACCCACCCTCTGTGGCGCAGGGTGGGAGACAGGATTCCCCCACCAACAGATCCACATTCTACCTCCCTGCAACAGTGGCAGTAGAGGGGGGCCATCAACCCCAGTCGTGCTGGGGAACAGACACCCTACAGGGCAGCCAATGCAGAGCTATACACATCCCTAAGGCAATGGCAGGAAGACAGTAGGCATGGAAATACTCAGCTGCCCCCCACCACCATCTGACATTCTCCAGCAGCAAGCACAATGAGTCACCAGCCACTGCACCCTGTAAGGTGTTCCAGCCATACACATATAACTGCAGACAGTCTGCTAGCTAGTCCACAGTGCATGATCCTGGAAGAGATGTGTGCACCCAAAAGCTGGGATGTGAGCACACCCACCAAGCAGATAAGTCAGTGATTAGGCCCCAGAGAAGAGAACCTATATATTTCACTGAAGAGAAATACAATATAGCACTATGGGGGAGGCTAGCCATGCCGTGGTCACTGCTCAGTCAGGGTGAGAGTGACCTCCCAGCAGGACATGCTGTGGCCACCCTGTTGGTGCAGGTCGTGGCCGGGCACTACAATGTCCGAGCCATTGCCCTATGCCCTGTGCTGATGCATCCAGGCCAGGCCACCCTGTCCAGACTATACCCACAGTACCTTGCTCCTCATTATGCACATTGGCAGGCCAATACTGGCAACAGTGCTAGCAGTGTGGGCTGAGGAAGGTGTTGGCAGCCACCACACACTGGATAGACAGACACACACTCCCCACACCTATGCCAGCATTGTGCAACTATAAAGGTGTTTGGCAGCCCTGGCCACCGCACCAGTCCTGGGCACAGTGCAGGCATGGCTATGGTACGCAATACTGTTGGGGTCACTCCCCGGGGTGGTAAACACTGTCAGACACCAGACCTGAAGCACACTCCACAGACATCAGAAAGGTTGCTATGATGCAGCTCAATTAGCAAATTGTGCTTAACTTAGGAATTGCTATCTGCCAGTAATCATAGCAACCTTTTGATAGCTGTGTACCGTATTCCCAGGTTTAGGGTGGCATTGCTAAGGTATGCAAGTGCTAGTATTGGGAGATGCACGCAGGGCCCAACATTCTGCCTCTCCAGTAGGCATTGGATAATGGAGCCTGTGGGTGCGGGTGTGTCTGCCCCTGTTGGCCGCTGCTTTAGTGCAGAGGTTCCCAACTCCAGTCCCGGTGGGCCAAACACTGTCCAGGTTTTCATGCTGTCCCTAATGAATATGCATGAGATATATCTGCATACCATGGGGGCGGCGCATAGAAATGCAGCACAGGCATCTTTATTAGGGGCAGCATGGAACCTGAATGGTGTTTGGCCCTCCAGGACTGCATTTGGGAGACTCTGCTCTAGGTAATGCGCATGTTTATGGTGTCTGTGCTCTGTAGGGTAAAATGTAGGTGTTTTGGGCATGTTTACGTCATCTGCAATAAAGGTTCCGTCTGTATTAGCACGTTTTAGTAGTGGGTAAAATATGGGCACTGGGTTGGCAGGAACTACAGCTGGGACTTGAATTGTAACCTTCTGCTCCTGAACACACTGACTGTGTGCACTGCGCCATCATGTTGCCACAAAGACAGTGCATTCCCTGGTGATACCATGACTGTTCGTCAGACAGGGCCTGTCTGTTGCAGTGCATGGCACCCACCTACACAGGGCTAGGTCATGGTCTGCTCTGGGCAGCTGCCACTGCCCCCTCCACCACTAGTACCCCTCCGCCACCATGCTGACATGCCCTTCTGCTGGTGGTGCTGGTGGTGCGCAGTCTCAGGCCATCCAGTGTGTGGGTAGGTGGCTGCCTATGGTGCGGGTTCTGGGTTAGGGGTGCCTGCATAGCTGTCCACGCTTCCCCCCAGCACTGCCTGCCAATGTTCTGTGCCCTTGAGGGTACCTGCTGGGTACTATCCCCTGTGACACTGTGGGAAACACACTCGTGCCCATGTTGGGCCTCATCAGTTGCTGTCCGGCTGCTCTACTGTTTCAGCATTCCTATGGGCCACCTAGGCATCACCCTAGTCCGCACTGTGGCCCTGCTGCACCACAGTATGTGCCACCTGCAGCCCTCTGTGTCCCCTTTTCCAGCATCTGTCCAGTTGCCCATTCCGACATGCCCGCCTTGCTGTTGCGGAACATGTGCACACCATAGGAAACCTGTCCAATGGAGAGGGAACACTCTGATCAACGCAATTTCACTGTGGGCTCATTCACCTTGTATGGGGACGGAGCATAGACCCTTCCAAAATTCATATTGTTTTTTTTGGAGCTTTCTCAGGAGTGTTTTTTGATGTTTCCCATTAATATCACTATTGCCCAGCTTGGTTATGTTGTTTTTAATATTTACTTCTGGTCATTTTCATTCTGAGGCAGCGGGCTGCCCAGTTAGTGATATACGGGTAAAGTAAGGTGCAGCAAATGCCCCCCTCTGAAACTGGAAGTGGCGTCAAAAGGGGGAGCAAATGGCACATCCTGAACTGGTGGAAACCGTGACGCAGCGCCAGAGTGTTAGTAAGCACTGTGTTGTGGTTTGAGGGCCTATTGCTGCCGCTGTGGCCCCGGAGAGGGGCCACAGCAGTAGCAATGGGGTCGGGGGGTTGCAGGGGATGGCAAGATGGAGGGTCTGCCTAAGGCACCTTCACTGGGAGGAGTGGTCTAGTGGTTAGGACAAGGTACTTCAGGCCGGAGGGCCAGGGGTTCAAGTCCCACCTGGGGACAGCAATCTCAGGCCGGAGGGACTGGGATTTCTAGTCCTATAGGTACTCCTTGTGGTCTTGGGCAAGCCACTTAACCCTCCATTGCCCATGTTCTCTGTAAGTATTAGCGTATGTGTCTCATATCCCCTCATGTTAAATGTATCCCCCAATTGACTGCTTTGACCCGGTGAAAAGCGGGATATAAATACAGCTAAATAAATAAATTTTGTTCCGTGCACATGTATCACACTTATCACTTTTTGTAGGTTTTCCTGGTTTTGCTGTACATTGCTGACAGAAATGGTTTCTTTTCCCTTTAAATCTGCTCTAACGCCAGGGTTTCACTGGCGTTAGTTTTCAGCCCCAGATTCCACAGTGTTAGTGTGCAGGGAGCCTCTCCCCTCCCACTCTCAGCCCATTGACCCTCTCTCTCTGCCCCTGGGGAGCCTTCCTCCGCCCTCCAGGAGCCTTTCTCCACCCTCAGCGCTCATTTGCGCCGCTGCGCACGTTATAGCATGCTAAGGTACCTTATCGCCCAGTAACGCGCCTTCATCGGGCGATAAGGTACCTTATCGCCCGATAACGTTGCCGGGCACACATTAAGACGGTTTAGTAAACATACCCCTTAGACTTCTTGAAAAGCAGGCCTAAATTGCAAGATAGATAGGTACCAGCTGACTATTGATACTAACTCCCTTCTGGCGGTTGAATATCACAGTTTTGAAAAAATCAGCCCCTAAAATAAAATAGTTATATTTTTTATAGAAAACATTTAAACAGCAATTAATAAAAAGAAACCAATAACTCTTGATTGCATATGTCTTCTCACCTCTTGACCCAATATTTGGTGGAAGCTCGTTTTGCAAAAACATCTGGACCTGCCTATCACCCGGAACCTGCTTGTGTCTTGCAATTCTAAGTGCAATCACATTGCACAACCCCCAACCAGCAGGAATGCCACAGAGGACTCCCACACAGCAACGAACTGCTATAGTGGGAATATTAACTGCCACCAGCATGCTTTACCTCTGAGATGCTATTAAGAGGGTTATGTGTTGTGTTTGTTGTATGCCACTCAGGGTCGTACCGAGCCAGAATTGCACCCTGTGCAACTTGCACATCGAGAGTGCTTCCCCCTCCTCCCCATACCTCCGTCCAGCCGCTGCCTGCTCCTACCCTGCTGCTTCTGCCCTCTGTTTTCTCCATGGTGGTGTAGCAGCAGGGCAAGAGCAGGCAGCCAACTGGGGGTTGCTGCTATTCTAGAATATTTGCAGTGCTGATTTTCCAGAGGTAGGGTTGGTGCAATTTGAGTTCTTGATGCTGATGTCAAACATCCATTTGCAGAGTTTTGTGTTATGATGCACGGTGTCTAGCAATGGAGGGAGTCAGTGGTGTTGTCTCTGTGAGACTAGAATTTGAATAGGATTTTCTTTGTATGTTGAGATGTAAAGTGAAACACCCTACTTCTGTTCTGCATCTGTTGGGAGAATTATTTGGTGAGTCTGGGAGTGTTCCTTATGAATGAATAATTATGCCCTATCAGATTGATATTCAAAGGCAATTAGACATTCACTGGCAAATGCATAATTAGCCTAAAAATGTATTTTCAAAAAATATACAGATAGTATCAAGCCTTTAAATTGCAGAATGACAAGATATTATCTGTATACTTGTGGGATATGTTAGGGAAGGAGCAAGGGAAGGCAAGAAAATGATCTAGCCACTATTCAGGTAAGTTACATGTTTTGTTTAGGTCTGCGGAATATAAGGCCTAACTTAAACAGATAATACAATGACCATGCCTTCACTTTGTATATTCAGCATACTATCTATATGGATAATGACACAGAATACACAGGTTAAGTTAAATGGGCGGGTGGCATTTAACAAACCAGTGGGCTGAAAATTTACCCCTGTTTGTGCAGCTTGCACTGCAAGATCATATCCGGGGGGGGGGGGGGGGGTGCAAAAGCAAAAGTTGGATCAGGGTGCTACAAACCCTCGAGCTGGCCCTGGTGACTGAACAAAGTTGGCTAGCAATCTTTACAAGCTTTATTAATTTCTACAACTATACATTTATAGAACGTATCAACATGCGTTCAAACAGGTCAGTGATTAATGACCATTCAAAGAACTGTAAGAATCTATTATATATATTCCTAAAAGTAGCTGATAAGCATTCAGATCAGTTTGGAGTACTAATCCCCACCAGTTAGATAGGAAACCTTTTTTTCTCTCCAATGTTCTGTTATCAGATAACCTCCCTCTTTTTGTTGCAGTAAGTATCCCCCTTGTGCTGGAATGCAACTGGGCCGATGGTTGCTGTAAGTCATGGGAGGATCTTTCGTGCCTGGGCTCCTGCCTTGAGGGATGGCTGCTTTTACCCCTATGGCACTTCCTCAACCTAGAGGAGTCAATGTTCTGCTCACCATCTTCATCACGAGGCCTCCTTTCACCTGGAGGAATCCCTGTTCCATTCACCACCTTTTAGGTTTCCTTTGCCATAGATTATATCACTGTTCGGTAGTTTTGGCTTTACTGTGAGATGAACTAATTGATCCCATACACTTTTCTCCTCTTAATCAAAGGCCAAGGGTCAGGCAAGAAGCTAGAGAGACAAAATCATACAAGTCTTCTCTTCGTGAAAAAAATTATTCAAGCCCTATCCAGGGCCTAGGTCACCCTCCTCCCCGTTTTGGATCAGGGTTGGCTTTCCTAGTGAATACATTCCTGATGCCTTTTCACTCTCCCCAATAAGTCTAACATACATATCTCTCCCTTTTATCTTTCAAGTGCTGCTATTATTTATATGCAGTGGTGTGAATTCTAATGAGGGGCTCTTAAGCAATATTCTGCTCATTTTGGGGTAGGGTGGGGGCCACCCCCTCCTCTGGAAAACTTACTTTCAAATGTTCACCGTGCTGCCTCTTGCTCCTTTTCTCCCTCAATTGTAGTTTTTAGGCTCGGCAGCCATCATCTCTCTCGCAGGAGGCGATGGCTGCCAGGCCTGAAAACTTCAACTGAGGGAGGAGTAGGAGGCAGCGTGGCAAGTATTTGAAAGCAAGTTTGCTGCTCTGCCTTCTGTTGTGTGGGTCCCCTTCCTGCCTGCCCCCTCCCCCCCCCCCCCCCATCACCACCACATTGCGGCGGCTGCTTGGGTGGAATTTATGCCACTATTTATATATGTAAATAACAGTGGCATGCAATCTCTACCCATCCGTGAGAAACAACAATTTGCATGCCCTTCCCCCTGCAGTTCTCTTTAGCCTTGAGTACAGTCATGGACTGGTAACTCACTGAACAGATTATATTTACACTGCAAGAATTTGTAACCTCTATCCTCTTGTGCTAGAAGTTTGTTGCAGCTGAAAAAAATCCTTTCCTTCCCAAAACCCGGGAGAATTATTTGAAAGGGGCAAATAGCCATTTCTTATTTATTTTTCCCATGCTACTCATGATTGTGTAAACCTCAATCACATCCTGTCACAAATATGTATTCTCCCACTTAGGGACAATATAGTTCATAGGCTTCTGAGAAATTGCTTGGTGCACGGAGAGTGTAGCTGTCTTCTAAAGCAAATAATTGCTGGAATCTGCTCTAATCGTGCTATAACCTGGAACAGGAAACATTATTATAAGTGTCAAAAAGATTACTGCAGAAATCCCCTCAGAAATTCCTGTATAAAACATACAGCTCATACAGTAAACAGCTCATTGAGATATATCTTATGGCACTAACCAATGGCAGACAGAGATTAAAAGAGAGAGAGAGAGACAAATGGATAAAGAGAAATAGAGATTAAGGAGTCCATGGAGCTTGATTGTAAGAGACAGTCTGAGTCGACTATGGTTTCACCGACTCCATCTATGGGCATGTGGAAAAATTGGAGCTATAGTTCCCTAGATAAAATGTGGTCAGATCAGGACTGACTTAGCCTGTCTTTCCTGACATGCAGCTTTTTGGCAATCCGAGTATGCCACTGAAATGTGAGAGGCAGACTTTAGAGAGGCTGTCTAAGGCTACCTGCTGATGGACATTTTTACTGATGGGCTGCTTTTCTTGTCTTTCCTCTTTTAGCTGGACATGGGCATCCCTGCCATGACCAAGTGTTGTAATCAGCTGGATATCTGCTATGATACATGTGGTTCCAACAAGTACCGTTGTGATGCCAAGTTCCGCTGGTGTCTGCACTCTATCTGCTCTGACCTCAAGAAGAGCCTGGGATTTGTCTCCAAGGTTGAAGGTCGGTTCCTCTCCTATAACCCATGATGGTAGTTGATATCCTGTCTTCATCATTCAGTAAATAAATACCTAAGTATCTGTAGGGCTCAAGGATATTTATGGGAAGAGCAATTAAATGGAACCTTTATAGTTCCTATCGAGAAATTCTCAGTAATATATAGCATATCAAGCCTGCCTACATGTAAAAACAACTAGTTTGGAATTAAGGCATTTCCTGGCATCTCTAGATTTTGGTGAGTCTGTTCTAAATGACCTTATGTACATTGGTATGGCCCTGGATCTGGTTGTTGCCTATCGGTAGTCACATAAACATCATAGACCCTTCAAAAACCAAATACCAATGTGTGGGATGACATTTTTCTTGGCTGCATGACTGATCCTAAGGATCCAATAGGATGCCTTTATGCATTGAAAACCCTTGAAACATTACTTTGGAATATTTAACCCATACAAATTGGGCAACATGGAATAAAGTCCCAGATTTAGAGATGGAGACATCCAGTAGAGAGGGTGGCAGTGGGGGTTCTAAAGTAGGGGCAAGAAAAAAAACAGAATGGGATCCCAGAATGGGGAACTGAAGTCCCAGAATAGAAGATGGGAGATAAGGTCTAAGATGGGACACTGGAATAAAAGTGGAGGTACTGAATACAGTATGGAGTCATGCTCCAAGAAGGTGGGGTCCTGGAATGAGAGTGAAGATGGGATGGAGGTGCTGAATAAAGCATGGAATCTTCAAGGCAGCATTCTGAAAAAGACTGTAACCTGCGAATTGGGTATGAAAATGGGTCCAAATTATGAAGTGGAAGCAAGAACCCAGAATGTATATGTGTGTGTACATGTGTGTGTGAGTGTAGGTGGGGGCAGTGGAAGGGAAGAGAAGAGAGCTGAGCTCCTAGTAGGTGAGAAGGAGGCAAGATTGTATGAAGTGCAGTTGAGGCAATGGGGTCTGTCAGCCTGTGGCAATATATGGTCAGGTCCTAGGGTGAGGAACTAGTATTAGGAAAGCTGTGTCTCTTCATGTATTTTCAAAGGAGGTTTATTTATATATTCAAATAGATAAGAAGCAAAGGAAAATGATCTAGCTTTGATGGAGCTTCAGTTGTACAAATATGCATATTCCTGGCTGATCTCTGGGGAGGCATGCCCTGCTCCCCATCATAAATGATTGAACATTTTCTGAAGGCAACAGTGTTTAGTTCTCCCCTCTCCCTTGTCAGGTGGGGTTCATTCAGGGGCGGAAGGCGGGGGATAATGTTCACTAGGTACTATGGTTTGCTTATGCAGCCAGGATTCAGAGGCAGAGTGCTTTCTTTTTAGGGGTTGAGGCTGAACAGGCATTTGACTGGGTGCCCTGGGGATTTATGTAAGAAAGCAGGATTGGGTCTTAAGTCTCGAGAATGGATCGATTTACTGTACACGGTACCACAGGAACAGGTAAAGATTAATGGCAGCTGCTCTCCCTTCTTTCAGTTAGGGCAGGGGACCAGGCAGGATTGTCCCCTTTCCCCCCTTCTGTTTGCACTAGTGATGGAGTCATTTGCAAAGGAGCATATGAGGAACCTAGGTAGCAATCTGACTGCCTCTTCAATAAAGTTATATGTGGCCAATTACCCCACACTGTTGGTAGAATGAAAAGAGACTTGGAGATGTGGTCCAAGTTCACCTTGTCCTGGTTTTGGAAAATAGTGACATTAAGAATGAATGTATTGCCTAGATTGCTGTATGTCTTCCAGATGTTGCCCATTCCCTTCCTGGAAAAGGTGTCAGACAGGCTGCAGAATAGACTAGTTATATTTGTATGGTGGGGGGGGGGGGGAATGAGAAGTGCAGGAGAGAAGAGCTCCTGACCTTCTCATAGGCCCTAGCAAAGATGGCTGCGATCTCATGGTGCTGGCTGCCCCCTAGCAAGAGGCTAGAGGGCAGTGCCTTGTGATGGTAGCCATTTTGAATTGGCCGACACATGGGACAGGAGTGGAGAGGATCGCTTCTGCCCTGTTGGACCACTAGACCACCAGGAATCAGGCCAGGTAGGCCTTTGGGGAGGGGTCGGGGTGGGGGCCTGTGGGGAGCTCACGGGGCCCCCCTTTGCCAGCTGAATAGCCGGGATGATTTTATTTACCAAGGAGGTGGGACGGGGGATGCAGCCCCCCCCCCCGACCCATTGAATAGTGAATCAGAGGGAGGGAGGTGACTTTAGCTTGACTGGCTAACCAGGACATTTTAAACTCTGGGGAAGTACCAATCCCCCATGGGCAGCTCCTGATGGGGATCAAGAGCTATCCAGGGGGGATCGGTGCTGAAGGGGGGCCAGCACACTTATTTTTTATATTGCCAACGCCAAGGATCACAGCACCGCAGCACTGACAATATTGTGCTGACAGCTCTGTGCACCCAATCGCTACCATCCCTCCCCATGGATTTACCACAGGAACCCGTAGTAAATCCATGGGGAGAGATGATAGTGTTTGGGTGCCTGCCACACTGCGGGACTTTTCCCATGGTATCTGTCAATGCAGGTAAGTCAGGATCTCTGTAGGAAATCCAAACCTCTCTGTTATCTGCAGGATCTCCCCTGAGATGCCCCCTGCAAATACCATGAAAGTTTGCTGCTTACCACACAGTTTTGGCTGCTAACGCACCATATTAGCAGCCAAAACTAATGCGGTTTAATAAACATATCCCTATGGTTAACCTTGGGTTCTTGTTGGATAGTCTATAAAATTACCTACTGTCTAAATGTTACCCTTATGATAAATGTAACCCTCCAATTGTGCTGTCTTGATGTTGTTAAGTTCCCCTCTGTTAAATGTAACCCTCCAATTGTGATGTGACCACTTTGATTGTAGGATAAGGTGGAATACAAATCTGTTTAAATAAATAAATAAATAAATAAAATGTGGAATAATCCTATTGTCTCTGTGAACCATAAATATTGACCTTGGAGTGCCTCCATGCTGTGAGGGCTCCTCCTTTGCAACAATGCAAAAGGGCTGCTCCTATAGAAAAAGGTTTAACCACACATATACACTTTAAACTTCAAACTAAATAAAGTTTAATTTGTTTAGGTTATCAAACTGCACACTAAGGATCTGATTCCATACTGGACGTCCTGGCCCTCCGTGCGCCCGGCTGGAACCGGACACACAGAGGGAGCCGCGATTCTGATCCCATGGGGCATATCTAGCCCCACGGGATCAGAGTCGCAAACAGGCCTGTACGTGCAGGCCGGGACCCCAATTCTGTCTGGCCTGCATGTACAGGCCATGGCACCGTGACTCCATTGAACAGCCGTGATCCCCGACTTCCGGCTGCAAAGGTGCTTTCCCCACAGCCCCCCCCCCCCAGGCCTGCCAGATCCACCCGACTAGGGAACTTATTCCACCTCCGAGGTGGAATAAGTTCCCCGTACAAGCCACTGGCCCCAGACGTACAGGGCCGACATTAGAATCGGTCCTGTACTTCCGGTGCTGCTGATCGCCCACTGCCTGCCCTAACGCCGCCCCCGATCTGCCCCTGTCCCGCCCACCTTCCCTGTACAACGTGTGGGGAAGATAGATAGGGTCGGGAAAGGGCCCAAATAAAAGGAACCTACGTTCCAACGGGAATGACTCCCTAAATCAATAAATGCTCATACTCAAGTATTGACACAATAGAAATAAAATCAGTCTCCTAGCCCACAATCTTGGAAATCTCCAATCCCTTGTATGCTGAATGTACAGAACACTTTACCTTATATGTGTAAGTATAAATAGTCATAAGAACCCTGACAGAATGATAGCTGAAAACTGTACTTGCGCAGACAAAATGTTTGACAGTCTCTCAAATAATTTTTAGAGACTGTCAAATTTTTTTTTTTTTAAAGCTACTCTTCTGTTGTAAATAGTCTAAGAACATACATCGCCAAGAGATACTTGACTGGCTTAACAATATTACATTACTAAGGTTGGCTGACCCTCAGAAATCACCTTACAAGGCTGTATGATATTACCATGGTCAATAGAAAGGGTGGTAAGATGGGTGCCTGCCAAGGACACCAGCGTGTCATATGGCCATTGTCAGTATTACTATGACAGTGAGCTGCATCATCAAACTGGGAAAGGATGACCCCCTCTATAATCAGAAAGCCCCCTCCCACAGGGTCTAATATCAAAGGGGAATCCCTTCGTTTGATCATTAAAGTAGACTCTCTCTGATTGCCCACTTACTCTGCAAGAGCTGCAAGACCTAAGGGGAGGGGATCATACACAGTCACTCAATGAAAAATCATCATATCAATATGGTTATATCCAAATGTTTACTGAGAAGATAGTAAAGTAGAAGAAAAACACAGAATCTGTTCCACAATTTTAGGCTTTTTTTTAAACAAACAATACAAAGTCCAAACAAGAAATATGCAAATTGCAGAGCTTTGAGTAAATGCTAGATATCCCTTCTAGCCTCCCTTGTCTTGAGATCTTCTTAGAATAAGTGTAGGCTCTGCTGTTGTAGTCACAGACAATGTTTATACCTGGCTCAACTCTCCTCAAGTTAGAGATTCTCAAAGGTTTGCATCCACTGAGTTTCACAAAATTCTCATTCTCAAAAATCCAGTACTGACCACTGCTGCTGTGGATTTCTAAGACACACTCTAGAGATCCTTGAACACAAAACCAAATGTACAGAGGTAAAGTTTTCCTCCTTCCTCTGTGAGTGACGAGAAAACTTTCACTCCACTGAGAAAATAGCAAAACAGGGAGAAATAAGCTACTGTCTGCGTGCAGAGACAAGTGATTTTCCCATTAGAAAAAAGGAGGTTGGAGAAATGCCTCCAGCGAGCAGAACGATATCCTTGCCACCTCTCTCCACTCTTCACAGGATGGTTGGCTCTGTTGACTCAAAAAGATATCTATATAGATTCTTAGGACATTTACTTTATAGGGAAGGACCAGAAAAAATCCATCACAAAGAATTTTGCTCCTGTGAGCCCTCCATTGCTGGAAATTTTTCCATGAATGTCACAAATGGAAAAAAAACCCAGTTTAACGCTACCATTGAAATCTAGGGTCGCCTACTCAAGAGTTTCTTTAAGAATAATTCCTATACTCTTACCCTAATTTTATAATTGTGTGGTGATCTTTTTTTTTATGTTTATTTAACAAGATAGGCACACACTGCAGCTAAAGAAGCCAGGAAAGGCCACCCATACAGGTAGGCTAGTTGTATAAGGATCAATAGCTGCAAGGGACAAAATACATACAAACCACATAGACAAGTAGCAAAACAATTTTTTGATTGATTGACATCAATTAACTTGCCTCTCCAAGCCCAATACCATATAGGCTGCAGCTGTGCCACAGAAGGGTGGGGGGGGGGGGGTGAGGTCTGCAGGACTCTAGAATAAAAAAGGAGGATACTTGTGAGTGCAGAGTAGAAGCATAACCATTATCTTAACATGGTGGCAGCACATGGACACAGAGTGAGCGGTTTGCCAAATAATATCCCAATCAGTATCATCAAGATCTTCCTGAAGATTTTCATTCCATTTAGCAAATAAGGCCTGGAGGGGTGCAATAAAACATTGATATCCATAAGAAGATTCTAGAACTTCAAAATCCACTGATGGCTCTCACTCAACACACACACAGAAACCATTCTAGTGGTCAAAGGGGTGAAAAATACCATTCCTGGCACTCCAACCAGGCTAACATTGTTTGTATCTGCAAATAAAAGACTATATGTATCCAGATCTAGATGACATTCATCTTTCAACGCCATCACCCAATTGCCACAGATACGGTAAACCAGCATTTTCCCACTGGACCATGGCCAGAAAGAAAGTCCAGTAAGAAAATACCCTGATTTTTGGTCAGAGGAGCAAACAGAGACAGAATAAGATAATTTAAACGTAAGAACAGACAGACTTGCCACCAAAGCCCTCACTATATGTTCCAGGATATCATTAGTGCACAAGATCTTGCAGATAATCAATGCCTCATGGTGCAAAGTGAACAGTAAAGAATGGGAGTGGCCTGCAACCTAAGATCTCTCAATATCCATCCAGCTTGGCAGATCATCTTCCTGAAACCATGCCTGCAAACCCATCTCTCCATCCCCCCCATCCCCCTTCACCCAAAACAAGATAGCCAAACAAACACAGGGCGCCTGTGCATTCTAGATAAAACTCAACAAGTGGCCATTTAAGGCCTGAAAGATCAAGTGAGGTATTGAACAAGGGAGATGTTGAAAGACATCAGATGTGATAAGATATTCATTTTAATAAGATTAATATGACCCCCCATGATAAAAACAGAGTATGCCAAGCCTTCAGCAAATATCCATACCAAGAAAGAACCACAGTTCAGCCGATAAAGATCATGAAAACATGAGGGGACCTGAAAGCCCGAATAGGTGAACTACTCAACCCAGTGAAATGCATGAAGGGAAGGGGAGCAATATCTTCTGATTGCCCCCAACAGCACAATCTGATTTAGCAAAATTGAATTTCTAGCAGGCCACATCACTGCATCACAGCTGGCCCAGAGGCATCCAAAAGACTTAAGTAAACCAGCACATCATCCGCATACAAAGATATTCTGTGCTCCAGCCAAGCATTCTGCCGGCACACCCATCTTCTCCAAGACTGCAAACACACATGGCCAGCACAGCCTATAAAAAGCCTTATTCCCATCAAAGGCTAGCACAGCTCCTGAACCATGCTTGGCCAGGTGGAACAGATTATAGAGACGGTGAGTATTGTCAGTCAAAGTCTGTTCTTGAATAAACCGGTCTGGTCAAAGTTAATCAACTGGACAACAAATTTTCCAGATGCACTTGAAGACCTTCAAAATATTTTGATGTCCACATTGAGAAAAGAACTAGGATGATAGAAATTCACATCCAATATATCTTGGGATTTCCTTGGAAGAACTAGATGAACCTCCAAGAGTTCTCCCACAAAGTCGGGAAAAGCCCCCCCCCCTTCCAAAATGCCTTGATAAAGAGGCTAAAAATGTAAGCTAGTGTATTAAAAATTTAATGGGAATTCCACAGGGAACATGAGAAGGGAAGAGAAGAGGATGAAAACAGGGCAATAGGAATAGTGAGGAATGAACAGTAACCATGATTATAGTCTTAAGAGACAGTGCTGATGACTGGATGGAAAAAAGGGAGAAGTGTTGTGTGATAAGGAAGCTTATCAGGACCTAGAAGAAAGGGGTAAAAGAAGGAATTTACCTTAATAAAGGGACCCATTTTAAAAGGTCCAGGACTTAAAACTCCATTTGCTCCTAGAAAGCCAGTAATTCCTGGCTACAATGAGGAACAGAGTGCCCCTAGTGGTAGAAAGGATTGGGAATACATGCCCGGGGTAAGGAACCCTTATGTCACTGCATCCCCTAATCACACAGCTGCCACGAGGGAGTTTGATCTTTCTCACCTGAGAGGGGAGAGGGTGGAGCAGGAGCCTGAGGGGTTTAAGTTTAGCTCAGTTAGACCAGGAAGTCGAGGAAGTCGAAGTTGAGCAGACAGAGGAGGAGCAGGAGCCTGAGGAGTTTAAGTTTAGCCCAGTTAGACCAGAAAGCAGTCGAGCAGGAGGAGGAGGAGCAGGAGCAAGAGGACGAAGAGGGACAAGCAGGACACATGGAGAGAAGCTGGAAGGACTCCTGAGACCAGAGAGTGCTGCAACTACTGACCAGAGGGAAAGAGAGAGCAGAAGTTTTGCCTACTCAAGGAATGGAGCAGTAAGAGCCAGGAGCACTAATTGGAGAACAGGACGTGCTAGATGGTGGCCAGAGCATGTAAGAAGTGAAGCTACTACAAGCTTTGATCAAGGTATGAGCCCCAGAAGCTTAGCTAATAAGGAGCACTACGTATTTGCCAGAGACAGCTTTAACCCTAATAGAAGGCAGTCAAGTAAGCTATCTGAATCTGAGCCAGAGAGTGAACCCATGGAATTGGGGGAGCCAGATTTACCTTGTGATGAAGAGGTCTCATACATGGACTGCTCTGCATGCCAGTCTGCCAGTTAAGGAGGGTTGCAAAGGGATGTCAACCGTAAAGAGAAGCCTCCAGTGTTCAAAGCCATGAGAGCTGTGTTTGCTTGTTAATGCTCTAAGCTCAGGAAAAGTGTGACTGCAGTGCAAAGCAGAATCTTCCTGATTGTCTTTTGAGAAACAGCTGTGAGCAGTGCAGAGCTCAGTTTTGGATGCTGTTTCAATTGAAGGAAGTAAGAAAAGCTTTTGTTTAACTGCTGAGAAAACCTGGAAAAGAGTTTTTTATCTGCTTGTGTGAAGTGGACTATCTGTATGAAGTGCTGAGTTTAAGCATACAAGATAGCCAGGTATTTTGTTCTGGACTGGAAAGGGAAAAGAAACCTGGTTTCAAAAGTTTCTTTCTGTTTGTTTTGATCTGCACGGCAAAGCTCTGCTGAAAGCAAGTGCAGTTAATTAAGCTGAGGAAAGCTGTTTGTTTCAGTTCAAGTTATCCTGTAAAGTTACAAGAATTCCTGGTGAAAATATCTTAAAAGGTGGATCTGTGAACCTAGCATGTCTTTTTGTGCTAATGAATAAATTGCACTCACTCAAACTCAACTACAATGAAGGTGTTTTTTTTTATCTGAGCCCAAATGATATCTAATTGAACTACCTTTCCCAGAATGCATTTAAAGGCATCCAGTTAGAAAAGGCCAGAAAGTTGAAGCACCACAGTGACAAAAATAAACCCACGCCCCTCCATGCTAATGTAAGGGGCTAAGGGTGTGACAGTTGATATTCAAGAGTATAAACAAGGCAGAAGAGAATATGGATGGAGAGGTATATAGTATAATATCAAGAGTGGGGCAGTAGTCTCCAAGTTTTGAGATAGTTATATTGGGGAATAAGACAGGGGATGGTAAACCTCATGAAGGATAAATAAAATGAAACCGTTGGAAATACCACAAAGGACATTTGTTTAATTAAGAAAAAAGTTTATAGTCTCTGCCTTATTAGACTGTAAGGGGCATGTTTACTAAAGATTAAGGCTCTACTATTTAATATCTATATGCAGCCTATCTGCTCTCTGATACGCTCATTAAATGTAGAATGTCTCGTGTATGCTGATGACATACTACTGTACATTCCATTCATCATAGAACAACCTGATTTTTCCCCTATCATCAGATGCTTTGATGCAGTGGCTGAATGGCTTCTCACACAAAACCTGAGGATCAATCATAGCAAAACTGATGTCCTATTTGTCAAAGGAATCAGAATTTCACCCCACCACCCAGTCTGCAAGTCAAAAATGCTGAACTAAAGACAAGAGATACAATTCGCTACCTAGGCATCATCCTAGATCAGCGATTGGACATGATAAATCATGTAAAGACTGTTACCAAAGCAATTTACCACAAAATCTGAACCCTTCGCCACCTCCGCCCACTACTAGACTTTTCAGACTATCGTTCCATATTTCAAGCTCTGGTAATCCCACATATAGATTTCGCGAACACCATCCTCCATGGTCTTCCACAAGCAACCCTCAACCCACTTCGGCTGGCCATGAACTCAGCTGCTAGGATTCTTACAGGGACTTCAAGAATGGAACATATAACCCCAGTAATGAAAAACCTACATTGGCTGCCACTACAAGCCCGAATCCAATACAAGGTACTGGTCATGACCTTCAAGGCACTGAAGAATCAATCCCCCACACCAATCAGCAAACTGATCAACAACACACACAACACCAGAGTCAGAAGACCCACACTACTGAACAGGCTAACTGTACCTAAGTTCACTACAAGATGTACAAAGGCAACTACCAATAGAGCTTTTTCAATTTATGCCCCGACAGCCTGGAATGAACTTCCTGCCAGTATTCGTTCCATAGTCAGCCTCACCTCCTTCAGAAAGGCAATAAAACACTACCTCTTTTTAACTCACTATCCTGAACCCATGCCTGAAAAACATAAGTCAATTGCACTCACACCATACAGTAACTGCCTTGTCACACAACATGATAATGGGTAGGTGCTCCTCCCATATAGATCTACACATTCGCCCATCCTGACCTAAAAATGCCCACGGTGTAATGGAATAAATTTCTCTATGTAAATACTTGTATATACCATGTAAATAGTTTCCCTGTTTTTCCCAAGTTTGATTATGCCATTGTTATTGTAAAAACACATGTTATATGTAAGCCATGTTCTATGTAAGCACATTGCGATATTTAACGCATTGTTGCTCTGTTCAGTTTTAATGTAAACCGAGCTGATTTTCAATAGCGCGGTATATAAAAAATAAAAATAAATAAATAAAATAAATAAATGTTAACTTCATTAATGTACATTAAGTGTCACTGTGCCCATAGACATAAAAGGGCTCTGAGCATTTAACGCAAGTTTCAAGAAGCAGGGATTATCTATTATGTTTCTAAAAGGTGCTGCATATGCTTCATAGGGCTATACAAATGTTATTTATTTATTTAACAGGCTTTTTATACCACTTTATCATTTCAGTCAAAGCGGGGTAATGTACATTAAACAGGGACACTGATAACTTGCATTTTTCTGAGGCAATGGAGGGTTAAGTGACTTGCCCAAGGCCATAAGGTGTGCTAGTGGGAATGAAACCATGTTAATGCTAATAATAATTCTATTCTATCATTTCTAGACCATCTTTAGAGATCACAAGATAATCCCCATCTTACTGCCAGCACTAGAGCATGCTGGAAAAATTGTGCCCTCTAACCACTACATGAATCTCCCCTCTCTCTACGAAACAGCAACACCAGAAGCACTATTTTAATGCTGTACCTGGGGCAAGAGCTCTGGTTGCCCCATCGTAGTTTGAGTCCTGCCTACTCCTTGCTGATGCCTCACACTGTCTCTCTGCAGGTTTTCTATCCCTCTTACAGGAAATAGGGTTAATGAAGAAGATCAACAAAGCAACAGCTTGTCTTATTCTCCAAAAACCTTTGTTACGGCCCTGATAATGTGCATACCAGTTGCAAAGAAAGGTGTACTGTGTCTGGATGCTGAAAAGGCAGAGGGCTATGCCATGGGGGTAGGCATGATGAATAGAAATGTCACTTTAGCTTGTCTTCCTATTCTCCTTCCCCAAACTATCAATTTAGAGAAGCCACCAGAGTACTATGTGCAATTCTGGAGACCGCACCTTCCAAAGGACATAAACAAGATGGAGTCAGTGCAGAGGGTGGCTATTAAAATGGTTAGTGGTCTTTGTTATAAAGCATATGAGGACAGACTTAAAGATCTTAATATGTATATGTTGGAGGAAGGGTGGGATAGAGGAGATATGATAGACGTTTAAATACCTCCGTGACATAAATGCACAGGAGGAGAGCCTCTTTCGATTGAAAGCAAGTTCTGCTACGAGAGGACATGGGATGAGGGTGAAAGGGGATAGACTCAGGAGTAATATGCGGAAATATTTCTTTACGGAAAGAATGGTAGATGAATGGAATATTTTCCCAATGGAGGTAGTAGAGACAAGGACAGTATCTTAATTCAAAAATGCATGGGACAAACACAGAAGATTTCTAAAGGAAAAAAAGGGACTTTAGCATTTGATATGGAAGGGCAGACTAGATGGGCCATGTGGTCTTTTTCTGCTGTCATGTTTCTGTTTCTAAGACCAAGACTGACCAAAATCTTCCTCCTTGAATACTGTATAGTCAAGAGGCATCTCTGCTCATGCCTCAGATATTTCAGCCTTGAGGTGATTAAAAAGTAATAAATATTGGAGATGAAGCGGTGTAAAATTATGGCACTGCTAACCACTTTTCTCCCTTCTGCCATTCAGCTTGTGAATCAATAGCGGATACTATCTTCAATACTGTGTGGACGCTGGGCTGCAAGCCCTTCATGAACAGCCAGCGATCTTCATGCATCTGCAATGAGGAGGAGAGGGATGAACTGTGAGAAGATTGATTACTCCTGTCCCCACCCCTGCCAGCATGTCTCCAGGGATAGCAGCTTCTGAATAGCCAGGGAACTCTTTCCCTATGCTTTTCAGTCCAAGGACACTTTATAGCATTGAGTGAACCTTTCCACTGTGTTCAAAACAAATGGATGACACAGAACTATGAGAATTATCTAACTTGGCAGCAAAATATGAAGGATGCTGTTTTACTATGGAAGATACAGCTGTGTCCTGGCTGTCTGATGCTGCCTCCTGCATGCATTGTTTCTTTTCTGTTATGAAAATCTATGTCATATATTAACAGGACAAAAACTGAAGACAAAGACCACATCTATTTCAGAACAACCTGCCTACTGAGGATAGCGGGGCAGCATCAGGTAAAGTCTGTCTGTACTTTCAATGTTTGCGACGGCTGCCTTGGTCATCTGTACAGTTAGCTATTTTAACTTTCTTCCCCTAAATGTGTGTATTGGAAGGTTTGATTTCTAGACAGTGACAAACTTCAACCAGTCCTCTATTTATGGATCACTAACCTTAGCTTTAGTTTTCTCAGTTAAGAGCCTTTTTATATCAAAACAAACATCAATCTAAATCTGTTTGCTTCTTGGCTCTGTGTTGTTGACATAGGCTTAGTCTTAGGCCCTCTTAATACTGGATATAATATATTCATTTTGCATATTTTTTGCATTTTTGGTGGTGAATGAGTGTTTGCCTTGGGAACATGTGCTGGACGGCAGCGCATGTAGTTTTAGCCGCACTGGGAGCAGGTTGGGTGGGTGGCACAGGAAAGTAGATGAGATTTCTGTTTGAAATCCTTGCGTGCACTTCAGGCCTATATTTCACATCTGCTTCAATGCACGTTGTCCTTAAAGTATGAGTACTAGTCTGAGCTTTCAAAGGGACACTCCCCAAGGATTTGTCCTTTGAAAATTACCGCACAGGTCCACTGGTTCAAAGTAACTGCTGACCTGCAGGCTCCTGGTGGAGTTTAATGATTGCTATCAAAAAGCACATATTATGACCATCCTCCCTAGTTTTAAAACTCTCCTTTGCTGAAGTCATGTCTTCAGCTGGTCATGCTGCATTCATGTGTTGCAGATGGTCAAGTGTTGTATGATGGTCCCATCTGGTTCTGATGGTGATGCGTTCTTCAGCTATCTTTGCTGTACACATCTCAGTGCCAGGGCTAGATTACTTCCTAATGCTTTGGAGCTTCACACCAAAGAGGAGAGCGCAAAAGGTCTCCCAAACATTCCAAGGTTCTCCTGGATTTTCTGTTAGAAAACTATTGCAAATAGATATGTTTGGCAAAAGGTCAATAATCTGGAAACCAAAAGGGTCAACTCAGACTAATATTTATTGCATTACTGCAATTACAAATGATAGTGACTCTTGCTTAGTACAAAACATGAATTTAGGTAATTGCCTAGCTAAGGAAAGGAAAGGAGCATCTCCAGAGATTAAATGTAAACTGAAAGCAAGATTTTAGAGGTTATTCTACAGATAATGTTAAGAATCTAGCTCTTACCCCCCAACACTAGGTTCTGCAAAGATGACAATGACAATACACACTGAGGGGAGCACTATTCAACCCGTGGTGGTCAGGTGTTGGTTTGTTTTTTTGAAACCCTGGCTGCCACAGGTATAAAAACTAGATATTCATCGGCACCATCTGCACAGTCACCGCCATTACCAGGACAACGGTAATATTTAGTCTTTATCCAGATAACTTAGGACAGCCAAAATTCTGCTGTAAGTGTTATCTGGATAGTTATCCAGATACGGATGATTTTCAAAGTCACTCTCGGGATAAACTCTCTCTGCCTTGACTCTGCCCCCAGACCAAACCAGCACTACCCAGATACTGCCAAGGCAGTCTTCAATAATATTCAGCAACACTATCTGGACACTATAGTTCCACTGAATATCTTTCTCGTTGGCATTTATCCAGGTAGTGATTGCTGCTACCCAGATAAGTGCTTTTGAATATTGACCTCTAAAGATTTAGGTTAAAGATGTGGTTGAAGGTTGTTCTATTAATTTGATGAAATCATGTGAGACTAGTCGATAGAGGCTAGTATGAAGTGTGCTGGCAAAGAAAGTAGAAAGGGCTATCTTTGGGGAGGCTGGGTTTAATGTTCAATGTCAGAGTGTTTAAGATGGGAAGAGTACCTGGGTAGAGGATCATGCTGCTTCGAGCATGGGATGTATGTTCTTCAGACACTCTGCTTATGTTGGATATACGACTAAGTAAGACTGGACTGGGAATTGTTAGTTTGTACAAGGATTGATTCTTGTAATACTGTTGCACTATACTAAATATGCAATAAAATTACTGTCTCAAAAATAAATGATGACAACAGGGCAGCTATGGAGCCATCAGATTGGTCTTTACCCAAGAAATTGCAGGACGTCTCTACAGTTTCTTTATCCTTGGTCATAATGATGCCTTTTGCACTTAGCATGCCTGTCTATCAGAGGTTTTCCATAAAAAAAACATTATCTTCACCAACACTCTTTTCTCTGGTTGTTTAGGAAAACTAGAAAACAAAGCCTTGGTCTTGCAACTTTATACAAGCTAGCTGCTCTTATAAGAATTGTTGGGTTTTTATATTTAATGCTTTTGTACAATAAAAGCCAAGAAAAAACAGAAATATAGTAAGAGGTAATTTCATACCAATAGGGAAACCCCAAAATTAATTATTAGTTCATGTATATATCAATATATCTGGTTAGAGAGTGAAATCAACAATCAGTTATAGTAGGAGTCTCCTCCCCCATTACAATAATACAATCAAAAACCATATCAATAAACAGCTTCCTGCCAAAAAAACAGAACCTACCTATTATCTAAAAAAAAAGTAGTAAGCTGAATAGGGTCTGTATATACATATTTAGCATTGTTAACGGAAACCAGACACTTACATGGAAAGCGCAAAAAGAAGGTCCATCCTGCAGCCAAGACACAAGGCCTTAGCTGCAGAAAGGACCTCCTCCGCGCTTGAGTAATACGTGAAGCATGTGGGAACACAGTTACCCTTTGTCCACAGAAAGACAAATCCTTCTTATGGAAATAAAGATGCAGGACAGACATTTTTATCTGCCTCTGTGGCAAAGAAAACAAGGTAACACAAGTGGAGATCACATCAGTCAATGTTTCTAAAAACTCAGTCAAATTAATAGAAGCAGATGCCTCATCCACCCGTGCTACCTGAGCATCCTGAATTGGTGGGTGGGTCATAGTATAATATAAATTTGAAACTAGAATCTTTTCAGGTGCAGGAATTAACAAGACCTCTTTACAATATTTCTGAAATAATATCAATGGTGATAGCAACTGATTTGCTTCTTACTTAACCAGTCGTTCGCAACTAGTAAAAAATGGGGACAAAAAATCCTCACAATTCACGATTGTACAAGGTATTCTGCAAGGTTCTGCTTTATCATCTATCCTCTTTAATATCTATATTCAACCCATATGTCAAATTATTAAACATCATGAAATGGATTATCATTTATACGCTGATGACATTATGAGTTATACTTCAATTGATCAAAATACCTTTGATAGAACAAAAATTAATAGCTGTTTGAATGATATGAATAATTGGCTCAATAACAACAATTTAAAAATAAATTCTGACAAAACTGAAGCATTGTTCATATCGAATTGTCAGTCCTTAAAACTACCAAGTGAAATTAACCTATTAAATAAAAAAATAAAAATTAAAGATGAAGTAAGATATTTAGGTATAACCTTAGATAAATATTTAAACTTAAAATCTCATATAAACAAAATTGCAGCTAAAGCATGCCATCGCTTAAAGATTATAAGAAGACTAAAATCAATATTAAATACAAATCACTTTCGCACGGTATGTCAAGCTGTCATAACACCCCTTCTTGATTTTGGAAACGTCTTGTATCAAGGTCTTCCTAAAAACGCTGTCCATCCTCTCCAATTAGTTCAAAACACTACTGCACGTATAATTACTGGATCTGCAAAATTTGATCACATAACTCCTGTCCTTAAACAGTTACATTTCCTTCCAATTATTGCAAGAGCAAAATACAAAAACCTAATGATTATTTTCAAAATCTTTCACCAATCTTCAGCAGATATTCCACAGCATATAATATCCAAAGACAAGAGCCTAAGACCTAGATGATCTCATAACTCCAATAAGCTTAGTACACCTTTAAACCTCAATAGATCAAAACAGATTACCTCTAAAAGAGCATTTTCCTTTATGGCACCAGAGGTATGTAATTCTATTCCTGAAGAATTAAGAGCTCATGAAGACATCAAAGACTTTCGCATATCTTTAAAGACTTATTTATTCATAGAATCATTTGGTCAAATAACTTAAATTGATCAACTTGTATATCCAGTTTCACTATGAGATAATATTATAATTTACTGTTTGTACTGTATTTATATTGTAATGTATTGTATTTGATCTTCCCATGCCCTCAACATGTAAGTCCTTTGTTGTCTTGTCAACCACTTTGATTGATTGAAGGATAAGGTGGTATACAAAACTGGTTAAATAAATAAATAAACAAATAAATAACTGTATCTGAGGAAAATTCAGAAATCTAAGATTCCGAGTTCTCATAGCGCTTTCAGTAGTTCAACATGCTTATATAAAATAAGAGTCTTTAAGCCCCGAAGAACTGGCAAACTGGAGGATCCCAACCTGACCCTCTAGCCTATTGAGTCGTCAGTTGGCCAAGACTAAAGATTCGGCTACTAACCTAGATTTCTTAACCACCTGTTCAGAGAACACAACAGTTTGATCAATAAAGGGGGGCATTCATTTTAGAGACCTCCTGCCAAATGTCCAACAAAGTCACATCAATAGAAGAGGCATCACTAATACTAGAAGAAGCAATAGACCTCTTGACAGACTGAAGTTGAAAATTAACTAAACCAGGCAGGACCTGCAGTCAAGACAATTTATAAGGCCCCACCAGAGTCCATTAAGGGAGTAGCACTCCCAACCTCCTTAGTCAGCAGGGAATCAGGATTAGGAAGAGGACTCCCTACTATAGGGCTTAAAGCCACTCCCAAAGAGTCAGAGGACGAGCAATCCAAGCAAGCAGATTGTAGGTCAGTTACCTTAGATAAAGGCTGCACATGCTTATCCATTCGGCTAATGAGAACCATAGGCGTAGATGCAATAACAGACGTCATCCTCTTCTTAGCTTTAATCTTCCTTTTCCACGATCCATGGGGCATTTCTGGTGGCTGTAATTAGGGCCCATCTGGCCCCGAATTGGCCAGGTGACTATCCCCTCCGATAGGACTCCATGGGAAGCTGGAATCAAGGCAGGACACAGCAGCCAACATTCCTCCACCAGGCAACTAAGCTCTCTCTCCTTACAAAAATTGTTGACATTCACTCTGACCCTGAGGAGTCAGCAAAATCAGTAGCTTTTGTCAGTTTCCATGTTTGTTAGAAATTAATATGTGTGGCCTGTATGTACCTAAAGGCTAAGTAGTTCTAGGCATTGCGTATAATACTGTGCAGAAAACCAAGCCGACCATCAACTATCCATTTTCTACATGTCTCCGTGCCTGGACTAGATTATAGGCCCTTAGCTGATGGGAACTACACATCCAAGATGGGAGAAACAGAGAAAATGATGGCAGATAAAGACTATACAGCCTATCCAGCCTGCCCATCTATGAAAACTATTGTCCTATAATCTCTTCCTCAACCTCAGAGTTTTCATCTCCATTCCCTCCATTGGGCAATTGTTCCACACTGCCACCACCCTTTATCTGAAGGAGAGCTCCAAGATGCACTTAGAGGGCAATTCTATAAACTCCTACACAATTAACGTGCATTGCCACACACGTGAAGTAAAGTACATGCATACTTTATACAGTTGTGGTCAACATTATTGGCACCCTTGCATTTTAGGTATGTTTTGTAGACTATCTTGAAAAATAATTGGAAATATTCCAACTGTATGTCATCATAATATTTTAATAGTATCTTCAAAAGTATACAACAAAAAAAAAGATGTCTGTGCAACGCAGATGTAGTAATTTCTGAGAAAATAAAACAAAATATGACCTGGACAGGATTGATGGTACCCTTCAGTAATATTTGGTTGCACAACTCTTAGCAGTGATGATAGCCTCCAAATGTTTTTTGTAGCCATCTATAAATTTCATACATTTCTGGTAGTTTCTCCCACTCTTCAACTGTGATTTGTTCCACCTCATGAATGTTTCCAGGATTCTTTTTTACCAATGGCAGATTTCAGCTCTTTCCAAAGGGTCTCGATTAGACTGAGATCAGAACTCATTGCTGGCCAGTTTAATTTTGTACTTCTGGATGTATGTTTTGGGTCATTGTCCTGCTGGAGGATTCAGACCTAGCCTTCTGACACTAGGTAGCACATTTTGTTCCAAAATACCTTGATAGTCCTCTGACTTCATGATTCCTTTAAAACGTTCCAGGCCTCCAGTTCTTGAGGCAACAAAACAGACTCACAACATTATGGAACCTCCACCATATTTAACTGTAGAAAGGGTGTGGTTTTTTTTCATATAAGCTTCATTTCTTCACTTATAAGTGTATTGCTGGTCTGCATTGCCAAAGAGCTCAAGTTTGGTTTCATCTGTCCACAAAACATTTTCCTAGAAGGATTGTGGTTTCTCAAGGTGGGTTTGGGCAAAGATCAGACATGCCTTTTTATGTCTATCTTTGAGCAGTGGGGTCCCCCTTGGCATTTGCCCATGAAGTCCTTCTTTGTATAGTGCATGGCATATGGTGTGGGTTGAAACCACCACTCTAGATTGCTCCAGGTCAGCCTTAAGCCCTTTGGATGTTGTACATGGTCTTTTTCCAACAGTTTGCACTAACATTTGAAGACTTCTTGGATTAATTTTTCTCTTTCCACCATGTCCTGAGAGGTTCTTGACAGTTCTATGAGCAGAAAACTTTTTAATAACATTGCGAACTGTAGACAAAGGCATCCCAAGGTCTTTGGAGATGGCCTTGTACCCCTTTGAAGTTTGATGTTTGCTGATAATGGCTTTTCTGATGGTCTCAGTCAGCTCTCTTGTCTTCACCATTGTGAAAATGGAACAGGGAGAGAATGTGGCCATTTTAAACATTAGAGCCATCATTCATTGGTTGATTTAAGTCATGTAAGTACTGACAATTGATCATAGGTGTGTCTAATTTTACTGCAGTGGGAATGTGGTTCTTCTGTTCAAACTGATTTGAATTGTTTATGTCAATAATCATGTCCTCAAATTAGAAAAAGTCAGACCATCCAATCCCTGCAAAAATGTATTTTTTATATAAACTTTCCAAAAGGTCCTCTTTTTTTTTTTTTATATGACACAATTCTGTGTTTCAAGCAATTTTGTAAGCCCTTCCTCAAGCGGCGCTTACTTCAAAAGGGTTCTTTCCCCTCACACCATTTTAATCCTGTTTACTCAGATAAGCAATGTCCTTCTCCCCCCTCCAGGAATTTTATTATGACAAATGAAAAATCACTGACATATGACACTGATATGCATCAGTAACAACAGCCCATGCATTAAAGTAAACCCCACCAGTCAATCTCCAGATTCAAACCCAGTGGAGAAACTGACTTCAGATGATGAATCCAAGATTGCTCACAGTACTGGGTCTGTGGAACAAAATCCAGTATACACCAACTCAGACCAATGAAGAAATGTCCTAGTATTTAATCTGGAGCGATGTTCCTGCAAACAAAGTTTCATGGAACAAGTTGTTCTACCAACATACTTAAGATGACAGTGACATGTAATCAAATAGACTACAAATGACGATCCACAAGAAATGTGCCAACGGGAGGTATATGTAATGTTGGTAAAAGGATCTGTCCAAGAAACTCCTCCCATTGTCAATGCACAAAAATCACATGCTAACAGGGAAAATGACCCACATCCTGTTGATATGACATATGATCAAACCCTTACATAGGTGCCATAGTATGTACTGCATAATCTCTGATATTACACCCATGACTATATGCAATCGTCAGATGTTTCTGAAAGCATTTCTATAAGTGCAGTATATGCCAATGTTTTTTTTACGATAGCAGTGACAGAGCAGGAATTTATCATATAAGGTAAAACACCTACCAACCCTAAGGGTTTCTCTTGATCTAAAGGAGAACCATCTTGCAATATCCACCATTTTGGATGATTAAACTGTGTTCTTTTTTATGCTCGTTGAATAATATGATGTGGATAGCCACATGCAAGCAAACGTTCAAATAAATCCAGAGCGTGCCGTTTAAATTACAACTCGGTCATACGTATCCTTCACAGATGTAAAATTGACCCAATGGGAGACCTCGGGGGCCATGGGTGATAACTATGATATTTCAGCAGGTTATTTTGTTGGACCGGCTTTCTATATAGAGTGGTATAAAATCTGCCATGTTCTTTATAAATCAGCAGATCCAAAATTCTATATAAGTGTGATCATACTTCCACGTAAATGTAATATTATTTTTAATTTAATTCAGCCAGCAGAGAAATTCTTCGAACTGCTGAACTAAACCTGTCCACAGGAAAAAATACATTGTCCAAAAATCGTGTCCAAAAAGTGATATGTGAAAACCATGAAGAAGTATAGAGGTAAACCGTTTCAAAATGGGCCATATAAAGAGTAGCCAGAGAAGGTACTACTGTTTCACCCATAGCTACCCTATGACACTGTTTATAAAATTTTGAATTGTAAAGAAAATAGGGCTCGATATTCGAAGGCCTTTACACGGGTAACTTCCTTAGTTACCCATGTAAAGGCCTTAACCGGGATTTTTGAAGGGCATCTACACAGGTAGTGTCCTTTGAAAATCACGGCTAAGTCCCTAACACGCCCTGATGCTATCTGCATAGCATCGGGGCATGTAACCGAGGCAGGCGGACCCGGCGCTTCGGGCCCTACCATTCCCCCCCCCCCTTAAACAAGACATGACACCATAACTTCATGGAACACAACTGGTCGCAGCTTTATTAACCATTAACAATTAGAACAAACCAAGAACAACTTTCAAACCCCCCATTAGCGGAACCTGGCTGCACCAGCCATACCTTAGCAAAGTGCCTGCCACCGCTAATGCCATAACTTGCCTCCCGGCAAGTTGCCATGCCCCTCTCCCCGACTTCGCCATGCTACTAGCAAAAGTCAGCAGGGGTTTAACTGGGTCAGGGGCACCCCGCCCCTGCCCAAATGTAGCCTGCTGCTCCGGACCCCGGAAACCTCCGGGATTCCGCCCCCCCCAAGCTGCAACACCCCAAACCAAGCCTCCACAGAGAGGGAGGGAGGGAGGGACGCCGGCACCCCAAAGCAGCCTCCGCTCCAACTGCCACGCGGAGGCTGCTGGCCGCAATTCCCCCCCCCCCCCACCTCCCAGCAATGAATCCTTCGATTGGCTCCCGCACGGCGCCGACCGCGGGGAGCCAATCAATTTAAAGGGCGCACTCGCGCTCCCCGGCAAGGCCGCGCACAGGGTCCCCGCGCCGGGCCGCGCGCCCGGTTAAAGTCGGCCGCCGGGACCCTGCCCGCGGCCTCGCGATAACCAAGGCAGGCGGACCCTGCGCTTCGGGCCCTACCATTCCCCCCCCCCCCCTTAAACAAGACATGACACCATAACTTCATGGAACACAACTGGTCGCAGCTTTATTAACCATTAACAATTAGAACAAACCAAGAACAACTTTCAAACCTCCCATTAGCGGAACCCGGCTGCACCAGCCATACCTTAGCAAAGTGCCTGCCACCGCTAATGCCATAACTTGCCTCCCGGCAAGTTGCCATGCCCCTCTCCCCGACTTCACCATGCTACTAGCAAAAGTCAGCAGGGGTTTAACTGGGTCAGGGACACCCCGCTCCTGCCCAAATGTAGCCTGCTGCTCCGGACCCCGGAAACCTCCGGGATTCCGCCACCGGCACAGAACCCTGTTCATGTGCCGCCCCCCCAACCCTAAGCTGCGACCAGCGAACATCATGAAACAGACATATATTCCAAGGCCTCCTGCCAGTCGTTAAGGAGCAGGTCCATACCGACTGGCGACAAATGAACCCCATCGGCCCGATACAGCCCCAAACACGCAGCATCCACCCAGTCATGCAAAATCTGATAGCCCCCCCTCTGACAGACCCATCGACCAATCTGTCGATTAATCTTAGTCAGGCCCCGAGACCACCGCCGCTGGTCCCAGCAAGCCGGCCTTGGAATAATGTCCGACCACAGCAAAACAATACCAGGAAACATCCTAAGCACCACCTCCAGATCATCCTGCACCGCCCGAACCAGCTGCCTGCAGGACCAGGACACCAAGTCATTGCCCCCAAGATGCACCAGCAGGGCTCTCGGCGAGCACAATGTCCTCCCATGGCGCTGTAGCAAAGGCAGAAATTGAGACCAACGAAGTTCCCTCACACCCAGCCATGTCACAGCCACCACCGATGGGTCCAGTCCCACATTAGCTCTGATAGGTCGAGCAGCCGCACGCTGTCCTGCCCAGTGGACAAAAGAGTGGCCAACAACCCAGCAGCCACCAGGCCCGGCACCCCCATCTGCAAAAGAAACACATAGTTAAAGACCCCGCCCCACAACCCGACAGCTCACAGCCGCACATAACCTCTCAAAGCCCGAGAGCGCCACCTACCTATACCCTGAATAACCTGCTCGGGCAACCCAACTGCCGCCGCACTAGTGGCAGCCCCAATTCGAAAGGAGTGGGGGCAAACTGTATAGGGTCTTCACCCACCGCCCGCAAAGCCAAGCGCAGCACCGCCGTTACCTGAAAACGGGTTAGGACCCGCACGTCCGCGTGCACGAAAAATCCCCCCGCCAGCCTCGGACACACCGACAAATACTGCCGCACCGCCCGCACCGGGCAAGCCCGCGGGTCCCCCATCTCACCCAGCCACACCCACAAACCTCTCCCCAGTGTATCCGTCTTGGATCTTGCCAACAGGATCCGTAACCGCCCCCCTTCCACACGCCCATGATGCACCTGCAGCCCCCCGCCACCCCCACCCCGGCTAGAGCCCGCAACCGACTCCCCTATCCGAAAAGCCCCCAAAAAAGGCAATGCAAAATACCGCCTGAAACAAAGTGGCTTCATACGCAGACGCCGCCACCTGAGCTAAGGCCATGCAAACCCGTACCCATAGCTCATGTGTAGTGGGCAACCGCGAGTCTTTCGGTGTAGGCTGAACCCGCTCCCAGCCTTGCAACAACTGCCGCGGCAACCCCCCCCCCCCCAGCAGGCGAGCCCCAACCAACTGCGCTCGCAAAAAAGTTAAACCCGGTCAGGTGCGCACGCAGCTGATCGCGAGAAGCCGGCGCCCTTAGCCTCTACAATATATTGACCAATCCGTCCCGCCGGAACCCCCTCCGGCTGCCACCCATGAGCCACCAAAAGGCGACCACCCGGTCATAGCCCCACTGATACGCTGACCAAGTCCCTGCAGACACCGAATTCTGCAACAGATCTAGCCTCTCCTGAGGCCAATGCTCCACAAGCTCTCTGGGACCACAGATCCGTCCTTGTCCACTTCGGGGGCGAGAGCCCAGTACCGATCCCACTGAAAACATGAAAGAGCATCCGCGATCTCGTTAGTGCACCCCGGGATATGCCGCGCCTTCACCGACACATGCAGCTGGAGACAGGCTAACACCACCTCCCGCATCAAGCCCGCCACCCTCAAACATTTAGGAGAGTATCGATTGACCACACTGACCGCCGCCTCATTATCACACCACAAAAGCACCCTACGGTTCCGAGGCTGCTCCGGCCATAGCTCCAAAACCACTCGAATCGGAAAGAAATCCAAAAAAGGTGATGTTCTTGGTCAAACCCTCGGCGTGCCACGACTCTGGCCAACGATCCGCGCACCAGGCCCCACTGAAATAAACACCTAAACCCCCCCCCCCCCGCCGCATCTGAGTATAACTGCAAGGCATCACTGGACACCTCAGACTCCATCAGAACAGAAATCCCATTGAAGTCCTCCAGAAAACGACTCCACACCATCAGATCTGCCCTCATGGCCCCTGTGACCCTAAACCGGTGGTGAGGCTTTCCCACCCCGGCCGTGGCATAAGCCAGCCGATGTGAAAACACCCTCCCCATCAGAATCACTCGACACGCAAAATTTGACGACCCCAACAGCGCCTGCAGCTCATTCAAGGAAATCTTGTGGGACGACAACACGTTAGGCACCGAAATCCGCAAGCGGTTCACCTTATCCTGCGGCAAACGCGAAACCATCTCTTCAGAATCTAACTCCGCCCCCAAAAAGGTCAATCGTGTCGTCGGACCTTCCGACTTGCCTGCCGCCAATGGTACACCAAACTCCCGTGCCAGCCAAACAAACTCAGACAACAGCTCTTGGCATTCCCCCGACTGCGCCGTACCCACAAACAAAAAATCGTCCAGGTAATGCACCACGTTCGACGAGCCAGACGACTGAGTCAGCACCCACTGCAGAAAGGTGCTGAACATCTCAAAGTAAGCGCCAGAGACTGCACAGCCCATCGGCATGCACTTGTCAAAATTATACCCCCCTTGAAAGCAAAACCTAAGAAAGGAAAAGCAGACGGATGGACTGGTAATAGGTGAAAGGCAGATTCAACGGCAACCTTCGCCATAAGGGCAGACCTACCGGCCCCCCTAACCATCACAGCCGCCTTATCAAAGGACGCGTATCGTACCGTACAAAACTCACGCGGAATACGATCATTAACGGAACCACCGATTGGACAAGACAAAGTATGAATCAGCCGGAACCTCCCCGGTTCCTTCTTGGGTACTACACCTAACGGAGAAATCACCATGCCAGGAAAAGGGGGCTCCAGAATGGACCCGCCACTCCCCCCAACCGCAATTCCCCCGATAACTGGTCCTGAACGACCCCAGCCCAACGGCGGACCGACGGGGAGTTCCACGCACTCGGAGCCGACACGACACCACGCACCGGGATAACAAAACCAAACCGAAAACCACACGACAAAATCAGCGCCTCCCGCCTTTTTAGGGTATCGACTCAGCCACCCCAAAAAGGCCTCCACCCGTATCGGTGAGGGCGCACGCCCCCCCAGTAACAGCCCTTTCGCCGAGGGACCGGCAACACCAGCGGCACCTTTTTTACTGCACCTGGTGGCCGAGTGCGGACCTCCGCACAAGGAACAGACGTGCTGGAATTTGCAGTCTGGAAAGGGGCAAGTGGACCGGTTGAAGCGCCAGCACACATCGCCCCCCGCCACCGGGCCCGCCTTCGGCGGCACACCGCCTGCCACTGCCCGAAAGGAACGCACCGCTCTCCCCACCGCTCTCCCTTACCTCCACCCCCCCCCCACCGGCGCTAGACCTAGCCGACATCGGAGTCAGCCAAAGGTTAATGTCCTGCGTGCCCCAGGAAAGCGATCGGCTCTCCTCCATCGTATCCCTGAACTTCTCATCACAGTTCAGCCAAGCCCACCCATCATAAGTCTGAGGCGCCTCGAGGATGGAAGCAGCGTATGCTAATAACGTCCCATACTGGCCCGGATCGTGACGACCCCATACACTAGCCAACCGCAGAAAGGAACGCGTCCAGTTCACCACATTACGCGCCACCTTCTTAACTTTACCCGCCTTCACATCTTCCTTCCTCGTCTTCCGACTCTCACCGGAACACTTCCTCCCCTCAAGCAAGTGGAAGATATCGATATAACGCCGCCTCCTAATCTGGCGCCGCAGCTTACACGGCACTCCCTCCCACAATTCCGGAACAACCACCACCGCAACGGCTCCACCACCCGAACCGGAGCCCACCGTCCCCCCGCCTACCTCGCCACGTCTACAAGTCAACCCACCTGACCCCCCAGACGACCCACACGAAGAAGAAAAGGAGGAGATTCAGAGCCCTGACGCCGCCGACAAGACCGCCTGCGCTTTCTCCGCATACCACCCCCCGCCTGCACCTCCTGCGACCGCCCCCCCCCCCACAGCACCCGCACCCCAAGCAACTCACCAGTCTCACCACCAGCATGAACCGACATCGCGGTCGACGCGTCCGCAGCTGGACTGTCCTCACCTTCTGCCCCCACGATATCCTCGGGCTGTCCTTGCGCCGCCTCAGCCGCCGCTCCATAATGCGGCGATGCTCCCGCCGCCGAAGACAACCAGCCCTCGCATCCAGCTGCACTCGCTGGCCAGGTGGGCTGCGCCATAATCGGCCCCTGCGGAGACATAAAAGGAAAAAACAGGAGGGGAACCTGCCCTCGACCATGCCGGAGGCCAAAGCCCACCCCAGTCTGCCCGCGATGAACCCTGCCCCCCACGGAACCACTGTTCCCACTGGGAAGGACCACCCGCTGTCACATAGCCACCGGGACCAGGGAGCCAGACAGCAGGCACCCCAGAGCCACTAAACCACTGGGACCCATCAGGACGCAACTCTCCACCAGGCCCCTGAACCCCCAGCACTCCCCCTGCCACCCCAGGAACCCCCATCGGACACACAGCACCGGCCTCACCCCCCCACATTCACCCCCCCCCGCCCCGCCCCGCTGCTCCAACTGTGCCCCACAGCCCCCCGAGCACCCCCACGGTTCCACGGGGGGGGGCGCAACACCCCTGTCGGCCCCAGCACCCCCCCCCCGGTTGCCGAAGCCCTTTTTGCCGCCTTTCGTCCCCACGCAGAACCTCCCTCAGAAGCCCCACGACCCCTCTGCCCCCTGCCAGAGCTGCGCAACCCCTTACCCGTCCCAGCCGCCCCTTGGGACCAAGACCCCCCCCGACCACGCACCCCCAACCCAGAGGCACTCCCCGGGGCCAAACCCCGCAAACCAGCCCGACCGCACGGTGTAGGCATCCCCAGGGCCACAGAACCGCCTCTAATTGCCACAGAAAATCCAAAAGCAAGCCGGGACTATAATAACAGCAGAGCCTGCCTGCTGCTCTTATTCCGCTTGTTTTGGGGTTGTTGTTTTTTTGTTGTTGTTGTTTTTAATGCTGGTTACTGCCCCTCTTAATACCCACCCCCCACTGCCTCAACCCCCGACCCCACCAAAGAAACGTGCCCGCACTTGCCCGGAAGCAGGTAGCACCCCGAAGCTCTGCTGCTGCCGCCGCTTCAAATCGCCGCCGCTCCCGGAGGGCAGAAAAGACGCCGGCACCCCAAAGCAGCCTCCGCTCCAACTGCCACGCGGAGGCTGCTGGCCGCAATTCCCCCCCCCCCCCCCACCTTCCAGCAACGAATCCTTTGATTGGCTCCCGCACGGTGCCGACCGCGGGGAGCCAATCAATTTAAAGGGCGCACTCACGCTCCCCGGCGAGGCCGCGCACAGGGTCCCCGCGCCGGGCCACGCGCCCGGTTAAAGTCGGCCGCCGTGACCCTGCCCGCGGCCTCGCGATTAGGGGCATTCCGGGGTGGAGCGGAGGAGGAGGAAGGGGCTACATGGATAGCAGGGATTTTTGTTGCTACACGCGTAGCCCTCTGCATCTTAAAGATAGGTGAGGAAAAACCTTGCCTATCTTTAAGACACAGAGGCTATGTGGTAGCAATGAAAATCGCTGCTACCCATGTAGCTTCTGTGGCTGCCGGGGCATCCGGGCTAACCCGGATTTTCACTTCTGCCGGCATGAAAGTGAAAATCCAGTTTAGGGGGATCGGCGAGCAGGCTATGCGCCACCATGGGCGTATAGCATGCCTGACTTAATATTGGGCCCATAATTTTTACATAAAACTAAACATAACATATCCATGAAAAAACTTTTGGTAAACGAGGAGATAAAGAGAAAGGATAATTGGTGATCATTTCCAAGACCTCCAATTGACCTATGTTAGTATAGAAAGAAATTACATCCATCGTCACCAGCAACGATGAAGCTATCTCTCCAGTATAATGATTTAATAATGAAATAAATGCTTTATGTAAGACAGAATCGAAATCATTGTAGATTGTAAGAAACAATTAGTAAAGTTTGATAAAGGTTCTAACACTGAATTTCTCCAGGACACAATCTGATAGCCTGGTGGAGCCCTCAAAGACTTGTGGATCTTTGGTACAATGTATATCATAGGGATGCAAGGATGCTTCTTACATAAAAAATCTTGTTCTTTCTTTATCCAACCAGCTGAAAAAACACCCGTAACGAAAGCCCATATTTCCTGCATCAAATCCAATGTGGGATTAGAAGGCAATTGGCCATAAAATTTCTCATTACTCAAATGCTGAATAAGGGACTGATGATACGTAATCCTCCCTATTCTAGATAACTATTATACCTCCTCTATCTGCATTACAAATCATAATATCCTTTCTTGCTGCCAAATCCCACAGTGCTTTGAATTCTGATGTTCTCATATTTGAAAAAGAGCGGATAGAGGATTGCTCTAAATCTGCTAAAACCAAACGCTGAAAAGTCAGAATAGTGGAATCAGTAGCCCCCAGGGGTATCCACTTAGAGGCATTTGCAAGAACTGAACCATCTCCAACTTGAGAAGCTGTTGAATTTGCAAAAAAATGTGTGATTCGTAACTTTCTAAAAAAACGATATAATGCCTGATGTATCTTAAATGAATCATAGGGTACAAAGTACAAATGACAATCCTAAATGTAGTATTTCCTCTTGTATAGCAGTGAGAGAGGTGTCTGTCAGATTAATAACTGTTGTTGTGTGTACGGAACGGGTCATTGGTTCCCTCTGGCCTTCTCCCTAATAAAACTGATGAGGCTGACGTGAACGAGGGCAGCCCCTCTGAAAAACCTGCACTGATTGGGAAGGATCCACAGAATCTTGTTGAATAAAGGTTTTATGCTGATCTTATGAGCTTGATAGAGAGTTTGCCTGATGCAGGGTCTCTGGAACTATGATAGACCCGAAACGCAGTGCTGTGTCTTATCCCGTTTTTTCTTTCTATGATGTGTGGAGGCTGTTTTTGTTTCAGGATTGGACAAACTAAAAGATAAGTGCTTGCTCTTTCTTTGCTAATCACATTATACTGCACAATATGATTAAAATGGACATGGTCTGAGGTAGGGGTTAAATCCTCACACAGACAATAGTTTTGTGTTGCCAGTGAGAACCCCAGAAGGATTAGGTCTCTTTATTGGTAGAGATTTATAAGAAGCATCACTATCTGAATCTTCCAAGGAAGCATCAAAAGTCACCTTTTTTTATACTTATCTGCAGCACTATCGCCCTGTTGATGCCATGAATATACCACCCATTGGCACACTTCTTGTGGATCGTCATTTGCAGTCTATATGATTACATGTCCCTGCCAACTTAAGTATGTTGATAGAACAACTCGTTCCATGAAACATTGCTTGCAGAACATCGCTCCAGATTAAATGTTAAGATTGTCAGCCCCAATATGTATGTTTATTCAATTACTTGATAAACTGTACCTACATTACACGAGGGTGGTGTACATTCCACAAATTAATCAGAAAATGGCTAAAGCCGGAGTAGGAAAGGGACTACAATATGAGACAGGAAAGAAGCAGAAAGACATGGGACATTAAAAAGACAGACAGGGATTCTGAAGGACGAGAGGTCCTCAGGGAGAGGTAGAAGGAAGATCAAAAGCAGAGCAGAATAGGTGAGTTTTCAATAAGGATTTGAATCTGGGAAAGTCTGTTTCCAGATGGAGGGCAGTGGGAAGGGAATTCCAGAGGGAGGGACCCAAAAAGAAAAAAGCAGAATGGCGGGTGGAGTGTAAATGAGCATGCGATGGAGAAGGGAGATGTAACCGGTTAACATGAGCTGAATTGAGACTGCGGGTTGGAGTGTGAAATTGTAACAAGTCAGCCAGATACTGTGGTGTCTGAGAATAGATGGAACGGTGAACTAAAGTTAGAACCTTATAACGGATGTGCTAGTAAATAGGAAGCCAATGCAGCTGGACGAGATGTGGGGTGACATGATCATGTCGATTGACATGCGAAAGAAGTCTGGCAGCAGTATTTTGTATCATTTGTAGGCAGTGCAGTTGGGGCTGAGGAAGACCGGTGAGGGCAAGATTACAGAAATTGAGATGGGACATAACTAGGGACAGTAGAAGAGTGGTCAGCAGGAGTAGAGAGGAAGGAGCGGATGGCGCGGCTCTGTCATAGATAGAAGAAGGAACACCACGTGAGCAATGAAATGTGATCACAGAAGTATAAGTCTGAGTCGAGAGTCACACCAAGGTAGCGGAAAGAGGAAACCAAAGGAATAGGTGAATCTAAAAGAACCGGGGCATGACCAAGGAAAACCATATAGCAGAGGTCTTAGACACATAGGGCCCGATTCTGTCCTGCATGTCCATCCCCTCTGTGTGTCCGGTCTGAACTGGACGCACAGAGGGGATTCTGATCCCACGGAACACGTCTAGCCCCATGGGATCAGAATCGTGAACAGTCCTGCATGTGCAGGCCGGGACACCAATTCTGTCTGGCCTGCATGTGCAAGATTGCATGTGGCTAGCTCAGTCAGGGCATTTAATGGAGCCATGGGGTCATGTTGCCATGGCATTGCGGCTCTATTTATTTATTTATTTATTTATTTATTTAACAATCATTTATATCCCGCATCTTCCAGAGTTCAGATGTGGCTCACAATTGAACAACAGTCAACAAAGCAGGGCTTGTTTTACATGGAACAATTTTTGACAGTAAACAATGTAATAGTTAAATACGTAACAGAACGGTGAATGGTTAAATGCATAACAGAACAATGTAAAGGTTAAATACATAACAGAACAAGAACAATTTATGAACTATGTACAGATACAGGTTTGTAGGTTCCTTAGATTTAAATCATGGGTATTTACAAGAGGGTGCAAATCTGTTAATTATGAGGTTTAGCTATACTCAGTTGGGTGTTATTTAGCCTTTTTCTGGGATGAATAGTGTATTATCAATGTTGTTGTAGTGCATGGCAAAGAGGTAGGTTTTCAGTTTTTTGCGGAATTCTATAACTTCTGTTGTGGATCTTAGGTCCTCTGGGATGGAGTTCCAAATGAAGGGGGCCGCATGTGAGAAGGCTCTGTTATTAGTTAGTTTTGTTGCTTTTATAAAATCATTTGGAGTCCTTAATTTATTTGAGTGTCCTTTTCTGTGAGTGACTTTTTGAGATTCCTTGCTTAGAAGATTGCTTAATGGGATTGGAGCCATGCCATTGAGAGCTTTAAATGTGGTTATTGTGGTCTTATATATTATCCTGCTTTGTATTGGGAGCCAATGCAGGGTTGCTAATATTGGAGTAATATGCTGGAATGAGTGTGCTTTCATTACAATTCTAGCTGCTGCGTTCTGTGCTAGTTGTATTCTTTTAATGTTTTGTTTCGTTATACCTAAGAGAATTAGGTTGGAAAAATCAAAGTGTGGGGTTATGGTTGCCTGTATTATGTTAATGAAATCTTTTAAGTAAACTAAGGGGCGTAGTTGCTTGAGTATTTTGAGTTTGAAGTAGATTTTCTTTATAATGTTTCTAATGTGGGTGTTCATCGTAAGGTGTGTATCTAAAATGATTCCTAGGTATCTTATTTCGTTTTTTATTATGATGTCATGGTTTTGTATTGTTATGTGGGTTGGGGGGACATATGAATGGTTTTTTGTTACAATTAATACCTCTGTTTTTGAATGGTTTATGTGGAGGTTTTTCGCTTTTAGCCAGGTTGCAATTTCGTTAAGACAATCTGTTAAGAGTTTTATCGGTACATCAGGGATGGTGAATGGAATGTATAACATAATATCATCTGCGTATAGATGATAGAGTACACCGAATTTTTTGAAAATGTCACAAACTGGTTTTATATATATGTTAAATAGGAGGGCTGATAGAGCTGAGCCTTGTGGGAGACCAATTTCTTGTTTATATGTGTTGGATGTCTGATTAGCTATTTTTACATTTTGCGTTCTATTATATAGATATGAAGTGAACCATTTGTGTACTGTGCAATGCTGGCCGCCAACCAAAACTGCAAATTCCCTGTAGCCTGACCCCTGATCTGGCCTCCGAAGGCCAGGGTCGGGCTGTGGGGAATGTCCCCTGGCCCCCCCAGCCCCTTTCGTGCCCCGAGTGGGGTTTACTTTAATGCATGGGCTGTTGTTACTGATGTATATCAGTGTCGTATGTCAGTAACTTCTCTTGTTTGTCATATGTGAAAACCCTCTTAGCTTTATTCGACGCTATTATCAGGGGCATCAATAATACCAAAAGAGCCTTTATACTCATATTCACTGATATCTCTGTGGCCTTTGACAATGTAAACCATGTCATGCTCATCTCTAGACTCTCCCAATTGGGCATTAAGGACAAGGCATTTGAATGGTTTAAAACTTATTTCTCTAACGGGACACAATATGTTCAAATAGACCACGTCTCATCATTACCATTCCCGCAAGAAGAAGGTATACCACAAGGCTCTGCCCTCTCTGCGCTACTTTTTAATTTATACCTTCAGCCGATCTGCACTATCTTCCAACAACATAAATAAATTACCACATCTATTCAGACGACATTATGTTGTACATGCCGTTTGATGTATCCAACCCTAACTATGACAATATACTACACTGCCTCACTGAAACAGAAAAATGGCTTCAATCAATGAACTTGAATATCAACTTCAAAAAGACAGAAGTGTTATTTACAACGAGAAACCTTAACTTCACCCCTCCGTCAGTTTTCAATATTGGGAACACCTCCATACCAGTGAAAACAGAGGTCAAATATCTAGGAGTCACTCTGGACAGGAAGCTTAGCTTAACCCCTCATATAAAATGAACTGCTAAAGCTATATTCTTCAAAATAAGGACAATCACACAGCTTCGACCGATAATAGACAGCAATGACTTCAGGACTGTGGCACAAACTCTAATAACACCACACCTAGATTACTGCAATGGCATACTTCAAGGTATCACTAAGAAAAATCTGCACACCGTACAATTGGCTCAAAATGTCACGGCAAAGATGATTTTCAAAGCGAAACTAACTGACCACATTTCTCCTATTCTTTATACCCTGCATTGGCTCCCAGTGTCATGTAGAATTCACTATAAATTAATTGTCACCACATTCAAGCTCATCAATAACATAGCCCCCTCATACCTTGCAACATTAATTCATACCCCACAGGAAAGTAGGTTAAGAAGAAGAGCAAATTTACACATGTTGCTAGTCCCTGACTCCATATGAAAATCAGGGCAGAAGACAAACAACTCTGACTTCTTGCTCACAGCACCTATGTTGTGGAACAACCTCCCAGTTGAGTTAAGAGAGATTAAGGACCTCCAATCTTTTAGAAAGGAATTAAAAACCTATCTATTTACCCAGCATTTCTACAAATTACAACATATTGATGTCCTGAATTCACAGTTCAACCCTGACCAGCAGCCATATACCGACTCTAATTAGACAAACATAAACACACACACACCCGCACAATTCCTCTACAATTTAGGGGTATGTTTACTAAACCACGCAATTGTGCGGGGCGCACTTGAGCGTGCGCTAAGGTACCTTAGTGCATGATAATAGTGCGTTTTTGTGCCCCGCACACGTGCGTGCTGCACTAACGGGCCCGCACAAGTGCATGGCGCGCTGATGTGAGATAGAGGCGTGGAAAGGCATTCTGAGGGCGGAGGAAGGCTCCCGAGGGGCGGAGGGACGGGGTCAATGGGTGGAGAGTGGGAGGGGAGAGGCTCCCCACACAGGAGCGGGGCTGAAATTCAACTAAAAAAATACCGCGAGTGAAAACCTCGCGGTAGAGCCGATTTAAAGGGAAGAGAAACCATTTCTGTCAGCAATGTACAGCAAAACCAGGGAAACCTACAAAACGTGAGCAGTGTGATACATGTGCACAGAACAAAATAGCAAATAAAAATAGAAAATGACCACACCAAAATTCTAAAAAATTATAATCCAGCTGGGCAACAGTGATATCAATGGGCAACAATAAAAAACACTCCCAGGAAAGCTCCAAAAAAAGGAAATGATTTTTGGAAGGGTCTACGCTCCGTAGACCCTTCCAAAAATCACTTTTTTTTGGAGCTGTCCTGGGAGTGTTTTTTACTGTTGCCCATTGATATCACTGTTGCCCAGCTTGGTTATGTTTTATTTCCCTTTTTTTCGAGGCCATTTCTAATGTTTATTTGCACTTTTGTCTCCATACAAGGTGAATGAGTCCACAGTGAAATTGTGCAGAGCAGGGTTTCTGATTTCCTTGGCCAGGTTTCCTATCTCCAAGGACTGCACTGTCTCTGTGGCCACAGTGTGGTGAAGTGAACACAGACAGTGTGTTCAGGAGCCAAAGGTCAGCAGCTCAAGTCCCAGCTGGGGCCCCTGCAAACCCAATCCCCATATTTTACCCACCACTAAACCGTGATAGTAAAGACCAACCTTTTTTGCAGAGAACATAAGCATGGTCCAAACACCTCTATTTTACCCTACAGAGCACAGACAGCAGAAACATGCGCATTACCTAGACCACAGTCCCCTCAATGCAGTCCTGGAGGGCCACATATCATTCAGCTGTGATGCTGTCACCAATATAAGGCCATGTCAGCATGGTGGCGGAGGGGTACCGTTGGTGTCGGGGGCAGTGGCTGCTGCCCACAGCAGACGGTGGCCTAGCCCCCTTCACCTGGGTGCAGTGCACTCCAACAGACAGGCCCTGTCTGACAAACAGCCATGGACTCCCCAGGGAATGCACTGTTGTTGTGCTAAGACGGTGGTGCAACGGACACAGCCAGTGCCTTTAGGACCAGAAGGTCACAGGTTCAAATCCCAGCTGGGGCTCCTGCCAACCCAGTCCCTTTATTTTACCTATGAAGAAAACATGGTAGTAAAGACTGAACCTTTATTGCTGAAAACATAAGCATGGGTCAAACACCTATATTTTACCCGACACAGCACAAACATCATAGAAATGTGCATTACCTAGAGCAGAGTCTCCCAAATGCAGTCCTGGAGGGCCAAACACCATTCAGGTTCCATGCTTCCTCTAATAAAGATGCCTGTGCTGCATATCTATGCACCACCCCCATGGTATGCAGATGTATCTCATGCATATTCATGAGGGACAGCATGAAAACCTGAACAGTGTTTGGCACACCAGGACTGGAGTTGGGAACCTCTGCCGTAAAGCAGCAGCCCTCACAGAAGAAACCCCATAAGCCAAGCCACAAACGAATCCTATGAAAAAAGGCCTGCTAATTAAACATCTTGCATCATCAGTAATTTGTTATAAGAAACAGTGTAGTGCACAGTTGTTTGTGTATCAACTATTTTTTGTCGGATCGTCTGTAAGTGAGGATGTGAAACATTCTCTTAAAACAGACCCTCCATTTTATTCAATTTCTAAAACGGTCTCAACGACCCACATTTGCCAGAGGCTATCAACGGCCAAAAAGACCAGCCACTGCAAACATAAGACTTTTAAATGATTATCAATCCCTAATTGAAAACAGCTTCCTGCTATCACCAAATGTCACAATAGGAAATTCACAAAGTTCATCAAAACTGTGTCAGATGATATAGTGACACAAAGTTTTGTGTCGTGGGACTACCCGATGTTTGGAGAGAATGTCTTTCAAGGAAATTAATTGTGGCGAACCAGCTTACGGTCTCCGTCGGGATGAGATGAAAAGTTAACATCGACGGGGGAGATAAGTTTATACTTGTTCAGCCCTATCACTATATCATCTGACACAGTTTTGATGAACTTTGTGAATTTCCTATTGTGACATTTGGTGATAGCAGGAAGCTGTTTTCAATTAGGGATTGATAATCATTTAAAAGTCTTATGTTTGCAGTGGCTGGTCTTTTTGGCCGTTGATAGCCTCTGGCAAATGTGGGTCGTTGAGACCGTTTTAGAAATTGAATAAAATGGAGGGTCTGTTTTAAGAGAATGTTTCACATCCTCACTTACAGACGATCCGACAAAAAATAGTTAATACACAAACAACTGTGCACTACACTGTTTCTTATAACAAATTACTGATGATGCAAGATGTTTAATTAGCAGGCCTTTTTTCATAGTAAAGCAGCAGCCAACAAGGGCAGACACACCCACACCCACAGGCCCCATTAGCCAATGCCTCCTGGAGAGGCAGGACATTGGGCCCTGCGTGCATCCCCCAATACTAGCACTTGCATATCTTAGCAATGCCACCCTACACCTGGGTATACGGTACACAGCTATCAAACGTTTGTTATGATTACTGCCAGATAGTGATTTCTACGTTAAGCACAGTTTGCTGATTGAGCTCCATCATAACAATCTTTCGGATGTCTGCGGTGTGTGCTTCAGGTCTGGTCTCTGACAGTGTATACCACCCTGGGGCGTGACCCCCAACAGTATTGCGTACCATATCCATGCCTGTACTGTGCCCAGGACTGGTGTGGTGGCCAGGGCTGATAGACTCCTCTATAGTAGCACAATGCTGGCCTAGGTGTGGGAGTGTGTGTCTGTCTATCCAGTGTGTGGTGGCTGCAAACACCTTCTACAGCCCACACTGCCAGCACTGTTGCCAGTATTGGCCTGCCTAATGAGGAGCAAGGTACCATGAGGTGCATAATGAGGAGCAAGGTACCATGGGTATAGGCCAGACAGGGTGGCCTGGCCAGGGTGCATCTGCACAGGGCATAGGGCACTGGCTGGGCCATTTTAGTGCCCGGCCACCACCTACGCAGACAGGGTGACCTCAGTATGTCCTGCTGGGAGATCACTCTCACCCTGACTGTGCAGTGATGACAGCATAGCTAGGCACCCCCATAGTACTATATAGTATTTTTGTCATGTGATATTTATGGGTTTCCTTTTGGGGGCCAGTCAATGACTTATCTGCTTGTTGTGTGTGCTGCCATCCCAGTTCTGGGTGCATGCATTTCTACCAGGAACATGCACTATGGATTAACTAGCAGACTGTTTGCAGCTGGTATGTGTCTTGATGGAGCGCCTTGCAGGGTGCAGCGGCTATAGGCTTGCTGCAGGAGAATATCAGATAGTGGTGGGGTGCAGCTTAGCATATACAGGCCTAATGTCTGTCTGCTATTGTGTCATGGATATGTACAGAGCTGCATTGACTGCCCTGAAGGGTGTCTTTTCCCCAGCAGGACCGGGGTTGATGGTCCCCTCTACTGCCACCATTGCAGGGAGGTAGAATGTGGATCTGTTGATGTGAGACCCTGTTTACCACCCTCAGCCCTGGAGGAGGAGGGTGGTGGCACATAGCCCACCTAGGGGTCCATGGGGGCTACACCTGACTGAGACAGACAGATATATCCAAGGTGTTTCTGCAGAAACTACCTATCTCACACATTAACACTGCTTTGGACTTGCATCATGGCCTATTTCTGCCATGGAAGGTGCTGTGGACCTGGTGCTGGGCGCCTCACCGCACCATCAGGGTGAGCACAGTACCCGCACAATGTGACAGTGTGTAGCTACTCTGTGCCAGTAAAACACACGGTCTGTACCCCCTACAAGGCTGAGGTGCTGTGGGGGTGCACATGGTCAGTTCCCCCTACCAGGCCGAGGTGTTGTGGGGTGCATACCCCATCTTGTGTTCATCTGTGGACAGCTGATTTGCATGTGCAGTGCATCATGGGTACGGGTGTGCTAACCCTATCCTGGTGACCACAACAGACTGTCTGTGTGGTGACATGCAGGCTCTCTGCAGCCAGCCTGGGGCTTGCTAGTAGCTATAGAGCTATAGCCCAATGGTTACTTCACTGCCTGTGAAGCCAGAGGTCATGGGTTCAAACCCACAGTGGGGTTATTTGATAGGGCTGCCCAAAGCATTATCTCTTTTTAATGTACATTTTTGCTGCCAGCAAAAACACCCTCAGCGTACTGTACCCATAAGGTGCCTCTGAGGGCGCTTTATAGGGCACCCTATAGGGCACCTTATGGTTCCCGTCCATGTAAGGTGCACTATACATTATCCTGTGATGCAACTTATAGGGTGCCCTTTAGGGGACATTTTAGGGTGCCGTGGCGGACAGTGCACTTTATAATGTGCCCTATGGAGTGCCTTATAGGGTGCCTTATACGGCACCTTCAATTACGGCACGTGAGGGCGTGTTTGCTGGCAGCAATTAATAAAATAAAAATAAAGTGCTGCAGGAAACAAAACGTACATTGCAAAGCTGATGCCTCAGCCAGCCTTACGTATTAGGCACACTGGGGAGCAAACTCATGACCCCTGTATCAGCAGTCAGTGCCTTAACCATTGTGCTCCACTGCTGCTCCTCCTTGCATGTCAGCGCACCTACTTATGCTTTTCATTCCTTAAACTGCACAGTGCTGCCATCAAAAACAGTACTCTGACCTTGCGGTACCTCATACGGCACCCTATAAAGCGCCCTATAAGCAACATTCTAGGGTGCCTTGGCGGACAGTGCACTTTAAAATGTGCCTTATGGGGCGCCTTATGTTAACACGCTTTGAGAGTGCGTTTGCTAGTAGTGATAATTAAAATAAAAATAAAATGCCTCCTAAAGCAATCTTCCCCATAATACGTAATGCCTCAGCCAGCCTTGTTCATTGGGCACTGTGGGGGATTGAATCCCTGATCCCTGCACCATTGGTCAGTGTCTTAACCATTGTGCTGTGGTTCTGTTCCTGTGCTTGCACATCAGCGTGCCGCCTTATGCCGCCCAATATTAAAATGCCTCCTAAAGCAATAGCGCGCCGCCTTATGCTGCCCAATATTAAACTGGCTCCTAAAGTAATGCCTCAGCCAGCCGTCTTCATTGGGTACTGTGGGGGATTGAACCCCTGATCCCTGCACCATTGGTCAGTGTCTTAACCATTGTGCTGTGGCTCTGCTCTTCTGCTTGCACATTAGCGCGCCACTTATGCCTCCCGCGCAGCTTTCTCATGCGCTAATGTGCGGGGCGCACATGGGCGCCGCGCACCTTAGCGCATATTTAAATCCCGGTTTTTCTTTTTCAGAAAGAAACGCCCACTCCTTATATGGCACCCGCACACTAGCGCGGCCCGCACATTCCCGGGGTTTTAGTAAACATACCCCTTAGTCACTATAGCAAATGGTTTCATCGACTCCCTCTATGTAAATAGTTTCTGCTTGTTAATAGTTTATAAGACTGTTTTGAATTCTCAGCCCAATCTTACTAGTATATGCATTAGTTACATTGTTCTAAAAGAATGTTCATTGTAAAAATAATGTTCTGAATTGTTCTAAATTGTTCTTTATAAGGTTCTAAAAATGTTCTTTGTAAAAATAATAATATCTCATTATTATTGTCGTTCTGTTACCTGTAAACCGCATCTGATCTCTGGAAGAAGTGGTATAAAAAATGTGCAAATAAATAAATATTAAAAATCCCTGGGGGGGAAGGACATTGCTTATCTGAGTAATCAGGATTAAAATGATGAGTGGAAAGAACCTTTTTGAAGCAAGCACCACTTGAGGAAGGGCTTACAAAGTTGCTTGAAGCTTGAAACAGAATTGTGTCACAAAAAAACGAGGACTTTTTGAAAAATTTATATAAAAAATACATTTTTGGGGGGATATGATGGTCTGACTTTTTCTAATTTGGGTGTTTTTGTAGTCTTGACTAGGAGTTTTTCTAGATGCACATTAATCATGTCCTGGCAATGTCCCAGTTTTGATACTACCTCCTACTATTTCCTTTCTTAATTGGTCATTTTATTTGATTCTTTTGTGTGTCAAATATGTGTGCATATATAGTCCAAAGCCATTTCACTGGCCACTTTTTTTACGAGATATTGCACATTAAGGGGTTGAACTGCAAGGTTACCAATAATGTTGACCACAGCTGTAGAATAGGGGCATACAGACTTGCCTTAACCTAGTTGTGACGGTTACTCCTGCTCTAGAGCAGGTGCAAATGCCCATACCTAGATTGGTCCGTAACACTCGTAAGCCATAATATTTTATAACTTACATGTCTAAATTTAGGCCCTGTCTATGCTCTGCCCAAGTTCTACCCCTGTGCACACCCAAACTGAAAGTTTGTGATATACAACTTGTGCACATGCTTACATAATAGTTGACTGCCTAAAGCACGCATGCAAGGTCCTATTTGCTCATATAGAATAGGGACTTTCGCGTGTTACTAGTGCATAGTAACCGGAGCAGGTCAGACTCGATGCTTCCCAACCACCCCCTCGACTCCCCCCCCCCACCCTTCCCCCTCAACCTCCACAAACACTCGGACACAATACTTTTGGTAAACACTTCTGGTCGCAGCTTTATTCAACCATGAAACCGATTAACAATCAACATCAAATAACCATCATTTGGCATACCCCAGTGGAGTGATTCCTCACCAGCCATGTCAATAGCAAGGTGCGCACGCCTCCGCATTTCCAACTTCTCTCCCCCACTTGGCCCCCAACTTCGCCATATAATTAGCAAAAGCCAGCCCAGGGGTTATCCAAGTTGGGGGTATCCCACCCCGTCCCAAGTTTATCCAAGGCTTCGGACCCCGGAAACCTCTGGGATCCCGCCTACCCCCCCCCCCCACTGCGACACCCCTATTCAAGTTATCCCTTTACAATAGGGTGGGTGGGTGGGCCGCCATCCTCCGGACCTCTCCGCGACTGGCCCCGTCCTCCGGCTCATCGCGCCGCAGGCCCGCCTCCACCGCTCTTCTCATTTGCTCTCCCCTTGCGCCATGCAATGGGGGAGCCAATGCATTCAAAAGATGCCAACCGCGTCATCACACCTCTTTCCCTCCTCACCCCCCCCCCCCATCCTGCGGACCCGAAACCCTGCATCTCTCCGAGCCGCCCGGTTACGGGCGGCAGGCTTGGGACACTGCCCCCGTGGCCTTCATTTTTCCACGTGCCCTTTGTAGAATCATCCCCTTAGTGTCAGGACAAAGTATGTCTAGCCTAGGTTAATGGTTCTCAACCAGTCCTTGGAAAGCACCCAGCCCGTCTATTTTTCAGGATGTCCACCATGAATGTGCATATCCTGAAAACCAGACTGGCTTGTGAACCTCTGCTCTAGGGTATGTTCTGTTTCTTTGTTATTTAGGAAAAAATTAAATTTTGTCAATTTATGCTGCCAATACTAATTGACCCTAGAAGTGGCAGAAACGAAGCTTCAATTTGGTGAGACACTGCATCTTTTCTAAGATTATTTTACTCTCTGAATAACAAAAAGTAAATTGTACATAGAACATGAGGAGGACAATTTTCAAAGCTACTTACCTGGGTAATTAGGTATTTCCCTGGACAATTCGGCCTTTATAGAAATTGCCATCCTCTGTCCAGATCAATGCATGTAGGGGCTTCCACAGCAGGCACACTTACTTGCCACTCTTCCTCTTCTTCTGAAAGACCAGCACTATGAGCACCTTCAGAGGTCCCTAAGCCAGACTTCCTGATTCTGTTCTTGGAATGCATGAGGAAGCTCTTCCCTCCTCAGCACACATTTTAAGCATACTAACGATGCTGGCCTTTAAGAAGAGGTGGGGAGCCAATACACATTAAGTTCAAAGCCTCCATATTTGCTGTTGGGGTCATGACCAGCATGTTCCTGGCAGCTAAAGTGTGACTGAATACCTTAATGTGCAGTGCACTTGACAAGGGTTCATCTAATGACATCCATAGAGCATGTGACTGCCATTTTAGCGGTCTGTAGCTAGCATGCCTGTACATTAGCATTCACCTCGGCCAGTTATCGCATGCTAAAACAGCATTAACCAGTTAGCAGTGTTTAGTAAAAAGATCCCCTAGAATCATTAACAGCCAAAACTATTGAGCCATAGTCTGCAATTTAGGGGCTTGTTTACAAAGCTGCGGTAGCTGTTTCCGATCGTTACTGGAGCCGCGGCCCCGATAACGATCGAAAACCGCTACTGCGGCTTTGTAAACAAGCTCCTTAGTTTTCCCCAGCTTGGAAGAAGTTTTCCTTTCTTAACCACAAAGAGCCAAGCAGAAGATATAGAGCAGAAAAGTGCTCCAATTACAGATCCTAAGGAGATCCCCAAGAACCAGAAGGAGGGACTCTGAACTTGGGGACTGATTTAAATTCTGAGGGATCACAGATACAGATACTATTTTTCTTGAGTTTCTACTACATGGAGTTAGATGAAATTTGTTGAGGGTAATGCACTGTGTCCGAGAGATTGACAGTCAGTCATTCAAGCCATTGCTATATGATTGGTAGATTTGTCTGGTGGAAAGTTGCTAGTGCAATCAGGGGTGGCCTGAGGGTCATGTGCGGAGACTCACTGCAGGGCCTCATTTGCATGAATATTTACAAATCATTGGGCCTCATTTGTATACATTTAATTTATTTTTGAAGTTTATATGCTGCCTATCTAAAAACCTAGGTGGCTTTCAAACATACATACCTATGCAATTTATTAAAACAACCGTTACAATAGAATAAACATAAAAAAAAATCATGAATCAAAATTAACTTTCACACACCCACAAAAGAATAAACCATTATAAATATCTGTATACCAGATTTGTTTGGTCAGTACTATGACCAGCTTATTGATGAGGGAAGATATAAAATGAGAAAAACAAATCCTGGTAATCGTGATTTCAAGATCATAGTGCCCAGGCTGGATTGGATCATGCCAGAGCTGGAAAATCCCAGAAATCAGCATCAGTGAAGCTATCAGGCTACTGAACAAAATTAAACAGAGAAATTCTCTTAAAATTTGAGATTTCCTTGAATCTTAAGTGACTAAATATTTTAAAATTTCAGACTGGCAGCAGCAAGAATGCAAAACTGCAAATCTCAAAGACAATTCATATTACACTACCAACCATCAACACTCTACAGTTGACCACACACCAAGAACTCACAGTACAGGACCCTATAGAGCAAATCTACCATTCCATAACAGCACTAACTTCCAAAACTCCCACAGCCAGGAGCTTAACCAGAAAAGGGCAACACCATAAATATTGCAGTAGAACTTAGAACCAAGTTGAGAAGTAGCCTAGTGGTTAGAGCAAGTCTTGTACCTAAGAGATTTAGAGCAAGTCTTGTACCTAAGAGATCAGGGTTCAAGTCCCACTGGTACTCCTTGGGTAAGTCACTTTATCCATCATTACCTTGGAAGAAAAGGCCTGGCAATCTACTTCTGGTGATACGTTGCCAAGAAAACCCTGAGGCAGCTGGGTCATTTGTTTTTTTAAGTGCCTTAAAGTCAAAGCCAAACTTAGAACATCCATTCACCTACTGGGAAAACTGAACAAGTCAGATTCCTGCATGGAAACTCCCTACTAACAGAATACCTGGCCTGTCACATACTTTAGAATATAGATAGACCCTCACCAAGTACAGAATAAGTCCCCACAAACTACAAAATGAAATCCCAAGAAGCCAGACTTCCCATGCAGTGCAGCACCAGAGAAGTATATAGTGACACGTTTCCTTATACTGTGCAAAATATAAAGACAGCAGATTTGAAAACTGTCACAGTCCAATCACTAAATTAAAAATAGAATTCTTTTTTCTACCTTTGTTGCCTGGCCATTTAATTTTTCTACTCATGTTGATCCCCCGTCTTTTGTTTCTGTCGTCTCTTAGCTCTTTTTACAAGGGTTTCTGTCCATTTGTCATTTTCCTCTCTCTTTGTGTCGTCTTTACTTCCTCCACTACATCCATCTCAGACACTAAACTTTACTTTGTTTTATTCCATTTGCTTTTTTTGCTTCTCTGTCCACTCAGATTTCATTCATTCTTACAATCCAGCCCTCACTTTCCCTCTTTTTACTGCATCTATCTACATCTCCTTCTGTCACCCTGGCTATCCCATTCCCCTTGCTCTTATTTCCCGGTATTTAACTAACTCTCCATTCGCTCTCTGTTCTCCATCCAATATCATCTCTCTCTTTCCCACCTCTGGTACCCACCATAGTAGGAAACATTTTTGTATCCTTCTGCCACATTTTCTTAGTCTCTGCATTGCTTAGTACTTAAAGATTTTCTCTTTCTCCACTCGATGCACAGGTAACACTTGGCACACAGTTCTGAGATAGACTTGGTGCAGAAACAGTCTTGAAGAGAAAGGGCTAGAGAAGTAGAAAGGCAGACTAGGTTTTTATTTATGTATTTATTTAATTTGATTCGTATATCACCACTATAATAAGACCCATGGCAATTTACAGCACAATAAGATGACAACAATTACTAACGAACCTCAACACTTCCCCCGCCCCCCACCTAAAAATAAAACAGCACCACCAGGCGTTCTGAACGAAAGGAGGAAATATAATCCAGAGAAAGTAAGTCATTTATAGAGAAAAGGAAGGGGAGGGAAAAGACACAGATTGAATAGGGGAAGAAAGTGAAAGGCATTTGTCAGAAGAGGGTGACAGGTGAAGAGGAAACAGGAAGGGAAAGAGATTAGAGAAAGAGCTAAGCTTCAGTGGGAGGCAGCAGGTGAGGAAAGAAATTGGAAGAGCCTCTAAAACAGGCTGGGAGAGACACACGTTGCGGAATTGGAAATAGCTAAGCAAGATACATGAAACAGAAAAGGTTGATAGAGACCACACGAGGAAAGGCAAAAAGGAATGACTGGCTAGATAAAAGGAATGAACAAATAGTGATAGTGCTATCGTGGGAGAGGCGACCAGCAAAAGAATTGAATAAACAATCAAAGCACCTACTGTAGCTAGAGATATTAAGGTTGGAGGAATAATTTTATTTTTGGAAGAATATTGTGTTACTATGGGGTAACCAGTTTTCATATACTATTTTGAGAGGCATTTTAATCTGCAATGATATAGAGAACAAGCATTCTGTAAATAATTTTATTTAAATTTTATATACGAGTTCTATGTGTGTGTGTGTATTGTGGCGGTCGCGCCTCTACCAGGCGGTTGCCTAGTAGGGATGGGAAGCCATCTCAATTCCTCTTTCCCAAGGATTGTAGTTGTGCCAAGGAGATTATGAACCAAGTGGTTGATTTAAAGCACACAGGAATTTTATTAGCATCCGTGTCAAAATGGTTGACAAAATCTTCAAAGCAAATGTACACATTCAGGTCAAAGCAGATTAAATAGCCTATGTCACTGAATGACCCTTTCTCCCTTTGGTAGGATTTCACTGGGTTCTTCCTGTTCAGTGTCCCTGGCAAAACCCTTACTCCTATTCCGGGTTTTCCTAGGCTTTAACCTCTCTTCTGAATCAGAGCGTATAACACAGGGTTTAGGCTTTATGGCTTTATCTCTCCTACCTTGGAGTCTGGCTGCAGCACCTTCCTGGCTGAGGCTTCTCCGGCTTGGCACTCCCTCTGTCTCTGAGCTAGACAGTGACTCAGGGTAAGCTCTCCACTTCCCTTCCTGGGGCTTCTGCTGCCTGCAGATAGACCCTTCCTCCGGTGAGTCTAAGCACTCTTGCCTTAGCTTCCTTAAAGCCAACCTTTTCTCTTTCTCCCTGTAGCCAGTCTGTTTGGTCCTTTGCCTGGAACCTTCCCTGTAGCTTCCTGGGCTGCAGTGCTGGCTGCTCTTGTCTCTGCTGCTACTCACTTTGTATCTGCTCCTTTCATGGTTGCTGGTTTTGCTGTGTTTGCTCTCTCCTGCATCTCTGCAGTTCCTGGCCTTTCTGGAGTTCCTGGCCTTTCTGCCTTCCCAGGCCCTTCTGCTCACTTTGTTTGTTCTCTCAAACTTAAACGCTGAGCAGGGCAACTCCCTTCCTGACTCCACCCACTTGTACCTCCTACTCTTGCCTGAGGTTGTCATGAGGTCTGGGAGTGGCTTAAGCCTAGCACTACCCTCTTGGTTTCTCTCAGGGATTCTGCTGTGATGTATGTGTTCTAGTGAACCCATCCCCCGAGCAGAAGAAAAAGTTCTTCTTTCTCCTTTATTTTCATGCTGGGCTGCCTCCTCCTCACCACAGTATATATACAGTATATATATATATATATATATATATATACACACACCTCTAAAGATAAAAAATGAAAGTGTGCCTATGAAACGTGTTTTCTATCAGTGTGAAGAACAATCCTGGTCTTTTCTGGGTATGGAGCATATCCGATCTTTATCAGGTTGCCTTTTAGAGCATGAAAATCGAGTGAACAAACCAATCTTCTACTTTTGACACCTCACCCCCACTTTTGTATTTTCCTGACACCTCTCCTCACCCCTCTATCCCACAAGAAGGGAAGCTTGACACTCAGGGGTATGTTTACTAAACTGCGGAAATGTCATTCGCGGTAGGTTCCGCTGTAAAGGTAGAGATGCCCATATAAAGGCGTGGGCGTTGCATCGTTACAGCAAGCTGACAGTTAACGCGCGTTACAAGGCGCCTTAGACTAACGAGCGTTACAAGGTGCCTTGTAAGGTGCCTAGTAAGGTGCCTCATAAGGTGCCCTATAGGGCCTCCTAGGCTAAGCGCCATATTAGGCGCCCTTGGACAAGGCACTGCAGAAGGCACCCTGAGTTATGGAACCATAGGTTAAGGTGACTAACAAGGTTATGGTGTCCTAGGTTAGTGTGCCCTAGGGACTGCAAGGTGCCTCAGAAAGACATGCATGACCTGTGCGGAACAGAGACAGATGTAGCCCTAACACTAGATAGAGCACTCAGGAAAGGCAATGAACAGGTGAGTGAAGGAGGGAGAGGTGGGAGCCGCAGGACCTGCCATATCTGCGGGCATCCCATGTGCCTGCCAGTACTGATGACAAACATGGTGGGGCAGCTGTACCACAGCACAGGGTGTTGGCAATGTAACGTACCAGAAAAACAGTTGGTGGCAGACGATGGGAATACGTGTCCCCCAGTGGAGGCGGAGGTGGCAGGATAGTTACAATGATGGGTCGACAGAGGAGTGGTGGTGCCATGCAGATCAGGCACAGGCGAGGCAAGCATGAAGAGGCGCAATGCAGGAAAGGGTATGACATGGGGTGGCAGCCTGCACTGGCAGAAAGGACTCTACACAGCTGACAGATGCAGATAGACGGACCGAGGGAATGTTGGCAATTGTGGCGAGGGTATTATGGGCTGGAAGCACAGATCTGCAAAAATATGACCTCTACATGCATGCACACTATATGAGTAGGACAGGCATGAGAGGAGGGAACAATGAGGAACTGAACCCATGAACACTGCCAAGAATGGCATTGTATTAACCAGTAGGCTATACCTCCATGGTGTATGTCACAGCAATGTCTGGGTACAGAAGGACTGCAGGTCACCGCACAAATTGTCTGCTCTGAGTGCCAGGATAGGGTAACCCCACCATACCCATGATGCAATGCACATGCTGAATAGCAGTCTACAGCTGATCACCAAATGGGGTCTGCACCTCTCCGGTACCTCAGCTTGGAAAGACGAACTGACAGTGCGTGATACTGGCACAGAGTAGCTACAGACCATGCCATTGTGCAGGTTCTGTGGTCATCCTGAGGGATAGAATTGGTGCCCAGCACTATGTCCCCAGTACATGTGGTGCTAGAGATAGGTCCTGCTGTACATCCCCATCACTACCAGTGTGTGACAGGTGTTCCTTGCAGTGCAGCCGAAGGTAATTTGGTGTCCATCTGTATCCTGTGGGACCAGACACCAGCCAGATTGGTGTGTACCCCATGTTAGGGTCTGGCTGACATGAGCAGCTGTTATCAGGGCAGAGGGGTTCATAGAATTGCATGAGGTGTGTGTAGCAGTGCCTTTATAGGTTGCAGTGGTATATACTACATACCCCAAAGGGCCCACATCACCCTTTTGTAGGTAAAGAACAGGTGCCCCTGCCCCAGGGAAGCAACCTCCATCCTGTTTGTATGAGACAGCCCTCCAGGGTTGGTGGGCCAGAGCCATACCTATGACTGGCTCAACGGGCTCAACTTCATGGTGCTGGTATGACTCAGTATTTAAAAACCCGAATAATTCCTCGGGGGCTACGAATGACTAGAGCACCCAAGATGTTTAAATGGGATAATGAATTTGTTGATAAATGGAACAAAATATTTAATAGATGTAGCTTTGACCTTATAACATTGATTTTGGAACGGACTATTCAGGAGGAGGTAGTTATTAAACAACAGATTGAAGAAGCACAACACTCTTTAAAGGAAGTTTTGGATGAAGAACCCTATAAATTTAAGATAGCTGAAGTCGACCGACAGATTAAGAGTTTTTTTGACTACTTAAAATCTTTGAAAACCAAGAAATTCACAAGAGACAAAACTGACTATGAAGGAGGGAAAGTGTATTATTGGATGTATGAAAACATTGATAAGACGGAGACGGTTCGAAAAAATGTCACATTTGATAGGACTTCAGATGACACGGATGAAAGTACCTCGGGTTCGGAAGAATGTTCTACTGGAAGACAACGTCCGGATTTTTGGCCCGGTCGAGGTCGCCGCTCTCGCGGCATGTATCAAGACGATCGTTGGGAACCTCCAACAACGAGGCAACGTTCCAAACAACGTCCTCAATAGTGGTGAATTTAACGGGGCATGATTTATCTTTGACTCAGGAGAGGCTACTGAATCATGGTCTGTCCTTTGTGCCGACGATTAGATATGATTCGTTTGATATGAGGGTTCATCTCTATCGTTTTTTTCAAAAATTACGAATTATCCGGTATTTTGCAGATAAGCCAAGGTCTATTGATGCCTCGGTTGTAAAACCAGTTTCTTATTGGCTACCACCGGATATGGTTGATCCAGCAATATCCACCGATCAAGCGCTTGTTTTGAGAGATCTGGCACATTTGGAACAGAGGCGTTTCAAGCAATTTTCTAATTTGGACTTAGGTAGTTGGCGGGCGCTTACATCTCTGTCTTCTGACCCTTCTCTGGTTATTCAAAAAGCAGATAAGGGAGGAGCTATTGTTTTACAATCTTTACAGGATTATCAAGTTACCCTATCAACTCATCTGAGTGATCGATATATGTACAAAGTCTTGGATATGGATCCTACTCTATCTCTGATGGCTGAAATTAAACAATTAGTGGGACCTGCTTTACAGAATGGTTGGTTAACCCACAAAGAACATTCTTTTTTATTGAATTTACATCCGGTTGTTCCTACCCTGTACATGGTACCGAAGATCCATAAATCACTTTCCTCTCCTCCTGGACGTCCGATAGTGTCTTGTCGACAATCGGTATTAGAACCTTTATCTATTTTTTGTGATGTTTTTCTTAAGCAGGAGGCCTGTCAGGTGGCATCTTTTATTAAGGATTCTACACATTTATTACAAATTTTTTCCACAGTTACGGTTCCAAAAAATGCGTTTCTGGTCACCTTAGATATAGCAGCATTATACACCAACGTCGATCAAACTGAAGCGCTGAGTTTGCTGCAGAATTTGTTTAAGTTTGCTCCGAGTCGATTGCCTAGATCCTTTTTGATCCAATTGATGGAGTTGGTATTGACTAGGAATTATTTTTTATCTGGGGGTCATTTTTACCAACAGATTACTGGGATTGCGATGGGAGCTACTGTGGCTCCTTCAATAGCTACTTTGTATTTGGCAGACATGGAAACTAATCTAATAGAGCGTTCTCTGGCATTTAAGGATGGCATTTTCTGGCATTCAAGGCCTTATATGACCTGGCCCCTTCCATGATATGCAACCTAATACACAAAGAACCATCTAAGTCTACACACAGAAAAGGGCAATTAAACAGACTGAAAATCCCGAAAGATTTTACAAAAGCACATAAATCAACAAACAATAGAGCCTTTTCCCATATTGCCCCTACAATCTGGAACTCCCTCCCAGAGGAGATACGAAAGCTAACAGAGATAATGGAACTCCGCAAGAAATTAAAAACCTATCTGTTTACCAAACATTATAATACAGATAATTCATTATCTACTTTAGACAAAGGTTAAAGAGCTAATCGGATTGCTCCATGCTCCATGCAAAAGCCCTTTAACCCACACAGATAGCACTCACCCTTGATATATTCATACATAAACTTGTACATAGTTTGCACACGGTTTGGTATTATATTGCACTGTTTATTCTACATTTAATATGATGTTCCTTGTAAATAAGTTCTGTTATATCTCAATGTTCCATGTAAAACAAACTTGCTTTGTTAATTGTTGTTAGCTGTAAACCGCAACTGAACTTTGGAAGATGCGGTATAGAAATATGAATAAATAAATAAATAAATAAATAAATAAATAAGAATAATAACATACTACTATGGAAACGTTTTTTAGATGATTTTTTTTCATATGGACGTCAGATCTTACATCACTTCGATCTTTTGTGATTTGGTTAAATTCTTTGAGAGCCAATATACAGTTTACAGAACATATCAGCTCTGAAACGATTGATTTTTTGGATATGCGTATTTTCATTGAGGATGATCACTTGTCTACTACACTTTATCGAAAACCGGCTCAGCGAAATAGTTTGCTGCATTACCAAAGTTTTCACCCGGGCCCCTTACGTAGAGGCCTACCTTTTGGTCAATTTTTGCGGCTACGGCGAATCTGTCATTCTCTTTCAGAATTTTGACAACAGGCAAGTGATCTTTCTCTACGTCTTCAACATAGAGGATATCCCCAATCAGTTATTCACAGGGCCTATCGCCAATCCCTCCACATACATCGAGAATGGCTCCTTGATCCTCAATATTCTCATACATCATCAGAGGAGGAAATGTCAGTTACAGGGGTTTTGCCATACACGGATCGCAGTTCGGCTGTTTTGCGGATTTTACACACCCATTGGCCAGTTTTGCAACTACATGAATGTTTTAATACATCTTTGCGGATAGCCTTTTCCCAGGGCCAGAATCTTGCTGATCGTTTAGTTAAGACGACTTTATTACAGGATCGAGTGATAGTATCACCTATGTTACTTGGACATACACCTTGTAACACTTGTAGTTACTGTTCGATGACCCTTTCTGGGCAATCATGGTGTCACCCGCGGACTTCAAAAGAGTATAAACACCGGTGGGATACTACCTGTACTTCTTCATATGTAATATACCTTCTGCAATGCCCTTGTGGTTTGCTCTATCTTGGTAAGACCATTTGCCCAGTTAAAAAAAGACTGACAGAACATGCTTCTCATATTCGATGCCGAGTGGAAACAGCACCGCTGGTGACTCATTGTATTGAGCAAGCCCACTCTTTTGAGGACTTTCGTTGGACTATTATGGATCATGTGCCTAATAATCCGCGAGGAGGTGGCAGAGAACAGAAACTTTTGAGGCTGGAGCAAAAATGGATTTTTACTATGAATACTGTTGAACCACATGGTCTTAATCGTGAAATCTATTGGCAGAGCACTTTATGATGCCCTTACATTGTCTTATCCAATCAGAATAGGGATTCCCCTCACTGTGGGGTTCCCCCTGCTCTCATTGGTTGGTTCTTCCTTTAAACTAACGTTTCCATTCAGCCTACGTGACTGATCAACCTGAGCCGCATTGACGGCGTTTTTTCATCTTGTTGCTGTATTCTGGGAAAAACGAGATTATACACTTGATACAGGGCTGTGGCCCGAAACGTGCATGTCGTGTCAAATAGTTCGTTTTAAGAGCAACATGTTTTGGAGGACTTTAACAAGATAAGTGTGATTTTTTAATATTAATGATGAATAAAGAAATTTTTGGAGGAGAACCTTCACTTGATAAAAAGTAGCTAGCTGCTTGGTGTGGATTGAATGTCCTTCTCAACCCTCCTACAGTTTGCTTCGACAAAAAAATAATAGCAATTATAGAGTATAGGTTTTTACAAATTTGGTGGACCTTTTTTTCTGTAGTTATATATTTTGTTCACTAGATCTGGGTTTTGGCTTATTTCTATACCTATGACTGGAGCAGTGGCAGACCAGCAGCAATGCTGGAGTTAGGTCTGGAAAACCCCAACTGCCTCCCACCACTGTCTGCCAGTCACCAGCAGACAGTACAGTCAGACTGTACCTTAAAGGTGTTCTGACCATGCACAGTCTAACTGCAGACAGTCCACCAGCCTGCTCAGAGAGGAACTATGTGCAGCAAGCAGGCAACTCAGTGATTGGGACCCCAGGACTGGGAAACACAAATATATCACTGGAGGCAGATAGTGTAGAGCGCTCTGTGGGAACCTAGACCTGCCATGGTCACTGCTCGGTCAGAGTGAGTGCCCTCCCAGCATGCCATGCTGTGGCCACCCTGTCCATGCAGGTGGTGGTCAGGCACTACAGTGTCCCAGCCATTGCCCCACACCCTGTGAAGATGTATCCTGGCCAATCTGCCCTGTCCGGGCCATATCCAAAATGCCTTGCTCCTCATTATGCACCTATGCAGGCTAACGCTGGTAACAGTGGGACATTTTGGGCCCAGTGAAGGGTGGGCAGCCACAGAACAATGGATAAACATACACACACGCTCACTCCTATTGCAGCATTGTACATAGATAGGGGTGGTTGGCAACCCTGCCCACCACACTGGTCCTGATCACAGTGCCGACATTGCTAAACTGTGCAAGGGGTAGAAGTAGTGCTCTGGTGATAACTTCAGCTCAATGCTGGGGCCAACAGCCTGACTCTCAATCAGGGGCGGCCCAAGGGGGGTGCAGGGCCATGTGCGGAGACTCGGTCCGGGGCCTCATTTGCATAAGTGGCCTTATTTGCATAAATATTTGCATAATGCTAACATACACTAACTTTTAGTAAACATGTATCTTAATGAGTGTATGGATAAAGACAGACTAAAAGATTTCTACATTACTATAATCCAGTGCCAACCGCCAGGCACATTAGGAACTACTACAAACACTGCCCATTTAGAACCAATAGCAAACCCGCCGTATCCTAACAGCACTACCAGGACTCACAAAGCACCATACCCTACCTATCAAAAGGCAACACTGCAAATATTAAACCAATACATTTCAGAGAACAACAATACATGACCTACTGGGGAAAGAGAACAAGTGGCAATGTCAAATAGGAATTACATAAACAGAATACCTCAGCTCAGTTACACATGCAGAACATAGACCATCACCAAACAAGGAATCACAATTTAGAAACAGGAAGGCAATAATTAAACTGGGAACTCCAAAAGCCAAACTTGGAATGTACAACAACACTGTAGAAATAAAACTATAAATTAATTTCCTCTTGTACCAAACAAAGCGCAGACATTAATGATGCACATTTCCCAGAGCTTTCATATTCCAGTTAATAAATTCAAAATAAAGAGATATCTTTCTACCTTTTGTGCATTTTTTTTCAGTTGCAATTGCTCCAGCCACTTTCTTCTGGTTTCTTCATGTTTTCTGCTAACTCTCCATCATCTGCTGTCCATTTGTCCTTTCTTCTCTCTTCTAGTTTTTTTTTCCATTCTCTCTCTCTACATCTGCTTTAACATACTAATCTTTCTCCTTTTGCTCTTTCCTCATTCCTATTTCATCCACTCAAATTTTACCCCTCCATCCTCAATCCCCACTTACTCTCCCAATACCCGGCCAATTGTAGATTTTTTATCCCTCCCACACAAAATATTTTTCCCCTCTCCATTTTACTCTCCCAGCCCCATCCCATTCTAATCCTCCCCCAACATCAGCTCCCTTCTAGTTCCAGCCTCACCCAGCATCCATTCCCTTCTAGTCCCTGCATCAGCCCATTTCCAGTCCTAGCCCCCCATCAGCCCACAGCCCATTACCAGTCCTAACCCCATCAGCCCACCTCAAGTCCGAACCCCTCCCCATCAGCCCATTTCCTGTCCTAGCCCCCCCATAGCCCATTATCAGTACTAACCCCCCCTAGCCCATTACCAGACAGCCCCCATCAGCCAACAGCCCATTACCAGTCTTAACCCTCCCATAGCCCATTACCAGTTCTAACCCCCCCAACAGCCCACAGCCCCTTACCAGTCCTAACCCCATCAGCCCACCTCAAGTCCTAACCCTCCCCATCAGCCCATTTCCTGTCCTAGCCCCCCCATAGCCCATTATCAGTCCTAACCCCCCCCCCCCATAGCCCATTACCAGTCCTAACCCCCCATCAGCCCACAGCCCATTACCAGTCCTAACCCCCGCAGCCCACCTCCAGTGTTAACCCCCCCCCATCAGCCCATTTTGTCCTAATCCCCATCACCCAATTTTCAGTTTAAGCCCCCCCATACCCCATTACCAGTCCTAACCTCCCCATCAGCCCACTCCCAGTCCTAATCCCACCAGCCCATTTCCAATCCTAATCCCCCAACACCCAAATTTTAGTTTAAGCCCCCCATAGCCCATTAGCAGTCCTAACCCCCCATCAACCCACTTCCAGTCCTATTCCCATCATCCCATATAAAGACTTAGCTCCCCCATAGCCCATCACCACTCCTTACCCCCCCAGCCCCCCCATAGCCCATCACCACTCCTAACCCCCCCCAACCCCCCATAGCCCATCACCACTCCTAACCCCCCCCAGCCTCCCCATAGCCCATCACCACTCCTAACCCTCCAAGCCCCCCATAGCCCATCACCACTCCTATCCCCCCCAGCCCATCAGCACTCCTAACCCCCCACAGCCCCCCATAGCCCCCCATAGCCCCCCATAGCCCATCAGCACTCCTAACCCCCCAGCCCATCAGCACTCCTAACCCCCCCCAGCCCCCCATAGCCCATCAGCACTCCTAACCACCCCCCCAGCCCCCCATAGCCTCCCATAGCCCATCAGCACTCCTAACCCCCCCAGCCCATCAGCACTCCTACCCCCCCCCAGCCCAGCTCAGCCCCGTCCAGCCCAGCCCAAACTTTTTTTTTTTAAAAAGCTGTCTTCTCCCGCTGCCGGGGCCGCCGCGGCAGAATCGAGTGTGCCGCGGGGCCCCCCCTGCCCAGCAGAGCCTGCCCTCCCCTGTATCCGCTCTCTCGTACAGCTGCCTGCAGTCTCACGCGCCGGCTTTCAGAGCGCAAAGGGACTAGTTTCCCTTTCGCGGCTCTGTTAAGCCCGCGGGGGCTGATGGGAAGTTCCCATCAGCCCCCGCGGGCTTAACAGAGCAGCGAGGGAGAAACTCTCCCCTCGTGCTCTGAAAGTCGGCGCGTGAGACTGCAGGCAGCTGTACGAGAGAGCGGATACAGGGGAGGGCAGGCTCTGCTGGGCAGGGGGGCCCCGCGGCACACTCGATTCTGCCGCGGCGGCCCCGGCAGCGGGAGAAGACGGCTTTTTTTTTTTTTTTAAATTTGACTTTAGGATCAGAATGTTTTTTGCGCGGGCCCCCCTGAAACGCGTGGCCCTGTGCAAAAAACATTCTCGCTCAATGGACGGGCCGGCCCTGCTCTCAATGCATCTTTGGATTGTGGAGCCTGTGTAGGTGGGTGTTTGTACCCCTGTTTGCCGCTGCTTTGGGCTTTGCACATGTTGCTGTTGTATCTGCATTGTAGGGTAAAACATAGGGACATGCTCTGCAGGAACCACAGCTGGGACTTGAACCTGTGACCCTCTGCTTCTGGACACACTGGCTGGGTGTACTGCACCACACTGTTGCCACAGATGCACAATAGTCCCTGGAGCAACCTGTACCTTTCCTCAGCCAGACTTTGTATGTTGCACTGCACACCACGTACTGATGCAGGGCATGGCCTAGGTCCACTGCAGGGAAGTGGCACCCCCCCTGCCAAGCTGACATGGCCATTTGCTGTCAGTGCTGGTAGTGCACAGTCCCAGGCCATCCACTGTGTAGGTAGCTCCCGCCTAGGGAGCGGGTCCCGGGATGGGGGGCCATACATGGACATCCTCACATCCCCCCCCATCACTGCCTACCAATATTATGTCCCTTCCACATGGGGGAGGGATGGCTGGGGGGATGTCAGGTCAGTGCCCTAACAACTATTGGCTAGGGTGAACCAGATAGATATAGGTGGATTGTGTTTGGCCTTGGTCAGCTGCTGTCTTTCTGATTTCCGGTTTCTATGTTCCTAGGCGCCTGCCTGGTCCACCCTCTGCCCCAGCTGCCCATGCTACATGTCCCGCCTGCGGCCCCCTATGCCCCATTTGCACCATCACCATAGTGGCTATTCATACTTTGGCACTATGGTGTTGCTGAAAATGGAGCACTACTATCACATTTCTTGGGCTCCCTGCCTAGGCTGCACATTGCTGACACTTAAATGGTTTCTCTCTCCTGCAAATGTGCATCTAACGGCAGGTTTTCATTCGCGGTAGGATTCAGCCCTTCAGTTCAGCAGGTTAGTGTAAAAGGGGCCTCTCCCCACCCACTCTCCGCCCTCTCTCCACCTTCTGCGGTGTTTACTGCAGCCGGGGACGTTAACGATCATTAAGTAACGTTAACGCGCGTTAACGTTACATAACGCGCGGTATGTAACGTTACTGCAGTTTAGTAAACATACCCCTCAGTCTATTTCCATTAGGAAATCTGTAATAATTTTGAAAGAAGTAATAAACGATTTTGCTTGTATTAAAATTAGAATAATATTTACGTGAGCAATATTATTGCATTTTTTCTGTTTCTGTTTCGTTTCTTCCTTAGATGTTGAGTTAAAATGTGTTAAGTATATTTTAGGACATCAAAAATTGATTGTATCTGCATGAAATATTTCTCTTTAGCTGGCCCTACCTTAATCTATGGTAAATATTTGAGTGTGATTAGTGACCTTCATATTATCAGACAAGGAATCTTTGAACTGTCATCTGCTTAAATGACCTCCTTGTGTCTTCAGTGTCTGGAAAGACTTCAAGGCAATACCTGATCACAAGTATAGTATAATTGTCTAAACTCATGGTCATCACCCCAGCAGTGTAAATATTTTTACTGCAGAGTCATCTACTAAATATTTTGTTTGAGGAAATGAGAGGTGATTAGGGTTAGACAAAAAGGAGTCCTGTAGCTTGGCTTTACAAACCAAAATTTCAGTCAACAAAGATTTCAGGAGAGAGTGCCCATAAAGGAACTGGCAAGCATTTGATGTATGCCAGCATACATTATACTCAGGGAGCCAGCATTTTGCCATTTTGTGGGAAGCTGACCAGGACATTTCTTTTTGGACCGACTTAAAAGTGGACTGAAACAGAACAATCTGAAAACTATGGTTTCGGTCATGCACACAAGCCTACCTTCGCTCAGTTCAACGCCCATGATGTATTTCAAATCAACTCCAGTCCTGGAGTTTATGGTCCCCTGACCTTATCTTTCTGGGACCAAGATGATTTTACAATTAAGCAATGAAGTCCAGCAAACCTGTCTACACTCTAATGAAAACATTGGTCTGAATCAGATTAATTTACTTCATCTTATTCTAGACATTAAGGTGGTCATTTTATAAAGGGTGCATAGAAAGTTAAATGTGTTGGTCCCTATTCTAAAGGACTTCAGCATGTGTATGTGTACTTACATGTGCACTTTAGGTTGTCGCTATTCTGTGCTTACTTTCGGTAAGGATGTTCTGGACATTTACAACTGTTCAAGGGCAGGTATAACTGCCATGTTTAGGTTAAGGTACATCAGAACAGCCGTATTCTATAAAGTAAAGTAGGCTTGTATTTAACTTTATAGAATAGACCACATACGCATGAGTGCGTGGGAGTTCATTGAATTAGCCCCCAGGAGGGAAATTTTATAAGGGGGTGCCTAGTTCATGCATGTTTTAAGGCGCCTATGTTAAGTCAATTTACGACAAGTAGGTGCCCAATTGTGTTTATAAAATACTAGTGTGCACTTAGTGGACATTTACATCAAACCTAGAGCTGGTGTAAGTGTCCACACCTATATTTTTCAAGCACACAGATAAATTATATTATTTTATAATGAACGCATGCACTTGTGTCTTCAGCCCACACTTCACCCAAACTTTGCTCATATGCCTACTAACCTTGATATCAAAATGCATACTTTTTACATCAGTCAGTATTTTATAAGAGGTCATTTATGTGCATATGTAGTCACATATGCACAGGAATGACTTCGTAAAATTACTTACAAAGGGCTCAACCCTAATCAATCTGGTGAAATGATTATACGGATGTGAAGGCACATTTTACAAAGGACATCCAAATGCAATCTGCACAATTTCACAAACATGGACATGCCTGATATGGAAGTCTATGGAGATGTCAACATAAACATCCTCAGAATAGCATTTCAGAGTGGGGATGTCTAATAGCCTAATGGATAGCATAGTGCATTAGGCACAACATGACCAGGGTTCAAATCCCAGTGTGGGCTTTTGTGATCTTAGGCTAGTCGCTTAATTCTCCATCTTCAAAGAACATGCCATTCTGGGTCAGATTAAGCCCAGTATCCTGTTTCCTACAGTGGCCAATCCAGGTTGCAACCACCTGTCAGATTCCCAAAAAGGTACACAGATTCCACAATGCTTATCCCAGGATAAGTAGTGGATTTTCCTGGTCCTCTTTAATAATCGTTTATGGACTTTTCCTCCAGGAACGTGTCCAAAACATTTTTAAACCCAGCTACTCATCAGCTTTTACTACATCTTCCAGTAACGAATTCCAGAGTTTGATTACTCATTTAGTGAAAAAATATTTTCTCTTATCAGTCCTAAATAGGCTACATTGTAGCTTCATTGAGTGTCTCCTTGTTCTGCTTTTTGAAGGAGTGAACAACCGATCTATGTTTACCCATTCCACTCCATTCATTAATTTATAGGCCTCTATCGTATCTCTCCTCAGTTGTCTCTTTTTCAAGTTGAAGAGCCCTAATCTTTTAAGCCTCTCCTCATAAGGGTATCCTTGCATCTCCTTTACTGTTTTGGTGGTTCTTCTCTGTATCTTTTCTAATAACGATTTATCCTTTTTAAGACATGGCGACCAGAACTGCACACAATATTCAAGGTGTGGTCACACCATGGAACAATATAGAGGCATTATAATATCCTTGGTTTTGTTCTCCATTACTTTCCTTATGATACTTAGCATTCTATTTGCTTTCTTGTCTGCCACTGCACATTGGGCAGAGGGTTTCAACGTATTAGCCATGATGATGCCTTAATCCTTTTCCTTGGATGGTGGGTCCTAATGTGGAACCTTGTGTTGCATAACCATAGTTTGGGTTGTTCTTCCCTAAATGCATAACTTTGCGCTTGTCCACATTAAATTTCATCTGCCATTTGGATGTCCAGTCTTCTAATTTATCAAGATCCTCTTGCAGTTTTTCACAATCCACTTATGTTATAACTTTGAAAAGTTTGTATCATCTGCAAATTTGATCACCTCACTTATTGTTCCCATTTTCAGGTCGTTTATGAAGATGTTAAAAAGCAGCTGGCTCAGCACAGATCCCTGGGGTACTCCACCTTTCTTCATTGAGAAAATTGGCCATTTTGACCTACCCTCTGCATTTTATCTTTTAACCAGTTCCTGATGCACAATAGTATACTTCCTCCTATCGCATGACTTTTTAATTTCACCAAACGTCTCTCATGAGGGACCTTGTCAAAATCCAGATACACTGTATCAACTGGTTCACCTTTGTCTACCTGTAATATAACAGATTAGTAAAACAAGACTTTCCTTAGCTAAATCCATGTTGGCTTCTCCTATTAAACCATGACTATCTACATGTTCTCTACACTCTGGAAGTTTTAAGGCCAAAACAAGCACTTTCCTGATGTCTATTTGTGCCTGCAGACATCCCCAATGTTTCTGAAATCGAAGGGGGATATCTAAGTCCATTGCACTTCCTTTGACACACCTCTGCCATGCCCCCTGCCTTCTTGGACGTCTCTGTAGCAGTGAGTCTTTAAAAGTCATTTGTAAAATGCTCCAGGGACATCTCTGTGATTCAGACACCCTCTTCAGACATCCAGATCATGACTAAGACTTTTAAAATGACCCCCCCTAGAGAGCCAGGCCATTCGTTTGTCTTCTCAAGAACTTTAGAACATTCATCATACCAGTTCTTTTTAAGTCCCTCAAGAGGGAGAAGGCTAGGAAAGCATAAATTGGCAAATATCACATCAACCAAGAGGTGAAATGGAAAATGCTGTTAGCCGTATGAGACAGAAGTTGAATCTTACAAGTCTTCATACAATCTTCTCATCTCAAAGGCTAGAAACATAGAAACATGATGACAGAAAAAGCCCACATGGCCTATCTAGTCTGTCCTTGCATATCAACCACTAAAACAGTCCCCTTTTTTCCTTTAGAGATCCTCTGTGTCTGTCCCATGCTTCTTTGAATTCAAGCAAAGGTAAGAGTTTGTGGCTTTTTAAATTACTAGCTCTCTGATACTTCTATTTAAATACCTGCCTGGAAGGTAGACTGAAAGGGATGTTAGGGATTGACTGTGGCCCAAGCACCATAACATTTTCACACTGACCTCTGAATCAATGCAATCCTCTTTGTTGAAGCACTTACTAGGAACATCATGTCAGGTAAGTCCCTGTATAATTTGGGAGGGGTGATAGAAGGGGGCTTCCCTTGTGTCTGAGGGAAGGAAAGGTCGCTATTGCAGAATCAATGGCAGGAGAATGTCCAACAATTTTAACTGATTTTATTTGAATACATACAGATGAATCTCTAGGCCCTGGCTGGATTTGCTAGGAGCTGATAATAAACAGAATGGAAAGGGGAAAGCTCATTATCAGAGGTGTGCAAAACAGCACATTTCTTCTTTTCCTCTTTTTCAGGGAATTTCTTCAGCAGACAAGCTGAACATTTCTACTTCAGCAGGGTAGAGTAGACTGGTACTGGGATACACACCAACATTAGCACCAAGATCACTAGAGCTTGACAACAGTATGACAGTGGTTAGTGTCAAATCACAATCACTGTGGAGGTTGAAGGCTGTTAATGAATCTGCTAATTGTGGTCCTTCTCTGGAGAGGATTTATAGTCTCACAATATAAAAATTTAGCCTGAGAGGGATGAAAAATAACTTGCATTGCTGCTGCCCCTGTTTAGTGGTGCAATTGTACTAAACATTTTGGTTTATAGAATAACCCCCCCCCCCCCCAAAATGTAAAAATTGTCCAGCACGTTCATGTATAAGCCACCTGTTTTTTAACATGTTTTCTTCTAAAATAGCTGTTCCCACTCTACATGCCAACAAATATATGTATATTCTTGCATTTTACAACAGGCTTCATGCTCAGCAGGCCTTTTCCAAATTGGCTGGAAACTGTAAATGTCCCAGTTTGACGTTCCATTTCTCACCTTGTAACAGCTAACGAGGAAGGAAAGGAGACTCAGGAGTCACTTTTCAGGAAGCAAGCTGCGTTTAATGTGCACACAGGCTCAGAGAAAAATAAGTTTCATAAATTCTGTGCCCCTCTCAGAGGGCTCATAGAGACTATATAGACCTCTTATCAATTCATCACAGCATTTCTTCATGATTGGTCCTACTTTATTACAGTGTAGTCCCGACTGGAGAAAGTCTACTGTACTCTTATCTCTAGTGAAGCAGAGGAAGAGAAGTTATCCTTTTCACACAGTATCACCAAATTAACCCTTACCTGTCCGGATTCCACCTCAACCTAGACGCCTATGTAAAATAGGGCTTAGAGTATGTGACTGAGGAAGTATACCCAAGTGCTTCATGGTATCAGAGGAGAGCAATTTCTGTACAGATATGTGCCATAAACATGAGAATTACATGCCAGAGACACACTTTAGGAAACAAACATCAGGCCCAGTTTCACTCATATTCCCTCTATCTCACTTTATTATGAGGTGGAGAGCTGAGATACTGGAAAACTCTTATAAGGTGCACAAGGGATTTCTCAGTACAGCATGCATCTGAATGCAGAAAAGGACTTCAAAAAAAGGTCAGTTTATAAGGATGGTCACCATTTTATATATTATATACACTTTATTTATATGCCTGATTTCCTTTATATTTCTTATCACATCCTTCTAATAGATAAAATGAATGAGTAACTACCATGGAATTGTTCATGAAACAGGCTCAAAATGGGCACAGTTTTAGCTTGTTATAGAAGATGCTCAGAGAAGACTCCAGCACAATATGAATGAAGGTGACTACTGCTCCAGGTCAATCCTAATAGGACCTCCTGTCAACATATGGTTACTCAAGTGTTTGGTCTCCACCTTCTCCTCTGTGTCCACCGCTCTGCGCATACGTCTGCGACAGCCCTGTGCACAGCGAGATCGCTGATCAAGTGCACCGCACACTAGGACACGACAGTGCAGAAAAACTTCCTGCAAGGCAAGAAAGGCAATGTCAATTTCAGTATCCCTTTGAAAATTAACATGAAGTACACACATTAAAAGCAGTGTCGTAGCCAGGCCTGATTTTATGGTGGGGTCAGAGGTTAACATGAGTGGGCACTGCAGGGCAGTGCAGATTTTAACACCACCTCCAGTTCTCCTCCCCCTAGTCTGTGCTGCTGCTGACTGGTGGGCCTGACTCCAAAGTTGGGAGGGGGGCGCCATGGCCCAATCCTACCCATGGTTATACCTTTGATTAAAAGCTGCTGCTGTACATTTTGCACCTCATCACAGGAATGAGTCGGGCCTCTATGCTTCTATTTCAAAAGTGACAGAATAGTTTTTATTTAATTAGGGCCTGATTCTGTCCCGCACGTCCATCATCTCTGTGCGTCCGGTCTGAATCGGTCGCACAGAGGAGATTGCGATTTTGATCCTGTGGGGCACATCTAGCCCCATGGGATCAGAATTTATTTTATTTTTATTTATTTATTACAGGCTCTTATATACCGCTCTATTCAGCATCAGCGCGGTTCACAATATAACAACAGACCAGAACAACAAACTGTTTGGTTTTACAGAGAACAGGTAAGAGAACTTGGATAAAACATGGGAATTGTGAGCAGTCCTGCATGTGCAGGCTGGGACAGCGATTCTGTCCAGCCTGCACGTGCAGGACTGCACCTGGCTAACTCAGTCAGGGCATTTAAATAGAACCGTGATGCCATGGCACCACGGCTCCATTTAAAAGCCACGATACCGTCTGCTGACCAAAACTGTAAATATCCTGCAGCCCGACCCCCGATCCAGCCTCAGAAGGCCAGGGTCAGGCTGCGGGGAATTTTATTTATTTATTTATTTAACAGTTCTTATATACCGCGCTATTTGTCTTCAGTGCAGTTTACATTAAAAACAGTATCACACTTGGTCAGTCAAGTCTGGCCTACGTTTACATATAACAGGGCTTTAACATGGAGGTAAACTGGGGGAACTATATACAATTAAACCAATTAGCTGTTGGAATGTCCCCTGGCCCCCCCAGCCCCTTCCCTCCCAGAATGTAAAAAAAAAAATGTCCAGGGGAGTTATTCCACCTCAGAGGTGAAATAACTTCCCCGGCCATTTCGCCGACCCTGGGCATACAGGGCCGACATTAGAATCGGCCCTGTACGTCCAGGGCCGCACAACCGGTGGGGAAGTTAGTCAGAGGCTGAAGCCGGCACGAATAGCGGGGATGGACATCCTGTTGGGGATATCCATCCCCGCTATTTGTGGTTCAGAATGACCCCCTTAGCTAATAAAATTCTTTCCTCATAAGCAGATGCTGATTGTTTTAGACTGGCTGTGGTAGGGGATGGGAACACTTTAAGCCTGATAGTGTACTTGGGGAAAGTTAGCTTTTTTTAAAATTAATTAAAGGAACTTCTAAAGACACAGCAGCAGTAGCAGCAGCAATTGGAGTACAGGGAATCTTCACAAATTGGATAAAAGCAGCCACTACTTTTCTGTTTTCTTTTTCAAGGAAACAGCAGTGGACCAGCTCAGTGGATACATACAAAAATGAATGCATTTGTTAGGCAATAATGTAGGTTTGATAGGATTTTTATAGGGAAGGAGTAATATCGAAATCACAGTATAAATATGAAGGCTGAGTTCCCCAGATACAATCGTGTGTTGCTTAATTTCAGATTAAAAGATAGTGCTAGAAGAGCTGACATCAAATTTGGATATTACACTCCCCGATGCAGATGTAAATATTGAAAGACAATACCTATGTTGTGATAAATGGAGATACGCTTTCATTTTTTTCAAATATGATTTGCATATTTGTATATAAAAGTGCATAGAGTAAACATGAAAAAAAAGATAATATAAATTATGGACTAAGGATCAATCAGGTCAATACAGAACTGTCTGTGCGGTCTGTGTTTTTTAAAAGGCTGGCCATGGTGGCTAAAATATATGTGCATATTCAATGCTGGTATCCTGATAGTAGCCGGTGCAGAATATCTGGACAGGGCGACAATATTCACCACCACTATCTGGATAGCTATCTGAATGGCTTAGAACAGGGGTTTTTTGCTGTCCAATGTTATGTGGATAGTTATTCGGATTGCAATGCTGAATATTGCTGCTTTCTGGCTAATTCACTCTGCCCACGGACCATTCCAGCATTATGCGGATAGGCCCCGAGGAGGTGTGAAAGGATATTCATTGCCACTGCTTGTATAGTGAACACTAATGTATCAAATCAATTGTTTTTGTCAGATCACATTGAAATCATCTAGCTCATCATGCTAGTAATTACTATTAAGTCCTTTTTACTATATTATTTGCTTTAAAAGGTTATTTGCAGAAAAACTTGTTATACTTTAATATGTATCAGGGCGCGGGCAGGGTCACGGAGCCCGCCCGTAACCGGGTGCCCGGCCCGGCGCGGGACCCTGCAAGCGTGTTGGGGGAAGGACGGCAATGCGCGTCAGCGTGAGCACGCTGCGCGCGTCATTCAAACTGATTGGCTCCGCTCAAGGCGAGACGAGTGGAGCCAATCGGTGCCGCGGGAGATGCATGTGCTCCGGAGTTGGTGGCGTTTCCGGAGCACATGCGATCGGGCGCCCAAGTGGCAGGATCTTCGCTGGGAGCGTCGTGGCTAACCGTTGGGGATCAGACCTGGGTCGGAGGAGCTGTGCGGGCCTGGTGTGTCCTCGGAGTGGCGGTGATCAGCTGGTGGTGTTTGGCGTGTTTGGCAGGCGAGTAGGTGGTGCTGCGGTATATTAAAAAATAAAATAAATTGAACTGCGGGGTTAGGATCGCCGGGGTTTTGGGCGCGCTGAGTTTTCCAGTAAAACGTAATATACCATAAAAAAAAAAAATACAAAGGGAGAACAAAGGGAGAGCTGGTAGTTTTGCGATGTACTTGAAGGGAGTATTTGTGGGGCTTGGGGGCTCTCCAGGATGGGGGGTAAGTGCTCTGGTGGGGGACAGGGGGCTAGTAGGGTTACTTTGGTGGGGCGGGGAAGAGTGCAAAGGGGAAGAGGGGTTGACGGGGGGGGGGGAGATCCCGACAGCGGGCTCGTGGGAGAGGGCAAGCTGCCGGCGTAGCTCAGAGTGCTGCCAGGGGTTCTGCTGTGTCTCCTGATGAGGTGAGGGGGACAGGAAGGGGGCGCTTGGTTCGGGACCGTGGTGTACGGGCTCTGGGGGGAATGGGGGGGTCTGTAACGAGGCCACCTGAGCCTACTATTGGTGGGATGGGGCTAATGGAGGGAGAGGCTGCTGGCATCTCAGGGGAGGGCGGTGATGCTGCGTGGGAGCACGGGAGTGGGGGGGGGAGCAGGTGCTTTGGGTCCCTGGGATTGGAGCAGGCTGGGGGCCAGAGCATTTTGTGGTGGGAGCAGCGGCAGTGTTTCCCACAGTGGGTATATGCTGTCGCCTGGTGGCTTTGGGCCTCATGGACAGCAAGCTATTTGGGATCGGTGGTTAGCTGGGGGGCAAGGTTCATCGGGGACAGATTGGGTGGGGGCATGGCAGCCGTCGTGGTCTCCGGGTTTCTCCCCGCTGTGTCCCTCATTTGTGTCTCCGCAGGTGCCATTTATTGCTTCACCAAGAAGTGTGCCGCCTGCAGGGGATTCAGCGCGTGTGACGAGCATGGATTCTGGAAGCGGTGTGCCAGGATCGGCGACGAGGGTGGGTGAGCGGGCACAAGAAGCACGTGCACAGCAGCGGACTGAGGACCCTCGTGCTGGGCGGCCAACAGTTTCCGACGGAGCAGCAGTTGGAGGCTTGGCGGGTGAGTCGCCAGGGAGGGAGGTAGGTGAGGGCGGGGGTGGTAGGTCGCGAGCAGACCGGTCGGGGAAGGCGCGTAAGAAAAGGAAGCATGCCTGCCGGCGTCGGCATAGCTCGGATTCATCGTCTTCGTCGTCATCGGATTGTTCTGCTTCTTCGTCGGGCGAAATGGGTAGGAGGGCGGTGGCGGGGGAGGGGGGGCTTCTGGGCTGGCGGGTGCAGGTTTAGCCTCCTTAGCGGCAGTAGCAGAGTTATGGGAAGGGGTCCCAAAAAAGTTGAGACGAAAGATTGTGAGACGGAAGTATATTGACATTTTTCGCTTGCTCGAAGGTCGGAAGCGCTCCGGGGAGAGCAAAAAGAAACGGAAGGAAGATGAGAAGGCTGGGCGTATTCATAAAGTATCGCGCAACGTAGTCAATTGGGTCCGGTTGTTCTTGCGGCTGGCGAGTGTTTGGGGTCATCATTTCCCTGAGCAGTATGGCAGCTTGCTGTCATATGCCGACTCTATTTTGGAAGCGTCACAAGCGCACGAGGGCTGGTCGTGGCTTAATTATGACGAGAAATTTAGGGACAAAATGGAGGAGAATAAGCTCTTAACATGGGGGACGCAAGACATTAACCTGTGGTTAACACAGATGTCGGTCAAGGCTGGTGCGGGGAGAGCAGGTGGTGGTACGATGGGGCAAGGGGTTTCGGGTGGGGTGAGTCGTTCCTTTCGCGGAGGGCCCCCCGCAGGGCAGACGAAGTCGGTCCTCGGGGCAGGGGGTGACGTGTGTTGAAGGTATAATAGGACAACGTGCCCCTTTCCGGACTGTAAGTTCCGGCATGCGTGCTCGGTCTGCGGGGGTCCCCATTCAGCGGCAAAATGCGTTAAGAAAGGGACCGTCCATCCCTCCGTTCAGGGATTCAAGTGAAGGTGCTCTTAGGGATTTAGCTCCCTCTCCAATTCGGGTACAGGTGCTTTGCAGTTGGCTTCTCCGGTACCCGAAGAAGAAAGATAGGTTAGCGTTGCAGTTAGGATTTAAGTTTGGTTTTGTTATTCCACTTCAAGGCGAGGTGGTAGCCAAAGCGGTGAGGAATTCCCCGAGTATTCGGCACTGGGCGTCCGTAGCGTGTGAGACGTTGGCGGCCGAATTGCAATTGGGGAGAATTGCGGGGCCGTTCAGCAACCCGCCGTTCCCGAATTTTGTTATTTCCTCATTAGGTGTAATCCCCAAGAAGGAACCGGGTAAATTCAGGTTGATCCACAATTTGTCTTTACCGTCGGGAGCTTCAGTGAACGATTCTATCCCGCGAGAGTTTTGCACGGTGCGGTATGCCTCCTTTGATAGGGCGGTTGAGTTGGTCACGAAAGCCGGTCATGGGGCACTGATGGCGAAGGTCGATATAGAATCGGCATTTCGCTTGTTGCCGGTCCATCCTTCGGCGTTTCGGTTACTGGGTTTCCAATTTGAGGGCGCCTTTTACTATGACAAGTGTATGCCGATGGGTTGTGCAATATCTTGCGCCTACTTCGAGATGTTTAGCACCTTCCTGCATTGGATGGTTGTTCAGAGGGTGGGTGACTCGGAGGTGGTGTACTATCTGGATGATTTCTTGTTTGTTGGGGGGGCCGAGTCGGGGAGCTGTAGTAACCTGTTGGGTGGTTTCGTTGAAGTGGCGAGGGAGTTAGGGGTGCCACTGGCAGAGGGTAAGACGGTGGGCCCGACCACGCAACTTACTTTCTTAGGTGTCGAGTTGGATTCACTGAACATGGTAGCGCGGCTGCCACAAGAGAAGGTGGTGAAGCTGAGAGTCTTAGTGGCCAATGTTCTGGCCTCGTCGAAATTGACTTTAAAAGAGCTGCAGGCACTGTTAGGTTCCCTTAATTTTGCTTGTAAAGTCATTCCTATGGGGCAGGTGTTCAGTAGGCGTTTGGCTGCAGCAACGTTGGGAGTTAAAAAGCCGCATCATCGCATTCGCGTGTCTAGGGTGATGCGTGAGGATCTGCGGGTTTGGGACATCTTTTTGCGGGAGTTCAACGGGACGTCTGTATTGCGTGAGGCAGAGATCTCCAGTAGCGACTTGCAGCTGTACACAGACGCCGCAGGGGGAGTTGGTCTGGGAATCTATTTCGGTGGGGCTTGGTGTGCCGACAGATGGCTGCAGGCCTGGGCTGATGACGGATTGTTGAGTAATATTACTTGCTTGGAGCTCTTCCCGATATTGGTGGTATTGGAGTTATGGCCGGATAAGCTGATTAACTGCAGAGTTCTGTGGTGGTGCGATAACGAGGCAGTTGTCAATGTCGTCAATCATTATTCGCCATGCTGTGGCCTCGTGGTGTCGCTAATGCGTCGAGTGATATTAGCATGTATGCGTTTGAATATTGATCTGAAAGCGCGGCATATTCCAGGGCATGTTAATGAAATTGCTGATGCTCTTTCCCGTTTGCAGCTGGAGCATTTTCGGAAGCTGGCACCGGAGGCGGACGAGGAGGGGCTCGCGGTCCCCTCGAGCTTGTGCAGCTGTGGCCTGCAGCGATGAGGCACCTCTTGAAGAGCTCAGTGGCGGATAACACATGGGAAGCTTATCAGAAGGGTTGTGAGCGAGTACAACAATTTTTGCGTGGGATTGGATGGCAAGGTGGGGTGGTGCCGGATATGTGGCTCGGGTGGTATGTAATTTGGGCGAAGGAACATGGGGTCCCGCGGTCGGCTGTGCGAAGTCACCTGGCGGGGTTTGGGTTCTTCGCCAGGGCGGTTGGGTGGGACTTTGCAGGCAGAGGGTTACTAGCTCGGCGATTACTCCAGGGATGGGAGCGTTCTCACCCAGTTCCGTGGGATCATCGACAGCCGATAACGCACGACCTACTGGAGAGAGTGTGCCGAGAGTTGTTGCGGGTGGCGATGTCGCCTTATGAGAACGTGCTCTTTCGGGCAGTGTTTTGTTTGGCCTTTTTTGGGGCCTTCAGGGTCGGCGAATTGGCGGTGGAGTCGGGAAGAGTGGATAGTGGGAATAGTTTGCGTCGGCAGCATGTATGGATCGAGAATGCACGGTTGCGCGTGGTGTTAGCGAAGTCCAAAACGGACCAGAAGGGGAAAGGGTTATGGGTGGTCCTTAGGGCGATGGGTGGGCTTACATGCCCGGTCGCCACCATGCGAGATTACTTGATGGTACGCCCGGACTGCGGAGGGAGTCTGTTCGTGCATAGGGACGCCAGACCGCTTACGCGTTTTCAAGTCACAGCGGTCTTGCGCTTGGTGTTGCGGCGGATTGGGGAAGACCCTCGGCTTTTTTCAACGCACTCTTTTCGGAGTGGGGCGGCGACCAGTGCAGCTGCGGCAGGTTTGTCGGGGGAGCAGATACAGAGCATTGGCAGGTGGCGATCGAGGGCGTTTGAGGGCTATGTGTGATTATGAGTATTCAGCTGGGGGGGCTGGGGGTCGCTAATGCTGTTCTTTTCTGTTTCAGATGGGGGTATGTGTGTGCGGGGCTGTTGGATGTTGGGGCACTCCTTCGTCTTCTGGGCTGCTCAGCGAGCAGCGCAGCGACCTTACGGAGCGAACTTGGATCTGGATCCTGCGGTGGTGGCAGTTTCATGGCTGGGCGAGCGGGGACTGCGGTGGGCGCAGCTGCTGCCTTTGCTTCGTCATCACGAGCGTGTCAGGAGCCAGCCAGCAATTTTGTTTGTGCATTTGGGGGGCAATGATCTGGCGGCTTGGTCTTGCAAGCAGTTGCTCAAGGCCGCCAAGAAGGACTTTGCGGTAGTGCTCCGCATGTTTGAGGGTGTGTTGTGTCATAAGGTAGCGCCATCAGAACCCATGGAAGTAGGGGATTGTGAGCAAAATGGAAGGGAAACTGACAGCTCAGGTTCACACATGGGGGAAGGTTGCTATGAGCAACAGATGAAAACAAAGCCACAAGGTGTTAGGGAACGCCCGAATAGAAAGGGAGCACAGAATTCATTAGAAAATGAAGAGCACCTGCATGGTGGCGGAGCCCAGGCTAACACCAATTTGAACGTACTTAAAAATCACTTACCGGAAGGTAGAGAAGGAACTGAAGGAGAAAGTAGAACGGAGAGCAGGGCCGGCCCGTCCATTGAGCAAGAATGTTTTTTGCACAGGGCCCCGCGTTTCAGGGGGCCCCGCGCAAAGAACATTCTGCTTTTTTTTAAATTACATTAAAAAAAAAAAGCTGGCTCTGGCTGCTGCTGCTGCCACCGCGGCAGCAGCAGAATGAAGTGTCCCGCGGGGCCTCCTCTGCTCGCTGAGCCCCTCTGCAAGGGCTTTCAGATTTGCGAAGGGAGAGTGTCTCCCTCGCGTCTCTGTTAAGCCCGCAGGGGCTAATGGGAAATTTCCCATCAGCCCCTCGCGTCTAAAGGGGCAGATGGGAAATTTCCCATTAGCCCCTGCGGGCTTAACAGAGACGCGAGGGAGACACTCTCCCTTCGCGAATCTGAAAGCCCTTGCAGAGGGGCTCAGCGAGCAGAGGAGGCCCCGCGGGACACTTCATTCTGCCGCTGCCGCAACGGCGGCAGCAGCAGCAGCCAGAGCCAGCTTTTTTTTTTTTTCAATTTTGCCATAAGCCGATTGGGGGGGGGGGGGGTTAGGACTGGTAATGGGCTGGGGGGGGTTAAGACTGGCAATGGGCTGTGGGCTGATGGGGGCTGTCTGGAAATGGGGCGATGGGGGGTTAGGACTGGTAACGGGATGTGGGGGGGGGTTAGGACTGATAATGGGCTATGGGGGGGGCTAGGACAGGAAATGGGCTGATGGGGAGGGGTTAGGACTGGTAATGGGCTGTGGGCTGTTGGGGGGGGTTAGGACTGGTAATGGGCTATAGGGGGGGTGTTAAGACTGGTAATGGGCTGTGGGCTGATGGGGCTGTCTGGAAATGGGGTGATGGGGGGTTAGGACTGGCAATGGGCTATGGGGGGGGTTAGGACTTGTAATGGGCTATGGGGGGTTAGGACTGATAATGGGCTATGGGGGGGCTAGGACAGGAAATGGGCTGATGGGGAGGGGTTAGGACTGGTAATGGGCTGTGGGCTGATGGGGGCTGTCTGGAAATGGGGAGATGGGGGGTTAGGACTGGCAATGGGCTATGGGGAGGGTTAGGACTTGTAATGGGCTATGGGGGGTTAGGACTGATAATGGGCTATGGGGGGGCTAGGACAGGAAATGGGCTGATGGGGAGGGGTTAGGACTGGTAATGGGCTGTGGGCTGTTGGGGGGTTAGGACTGGTAATGGGCCAAGGGCGGTTAAGACTGGTAATGGGCTGTGGGCTGATGGGGGCTGTCTGGAAATGAGGTGATGGGGTTACGACTGCTAATGGGCTATGGGGGGGTTAGGACTGATAATGGGCTATGGGGGGCTAGGACAGGAAATGGGCTGATGGGGAGGGGTTAGAACTTGAGGAGGGCTGATGTGGTTAGGACTGGTAATGGGCTGTGGGCTGATGGGGGGGTTTAGGACTGGCAATGAGCTATGGGGGGCTGACTGGAAATGGGCTGATGGGGTTAAGACTGGAAGTGGGCTGATGGGGGGTTAGGACTGGTAATGGGTTATAGGGGGGGCTTAAACTGAAAATGGGGTGATGGGGGGGGGTTAGGACTGGAAGTGGGTTGATGGGGGGCTAGGACGGGTAATGGGGTGGGGGATGCTATGACTGGAAATGGGCTGAGTGGAAGGGGAGGCTTGAACTGCAAATAGCTGATGGGGAGGGAGCTTGGAATGGAAATGGGCTGTGAGGGAAGGGAGCTAGGACTGAAAATGGGCTGATGGAGCAGCTAGGATAGGACTGGAAATGGGCTGTTGGGGGGAGCTAAGATTGGAAATGGGCTGTGGTGGGGGCTTGAATTGAAATGGACTCATGGAGGGGCTAGAACTGGAAGTAGGCTCATGGGGGGCTTGGACTGGAATTGGGCTGAGTGGAGGGGAGCTAGGATTTGACATGGGCTGATGGTGGGGCTCGGAAATGACTAGAACTGGGCTGATGGGGGCTAGGATTGGAAATGAGCTGATGAAGGGACTCAGACTGAAAATGGATGGGGGAGCTAGGACTGGAAATGGGTTGATGGGGGGCTAGGACTGGAAATGGGCTGATGCAGGGACTAGAAGGGAATGGATGCTGGGTGAGACTGGAACTAGAAGGGAGCTGATGTTGGTGGAGGATTAGAATGGGATGGGGCTGGGAGAGTAAAATGGAGAGGGGAAAAATATTTTGTGTGGGAGGGATGAAAAATCTACAATTGGCCGAGTATTGGGAGAGTAAGTGGGGATTGAGGATGGAGGGGTAAAATTTGTGTGGATGAAATAGGAATGAGGAAAGAGCAAATGGAGAAAGATTAGTATGTCAAAGCAGATGTAGAGAGAGAGAATGGTAAAAAAAACTAGAAGAGAGAAGAAAGAATAAATGGACAGCAGACGATGGACAGTTAGCAGAAAACATGAAGAAACCAGAAGAAAGTGGCTGGAGCAATTGCAACTGAAAAAAATGCACAAAAGGTAGAAAGATATCTCTTTATTTTGAATTTATTAACTGGAATATGAAAGCTCTGGGAAATGTGCATCATTAACGTCTGCGCTTTGTTTGGTACAAGAGGAAATTAATTTATAGTTTTATTTCTACAGTGTGGTTGTACATTCCAAGTTTGGCTTTTGGGGTTCCCAGTTTAATTATTGCCTTCCTGTTTCTAAATTGTGATTCCTTGTTTGGTGATGGTCTATGTTCTGCATGTGTAACTGAGCTGAGGTATTTTATTTATGTAATTCCTATTTGACATTGCCACTTGTTCTCTTTCCCCAGTATTCTCTGAAATGTATTGGTTTAATATTTGCAGTGTTGCCTTTTGATAGGTAGGGTATGGTGCTTTGTGAGTCCTGATAATGCTGTCAGGATACGGCGGGTTTGCTATGGGTTCTAAATGGGCAGCGTTTGTAGTAGTTCCTAATGTGCCTGGCGGTTGGCACTGGATTATAGTAATGTAGAAATCTTTTAGTCTTTCTTTATCCATACACTCATTAAGAGACATGTTTACTAAAAGTTAATGTATGGTAACATTATGCAAATATTTATGCAAATAAGGCCACTTATGCAAATGAGGCCCCGCACCGAGTCTCCGCACATGGCCCCGCACCCCCCTTGGGCCGCCCCTGATGGAGAGAGAAGTAGTAGGAACTACAAGGGCTGTAGTTGGAACTTCGGGAGAACCGTTAGGAACTGCTGAGCTTGAGAGCAGTGTCCGTGGAGCTGTGAGGATGAAGCCAAGGGGATTATCCAGAGTACATGAGGTTGGTGATTCTCAGAGAAGCTGTTGGGAACAGCAGTGCACAGCCTCTCAATATTCCCAGGAGCGTTGCTGTGAGGCAAGCAGAGAAGGCAGTCCAACAGCCAAGGCTTTAAGATATAAATTACCTAACACTAGAAATGCAGAAGGGGAAAACTTTTACCCTGAAGCACATTTGAATGAGTCAGAGAAACACCGTGGAAAAGGGGCTTCCAAGCAGAGCTGTGCTTATCCGAGAGAGCAGGAAACAGCAGTGCCTAAAGGTAGGCGTATTTACCCTAATAAGAGAGGTTTGCAATACCCTGACTTTCTATGCACGTACCAAGAGCTCTGTAGTTCTCAGGAACCCAACTACAGGAAATACGGTAGTTACCCACGGGCCACTAGTATAGTGGGGGAGGAGAGTGTTTTAACTCCCCGACAAGAACCTTATAACTTTAACGGCAATTGGGAGCCAGAGGTTTACTCTGATGAAGAGGAGATGCAGATTGAACCTCTTGAGGAATCTTTAGAGGAAAATGAGATGGACTGCATGTACACATTATCTGATTGTATAGCATCTCTATGTTAAAAGCAGCCGGAACTGTTTATGAGAAGAAACAGGTGCCAGAGTTCCGTGAGTAAAAGGAACTGTTTTCTGTTACTTTTTGTTTCCTGGTTTAATGCTGAAGAAAGCTAAGTTGTGTTGAAAGTATTTTTCTTTAATTGTGTTATCAGACGAAGGGTCTGACCTGCTTTAAGTTCCACTGTTATGAATCCACCCCGGACGGGGAATAAAGCCTGAGTTTAAACCTTACCCTCTGCTTCAACTACACTTCTTTGGCTAACGGTGAAAACTACAGGATCCAGAAGGCCTTGCTAAAGCCTTCATAGGAGCTCTAAAGCCATAAAAATATTGCCCCCATCAAACGACCCAAGCCCTTTCTAGCCTCTGGGTACGTTAGTGGGTGACATGAGTGGCGTCGTCTAGAGGATTTTTTTTTTAACTGTGGAAAAAAAGGACACTTTTTGAAGAAAAAATACTGCTGTACTGGAAGACCCATAAGAAGCAAGCACACAGGACAAGCCAGACGCTGATTGAGGACCTTTCTTGCCAAAGCCTGAATCTACGCAGATCCTAAGGTAACGGATACCTAGGGCACTAGCGTAGGTGGATAAAAGGGCAAGAAAGGGGGCGTTCCTGTGGTGCAGGAAAGGGGTGAAGAAGTGTAAAAGTACCGCACTTGGTGGTTTTCTTTCTCTTCTTTTCTCCGCAGGGTCACAGCAAGAAGATGGAGGCCCAGGACATAATGAGCTGGATGCAACACCAGTGGGACAAACAACTGGAGTTAGCACGGCACATGCAAGAGCAAACAGCAAAAATGATCATGGAGCAGCAGAGGCCACTTCTGGAGACCATGAGGGCATTTTTGGAAAAGTCACCAGGACATGGGACTGAGAACCCCTATGTAGTTCCAGGGGTAGGACTTAATGCGAGTCATGCGTTTATGTTGGGACAGTTAAGTCCACAGGACAACATTGATGATTTTATTGATGCCTTTGAACGAATAGGGGGGGCATTGAAATGGCCACGAGAGCAGTGGGCTACCCGCTTTGCTGTATCTCTCACCGGGGAAGCTCTCTCTGCTTATAAAGCAATGCCTGCCATCCTTGCTACTGACTACGAGGAGATAAAAAGGGCAGTTAAGGATAGGTTGGGCCTATCTAGCATGCATTATCGTAGGCTGTTTAGAGAAGCTAGGATGAGGGCCCAAGAAACCCCTAAAGCTCTGCAGCAGAGATTAAAGAATTTGGCCTACAAGTGGTTAACCCCTGAGCAGAGGACAATGGAAGCAGTGTTAGATATAATTATCTTGGAACAGTTTCTCCAGGCTGTGCCCACTGAGGTAAAAAAGTATCTCACCTTGCAAAATTGTCAGAATACCAATGATGCAGCCAGTCTAGCTGAACGCTATTTTGAGGCTCAGATAGTGGGCACCTCAGAAATAGGTCTGAGGAAAGCAGCAGGCATGGCAGAGCATAAAAGAGAGAAATATGTTAAAGGGAAAATGTTTAATGTATGTGGTAAGAATACTAATGATGACATTTTTTCTATACACAAAGGGAAATGTTATGTGTGCGGGCGAGCGGGCCACTTCCAAAAAGACTGCACGGAGCGGACTATCCTCATGGCTGGGAGAGAAAAGCCAGCACAAGATGGGTTCCTGATTCCTGTGCAGGTAGAAGGGGTGGAAATGCTGGCGCTGCTTGACTCGGGTGCTGACCAGAGCATGATTACGTCCAAGCTCTGGAAAGCCATTGAGAGGCGTCGTCGGTCAGCTCCGAGGCAAGCAGAAAGCCAGATCCATTTAAAATGCATACACGGGGCATTTTCCTGTTACCCTTCCCAGAGGTTATCTATACGTGCTGTAGATAGAGAACACACATTACAGGTAGCCATAATCCCTACATTGCCTAGAGATGTCATTTTAGGCAGGGACTGGCCACCCTTTCTCAAGGGTCTAGCGGTAGGGTTGAATACCCGGACCGGCCTAATATCTACCCGATCGCAGGCAGGGACCTCAGGGGAAGGAAGGATAGCATCTGAGGATCCCGGGGAGCCTGAGGGGGAGGAAGAACCCCAAGAGGAGGAATTAGATGGGGGTGGATTAGGCATTCTGCCCACACATGATGAACTAATACACGAACCGGTTAAGGAAGGCAGGAAGGCGAAAGCCAAAAAACGCCAAGAGAGGCATCAAAGGACCCATGGGAGGGCCGAGTTGGAGGCGGGTGCAGGGTTACCTTCGGTACCTGCCGAGGTGGTGAGCAAGTTCCCCTCATTCCCAGCAGAACAGCGGGCTGATCCAGCTCTAAAGAGAGCTTTCGAATGGGCCAGGGAAATCCGGCCTACCCTATCCAGGTTTTTCCTGGAAAAGGAAATCCTATATAGGGAAAGTACTGACCCGTATTCCGGAGCGATAAGGAAACAATTGGTCGTGCCAACGACATTTAAAGCCACAGTACTAAGGTTGGCACACGACCACCCCATAGGCAGCCATAAGGGAGTCCAAGGCACCCTGGACCAAATATTGGTTCGATTCTATTGGCCAGGGGTCTTTAAAGAGACTAAACAATACTGCGAGGCTTGTCCAACTTGTCAGAGGGTCACAGCTTTAAAGCCGAAAGCTGTACCGATGGTATCCACACCCACCATAGCAGTACCTATGGAACGCATAGGTATGGATATTGTAGGACCCCTGATCCGTACGCCCAGAGGATTTCAGTATTTATTGGTGGTAGTAGACCACGCAACTAGATTCCCATGGGCTATTCCCTTAAGGAGTACATCGGCCAGAGTAATAGCCCAAGAGCTGGTAAAGCTCTTTTGTGAAGTGGGTTTTCCCAGGGAGGTATTGACTGACCAAGGGAGCAATTTCTTATCAAAACACTTAGCAACGGTGTGGGAAGCCTTTGGCATAAGGCACATAAAGACTGCAGCCTATCATCCTCAAACAAATGGACTTGTTGAGAGGATGAATCAGTCTTTGAAACAGATGCTTCGGAGGGGTTTAAAGAAGGGAGAGATGGGTGAATGGGATACCCTACTCCCATTTGTAGTTTATGCATGTCGAGAACGCATACAGACATCATTAAAAGCGTCCCCATATGAGCTTATGTTTGGCAGGGCCCCTAGGGGAATTTTAGACATTCTCCATGAACAGTGGGTGGAGCCAGACTCGCAGGAAGTTGGGGTGCCTCAATTCCTTAAAAACTTGAGGGAACGCTTAGAAAGAACTGCAAAGGCCTCAAGAGAAAATTTGCAGGCCAGCAAAGAAAAGCAAAAACGTTACTATGACAGGAGCACAAGAGAAAGGCACCTGAGCATAGGAGATAAAGTCCTTGTCCAAGTAGCGGACCCGGGACCCATGTTTGAGGCCCAGTGCAAGGGACCGTGTACAGTAATAAAGAAAGTAGGTCCTGTGACATACAAGGTGGAGAATGAGAGGGGACGTCAGCAGGTGTACCACTTGAACGTTCTAAAACCTTGGAAGGAGAGATTGGCCACAGTCAGCTTGGCCTATGTAAGGCAGCGAGACAGAACCCAAGAGATGATTACGTGCTGTCCGGTTAGTCATCCGGCAGCCCGTAATATTTTAAGGGGGGGATCTGTCATAAGGTAGCGCCATCAGAACCCATGGAAGTAGGGGATTGTGAGCAAAATGGAAGGAAAACTGACAGCTCAGGTTCACACATGGGGGAAGGTTGCTATGAGCAACAGATGAAAACAAAGCCACAAGGTGTTAGGGAACGCCCGAATAGAAAGGGAGCACAGAATTCATTAGAAAATGAAGAGCACCTGCATGGGGGCGGAGCCCAGGCTAACTCCAATTTGAACGTACTTAAAAATCACTTACCGGAAGGTAGAGATGGAACTGAAGGAGAAAGTAGAATGGAGAGAGAAGTAGTAGGAACTACAAGGGCTGTAGTTGGAACTACGGGAGAACCGTTAGGAACTGCTGAGCTTGAGAGCAGTGTCCGTGGAGCTGTGAGGACGGAGCCAAGGGGATTATCCAGAGTACATGAGGTTGGTGATTCTCAGAGAAGCTGTTGGGAACAGCAGTGCACAGCCTCTCAATATTCCCAGGAGCGTTGCTGTGAGGCAAGCAGAGAAGGCAGTCCAACAGCCAAGGCTTTAAGATATAAATTACCTAACACTAGAAATGCAGAAGGGGAAAACTTTTACCCTGAAGCACATTTGAATGAGTCAGAGAAACACCGTGGAAAAGGGGCTTCCAAGCAGAGCTGTGCTTATCCGAGAGAGCAGGAAACAGCAGTGCCTAAAGGTAGGCGTATTTACCCTAATAAGAGAGGTTTGCAATACCCTGACTTTCTATGCACGTACCAAGAGCTCTGTAGTTCTCAGGAACCCAACTACAGGAAATACGGTAGTTACCACGGGCCACTAGTATAGTGGGGAGGAGAGTGTTTTAACTCCCCGACAAGAACCTTATAACTTTAACGGCAATTGGGAGCCAGAGGTTTACTCTGATGAAGAGGAGATGCAGATTGAACCTCTTGAGGAATCTTTAGAGGAAAATGAGATGGACTGCACGTACACATTATCTGATTGTATAGCATCTCTATGTTAAAAGCAGCCGGAACTGTTTATGAGAAGAAACAGGTGCCAGAGTTCCGTGAGTAAAAGGAACTGTTTTCTGTTACTTTTTGTTTCCTGGTTTAATGCTGAAGAAAGCTAAGTTGTGTTGAAAGTATTTTTCTTTAATTGTGTTATCAGACGAAGGGTCTGACCTGCTTTAAGTTCCACTGTTATGAATCCACCCCGGACGGGGAATAAAGCCTGAGTTTAAACCTTACCCTCTGCTTCAACTACACTTCTTTGGTTAAAGGTGAAAACTACAGGATCCAGAAGGCCTTGCTAAAGCCTTCATAGGAGCTCTAAAGCCATAAAAATACTGCCCCCATCAAACGACCCAAGCCCTTTCTAGCCTCTGGGTACGTTAGTGGGTGACAGTTGTTAATATGGTCTGACATCATCTTGCGGCCAGTGTGCTGGGATCAGCGGCGCTGGTCGCGGGGGTTGACCAAGATCAATAGGCAGATCGGGAGATGGGTCTGTGAAAAGGGGGGTTTTCAGGTTCAGCATCCCTGGGTGGAAGTGGCCTGCTCTGGGTTATATAGGGAGGAATGGATTTGCTCCTGAACGATTGGCAGGAGGCGCTGGAGAGGGTGGTGCAAGAGAGGCCACACTGGTCGCAGCTTCTGGTTGGGGGGGGGCGGCACAGGTAGATTTTGTCCCCTGTGCCGGTGGCGGGATCCCGGAGGTCCAGGGTCCGGAGCCTTAGGCGACTTGGGGAGGGGGCGGGGTGCCCTCGACCCGGGCAACCCCTGGAAGACTTTTGCTAGTAATATGGCGAAGTCGGATAGGGGTGGCTGGAACTTGGCCATTGGTGGGTACCACGGCTGGAGCGGAGGCGTGGCCGCTTTGCTAATTGCATGGCTGGCGGCGCATCGATCTGCTGGGGGTTTTTGTTGGATCAGTATTTATGTTAATGTTAATTAGTTTGTTTGGAAATAAAGCTGCGACCAGTTGTCACCATGAATTGCTGTCTGTGGTATTTTTGAATAGGAGGAAGTGGGGGAGAAGGAGTGAGGGGGGTGGGGCAAGGAGAGGGTGAGCGCCGGGTCCGGCTTCCCGGTTAGTATCAGGGCGCGGGCAGGGTCCCGGAGCCCGCCCGTAATCGGGTGCCCGGCCTGGCGCGGGACCCTGCACGCATGTTGGGGGAAGGACGGCAATGCGCGTCAGCGTGAGCACGCTGCGCGCGTCATTCAAACTGATTGGCTCCGCTCAAGGCAAGACGAGCGGAGCCAATCGGTGCCGCGGGAGATGCATGTGCTCCGGAGTTGGTGGCGTTTCTGGAGCACATGCGATCGGGTGCCCAAGTGGCAGCCCACCAGCCCACCCATTCTGGCAGGGTGAGGGGAATATATATGGGGTGTCGCAGCAGGGGGTGGGGGGGGTACTTGTGGGCGGGATCCCGGAGGTCCGGGGTCCGGAGCCTTAGGCGACTTGGGGAGGGGGCGGGGTGCCCTCGACCTGGGCAACCCCTGGAAGTCTTTTGCTAGTAATATGGCGAAGTCGGATAGGGGTGGCTGGAACTTGGCCATTGGTGGGTACCACGGCTGGAGCGGAGGCGTGGCCGCTTTGCTAATTGCATGGCTGGCGGTGCATCGATCCGCTGGGGAGTTTTGTTGGATCAGTATTTATGTTAATGTTAATTAGTTTGTTTGGAAATAAAGCTGCGACCAGTTGTCACCATGAATTGCTGTCTGTGGTATTTTTGAATAGGAGGAGGTGGGGGAGAAGGAGTGAGGGGGGGGGCAAGGAGAGGGTGAGCGCCGGGTCCGACTTCCCGGTTAGTTTATTTCAATTTATTTCTCCAAAGTTTGGGTTACTATCCGACACAAGTATCACTTAAACTTATTGTGTTTCGAACCTCTCTCTCTCTAGTTGTTAGTTCTGCTTCAGGGAAAAATCATTATTTTGCTAAACCAACTGAGTGAGTTTGATATACGTGATCAAGCCAGGGTTTATTTAATACATTTCAAGGCACTTTATTATCCAAGAGTGTGGGATGCTATCAAAGGCTTTCTTATAGTCAATCGATGCTATGCTGAGATTTCTGTTTTGCTTAGTGCTGGCCACAATGGCCTTATTCAACATTAACTGCTCTTTGGTGCCATGCGTGCCCTTCTGCTCTATTTCCATGATGTTACTGGAATCTATATGATTGTATACAGTATATCAATATTGAAAATGATTGCAAGAAGAACTTGGCTTTCAAAGTTCTTGCCAGGATTTAATTTCCCTTGGCTGCTTCAGGCGAAAGCTACACAGCACGGGTCCATAGTAATGATGTCATCATGCTTTGAACATCATTGGTGGAGGCTCCTTTAAAAACTAGGAAGTGGGATGTTTCTACCATTGACACCATTATGACATCATTACTATGGACCCTTGCTGTGTAGCTTTCTCCTGAAGCAGCCAAGGGAAATTAAATCCTGGCGAAACTCGAGTCGAAAGAGAACATAAGAACATAAGATATGCCATACTGGGTCAGACCAAGGTCCATCAAGCCCAGTATTCTGTTTCCAACAGTGTCCAATCTAGGTCATATGTACCTAGCAGTTTCCCCAAAAGACACAGGTTCTGCAATGCTTGTACTGGGTCAAGCATTGATATCTTCGGTCACTTCTTAATAATGGTTTATGGACCTTTCATCCAGGAACTTGTGCAAACCTTTTTTTTTTTTTTTTTATTGAAAGACTTCCAAAGAATACAGAGATACAAGAACCACAAAGATCTTCAGAAAGAATGCAACAGTAACAACATAACGCCAGGTCACAATAGTATTCTACAATATGTCTTCATTTTTGCAGTTTTAAGATAAGGAAACAGGGAACAACAACCCCCCCAACCTCCCTTTCCCCCCCCCCCAAACTCTCCCTAGTCCAGGGCCCCCCCCACCTCCCAGCCCCCCCAACTATGGCTTGCTAATTCTTAAGCGCGGGAAAATGGTGAGCAAAAAGACACACACAAGGAACGAGCTCCCTTGGAGGTTGGTGTATTCCCCCCGATTGTCCAAAGCAATCACGCGCCATAACGAGAGACAAAGGGCGCCCACACCAACTCAAAGCGCGCCAAACGCATCCTGCTAACAGCTACCCCCCGCTCCATGGAATACATATCCCACAGTCGTTCCAACCAAACCTGGAAGGAGGGGGCCAAAGCACGCTTCCAAGCTGCCGCAAGGGATAAGCGGGCTGCATTCAGGCCGTGACGGAGTAAAGCAAACTGCAGAGCCCGGGCCCCCGGCACCGAGGCCCCAAAAAGAAAAATCCCCGGGTCCCAAGGGATACTCAGTCCCAAAAGCAGCTGCAGCCGGAATTGTACACCCCTCCAGAAGGCACGAATGCGGGGACATGCCCACCAAATATGCCCCAGGGTGCCCCGTTGCCCACAGTTATGCCAACATAAGTCCCCAGCCCCGAGGTACATACGAGCGATCCGTGCCGAAGTCATATACCAACGGTACAGCAATTTATAGTTCGTTTCACGGGCATTAATCGCTACTGAGCTCTTCCACAGGCGCGTTTCCACCGTCTCCCACTGTTGATCAGTATAGGAAAGATTCAAGTCAGAGTTCCAGAGCACCCTGTGTCTTGTAGAGCATGCTTGGGACCCCTGCAAGTGGGCATATAAGGTCGCCACGAGACTCTTTGTGGTAGTGCACCCCTCGCAGTAGCGTTCCAGATCCGTCAGGTCCCGAGCAACCTGGGGCCGAACAAGTCTAGAGCTGACCCAATGCGTCACTTGCGTATAGTGATAGAGATGCCTAACCGGAAGGTCAAATTCGTCTTGTAATGCACGAAAGGATTGTAGCCGATCGTCATCAAAAAGTTGTCCGACCCGGCTAAGGCCAAGATGCCCCCACTGCCGAAAGACTACATCACTTAATCCCGGTGGGAAAGAAGCGTTATCAACTATAGGGGCCAAAGGGGATAGATCCATACCACGGGGTCGAAAATGCTGATCCCAGCAACGGAGGGTATGAAGAACATAGGGATTACTGATGCATTTACAGCGCCGAAGCTTTGGACCAAGCCACAGCCAATCCCCTAACCCCGCTCCCCCCGCCAAACTCATTTCCATTTGTACCTATCGCTTAGTGCTATCAGCAATCATCCATTCCACCCCCGCTCGACATTACGCCGCCGCATAGTACCAATGCAAATTGGGCATGCCCATACCTCCAGAGCGCGTGCGGGCATAGAGAACCTGCCGCGCTAAGCGCGGGCGACGATAATGCCATACAAACTTCATAAGCAACTGTTGCCAAGTCGCCAGCGTAGCCCGCGTAATGGAAAGCGGTAGAACCTGAAAAAAATAAAGGAAGCGGGGGACGACCACCATCTTGACTACGGCTATACGCCCAAACCAGGAAAGGAGCAGGCCATTCCAAACCTCTAAGTCCCGCCGAACCTGACGAAGCAGGGGGTCATAGTTAGCTTTAAAAAGGTCCACCCGCTCCACGGTTAGGTACACCCCTAAGTATCGCAAGGCTCCTGACACCCAGCGAAGAGGGTAAGCCGCCTGGAGCTCCGCACAAACCGCCCCGGGGACCCCAACATTCAGGATCTCCGATTTAGTGTAATTGATTTTGAAACCGGATACCCGAGAAAAGTTTTCAAACAGCTGCATCGCGGCTGGAAGGGAAGCAGACGGGTCCACCAAGGACAATATGATATCATCTGCAAAAAGCGCAATCCGATATTCCGCAGGACCAATGCGGATCCCCTGCAAGCCTGAGTGTTCTCGAAAGCTCTGAGCCAGAGGTTCCATCGCTAAGGCAAAGAGCAGAGGCGAAAGAGGGCAACCCTGTCGCGTGCCTCTCTCCAGAAAGAAGTGTCTCGAGTGCCCCCCATTAATCCGAACACACGCCTGAGGCTGCTGATACAGACTACGAACCCAGCGAATATAGTTAGGGCCAAAGCCCATTATCTCCAAAACACACCATAGATATCCCCAATCAACCCGGTCAAAAGCTTTTTCTGCATCAATTCCCACTAGCAATGCCGGCTGTGGGTCCCGTTGGGCCACATGAATAATCTGCAACATACGCCGAATGTTATCGGCGGCCTGGCAACCCGGCACAAATCCAACCTGGTCTGGATGAACTAAGCCTGGAAGAACCTGATTCAGGCGCGCAGCCAGCACAGAAGCAAATATTTTAACGTCAACGTTTAACAAGGAAATGGGGCGATACGACGCCGCATCATGCAATGGTTTACCGGGTTTGGGTATCATCACTATCAATGCCTCACGTTGGGACGAGGGGAGGGAAGCCGCCCCCAAGACCTCATTGAACAAAACGGTCAGGGTTGGTGCTAGCTGCGCCCGAAACTTCTTATAATATTCTGCTGGAAAGCCATCACTACCCGGCGCACTGCCAGTTTTCAGGCGCCGGATTGCATTTTTCACTTCGTCAACCGTAAATTCAGAATCTAACTGAGCTCGGTCAGAGTCAGAAAGACGGGGTAGAGTGGTCCTCTGTAGATAATCCTGCACACGGTTCCGATCAAAGAGCTCTGCTTTATAGAGCCGCTCCAAATAGTCAGCAAAAAGAGCACGTATCTCCCGGGAAATAACCCTGTTCCGTCCCCCAGAGTCGCGCAGTTCACGAACCACTCTCGTGGACTGCTGTTGCCGCAGACGCAAAGCCAAGAAGCGGCCAGTTTTGTTCCCATGCTCATAAAAAGTTTGCCTTAGTTTCCGGCACTTGTTATCTAATTCTCTCTGCATACACGCATCTAAACTGGCTCGAACCGTCCGCCATTGACGTAGGACCTGCCGCGAACCGGTTCGGGCGTGCTCCAAGCCCAGGCGAGCAGATTCCCTCACCAAATGATCGTGGTCACGCATCCACAGTCTGCGCGTGCAGGCCGCCTCAGCCATGAGTTGACCTCGGGCCGTGGCCTTATAAGCATCCCACACCGTGGGAAGGGGAACATCCCCAGAGTTGTTAAGCTCAAAGAATTCCGTGATGAAGCGGGCATGATCCTGCACTGCACCCTGCCGCCGTAGGAACCTCACATCTAAACGCCAAAGACGGCGGTACTCACTATACAGTCCGGCCGGGAGGGTAAGCCTGCACGGGGCATGGTCTGACCAAGTCAGCGCTCCAAGTCCAGCCTTCACTCTCCCGTCCATCAGGCGCTGATCCAATAGAAAATAATCAATGCGAGTATGAACCTGATGGACCGGAGAGTAGTAAGTATAACCCCTCGCCCCCGCATGGGTGTCCCTCCATACATCCCGTAAGCCTAAATCAAGCATAAGGCGTTGAAGGGCTCTTGCCGACCCCCCCACTCCCCCCCCAGCACGACCCGTAGAATCCAAATGGGGCACTAGATGTGTGTTACAATCCCCACCCAAAACAATGGGGCCTTTTGCAAAGTCCGCCAATATGGCTTTCAATCGCGTAAAAAAGGGCCCCTGACCTGTGTTTGGTGCGTAAACATTAGCTAAAGTTAGCAGATGTCCGTCTAGGTGAATATTCAAAAAAAGCCACCTCCCCAGGGTATCTCATTTTATCTCTTCAATCTGCAAGGAGAGACTCTGATGAAATAGTAGGGCCACTCCCCGCTTCTTCCGGCCCTGCACGTCTGAGGCCACCTCAGTGTATGGGGACCGCTTTAGCCAGCCCTGCTTAGAATTCTGAAGATGGGTCTCCTGTAGGTAAACAATGTCCCCCTGCAAAGTGCGCAATTCTGAGAACAGCAGGGACCGCTTCCTTGGGGAATTAAGACCCTTAACATTCAAAGAGATAAAGCGCACCATTAACAATTACAACCTAAACCCTCGCATCCACCAGCTACCCGGAGGCTCCCAGTGGCAGCTCCCCCCCAGCAAACCCAGGAAATTAGTTAGTCGGGCCCACCTATTCCATCCTCCAGGAACAAAAGCCATAGTCCCTCCTCCCAAACCCAAGCACACCCACCAGATCCAAATTGAAACCCCCCCCTCACACCCATCTCCCCCTCCCTTCCACCCATCTCCCCCCCCCCCTTCCCGTCAATACCACCTGCCTGTCTAAGTTAATACAGGACACGGTAAATTGACCACAAACCCCATTCCCCCCAAAACCCCACAAAGCGATAATTCAACCTAAACATAGAAAAAACATTCCCCCCACTGCTCCCCCACCCACCCTGGGTCATCAATCTCACCGTGCCTCCCCATCAGAACAATAACATCATCAAAACATTTGCAGATCATCCGCCGCCCCCCATTTATAGTAGAGTGGGGGCCCCGTGCTAATCCTTGCCACCACTTATCCAAAAATTGGGAGGCCCACAGAATGAGGCTCCCTAAAAAATAAAAAATAAAAGGAGCTCTGCAATTCCACAAAAAATCAAGCGGGCTTGCCCACCCGAGACCACCTGGAGTGTTGGGGCTTAGGGGGCGGCGGATGAGGCTGAGCATTATCATCAACTAGACCCGCCTGGCGAAGAGCTCGCCAAGCTTCAGTATAGTCCTTTGCAGAGATCTTTTTGTTGCCCAATAGAAAGTTCATCCTAAATGGAAAGGACCAAGAGTAGCGAATCCCCTTGCTGTTCAGGACCACTGAGACTGGTTTCATCTCTCTCCGGCGCGCCAGGGTGAACGTCGAGAGGTCTTGGTAGACGGACACTGTCGCGTCCTGGAAGCGGACCGTCTTTTTCTCCCGACCTCGACGTATAAGAAGCTCAGCATCAGAATAGCGCAGAAATCTCGCAATGACATCACAAGGTTGGTTGTTGGGGGGTTTTCCCAAAGCGCGATGAACTCGTTCAATTTCCATTCCAGAAGCGCGTGTAGCCAAATCCTCCATCGGGAGCAAATCCGCTATCAACAGTTTAAGCACAGTTGGCAAATCTTCTCCGCCCCCCACCGCCTCTGGAATTCCACGGAAACGCACGTTATTGCGGCGGGAGCGATTTTCAATGTCATCTATTTTATAAGTCAGCTCCATGGCTTGCGCATGCTGCCGGTCAAGGGCACATTGTAGATCCATCAGAGTCCCATCATGATCAACCACTTTGGTCTCCACGTCCTCTACTCGGGCTCCCAGCTCTTTAACGTCTGTCCGGAGTTCTGCGACGTCTTTCAACAAATCCTCACGTAGTGTGCGAAATTCATTGGCCAACTCCGCAAAGCCCCTACGGAGTTCTTGTTTGAGTTGAGCCGAGGAGAGTTGCTTATGAGGATCCAATTCCTCTTCACTTACAGTCTCATCATCAGTGCCTGATGGGGGAGTTTGTTCGCGGGGACTGCTTGGGGCTCCAGACTTGCTCTGCAGTCGCTGGGAGGAGCGCATCCCCTCCCGAGTTTCAGAACATTTAGCTTTAGCAGCCATCCCACAAAGTCACCAATATCACACAGTGTTAGGAGAGAGATATAGCCAATGCCAGCAAGGGTGAAGACACCAGGAAGATGGTGGTGCTCAGAGTCTAACAAGCCCGCAGAGCAGTCACTGCCACACAGTGTCAGGAGATGGGTACAGACAATGTCAGCAAGGCGCAAGGCACTGGGTAGACAGCGGAGCAATGGGTAGAAAGCTGCCTCCGGCCCTCCCGAAGAGACAAGCTGTCACAGATGAGGATCAAATTGCTCTGTAGAGCTATGTGGAGATGGAATAGCAAGTGCCCACAGCTGCAGGATGTTAAACCCCAATGAGAGGCCTGGGGTCAGAAGAAACACAAGTGCATTCCAACAGGGCTCCTGGGATCCACACAAAAGAGCAGAGGCCTCGGCGGGACACGAGGCTGCTGAGAAATAGCCCCTGTCACTGGCTCCGGTTGCAAGCCCAAGGGTAGGAGAGGAGAGAAGAGGCTCTCAGACTTACCCCCCTCGGGGTGATTCGCGTTAGCGGGAGAAGGTGGTGAACGCCGGCAATTGCCACGTGGGCTCCACGCCGTCCCCTCAGGCCTCACAAGCAGGTCTTCAGCTCCACGATCAAACGCCTCAGTTTTGGAAGTAGGTGCCCCCCCCAGACAAACGGGCTGCCGCACGCTCTGCAACTCGGCACAACGGGACCAGCCGCTCAGCCCCGAAGGAGTCCGCTCAGACGTTGTTCAAGCCGCGCAAGGCACAGAAGTTGGCCACAGGGTCAATCAGGCCCGATTCCAGCGACGAAGAGAGGCACCCGGCAGGCCGCGCTCTAGGAGTGGACTCCGCGGCTTCCCAGCCGCCAAAGATCCTGCCGAGCCGTCGAACCAGGCTCCGAGGGGGACCGCTTGCCTGTACTGACCCAGGGCAGGTAAAGGAGGGGTAAATTGCGGCAGTTAGCGAATATTTGCAAAAGTTTTTTGGGGTAGTGGGGACGGAGCTCTGTTAAGATGCGGCCATCACGCTGCAGGCTCACGAGCACCCCCCCTGTCCAAACCTTTTTTAAACCCAGCTACACTAACAGCCTTTACTACATCCTCCGGTAACAAATTCCAGAGTTTGATTACACGTTGAGTGAAAAAATATTTTCTTTTATTAGTCTTAAATAGTTTACCCTGTAGTTTCATTGCATGTCCCCTAGTCTTTAGCACTTTCCACAATGTTATTTATAGTGCTATTGTTTTCATGCACTCAGTTACTGATTTTATTGGCTTAAAAAATATCAAAAAAGAAAAGCATTTAAATGAACTGCTGGTGAAGCGGACGATGAATGAGAAAGGTGGGACTTGTATAATGCTGCCCTTAGCTGTTGCAATACTGCTATAAAAGGCGGGGTATTCCCAACTGTGGTCTATCCTTCACCTTTATATATATATATATCTGTGCAATATTGGTGTTGCAAAAGGTTGCCTGGGTATCATGTTCCGTTAATAATTTTTTATATAAAGTGACTCTATTTGCCTAGCTTGCCAGTGCCATAATCTAGCCTTGTGCATAGAAACAAATATTAGTTGTGGGTACACATAGCAACCAATAAGAAAGCAGTACAGTTCAGTCAGTGGCTTTCACTATAAAAATCACAGCAAAGAAAATAAAATATATACGTGAATAATTTAAAATGCAGTATATCACAACTAGGAAATTATTTGTAATGCCTCTGTGTGTGTGTGTGTGATGATCATGTGTCTGTGGGTTTTTTGTGTGATGTATATATGTGTGTGTGTGTGTGTGTGTGTGTGTTGTGCTCGTGTGTGTGTGATGATCATGTGTTAGTGGTTTTTTTGTGTGGTGTGTATATGTGTGTGTGTGTGATGATTAGTGGGTTTTTTGTGTGGTGTTTATATGTCTGCGTGTGTGATGATCATGTGTCTGTGGGATTTTTGTGTGGTGTGTATATGTATGGTGTGTATATGTGTGTGTGTGTGTTGTGCTCACGAGTGTTTGTGTAGTGTTCATGTATGCGTGTAGTGTTCATGTGTTTGTGTGTGTGCATGTGCGTGGTGTTCATGGGGTATTGGCAGTTTGAGTGGTGATGGGGCAGTTTTTAGTAGTGGGGCATTTTGAAAGGGTTAAGAGAATAGAGAATAAGGAAAGGGAGATTGAAAGGAGAAATTCCCTAACTGCTGTGCTTAACTATATGCACATTTCTATGCTACATCAGTGGAACTCATTCTCCCCCAGAAATACATTGGGTTTGATTTTTGGAGACATAATTCTCTGGAACCCCTGGTCCAATTTAGCCTATTTTCGAACTCAAAGTATATTTCTACATGTTTTTCCCACATATGAAGTTTCATTCCATTCTGTTAAATTTTTGAAGAGTTGTTTTTCCCCAGATAGACAAAAATTCTCCACCCCTTTTACATAATTCTTTCCAACTTCCATGAGGTTGGAAAGAATAAAAAATACTGACCCCTGACAGTGCACCATCACAGTGCATCCACAGAAATGCCCTAACCCCTTCCCCAACAATGGATGCAGACAGAACTAGGACATTTCCCCATAGAACTCACCACAGAAAAAAATGTTCTGATTCTGGCATTATCTCAGTAACAGCAACATAAATCCTCTCCAGTACCAGGTATGCTGTGACGTAATGAAAATGTAAAAAATAAAGGGCTATCCCCATAAGGTAATCCAGAAAAGAAAAGAACAGGGGCAATAAAGCAGAGAGCAAATCTTTAATGATTACATGGCATAGTGCCACATCGGTGGTTTTTCACTTATTATATAATATTGCAGGCATCTGTTCGCTGAAACACAGCCATGTCAGGCATCATTAAAGATTTGTTCTCTACTTTATTGCCCCTGCTCTTTTCATGTTGTGAAATAATACAAAATCCTATGAAAGTCACTCAGGACTTAAAGAGCAAATCTACCATTCCATAACATAATTAACGTCCAAAGCTCACACAACAGAAACCTACCTAGGAAAAGATAGCACTGTGAATATTGCTGTGCATCCTATAACATCAATACACCTGTTAGGAAAACTGAACAACCCAAATAATTACAGACCGCTACATAGAAAATCTATGATAACAGAATACCTGGCCTTGGTCACATATATAGAGCACAAATAAACTCTCACCAAATACAGAATAAGTGACTAAAAACTGACAAATTGAATTATGTAGACAAAAATTAAACTGAAACACCAAGAAACTAAATGCTGCATGCAGTACAACACCAGAGAAATAGAAAGAGACGCATTTTCCCTGCACTGTGCCAAATATAAAGATAGCAGATGTCAGATGCATTGTGTGTGTGTGTGGGGGGGGGGGGGGGATGGCAATTCACCTGGGCCCACAGGCCAGAAAGGGCCCCAAGCTGGTCTGAAGCTGAAGAAGGCACAGCCTGCTAGTGGTCTTTGAGTTGCTCCCAAATTTATGTCCTGGGTCCCATTCCATATCTAGCAGTTACCCTAGCAGAAGAACATTCCCAAAATTAGCATATTCCAATCACTAAATAGAAAATACAATTATTTTTTCTACCTTTGTTGCCTGCCCATTTTATTTTTCTAATCATGTTGATCTCGGGCTCTAGTTTCTGCTTTCCTCTGTCTTTTCTTAACTTTGTTTCCAGGATCTCCAGTTGATTTGCCATTTCTTCTCCTTCCTATCTTCGCTTCCTCCCCTATATTTTGTCATTTAATTATAAATTTCTTTTTATAATTTTGTATTTGCTGATTAAAAACTGCTTTAACAATCTTTGAAAAGCAGTCTATAAGGTGCCAGACCAAGACAAACCACCCATCTGGGCAGCAGCAGAATAGGATGGTGTTGGCGGTGGAGGATCACATTTCTGTGACAACGGCAACAACACTAGAATTACCTGCATGGAAGAAAGGACTGGAAATCTACTTCCATATCTTGCCATGAAAACCCAATGGATAGTCACAACAAAACAAATTGCACTATAGTGCAGGAAGATGAGACCCCCCCAGGTCGGAAGGCACTCAACTGGCTACTGGGGAGGAGCTAAAGACTTTTCAGAGTAAAGCCAGCATTTATGGTGTGGTTGGATCAAAGCCCTTGGGACGTCTAACTGCTGATATAACTGCGCATGAAATGAGAGTCAGAAGCTGCAAAGATGTCTTACATATTGGGACATGGAATGTACGAAGCATGAACCAAGGGAAGTTGGAGGTCATCAAGAATGAAATGGAACATGTACAACTCAATCTGTTGGGTGTCAGCAAACTGAAATGGACTGGCATAAAGCACTTTGCATCTGATGATCACATGGTCCACTATGCTGGAAATAAGAGACAAAGAAGAAACGGTGTTACATTTATAATTAAGAAGAAACTTGCAAGGACTGTAATGAAATACAATGCAATCAGTGAATGATTAATTTCTATACGTCTACGAGGAATGCCTATCAACACAACTATAATTCAAGTATATGCCCCAACAACAGCTGCAAAAGAGGATGAAGTGGATGAGTTCTATGAACAAGTACAAGCTGAAATTGACAGAACATGCAAACAGGATATCCTGATAGTCATGGGTGACTGCAACGCAAAAGTATGCAACAAAGAAGAAGAAGGCAAAGTGATTGAAAAATATGGACTTGGCAACAGAAATGAAGTTGGAGAAAGACAGAATTCTGCAAGACCAATGATCTATTCATCTCAAACACCTTCTTCCAGCAATACAAGCACTGACTGTAGACATGGACTTCACCCAATTGATTGCACAAAAATCAAATTGACTACATCTGTGGAAATCAATGATAGAAAAGCTCTATAACATCAACAAAGACAAAACCTGGAGCTGACTGTGGTACAGATCACCATCTATTAGTATGCAAAATCATGCTAAAGTTGGGAAAAAAAAGCAAACCACTCATAAATGTAGCAAAATATGACCTTGAGAATATACCACCAGAATTTAGACTGCCTGCATCAGCTTTAGATACAAAAGACAGAGTTCCAGAAGAGTTATGGGATGACATCAAGAAGGTTGTGTTGGAAGAAAGTGAGAAGTCTCTACAAAAGGTAAAAAAGATGGAAAGAATATACAGAGTCATTATATGATAAAGATGAAGTGGACCAACAGCCATTTTAACCTGTACCTTATGATCAGGAACCATTGGTGATGAAAGAAGAAGTTGAAGCAGCATTGAAACCCTTATCAAAGACTAAAGCACCGGGCATTGATGGTATTCTCATTGAAGTATTACAGCAATCAGATGCAGCTGTTAACATACTGACAAGGTTCTGCCAGGAAACTTGGAAGACAACATCATGGTCAACTGACTGGAAAAGATCTGTGTTTATATCAATACTGAAGAAAGGTGATCCAACTAACTGTGGAAATTATTGCACAATTGCTCTGATCCCACATTCCAGCAAGATTCTATTCAAGATCATTCAGCAGAGACTACAACCTTATCTGGAACGAGAACTGCCTAAAGTGCAAGCAAGGATCAGGAAAGGGCGAGGAACGAGAGATGACATTGTGGATATGAGATGGATTTTTCAAAAGACAAAAGAATACCAAAAGGATATCTATATGTGTTTTATCAACTACAGCAAGGCTTTTGACTGTGTAAACCATGAGAAACTCTGGGCCACATTAAGAGGCATGGGTATACCAGAACACCTGATCGTTCTCTTGCACAACTTTTACATTGATCAAGAAGCAATAGTTTGTACGGAACAAGGAGAAACAGAATGATTTAAAATCAGTAGAGGTGTACAAAAGGCTACATAATTTCCCCCCTACCTGTTTAATTTATATGCAGAACAAATCATCAGAGAAGCAGGACTGTATGAAGACAACAAAGGTGTGAAGATTGGTGGAAGACTCATCAACAACCTTCATTATGCTGATGATATCACATTACTGGCTGAAAGTGAAGATCTGAAATATTTGCTTCTCAAGATTAAGGAACATATTCTTAAAATGTGCCTGCACCTTAATGTAAAGAAGACAAAAATCCTGACAACTGGCAAAATCAATAAGTTCATCATTAATGGGGAAGAAATTGAAATAGTTGACAACTTTAATCTATTTGAATCAACTATCAATAAAGAAACAACAAGCAGTCAAGAAATCAGACGACACATTGCTCTTGACAGAATGGCTATGAAGGACCTAGATAAGATTCTCAAGAGCAGAGATGTCTCTCTCCATTCAAAAATTTGACCTGTTCAAGCCATGAATAACATCATATGGATGCGAAAGTTGGACAATGAAAAAGATAGGAAGAAAAATGATGCCTTTGAATTATGGTGCGGGCGACAAATACTGTATATCCCATGAACTGCCCGAAGAACAAACCAGTCAGTACTTGAGGAGATCAAACTTAAGCTTTCTTTAGAAGCTCAGATGACCAGACTTTGACTTTCATACTTTGGACACATCATGTGAAGAGAGAGATCATTAGAGAAAGACATCATGCTTGGCAAGGTAGAAGGTCAATGCCAAAGAGGAAGGCCAGCAATGAGATGGATTGATACAACAGTAGCTATGGGTACCACTCTGTCAACAATGTGCCGTCTGAAGACCGAACACAGTTTAGGACAACTATCCAGAAGGCCACCATGAATCTTGACTTGATAGCACTTAACAATAACAACAATTGTAAATGTTTTTTATAACTTTGTATTTTCTGATTGTAAACTGCTTTAACAATCTTTGAAAAGCAGTCTATCTGGTACCCAGAAATAAATAAATACATCCATCTCTAACATTGCTCTCTTTATTTCCGCTTTTCAATGCAGACAAGGGCTCAAGGCCCTGGCTTCCTCTCTGTGCTTAACTTCCACAGCTCCGGTGATGATGTGCTGCAGTTGGCCCATGTGTGGAAGGGGAAGGTTTGAAGCCCTTGGAAGAGAGATGCTGGACTGGGGGGAAGGAGAGGTGGGGAAATTGAAGGTGGCTGTGACAGATAGATCCTGGAGTTGCTCTTGAGTTAATCTGGACAGTGGGCAGAAAACCAGCACCATGTTTTCTGTCCTGCCAGATGCCAACTTCCTGTGCACAAAACTGGCTAGGCCAGCCAAATACGTGCCAGATGGCAGCCTTAGTGCCCTCGCCTTCATTCATTCTCACATGCACAGAAACACACCCACACATACTCTTTATCTCTCTCTCACATCTTCCACTCCCAGCCTAATTCCGCCAGCCTCAACCTTCCCACGTCTTCGGTTGTAAATGCAGCATGATGATTCATCAAAATATCTTCAAACCTTTGTTTCGTGATCTTATATTCTCCTTATCATCGTCCTTTATGTTTCTTTATTGATCCTTCAGTTTCTTTCCTGTGTCCTTTATTCTTTCATTTTGATTTATTTTCATTTCTTTAGCCTTTTTTGTCAATTCATTTTTCCTTTTCCCACCTATCCTCTTTATTCCGATTTCTAAGTTTCCTTCTTCTGTTATCTATTTTATTCTGCCAGCATTTCCTCTAGCACTGGCATCTTGTCACCATCTCGCTTTTGCTTATGTCATTCTCAGTTCCATTTCTTTTGTTTTCCTTTTCACTTGTGTTTCTCTTTATCATATTTATACGCTTCAATTCTCTTCTCCCTCTCCTCCTGCTTTTTCACATACACCCCTTGTTCTTCTCCTTCTCAGACATGTCCCTCCTCTCCATACACTAACCCTTCCTCACAATCATATACTGTAACCGGGTAAGGCGGACCGGCTGATTCCACCCTGATTCCCCTCCCCTTTTCCCCCCGCTTCTTTTTTTTTTTTTTTTTTTAATAAACAGCACCCTTTAAACCTTTAAGAAAACCATTACACATCATTTGGAATTGAACTGGTCGCAGCTTTATTAACTTACAACAATTCACAACTTTCCAATTAACAAATTAACATCCCCCCCCCCCCACCAGCAGCGCAAGCCACCACCCGCCATGCTATTAGCAAGGTGACGCCTCGGCCGCTTCCCCCGGGTACAGACCCGATAAAATTGCCTCGCACTCCCTCATCCGGCTTCGCCATATTATTAGCAAAAGCCGAGGGATTGTCCGGGCGGGGGTACCCCACCCCCGCCGTACTGCTTGCATCCGGCTCCGGACCCCGGAAACCTCCGGTATCCCGCCAACCCCCTCCAGCTGCAACACCCCCACGACAACCCCCAAGACCCACTTGAAACCAGGGAGGGTGGGAGGGCGTCCGGCGGCTCCGGCATCCGAAATCAAGAGGCCGGATTCACGCCGCGTCCCCGCACTAGCTCCCGACGTCTCATTCATCCCATTGGCTGCCGCGCACAGTCGTCACACGCCGCAGCCAATGGGATGGTAGTATCCCCTCCATTCCGCCCCCGGGCCCCGAATCGACACGCTACCGACGCTGGAATGCACGCGGCCGCCCCCCCGGTTAATGGTGGCCGCGTGCACATGGCTCCGCGGCCTTGCCGTTCTCATCTTGCTCCTTTCATAAGAACATAAGATTTGCCATATTGGGTCAGACCAAAGGTCCATCAATCCCAATGTCCTCTTTCCAGCAGTGGCCAATCCAGGTCATAAGTACCTGGCAAGATCACCAAAGGTAAACAGATTCCATGTTGTCTATCCCAGGGTTAAATAGTGGATATTCCCCTGTTCACTTTAATAATGGTTTATGGACTTTTCCTCCAGAAACTTGTCCAAACCTTTTTAAACCCAGCTACACTAACAGCTTTTACTACATCCTCTGGCAACAAATTCTAGAGCTTGTTTATTTAGTAGTATTTAGCTCACGCCTTTTCAGTAGTAGATCAAAGTGAGTTACAATAAGGTACTGTAGATAGTTCCCTGTCCCTAGACATCTTAATTACATATTAAGTGAAAAAGTATTTCCTCTGATTAATTTTTAATGTACTACTTTGTAGCTTTATTTCACATCTTCTAGTCTTTGTACTTTTTAAAGGAGTAAACAACCAATTCACATTTACTTATTCCACTCCACTGATTATTTTATAGACCTCTATCAATCTCCCTTTAGTTGCCTCTTCTCCAAGCTGAAGAGCTCTAACCTTTTAAGCTTTTCCTCATAGGAGTATCCCTCAATCACCTGTATTATTTTGGTTGCTCTTATCTGTACCTTTTCCAATTCCGCTATACTTTTTTTTTTCAGATATGATGACCAGAACTGCATGCAGTACTCAAGGTGTGGTCATGCTATGGACAAACACCCACTTACATCCAATTGGTATGATAGCTAGGGATGAGGTTTTTATAATGAGCAGGCTTTCCCTTTTCCAGAGAATCCTCTCCCATCCAGAGATGAATGGCATTGAAAATACCAGTCCTATAACATATCGTTCTGACAATAAATATTAGGGACACCGGATGCTGCTGCTGATCCCAATTCTAAAATCCAAATAGTCTCTACATTTATTTTATTCTCCATTCCTTTCCTTATAATTCCTAGCATTCTATTAGCCTTCTTGGCTGCTGCAGCAGACTGAACAGAGGATTTCAACGTATTATCCACAATGATGCCTAGATTCTTTTTCTGGGTGGTGACTCCTAATGTGGAACATTGCATTGTGTAGCTATAGTTTGGATTGTCCTTCCTTAAGGGGCATGTTTACTAAACTGCCCTACCAGGGTAGCGTGGGGTTAGCATGCAGTTTGCGCACTGTGCTAAAAAAAACCCCATGTTACCCTGGTAGCACATGTCAGGGTGGAGACTTGGTGGGACAGAGATGTTCGCAGAACATTGCAGCTAGCATAGGTATTAGTAGCCCATGTTAACCGCACTTGATGTGATGCTGGTAGCCCAGGTGCAACTAGCATGATGCAGCCACAGCCGAATCTCCGTGGTATCATATGGCTTGTTTTTGCTAACTGCAGTCAGTGATGAGCCCCACGCTGTTAACATGGCCCACATGTATGTTACCAGTGCAGGGCTTAGTAAACATGTGTTTCATCTGTTATTTGGATGCCCAGTCTCACAATTTTTCAAGGTCCTCTTGCAATGTTTCACAATCCTCTTGTGATTTAACAACTTTGAATAATTTTGTGTTGTCTGCAAATCTGATCACCTCATTCATTGGTCCAATTTCCAAATCATTTATAAATATGTGAAAAAGTAGTAGGCCCGGCATAGATCCCTGGTGTACTCCACTATTACCTTTCCCATTGAGAAATTTGACCATTTAGTCTCACTCTCTCTGTTTTCTGTCTTTTATCCAGCTCCCAATTCACAATAGGACACTGCCTCCTATCCCATGACTTTTTTCCTCAAGAGTCTCTCATGAGGGATCTTGTCAAAGGCTTTCTGAAAATCCATATACACTATGAGGGTCATTTTAAAAGGTTTGGTCATGATTTGGACATCAAAACCATGGACTCATCTCCATAGCCATTTTTTTTTAATTGAAAATTTTTATTCTCCGTCAAACATTACAACACCTCTGGGTGTCATGGTGACACTTGCATGGCCTCCCAGAGCATACAATTTAATAAACCAATCAGTGGTGCCATTTTTGTTTTACAAATCCCCCCCTTCTCCCTCCCAAACTCCATCAGGTTGACTCATTATGATACAGTGATATCACTTCCTAACTGGGTAAATTTATGCAGTTGCACAAACTGGACTTAAAGGGAATTGAGCATAAGTATTACATAGCTTCATATTTTCAACCCTGGCTCGCTTTACCCCTACCTTCAATATACCTATGTATGAGTTTGTTTGTCTTGAGCTTCGCCCACCCTCTATTATATACTTGCCCCCCCTCCTTTCCCTCCCCTCCCCCTTCTGCTGCCTCAGGATACTGTCTACGAAACTCTGCCCAGATTTGTTTATATTTCAACCACCTGGGAGCAGTGCTGTGTGTGACAGAGGATATTTCTGCCTGGGCTATTGTGTGCATCAGATTGACTCCTTTGCCTATAACATGGGGACTTGTCCCCCCCACCCACTGCCAGGGGTGGCCCAAGGGGGGTGAGGGGCCATGTGCGGATACTCTGTGCGGGCCTCATTTGCATAAGGGACCTCATTTGCATAAATATTTGCATAATGTTACCATACACTAACGTTTAGTAAACATGCCTCTTAATGAGTGTATGGATAAAGAAGACTAAACGATTTCTACATTACTATAATCCAGTGCCAACCACTAGGCACATTAGGAACTATTACAAACACTGCCCATTTAGAACCCATTACCCAGAAAAATTCCGATCTAGTGAAGGAATAATTTCTCTATATGTATCTTATTTTTGATGGAGCTGCCAACCCAGTGAAAAGAACAAGTCAATTCACCACCGTGGCTTCTCCATTTTAATTAAAACAGCTTATCGCTGTACTTAGCTGTGTTGACGAATTCTTTCAAGCTGTCCAGAATACCACAGAAGTCCAAAATTGACGATGTGTCACGTTTCGGGTTCAGAACTTAGCAACCCTGTTTCAGGTCAATCCAAATGTGATAAATTTTCAGTCGTGATCAATTTTTTGTAAAGAGAAGACCGCTTAAATAATCCGGCCCGGCGTCTGAGCACACTACTGACGTAAGCAGCCTCCAACCAATCAGATGAGTTGAACCAAAAATAGCCAATCAGACAAGGGGGAGGTCCCACCAGCCAGAAACCCCTCCCTAAGTGAGAGGCTATAGTATACACAACTATGCTAAATAATGGTGTACCAATCAATCTGGGCATTTAAGCCTTTGGGGTGGACCATGTCCAATAAGAAGATCCACTTCTGCTCTAACCTTTGCAAATACTGAACACGATCACCACCCCACGGATCAATCGGTACATGATCCAGTACTCGCCAATAAAGAGATTCAAATGTATGAGCATTTTTTATACAATGATCCACTATAGGTGCCGCAAAGTTTTTTGTCTGAAGGCGTGAAGCATGTTCACTCAGTCTCATCTTTATGGATCTAGAGGTACGCCCAACATAATACAACTTGCACGGGCAAACAATCAAATAGACAACAAATGTTGAGGAGCAGGTTGTGTGCCATTGAGAACAATAGATCCTGGAAGTATGAAAATCCGTCCAGTCAGGTCCAGATAACGTACTTAGACAAAAACCACAAGTTCCACAGGGGTAATGCCCTTTTATCACATGTGAAGTGAGCGGTTGATCTTGTTGTGATGTAGTTTTCACTACTAAATCACAAAAATTGGCCTTACGGGAATAAGCTAGTTGTAAACGTTTATCCCGAAAACAGGTATGTAGCCCCAATATGAGCCAGAACCGATGTAATAGTTTGGCTACTCTTGCAGCACCTTTGGTATAAGGAAAAACCCCAGTGTTTTTTTCCTCTTACGATACTGGTATTGATTCTGCAAACAACCATTCTCTGTGTAAAACAAGCTCTTTTATATGCTGTCTTGACCAGATGCGAAGGATAACCTCTAGAGAGTAGTCTTGATCTCAAATCTGCAGCATGTGTTCTAAATTCTTGTAATGTTGAACAATTATAGCGTAACTCTAAAAACTGCCCATAGGGTAGCCCCCTCTTTAAAGCCATTGGATGGAAACTATCATACCGCAAAAGGGTATTGCGTTGTACTGTTTTCCGGTATGAAGAAGTGACAAAACCCTGAGGGGTAAGCAAAATGGTGATGTCGAAATATTGAATTTGTGATGACTCCACTTGTGCTGTAAACTGTATATTAGATTTATAAGCATTAAGTGAAAGTAAGAATGAATCTAACTCCACTTGTTCTTTTCACTGGGTTGGCAGCTCCAACAAAAATAAGATATATATAGAGAAATTATTCCTTCACTAGATCGGAATTTTTCTGGGTAGTTGGTTCATTTGATTCTGATCGAGGGTTTCTTTGTTTTTCTGGCATTTAGAACCCATAGCAAACCTGCCATATTGTAACAGCACTACCAGGGCTCACTAAGCACCAGACCCTACCTATCAAAAGGCAACACTGCAAATATTAAACCAATACATTTCAGAGAATAACAATACATGACCTACTGGGGAAAGAGAACAAGTGGCAATGTCAAATAGGAATTACATAAACAGAATACCTCAGCTCAGTTACACATGCAGAACATAGACCATCACCAAACAAAGAACAAGGAATCACAATTTAGAAATAGGAGGACAATAATTAAACTGAGAACCCCAAAAGCCATACTTGGAATGTACAACAACACTGTAGAAATAAAACTATAAATTAGTTTCCTCTTGTACTAAACAAAGCACAGACGTTAATGATGTGCATTTCCAAGAGCTGACATATTCCAGTTAATAAATTCAAAATAAAGAGATATCTTTCTACCTTTTGTGCATTTTTTTCAGTTGCAATTGCTTCAGACACTTTCTTCTGGTTTCTTCGTGTCTTCTGCTAACTCTCCATCGTCTGCTGTCCATTTGTCCTTAATTCTCTCTTCTCGTTTTTTTCCATTCTCTCTCTATATCTGCTTTAACATACTAATCTTTCTCTTTTTGCTCTTTCCTCATTCCTATTTCATCCACTCAAAGTTTACCCCTCCATCCTCAATCCCCAATTACTAAGAACATAAGAACATAAGATATGCCATACTGGGTCAGGCCAAGGTCCATCAAGCCCAGTATCCTGTTTCCAACAGTGGCCAATCTAGGTCATACGTACCTAGCAGTATCCCCAAAAGACAAAGGTTCCACAATGCTTGCATTGGGTCAAGCATTGATATCCTGGGTCCCTTTTTAATAATGGTTTATGGACCTTTCCTCCAGGAACTTGTCCAAACCTTTTTTAAACCCAGCTACACTATCAGCTCTTACTACATCCTCCGGTAACAAATTCCAGAGTTTGATTAAAAAAAATATTTTCTCTTATTTGTCTTAAATAGTTTACCCTGTAGCTTCATTGCATGTCCCCTAGTCTTTCTATATTCTGATAGTGTAAACAATTGATCTATGTTTACCCGTTCCACTCCATTCATTAATTTATAGACCTCTATCATATCTCCCCTCAGCCGTCTCTTTTCCAGGTTGAAGAGCCCTAACCTTTGTAGCCTCTCTTCATAGGAGTAGCCTTCCATCCCCTTTACCATTTTGGTGGCTCTTTTCTGTACCTTTTCTAATAACGCTATATCCTTTTTAAGATACGGCGACCAGAATTGCACACAATATTCAAGGTGCGGTCGTACCATGGAATGATACAGAGGCATTATAATATCCTTTGTTTTATTTTCCATTCCTTTCCTTATGATACCTAGCATTCTATTTGCTTTCTTGGCTGCTGCTGCACACTGGGCGGAGGGTTTTAACATGTTATCCACGATGACTCCTAAATCTTTTTCCTGGGTGGTGGTTCCCAATGTGGAACCTTGCATCGTGTAACCATAGTGTGGGTTGTTCTTTCCTAGGTGCATAACTTTGCACTTGTCCACATTAAATTTCATCTGCCATTTGGATGCCCAGTCTTCCAATTTATCCAGATCCTCCTGCAGTTTTCCACAGTCCTCTTGGGTTTTAACAACTTTAAACAGTTTTGTGTCGTCTGCAAATTTGATAACCTCACTCGTTATTCCCTTTTCCAGGTCATTTATGAATATGTCAAAAAGTGGCGGACCCAGTACAGATCCCTGGGGTACTCCACTAGTCACCTTTTTCCATTGGGAAAATTGGCCATTTAGCCCTACCCTCTGCTTTCTATCTTTTAACCAGTTCCCGAGCCACAATAGTACACTGCCTCCTATCCCATGACTTTTTAGTTTTGTCAAAGGCTTTCTGAAAGTCCAGATACACTATATCAACTGACTCACCTTTGTCTACCTGTTTATTCACACCTTCAAAAAAACATATCAGATTAGTGAGACAAGATCTTCCTTGTCTAAAGCCATGTTGGCTGTCTCCCATTAGGCCATGACTATCCACATGCTGTGTAATTTTGTTCTTTATGATGGTTTCCACCATTTTCCCCGGTACTGATGTCAGGCTCACTGGTTTGTAATTTCCTGGATCACCCCTGGAACCCTTTTTAAAAATTGGCGTTACATTAGCGATCTTCCAATCTTCAGGTATTACAGATGATTTTAACGAAAGTTCACAGATTACTAATAGCAGGTCTGCAATCTCATATTTCAGTTCTTTCAACACTCTTGGATGTATACCATCCAGTCCAGGTGATTTGCTGCTATTCAGTTTATCAAATAGTTGTAATACATCTTCTCGGTGTAGCGATATTTCTCTCAATTCCTCTGCAGTATCACCTTTAAATACCACTTCGGTCTTGGGTAACATCCCTACATCTTCCTCAGTAAAGACCGAAGCCAAGAATTCATTCAGTCTCTCTGCTATAGCCTTGTCTCCTTTTACTGCCCCTTTTACCCCTCTGTCATCTAATGGTCCAATTGACTCTCTCACAGGCCTTTTGCTATGAATGTACTTGAAAAAGTCTTTGTTTCGTGTTTTTGCTACTGTAGCAAGTTCCTTCTCAAATTCTCGCTTTGCCTGCCTTATCAATGCTTTGCATTTAACTTGCCAGTGCTTGTGCTGTTTCCAGTTTTCTTCGTTTGGCTCTTTTTTCCATTTCCTAGGAGATTTCAACCTCCCATCACTTCAGGAAGATCAATCAGCTACATTCCACACCGCTATGACTGCAATGGACCTGATGCAGATCATACAGGAACCCACCCATGACAAAGGCAACACACTAGACCTCGTCTTCCTCAACACCACAACCACCGCCACAGCAAAGGACCCACAGATCATGCCAGTACCTTGGTCTGACCACCACTTCATCACCTTATCCTACACTTACCAACATAAGACCAACAAGGATGATACTCACCACATAAGACGATTTAAACCATTTAACAAAGAGGACTTCTTAGAACAAATTCTACCCAAATTACAAACAAACTCCAATGACATCGATGACCTCATAGACAACTGGAATACTATGATCTCCACAGCGGCTGAAGCTCCAACAAACATAACCGCCACCAGACCCCCTTCCACAAGGGCTAGATGGTATACTCCCAGTCTCCGAAAGCTAAAAACAAAACTCAGGAGAACTAAAAGAAAATGGAGAAAACCAACGACGAAAATGACAAAATAACATACCTATACAAACTCAATGCGTATCACTATGAGACTGACAAAGCAAAGAAAATCTACCACATGAAAATCCTCAACACCTCCATAAACAGACCTCAGGAACTCTTTCAGATAATCAAAAAACTGACAAAAACACCACACAACTCTGACCAACTACCACAGATTCCACCAGATCTCCTGGCCCGTCAATACAAACAACTACAGCGACCGCAAAACCTGCAGCTAACCTCACAGTCAACTACAGAGAACCTCCACCCCAACTTGCACAGTGACTGGATCACCTTCAAAGAAACATCGACAGAAGAAATTTCAACCACCATCTCCTGCCTTCACACCACCACCTCCCCGCTGGACCCATGCCCCACTAACTGGATAAAGAAATCAAAAAATGAACTGAGCACACCATTAACCCGTATTGTCAACGAATCCTTCTCCAGAGGACACATGCCAGACGCCCTCAAAACCACGATCATCCGTCCTTCCTTGAAAAAGCAAAACCTGGATCCTCTCGACCCAGCATCCTACAGACCCATAGCAAGTCTACCTTTCACAGCCAAAATAATAGAGAAGATCGTCCAGCAACAGCTTCAGGAACACCTCGATGTTAACAACATACTGGACCCTCAACAACACGGCTTCCGCCCGCTACATGGAGTCGAGACCCTCATGACCACGTTGATGAACACCCTCCTCACAGGAACTCAAGGAAGACACTCTGGATACGCCATGATCTTCCTTGATATATCTGCAGCCTTTGACACCATCTCTCACAACATCCTCATACACAGACTACAGACTATCGGGATCAAGGACACCGTGCTGAAGTGGTTTCAATCTTACCTAACTAACAGACAACAGCTAATCCGCACCAGCGCTTCAACCTCCCCCCCATTCCAGCAACACCAGGGAGTACCCCAAGGATCCACTCTGTCAGCCATGCTCTTCAATATTTACCTCCAGCCACTCTGCACAGTCATACGCACCCACAACATCAGCTTCCACATCTACGCTGACGATATCATGCTCTATGCTCCCATTACAACCACAAACCCAACAAACACCCACCTGTCAGCATGCTTCACAGCAGTGTCTGACTGGTTACAAACAAACAACCTAACCATCAATATAAAGAAAACCGAAGCCCTCATAGTAACAAAGGACCCAGACTTCACACCACCCACGCACCTCAACATAGGAACTACGAGCATCCAAATTCAACCACAGATAAGATACCTGGGCATTATCATTGACCAAGCCCTCACCTTAAAGCAACAGATCACTAAAACCTCCGGAACTATATTTCACAAGGCAAGAACAGTGCAACGTCTCAGACCCCTCATGGAACATCACGACTTCCGAACAGTGATGCAAGCCATGACACTCCCACATCTAGATTACTGCAACATAATCTACCATGGACTTCCAGCCACACACACCAACCCCCTCCGAACTGCATTAAACACCACTGCGAGAATCATTCAGAGCGCAAAGAAAACCGACCACATCACCCCAATTCTGAAGGAACTACACATTCCCCCCTTGAGGCACGGACAAAATACAAAGCCATCCTACTCACCCACAAGGCTATCCATCAAACACAAGACAACCAGCTTCGCACCCTACTGGCTCACCCAGCCCACGGCAGATCTACTAGACAAGCCTCCAACGTTTCCCTCACCATCCCTCACAAAAGAACCAAATGCTCGCAACGGACCTGCAAACGAGCCTTTGAACTCTATGCTCCATCTTTATGGAACTCCCTACCGAACTATCTCAGAAACAATACCAACCTGCTATCTTTCAGAAAACAGCTGAAAACCATCCTTTTCCAGGAATACTTCAACTCGACACTCACTGAAAAACCTGCAAACCTCTAAGCTCACCCACAATGAACCTCTACCTCAAGGCCTATGTCTATGTCCATTGTCTGTTCTATGTCCAAAGTCTATCCTATGTCAGAATCATCAATGTTGCCTCCCCGGTGGTGGCCCTACCCTGTACTTAATCCCCCCCCCACCCTATGTACCACCGCTTTGACCCGGCGAAAAGCGGTATATAAATACAGCTAAATAAAATAAATAAAATAAAATACATTTCCTGAAAGATGCTTTTTTGGCAGCAACAGCCTCTCTGACCTCACCTTTAAACCATGCTGGCAGTTTTTTGGACTTTCTTCCACTCTTCTTAATGCGTGGAATACAGCTGGTCTGGGCTTCCAGGATAGTATTTTTAAACAACGCCCAAGCTTGATGCAAGTCTTTAACCTTTGCAACTCCTCCTTTTAGTTTTTTCTTAACTATATTCCTCATTTTTTCATAGTCCCCCTTTCGAAAGTTAAAAGGTAGTACTGTGGATTTCTTTACTATCCCTCCTCCACTAATTAAATCAAACAGGATCATGCTATGATCACTATTGCCAAGTGGTCCCAACACCCTTATTTCTTGCACCAGATCTGGTGTTCCAGTAAGGACTAGATCCAGTATGGCTTCCCCTCTGGTCGGTTCATGAACCAGCTGCTCCAAGAAGCAGTCATTTATTTCATCTAGAAACTTTATCTCCCTAGCATGTCCTGCCGTGACACTGAGCCAGTCAATACTGGGGTAATTGAAATCGCCCATTATCACTACTCTGCTGTAACGTTTGTTAGCTTCCTTGATCTCTTTAAGCATTTCATCATCCATTTGTTCATTCTGGCCAGGCGGTCGATAGTACACTCCCACTGCCATCACCTTCCCTTTCATACATGGAATTTCAATCCATAGAGGTTCTACAGCAAAGTTTGTTTCCTGCAAAACTTTAATCCTTTTTGACTCAATGCCCTCTCTAACATAGAGCGCAACCCCTCCTCCAATTTGATCAGTTCTATCATTACGATATAGTTTGTATCCAGGTATCACAGTGTCCCACTGGTTGTCCTCCTTCCACCATGTCTCTGAGATTGCAATCATATCTAACCTCTCATTTAGTGCTATATATTCTAACTCTCCCATCTTATTGTTTAGACTTCTAGCATTTGCATACAAGCATTTCAGAGACTGTATTTTATTAATATTAATCTGGCTACTGGTAGGCATGGGTAATTTGGAATCTTTATGCTCTGTCTGCACCATACTCAAGGGCATTTGGGCTACTTTACTCTTTTTTGGAACCTCACTGCTTTCGGTACTATCCTTCAAGGATACCGTCTTCCAAACCATGCGCTCTTGGGCGACTGTCGGCTTTCCCCTATTTTCTAGTTTAAAAGCTTCTCTATCTCCTTTTTAAAGATTAATGCCAGCAGCCTGGTTCCATCCCGGTTAAGGTGAAGCCCATCCCTTCGGAAGAGCCCCTCCTTTCCCCAGAATGTTCCCCAGTTCCTAACAAATCCAAAACCCTCATCCTTGCACCATTGTCTCATCCACGCATTGAGACTCCGGAGCTCTGCCTGCCTTTTGGGTCCTGCACGTGGAACAGGAAGCATTTCGGAGAACGCTACCCTGGATGTTCTGGATTTCAACTTCCTACCTAAAAGCTTAAATTTAGCCTCCAGAACTTCCCTACCACATTTTCCTATGTCATTGGTACTGACATGTACCAAGACAGCAGACTCCTCCCCAGCACTATCTAAGATCCTACCTAGGCGGTGCGTGAGGTCTGCTACCTTCGCACCAGGCAGGCATGTTACCAGGCGATCCTCACGTCCACCAGCCACCCAGCTGTCTACATGTCTAATGATCGAATTACCAACTATAACAGCTGTCCTAACCCTCCCCTCATGGGCACATGGCCCTGGAGAAACGTCCTTGGTGCGAGAGGGTTTTACATCACCTGGAGGACAGGTCCTGGTTACAGGATCACGTCCTGCCACACCAGGGTGATGCTCTCCTGTCACGTGACCTCTCTCCTCCATGGCAACAGGGATGCTGCCAGACTGGAGGTGGGACTTCAGGACTATATCCCTATAGGTCTCGTCCATGTACTTCCCTGTCTTTCTTATGTCTTCCAGGTCTGCTACTCTAGCCTCTAGAGAACGGACTTGTTCCCTGAGAGCAAAGAGCTCCTTACACATACGTAAGACCTCTCACCAACTGGGAGAAAATCATACATGTGACACTCAGTGCAAAAGACTGGAAAGCCCCCATCTTGCTGCTGGACTGTTGTCTGCATCTTAGTTTAAAGCTTGTGTTTAGGTCTTAAAATTCTGTATTCACTAAGAGTTGGTGTAGGTGCTTATACTAATAAAGGTGTATCTAATACCTCTAATATACCTCGTTCACCTGAAGCTTAATTAATCTCAGGTCTTCAATATATGACTGATTTGGATAAAGAGCTACACCTGAGAGCAGCCCCTTTCCTAAGATGTGTAAGTACCTATAAAGCAACAATTACCCCAGGGGTGGGTGGGTGTTGGGGAGGGTGGGTGGGAAATAAGACCTATTAAAAGAAGAGGGCTATTACAAGGTACCCTGTCCTGTACCCTCAGCAGGGGGGGAAGGCAAGTTATAAAGCTGAGAAGCTCGTGCAAACTAAGGGGAACAGGGAGGTGAAGTAGCACACCAATAAGACAATAAATAAATAAATAATCAAATAGACAGCTAGAACTCACAGCAAGTTGTCACAGGAGTTAAATATGCACCTCTCTAGCAGAGCACTGTGAGGGCACTGCTCTTCCCAGAGCAAAGAGAGGCAAACAATACCCGGCCAATTGTAGATTTTTCTTCCCTCCCACACAAAATATTTCCCCTCTCCATTTCACTCTCCCAGCCCCATCCCATTCTAATCCTCCCCCAACATCAGCTCCCTTCTAGTTCCAGCCCCACCCAGCATCCGCTCCCTTCTAGTCCCAGCATCAGCCCATTTCCAGTCCTAGCCCCCCCCATCAGTCCACTTCCAGTCCTAGCTCCCCCATCCATTTCCAGTCCTATCCGAGTCCCTCCATCAGCTCATTTCCAATCCCAGCCCATTTCTAGTCCTTTCCTAGCCCCATCAGCCCATGTCAAATCCTAGCTCCCCTCCACTCAGCCCATTTCCAATCCAAGCCCCCCATAAGCCTACTTCCAGTTCTAGCCCCTCCATGAGTCCATTTCAATCCAAGCCCCCACCACAGCCCATTTCCAATCTTAGCTCCCCCAACAGCCCATTTCCAGTCCTATCCTAGCCTGTCCATCAGCCCATTTCCTGTCCTAGCTCCCCCCACTCAGCCCATTTCCAGTGCTAGCTCCCTCACCTCACAGCTCATGTCCATTCCAAGCCCCCCTCCCCATCAGCTATTTGCAGTTCAAGCCCCCTTCCACTCAGCCCATTTCCATTCCAAGCCCCCGTCCCCATCAACTATTTGCAGTTCAAGCCTCCCCTTCCACTCAGCCCATTTCCAGTCCTAGCAACCCCCCCAACCCATTACCAGCCCTAGCCCCCCCATAGCCCATTACCAGTCCTAACCCCATCAGCCCACCTCAAGTCCTAACCCCCCCATCACCCCATTTTCAGTCTTAGCCCTCCCCCATAGCCCATTACCAGTCCTAACCTCTCATCAGCCCACTTCCAGTCCTAACCCCATCAGCCCATTTCCAGTCTTAGCCCCCCATAGCCCAATACCAGTCCTAACCCCCCCATCAGCCCACAGCCCATTACCAGTCCTAGCCCCATCAGCCCACCTCAAGTCCTAACCACCCATCAGCCCATTTCCAATTCTAGCCTCCTCCCATAGCCCATTACCAGTCCTAACCCCCCATTAGCCCACTTCCAGTCCTAACCCCCCATCACTCCATTTTCAGTCCTAGTCCCCCATAGTCCATTACCAGTCATAACCCCCCCATCTGCCCACTTCCAGTCCTAAGCCCCCCATCACCCTATTTTCAGTTTTAGCCCCCCCCCCCCATAGCCCATTACCAGTCCTAAACCCCCTCCCCCCATCAGCCCAGGGAAAATGTAAAATTAAAAAACTGCTGGCTGCTGCTGCTGCCGCCATGGCAGCGGCAGAATCGAGTGTCCCACGGGGTCCCCCCCTGCCCAGCAGAACCCTCTCTCCCTGCATCACTCCCCTCTGCACCGGCTTTCAGAACCATGAAGAGAGTTTTTCCCTCACGGCTCTTTTAAGCTTGCCGGTGCTGATGGGAAACAGGCATTTCCTGTTTCCCATCAGCCCCAGCGAGCTTAACAGAGCTGCGAAAGGGAAGCTCTCCCTTCGCGGCTCTGAAGCCGGCGCCAAAGGGACTAATGCAGGGAGAGAGGATTCTGCCGGGCGGGGGGGGGGGGGGGGCTGTGGGACACTCAATTCTGCCACTGCCACGACAGCAGCCAGCTTTTTTTTTTAAATTTACTTTTAATGCAGAATGTTCTTTGCGCTGGGCCCCCTGAAATGCGGGGCCCTGTGCAAAAAACATTCTCGCTCAATGGACGGGCCGGCCCTGCCCACTGCTGTAGGAGTAGCTTTCTAATACATCCTAGCCCTGTCATTATGAATTTTTCTTCCATTTTCTGTATTTTCTGTTCCTCTAGGGGCCCCCTCATCCCACAGCGGGAGCAAAGTATATGACCACTGAATAAGTTTCTTTGTCATTAGCTCCAGATTCTGCAGCGCCCCACCTCACAACTCTGCAAGGCAGGTACATTCCAGAAAAGTATGTCTGTAGATGTCTAATTGTGTGTAGCATTTGGCAAATTATCCCTGTTCCCACAAGCCCAGTCGTGCTCCCTTTTCTTTGGTCATTTGCCACCTGTGTAAAATTTGATATTGCATTTCTTGGTAGTGTGCTGATGTGTATACCTTGGGGATTTCTTGAAAATACTTTTCCAGCTGCTCCTCTTCCACCTATTTCCCTGGTTCCTCTGTCCACAGTCTGGCTAGGGTGTCTAAGTGCGACTTTGGCAATACATCACGCAGCATTCGGTACCAATTGCCCACTCTATTCCAGTGTGGTGTGAAGTTTCGGAAGTCCCTGTCACCATCCTGTATCGCTATGCCCATGGAACAGGTTCTCATTAGCGTTTTCCAGTAGTGCCGAAGTTGTAGATACTGGTAATAGTGTGTATTGGGCCATCCCAGTTTCTGCCTCACTACATCAAACGCTGGGAATTTTCCTCCACCCAGTCTAGCACCTGTCCCTGATCTAACTTCTTTTCTTTGGCCCTACTGTAGAACTGACTCGTTCCCTGTCCTGGCTGAAAGCCCGGGTTATCTGTTATTTGTAAAAATAGTGTTATTCACCAGTCTCAATGATGGTGTTTTGCCCACTATCGCCATGCGTGTTTCAGTGGCCCCACAAGTGCCCCAAATTCTGGGTGAGTCAATTCAGCTTTAGGGTAGTGCAGAAAACTAAGCATGCTGTATGGGTGGCTCTGCATCTCTAGCATATCTGGAGTTGCATACTCTGGGGAGGCCATATATGCCCCATGTATCCATCACATAATAGACATGACATTATACATGTGAATATCTGTGAATCTCACGCCTTCCTGTTCTCTTTCTAGAATTAATTTAGTATTACTTATACAGGCTCATTTGCCTTTCCAGACAAGGCTCCGTATGTGGCTTTTAAAAAATTCTTTGTCTTTGTTACAAACCCAAATTGGTAACATTTGTATTGATACAATATTTTGGGTACAATTACCACACGCGTCAGGGTCACCCTACCATACAACAAGAGGGGCAGCTCTGCCCATCTCTGACCAGCTTTTTTAGTTGTTTTAGTTTATCTTGGATATGAAGTTGATACACTTTCTTTGGGTTTTTGTGTAAATAGATGCCTAGATATTTGAGTGGCTGGTCCGACCTCCTAAACATGGTGCTTTCACACCCCCCCCCCCCCCAGTGCTTCCCCAAGAGGCGTGCTTCTGATTTATCCATATTAATTCGCAACCCAGTGAATTTGCCATATTGTACCAACAACTGCATCAACGCACGCCATCCTTCCTGAGTATGTTGCATACTGATCAGCATATCATTTGCAAATAAGATGATTTTGCACTCTGTTTGTCCTACCTGTATTCCTCTAAGTTCTGCAATACCTCACACTTTTATCGCTAGAGGCTTTAAGAACAGTAAAAAGAGCAATGGGAGATAGTGGGCACCCCTGGTGCATACCCTGTGACAATGTAAACAGTGCTGTGAGTTGATCATTAACTAATATTTGCGCTGCTGGTCCCCTATAAAGAGTCTGTATCCAGTTCAAAAAGGAGCCATTTATTCCATACCTGGGCAGCAGCCAAAACAGGTAGCTCCATGACACCGTATCAAATGCCTTTTCGGTATCTAGGCTCACTACCACTGCTGCTTCCCCTTTGGTTCTTCGCTGCCAATACATAGTTAATGCTCTTAGGATATGTCCCATCGCACTTCTTCACTTGACAAATCCGATGGTCTGGGTGAATGAGGTCTGGGAGTATCGCATTCAACCGCCTGGCTAGCACTTTTGTTACAATCTTTTTTTTTATTTATTTTATTTATGCAAAATTCCACATAATAAATCCAAGTTAATAAAACTTAAAAGAAAAAAGGCATGAGCAATAAAAATTCATTACAATATACAAAATAATCAAAAGAAAAATACTAAAGCCCAAGGCCTCACTAGCCCTCACACAAAAAAGGATCCAAGATAGATTAAAGAAACAAACTATAATCACTTAAGAGGATAAACTAGATCTACTAGAATATCGGTATTAACTACTTCTGCTAGAGACCCCCCATCTAGGAGACAGCAGCTAGGCGAGAACTAATAAAGGAAGCTAAGTTAGAGGGGTCATAAAAAATATAAGAAACAGAATGTAGTTTAACCAAACATTTACATGGGAATTTAAGGAAAAACAGATTCCCTAACTGATTCACCCCAGGCTTATGTTTATGTTTAATTAAAACTTATTATACTGCCCATAATATGAGCTTCTGAGGGGTTTACAATCATAAAAAATGCAAAGGCTGCAGGAAAGCAGAAAAGGAACACCATTAAAATCAAAAGAATAGGACAGAGAAAGAGAAGAGGCATAAAGAACAAGTAATCAGGTGCATCAACAAGGAGGGGGGAGAGGGGTTAGGAAGGGGGGGGGAGGTCAAATTCAAGACAGAAAAGGTGAGTTTTTAGTTTCATTTTGAAGGGCTTCAATGATAGTTCTAAACGGAGGGGGAGGGGGGGGGAGCAAGTTCCAGAGCCTTGGGCCTAGAAAGTAAAATGCTGATGAACGAGTGGATTCCAAATGAGCTTGTGATGGGGAAGGAAGGGACATGCGGTTGATATGGATGGAGCGGAGTGAACAGTGAGGGGTGTGAAAGTGAACCTGGTCTGCAAGGTAAAGGGGAGTGCCTGTGTGAATTGCCCTGTGAACAAAAATAAGGACCTTGTACTGAATACGAAAAGAAATGGGGAGCCAGTGCTGATGTATGAGGAGGGGGGTGACGTGATCAAAACGGGAAGCGTGAGTTAAAATACGAACTACGGTGTTCTGAACACGTTGAAGATGGGAGAGTTGAGATTGCGGAAGACCTGCCAAGGAAACATTGCAATAGTCAAGACGGGACATTACAAGTGAGAGTAGTAGTGTGGTCAAGGCAGAGGAAGAGAGAAAAGGACGGATGGCTCGTAATTGTTTGAGGGAAAAGAAAGAGCACTGGACAACTGAAGAAATGTGTTCCTTAAAAGAGAGAGAAGAATCAAGAACAACACCTAAATACCGAAGGGAGGAAACAAAAGGAATAGGCAGGGAGGAAAAAGAAGGGGCACAAGTGGGGGGGAGGGGGACTCCCAAGAGTGAACCAGATAGCGAAAGACTTGGAAGAGTTTACATGAAGAAAATTGGAGGAGAACCAAGAAGCAACAGCAGAGAGACATGAATTAAGGGGAGAGATATCGGGAGTAAGAGAATCAGTATGGTGAAGAAAGAGTATATCATCTGCGTAGTAATACGTGGAGATGCCAAACTGTTGAACTAAAAGGGCAAGAGGGGCTAGAAAGACATTAAAGAGAGGTGGAGCAAGGACAGACCTCTGGGGTACACCGCAGGAGTGAGGAGTAGGAGCTAAAGAGGAGGACCCAGCAACAAAACTCCCTTATTCTTCTCTGGGTGTCACAAGATAAATTAGGGAACATTTTATTTATTTATTTATTTATTTATTTAACAATCACTTATATACCGCACCTTCCAGTGATCAAGTGCGGTTTACAAAGAACAAGTTAATAACAGAGCAGCAAGTCTGTTTTTACATGGAACATCAATGAACTATGGACAAAAGTTTTACATGAAACGTTTTGAGAACTATATACATTAGGTTGTGGAACTATATACATTAGGTTGTATCAGATACTAAATACTAGATACCTTAGCAAGATAACTTGGATACATTACTAGATAATTTTGTGTGGGTAGATAAAGCTAAGCAGATGGGTAGATATATAATGTTAAATTGTATCTGTTCATTATAAAATTTCATTGAGGGTTCTTAGGGTGGTGGCAATTGAGTAGTTTAATTGTTCTTATTAGTGTCCTTATTGGTCTGATACCATTTTTGTCTTGTATCAGTCTAATATTCTGTTATCCATTTTCTGATTGGGAGAGGGAGTTTGCCATTGGGCCATAGTGTGAGATAAATAGATAGGTTTTCAATTTTTTTCGGAGCTCCTTAATATCAATTAATGTTCTTATTTCTTCTGGGAGGGCGTTCCAAAGGATAGGGGCTGCATGTGAAAAAGCTTTTTTGTTGGTTATCTTTTTGGCCTTTGTGAAGTCTTTTTGGATCATTATTTTATTTGTATAGCCTCTCCTGTGAGGAGTTTTAGTTGATTCTTTAGTGATGAGTTTGTTTAGTGTAGGTGGAGCCATATTATTTAATGCCTTGAAGGTTGTTATTAGTGTTTTATAGTTTATCCTGCTTTGTATTGGTAGCCAGTGTAGATTAGCTAATGTAGGTGTTATGTGTTCAAAAGGGTGTACCCTTCATAATAGTTCTGGCTGCTGCATTTTGTGCAAGTTGAAGTCTTTTTTTTTTTTTTCAACCATGCAATAAGGTCCATATATGAATCCCCCCCAATACACACCACAGCACACACCAAAACAGCATTATACACAAATTCTTAGACCACGGTATGCATGTTTTTACATGATAGGTAGAATTCAGCTACCCCCCCCCCCCCCTCCCCAGCCTCTCCCATCTTTCACCTGATCACCAGTGGCTCATTCACAAACAATTTCTCTCCACCAACTCTGTCCATTGAATGTATTTCCCCCATACCATGAGAAAAGTGTTCTGACTACCCTTTTTTAGCGCTGTTAATTTACTCATCAAATAAATCTGGGACAACATACCCTGAAACTCTGACATCGAAGGCACTGCTACCTGTTTCCATTTCCTAGCCACTAAGATCCGCAGGGCTACACATCCCAAGTCCACAAACATACCCTCCACCTTGTTTAAATCTGGGATCTTTACCCCCAGGAGCGCTGTCTCCGGTCGCAGGTCCAGCGGTTTCCCCAGGATCTCTCCAAGCAAACCCACCACTGCTACCCACACAGATTGCATCTCCCCACACTCCCACCAAATATGCAAATATATGCCCCGCCCCCCACAATTCCTCCAACACTTCTCGGATATGTGATCATGCATTTGATGCAGCCGATCTGGAGTTAGGTGCCATCTGTATAAAACCTTATAGTTGTTCTCTATGAGGGTTGTAGCTAGGATACCTCTATATCTACTCACATAAATCTGATCCCACACTGAGTCTTCCCACTGCAGCCCCAGCTCTATCGCCCAGGATTTTTGGTAATTCTCTGTCCGCCTTTCTCCCACCATCAACTGATAAAAATTTGCCAAGGCCCGTTTTTTTTGCCCCATTAAAAAAAACTTCTCGACCTCAGTAGGTTCCGATGCTAAATGCGGGAGGACCCTCTGCTGAAGGTAATGTCTTACCTGCATATAGCCAAAGACCGCCCTCTCATCCAGCTTATACTCCCTGGCCAATGCATCAAAGGTCTTCACACGCTTCCCCTCTAGCAGTTGGCCCACCCTGCACAAGCCACTATTTTCCCAACTTCCAAAAATAGATTTCTCCATGGTGGGCCTGAAGTCTGGGTTCCCCTGAATCGGTAGTAGCCTAGATAGCCCATGGTCCCCCAGCCATATACCTCTCCATTTATTCCATACCCCTAGAGAGCTTAATACATAGGGATTACGGCCTGGGAAGCTCCCTGTATTCTTCCTCGGCCTCCAAACCCAGTCCCCCAACTTCCCCTCCGCTAATTCCTCAGCTTCCATACAAACCCACTCCTTCGGTTCCTCTGCACTCCATTCCACAACTGCACACATTTGTGCCGCCTCCCAGTATTTCAGCAGATTCGGCACCGCCATCCCACCACGCTCCCTTCGTTCCATCAGTATACGCGTGGCCACTCTATTTTTCTTCCCCCCTCCCACAAAGTTCATAATAAGCCTCTGCAGTCGGACAAGATAACTCTTTGAGATCCCGATAGGGAGGTTCATGAAGAGATACAGCCATTTCGGCAAAGCCATCATTTTTATAGCTGCTATTCTCCCCATCCAGGATAGTTGTTTATACTTCCACTCAGCCAGATCCTTTTGTATGGCCTTCTCAACCCGCCCATAGTTTTCCTTAAACAGAGCAGACTCCCGGGCCGTCAGATGAATACCCAAGTATCTGATACTATGCTTAGCCCATCGGAAAGGGAATGAAGCCTTTATGTGCATTTGCTCAGCCAGTCCCGCCGAAATATTCAATATTTCCGACTTCGCTTCATTAACTTTAAAGCCCGAATGGGCCCCATATTCTCTTAATACCGCCTGTAACTCCACCAGGGAGTCTCTTGGTTTAGTCAACATGAATAGCAAATCATCAGCAAAAAGGGAAACCTTGCTTTCCAAGGACTTCCATTTTACCCCATGGATTGCCGTGCACTCCCGCACCCGTTGGGCGAGCGGCTCCATTGATAACACGAAGAGCAGTGGGGAAAGCGGACACCCCTGCCTCGTCCCTCTATGCAATGCAAATGACCCAGAGTACTCCCCGTTAATGCGAATCCTGGCCATCGGCTGCGTATATATAGCCTTAACCCACTTTAAGTAATTGCCAGTAATCCCCATTCGCTCTAAAACTTTAAATAAAAAGGGCCAAGAGACACGGTCAAACGCCTTTTCAGCGTCAATTGCCAGTAACACCATCGGATCAGCCCCCCTCCTCCCTTTCCACACTGCAGACAGCACCTTCCGCAGATTGTCCACAGTGTGGCGCCCCAGGATAAACCCAGATTGATTTTCATGTACCAACCTAGGCATAAACCGCAGCAACCGATTTGCCAGTATCTTAGTGAATATTTTAAAGTCTGTACCTAGGAGAGAGATAGGCCGGTAGGAACCACACAAACTTAAATCCTTCCCATCTTTAGGCAATACGGTAATCCCTGCAGTTCTCATCGTTTCAGGGATGGCCTCCCCCTCCTTAAAGGCATTAAATAGTCTCGCCAACGGACCACAAAGCAAATCACCATAGGTCTTATAAAACTTATTAGTAAAGCTGTCCATCCCCGGAGCTTTATGAGCCGGGAGTCCCCGGATCACCTCTGCCACCTCCCCCTCCTCTATGGGCCTAGAGAGCTGTTCCCCTTCCTCCCCTGTTAAGCAGGGGAGGCTCATCTGCAAGTAGTGATCCAGCTGATCCCCAGTCTTAGCAATGTCTTCCGTATATAACTGTTTATAGAATTCCACAAAGCTCCGTTGGATTAACTCCACCTGCCTCACCACTGTCCCTTTTGCATCCCGTATTTTGGTTATAAGATTCCTATGTCGGTGCTGCTTCAGCCTCTGCACCAGCAGTCTACTCTGTTTATTGCCCAACTCAAAAAATTGTTGTTTCAGGATATCCTGAGCATGTTTAATCTCCTCTAATTCCAGTTCGTTTAAGTCCCTGCGCACTTTATTTAACTCTTGATCTATCCCCTTTCTCCCGCTCCGCTGCAACACCATGCTCTCCAACTCCCTAATCCTTCCCCGTAATTCCTCCTTCCTCCGCTCCCGCTGCTTTTTCATATGCGCCCCCACAGATATCAAATCCCTCTGATTACCACCTTCAAGCATTCCCACAACATTCCAATCTTACACCCATCCCTATCATTAAATTCCAAATATTGTTTAATTTTTCCCCGCACCTGCTGTGCTATTTCCACATTCTCAAGAAGGGACTCATTCAACATCCACATCCTACCCCCCCCCCCCATTCTCCCCCCCAAACGCACCTCAACCCACAGGGGCGCGTGGTCCGACCAGGTCCGTTCTCCCACCTCACACTCAGCCACATTTGCCAATAATGCTTTGGACACCCATATCATATCTATCCTGGAAAAGGATTGGTGAACTGGGGAATAGAAGGTGAATACCTTTTCTTTCCCCCTCATTTCCCTCCAAGTATCCACCAGACCCATGTTTTTCCCCAACGCCTTCAGGCTCCTTCTCCCTGTGGTATGCCCCATCCCCTTCCCCGAGGAATTATCTAGATCCGGATTAATTGTTAAATTAAAGTCCCACCCCCCCCATAATAATTTGACCTTCTGCGATCTGTTCCACCAAACCATGTAACCGGTCATAAAATATCCCATGGCTCACATTTGGCCGATAGACATTGATCAAAGTAAACACTTGTTCTTTAATTCGCAATTTAACAATGATGTATCTGCCCTCCTTATCCCGGTGTACCACACAATCAGAATACACTATCTTCCCACTCATCAAGATCCCCACTCCCCCTTTTTTAAATTCCACCCTGTTGGAAGCAAACCATCGCTCTGGGAATTGTTTATGTGCCACTCTCCATTCATCACATTTTTTCAGATGCGTTTCTTGTACAAATATAATGTCCCCTTTAAGTCTATTAATCTCCTTGAACATTCTCTGCCTCTTCACCGGGGAATTTAACCCTCGTACATTCATGGACATTACTTTAACCCTGTCCACTTAACCAGTCCCCCCCCCTCTCGTACTCATCCTACCAGGCCCTTGTGTACCCCTCCCCCCCCACCCACCCCCCCACCCTCCTCCCCCCTCCCCCTTCCCCATTACGCCCTCCCTTCTCACCAGGGCTATGAGTGCTCCTGTCATCCCGTTCTGGCCTACTCTCCCCGACCCCTCACTATCCCTACCTATCCACAACCCCTCCTCCCCCTTACCCTCTCCCGCAACTCACCCCCAACACTACCCCACCCCTCACCACCTCTCCCCCCTCCTCTCTTAACCCAACTCTCCCCTCTTTCTATCTTCACTGGTATACCATATGTAAAATGTACAAAAACCAACATTACCCCCCAAACATTGAAACACCCCAACACAATATATGCTTAACATCCTACTCCACGCCACCTCCCGGCTAAGCTGCCAGGCTCCTCCAGGAACGGAACATTTGAGTCCAATTAAGAACTACAAGAGTCTTTCACTCGCCGGTCTCCTCCAACTGCTCTTCCGTGCCGGGGCGCCGAGTTCGCTGCCGCCTGTTCTCCACCCGCTGCCACTTATTGCGATCAGGCTGCCGTCCACCACTACTCGTGGTCTCTCCCTGCAAACCCGGCATACCCGCCGACCGGAGCGCCTGAACAGCTTCCTCCCGTGTCTTCACCCGGATGTTTTGTCCTTTATAAGTAAGAGATAGGCCAAATGGGAATGTCCATCCATAACGGACTCCCTCCTCTCGGAGCTTTAGCACAATATCTTTCAACATACGCCTCTTTTGTAATGTAACCTGTGCCAGGTCCGTGTAAATTTCCACCTCGCAGGAGTTCCAGTTCACTCCTCCATTCCCCCGTGCTGCTCTCTGCACCTTTTCCTTCGTTTGGAAATCCTGGTAGCAGGCAATAATGTCTCTCAGCCGATTCCCGCTCCCACCTCTGGCCGCCGCCACTCTATGCGCTCGCACGATGTGCCAGTCCACGCCATCTAGCACTATCCCTGCTTTTTCCAGCACGGCCTTAGAGACAGCCTGCACAACTGTCTGGCAGTCCAAATATGGCTCACCCTCTGGTACACCTCGAAAGCGCAGATTACACCGCCGGGACCTGTTTTCCAGGTCTTCCATTTTCTCCTCAATAGTTTGATGCTGCTGCTGCAGAAGTTGCACTTTTTGCTCCAGATTCTCCAGGCTTTCTCCATGTCCATCTACACGGCCTTCAACCTCTGCAACTCTCCTGCCGAAGTCCGTGATGTCCCCCCTCAAACTGTCCACGCTTGTCACCATGTCTGCCCGGATTTGTAAAATATCAGTCCGTAGATCTGAGAACCACGCTCTAACCTCACTCTGAAAATCGCCTGGCCCACTTCCAGTAGTCTCTCCGCCGTCCTCAGGCCCCTTCTCCGCTCTCTCTCGCATGTTCCGCTTAGCAGCTGCGGTTTCTGCGGGCTTTCCCTCAGCCCCCGCCATCTTTTCTTTGCTCTGCCGGGCCAGCGTGGTTTCCGCGTAAGCGAACTCTTTCAAATTCACCTTTTTTAGCTTTACGGACATAGCAACAGGTCACCCCCATTGTCCACCACCACTCCTGCTAAAACTGGGGTTCTCCGGGTCCGCACAATGCTCTTTTAATCTCCTTTCTGTAGGGTCGGGTGGGAGCTTGCAAATCAAGCGGCCATACTTGGTGATGACGTCACCGGCACTCTCCCAAGTTGAAGTCTTTTAATGTTTTGTTTTGTTGCACCTAGTAGTGTTAAGTTGGCGGAATCAAAGTGAGGTGTAATAATTGCCTGTATTATACTTATGAAGTCTTGTATGTGTACAAGTGGGCGTAATTGCTTTAGAATTTTAAGCTTAAAATATATTTTTTTTGTTGTGTTTCTGATATGAGTAATCATGTTGAGATGTGTGTCGAGAATCACGCCTAGGTATCGCACTTCATTTTTTATTTTAATCTCATGGTTTTGAAGTATGATGTGTGTTGGGGGAATGTATGATTGGTTTTTGGTTATAATTAGTATGTCTGTTTTTGAGTGGTTGATATGGAGATTGTGGTCTTTTAGCCATGTTGTTATTTCATTGAAGCATTCTGTTAATGATTGCAGTGGTAGGGTTTGAACAGACATGCCTTTCAACAAAACAGATTGTTTCTTAAAATACATTCTAAGCAGCCATTCGCGATCAGATGCCAGGGCCAATGACATTAAAAGAGTTGCTGGGACCACAGTCTCAGAGATAGAAGTGTCCAATAATTCAGAAACATTCAGAATGTCCAAAGTCTCAGACTCTACAGAGATGTTCAGATCGGAGCCCTCGACCTTCTTGCCTTTAGGTATGTAATAGATCTTGGAAAGCGGAGGATGGGATTCAACAGGAACCCCCAAAGTTTCCAGAAGATAAGATTTAAACATATCCCGAGCCGTAAGCAAGGGGGAATGAGGAAAATTCAATAATCTCAAGTTCATAGCCCTATATTGATTTTCCAACGACTCTACTTTGATTTTATGACCAGTCAAGTCTTTACATACAGCAGTAAACTGTTCCTCCAACTGTACAACCTTTTTGTCAATAGCAGACACTTGAGACTTCAAAGCAGCAAAGGGCTCCTGGCACTTCTGAACAGCCCCAGCATTGCCACCAATCAGCTGCAAAATAGTATTTGTCTGAGTCACCAAACACTCACCAAGTTTTGTCAAGGCCGTCCAAATTGAATCCAAAGTAATATGGCCTGGGCACTCCAGAGAGAAGGATGCCATAATCAGGGGCAGCCCAAGGGGGGTGCGGGGCCATGTGCAGAGATTCATTGTGGGGCCTTATTTGCATAAGGAGCCTCATTTGCATAAATATTTGCATAATGTTAACATGTGCTTTTAGTAAACATGCCTCTTAGTGAGTATCTGGATAAAGAAAGTGAAAAAAGATGTACATCCTGCTTCACCCCTCACCAGCAACAGAACCTGAAAGATCCATGGACAGCACCAACTGAATGGATCTCTTAGCCTGTAGCCTACTTCTGACCAGATAGCAAACTCAGCTTTGATCCTTGGAATTCAGTTCTCTAAATTCAACTGCAAATAAAGAAAGCACACAGACACAGAGAGTTATATAAAATGGTACAGCTTCAGCTTAAGTGGGAAATTCATAGTTATGCGCAGTTGTGCAGGTTCCCACGATTCTCCCCCCTCTCAGCTAGGCCATCGCACCTCCTTTTATTAGGGAAAAATCTCTTACATTGTACAAATTCAACTCTACGTCAAGCTTTGTTTATCTAGATGTTTTAGGTCAGATCAGAGACATTTCTGCTCCAGCATTCTAAAAACAAAAGCATTCTGTCTGGTTCTCACAAACAATGCCATCTCAAAGTAAATCCTTGGCTTTTATAACATCTCTCGCTCCAGACTGCTGGACATCAGACTGTCAGCAACATTCCAAGCCATTCTCCATATTAACTCTTTTCAGAGGGCCCTGGGACCCCACTTCAAGTTGCTTCCAACAGTCCCCCTTCTGATTCTGGACAGAATCACTACAAATAAATGATAGCTCAAACATATCCAAGTCCAAAATAAATCTTCTGCCATAGTAGAGAACAGTCACAGAATGCCTCTGATTGTGTAATTTGTAGACATCATTTACATGCATCTTCTATGACAATTCTTTTTCCTGACAGAGGAAGTAGATTACTCTCAAGTTCCTTGTGCTCTCCTTATGGGTGCTTGTGCTCAGCGTTTTTGGACACAGGTCCGTGTTTTCACACTCACTTTTACGAATGGCTCAAGGGTATATGATCAAATGCAACTTTTCAACTAATACAAATTTTATTTATTTATTTATTTTACAGTTTTTATATACCGCGCTTTTTGGTATCAGCGCGGTTTACATATAACAAATTTTCGCATTAGAACAGTCCTTTGCTTACAATATAACAGGGTCAGTAACTTGGAATAAAACATGGGAAACTAAATACAAACTATGTACAGAAAGATATTCTATGCTATAAGATTCTGGCCTTGTCAATGTTTCTCTGTTTGTTTCTAAACACCATGCTTCAGGCCCCCAATATGGTACATGGGAACCTGACGGCCCAGTTTCCTGCAATATATTTTTTCTTCTAACTTCCTCACATCTAGATAAACAAAGCCTGACGTAGAGTTGAATTTGTACAATGTAAGAGTTTTTTCACTAATAAAAGGAGGTGCGATGGCGGAATCAGCTGCTACTGTGAAGGAGGTGTGTGGAGCCTGGTCATCGGCCCCTGTGACTGCCGCTGTGGTGGATGTGTTGCTGACGCTGCTGCTCCCCCCTATTCCATCGGGCAGGCACTCCCGGGGCAGCCTGCACCCTGTGGGGACTTCCCTTCATGCTATAAGATCTGTACTTGGTGGTTTGTTTCTTCGGAATCAGCTGCTACTGTAAAGGAGGTGTGTGCAGCCTGGTCATCGGCCCCTGTGACTGCCGCTGTGGTGGATGTGCTGTTGACGCTGCTGCTCCCTCCCCCCCCTATTCCATCAGGCAGGCACGCCCGGGGCAGCTGCACCCTACATAAGAACATAAGATATGCCATACTGGGTCAGACCAAGGTCCATCAAGCCCAGTATCCTGTTTCCAACAGTGGCCAATCTAGGCCATACGTACCTAACAGTTTCCCCAAAAGGCACAGGTTCCACAGTGCTTGTATTGGGGCAAGCAATGAATTCCCAGGTCGTCTTTAATAATGGTTTATGGACGTTTCCTCCAGGAACTTGTCCAAACCTGTGGGGACTTCACTTCGGGCTATAACTTACAGATCTTTCCTCTGCAACGTGGAGCGTGACGGCGGGGCATGGTCCGAAAGGGCGTGTCTAAAGGGGCAGGAAATGCCCCTTTGGCGCCCCTTCGGCGTCACAGCGGCATCTTCACGAGACTGTTCTGGCCCTCGAGGTTTTCCCATTTATTGTTATTTTTCTCTGTTTTGTTTCCTTAACATTATGTTTTCTTTTATAGTTATTTCTTTTTTTTTGATTGTTCTGGTTTTGGATATTCTGTTATGGGGAAAAGTAAGGCCAAAACTGGGGGCAAAGTCCTAGACGCTGAAACTGGAGGTGTTAAACTGGTTGGCCCTTTGGACAAGCATTTTGCCCCTTTGCCGCTGGCGCAGTCCTCCCCTGCCTTGTGCCTGGGAGCTTATTTGATGTCTCCAGGGAGTCTTCTGAATCGGTAAGGAAATCTAAGTTAGTTAATTTACCTACTCCTGTCCAGTTAGTAGGTCTTGGTGGCTCTCTTGAGCTGCCAGCCCTACTTTCAGACTCAGAAATTACCTTGAAGAATGTTTGGGGTGCTTTAAAATGTATTGATAGTAAAGTGTCTTCTTCTTTGAGTTCGCTGTGCACGTTCTCTCAAGAAGCTGCTGTTTCCTTGCAGCAACTTGATGAGAAAGTTTCATCTGTGGATATGGCTCTCACTAAATTAGAGTCTCAGGTACTCCCACTTCATGCGGTTAATGTTGCCGGGATCAAGGATTCTTTAGTGCTTCATTCTAAGCTGAAAGCCCTTGAAAACTCTATGCGCTCTTGTAATTTGCAATTTTTGAATTTCCCTCAATCTTCCCTTTTGTCACATAAGATTCTTTTGGATAAATTCTTAAAAGAGATTTTAGCCATTTCTGATCCTATTGATGTTTCACAAATTTATTATATCCCCTCTACTGCAAAAACACTTAGTGCTGTTGAAGGTGGACTGAATGAAATTGTTTCTCCTATGTCTAATTTGACTGCCTTTTTAGAGGATTCTCAGGATATCATTAATTTGCGTTCCACTTTACTGGTTACTTTTCCATCTATTGAGATTAAACAGCGTATTCTTAGAGCTTTTCAAGGTTAAGTTGGCCAGGTTTTGTGGTCAGCAGGTAAATGTTTTTCCGGATGTTCCTCGTGGCACCCACTACGTCGGAGGCAGTTTTTAAACTTGAAGCCTCAGGTCTTAGCTTTGGGTGCCACCTTTTTTCTTCGCTTTCCTTGTAAATGCATTATCAGTTTGGATGGTGCATCCTATGTTTTTGCTGAGGTTACTCATTTGGAAAAATATTTGACTGAGAAGCAGGGCTTAGGGAGGTTAGGTAATGAATGATTGAAGTGCCTCCATTTTGTGAGCATTTGTATGTCTTATTTTTCTGATGTTTCTGTTTCCTTATTGAATTAGCAGTTGGGTTCCCATGATGTGGACTCTACAGTATCATCTTTTCTTTACTTCTTAATTGTATTTTTCTCCTTTAAATTTGTTATGGGATTGTCTCTGAACTGTTTTTGGTTTATTGTATTTGACTAAAAATCCATAAATAAAAAAATTTAAAAAAGGAGGTGCGATGGCCTAGCTGAAGGGGGGAATCATGGGAACCTGCACAAGTGTGCATAGCTATGAATTCTTCACTTAAGCTTAAGTTGTACCGTTTTATATAACTCTCTATGTCTGTGTGCTTTCTTTATTTGCAGTTGAATTTAGAGAACTGAATTCCAAGGATCAAGGTTGAGTTTGCTATCTGATCAGAAGTAGGCTACAGGCTAAGAGATCCATTCAGTTAGTGCCGTCCACAGATCTTTCAGGTTCTGTTACTGGTGAGGAGTGAAGCAAAGTATATATTTTTTCAGAAAGTCTACCATATTTCTACATTACTATATTCCAATGCCAACCACCAGGCACAATAGAAAGTACTATAAACACTGACCATATAGAACCAATAGCAAACCCTCCGTATCATAACAGCACTACCAGGACTCACAAAGCACCAAACCCTACCTATCAAAAAGGTAACACTGCAAATATTAAACCAATACATCTCAGAGAATACCAATACATCTCACTGGGGGAAAGAGAACAAGTGGGACTGTCAAATAGAAACTACATGAACATGTTTAATCAGCTTGGTTAAACATGCAGGACATAGACCATCACCAAACAAAGAACAAAGGATCACAATTTAGAAATAGGAAGATAATAATTAAATTGGGAACCCCAAAAGCCAAACATGAAATGTATAACAACATTGGAGAAATAAAACTATAAATTAATTTCCTCTTGCACTAAACAAAAATGCAAAGATGTTAGCGATGCACATTTCCCAGACCTGACATATTCGAGTTAATAAATTCAAAATAAAAAGTATTTTTCTACCTTTTGTTTGGGCATTTTATTTTTCAGTTGCAATTGCTCCAGTCACTTTCTTCTGGTTTCTTTGTGTCTTCTGTGAACTGTCCATTTATCCTTTGTTCTCTCTTCTAGATTTTTTCCATTCTCTCTCTACATCTGCTTTAACATACTGATCTTTCCCCCATTTCTTTCTTTATTCCCTTATCATCCACTCAAATTTCACCCCTCCATTACTCTCCCAATGACCGGCCAATTGTAGATTTTTCTTCTTTCTCACACAAAATATCTTTTCCCCTCTCCATCCTCATTCCCCATCCCCATCTCCTTCTAGTCCTCCCCCAAAATCAGCTCCCTTCTAGTTCTAGACCCACCCAGCATCCACTCTCTTCTAGTCCAATTCTCCAATGACCTCAAATCAGCCCATTTCCAGCCCAAGCTCCCCCATCAGCCCATTTCCAGCCCTATTCCAGCTTTCATCAGTCCATTTCCAGTCCTATTCCAGCCCATCAGCCCATTTCCAGTCCAAGCTACCCCCCATCAGCCAATTTCCAAACCTAGCCCCCTATCGGCCCATTTCCAGTCCAAGCTCCCTCCATTAGCCAATTTCCAATCCTAGTCCCCCCATCAGCCCATTTCTATTGCAGTCCCCATCAGCCCATTTCCAGTCCAAGCTCCCCCAGATCAGGCCATTTCTAGACCCCCATCAGCCATTTCCAGTCCTATTCCAGCTCCCCATCCGCCACTCCTCCTGGAGTGGAGGAGTGGCCTAGTGGTTGGGGCAACATACTTCAGGCCAGAAGGTCTGGGGTTCAAATCCCACTAGAGGACAGCAACCTTGGGGCGGAAGGACTGGGGTTTCTAGTCCCACAGGTGTTCCTTGTGGTCTTGGGCAAGCCACTTAACCCTCCATAGCCCATGTTCCCTGTAAAATAGTTATCTCCAAGTTATAATGCCCTGTTCAATGTAATTTCAGTTTGTTCAATGTAAACCGCACTGATGCAGAATAGCGCGGTATATAAGAGAATGTAAATAAATAAATAAATTTGCAGTCCACGCTCCCCCCATCAGCCCATTTCCAGTCTTAGCCCTCCCCATCAGCTCATTTCCAGTCCTAGCCCCCCTATCAGCCCATTTCCAATCCTTGTCCCCCCATCTGCCCATATCCAGTCCAAGCTTATACTCCCATCAGCTAATTTCCAGTCCTAGCCCCCCCCCATCTGCCCATTTCCAGTCGAAGCTTACCCTCCCATCAGCTCATTTCCAGTCCTAGCCCCCTCCATCAGCCCATTTCCAATCCTTGCTCCCCCCCATCTGCCCACATCCAGTCCAAGCTTATACTCCCATCAGCTCATTTCCAGTCCTTGACCCCCCCCCCCATCTGCCCATTTCCAGTTCTAAATCCCAACCCCCCGCCAAAGAATCCTGCGGCCTTCTAAGGAGCTTCAGAGGGAGCTGGGGAAGCCCCAGCTCCCTCTGCACAGCTGCCAGTGTGAAGAGTGTTTTCCCTCACACTGGCGGCTGTTTCTGTGAAGCATTCTGAATGCCGGGAAAGGTTAAAGGGCATTTCCTGGCACTCGCGTGCTTCACAGAAACAGCCGCCAGCATGAGGGAAAACACTTTTCGTGCTGGCGGCTGTGCAGAGGGAGCCGGGGCCTTGCGCAGGTTTCCCCGGCTCCCTCTGAAGCCGTCCTTTTGTGCGAAAATGAAGTTTGTACGGGGCCCCCTGAAACGTGAGGCTCTGTGTGAACAACATTCTCGCACAATGGACGAGCCGGCCCTGGCCATAATAAGTTGTTCAGCCCGAGCCTCAGGCAAAACCACCGGGCCTCCAGGCTCCCCGATGCTGATAGAATTTCTCAGAGGTCGCTCAGCACTGCTCCTTGACCCGAACCTGTGGCCACAGACGCTGACCCCAGCGGACAAACCTCAGCCGAACTTGAATGAAGCTCACTCCCTTCCACTGGAAGCATAGCCTTCTCCACATCAGATCCTGCAACTCCAGACGGGCTCAAATTCAAAAAATCTGTAGGCAATGCAGGCGGTAGCTGCAGATCCGGAGGGAAGTCACACCCTGAGGAAGACGCCGGACTACCTCCAGATTCTCCCCGACACTCTCCGTGTAGCTGCACAAAGGAATCCATCAGCCCAATCATAGAGGTAACAGCAGAAGGAGACTGCAATGGCTGCGGAGGGTTCCCCTGTAGTTTCCCCTTTTGCTTAGGCATAACCAGGAAAAAGCAGTTCACACTAGAAGCAGATTAAGCACTATTACAATCTTTATATCCTGGTTTAATAAGGATATTGGTCGATAGGACTCTACTTTTTCCATGTCTCACCCTGGTTTTTGGAGAAGTACAACTACCACTCTGTTCGCATAGACCCCAGCTGACCCTGTGCCATGGCTGCTTCCCCCATGGCTAGCAGTGAGGGGGTCAGTAAGTCTCTCAAAATTTTGTAGAACTCTAGGCCCAGTCCGTCTGGCCCTGAGACCTTTGCGGGCACTAATTTCCGTATGGTCATTTGTATTTCCTCCGCCTATAGTGTCCGCTTCAGCATTACCCGCTGCTCTTTACTAATGTCAGGCAAGTTAAGATCTGTAAAGAATTTGTCCCTCACCGGTGCCTCCCCAGGTTCTTCCTGGTACAATTCCTGGAAGAATTCACTGAATCTCTGGCCTATCTCTATATCATTCTCTGTCGGTGTTCCATCTTTCCACCTTAGGTGGGTTACCACTGATTTTTTCCAGGTGGGCCTGACTAGGTTAGCCAGAAGCTTCCCTGTTTTATCCCCCCACCTATATAACTTGTTTATAGATTCTTATGCTCCTTATGGTCCCTTTTTGCAATATGGCATAGATTATGTTTCAGCTTTCCTGCATCTGTTGTTTGGCTCGGTCTGCCCCCTCTTGCATGTAGGTATTCCTCATCACCCGCAGATCCTGCAGCCCCTGCTGTAGTGCTTTCTGCTATTGGCATTTTTGTGCCATGGTATGGCCTATTATTCTCCCTCTTAGTACCGCTTTTGCAGCCTCCCAATGAGCAACCGGGTATATGTCCCCCACCGGATTTTTGCTAATGTACTTTCCCCATGCTTTTTTAAGAAATCTTCGGAAGGCCTCATCTTGGGTCCTGTAGAATTCAACCTCTAGAGTCTCTCCCCCTCCTGGCTCCCTACTCGCAATTGAATCTGCACTGCCGCATGATCTGATACTATTTGTGGATGAATTTCAGCCTTACACATTTTTGAGAAGAATTGCTCTGTGGGAAGTATATAATCTATTTTTCGATGTACCTTATATGGCCCAGAGTAATATATGTACTCTTTATTGCTTGGATGTAGATTGTGCCAGCCATCAATTAATTCTAAGTTGGTGCACAAAAGATTCACCCCTCTGTGTTCCGCTCCTCGGAGCCCAAGCCTAGGTGGGTTGCTATCAATAGATGCATCTGCTACCATGTTAAAATTGCCTCCTAATACTATTTGGTACTCTATCTGGTCAGCTAGGTGTCCTATTAGGTCAGAGAAAAACTGTGTTGATATGTATTGGGTGTATATATGCTTCCTAGGATCATTTTTTTTCCTTCTATTATTCCCCAAACTAATATGTATCTTCCTTTGATGTCCTGGACTATTTTGTGTATCTCGCATGGTGTCCTCTTCCCCACCAATATGGCCACGTCTTTTTGCCGGATGTTGGAGTGGGATGCCAACACCTCTCCTACCCATTGTTTCCTTAATTTAGTATGCTCTATCTGTGTCAGGTGTGTCTCTTGCAATAGTGCAATGTCAGTCCCCAATTTGTGCAACTATGTCAGTATGCGCTCACGTTTCACTGGGGAGTACATACTCCCCATGTTCATAGTAACATAGTAAATGATGGCAGATAAAGACCAGCATGGTCCATCCAGTCTGCCCAGCAATATGGCAAGATTAGGTGCATCTGATGCTCTGTGCAGGTCACCCCTCCCCATGTCTTTGTTTAGGGGTGGACCCACCACTCCATGTAGGACACCCCTATTTGTTGAGAAGTTAGATGGTTCGGTTTGTTTTGTTTTTATCCTGTTGCTGTAAAGGGATCCGCTGTGCTTGTCCCATGCTGTTTTGAATTCCGTCACCGTGTTTGCCCCCACCACTTCCATCAGGAGAGCATTCCAAGCACCCACCACCCTTTCAGTGAAAAAATATATTTCCTGACATTGCCTTTCAATTTACCACCTTCCAGCTTCATGTTATGCCCTCTAGTTTTGCAGCTTCCCCGTCTTTGGAAGAGGTTTGTTTGTTCATTGTTCCTCTTTAAGTATTTAAAGGTCTGAATCATATCTCCCCTATCCCTCCTCTCCTCCAAAGTGTACATATTTAGGTCTTCAAGTCTCTTCTCATAAGGTTTCTTACGCAGGCTCCAAATCATTTTGGTCGCCTTCCTCTGAACACTTTCCAGTCTTTTTACATCTTTTGCAAGATATGGTCTCCAAAACTGAACACAGTATTCCAGGTGAGGCCTCACCAGCGACCTGTACAGTGGCATAAATACCTCTTCCTTTCTGCTGGTAATCCCTCTTTGTATGCAGCCCAACATCCTCCTGGCTTTTGCCACCGCCTTGTCGCACTGTTTTGCCACCTTGAGATCATCAGAGATAATCACACTAAGGTCTTTTTCCTGAACCATGCACATCAACCTCTCGCCCCCTATCGCGTACATTTCCCTTGGATTTCTGCTACCTAAGTGCATGACACTGCACTTTTTCGCATTAAATCGTAATTGCCAAGCATTAGACCATTCTTCCAGCTTTTGTAGATCTTTCCTCGTGTTATCCACTCCCTCGGGGGAGTCCATTCTGTTGCAAATTTTTGTGTTGTCTGCAAAAAGACAGACTTTTCCATTCAGTCCTTCAGCAATATCACTCACAAATACATTGAACAGTGCCGGGCCCAGGACCGAACCTTGGGGCATCCCGCTAATCACCTTCCCCTCATCCGAGTGAGCTCCATGTACCATCACCCTCTGTCGTCTGTCAGTCAACCAATTTCTAATCCAGTTTACTATCTTGGTACCCATCCCCAAGCTACTGAGTTTATTGACAAGCCTTCTATGAGGAACAGTATCAAAGGCTTTGCTGAAATCCAGGTAGATGACATCCATTGCATGCCCCTGATCTAGTTCCTTGGTCACCCAGTCAAAGAACTCAATCAGATTAGTTTGGCAAGACTGTCCTTCAGTAAAACCATGTTGCCTTGGATCTTGCAACCTGTTGGTTTTGAGAAAGTTCACTATTCGCTCTTTCAGGAGCGCCTCCATTACTTTTCCTGCCACCAAGGTAAGGCTCACGGGTCTGTAGTTTGACACTTCTTCCCTGTCACCACTTTTGTGTAGAGGTACGGCATCAGCTATTTTCCAGTCCTGAGGAACCTCTCCTGTTTCCAAGGATCTGTTGAATACATCCTTTAACGGCTCTGATAGAACTTCTCTGAGCTCTTTCAGTATCCTGGGATGTATCCCATCCAGTCCCATGGCTTTACCCACTTTCAGTTTAGCAAGTTGTTCCAACACCTCATCTTCTGTGAATGGTGTGGTATCTACTTTGTTCCCATTTTTATATTTGGGCATCCCAGCTGGTCCATCTCCAGGATTTTCTTTAGTAAAAACAGAGAAGTATTTGTTTAGCAATTTCGCTTTTTCTATGTCACTTTCCATGAGTCTTTTCCCAGCACTTCTGAGTCCTGCAATTCCAACTCTGATCTTCTTACTTTCCCGAACATACCTGAAGAAAGTTTTGTTGCCACCCTTAACATCTTTAGCCATCTTTAGCCATCTTTTCCTCTGCCTTTGATTTTGCTATCCTTATTTCACTTTTGGACTCTTTGAGTTTGATCCTGTATTCATTTCTGTGTTCTTCTGTTTGCAAGCTTTTGAATTTTGCGAAAGATGTGGTTTTTGCCTTTATTTAAGCAGCCACTTCTTTGGAAAACCAAATAGGTTTCTTTCTCCTCTTGTTTTTGTTTACTTTTTAAACATATTTGTCCGTTGCCCCTTTTATTGCCACCTTTAGTTTATCCCATTGCAATTCCACTTCCTTTATCTCCTTCCACCCTGTCATCTCCTCCTTTAGGTACTTGGCCATTTTATTGAAGTCAGTGTTTTTGAAATTTAGGACTTTGAGCTTGCTATGTTTGGCCTGTAACATGGCTTTTATCCCAAACCACACAGTGTAATGATCGCTGTTGCTCACAGGGGTACTCACGCAGACATTTGACACGTTATCACCGTTGGTGAGCACTAAATCCAGCGTTGAGCTTTCTCTGGTTGGTTCCATGACCATTTGTCTAAGGAATGCATTCTGGAGAGCATCTACAATTTTTTTGCTTCTTTCCAGATGTGCAGAAGGAGTAATCCAATCCACATCTGGTAGATTAAAGTCACCCAAAACGATTACTTCCCCCTTTGTGGCTATCTTGGCAATATCTTTAATCAAATCGTTATCTATCTCTTCAATTTGAGTCGGAGGTCTGTAGATTATAGCAGTATGGATGACGGTGCCATCTCCTCTTTCCAACGGAATCCAGAGCACTTCTTCTTTTCCCCATGCCCCCTGCATTTCAGTAGCTTTAATATTGCTCTTGACATACAAGGCCACTCCTCCTCAGCGTTGTGATGTTTATGTCAGCCATTTCCTCTCTGTACAAGTTTGCATGTGCTTGTCTGATATATAATATTTCCGCTTGGGTCGCCCAGCTCAACCCTTTTGACTCGATACTCAATTTCTCTTTGCACTCTTACCCCCATTCTGGTTGGATGTTTTCTATCTGTTCCCTATGCAGCTTTAATATGTATCGATGGTGCCCTGTGGCATTGTACTACTACTACTGAGCATTTATATAGCACTACAAGTCGTATGCAGCCTGCACAGACATGTAGGAGACAGTCCCTGCTCATCATAGCTTACAATCTAGTCAAGACAAACACAGAAGGTGTAGGCAAGGACAAAGCAAGGGAAAGAAAAAGGAGATCAGGTGAGTCAAGATCCAAAGGCAGCAGCGAAATGGTGAGTTTTCAGCCTGGATTTGAAGAGGGTTAGAGAAGGTGCCTGGCGTACAGACACAGGTAGTTTGTTCCTGGCGTAAGGCGCAGCAAGGTAAAAGGAGTGAAGTCTGGAGTTAGCAGTAGAAGAGAAGGGCAGAGATAGAAGCAGTTTGCTAGAAGAGCGGGGTTCCCAAGGGGGGTTGTAAGGAGAGGTAAGAGAAGAAAGGTAGTGAGGAGCCGCAGAGTGAATGCATTTATAGGTCAGCAGGAGAAGTTTGAACTGGATGCGGAAACGGATAGAGAGCCAATGAAGTGACTTGAGAAGAGGAGTAATATGGGCATGACGAGGCTGGCGGAACTAATTGTACCCCCCCCCTTGTCCCTTCTCCCCTTACCCATCTCCTCCCTCTTCCCCATGTGTAAAACTCTGACCCATCCATTCAGCTCCAATTTCCCACCAGTCGGTCATCATCTTCTTATAGTAACATAGTATATTCCCTGTTTTAATGTAAATAATGTAAATATGTTAAATAGTTATTTGTAAACCTAATTCATATGTTTTATATAAACCGCACTGCTCTGTAACAGTGCGGTAAACCATGTTTATGTAAACCGCACTGATCTGTAATAGCGCAGTATAGAAAAACAAATAAATAAATAAATATGACTGCAGATAAAGACCAGTATGGTCCATCTACTCTGCCCAGCAAGGCGGCAAGAGTAGGTGCACTTGCCGCTCCGTGCAGTTCACCCCTCCGCATGCCTTTGTTTAGGGGTGTACCCACCGCTCCGTGTAGGTCACCCCTTTTTGTTCAGATATAAGAGATATGCTTATTTTGATTTTATCCTGTTGCTATAAAGGGATCCACTGTGTCTGTCCCATGCCATTTTGAATTCTGTCACTGTGTTTGCCCCCACCACTTCTATCGGGAGGGCATTCCAAGCATCCACCACCCTTTCAGTGAAAAAGTATTTCCTGATATTGCCTTTCAGTTTACCCCCTTGCAGCTTCATGTTATGCCCTCTAGTTTTACAGTTTCCCCATCTTTGGAAGAGATTTGTTTGTCCAATAATACTCTTTAAGTATTTAAAGGTCTGCATCATATCTCCCCTGTCCCTCCTCTCCTCCAGAGTGTACAAATTTAGGTCTTCAAGACTCTTCTCATAAGTCTTCTGATGCAGGCTCCAAATTATTTTGGTCGCCTTCCTCTGAACTGCTTCCAGTCTTTTTATATCCTTTGTGAGATACGGTCTCCAAAACTGAACACAATATTCCAAGTGAGGCCTCACCAGCGACTTCTACAGTGGCATTAGTACCTCTTCCTTTCTGCTGGTAATTCCTCTCTGTATGCAACCTACCATCCTTCTGGCTTTTGCCATCGCCTTGTCACACTGTTTCGTCACCTTGAGATCATCAGAAACAATCACATCGAGGTCCTTCTCTTGGTCCATGCACACCAATCTCTTGCCCCCTATTGCATACAGTTCCCTTGGATTTTTGCTTCCCAAGTGCATGACACTGCACTTCTTCACATTAAATCTTAACTGCCAAGCATTAGACCATTCTTCCAGTTTTTGTAGATCTTTCCTCATGTTCTCCACTCCCTCAGTGGAGTCCACTCTGTTGCAAATTTTGGTGCCATTAGCAAAAAGACAGACTTTTCCATTCAGCCCTTCGGCAATATCACTCACGAGTATATTGAATAGTACCGGTCCCAAGATCGAACACTGGGGCACACCGCTAATCACCTTCCTTTCATCTGAGTGAGTTCCATTTATCGTCACCTTCTGTTGTCTGTCAGTCAGCCAATTTTTGATCCAGTTCACCACCTTGGGACCCATCCCCAAGCTGTTGAGTTTATTGATAAGCCTACTGTGAGGAACAGTATCAAAGGCTTTGCTGAAATCTAGGTAGATCACATCCATCGCATGCCCTTGATCTAGTTCTCTGGTCACCCAGTCAAAAAGCTCAATCAGATTTGTTTGGCAAGATCGTCTTTTGGTAAAACCATATTGCCTCGGATCATGCAACCTGTTGTTTTCGAGGAAGTCCACTATTTGCTCTTTCAGGAGCACCTCCATTACTTTTCCCGCCACCGAGGTAAGACTTACTGGCCTGTAGTTTGTCACTTCTTCCCTATTACCACTTTTGTGGAGAGGTATCACATCAGCCCTTCTCCAGTCCTGTGGAACTTCTTCTGTCTCCAAGGATCTATTAAAAATATCCTTTAAAGGCCCTGCAAGAACCTCTCTGAGCTCTTTAGTATCATGAGGTGTATCCCATCTGGTCCCATAGACTTCCCCCCCCTTTCTCCCATGCAAGTATCTTACTCACCTCCCGAGCCTTCCTGTGCCACTAACACTGTTTATCTTTCAGTATACCCTTCCCCTGGGGTTCCACAATGCCCATCACTTCAACTCCCCTCCTCCTCCGCCCCATCCCATCCCATCCCATCCCATCCTCCCCTCCCCAAATCCTGCACCTTATTCATAGATACACATTGTCCCTTCAGTGCTGAATAGTGCACTATGATAGTCTTTTCCACTCCCTTCTCCAATGGCGGTTGGCTCCCTGCTTTCCCTCACTTCCTTGCCTCCACCCGAGGCCTATGCGATGCGTTGCCTCATACAATAACAATGTTTGCTGTTTTGTCCTTTGAGGGAGGAGGAGCCTCTGCAACTAGTCCAAGCAAAGTGAATACTAGTGTTTCTCACGTATGTGTACAGGGAGATGCACTGAGCAGGATGCAACAACCCAAAAGGCAGAGGGCTGCACCCATTATACTTCAACGGCCCATCTATTGCTCTGATCTAGTGATGCACCAGTCCATTTCTCTCATCAGTGTTCTCCAGCTCTCTATTCAAGCTCTGCTGCTCCCTGCATGGCTGCTCCAATTAGGCCAGTTGGTCCAAAAAATGTTTTCCCTTCAAGTACAGTGTTCAGGAGGAGTGTGTGTCCCTCATGGGTAATTTTTAGTTTATGGGGAAACAGCAGCGCAAAACACACCCCTGTTGATGGAGCTTTGTACGGCTCTTGTTATGGCTACTTTTATTTTTTTGCAGATACCGAGTCGGTTGCTTCTTCTGATATTGGTTTTCATCCACTGTCCCGATGGGTCCTGCCTGGGTCTGTTAACCTGGATTTGGCAGTTTTTCAGTGCCTTGTTTTACGTCTGTCTACTGTTCCCCTGCAGCGCTTTAATCTTCCTTGCTCTCAGCACGAAGCTTTAAGAGAATTTCAGAATAATTTTGAAATTACTATTAAACCTGTGGATAAGGGGGGCATGGTTTTATAATGGCGCCAAACTTCTGACTGCTTTTTTTATGTTTCACTGGAGGAAGACCTGACCTTTGTTTTCAAGAAAGAAGTGGACAAGGTGATTGACGATGCCTTTTCTCATGGCTGGATTACCCCTAAGGAGTCAGTCTTTTTGACTGTGTCTTACCCCAAAACACCTGCATTCTATCTTTTACCAAACATGCACAAGGACTTACACCACCCACCTTGACGTTCCATTATAGCCTTTGTTGGCTTTTTGTTGGAAACATTATCCCATTTTGTGGATTATTTTTTATGTCCTTTTGTCCCGCTAGGAAAAACATTCCATACACGTCATTCAATTGTTAAAACATCTGGTTGTTCCAGCTACGGGTGTTCTTTTAGTAAGAGCAGACATATCAGCACTATATACTAATATTCCCCAAACTGCTGTGATGGAAGTGGTAACTTCTGTTTTGGAACAACAGGTGGATATGAGGGTACCCACCACTTTTTTGCATGAGTTGACATCTTTGGTCTGTCATAAATGTTTTTTATTTTTAAATCTGAATGTTTTTTGCAAGTCAAAGGTACTGCCATGGGAGCTTCAATGGCACCAGAGATAGCTAATTTATATGTTGATGCTTTTGAACAGTCTTGAATGGGGCGAGCACTCCCCTTTTGATCATCATATATTGTTTTGGCAACAGTATATTGATGATGTCCTCTTTATTTGGCAAGGAGATTGTAATGAACGTTCTTATTTTTTTGAGTGGCTCAACACTATTGATTCTAACTTACAATTCTCTTATGTTTTTCATCCAACGTCAATCTCCTTTTTGGACATTCTTGAGTTTTCCATCTACCACAAACCTACAGATCTCAATAAGCTTCTTCAATATGAGCGCACATCCTGAACATTTGAAGCAGAGCCTGCCCATGAGCCAATTCTTTCATTTACATAGGCTTTGCTCCTCTATTTCTGAGTTTCAGATACAATCAGAGTAGATGACACAATGGTTTTTACATTGGGGATACCCCATTCATTGTGTCTGTACAGCTATGCTAAGGGCTAGGTATACTGACAGGGGCTTGTTATTACACTCTCCACCCCAGAGGTCAACGCATCAGTCTAGCTCTCGCACCGTGTGTGTCTTGCTCTATTCTGGGCATGTGTTCAAAATACATTGGATAGTGCAATGTTATTGGTATCTTTTGTAAGATTATCCCGTGTTTTGAGTTTTTCCTTAATTTTCTTATAAACGTGGCCGTAGCCTGCAAGATTTGTTGGTTCCTTCATACCTTTTGGAGTCTCACTCTGTTGCACATACTTTTTTGGGATTATCTCCATGTTATTATTGCCAATACTGTGATCAAATGTGTTGTGGCAATCCTTTAATTTTTCCCGGCCCCCAGACTATACACCTTAGGTTTTCGGGCGATTGTCAACTGTCTTCGGTAGTGTATGTCCTCATTTGCCCCTGTAACATACTATATGTAGGCAAGACCTTGCATTCCTTGAGGGTCCACCTGGCAGAAGAGTCAGATCCTCAGAGGCTCTGATGAGACACATCTGATTAATCATTGCCATGAGAATCATCACTTGTTTTCAGCATTCCGATATGCCATTTTGGAACAGGTGTCTCTCTCTCCTCTCAGGGGGAGGAGGGGGGAGTAACCTGGACCACATTTTACTATAACATGAACAAACCTGGATTTACTGTCTGCAGCTATGTTTCCTTCTGGTCTTAATTCAGATTTGGAGTGGAATGTTGTTTATTAACCTGAGAAACTCTTTATAAAACCTCTAGTAGTTACCTCCATTGGATGATAGTTGTTTTGATATGATTTTTAGCATGCTTTTTGCATGTCTTGAATATTGCTTAGGGTCATCTATTGGTTTGTACACTCCTTTTCAGTTGATGTGCCCCTTTAAGTGAGAGTATATGTTTTGAGCATGCGTGAGCCATTCCTCCTTAGGGCATGTTGTTCCCTATAAAAACCACCTTGTTTGTAGGACAGTGTTTTATTATGTGAAGACGACTGGTGACTTGGGTGCTGCGTTGCTCCTGAAGCAAGCCTGATAATGGCTGAAACATCGATGTCGAGCTGAGCTGATAACTGGGCTATGAGTTGTGTTGAGCAGTAGAAGCGGAGTGGATAGTATTTTCTTTCTTAGCTTCCTGCTAGCATAGCTTGAGTTCCTGCTTGAAACTGTTTTAAATGGTGACAACGTTGTGCCTGTCAATATTTTATTGCCGCTGGAGCGGATGATTGGATACCACTTCACAGCTCTTTCATGCTGTTCATCAGGATTGAAGACGTCTGATCAGATAAGTGTTTCGCTGTTCGAATGCTTTCTTGATTTAAATTTTGTGGGGAACCCCCTTCTTTTTCACATGAACATATGTTTATTTAAACTTTGAGAAAACTGCTTGGAGGTTGCACATATAAAAATCACTAAAAAATCATTATAGCAAAGACATATTCTATTGGTGAGAAGGTGGAGGCAGATGATGATTTTCTGGCTCTGTGGAGTTCGTTTGACTTAGTGTTTCATTGTAAGCCTGTTGATGCCTCCACCTAATCCTCTATTAATTTTTGTGAATTTTGTGGTTGTTTTTGAACCTACGTTTGTATTTTTTGAATGCATATTATTACTTGTTGGGTTCAGCTGCATAATTTTTGTTTCACTTTATGGACACATTGGGGACATTGGGGTCAATGATGGTCTGGTGATTTAAGAGAATGATGATCTTCACCTCTACAAGAACCGAAACACATAGGAACTGTAACATATCTTGTATGACGTTTGAATGTGGGGATGATTTTTAATTATTTCTACTTGATATATTAAATTAAAAAACACCACTGATATATTGATACACCTAGGAAAAGACTGGTGGACCGTATATATTAAGACAAAAAGTCACTATACTTGGACTGATATGTATACATTTGTTTATAAGTATGATGGTTAGTTGTGATTTTGGAAATTTCCCATATAGATTAGGATGAGGCTTTGCTTGGTTGTGTGATTTATTTCCTACCTCTATCTTGGACATATTGGTGTTTTTGTGTGTCCTTCCATATAGCCAGTACTGCCCACACCCATGGCCAGCCCATCCATTGTTATTTATTTATTTATTTTATTTATTTATTTAACAAATTTTGATATACTGTTTTTCTACAAGTCAAAGAGCTGAGTTTTTACAATGAACAAGTTATGAACAGCATTAGAACTTTTACAATGAATATAAAGAGTAATTCAATGAACTCATAACAATGAACTTTTTTAAAGCTAAGAACAAACAAAACTATATACAAAAGAATGAAAGGTTGGTGAGTGTGGGGGTGTGGGGTCATAGGGGTTTCATGAGGGTGAGGGGAATGGGGTCACAGGGGCTTCATGAGGGTGGGGCGGGGGAGGATGTGCTTCTGGGCATGAGTTTCTGCTGATTCTACATTGTTGGTTGCTCAATGCCAAAATGCCTCTGGGAGAGATGAGTCTTGAGTTGTTTACAAAAGTCCGTAGAAGACTTTATGGTTCAATTTGCCGGGGATAATGCATTCCAGAGAGTGGGGGCGTATAGTGAGAATGTTCTTGCTCTTGTAGCCTGTTTGCAATTGCGAGTCTGTGGTGGGATACTGAGGAGATTCTGGGTGCTTTTTTTCTCCTTGATCTATTAGAGTTCGAGTTGTGAATTAAGGCATGTAGTTGCTCTGCTGATTTCCCATCCAGAGTTTTGTGGATGAGGGTTAGAACCTTGTATTGTATTCTTGAGTTGATGGGAGCCAATGGAGGTGTTTGAGGATGGGAATGATGTGGGTCTGCCGTGAGGCTTGGAAGATGGTTCTAGCAATGGTGTTTTGGGCGAGTTGCAATGGATGGATTGTGTACTTGTGTGATCCTTGATAAATGGAATTACAGTAATCAAATAGAAGAGTGGTGGCCTGGCAGACTGTATGGAATGTATCAGTGGAAAGGAGGGGGCGTAGGTATCGTATGTTTTTTAGCTTGTAGTATACTGCTTTGGTGATGCTGTGAATTTGTTCCTTGAAGGTCAGTTGTTGATTGAGTATGATTCCAAGGTACTTTATGTGGGAGCTAACTCGGATCTCAGTGTTGCCAAGTTTGACAGAAGCAAGGGGGTGAAGTTTGGGGTCCTTTGCTATGTGGAGGAGTTTTGAGATTAATGGACAGATTATGATGGTGGAGCTAGTTGACGGTTTCAGTGAGGCAACTTGAGAGCGGGGAGTAATCTGGAGTGGAAGTGGAGAATGGTGTGAAAATCATTATATCATCAGCGTATATCAGAAACTGGCTGGGAATTGTTGGAGGATATCACATAGAAGTCAAATGTATATATTAAACAGTAGAGAGGAGAGAGATGATTCCTGCGGTACACCCTGGTTAAGGGTGAAAGGAGTTGAGGTGTGTGTTTGAACCCTAATATGCTGATTTTGGTTGGTGAGATAGGAATGGAACCATTAGAAGTGGGTGCCATGGACTCCAATGTGGTTGAGCTTGTTAAGGAGTAGCTGGTGGGATATGGTGTCAAAGGCAGCAGAGATGTCCAGAAAGAGCAGGAAGAAGCCTTGGGTGAGTGATTCGTGAGTTTAAGAGGGAGGTCATAAGGGTTTTCATGCAGTGATTGGGTCAGAATCCATGTTGCTGTGCATTTAAAGGTGCATGGTGGTCTATGTGATCTTGGAGTTGTGTTTGTATGGCTTTTTCAATGATTTTGGAGATGACGGGATCTGTAGGAGGATGCAGAGTGTGGATCCAGTTTTGGTTTCTTCAGGAGCGGTCTGATTGATGCTTATTTGAGGGAGGGAGGAAGGAATCCTTGGGCAAGGGAGGAGTGGATAATGTCAGATATGAATGGTAGGAATTGGTCCTTTGTGACTTTCAGCCAGGAGACTGGACATAGGTCGAGCGAAGAGGTTGTGGTGTTGGGGTCGCTGAGGATTTTGCTGAGCTCCTCATGTGAGAGAGTATTGAAGGTAGTCCAGTGGCAGTCTTGAGTAGTTTCCTTGTTTTGAAGTTGGGTTGTGGAGGCTGGTGGATGGTATAGGTTTGCTCTTGGCTAGTAGGTATGAAGCCATGTCTTGTGGATTAAGAGTGTGGTCCCGGATTGATTGAGATGGGTCTTTAGTGAGTGATTTGATAATTTCAAAGAGTTCTCTAGGTGTATTGATGGAGCGTATGAGGAGATTGTTGTAGTATTTTTGTTTAGCCTGGATGATGGATTAATGGTATAGCTTGAGTTCCTGTAGATATTGAGATTTGAGTTGTGAGCTATGGATCTTTCTCCAGAGACATCCAAGACAACGCAAGCTCCGTTTCTGTGTTTTTAAGGCTGAGGAGTACCAGAGAGCATGTGATAGTTTGGTTCTAGTAGAAACTTTTGGCAGGGCTATAGCAGCAGCTGAGATGGTTGAGTTCCATGAGTATACTTTATTTATTTATTTATTTAACACTTATTTATATACCGCATCTTCCAGCGATCAGTTGCGGTGTACAATTAACAACAATTTACAATGCAGAGTTTGTATTACATAGAACAATTATAACTTTTTTACATAGAACATCTTAACTTGCACAACAAAGGGTTTAAAACTAAGCGGAATATTCAACTAACACAGTTGTGTAACTATTTAAACAAAGTAATGTCTCTATAACAGTTGTAACTATATACAAGTTGGGTATCAATGCATAGGAATGGATATTGATATTGATATTGGACAGGTTCATGTTTAGCCTTTATCTAAGTTGAGTGGAGGGATTTCCATGGTATTATAGTGTTTAGTGAATAAATACGTTTTCAATTTTTTTCTGAATTCCATTATCTCTGTTAGTGATCGTAAGTCCTCTGGTAAAGAGTTCCAGATTGTTGGGGCTATGTGGGAAAAGGCTCTATTATTTGTTAATTTGTGAGTTCTTATAAATTCTTTTGGCGTCTTAAGTTTATATGATTGCCCTTTTCTATGAGTGGTCTTAGGAGGTTCTTTGCTTATAAGATTACAGAGTGTCTTCGGGGCCATGTCATTTAGGGCTTTGAATGTAGTTATTATTGTTTTGTATATAATCCTACTTTGTATTGGTAACCAGTGAAGGGATGCTAGTATTGGTGTAATGTGTTGGAGTGAATTTATCTTTAATATAATTCTCGCTGTGGCATTTTGCACAAGTTGGATCCTTTTGATATTTTGTTTTGAAATGCCTATAAGTATTAAGTTGGCGAAATCGAAGTGGGGAGTTATGGTAGCCTGTGTTATATTGATAAAATCTTGTATGAATACAAGGGGGCGTAATTGTTTGAGGATTTTAAGTTTGAAGTAGATTTTCTTTAAGGTATTTCTAATGTGCGTTTCCATAGTAAGGTGTGTATCTAAGATGACACCTAGATATCTTATTTCATTTTTTATTTTAATTTCTTGATTTTGTAATGTTATGTGGGTTGGAGGAGTGAATGTATGGTTTTTTGTTACAATTAAGACTTCAGTTTTAGCATGGTTTATATGGAGGTTTTGAGTTTTTAGCCAGTATGTAATTTCATTGTAGCAGTCTGATAGAAGTTGAATCGGTAGGTTAGGAATTGTAAAAGGTATATACATCATGATATCGTCCGCATAAAGGTGATATTGTACTCCAAATTTTTTAAAGATATTGCAGACCGGTTTTATATAGATATTGAAAAGTAGAGCTGAAAGTGCTGAGCCTTGTGGTAAACCTATTTCTTGTTTGTATGTGTTGGATGTTAGATTACCTGTTCTTACATTTTGTGTTCTGTTATGTAAATATGAGGTGAACCATTTATGTACGGTGGAGTTTATGCCTAACTGTCTTAGGTTGTTGAGCAAAATTGAGTGGTGCACGCTATCAAAAGCTGCTGATATGTCGATGAAAAGGAGAATGAACGCCTGTTTGTGATTGTCAATTCCTTTTAGAAGTGTATCTATTAATACTGCTAGAAGTGTTTCTACTCCATGGCGGGGCCGGAAACCATATTGTTGTTCATCGAGTGGGTAAGATAAGTCTATGAATTCCTGTGTCTGTAGTTGCACTTTGGTTTCAAGGTCTTTCTGTGCTGGTAAGGAGTTTAAAGCTGGGACAGTTTCTTGGCTGAAGGCTTGTTCATTGAATGAGAGAAATTTCTGAGTTGTTGGAGGGGAGCTCTGAGGTGACGTCTGTGGACAGAAGTTGGGTATGATGAATGAGATTAGGTTGTGACCAGACCAGGGGACTGGGGGCATTGATGGTGGGGTATATCTGTGGGCATTTAGGAGTCGATTTGAGAAGAAAATCATATCCAGGATGCCACCCTTATTGTGGGTAGGGGTGGATATGATCTGTGTGAATTGTAGATCTATCATAGTTTCAAGGAAGACTGATGAGTGGGTGGATGATGCAGATGGTAGGTTTAGATCTCCGAGTAGGATGAAGTCTTTGTGGATGGACGAATGGAAGCAGATTTCTTCCACTAAGGTGGCGAGCTCTTCAGCATTGGTGTGAAGGGGTCTGTAGGAAAGGCAGATGGAGAGGTAGCAGTTAGAGATTGTGATGATGTCAAGGTTAGGGGTGGAGGCATGGTTTATGATGTTGAGTTCAAGTCTCTTCCTTGTGAGTATACAGACTCCGCCTCCTCTACTGGATGTCCGAGGACAGTTATGGATGTTGTGGGTCGATGTGTTAACCTGATTGATCAGGACATTGTCATTCTCAGTGAACCAGGTTTCAGTGGTACATAGCACGTCGATCTTGTTGTCTATTATGTAGTCAGCTAGGGTTTGAATTTTGTTGCGGGCGGAGCATGAGTTAATGAGGGCACATGTTAAGGGACTGAGCTGCTGTATGGGTTTCTTGTGCTTGGCAGTAGGCTTGCTTGAAACAACTCTGTAAATTTTGATGAGTCATCCATATTTTCTGTCATGATTAGTGCTGGATGGGTGCCATATGTTTGGCAGCTTGTTTGTAGGAATGGGAAATAGCCAAATGGGAGATTGAGTGAACATGAGCGCATGGGAATGAAAAGGGGAGAGGAAGATGGCGCTCAGGATAATCAGGCAGTAAAGTGAGAGTATCATTTTGCTGTGTGATGGGATGAGGAAGGATTAATACCTTGATTCTAGTGGATGATTGAGGGCGTTGAAATACTTGGAGAGGAGCTTGGAAGTGGTGGTATTTTCAAGAGCTGGAGTGACTGGTGTGGAATTGTTGTATTGGCTTTGTGTTACCTTCTTTAGTCCTTGCCTAAGAGCCTCACCAAAGGGCCCTCTGGTGAGACCCTTTGGTGTAGGCCCACCAGGCACGGGCATGCCTGATGGCGCCTCCAGATTCAAGTCTGCGGTGGGAGGCCCTGATTGGCCTTGTGACAGTGAGCAGGAGGGGTTTCAGCCTCCCGCTTGCTGTCCTGATGCCGATTAGAGCTCTGGGGATGCAGTAGTGCTGTGCTTCGTGCCTGATGGCACCTCCGGATTCAAGTCTATAGTGGGAGGCCCTGATTGGCCTTGCGAGAATCAGCAGGAGGGTTTTCAGCCTCCTGTTTGCTGTCCTGGTGCCGATCGGGGCTCTGGGAATGTGGTGGTGCTGTGCTTCGCACCTGATGGCGCCTCCGGATTCAAGTCTGTGGTGGGAGACCCTGATTGGCTTTGTGACAGTGAGCAGGAGGGGTTTCAGCTTCCCGCTTGCTGATGTTCCCACAGGGCCCTGCACTTCAAGGGGCCCCGCGCTAACTCCATTCTGCAAATGGTGTTCAGTTTGCAGGACTGGCCGGCTTCAGAGAGAACCGGGAGGCCCAAACTCCCAGCTCACTTCTGCAAAGCGCCAGAGTGAAGAGTGGCATTCAGCAGCTGTGTTCTCCTGAAGCGCGCTGAGTACCGGGAAACAGGAAATGCCCTGTAACCTCCGGCGCGCTAGTATGTTTCAGAAGAACACAGCTGCTGGATGCCACTCTTCACTCCAACGCTGTGCAGAGGTGAGCTGGGGGTTCAGGCCTCCACGGTTCTGTCTCAAGCTGGTCAGATAGGCGCGGGGCTCTTCGGGCGGGGCTAGGATAGGAAATGGGCTGATGGGGGGACTGGGACTGGAAATGGGCTGATGGGGGACTAAGACTTGAAATGGGCTGATGGGGGCTAGGATAGGACTGGAAATGGCTGATGCGGGGCTAGGACTGGAAATGGGCTGATGGGGGGGCTAGGATAGGACTGGAAATGGCTGATGGGGGGCTAGGACTGGAAATGGGCTGATTAGGGGGACTTCGACTGGAAATGGACTGATGGGGGGGCTAGAACTTGAAATGAGTTGATGGAGGGCTAGGATAGGACTGGAAATAGGCTGATGGGGGTCTAGGATAGGACTGGAACTGGTTGATGGGGGGGGGGGGGCTAGGACAAGAAAAGGGCTGATGGGGAGGCCTGGATTGGAAATGAGCTGATGGGGGGAGGCTAGGACTGGAAATGGGCTGATGCGGGGGGAATGGGAAAATGGGACTAGAAGGGAGCGGATGCTGGGTGGGGCTAGAACTAGAAGGGAGCTGATGTTGGGGAAGGACTAGAAGGGGATGGGGTGGGGGAGTGAAAATAGAGAGGGGAAAATATATTTTGTGTTGGGGGAAAGAAAAATCTACGGTATTGAGAGAGTAAGTGGGGATTGAGGATGGAAGGGTGAAATTTGAGTGGATAAAAAAGGAATAAAGAAAGAAGGAGGAATAAGCTAAAGGGGAAAGATTAGTATGTTAAAGCATATGTAGAGAAAGAATGGAAAAAAATTAGAAGAGAGAAAAAATAATGAATGGACAGCAGACAATGGAGAGTTAGCAGAAGACACAAAGAAACCAGAAGAAAGTGACTGGATCAATTGCAACTGAAAAATAAGATGCCCAAACAACAAAAGGTAGAAAAATACTTTTTTATTTTATTTAACTGGAATATGTCAGCTCTGGGAAATGTGCATCGCTAACGTCTTTGCATTTTGTTTAGTACAAGAGGAAATTAATTTATAGTTTTATTTCTCCAGTGTTGTTGTACATTCCAAGTTTGGCTTTTGGGGTTCCCAGTTTAATTACTGTCTTCCTATTTCTAAATTGTGATCCCTTGTTCTTTGTTTGGTGATAGTCCTTCTGCATGTGGAAACAAGCTGAGGTATTCTGTTCATGTAGTTTCTATTTGACACTGCCACTTGTTTTCTTTCCCTAGCAGAAAATGTATTGGTATTCTCTGAGATGTATTGTTTTAATATTTGCAGTGTTGCCTTTTGATAGGTAGGGTTTGGAACTTTGTGAGTCCTGGTAGTGCTGTTATGATATGGCGGGTTTGCTATGGATAAATGGGAAATATTTATAGTACTTCCTAATGTGCCTGGGGTTGGCACTGGAGTATAGTAATGTAGAAATGTGGTAGTCTTTCTTTATCAAGACACTCATTAAGAGGCATGTTTACTAAAAGCTAACGCATGCTAACATTATTCAAATATTTATGCAAATGAGGCCCCGTAATGAGTCTCTGCACATAGCCCCACATCCCTCTTTGACGCCCCTGGCCACACCCCTCACCTTTTACTTGAGCTTCTGCTTTGCAGCCTGTGCCCACAGCATTTTGGGGAGCACTGACCCCCCAACACACCCTCCAAATTATGTCCATGCAAGGAATTTTCCTAATTACAAAAGCTGCTTTCACAGAGGTTTGATTGTTATGAGTTTTAGCTAAATATTATTTATTTAACAGGTTTTTTTAAACTGCTTTATCATTCCAGTCAAAGTGGTGTATATTGTTACTTAAACTTGGTAATGTACATTAAACAGGGACATTAATAACTTGGATTTTTTTCTGAGGCAATGGAGGGTTAAGTGACTTGCCCAAGGTCACAAGGAGTGCTAGTGGGAATCAAACCCTGGTCTCTTGGTTCCCAAGCCAGTGCTCTAACCATTAGATCTCCACTCCTGGAAATAGTTCATGTGTGATATCTTTATAAAGTATAAGATTAAAAGGAATTTGATATGTTAGTGCAGGGGACTTACATTTTTCTAACACTTAGCACGTGTTACATTTACATCTTAAGAAGCTTTATGCTTAAATGTGTAACATGTTATAAAACCTCAATAGACAGAAGAAATGTGTTTGATAGGATCTAAAAAGCAATCTGAGATATGTTTTCTCAGGAAAAATAGGCAGTATATTTGCATACATTTGAATTATTTTGCATATTGAAAAATGGGAAATTATTTTGCATAACAAACAGCATTGTTTTCTATCTTTGTTTTGTGTCTGAATAATTTTGTTCTTTTGGGAGTTTAATGACTAGGGATTTTCAAGTATCTATGTGGGGGAAGGAGAGGAAGAGATCTCAAAATGGAAGAGAAGAGGGAAAGAGGATCAGGGATGGAGAGGCTGAAAGAGAAGAGAAGGGAGTTATAGACTGGGGGAGATCAAGGAAAGAGAAGGTGAAAAGGAAGGAGAAAGGTCAGGATAAGGGATGGGGAAGAAGAGGATGAGGTTCTGGGATCTTGGGGGAAATATGGAAGAGAGGAAAGGAGTTTTGGGGATCATGGGTGGGGATCCAGAGAGAGGAGAAGAGATGTCCATCCAACCCTTCACCTTCTCATCCCCTAACCCTTACCTTAAGTCCCTTTCATTCCCCATCACCAGTCCTCCTTTTTGTCCCTTCCCATCCTTACTCCAATTACCCATACATACTTAGCTCCTTGCTCCCCCAAACCCTCTATTCACACATCTCCTGATTCCTAACCTTTCTATTCACAGCTCCATCCCATGCATTCACATAGCTACAAGGCCAGCTTGACCACTAACTGAACCTAGGCGATCGCCTAGGGAGGCAGACCTTTGTGCTCGCCATGGCACATATGGCCTGCCGCCTCCTCGTGCTGAGCTAAGCCACCCACACCACACCACCGCCCCCTGCTACCGCTGACTCTGGCAGCAGGGTCGGCTCGGTGGCAGCAGCAGGCTATGTGATTTGGCACACATGGGCTGCCGCTTCTGACCTTCCCAAAGTTGTGTCAGAGAGGTCAGAAGCGGCAGGCCATGTGTGCTGAAGCACATGGCTTGCCGCTGCCACCGATCCGCCCCCGACCCTGCCGCCAGAATCAGTGGCAGCTGAAATTCTTGAGCCAGCCCTGCATAGCAGTCCCCATTCACACAACCCCCTCTCTCAGCACCGACTGGGTGTCAGAAAGAGGAGGAGAGCAACCGCAGCAGGTCAGAAGATGTTCTCCTCTGCTAGTCAGGTCCATAATGCTCCTTTGAATCCTACAGGACACAGTACAGCAGCACAGTTCAAAGCAGCGGCAGGAGGAGGACATGGCCCAACATGCAGCCATTTTCTCCTTTCTTTTTCTTGGAGGGAGAGGGAGGGGGAGGGACTTAGTGGAACAGAGGACGAGATTGCTAGTATTGTGTGGATCTCATGCCATCTACACATATTTATGTGGTAATGCTTATTGGCTATGCATGCACAAAGATACTCCTGTCTCACAGCAGGCGTAACTTTTTGTGGCAGCTTTCAGGGAAGTAATTTTATAAAGGCACATAGATGCATATGTTCCTTTTCTAAATAGGTGCAACATATGTGCCAATGTGCTTCCCAGCCTAGATACTCTTTTATAAAACTACCCTCCCTATGTACGATGAAGAAGTCTGTACAATAATTCACCTTTTTTTTATAACATGCTGACAGCTTTTTTGTCTCATACCAGATGTTATGCCAATCATTAGAATCTAAATCAGTTTGAAGGCTGGTGTTTCATTTATTAACGAGCATGGGGACGTGCCTATTTTCTGGGATGGGAGAAGACACTAACTTACACCACACTGGTTGCGGGACAACCTCCACCTCCAAATCAGCATATGGTGGCCAGTGGGGTGGCACCGAGGTCATAATGGCTCCTGGCACACTATAGTCCTGTCAGTTACCACCTCCTCCAGCATCAATTGCAGTTCTAAGGAATTTTTCGGCCTTACCTTGTTATCTTTACCCACAAATTTAAAAACAGGGACCTGGAAGTGCTTGGCCAAGTGATCCTTGGAGGTGTACTGTTTCACAGTGTCATCTGAGGCACAACTATGGAAAAACAGAGAAAGTCAGATCAGAAAATGTCCATGGGACCCAATTAAAAACAAAGGGGCTGATATTCAAAAGCATTTCTCCAGTTAGCTGCAGGTGAGAGGAATATTCAGCAGCACTGAGTAAGTCCTCTGACTGCCTCAGCACTGTTTGGATAGGGTCAAGGTGGTCATGGACAGAGCTGATGCAGAGACAAAAGTTATCCAGATTGCAGTGCTATTCAGCCCTCTATCCGGATAAAGACAGGACAGTGAAAAGGCTGCCCTAACTTTATGCAGTGTGCCACCCGGATAGCGGGCTGAATATTGCTGGAAAACCGTGACAGATTCTACAGCAGCGATTCTCAAGTCAGTCCTTGGGAGACACCTAGCTAGTCAGGTTTTCCGGACAACCGCAATGAATATGCATGAGAGAGATTTGCATGTACCACCTCCATTATATGCAGATCTCTCTCATGCATATTCATTGGGTTATTCTGAAAGCCTGACTGGCTAGGTGTATCCCGAGGACTGGTTTGAGATCCTCTTCTCTACACTATCGAGATATTCCGTGCCAGCCTCTATCTGGATAGCAAGATTTTATTTAACCGTAGCCGCCGGGGTTAAAAAAAAAAACGCAAAACACGCTGACTGCTGCAGTTAAATTTTGCCCCAAAAGCTTTTGTTTAAATGGGCGTTCCCTGTCAATACATGAATAACTTTTCATCTTGTGGATATTCTTACTCTGCCAGGTGTATAAGCGAGTTGTTGATGACACCTGCCTCTCTGTGTGGTTAGCTGTTTGCGTATGTTGCCTATTGCGTATGCTTTTGTCTGCCCTCCCTTCTACAGTATGGCATACCCATTGGCACCCCTGGGATTAGGGAATCCAGGGAGGGGAGCACTAGAAAGTCAGGGACTTATATATCCACTCTAGTGAGAAATAACGCACAGCTTTGAGGCTGCATATTTTATCCTGTTGGTGCCTCCCTCTAATATTCTCACTCTGCTACATTTTCTTCATTTGCTTCCCTCTTACCTCCTCCCTAATCTCAAGGTTGACCTCTGTGCTACACTGGTATCTTGTTCTATGCCTTGTGCTGGATGCTGATGCGTTATGATTGCTTAAAGCAGGATAATAATTTTTACAATACTTAACAATACTCTGTGGGGACAGGCTTTGGTCTGTTACTGCCTCCTTCATCATCCTGTTGGGTAGGGTTCAGTTGAGGATGTAACAGAGGTCTAGGCACCTGCCATTCTCTATCAGATGCTATAGCACTACTATATCATAAGGCAACCAAAGCTCCAGTGTTCATAAGTTGCATCCTACACAGGAGTTCAAATGTGCTGCACATTAAGGATGTGCTTTCGTTTGGAAAATGAAATTATAGAAAAGTCCCTAATTTTGTTCCATTTCATTCTTTGTTTTAGTGCATGTTAGAAACACGTGGAGGGTAATTTTAAACTGGGCGCCTAGATTAAGGCAGTCAAAATGCATCTAGTTTAGATCTATTTTATAAAGGAAAGCAGATGCCACCCTCTATAAAATGCTAGCATAAGTGGCCGAAAATGCGCTTTAAGATGTGGACATTTACCCCATCCCTAGAGCTGGTGTAAATGGCTGAAACTAGATTTATAAAGAATCTGCATAAATTACAAGATTTTATAATTTACGCATATACTTGTGCTCTCTACCCTTGCTCCATGCAAATTCCACACATGTGCGTGCCCACAGTGAAAGTATGTGCCAACAGGTTTACGTTTGTACTTATAAATTAGTGCCCAGCATAAAAGAAGACTTTTATGCATGCCAGTGCCCACTTATGCTTGTAAAGGACTAAAATACTGAGATATAGGCATGTTCTTGCCATCTAATTCTAAGTGTCTGCTTCTAAAATTACCCTATTGCGTGATAATTTTCTAACACAGTGCTTAGGCAGAAAAGGCACATAGTTGCACATGTTGCGCCTATTTTATAAAGGTACAGTCTGTTTCAAAAAAAAAAACATACTGAAAAGGACACCCTAAATCACAAGGCATGAATACAGAGGATTCAGTTATATCCTTCCATCATAAATACAGGATAGAACGTCAAATAATAAGTAATTTTATTATATGTTGCCTACAGTTTGAGATCAAGTAGGCACTTATTTTAAGCCTATTTTATACTGTCGCGTCCACCCGTCCAGGCGGTAGCCTGGGAGCAGGTGGGCTCGCCTGTCTTACACTCTACTATTACTTCTGTCCAAAATGGCTGCCGAGGAGGGCTGCTGGGTAATGTAGTTTTAGAGCAAGGAGTGTGACCACACGGTAATTAGGCAAAACAGAGAATTTATTTCGGGATTTCCCCTCCGCATTGAATTCATGACCTCAACTGAAATTGGATAATTCTCCAATAATGCAAACAAAGAATGTGAAAACAGGCTTAACACAAAAATACAGGAATGTCCTTTTGAATATCAGCTCTTAGCTTCCAGCGAGGAACAAGCTTCTCAAGCTCAATCTGTTGTTCAGATTAGCTTCTTGCTTTCCACTTTCAAAAGAGCTTTCCACTTTACACGTTATGCAGGCAAACACTTGGCAGTATTTCAACTACCAGCACGTTTCCTTTCTTTAAGCAATGTGCAGCACAAGTCCTTAATTGCTTTCATGAAACAGTCCTTCACATAGATAATGAATTAGCACATATTCAGGTTCTTGGCCATGCAAAAAGAACACTGCATTTCCTCTACATCAGAATCATTAGGGTTTTCAAATGAATCTATTTCCATCTCATTCATAGATTCGCTGTGACTATCTTCCTTATCCTGTATATCAGGAGACTGGCTATTCTCCTCCCATATCAGCTCATTTAGTTTTAACAGCAACTGTTCCCTGTGGTCTCCAGCCACGGGCTCTTGTAATGGAGTTTCTCTCCCTTTCAACAGGCTAGCAATCTCTTTCAGAGTTGAGGCTTGACAGTCACTGGCATATATTCTATGCTTATTAAACGTTTGCCTTTCAGGGTTCAGGGGAACACAACATTCAGCACTGTCTTTTAATTCTTTAACTATTCCTTCAGCTTGGCTTTTGGTAGGAATTAAAGATAAGACATTTCCATTACCTTCAAGGCTTAAGGGCTGCTTTAATCTGTTTCCCCACCTGGAAACACGTCTTTGTCCTAGATACTGTTGCCTGCTCTGGGTTCCAGACACCCTCTGCTTCTCATTCACCCTTGCATGTGGATCAGCCAGGTTTCTTCCTGAAGTTCCCTTTTCCACTGGAACTAATGTACCTGCTTCGGGACCCAGCAAGTCTCTGACTTCAAGCTTGTCCTCTTCAGAACCAGCTTCCCTTGCTTGAACTGCATCAACTGCCTCTGGAACTCCACGAACTCTAAGAACTGCCTCCTCTCCTTCTTCTAAAACGGAAGCACTTTTAAATTGCTGCCTTTCAGGCACCGCACCCTTCTTCCTACTCACGTGCACCTCATCAGTGCTCAACCTAGCCCTGATGTCACTAGGTGGGCGGGGCTTAGTGCTCGGTATACTCTGCCTTGGAGGCTTGTGCTTTTCTTTCCAGATTTAAAGGGACAGGGCTCATTTTCCTCCCATTCCATTTCCTCTGCACAGCTCTCCTTACCACAATACCCACAAAACCAGGGGTGGCTCCAGGCAATTTGAGGCAGAAGATGAGCTGGCAAACTCCCCTCCCTCCCTCCTCCCCCCCTTTCTAGTCAGCCAAAATGGAGGAGCTTTCTCGGAACTGGAAACAGGGAGCAGGGGATCCCCTCGCTCAGCACCAGTCAGGTAGTGTACCCAAGAAAAAAGAAAGCAACATATTCTGAGACTATATAATTTTATAAAAAACTTCATAATGCTTTTTCTATGCAGCAAGAATTGTAGGAGCTTAATTTTATAGCCTGGGAATATAATATAAAACCTACTCCTGACACTGCACACTGGACCAGCACAGTATTAATATGATCACACACCAAGGAGCCAAAAAAAAAAGAAGCTAGAATCACACCTCAGTTTATAACACCGTAATAAAATTAGAACTGATGTTAATTTGGTGTTTTAAACTGTGGTGTGGTTCTCACTTTTTCTTTTTGAACACATATTCTGCATCCAAACAAACCTCTCTCCCAAAAATGGGTGCAGAGTAGAACTAGGACATTTCCCCATAGAACTCAATATATCAAAAATAATTTCTGATTCTGGTGTTATCTCAATAACAGCAATATACACTCGCACCAGTGCTGGGCATATTGTGAAGTAATACCAAACCCTACAAAAATAACTCAGGACCTATAAAGAAAATCTATGATATCAAAACAGCATCAACTTCCAAAACTCACATAAAGAACCTACCCAGAAAAGAGAAGCAACATAATATTGCAGGAAGCTCTAGAACTTCTATACACCTATTCAGAAAAATAAACAAGCCGGATTACTACAGTACAGATCCCAACATAGAAACTCTATGCTAACAGAACAAATGGCCTTTGTCACACATGCAGGATAAAGATAGACTCTCACTAAGTACAGAATAAGTGACCACAAACCAAAAATAAAAATATGGGGACAAAATTAAACTGAAATCCCAGGAAGTCAGATATAAAGATTGAACATGTAAATTCCAAAGACTGACATATTCCAATCATTACATTGAAAGTAAAAGTATTTTTTCTACCTTTGTTGTCTGGCCTTCTTATTTTTTAATCATGTTGATCCAGTCTCTTGTTTCTACTTTCCTCTATTAATTTGCTTTCTAGGGCCTTCAGTCCATCTACTACATCTCTCCCCTCTTGTCTTCTGTAATTCCTTCCATCTCTGATAGTGATCTTTTCCTATCAGCTTTCTTCCATTTACTTTTCTGTCAACTCATATTTTACTCCTTACCATCCAGTCCTCAGTTTCCTTCTTTTTACTGCACCTACCTATCACTTTTCTTCCTTATACAACCCTTGCATGCCCCATCTCTCTCTCCTTCCCAAGCCTTTAACTAATAGTCCCCTTTCTCTCTTACCCTCCCCCCCCCCATGTCCAGCATCTCTCCCCCTCTCTCCTCCCCTGACCATTATCTCCCACATCCCTGTTTCCTTAGTTCGCAACCTTGGGGTCATCTTTGACTCCTTCACACACTTCCAACTGATAGCTAAAACCTGTTTCTTTTTCTATAACATCAGCAAAATTTGCCCCTTCCTTTCTGAACACACAACTAAGACCCTTATCCACTCTTTAGTCACCTCCTGTCTAGACTATTGCAACTTCCACTTTGCTGGTCTCCCTCTGAATCATCTCTCTCCCCTTCAATCTGTTCAAAACTCAGCTGTGTGGCTAATCTTCCACCAGTCTCACTATGCTCATATAACCCCTCTTCTCAAGTCACTTCATTGGCTCCCTATCCATTTCCGTATCCAGTTCAAACTTCTCCCACTAACCTATAAGTGTATTTATTCTGCTGCTTCTCACTACCTTCCTCTTTTATCTTGCCCTACACCCTCCTCAGGAATTCTGCTCTTCTGGCAGATTACTTATATATGTGCCCTTGTCTTCCACTGCCAACTCCAGACTTTGATCTTTCCACCTTGCTGGTCTTTATCCTGATCCACTTAGTCTCCTGCTCTCCAATATATGTTTCCTTACCATTCCCCTAGACACATTCTAGTCCCCAGCTGTTGTGTTGTCTGTCTTGACTAGATTGTAAGCTCCGATGAGCAGGAACCATCTATTACATGTCTCTGTAAAGTGTTGCATATGTCTTGTAGCACTATACAAATGAGTAATAGTAAGTAATAGTAGTAGTAGTAGTAGCAGTGTCTGTCCCCTTCCTCCTATCCAGTGCCCTCCTTTTTTTACCCCATCCTCCCCATTTTCAGCATTCCCTCTTACCCTATCCCCCCACCCCATGTCCAACATCTCTCTTCTCTCTTTCACTATTGCCCCATGCCCAGGAACCCCTCTGTCTCTCCATATTCCCCAATGCTCAGCATCTCTTCTCTCTCTCTGTTTCTCTCCCTATCCCTCCATATCCAGCATTTTTCCTCTCTCTCTCTCTCTCTCCATATCACTATCCCTCCCAGGTCCAGCATGTCTACTCTCTCTGTCACTCTCCCCCTATCCCTCCCATGTCCAGTATCTCCTCTATCTCTCTATAGCCCTCAGTGTCCATCTCCCCTCCATCTCCTTATGACCCGCCTTCCATCTCTAGCATACCTCCATCTGTCTATGCTCCCTGATCCATCCCCCTATCTCCCGATGTATCCCCATGTCCATCACCCACCCACCCCCTTCTCATTCTCCCTACCTATTGCCACCGTTGCTTCTCTTGATGTCTGCTGGGGCAGCAGAAGCAATAAGCTAATCACTACGCTCCAAGTCTTTGAAACTTTCATGCTCTTCCAAGGCCCTGCTGGTCCCGCCCCCTCTGATGCAATAGGTATGAGTCAAAGGGAACAGTACTGACAGGGCCTTTGAAGTAGGTGAAGAGTCTCGAAGACCCTGTGCTTAGTTTAGCTTATTGCTGCTGCCCCAGACATCAAGAGTAGGGGTGGTGGCAATGGCCGGAAAGGAAGTCAGAGAGGAAATACTGCGATGGGGCTAGGCGAAGTAGATGACTGCTACAGGGATGTTTTGGGGCAATTTTTGCCGCCTGAGATGGCCACCTCACCCTGCCTACAGGTAGAGCCGTCCCTGCACAAAACCCGCAAAAATGCAGCCACATACAATAAATAAAATAAATAAATAATAAAATGTATACCTTCTTGGGAACAGATAGATAGCACACAGACATATATAAAAACATAAAATAAGCCATACTGGGTCAGACCAAAGGTCCATCAAGCCCAGTATCCTTTTTCCAAGTGTGGCCAATCCAGATCACAAGTACCTGTCAAGTTCCCAAAAAGTAGCCGATGTGCATACTACGTGACTCTGTCTCTGCTCTGCCAAAAGGACACCCCCAAACACCTATGTCAAGGATGCACAAAAGTATGTATCTTCTTGTTAAGAACATAAGATATGCCATACTGGGTCAGACCAAGGTCCATCAAGCCCAGTATTCTGTTTCCAACAGTGGCCAATCTAGGTCATATGTACCTAGCAGTTTCCCCACGGGACACAGGTTCCACAATGCTTGTATTGGTTCAAGCATTGATATCCTGGGTCCCTTCTTAATAATGGTTTATGGACCTTTCCTCCAGGAACTTGTCCAAACCTTTTTTAAATCCAGCTACACTAACAGCCTTTACTAGATCCTCCGGTAACAAATTCCAGAGTTTGATTACACGTTGAGTGAAAAAATATTTTCTTTTATTAGTCTTAAATAGTTTACCCTGTAGCTTCATAGCATGACCCCTAGTCTTTCTATATTCTGATAAGGTAAACAATCGATCTACGTTTACCCGTACCACTCCGTTCATTAATTTATAGACTTCTATCATATCTCCCCTCAGCCGTCTCTTTTCCAGGTTAAAGAGCCCTAACCTTTTTAGCCTTTCTTCATAGGCGTATCCTTCCATCCCCTTTACCATTTTGGTGGCTCTTCTCTGAACCTTTTCTAAAATCGCTATATCCTTTTTAAGATACGGTGACCAGAATTGCACACAAAACTAATAACAAATCCTGTTGTGTATACTTGTAAATACTCTTGTAAATAGTTGCAGTAATGACATCCCATGTTTTATACAAGTTCTCTGACCTTGTTCTCTGTAAAACCAAACAGTTTGTTGTTCTGGTCTTTTGTTATATTGTGAACCGCGCTGATGCTGATGCTGATGCTGATCCTGATGCTGAATAGAGCGGTATATAAGAGCCTGTAATAAATAAATAAATAAAAAATATTCAAGGTGCGGTCTCACCATGGAACGATATAGAGGCATTATAATATCTTTTGTTTTATTTTCCATTCCTTTCCTTATCATACCTAGCATTCTATTTGTTCTCTTGGCCGCCGCTGCACACTGGGCCGAGGGTTTTAACATGGTATCCACAATGACGCCTAAATCTTTTTCCTGGGTGGTGGTTCCCAATGTGGAAGCTTGCATCGTGTAACCATAGTTTGGGTTGTTCTTCCCTAGGTGCATAACCTTGCACTTGTCCACATTAAATTTCATCTGCCATTTTGATGCCCAGTCTTCCAATTTATCAAGATCCTCTTGCAATTTTCCACAATCCTCTTGGGTTTTAACAACTTTAAATAGTTTTGTGTCATCTGCAATTTGATAACCTCACTCGTTATTCCACTTTCCAGGTCATTTATGAATATGTCAAAAAGCAGCGGACCCAGCACAGATCCCTGGGGTACACCACTATTCACCTTTCTCCATTGGGAAAATTGGCCATTTAGCCCTACCCTCTGCTTTCTATCTTTTAACCAGTTCCTGATCCACAATAGTACACTGCCTCCTATCCCATGACTCTTTAGTTTTGCCAAAAGTCTCTCATGAGGGACCTTGTCAAAGGCTTTCTGAAAGTCCAGATACACAATATCAACTGACTCACCTTTGTCCACCTGATTATTCACTTCTTCAAAAAAACATAACAGATTAGTAAGACAAGATCTTCCTTGTCTAAAGCCATGTTGGCTGTCTCCCATTAGGTCATGACTATCTACATGCTGAGTAATTTTATTCTTTATGATGGTTTCTACCATTTTTCCCGGTACTGATGTCAGGCTCACCGGTCTGTAGTTTCCTGGATCACCCCTGGAACCCTTTTTAAAAATTGGTGTTACATTAGCGATCCTCCAATCTTCAGGTATTAGAGATGATTTTAATGATAGTTCACAGATTACTAATAGCAGGTCTGCAATCTCGTATTTCAGTTCTTTCAACACCCTTGGATGTATACCATCCGGCCCAGGTGATTTGCTACTCTTCAGTTTATCTAATAGTTGTAAGACATCTTCCCGATGTATCGATATTTCCTTCAATTCTTCTGCACCTTTAAATACCACTTCAGTCATGGGTAACATCCCTACATCTTCCTCAGTAAAGACTGAAGCAAAGAATTCATTCAGTCTCTCCGCTATTGCCTTGTCGCCTCTTAGTGCTCCTTTAACCCCTTTATCATCTAATGGACCAACTGACTCTCTCACAGGTTTTTTGCTACGAATGTACTTGAAAAGGTCTTTACTTCGCATTTTTGCTTCCGCAGCAAGCTTTTTCTCAAATTCTCCCTTTGCCTGCCTTATCAATGCCTTGCATTTTACTTGCCAGTGCTTGTGCTGTTTCCAGGTTTCGTCGTTTGACTCTTTTTTCCATTTCTTGAAAGATGCTTTTTTGGCAACAGCCTCTCTGACCTCACCTTTAAACCATGCTGGCAGTTTTTTGGACTTCCTTCCACTTTTCTTAAAGCATGGAATACAGCTGGTCTGGGCTTCCAAGATAGTATTTTTCAACAACAGCCAAGCCTGATGTACGTCTTTAACCTTTGCAACTGCTCCTTTTAGTTTTTTCTTAACTGTTTTCCTCATTTTATCATAGTCTCCCTTTCGAAAGTTAAAAGGTAGTACTGTGGATTTCCTTACTATCCCTCCTCCACTAATTAAATCAAAGGCGATCATGCTATGATCACTATTGCCAAGTGGCCCCAACAACCTTATCTCTTGCACTAGATCTGGTGTTCCACTAAGGATTAGGTCTAATATGGCTTCCCCTCTAGTCGGTTCATGAACCAGCTGCTCCAAGAAGCAGTCATTTATTTCATCTAGGAACTTTATCTCCCTAGCATGTCCTGCCGTGACACTGACCCAGTTGATACCGGGGTAGTTGAAATCACCCATTATTATTACTGTGCTGTAACTTTTGTTAGCTTCCTTGATTTCTTTGAGCATTTCATCTTCCATTTGCTCATTCTGGCCAGGCACTCGATAGTACACTCCCACTGCCATTGCCTTCCCCCTTTTACATGGAATTTCAATCCATATAGATTCTACAGCAGATTTTGTTTCCTGCAAAACTTTAATCCTTTCTGACTCAATGCCCTCTCTAACATAAAGAGCAACCCCTCCACCAATTTGATCAGCTCTATCATTACGATATAGTTTGTACCCAGGTATCACAGTTTCCCACTGGTTGTCCTCCTTCCACCATGTCTCTGATATTCCAATCATATCTAACCTTTCATTTAGTGCTATATATTCTAACTCTCCCATCTTATTTTTTAGACTTCTAGCATTTGCATAGAAGCATTTTAGAGAATGTATTTTATTCATATTAATTTGGCTATTGTTAGACATGGGAAATTTAGGATCTTTAAGCTCTGTCTGCTCCATACTTGAGGGCATTTGGGCTACTTTACTCTTTTGTGGAACCTCTCTGCTTTTGGTAGTATCCTTCAAAGATACATTCTTCCGAACCATCCGCTCTTGGGCGACTGTCGGCTTTCCCCTAATATCTAGTTTAAAAGCTGCTCTATCTCCTTTTTAAAGGTTAATGCCAGCAGCCTGGTTCCATCCCGGTTAAGGTGAAGCCCATCCCTTCGGAAGAGCCCCTCCTTTCCCCAGAATGTTCCCCAATTCCTAACAAATCCAAAACCCTCATCTCTGCACCACTGTCTCATCCACGCATTGAGACTCCGGAGCTCTGCCTGCCTTTTGGGTCCTGCGCGTGGAACAGGAAGCATGCTACCTTGGAAGTTCTGGATTTCAACTTCCTACCTAAAAGCCTAAATTTAGCCTCCAGAACCTCCCTACCACATTTTCCTATGTCATTGGTACTGACATGTACCAAGACAGCAGACTCCTCCCCAGCACTATCTAAGATCCTATCTAGGCGGTGCGTGAGGTCCGCTACCTTCGCACCAGGCAGGCATGTTACCAGGCGATCCTCACGTCCACCAGCCACCCAGCTATCTACATGCCTAATGATCGAATCACCAACTATAACGGCTGTCCTAACCCTTCCCTCATGGGCACATGGCCCTGGAGAAACCTCCTCGGTGCGAGAGGGTTTTACATCACCTGGAGGACAGGTCCTAGTTACAGGATCACTTCCTGCCACACCAGGGTGATGCTCTCCTGTCACGTGACCTCTCTCCTCTATGGCAACAGGGATGCTGCCAGACTGGAGGTGGGACTTCAGGACTATATCCCTGTAGGTCTCGTCTATGTACCTCTCTGTCTGTCTTATGCTTTCCAGGTCTGCTACTTTAGCCTCTAGAGAATGGATTCGTTCCCTGAGAGCAAAGAGCTCCTTGCCCCTAGTGCACACGTAAGACCTCTCACCAACTGGGAGAAAATCATACATGTGACACTCAATGCAAAAGACTGGAAAGCCCCCATCCCGCTGCTGGACTGCTGTCTGCATCTTAGTTTTAAGTTTGTGTTTAGATCTAAGTTCTTTACTTACTAAGGATTGCTATGGATATTTATACTAATAAAACTGTACCTAATACGTGTAATATACCTTGTTCACCTGAAGCTTAACTAATCTCAGGTCCTTAGTGTATGACTGATTTGGGTAATGAGCTTCACCTGAGAGCACCTCCTGTCTTGTAAGATGTGTAAGTACCTATAAAGCTACGATTATCCCAGGGGAGGGAGGGAAATAACACTTATTAAAAGAGGGCTGCTACACAGTACCCTGTTTTGTGCTGCTGAGGTAAGCTATATTCTGATTTGATTTAAATTATAGCTCTTAGCTGTTGCTAGGCTCTAACTTCTTATGAAATTTAAACTACAAGCTCTCTGCTGGGTTCTAAATTTAACCAGAAAGCTCTCTTCTGTGTTTTAAATTTAAGCTAAAAGTACTTTGCTGATGCTAGGCCCTGAGTGACTATTAAATTTAAACTACAAGCTCTCTGCTGGGTATGAAATGTAACCAGAAAGTTCTGCTCTGTGTTTTAAAACTAAAAGTACTGCTCTGATGCTAGGCCCTGAGTGACTATTAAATGTAAACTACAAGCTCTCTGCTGGGTTCCAAATGTAACCAGAAAGCTCTCTTCTGTGTTTTAAATTTAAACTAAAAGTACTTTGCTGTTACTAGGCCCTGAGTGACTATTAAATTTAAACTACAAGCTCTCTGCTGGGTATGAAATGTAACCAGAAAGTTCTCCTCTGTTTTAAATTTAAACTTAAACTGCTGCTACTAGGCCCTGACTGATTTAACAAAAATAGTGGGTTCACAGATTAATTAGCTTTAATACAAAGAATTCCTTTTAGAAAATTACCAGAAGTATATACTCACAGTTGCAGATCTCTCTCCAGAAGTAACAGTCCCTTTTTCTAGTCCTTCAAGTACTTTTCTAGTCCTACACGTACTTTTACATATGAGGTGATTTTATGAGGCCTTTTATGTGCATATACAGGCATATGCACATGAAAAATCCTTTATAAAATTACCTTCATAGGGATCCAAGTTGGAGGACAGAACAAATATGCGCTACAGAGTTCCATTCTGGACTTGACTCGAGGCACATCCCTAGTATTGGAAGGCATTCGGCGAAGCATAAGGGATGTATAAGAGCATACCCTGCTGTTCCCTCGCTGAGGCTTCCCTTGGTGAAGATGTCGATCGATCAGACTCCCTGAGTCTGTACGTCAGGCTTCATCTCTGTCCCTTTTCAAGTCCATGTCAAAGGCTCACCTCTTTGAAGCTGCTTTTGGATGCTGACCCACTTTTTCCTTGTGTCTCCTTAACCTCCTTTTCCCTTTATCCTTAACCTTTGTCTTGTCTGTCTTAATTAGACTGTAAGCTCTCACTATCAGGGACAGTCTCTATCTATGTTTGTACAGCACTGCGTTCGTCTTGTAGCGCTTTATAAATGATGATTAGTAGTAGTAGTAGTTTGTGAGCTATGCAGCCATGATGCAGGATCCCTCTGAGAACTTCAGGTTGAGCGTAGGAGCCACCTTACCACGGGACATGAGCTGTCCTTCAGCCCAGAGGACCACATTTGTCATCTGGGCTACCTAAGATCAACATAATCACAAAATGACTGTAGCCAACCCTAGATTTGGAGTTTGTGATGCCTGGAAAGACTGCAGAAGGAAGTCGAACCGGAGAAGTACAAACACTGACTGGCTCTTTCACACCAAAGAATTGTGTTCATATGGGTGGGCAGTCCAGTATACCTTTGGTGAACTTGGCTTGCTCTTAACCATCTATGTCCGCCATCTCCTCCCCAGGAAGCTGCGAAGTTGATTTTTGAAGGGGCCCTGTTGACAGAAGATCTCTTGGTTTATCAGCAGGTGTTAAACTTGAAACCCCCAAAAGTAACTTTGGAATCATGGTCAGCAATATCCAGCATGGAGCAACGTCTGGCAACCCACAAGGATAATTATCAACATCTGATGAATGGAACTCAGGTTAGACTGAGTGCACTTGATATTAAAAGTAAGGAGACCGAGTAACATATTGTAACCAGAAGGTTAAATGCAAGTTTTATTTTACTTCTTGAGTGACTGGAAGGGTTGCCAGGGCTGCCAATAGCAGCGGTGAATTTTTTTTCTTCCTCCAGGTGCTGCTTCTGGGGTTGCCCCGGGGCTGCGATTTGCAGCCAGGACGTTTTTTTTCTTACCCACGGCTGCAGGGGCAGGCAAGGAGTAGCCGCATTTTTTTTTAAATGAAAAAGAGTAGAGCTGCAGGGGCTGCTCCAGAGTCTGAGCCGGCGGCAGCATGTGTTTTTTTTTCTCTCTTTTTTTTGGGGACAGTGGGCCACGGGCACGAGCCTATGGTGAGCTGCGCTCCCACAGCAGTCATCAGGGCTGGCCTGTGTGCCTGTCCAGGGCAAAGGGGCCATGCAGGTGGAGGTGTCTGGGCATCGGGAGAAGCTGTGATTACTCACAGCTGTCCTGATGCAGCCCTGTGGTCCCACGGCTCTCCCCAATTGTATTAGGAGGCCATAGGATTGAAGGGGGGGGTCTCAGAGTGAGGTGTTTGGGGTCAGAAAGGCCTGGAAATGGTGTCAGGGCACTGGGGCAGAAGCGTTGCAATTCAGGGCAGTGGGTGCCCAATTTAGGCCAAAAGTGACCAAGGAGATGCATCAGTCTATAAGAAAGGCCTAGGGGACCCAAGTTCTGGAATTTGGGCCACATGGCCCAGGAGGTTATTGGAGCCATGCTTTGGCTCTCAGCAGGCTTCAGGCCTGTTGTAGGCCTTACATATGGAGGTGGAGTCGGCCTTAAAGGGGCTGAGCTTCTCTAAAATGACCAAAATCGAGACAAAGAATAAAATTAAAATTTAATGTGCTGGGGAGTAGGGGAGAGTTGGTCAAGGGATATTAGGCCCTAGAAAGTGACTTTCTAAATTTTTAAATGTTTTGTTTGCTGAGATTCACAGCGTTTGTGGTAGGAGGCAGGGCCTAGTTTCCTTAAATGGCTGAAAACAGCCCGAACTAAAAGTATTTTTTGGGGGGTTTTGAAGGTTGGGGAAGGTTCCCAGTATGTGTGGAGGAGTTAACAAGCATGTAGGGAATGTTTTCATTGCATTTTAATGCTGTTTACAGTCGCAATTCATGGCGTTAATAAAGGTAAATAAAGAGGAACTTTTGTGATGGTGAAAGGTTTCTTAAATTTTCTATATACTGTGGGCCTGATATTGATCTGGAATGGCTATGTGCTGCTATGGCGCATAGCCATCGCTGCCAACAATTAACCATGGATATTCAATGCCGGGGTCATATGTGATCCGGAATTGAATATCCAGGATTGCCACACAGCCTCTGCAGCCACAAAAGCTAACTAGGTAGCGGTGATATTGAGCCACTGCCTGATTAGCTCCTACGGGTAAAGCTAGGCCAGCTTTTGCTGCATCTAGTTTTACCCGTGTGTTGCTAACTGGGTAGCAGCAGGGCCGGATTTACCTTGAGTGAGGCCCTACGCCAACAAAAATTGTGGGCCCCCAGCAGCGGCGGCCCAAGGGGGGAGCGGGGCCTCATTTGCATAAGGGGCCTCATTTGCATAAATATTTGCATAATGTTACCATATACTAACTTTTAGTAAACGTGCCTCTTAATGAGTGTATGGATAAAGAAAGACTAAAAGATTTCTACATTACTATAATCCAGTGCCAACTGCCAGACACATTAGGAACTACTACAAACACTGCCCATTTAGAACCCATAGTAAACCCGCCGTATCCTAACAGCACTACCAGGACTCACAAAGCACCATACTCTACCAATCAAAAGGCAACACTGCAAATATTAAACCAGTACATTTCAGAGAACAACAATACATGACCTACTGGGGAAAGAGAACAAGTGGCAATGTCAAATAGGAATTATATAAACAGAACACCTCAGCTCAGTTACACATGCAGAACATAGACCATCACCAAACAAGGAATCACAATTTAGAAACAGGAAGACAATAATTAAACTGGGAATCCCAAAAGCCAAACTTGGAATGTACAACACTGTAGAAATAAAACTATACATTAATTTGCTCTTGTACTAAACAAAGCGCAGACGTTAATGATGCACATTTACCAGAGCTGACATATTCCAATTAATAAATTCAAAATAAAGAGATATTTTTCTACCTTTTGTGCATTTTTTTCAGCTGCAATTGCTCCAGCCACTTTCTTCTGGTTTCTTCGTGTCTTCTGCTAACTCTCCATCGTCTGCTGTCCATTTGTCCTTTCTTCTCTCTTCTAGATTTTTTTCCATTCTCTCTCTACATCTGCTTTAACATACTAATCTTTCTCCTTTTGCTCTTTCCTCATTCCTATTTCATCCACTCAAATTTTACCCCTCCATCCTCAATCCCCACTTACTCTCCCAATACCCGGCCAATTGTAGATTTTTTATCCCTCCCACACAAAATATTTTTCCCTTCTCCATTTTACTCTTCCAGCCCCATCCCATTCTAATCCTCCCCCAACATCAGCTCCCTTCTAGTTCCAGCCTCACCCAGCATCCATTCCCTTCTAGTCCCTGCATCAGCCCATTTCCAGTCCTAGCCATCCATCAGCCCATTTCCAGTCCTAGCAACCCCCCAACCCAATACCAGTCCTAGCCCCCCATCAACCCACTTACAGTCCTTAACCCATCACCCCATTTTCAGTTTAAGCCCCCCCCTATAACCCATTACCAGTCCTAACCCCCCATCAGCCCACTTCCAGTCCTAACCCCATCAACCCATTTCCAGTCAGCCCCCCATAGCCCATTGCCAGTCCTACCCCCCCCATCAGCCCACAGCCCATTACCAGTCCTAACCCCATCATCCCACCTCCAGTTTTAACCCCCCAGCCCATTTCCAGTCCTAGCCCCCCCATAGCCCATTACCAGACAGCCCCCATCAGCCCACAGCCCATTACCAGTCTTAACCCCCCCCAAAGCCCATTACCAGTTCTAAACCCCCCCCAACAGCCCATTACCAGTCCTAACCCCATCAGCCCACCTCCAGTCTTAACCCCCCAGCCCATTTCCAGTCCTAGCCCCCCCATAGCCCATTACCAGACAGCCCCCATCAGCCCACAGCCCATTACCAGTCTTAACCCCCCCAAAGCCCATTGCCAGTTCTAAGCCCCCCAACAGCCCACAGTCCATTACCAGTCCTAACCCCATCAGCCCACCTCTAGCCTTAACCCCCCCAGCCCATTTCCAGCACCAGCCCCCCCAATAGCCCATTACCAGTCCTACCCCCCCATAGCCCATTACCATCCCTACCCCCCCAGCCCATTTTCAGCCCCAGCCCCCCCAATAGCCCATTACCAGTCCTAACCCCCCCCATAGCCCATTACCAGCCCTACCCCCCCAGCCCATTTCCAGCCCCAGCCCCCCCAATAGCCCATTACCAGTCCTACCCCCCCCCATAGCCCATTACCAGTCCTACCCCCCCCCCCCCGTCGGCCTAAAGTAAAATTTAATTTTAAAAAAAACCTGGTGGCTGCCGCCGCGGGGCCCCCTCTGCTGCCGCGGCAGCACCGATTGACCCGCGGGGGCCCCGTCTACAAGCTGAAGCCGTCGGGTCGGGTCGGGTCGGGTCGTTCCTCCCTCCCTCCGTCCGTGCAGGCTGCAGGCTGTGAGAGACGCGAAAGGAGAGTGTCTCCTCGCGTCTCTGTTAAGCCCGCAGGGGCTGATGGGAAATTTCCCATCAGCCCCTGCGGGCTTTACAGAGACTCGAGGAGACGCTCTCTCTTCGCGTCTCTCACAGCCTGCAGCCTGCACGGAGGGAGGGAGGGAGGGAGGAATGACCCGACCCGACCCGACGGCTTCAGCTTGTAGACGGGGCCCCCGCGGGTCAATCGGTGCTGCCGCGGCAGCAGAGGGGGCCCCGCGGCGGCAGCCACCAGGGTTTTTTTTTTAATTGTATTTTAAAAAAATTTACTTCTTCTTTTTTTGTGGGCCCCTGCCGGCTGTGGGCCCTACGCCATGGCGTACATGGCGTATAGGTAAATCCGGCCCTGGGTAGCAGTACAATATCGCCACTATCCGGTTAGCAATTGTCACCGCCCATGATACGCCATGGAACACCCATGACACGCCCCGATGCTAAGTGGTTAGCATCAGGGTATGTAGCGGCATTAGTAGAGGATCCTGTTCAACGGCATTTACACAGTTTACAGGTCTATAAACCGTGTAAATGCCTTTGAATATTGGGCCGTGTATGTCTATGAAGAAAGAAAAATGTATAATAAACTGATTTTAATGGTTAGAATGCAAGTTTTATGTAGAAAAATACCCGGATGTAGAAGGAGGGAGAGGGATCTCAATGGCAACATTGTAGCAAAGAGGCTCAGCTGTAACAGAGAGCACAGAATGATGCAGTTTGCTATGGGAGTATTTTTTAAACTGCTATGTGAAAGTGAAAGCTGTAAAAATCATTGTGACACTCCTTTAGTCTTATGTGAAAATTTGTAGGAATCTGGGAAATTTACGTTTTTATTTTACTTGGAATGAGGCTATTAGATGACATCAGAGAGTGTAGGTACACTTTCTTAGGCAAATTAGAATGTTGGTGAGTTCAAATTTTTAAGTCAGTTGGTGGCTGAAAGTGAAAGAGTGAATGTGTGCAGATGTGTCTGAGCGCAGAGGGCTCCAAGTGTGTTTTTTCCTGAGAGATTTTAACATTTTGATGGAGTTTGAAAGGAAATGACTGAAGTGTGAATGAGAGATAAGGGTCTTAGAGGTTTTTTGTAGGAATTGGGCAAGAAATGCTGTGGAAATAGTTTATGTCAATCTTGTGAAAGGAAAGTAAGATAGCTTTTGAGGAAAATAATATAGAGTTTGGGAGAAAGAGTGAAGGGTGGGATTGAAGGTTTTTTTCCCTTTTTGATAAAAAGGAAAGAGCTGAATGTTTGGGCAGAAAAGGAGGGAAGGGTCAGAGGTGGAGGCACCTTGAGGAGAGAGTTGAGAGTAGTAAAGAGCTGGCGAGGGTCAGAGGCAAGAGAATTAGTCAGATGGACATAATAGTCTTGTTTGTCGCGTGCTATGGCTAACAGGAAAGAGACAAGCATGAATTCTACACGTCAAATTCATGCTATTTCCATGACAAAATCCACAAGATCACCCTCCAACTCCCCACAAAGTCAGCTACTTCCTTCCCTCTCTTAACTCCCAACTTTCCCCCTCTACTTCTGCTACCCTTTCTTCCTTTTCTATGATCTCTGAGGAGGAGACCTCGCACTTTCTTTCCTCTTCCAAACTTACTACCTGCTCCTCTGATTCTATTCCCACCCATCTCCTCCACTGTTGTCCCTTCCATTTTCATATTCTCAACCTATCACTCTCCACTGAAAATGTCCCTACAGCTTTCAAGCATGCTGTAGTTACACTTCTCCTCAAGAAACCCTCACGTGATCCTACCTGTCCTTCTAACTATCGACCCATCTCCCTCCTCTCCTTCATTTCTAAACTACTTGAACATGCGGTTCACTGCCGTTATCTTGACTTTCTCTCCTCTTCAAGCCCTCATGAATCCTTTACAATCTGGCCTTCGTCCTTTACATTCTACTGAAATGGTTCTTGCCAAAGTCTCCAGTGACCTGATCCTGGCAATCTTGGGGTCGTTTTTGACTCCTCTCTCTCCTTCTCCACACACATCCATTTGATAGCTAAGACCTGTTGTTTCTTTCTCTATAACATCAACAAAATCTGCCCATTCCTTTCTGAACACACTACTAAGACACTTATCCACCCCTTAATCACCTCCCATCTTGAATCCTTGCTGGTCTCCCACTGAAACATCTCTCTCCCCTTCAATCTGTTCAAAACTCTGCTGCATGGCTAATCTTCTGCCAGCCTCGTCATGCTCATATTACCCTTCTTCTCAAGTCACTTCATTGGCTTCTTATCTGTTTCTGCATCCAGTTTAAACTTCTCCTGCTGACCTATTAGTGCATTCACTCTGCAGCTTCTCACTACATTTCCTCTCTTATACCTCCCTAAACCCCTCCCCGGAAATTCTGCTCTTCTGGCAAATTGCTTCTATCAGTGCCCTTCTCTTCTATTGCCAACTCCAGACTTCGCTCCTTTCACCTTGCTGCTCTTTATGCCTGGAACAAACTACCTGAGTCTACGTCAGGTGCCTTCTCTGGCCCTTTTCAAATCCAGGATGAAAACTCACCTCTTCACTGCCCCTTTCGGATCTTGATTCACCTGATCTCCTTTGGGTTTCCTTACCATTCCCTCTAGATGTATCCAATGTCTACACATATTGTGTTGTCTGTCTTGACTAGATTGTAAGCTCTGATAAGCAGGGACTGCCTCTTACATGTCTGTGCAACACTGTGTATGTCTTGTAGCGCTATACAAATGCTCAGTAGTAGTAGTAGACTAAAAGCCTCTTTAGTCTTAGGGACCGAGACAATAACTTTAGAAGATAACCTAGAGAGAGAGTGGAAAGTTGGAGTTAGTACTTTTTGAAAGTCAGACTTAGTGATCGACATTTTCAGTTTCAGGTGCGACAGTTGTGGGTTGTAAGAAGTGAGATAATACAGAAAGAATGGAAGTTGGGACTACAGAGAAAGTAACTTGGAGTACGTACTGTAGTTTGAATGTATAAGAATAGCTGAACGACAGAGAAGAAGGATAAATGAAAGCGTAAGAGTGAGATTTAGGTGGCGTGAATGGTGTCTGATAGTATTGATAAATAGAGGGAGCAAGAGAGAGGAGAAAAAGACTTTTTTTCCCTTGCAAGCTTGCCAGATGCCCCTATTTGTTTTAGTTGGGTAAAGGTCAGAGTGGGAGGTTCATGTTAAAGGTGAATAGAATAAATTTGTTATAAAACTTCAACATAAAGGAGAGCATCATCCAGAGTTCCAGTCCAAAGATCCACTGGGCCCCAACATATGCAACTCTGCTGATGATAAGTAGAACTACATACCTTTACACATGATTCATTTAATATTTAGCTCAAATATAATGCCTTGTAACCATTCAGAGATTGATAATTTCTGATATTGTAGTTACAGTAGATCATCACAAGGGTGATAGAATCCTTTTAAAGTAAAAGGGATGATATAAACTTGGGATTATGAGTTTTTAGAGTTTTGAGAGAAAACTGAACAAAACATACAAGTTGGAGATTGGAGAGACCAACAATTTAACATCACCCTCGAACTATGTGAGACACCTTTAATTGAAGGGAAACTGTTGTTTGGCTTCCTGTGGTGACAATATTTACTGTCTCGGCAGGTTTCCCACTTAAAGGCTTATAATAATGAATTGGTTACAGATAAATTGATCATTTATTGGAAGTTGGAGAACTTGGATGATTATTCAAGATGGTTAAAATTGAGACTTCTAAATCTCCTACATGCTCATTGATTGATATATTAAGGGGTTGTTATAAAAAACTATTAAAAGTTCTTGATGAATCTAGACCTGTCCAATCAGTCAATGATTTGACAATGCAAAAATTTCCTTCCCTTCCTACTTCACCCCAATATAAACACATTCCATACTTACAAATTACAACAACCAACCCCACAAACCAAACCTACATACTAAGTAAAGGCACAGCAGCTGCACAGGTCTCCCCCCCCCCCCCCAACCCTCCTACAGTATCGTTTCTGAGTCAAATCCAAATCTTCCCTCATCGGAAGGACAACACTCATCCTCTCCCACATGCATCTACAAAGCAGCTCAACACTCAGTCCTCAACATTCATTCAACTCTTGACCTACCCCCACCCCACAGTCATACATTCCTCAACTATTCCACAGAGTTCACATCTTACATTCAAAAGCACTCTTCTGGTTGCAGGTGGAAGGCCAAAGATAAAGAGCGACCAAGTGGACAGAAAATGTTCATGTGCCACCTTCCCCTTTTCTTTAGCTCACATACAGGCCGATGCAGAATGTTGGCACTGAAGTTATGCACTATCAACCTTTTACGCCTATTTGCAGCAAACCGATAGCATTTGATTTCAGCATGGGTATGCAGAAAGAGGGTCATATGCAAATTAGCCACACATTAGCCATTCATTAAACTGTGTGCAAATGGCAGCGTTAAACTGGGAGAGCAAGCCAAACACATGCACAGAAGAAGCATGCTATCCCAGAGAAAAAGGGGCACTGTGTGGCTAATTTGCATATGATCCCCGACAGTATTTTGATGACATTGGGGGCTTTCTCCGATGCCTGGCTTATCTGAGGGGAAATGTCAGGCTCCCTTCAGATGATCCAGGCATCGCAGAAAACCCCCGATGCCATCAAAATAATGTCAGGGGCTGGTGTCCCCGACAGAAAGTGAATCCCTGGTGGCCCAGGGGCCATGATCCCCCACTCCCCTCCCAGCTAAAAATCAACCTGGTGGCCCAGCAGCCCCAATCCCCCCATCCCCTCCCAACTAAAAGTCAACCTGGTGGCACAGCAGCCCAAGCTCCCCACCCCCCAAAAAATAAACCTAGTGGCCCAGTGGCCCCGATCCCCCCCCACCCCCACCCCCTCCCATCTAAAAATCAAACTGGTGTTCCAGAGGCCCTGAACCCCCCATCCCCCCACCTGGTACATTTAGAAACTATGGGGAGCACTACCAATGTGCTCCCGCTCTTGCCCTGCCATCTTGAAAAATGGTAGCGCCTGGCCCCATGCAATGCTTCCGGGTGGGGGTCAAGCTGCCACATAAGGCATATTCTACCTTATCTGTCAGACTGACCTCGCCTGGTGCATTCCGGCCAGGAGCTACCATTTTTCAAGATGGAGGAGCAAGAGCAAGAGCGCATGGACAGTGCTCCTTTTCATTTCTAAAGATACCGGAAGCGGAGTGAGGGGTTCGAGCCGCTGGACCACCAAGCTGATTTTTAGTTGGGAGAGGGGTTTGGGGCCACTGGGCCACCAGGTTGATTTTTAGTTGGGTGGGGGATGGGTAGTTCTGGGCTGCTCTGCCACCAGGTTTATTTTTATTTGGGACAGGGTAGGGGGAATCGGGGCCGCTGGGCCACCTGGGATTTGCTTTCTGTCAGGGGTACAGGCCTCCGTATTTTGATGGCATCGAGGGTTTTCCCCGATGCCTGGATCATCTTTAACATTTCCCCTCAGATGATTCAGGCATCAGGGAAAGCACCTGATGCCATCAAAATACTGTCGGGGTGGACACGTTAATTGTTTAAGCCACCTCAAGACCAGGCATAGAGATATTAGCGCTAAGGCTGGTTGCGAAATCCTCTACGCATTTCTTTGCATCGGGTGCAGCCAATATTTGCATACCATTCTGTTATGTTCAGCTTATTTGCCTATAGTTTAAATAAATTTAAATAGTCTTGGCCTTAATTGTGCACTAGTTTTTCCATTGCTATTTGCGTGTGCATCCATCTCTTCTCTGCATTTGATGGTAGCAGTAAATGTGCTTAAAAGTGGTGCTATCTGTGCTTAAAGACCGTGCTAGTTTTCTGCATCGGCCTGATAAATTTTTAAATGTAAAATGGGGTCATACAGGATACTGACATAAAGGATATTCTCCAAATATAAAGACATGAGTTTCTTTGATCGGAAAACACATATCTTTCCAGATATTTCCATGGCCTCTTAAGAGAGGCATAAATCGTTTTTTGCAATGAGGCAAGAGGTGGTAGCACTTGCGGCCACCTTTTGTCTCAAATTTCCTTGTACGTATTTGTGATGTTATGTATCAGGGTAATAGGCTTTCTTTTACTGATCCTACTCATTTAAAAATAACTTTGGAGAACAGAGTTGTCTTTACAGATGGATTAGATTTCCTAAGATCTGGGGAGATTTTGGTTGACTGCTGTTTTGATTATATTCCTGCATAACTTTCCTCTATATTGCTTATTTTCTTTTCTTGTTTTTCATTTATATTTTGGCATTGCTCCTTGTGGCTTGGATCCCTCATTGTAGTGGTCTCTGATATAAGTGCTAACTTAATAGGTTTATTTTACTTTCTTATTTTTCTCTCTCTCTTTTGTACTATGGAATTATGGCATTTATGTTTTTCCTGAGCAAGTGTATCTGCTTATAAAAATTTCATAATTAATAAAAATAAAATTAAAAATACAAATTACCCCCATAGAGTGAATATGCATAGAAGCAACTCAGATTTGGCAGTGTAATAAACATGCTAATATTATTGCAAAACATGGTGCTGCTCAGAAACCTGTGAACCTTGATTTCACCATCAGTATCAGTGCATTGTGGACCCAGTATCTCAGAACCCAATTTCACCACATTATCATTACACACCCCCTGTCACATTGACATAATCTATCAGTTATGTTACAATTGCAGTCTTGCAGCACTTGTAATTTGGAAAGTAGTAGACTGCATTATAAAACACATAACTTATGTGTATTATGTGCCCAAAATTAAAATTGTGAATCCTCAGATGCAAACCATGTTTCAGTGAATCTCAGCTGTATCAAGGGGGCAGTCCCTGGATAGATACCAGACCATGCACTTTCATTTCTACAGTTTCAGTTCTCGGAGATCCTACTTCTACGTTGACAATGACCCCAGGGGATTTATGCTCTTACATTTACACCTGCTCTTTACACATAAATCTGCTCAGCTATCAGGTACATAGGATGGGAAACAATGAGAGGCAAAAGCTGAAGCATTGTTATGCCACTTACCCATCCTGAATGAGATAGTACTTCAGGATTTCATCAATTTTGGAAGTGGGGGTGGCAAAGCAGCTCTCAACAAGAGTCTCCAAGCCACTGACTCGCATGAGGGGCTCAATGCCAAAGTAGAGGGAGTCTCGTAGTTTCAGCACGGGCAACGTTTCCCTGTAGGGCTCCTCAAAGTCCTTGTCCTTGAAGATCTCGAGGGTGAAAGGGAAAGTTCCTCGGCTGCGTCCCTGAATCTCTAGTGGGGAGTTCTTGAGGTTGGGAACATAGCCCTCAGAGATGGTATACAGGCGGGGGAACTCGCAGGCCACTGGGATCAGTAGCTTACTGGTGCGGATGATGATATCACCATTGCTGCCTGGTGTCTGCTTTGGCATGCCTGTTACCAGATTACTGGCAATAATTTTGTCATTCACCACCTGCAAGGGAGGGCCAGAAAAGCTTAGTCATATTGGAGAAAAGAGAAACCGCGGGACAAGTACAGGACAGAGAAAAGTAAAGCAAGAGAGACAGAAAGAAAGGAGGAAGTGAAAGAAAGAAATAAAAGAAGAAAAGAAAGTGGTAAAAGAGAAAAAGACAGAAGGAGAATACATTATTTACCAAAATTATGAAACAGCTCAAAGAAATTTGAGAGCTTAAACACTGAGAGTTGTCTGAAGCCAGGATTAGGATCATGGGTAGGCTTTAGGGGTCACTGTCTCCCTCTCCACCACTGCTACGGTTTCCTTACTATTCCTCCTTTCCCCTACCCCAAACTTTTATTAGGATAAAGTAACTCCAGGTTTTGTGCCTCGTTGGGTAGCAGAGGTAACAGGCCCTTTCAAAACAAAAGAATGTGAGGACAGATAGGGGTTCACTGCAAATGAAAGGCTACAAAGAAAAGGAGAGCACTCCATGAATAACCCCAGCTATAACTTTTCTACACTGCTTTCCAGGGGAATGTTAGATCATGCTCTAAATCTCCCAGCTTCCATTTACCAGCCCAGCATCCTGTCAGAGGCCTAGACACAATGGCTATTGATTTGTACGCAGTAGGTCCATCATTCAGCTGAAGTGGCCATTGTTTAACGTTAAATGCTGGCAGTGATGCGTAACGTAATATGTATTTTCAGCAGAACTACTCATTTAAGTAATACCACTAAATATAAGCGGTTACCATGCCAGTGACTGTCCATTTAGATTTAGGCCTATTCTGTAGGACTAAATCTGAATGCATAACTTATTTGTTTGGAACCTGAATATTGGCACTAAATTGGGGTTACCAGTTGGCTCCAGGACATCAGGGACAGAGTGAGCATCAGTCCTAGTTTTATTTCCATTAATTGCATCAGAAAGGTATATTTGAATTCAATGCAAGTAAGACCAGGACTGGCTCAGCCTCTCTCTGATGATCTGGAGCCATCTGGTAACCTCCACTAAATGGATAAGTGCCGGCTCCGTCTTTGCTCCTCCCCAATGCCAACCCCTTATTATGTTTAGCAAGTTAACCAGCCCAAGTTTATCTGTATAATGACTGAAAATATATGGTTAAGCAAGTTATGTGCAGATCACTTGCTAGTAAATGCATAACTTGCTTTGAATATCAAGCCCAGTATGTAAAACATTATTTAAAATCTGTGCTAATATCAGGACCGACAAGATTTTGGAGTTGCAATGCTGCAGCTCTGGGAAGAGGAACAGAGAAGAAAAACTGCAGGAAGAAGAGACAGAGAGGAGAGTAAGGAGAAAGGGGGACGTTTCCGAAGAAGGAGAGGGGAGAGAGAGAAGACGAGACAGAGAAAGGAATTAATAATTTGCGTAATAAAAGAGATGAAGAAGGAATTAAATGGAAAATAAAAGGAAGGTGAACAGGGAGAAATTAGAGCAAGGCAAAAGAACTGTAACAGGAAAAAAAAGTAAAGCAGAGGATAAGAATAAAGAAAGAGAAGCAGAGCACAAAAAAATAAAGCCAGAGACACCAAAGGTTGGCAAACCATTTTATTTTCCGAAAGAGAAAGTTAACTAATCTATATGAAGAATCCTGTGCGTTTGTGCTCTGGTTTCTTCTAGTTTTCCTGATTTGCCTAACACTTGGCATATGAAAGTACGTACTTCCACAGTGGTGCCACAAGATTTTAAGGTGAAGTTGATATTGACATGCGTGCCATTGGACACTCCCTTGCAGGAAGAATTGGATAAGAAGAGTTCCAACCCTCCAACGAGGTCCTTGGGGACGGCCACCTCAATGGAACTGGGTCGGCACTGCACAGGAACTGCAAACAAAAACCCATAAAAGGCATTATTACAGCATTACTAACTAAATATATCAGTGGCCTAGAAATGGCAGCCACATCTCATATGCCTCCATCAACAGAAAACTGCAGTCTGGGCTCAGATGAACCAAAGTACATACTGTTACACCAAATAGATTCTCACTTACCCTACCCCAGGGATTGCACCTAAGGTTTCAGACTCTCTCATGCCTAGTGGGGCTGCGACATTCTCTTTCTGTGGATCAAATTTTGCAGTGCTATAATGAAGAACTACTCGTATATGCTCACAGAATTCACCACTATAGGAAACAGACAGGCAGGCAGACAAAAGGAGCAGAGGAGTGGCCTAGTAGTAGTTAGCCTAACAAAAAATCAATCTCTGATCGCAAAATGTATACACAAATACACCTAACACAACCTTGGGGAACCACAATCTCACTTACACTGGTCCCAATTACCTATTTCAGGAAGGAAAAAGACCTCAGTACTGGCTCAACCTTCACTGGGTAGGCTCTCAAGCTCCATCATGGGTCATAAAAGACCTTCTATCATCAAAAGACCCAACAACTTCCTGAATTTCTTATTTTTTTATTATATCAGTAATTTATGTATAAAACATTCATATGACATACTTTGAATGTACAGTATTCTAATAAATTCTAAAATACCATACAGCAAACCATTGTCATAACATCATCCACTTAACGCATCCATCACTTGACTAACAAAGTGCCCCCACGCACACACACAAATCAGACGCCAGGATGAAAACTGCAATTCCTTATCTTTCAATGCTTATCTTCTCTCACATTCACTCCACTGAATGGCATCTGGTTTATGTGAATGTGTGGGCACTTTGTTAGTCAAGTGATGGGTGCATTAAGTGGATGATGTTATGACAATGGTTTGCTGTATGTACTTTAGAACAATGTACTAGAATACTGTACATTCAAAATTATGTTATATAAATGCTTTATACATAAATCACTGATATTATATACAGGAAGATGTTGAGCCCTTTGGAAGGTTTTTTTTATGACCCATGATGGAGCTTGAGCCAGTACTGAGGTCTTTTTCCTTCCTAACATAGGTAACTGGGACCAGTGTAAGTGAGATTGTGGTTCCTCCGAGGTTTGTATATATGTTTTGTGATCAGGGATTGATTTTTGTTAGGTTGATATTCTTTGATAGTGGATTTAGTAGTTGAGGTTAATACTATTAGTAGTTAGAGCAGCAGACTAAGGGGCTTGTTAACCATCGGAAACCGCTACCGCGGCTTTGTAAACAAGCCCCTAAGAACTGGTGATTTTTGTGGGGGTGTCCATTTCTTTTTCTTCCTTTTGTTCGTGGAACTGTTAAGAATCAGGGACACCAGGGTTCATATTCTACTTCTCCCACTACGACTTTCTGTAATCTCAAGCAACTCACTCCGTCCTCTACTGCAAGTCCTTAATGGGACAGGGATTGACCTACCTACTGTAACTGAATCATACCTTTTTCAGCACAGGTTTGGAAAGGTGAGCGAGTAAATCCGAATTTGAGCTGCTGTGCTTAATAGCAAAGGGAATGGCTTGGGCTTGCACAAGCTCCTACTCTGCCACAGAGGCACCAAGTCACATATATTATGCATGTGACACACATAATTGCAAGAGATCTCATGAATATGACCAAAAATCTCTTCCTCTCCCACATTCTGAGCTGGCCACTGCACAGGACCTGCTTCCTCCCCCTTCTTCTGTGTCGCTCAGGCTCCCTGAAGCACTGCTTAGCAGCTGCAGACGGTGCAAGGCCTCCGAATGCAGGTACATGAAGGGCTGACGGCAACATTAAGTGAACTATGCGGTCACCTAGAGTGCCAACCTTTACAGGGCGTCCCGTTCCCACCACTGCCACCCCGCTCCAAAACCTGTTGTGGCAGCAATGACAATAAAATGTCACAGCAGCCTCTGATGCTGTGTGCTGTTAGTGCTGCGGTCTGACCAGCAGCTTCCTCCCGCATGCAAAGAAGAAGTCTTGGAGGGGGCGGGACTGGCTGGTTAGAGAGCAGCACAGAGACTGCTGTGATGTTTTATTGTCATTGCCGCTGCTGTAGGTCCCAGACACGGGCGGCAATGAAGGTGGAAGTGGGGGGGGAGGGGGGAAGGGCAGAAATGAAGATTCGCCTGTTGTTGTTAAGTGCCGTCGAGTCGGAGTCGACTCATGGCGACCCTCTGGATAGCTATCCTTAATTGTGTTCGGTCTTCAGTCAGGCAGCTCATTGTTGACAGACTGGTACCCGTAGCTGCTGTTATTGTATCGATCCATCTCATTGCTGACCTTCCTCTTTTGTGTTGACCTTCTATCTTGCCAAGCATGATGTCTTTCTCTAATGATCTCTCTCTTCGCATGATGTGTCCAAAGTATGAAAGTTGAAGTCTTGTCATCTGAGCTTCTAAAGGAAGCTTAGGTTTGATCTCCTCTAGTACAGACTGGTTTGTTCTTCGGGCAGTCCATGGTATACACAGTATTCGCCGCCAGCACCATAATTCAAAGGCATCAATTTTCCTCCTATCTATCTTTTTCACTGTCCAGCTTTCACATCCATATGATGTTATTGAAAATACGATGGCTTGAACAAGTCGAATCTTTGTATGGAGAGAGACATCTCTGCTCTTGAGAATCTTATCTAGGTCTTTCATAGCCATTCTGCCAAGAGCAATGCGTCGTCTGATTTCTTGACTGCTTGTTGCTTCTTTATTGATAGTTGATCCAAGTAGGTTAAAGTTGTTCAGGATTTCAATTTCTTCTCCTTCAACGATGAACCTGTTGATTATGCCAGTTGTCATGATCTTTGTCTTCTTTACATTAAGGTGCAGGCTCATTTTGAGACTATGTTCTTTGATTGTGAGAAGCAAATGTTTCAGATCATCTTCACTTTCAGCCAGTAATGTGGTATCATCAGCATAGCGAAGGTTATTGATGAGTCTTCCACCAATCTTCACACCTCTGTTGTCTTCATACAATCCTGCTTCTCTGATAATTTGTTCTGCATATAAATTAAACAGGTAGGGGGAAAGTATGCAGCCTTGTCTTACACCTTTGCTTATTTTAAATCATTCTGTTTCTCCTTGTTCCGTTTGAACTGTTGCTTCTTGATCAATGTACAGATTGTGCAAGAGTACGATCAGGTGTTCTGGTATACCCATGCTTCTTAATATGGCCCAGAGTTTCTCATGGTTTATGCAGTCAAAAGCCTTGCTACAGTTGATAAAGCACAAATAGATATCCTTTTGGTATTCTTTAGTCTTTTCAAGGATCCATCTCACATCCGCAATGATGTCTCTCGTTTCTCGCCCTTTCCTGAACCCTGCTTGCATTTCAGGTAGTTCTTGTTCCAGGTATGGTTGTAGTCTCTTTTGAATAATCTTCAGTAGAATCTTGCTGGCATGTGGGATCAGAGCGATTGTGCGATAATTTCCACAGTCAAGTTGGATCACCTTTCTTTAGTATTGGTATAAACACAGATCTTTTCCAGTCAATTGGCCATGATGTTGTCTTCCATATTTCTTGGCAGAGCCTTGTAAGTATGGTAAGATTCGCCTAGGGCACCTCATATCTTTACACAGCCCTGGGCACATGCTCATGTTCTACTGGGTCCTGCTCCCACTTGCAGGAGGTTTGCAGTGGAGGGGGCTGGACCCTGAAGAGCTTGAATGCATGTCTGCATCCAGAGGGCCCACAGCATGCACAGCTCCTTTACAGTGATTCAGGTTAGCCGGCAAGAGTAGGGTGATGATGATTGCAATGGTGGGGGGGGGGGGGGAAGATATGCTGGACACAGAGGAGAGGGGAAGATGATAGGAAGGGGAAATGCTGGACACCTGATGGAGTATGGGAAGAGAAGGCAAGATGCTGGCCACCTTCTGGGAAGGGGGGAGGGTAAAGAGGAGAAGGAGATATGCTGGCTACCTTGGGGGGAAGGTAGGAAGGAGAAGGGGAGAGCTGGTCAACTTGAGGGATAGGGAGGGAGGGAGGGAAAGGGGAAATGCTGACCACTTTAGAAATGGTAATTCAGATCAAGAGGGGTTGCTGGAAGAGAGAGATTGATTTATCGAGGCTAATGAGAAGGGATTGTTGGGGAGGAGGTGTTTGCGTGTGTAAATTTATACTCCTGAAATTCCACTGAAAAACCTCACACATTGGCTTCAAGCTCACCTTTTGGAGCAGTAGATCTCACTTTTTGGGATGGGCCGCCCTTGGCATCTCTGCTGCCATCCAGCTTCTGCCTACTGTGGAATTTTTCACACTCAAAGCCTGCTGCCATTTGCAGCCCCTTATTCAACATCTTGCTTCAGTATTTGATAATTTCACTGTCTATAAGGAATATGGGTTACTTTGGGGGGAGACAGGGGAATGTATATCGAGTTGGGTGAGATGTAGAGAATAAGAGTGCTGTTGGGGGTAAGGGGAAAGTTACTGTTGGGAGGATGAATCACAGAACATACCCCACATCAGAAATAGTACTAAAACCCACATTGCCAATTTTTTTTACTGGTACTTAGCTCACAGCTTTTCATTGGTAGCACATGGCAAGATACATTCAGGTGCAATTGATATCTCTCTGTCTCCAGAGAGCTTACAATCTAATGGCTTGATATTCAAGTGTGCAGTCAGCATTTGTATTAAATGCTGGAGCGCTGCATTTAAATCTATTATACATCTTCCTATTCAGCAGTGACCACTGCTAACACAATGGATAGCGGTGATATTCATCCGCTGTCTGGATAGCTATGCCATTTGAGTTAGGTCAGCCTTTTTGCTGGCCTAACATTATCCACATAGCTATGCAGATAGTAGCTGAATATCACTGACTATTCATACAGTTAAGTGGAATACCCATACAGTCTTCTGCCCCAGCACTAGCCTAGTGCTGGGGCAGAAGACTGTATGGACCAGGCCAGTCTGTATGGATTTTCAGCAGCACTATGTGGATAGTACTTTGAAAATTCTCAGGTAGGGCACTTATCCAAATAGCAGCTGCTCCTATCCAGACATTGACCTGTAACATTATACCTGAGTCAATGGACGGCAAAATGACGTCCAGTTCAGAAGGATCGTTAGCGGGTTTTGAATGCTGGCTTCTCTGGCTCTTAGCCTACTGCTCTAACCACTAGGCTGGTGCCTACTCCAGCACCACACTTTCAGACATAATTAAAATATTCACAGGTCTTGTTTGAATCCAGAATCCTATATCTACGTCCATATTGTTGGAAGAATTAATAGCATGAACTCTATAGGGGGAAATTTTGAATAAGCTGTGTAGCCGCAAGGAACACCTACTTTTCTAGTTAATTTTCAAAGAGAAACTGCAAAACATGTGGGAACTCTGCACCTGCTATTTGTATGGGGAAAAGCACAGACTCCCATAATGCTGCTTTTTTATACAGTCATAAGTGTAGACGTACTTTAAGTCATTCTGAAGGAGACCATTTTCACCCACTTTACCTAGGCAAATTGTATGAAAACTCTTAAAATTAAATGTTTCTTTAAAATTGTTCTTATACCATATTGATTTGAATGCAAGATGTCCTCAAAATTCTCCCCAACCAAAAAGATGTTCCACTGCCCCTGAAAACAACCGAGGGGCCTGCTTGATGTAATGAGAGAAATAGTTCACAAATGTAAATATCAGTCTCCAGAGCTGGTAGACTATACCCAAGGGGGGCCCAAAAAAGAGGTCTAGAAGTTGGGCCAAGCAGGCAGCATTTTACGTTCAAACAAACTACAATTGGGGGGAGTTAGTGAAACACTTAAGAGAGAGGAGTAGGGACTACTAGAAAGAAGGGAACTGAGAGGCCTGACCCCTACACAAGTCAGCGGAGCAGAATACACTAAATTATCCATAGCTAATAACTCGCCCTTCAGAATATATCAAATTATTCCCCATCAAATACCACTCAGCAGCATACACTGAATTATGCATAGCTAAGTACCCCTCTCTATTATACACCCAGTTACTCCCAGTCAATAATTCCCCCTGCCAACTAATTAAAATTATCCTCCCTTAATAACTTGCCCACCCCAGCTGCCAAACTGCATAGTAACTTTCTGCACAGTATATGACAATTTACCCAATTACTCCATTTACAGAAAATAGTGATTTATGCCCAACTAATAACTTACTTGTATGCACTCTACTCTATCCACTTCAGCCCTACTCCTGATCCTTTTCGCCACAACTTAAAGTAGTTGTGCTAGGGGAGAACACATATACTTCTAGCTGCGCACACACAGGAACAATTTTCTAAATGTAGTTTTATGATGGTAAATCCATGTTTACTCGCATAAAGGAAAATTAACCTGTTAGAGGCATGTTTTCAAAGTGATTTATATGGGTTGAAATCATTTTACCTGCATTGATTAGCAGTCAGAAAATCACTGTCCCTTGATGTGGCTAAACGTCTGTGAGGCCCAGTCACCCTTCAAATCCATCCAAAGTTATGAGAAACCATGTAAGTACCGGCTTTGAATATATGCATATTTATTTATTTATTTAACAGTATTTCTAAACCGCCTTATCTTAATAATCAAGGTGGTATCACAGCAAGCAATCAGGTAAAGTGTGTGCGTTGTACATGCAGTGAGGATGAAACCTAGTTGTGTGAGGGCTGTGTTGGGTGCTTGATTTGTTTGAGCTATGTACAAGGTGGGCTATTTACAGTGGTGCTAAAAACACATTTTATATACATACAGTTGTTTAGGAGGATTGGAGTGCTGTTATCCATTCTCTTAGGTTATGTGATGTGACCATAGTGCTCTATGAACAGCATGGTTTTCAGTTGTTTTCTGAAGTCTTTGAGGTCTGGAGTTGCCCTTAGATCGTCCGGTAGATTGTTCCATATTGTTGGAGCAGCCATGGAGAGAGCTCTGTCTGTTGTGTCCTTGCGTGTGTGCTTGTATTCATTTGGGGTACTGACTCGGTTGCGTGTTTGACTTCTTCTAGGACGTGCGCTGGTTTCCGGTTGTATGAGCGTGTGGAGGCTGTTGGCTGATGTGTGCTCTTTTATCTTAAATAGGTTTATGATAGTCTTGTATCTGATGCGAGCACTGATTGGGAGCCAGTGTAAGTCCTTTAATGTAGGTGTGATGTGCTCCTGCCTTGCGGCTCCGGATATGATTCGAGCTGCAGTGTTTTGTGCCAGCTGGAGTGGTTTGAGAGCTTGTTTTGGTAGACCAAGGTATATCGGATTGCAGAAGTCCAGTATTGGGGTTATCAGTGCTTGACAGACGGTACGGAAGTGTTCAGGGGCGAGGAGTGGTTTCAGTCTCCTGATGATTCGCATCCTGTAGTAGGCTTTTTGGATTGTTTTGTCTATGTGTGGTTTGAGGTTGAGTTTACTGTCCAGAGTAACCCCAAGGTATCTCACCTCTGATCTTATCAGTATCGTGGTGCTTTGTATCTTTATGTTTGGTGGGTGTATGAAGCTTTGGTTCCGAGTGATGATTAAAGCTTCGGTCTTGTTGTAGTTTATTGCGAGGTTGTTGTTTTGGCACCACTTCGTCATTTGGGTAAGGCAGTCTGTTATCTTAGAGAAGTCCGGGTTGTCGATTGATATCGGGGAGTATACCATGATGTCGTCTGCGTATATGACTTTGCACAACCACTTATATGTCCAGAAGATATTTACCCTGCTATTTACCCATCAGTACTTGCAGGAATAAATTAGAGAGTCAATATTGAGCTGACAGAGCTACCAGATTTTAAGTTAAACATCTGCTGCAGCGTTTCACTTAATCTGTATACTCAGTGCCACTACCTGTATAGGTAGCAGCATGGAATAGTCAGATAGTGTAATGTGATCACCATGCAGGCGCTATCCATTTAGTTTAGGCCTGTTTCTTCAGCAGGCCTAAATTAGACAAACAAAGGGGCTTGTTTACAAAGCCACGGTAGCGGTTTCCGATCGTTATCGGAGCCACGGCCCCATTGAAATCAATGGGGTCGCGGCTCCGATAACAATCGGAAACCGCTACCGTGGCTTTGTAAACAAGCCCCAAAGTATTTGCGTAGTGGCTGAATATCGCTACTAAATGGATACATTTTTAGTCCACCCCTGCTGTACCCCATACTTGGCCTAGAAATATATGGACAGTATTGGTTCAATCAATCAGAAAATTTGGCCCGATATTGTCCATATATTTTTTCAAAATACAAAGATAGATAATAAATTTATACATTCACTGGCCACCAGTGAATGTATAACTTGTTTTGAATATCAGCCTGTTTATGTATAGGTGATAAGTATATAGTTTTATATACTGCCCTTGCCTCACCCCAAACCATACCCCTTTCCTGCTGGGTAAATGCGACCATTCTGTATATAACATGGCCAAATTTATATGCAAAATACCACAAAAAAGTATTTATGCAGTCTTTTCTTCTTTGTTTTTCTACTTCTTTTTTTCTCATTATTATTTTATTGTAAACCACAGTGATGTACTACGACATGTTCTATAGCATAAATAGTAATAAACACAGTAAATGTTTTTGAATATTAACATGTGCATTCTTTCAAAACTCACATAGTTTGAGCCGCACTGAAAGGAGTTGGCCCTGGGACATATTTAGGTGGAGGGAGGAAAAATGTGCACCTGGTTTGCATGTTCAACTCTCTGCATGCACGTTATCAGCATAAATTCCACCCTAAGCAAAAGCAGGTGCATGTGTCCACACATCCCCACAACAACTTTCATAGGGAAAGGGCACACGTACTTTAGTCTTAAAAAGTGGTGCCCAGCCTATGGGTAAATAGCATATGTGACCTCTGCCCCAGTGCAGACAGCTTGAGAATTGTCCCCTTGCAGGTGATATTTTCCAGTTGTACCTTGGCAGGTGTGGCTGTCATCGGAAAGGACAAGTCCTCTTGGGCATTGACACTGGTATTTGGACCCCACCATGATGCAGTCATGGCTGCAACCTCCGTTGTTGTTATGGCAGCCTTCAATTTCTAAAGGAGAAAAAAATTCAGAAGGTGAGAGAGAGAGAAGCAATAAGAAAATTAAAGGTGAGAAAAAGGAAAATCAAGAATAGATGAAGTAGTGTAAAGAGAGAGAGCAGAATAATCCCTTCCACGCATGCACTCAGGGCAAAGGCTAAAGTACATGGTTAGTATATTGCTATGTGCTAACAATACAGCCATACATCTGGAGAGAGAGGCCCTGTTTAAGTTTTGATGCTGTGTATTGCAGGTACGCATGTGTGTTTCATTTCATTATTCTTTCTTTAGTGAAGTCTATTTCAGTTTTTTAATTTCTTTTTTGGTTTTATTGTTAGTTCTGCTAGAAAAAAAATTCCTTTCTACTACCCCCAGACCCCTCCCCATCTTACTCACGAAGCTTAGGATCTTCTAAATCAGGAGTGGTTCCCATTGCTTATTTTTCCCTGTTCTTTGTAAACTCAATGTTGCCTGTATGCATTGCAGTATGTTTTGTTCATTGTACACCGTGCTGATTTTAATAGCGCGGTATAGAAGAAATGTTAAATAAATAAATAAATAATTGCTGTTGCCTTACCAATGCTTTTTTGCAATATAGCATTGGTGGTACAGGAGTGACTGGGAATCACTCCTGCCCCAATGCGACCCCATTCATGACTGGGTCTCTATGCCATATGCCATACTGGGTTAAACCAAAGGTTCATCAAGCCCAGTATCTTGTTTCCAACAGTGGTCAATCCAGGTTACAAGTACCTGTCGGGTTCCCAGAAGGCATACAGATTCCATGCTGCTTGTCCCAGAGGTAAGCAGTGAATTTCCCTGATCCACTTTAATAATGGTTTATGAATTTTTCTTCCAGGAACTCATCCAAACCTCTTTTAAACCCAGCTACACTAACAGCTTTTACTACCTCTAGTAACAAGTCTTAGAGTTTGATTATGTGTAACCTGAGGGGAGGGAAGGAATCTGGGGAATAAAGAGATGAGAGAAAACTAGAGGAGGGCTTTACTTTTAAATTTGAAGATGTGTTTTCATTTAGTCGTCGATGGAGGAAGATAGCAGAAACAAAACAAATACTAAAAAAAAAGTCATCCATTTTTTAAAATTTAATTTCCTAAATATAACAGGATACAGTATGTCTGATATTTCGATTTCATTTGTAATGAAAGTATGCCTCTATATAGCCCAATAGTCCAAGGGAATTATCCAGATAATGAGTGCTATTATCCAAAGAATTCCTATAGCTGCCACTGTCGTGGAAAATCAGGAGCACTACATGGTTAGTGCCATTGAATGGACTTTACAAAGACCTGCATTGCTTTGAAAGTTGTCCCTCTCTATGCATAAACACTACAGGGCTTGAATCGCCTATCCCTCATCCTCTGCCAGTAGGGCAGAGAAATTGAGAACTCAAGAGGCATTGACCTGGAGGTAAAACTAATCCAGAGTGGAGGAGTACCCGAGTGGTTAGAGCAACAGCCTACTAACCAGAAGATCTGGATTTAATTCCCATTGACACTCCTTGGGTGAGTCACTTTACCCTCCCTTTCCTCGGAAGAAAAGGCCTAGCAATCTACTTCCAGTCATACCTTGCCAAGGAAACCCAGGGGCTGCTGGGTCAGTATTGACTTGAAGGCACTTAAAGAAAACCAAACAACTAATCTGGACTCTTCCAGGTAAATTCCTTTAGGGGATAAGGTCTACTTTCTAAAAGGTAATCATAGAATGTTCATCTGTTCCTTTTCTTAACATGATTTATTATTTGATTTCAATTTGATCAAACTTAGCTGTTCAAAAGTGTTGGACCTTTCGTTTGTTTCGCAGAAATAGCATGAACAGCTTCCATCCCTTAAACAGGGTACACTGGCCTCAGTTAAAGGGAGTGACCAAACTCTTTGATTATATCTTGTGTAACAACACATGTACTTTAACCCCATACACAGAGGGCCCGATTCTGTCCCACACATACATCTCCCTTGTACGTCCGGGCTGACCTGGATGTTAAAAGGAGATCGCCATTCTGATCCCGCAGGGCACGTCTAGCCTGCAGGATCAGAATCGCGAACAGGTATGTACATGCATGCTGGGACTGTGATTCAGTCCCAGCCTGCACATATAGCCACAGCCCGGCTAACTGAGCTAGGGATTTTGAATGGAGCCGCGGTGCCATGGCATCATTTTGCCATGGCAATGCGGCTCCATTTATAAGCCACGATGCCGGCCACCTGCAAGTGGAGTTAATTCCCCACAGCCTAACCTAGGAGACCAACACTTGGAACCAACTCTAGGGCCAACCCTAGTCAGAGGGAGCAAGACCAGCATGACTATGCTTAAAGGCCCTGGCTTGCAGTTTTTTTGACACAGTTTTAATGAGATGTGGCCACCAAAGCAACAGAGCCATCTCTGATGCTGCTTCTTGGGGGCCCTTTGTAGTTGTGGGCCCAGGGCAGCTGCTCTGTTTGCCTTCCTCTAATGCCAGCCCTGCTTGAAATGTTGGCCCTCTATGTGACTGCCTAGTTCATCTAATGGTTGCACACTGTCCCTGATCCAAGGATACTGAGAGGGCTCAGAAAGGTTTTGGTGGAATGTTTAAAAGGATGTGATTAATAGATCCTTTGAGATGGGGGACGTTCCATGGATTGGAGAAGGGCTGATATGGTTCCTCTTCACAAAAGTGGTAACAGAGAGGAGGAGGCAGACTACAGGCCAGTAAGCCTTACCTTGATGGTGGGAAAAGCAATGGAGGTGCTGTTGAAAGGGTAGAGGACTTTCCAGAACAGATTTCAAGATCTGAGGGAACATGATTTTACCAAAGGACTATTATGCCAAACAAATCTAATTTCTTTGATGGGCGACCAGAAAGCTAGATTGAGGGCATGCAATGGATATGATCTACTTAGATTTTAACAAAGCCTTTGATATTATTTCCCAGGAGGCTTATGAATAAACTGAGTAGCCTAGGAATGGGTCCCAAGCTGGTGAACTGGATCAGAAATTGGTAGACCGATTGATAATAGAGAATGGTGTTAAATGGAAGGTGATTAGTGGAGTACCTCAGGGATTGGGATCCTGGGACCAGTACTTTTCAATATCTTCGTAAAAGACATTGCCAAAGCATTAAAAAGAAAAAAGTTTGCCTTTTTGCGGATGACACAAAGATTTGCAACAGAGCGGACACCTCTGAGGGAGTAGAAAACATGAGAAAAGATCTACAAAAATTAAAAGAATGGTCTAATACTTGGCAGCTAAGATTTAATGCAAAGAAGTGCAGAGTGATGCGCTTGAGAGGCAGAAATCTAAAAGAGTTGTATGCGATAGGGGGCAACAGGATGGTATGCACGGACCCAGGAGAGGGACCTCGGGGTGATTAGTGTCTTGAGGATCTCAGGTTTTGAAGACCCTACCTTGCAAAAGATATATAAAGACTTTTTAACATCTTTTTTAGTGATATAGCGGAAGGGCTGTTGGGTAAGGTTTGCCTCTTTGCGGATGATACCAAAATCTGCAATAGAGTAGACACCCAGGAAGGTGTAGATAACATGAGGAGGGATCTAGCTGTTTGGTCTAGAATTTGGCAGCTGGGATTTAATGTTAAAAAATGTAAGGTCATGCATTTGGGCTGCAGCAAAGGGAGCAATATAGTATAGGGGGTGAAGTACTTTTGTCCACTAAAGAAGAGCGGGACCTAGGCGTGGTTGTGTCTGATGATCTTAAAGTAGCTAAACAGGTAGAAAAGGCAGCAGCAAAAGCTAGAAGGATGCTTGGGTGCATAGGGAGAGGAATGGCTAGCAGAAAAAAGGAGGTGATAGTGCCTCTGTATAAGTCTTTGGTGCGACCTCATTTGGCGTATAGTGTGCAATTCTGGGGACCACACCTTCAAAAGGATATAAACAGGATGGAGTCAGTACAGAGGATGGCTACTAAAATGGTTAGTGGTCTTCATTATAAAGCATATGAGGACAGACTTAAGGATCTTAATATGTACACCTTAGAGGAAAGGCGAGATAGAGGTGATATGAATGAGATGTTTGAATACCTCCATGGCATAAATGTACAGGGGAGAGCCTCTTTCAATTGAAAGCAAGTTCTGCTAAGAGGGGACATGGGATGAGGGTGAAGGGGGATAGATTTAGGAGGGATATGTGGAAATATTTCTTTACGGAAAGAGTGATGGATCCATGGAATAGTCTCCCAGTGGAGGTGGTAGAGATGAGGACAGTATCTGAATTCAAAAACTACCACTAGTAATTAGCACTTATAAAGCGCCACGCATGCAGCACTGCACAGCTAACCTACCAGAGGTGGCTAACACAAGAGACAGACAGTCCCTGCCCGTCAGAGTCCTGCTCATCGGAGCTTACAATCTATTTAGAACGGTATAGAGCATTGGTCAGTTCTGGGGAAGATACGGTGTGGTACCGTCTGGTACAGCTTGATCAATAGTTGGGTCAAAAAAGTTTAACGGGGGTTAGGGTAGGAAGAGGATGGAAGTCAGGATCTGAATGCAATGGTGAAGAGGTGGGACTTCAACCTGGACTTGAAGAGGGCCAGAGAGGGCGCCTGGTGCACAGACGCAGGTAGGCTGTTCCAGGCATGTGGCGCAGCAAGGTGAAAGGAGTGCAGTCGGGAGTTTGCAGTGCGGGTCAAAGGCATTGAAAGAAGCGATTTGTTAGCAGAGCGCAAATTTCGAGAGGGGACGTAGGGGGAGATAAGAGATATGAGGTATTGAGGGGCCATAGAGTAAATGCATTTATAGGTCAGCAGAAGCTTGAATTGGATGCGGAACTGGACAGGGAGCCAGTGAAGTAACTTGAGGAGGGGAGTAATGTGGGCATGGCGAGGCTGGCAGAAGATTAGTCGAGCAGCATGATTTTGTATAGATTGAAGGGGAAGGAGGTGGCTCACGGGGAGACCAGCGAGGAGTAGATTGCAGTAATCAAGGTGAGAGGAGATTAAGGAGTGGATAAGCGTTTTGGTAGTGTGTTCAGAGAGAAAGGGGCGGATCTTGCTGATGTTATAGAGGAAAAAGCGGCAGGTCTTGGCTACAAGCTGGATATGGGCGGAGAAGGAGAGAGAGGTGTCAAAGATAACTCCTAGATTGCGGGCAGAGGGAACAGGGCGGATAGTAGATCCATCCACGTGGACTGAGAAAGGGGGAAGTAGGGGGAGGAGTTGGGTGGAAAGACAAGGAGTTCAGTCTTGGTTATGTTCAGTTTCAATCGACGATGAGTCATCCAGGCAGCGATGTCCAAAAGACAGGCAGAGATCTTGGATTGGGTTGCCAGAGAAATATTAGGTGTAGAGAGGTAGATTTGGGAGTCATCGGCATAGAGATGGTACTGAAAGCCACGGGAAGAGATAAATGCGCCAAGGCCTTGGGTATAGAGGGAAAAAAGGAGGGGCCCAAGACAGATCCCTGGGGAACACCTACCTGGAGCAGGGTAGGGGAGGAGGAGAGGCCGCCAGAGCATACACTGAATGAGCGATGGAAGAGGTAGGAGGAGAACCAGGATAGTACGGAGTCCCTGAAGCCCAGCGAGGAGAGGGTGGTGAGGAGAAGGTCATGGTCAACGGTGTCAAAGGCAGCAGAAAGGTTAAGGAGGATGAGGATAGAATAGAGGCCCTTAGATTTAGCCAGGAACAGGTCATAGGTGACTTTTGTGAATGCCGTTTCAGTGGAGTGTAGGGGGAGGAAGCCTGATTGTAGTGAGTCCAAGAAGGCCTGGGAGGTGAGGAAGTCGAGGCAGCGACGGTGAACTGCTCATTCTAATAATTTGGATATGAAGGGAAGGAGGGAGATGGGTCGATAGTTAGGAGGGCATGTGGGATCAAGTGAGGGTTTCTTGAGGAGGGGCGTGACAACAGCATGTTTGAAGTCAACGGGGACAGTTGCACTGGAGAGTGAAAGGTTGAGGATATGAGTGATGGAGGGGACAATGGTGAGGGAGATGGAACGTAGGAGATGGGTGGGGATAGGGTCTGATGAGCAGGTGGTGGATTTGGAGGAGGAAAGAAGTGCTGTTTCTTCTTCAGAGATCGGGGGAAGGAGGAGAGGGTGGCAGAGGGAGTATGGATGGGGGAGGAGAAATGGGGGGGAGGTAGATGAGGGGGTAGGGAATTGGAGGGTAATTTTGAGGATTTTGTCATGGAAGTAATCGGCTAGGGTTTGGGCAGAGAGGGAGGGCGGGATTGGGGGCAGGGGGACCTTGAGAAGAGAATTGAGGGTATTAAAGAGACGGCGAGGATCAGAGGCAAGGGAATTAGTCAGATGGATGTAGTAATCTTGTTTGGCAAGTGCTAAGGCTAACTGGAAGGAGCCAAGCATGAATTTGAAGTGTAGAAGGTCTTCTGGGGAACAGGATTTGGACCAGGCTCGTTCAGCAGAACGGGCACAGATGTGTAAGTAACGGATTGTGGGTGAAAGCCAGGGTTGAGGAGTAGATTGTTTTACAGGACGTGAGGTGGGAGAGGCAAGAGTGTCAAGGGCTGAGGATAGTGTAGCATTGTATGTGGATAATGCTTCATCGACGGACTCAGAGTTTAAAATGGAGGAAAGAGATGGAGAAATGGTGGAGGAGAGAGTCAGGGGGTCAATATTATGGAGGTTTCTAAAAAGGTCGGGGAGACAGGACGGGGTTGGGATGGCAGGAGCTGAAGAGTAAATGTTAGAAGGTGATGGTCAGATGGGGGCAGGATTGAATTGCGGAAGTTTGAAGGAGAGGAATTGGAGAAGAGTATTAGGTCAAGGCAGTGGCCGTGTTGGTGCGTGGGGGCAGTGGAGCAAAGTTGGAGGTCGAACGAGGAGGTAAGAGCGAGGAACTTTGAGGTATGGGGGTCAGAGGGGCTGTCGATGTGAATGTTGAAATCACCAAGAATAAGAGTGGGGGAGGAGAGATCCGTGAAGGCAGAAAGCCAGGAGTCAAAGTCGGTGAGGAAGGTTGATTTGGAGTTGTCAGGTGGGCGATAGATAACAGTTACTTGGTGGGGGAAGTGGTGTGAGGAGGCAAATGGAGTGGACGTTGAAGGAAAGCAGGGAGTGTGATTGGGGTGGCAGGAGGGGTTGGAATTGGCAGGAGGGGGAGAGTAGGAGGCCAACACTACCACCGCGACCAGTAGATCGAGGTGTATGGGAGAATTGGTAGCCCCCATAGCAGAGAGAGGCAATGGATGCGGTGTCATCTGGGGGGGAGCCATGTCTCGGTCAGGGCAAGAAGGTGTAGGGCGCTGGAGATAAAGAGATCGTGGATAAATGTGGTTTTTTTAATGACTGAACATGCGTTCCATAGGGCGCATGAAAATGGGAGAGCGGAGAGGGGGAGGAGAGGGATCTGGATAAGGTTGGATAAGTTACGTGTGGATTTCTTATCAGAGTAGTGTGGGGGCCCATTTCATGTGGGTTTCTTATCAGAGTAGCGTGGGGGTGCATTTCGTGTGGATTTCTTATCAGAGTGGTGTGGGGGTCTATTCCTTGGGTAGTACCGAGATTTAGAGGGAGTAGGGTGTGGGTGGGTATGTCTAGGTGTCTGTGCTCTCCAAGAGGGACATGAGGGAGGGGAAGTGAGGGATAGATTGGTGGTATCAGGTAGGTTCTGTGAGGGAATATTTTTGGGGATAGGGTTGGAGTTGATATCTATGGATGAGTGATTGTGGGATGGATGGGGGAGGGTGGACGGACGGAGGAGCAGGATGTGGATGAGATTAGATAGGGTACATGAGGAACTTTCTTTAGTGTAGGAGAGAATCGGGGGGGGGGGGCAGGGTTGGGGTTGGTATTACCTGACGAGAGAAGGAGAATGAGTATTAGAGAGAAAGGTAGAGTGGAGATAGTACGGCGGAAGCGAGGATGGGATTGCCTTAGAGACAGGGGGTTGGTTGAATGCGGGGGATGGTGTGAAGAAGCTCAAGAGCAGGTGCTAGGCTAGGGGGCAGAATGGAGGGAGAAGTAAGGAAGGTAGAGAGGGGGGCTGGTTGGATGTGGGGGATGGTGTGAAGAAGCTCAAGAGTAGGTGCTAGGCTAGGGGGCAGAGTGGAGGGAGAAGTGAGGAAGATAGGGGGAGGGTAGGAGGGAGAGGAGGGGAGGCAGTTGGGGGGGAAGAGGATGAGAAGGACAATGAGGTGTGGGACCATGGTAGTGGGCAGCAAGGTCTGAGCAAATAATGGGTAGCAATTCTAGGTAACAATGGGTAGCAGTTCTAGGTAACAATGGGTAGCAGTTCTACGCAGAGAATGGGTAGTAGTTCTAGGCAGCAATGGGTAGAAGTTCTATGCAGGCAATGGATAACAGTTCTATGCAGGCAATGGATAGCAGTTCTGTGCAGGCAATAGTACCGAGGCAATGGATAGCAGTTCTGTGCAGGAAATGGATAGCAGTTCTATGCAGGCAATGGATAACAGTTTTACGCAGGCAATGGATAGCAGAATCTATGCAGGCAATGGATAGCAGATAGCAGTTCTGTGCAGGCAATGGATAGCAGATTCTATGCAGGCAATGGATAATAGTTCTACACAGGCAATGGATAACAGTTCCACGCAGGCAATGGATAGCAGTTCTGTGCAGGCAATGGATAACAGTCCTACGCAGGCAATGGATAACAGTTCTATGCGGGCAATGGATGGCAGATTCTATGCAGGCAATGGAAAGCAGATAGCAGTTCAGTGTAGGCAATGGATAACAGTTCTATGCAGACAATGGGTAGCAGATCAAGACAACAGTGGGTGGAGGAGTGACCATGCTTACTCAGTTCCAATGAGCTGCGGTGAGGTGGAGGAGCAGGATAGATGGGCTACGCCAGAGCACCCCTGGGCCCGCACCTAAGGGCCACGCCAAAGGGCCTTCTGGCAAGACCCTCAGGCACAGGCGCGCCCGCTGGAGAGCACGCCGTTTAAAGGGCTGATCACCCTTTGATCTTCTGGCGGCGGCGGTGGCGGTGTGAATGAGGGCGCCTGCTGGAGAGCACGCCGTTTAAAGGACCGATCGCCCTTTGATCTTCTGGCAGCGGCGGCGGCATGAATGAGGGCACCCGCTGGAGAGCATGCCATTTAAAGGGCCGATCGCCCTTTGATCTTCTGGCAGCGGCACATGGGACAAACACAGAGGATCTCTAAAGGAAAAAAGGGGACTGTTGTAGATGTTGATATGGAAGGACAGACTAGATAGGCCATGTGGTCTTTTTCTGTCGTCATATTTCTATGTTCCTATGAAATGTTTCAAAGGAAGGTGGCCAAAATGATTTGAAGCCTGCACCAGAAGATGTATGAGAAGAGACTTAAAGACCTGGTACTCCTTGTGATCTTGGGCAGCTCACTTAATCCTCTACTGTCTCAGGTACAAACTTAGATTGTAAGCCCTCCAGGGACAGAGGAAATGCCTACTGCACCTGATTGTGACGTGCCTTGAACTATTACTGGAAAGGCATGAGCTAAATACTAATAAATACGTTTGGCAGGGGAGATAGGCTACAACTTACTTAAAGGGTATTATGGGAAAGCTGTAGAACTAGAGGACATGAAATTAAACTGCAAGAAAAAACATAAAAGCAGTATCAGGAAATACTTTTCAAGGAAAGGGTAGTGGATGCCTGGAATGCCTTTTTAATGGAGGTGGTTGAGGCAAAAATAGTTGATAGAATTTAAAAAGGAATGGCACAGAGGAGATCACGTGATGCGGTGAGAGCAGCAGGTCGCCACTGCTTGCGCTCCAGTCTTCCTCGGCCCAAACCGTGAATTTATTGCCGTTTTGAAAGCCAAACTCAAGCTAACGATAATACTTACCTAGGCACAGTGGTAATTTCTGGCTTGAACCGTTTTCGGGTGCTACCTGGAGGGATGGCGGCAGCTGTAAAAACCGCTCGGAGGGAGAAGGAGCGTGGAACCCCGGCACCTAAAATGGCCGACAACATGGCTATGCCTAAATCGCCGACCTCTCCGGTATTTCTGGAGGAGGTTTCTGCAGCAGTGGCAGAGGCATTATCCATGCAATTTACTGCACTGCATGATAAAATGGACACTTTACAAGCCTCCGTCGGGGCCCTGGGGAGTCGGCTCCAAGAGGCGGAGGAACGCATAGGGAAGGCGGAGGACTGCCTGGAGACCTTAACACAAGTTCTGACGCTGTTGAAATCCCAGATACAGGCACATGAACTGAAAATGGACGATTTGGAGAATCGCTCTAGGCGCAACAACCTGAGGGTGATGGGTATTGCAAATTCGATCGCAGATAAAGATTTAGCCCAATACCTGGAAACCTTACTCCCCCAGCTATTCGAAGGCATCGAAGATGGCGGTAAATTGCGTATTGAAAGAGCACACCGCGTGGGAGCTAAGCAGCCTCGAGATCAGTGGCCGAGAGTGGTTTTAGCAAAATTTCTACACTTTCCTCAAAAGGAAGCCATAATTAGAGCCACGAGGCAGAAGGGTGAGCTACTACACGACAACATGAAAATTAGAATCGCACAAGATTATTCTGCGGCTCTAAGTCAAAAACGCCGAGCCTACGCTCCCCTTTGCCAAAAGCTCATTAACTCGAATATTAAGTTCTCCGTGCAGTACCCTGCTAGGCTGCACGTGTTCCACACAGGAAGCCATCGGTCCTTCGAATCCGCCGCGGATGCCGGTCCCTACATTGAGGCGCTGGGGAGAGGAAAGCGACTGTCTCCGGCGGCTACATGAGCCGACATGTAATTATTGCGGCCCGGCTTTAGTCGGAAAGAGCACAGTTAGCCAGAGGGGACAATGGCGGACCTTTGTTCCGGTTTGAAATCCGTGGCCGTAGTTCATTGTTTTCGTGGTCCCTTCTTTGGATAGCCTCGGATATGGTCCCTGGAGATGTGCGACGAGAAAGATGCTGGCCTATGAAGAGCTCTTGTAGTCCGGCCTGCAGTTACAAGCCTGGACATATACCCAACCGAGGATTATGGTGGCGCCTGGAGGCGGAGGGACAGAGCGCTCCGTGGGGAGGACCCTCCGGCCCTTCCTCCATATAGGGACTTTGAACTGTTTGATGTTTTAATTTTTTTTTTCTGTGTTGTTTTCTTGGCTTTCTTGTTTTTTGACATATCATGTTGCAAATTGTTCCTGTGAAGTAGCATGTGGGAGGGTAGGGATAGTCCCCCTAGCCCGCGGGAAGATGTGGGGTAGACAGAAATACCAGGGAAGCCTTCTTCCCGTCCCTCCGGGGTTTGGGTCAGGTCTACTTTCAGTCTAATAATCCCAGCTATCTGTATGGCAGGTGCTGGTATGCCTTGTAATGTCAGGGGATAGCATGAGCCCTGGTCGCAGTCTCCCGCAGGTCCCCTGGCGGGAGCCCCTAATAATTGGTAGGGGACTGTGGCGCGCCCTCGGGGGGCATTGCTGAACAGCTGCGGCCCCTGAGGACCTGCCTTCGGCAGGGGGAGAGATCCTTGAGAGGCCTCTCATGACTCTATATATAGGCCTTTGCTATTGTATGGGTTTCCGGTCTGTTAAAACATGCGGGGTTCCTGGTATGTGTGACTTTGTGGGGCCCAGTCTGTAGTGGAAGATAGAGCTGCTGCTGTTTTAGCTCCGGGATAATGGGGGCGGGGAGGACCGTACGCATCTAACTGATCTCCTGGAGGTGATCTTCTTCGGCCCTACTTAGGGTCAGTGGAAGATAGAGAGACAGAGAGTGAAGGGAGGGAGGGGGGTGGGGGGGGCATAGTCACATCCTTGACAAAACTGTTTTGTATTGGGGGAGCAATTTGAATGCACTGTGGAGGGAGCTCCAGGCTGGGGGGGCTCCCTCTGGGAAATTGGTAATTATGTTGTTGGAAGACCTATTTATTACCCAGTTAACCTGAAAATAATTTCTTGGAATGTCTGCGGCTTGGGGAGCCCAATAAAGAGATCTAAAATTCTGCAGGCTTTGGCCAGGCAACGAGCTGACATAGCTTTGCTTCAAGAAACCCACCAGACTGCCGAAGAGCACAGTAAACTTCGCCGGGACTGGGTGGGGCAGGTATGGGGGGCCCCGGCCACGGGAAAGAAGGGCGGAGTGGTGGTGTTGATACATAAAACTGTCCGTTTCGACATTAAAAACGACATTGTGGATCCCACAGGGCGATTTATTTTGCTGCATGGTACACTGGGTGGGAAGCCTGTCATTCTAGGGAACCTTTATTGCCCCAATGTGCTGGACTCTGCATTGTATTTTCGCCTAGCGTCCAAAATAGAGCAATTGCCAGAGCTCCCACTGATCTTAGGAGGTGACTTTAATGGCGTGATGGACGTCGCATTAGATACATCGAAGGGGGGGGGGCCTAGGGAAAGACTACAGACGGCCCGTGCGTTGCTCCGTTTGTGCACTCAATTGGGGCTGGTAGATCCCTGGCGGCTGTTACACCCTGACGAAAGGGATTATACTCACCAATCTCGTGCGCACGGCTCCAGCGCACGTATCGACTATCTGTTGATAACAAAAGGCTTGTTTGTCACTGTCGACGCGGCGCAGATAGGCCCCGTAGAGATCTCGGATCATGCTCTAATTTGGCTTGAGCTGCGGTGGAGCGGAGACAGCCCTAGGGCGAGGATTTGGCGCTTTCTGCTTGAGCTCTATAAAGACACCCAGTTTCGTCAATTTCTTGCCCGACGGTGGCAGGAGTTCGAATCGGATCATAGTGAGCATCATGATGATCCAGAGCTGGTATGGGAGACAGCTAAAGTCGTCCTACGGGGGGATATTATCGGCTACATGGCAAGGAACCGGAGACTGCAGGCCGAACATATTATCCCCCTTGAGAAGTTAATTACGAAGTTAAGAAGGAGGAATGCAGGTAATCCGAGTATTGCGCTTAAGAAAAAGCTCTGGGAGACACAAATAGCCTTAAATGAACTCTTACACCAGCGGGCAAAGAAGTCCCCTTTATACGGCGAGTGGAGTAGTCTCGTGAGATACGTGGAATCCGCATAGGCCCGCATGAGTTTAAATTGTCTGCCTTTGCGGACGACCTGCTGGTGCATTTGTCAGCGCCCCGTGACTCCTTATCCTCGCTGTTGCAGGAATTCCATATTTTCGGACAGTTTGCGGGTTTATGTATTAATACGGAAAAATCTGAGGCCCTGGACGTGTCGGGTCAATTAAGGGGCGGGTGGCCGGGGGACTTCCCTCTTAGATGGGCAGAGGATCACTTTAAGTATTTGGGCATTCGGCTGACTAGTCAGCCTTCCCGGCTCTATCGATGCAATTTAAATTGGATCATTGACAGGCTGCAGGATCAATTGCTGGAGTGGAGATCCCTTCCTTTATCCTTGTCGGGGCGAATAGCGGCGATCAAGGTGGTTATTCTGCCGCGGATACTCTACTGGCTGCAGACTCTTCCTGTTTGGTTGTTGAGATGTGATCTTCGGCGGTTAGAGGGAGTAATTCGGGTTTTTTGTGGAAGGGAGCGAGAGCGCATATTCCATATTGCCGTTTGGTGGGTAAATGGAAACAGGGAGGGTTGGGGCTTCCTGATCTCGAGGCTTATGCCCTGGCCTGCCAGGCGCGGCACCTGGGGGATTGGCTGGGCGGAACTGAAATATACACTCCAAGGGCATTCGAGGAGGTGCTTGCTGCGCCGAATACCTTGCTGGCTCTTTTGCATCAAGAAAATAGGCTGAGCTGGGGTAATGTCAGGGATAGTGTGTTGCTTGGCTTGGTCCGGCGAACCTGGAAGCAGTTGAACGTGTATTGGGGCAGGAACTGGAGGGTCTCAAGCTGGCTGCCCATTCAAGGCAACGCGCAGTTTACCCCAGGGACCGATACTGGGATGTTTCGTGAATGGGCCCAGAGAGGAATTTGTAATATAGGCCATGTGGTTGGACCCTCGGGGAAATGTAAGCAGTTCCAGTCCTTGCGTGGGGAATATGAGTTGAGGCCTGGTCTTTTTTTTGCCTACCTGCAGATTTCTCATTATGTAGCCTCGTTACCGGAGACGGAACTTCAGGCGGAGCGCTCAGCGCAGATTATAGAATTTTTTGATTTGGGGGGTGAAGACTCGCCATCTATAAGAGTGCTGAAAAATCGGGTGGCCCAATATAGGCCTGTACCCGATTACCGTAGTGTGGAGCTGGCCTGGGCTGTGGTGATGGGGTGCGAGATCCCTCCTGGTATGGTTCTAAGAGCCCTACGGCAAATAGTAGATCTGGCGGTGGGAGTCTGTTGGAGGGAAATACAATTTAAATGCATAACTAGGGTATATTTTTCCCCTCGACGGGCCTTCCGCTGTCACATCACGTCAGATGGGCGATGCCCGAGGTGTTTTGAACCTTTAGCGACTTTATTGCATATGTGGTGGGAGTGTCGATTCATACGTCCCTATTGGGCAAAAATTTGTTCCTTTCTGTCTGGGCTGCTGGGGCAACAGGTGTGCTGGGATAGTTCCCTAGTGGTGCTGGATGACTTATGCCCTACACAGCCCAAGGGGAAATGGGAAAATTTACTGGTACGTAAGGCATGTCTGGTGGGTAAGGGGCCCCTTCTGCGTGGGTGGAGGAATCGGCATCCGCCCTCCTTCTGGGAGTGGCGAAATAATTTTCATCAATTGATGCTCCTGGAGTGTAGGTGTGCCCAGGGTAGCATTCGACGGTGGCCGGTCTTTCAGAGGCTCTGGGACCCTTATATTCAAAACCTGAGCCCGGGTATTCGCAATGAAGTGTTGCAATTGGGTCTTTAACGGAGTATATAGATTGGGACTTGATCCAGTGGCTTCTGTATGGAGCTCCCGGGGATTACTCTACCTTGGGATGGGATGGTGACTATGGTGGGGGGGAGGGGCGGAGGAGGGTGGGTGAGGGGGGGGGTGGATATAATTTGAAAATTGCACTGTACCCTTGACTGTTCTCTGAGTTGGGGATCAGAAACAACCCCACTCGGAGTCTGTTTACTGTTGTTAATGTTTCTCTTGTTTAATGGTGTTTATAAATAAAGCTTATAAAAAAAAGGAATGGCACAGACTTTCTTCTGCACATTAAGCCTACAGCACCTAGTATTCCAAAGAGGTCTCCCATCCAAGTACTTACCAGGCCTGATTCTGCTTAGCTTCTGAGATGAGTTAAGATTGGGCACACTCAGGGTGGTATCATAGTTGAAGCTATCTATATACACACATTTAAAATATCACAAAAAGGGCAATTCTATCATTTCCCCTGCAGTTACATGCATTACAACATGCGTATGTGAGACTTACTTTATACAATGAAATATGCACGTACTTTACGTTCTAAAATAGGGCCGCATCTGAATTCAAGGAAGCATGGGACAAACACAGAAGATCTCTAAAGGAAAAAAGGGACTATAGTAGTAGGTATAGAAGGGCAGACTAGATAGGCCAAATAGACTTTTTCTGCAGTCATGTTTCAGTCTTAGAGGCACTTTTGAGGTTGGAACAGAAACGTATTTTTCAAACAGATTTTGATTTTTCTGTCAGTGCCTCCTATTTTCTTATCCTCGTTCTCCCTTGCTAGTAAGCTATTTGCTATTTACTTTTGGTTAAGATTAAGAATTGGCTCTTGGCAAACCCCACTCATTAGCTATGCACTACCAGCTCTTTGTTAAGATTTGGAACCCTTTTATACTGCTATTTTTATTCTTTCTTTTTATTCAGGTTGAGTTTTCTTCCCTTTTTTTTACATTTTTTTAGTCTTTTTCTACCGTCATGTTTGCATTTCTGTGCCTTAATGTAGGTGTGGCAGTTATGCCTGCTCTTCTAGAGCAGGTGCACTGTAAATGCTCATGACTAGATTTGGAGAAATGCACATAAATTATAATATTCTATAACATACGTGCATAAATTTAGGCCCTGTTTATGCTCTGCCCAAACTCCACCCCTGTGCACACCCTAACTGAAAGTACACACAATGGGACTTACATGTGCACTTGTTGAATAGTGACACCTAAAGTGCCCATTCATGCATGTAAATCCTTAAAATAGGGATTTATGCATGTAATTTTCTGCACACTCCTTATAGAATTACCTCCAAAACATGCACATAACAATATGGGCCTGATTCTGTAAGGTGGATAGGAAGACTGTATGTCTCGGCGGGATGGCCAGCCTCACTATCCACCAGCATCGTATTCCGCCTCCAGGCCCCCCTGCACGTACAGAGCTATTGTGCGTGCTGTAGTGGACAGGGTGGCACGGGACGGACAGTGGGTGGAGTGGGGGCAGTCCAGGCACTCGGATGTACAGGGCAGATTCAGGACACGGCCCTATACATCCCTCGGAGGCAACCTGGACATGGGGTTTTACCACCTCTGAGGTGGGATAAACCCTGGGTGCAGCAGCGGGAGGCCCACAAAACCCCACCATATGGCCAGCAGAGGGGCAGGTGAGTCCCCGCCGCCCGATGAGGACCCTGACTGCCCCCGCTGAGGGTCGGGTAGTGGGGAAATGAGGGTCAGCCCTGGGGCGGGCTGGCCGTGCTGTGGGCTGGATGTCCCCACAATGGGTCCTGGGGCACCCTGGCACATCACCGTGCCTGATCCTGCACCCGCAGGATCGTCTAGCTCCTACAGTGCAGGATTGGGTACTAAAAGGGTCCATTCTGCTCGGGGACATCCTGACATGCCCCTTCCTGCATCGGACTCTACCCCAATAATGTATGGCGCTTAATCCATTGTTTAGAAACAGGTATAGGTACACATTTTACTAGCCACATAACTCAGTTGACAAGCATATTTGTGCAAGCATCTTGTATTTCAAAACTGGCTCATTGTGTGTGAACATTACATGATCCCAATATTTTAAAAGAAACAGACAGCCTAAATTTAGGCACCTAAGTTAGGCGTCTATTTTCACACTAGCTTAAGAGCAAAGTTTTCAGTTTACAATTCATCTAAATAAAAAGACCCAAAACTTTGGACCCTAACCTGCAATTCAGTTGCCTAGAGTTAGAGACTAACTTAAGTGCTTAACAATGGAAATCAATGCTGTTAGTTCTCAAATTCTTTCCACACCCTAAATCCTCTCCTGTAGCCACCCAGGGATCAATATTCAACCCACGGCGATCTGCTTTTTTAAAAAAATGCCAGATTCTGTGGGTAAAATCTGCAGTATCTGGATAGTGTCTGCTACTGAACATCTGAATTGTGCAGATAATTGCCTCCATTATCCAGATAGTGGCAATTTTAGCCGCTATCTGAATAACTTATCTGGATAGCACTTGGGACAGCTATTTTACTGCTCTAAGTTGTCCAGTTATCTGGATAGTGACATTGAATACTGCCACTATCTGGATAAGTCAAGTCTCCGCCCCAGACCACCCCAACACTATCTGAGGCTGTCTCTAAAGATATCCATATAGTGCTGCTGAATATCTCTTTGAGTGCTGTTGCATGGATACATGCTTTCGAATATCAGCCTGCCTACTAAACTACAAACATGTATTAGAGAAAATTACTTCATGGAAAGTTGTTGTCATTGGTGACTCTGGTGTCACAGAATTTTACAGTTTTTATTTGCTTTAGACTGCTTTGATAATACACTGAACATGTGATAAATCAAAAAAATAAAACATAGCTCCAAAGACATCAGGTGGAGGACTTGCTCTTATTCTTGACAGTGCCCTTAAGATTTCTGAGACTCCATTTACTGCCCATTATGAGGAATTTTTCCTGCTTTGTCTAGATTCCTTTCCACCTCTTTTCTTTATCCTTTTATACTGTCCACCATCTTTAGTTGATAAAGAATGGGATAAAGTTCTATTGACAATTTCTGAGGTGTCCATTAAATTTCACGGTCTTCTGTAATTCTCAGAGATTTTAAATCAGATTTTAAATGTTCATGTTGACAATTTCTCCACTCCTAAAAATAAAGTTTTCCTCCTCTTTTTATCAGGTCTAGCTTTTGACCAAAATGTCTCTATTACTACACATGCTGCAGAGCACACTTTAGATCTCTTATCTCCCAAATTCCTCACCAATAAAATTCCCAACTCTACAGCCACTCCTATCTTATGAACTGACCATCATTTCCTAACATGAAAACTTAATATTTCAACTCTTTAATCAAAACACTCCCAGCGCAATCATACCACAACATCATGAACCTAGACTTTGACATGCTAATCCAGAAATGTGAAGTTCCACCTGATTCGCCTTGTTACCATTACACCAGCAGGCTTTCCTTTGGAGCACCACACTAAAACATGTCTTTGATAAAATCACCCCTATACAGTAAAAACGCTAATAACTCTAAGAAATCAAATCCCTGATACCATCAAGCACTTGCAAATGCAATGCAATGTATGCCTTCAAGTCAATGTTGACTCCTGGCGACCCAGCAGCACTTAGTCTCTTGAAAAAGCAACTCTGAAAAGCTGAATGAATTTAGAATAGGAACAAATCTACTAAAGCACTAGCTCTCTACAGCTGTGGTCAACATTATTGGCATCATTGCAGTTCAACCCCCTAATGTCCAATATCTCCTAAAAAAAAAAAAGTTGCCAGCGAAATAGAAACATGTCAGCAGAAAAAGACCTTATAGCCTATCTAGTTTACCCTTCCATATCAAATACTATAATCCCCTTTTTTTCCTTTAGAGATCTTCTGTGTTTGTCCCATGCTTTCTTGAATTCAGATACTGTCCTCGTCTCTACTATCTCCACTGGGAGACTATTCCATGCATCTACCACTCTTTCCGTAAATAAATATTTCCGCATATTACTCTTGAGTCTATCCCCTTTCACCCTCATCCTATGCCCTGTCATTGCAGAGCGTACTTTCAATCGAAAGAGGCTCTCCTCATGTGCATTTATGCCACGGAGGCATTTAAACGTCTCTGTCATATCTACTCTATTCCACCTTTCCTCTAACGTATACATGTTATGATCTTTAAGTCTGTCCCTAAATAGTTTATAACAAAGACCACTGACCATTTTAGTAGCCACCCTCTGCATCAACTCCATCCTGTTTATATCCTTTTGAAGGTGTGGTCTCCAGAATTGCACACAATACTCCAAATAAGGTCACACCAGAAACTTATACAGAGGCACTATCACCTCCTTTTTTCTGCTGGCCATTCCTCATCCTATGCACCCAAGCATCATTCTGGCTTTTGCCATTGCCATTTCTACCTGTTTAGCCACTTTAAGATCATCAGAAACAAACACGCCCAGGTCCTGCTCTTCTCTCGTGTCTACTTTATTGCAGATTTTGGTATCATTCGCAAAGAGGCAAACCTTACCCAATAGCCCTTCTGCAATATCGCTAACAAAGATGTTAAAAAGAATTGAACCAAGGACAGATCCCTGCAGCACACCACTGGTAATATCCTTCTCCTCAGAGAGAGCTCCATTTGTCTGTACACTTTGTCGCCTCCCACTCAACCAATTTTTAACCCAGTCAGTCACTTTAGGGTCCATCCTTAGGGTGCTTAATTTATTTATAAGTCACCTGTGTGGAACAGTGTCAAAGCTTTACTGAAATCCAGATACACCACATCTAGGGCTCTCCCTCTGTCCAACTCTCTGGTCACCCAGTCAAAGAAATCAATCAGATTTGTCTAACAAGACCTACTTCTGTAAACCCATGCTGCTTTGGATCCTGCAATCCACTGGACTCCAGAAAACTCACTATTCTCTCCTTTAGCAGTGTTTCCAGTAATTTATTCACTATGGTTATGGTTTGTGATGGGGCCCGTGTAAATGAGCCCTTTAAAACCCCATATAGGCGGCTGCCTAGGGTTGTGTAATTTTACCCTGCTTCAGCTATGTAAAAACAGAGTCTTGTGATCAAGGTAAGGAAACAAAATATGGGTTTATTCCCCGTCCCGCTCGGACCTTCTTCCAAAGGACAAAACTCAAAACACAGCAGTGTACAAAACGGAAACAGAACTTCTTTTCTTTGTTATCTTCACAAAGTATGTTCAAACAGGTTAACACAAAACAGTGTGGATATTCTTGTAGCATATGTTACAGTCCATCGGAATGGGCTCTGAGGGAAGGCTGGTATTCTCCCACACCATCCCCTCAAACTCACTTCCCAGTCCGTCTATATCTGACTCCTCTCCTATATAGGAGTCTGGCCCAACCTCTAATGAGAGATCACTGTTACTGCCTGCATTCACTCCTTTAAATCCCAGGTTATAACTCCCTGGCTCGAGGAAAGCTCTCCGCTGATCCTCCTCATGCAATGAATGTTTGGGATATCTCTCCCTTACCCCATTACTCACAGGGCCACGCCCTTTGCCACAGTCTTGGTACTCGTACCTTTGTTTAACAGAAGAAGATTCCCTTTTCTGTACCTTGGTGCTCTTTCTGGCTCTGGGGTTGTAGTCACTCCTTCCCCCGGCTTCCCAGTCAGGCTGAGAGTTAATAAACTCTGTATCAGGTTTCCAGCCTTGCTTTGGCTTACAGCAGTGTTTGGAGTTCCCTCCTCTTGGTACACTCCCCCTGGGCTGACCTGTGCTCTGTGACTGATAGCGTCCTCCTGAGCTGCTGCTACTTCCTGGTTCCCGGGTTGCAGGTTCCCTTCCCAGCAAACCTCTGCACTTTCCCCTGCATGTGACCTGGGAGTCCTCTCTGCTGAACTCTCTGCAGCTCTCGTGGATATCACTGGGGATCTTCCTGTGTCCCTCTCTGTGGCTTCTCCAGAAACTCTCTGTGAGGCTTTCCAGGTGACCCTCCTTATTCTGACTAAAGCCCTTCCTTTTATGGTTCCCAGCCCTGCACGTAACGTCAGGACTAGGAGACAGGTGCTCTTGATGAGCCCTTGGCTTTTGCTGTAGTAACGGCATTTTCTGTTCAGCTGTTTTTCTCTGTCCTGTATCCCTTTCTACAGCTGAATCAGAGGTAAGCTCTTCACTTTCCTGAATATGTATCTGGTTTATTTTACCCACTGCATCACAGGTTATGGTTTTAGGCATTTGATATACCGCCCTTTACTAACGCATCAGAGTGGTTTACATGTATATACTAACAGGTACTTGTTTTATTCCCTTGTCCCCGAAGGGCTCACAATCTAAGTGTACCTGAGGCAATGGAGGGTTACGTGGCTTGTCCAAGGCCACAAGGAGCAGCCATGGGACTAGAGACCCCAGTCCCTCCGGCCCGAGGTTACTTGTCCCTCTGTGGGAATTGAACCCCTGGCCCTCCAGCCTGAGGTAACCTGTCCCAACCACTGAGCCACTCCTCCCTCCCACTACAGAGGTCAGACTAACCCGCCTGTAGTTCTCAACCTCATCCTTACTTCCGCTTTTGTGTAAAGGGACCATATGTGCCTTTCTCCAGTCCTCTCAGACTACGCCTGACCCTAAAGGATCATTAAAAGGGTCAGTCAGTAGAGCCGCTAGAACATCCCCAAGTTCCTTTAATATTCTCGGATGTATCCCATCCGGCCCCATCGCTTTGTCTACTTTTAGTTTAGCTAGTTCCTCACAAGCACGGTCTTCTGAAAATCGTTCAAGATCTCCTTCACTTCTGCTCCTATTTGTGGATGTTTTCTGAGGTCCTGCTCCTGATCCTTCATCTGTGAACACAGAGCAAAAATATTTGTTAAGCAATTCCGCTTTTTCCTCATAGAAACATAGAAACATAGAAATATGACGACAGAAAAAGACCACATGGCCTATCTGGTCTGTCCTTCCATATCAACAACTACAACAGTCCCCTTTTTACCTTTAGAGATCCTCTGTGTTTGTTCCATGCTTTTTTGAATTCAGTTACTGTCCTCATCTCTGCCACCTCCACTGGGAGACTATTCCATGGATCCACTACTCTTTCCGTAAAGAAATATTTCCGCATATCACTCCTGAATCTATCTCCCTTCACCCTCATCTCATATCCCCTCGTAGCAGAACTTGCTTTCAATTGAAAGAGGCTCTCTCCCTGAACATTTATGCCATGGAGGTATTTAAACATCTCAATCATATCACCTCTATCCCGCCTTTCCTCTAAGGTGTACATATCAAGATCCTTAAGTCTGTCCTCATATGCTTTATAATGAAGACCACCAATCATTTTAGTAGCCACCCTCTGCACCGACTCCATCCTGTTCACATCCTTTTGAAGGTGCGGTCTCCAGAATTGCACACTATACTCCAAATGAAGTCGCACCAAAGACTTATACAGAGGCATTATCACCTCCTTGTTTCTGCTAGCCATTCCTCTCCGTATGCACCCAAGCATCCTTCTAGCTTTTGCTGTTGCCTTTATAGAAACATAGAAATATGACGACAGAAAAAGACTCATCAGCTTCTACATATTCTTCCACTTCCCCCTTGAGTCTGACAATACCATTTTTGCACTCTCTCCTCTCGCTAACATATCTGAAAAATGTCTTGTCCCCCCTCCCCCATTTTATTGCGTTAACTATTTCTTCTTCTTTTTGTATCTTTGCTTTCCTGACTACTTTCCTAGCTTCTCTAAGTTTTTTTCAAATATTGATGCTTGTCTTCCTCTCTGTGATCTCTTGTATTTTATGAAGGCCACTCTCTTTCTTCACCTTTTCAGCTACTTCTTTTGAGAACCTTACTGGCCTCCTTTTCCTTTTACATTTATTTACCTTTCTAACAAAAATATTTGTTGCCCTTAAATGGATTTGGACTATATATACACACATATTTGACACACAAAAGAATCAAATAAAACAAGACCAATTTGAAAAGGAAATCATAGGAAATAGTATAAAAACTGGGACACTTCCAGGACATGAATATTGGTAACCTTATAAACAATTCAAATCAGTTTGAACATAAGAACTACATTCCCATTGCAGTTAAAATTAGACACACCAGTGACCAATTGTCAGCACCCATATGACTTGAATCAACCAATGAATGATGGCTCTAATGTTTAAAATGGCCATATTCACTCCCTGTTCCATTTTCACAATAGTGAAGACAAGAGAGCTGCCTGAGACTGTCAGAAAAGCCATTAATCAAACATGAAACTTCAAAGGGCTACAAGGCCATCTCCAAAGATCTTGGGATTCCTGTGTCTACAGTTCATAATGTTGTTAAGAGGTTTTCTGCTCATGAAACTGTCAAGAACCTCCCAGGACATGGTGGGAAGAGGAAAATTAATCTAAGAAGTCTTCAAAGGTTAGAGTGAACTGTTGGAAAAACACCATGTATAACATCCAGAGAGTTCAAGGCTGACCTGGAGCAATTTGGAGTGGTGGTTTTAACCCGTACCATATGCCATATGCATTGCACTAAACAAAGAAGGACTTCATGGGCGAAGGCCAAGGTGGACCCACTGCTCAAAAACAGATATAAAAAGGCAGCTTGATCTTTGCCCAAATCCACCTTGAGAAACCACAATACTTGTGATAAAATGTTCTGTGGACAGATGAAACCAAACCTGAGCTCTTTGGCAATGCAGACCAGCGATATATTTACAGCTGAAGAAATGAAGCTTATAAGGAAAAAAACACCCTTCCTACAGTTAAATATGGCAGAGATTCCATAATATTGTGGGACTGTTTTGCTGCCTCAGGAATTGGAGGCCGGGAATGTATTAAAGGAATCATGAAGTCAGAAAACTTCCAAGATATTTTGGAGTGAAACATGCTACCTAATGTCAGAAAGCTAGGTCTGGGTCAAAGGTCATAGATCCTCCAGCAGGATAATGACTGAAAACATACATCCAAAAGTACAAAAGAATGGTTAAAAAGGAACAAATGGACTGTTTTAAAATGGCTAGTAAAGAGTCCTGATCTCAATCCAATCGAGAAACTTTGCTGGAACAAATCATAGTTGAAGAGTTGTACAATCTACCAGCCGACAGATGTAAGAAACATATAGAGGACTACAAGAAACGTTAAATGCTGTCGTCACTGCCAAGAGTTGTGCAACCAAATATTAGTGAAGGGTGCCATCAGTCCTGTCCTGGTCATATTTTGTTTTTGTTTTCCTCAAGAATTACTACATGTACATTGCACAGACATCTTTTTTTGTTGTACAGAGCATGCAAACAGGATATCCTGATAGTCATGGGGAACTGGAACGCAAAAGCTGGCGGCAAAGTGGTTGGAAAATAATGACTTGGCAACAGAAATGAAGCTGGAGAAAGACTGATAGAATTCTGCAAGACCAACGATCTATTCATCTTAAACAACTTCTTCCAGCAACACAAGCGGTGATTATACACATGGACTTCATCCAATGGATTGTACAAAAATCAAATTGACTACATCTGTGGAAGTCAACAATGGCAAAGCTCTATAACATCAACAAAGACAAAACCTGGAGCTGACTGTGGTACAGATCACCAAGAACTAGTATGCAAACTCAAGCTAAAGTTGAAAAAGAGCAAGCTACTCATGACTGTAGCAAAATATGACCTTAAGAATATACCACCGGAATTTAAAAACTGCCTACAAAATAGATTTGCTACTTTAGATACAAATGACAGAGCTCCAGAAGAGTTATGGGATGACATCAAGAAGGTTGTGTTGGAGGAAAGTGAGAAATCTCTACAAAAGGTGAAAACACAAAAACAGCCAAATTGGATGACGGAAGAAACTCTGAAAATTGTCCAGAAACACAGAGAAGCTAAAGCCAGAGGAGAAAGAGTGGCAATCGCAGAAAACAGAGATTTCCAACGTGCAGCAAGACAAGACAAGGAGAAGTACTACAATGATGTATGCAAGGCAATAGAAGCAGAAACTATTAGAGGAAGAACAAGATCAGCTTTCCTAAAGCTATGAGAATTAAAGAAAAAATCCCAGCCTCGAACTAGAATGTTACAAGATGCTCAAGGATCCATGTTGAATGATGCTGAGAAGATCAAGAAAAGGTGGAAAGAACATACAGAGTTATTATAGATAAAGATCAAGTGGACCAATAGCCATTTCAACTTTATGATCCAGAACCATTGGTGATGAAAGAAGAAGTTGAAGCAGCATTGAAAGCCTTATCGAAGAACAAAGCACAAGGCATTTTTGGCATTACCATTGAAGTATTGCAGCAATCTGATGCAGCTTTTACCATACTTAGAAGGCTCTGGCAGGAAATTTGAAAGACAGCATCATGACAAACTGACTGGAAAAGATCTGTGTTTTTACCAATACTGAAGAAAGATGATCCAACTGACTGTGGAAATTATCACACAATTGCTCTGATACCACATACCCGCAAGATTCTACTGAAGATTATTCAGCAAAGACTAAAACCATACCTGAAACAAGAACTGCCTAAAGTGCAAACAGGGTTCAGGAAAGGGCAAGGAACAAGAGACATCATCACAGATGTCAGATGGATCTTTGAAAAGACTAAAAAATAACAAAAGGATATCTATTTGTGCTTTATTGACTACAGCAAGGCTTTTGACTGTGTAAACCATGAGAAACTCTGGGCCACATTAAGAAGCATGGGTACACCAGATCATTCCTTTACATTGATCAAGAAGCAACAGTTCAGATGGAACAAGGCAACAAGGCTGCATACTTTCCCCCTACCTGTTTAATTTATATGCAGAACAAATCATCAGAGAAGCAGGACTGTATGAAGACAACAGAGGTGTGAAGACTGGTGGGAGACTCATCAACAGATTTCGTTATGCTGATGATACCACATTACTGGCTGAAAGTGAAGACAATCTGAAACATTTGCTTCTCAAGATCAAGGAACATAGTCTTAAAATGGGCCTGCAGCTTAATGTAAAGAAGACAAAGATCCTGACAACTGGCAAAATCAATAAGTTCATCATTGATGGAGAAGAAATTGAAGTAGTGGATCACTTTAATCTAGTTTGGATCAACTATCAATAAAGAAACAACAAGCAGTTAAGAAATCAGACGACACATTGTTCTTGGCAGAATGGCTATGAAGGACCTAGACAAGACTGTCTCTCCATACAAAGATTCAACTTGTTCAAGCCATGGTATTTTCAATAAGTCATATGAATGCAAAAGTTCAACAATGAAAAAGATAGACAGGAAGAAAATTGCTGCCTTTGATTATGGTGCTGGCGACGAATACTGTGTATCCCATGGACTGTCTGAAGAACAAACCAGTCAGTACTAGAGGAGATCAAATCTAAGCTTTCTTTAAAAGCTCAGATACAAGACTTTGACTTTCATACTTTGGACACATCATGTGAAGAGAGAGATCATTAGAGAAAGAAATCATGAAGGTCAACACAAAAGAGGAAGGTCAGCAATGAGATAGATAAATACAATAACAGCAGCTTGTCAACAATGAGCTGCCTGACTGAAGACCGAACACAGTTTAGGACAACTATCCAGAAGGTCGCCATAAGTTGACACCAACTCGACGGCACTTAACAAGACCAACAACACAACCTTTGAACATACTATTAAAATATTATGATGACATACAGTTGGAATATTTCCAATTATTTCTCGAGATATTGTACGCAACATACCTAAAATGTAAGGGTGCCAATAATGTTGACTATAATTGTATAAAGAAAAGATTTAACACTATAGTCAAAGCATTTCCAAAGTAGGACAGACTTTTTTTCTCAATATGCAAACTTAGATTGTGAGCCCTCTGGGGACAGTGAAATACCTATGTACCTGACTGTAACTCTCCTTGAACTGCTAGTGCAATGGCTAAATAGTACTAAACAAATACTAATGCCACCAAGGAATTATTTAAAATACTCAAAGAACATCAAATATATCCATCTCATCAATTTCCACCCCTCCTGCAAAAACCTTGCAGCAATTTTTGCATCCTAAGTCAATCTATGAAATTTCTTACCAAGCTGCGATACACTGAACTAGTCATCTCATTACCAACCCCAGTAATGTTGCTAGTTGTACTTCCCCCGCACAATCAGAACCAACCTTAGGGACTTCATTCAATCCCAACATGTACATTCATCTAGAAAAATCCTTGCATCTAAATCCCACCACTTCAACCCTGGATTACCTTCCATCCAAGATTCCAAAATTGATTTACCATCACGACACCCAACCATTCTATCCATGGCCAGTGAAGCTAGCCTCAAATAGGCCCATACTGAAAAAGGACTCCAAGGATCCCTTAGCACTTGAAAATTATAGGTCAGTTTCTTCCCTGCCTTTCCTACCCAAAATCTTTTAACAAGCAGTATTTCTACAACTGAGGGACTTTTTTGATAAAAAGAACTTTCTAAACCCAAGTCAATCCAGGTTTAGGGCCCTGCATAGTACTGAAATCTATTTAATATTCATAAATCAGTGAGATCTTAGAGTTTTACCTCTGTTCAGGCAATGGATCAGGTCCTGCTCCAGGAATGAATTGAAAAAATGTTTATTTGATAGCTGGTCTGAATAGGTGTTTGCCTCCTTTCCACATTGTGGATCAACTTTACTACATTTTATTTGCATGTTTCAGTCCATTGTGCCTTGGCTAACAGCCCTGAATATGAGACTTCAGACCAGGCCCGGCGATGGGAACTGAAGGCTGCCCGGCCTGACAAAAAAATGGGGAGCAGTGCAACAAAGACTTAAAAGTAAGTTTAGCACTCTGCCTTCACCACCGGCTGGGTCCCCTTCATATTTGGCCCTCCCCTACATTGCTGGGGCTGCTTAGGCAGGATTTATGCCACTGGCAGTGTGCCCTGCAGGCAAATAGCAGAATTTGGAGAATTCTCGGGTCTGCAAGAAACTATAATGAGTTTGAAGCCTTGTCAGTAGGGAGCAGAAGATTGCAGAAGCTTTGGAGGGATTGCCTCTTACGCTGGGCTTGTGAAAGTTTGAAAGATTTAGGGGTATATCTAAGTATGTATCCTATTGTCATGTATAAGAAGAATGTAGAAGACAAAACAGCTCAAATTAAGAGTTTGTGTGATAAATAGAAAGAGCTGCCTCTTTCCCTGTTTGGTAAAATAGCCTTTGTCAAAATGATGATGATACCTAAAATTCTATATATGCTCCAGAAGTATTATTAGGCAATTTATAGTCTAGTTACTAAGGTGCACTAACATTAGCACATGTTAATTCATCATTAATGTGTGTTATTAGTAACTAGGTCCCATTGAATAATTTGTTGACCTGTGTTAAAATAATGCGCTTTAACGGGGAATTAATGCGCATTAGCATTAGTGCACTTTAGTAACTAGCCCCCTTATATACAGTATGATGAGGAAAAAGCCCACAAATTGGCTATCATAAGCTGGTATTGGGTAAAGATAAAGGGGACATGGGATTGCCAGATCTGAGGCTATATAATGTTGCACTTTTTTTTAAGGTGGATTCATGAGGCCTATACATTATGGGCATAGTCTGCCAGACCAGTGGGTATATGGAATGATTGGTGTGATCTCTTTGGTTTTATCAATCTCTTGCTTGAGCTCCTTGCTCTGATAAAGAAAGAAGATGCAAAAAGTTTGTTAATGCCCTTTAGGGAGGTTTGGCGGTGGTGGAGGAGTAGATATGGAGGGAGTTCTGATACTTCACCATTTCTTCAGATAGTGGGGAATCCAGCCTTTGTACCAGGCCATGGAAAACTGGGGTTTCAGGATTGGAGACATAATGATTGTTGGGATTAGGGGCAGTTGGTAGCCCTCAACACAGGTGCATTCCCAGTGTTTTCACAAATTAAAGAAAAATGGAATCTCCCTAACGATCTTTTGTTACAATACTTGCAGGTGAGACATTACTGGATCACTTTAGTGGCAAAAGACCCTGAAAGGGTGCAATTGTGGAAACTCAATGAAGTATTCAGAAATATGGCTCCTTACTGGAACAGACTTACCATATGGAACTGAGTAAGGAGGGAGAACCTGGATGACAAACATTTGGAGATGTTAACTGCAATATGGATAGCTGAAGCAGCCAAGGACTTGTCCTCTTAACAACTTGAAGCGTTATTTGAGATTATCCCCAATATCACTTTAAATGTGGGACTCCAATAATTATAATATAAAGTTATCCATAGAACATATATGAGGAAAAAGTTGGCCAAACCTAAGTTATGGCCTGATGGTGCATGCCAGAAATGCTAGGACAAAATAGGGACCTATAACACATTCTTGGAGTGCCCCCGTTTAGCTAAGTTGTAGGATAAGGTGTGGGAGAATACTGGAAAAGTGGTAAATAGTGAGGTGGAATAGCCTATTGTTGTTAAGAGATGAGGTGGACAGCAAATTTGTATAAATGGCTATTTTAGTAACCAAGAAAATGATATTAAGATATTAGGTAGGGGAAGTAAATCCCCTTACACAGCACCTGACTAATCTTATGCATGAGATGGCACTGGTGGAGCTGGGAGCTTACAAAGACAAGAATCAGCTACATTGGAAAACATATGTACAACTGTTGTGCCAGTTTTGAGTGTAGTCGCCACTGGTACAAGATCGGGGGGGGGGGGAAATAAGGAGGGAGGCATTGTTAAAGGGGTAAATAGAGTTATGAATGTGAGAATTATGGATGTGGCAGAAATAAAATACCTCAGGAAGTGTGTAGGGGTAATGGTGCAACTATATACTGCTGATGGATTTACTTGATTTTATTTTTTCTTAGTTGATCATTATTAATTTTTATATGAATATTGCAATTTGCAATTGTATGGTTGCTGCTTGCTTCTGTTCCTCAACTCGCAATAATTAAGAAAAAACAGTGTTTCTTAACCTTGTCCTGGAGCCTTACCTAACAGGGCTGGATTTTCTGAATATACATACATTTTCATGTACTTGATCTAGACTGCATGCAGGTTTTTTTTCTCCTGTACTCTGACTCTAGCTCGCTTTCTGCCTCAAGCAAAGATAGTATATGTACAAGGGCAATGATGGAAAGCTCTTGTCACCTTCGCAGATTCTGCCATCTAGGCCCAGCACTCGCCCAGTCCCACACTCACAGCGGTGAGAATTCTTTAGATTCACACAGATCTCGCTGCAACCTCCATTGTTGTGCTCACATTCATTCTCATCTGTGGGACACAAAGAAAAGGATTATTGGAAGAACTCAGCATTGAAATGTAACCACAGAACTGGATTACAAACAAAGGCAAGTCAAGTTTAAACATTGCAGCTGGTGTTTTGTAAATGTCAGCAGGGCATTTAAATAAAATATGTATATTCAGCACTGTTATGTGGATAGTACCCGGGCATTCAGATGTGCAAATCACAAAGACATCCCTGGAACCATTTTAGAAAGCCGGGTATATAGACATTCCCAGAACTATCACACCGATATCACAAGGGGAGTGTGGAGAAGGTAGGGCCTGTGCAGTCCTATGGAGATGGACCTTGCCGTGCGATTTCAGAAAGGCCTGGCCCTAGCTGCTGACGTGTCCATGCCTATGCCTCCTGACCATGAATAAGCTGAAGAAAAGCGTTTTTTTCATGGCAGCAACACTTGCAAGGGGAAGAGCAAAATGTACTCCCACCACCACAGTCATTTTCTCTGGGTCAATAAAACCTGCATGTTAATTAACAGTCCTTTCATTTTATTGCCCCTCCTCCACATCTCCGCAAATCTAAAATGGCAGACTGGGATGTGCATGTCTCATAGAACAGACACCCCTGTTTTGAAATACCCTGTCCAGCACATTTATCTACCAATTTCTGCAGGGATGTCAACATTTCTAAAATGACCTGCAAATGTACACCTACCTGACCTTGCCATATGCACAGGCCCATCTCCAGAATCGGTTGCAGAGATGTGCATCTTTTGAGGCAGATACGGATCAATTTCAGAAGGCACTTACACATCCCTCCCTTCACTGCCACCACTCCTCCAGTATTCCGGATGTGGAGTTACAAGTATTTAGATAGTGGCTGAATATCACTTCTATCTGCGTAACTACTTTGTATTGGTAGTGGTTGTCTGATATTCAGAAACGCAGGAACATCCAGTGTGCATGGTGGATTGGGCTGTGGGATTAGGCGAACCGCAAGTCCAGTGATGCTAGCCGGTTGTTCTGTTGGAGGAGGGGCAGGATAGACCCGAGGGAGTACCTCCTGAAGCGCTCCTTGCAGATGAATTTGTTGAGGCAACAAAGGTCGAGGATCAGGCACATTCTGCCCGACTTCTTGGAAACAAGAAGTATCTGGAGTAAAATCCTTGGCCTGCCTCGTTCTGGGGGACGTGCTCTATTGCCTGTGCATCCAGTAGGGCGGTGATCTCCCGGGACACTGAATTGATGTGGATTGACATGTGGCTCTGTGGGATGGATCTCTGCTGAGGTGTCTTTACAAAGCGGATTCGGTAGCCTTGCTCGACAATCCACAGTACCCACTTGTCCGTAGTGATGTTGCCCCAAGCTTCCCTGAAGAAGGAAACGCGTCGTCCTACTGGCAGGCGTGAAGAGGTGTTTATGTCAAACGTTTGGTGTGCTCTTCCCTGAAAATGATGGAGCTTGCTTCTGTTGCCTGTGCTCCTTGGTGCGGGGCCTTTGGTGGTGGGGCTTATATGCCAGTTGGTATGGGTGATAGCTGAAGTGTTTCGCATGCCATTTTTGGAGTGGCTGGAACCTTCTGTAAATGGTTGGGAATTATGGTAGTAGGACTCCTGTGACATTTTGGAGCTGGAGCCTTTATCAAGACCTTCTGTGGCTAGTGTCTGAAGAGTGTCAAAGCGCTCCTTCATATCATTCACTATTTCTTTAAATTTTGCTCCAAAAAGGCTGTCCCCTGAGCAAGGTGTGTCCACCAGGCGCTCGTGCGTGTCCTCACACAAGCTGGAGGCCCGGACCCAGGCCGTGTGTCTTGCTGTGATGGCAGTAGCTGCTCCTCTTGAGGCGGCGTCAAAGGCATCAAAGGTGGAGCATATAAGGTGTTTCCAGCATTCATTCAGGCCCCAAGGAGGGGCAAGAAGGTAGCCTTGGCTTCTGTGCTTAGCTCGTCCGTGGCCTTTTTTAAGCTGTCCAAGATGGTGTCCAGATAGAGAACCTGCTGAAACTGGTGCGCCGTGATTTTGGCGCTCAGCATGGTTGCCTAGTATGCCTTCCTGCCATGGTCATCCAGGATCTTGTGTTCCTTCCCTGTGATGCATTGGCATGCGTGCAGGAACTCTTGGACTGTTTCAAGGCAGATTCCATGACAATTGACTGGTGAGGCAGCTGGGGTTTGTCGAACCCCGGCGTTGGTTGGTATTTTGCTTCCAACCTGCGTGACGTGGCCGGGATTGACGCAGGCGTCTGCTAGTTTTGATTGAGCGTGTCCAGGAGGAGATGTTGAATCGGGATGGAGACCACCGATCTGGGAGCATCTAGGTACTTCAGGAGACCAAGTACCTCGTTTCTGGGGTCCTGTGTGTTCGCAGGGTTGAGAGCCAGGCGTGTGGACAGCTTCTGTAGCAACTTTGGGTACATGAGGTCCTTTGGAGGAGACAGTGGCAGAGGCGGAGGTGGAGAGGGCTCTGCGGGTGCCTGGCTCTCATGGCTTGAAGGGGAGGGACTGCGGGAGAATATCCACAGCTGCCTCCTCTGTCCCGCTCAGGCACAGAGAGGGCAGTCCTCCACCCTGTGATCCTTTCCCAGGCAATGCACGCAACAATCGTGGGCGTCTGTAGAGTTCATCTTTTTGGAGCATTTCGGACATTTTTTAAACCCAGGTTTGATGGCTTTCTCTTGGTTCTTCTTAGATTTTTCTTTATCCATGATGGAGTGATTTTGTGGACAGCTAGAATTCCGTCCATGTGGCAGGGTGGAAGAACAAGAACTGAGCCAGGTAGGGGATGGGCCAGGGGTGGGGACATACAGCACATGCTCAGAAAGGCTCACCTTTCTAAGCTCTAAGAGAGCACTTCCATATCCATGGTGCCGTCAGATGACGTCACCAGGGGTGGCTGACTCATCCTGCTTGTCCTAGGAGAAATATTTTTTCACTGAAAGGATGGTGGATGCTTGGAATGCCCTTCTGATGGAGGTGGTGGGCCAATACAGTGACGGAATTCAAAGTGGCATGGGACAGACACAGTGGATCCCTTTGTGGCAAGAGGATAAAATCAAAGCAAACTTAAATATCATAGTATCATGGTAACATAGTGGCATAGTAAATGACGGCAGATAAAGACCAGTATGGTCCATCTAGTCTGCCCAGCATGATGGCAAGAGTAGGTGCACCTGCCGCTCCGTGCAGGCCACCCCTCCCCACGTCCCTGTTTAGGGGTGAACCCACCACTCCATGCAGGACACCCCTATTTGTTGAGAAATTAGATGGTTCAGTTTATTTTGATTTTATCCTGTTGCTGTAAAGGGATCCACTGTGTCTGTCCCATGCCATTTTGAATTCCGTCACCATGTTTGCCCCCACCACTTCCATCGGGAGGGCATTCCAAGCATCCACCACCCTTTCTGTGAAAATGTATTTCCTGACATTGCCTTTCAATTTACCACCTTGCAGCTTCCTGTTCTGCCCTCTAGTTTTACAGCTTCCCCGTCGTTGGAAGAGGTTCGTTTGTTCATTATTTCCCTTTAGGTATTTAAAGGTCTGAATCATATCTCCCCTGTCCCTCCTCTCTTCCAAAGTGTACATGTTTAGGTCTTCAAGTCTCTTCTCAAAAGGCTTCTGACGCAGGCTCCAAATCATTTTGGTCGCCTTCCTCTGAACAGTTTCCATTCTTTTTACATCCTTTGCAAGATATGGTCTCCAAAACTGAACACAGTATTCCAAGTGAGGCCTCACCAGTGACTTGTACAGTGGCATAAGTACCTCTTCCTTTCTGCTGGCGATTCCTCTTTGTATGCAGCCCAACATCCTCTTGGCTTTTGCCACCGCCTTGTTGCACTGTTTTGCCACCTTGAGATCTTCAGAAATAATCACACCAAGGTCTTTCTCCTGATCCATGCACACCAACCTCTCGCCCCCTATCGCATACATTTCCCTTGGATTTCTGCTACCCAGGTGCAAGACTCTGTACTTCTTCGCATTAAATCTCAATTGCCAAGCATTAGACCATTCTTCCAGCTTTTGTAGATCTTTCCTCATGTTAACCACTCCCTCGGGGGAGTCCACTCTGTTGCAAATTTTCATGTCAACTGCAAAAAGACAGACTTTTCCATTCAGTCCTTCAGCAATATCACTCACAAATACATTGAACAGTGCCGGGTCCAGGACCGACCCCTGGGGCACCCCGCTAATGACCTTCCCTTCATTCGAGTGAGCTCCCATTTACCATCACCCTCTGTCGTCTGTCAGTCAACCAATTTCTGATCCAATTTACCATCTTAGGATCCATCCCCAAGCTACCGAGTTTATTGATAAGCCTCCTATGAGGAACAGTATCAAAAGCTTTGCTGAAATCCATGTAGATGACATTCATCGCATGCCCCTGATCTAGCTCCCTGGTCACCCAGTCAAAGAACTCAATCAGATTTGTTTGGCAAGATCGTCCTTCGTTAAAACCATGTTGCCTCGGGTCTTGCAACCTGTTGGTTTTGAGAAAGTTCACTATTCGCTCTTTCAGGAACACCTCCATGACTTTTCCCACCGGGCTGGCCTGTGCCGAGCGGTCAGTGCGGCCCTGGATGCAGGCATGGAAGGGAGTGATTTGCATGGAGCTGCTGTTGCGACCACTCTGGCCAACTTGCTGGGCAGACTAGATGGACCATGTTGGTCTTTATCTGCTGTCATATACTATGTTACTATGGATATCTTGGGTTTTCATGCAGGGAAGCAGAAACTTTTGACTTTAATCCTTGATGAACTCATGAGATGTATACAAGGATAAAGTCTTTCAGGACTGGCCAAGGGTGTTTGATGCCTTAACTGAACCTTCAGTTGTGCACTGTCCTCCAGGGACAATTCAAAAACCTATTCCCCTACTGAGGGCAGAAACTCCAGCTTTGCCGCCTCTCCCCAGCTGTCGCTGCCCCCCCCAACTGTCACCACACCCCCCAGCTGCCACCAATGCCCCCCCACAGCTGCCACTGATTCTGTCTCGGGAGGGGGAGGTGGGCAGCGACAGCGGCAGTATTTCAAAAAGCGACTGCAAAAAGCCACCGCTTTTTGAAATACTGCCGTTGCTGCTGTCTGCCTCCCCCTCCCAAGACAGAATCAGCAGGAGTTGGGAGGTCGGACAGTTATTTGTGCCGTTCTACCGACCACCTGGGCCAGCCTCTCTAGGCAGCTGCCTAGTTTTCCTAGTGCACGGGCCAGCCTCAGGGGTAGGAGTAGAGTGTCCAACGTTTCACAGTCTATAACTGGATAGCTGACACCTGAGGACTCGGGGAGATGGGGTGGGCACTCTGAGCTTGCAGACTGCAGAGAGGAAGAATAACAAAATGTAGGGTTATTAAAAGCCATGTAACATAGTTTATGATGGCAGATAAAGACCATCATGGTCCATCTTGTCTGCCCAGCAGGGTGGCAAGAGTAGGTGCACCTGCCGCTCCATGCAGGTCACTCCTCCCCATGCCTTTGTTTAGGGGTGTATCCACCACTCTGTGCAGGTCACCCTATTTGTTGAGATAGCAGAGACATTTAAGGTTATTTATTTTATCCTGTTGCTATAAAGGGATCCACTGTGTCTGTCCCATGCCATTTTGAATTCTGTCACTGTATTTGCCCCCATCACTTCCATTGGGAGGGCAATCCAAGCATCCACCACCCTTTCAGTCACTCCGTGGTCCTTCTCCTGATAGTGCACACCAACATCTCACCCCCTAACACATACATCCCAAGTGCATGACACTGCACTTCTTCACATTAAATCTTAACTACCAAGCATTAGATCATTCTTCCAGCTTTTCCCGCCTCTGAGGTAAGGCTTATTGGCCTGTAGTTTGCCACTTCTTCCCTATGACCACTTTTGTGAAGAGGTACTGTACCACATCAGCCCTTCTCCAGGCTTGTAGAACTTCTCTTCTCTCCAAGGATCTATTTAAAACATCCTTTAACGGCCCTGCAAGAACCTCTGTGAGCTCTTTCAGTATCCTGAGATGTATCCCATCCGGTCCCAAGGCCTTGTCCACTTCTAGTTTTGCAAGCTGTTCAAACACATCATCTTCTGTGAATGGTGTAGTATCTACTCCATTCCCATTTGTATATTTGTCAATCACAGGTGGTCCTTCTCCAGGATTTTCTTTAGTCAAAACAGGAGTATTTGTTTAGCTTTTTCACTTTTTCAATGTCCCTTTCCACGAATCCATTCTCGGCACTTTTGAGTCTTGCAATTCCACCTCTGATCTTCTTCTTCTCCCGAATATACCTGAAAAACGTTTTGTCGTCATGCTTTAGATCTTTAGCCATCTTTTCTTCTGCTTTTGATTTTGCTATCCTTATTTCTCTTTTTGTCTCTTTTAGCTTTATCCTGTATTCTTTTCTGTGTTCCTCTGTCTCTATCATACTATTATCTGCTCCTCCAAGCTCTCCTTCACCACCCATATTTCCTCCACCTCTAATTCTACCTGCCAGCTTTCCTCACTCTTCGTTCTCTCTCAGCATTGCATTCTTTTCCCCATGTCTCTGCCAGCTCTTCTTCCACCCCTGATCCCGCTATCTTGGCCTCTTTCTTCTCTGAGAGTGCACACCCTTCGGCTTACCTTTCCCTCTTGCCCTTCCCCTTTTTCCCCTTCTCTATCCTACCCTCCCCTCCTATATCCCCCCTTTGATCACCTCCTCCTATTGGTCATACACCAATGCATATCTGGACCACCTTCCATCCCATCACCACTGTTGAACTTTCTAAGCTCCTTGCCTCCTCTCATAAGACCACTTGTCCTCTGGACCCCATCCCCTCTCACTGGCTTTCTGAGGCCTCCCTTGCCCTTCTCCCGTATTTATGTCATATGATCGACTCTAGTCTCTCCTCTGGTGTTTCCCGCTGGCTTGGAAGCATGTAATTGTTCGCCCCATCCTGAAGAAGCCTTTCCTGGATCCCTCCATCCATGCACATTGGCGCCCCATCTCTAACATTCCTTTCCTGTCTAAACTTCTGGAGATTATTTTTTCACAACTTTCCGCTCACTTTGACTCTACTTCTGCCCTCCACCCTCGTCAGTCTGGTTTTCGTACTGGCCACAGTCCAGAAACCATCCTTCATGCATTCCTGAATGAACTCCACCTGGCACAGGAGCATGGTGACTTCTCCATTGCTGTCTATCTTGACCTCTTGGCTGCTTTCGACCTTGTGGAACACTACTCTTCTGTCCTGCTTACATGACTTCGGTATCGAGGAACAGATCTCCATTGGTTCCGTTCCTTCCTTTCTTCACGTTCTTTCTCCGTTCACACTAGCGCTTCCTCCTCCCCTGCCACCCCCCTGCAGGGTCTCCCAGGGTTCTGTTCTGGCCCTCCTCCTTTTCACTTTTTTCTTGGTACCCCTCACTCTGATTATTCAGCAGTCAAGGCTGTTGGCTTTCTACTACGCTAACGACACTATCCTTCTCCATCACACAAGCCCTATCTCTCCTGACCTGTGCCCCCTGAACCATTGTCTTGCACAGGCTTCCACCTGGCTTTCCTCCAACTATCTTCACTCAATCCCACCAAATCGGCTGCAATTTGGTTCACATTCGGTGCTCCCTGTCCTATGCTGGCCCCCATACTGTCTGACTGTCGCATTCCCCTCACCTCCTCTCTGAAGTATCTGGATGTAATTCTTGACCCTTCCCTCTCCTTTCATCATCATGTCCTGGAAGCCCTAATGGTGGCAATGCACTTGGACATTGTGGCCATTACAGAAACATGGTTTAACGAGTCGCATGAATGGGATATAGCCATAGCTGGCTATAATCTATTTAGAAGAGATAGAGAGGGTAGAAAAGGAGGAGGAGTAGCCCTATATGTCAAAAGCAATATTAAAGCTGCTGAAATGCAGGGGACATGGGGAAAAGAAGAAGCACTGTGGATTGTTTTGGAAAGAGGAGATGGTAGTGTCATCCATACTGGTGTAGTCTACAGGCCTCCAACTCAAACCGAAGAAATGAATAGCAAATTGATTATTTATATTTCAAAGATAGCCATGAAGGGGGATGTGATCATATTGGGCGACTTTAATTTACCTGATGTGGACTGGAGGATTCCTTCTGCAAATCTGGAAAGAAGTAAAAAAAATTGTGGATGCCTTCCAAGATGCATTACTTAAACAAATGGTGATGGAACTGACCAGGGAAGGCTCAATGTTGGATTTAGTACTCACCAACAGAGATAGCGTGTCGAATATCCAGGTGGATGCCCATGTGTGGTTTGAGATTAAAGCCAAGGCGGAGTCCAATCACAACAAGCTCAAAGTCCTAGACTTCAGAAACACTGACTTCAGTAAAATGGCTAAGTACCTGAAGGAGGAGTTGGCAGGGTGGGAGACGATAAGGGAAGAGGAATTGCAATGGGCTAAACTAAAGTAGGTAATAAAAGGGGCAACAGATTCATATGTAAGGAAAGTAAATAAAAGCAAGAGGAAAAGGAAACCTATTTGGTTCTCCAAAGAAGTGGCTGCACAAATAAAGACAAAAAAACCACAGTTTTCACAAAATTCAGAAGTTCGCAAACAGAGGAACACAGAAAAGAATACAGGATAAAATTAAAAGACAAAAAGAGAAATAAGGATAGCAAAATCAAAGGCAGAAGAAAAGATGGCAAAAAATGTGAAGTGTGGCGACAAAAGTTTTTTCAGATATATTCGGGAGAGGAGGAAAATCAGAGGTGGAATTGCAGGACTCAAAAGTAATGAGAACAGATTTGTGGAAAGTGACATTGAAAAAGCAAACATGCTGAACAAATACTTCTGCTCTGTTTTTACTAGAGAAAATCCTGGAGAAGGACCACCTGTGATTGACCAATATACAAATGAGAATGGAGTAAATACCATACCATTCACAGAAGATGTTGTGTTAGAACAGCTTGCAAATGTGAAGATGGACAAGGACATGGGACCAGATAGAATACATCCCAGGATTCTGAAAGAGCTTAGAGAGGTTCTTGCGGGGCCGTTAAAGGATGTTTTTAATAGATCCTGAGAGATGAGAGAAGTTCCACAGGACTGGAGAAGGGCTGATGTGGTACCTCTTCACAAAGGTGGTAATAAGGAAGAAGTGAGAAACTACAGGCCAGTAAGCCTTACCTCAGTGGCAGGAAAAGTAATGGAGGCGCTCCTGAAAGAGCGAATGATGGACTTTCTCAAAACCAACAGATTGCATGACTCAAGACAACATGGTTTTACCAAAGACAGTCTTGCCAAACAAATCTGATTGAGTTCTTTGGCTGGGTGACCAGAGAACTAGATCAAGGGCATGTGATGGATGTGATCTACCTATATTTCAGCAAAGCCTTTGATACTGTTCCTCATAGGAGGCTTATCAATAAACTCAATAGCTTGAGGATAGGTCCCAAGGTGGTGAACTAGATCAGAAATTGGTTGACTGACAGATGACAGAAGGTGATGGTAAATGGAACTCACTCGGATGAAAGAAAGGTGATTAGCAGTGTGACCCAGAGTTCAGTCCTGGGGCTGGTATTATTCAATGTATTTGTGAGTGATATTGCTGAAGGACTGAATGGAAAAGTCTGTCTTTTTGCAGATTATATGAAAATTTGCAACAGAGTGGACTCCCCTGAGGGAGTGGAGAACATGAAAGATCTACAAAAGCTAAAAGAATGGCCTAATGCTTGGCAGTTAAGACTTAATGTGAAGAAGTGCAGTGTCATGCACTTGGGAAGCAGAAATCCAAGGAAATTGTATGCGATAGGGGGCGAGAGGTTGGTGTGCACGGACCAGGAGAAGGACCTTGGAGTGATTGTTTGTAAGGATCTGAAGGTGGCGAAACTGTGACAAGGCAGTAGCAAAAGCCAGAAGGATGTTGTGTTGCATATAAAGAGGAATTACCAGCAGAAAGGAAGGGGTACTAATGCCAGTGTATGTCGCTGGTGAGGCCTCACTTGGAATATTGTGTTCAGTTTTGGAGACCGTATCTCGTAAAGGATATAAAAAGACTGGAAAAGGTTCAAAGGAAGGCGACCAAAATGATTTGGAGCCTGCAACAGGAGACGTATGAGAAGAGACTTGAAGACCTAACTATGTACACTCTGGAGGAGAGGAGGGACAGGGAAGATATGATTCAGACCTTTAAATACTTAAAGAGTATTAATGAACAAACAAACCTCTTCCAAAGATGGGGAAGCTGTAAAACTAGAGGGCATAACATGAAGCTGCAAGGGGGTAAACTGAGAGGCAATGTCAGGAAATACTTTTTCACTGAAAAGGTGGTGGACACTTGGAATGCCCTCCCGATGGAAGTGGTAGGGGCAAAGACAGTGATGGAATTCAAAATGGCATGGGACAGACACTGTGGATCCCTTTATAGCAACAGGATAAAATCAAAATAAACATAACTAACTATTTCAACAAATAGGGGTGACCTACAAGGAGCAGTGGGTACACCCCAAAACAAAGGAATGGAGATGTGACCTGCACGGAGAGGCAGGTGCACCTGCTCTTGCCGCCTTGCTGGGCAGACGAGATGGATCATACTGCTCTTTATCTGCCGTCATACACTATGTTACTATGTCACTTTTCTTGTGCAGCATTCATTCTTCACCCTTCGGCAGCTGCACTCGGTATGCTCCTTTCTTCCCACCTCCTCTGTGAGGACACTTGCTGTTTCCCTTTTCCTTTCTCGCCTTGACTATTGCAATGTTGTACTGGCTGTGCTGCCCCAATACCAATTCCATCGCCTACAACTCCTCCAAAATACTGCCGCATGTCGTCTTACCCATTCCTCTCACTTCAACCATATTACACCCCTCCTTATCTGTCTATACTGGCTCCCCCTCAGATTCCACTTCCAAAACAAAATACTCACTATTATACACAAGGTGATCCACACTGGTTTGCCCCATTATCTTGTAAGGATAAAAGCAAGGATATTATAATGCCTCTGTATCACTCCATGGTGCAACTGCACCTTGAATATTGTGTGCAATTCTGGTTGCCATATCTTTAAAAGGATATAGCAGAATTAGAAAAGGTACAGAGAAGAGCCACCGAAATGATAAAGGGGATGGAAGGGATATCCTTACAAGGAAAGCTCAGGGCTCTTCAACTTGGAAAAGAGACAGCTGAGGGGAGATATGATAGAGGTCTTCAAAACAATGAATAGAGTGGAATGGGTAATGTAGATCAAAAAATAGAAGGGCTAGGGGACATGAAATGAAGCTACAATGTAGCACATTTAAGACTAACTGGACAAAATATTTTTTTACTGAACATGTAACCAAACTCTGGAATTCGTTATGGAGGATGTAGCAAAAACTGTTAGTATAGGTGGGTTTAAGAGAGGTTTAGGCAAGTTCCTGGAGGAAAAGTCCACAAACCATTATTAAAGTGGACTGGGGAAATCCACTACTTACCCCTGGGATAAGCATCATGGAATCTGTCTACTTTTTGGGAACCTGACAGGTTTTTTTTTACCTGGATTGGCCACTGTTGGAAACAGGATACTGAGCTTGATGGATCTTTGGTCTGACCCAGTATGGCAAATCTAATATTCTTACCTGCAGAACAACTGCAGTGGAAAGTGATAGGTTGAAGATATTACAAAAGGAAAGGATGACTACGAAGGAGTGGAGCTGAGTAGATGGGTAGAAATAGGATCAGAGGAGCAGGTAGTAAGTTTGAGGAGGAGAGGCAACTGGTAACGAAATAGACTCTAGGGTTGTGCAGGCCAAAAATTTTCATTTTATTTTAAATTTTTGCTTTTCTTTGTATTGTACCACTTCCCATCAATAGTGTGCACTATTATGCAATAGCACACACTATTCGTATATGCAACAGTGCGTGCTATTGACAGAAACCAGGAAATTACAAAAATTTCATTATTTGCCACTGCACCCAGATCACCACTTTCGTTCAAAATGAAAGCATATCCCTCATCTGTTCTGGCAGCTGGTAAGAGGACATCTGCATGTAGCTGGGACACCAGAAACATAATGGGGACAAGAATGGCAGGATAAGGGCCGGTTCTAGGAAAAATGGCATCTACAAGTGTATTTTAGGACTCCGTGACCTGCAAGTGTATATTTCATAACTGCTCCTGGGTGGAGAGATGTGCGTGTATGAAGGAAATGTTTGGTTCATGTGTGTATGTGGAGGGAGGCATTATAGGATATCCCACAGTCTTTGGTACCCTCTCCACTCCACCTGATCCCATGATCTCTCCCCAGTTTCGCACAGTCTCTTCTCTCCCCCACCATCTCCCATGCTCCCCCATAGGCTTCTTTCATTTCTATACAATTTATTTTTTGGAATGATTCCATTATTAGTTGCAATAAAGGGTAATACTGAGCCATGAGAGATAACCTTGCAGTTGATGAGCAAACAGAATGGTATCGGGTTTCTTTCATATTTATTTGTTCATTTTTGTAATTAAATCTATAACTCACTTGGGACAGCAGAAATGAAAAAGCACTTTAAACATACCAAGATCTGGATTCAGTAAGCTTTGCTATCCTTTAGCATAGCAGTCTACTCAAGATTTCCCTGCACTAATCTTTCTCCTGATGTAGTAAGAAATGTTAGTATGGGAAAATCAGCTTAACAGCTCTATGCTTAAGGGTAGCGCAGTGGGCATTCAAAATGCATACAGATTGCTGAATAAAACATTCCTCCCGATGTTAAAAAAAACATGCTAAAATCTAGTGTGTTTTTTACTCTTCTCCTGGCGCTGAATCTTTATCCTAACTCAGGGCTGGAGTAATGATGAAGCACAGGGGCATAAGTCTAATCTGAGGCAAAGTATGGCACTTCACCTCAGAATACCCAAGTGTGTCCCTGGACCCCATCCCTGCCCCCAACCCCACAAAACAAAAGTCCCTGGTGGCCCAAATGGGTCTCCAGACTCCCTCCTCGACCCCCCCCCTCCCCCAAGGAAGACCCTGGTAGTCCAAATAACCCATCGACCCCAAACAACACCCTTGTTATCCAAGTAGACCCCTGATCCCTATGATTCCCAACTCACCTCTAGGAGCTGGGAGATGGAGCGATGCCCACTCGCTCCTACCTCCAGTGCTATCGTCTTTTAAAATGGCAGCACCTGACCCCTAACATTGCATTGATGCATTACCTTATTTGACAGTCTGACCCATAGTGGTGTATCCTGCTGCATCACTAGGGGTCAGTTGCCACCGTTTTGGAAAATGGCTGTGCTGGAGACAGGAATGCATAGGCATTGCTTCTGTCTCAAATTCAAAAGTGGGTGGAGTTGGGGAGGTTTGGAAGGGGTCTGGACTACAACTGGAGGCTCTCTAATTGAGGGCTTCTCTGACTCAGGGTGCCATGGCCCAGGCCTTTGGGGCCAGAGTGTCTGAAATGGAGACCGGGAGTCTTGGGGGGAATCCGAGGCTCACTGGGCCACCAGCACATTTTTGCAGGATGAGCTGAAGGGGGGTCTGGAGCCCAGTGCCCACTGGGTCACCAAAGAAATTTTGTACACTGACAGTAAGGGGGACAGGAGGCAGGGAGTTTATCAGGCCTGATTTTGTAATGTCTCCCTTCCTGGCCATGCATGATCCATTCCCTGAAAGAGAGGCATTTTACTTGTGATGCAGCAAACTGCTCCATATTACCATGGTAGCGTGTGCTTTTTCTTGACAGTGCACACTTTTTAACGCAGTATTAAAATAGATGCCATTAATTTACTGCATTAAGAGTAAAAACATGTTTTAGTATATGCTTTAGGACATTGTGCATTGAAGCTTAGTGCAGTGTTCTAACGAAGTGCTTACCTCATCGAGGCTAGGGTTGGGAAACAAGTTTATTGGTAGAAGTCGGATTCTTTATTATTCCAATTTCAACTACACCTTATTGCTTGTGGAAGAACCCCTTCAGGACGCTTAGCATTCGAGCATGCTTTGTCTGCAGGACCATTTCATTTGAGCCAAAGCAGTAGGCACATGCTATATTGTAGTAATGTCCCCCCCTTGCGGGATTCTTGCTTTGGTTCTGCCTGCCCATATATAATCCCCTAGGATTTGGGTGTGAGGTGTGGTGATTATGTGGTGGTTTTGGTTGCAGCAGGGGTCTTCTGTGAGCCTTTTTTATGTCCAGTGTGGAATCTCCCTTGATTCTTAAGTTAGTCTGCATGTGAAGTGTTATGAGAAGACAGGTTTTATCTGGCCCCTGCATGAGTATTGGAGAGGGAACAGAGAGCAGGCATAGGTCACTCACAAGCCTAATGAGGACAATGAGGTACCAGTCTGGAGCCTTCCTATGGGTGAAGATATACTGGGATAGTTTTCTCCAGGTTGAAAAGGTGAGAGAGAGTAAAGTAGGATCCCAGTAAGGACCAAAGGCAACCTTGGTGTCTGTCAATAATGCTAGCAACCTACAATGGGGACCTTCTGCTTACTTCAGGACAGTCAATGTAGTCAAGCTGGGATCAAAAGTGATACGCAAGAACAGTATTTATTTTCCTTTTTATGGACATATCCTCTGCCTTTGACACCGTCTCCCACATCATCCTACTCAGATGCCTACAAATGATACTGCCAGGTATCCCTCTGAGCATATCAAAAATGACTTCATGGCTCTGGGACAGAGGGTGAAGCAGTTAGGTGCACAGGTGGTGTTCTCTTCAATCCTCCCTGTTGAGGGTAAAGGCCAAGGCAGAGAGGCTCGCATCCTGGAGATGAATGCATGGCTGCGTGGATGGTGTCATCGAGAGCGTTTTGGTTTCCTAGACCATGGGATGCTGTTCCAAGGGTTGCAGAGCAGAGATGGCATCCATCTGTCCAAGAAAGGTTGACGCATCTTCAGTAGTAGACTGGCTAATCTACTGAAGAAGGCTTTAAACTAGATTCATTGGGGATGGGTGAAGAAAGCCCCCAGGTAAGTGATACCCATTTCCATAAAGGTATTTAATGTAACAGGGGTAACATATGGAAAGCAGTGTGTATAAATGCCCGTAGCATGGGGAATAAGATCCCTGATGTTGAAGCTTTGGTGGGAGTGGCCGACTTGGATTTAGTGGCAGTTACAGAAACATGGTTCACAGGAAACCATGACTGGGAAGTAACTATACCTGGCTATACTTTATTCAGAAAGGACAGGGTAGGAAGAAGGGGAGGAGGAGTGGCACTATATGTAAAAATTACTATTAAAGCTTTGGAATTACAGAGCTTAAAAGGGAGAGAGAAGGCATTGTGGGTTAAGCTAGAAAGAGGGAAAGAGAAATCTATTTGCATTGGCATGATATACAGACCTCCCTGACAAGAGGAAGAGGTGGAAAGAGACTTAATTGAAGACATACGCAGCATTGCTAGAAAAGGGGAAGTGCTACTGATAGGGGATTTCAATATGCCATATATTGGCACATTCCTGTTGCAGTATCATCTAGAAGTAAAGAGATCCTGTATTCTCTACAGGGAGAACTATTCAAGCAATTGGTAACAGACCCCATACGTGAAGGGGCCATACTGGACTTGGTGCTTACCAATGGTGAAAGTGTTTCTGATGTTATAGTGGGAGATCATTTTGCATCCAGTGATCACCAGATGGTGTGGTTCAGTATTAGGACTAGGGCTGTTAGAATCCATTCAAAGGTGAGGGTCTTAGACTTTAGGAAGACTAACTTTGCCAGGATGGGCCAGTACCTCAGGGAGTCGTTAGCGGGATGGGAACAGCTGAGGGATGTAGAAAAACAGTGGGCAAAACTGAAAGGGGATATTTTAAGGGCAACGAACCTTTTTGTTCAAATGGTAAATAAAGGTAAAAGGAGAAGGAGACCGCTATGGCTTTCGAAAGAAGTAGCTGAAAAATTGAAGAAAAAGAGGGAGGCCTTCATGAAATACAAGAGATCACAGAGAAAGGAAGATAGGCATCTATATTTGGAAAAACATAGAGAAGCTAGTAAAGTAGTCAGGAAAGCAAAGATTCAAAAAGAGGAGGAAATAGCCAATGCAATAAAATGGGGGGATAAGACATTTTTCAGATATGTTAGTGAGAAGAGGAAGGGCAAAAGTGGTATTGTCAGACTCAAGGGTGAAGGGGAGGAATATGTAGAAGCTGATGAGGATAAAGCAGAATTGCTTAACAAATATTTCTGTTCTGTGTTCACAGATGAAGAACCAGGAGCAAGACCTCAGAAAACACCCACAAACAGGAACAGAAGCGAGGGACATCTTGAACAATTTTCAGAAGACTGTGTTCTTGAGAAACTAGCTCAACTTAAAGTAGACAAAGCGATGGGACCAGATGGGATACACCCTAGAATACTGAGGGAACTTGGGGACGATCTAGCAGCTCCACTGACTGACCTATTCAATGCCTCATTGGAGTCAGGAGCTGTGCCAAAGGACTGGAGAGAGGCTCATGTGGTGCCTTCACACAAAAGCAGAAGTAAGGATGTGGTTGAAAACTACAGGCTGGTTAGTTTAACTTCGGTGGTGAGTAAATTATTGGAAACGCTTCTGAAAGAGAAAATAGTGAGGTTTCTGGAGTCCAGCAGATTACAGGATCCGAGGCAGCATGGATTCACCAGAGGCAGGTCTTATCAAACAAATCTGATTGATTTCTTTGACTGGGTGACCAGGGAGTTGGACTGAGGGAGAGCCCTAGATGTGGTGTATGTAGATTTCAGTAAAGCCTTTGACACTGTTCCTCACAGGCAACTTATAAACAAACTGAGCACCCTAGCGATGGACCCTAAAGTTACTGCTTGGGTTAGAAATTGGTTGGGTGGGAGGCGACAAAGAGTACAAGTAAATGAAGCTCACTCTGAGGAGAAGGATGTTACCAGTGTTGTGCCCCAGGGATCTGTCCTTGGTCCGATTCTTTTTAACATCTTTGTTAGTGATATAGCAGAAGGGCTGTCGGGTAAGGTTTGCCTCTTTGCAGATGATACCAAAATCTGCAATAGAGTAGACACCCAGGAAGGTGTAGATAACATGAGGAGGGATCTAGCTAAGCTTGAAGAAAGGTCTAGAATTTGGCAGCTGGAATTTAATGTTAAAAAATGTAAGGTCATGCATTTGGGCAGCAGCAATCCAAGTGAGCAAAGTACTTTTGTCCAGTGGGGTCTGTTACCAATTGCCTGAATAGTTCTCCCTGTAGAGAATCCAGGATCGCCTTACTTCTAGATGATACTGCAGCAGGAATGTGCCAATCAACATCTGGCATATCGAAATCTCCTATCAGTAGCACTTCCTCTTTCCTAGCAATGCTACGTATGTCTTCAATTAACTCTCTGTCCACCTCTTCCTCTTGTGAGGGAGGTCTGTATTCACACTGATGCAAATAGATTTCTCTTTCCCTCTTTCTAGTTTAACCCACAATGCCTCCTCTCTCCTTTTTAAGCTCTGTAATTCCAAAGCTTTAATAGTAGTTTTTACATATAGTCCCCCCTGTCCTTTCTGAATAAAGTATAGCCAGGTATAGTTACATCCCAATCATGGTTTTCTGTGAACCATGTTTCAGTAACTGCCACTAAATCCAAGTCAGCCACTCCCACCAAAGCTTCAGCATCAGGGATCTTATTTCCCATGCTACGGGCATTTATACACACTGCTTTCCATATGTTACCCCTGTTACCCATTTCCATAAAGGTATTTAATGTATCACCTACCTGGGGGCTTTCACCTACCTGGGGGCTTTCTTCACCCATCCCCAACGAATCTAGTTTAAAGCCCTCTTCAGTAGATTAGCCAGTCTACTACTGAAGATGCGTCAGCCTTTCTTGGACAGATGGATGCCATCTCTGCAACCCTTGGAACAGCATCCAAGGAAACCAAAATGCTCTCGATGACACTATCCACGTAGCCATGCATTCATCTCTAGGATGCGAGCCTCTCTGTCTTGGCCTTTACCCTCAACAGGGAGGACTGAAGAGAACACCACCTGTGCACCTAACTGCTTCACCCTCTGTCCCAGAGCCATGAAGTCACTTTTGAGATGTTCAAAGGTATACCTGGCAGTATCATTTGTTCCAACATGGATTAGCAACATTGAGTAATAGTCAGTGGGCTTGATGAGTCTCGGCAAACTCTCTGTAACATCTTGGATTTTGGCACAAGGCAGACAGCATACCTCTCTGGACATCAAGTCTGGTCGGCAGATGGGACGCCTCTGTATCCCTCAGAAGAGGGTCTCCAACCACCACTACTCTTCGTTTCCTTGTGGTCACTGATTCTGCAACTTTGGGGTACTTGAGCTCTGGTTCTTCCCTTTCCAGGGATGCTTTCACCTACTCAACTTCCAGGGCTGCATAATGGTTCTTCAATTCAAGGGCTGGAGAAGTTGGATTGGTGATTTTGCAGGCCCTGGTGACTTGTGTCCAACCATCGACATTTTGTTGGCACCCATCTTCTCCTCTGCTGGAGAGCTTGGTTGCTGCAAGAAGCATCTCATCAATGTACTTCTCACTGTCTTGAATGCTCCTCAGACTTGCCACCTCCTCTCTGAGTTCCTCCACTTGTTTCCTCAGAGCTTCAGCATGCAGGCACCCTGCACATGGAACTGGTCCTTCAACTGGCATTAGGACCTCTATCTGGACCGAGGCAGAAGCTGTAATGGGGGAAACAGCTTTAGCGATGCAATTTTTCCCAGCCATTGTTCTGTTTGTGGAGCTTAGGTAGCTGTTAAAGCAAAAGAGAGAGATCTACCAAGTACCAGCCGGTTTCCCAGCTGTCCTTTCAGAGAAAAAGCAGTTAAATGTCTTTAATTATATTCAAAATGTGCTGGTCCAATTCTCTGTGCTTTGTTAAATGGGGAGGTGCCCTATAAAGCAAGACTGCTCACTAGGGGTGGGTGGGAGTCGGGTTGGGTAGGGAGGGAACTAACACCTGATTAGGTGTTAGCAGTTCCCAAAGCTGAGGAGGTTACTAGAGTTCAACAACCTACTCTGCTCAAGGAAAGTTCCACTAAAGCACCAAAAAGAAAGTAACCTTGCTTTAAAAATATACAAAAACCCTTTTAAGAACTCCCAGTCAGAGAGCTAGCAATTTAATAAAAATAAACCCTCAGATCCTTACTGTTGGTTGATCTGTAGAGCCCCTGTTAGGAAAGAGGTTGGAAATGACAGGAGGGGGAGACAAGAAGGCCAACTCCACTACCACGTCCTGTAGGATGAGGAGTATAGGAGAACTGGAGACCACCAAAGCAGAGGGCAGCAGCAGAGGTGGTATCATCAGGGAGGAGCCAGGTCCCAGTTAAAGTAAGAAGATGAAAGCGTTGGAGAGGAAAAGATCATGTGTAAAAGAGTTTATTAGAGACAGAATGTGCGTTCCAAAGGGCACAAGAGAAAGGGAGAGAGGAAAGGGAAAGAAGGGGAATATGAATAAGATTGGACAAGTTGCGAGAGGAACTCAGTACAGAATGAGACAAACGTCTAGGAGAGGAAGGAATAGGGGTGAAATCACCAGAAGAGGGAGGTGAAGGAGAGGGAGGAGAAGCTAGAGGGATATGGATGAGATTAGCCAGATTGCACATCACAAAGGAAGGCAGAAGTCAAGGGAGCAGCAAAAGGGAAGGAGGAAGAGAGACTTAAAGTGGAGCCATAGTAAGGACAAGAAAGGAGGAGAGAATGAAAGCTATGGGGGTAGGAGAAGAAAGTAGGTTAATAAAACATCAGAGGAATCAAAGGAAACAATAAGTACAACAGGCAGTGAAATACCAAACAATCAGGAGGCAAAGGGAGCAGACAGTCAATGATGCAGCGGAGGATCTCAGGAGAGGATGACAATAGCAGAGGGAGCAGACAGCGATGCAGCAGGAGAAGGCCAAGGTGCAGAAAGCCACAGATCCAGAGCAGAAAGACCGCCTGCGGACCCCGCCAGTGGATGCAGTTCAGCAAAAAGGACTCCACAAACACCCTGCTGTTTTTGTAGTTTGTATGTTGAAATAGCCGTATGATTTCTCCCGCTAAAGCGTCCCGCGCCTAAGGACCATGCCAAAGGGCCCTCAGGCGTGGGCCCGGAAGGCGCAGGTGCGCTTGATGGCGGCAGCTGATGAACGGTAGGAAGTCTCTTCCCCCAGCCCTGATTGGAGCAGGCAGGTCAGCCAGAGAATGCCCCGCTCACGATCAAGTAATGGGCTGCTTGATATGATCAGAGTCAGCTGTTTCTTTCTATCCCACAGTTCACCACTCTTCTGTCTGAAGCCCAGTGCAAAAGGATTTGTGAACCACGAGGAAGGGGGGGGGGGAGCAGCACCAGCAGCTAGACAAGCAGCAGAGCGATGAGGAGAGAGCAATGAGATAAGAGTAGGTCTCCGGTCTAGTGATGCTATACTTGTTGGGATATACAAGCGTCTGGTTACACCTTGTAAGCAGACTGTACAAGAAGTTCTAAAAGCAGACGGACCGGTCAAAAATTAGGCAGTTGTCCCATGAGTAGGGTGACCAGATACAGGACTGCATAGCTCATGGGATGACACAAGAACACAGTCTATCACCTTTAAAGCTTGATGACTTGAAGGGTTTGTACTGAGACACCTCTAGGCCTACATATCTTAGAGCAGTGGTTCTCATAACAGTCTTCAAGGACTGCCTGGCCTGTCAGGTTTTCAGGATATCCACAATAAATATACATGAGATACATTTGCACACAATGGAAACAGTACATGCAAATCTCATTGGGGATATCCTGAAAACCTGACTTACCAGGTAGTCCCTGAGGACTGGGTTGAGAACCATTGGCTTAGGGGACTAGTTCTACAGAAACTTTCAGTTGTTGGACTGTGAGTCATTCGGTTGGCATTGCAATACAAGATTTTTCACCTTGCACTTGATGGCTCATAGAATTGACAGAGGAATACTGAGCCTCTTATCTCTTGAACGGGAGAAAACTTTCATTCAGCCCATCAAACAATAAGTCCACTGTGAAATAAAATCTACACAGATAGATGTAGTATGTCTCACAGTGAAAAACATGAGATTAAAAAATACCATGAGCAGCCCAGCACTCTGTGATGTTACATCAATGACTGACAGATTCTCTGGCCGCCTTGTTCTTACCGAGGCATGTCTGTCTGTCAGGCCCCAGTGTGGTCCCTTCGGCGCACATGCATTCGCCTGTATCCAGGCATTGCAGCCCATGACAGTCTACCACATCGCAGATGTCATAGAAATCTGTAAAGAGTAAGAAGCAGGTGTCACAGGGCAAGCAGAGCACACAATTCATCCACATTAAAGCAGAACCTAAATAGCCATGTCTACAGAGCCAGTGCTTCCACTAGGAAAACCAGGCAGTTGCCTAGAGCACTGACATTCTGGGAGCAGCAAATGGGTAACAGCAAACCGGCAGCTCATTTCCCAGCTCTGTAGCCTGCTGCAGGAGGAAAGTTGCTTTAAGAGCACATTAGTTTACTCTGCAAGCATGGGGAAGCTGAGGACAGCTGCACAAGCAAACATCACAGCAATTCAATTTTCCGCCTCAGAGTCGGCATGAGAAAAGGCTCTTAAGAGTGCACCAGTTTCCTCTGTGGTGCAGTCAGTCTCATGGATCATCTTGCAAGACCGTACACCACAGAGGAAACTGATGCGCTCTTCAGTGCCCTGTCTTGTGCCAGCCAAGGGGTGGAAAGCTGAATTGCTGGGATGTTTATTCATACGGCTTCCCATTCCATAAAGGAACAGATGAGCTCTTATGCATCTGATTGATTTTTTTGACTGAGTGACCAGGGAGTTGGACCGAGGGAGAGGCCTAGATGTGGTGTATTTAGATTTCAGTAAAGCCTTTGACACTGTTCCTCACAGGCAGGGGCGGCCCAAGGGGGGTGCGGGGCCATGTGCGGAGACTCGGTGCGGGGCCTCATTTGCATAAGGTGCCTCATTTGCATAAATATTTGCATAATGTTACCATACACTAACTTTTAGTAAACATGCCTCTTAATGAGTATATGGATAAAGAAAGACTAAAAGGTTTCTACATTACTATAATCCAGTACCAACCGCCAGGCACATTAGGAACTACTACAAACACTGCCCATTTAGAACCCATAGCAAACCCGCCGAATCCTAACAGCACTACCAGGACTCACAAAGCACCATATCCTACCTATCAAAAGGCAACACTGCAAATATTAAACCAATACATTTCAGAGAACAATAATACATGACCTACTGGGGAAAGAGAACAAGTGGCAATGTCAAATAGGAATTACATAAACAGTATACCTCAGCTCAGTTACACATGCAGAACATAGACCATCACCAAACAAGGAATCACAATTTAGAAACAGGAAGACCATAATTAAACTGGGAACCCCAAAAGCCAAACTTGGAATATACAACAACACTGTAGAAATAAAACTATAAATTAATTTCCTCTTGTACTAAACAAAGCGCAAAAATTAATGATGCACATTTCCCAGAGCTGACATATTCCAGTTAATAAATTCAAAATAAAGAGATATTTTTCTACCTTTTGTGCATTTTTTTTCAGTTGCAATTGTTCCAGCCACTTTCTTCTGGTTTCTTCGTGTCTTCTGCTAACTCTCCATCTGCTGTCCATTTGTCCTTTCTTCTGTCTTGTTTTTTTTTTCCATTCTCTCTCTACATCTGCTTTAACATGCTAATCTTTCTCCTTTTGCTCTTTCCTCATTCCTATTTCATCCACTCAAATTTTATCCCTCCATCCTCAATCCCCACTTACTCTCCCAATATCCGGCCAATTGTAGATTTGTCTTCCCTCCCACGCAAAGATTTTTCCCTCTCCATTTCACTCTCCCAGCTCCATCCCATTTTAATCCTCCCCCAACATCAGCTCCTTTCTAGTTCCAGCCCCACCCAACATCTGCTCCCTTCTTGTCCCTGCAACAGCCCATTTCCAGTCCTAGTCCCCCATCAGCCCATTTCCAATCCTATCCTAGCCCCACCATCAGCCCATTTCCAGTCCTAGCTCCCCCATCCATTTCCAGTCCTATCCGAGTCCATCCATCAGTTCATTTCCAATCCCAGCCCCTCATCAGCCCATTTCCAGTCCTATCAGTTCCTCCATCAGCTCATTTCCAATCCCAGCCCCCCATCAGCTCATTTCTATTCCTTTCCTAGCCCCACCATTGGCCCATGTCAAATCCTAGCTCCCCTCCACTCAGCCCATTTCCAATCCAAGCCCCCCATGAGCCTACTTCCAGTTCTAGCCCCTCCATGAGTCCATTTCAATTCAAGCCCCCACCACAGCCCATTTCCAACCTTAGCACCCCCAACAGCCCATTTCCAGTCCTATCCTGGCCCCTCCATCAGCCCATTTCCTGTCCTAGCCCCCCCCCCACTCAGCCCATTTCCAGTCCTAGCTCCCTCTCCTCACAGCCCATTTCCATTCCAAGCCCCCCTCCCCATCAGCTATTTGCAGTTCAAGCCCCCTTTCCACTCAGCCCATTTCCATTCCAAGCCCCTGTCCCCATCAGCTATTTGCCGTTCAAGCCCCCCTTCCACTCAGCCCATTTCCAGTCCTAGCAACCCCCCATCCCATTACCAGTCCTAGCTCCCCCATCAGCCCACTTCCAGTCCGAACCCCCGATAGCCCATTACCAGTCCTCACCCCCCCATCAGCCCAATTCCAGTCCTTACCCTCCCATCAGCCCATTTTCAGTCTTACCCCCCCATCAACCCATTACCAGTCCTAACCCATCAGCCCACTTGTAGTCTTAGCCCCCCCATAGCCCTGTACCAGTCCTAACCCCCCCCAGCCCAACGCCCCCCACAGCCCATTACCAGTCCTAACCCCCTATCAGCCTACTTGTAGTCTTAGCCCCCCCATAGCCCATTACCTGTTGTAACCCCCCCATCAGCCCATTACCTGTCCTAACCCCCCCCATAGCCCATTTCCAGTCCTAATCCCCCCATCAGCCCACTTGTAGTCGTAGCCCCCCATAGCCCATTACCTGTCATAACTTCCCCATCAGCCCATTTCCAGTCTTAGCCCCTCCATAGTCTATTACCTGTCCTAACCCCCCATAGCCCATTCCCAGTCTTAACCCCCCCATCAGCCCACTTCCAGTCCGAACCCCCTATAGCCCATTACCAGTCCTTACCCCCCTCCCTCCCTCCCTATTTACAGTCCTTACCCCCCTCCCCATCAGCCCATTTACAGTCCTCCCCCTCAGCCCATTTACAGTCCTCCCCCCCCCCTCCCCATCAGCCCATTTACAGTCCTTACCCCCCCTCCCATCAGCCCATTTACAGTCCTTACCCCCCTCCCTCCCCATCAGCCCATTTACAGTCCTTACCCCCTCTCCCCCCTCCCCATCAGCCCATTTACAGTCCTTACCCCCCCTCCCTCCCCATCAGCCCATTTACAGTCCTTACCCTCCCTCCCCCTCTCCCCATCAGCCCATTTACAGTCCTTACCCCCCCCTCCCCATCAGCCCATTTACAGTCCTTATCCCCCCCTCCCTCCCTCCCCATCAGCCCATTTACAGTCCTTACCCCCTCCCTCCCTCCCCATCAGCCCATTTACAGTCCTTACCCCCCCCTTCCCCATCGGCCCATTTACAGTCCTTACCCCCCCCCCCTCCCTCCCCATAAGCCCTTTTACAGTCCTTACCCCCTCCCTCCCTTCCTCCCCCCCCATCAGCCCATTTACAGTCCTTACCCCCCCCCCCCAGCCCAGCTAAGTTTAAAAAAAAAAAGACCCAGAAACCGGCTGCTGCTGCCGCTGCCGCCGTGGCAGCGGCAGAATGGAGAATCCTGCGGGGCCCCCCTGTCCGGCAGTCTTTGATGCGGCCTCAGCGCGGGCTTTTCAGAGCCGCGCGAAGGGAGAGTTTCCCTTTCTCGCGGCTCTGTTAATCCCGCCGCGGGGCTGATGGGAAATCCCATCAGCCCCGCGGCGTGATTAACAGAGCTGCGAGAAGAGAAGCTCTCTCTCTTTGCGCAGCTCTGACAGCCGACGGAGGCCACAGAGAAGACTGCCGGACAGGGGGGCCCCGCGGGATTCTTCATTCTGCCGCTGCCACAGCGGCAGCAGCAGCCGGTTTCTGGGGTTTTTTTTTTTTAACTTAGTTGGGCTGATTGGGGGGGGGGGTGGTAAGGACTGTAAATGGGCCCCGCGGGATTCTCCATTCTGCCGCTGCCACGGCGGCAGCGGCAGCCGTAGCCGGTTTATGATTTTTTAAAACTTTAATGGGATGCAAGATGTTTTTTGCGCGGGGCCCCCTGAAACGCGGGGCCCTGTGCAAAAAACATTCTTGCTCAATGGACGGGCCGGCCCTGCTCACAGGCGACTTATAAACAAACTGAACACCCTAGGGATGGACCCTAAAGTTACTGCTTGGGTTAGAAATTTGTTCGGTGGGAGGTGACAAAGAGTACAGGTAAATGGAGCTCACTCTGAGAAGTGTGCCCCAGGGATCGGTCCGATTCTTTTTAACATCTTTGTTAGTGATATAGCGGAAGGGCTGTCGGGTAAGATTTGCCTTTTTGCGGATGATACCAAAATCTGCAATGGAGTAGACACCCAGGAAGGTGTAGATAACATGAGGAGGGATCTAGCTAAGCTTGAAGAATGGTCTAGAATTTGGAAGCTGGGATTTAATGTTAAAAAATATTAGGTCATGCATTTGGGCTGCAGCAATCCAAGGGAGCAATATAGTACAGGGGGTGAAGTACTTTTGTCCACTAAAGAAGAGCGGGACCTAGGCGTGGCTGTGTCTGATGATCTTAAAGTAGCTAAACAGGTAGAAAAAGCGACGGCAAAAGCTAGAAGAATGCTTGGGTGCATACGAAGAGGAATGGCTAGCAGAAAAAAGGAGGTGATAGTGCCTCTGTAGAAGTCTTTAGTGCGACCTCATTTGGAGTATAATGTACAATTCTGGAGACCGCACCTTCAAAAGGATGTGAACAGGATGGAGTTGGTGCAGAAGGTGGCTACTAAAATGGTTAGTGGTCTTCATTATAAAGTATATGAGGACAGACTTAGGGATCTTAATATGTACACCTTAGAGGAAAGGCAGGATAAAGGTGATATGATTGAGATGTTTAAATACCTCCGTAGCATAAATGTTCAGGGGGAGAGCCTCTTTCAATTGAAAGCAAGTTCTGCTACGAGGGGACATGGGATGAGGGTGAAGAGGGATAGATTCAGGAGTGATATGCGGAATATTTCTTTATGGAAAGAGTGGTGGATCCGTAGAATAGTCTCCCAGTGGAGGTGGTAGAGATGAGGACAGTATCTGAATTCAAAAAAGCATGGGACAAACACAGAGGATCTCTAAAGAAAAAAGGGGACTATTGTTATAGTTGATATGGAAGGGCAGGCTAGATAGGCCATGTGGTCTTTTTCTGCCGTCATGTTTCTTTGCTTTCTTGGTTTCTCAGCCTCAGCACTATAATTGCACAAGTCCACTTCCCGGGGCCAGGCTTTGGTCTGGTCTCTCTATGAGCCTGCTAAATGTCATATAATGGTGTGACCAATTGCACAGAAAAGCAGGTGTCCAGCATGTCTTTAACAAAGGCTCAAACATTCACAAGTTCTGCACCCTCAGGGACCCCAAAAATGTGGAGGTTCTGTCGCCGATTTCAATTTTTCTGGTCCTCCTCCTTGTCCTCTAGCCACTGAACAGTCTTCTGGAACTGACTTACTACCTCTCTAACCACCACATCTTTATCCTCTAAGCAGCCCATATGCTCCTCCACCTCAGTAAGATGGGCTACCAAGATATCAAAGCGTTCAGTGAACTGGGCTGTAACGGTCAAGATAATTTTGGCCTACAAGACCAAATTTCTTGTAATAACACAGACAAATTATTATTGGGGACACGTCTAGCCATGGCCTTCTCTTTATCGGGTGGTCTTCCTTCCTTTTCCACAGCCGGCTCATGCAGTTTTCCTGTCGGTGTAGACTTCTTGACTTTTTCGGCATATAAGTCCAGTATGGAATTCTCAGAGCGCATCTTCAGGGCTTTGGGCCTCACCCGGAACCGCTCCCAATAGGGAAAAAAAAACCAGGGAGAGCAAAAAGAAAGTTTTAATAATAACGTGGCCCGGAGCAAACCTCAATGGCATCTGGTCACATTAGCACCGGAACTGGAAGCCCCTTTTTAACATATTTATATATGACTTGGAAATGGGAACAAGGGAGGTGGTCAAATTTGCAGATGATACCAAATTATTCAAAGTTGTTAAAACACAGGAGTATTGTATAAAATTGCAAGAGGACCTTGATACACTGTGAGAAATGTCCGAATGGCAGATGACATTTAATGCAAATGCAGTTATGCACTTAGGGAAGAACAACCCAAACTATGGTTACACAATGCAAGATCTCACATTAGGAACTACCACCCAGGAAAGGGATTTAGGTGTCATCATGGATAATACATTGAAAACCCGCTCTCCAGTGTACAGCGGCAGCTAAGAAAGCAAATAGAAACATAGAAACATAGAAATATGATGACAGAAAAAGACCACATGGCCTATCTAGTCTGTCCTTCCATATCAACAACTACAACAGTCCCCTTTTTACCTTTAGAGGTCCTCTGTGTTTGTCCCATGCTTTTTTGAATTCAGTTACTGTCCTCATCTCTACCACCTCCACTGGGAGACTATTCCACGGATCCATTACTCTTTCCATAAAGAAATATTTCTGCATATCACTCCTGAATCTATCTCCCTTCACCCTCATCCCATGTCCCCTCATAGCAGAACTTGCTTTCAATTGAAAGAGGCTCTCTCCCTGAACATTTATGCCACGGAGGTATTTAAACATCTCAATCATATCACATCTATCCCGCCTTTCCTCTAAGGTGTACATATTAAGATCCTTCAGTCTGTCCTCATATGCTTATAATATAGACCACTAATCATTTTAGTAGCCACCCTCTGCACCGACTCCATCCTGTTCACATCCTTTTGAAGGTGCGGTCTCCAGAATTGCACACTATACTCCAAATGAGGTCGCACCAAAGACTTATACAGAGGCATTATCACCTCCTTTTTTCTGCTAGCCATTCCTCTCCGTATGCACCCAAGCATCCTTCTAGCTTTTGCCGTTGCCTTTTCTACCTGTTTAGCTACTTTAAGATCATCAGACACAACCACGCCTAGGTCCCGCTCTTCTTTAGTGGACAAAAGTACTTCACCCCCTGTACTATATTGCTCCCTTGGATTGCTGCAGCCCAAATGCATGACCTTACATTTTTTAACATTAAATCCCAGCTGCCAAATTCTAGACCATTCTTCAAGCTTAGCTAGATCCCTCCTCATGTTATCTACACCTTCCTGGGTGTCTACTCTATTGCAGATTTTGGTATCATCCGCAAAGAGGCAAACCTTACCCGACAGCCCTTCTGCTATATCACTAACAAAGATGTTAAAAAGAATTGAATAGAAATAGAATGCTGGGAATCATAAGAAAAGGAATGGAGAATAAAACCAAGGATATGCCTCTGTATCGTTCCATGGTGCGATCACACCTTGAATATTGTGTGCAATTCTGGCTGCGATATCTTAAAAAAGATATAGTGGAATTAGAAAAGGTACAGAGAAGAGCCACCAAAATGGTAAAGGGGATGGAAAGATACCCCTATGAGGAAAGGCTTAAAAGGTTAGGGCTCTTCAACTTGGAAAAGAGACAGCTGAGGGGAGATATGAGAGAGGTATATAAATTAATGAATGGAGTGGGACAGGTAAACATAGATTGGTTGTTTACATCATGAAAAAAGTAGAAAGACTAAGGGACATGCAATGAAGTTACAATGTAACCCATTTAAGACTAATAAGAGAATATATTTGTTCACTCAATGCCTAGTTAAACTCTGAAATTCATTACTGGAGAATGTAGTAAAGGCTGTTAGTGTAGCTGGGTTTAAAAAAAGGTTTTGACAAATTCCTGGAGGAAAGATCCATAAACCATTATTAAAGAGGACACAGGAAATCCACTGCTTGCCTCAGGACAAGCATTGTGAAACATGCATGTCTTTTTGGGAATCTGCTAGGTATTTGTGACCTGGATTTGCCTCTTTTTGAAACAGAATACTGGGCTTATGGATCTTGGTCTCACCCAGTATGGCATATCTTATGTTCTTATATAGAGTGCCATCCGGGCCTAGTCATTCTGGTGGCAGTGGATTTGCCACGGAGGCCTTGGTTTGCAGACCTGATCTGGCTCCTAAATAGGATACCCCTGTGCTTTCCACAGCTTCGGGTCTGGTTGCATCAGAGGCTAGCACTGTTAGACGATCTGGTTCCCTTATCGTTTATAGCTTGGTTCTTGAGAGGCAGCGTCTAGTGCATAAGCGTCATGTGTACAGTTCTGAAGGCAAAGCTAAGTTCTGCCTGCCTCACCTATGCATGCATCTGGTGTCTGTTTGAGGACTGGTGCTGTGACCGCTACCATATAGCTCCCGGAAATTCTGACTTGCCCTCCCTGCATGCCTTTCTCCAGGACAGTTTTGAGAAGCGGCTGTACCTTAATTCCTTGAGGGTTCATGTTGCAATTTTGACTTGTTTTGACTTGTTTTCAGTGGCTGGTTGCTCCCTAGGTTCACACCTGGATGTTGTCCGCTTCCTTTGGGGGGGGGGAGTGCAGCATTTGCATCCTCCCCTATGTTGGGTCATTCCCCCCTTGGGATTTGGGACTCTTTTTCAGGCCTTGATATCAGTGCTTTTTGAGCCTTTGAAGCGGGCTATGCTTAAGGATCTGTCTCTTAAAGCTATATTTTTGAAGGCAGTATGCTCAGCACATCGCATTTCAGAGTTGCAGGCTCTCTTGTGTAGAGATCCATAGCTGATTTCTCAGAGGAGACTGTGTCCATTCAACCAGTTCCTTTGATTTTGCCCAAGGTGCATAGCAATCAGATCGTTTGTCTCCCTGTCTTTTCAACATAGCAGTGCCAAGGGAAGGACAGGGACCTTTCCTTGGTCGATATCGGAAGAGTGCTTTTCAGATACCTTAAAGTCAGTAACTCCTTCTGTAAATTGTATTGGCTATTTGTGCTCTTTACAGGGTTGTGAAAGAGTGAAGTGGCTTCTACAGCTACTTTGGGCCACTGGATTAAGGAAACGATGGCCTGGGCATATCTTTTGCAGAACTGTTTGTTCCAGTTGGATTGGGGGTACACTCCACCATGGCACAGGCATTGTCCTGGACACAGCACAGTTCTGTGGCACTCATTGACATTTGTAGAGCTGCAACATGGTTGTCCCTCTCTACTTTTGTCAAGCATTACTGCTTGGATGTGCATGCTAGAGCAGACGTGGCCTTCATCACAAATGTTTTGAAAGCAGCAGTGTCTTCTTCCCGCCCACTGGAGTAGTAGTTTGGGTACATTCCACTTGTCAGGACTGGTCTAGCAGGATGATCTGTAAGGTGAGATTTTACTTGCCTGATAATCTCCTTTCCTGGAGTCCTGTTAGCTCAGTCAAGGACATGCCCTTGTACTTGGCTGTTTCTGCAATTTGGGTTTGTATGGCTTATGACTGTATTAAAAGACATTTCTGTCCACCAATAGGTCCAGTGAGTCTTGTAATACTTATATCCGTCCCTGTCTGTTTGGAAGGAGTTTGGGCTAACAGCAGTTCTGTTTTGCTTTGTATGGTCTAGAGCCTTCTATGTCCTTCTTGGAAGAGATTCCGTCTAGTGACTGTTCTGCTTCTTTATGTTCCTTACTTGTTGCTCTTGATGAGGCTGTGTGTGGTTAGGGGTTCTTGACCATATACTTGGGTATGAATACTGAAGTGTGCCCCTAGCTGCATCAAAATTAGTAGAAGTAATGTTGTCATAAAGTTTCTAGTTCTTTCTCTGTCTCCACATCTGTTGGTAGGGGAACATGATCCACTTGTCTGGATTGGTCTAGCAGGACTCCAGGAAAAGAGATTATTGGATAAGTAAAATCTCACCTTTTCCCCTGTAGTAAGATGCACAGGAGGAAAGCAATGAGCTGTATGTTGTTGAATAATAACTAACATCTATTGGATGGAATTTAAATAAATTATTTGTTCTTTTGTAAATACTTGCAATACTTCTAACTTTGGGAAGAAAAAGAAGTCCTTGAGAACAACAAGTATGTTTGCAGAGTTTTCATTTATGAAATAAACTTAAAGCCCAGTTTTTTTACAGGTCGTCTAGGGCTGGAAAGGGACATCCATGTTGGGCATTCAGAATTTACACTTTATTATATGAAAGTCTCATTGAATGTGGAGTATTTTATAAAATACATGTAACAGTGCATTAAAAATGTATGTTTTTGGCAGCATGTACACACACAATAGGAACAGGCATTTTACAAAAAAAGGTGGCATCATGCGGGGTTCTGTATGGATGAGCTACTATTGAAAAGTCATGAGCTAAATCCAGTCCAGATGTGTAAGCACTACCTTTGCTTCCTACAGATGTAAGCAGTGGATTTTCTAAAATTGCACATATACAGGCTGATTCCATCCTGATACCGCAGGGCATGTCTAGCCCCGTGGGATCAGAATCACGAACAGTCCTGTACATGCAGACCGGGACTGCGATTCAGCCTGGCCTGCATGCACAGGACCTTCCCGGCTAACTCAGTCAGGCTCTTCAATGGCATCGTGGCTCCATTGAAGAGCTGCGATGCCGGCCGCTGGACTCCAACGCTGTATTCCCCACAGCCCGACCCCCCAATCTGGCCTCCTAAGGCCAGGGTTGGGCTGCAGAGAATGTCTTTGGGCCCTCCTGCCCCATCCATGCCCTGGGCCACTGATTCTGGATGTACGGGGATGTTATTCCACCTCGGAGGCGGAATAACTTCCCTGTACAAGTTGCCAACTCTGGATGTACAGGGCCAATATTAGAATTGGCCCTGTACATCCAGGGCCGGTGACCGCCCACTGCCCAGTCAGTCTCTGCCCCCAAGCTGCCCCTTTCCTGCCCTGTCTAACTTCTCCGCACAACTGGCGGGGAGGTTAGATGCAGCATGGGTAGGCACAAAAAGTCCCCATAGGGGGCAACTTTATAAACTCACATACAGGCAAAGCACATTTTATGCGTGTATTTAGGACCTGTTTTATAAAGTGAAATACGCTTGTGCTTCACTTTGTAAACTAGGAGCATACAGACGCATTGGAACATAGGCACCGCAGTTACGCAGGCATAGCTAGCAGCACCTTGGTCGGTACATTGATGCACATATGTCATAGTATTCTATAACCTATGGACATCAGTTGAAGTTGTACCTATGCTGTGCCCTTGCTCCATGCCCATGAATGTACTAACGGAACTTACATCCAATTGGCACTTCCATGTGCACTTACAGAATAGTGACTGGCAGAGCGCACGCAGAACTGCCCATTCATGCATGTAAGCCTTGAAAATAGGGACTTACACACATACATAGTGCACAGCTTTCTGTGTGACCCTTATAAAATCAGCCCTATGGGGGTAATTTTGTAAGGAACTGCAGAAATCACTATATTTTAGTGATTTAAGTGTGCAAATGCGCTTTTAAGTGTGTACTATAGTCAGTTGTCATTCTATAACAAGGCACGTATGGCTGATGGCGTGTACTTTCACAGTGGATGTGCACTTGGGTGCAGTTTGGGTGGAGCATGGGAAGAACATGCAAGTATATGTGTAAATGATAAAATACTATAATTTGCCCACATTCTTGACAAATGTAGGCGCACACGCTTGCAGCAACCATAGGGCTGGTGTAAATGATTGTACCTAGATTTGACATGCATTCCAACCTCTTATGCCCATATTCTATAAAGTGCATGTGAACTTTACTTTATAAAATAGGCATGAAATACACACAGAAGCAAATACATAACTATGCAGGATTTTATATTTTTAAAAATATACATGTACTACTGTTGCAAAATACAGAATGCATGTCTATTTTCAAAGTTCACCCAGACCCTCTTTTAAATCCATGTGTGCGGTGGTGCACACATACTATAAGTAACACTTATTCTGAGATTGCTCCTTTTGCATGCATATCGATTTAGACATGCAAATGGCTTTTTAAACACATGTAAACTGTCTAAAATCACCCCTTAATGAATATGGTTACTCTGATCAGAGAGCCTTAAAGATTGTTCCCACCCTGTGGAAAAAACCCTGTGCCTGCATCAGGCTTCACATGGGAAAATCTCAAAGGGATATTCTTTACTTTTGCAATCAAATCTCTGGAAAGTTTTGGAATAGACATGCAGGGACAATGCAAGGCTATTAGGTGCCCTAGGCAAACTTTCCTTCTAGTGCCCCCTCAACCCCCACCTACCTACTGACCACAGTGACAGGAAGCTCAACCTCCCTCTGTGTTGGGCAGGTGGAAAGGTGCATAATAGAAACAGAGAAACATGATGACAGAAAAAGACCACATGGCCTATCTAGTCTGTCTTTCCATATCAACAACTACAACAGTCCCCTTTTTTCCTTTAGCGATCCTCTGTGTTTGTCCCATGCTGCAAACAGTCGGTTTGCTGGGTGTAAGCTCTTCCCCATAAAAGCCCTGCAGCTTTACATGCAGCCATGTGTCGCAGTCTGCCAGACGTGATCCAAAGGGGCGCATCCAAAGGGTCTGGACATGCCCCTTTGGTGAACTGGAGGTGACAAAGTAGAATGGTCCCGTAAATGTTTGGCTGCTTAGTACTATGGGAAAGAGGAAGAATAAAGGTACTGTGAAGGACGATTCCTCTGCTGCCTCATCGGGAGTCCTGGTGGGGCCAATGGACAGACATGCTTTTTCTTTGCTGGTAAGCCAAGTGTCTCCAAAGGGAGCTTCTCTTAGCTCCGGGGGGTGTACTCCTCCACCACGTCCATCTCCTCCTATGTCTTCTACTCCATTATTAGATGATGAAAAGTTTATTTCTATTGTTCCGGTTCCAAAGCCAGTTACTCTTGCTACTGTGCAGCCTCTGAAGAGGTCAATGAGGAGATTACCCTGAAAGATATTCTTAGAGCGATTAGAGTTATGGATTCTAAAGTCACCAGTACTATCAGCTCTCTGTATAATTTCACACACGGGGTAGTAGAGAAACTGTCTGATTTGGAAACCAGGGTAATGGTAACTGATAAAGCTGTTTCTCAGTTAAATGTTCAGTTTTCCTCTTTTGTGAATGTAAATACTAATTTTGTTAAAGATTCCTATATTATGTATGCTAAAATTTAGGCATTAGAGAATGCCTTTAAATTGCAGAATTTACAAATATGGAATTTTCCCTATACACATTTATTATCGGCAGAGTGTTTATTACAGAAATACTTTCAAGAGGTTTGGAAAATACCAGATAATATTGAATATGCTCCATCATTCTACATTCCAGCTAAAGTCAGTGTGTCCCTCGTGGAGGAGGATGGGTTTGACTCCTTAGCCCCTACAGTTAGCCAGGGTTTATCTCATTTTCTAGAAGATTCAACTGATAATATTACTAGATGCAATACATTGTTTGTGACCTTTAAGGCAGAATCTGTTAAGGTGCAAATTTTGAGATTGTTTTTTAAAAATAAAGCTGCAGTGTTTTGTGGTCAAACTGTGAGGATATTTCCGGATGTTACTAGAGTCACTCAGGCTCACCGGAAGCAGTTCTTACAGTTAAAGTCTAGAGTGCTGGCTTTAGGTGCTACTTTTTATTTGAAGTTCCCCTGTAAGTGTCTTGTGACCCTACATGGGCAGAGATATTTTTTTTTGATAGCTCTCAATTGGATAAATTCCTAAGTAGACAGGGTGAGGAACTTGTGGCACTGGATTAACATGTTATCTTCTCTTATGTGGGCATGTTTAATGTCTCTAGTTTCTTGAAATATGTAGTTGTTGAATTTCCCATCTCAGCACCTTAATATGGGCTTGATCAATGGTTATGGTTTATGTTGCCACATATGTTTAAATCTTTTTGTAAAATGATTGATTTACTTGTCTTGGTTATTGTATTTAATCGGATAAAATGCAATAAATATATATTGAATACATATTAAGATCCTTAAGTCTGTCCTCATATGATTTATAACAAAGACCACTAACCATTTTAGTAGCCACCATTTTTACCGACTCCAACCTGTTTATATCCTTTTGAAGGTGTGAACTGCAGAATTGCACATAATACTCCAAATGAGGTCACACCAAAGACTTATTCAGAGGCACTATCACCTCCTTTTTTCTGCTAGCCATTCCTGTCCCTATGCACCCAAGCATCCTTCTAGCTTTTGCCATCGCCTTGTCTACCAGTTTAGCTACTTTAAGATCACCAGACACAATCATACCCAGGTCCCACTCTTCTTTGTGGACAGAAATACTGCTCCCTTGCATTTTTGCAGCCCAAATGCATGACCCTGAATTTTTTTAGCATTAAATCTCAGCTGCCAAAATCTAGACCATTCTTCAAACTTAACTAGATCCTTCCTCATGTTATCTTCCCCTTCCTGTGTGTCTACTCTATTGCAGATTTGGTATCATTCTCAAAGAGGCAAAACTTACACGACAGCCCTTCCGCAATATCACTAACAAAAATATTAAAAAGAATCAGACCAAGAATAGATCCCTGTGACACACCCCCTGGTAACCTCCTTCTCCTCAGAGTGAACTCCATTTACTTTACATTTTGACGCCTTCCACGCAACCAATTTCTAATCCAATCAGTAACTTTAGGGTCCATCCCTAGGATGCTCAGTTGTTCATAAGTCACCTGTGCGGAACGGTGTCAAAGGCTTTATGTGATTCAAGAAGCCCAGAAGTCCAAAGCAATAACTTAGAATAATTTGAGGATCTCTGTTTTTCCTAATCTGAGTGCCGAAACCATTTGCAAGAGGAAAGCCCTCATGCACTATAAGGATGCTTTGGTCAAAGCGGGTTTGCAAGCTGCTATTTGGTTCCCAGCACCACTCACTGTTGTACTTCAAGGTGAGCATACATTTTTGCAGTCCCTGGAAGAGGTAGAGCATCTGTTGGAACGTGTGGGAGCCTTAAAGAACACTCAAAGAGTCCACAGGGAGTGCCTTTGGTGTGCACCTCAGAGCCGTCCGGCGCTGCTGAGAACCCAAGTCTGACAAACCAGGTGGACACAGCCAACTCCGAGGGGAAGGTGACAAGTGCAGGAGTCAGCGGGGACCGGACTCTATCTCTGGAAGCAGCCGAATTGGTCCAGCATGTGGAGGCTCCAGATGGCTTATGGACTGAGTTTGCTTCCCTCTCTTTATCTCTGTTTATAGCTGCTCATTTCTGGACTTTTGCTTTGTTGCACATAGTAGCTTATGTGTCTTTGGCTGCTCCCATGTCTCTATGTGTCTCTATCTCTGATTTTCTATGGTAGTTTGCTTGGGGAGGAATAGGTCTGATAGTGTGGTTGAGTATTGTGGCTGTATGTAGAGTGAGTGAAATGAGTAATGTTCGGGTTGACAGTTTTGTGGGCCTCAAGCTTCCACCTTAGCGTGAGATTGGTGCAGATACTTTGGGAGATATTTGCAGCTCTCTCATTAGTGATATTGCTGTTCAGTCTGTTTGGTCTCTCTCCTCTCCCTTGATTTTGCTATCCCTGACCCCGTAATGGGACCTTTGCTTTCTATCAGTATAGGAACTTGTGTTTTGTGTATATGCAAATGTGTACATTGTCCTCTAGCCGTCGCCATAGTTGCCCCGGTTTTTGGGTTTCCCCTCATTGTGCCATGGCGCAGGATCTGTTTCTTGACATGTTGGCTGGGCTCCGGGCACCTTCTAGGGCTCGGTGATATGATGTGGGGTGAAGCGAGGTCCTATATTGGCTGTCCGGGGTTGGAAGGGGGGGCGGTGTTTGGAGTGTGAAGGAGTGCATACGGAATGTGAAGGAGTGTGCGTGGCATGTGTGACTTAGGAATACTTGGAGTCATGGGCAAAGAAGCTCAGCACCGACACAGTTTTAACAGGATTTGTGCTAGTGCATTAAGGAACTGGTACAAATACCCTGCTGGTTGGTGGATGTATGGAATTGGAGATTGGTTTTGTGGTTAGGTATGACTGCTTTCTTTGTGGGTGGAGCCATGATTCTCTTTTAGTGCTTTTCTTTTGGCAAAGTGGCCCGAGGGCTGTTCCCCTTCATTCTATGCTGGAAGCGCATGGCGAGTTTATGTTTTCTATAAAAGAGGATTTCCTTTTCCTTGTACGTAGCTTATTCTGGTTTTGTGAGCGGGGGATGGAGGGCTTGGGGGTGGGTTTATTTGCAGTGGATGGAGCAGGGTGGAATCGAGGTGGGCGTGTGGGAGATGGAGTCCCTTTTTAGGCTTAAACTCAGACTGTTGGCTTCTTGACCTTAGGCTGAACAGTGATAATGGTTCTGAAAATTGCCATCTTGAATGTTGGGGGGGGGGGAGGGGATTTGAACAACCCAGTTAAATGCAAATAGGCGTTAGCTTATTTACAAAAAGAGCAGGTGGACATTGCGTTCCTACAAGAAGTGAGGCTTGTTTTATTGGAAGTGGAGAAATTGCAGGGGGGGGTGCTGGGGACAGGTGTTCTACTCTGCCTATACTTCCAAGAATTGGGGCGTTGCTATTCTAATCAACTCCCATATTCCCTTTACTTTATATGAATCAGGGGGAGGCACCCAGGAGTGGGTAGCATGGGTGGCTCTCTTTTAAATGTCTACACTCCTAATGGCCCTAAGGGGACCTTCTTTAAGCAAGCCTTTTCCTCCTTTGAGGCTAAGGCCAAAAGCATAGTTCTGGTGGTGGGTGATATGAACTGTGCATTGAGCTCCCTAGACTAGTTGGGGCCTGTGCAGATTGTTAAACCCCTCCCAGAGGCAGCTGCTTTACAAAAAGCATTGGAGCATTCGGGGTGGGTCGACATTTGGTGGACCCTTCACTCCAACGAATGTGACTATACCCACTGCTCCTCTAAGACCTATGGATACTCTTAGCTGGATCTCATCTGTGATCGGGAGTCCGATGTGCAGAAATGGAAGGGATCTCTATCCTGTTAGCATTAGTGAGTGATCACTCCATGGTGAGCATAGTAATGGAAGAGGTGGTGTGAGGGGAGAATTTCGATGGAGGACCAATGTCCATTTGTAGCAGGAAGCAGGTATTCAAAAGGCAATGTAAGATTGGTGGTCTGATTACCTATCTCTTAATGATATTGAGAAGATCTCTAGTGGTCTGTTGTGGGAGGCCAGGAAGGTATACATGCATGGACAGCTGTCCAGTTAGCTTCTCAGTGGAAGAAGCAGTGAGTTGCTGCATTTGAGGTGCTTCATAGTGAGTTGATAGCTCTGGAAGCCGAATATAAGCGGACAGGTGCTAGGAAAGTGTATCATGTATTGTTAGAGTTGTGCCAACAGATTTTCTGCCAGGCCTTTGACATTCAGATTACATCTTCCATCTAGACCAGTACCCTTTCCTCCCTGTCCCTCCCTCCGATTTATCTGGCTTGTTATGTATGTCCCCCTCAGTTCTCTTTTCTGTTTTTCTTTCTCTCCTTTACGACTTCCTTTCCTATCAATTAATGGCGTTCCTTGCTTCCTTTTTTTTTTCTTTTCAGGCAGCCTATGTTTTATTGTATACCGCCCTGATGCATAAGCTTGGGCGGTATATCAAGCCTTACAAATAAAGATAAAGTGATCGAAGTAGAGAGGATTGAATTTTTACTGCACCTCATTAAGCATAATTTTGAAGAGTTTGAGGGACATGCTGGGAAACTCTTAGCTTGGCAGTTGCATAAGAAACATACCAGCAGGCTTTTCAGCGTGGTTTATGATCAAAATAGGACTTTGCAGAAGGATAGTGCGGGAATTTCTTGTGCCTTCCGTGAGTTTTACTCGAGGCAATATACCCCAGAGACTACCGTGGACTCTATGGAACTTTCTGCCTTCCTGGATACAGTAAACTTACCCTATCTCTCTGACCAGCAGAGGGAATTTTTGGATAGAGAGATCTCCCAAGCGGAAATTCAGATGGCTATTAAATCCCTATCCTCTGGCAAGGCCATGGGGACTCTTGGCTTTCCATTTGAATGATACAAAATGATGCAAGATGCCATTACATCACTCCTGCAGCAGGTCTACAATGACTTGCTGATAGGGGGGATTTCCCCCACAGCTATGTATGAAGCTGAGATTTCTCTAATCCTGAAAGGTGGGCGGTTGCCAACTGAATATGGAAATTATAGGCCCATATTTCTCAACAGTGATGTTAAGATATTTGCCCGAGTACTTGCTAACTGGCTGTATAGCATGATTACCTCTTTGGTCCACCCTGACCAGACAAGATTCATATGGGGGGTTGGCAAATTTATGATAATGTGCGATGCTTTTTGAACATTCTGCTTTAGGTTGACAGAATGGGTAGTCTGACTTGCTGTATTTCCCTAGATGCTGAAAAAGCATTCAACCGAGTCGAGTGGGAATATTTGTTTGTGATCATGGGCAGAATTGGCCTTGGGGTGCATTATATTGGTTGGGTTTGTGCTTTGCATGCTTCCCCATCTGCCTAGGTAGTAGTCAATGGCAGCAGTCCGACAGATCTTTTGCTACATTGCAGCATGCGACAGGGATATCCCCTTTCCTCCCTTCTCTTTGTTCCTTGGCGTCTCTCCTCCATTCCACTCCTGATATTAAGTCTATTGTTGTGGGGGGTGGGTCCTAACCAATTGTCTTTATATGAGTATGATACTCTGATTTTTGTTGAGGACCCAGAGTACTCTATTGCGGGTACTGGAAAATTTTAACAAGGTCTCTGATTTTAAAGTTAATTTGGAATAGTCTGAGATCCTTCCACTTGGAAGACAGACCTCGGGTTTGCCGGCCTATTGTCCCTTTAAGGTGGCGGACACTCATATTAAATATTTTGGCTTAAAAATCTCTTCGCGTGTGGAAGATTTTTTACGTTTGAATTATACCCCCTCATTGGACTGATTGGAGAGGAGATGGGGAGATCTTACAATGGTGTGGATGGGAAGGAATGCGGCCCTTAAAATGGTTATGGTACCAAAGGTGCTGTATTTATATTCTCAGCTGCCAAATGCAGTTCCCCAGTCGTTCTTTAAGACTCTAGAGGTATGTTTAGTCGCTTTGTTTGGGGTCGTAGATGTGCTCGTATTGGTTGGGACCATTTGGTGTGACTGGTGCAGAGGGGAGATCTTAATTGTCCTAAATTGATATTATACTATAAAGGGACTGTTCTGCAGATGCTTCAGTACCACTGTGTATGACCCCTGGATGCCCACTGGATAGCTATGGAATGTGCTTGGCTCTCCCTATTGTCTCTTTTCAAGGCTCTGGGTGGAGGAGGGGGTTGGGGGGGACACATTCTGCTTTCACCATTGGAAAAGGTATATTCACAGGTCCGCTGGAGAGGGGAATGCATGGGTATTCTTTTTCCAGATGTTCAGATTGTGGATTTTCAACCCATCCAAATTCCCTTTTGGGAGTTACTCTTGGTTTGGGAGGTCAATGATATTCATATTTTTAGGGGTCTACTCATAGACCATACATGTATTAGTTTAACTCAGCTGGTGCATGGGGGGGGGGGGGGAGGTTGAGTGCCCTTTTTTCAGTATTTCCAATTGCGGTACTTTCTGATGCAGACAGATAACTTGCTACAGCTTACTAGGGCACCCCTAGAGGTGGAGAAACTGCTATTTGGGTGCCAAACTCCATGGAAGGGGCTCCTTTCCCATCTTTATAAGAATTTGCTTTTGCTAATCGGAACGTGGGTGCACTGAACGCCACCCCTTAAGGTGGAGTTAACTGCACCCATGCTAAGAGCAAGAGCTGTGACTAGTGCATACCCAAGATGCCCGCACTAACAGTAATATGCCATAAGCTCCTATGTTCCACCCCTAACACAACCAGTCCCACCCAGTCATGTGTTAAATCGGTTAGCAAAAGATTTTTAGCATGGGGCCCTGCACTAACTGTTAGCATGGGGTGTAGTGCCCACTAAGCATGGTATGCTAACAGTTAAGGCACTTTACTAAACATGCCCCATAGTAAAAAGTAATAAACCCAAGCAAAGACAAAACTCAACCATCCTCTCCCCTCATCACTCATCCAATTAGGGTTGCCAACTGGCTCCAGATGTGCCTGACAAGTCTGATCCAGTCCTAGGTTTATCGCATTGCATGCAGGGATATGTAGTTCTGATTTCTTATCACACTCCATAAGAAAAACAAGATTCCAAGGCCCTGCATGCAATGGGGTAAACCCAGGACTAGATAACATGCCTGGGGTGATAACTTCCAGGAAACTGATTTTAAAGTACTCGGCTATGGCTTTTCAATTTCAGCAACTTCCTCTGTCTTATCCAGTAAGTTTTCATTTAATTTCCAAACTGTAGGCCCTGCTTTGATGTGGGTAAGCTTCCATTTCACTCAGATTAAGTGATCCATCCAAATTCTGACCTCTATTGCCTCTCCAAGAATGTGAGCCTCAATGGCAAAATCCAATAGGATATAATCAATTCTTCTATAGGAGCCAGCTTCAGCATTCGTGGTAGGAGTGAAAGACAAGTCATAAAATCCCAATTAAATGCATTATTTTGGATGAGTTAATTTGTAGGACATAGCAGAAGATAGAGACAGGAAGGAGGTAATGATAGCGAGACTATGGAGAAAAGGAATGAGTGAGAATGAAGGGAGGAGAGGAGGAGGAAATGAGTGAGAATGAAGGGAAGAGAGGAGGAGGAAATGAGTGAGAATGAAAGGAGGAGAGGAGGAGGAAATGAGTGAGAATGAAGGGAGGAGAGGAGGAGGAAATGAGTGAGAATGAAGGGAGGAGAGGTGGAGGAAATGAGTGAGAATGAAGGGAGGAGAGGAGGAGGAAATGAGTGAGAATGAAGGGAGAAGGGAAGGATTGAAAGTGAGATTATGAAGAGGAGAGACTAAAGTAGATGAGGAGTCAGACTGAGAAAGAGGAAATAAGAGTAAGACTGAAATTTTAAAGGGCTAAAGGAATTATAGAGCCTAAGAAATAATAAGAGAGAGGGGGGAGATAAAAAGCAAATTCTGGCGTTGGTGCTCAGGATTACATATGCCTGCAGCAGTCTTTCCCAACCTTTTTCTAGAGCCACGCTTACCCAGTCTGGTTTTCAGGATATCCATAATGAATATGTATGAGAGATATTTGCACACATTGGATACTCAATGTATGCGAATCTATCTCAGGCATATTCACTATGGCAATCCTGAAAACACAACTGGCTAGGTGTGCCTCCAGGAGAGGGTTGTGAAACACTGGTCTACAGTATACCTGGAAGCAAATGGGTTTGGTATTTTGGTATTATATTTGCTCACAGCACATATAGAGAAGGTGCAGGTTATGGTATTCAGAGATTACTTACGCCCACAGTATGTATGGAAGCAGACACTGGGTTTGGTTAGATGGTACACATAGTAGCCTCCGGGACAGGCTTTCACTTCTATGCTAGTGTTCCATAGACAGCAGTTGTTGTTGAAGCTGGCACAGGCTTGTCTCTGTACAATGCCCTCAGATTCCTTGGGGTGACTCCCATTCAGCCAGATAGGAGCATGAGTGCCACAGTGGTTTTCTGGGATGCAGAAGGTAGGCATGGCATCACCAGCCATGCCAGTGAAACGGTACCACTCTCCATCCAGTTTGTTGTCACACATGGGCTGCTTTTGAGATTCATTGAAAAAATGGTCTGTGTTCCTCCAGGGTTCATTCAAGCTGATGTAGGCAGAGCAAGGATCAAGTGCTGTAGGAAAGGTGGATATAGAACTGGATTAATGTCCTTATAAATTAGTTCCTGTTTCTCAGACTGTCTAGGTGATAAGATCTCCCATCAAACTCCCCTCTTTCACCATAAGAACAGTTCCAGCAAGCATTAGGCTAAACACTCTTTCACTTTCATTAATGAGGCAGCATATCCTGAAATGTTAGAACATCTATAACTGGGCACAGGCCTGTAACCCTGAATTATAGCCTTTCTTCAGGTTATCCGCAGAATTTGGCAGTAGCTTGCAGAACTGCTTTAAGTGATAGCCAATGCTACCGCAAAGCTGCATGGGATTCCTCGACTTGTACTGTTACCTGTAGGAAAAGGTGCTGTGATAGTCCGCTTTGATAGACCTACAGCAAGTACCTGCTTTGCAACACCTCTCTCTACCAGCAGTAGTGACTACTGCTACTATTTATCATTTGTACAGTGCTACAAGGTGTGTGCAGTTCCTACTCATCAGATCTTACAGTCTGGTCAAGACAGACGACACAACAGCTGAGGACAAGGATATATCTAGGAGAGTGGCAAGAAAACACATAGGAGACTAAGCGGGTCAGGATCCAAAAGCGGCCTCAAAGAGGTGAGTTTTCAGCCTGGATTTGAAAAGGGCCAGAGATGAAGCCTGATGCACAGATTCAAGTAGTTTGTTCCAGGCATAAGGAGCAGCAAGGTTGAAGGATAGAAGTCTGGAAGTGACAGTAAAAAAAAAGGGTACAGATAGAAGAGATCTGCCAGAAGAGGGGAGCTTCTTTGAAGGGGTGGAGGGAGAGATAAGAGGAAAGGTAGTGAGGAGCAGCAGAATGAGTGCACGTATAAGTCAGTAGGAGAAGTTTGAACTGGATATGGAAACTGATAGCGAGCCAGTGAAACAACTTGAGAAAAGGGGTTATATGAGCATATCGAGGATGACGGAAGAGTAGCTGCACAGCTGAGTTTTGAACATATTGAAGGGGAAAGAGGATGATTCAGAGGGAGACCAAAGAGGAGGAGGTTGCAATAGTCTAGACGGGAAGTCTCTAAAGAGTGAATAAGTGTCTTAATAATGTTTGTAGAAAGGAAGGGATGAATTTTGCCAAAGTTATAGAGAGAGAAGTGACAGGTTTTAGCTGTTGGATGTATGCAGAGCAAGAGAGAGTAGAGCAGTGGTTCTCAACCTGTGGGTCGCGACCCCCACGGGGGTCGCCACAGGATTTAGCAGGGGTCGCCTCACTCCGCCGTTAAAAAAAATAAAAATAAAAAAAATCGTACAAGTTGCTGCCGCTGCCGAGTCTACTTCTCGGCAACAGCAAACTCACTGCCTCCAATCTTCTGCAGCTGCGGCTCCCTACCTCTTAGGGAACCGCGGCTGTGCCTGTGAAAATGTTGCGGAGCCTTCCCATCTCTCGATGGGTTCCATGCAGTATTGTCCCGCCTTCAAAGGAAGTGGTAAACAACTTCCTTTGGAGGCGGGACAATGCTGCATGGAGCCCGTCGAGAGACTGGAAGGCTCCGCAATGGCTTCACCGGCACAGCCGCAGTTCCCTAAGAGACAGGGAACCGCGGCTGCAGAAGAACAGAGCAGGAGCAGGCAGACATAGGGAGGGGGAGGAGGGGGCAGGGAACCTGCAACGGGGCTGACATGGGGGAGGGAGGGGGCTAACATGGAGGGAGGGGGCTAACATGGAGGGGGCTAACAAGGAGGGGGCTGAAGGAGGGAGGATGGAGGGCTGACAGGGAGGGAGGGCTGACATGGATGAAGGGGGGCTGACATAGAGGGATAGAGGGAGGGAGGGAGGGGGGCTGACATGGAGGGGGGAGAGGGGTAGGGGGGAGGGGGAAAGGAGAGGGGAAGGGGAAGGGGAGGGGAGGGGAGGGGGAGAGGGGGCTGACATGGAGGGGGAGGGGGGCTGACATGGATGGAGGGAGGGAGGGAGGGAGGGAGGGAGGGGGCTGACATGGACCGAGGGAGCTGACATGGAGGGAGGGAGGGCTGACATGGACAAAGGGGAGAGACAGGGGGACATACTGGACAGACAGGGGATAAATGCTGGACAGAGGGGAGAGACAGTGTGGGTTAGATTTAGAATGGGTTGATGGGGGGCTAGCACTGGTAATGGGCAGATCGGGGGCTAGGACTAGTAATGGGTTGATTAGGGAAGGCTAGGCCTGGGAATGGACTGATCAATGGGGGGGGGGGGGGGTTGGGACTGGTAATGGGCTGATAGGGGGTAGGACTGGTAATGGGCTGATTAGGGGAGCCTAGCACTGCTAATGGGGTTGAGGGGGGACTAGCACTGGAAGTGAGCTGATTGGGGGGGGCTTCAACTGGAAATGGGCTGATAGTGGGGAGGGGAGGATAGAGCTGCTGGCCTTGGAAGAAAACTGGGGACTAGGGCTACAAATGGGCTGATGCGAGGGGATGGGAGAATGGGACTGGAAGGGAGTGGATGCTGAGAGGGGCTGCCATGGTATTTGGACTAGAAGGGGACTGGAAATAGGCTGATGGAAAGAAGTGAAGAAAACAAAAGAAGAGATAAGAAATGGCAGATGGACCATAGACCACAGAAAGAGAGCTAAGAGAAGACAGGAAAGCAGAAGCCTCAGATCAGGACCAGCATGATCAGAGAATAAATTGGTCAGACAACAAAGGTAGAAAAAATAATCTTATTTCATATTAGTGATTTGACTAGAAAATCATCATAATTTTGAAATCAAATATTGTTACTTGTGATTAATTATTGTGGTTTAAATAAGTAAATTTTATAAATAAAAACCTATTGCAAAGGCTGATAATATATTAATAATTCAACAAATGATTACAGCGACAATGCGTTAGCGGTAAAGGAAGAGAGACGCATCTGATTTTATCATTGGGGATCATCACAAGTTGACCAATGGTAAAAGGGGTCACGGTACAAAAAAGGTTCAGAACCACTGTAGTAGAGTCAAAGATGACCCCAGGGTTGCGAGCTGAGGAAACAGGGAGGAGTGTAGTGTTATCCACAGAAATAGAGAAGGGAAGAAGGGAGGGGGGAGGGAAGGGGGGAGGACAGAGGACCCCATGCAACTTTGCGGTAAAGTTGCTGGTAGGCTCTCAGGGCTAATGACAAAGACAATGTATGTTTCACTTCAATAAGGTGGAAGGGATCCCCTAATTAAAGTGAAGCTGGAGATGTTTCTATGCTGCAAACACTTGTAAGCAGGGCCGGATTTACCTTGAGTGAGGCCCTACGCCAACAAAAATTGTGGGCCCCCAGCAGGGGCGGCCCAAGGGGGGTGCGGGGCCTCATTTGCATAAGGGGCCTCATTTGCATAAATATTTGCATAATGTTACCATATACTAACTTTTAGTAAACGTGCCTCTTAGAGTGTATGGATAAAGAAAGACTAAAAGATTTCTACATTACTATAATCCAGTGCCAACCCATAGCAAACCCGCCGTATCCTAACAGCACTACCAGGACTCACAAAGCACCATACTCTACCAATCAAAAGGCAACACTACAAATATTAAACCAATACATTTCAGAGAACAACAATACATGACCTACTGGGGAAAGAGAACAAGTGGCAATGCCAAATAGGAATTATATAAACAGAACACCTCAGCTCAGTTACACATGCAGAACATAGACCATCACCAAACAAGTAATCACAATTTAGAAACAGGAAGACAATAATTAAACTGGGAATCCGAAATGAGGATGGAGGGGTAAAATTTGAGTGGATGAAATAGGAATGAGGAAAGAGCAAAAGGAGAAAGATTAGTATGTTAAAGCAGATGTAGAGAGAGAATGGAAAAAAACTAGAAGAGAAGAAAGGACAAATGGACAGCAGACGATGGAGAGTTAGCAGAAGACACAAAGAAACCAGAAGAAAGTGGCTGGAGCAATTACAGCTGAAAAAAAATGCACAAAAGGTAGAAAAATATCTCTTTATTTTGAATTTAATAATTGGAATATGTCAGCTCTGGTAAATGTGCATCATTAACGTCTGCACTTTGTTTAGTACAAGAGCAAATTAATGTATAGTTTTATTTCTACAGTGTTGTACATTCCAAGTTTGGCTATCCCCACTTACTCTCCCAATACCCGGCCAATTGTAGATTTTTTTATCCCTCCCACACAAAATATTTTTCCCTTCTCCATTTTACTCTTCCAGCCCCATCCCATTCTAATCCTCCCCCAACATCAGCTCCCTTCTAGTTCCAGCCTCACCCAGCATCCATTCCCTTCTAGTCCCTGCATCAGCCCATTTCCAGTCCTAGCCACCCATCAGCCCATTTCCAGTCCTAGCAACCCCCCAACCCAATACCAGTCCTAGCCCCCCCATCAACCCACTTCCAGTCCTAACCCCCATCACCCCATTTTCAGTTTAAGCCCCCCTATAACATATTACCAGTCCTAACCCCCCATCAGCCCACTTCCAGTCCTAACCCCATTAGCCCACCTCCAGTCTTAACCCCCCCCAGCCCATTTCCAGTCCTAGCCCCCCCATAGCCCATTACCAGACAGCCCCCATCAGCCCACAGCCCATTATCAGTCTTAACCCCCCCTCATAGCCCATTACCTCGGGGTAACCTCGGGGTTACGCTGGACAATAAACTCAATCTCAAGCCACACATAGACAAAACAATACAAAAAGCCTACTACAAGATGCGAATCATCAGGAGACTGAAACCACTCCTCGCCCCAGAACACTTCCATACCGTCTGTCAAGCACTGATAACCCCTCTACTGGACCTCTGCAATCCGATATACCTTGGACTACCGAAGCAAGCCATCAAACCACTCCAACTGGCACAAAACACCGCAGCACGAATCATATCCGGAACTGCGAGACAGGAGCACATCACACCCACCTTAAAGGATTTACACTGGCTTCCAATCGATGCACGCATCAGATACAAAACAATCATAAACATATTTAAGATAAAACAGCAAACATCAGCCAACAGCCTGCACACCCTCATACAACCAGACACCAGCACACGTCCTAGAAGAAAACAAACACACAACCGAGTCAGCACCCCAAGTGAATACAAACACACACGCAAGGACACAACAGACAGAGCACTCTCCATGGCTGCCCCAACAATATGGAACAAACTACCGGACGATTTGAGGACAACTACAGACCTCAAGGACTTCAGAAAACAGCTGAAAACCATGCTGTTCATAGAACACTATGGACACATCACATAAACTAAGTAACTGTATAGCAGCACACGTTACCGCCTAACGCTATATGTATATAAAATGTTTTTAGCACCACTGTATATAGTCCACATTGTACATAGCTCAAACCAATCTAGCACACAACACACTCCCAACGAAATCTCCACCCTCACTGCATGTATAACCCACTCACACTACCAGATTGTTTGCTGTGATACCACCTTGATTATTATGATAAGGCGGTTTAGAAATCCTGTTAAATAAATAAATAAATTACCAGTTCTAACCCCCCCCAACAGCCCACAGCCCATTATCAGTCTTAACCCCCCCATAGCCCATTACCAGTTCTAACCCCCCCACAGCCCATAACCAGTCCTAACCCCATCAGCCCACCTCCAGTCTTAACTCCCCCAGCCCATTTCCAGTCCTAGCCCCCCCATAGCCCATTACCAGACAGCCCCCATCAGCCCACAGCCCATTACCAGTCTTAACCCCCCCATAGCCCATTACCAGTTCTAACCCCCCCAACAGCCCACAGCCCATTACCAGTCCTAACCCCATCAGCCCACCTCCAGTCCTAACCCCATTAGCCCACCTCCAGTCTTAACCCCCCCCAGCCCATTTCCAGTCCTAGCCCCCCCATAGCCCATTACCAGACAGCCCCCATCAGCCCACAGCCCATTATCAGTCTTAACCCCCCCTCATAGCCCATTACCAGTTCTAACCCCCCCAACAGCCCACAGCCCATTATCAGTCTTAACCCCCCCAAAGCCCATTACCAGTTCTAACCCCCCCCCCAACAGCCCACAGCCCATTACCAGTCCTAACCCCATCAGCCCACCTCCAGTCTTAACCCCCCCCAGCCCATTTCCAGTCCTAGCCCCCCCTCATAGCCCATTACCAGACAGCCCCCATCATCCCACAGCCCATTATCAGTCTTAACCCCCCATAGCCCATTAGCAGTCCTAACCCCCCCAGCCCATTTCCAGTCCTACCCCCCCCCCCCATCGGCTCAAGTAAAATGAAATTTTAAAAAAGCAAAACCGCTGGCTGCTACCAAGGCCGCGGCAGCATGGACGGTCCCGCAGGGCCCCCTCTGCCCTGCTGAATCCCTCCCTCCGTGACGGCTTTGAGAGGCGCGAAGGGAGAGTGTCTCCCTCGCGTCTCTGTTAAGCCCACAGGGGCTGATGGGAAATTTCCCATCAGCCCCTGCGGGCTTAACAGAGACGCGAGGGAGACACTCTCCCTTCGCGCCTCTCAAAGCCGGCACGGAGGGGCTCAGCCGGGGATTCGGCAGGGCAGAGGGGGCCCCGCGGGACCGTCCATGCTGCCGCGGGAACGTCCATGCTGCCGCGGCAGCTTTTTGTGGGCCCTTGCCAGCTGTGGGCCCTACGCCATGGCATACATGGCGTATAGGTAAATCCGGCCCTGCTTGTAAGCCTTTGCCTCATGCAACAGTTAACTAAAGGCGGGTGAAGACACTCCTCTAATTAGCAAGTAGCCCTCACAGCTTGAAAAGCTTTGCTGGCTACCTCAAGACGAAAGTACTTATTGGACACCTGCCCTCTATAAGGCTGACTAAGGATCTGCTTTACTCTGGAACTCCTGTCCAAAACTTTAAGAGAGAACACTTCTTAGGAAGAGGGGGCCATATGGATAAAGACCACAGACCAAACATGTGTTCTTTCCTGGAGTGTCTGAAGGTACAAAAACACTGGACTTGTGGTCCACAGCATCCTATAAAGATCTGCTACCTAGGCAGAGTTAAGGATTACTGCAGAGTAATAATTCCTCCCAGAGCCATATCCCAAGAAATCAATTACCTCAGACAGACAGAGGTCAACAGCCTAGCACTGCGACTTATTGTCCACAATAAAGCAAGTTTCCTTTTACGTTGCAAGCTGATGTGAAAGTACTATTATGATTTGTAATACTGTTAAACCACCTTTCTTGAATAAAAGTTCAACCCAAAGCGGTTTATAACTAAGAATAATCAAACATATAAATTCATAACACTGTGTAACAAAATGTTACTTTTTTCTTGTTACTGGATAGTAAATGTTATTTTCCGATATCTTGTGTCTCAAAACCATAGGAAATTGCAATTATGGCCCACAAACATTGTTTTGGGACCAGGAGAGTGATATTTTTGAAAATTACCTATTTTGCAGGACATTCTAGATAGATTTAGTGCAAAGTAAACTTGGAGTACCTTTTAGAAAATTATAGAATTTTCTAGAGCTTTCCAGAACTTTGCAAAACTTTTGGAACTTTGTATAACTTTTGAGAACTTTTAATAAAAGCCTTTTGGTTATAACATCACTTCCACCTCGCGTCTAAATAAACAATGGATTTGCACAGAGTGAACACAGTCATTCAGCAGCCTCCTTACTGAATGGAAACCTAGGAGCAAGCAACAACAACACATGTCTTAAGCTCACCAGTTTATTTTCATTCTAGGTTCTTAAGTGGACTGACATGGCATCAAGAGGCTGTAAGCATCAGGCAGATGCATTTTTCTATGTCTGTGGCGATTTTATCAAGACAAGAGCGAAAAAGTACTCTGTGGAAGCATCTGCCAAGATGTGTGAAGCTTACAAGGCATATTTCGGCATGCCTGTTGGGGATCAGGACAAACCTCGGGCGCCTCATTTCACTTGCGAGCACTGCAAGAAAACTCTGGAAGGTAAGATGGACAATTCATGCTGGCTTAGACTGGCATTTTATGTTATAAAATCTTTATTGTTACTTAATTTTTACATAATGCATGAAATATTTAGCAAGAACGTCATTAATTTAAATTAATTTTATCATCATAATTATAAATATATATAATAATTTTTTATTTTCACATTTTTATTTTTTCTTTGGCAGGATGGTAAAGAGGGGAAAAGAGAGTCATGAAGTTCGCTTCCCAAAAATTTGGTGGGAACCCACTGATTACTTGAGCAATTGCTACTTGCCTCTGTACTCTGACTACTACTGACTGCACAGTAAGGAGTGCCTTTTCTTTCTCCTTCTGCCTATTCCTTTGTAAATATTTAAGGCCCAATATTCTTCCGGACAGGCAACCCTTAACTCCGGATATTCAATGCCAGGGTTATATGCAGCCCCAGCATCGAATATCCGGGGATCCAGGGGCGGTTCAAGGCAATCTGCTGCCTGAGGCGAAGGATGAGATGGTGCCCCCCCCCACCCTCCCTGTAGAGGGGGGCAGGGCTTTTTCAGAACTCCAATCAGGGACTGAACCAAACCAAAAAGCCGATTAGATTAAATGGAGAAAATGCAAGATGTTTGCACACCAAGGAACTAAAAGAGAGCGAGAACCAACAGCACAGTTTATAAAACTAAATTATAACTCATTTTTATTTTGTTATAAACTGCGTTACGGTTCTTGCTTTTTCTTTTTCAACATATATTTTGCATCCACAGAACCCTCTTCAACAGTGGGTGCAGAGCACAACCAGGACGTTCACCTACAGAACTCAATATCTTAAAAAAAGAATCTGATTCTGATCATCTTACTAACAACAACAACAACATAAAATATTCTCCAGTACCAAGCATATTGTGAATTAATACAAAACCCTACAACAAAGTAAGAGCAAATCTACCATACTATACCATATCAGCACCAACTTCCAAAACTCACATAAGGTGCCCATCCAAAAAAAGTGTCACTATAAATACTATAGTGGGCCCTGGAACATCCATACACCTATTTGAAAAGCTGAACAATTCAGATTAATACAATACAGTATAGATCTTTATGTACAAACTCCATGTTAACAGAGCACCTGGCTTCAGTCACACACTCAGAACACAGACCCTCATCAAGTACAGAATAAGTAACCACAGTCTAAAGTAAAAATAAAAATATGTAGACAAAATTTAAACTGAAACCCCAAGAAGCCAGACTCCGCATACGGTGCAACATCAGATAAATAAGATGCAGTTCCCCCATACTGTGTAAAATATAAAGATAGCACAAAGTCCAGTCACTAAAATTTAATAAAATTATTTTTTCTACCTTTGTTGTCTGACCATTTTATTCTCTGATCATGCTGCTCCCGATCTGAGGCTTCTGCTTTTGTCTTCTCTTAGCTCTCTTTCTGTGGTCTATGGTCCATCTGACATTTCTTATCTCTTCTTCTGTTTTCTTCACTTCCTTTCATCAGCCCATTTCCAGTTCCAGTAACTCTCCCCAATATCAACCCCTTTTCCCGTCCTCCTCTCCCAGTACCCTTCAATATCAACCGCCTTGCATTCCCACGATTGCCACTGGTGTCCATGCCCTTCCAGTCCCCCTCCTTCCCCACTGTCCAGCCCCTTCTAGTCCAAATACCATCCTAGGTATCAACTCACGTCCACTCTGTGCCACCCCCCTAGTCAGCTCCTTTCCAGTCACCCTACCCTCTGTCCATCCCCCTTCCAGTGCCATTCGCACATGTCAGCTCCCTTCCAACCTCCTCCCTATTACCCAGCCACCTACCACTCCCATCCCCAAGTGTCAGCTTCCTTCCAGTGCCCCTTCAGAACATCCAAGGTGTCAACTCCACTCCAACCTCCTCCTTCCCCCCCATCAGCTCCTTTCCAGCCCCCTCCTTCCCCAGTGTCAGCTCCCTTCCTGCCCCCTCCTTCCCCAGTGTCAGCTCCCTTCCTGCCCCCTCCTTCCCCTGGCAGACCCTCTCAGTATCCGCTCCCTTCCAGTCCTATTCTCCCATCCCCCTGCATCAGCCCATTTGTAGCCCTATCCTCTAGTTTTCTTCCAGGGCCAGCAGCACTCTCCTCCCCTCCCCCATTAGCCCATTTCCAGTCTCAGCACATTTCCAGTCCTAGCCCCCTTATCAGCCCACTCTAGTCCTAGCCCTGCAATCAGCCCATTACTAGTCCTATCTCATTTCCCATGCTAGCCCTCCATCAGCCCATTACCAGTCCTAACCCCCCAATCAGCCCATTTCCTGTCCTTGCCTCCCTAATCAGCCAATTTCCAGGCTTAACCCCACTGATCAGCTCATTACCAGTCCTAGCTCCCCTCCCGATCAGTCTATTTCCATTCTTAACCCCCCATCAGCCCATTTCCAGTCCTAGCCCTCCCCCATCAGCCCATTACTATTTCCAATGCTTACCCCCCCCCCCCCCCAGCACAACCCAGTCCAGTCCCAAACCTTCTCAAGGGGAATTTAAACAAACAAAAAAAACCCCGGCCAGAGAAGCTGCTGCTGCAACTGCAGTGGCATAATTATGTGCCCCGCTACCCCCCCCCCCCCGCCTCCCCGGAAGAGCCTGACCTTCTTTCCCCTATACCGGCTCAGCTTTGCAGAGCCGAAAAGGGAGAGTGTTTCTCTTTCCCGTGGCTCTGTTAAAGTTGAGCCCGCCGGCGCTGATGGGAAACAGACATTTCCTGCCAATCCACATCAACTGCTCAGCTGTATAATCCCTTCCTCTTCTTGAAATCAGATACTGTGCTTGTCTCCACCATCTTTCCACCCGCTTTCTATAAAGAAATATTTCCTTAGGTTACTCCTGAGTCTACCCCCTTTCAGACTCATCCTATGCTCCCTCGTTCCAGAGCCTCCTCATCACTTAAAGAGGCCTGTCTCCTTTGTGTTATACCTGGGTGGTATTTATTTATTTATTTAAAGTTTCTTATATACCGCGCTCTTTAGCATCAGCGTGGTTTACATGGAACAAAACATTCTCAGTACATTTGAAAACACGTATGAGTTACATATAACAGGGCAATAAACTTGGGAAAACAAGGGTAACTATCTACAATAACGATTGAACTATTTACATAAATTTAAGTGGATAATCTTATAAGGAGCCACCTAGATTTAGGCAGTAAAAATGTGCACAAATGAAGTATTTTAGTTGTTTACATGCATAAGTGAGCGCACTTGCACTGCGCTCCTTTCTGTAAGTATGTGCATCAACATGATAGGGTGAAGTGTGGACAGAGCATGGGCAGGATAAAAATTATGTGCATAAAATATAAAATACTATAATTTACGTGTATTCTCTAGAAATCTAAGCGTGGGCATTTACACCAGCTCTAGGGCTGCTGTAAGTAATCACGCCTTAAATTAAGGCACGTTGTTGACCACTTATACTAGCATTTTATGAAGAAAGTTAGGCTCCTACTTTTTCTTTATAAAATAGCGTCTAATTTCAAGTATAAAGTACTACTACTAATAATAATCATTTCTATAGCGTAAAAGGCATACGCAGTGCTGTACATATAGATGTACAATGCAGTCCCTGCTCATCAATCTAAATCAAGATAAAACACATAGCGAAACTGGGGACTAGAGTATGGTAAGATACACATAAGTGGAGGAGTGGCCTAGTGGTTAGGGCAGCGGTCTAGAGCCAGAAAAAACAGGGATCAAATCCCACTGGTCCTCCTTATGGCCTTGGGCAAGCCACGTAACCCTCCATTGCCTCAGGTACAAATTTAGATTGTGAGCACTTTGGGGACAGGGAAATGCATACTGTACCTGGATATAACTCGCCTTGATCTTCTCCTGGAAAGGCCTGAGCTAAATACTAATAAGTAGGGACAAGAGATTGAGGAACATCAGGATCCAAAAGTGGCTTAAAGAGGTGGGTTTTTAGCCTGGATTTGAACAGGGCTAGAAAAGGAGCCCGATGCACAGACTCAAGTAGTTTGTTCCAGGCATGTGGAGCAGTAAGATTGAATGAACAAAGTCTGGAGCTGGCAGTGGCAGAGAAAGGCACAAATAAAAGAGATCTGCCAGAGTCCCGAGGAGGGGTGTGGAATGAGATAAAAGAGGAAAGGTAGTGAGGAGTCGCAGAATGAATGTACTTGTACGTAGGTCAGTAGGAGAAGTTTGAAATGGATGCAGAAACTGATAGGGAGCCAGTGAAGTGACTTGAGAAAAGGGGTTATATTAGCATAGTGACACTGGCGTAAGGTAAGTCGGTACAGCTGAGTTATGAACAGATTGAAGGGGAGCGGGACGATTCAGAGAGAGACCAGCGAGCAGCAGATTACAATAGTCAAGGTGGGAGGTGTCAAGTGAGTGGATAAGGATTTTCAGACTGGATAGGCTGTATGATCTTTTTCTGCTGTCGTTATATGTTTCTGTAAGGGACAGCCCTGTACCCTATAGTTTACAATTTAGTCAAGACAGGCAAACAAATGTTTTGAGGAGAACTGAGGAAAAGCTTTATAGTCTCAAAAGTGGAGTTAATAGGTGGAATTTAATTGAACATGGGGACTACTAGGTACATTGCACAAAACTGTTTTGTTAAGATTCAATCTGTATAAGGTAGGTAAAAGGATGGGTGGGATTCTGAGTAGGACTAGTAACACATATTTCCATTTCCTTTTTTGGAAACTAAATAAGAATTAGAGTAGTTAATTAGTGCCTTTAATAAATTAATGGCTATACTTACTAAAAGGCACTACTACATTGCCATGCACTAACATATATTATTTATCATAGGTCCTCTTTTTGCAAAGAGGCCCATTTATTAATAGCGCATATGAATGGATTAGTACATTCTTAATGCGGCAACATGCTTTAGTAAATCTAAACCTAAAGTTCTTGCCTGCAGAATTGATGCTGTGTGCAGGGAGAGCCAGTAATGACCATTCTGAAGGAAGTGAAGCATTGATAACTAGGAGAAAGCTAGGGCTAAGAGTGGAAATGGAAGGTGGTTAAATAATATTTGTCTAATGATTGAAACTGTGAGAAGTCAAACATCTGCTACATAAAAAAAACCAGAAACGTGGAGAGGGAAGAGGGGATGATTTATGTTGATGAGGGGTAAGGGACAGGGGGGAAGATTGTTATAAATTAAGTGGAAGTGATATATATAGTAATGTGTAATGTTTGAACACAACAAATAAAGATGTAAAACAAAAAAGGAAGAAAGAATCCTACACAATCATACATTTTCTAAGCAATTGTTACCAGCAGTTTAATCATTTCACTTCCTTTCTTAAAAAAACAGATCACCTTCTGATCACTCATTAACCCTTCCCCATTTCCCATTCAGACCCATCTATCAAGGATACGCTGTAAGGTGCCAAGGGGTGGTAAATGGGTGGATGGTTGGGACTTGGACCATTACTAATGGATCAGAGATCAGGGTGTGGGATGAGTCTGGGGAGGAACACTCTTGTTTTATCAGGGATCAGAGGTGGGGATTTAGTCTTCATACATTGCAGCCTGGCCTTTTCAAAGATAGTGGACCTGACTTTCCTCCAGTAAAACAGTGCATAAACATGCTATTTTTACCATAGATTAGTAAATAGTGGCCATGGTTTGTTAGGCTCAAGGAAGACTATAGAGCCAGGGCCAGTTCTTGGCATATATAAGCTATGCAGCTGCAGAGGACACCATTTAGAGGGGGAGCATCATGCTGACATCTTCTCTTTTTACTTTCATATCATGTGCACAAAGGGCCTGAGAGAGGGGGATGGAGGGGACGGAATAGTGCAGAGAAGAGAGAGAAGGGGATGCTGGGTCGAAGTAAAGGGGGATGTTCTGCAGACACCACCATTACAAAAGAAGGGGGGACCTATGCTTTTGTCCATGAAGGAAGGGGTGCCTATTTCATTTTTAACAGAGGCACCAGCCAGCCTTGTATAAGTCCATTGACTTCAGCTGCTTTCCACATGCCTTACAACTCTTTCTAATGCAGAAGATCAGGCAACATTTTACAGGAAACAGGCAAAGACACAAAAATCATGCTGAGACAGTGAGCAGTTTCCAAACCCAGTCACAGCCCCTTCCTTCCAGTGTGCTCATCATTTATCACTAGCCATCAAACTACGGCAGATAGTCAGTTTACTTCTTATCAGGTCTTCTTTGCAAAGAGGTCACAGAGTTAACACAGACACACAATGCTGTACTGTAGCCAAGATGGTACAAAATAAAAAGAGCAAGAAATGAAGGAATTGCTTTCACCTTTGAGTGCTGAAGCAGCACAGAAGGGTATAAAAAAGAAAACTTAGTGGTGTACTCATTATCCCATGCAGTTCTCCCATGGTTTCTGACAGGAAAGTCCATCTAGAGAGCTGCAATATGTATTGGAAAGATAAGGAAATGGCCTTCTACTGAAGAAATGCATGTGTTACATGCATGCAGCAAAACATAGCTCTATGATAGCATGCATGCATTGCCACAGAGTTTGCTTGTCAGCAGTGAACAACATAAAATAACGCTTCTTTGAGCCTTCCTCTTTTACCTTCCAGCACTTTAATCACAGCCCCTTGCTCCTGGAGAGAACTGGATTTTTTGCATTTTATGATATTTTTGGACAATCAAGAAAAGATTTAGCCAAAGATATTGTTGTGTTTGAGCTTTCGAGACCACAGAGATCCCATCTGGAAAAGGCACATGTGTAATGTAAAAAGTTTATCTTTGAATAATTCAAATCTTGAATCAGTTGAGAGTATGACAACCCCATATAATTCAAGTATACTAACAATTTTGTTTTCTGTACTAGATATCAAATTTTCTAGGAATAATTTAACAGTTTGGAACCTCGAATCTGGGATGTTTCTACATTTTGACCACTAGCAAACTTTCATTGGCACATAGAAAACTAAAAGAAACAAAACAAAAGTCAACTTGAACCTGTGATACCAGCATGCCCTAAATCTCAAAACTGAATGGAGTTCATTCATAATTTTTACACATAGTGCTAATTCTCCACTTTCTTTGTTATTCTTGTCTGCTTTCTCTTCAAATATGGTGAAGAGCACAAGGGGCCAAAATTCCTTCCATGACTATTGTTGTGCTAAGTTGTGTTGCCACTGCACTTACCTATTGGTGTCACTGTTGAAAATCTTGAGTAGAGACAAATGGCAAAGAATAGAATTTGTGAAGTGTGAGCCATCCAAGTCCAAGCAATAGAGTGAAACAAGAACATTTTATCTTTTGATTCCTGTTGTTCTCTCGTTTCTCTTTGCTTCTTGCTCTCTTTAGTCCTCTGGCTATCCCACTTTATGCTTTTCAGTCCTCTTTAGGTACGCTTTCTTCTGCGTCTGTTGTGTTTATTCTCTTGTTCCCATCTTTTGCTGTCCTTTTCCTGTCTCTCACACACTTACACTTCCTTCTATCCTTAATATAAATCCTCTCTTCCTCTGTCCCTCGCTCTTCCCTCCTGCCTTTTCTCTCTTCCTTCCCCTGTCCTTGTCTTTGTTTCTTGATGTCCTTATTCTTCTGTTGCCTTCTTTTCCTTCCCTGTCTTCTTAATAATTAGTCTGCTGTCTCACTTAGTACTTCTTTCTCTAGTGCTCTAATTTTTTCTCTCTCTGACTATTATTTGAGTCTTTCCTTTCTTTTAATATGACCCCTCTTTGGAAAAAGTTTATTTATCAACTCTGCTATGTCTTTATCAAAGGAAGAGGATGAGATGTGTTGCACCACTGCAGCCTTGACCTGTACACAGAAGCCTGCCTTGTCAGCAGAGTTGTTTTCAGCGATCTATCCCTAACCCCATCCTTCTATTGTCTTCTCTTTTCGGCTGCCTGTAAGTGACAACTGACTTATCTGAAAGGAAACTGGGATGAGGAGACATCAGTTAGCCTACCTCTTTGTCATTATCCCTGCTCTTTCTTCTATTGAGCAATGTGGCTCACGTATCATCCATTATAAATTTTGACAGTTTACTACAATGGACAAGGGGTGAGAGTTTTAAAAACAGCTCTCAACATATTCAGCCTTTCTGAAGAAGTCTCTTCTTTAATTTCATGGCAGATCTCTTACAGACACAGATATAGGATCTAGTTTGACTGTGATCCCATAAAACCGTTCCTCCTACTGGTGACATTACAGTTATTGATGCTATTCAATTGTTAACTCATTTTTTAGTTTGTTCATTTATAAATAAAAGAATGAAACTATAAATATTCTTCCTTATGTTGTCTGAGTGCACAAGTTACCCTTTTCAGTAAATATGTCCGATTGTTGCTCTATGCTATGATTGATTTCAAAGCCATTTCCACAAGTGAAGCAAGGTTTTGCCAATGGAAATAGGTCTTTATAAAACTGCCCAGCCAATATGCAGCATGTATGTGCATACATTTCAGGGGCAGTGAAACACCCTTTTAGTTGGAAGGGCCAAATAAACCAATATTTGGACTAACCCCCCAAGCTCTCTAGTTGCCCTATTTGAGCAAAATCTTGGTTGTGTCATGATCCTAGTGGCCCACCCCATTTTGCTACCTATGGTAAGTTGGCCTGTTCTTTGAGGAGGTATTCCTGAGGACAGGGTGGGGTGAAGTTCACATATACCCACATATGTTTGGAAATTTGAACATATGCATGCTTTTTATCCCAGAAAAATTGTGTACCACAATTAGCAGGTGTAAATAGGAGCAAATAGTTTTTCTGGATTCATTTTTGGGATGATATACAGCTTGTTTTTGTGTAAACTTAATTTTTCTTTAAAAATATGTCAACGGGGCAGATGTAATAAGCTGTGCTATCCTTTATTTCTTATCGTTCCTCCAGTCCAGTCCTGCTATCTGTGGGTAGTCACTCTCACCAGTAACTTAGAGACTGAGCATGTCGGATTCTCTGACCTCACCATAGAAAGACAGCTGGCCTTTTTTCCACGGATCCCTTCGGACGTAGTCCACAGTGTCCCCCAAAAAAGTTTATTTTTTTCCTGTTTCCTTCGACCGGTCGACACCGGTACCTCTTCCTTAGTATGCCGGCATCGAGTCTGTCTCTCTTTTTGGTTTTTATCAGTTTTGACTTGCAGAGTTCACGCCTTTTTTCTTTTCACTGGCAGCCCGGGTCTTTGACCTTTCAGGGGCCCTTTTTCCCCTGATGGCTACCAGCGGGTTTAAGAAATGCGATCGGTGCATGAAACTGATGTCCCTCACCGATACGCATGACTGCTGCCTCCGGTGCCTCGGGCCTGACCACGACCTGACGATCTGTTGCCCATGTAGGAAAATGTCCTCCAAGGCCCTGAAGAGCCACCAGCAGCAGCATGATAGGTTTTTTTCTGAGTCCTCCATGTGTCCGAGAGCCCGGACCTCATCCGAGGCCTCCATGTCTCGGGGGGAACATTCCGAGCCCAAACAGCGTCGAGGTTCCTCAGAAAGGGGGTCCCCCTCGAGGGAACACAAGAGGAAGAAGAAATCCTTGAAGGCGGTGTCTCTGGATGGCTCCGAGCGACCCGGCTCCTCCTGGGGCTTATCACATAGCCCCAAGCGCCAGCCCGGATATTCGGAGAAGGAGTGCCCAGCAAAGGTTCCTCATCGGGAGACGGATCAGCTGAGGCAAGTACCAACTGTCCTCGTTGAGGACGCCCCTCTAGGGGAACCAGCGTCAGGCCCGACTGTGTCGGGGACCGAGCCGGCGGCTGCGGAGCCTTCCGGACTCGAGTCCAGAATGGTGGCTTTGGAGCGCAGTTTCCCTGCCTTCATGGAGCAGCAGTGGGCACTGATGGCTGGCCTGTCCGGTTCCTCTGCCCCGACCACCAGGCCCTCGACATCGAAATCGACCTTCAGGCCGAGCCAATCCTCGAGGCCTTTCAGGCTCGAGTCGATCCTCGGCCGAGGTCTCACTCAGCCTCCAGTTCGGGACTGAGGTCGTTGGCGCTGGGGCCCTTGATGCCTGACGAGCCCCTCGATTCCTCCTTGGAGGCGTCGGCATGGGAAACGAAGACAAGGAGTCTCTGATTAACTGCCGACATAGAGATGTCTTTTCCGATTCCCCGGTATCAGAGAAGGTCCCCTCTGGAGGACATGAGGTTCTTGGACTTCGTGCGGGACATGTCCAAGGCTTTGGCGTTCTGCACAGAGTCCGAGGAGGATCCTCGAGCCAACGAGCTTGAGATCCTCCAGTATGAGGCCCCCGCTCAGGAGGCCCTTACTGTACACATGCCTCCGAACCTGGAACTAATAATGCTCCTTAGTTTCAGTTTCAGTTTATTTGGATTTGATATACCGCCCTATGTGACATCAGGGCGGTTCACAATAAGTTAACAATCAGAGAGAGGCATAAGGCCAGGAAAAAGGAAAAGAACTACAATCTTAGACAGGAAAGAGGAAATTATAAAGCGTGTAGAGAAAATACAGTACATAAGAGAAGAACTTAGACAAACATTAATATACCAGGTCAGGATTGAGAGGCCAGGAGGTTATAAGCTGTGATGGAGAGATGAGTTTTCAACTGTGACTTAAAGGCAGGATAGTTTGTTTCAAGATGGAGTAAGATGGGCAAGGAATTCCACAGGGCTGGACCATAGAAGAAAAAAGCTGAATGCCGGCTTAATTGAAGGTGTGCGCGTGAGGATGAGGGGAGGTGAAGGCAATTGACATGGATTGAACGGATGGAACGAGTGGGAGTGTGGAACTGTAGAAGGTCAGTGAGGTACTGAGGTGTTTGGGTGTAAATGGCTCAGTGAACTAGAGTGAGAATTTTAAAGTGAATACGAAACTCGATAGGTAGCCCCAGTGCAAGCGATACAGAAGTGATATAACATGATCTCTGTAAGAAGAATATGTGGGAGGCACCGGCATTGATGCCGGTGATCAGCAAACGGCTCGACTCGATGTACCGAGTCCACCGGAACCCTGGGTTTCAAAAATCACAACTGCCGCACAACTCCATGTTTGTGGAATCGGCCTTGTGCAGGCTGAAGAGCCAGAAGATGCACTCCTCGGTGCCTCCCAGCAGGGAGGCCCACAACTTGGAAGCCCTTGGCAGAAAGTGCTTCCAGGGGGCAATGCTGAATTGTCAGATCCAGGCATACCAGCTGGGGCATGTACCTGAGAGACCTGGCAAAGGAACTCGCCGGGTTCTCGGCTGGTCTCTCCGAGGAGCCTTTTCAGCGCTTCAGGGGCCTATCCAAAGCCATCCGTGAGTGCTTGAAGTTTATGTCTCGAGCGGCCTATGATGGGTTCGAATCGGAGGCCCGGGTAGCTGCGGCTGGCATTGGTGCACGCCGCCAGGCTTGGCTGCAGTTGTCGGACCTTGAACAATGGATTCAGGACAAGTTGGTCGATGCCCCATGCCAAGGGGAGTATCTCTTTGGCAAACCCATGACCGACAAGGCCGCAGAACTGGAGATCGAGTACATGATGAGGACACGGCTCTCCGAGAAGACCAAGGGTATTGCTTACCGAAGTTACCCCCATTATCAGGCCTCCCCGGCTCCCCCACAGGGGCAGCAGGCCAAGGGACAGGGGCATGGCCCACATAAGCAGAAAGCCCCCAAACCCCAGGCACTGGCTCCGGCCAAGCCTGGGAGTGGCTTTTGACTCCTGAACAGGAGCCAGACAGACCACAGGAGCCTGGCTTGCTTTGTATGCCCACAGGTGGACAGCCATTACCACGAATGCCTAGGCCTTACAGGTGGTCCGGGAGGGCTATCTTTTTTACCTAGCCCAGGTGCCTCCTCATTATTTCCCAGAAGAGCCCCTCAGGTCTCCCCTTCACCGGGACCTTCTTCTGAAGGAGTTAGCAGGCTTTCTCGAGGATCAGGCGGTAGAACCGGTGCCCCACCACCTGCAGGGTAGGGGCTTCTACTCCAGGTACTTTCTGGTGCCAAAAAGGACAGGAGGCCTCAGACCCATCCTTGACCTGTGGAACCTCAACAAATTCCTGGTAAAGAAGAAGTTCAAGATGCTCTCCCTTGGGATATTGCTGCCTTACTTCCACCAGGGAGACTGGCTATGCTCCTTAGATCTAAAAGATGCGTATACACACATCCTAATACATCCAAGCCACAGGCAATATCTGCGCTTTGTGGTGGGGGGCAATCACTACCAGTACAGGGTACTTTTCTTTGGCCTGGCCTCGGCCCCCGGGTGTTCACCAAGTGCCTGGCAGTGGTTGCCGCCTTTCTCAAGCTCCAAGGGGTCTTTGTCTTCCCCTATCTTGATGACTGGCTCATCAGAGGCACTGTAGCCATCGAGGTCCACCAGACCACAACTCGCACCATCCAAGTGCTGCAACACCTAGGGTTCATAATCAACTACCCCAAGTCCAGCCACACTCTGACTCAACAGCTGGTGTTCATTTGGGCCAGAATCAACACTCTTCAGGCAAAGGCCTATCTGCCTGCAGACAGGGCAAGCAGGCTTATGACTCTGTCAGGAAAGGTGAGTCGCAGGTCTGTAGTGTCAGCAAGACAATTCCTGCGCCTCCTTGGGCACATGGCTTCCACAGTCCATGTGACCCCGGATGCCCACCTCCACATGCGGACAGCTCAATGGTGTCTCAGAGCCCAGTAGTCTCAGGCTACAGGAGGTCTCCAGGACAGTGTGAAAGTGTCCAGGCGTCTGGTATGGTCCCTAGCCTGGTGGCTCCAACCGCATCACTAGGAGGTGGGAATGCCTTTCCAGGCTCCTCTACATACGAGGATCCTTACCACAGATGTATCCCTGCTGGGTTGGGGGGCCCATTGCCAGGGTTTCCGTACTCAGGGAATTTGGTCCCCGAGCGAGAGGACCCAACAAATCAATTTCTTGGAACTCCATGCCATCCGCCTAGCCCTAGACGTTTTCAGGCAGCTCCTGGCCCATGAACCTGTCTTGGTGCAGACAGACAACCAGGTGGCCATGTTCTATGTGAACAAGCAGGGTGGTACGGGGTCCTGTCCCCTATGTCAGGAAGCCCTGGACCTGTGCTTGTTCGCAGCCCGGCATGGTATTCGTCTCCGAGCAGACTACCTGCCGGGCCAGAACACATGGCTAGCCAACAGGCTCAGCAGGATTCTCCAGCCCCACGAATGGCAGCTGGACTGAGGGGTAGCCAACTGGCTTTTCCAGACCTGGGGACGGGCGGTGATGGACCTATTTGCGAGTCCGGACAATCACCAGTTGCCCCGTTTCTGCTCCAGGCAGCCGCACCCGCACAGGGTGGCCGTCGATGCTTTTCTGGTATCATGGTCCATGGGCCTTCTGTAGGCATTTCCCCCGACACCTCTGGTGGCCAAGACTCTGTTCAAGATTCTCTAGGACAGAGCCTCGGTCATCCTTATCGCTCCACGGTGGCCCAGGCAATCCTGGTTCCCTCTTCAACTGCAGCTAGCGGTGGAGGCTCCCATTCCCTTAGGGTCCTCCGCGCGCCTTCTATCTCGGGGGGGGGGCTCTCTCCTACACCCCAACCTTAGCTCCCTCACCTTGATGGTGTGGCTGCTGAAAGGGTAATTCTCGCTCCGCTCCTCCTTCCAAGGAATACTGAGAAGGTCTTACTGGCCTCGCAGAGGCCGTCGACTAGATGAGCCTATGCCTTGAAGTGGCGCAGATCTGCATCGTGGTGTGAGGAGCAAGAGGTGGATCCTTTCTCTTGCCCAGTGGGGGTGGTTTTGCAATACCTTCTCCATCTCTCTGATTTGGGCCTCAAGTCCAACTCTGTCAGAGTGCAACTCAGTGCCCTTGTGGCGAACCACTTTCCGGTGGATGAGAATCCTCTCTCCGCCCACCCTTTGGTCTCTCGGTTTCTGAGAGGCTTGCTTCTCTTGAAACTCCCGGTCTGCCCCCCAGCGACCGAATGGGATCTGAATGTGGTGTTAGGGCAGCTTACTAGGCCGCCCTTTGAACCGATGGCGACCTGCCATCTACGCTATATCTCTTGGAAAGTGGTTTTCTTGGTGGCACTCACGTCCGCCCGGAGGATGAGTGAGCTCCAGGCCCTAGTATCAGAAAGGCCTTACACCGGATTCTATAGGAACTGGGTGTTGCTTCGCACGCACCCCAAGTTCCTTCCAAAAGTGGTCTCCTCATTCCACCTCAACCAGGAGGTGGTTCTGCCTACCTTTTTTCCCAGGCCTCATGCCAGTCGGGCAGAGATGGTCCTGCATACCCTGGACTGTAAGAGGGCGTTGGCCTTCTATATCCAGCGTACACAAGCGCATTGGAAGGCTTCTCACCTTTTCGTATTCTATGACCCCAATAAGCTGGGGGTGGTGGTATCAAAGCGTACGCTGTTCACCTGGGTAACAGACTGTATTGCCTGGGCATACAAGGCAGCCAAGCTTCCGATGGAGGGTCGTGTTACGGCCCATAGTGTCAGGGCCATAGCGGCATCAGTGGCTCATTTGCACTCTGTTCCTCTGGCAGACATTTGTTGGACCATCACCTGGTCTTCGGGTCAGACCTTCGCATCCCATTATTGCCTGGACAGGGAGTCCCGACAAGACAGTGCCTTCGGCCAGGCTGTACTCCATAACCTTTTTGAGGTCTAGGCAACTCCTGCCCTCCGACCCTTCTGTGTTCAGGCTACCGGAGTGCTATTCCCTTGGTTTGGATTTCTATTGCAGCTGCTTGCGACTCTCATAGAGGGAGCCTTTTTTAGCTATCGGTTCTCGGTAGCCTATAGCTGGGGAGTCCCATATGTGAGGACTGACTTCCTGCTTGTTCCCGGAGAAAGCATAGTTACTCACCTGTAACAGGTGTTCTCCGGGGACAGCAGGAATAAGTCCTCACGACCAATGTTCCCTCTAAGCTGCGCTGGGTCCACCGGTAACATTCCTGCCGGCGGGGGGGGAGAGTGCAGTGCAATTGATCGCTCCGCCCCTCCCCCCCACCGGCAGAAATGCCGGCAGAGGACCCGGTGCAGATGAAAGGGAACATTGTGAGGGTGCTGCGGCGTGTGTAAGTCCCTGTGTCTAGCACACGCCGCAGCACCCTCGCAATGTTCCCTTTCATCTGCGCTGGGTCCTCCGCCGGCATTTCTGCCGGTGGGGGGGAGGGGCGGAGCGATTGATCGCACTGCACCCCTCCCCCTGCCGGCAAGAATGTTGCCGGCAGACCCAGCACAGCTTAGAGGGAACACTGCTCACAACCCTCCCTCCTCCCCTTGGAGTTGCAGTCCTATTATTATTATTATTATATTTTGTTCTTTTTGCCGTCTTTTTAGCTATGTCATTTGACTGAGCAAGATGGCACCCTTTGGTGGGAAGGGGACCGCGCATGCGTGGTGGCAACTCCCAAAGGCTTTCTCTGAAAGCTGGGGATTTGCTCTGCATGAGGGCTCCGTTGGTGCCGACGTCACCCATATGTGAGGATTGATTCCTGCTGTCTCTGGAGAACACCTGTTACGGGTGAGTAATTACGCTGAAATTCTGCTCCTTTTCTTTAGGTATCCTTTGGTGGCGATTTGTGCTCAATACTATGCTATAGTGACCCTTAGGGGCTGTTGTTTAAGGATAAATTGGCTATTGAATTATTGGATCAGATTGTAATTTTGATTTGCGATAACCTCTTTTGAGAAGCTAAGCTTACCTACTCTAATGTAGTTTTTTGAGGAGTTTTTGATCACTGATATTTAATAAGGTTCTTTCCCTAGTAGAGGGATAATTACCAATGCACATTACCAATATCTTTTCTCCTTGTTGTAGAATTGTGTTTATTTTGCGCTTTTGAAGGTTTTTAGTGCTTGATCCCTTGAGATAAATTGGTGAGTACAGCATAGTTTTACAGAGGTTTCATGTGCTTTAGAATTGCTTTACTTTTGGTGCAGTTATTTTTGGTCATTACCCAGTCAAAAGCCTTGCTGCAGTCAATAAAACACATATAGATATCCTTTTATCTTTTCAAGGATCCATCTCACATCCGCAATGATGTCTCTCGTTCCTCGCCCTTTCCTAACCTTGTTTGTACTTCAGGCAGTTTTCATTTCAGGTTGTAATCTCTGCTGAATGATCTCGAGTAGAATCTCACTGGCATGTGGGATCAGAGAGATTGTGCGATAATTTCCATAGTCAGTTGGATCACCTTTCTTTAGTATTGGTATTGTGGCAGCACTGATAGCATGCAATAAATAATACCCGGAGTCAGTTCAAGGATCCAAACCAATTTATTGTGCACAATGCCCAAGCATCAAAGGACTGAGCAATGGCGAACAGGAACAACTTCCTTATATACAAGCTTCACAGTTTGATACAGGCAGACTTTCTATTGGTCCCAACGCCCCCTGCACCCATCCAATCAGGGACCCTCTCTGGGCTATTGCTCTCTGTTCCCCCTTCGCAGACTAGCCTAACTAAGGCACAGTTCTATGTTATGGCTACACTTCTACTGCAAGGTCATATCTAGCTCGAGGAATGCAACAGTATCCATTTAGTATGGAAGTATTGTGCAAGCTTTGTAATAAACTGGTTTTTCTAACTTTTAATTCTTTACTCTAACAACAGGAAAGTGGGGGTTAGAATCCAGGCCTATCTTACAGGCCTTTCACATCTATATAGGCCATCGCCTACCACATTCCCCCCTTTGATTATTCTCACCCTTAATAAGAGAGGGTGAGAACTAAATCACATATTACACTCGTTGAAAAGCATTACCTTGGGATATATGGTGATACTGCCATATAGCCAACATATAGCTGTCTGCCGCTTTACAGTGCTATCAATAACTGAGGTTATAGTGCGCAAGCAAAGGGGTAGGAGACATGGGAGAAACAAGTACACAGCCAATATTAATAATACAACTAACACAAGAGTTTTCAGGCCACCCAGTCCTGAAAACATGGAACCAAACCATCTATCAAGCTCCAGTCCACGCCATTTCTGGACTGGCACATAGGCTTGCTTCCGCATCTGTTCGGCTATGTCTTCGACAACTTGGCCTTCATTATCAATCTGCAAACAACGGTTAGTTAAATTCAATTTTCCATACACTCCACCTTCAGCTGCTAACACATAATCCAGTGCTAAACAATGTTCAGGAGCATTTACACCTGACCACCAGGACGTCTTTCTAGTGGTGGCATTATAAAACTTCTGGCTTAGACGAGTAATCGTTATTCCAGTCTGAGTAGTAGTGATGCAGGCTGCACAAGGGGGGAGAGTAAGGCAAAAGTCATTCCAAGGGACCCCAGGGTTGTCTTTCTCCCACAGCTTCCACTGCACCCTGGCTCCCACGACGTGTGACAGGAGTAGGGTTGTAGATTCTTAGTCTCTTACAGTAGTGGTTGTCATCGCAAAGTGAGCCGCAATGGAGTTTCAGGGTCATTTACGGAAGTTTAATGACCAAGTTCAGGAGTGGCTGCTGGCTTTACTCGACTGTGATGGATCCAAGGTTTAAGCTCTGCAACTTTAACTGCTGTTGGGGTTATTAAGATGACAACATAAGGTCCCTTCCAACGCGGTATCAACGGTGTCCTTCTCCACTCTGTGATCCACACCGAGACCCTAGGCTTGAGAGGATGTAGAGGTTGATAGGCAGCTGATGACTCTGCAAAACAGAACTTAAAAACCAATAGTTCTTGTCTAGTAATTTCAGATCAGGCAGTATGCATCTGATAATGTTAATATCTCGGGATCATACTTAATGGACTTGCTTCCTGAGGTTATCAACCCGCATTCTTTGTACAGGGCCCCATGTGCATGCAAGGTTGTAAGGGCATACTTGGAATCTGGGTACAAATTTAGACGGAGCCCTTTTCTTATTGTCAGTGCTCTAGTGAGAGCTATCAATTCAGCTTTCTGTGCTGAAGTTCCTGGGGGCAAAGCTGAGGCCTCAACTACCAGATCAAGGGTCACTACTGCATGTCCGGCTCCCATCCACAAAGAGAGTCCATTCAGGGTCCTCCAAAGGGACATCAGTCAGATCCGGGCGACTTGAGAATATAGTGTCCGTAATTTCTAGACTGTCATGATCAGGGGGGCTAGGACCAATTGGTAACAACGTAGTAGGATTGACTGACCATCAATTGCAATGGATTCTCACACAGCATACTCTGATACGTCAACATTTGCGAATTAGTGAGCCAGAAGTTCCCTTTGTGTTCAATTAGGGTCAAAACAGAGTATGGTACGATGACTTAAAGATTCTGTCCCAAAGTGAGCTTGTCAGCTTCGCTCACTAAGAGGGCTGTGGCTGCAATGGCTCTCCAACAAGGGGGCCTGCCTTCTGCAACTGTATCCAACTGGTCGCTGCCAAGATCTAAGAGATGGAGTCAACACTCCCAAAGCATTTCCTTGTGACTCATGGACATAGAGGCGAGAAAGTTTTCTGGACGTCTGGCAGACCCAGAGCCGGTGATGACATCAAGGCGGCCTTCAAAGATCGAAATGCTGCATCCTGTTCAGGCCCCCATTCCAATGGAGACCTCTTCCTTCCTTTGGTAGCTTGATACAATGGTGAAATTGGGGATCCATATATCCTGCAGTCCCCAAGAAGGCTCTCACTTGCCTCCTGATGGGATTACTGCACACAGTTTCTTTGCATCGTATTCTGCTGGTCAACTGGAATCCTAGATATTTCACTTCAGTTTAACATAATTGCGCCTTGGCTCTTGAGACTTGTATCCAGCCTCATTTAGAAGGTGCAAGAGTTCACTGGTGGCTTGTAGATATTTACTTTCTGAATTTGTGGCTTTGAGCAGGTTGTCCACATACTGAAGAAGAACCCTTTCTCCTGGGTTCACATAGTAGCTTGGGGTAATCAAGGCCAGGTGAGTTGGCCCCACCTTCCTGTTGTGGGGTCTCGCCATTCAAAAGGAAACAAACGTTCGGGGGGCTAGGCGTATGCAGAAGAAGGCATCTTTCAGGTTTGGGGCAGTGAAATGAGTAGCCTCAGCGTGGATCAGTCCCAAGAGAATATAAGGATTTTGGTACCACTGGGTGTATAGTTTCAGCTGCATCATTCACTCGCCTCAGATCTTGTACTGGGCGGTAATCCCCTGTCCCAGGTTTCTTGACTGGGAGAAGGGGGGTGTTCCAAGGTGACTGGCATTCCTTGAGAAGTCCATACTTCAACAGTTTCATCAGATGGCAATGGATACCTTCAATAGCTGGTCGAGGAAGAGGATTCTGCTTCACATGCACTGGTTCCGCTCCTGGCTTGAGGGTGACGATGACAGGGGCTATGTTCTATGCTAGGCCAGGTGGATTATCTTCTGCCCATACTTCAGGTGGAGCTGAGAGGTTGGTGGGTATTCAGGAGCTAATTGTCTTGGCTGGAGACGTACTATAGAACCGCTACTCTTCTTCTCGGGGAACAGTCAGCACCATCAATCCAGCAGGCTTTGGGTTCACAGTCATTTGCATTTCTTCCTTTTCAGCAAAGGGTATCTGTGCCTGGAGCTTAGCAAGCATATCTCGGCCCAAAAGTGGAATAGGGCATTCAGGCATATACAGGAACTGGTGTGCTATTTTCTGTCCTCCTAGTTCACACATGCGGGAAAGGTTTAGTGGCTCAGTAGCTCTGACAATGGTGATGCATCGAGAAAACAAAGGGGCTACTGGCTTTAGTATTTTGCTCCTTTATCCCCCATAAAGTCCATATATTGGTCCCCTATTTTCAGACTGACCATAGGTTCCTGGGGTCCCAGGGAAACATGGAGCCCGGTCTGGCCTAGTTTTCATCCATGCTGTAGCCCTCTTTGGCTGCTACTCACTCTATAGCTGCTTCCCTCTCTTGCTGGAACACTGTGCTCGGTTTATTTTTCCACCTCTTGTTCTCCAAATACTCCCCCTCCCAATCCCTCCTGGGGAGGGAGTCAAAATGCGGGCATTCACTTCTCTAATGTTCTTCTTCTCTGCAATGGGCGCGCTGATTCGCACCCAGAGGGGACTAATCATTTTCACGACCCCTTCCACTTTCCTCTGCTCTTTCAATTAGGAAAATCTCCTCCACATCGTTCAACCAAAGCGGCTGCAAGAAGATCTGCTTTCTTTTCTATTTTGCATTCACTTTCTCTGTCACATCCATTTTCACAATTCACATACTTTCTGAGCAACTTCCATTAACTGTCATGCCCGCAAATCCATCCAGTTTCTGCAATTTCCGCTTTATATCTCTCTGGGACTGACTGCGTTTACCATATGCAAATTCTCCTGGGCTGCTGGATCGCATGGGGTATATAGTGAGGGCTGCCTGCGCTATTTGGATCCCACTTGGGGCCATCAAGGCTGATGGGTCTGCATAATACTGTTCATTAGTTTAATCAAATTCTAAGGTTTCTCAGTGTAGGAGGCATAATGCATTTTTCAGTTCAGTAAATCAGTGGTCTTAATGATGAGTAGGCCCTTTTCCTGGTAGTTGTACTTCTGAAGGTATACAGCAATCGGGACTGTCTGGGTTCCACTCACGTTCTCGGGCGCTGGCTGTGAGTGACCCTGAACTGGCAAATGAATTCCTGCTTGTAGTGTAAACAGGCACTTTTCTTTTTCCCTTCAGAAACATTTAACCAGAGTCTATGTAGGGGAACTGATCAGGGAAAAATTTTTGCACAATCTGATGAACACGGGAAACTTCTAACACTGGCCACTTCCTTTCACAGAGCATTTCTAATAGGGACGGAGACATTTTAAGTCCATAGTCTCCAACAAATCCCTTGCTAAAATTCTGACCCCTTCCCCCACATGATGACGTACTTGTCAACAGACAGAGGGGGTGGGCTGCATTTCCCTGTGGACTAAGCATAATGGATATGTGTGCTCATTCTAAATAACAACTGTCTAAACCTATTTAAAGGCTTTAAACTAAGACTGTACTTCTGAAACTGAGACTTTAAAAGACCCTTTCAAAACACAGTACATTGTTTCTCTGGATACCAACACATCTTACAGTTCGGGAAAGACAGGCATTATCTTAACAAGGTAAACAGTAGGTCTCTCTCCTGGCTCTAAGCAGCCATAAATTACTAGACAAAGCGGCTGTAAACACTTAATAAATCCTAAATAAATACAGTTACAGCTCGTTTTGTTGTTCCCGTAATTTATGAACAATAATTATGTCCTCTATGCGGTGCTTGCTATAATATAGAAAAAGACCCCGTCTTACTCGATAGCATATGCAGTCAAAACCAAATATATCAGAGACAAAATTCCAAGCATTTTTGCAGTTACTGGCTCGGGATGCTTCATAGTCCTATCAGGGGTCTTAACCTCTACTTCGTAGGTCAAAGGGAAAACAAAAGCAGTTTCATTAATTTCTCTATCATTTCTTTTTGAACAGTGTTTGCTAATGACTGGAACATAAAAAAACACAAGACAAGGCTAAGCCCATAAATGCATTGAGGAACTCGAACGGGGTTAATAACATTCCTATCAAGTGATATATAATACATGACCATAGCAGAAGGAACATCACTATTAAAACATATTGAATAAAACAGGTACAATTTTCCTGAAATAAGCACAAATTAACCCAGCTGCAGAGCGTAGAATAATTGAAACCTTCAAAGCATTAAGTAAAGGATACATTCCTATCTTTGGCTCCGGGTTGTGTGAAAGACACGCCCCCTTCTCTCTCTGCATGCAAGAGAGTGACTCACGCTAATATCAGTGAGACAGCTGCCTTTGTAAAAGTGACCCCTGAGTTGTTTCTTTAATACTATAAGGGAGACAAACACCAAACACTTCCTCCTTTCTTGCGACCTGTCAATGCACTAGTCAGGAGCCAGCACCTCGCTCGGTCTGTATTCTCAAGACCTCTCATTCACACAAGCAGGCATCCAAGACAGAATAAAATCCCAACATTCCCAAAAAACCTGACTGACTGGGGGGTTGGGTGGGTTCAGTCTCTGCTTATACCTTTAAGACTTCTGAGACTTACTAGGACTGCCCCGAGAGAGGTGATCAGACTCTCAAGCACTTATTCCAGAATCCCGACTGACTGACAGACTGACTGATTAGCAGAAACGTACTACTCACCGGATCATGGGTTGGATCCTGGACTCCCCTCGGGTTCGAGGTGTAGGCCGGCCGGAACCGGCCACCTGCGGAGGCAAGAGGAGCCCTCCCCGATACAAGAGGATGGGTGGTGCCGAAGGCTCTCCTGAAATCAGTCAGGGGCGGCTCCAGCCGGACGAAAACCTTTTGAGGCGAGAAGTCGTGGTATATTTACTTGAATACCATCACACTACTCACACTTCCCGGTCAGGGAACCAAGACATGTGGCAGCACTGATAGCATGCAATAAATAATACCCGGAGTCAGTTCAAGGATCCAAACCAATTTATTGTGCACAAGGCCCAAGCATCAAAAGACTGAGCAATGGCGAAGAGGAACAACTTCCTTATATACAAGCTTCACAGTTTGATACAGGCAGACTTTCTATTGGTCTCAATGCCTCCTGCACCCATCCAATCAGGGACCCTCTCTGGGCTATTGCTCCCTGTTCCCCCTTCGCAGACTAGTCTAACTAAGGCACAGTTCTATGTTATGGCTACACTTCTACTGCAAGGTCATATCTAGCTCGAGGAATGCAACAGTATCCATTTAGTATGGAAGTATTGTGCAAACTTTGTAATAAACTGATTTTTTTAACTTTTAATTCTTTACTCTAACAACAGGAAAGTGGGGGTTAGAATCCAGACCTATCTTACAGGCCTTTCACATCTATATAGGCCATCGCCTACCACAGTATAAACACAGATCTTTTCCAGTCAGTTGACTATGATGTTGTCTTCCAAATGTCCTGGCTAGAGCTTTGTAAATATGATAACAGCTGCATCTGATTGCTGTAATACTTCAATGAGAATGCCATCAATGCCTGGTGCTTTGTTCTTTGATAAGGCTTTCAATGCTGCTTCAACTTCTTTTTTATCACCAATGGCTCCTGATCATAAGGTATAGGTTGAAATGACTGTTGGTCCACTTGATCTTTATGGTGTAATGACTCTGAATATTCTTTCCACCTTTTCTTGATCTTGTCAGCATCATTCAACATGGATCCTTGAGCATCTTGTAACATTACAATTCAAGGCTGGAATTTTTTCTTTAACTCTTGTAGCTTTAGGAAAGCCGATCTTTTTCTTCCTCTAATAGTTTCTGAGTCTATTTCTCTGCATGCATCATTGTAGTACTTCTCTTTGTCTTGTCTTGTAACACATTGGACATCTCTGTTGAGTTCTGTGATTGCCTCTCTTTCTCCTCTGGCTTTAGCATCTCTGTGTTTCTGGGCAATTTTCAGAGTTTCTTCAGTCATCTATTTTGGCCATTTTTGCTTTTTCACTTTTTATAGAGACTTCTCACTTTCTTCCAACACAACCTTCTTGATGTCATCCTATAACTCTTCTGGAGCTCTGTTATTTGTATCTAAAGCAGCAAATCAATTTTACAGGCAGTCTTTAAATTCCAGTGGTATATTCTCAAGGACATATTTTGCTACATTCATGAATGGCTTGCTCTTTTTCAACTTTAGCTTGAGTTTGCATACTAGTAGTTGGTGATCTGTACTACAGTCAGCTCCAGGTTTTGTCTTTGTTGATGTTGTAGAGATTTTCCATCTTTGACTTCCACAGATGTAGTCAATTTGATTTTTGTACAATCCATTGGGTGAAATCCATGTTTACAGTCGGCGCTTGTGATGCTGGAAGAAGGTGTTTGATATGAATAGATCGTTGGTATTGCAGAATTCTATCAATCTTTCTTCAGCTTCATTTCTGTTGTCAAGTTCATATTTTCCAGGCACTTTGCTTTCTTCTTTGTTGCCAACTTTTGCATTTCAGTACCCATGACTATCAGGATATCCTGTTTGCATGTTCTGTCAATTTCAGCTTGTACTTGTTCATAGAAATCATCAACTTCTTTCCCTTTTGCAGCTGTTGTTGGGGCGTATACCTGAATTATAGTTGTGTTGATGGGCATTCCTCATAGACGAATAGAAATTTAGCGTTCACTGATTGCATTGTATTTCATTTGTTCTTGCAAGTTTCTTCTTGATTATAAATGCAACACCATTCCTTCTTTGTCTTTCATTTCCAGCATAGTAGATCATGTGATCATCGGATACAAAATGCCCAATGCCAGTCTATTTCAGTTCGCTGACACCCAACAGATCGAGTTGTACACATTCCATTTCATTCTCCAGCTTCCCTTGGTTCATGCTTTGTACGTTCCATGTCCCAATATGTAAAACATCTTTGCAGCTTCTGGCTCTCATTTCATGTGCAGCTACATCAGGAGTCAGACGTCCCGAGGGCTTTGATCCAACCACATCTTAAATGCTGGCTTTGCTCTGAAAAGTCTTCAGCTCATCCCCAGTAGCCAGTTGAGTGCCTTTCGACCTGGGGTCTCATCTTCCAGCAGTATAGTGCAATTTGTTTTGTTGTGACTATCCATTGGGTTTTCGTGGCAAGAAACAGAAGTGGCCTTTTTTCCGCGCAGGTAATTCTAGTGTTGTTGCCATTGTCAAAGAAATATGATCCTCTGCCACCAACACAGTCCCATTCTGTTGCCCAGATGAGTGGTTTGTCTTAGTTTGGCAGCTCAACTGAGACCTGTCCATCTTGGGAGACCCTGCCAGTAGTTTAGCTACTGATAGCTTAGCTCTCAGCATTACTGATGCACACAAGCCCTCACAGCATGACAAGCTACAAACCAAATGAGGGCTGCTCCCACATAACACTTTTTGTTATGTGGGAGCAAGAGGCTTTATGGCACCTGATGCAGAGCTGTTGGACGGAATTGTGACAGCTCGAAACATGGCATGTTGTGAGATGCCTCGTTGCTTGGCTCCATTGACGCTTTGTAAGCTAAGTGCTTTTAAATTTATTAAGCTGTGTCTATAAAATAAAAATTAAGTAAAAGGGAGAGTTTTCCACAGGAGAATGGTTTGTGCTCTCTCTTGGCATTCAATCTGACAAAAAACATAGTTTCACAGGTTGGGAATTATAAAGAATTTGCTCTTTTTTGGTCGATCTTTATGCATTTATTGGTTAATAAAAAGGGGCATTATGTGGTTTGAGCACTTTGCTGAATAGATCAGTACTGCAGAAGACCTATGAACAGGGAATTAAAGTACGTTATGTATTATCAGGGCATGAATTAGAATTTGCAGTGATTTGCTATCCAGATAGGAACATATTCATCAGATTGGTCTTAGAAAATAAAAGTACTTCTGTACTACTAAAGAAATATGCGAGATTCGACCTTATTTAGGGTAATCTCTAGAGCAGTGGTTCTCAACCCAGTCCTCTGGGACCCCCAAGTCAGTCAGGTTTTCAGGATATCCACAATGAATATGCATGGGATCTGCATGCACAGCTTCCATTGTATGCAGATCTACATCATTGATATTTATTGTGGATATCCTGAAAATCTGACTGGCCTGGGGATCCCAGAAGACTGGGTTGAGAACCACTGCTCTGGAGTGTGCTATCCCTCAATGGGATTTGTGTGCCTGCAATATGAGGAATGAATCCACTGACTGAGTTACTTTGGGAGAACCAGATGGTGGCTGACTTCCTGGTGCTCAGGACCAGGCCATGAACTGAAATCCAGCTCTTATTTTTTCACAGTGGAAAATCCGTATCCCATGTTTCATGACTAACTAAAATCTGTATGTCATTGGCATACATGTAGACACAATCGGGGTAATTCTGAACCATGAATAAGCTGGTTAGAAGTGTAGGAGAGAGATTTTTCTTGCAAATACATCTAGAACTGTATTCCGAAAACACACATACCTGCATGTACATGGCTCTAGCATGGGTATCTCTGAACATGGGCGAGAGGGGGCAGAATGGCCTACTGCAGAGACGTATAAAGCGTATTCAGTGGAGGTCCATGTACATCTTCAGCATTACCCGTGCTGTGGACTTCCAAGTTATACCTACGGAAATGTGGAATAAGGCCAGGACTTAGAAATGTTCTGCTCTAATCCCCAACGCATACCATAGAGATGAATGGCTGTGACACGTCTTTACAAACTGGTGTGTCTGCACAAGATGCAGTCGTACAGAATGGAATGCACAGGTGAGGGACGTTTGTAAGGTTAAGGAACAAAAAAACACACCCCTACAGAAATATAAAGCACTGCAATAGACTTTATTCTGGCTATGCTGACATTTGCTGCTTGTGCCAAAAGAGCTATTCTTGGCTACCCTAACCATCCCAGTGTCTGGAACAATGTGAATGTAGATGTAGGGATGGTATATGAGGTAGTAGGGAGCAGAATCGTGTTTGTCTGAGAAATGCAGATCAGTTGTGGAGTCCTGAGATGCCATGCCATCATGGTCTCACAGCATTTATGTATGGGTGCAGGGCATGTTTTTTGCAGAGGATGGCAGTTGTGACTGCAAGTGAGAGGATGTGTGTGTGTGTGGTCTGAGTGTTGCACAGGAGGATCAGTTGTGCTCATCCGCTAATCTGGGGGACATGAATGTCTGGTCAGTACTTGGACCGTAGGGATGATCGCAGCGTCACCAGGTGCCAGTATGATTGGAGAGGTTAAATCAGAGGAGGTTCTCTATGACAAAATTTCACAACATATCTCTGTCACTAATAGCAGCCCCTCAGAATGAGAGTAGTCAACATTACAAACAGCACTAAGACATGCCCGGGGCACCATCAAAGGTCTCTAGAAATATACATAATTGTAGAGAACAAGGTTGGTGCTTTTGGTCATTTATTAGCACTGTTTGCACTGTTGAATAGTCCCATTCTGTGGGTCCCTTATCATTGACAAGGATATGTTCTGATTTCTGATGTTTCACTATAGAACCCCTCTTCTGATTTTGTTTGGGTTATACTGAGCATTGCACAGATTGTTTTCTGAGATGACCAATGCAAGCATAACTAAGGATATCTTCCACTGCCATATATTTTGTGATGCAAGGTACGAGACACATCACTTTCTACCTGCTTTTAAACTATCATAAAGTGCACAGAGCTATCTTTGCAGTGTTCTGGGCATGCAACAGACTGATATATCATCACTATTTCTGTATCATCAGTATTCATGGGTGGTTTGCATCAGCACAGCACGATCAGTGCTGAGATCTGGCCTTTCTTCACCTCCAGCCGATCAGCATCATCGTGGGAGAGCAAGGCTGGTAAGCTCCTCCCTGCCCCCTGACAACCAGGCCAATCGGCTGGAGAGTAGCCGCTACACCGGGAACTTTAAAACTACAGCGTGCCTTGGCGCGCCTGCGCCTTACATTCCTCACCTAAGGGCCTAGCCAAAGGGCCCTCGGGCAAGGCCCTTAGGCAAGGAACGTTAGGCGATAACGGAACAAGAATCAAATCTCTCTCTCTCTTAACTAAATCGCTTTCCACAGCAGACCAAATCTTCTGACCTGCCTGGGCAAGAACAGAATACCTCCCTGCTCATAGCCATAACAGTGTCCATCAAAACCATTGTCTGTTCAATGTTACTGTCTATCTTGTAAGTACACAAGTTCTCCCCTTTGATATTTAACATTCTATCCGATATTGAATGTCACAAGTAAGCATATGTTTTCTTACTAGGCCCACTGCCTCATGTTTTCAAACGTACCACTCTCGAATATGTTGTTGTTAAGTGCCATTGAGTTGGTGTCCTAAATTGTGTTCGGTCTTGAGTCAGGCAGCTCATTGTTGACAGACTGGTACCTGTAGCTGCTGTTATTTTATCGATCCATCTCATTACTGACCTTCCTCTTTTGCGTTGACCTTCTATCTTGCCAAGCATGATGTCTTTCTCTAATGATCTGTCTAGTGATTATTGGATCTAGCATGGAAATAAATTTAAAATAAAATAAAATAAAGAGCAATATACTCTCGAATATATTATTGATTCATGCTAATGCCATTGCATTTTGATGATGACACCCTGTACTCTACCTCAGTACAGCCCCATTACTATAGAACTGCATTGTGTCTTTAAACAATATTCCTTATGCGAATATCTCTGCTCCTATAATTACATTGGTTTCACTAACTGGTGTCTCTAACCTCATCACTGTGCTGTTCCCCCCCCCCCCCCCCCCGTAGTGCTGCTAATACACAAGAAGTCTTTTCGAGTTTCCCACCCCAAACTTGCCCTATGTAGGGCAAATTACCCTACCTCAGCAATATGGATAAGAAAAAAGCATTTTGAATAAACTGTATAATTTACATCATAATCTGCTCCTTATTACTCAACCCCTCATACAACCAACTCATTCCAACCATCCATTCCCCCATCAGGCACTCCCCCACACATTCTTTAGACAGTGTCACACTACAAAATCGAACTTCAACAGACTTATCAATATTCAACTCACAACAAACCTCCCACCATTCCCAAACATAACCTCACCGAGACATAAAAATTTAAAATGTTACCTCATTAATGCAAGGTCAATAAGAAATAAAATGCCACTTTTTCAATACTTTCTAACTGACCACAATCACGATCTGGTTTGCATAACCAAAACTTGTCTCTCGGACTCTGACTCGGTGTTAATTAACCAGCTGAAAGCCCCAGGTTATGACATCTTTCACTCTCACAGATCCTCAAGAAGAGGAGGAGGAGTCCTCATAATTATAAAGGATGACCTTAAAGCATCACTAAAACCTCAAACAATATAGAGGACATAGATATACTTATTATAAAAACTAAATGTTTCTACCTTTGTCTAGCATGCCGTCCCCCAAACCCAAAACCTGATAATCTGACTAGCTCTACCACCATATCCCCTCTCTTATTTATTATTGGTACTGATCACACATCTTATTGATTAAATCTCTTATAAATATGTTGAAACCAAGCTATATTATATGTATAATTTCTCACCATACTCCTTGAATAATTACTCTGTAATTAGTTACCCCTGTTACCTCCAGGTTATCTCGTCCTTGTTCAATGTAAAAACTCAATTGTCGTGTGACATTGCAGTATGTTTTTTGTTCAATTGTAAACCGCACTGATTTTAATAGCGCGGTATATAAGAGAAGTAAATAAATAAATAAATAAATAAATCTGGACATACTAACTGAGATATTATGCTCCTCCACTGACAACCATCCACTAGTACTCTTGGGTGATCTCAATCTTGCATCATTACAATACAATTATTGGTCCACATTTCTATCCTCCATAGATGATATGGATTTCCACAAACGAAGCGCCGCATGGTTCAGACCTGAACTTAAATATCTAAAATGTGATCTGCGAAAAAGTGAGTGTAAATGGCACTACACAAAATCTGCAGAATGTCAATAACTATATATGGTCAAGTTAAAGCACTACAGAGATACCCTGAACTCCATAAAGAAGGAATACTATTCCACCATCCTAGCAAAATCCCTCAGTTGCCCAAGAGAGCTTTTTGATATTATAAAATCTCTCACTAGCAATACCTCAAACCAAGACACACATCAACCTGTCATAATCTCCATATCCTAGCTAACTATTATAAGGACAAACTAAAACACCAAGTCTTATCCATAAATACTCATACCAGACCACTTTCAACACCAAACGCCACCTGGTCCACATTCTCCTCTATCTCAAAGGATGCACTTGTGAACATCATCTCTAAAATAAACACAACAACTTCCTACCTCGACCCTTGTCCAGTTAACTTGATAAAAGCAACAAAAATGGAACTTACTCCTCTCATCCTCCCAATGGTTAACCTCTCCCTCCAACGAACGCCGCCAAACCATCTGATGGCAGGACCGAGAAACAGCATCACAACAAGAGACAAAACAAACCATGGTACTCAGCAAAAATACGACAGGAAAAGAGGGAGCTCAGGAAGATCGAACGGAGATGGAGAAAAAACAAAGCAACCACCGACCAGCATCTTTACCTAACAAAGCAAAAACAATACAATGACCACATCAACCAATCAAAGAGGGAATACCACACAAACATGATAAATACTTCCATCAACAAACCCAGAGAGCTTTTCGAAATAGTAAAGATCCTCACAAAAGAGCAAACAACAGAAGGGGAAGTACAAGTTGATCCACAGGAATTCGCCAACCACATCAAAGAAAAATTTCACTCCACAGAGCGAACAACACCTAGTGGGACCACCCGGACGGACGTACACTCCAAAACCTGGGGCACATTCTACTCACCCTCAACAGAACAGATATCCCACATCATCTCTACAATCAATACAAGCACTGCTCCTACAGACCCGTGCCCAGTGTCATGGGTCAAAGCCACCAAATCAAGCTTCATCCCCACCATACATAAAATGGTACACAACTCACTCACTCAAGGACTCATGCCAAAGCAACTAAAACTTGCCTCAGTAAGACCAATCGCAAAGAATACAACACTCGACAAAAAAGATCCAGCAGCATACCGACCAATCTCCAGCATACCCTTCCTCGCAAAAATCATCGAAAAGACGGTTCAACTTCAACTTCAGGAACACATCGACAAACACGAAACACTTGACGACAACCAACATGGATTTCGTCCCAACCATGGAGTCAAAACGCTACTGATATACCTCTTCGACAGCATCCTGAGAATAATTGACAACACCAGGAATGGAATCATAATGATCTTCATCGACATCTCCTCTGCTTTCGACACAGTGGACCACAACACGCTCCTGGAAAGACTACAGAGCACCGGTATACACGGTATCACACTGAAATGGTTCCACTCGTACCTAACGGAAAGACAGCTGCAGGTCAAGGTGGGACACAACACCTCCCGACCCATAAATGTCCGACAAGGAGTACCTCAAGGATCCGCACTCTCAGCACTCCTATTTAACATCTACATCCAACCAATATGCAACATCATGAAAGAGAACAACATCCAATACACAATATATGCAGACGACATCATGATATACACCCCGATATCAATCGACAACCCGGACTTCTCTAAAATAACAGACTGCCTTACCCAGATGACGAGTTGGTGTCAAAACAACAACCTCGCAATAAACTACAACAAGACCGAAGCTTTAATCATCACCCAGAACCAAAGCTTTATACACCCACCAAATATAAAGATACAAAGCACCACAATACCAATAAGGTCAGAAGTGAGATACCTCGGAGTTACTCTGGACAATCAACTCAATCTCAAGCCACACATAGACAAAACAATCCAGAAGGCCTACTACAAGATGCGAATCATCAGGAGACTGAAACCACTCCTCGCCCCAGATCACTTCCGAACCGTTTGTCAAGCCCTGATAACCCCACTACTGGACTTCTGCAATCCAATATACCTTGGACTACCGAAACAAGCCCTCAAACCACTCCAACTGGCACAAAACACCGCAGCACGAATCATATCCGGAACCGCAAGACAGGAGCACATCACACCCACCTTAAAGGACTTACACTGGCTCCCAATCGGTGCACGCATCAGATACAAAACTATCATAAACCTATTTAAGATAAAACAGCACACATCAGCCAACAGCCTGCACACCCTCATACAACCAGACACCAGCACTCGTCCTAGAAGAAAACAAACACACAACCGAGTCAGCACCCCAAGTGAATACAAAAACACACGCAAAGACACAACGGACAGAGCACTCTCCATGGCTGCTCCAACAATATGGAACAAACTACCAGACGATTTGAGGGCAACCACAGACCTCAAAGACTTTAGAAAACAGTTGAAAACCATGCTGTTCATAGAACACTATGGACACATCACATAACCCCAGAGAATGTATAACAGCACATGACCCCGCCTAAACAATGTATGTATGGAAAATGTATTTAGAACCACTGTATATAGCCCACTTTGTACATAGCTCATACCAATCTAGCACACAATACAACACTCACCCAACTAAATTTCACCCTCACTGCATGTCTAACACACTCACCTTACCCGATTGTTTGCTGTGATACCACCTTGATTATTAAGATAAGGCAGTTTAGAAATACTGTTAAATAAATAAAATAAATAAAAGCATGGTTACTTCCCCATCCCACCTTGAAACATGCAATAATACGTCCTATTCTCAAAAACAATATCATAGATAAAAATATTTCCACATCACATAGACCCATATCCAGCCTGCCATTCACGGCCAAACTAATAGAGAAGAAAGTACAAATCCAGCTTCGGGATCACATCAACACCTTCGCACCCCTAGATGAACACCAATATGGCTTTCGTCCATACCACGGTATAGAGACTCTCCTCACCATCCTCTTTGACCGTCTCATTCGTGGTATGGTCAACCCCAAAACAGTGTTCCTCCTCCTATTCCTAGATATCACCGCAGCATTTAACAGTATTAACCACATCATTATGCTCTCTAGGTTACAACAAATAGGCATAAAGGATACCATATTGCAATGTTTCAACTCATACCTTATGGGTAAAACTCAACAGGTTAGAATGGAACATCACATATCTGACCCATACAACCAGAAACAAGGCCTACCTCAAGGCTCTGCCCTCTCTGCCCTCTTATTTAACATTTATCTCCAGTCAGTCTGTGCAATCTTCAAGAAATTTCAAGTAAATTATCATATATATGCAGACGATATAATGTTATACCTCCCATTTGACATCTCCAACCCTTCAATTCAACAAATCATAGATTGCTTCACAGAGGTAGCAGAATGGCTATCCTCTCACAACCTCATGATCAGTTTCAATAAAACCGAAGCTCCCTACATTACAAGGAACCAAACTTTTACCCCTCCATCTCTATCGGGATTCAAGAGTCAAATATCTTTGTCAAAAACAAGGTAAAATACCTCGGAGTTGCTCTGGACTGTTCACTAAATATGTCTACATACATAAAACTAACAACCAGTAAAATCTACTATAAACTCAGAATGTTAAAACAACTTTGCCCACTTCTTCACCCATCAGACTTTAAATCTATCATCAATGTTATTATAACACCCCACTTCGATTTTTGCAACTCTGTCCTACAAAGTTTACCTAAGCAAACATTAAGACAGCTCCAAACAGCACAACATGTCGCTGCCAGGATAACAATGAATGCCAACCCAATAGAATACATCACCCCTTTACTATACAAGGTACACTGGCTTCCAATCCAGAGCCGCGTACACTATAAAATACTCATAACTACATTCAAGTTGATCAAAGACATCGTCCCCTCATACCTCTCCACACTCATTGCCAAAGAAATAAACACTCGTACTCAACGTGATTGTAATAGAAAAAAACCCTGGCAACTCCATTAGACTTCAGAACATCTAAAAAAAATAACCAGTAACAGAGCATTCTCCCACTTCTCTCCTGCCCTATGGGATAAGCTCTCAGACAACCTAAGAGATATAAATGACATCCTCACATTCCAAAAAAAAATTTAAACCCATCTATTTATACAAACACCTTGGAAACCACAACGAACCCAATGATCCTGACCCTACCTTTTCCATCACATAAGTAATTTTGGATATACTTTCCCTCAAAATGCATTCCCCAAATGCACCCTGATGCTAGTTGCAATCTAGCTACAGTATTTAAATTACAATGTACGCAGTTCTCATTTTGACTGTATTTAATAATGTTATTGTATATAGTTCTAAAATGTTCCATGTAATTGAATATGTACCGGTTTTTTGTGCTATCCAAAGGTTGTTTAACTGTAAACCGCATTTGATCTGCTGGAAAATGCGGTATAACAATTTCTAATAAAATAAATCAATCAATCCGTGAGTGGTGCAGCTTCAGAGATGCACATTTTACACGGAGGCGTGGGTCTACCGTGGAGATGGGCGGATTTGTGAACGTCTAACCTTTCAGAATATGGTGAGCACGGGGATGTACAAAGCCGTTTGCTGCATATAGCCGTGCCCTGTACTCTATAGTGCTTTGTTTGTGCAGCACCGCAAACGTGTATGTCCCTATTCTGAATCCCGCTTAAATTGGGCACGTTTACAATTTGGACATGCCCGTGGCCAAGATGTATATGTAATGGAATTGGCCCCTAAGATCATAATCCCAAATCAAGGTTGTCAGAGGGGCTATAAAATTTATTTATTTAATTTATTTATTTTTAATTTATTTACATTCTCTTATATACCACGCTATTCTGCATCAGTGCGGTTTACATTGAACAAACTGAAATTACATTGAACAGGGCATTATAACTTGGAGATAACTATTTTACAGGGAACATGGGCTATGGAGGGTTAAGTGGCTTGCCCAAGACCACAAGGAGCACCTGTGGGACTAGAAACCCCAGTCCTTCCGGCCCAAGGTTGCTGTCCTCTAGTGGGATTTGAACCCCTGACCTTCCGGCCTGAAGTACCTTGCCCCAACCACTAGGCCACTCCTCCACTCCACAATAAAAATATTGATAAGAGTGGGTGACAGAATTGACCTCAATGGGAAATCTTCAGAAGTACTATCTCCAATGGTAATCTTGAAGGTGAGATCATGTAAATAGGATTAAACCAATCTAGTGCAGTGTCAGCTATCCCAATGTCCTCTAATCTAGCTCATTGTATAGAATGGTGTATTAGGTTAAAGGCAGCTGTCAGATCAGGCTGCAGGACTAGGGCATTTTTTCTATTGTCCACCTGCATTAGGATTTTGTTTAGCATTGCTATTGAGAGGGTTTCTGTACTATGTAATGCCCAAAACCTTGATTGTTTAGGATGGAAAGTGATGTTGGCTTCCAGAAACGATGAGAGGTGTCTCAGAACTGTTTTTTTCTGTCAATTTGACTGATAAAGATAGTTAGATATTGACTGATAGCTAGCTGGAGAATGTGGGTCAAATTTACTACCCTTAATGCATGGCCTGATGGTAGCTGTTTTCCACAAATGGGGGATTATATCATGAGTTAGACTACAGTTAATTTGGTCAAGTATTACATCTGATATGTATGGCAAGATGTTTTTTTAAAAGGATTGGGGTACTGAGTCAGCCAGTGTAGATTTTGAGGTTCAATGAGAAAACTAAATTCTCTAGCTCCAACCGAGAAAGTTGTGGAAAGATCCTTAATAAGCTACAAGGAACAAGCTCAAAATCTTGTCTAGAGATACCACAACTCGTATGAGCTGACTGAGCAAACTGTTCCGATGTGTCTGAATCTTCTCCAAGAGGAAATTTCCAAGTGGGCTGGGGAAACTTCGGTGCTTTGACATTGGTTTGGCTCAGGGACAAGATTATGCATAAGCTTAAATAATTAGCCAGTGAAATTACCCTTTGCTAAAACTTGTTTAGAGTAGAAATCTTTGCTGTTTTAATCTGCATTTCGTATTCCTTCTGGAGAGCTTGGCACCTCATTTTGTTGGAAGTAGTTTTTTCCTTGAGCTAGTTTCTCTCCATTCTGCTTAAAAACATCTTCATCTTTCTCAGATCTTCTGTATACCATGGGTTATTAAAATGAGGGCCGCAACAAATGGTCTTTACTGTGGCCTATTCATCTAGAGTATCTAACAAAACCCTTCTCCATTTATTCAAATGATGGTCATTGGAACTAAAGGGGGGAGGGAAGACAAATGAGGCAAACATTTCTCTGCAAAAGCCTCCCTTTCAAAGATCCTTCAGATTCCTAATTTTCTTATAAGGGAATGAGGTCAGGGGCCATACTGGAGTGGAGGAGTGGCCTAGTAGTTAGGACAGCAGCAAAGAGCCAGAAAGACCAGGGTTCAAATCCCATTGGCACTCCTTGTTACCTTGGGCAAGCCACTTAACCCTCCATTGCCTCAGGTACAAACTTAGATTGTGAGCCCTTTGGGGGCAGGGAAATGCATATTGTACCTGAATGTAACTTGCCTTGATCTACCCCAGAAATTTGTGAGCTAAATAGTACAAATGAATAAATATTGAACTTAAACTGGACTAAATAGTGGTCTGTCCATAGCAGAATGGAGTTGAAATAAATGTGTTTGCTACCGTATATGTGCTCTTGATGAAAACTGGGTCCAAGCAAAGACCAGCGAAGTGTGTATGAAATGAGGAAACCAAAGAGAATCCTGTCTGCCATAACTGACAGTAATGTCTTCTCTGCTTCTAAGATGGGATTATTAATATGCAAATTACGGTCTTAGAAGACAAGAAAATCTACAGTTGCAGAGGAGGTTAGTAGGCCAGGAGACAGTTTAATGGAGGGGGTTAGATTAAACTGAACGGAGAATACGTCTGAACATTATGTTGAGCGAGAAGGCAGATACTCGCCGACTATCTTATCTGATAAAAGAAGGGCTACCACCCTCTCTGGCTTGAAGTTCAGTGGCTGGCAAATACCTGAAAGTTAGTTGGACAGTACTGTGCTAAGTAGTGATTTTCACCCTGTTTAAGCCATGTTTCGGTTATGGCCATGACATAAAGTTGGTGCTTGGTTAGGTAACATCAAGAGCATGTCAGTGGGCAGAGCATCACCCCCTGGCAAGTAAATATGGATCTAGCTTTCTTCATAATCACTAGCTCATGTAGAGACCTCAAGAGATAGTTTGCTTGCTGCCTTTACTGACTCTTCTGTCTGATCAATGTACTGTCCCTGTTGGCGACTGGATAGAGGCTGCAGAGGTGCTGGTGATGTCAATGGCTGGTTTTATCAGTTGTAGTAAATTGAGTTTTAGATGATTGGCAGACTGGATAGAGCGCTCTCGACCATTCTGTATCTAGGTAATTCTCTCCTTTTGGATTGGTATGGGGGGCACCTGTTGTAGGAATTCTGACTGACCATCTCGGATCCAAAATATTTCAATTCACAATGGTATAGATAGTTTCAAACATGGCAATTTATTTAAAATAAATATTAGACAGGTTGAATCAAGCACAAGTTAAACACAGGCTCCACAGCATGACAGACAGCAAAAATAACAATTCTGCCCATTGTAGCACATATTCCCCCTCATTCTTGAGTTCCTTCATGGACCCAGACTTTATCTTCTACTCACACAGCACCCCATCACCATAGGAGGCCATGCCCAAATAAGCATTCAAAAAAGTTGGTCTCTCATGTCTGGCAAAACCAGCCTCCCTCTCCTTTCACATACACTCATATCTGTTACGTGCAAGATATGGAGAGGCTTCGTCTTTTCATTTTTAATATTGGTGAAACTTAATTGAAGAGAATTGCAATTTTTTTAAATCGATCATGTAAAATCACATCCTAGAGGAGGAGATCATAACTTCTCAGAAGTGGACCTTTCAATTACAATTTGACATCCTTGGATTTAAATGCTGCTATAGAATGGAGACATTTTTTTAAATGGATTGAAAGCCTAGTTTCTGATTAGCTGATGTCCATTCAACTTAGCAAATAAGAAAAAGTCTTCAATTTTTAAACAGTCTGAATTGAATTATGTTAATTTCCAATAAGGATTTTGGACATTGCTGTCAAACAATTTTGGCGCTTGCATTTAAACTGCTGAAAAGTCTGTGAAGTTGTAGCCACTTTTTCATTCCAGTTGTGTAGGGCTTTTGCCATGAATGGAGTCACTGTTTCCTGTGTGTTTATCTACACAAAAAGATTTGGGAAACATTTTTCTTATGCAGCTGATAAGAACATAAGAACATAAGATCATAAGATATGCCATACTGGGTCAGACCAAGGTCCATCAAGCCCAGTATTCTGTTTACAACAGTGGCCAATCTAGGTCATATGTACCTAGCAGTTTCCCCAAGGGACACAGGTTCCACAATGCTTGTATTGGTTCAAGCATTGATATCCTGGGTCCCTTCTTAATAATGGTTTATGGACCTTTCCTCCAGGAACTTGTCCAAACCTTTTTTAAACCCAGCTACACTAACAGCCTTTACTACATCCTCCGGTAACAAATTCCAGAGTTTGATTACACGTTGAGTGAAAAAATATTTTCTTTTATTAGTCTTAAATAGTTTACCCTGTAGCTTCATTGCATGTCCCCTAGTCTTTCTATATTCTGATAAGGTAAACAATCGATCTACATTTACCTGTTCCACTCCGTTCATTCATTTATAGACTTCTATCATATCTCCCCTCAGCCGTCTCTTTTCCAGGTTAAAGAGCCCTAACCTTTTTAGCCTTTCTTCATATGAGTATCCTTCCATCCCCTTTACCATTTTGGTGGCTCTTCTCTGAACCTTTTCTAATATCGCTATATCCTTTTTAAGATACGGCGACCAGAATTGCACACAATATTCACAATATGATGTGTGTGACATGCTGGTCAGGTCCGAGTCATGCCATTGAAACATCTTGATTTTGGAGAGGAGGACACGGAGTAGTGTCCCTATTCACTGTATTTGAAGCAGAAGCGTTAGATTAGTTATCCAGTTTACACACAGATAAAATTGATGGAAAACACACTGGGGAAATTATGATGAAAATATCTGTATTCCAATTGCAAAATAGGAAATACGGGCCCGATTTTCAACAAGGCACCAAGGCATGCCGTACCCGCAGAAAGATACCCGCTCAGGAAAAGTGCTTGAATCGTGAGTTATGTGCCTCCCAAATGGCCAAACTTTGAAAACACAGCACAAACCGAACACAGCAGCAGGCGCCTGCATAGCATAGACAGATACGCGCAGGGACCGGAACCCAGACTCAGCACCTAAGAAGGTGTTAGTCTGCAATAGCCGTGTAGGTGTCCAAACCAGTGGCCAGAGAAGCAGGATGGCAAGTGTGTATGAACCCGTGTATCACCCATCCGGTGTACCCGTGCATTGACAACACCGTTATGCAGGCCCCATGAACTGCCTGTGCAAAAGCCACCTATGGCTGGGCGGATAGACACCAGCAGCTTGGTGGCAAGAAGGACAGTGAACTTCTGCCCTGATGAGTCTGAGGCTCTTGCCCATTCCATGCTGCAGTACAAGAGGGTGCTATACTCTAGGGAGGTCCGGTAACCAAACCTGCGGCTGTCCATAGCCATATGGAGGGCCATCCAACTCCACCTGCGCAGGTAAGGAGACCTGAATGGCCGGGGGGGGGGGGGGGGCTGAGCACCATGCTAGGCCATCCACACCCTGAAAGGCACAGCTGTGTGTCTGCACAGGGAGACAGGGCCGAAGGGCCAGGCCACATTCTGGTGGCAACACCAATGGTTGTAGAACAGGTGACAGCAGGGGGATGGGCCATGCATGGTACAGGTGCCATCCCTGACTGCCCACAGAAGTAGGAATATCCAGACACAGCAGGCGAGGAGGCCGCTGCATGGCGGATGGCAGCTACACTACAGGGCTGGTGGCGGATGGCAGCTACACTACAGGGCTCGCACAGCAATAGCATTGCCTGGTGCATGGGGAGCTGTGGTCAGGCTGCCCACCCCAGGGGACTCTGCCGGCTCATGCAGATGCCCTGGACACACGCCCCACCCCGCAGTCCCTTCAACCCTGGCCCAGGGGTCAGAGAAGGCCAGTAGCAGTATCCACATATATGCTATCTGTCTGTCCCTGCAAACGGATCAGCCACTACTGCCTGCCACCCCCCTTCTGGCTGTGGCAGCATGCGATAAAGTGATGCCACAGAATCTGACAGATGTGTAATGGTGGGCATGCATAAATTGCAACACCCTGTCCTGCACGGCACCTAACGAACCATGCAGTGTTGTGATCCCTGAAGCAGTGGATGTCCCCTGCCATGACACTTGCCCACAACTGAGGCCACTCACAGTCCACAACCATGTACCATGGTGCCAAGGCAAGTCTGCATGCAACAGATGGGAGCAAAGGAAGGGGGTAGAACTGCAGAGGTGGCTAAAGGGACCAGAGGGGTGACGCAGGTGAATCAGTGGCCCAGATGGGACTGTTGGTGGAGGCACGGGGCACATGTCAAAGGTCCAGGGGAGCGGTGGGTAGGAATCCGGAGCCAGATGCCAAAGGTGTACCATGACATGTACCCCACACCTGCTACCCTTGGGTATGGCCCTGATCCCAGGATGAGCAGGCCACCAGGCTGAGGCAGGCTACAGGTATGCACAATAGAAGATGTGGAAGCACACAACTGAGCCCATGTGTGTCCACTCCCCTTCTCTCCCACAGTGACTATAGCACCTTGGAGACCCTAAAGTGCCACTACCACACACTGCGCCAGAAATGACCAAACCAGCTGCAGTACATCAGGGAGTGACTGGTGGCTGAGGAAGGTCAGTGGGATATACAGTGGAGCCCAGAAGATGCAGGGAGTGGCAGCCATGGCTGCCGGACATGTGCAGACAGACCATTTGGTGGTGGATTCTCCATACGCAATGATGTGAATGTGCTTGGGGCAGCTGTGCCATCCCCCAGTGCCACTATCCCATGTGTGCACTAGCCAGCACCCAATACATGCAGATGCGCACACACATGGCCGGGGCATGGCATGGAAGGGTGGTACAGGGGAACATATCACCAGCAGTGGGCTCAGATGCACATTGCACACCTGCACACACTGCTCCCTATGGGTGTCCATCGCCTGGGGGGGGGGACTAGCAAGCCACAGCTGGGCATGTGAGGGGGAAAACAGAGCTGGCTGGTAGTGGGCAAAGGGGAGGGCATGCAGTGTTAACTGTGGGATGACACCCCCCCCCCCCCGTGGCCCAAAGATGGGTTTTGCAATGCATGTGTGGGCCCAAAGGAGATGCACCAGTCCCACCCCAGGGCCACGTCTGTGTGGACCTTTAACCCCCCTTCCCCCAAAGCTGGTTCCAGGAAGGCCCAGGACAATGCTGGCATACCATGGGCACCAACCCATAGCAGTGGTCCGACACCAGCACAGCTGTCCCGAGGTGCAGACCCCAGTGATACCTCCAGCAGTGATGGGGAGGTGGAGTCTAGTGGCACTGCGATGGATACAACACCACAGAGGGGGAGAGCAGTGAGGGTGCCATGGTGCAGCAGTGAAATGGGGAATCTGAGGAGGAGGAGGGATCAGAGGGTCAGGGGCATGGCAGGAAGTCTGAGGAGGAGGAGGGATCAGAGGGATGGGGCAGGGTGGGGAGTCTGAGGAGGAGGAGGGATCAGATGGTCAGGGGCAGGATGGGGAGTCCGAGGAGGAGGAGGTGGCAGCAGGACCAGATTTGTCCCCTGTAGCTGGAGCAGAGGTAGACCAAGAGGGGGTAGCAGGGAGGATGCAGGCCCCACCCTCCAAGCACCCCAGGTATGGTGGTGCAGTGTAGTGCTCAGCCAGCAGACACCCGGCAGGGAGACAAGAAAAAGAGCTGCCCCTGGCTGTGGCTCGCAACCCACAGCCATGCATGCCCATGTCCCTACCAGAGGGCCATGTGCCCACCATATGGCTTGGCACGGACCATGCACGATGTGCAGTGGAGCCATGGGCTCCCACAGCTATCCCAACACCATGGGCATGGCATGGCTGTGCCGCACCAGGCCCTTCTGTGCCACCACCCACTCAGTCATCTGCTGATTGGGCTCTGGCTGCCCTAGTGGCAGAGATGTGGCTCCTCAAGGAGGACTTGTGGGCAGCAGCATGGACAATCAGCACGCATCTGGATGCCCTCATTGTTGCAGTAACAGGACACAGTAGGGCCCCCTGCACCATAGGCCATCCCCATGCCAAGGATTGCCCTGCAATGGGCCGTAATGGCGCAGACTGCATAGCCATGGACATGGGTGCACAATGTCCCTGTTAATGTGTGGACCTCTGTTGTTTTATACTGCCATTGGGTTTATACTGCTGTTGCTGCCATTGTTGTACCTGATACAGGGTTTCCAATAAACTGTTCCCGCTTGAAATCACAAGGTGTTGTCAGTTTTGTGGGAGCAGGGCTGCATGTCTGAGTGGACGGAGTAGGGAACTGTGGTGGGGGACTGTGGTTGGGGGACTGGGCATGGGGTGTGTGCCCTGTGGGTCACGTCTATGTGTGTGGGTATGGCACAGAGGCACCACACGCAAAGAATGGCAGTGGTCTCAGCTCTGCATGGGTAGCGCCTCTGTGCCATACCCGCGCAGAGTGGCTGCAGCCACTGCCCAGCAGTGCCACCACTTTACCGATGCAAGGTGCGTGTGCCATTGCTGGGCAGCATAGGTGTGGCACAGTGGTGCTACACACACAGAACGCCTCCAGCCCCATGGTGGTACATGGTTGGAGTGCCACCATACACCTGTCCTCACACCGTGGTGGCTATGCCCACATACTGTGCTATCTGTCCTACCCGGGTATTACCATCTGGGCATCCATGCATGCATATGTTGCCAATGTGCCATGGTGTACAGCTATGGTGTCCTGCAGCGAATAGCCGTCATGCAGATTTTCGTACCCTTGGCACTCAGGAACCTATGCGTGTATCGGATATGCCTTTGGATGGGGCATGGTGTGGCTGCATGATGTATCCGCATATGTGTGAAAGGTCCTACGCGGGTAGCCTAACACCTCCATAGTGCCTGAGCTAGACAATGGCAGGCATAGCCAAAACAAACCCAGAAGGTGAGCTTTATACTCTCTGAGATCTCGGTGGCCTTGGGGCTCATCGTGCAGTGGCATGCTGCCTCTTCACGGCAGAGGATGCCAGCTCACAGCTGTCAGCATGGCGTGACATCATCAGTAGAGACAATGCCGTCCTCCACCACAACAGGGATGTGGAGGATATTAAGAAGAAGTGGTGGATGGTACGACAGGCTGTGAAGGAGGAAAGGGCCAGAAACAGCAGGCTGCCACCTGCATGGCAGTGCAGACTTACCCCTCTGGAGGCACAGGTGCTGCAGTTTGTGGAGGAGGTCTCCATCTCAAGGGTTGCGGGCTTTGACAGCTCCACCCCGACACACAGGAGGGTGAGTAGGGGTTGCCCCATGGCCTGGGTGGCACCATGACAGCCATGTATGTGTCCCCATCATGGTTCCGTCCACCCAGAGCCTGCCTGCCTGTCGGTCTGTCGGTCCTTGAGTGATGCATGGGTTGGAGACAGTGTGGACTGGTGATCCCCCTGTCAGTTCCATTGTGGGGTTGGTGGCACCCCATAGGCTGACTTATCAACCCATGTCACTAACCCCTGACACCTTTGCTCTGTCAGGGACACAGCCTGGAACCGATGCGTCAGAGGCAGCCTCACCACCTCCTGCGGATGATGCCAGTGTGCAGATGGGATGCAGCACAGCCACAGGGACTGGTGCACCTGCCAGGGCAGAGGTGCAGTCTGATGCAACACCCAGAGTGGAGGTGCAATCCGGTATGACACCCAGGGCAGAGGAGCAGGCTGATGCAGTTCCCAGGGCAGTGGAGCAGGCCAGTGTGCCTGCCAGTGCTGTGGAGGTGGAGACAGATGATGCCCCACTCGCTGAGCTACAGTTTGCCATCCTGGATGATCTTGTGGATGCAGGGGGCACAGATGTGGACCAGGAGCTACTGCAGGAGGGTGCACACCTGGTGGTTGGCACCGAGGGCATATAGGCTGAGCTGCATGGTATATGACAGGACCTGCAAGCAGCCACACAGGTGAGGGAGGCTGAATTCAAGGCATGGCAGGAACACCTACTGTGAGTGGAGCGCCACCTGGAGGGACACCTGCATCTGATGATGGAGATGGCAGCATACCAGGCAACTATTGCTGGCTCCCTATGCAGTTTGGTGGGCCTCCTTTGGGCCCAGTGGGTGGGTGCTGGGGCTGCCAGCACACTAGCACAGCCACCTGGTAGCCCTGAACCATGTGCAGTGGCCTGCCTTGATGGGAAGGATGATGATGCTGCCAGCACATCATCAGACATCGCTCCACTGCATCTCAGTGCACATATCGCAAACATCCATGGCCGGCTGCGAGTCCGGGGGTAGGGGACACACATGGGGGGGAAATAAACACTCTGCACATGTAGCATCATTGCAGGCATTTTATTGGTGAATGTGTGTATCCTATCCAGGTGATGGTGTGAGGCAGTCATCTCAGAAACTATCGCATATCAGCTGTGCACGGTGGGCCAGTGCCCGGGCCTGCTGCTGGCTTCTGGCCTCTGCGCCATCACTATCTGCTGCCTCTGCGGCCTCCCACTCCTCTGCAGCCATGGGTTCTGGGTCCGGCACTTCCTGCATCCGTGCAAACTTGTGGAGTATGCAGCATGATGCAAATATCTGGCATACACACTCCGAGCTGTAGAAGTGTTCCCCACCACTCCTGTCGCGGCTCCTCAGCATCCCTGTTGCTCGCTCCACAACCGCCTGGATATGCTGATGGGCGGCATTGAACAGCTCCTCCTGCCAGCTCATGGGGTGGCATACTGGGGTCAGCAGTCAGGTCTGTGGCCTTCCTCTGCTCCCATTCTGTCTCGCTAATCATCTCTGATATCCCTTCCCTCTGCTCTTTAGGATTTGCTAACTGTTCTTGGCTATGAGCGCCAAAATCTTAAATCCAGCATTGCTTCAAAGGAGGAGGTTGGCCACATATACTTAAGAAACTATATAAGTTGTAACATAGTAGTTGTAAACAAACAAGAACTCATCCAGTCTGTTCAAATGAACTGAAAATGTGCTTTTGGCCACCTTTCTTCCCATGTTTTAGTCATCTCAAATTCACTACTGCATAGATGTACACAAGGAACTTATCCTACACTCCTAAATTCCTAGAATTGTTCAAACTGTGGTTTCATATAAATGCAAAGGCCAAGACAGGATACACAAAGATCTATGTTCTGGACTTCAACACTATCAAATTTTTTAAGATGGGAAAGTACCTTAGGAAGGAGCTGGGAAGAAAAGGAAATTATTGGTAAACTGGGTTAAAAAAAGACACCTATAGTAAGGGCCACAGATTAGACCTTTCAAAGTACAGTAGATGGCTGAAAAAGGAAAAAGAGGCATCTCAAAATCTATTTACCTTTGTAGTTTTTTGTGGACTGTGGCTTTCAGATATTGAATCACTTTCTTTATTGCTTTCCAATCATGTTGTGATAATGCTGCAACTTTCTTACATAGGATTCCAACTGCAGTTCTTATATCTAGTCTGGTCTAGTCAGTCATTGTTATGTACACTAGCCTGCCAATTGTTTTTGATACTGGTTGTTGTCCAGCAACAAATTCTTTATATTGCCACCCCTTGGAGAGCTCAGTTTCAAGGAGGTCCATACAGAGCCGGCCCAAGGGTTTCTGCCGCCCCAGGCAGAAACCCCAGCTGCATTGCCACCGCGTTGCCGCCACCCCTCCTGCCACAGATTCCGTCTTGGGGGGAGGCGGGCGGTGGTAGCAGCAGTATTTTACAAGTGGTGGCTTTGTGCCACCACTTTGTTGCCTGCAGCAGGCCATGTGCTTCAGCACACATAGCCTGCCGTTCTGACAGTAAGTTGCATCAGAGGGGCATCAGAAGCGGCGGGTCATGCATGCCAAAGCACATGGCCTGCCACAGGCAACAAAGCGGTGGCACAAAACCTAGCTTATCTAGTGAACAGGCCAGCCCTGGGTTCATATTTCTTTTGCTTCCCTCATGGTGAAAGTCAACACCTCATTAATAGTATTCTACGGTTGCTTAGGAAACTTCCCCCATAAGAACATGCCATGCTGGGTCAGACCAAAGGGCCATCAAGCTCAGCATCCTGTCTGCAACAGCAGCTAATCTGGGTCACTAGGAAGTACCTATCAGATCCCCAAAGTAGATTTGTTGCTTGCAGCTCACTCTCAGGGATGAGCAGTAACTCTCCCAAGGCTAAGAATTGTTTATGAACTTTCCTCTTTTTTAAACTCAACTGTGCTAGATGCCTTCATCACATCCTTTGACAACAAACTCCATAATTTTATTTATTTATTTATTTATTTGCTTGCATTTTTATACTGCCCCTTCCAGAGATCAGGGGCGGTTTACATTGTAACAATAAACTTTAACAGTAACAGTTACATATAACAAGATATAGAACTTTGTACATAGAACAGAATGAGTGAGGGCATGCCTCCAAACTATTTACATGCAGCAGTACATGGAAGACTGCAAACTAGTTACAGAGCATTTACAGTAGCGTTTTTACTGTCGACAGCTTATTAGTACAAATATCAACTAACAAATTAGTTGAGAGGGGGTGGGAGAAGGAAATGAGGGAGTATAGGAGGGAGGGGAGAGGTTCAATGAAGGGGGAAAGACAGAATGGTCTAGGTATTATAGTAGTGTTCACGAAAGAGGTACGTTTTTAGACCCTTTCTGAATGATTGAAGGTCCTTGTTTCCTCTTAGTGTATCTGGAAGGTTATTCCATAGGAGGGGTGCCATATACTGTATGTGAATGCTCTATTACTCGTAGATTTTTTGGTGTTGCATATTTTGTGCAATACATTTAGTATGTTTTGGTTGGGGGTTCTGTTTTTATTAAGGGGTTGAATTTCAATGAGTGTGGAAAGGTGCAATGGGGCTACGTTATGTATTAATTTGAAAGTCGTCATTATTATCTTGTAACGTACTCTAGCTTGGATGGAGATTGTTCATTGAATGAAAAAATAATGTCTCCAATTTGTTTTAAATCTGCTACCTGTTAGTTTGAGTTTTCTCTAGTCCTAGTATTATTTGAAGGAGTAAATAACCATTAGCCTATACCACTTTGCTTAGGTTTTCATAGACCTCTATTATATCTCTCCTCAGCTGTCTTTTCTCTAACCTCTTTAACTTTTCCTCACAATAGAGTTGTTCCATCCCTTTATCATTTGGGTTGCCCTTCTCTGTACCTTTTCTAGTTCAGCTATATCTTTAAGGAGCTGGAGTGACCAATACTGCACCCAATAATAAAGTTGCAGTTACATTATAATATTCATATTTATTTATTTTTAAATATTTGTAGCCTGTCCATCAAAATTTTCTAAGTGGGGAGAGGTTAAAACATTGGACAATAAGCAGTGATGGCCAAGAAAGCAAATGGAATGCTAGGAATTATAAGGAAAGAAATGTTGAATAAAACAGAGAATATCATAATGCCTCTACATCACCCCATGGTGCAATCGCAATTCTGATCACTGCATCTTAAAGAAAATATAGCTGTATTAGAAAAGTTATAGAGAAAGGTGACCAAAATGATAAAGGGGATGGAACGACTCTCCTATGAGGAAAGGCTAAAGAGGTTAGGGTTCTTCAGCTTGGAAAAGAACTGGCCGAGAGGAGATATGATAGAGGTCTATAAAATCCTGAGTGGAGTGGAACAGGTAAATACAAATCTATTGTTTACTCTTTCAAAAAGGACAAAGACTAGGGGGACACAATGAAGTTACTAAGTACATTTAAGACAAATAGGAGAAATAGTTTTTCACAGAAGTATAATTAAGTTCTGGAATTCACTGCCAGAGGATACAGTAAAAGCTATTGGTGTATCTGGGTTTTAAAAAAAGTTTGCACAAGTTCCTGGAGGAAACCATTGTTAAGGTAGACGGGGAAGTCTACAACTTGGAATCTGTTTATGTTTCAGGATCCTGCCAGGTACTTGTGACCTGCATTGGCCACTGTTGGAAACTTGATACTCGGCTTTATAGACCTATGGCCTGACATAGTATGGCAAATCTTATGTTAAAAGAGGAGACAGATTATTAATGGCAATTCACATCAAATTATGAAAAAATCAATCAAATCCTATCACAGAAATTGATTAAATAGCATCTGCTTGATCTCTTTTCGAAATTTCAGTACTTCTGTCTCAAACTGATGAGGTTCTGGAAGGGAGTTCCTTATCAAGGGGCCAGCAACTTAAAAAGCAGGATGGAACCACAATAAGAGCATGTTGAGAAAATCGTAATGTTTGGGCAGTGATATAGGTATGCATAATTGATTGCAAATACATAGGAGCACTACCACGATATGCTTTAGACAGTAGCACTGTGATGGGGCGTATAGGAAGTTACCCGTCCCTCTCCAAAGGAATTATCAGCAGTCTACCGTAAAAGGGCCTGCAGCTCAGAACCCAAGGCTGGGAGGGCGTGACTCAGACAGAAGGATTAAGAAGCCAGCTGTGTGCATAAAGGAGGAAAGAGGCCTGTGGAGACAGAAAGCTTCTTCCAAGCAGAACTGGGAGGGGAATCTGGCTGTAAGGTAGGCAATTTAGGAGGTGAGAGTCAAGTGACTGACTGGACTTTGTGCTGAACTGAATTCTATGCTTTAAATTGTGGGTCGGGGACTGGCACTGTGGACCAGCCATGTGAAGGTAACAAGCTGGGAATGATTGCTGGACCACTAAAGGGTAATAAAAGTGTTTTTTGTTTGGCTCTGAATTGTGTGCCTAAATTTTAAAAGTCCCCTTGCCACTGCACGTCACGCTCTACCACAAGCACCAACCAGTTAAAAAATCAGCTTTCAAATCACATACCAACAGAACCGTACCAAGCTAGAAATGCTTCTTGTGTAACTAATGAATCTGATGCCCCCTCCACCCAGCCACGTTCAGTAACTCACTCTTTTTGAGATTCATGGAAGCCCAGTGATGATATCAGCGCCCCCTTCTGCGCTTGCACCCTGTTCGGTCACACCGCTCTCACACCCCTTGTTACAGCCAGATCTGTGGCTTCATGGTCAATTAAAGCCTATAACAATTCCAAGATATCAAATCTTTTTACAAATAGGAATCACACCATTATTAACTGGCAGTCATCAGGTGTCACAAAAGAAACAGAGTGAGTACAACTAAAACTTCTAACTTTTGTAAATTTAATAGCTGATTCGAAGTGATCAGACTGCAGACATCAATGAAATCACTAAGAACTGACAGTTCCAGCACAGATACTGTGATAATAATCATGACATTTATTTTATTTATTTATTTGTGTTTTTGTTATAGTGCCTACTACCTAATCTAAATGTCTAGGCAGTTTACATAGAACTAGCAATGCTTATACATGAAACATGGGAGTAACTGAACAAAAACAATATGTACGTAGAGCAAAAACATCAGCATGAACAGGAGCAATAGTATAGCATATTTACATAATTACATATTTACAGGCTTATGCAAAGGGGATATGGTATGGGTTCTGGGGTTAGCTACTTGGATGAGAGTTATTGTGGTGCAATAGTTGGAGGAGGGGGGATGAAGGGAGTTGGAGTGGTTAGGAGAGGGGGAACATCATCTATATGCAACTTAAATGAAACTGTTTCTTTAACACAGCCCATAATGGAAGCAGATAGATGTTGAATAGGACTGCTGACAAAGCAGAACCTTGAGGAATGCGTCTTTATCATGAGGAAACATTCTGAGCCATCCTTACTTGTAATCTTTCATCAAAAAATGACAAAGGCCAGAACTACCAATTTCCTTAGCCTATGAAGCAAAATTTTAAGTGTTGTAAATTAGGCATTCTATTCTGCTGATGTAAGTTACAGTACAGTGCATCCAGCATAGATACTAATAAAGTTGTGGTACTATGTGAGGCCCTGAAGCCTTATTGATATACATTCAGAATGTTATTATCCTGTAGATAGTTTTGTAGTTGTAGTTTGTCACGCCCCAGCCCTCTGCCTAAAGCTTAGAGGGGTAGGGTTGCCATTAACTTCTCTTATAAAAGGTTGAATAAACTATTTTTCTCCAGTGAAGCATGCTGGGAGTTGTAGTTTTGGCCTTCTAAGATGAAGTGTAGTCATGAAACCGAAAGTAAAGGCAAATGACAAAATTTATTCCCCAAACGCAAAGTCCATGTAGACTGTAACAGGATACTTCTCCATTCATTCGCTCAAGGTTATTTACAACTTAGGCTGGATGAGCTTCACAGTCATTAATTATATGCAGCTGCTTATCAATATAACGGATAAAGAAAACACAGCTTCTTCATTCAACAAAGTAAAAATATCTTCTTTTTACCTTTGTCTTCATTAAGCAGTCAAATGTACATGCAACAGGTATCTTCCCCTTAAAAGAGCAAGTTCCTACCTTCAGTTCAGGCTAGGTTTCAATACTCTATTTTTCAGGAGACTTTATCTTTTCAGCTATTCTTTAGCAAAGGGACTCAATGCTAACAGCTTGACATAGAGTACAGTCCATGAGTACCTCTGGAGGCAATAAATCCTGCTCAATAGGCTCAACCTGCATTTCCTCTGGCTCTGGTAGTGCAGTGCCCTGCTCTGAGCTTTTAACGTATGTCTCAGGGTCTATTCTCTCTGAGGATCCATGTGTCTCTCTTGAGCACAGCTCCACCCGGTAAGGATAAATTGTACCTGAAGCTGTGGACCCTTCTCCCTGGCTGTGTTCACCAGTCTCCCTCCAGCTTTTGGGAAAAGTCCCTGGTTCACTTCCCTGAGTTCCTTCCTGGAGCTCTGCCACGGCTCCCTGTTCCAGGCTTGGCTCCTTTGACTCCTGTGCTGAGTCCTGGGCTCCCACCTCTGAACTCTGAACCTTCTGATCAGGAACTGGGGTTTGAAGCCTTCTCTGCTCTCTCCTTCCATGCTCTCTCCCTCCGGGCTCTCCTCCTTGCTTTCTCTCTAGCCAAGGTTTATATCCCTACTTCCCGGGCAGTGTCTCTCCCACTCTGGACAGGTACTTGCAATTATCTTCCAAGCCTGCAACTACGTCAGCAGAGCTTGGGTGTGGCAGCCTAGGTTTGGTTTCTCTCTGCTTGCTTTCTTTATGCCAACGCTGAAACCTGTGCACTGCAGGGATGTCATTTTTCTTAAAAGCAAAATCATTAGTTTCTCCTATTTCCATAGGCTCACTACAAGCTTCCTTATCACATACCCCCCTCCCTAAGATATTACGGGCTGGCGGCATTTCCCCCGCACAGTCCGTAATCCTCGATGGGGCATCAGTATCTTGCTGTAATCTTCCTGCCTTATGTTCCACTTTAGATAGATTGGCTACCGCTGTTAGTTCCCACCAGGGCCTAAGGACATTTATGTGGTAAACCTGCTGGCGGCCCCTACTATTCTCTACCGCGTAGGATACCGGCCCCACTTGTTTGACCACTTTATATGGTCCTTTCCACTGGACCTCAAATTTTGGCGTGGCGCCTGCCACCATTTCTATGACTTTCTCTCCTAGGGCTATTTGGCGGGGTTTCGTACCTTGATCATAGTGTTTCTTTTGGTGAATCTGGCTGGCCTGTAAGTTTTCCTCAGCCACTTGGGAGGTCCTGTGTAACCGCCCCCTCAAATCTCGAAGAAAATGGGGTACTCCCATAACTTCTATCTCGGGCTCGACCCATTGCTCCTGTAATATATCTAAAATTCCCCGTGGGGCACGTCCGTACATCAACTCATAGTGGGATGCCCCTAAAGATGCCTGTGTCTGCTCTCGGCAGGCATATAGAATGAAAGGGAGCATAACATCCCACTCGGTCATGTTACCATCCAAGCCTTGCCTTAGCATCTGTTTCAACGTCTGGTTTAATCTTTCTACTAGCCCATTAGACTGGGGGTGATAGGTGGCTGTTTTTACGTGCTTTACCCCGAAAGCGTCCCACACCTGGGCCAAGTACTTTGACATAAATTTGGTACCCCAGTCTGTCAGCACCTCCCGGGGAAAACCCACCTCACAAAATAGCTTTATGACCTCTAAGGCTATCATTTTTGCAGAGATGTTACGCAAGCGAATGGCCTACGGGAACCTGGTGGCTTGATCCACTATAACTAAAATATACTGGAAGCCTCGGGGTGTCTTCACCAGAGGTCCCACTATGTCCTTTGCGATTCTTCGGATAGGCTCTGATATTACGGGCGTCGGGATCATGGGCACCCCTGGTGATCGGACAGTGGTGACCCGTTGACAAGAAGGGCATGACTCACAAAATTGGGTGGTTTCCTTGAAGATGCCTGGCCAGTAGAAGCGGGCAAGGATCTGGTCTAGAGTCCCCTGTACCCCTTTGTGACCTCCTACCGGGTGGTCATGGGCAAGCCTCAAGACCAACGTCTTAAAAGCGGCGGGTACAACCAGCTGCTTCCTGACCGTCCCTGCCTGGGGATCAAGACTCTCCCTGTATAGTATTCCCTTATCCAAGAGGAATCTTGGGAGGGCATCCCTCTCAACCTGGGCATATTCAAATGCCCATATAAGCGCGGGGTCCGCTTGCTGCTCATTGGGAAAGGACGGGAACTTTTCAACCAATTCTGCAGGGACCCAAGGTAACCCTTGTCCAGCTTCCATCTCAGCTCTCCCTTGAGACCTACACTGTCTTTCACGGCGTTTCTCAGCTTTTCCCTTCTTACTCCTATCAGAAGGGGAAACTACTAGGTCATCATGTGAGGGTAATTCACCTAGGGATTCATCTGGGGGTTCATCCTTTTTGTCTTGGGCCTCTGACTGGGACCGTGTAGACACCAGTCCAACTTTTTGATGTAGGCCCTTCTCCAATCCTCTTTTGAACTGGGGCCAATCCCTACCCAACACTAGGTCATGGGGCAGTCTCGGGACTATGGCTACCAGGACTTCCCTCTGTATCCCTAACCCCTTTATTAACACCTTGTACATGGGATAAAAGGAGGCTGCTCTGTGGATACATCTGATCTGTACCCTCCCCTCTGGTCGGCTCGGGACTGACTCACTCTGGGCTTCTATTGCCTGCCAGAGTCTCCGTGAGATCATACTCTGGTCAGCACCTGAGTCGAGTAGAGCTTTAGTAGCAATGCCCTGAATATCAACATTCAAAAGGAAACCCTCTCTTAGCTGTTTCACATTAGCACCTATCAATGCTGTACGTGCTTTACATTCCTTTTGTATGTGACCTAACTTTCCACATTGAAAACATTTTATTCTTGCCCACTTGCCCTCCTGCGTAGGCAGATAAGTTTTCATACATTCCATATTTTTCCTTGTTCTCCTTTCTGATTGTTCAAAACTAGCCTCTGCTGCTATTTTCAGAGCGCCCCCTTTTCCTTGACCAGCCAATTCTGCTTCTAAATAACACTCCGTCAGCAGGGTTGCTTCTCCTGTGGTCTGACAGTTTTGTAATATCAGAAAGGATTGGATTTCTTTAAGAACCGCAGCAATAAACTGCTCTAACACAATTGTATCTATCACCATATCCATGGTTTTACCTTCTGGAGCTAACTATTTTAAAGCTAAGCCTCTGACCCTTTGGCACAAAGCCTTAGGTGTCTCACCGGCTCTTAAGCTTGTAGCTCTCAGCATGCGATGGTAGACCATCTGAGTTAAACCTAATTGATCTCAGATAGCCTTTTTTAGCTCTCCATAATCTGTAGCAAGTACCGCTGGCATGGCCCTGTAGGCCGCTAATGCCTCTCCTGTGAGAGATGTGGCTAGCCGTACAGTCCACTGTTCCATTAGCCAATCTACAGTATGAGCAACTCTCTCAAAGGATTCTAAGAAATCGTCAATATCATCCTCTACTGAAAGTTTTCCAAAGGAAAATGTCCCACATGTCTGTGGCCCTACCATACAAGTATTTGGTGTCCCTTCTAGTCCCAATGGTGTTGGCAATGCTCCAGCTGTTGCTTTCTGGTTAGCGAGCAATGCCTCCATCAAGTCCAGTACTGGCTTCTGTTGTGTCTGCAAAGCGGCTGCTGCCTGTTCTTGTGCCTGGTGTGCCATTTCTCGCTATTTCTGGAATTGGGACGCCATCCATTGCAGTATGTCCTTTGGATCCATCTCAGCAATTTCTGCAGGAGAAAAGAAAAAAACAAAACCCACCAAGTGCGGTACCACCAAAACTCTGCTAGTCCCTTTTAGCTGAATGCTTGGAATCTTCCACCCCTTTTACTTGAATCCAGGTCTGACCCATGCCTAAATACTCTTTACCTGAGGTTAGCCTGAAAAAAGGGAATGTCTCACTGGCGACCTCCGTTGCTCTGGCCGACCCTGCCAGCGATTTTCCACTCTGCAGCTCACAGCACAGCTCAGCAGTTTGGTATTTGAAAAACCTTTACGGCGTATATCCTGAAGTGTTGTATATCCTGATACAAGCGAGATCCAAACTACTATGCCACTTGTCATGCCCCAGCCCTCTGCCTAAAGCTTAGAGGGGTAGGGTTGCCATTAACTACTCTTATAAAAGGTTGAATAAACTATTTTTCTCCAGTGAAGCATGCTGGGAGTTGTAGTTTTGGCCTTCTAAGATGAAGTGTAGTCATGAAACCGAAAGTAAGGGCAAATGACAAAATGTATTCCCCAAACGCAAACAAAGTCCATGTAGACTGTAACAGGATACTTCTCCATTCATTCGCTCAAGGTTATTTACAACTTAGGCTGGATGAGCTTCACAGTCATTAATTATATGCAGCTGCTTATCAATATAACGGATAAAGAAAACACAGCTTCTTCATTCAACAAAGTAAAAATATCTTCTTTTTACCTTTGTCTTCATTAAGCAGTCAAATGTACATGCAACAGGTATCTTCCCCTTAAAAGAGCAAGTTCCTACCTTCAGTTCAGGCTAGGTTTCAATACTCTATTTTTCAGGAGACTTTATCTTTTCAGCTATTCTTTAGCAAAGGGACTCAATGCTAACAGCTTGACATAGAGTACAGTCCATGAGTACCTCTGGAGGCAATAAATCCTGCTCAATAGGCTCAACCTGCATTTCCTCTGGCTCCGGTAGTGCAGTGCCCTGCTCTGAGCTTTTAACGTATGTCTCAGGGTCTATTCTCTCTGAGGATCCCTGTGTCTCTCTTGAACACAGCTCCACCCGGTAAGGATAAATTGTACCTGAAGCTGTGGACCCTTCTCCCTGGCTGTGTTCACCAGTCTCCCTCCAGCTTCTGGGAAACAGTCCCTGGTTCACTTCCCTGAGTTCCTTCCTGGAGCTCTGCCACGGCTCCCTGTTCCAGGCTTGGCTCCTTTGACTCCTGTGCTGAGTCCTGAGCTCCCACTTCTGAACTCTGAACCTTCCTGAGCAAGAGAACTCTGGCTTCCTGAGCAAGAGAAGGGAATTTCAGCAAGCAGTTCAGATTTCTCAGAAGTCGCAGGTGCGACTTTTAAGGATTTTGCTTCTCTGTTTTCTCTTCAATGACCAGTGCAGTGTTCCTTGGAGACAGTCTGGAAAGCCATATCACAGCTGGGGAGTGCTTTGCAGCCCCATATCCAGCTTATTTCTTAAGAAGCCCAGGAAAACGGTATCAGGTTAGATCAATGTCAGCAGGATATTTCACAAGCATGGAGTTCTATTAAATACCTAGAGAGTAAGAGCACTTTTCTTCAAGGTACTATGTCTGCCTTGATAAAAGATAATATGGCCCTTAACAAAATTGAAATGTTGGAAAATGTTTCTAGGGCTGCCAATATAAGGGTTCTTTATTTTCCCAAGTCTCAAGTGGTTTCTCCAAAGAAAATGTTTAAAACTTATTTGGTGGATATTTTGAAGATTGCTCAAGAGGCTTTACCTCCTATTTCAAAGGCATATTGTCTTCCTATGGCTAAGAAGTGCTCTTCTGAAAGTTCTTCCCAGGCCCCGCCAGAGTCTGGATTGTTGATTGTAACAGACTTATTGGAAAACTCTGACTCTGAGGTTTTAACTTCTGCTACTTTGGTAGTTACATTCACTCTCTCTGGACTAGCTTTTATAAATGTACTTTAAGAACTGGCAGCAACCCTATATGGGCAATATTGTTTGAATTTTCCCCTATCTTTCTAGGGATACACAGAGGAAGAGAAAGGACTTTTTGCTTATGAAGCCTGCTGTTTTGCAAATTGATCTTCTCTTTTTTCTTTAAATTCCTCTACAAATATGTGGTCAAATTTCAATACATTACCTATGTATCGTTCGAGCCTTCCCAACTGCTTGTGTTCATAAATTCTCATACTATCATCTCTCCTGATCCTAGAACTCCATAAAAAGTAGGTTATTGCCTGCATTGCTTTGTGCTTCTTATTGAGATTATTTTTCTTTCCTTTTTTCATTTGTTTTTCTGTCTCTCAGCCATTATTGTGGGTTAGAGTGATGACATTCATTGATTCCCTATGTAGTTTTATTCCTTTTTTCTTTTGTAAATTTCCATCTTTTCTGTACAAGTATGTTACTTGGATGCATTTGATTAAATTCATAAATAAATAAAAACCTGGGCAGTCTGGGATCAGGGGTGGTCCCAGTCACTAGTTGATCATATTCAGTAGCAAGATAGCTAAACCAGTTAAAATTAGAACAGTTCAATGGCTGTCCTAACTTTAACCAGTTATCGCTCTCTTTTAGTGGATGAAAATCACCACTGACCAGTGAAACCAGATATTCAGCACTGGATAAGTTACTGTGCTGATATCCAGTTTTATTTAAAGCGGTGTTTAAAAGTGCCTAGCTGCTGCTGAGTATCGGCCCCTTTTAATTTTTTGAACCACATATAGTGCCATTTTTGTGGAAACGACATCAAAATAATCCCATGATTCGGGAGAAATCATATTAGCAGCATTGTCATTTGACATTGATTGATGTACAGTAGTAGCATTGCCAGTTTTCTTCTTCCCCAATAATCAGCAAATTGCTGAGGATCAAATCCAGTTCCATTATTTTGCTAAACGTCTAGTCCATGATAACTGCTTTACTGAAAGGAAAAGCTGTCATGATCTCTGATGTGCAGACGGAATATGCCAAGTGAAATACTCCTTCTTAGCACTTACAGTCCTTTTCCTGATATATTTCTAATAATGTAGAATAGGATAAAGTCTCATTTAAAGAATGAAGTTTTCCCTATCTGCAGTCAGCTTGGTGGAGCTGTCACGTTATTCCAGCCAACTCATTGGAATAATAAGGAGCCACCTTCAGTCTGCACACTTTATTGCTTTGGAAGGAGCCACTTCATCTAAAACTGAAGTCACATCTTATTTCCCATTTTGGTAACATTCCCTTTATCAAAATAGCTTTCTCACCAAATTTGGTATATCAAATATTGGACAACTAAATTGCATTGACTGCTCTGCAACTTTAGAAACATTGAAGGGTACATTGATCAAAATTTGTACAAGCTAATGATCTTGCCAAGGTAAGAGTCTAGCCTTAAGTAACTGATTTTGTAGTTAAAAATCACTCTAGTAAAAATGCTAGATCTAAAGTTTGACCCTGAACAATCACCTAGGAAAATCCTAAAGAAGATATTGCTGTCAAAAAAACATCCACCTTTTCCAACATAGGTACTTCATCAACATGTATTGGCTGCAACTTTCTCAAGCACCCAAATTATCCATCACTCTAATGGGGGAAGGAGTAAAAGAAGTCAAAGATACTATGACAATCTGTACTTGTATTGCCAACGTAGTACTGGTAGGAGTAAATGAAAGAAAGAAAAGGCACAATTATGATGCTTAATATAAAGCTGATCTCCCTTCTTCAAAGAAATAGGAATGTTTCTGATAAAAAATAAAACTCCATTTGAATCAACCTCCCTGAGAGTCTGAATGTTTCAGGCCAGATCCAGGCTACGCCAGAGGCTCTGTAATTAACTAACAGGAACTCTCTGATTTTGTTATGTAACTTCCTCTCATATCATCTTTCACTGCCCCACAAAATCTTTCTGCTCAGAATTTCCTTGACCTTGCAAAGACTGAAAAGAATTTCTGGCAGGCAAAGGAGGGAGCTGAGAACTGTAGTGCTCTGGACCCAACATATCTTGTTTACAGAAACGAGGCCTATCTCAAGCCAACTCTGACTCCAGAGGGAATCAATCTCCAAGAGGTGTCAGTTCTTATCTGCACCCCAGGATGCTGACTTCATGTAACAACAGACAAAGGTATCTTGAACTATCTGCTAGTCCCAATAACCATCCCACAAGAGGAAGGATCATAGTTACAAAGCAGTTGACCAGAGATAAGCAGCTCTTGGTCCGCCCAGTCTTCCCCCACTCAATCTTCAGACATCTCCTTCTCTTGCCTTTACCTGCACACTTTGTATCTATTCCACGCAGGGCCAGCCCAAGAGTTGGTTAAATGTGTTGGCACCCTAGGCAAACCTTAATCCTTACACCCCCTTGACTGTCAAAATCTAAGCTTTGAATGCCCTGCACTTTCCTGTCCCCAGAAGCTGCTGCCCTAGGCGGCTGCCTAGTTGGACTAGTTGCTCCACCAACCCTGATTCCAAGCATGCTTGATCTCTATCTTTGTTTTATCTAGTACCATCTATGCAGTTAGGGCATTCAAGCATCTACCACCCTTCTAAGAAGAACACCTTCAATCTAAAGCTTGCACTTTTATGCCTGTGGGTATTTTTATAAGAGATCATTTCCATGCTTTCTATGGCCATATATGTGCAGAAACATTTATAAAATAACTTCTTTAGAGGGTAAGTTTATAAACCAATTTTATACCTAAAATAGAGTTTTACATACATAAATGTGCCCTTATAAAATTAGGTGATTCCTAAAAGTAGGCGCGGTGCTAGCTGGTGCGTATTTGCACAGTAGGAAGGAGATTTTATATGGGGCGCTCAGGATGGTATGTGCAAGAAACGTGCTTAAGACCCTATTTTCAAGGACTTACATGGGTGCTTAGAGCATAGCAACTGCCATAAACACATGCATACATGTCACTACAGGTAAGTGTCATAGGGCATGCTTGGGGGTGGTGCTTGGACGAAGCATAGGCGTGACCTCTACTGACACATGTAAGTTATAAAATACTATGACTTATGTACATCAGGTCACTACTCTAACAACAGCAAGTTACACCTGCTCTTGAGCAGGCATACTGTAACTGCTATTGCCTAAGTTCCAGGTCATCTGTACATCCTTATTTTGTAAAACAAAGCACACGTGTGCTTTACTTTATAAAACAGCCCCAAGCTGCTTGCACAGGACTATACATTTTAGAGATTGTATTTTATTCATATTAATCTGGATATATGAATAAAATACAACCTCTTAATACCTGTATGCAAATGCTAGACGTCTAAAAAATAAGATGGGAGAGTTAGAATATACAGCACTAAATGAAAGCTTAGATATAATTGGCATCTTAGAGACCTGGTGGAAGGAGAACAACCAATGGGACACTATGATACTTGGATACAAACTATATCACAAAGATAGGGTTGATCAAATTGGTGGAGGGGTTGTGCTCTGTTAGAGGGCATAGAGTCACACAGGATTAAAGTTTTGCAGGAAACAAAATACAGTGTAGAATCTCTATGGATAGAAATTACATGTAAAAAGGGGAAGGAAATGGCAGTGGGGATGTACTACCGTCCACCTGGCCAGAATGAACAGATGGATGATGAAATGCTAAAAGAAATCAGAGTAGCAAACAAAAGTTATAACACAATAATAATAATGGGTGATTTCAATTCCCCAATATCGATTGGGTCAGTTTCACGGCAGGACATGCTAGGAAGAAAAAGTTTCTAGATGAAATAAATGATTGTTTCTTGGAGCAGCTGGTTCATGAACCGACAAGTGAATAAGCTATTTTGGATCTAGTCACACAGGATCTGGTACAAGAGATAAGGATGTCAGGGCCACTTGGAAATAGTGATCATAGCATGATCACATTTGATTTAATAACTGGAGGAAGGACAGCAAGAAAATCCACAGTTCTACCTTTTAACTTTCAAAAGGGAGACTATGATAAATGTGAAAAATAGTTAAGAAAAAACAAAAAGGAGCAGTTGCAAATCACCTGGACAGGATGGTATACAGCCAAGGGTGCTGAAATATTTGAAATATGAGATTGAAGATCTTCTATTAGTATCTGTGAATTATCATTAAAATCATCTGTAGCACCTGAGGATTGGAGAGGCCAATGTAACTCAAATTTTAAAAAAGGTTTCCAGGAATGATCTGGGAAACTACAGACCAGTGAGCCTGATGTTAGTACCTGGCAAAATGGTAGAAACTATTATAAAGAATAAAATTACTGACATGTCATGGTTTAATGGGAGAAAGACAACTTGGATTTAGCCAAGGAAAGTCTTGTCTAATCTGTTATATTTTTGAAGGTGTGAATAAACGGGTAGACAAAGATGAACTGGTTGATATAGTGTATCTGGATTTTCAAAAAGCCTTTGACAAGGTCTCACATGAGAGGCTCTTGGCTAAATTAAAAAGTCATGGGATAGGAAGCAGTGTGAATCAGGGACTGGTTAAAAGATAGAAAGCAGAGAGTAGACTAAATGGCCAATTTTCTCAATGGAGAAAAGTGAATAGTGGAGTACCCCAGGGATCTGTGTTGGGCCCACTACTTTTTAATATATTCATAAATGATCTGGAAATAGGAATAATGTGTGAGGTGATCAAATTTGCAGATGACACAAAATTATTCAAAGTTGTTAAAACGCAAGAGGATTGTGAAAAATTGCAAGAGGACTTTGAAAAATTGGAAGACTGGACGTCAAAATAGCAGATGAAATTTAATGTGGACAAGTACAAAGTTATGCACCTAAGAAAGAGCAACACAAACTATGGTTACACAATGTAAGGTACCACATTAGAAACCGCCACCCAGAAAAAAAGATTTAGGCGACATCGTGGATAATACATTGAAACCTTCCGCCCAATGTGCAGCGATGGCCAAGAAAGCAAATAGAATGCTAGGAATCATAAGAAAAGAAATGGAGAATAAACAAAGGATATTATAATGTCTTTGTATCATTCCATGGTGCGACCACACCTTGAGTATTGTGTGCAATTCTGATCGCCTTATCTTAAAAAGGATATAGCTGAATTAGAAAAGGTACAAAGGAGAGGGACAAAAATAGTAAAGTGAATGGAAGGATACCTGTATGAGAAGAGGCTTAAAAGGTTGAGGCTCTTCAAACTTGGAAAAGAGTCGGATGAGGGGAGATATGATGGAGGTCTATAAATTAATGAATGGAGTGGGACGGGTAAATGTAGATCGGTTGTTTATGCCATCAAAAAGTATAAAAACTAGAGGACACACAATGAAGCTACAATGCCACCCATTTAAGACTAATAAGAGAAAATATTTTTTTACTCAATGCGTAATCAATCTCTTGAATTTGTTACCGGAGAATGTAGTAAAAGCTGTTAGTGTAGCTGGGTTTTAAAAAGTTTGTACATGTTCCTGGAGGAAAAGTCCATGAACCATTATTAAAGAGGACCTGGGAAATCCACTGCTTGCCCCGGGATAAGCACTGTGGAACCTGTGTGTGTCTTTGGGAACCTGCCAGGTACTTGTGGCCTAGATTGGCCTCTGTTGGTAACAGGATACTGGAATTGATGGATCTTGTTCTGACCCAGTAAGGCATTTCTTATGTTCTTATATTTTATCTTAACTATTTTCCTCATTTTATCATAGTCTCCCTTTTTAAAGTTTAAAGGTAGTACTGTGGATTTCCTTGCCATCCTTCCTCCATTTATTAAATCAAATGCGATCATGCTATGATCACTATTGCCAAATGACCCAAAACTTTTATCTCTTGCCCCAGATCCTGTGTTTCACCAAAGACTAGTTCCAAAATAGCTTCCACTCTTGTCGGACCATGAACCAGCTACTTGAAGAAGCAGTCATTTATTTCATCTAGAAACTTTAACTCTCTAACATGTCCTGCTGTGACATTGACCCAGTTGATACCTGGTTAATTGAAATCACCCATTATTACTGTGTTGTAACTTTTGTTAGCTTCCCTGATTTCATTCAGTGTTTCATCAGCCATCTGTTCATTCTGACCGGGTGGTCGGTAGTACACTCCCACTGCCGTCGTCTTCTGCTTTTTATATGGAACTTCTATCTATAGAGATTCTACAGTGTAGCTCAATGCCCCATCTAACACCTGGTGAAAGGAGGACAACCAATGAGACACTGTGATACCTGGATACAAACTATATCGCAATGATAGAGTAGATCAAATTGATGGAAGGGTTGCTGTGACATTGACCCAGTCGATACCAGGGTAATTTAAATCACCAATTATTATTACTGTGCTGTAACTTTTGTTAGCTTCCTTGATTTCTTTGAGCATTTCATCATCCATTTGTTCAATCTGGCCAGGCGGTCGATAGTACGCCCCCACTGCCATCGCCTTCCCCTTTTTACATGGAATTTCAATCCATAGAGATTCTGCAGCAAATTTTGTTTCCTGCAAAACTTTAATCCTTTCTGACTCAATGCCCTCTCTAACAGAGCGCAACTCTTCCATCAATTTGATCTACTCTATCATTGCGATATAGTTTGTACCCAGGTATCACAGTGTCTCATTGGTTGTCCTCCTTTCACCAGGTCTCTGAGATTCCAGTCATATCTAACCTTTCATGTAGTGCTATATATTCTAACTTTCCCATCTTATTATTTAGGCTTCTAGCATTTGCATAAAGGCATTTTAGAGGTTGTATTATATTCAAATTAATCTGGTTATCAGTTGATAGGTATAAGGCGGTATATAAGAAATGTTAAATAAATAAATAAATAATCTGGAATCTTTCAGCACTGTACTGAAGGACATCTGGGTTTCTTTTATCTTTGTTGAAACCTCTCTGTTGGAATGCCCTAACTTCTGTCTTTTGCTAGTATCCTTCAAGGATACATCCTTCCGAACCATGTGTTCTTGGACGACTGTTGGCTTTCCCCTACTATCAAGTTTAAAAGCTGCTCTATCTCGTTTTTAAAGGTTAATGCCAGTAACCTGGTTCCACCCCGTTAAAGTGGAGCCCATCTCTTCAGAAGAGCCCCTCCCTTCCCCAGAATGTTGCCCAGTTCCTAACAAATCCAAAACCCTCTTCTTTGCATCATCGTCTCATCCACGCATTGAGACTCCGGAGCTCTGCCTGCCTTTTGGGTCCTGTGCATGGAACGGTAAGCATTTCTGAGAATGCTGCCCTGGAAGTTCTGGATTTCAACTTTCTACCTAAAAGCATAAATTTGACCTCCAGAACCTCTCTCCCACATTTTCCTATGTCATAAGTACCAACGTGTACCAAGACAGCAGATTCCTCCTCAGCAATATCTAAAATCTTGTCTAGGTGGTACGGGAGGTCCACTATCTTTGCACCAGGTGTGCATGTTACCAGGCAGTTCTCATGTCCACCAGCCACCCAGCTATCTACATGCCTAATGATTTAAATCACCAACTGTAACAGCTGTTCTAACCCTTCCCTCATGGCACATGGCCCTGGCGAAACCTCCTTGGTGCAAAGGATTTTACATCTCCTGGTGGACAAGTCCTAGCTACAGGATCACTTCCTGCCACACCAAGGTGATGTTCTCCTTTCATATGACCTCTCTCCTCCATGGCAACTAAGAGGCTGCCAGATTGGAAGTGGGACTACAGTACTGTAGGTCTCATCTATGTACTTCTCTGTCTTCCTTATGTCCTCCAAGTCTGCTACTCTAGCCTCCAGAGAATGAACTTGTTCCCTGAGGGCAAAGAGCTCTTTGCATCTAGTGCACACATAAGACATCTCACCAACTGGGAGAAAATCGTACATGTGACATAGTGCAAAAGACTGGATAGCCCCCATCTCACTGCTGGGCTCCTGTCTGCATCTTTGTTTTAAGGTTTTGTTTAGTTATTTAAGTTGTTTACTTAAAGTTGTTAGGGGTACTGATACAACTATACCAATTACCTTTAAGGGTCTTTGTTCATCTCAAGATTAATTAACTTCAGGGCCTTAATCTATTCCTGGTGATAATAACCAGCTGAACTTGAAAGTGACTTTGACTATCCTTTCCCCTTTAATAGGTTTAAGACCCTATAAAGCTGATTACGCCAGGGGTGGGCAGGAATCAAGTGGATGGGAGGGAACTAACACATAGTAAAGGCTGGCTTGCTACATAGGTCCCAGACCTGTGCTTCTAAGGTAATCTGTTAACAATTTCCTGGGTGATTCACATAGCCCTTGGTTTAATAAAGGGAGCCTTTCAAATTGTCCCTTTGATCTTTCACTTGGCTTTAACACCTATTTAAATAAATTCCAAGATCTCTTGCCTCCTTAGTGGAAGGCCTCTTTGTAAAGGTATCTAGAAACAATTTCTTTCTTTCAACACAAAAAATATTTTACCCTATTCTTCCTTCTGTGTTAAGCTATACTCTGATTTGATTTAAACTGAAAGCTCTCTGCTGTTTTTAAAAACTAAAATCTCTCTACTGGTTTTAAAAATAAACTAAAAGCTTAAACTAAAAGCTCTCTGCGGGGTTTTATTTTTTATTTTATATTTATGAAATTTTTACATATCAACTTCCACCATACAATCTGAAAAGCAGTAGACCACAAAATACATCAAGGATAAATATATAATCCACAACAGTCCACAAATTAGGAAATATAGAGACCCAAGTAAGAAAAAAATATTTCACAATCAAAAAAGAAAAACCAAAGAGCACATTCTCCTAAAACAACCCCCCAAAAGCCATTACTGCGGCGACTGTGGAAGAAGAACTCCCTCCCCACCTCCCTCCGTCTGGAAGAAAACTATCGCTCCTTCAAGGCTTAGCTCAAGACTCATCTCTTCAACAAAGCTTTTGACTTATCCACTGCCCACGTTTAATCATGAGTGCTTCTCTCCAACAGTCCAGTTCAATATTTATGCGTGTTTGTTTCCCCAATCTCTTGTTTTTCTGTTTTGTCCTATGTGCTCCTCTCTCCTAGTCACGTTCAATGTGTAGCTTTTGTATGCTTGCTCCATCTCTCGCTTGCTCCATCTCTTGTTTTCTGTTTGTCCTGTGTGTTCCTCTCTCCTAGTCACCTTTAATGTGCAGCTTTTGCATGCTTGCTCTCTCTCTCGCTTTCCTGTCTGCCAATGTAATTTCCTTTTCCTTTTGGTGCCCATGGTCCACTTCTATATTGTTTGAGTTTGTAAACCGCCTTGCTTTTACCCGAAAGGCGGTATATCAAGTGTAATAAACTATAAACTATAACTATAAGAGATAGAGTATTCATACCTTCCTATTCAAAAGAAAATCAGCCAACAATTTAGGTTCAAAGAAAGTAGATATCTTATCATGTATCACCACACAAACACAAGGAAATCTAAGCACAAGCTTCAGCCCCAGAGATTGTGCCCTGGCTCGTAGGGCCTGAAACCCTTGTCTCCATTTCTGAGTGTGCCGAGACATATCAGGAAAAATACGTATACAAGAACCTAAAAAAGGCTTATTAATAGCTCAAAAATACAACTTGAAGACTGCATTCCGATCAAATTCCAATGCAAAAGTCACAATAACAGTCGTCCTCTGGGTAATAACCTCCAGTGATGACTCCAGAAACTCAGTCAAGTTAGCAGCAACTGACGTCACTTGCCCAGCCTGGGAGGAGAAAGCCCCACCTGGCAGCAAATATTGTGCCCTCAACAGTGGAGGCAAGTTCCCAGAGTCCATCCCAAGAACCTCCATAAAATATTTCTTGGCTATCTCAACAGGCGGTACCAAAGGGAAATTCAGTAGGCACAAATTATTGCACCTTACTTGATTTTCCAAGTATTCCATCCATTGGGCCGCTATACAGCAGTCCTTCACCAGCATACCAATCACAGCCTGCTGACTTGCCACCATAGATTCTAAGGTATCCATTCTTCCAATCAGAAATTACACTGCCTTTGATTGATCAAGAACAGCCTGGGAAACCACTTTTATATTTCCCGAGAACTTAGCACGACAAAGTTTGTAGAGAGGTGTTAAATCCCTGAATCACCAATCACAGAGACTCCAATGTCACCGCTGTTGGTCTTTGTCCTTCTCCCATACCCAGGGCCGGATTTACCTTGAGTGAGGCCCTACGCCAACAAAAATTGTGGGCCCCCAGCAGGGGCGGCCCAAGGGGGGTGCGGGGCCTCATTTGCATAAGGGGCCTCATTTGCATAAATATTTGCATAATGTTACCATATACTAACTTTTAGTAAACGTGCCTCTTAATGCGTGTATGGATAAAGAAAGACTAAAAGATTTCTACATTACTATAATCCAGTGCCAACTGCCAGACACATTAGGAACTACTACAAACACTGCCCATTTAGAACCCATAGTAAACCCGCCGTATCCTAACAGCACTACCAGGACTCACAAAGCACCATACCCTACCAATCAAAAGGCAACACTGCAAATATTAAACCAATACATTTCAGAGAACAACAATACATGACCTACTGGGGAAAGAGAACAAGTGGCAATGTCAAATAGGAATTATATAAAACAGAACACCTCAGCTCAGTTACACATGCAGAACATAGACCATCAAACAAGTAATCATAATTTAGAAACAGGAAGACAATAATTAAACTGGGAATCCCAAAAGCCAAACTTGGAAAGTACAACACTGTAGAAATAAAACTATACATTAATTTGCTCTTGTACTAAACAAAGCGCAGACGTTAATGAGGCACATTTACCAGAGCTGACATATTCCAATTAATAAATTCAAAATAAAGAGATATTTTTCTACCTTTTGTGCATTTTTTTCAGCTGCAATTGCTCCAACCACTTTCTTCTGGTTTCTTCGTGTCTTCTGCTAACTCTCCATCGTCTGCTGTCCATTTGTCCTTTCTTCTCTCTTCTAGATTTTTTCCATTCTCTCTCTACATCTGCTTTAACATACTAATCTTTCTCCTTTTGCTCTTTCCTCATTCCTATTTCATCCACTCAAATTTTACCCCTCCATCCTCAATCCCCACTTACTCTCCCAATACCCGGCCAATTGTAGATTTTTTATCCCTCCCACACAAAATATTTTTCCCTTCTCCATTTTACTCTTCCAGCCCCATCCCATTCTAATCCTCCCCCAACATCAGCTCCCTTCTAGTTCCAGCCTCACCCAGCATCCATTCCCTTCTAGTCCCTGCATCAGCCCATTTCCAGTCCTAGCCACCCATCAGCCCATTTCCAGTCCTAGCAACCCCCAACCCAATACCAGTCCTAGCCCCCCATCAACCCACTTACAGTCCTAACCCCCCATCAACCCATTTTCAGTTTAAGCCCCCCCTATAACCCATTACCAGTCCTAACCCCCCATCAGCCCACTTCCAGTCCTAACCCCATCAACCCATTTCCAGTCAGCCCCCCATAGCCCACAGCCCATTACCAGTCCTAACCCCATCAGCCCACCTCCAGTTTTAACCCCCCCAGCCCATTTCCAGTCCCAGCCCCCCATAGCCCATTACCAGACAGCCCCCATCAGCCCACAGCCCATTACCAGTCTTAACCCCCCCCAAAGCCCATAACCCCCCCCCCAAAGCCTATTACCAGTCCTAACCCCATAAGCCCACCTCCAGTCTTAACCCCCCAGCCCCTTTCCAGTCCTAGGCCCCCCATAGTCCATTACCAGACAGCCCCCATCAGCCCACAGCCCATTACCAGTCTTAACCCCCCCCCAAAGCCCATTACCAGTCCTAACCCCATCAGCCCACCTCCAGTCTTAACCCCCCAGCCCCTTTCCAGTCCTAGGCCCCCCATAGCCCATTACCAGACAGCCCCCATCAGCCCACAGCCCATTACCAGTCTTAAGCCCCCCCCCAAAGCCCATTGCCAGTTCTAAGCCCCCCCAACAGCCCACAGTCCATTACCAGTCTTAACCCCATCAACACACCTCTAGCCTTAACTCCCACCCGCCCATTTCCAGTCCCAGCCCCAGCCCCCCCCCCCCCAATAGCCCATTACCAGTCCTACCCCCCCACCCCCGTAGGCCTAAAGTAAAATGTAATTTGAAAAATAAAACCTTCTGGCTGCCGCCGCGGGGCCCCCTCTGCTGCCGCGGCAGCACCGACTGACCCGCGGGGGCCCCCTCTACAAGCTAAATCCGTGGGGTCGGGTCGGGTCGTTCCTTCCTCCCTCCCTCCGTGCACGCTGTGAGAGGCGCGAAGGGAGAGTGTCTCCGTCGCGCCTCTGTTAAGCCCGCAGGGGCTGATGGGAAATTTCCCATCAGCCCCTGCCGGCTTAACAGATTCAGCCTGCATGGAGGGAGAGAGGGAGGAAGGAACAGCCTGCACGGAGGGAGAGTTGGAGGAAGGAACAGCCTGCACGGAGGGAGAGTTGGAGGAAGGAACAGCCTGCACGGAGGGAGAGTTGGAGGAAGGAACAGCCTGCACGGAGGGAGAGAGGGAGGAAGGAATGACCCGACCCGACCCGACCCGACGGATTTAGCTTGTAGAGGGGGCCCCCCGGGTCAGTCGGTGCTGCCGCGGCAGCAGAGGGGGCCCCGCGGCGGCAGCCAGCAGCTTTTTTTTTTTATTTTATTTAAAAAAAATTAACTTCTTCTTTTTTTGTGGGCCCCTGCCAGCTGTGGGCCCTACGCCATGGCGTACATGGCGTATAGGTAAATCCGGCCCTGCCCATACCTCCATGTGAAGCAACTTCACCTCTCTCTTGTATGATAGCCTCCAGCGATCTATCCAAAGCATTACTTCCCCCTCCATCTGCTCTCTCTCTCAGGGGAGACAGAGTATCGACAGGGGCACTTCCTGGGTTTAGAACCCCTGAGATTACCCCATGGATTCATGGAAGCTCCTGTGCACTGACCAACAAGAAGCTTCCAGAATTGGGGGGTGGTATCCACAATGCAGGGCTCAATGAAACCCCTTCACGGCAGCTCGAGGAATTCACCCCGGGCGGGGCCGAGAGGACTGAAACTTGAGACGCAGGCAGGACATCGAAGGCATCAAGTGTGGTCTGCCGTGAAGCTAGAAGGGATACACTCTCTGGGAGCAGAAGCTTTTCCTTACTTTTCCTCTTCCCATAATCATGAGGAGAGGAGACCTCGGGGCAATCGGATCGGGAGCTCAACAGGTATATCTAATCCACAGCATCCTCAAAACGCCATCTTGGATCCTCCTCTGCTGGGTTTTAAATTTAAATTAACAGCTCTGACTGAGTTAATAAAAACAGTGGATTCTAAAATACAGATGTATCAGTTTTAACCCAAAGAATTCCCTTTTCTCCAAGATTTAGAGAATTTCTCAGAAATAATACTTACAAGTGCAGATTTCTTTTCAGTAGTAGCAGTCTCTTTTTGTAGTCCTTCAAGACTCTAACAAACCTCTCCCTATTGCCTTGCAGATGTGCCTAAGCCCTTTTTTCTTTAAACCTTTGATATTATCAGCAGACTACTCAAGAATCCCAGTAATACCAATTGTGATGGTATTTTTGTTTTGTCAGGTGGATACTAAAAGGTACTAAAACTAAAAGGAGCAGCTGCAAAGATTAAAAATTTACATCAAGCATGGATGTTGTTTAAAAATATTATCTTGGAAGCTCAGACCAAATATATTCCATGCTTTAAGAAAAGTGGAAGGAAGGCCAAAAAACTGCCAGTGTGGTTTAAAGATGAGGTCAAAGAGGCTGTGGTAGCCAAAAAGCATCTTTCAGGAAATGGAAAAAGGAGCCAAATAACAAAAATGTGAAAAAAAACATAAGCACTGGCAAGTTAGATGCAAGGCATTGATAAGGCAGGCAAAGGGAGATTTTGAATAAAAGCTTGCTGTGAAAGCAAAAAACACATACTAAAAACTTTTTCAAGTACATTTGTAGAAAAATCTTGTGAGAGAGTCAGTTGGACCATTAGATGATAGAAGGGTAAAATTTATTTATTTATTTAGCTGCATTTATATCCTGCTTTACACTGGGTCAAAGCGGTTGGGGGATACATTTAACACGAGGGGATATGAGACACATACACTAATACTTACAGGGAACATGGGCAATGGAGGGTTAAATGGCTTGCCCAAGACCACAAGGAGCACCTGCGGGACTAGAAACCCCAGTCCTTCTGGCCCAAGGTTGCTGACCTCTAGTGGGATTTGAACCACCGACCTTCCGGCCTGTAGTACCTTGCCCCAACCACTAGGCCACTCCTCCCTCCCATTAAGGGCATTAAGGGAGGACAAGGCCATAGCATAGAGACTAAATAAATTCTTTGCTTCAGTTTTTACTGAAGAAGTTGTAGGGAAGTTACTCATGTCTGAAATGGTTTTTAAAGGTGATGTATCAGAAGAATTTAAAGAAATATCAATAAACCGGGAAGATGTATTGTAACAATTTGATAAACTGAAGAGTAGCAAATGACCTAGACCAGATGGTATACATCCAAAGGTATTGAAAGAATTGAAATATGGATTGCAGACCTACTATTAGTAATCTATGAACTATCATTAAAATCATCTGTAGTACCTGAAGATTGGAGAAAGGTCAGTGTAACGCCAATTTTTAAAAAGGGTTCCAAGAATGATCCGGGAAACTATAGACCAGTGAGCATGAAGTCAGTATGGGAAAATGGTAGAAACCATTATAAAGAATAAAATTACTGAACATGTAGATAGTCATGGCTTAATGGGAGAAAGCCAATATGGATTTAGCCAAGGAAGATCTTGTTTTACTAATCTGTTATATTTTTTGAAGGTGTGAATAAACAGGTACACAAAAGTGAGCCGATCGATATAATGTATTTGGATTACAGAAAGCCTTTGACAAGGTCCCTCATGAAAGACTCTTGGCCAAATTAAAAAGTCATGTAATAGGAGGCAGTGTACTATTGTGGATCAGGAACTGGTTTCAAAATAGAAAGCAGAAAGTAGGACTAAATAGCCAATTTTCTCAATGAAGAAAGGTGAATGGTGGAGTACCACAGGGATCTGTGCTGGGCCCGCTGCTTTTTAACATATTTATAAATGACCTGGAAGTGGGGAAAATGTGTGAGGCAATCAAATTTTCAGATGGCAAAAATATTCAAAATTGTTAAAATGCAAGAGGATTGTGAAAAATTGCAAAAGGACCTTGATAAATTGGAAGACTGGACATCCTAATCGCAGATGAAATTTAATATGGATAAGTGCAAAGTTATGCACCAAGGAAAGAACAACTCAAACTATGGTTACACAATGCAAGGTTCTGCATTAGGAACCACCACCCAGGAAAAAGATTTAGGCATCATCATGGATAATACGCTGAAACTCTCTACCATGCAGCGGTGGCCAGGAAAGTAAATAGAATGCTAGGAATCATAAGGAAAGGAATGGAAAATAAAACAAAGGATATTATAATGTCTCTGTGTCGTTCCATGGTGTGACCGCACCTTGAATACTGTGTGCAGTTCTGGTCGCCATATATTAAAAAAGATACTACAGAATTTAAAAAGCTACAGAGAAGAGCCACCAAAATGATAAGGAAATGGAAGGATACCCCTATGAGGAAAGGCTTAAAAGGTTAGGGCTCTTCAACTTGGAAAAGAGGTGGATGAGGGGAGATATGATAGAGGTCTATAATTAATAAATGGAGTAGAATGGGTAAACGTAGATAGGTTGTTTATGCCATCAAAAAGTAGAAATACTTGGAGACAAGCAATGAAGCTACAGTGTATCCCAATTAAAAATAATAGGAGAAAATATTTTTTCATTGAATGCGTAATCAGGCTGTCCTAAACCTTCTCTTATAGGCACATGGCCTTTGAGAAACCTCCTTGAAGCGAGAAGATTTTACATCACCTGGAGGACAGGTCCTACATAAAGGTTCAATTCCTGCCAAACCAAGGTGATGCTCTCCTATCACATGAGCTCCATGGCAAACAGGGAGGCTGCCAGACTGGAGGTCGGACTTCAGTTCTATGTCCCTGTAGATCTCGTCTATATACCCCTCTGTCTTCCTTATGTCCTCCAAGTCTGCTACTCTAGCCTCTAGAGATCGGATTCATTCTCTCAGAACAAAGAGCTCCTTGCACCTAGTAAACACGTAAGACCCCTCACCAACTGGGAGAAAATCATACATGTGCACTTAATGCGAAAGACTGGAAAGCCGCCATCTCGCTGCTGGACTGCTGTCTGCATTTTAGTTTTAAGGTTTTGTTTAACTATTTAAGTTGTTTACTTATTTAAGTTTGCTGGAGATACTTATACTAATTCAACTATACCTAATTAGGCTCATTCCATGGCACATTTGGGATGTCCATCCCCACTATTCATTCCCACTCCCGACCCCATCTAACTCCGCCCATTCGTTGTATGGGGAAGTTAGATGGGGACGGGGAAAGGGCAGATTGGGAGTGGCATTAAGGTGGGTGGTGGGCAGTCATTGGCCCCAGATGTACAGGGCTGATTCCAATGTTGGCCTTGTACGTCCGGTGCTGACGGCTTGGACGGGGAACATATTCCACCTCAGAGGTGGAATAAGTTCCCCGATGCTGGAGGAATGGCAGGCCTGGAGCTGGGAAGGGGTGGCAGGGGGCAAAGAGCATTCCCACAGCCTGACCCTGGCCCTGGGAGGCCAGATCAGTGGTCGGGCTGCAGGGAAAGCACTTTAGGAGCCGGCGGCCGGGGATCGCAGCTTTTCAATGGAGCCACAGTGCCAATGGCAACTGGATGCCATGGCGCCGCGGCTCCATTGAAAAGCCCTGACTGAGTTAGTCAGGATGGCCTGTACATGCAGGCCAGACGGAATCAGGGTTCTGGCCTGCAAGTACAGGCCTGTTCGCGATTCTAATCCTGCAGGGCTGTAGTGCCCCGCGGGATCAGAATCGCGACTCCTTCTGTGTGTCCGGGCGCACTGACCGGGCGCACTGAGGGCCTGGACATCAGGGATGGAATCGGGCTCAATAAGTTTAATGGACTTTGTTTAAGAGCCAGTAAAGCTAAGATTATCCTTGGGATGGGTGTGACAGAAAGAAGATGTAATAAAAGATGGCTTGCTACACAATGCCCTGACCTGTTCTTCTAAGGTAATGTCTTACCAATTTCTTGGGTGATTCACACAGCCCAAGTTTGATAGAGGGGGCTTTTCAAATTGCCCCTGTGATCTGTCACTTGGCTTTAACACTTATTTAAAACAACTTCACAGATCTTTTGCTTCCTAACTGGAAGACCTCTTTGTAAAGGTCACTAGAAACAAATTTATTTATTTCTACTCAGTGACTATTTATTCCACTTGTATGCTAAGCTATACTCTGATTTGATTTATACAAAATGCTCTCTAGAAACAAATGTATTTCAGTGACTATTTACTCTATTTTACTTTCTATGCTAAGCTATATACTCTGATTGATTTAATGAAAAGTTCTCTGGTTGTACTAAGACCTGACTGACTCAGCAAAAACACTGAATTTTAAAAAACACAGATTTATCAGCTTTTACCCAAAGAATTCTCCTTTTCCCCAAGATTTAGAGTATATTCCAGAAGATAAATACTTACAAGTGCAGATCTTTTTCCAGCTGTAGCAGTCCCTTTAGGTAGTCCTTTAAGGAATGGCCAACAGTAAAAAGGAGGTGATAATGATTCTACATAATTCTCTGGTGAAACTTCATTTGGACTACTGTGTCCAATTCTACAGCCCACGTGTTAGGTTCATTAGCAATTAACACAGGTGCACTTAACACCTCCTTTTGAAAAGACATTTGGTGCACCCATATTAACTGCTAAATTAAGTACCAGGTGCTAACCACAGTGTGCAGTCCATAGCCATTCTTTGTCAAAACATACCAGTCTCCGCCCCATCGTACATTAAGTAGTTATCATGGGATTTTTACTGCTCTGGCTGCTTTTAGCACATGGTAACTGTTAGCGTGAGCTAAAACATGCCTTAACAGTTATTGTACTTTAGTAAAAATTCCCTTTATTATGTAATCTGAGAAGAAAATATGTGCCAAGTGATATCACTGCCCTAGGGTATAACAAGAAATTTATTTCTTCGTTCCTGTATTGACATATGGAGATCTGGAAATATCCATACTTTATTTTCTATGAGCAGCTCATGATTGCTGACCTCCCGCCCATTCGGGGCGCACCAGGACCTATTTAAACTTCGGGCCATCAGGCGCGCCCGCGCCTCTGCGGGCCCGCGCCTGAGGGCCTCGCCAGAGGGCCCTTTGGCGTGGCCCTTAGGCGGAGGCCTGGTGGAGACCTAAGAAAAAAATTGGAATAACAGCCCTTCAGCTTCCTAGGAACAAGGAAAATTAGAACACCACCAGCTCATTGTCCTGCCTCGCTAAAATCCTGAGTCTTTTGAAGCCCAGAGCTCCAGCAACCAATGATTGTGACCCTAGCTCTCCCAGGAAGGATTGAGCACCAAACGAGGTTTACACCACCCACAATCATAGTCACACCGACATCAAGAACCGACCTTGTTTACATCAGGAGCTGCAAGTATTACATCAGGAGCTGCAAGTATTAGCAACACTATTTGAACAGTATTAGCCTCTGTAATATTTCCTATCCCAAAACGCTACCTATTGCCATTATTTACTGTTGCCAGTATTAACTCTCATTTTACTATACTTACTGTTACCATTACTTACTGTTGCCAATATTTTCTCTCATTCACTGCATCCATTGTCGCTTGTATTACTGCTGCCAGTATTCACGCTCATTCTACTACATTTACTGTTGCCTGTATTTACTGTCGCCAGTATCTACTCTCATTTACTGTATTTACTGTTGCCTGTAGTTACTGTTGCCAGTATTTACTCTAATTCTACTGTAACACCTTCTACTTGACAGTTGCCAGTGTACGACGGTTGCCTTATGTACTATCGCATCTATTGCTATCACCTCCTGCATTCACAGCACTATTGCAATTAATCTTTCCTGAGTGCAAACACTGCATCACACTGTACTGTAGCCAACATTTCTACAACTATCTTCCTCATTACTAACACCTAAGAGAATGTACAAAGTTCTACTCTTATTTATGACCTTCCTTACCCTTGGTCTCCCTTACACATCAAACGCTCTCAACCATGATACATATCACATACCAATCCTACGCACATACGGAAGGAGATGGTCCGAATTCCCCCACCACACTACAACAAAAAATAACTTTACATCCCACTCTCATCTACTCAATATTCCTCTCCAAACCATCAAAAGGATACAAGAAGAGAAGCAACATCACCAACGCCTGATAAAATGTGCACTGATAAATGCCAGATCAGTACGATCTAAATGGCCCGCAGCCATCGACTTGATACCCCAATATAATCTCGACATCTTGATGATTACGGAGACATGGCTATCTGACTGTGACAATATACTACTGAATCAGATGCTGCCACCAGGTTTTGTGATATACACATCTCACAGATCCAGTCAAAAAGGAGGCGGAACCCTCATCCTGGCCAAAGCTGATTTACACTTCAAGATGTGCAACTCCTCTAGCTCATCTTACCTTGACTCCCTCACTATAACCAATGAGCTCTGCACAATCCACCTTTTCTATCGGGCACCCTCCCCCTCACCAGATGATCTTCCAACTATAATTGAGCAGGCATGCTCCACATCCACCTCACGCTCACCAAGTTGGCTAATCGGTGACTTTAATCTCCCATCTCTTCAAGACAGCCACTCAACAGCATTCCTTGACGCCCTGGTGGACCTAGGTTACAAACAGTATGTCGATTCACCCACCCACACTAAGGGTGGTAAACTAGACCTCATTTTCGCACCTCTCTCCAACGACACAATACCCCTAACTCTTGCACTATCGGTAACACCAGTACCCTGGTCGGACCACAGTCTTCTCAGTTTCAATATACCCATTAATGCATCTCATAAAAGCCGAAAGTCCCCTAACACATCTGGATCCCACTCAACCCGCTTTAGACCACTCAACCAGAGCATAGTCCTGGAGAATCTCAGACCTCTCATGGCCAACACAACTATGGACTTAGATGATCTTATATCCAAATGGGATGAAAACCTGAGAGCTGCCTCCTGCCCATCACTCACCGAAAAGAAAATTCGAAAACGCGAACATACTCCATGGTTCTCCACAGACCTTCGTTCATCCCTCCACCATTTACGCAAACTTGAGCGACAGTGGCGACGAACTCACTCCCCCGAGGCGCTGCTAGCATACAGCTCATACCTAACCACCCACCGAGCAAAGATATCACAGAGCAGGAAAACTTACCACTCAGGATTAATAAAACGCTCCATCAACAAACCACATGCATTGTTCAGCATAGTAAAGTCCATAACAGGTGAACCAGTCTCAGCTCAACCCCCTATGCCTCAGCCGCAGGACTACGCAAATTACCTGCAATCAAAGATGATTAAAACCAACACAGACTTAAATGTCAGTAACGCCTCTACTTCACCTGAGACATCCCATGCAATGCCATTTCACAACTTCTCCACAGTATCAAACAGAGAGGTTGTAAACATTATTGCCTCAATCAACCCCAGTACAGCTCCTAACGACCCGTGTCCAGCCAGCTGGATCAAGGACATGCGACATGACCTCAGTCAAATACTGAGCAAAATACTGAACCTGTCTTTCTCAACAGGTTCATTCCCGCAGAGCCTAAAACACACTTCCATCAAGCCCCTACTGAAGAATAATAGACTGGACCCATCCAAGGTTGATTCCTTCAGACCTATCTCGAGCATCCCACAGCTTGCAAAAATCATTGAGAAGGCAGCCCAACAACAAATCCAGCATCATATTGACACTGAAGCACCACTAGATCCATCTCAACATGGCTTCAGGGAAGCACATGGAGTTGACACAGTACTTACAACCCTATTCAATGTGCTAGTAACAGGAATAAATAACATACAACAGGGTTTCGTCCTCATCTTCCTGGACATCTCCGCTGCTTTCGACTCTGTGAGTCACGACATACTCCTACAACGTTTGAAAGACAAGGGGATTCAAAGCACAGCACTCGAGTGGTGTAAATCCTACCTATCTAACAGGTGGCAACAAGTAAAAACAGGCCACTCATCCTCTGAACCATTCCTGCAATCACAGGGTGTACCTCAAGGATCGTCCTTATCGGCACTAATGTTTAATATCTACATGCAGCCGATATGTGACTTAATCAGATCCTTTAATGTACAATGTCTCGCTTACGCAGATGACATCCTCCTATATATGCCGTTCACAATTGAACATCCAGTATTCTCCCCAATAATCAAATGTTTTGAAGCTGTAGCCGAATGGTTGCTATCACAAAACCTCCGGATTAACCACAACAAAACTGACGTTCTTTTTGTCACAAGGAACCGTAAGTTCATACCGCCTCCATCACTACTCGTCAACAACATAGAGCTGAAATCAAAAGCTACCATCCGTTACCTCGGCATCACATTGGATCAACACTTGGATATGACAACTCATGTCAAGAATATCACAAAAAATGTATATTATAAGATCAAATCGCTACGTCACCTCCGCTCCCTACTTGATCCCACAGACTTCCGTACAACCTTCCAGGCATTAGTCCTCCCACACCTGGATTTTGCCAACATCATCCTACATGGCCTCCCTCAATCAACTTTAAACCCGCTCCGCCTAGCCATGAATACAGCCGCCAGAGTCCTCTCTGGCTCATCAAGATCTGACCATATAACACCCATCATGAAAGAACTGCATTGGTTACCATTACATGCCAGAATCCAGTATAAGTCTTTAGTCCTTACTTTCAAGGCACTAAATAACTACCCCCCTACGCCAATCAGCAAGCTTATCCATGGCACCCTGGAAAACAGAAAAAGGAGAACCACTTCAATGAACACCTTAATTGTCCCAAAGATAGTAACGAAGTGCACTAAGGCCACCTCCAACAGGGCCTTCTCCTTATTTGCTCCTTTAAACTGGAATGCTCTACCCCACGAAATCCGTGCTATCAAAAACCTAATCCTATTCAGAAAAGCATTGAAATTCCACCTGTTCACAAAATGCTACCCAGAAGTCAACCTAGACACTAACAAATCTACCACCTCAATACAACCTGAAAAGGGCTAGTTGGTCAACCTTTTCTCTAGTCTTTTTAATGAACCACATTGTAACATCCAATCGAGCTTGTTGTTATTGTATATACCATTAAAGTTAATCTGTACATAGTTCCCCCGGTTGTCCCATTGTTGAAGTTCCCTGTTCAATGTAAAACTCAATGTTGCCTGTATGCATTGTAGTATGTTATTGTTCTATGTACACCGCACTGATTTTAATAGCGCGGTATAAAAGAATTGTTAAATAAATAAAATAAAAATAAAATAAATGATTGCGAAAACAAAATCTGGATTATATTGTGGCCCTGGGCAAAGACTAAAGTTTATTTATCATTTTTATATATGACCCTCTTGGCTCTGCCTCCCTAGATTATTGAAGTAGGCTGATCAAATTAAGACTGTCAATCAAAGGTCACGTGATGTGGTGAGCTTGGGTGGATGCGGATCGCTCGAGCTCCGGACCCCCTCCGCTAAACCGCCAAAATTGAGCCGTGATTTGGGCAGAGTGCTGTCGGGACTAGCCCCCGAATGTTGGGAGACTGCTGAAGGTGCAGAACTTGCAGAGCGGAGAGAATGGCGTCGGCTGTGAAGTCAGGGAGGCGAGAAAAAGTGCGAGCTGCGGGGCCGCCGAAAATGGCGGATTCACCTCCAGCACCAAATACCTCGACCTCTCCAGCCTTTATTGAAGAGATCTCAGTGGCGGTTTCCAGTGCGTTGTCCGTACACTTTGAAGCACTGAACAATAAGATGGATGCACTACAGAGCTCTTTTGGCATGCTGGGCACCCGCATGCAGGAGGCGGAAACCCGCATCGTGCACACAGAGGAAGGGGTGGAAAAGCTAACCCGGGAACTGGTAAATGTGCAAGCTGCTTTGAAGACGCACGAGGTGAAACTGGATGCCATGGAAAACCGATCCAGATGCAATAATTTGCGGTTTCTGGGTATCTCAGACTCAATTCTGGATAAGGACTTGAAATCCTATGTGGAAAACCTGACTGCCTCGTTGAGGGAGGGCAAAGATGATAACAGCAGGATCATAGTCGAGAGGGCCCATAGAATAGGGCCTAAGCAAATAAGAGATCGTAGGCCAAGGGTGGTCCTGGCCAAATTCCTGCAATTTTCGCAAAAGGAAGCAGTATTGAAAGCTGCACGGCACAAAGGTGTTATTGAATGGGAGAACATGAGAATAAGAGTAATGCAGGACTACTCTGCGGCTCTGAGCCAACGCCGGAAAGCATACGCGTCCCTATGCCAGAAACTGATAGAGGCGAACATTCGGTTTACAGTACAGTACCAGGCCAGACTTCATGAGACCCATGACGGAGCGCACCGGGTATTTCGGTCGGCTGGGGAAGCGACTCAATAAGTGGAACAATTGGTGAATCGAGTAATAACCAGCACGGAGGAGCACCGTGGAACTTCCTGAGCACCTTGGCAGTGAGGTATAACTGACCACGGAAAGGAGGCCTTGATTACTTCATACAGGCGTTGATTTATAGAGAGCTGCGTGGGACAGGAACGGACATTTTATGAAGAAGATTATGGCTTCGGGGCCCTCCCATTAGATACTGAGATGCTACAGGACCCATGGCAAGGCCTTCAGTTTGGTACTTTGTCATATATGGAGACTATAAGTGGATATGCATTAATATCTATCTATCTTTTGTTGTTTTTGTCTTCATATGGCTTTGTCATGTTGTTCCCTGTATTTCTTGTACTTCCTTTATCTCCCTCCCTCCCTTTCTTCCGAAACCGGAGGGTGGGAGTTGGAAAGACCTGTTCTGAGGAAATCGTTTATTTAAGGTTGGGGTGAGTTGGGAGTCAGGAGGGAGGTACGGATTAAAGAGCTAGAGGAGTGCGGGGGCTGGGAGGGAGGGGCGGTGGAGGAGGTGGGGGGATCTGATCACATCGATTGTGACTAGTTAAGGGAGGTGGGATAAAGTTTGGAAGTAGGATGGCAGGGTTGTTAAGGAGGGTGTGGGCGTGGGGGGAGTGGAGGGGGAGGGGGAGGGCGGGGACAGGGGGGGGATTGGGGGGGTAGGGATGGTAGCCTCAGGGGGAGAATATGTCAGATACTGGGGAAGGGGATAGTAGTAAAGGGGTGGACTCAGGCTGAGGAGGCTCCTTCATGGAACATACTATCATAGGACTTAGGATTTAGGACTACCATAGATACATCACTCTGAAGATTATCTCATGGAATGTGTGTGGCGTGGGTAGCCCAGTAAAGAGATATAAAGTGTTGCAAGCCCTGGCGAGGCAGAAATGCGACATTGCTATGTTACAAGAAACTCACCAGACAGCGGAGGAGCACCTTAAACTGCAGAGGGACTGGGTGGGCCAGGGATGGGGGGCCCCTGCGTAGGGGAAGATAGGGGGAGTGGTTATCTTGATCCATAAGCGAGTGCGATTTGTAATGGTGCAAGTATATGTTGATCCGGTGAGCAGATTCTTGTTGGTCCATGGAATCCTAGAAGGGAAGCCCATAGTGTTGGGGAACGTGTATAGCCCCAATGCCCTAGACCAGGAGATGTATGCAAGATTGGCTTCCAGGGTGGAATAGATGCCGGATGTCCCCCTGATATTGGGGGGGGACTTTAATGGGGTGTTTGACGTGTACCTTGACACATCGCGAGGGGAAGGGAGCCAGATGCGATCTCAAACGGCGACAGTATTGCGGAGCCTTGGACACAGGTTGGGCGCGGTGGACCTGTGGCGCTTGTTACACCCATCTGATAGAGATTTTACTCACCAGTCGAGGGCGCATGGTTCTAGTGCATGCCATGATTATATATTATTATCCAAAGGGTTGTTTGCCAGCACAGTGGATGCACAAATCGGGCCTATTGAGATATCAGATCATGCGCTGACATGGGTAGAGTTGGACTGAGGCGACGTGGACTCCCGGAGTAGACTATGGCGGTTCCTGCTGGATCTTTATCGAGATACTGAGTTCCATCAGTTTATCAAGCAGCAGTGGCATGAATATGCGTCAAATAACGAGGGGCATCAAGCTGATCCGGAGTTGTTTTGGGAGACAGCTAAGGTGGTATTGCGCAGCGATGTCATAGGATATGCGGCGCGTAAAAGGAGGTTACTAACAGAGCAAATTATCCATATGGAAAGACAAACGATTAAGGAGCGCTGGAGATGGGTGAGCTGCCCTACCGCCGTGAATAAAAGGAAGTTGTGGGACGCTCAAGTGGCTCTTAATGAATTACTACATAGGAGAGCCAGGAAATCCCTTATGTATTACTGTTATCAGTTATACCGCTTCGGTGACATGCCGGGGAGGCTCCTGGCTCATTGCCTGCAAGGGCACTCAAACGGTGGCGGCATTGACAGATGCTCAGGGTTGTTTACATAAAGAGACTTTGAAGATTGTGCAGGTGTTTCGATCTTTTTATCAGCACCTGTATTCAGTAGTAGAGGGGTACCCGACTAGAATGGAGGCTTTTCTGAGGAAAGTGAAGCTTCCTCGGCTGGGGGTGGACCAGCGGGCCCAGCTTGATGAGCCAATTACGGTGCAGGAAGTGCAAAGGGTCATCCACACAGCCAGTTGTTCCAAGACGCCAGGCCCGGACGGTTTTGGGGTCGAATTTTATAAAGTGTTGGAAACCTTGGTGTCCGCTTCTTTGGTGGCTGTCTTTCATCGACGTGCTGAGAGGGGCCTATTTTCATGGGGTTGCGTATCAATAATGGACAATCATGTGCACATTGTGCTAATCCCTAAGCTGGGGAAGGATCATATGCACGCGGCCTCGTACCGTCCAATTTCATTGTTAAATTTTGATGTCAAAGTGATGTCTAAGATTTTGGCGGACCGCCTGGCGTTGGTGCTGGGGGACCTGGTGCATGAATCACAGGTGGGCTTTGTGAAAGGTCGGCATTTTATTTTATTTATTTATTTGCTTTTCTTATATACCGCGCTATTAAGATCAGTGCGGTTTACATTACAACTGAACAATGCAACAATGTTTTACATAACACAATGTGCTTACATAGAACAAGGGTACAGTCATAACGGGAGAATAACGGGGGAAACTATTTACAAGATATATACACATAAAATTTACATAGAGTTAAATACAACTGATATTTGGTTATAGCTAGATCGGATGGGGGACAGGATACAGCCATAGGGAGAGGGCGGCTAACCGTTTTCGTGTTGGGTTAGTGCGTTGGGCGGTATGAAACTTGCAGAAGATTATTGCGACACTGAAATGGGTGCACCACTAGGAACTGCAGTCGCTTCTGGTCAGCTTTGATGCAGAGAAAGCTTTTGACCAGGTAAACTGGCAATATCTGAAGAGTTTGTTGCCGTGTTATGGTCTGGGACCATCTTTTTATAAAATGGTAGATGTCCTATATACGAACCCTACTGCGGGAGTGATATGCAATGGAGTATTGTCGGAGAAGTTCTTTTGGGAAAGAGGTACGCGCTAGGGTTGCCCCCTCTCCCCGTTGTTGTTTGTGCTTTCACTAGACCCGTTAGTGCGGAAGATAGAGGCATCCGGAGACATACGGGTGATTCGGATCGGAGCGACTGGGTTTAAGATGGTTGCATTTGCAGATGACATGTTGGTGCATTTGCTGCTCCCCACCAATTGCTGCCTAAAGTGTTAGAGGAGTTTTTGTGGTTTGGAAGTTTTGCGGGGTTGCGTATCAATATGGACAAATCCGAGGCCTTGGACGTGTCTGGTCATCTTCGAAGTAGTTGGGGGACTACCTTCCCACTTAAATGGGCGGACGAGTATTTTGTTTATCTGGGTATCCCTTTGCCTAGCAACCCCAAAGAGTTGTATAAAAGGAATTTTGAGAGGATATCTCTTAAGTTACGTGCACAATTACAAGCGTGGAATCCCCTTCCCCTGTCTTTGCTCGGGAGAGCGGCGGCATTGGGGGTGGTGGTTTTGCCCTGGGTACTTTATTGGTTGCAAACTCTCCCGGTGTGTCTACTTAAGAGGGATCTCACCTCCCTGGAGCGAGAGATCCGACGGTTTCTTTGGAAGGGGGCAAAAGCGCGAATTCCGTTGAATCGTTTATGAGGGGGATGAAGGGGAGGGGGGATAGGGGTTCAGGATTTGCGCTCATATGCGCTAGCCTGTCAAGCTCGGCATGTGGGGGATTGGTTGGGGGACACAGAGCATTACACCCCTAGGGCGATGGAGGAGGCCCTTTTGGCTCCGCAAACATTGTTAGCGGTCCTGCATGCGGAAGGTTCAGTGCTACCACTGAGACTAAATAGGAGTGTACTGTTGACTCCGGCGAGGCATACCTGACAGTACTTAAACAGGTATTGGGGTAGCTCTCCCATCGTGTCCAGCTGGTTGCCGTTACAGGGCAATATTAAGTTTGCTCCAGGATCGGACACAGCAGTGTTTCGGGAATGGCAGGGCCTTGGAATTAGTAAACTTGGACATGTGGTGGACAAAGCGGGGAGATGCAAACCATTTGCAGCTCTTTGTAGGGAATTTGAAGTGGGCATACATCAGATATTTGTGTACGCTCAGCTTTCCCATTTCGTGGCTTCTTTATCTCAGGGAGAATTAGCAGCGGAGAGATCTGCGACGATTTTAGAATTCTTTGGATTAGGTGGGGACTCTCTTCTTACCATCTCGGGTCTGAAAAGAAGTTTGGACAAATATTTGGTTCCACCCGATTATTCGTAGGACGAGGCCTCGTGGGCGCGAGAATTGGGATTGGTGGTGGAACCGGGGGCGGTCTGTGAAGCCCTGAGGCGGATTGCTGGGCTTGTAGAGGGGGCTAGATGGAGAGAGATGCAGTTTAAGTGCGTGGTTCATGCGCATTTCTCCCCGAGGAGAGCGTTGCGGAGTCATCTTACATCGGATGGTGGGTGCCCAAAGTGTTCTACTCCGCTAGCAGATTTGGGTCATATGTGGTGGGGATGTCAGAGAATTCGAGCTTACTGGAGGCGGATTTGCGATTATATGAGCAGATTGATATGTCAACCGATTAGTTGGACAGGGTCGCCTTGGATCAACTTGGACCACTTCACCCCAAGGGAAGATGGGAGCGCTTATTGGTGAGGTAAGTCTGTCTGGTGGGTAAGGGGCCAATACTGCACAGATGGAGACAGCAGAGCTCTCCTACTTTTTGGGAATGGCGCAATAGTTTTCACCAACTGATGCTTTTTGAGAGAGAGGGAGCTAGGGGAAATGTCAAATGTTGGCCTCTTTTTCTTTTGGTATGGGAACCTTATATACAAACTCTTAGACCGCGGACTCGTAATGAGATACTGCAAACAGGTTGAGGATGGGAGCTGGGTTGGTGGGGAGTTTTCATTCTGCAATTGGGTTGGGAGCTGGATAAATAGCTGGACTGCATTTCCCTTTTTCTTTGTTTGATGGGCCGGAGGGGAGGGGTGTGATGGGAGGATGGGTGGAGCGGGGGGAGAGAGGCGGGCTTAATGATGGTATATAGTATACCATGGGTGCTGGATTGACTGTGTTCAGGTGGTGGATCAGACTCAACCATGCCTGACGGAGTTTTGTAATCTTGCAATGTTGTAATGATTTGCACTCGTGGATTAATAAACAGAGTTTACAAAAAATAAAGACTTCAATTAAGATATTAGGTCCATCATCTTCAGAACCAGAAGAAAGAGAACGTAAGAGTAGAAGAGATTTCTTCCTTTGGGATTTTTAAAACCTCATAGGTTTTTTATCTTTAAAGTTTCAAGGACCAAGGAAACTTGAAAAAAAATTAACAAATATAGGCTCAGCTTCCTTACATGATGCTCTTAACTGTCAATCTTATCCTGAATTAATATTTTGCTTATATACTCTTTTCCTCCTTTTGCATTAGTGGTTGCTGACCTGAGATTAGTAACATTTTTGTGTATGGATGTGCAATAAAATAGCACCAGTGCCATTTTATTTTTCTAATTTAATTTTATTGTTGATATGAAAACTTTTCACTTATATATTACAATTTCAGTAACTTGTATATTTGCTTGTGACTCCCCTTGAACTTGGATTGGAAAAGGCAAGTAATTAAATCACAAATCCAAATCATTCAATCATAGAATTAACTTCAAAGAAAACAGAAAAATATAAATGCAAGAACACTTCTTTGCTGTCTCCGGACAAACAGAAGCTCATAAGATATTATATGCATCAGCTGCCTCTAGAATTGAATTAGTGATTCATTTACATGTATCCAAAATGTTAGCATTATTTTTTTGACCAGTATGATGGCAATACCTATGAATTATTTCCTGACTTTGCGCAGTTTCTGGTTGGCCAATGTTACAATGTCCTCTAAGAGTAGTAAGCTGTAGATCCAGTTCAAATGTGAGTTTATAACTTTTGTGCCCAAGTGTGCTTTTGACCAAAGTCCCAACAGTCTGACACACTCTGAGAAGTGTACTAGTGTTCCCACCTGGATTTATGTTTTATACATTTTTCCATGTTTTCATTTTCACTCCATTTTCTTTTGTTTTAAATGTTCAATGCATGATTTTATATTGCACTCACTCTGCATTCACAGTGATTTTATATATATAAAGAGGATACTTTTATAACAAGCCACCTAAGTATGAAGAACAAGGAGGCGCCTATTACTAGCCTATTTTATAAAGACACATAGGTGTCTGTGTTTTTATAAAATTATCACATAAAGCAGCTGAAATGTAGCTCATGACACCACAGACATTTAAGTCTGCTTAGAAACTGGTGTGAATGAATATGCTTATATGTACAGTATGTAAATCGAGACTCTGCCCACGCTACACCTGAGTCACATAAACGCATGCATGTTCTCATCATTGTGTATACTTTTATTAGTAGAGTAATTTTATAAGAGGCCTTTGAAGCATGTATACTAGTAAATAAGTGCCAAAACACCTTAATAAAATTACCCTCTAACTATAATAGGCATGGAGAGATTGATAAGTCATTTGCAATTTTCTTGGATCATATTGCTGCTAAGGATAAATGGTATTTGATTTGACTTCTTTGGCTGCCCTACCCATCCTATACCATATTGCTAACTTACAGACATGGGTGCAATGAGAAATTATTTGTCTAGGGTCATGTAGTTTCTCCACGTTTATTTAGAGACACAAGTATCATGCTTAAAAATAAGACAATAATTGTGAATTTTGGATATCTTATTTATGTTTGATTAGCTCAAAAGGAGGACATTTGTCTTTATTTAGCTTCAGTGGGTGTCCTATATTTTTAGGGCCTCTTCCTTTTCTTTTTGTATGTTCAGTCTTTGTGTTTGTAAACAAACGTGCATACATATATTCAAACAGTGAAATAAAATAAACAAACAAGACTAGAAACAGCAAGGTTCAGCTGCTATCCTGTCAGTTGAGATGTTCATTACATAGCGGTCTACGGTTGCCACATTTTATTAGATATCAAGGTCTTGCCGGATTTTTCTGCAGCAATTGCTTTGTACCTATACTGTAGTTACAGGGGCGGTGGAATGGCCATATGATTGGGGGGGCCCAACCTCCACCCCGACTATGCCCCAAGCTCCACCCCTTGTCCCCACAGCCTTCCTCTCCTGTTCTGCCCATGATGATCCAAAGAGAAGGAGGATCTAGCAAAGGCTTCTTCTGTCTGCCTCGATCTCCCATGGGCAGACAGAAGGAGTCTTTAACGCGATCGCGTCTTCTCTCTTCTGCCTGTGGAAGAGATCCCCAGGAGCAGAATAGGACAGGAAGACTGCGATCATGGTCTTCATGCAGTTTGTGGTTGACACCTGACAGGCAGGCAGAATTTTGGTGGGCCAGGGCCCATGTGACCTATCCCATTACAACACCTATGTATGGTTACACAAACTAAATTACACCATGATACAAATTGAATATTTTCAATATTTGCCAGCTGTTTAAGATTATTTTTAGTGTTTGCATTGACAATAGATCTAAGAGCTTTTGAAACCAATTCAGAAACAAATATCATGTAGCACTTGCTCTCCATATAACAACTGCAGGGGGATCTGATCACATCGATTGTGACTAGTTAAGGGAGGTGGGATAAAGTTTGGAAGTAGGATGGCAGGGTTGTTAAGGAGGGTGTGGGCGTGGGGGGAGTGGAGGGGGAGGGGGAGGGCGGGGACAGGGGGGGGATTGGGGGGGTAGGGATGGTAGCCTCAGGGGGAGAATATGTCAGATACTGGGGAAGGGGATAGTAGTAAAGGGGTGGACTCAGGCTGAGGAGGCTCCTCCATGGAACATACTATCATAGGACTTAGGATTTAGGACTATCATAGATACATCACTCTGAAGATTATCTCATGGAATGTGTGTGGCGTGGGTAGCCCAGTAAAGAGATATAAAGTGTTGCAAGCCCTGGCGAGGCAGAAATGCGACATTGCTATGTTACAAGAAACTCACCAGACAGCGGAGGAGCACCTTAAACTGCAGAGGGACTGGGTGGGCCAGGGATGGGGGGCCCCTGCGTAGGGGAAGATAGGGGGAGTGGTTATCTTGATCCATAAGCGAGTGCGATTTGTAATGGTGCAAGTATATGTTGATCCGGTGAGCAGATTCTTGTTGGTCCATGGAATCCTAGAAGGGAAGCCCATAGTGTTGGGGAACGTGTATAGCCCCAATGCCCTAGACCAGGAGATGTATGCAAGATTGGCTTCCAGGGTGGAATAGATGCCGGATGTCCCCCTGATATTGGGGGGGGACTTTAATGGGGTGTTTGACGTGTACCTTGACACATCGCGAGGGGAAGGGAGCCAGATGCGATCTCAAACGGCGACAGTATTGCGGAGCCTTGGACACAGGTTGGGCGCGGTGGACCTGTGGCGCTTGTTACACCCATCTGATAGAGATTTTACTCACCAGTCGAGGGCGCATGGTTCTAGTGCATGCCATGATTATATATTATTATCCAAAGGGTTGTTTGCCAGCACAGTGGATGCACAAATCGGGCCTATTGAGATATCAGATCATGCGCTGACATGGGTAGAGTTGGACTGAGGCGACGTGGACTCCCGGAGTAGACTATGGCGGTTCCTGCTGGATCTTTATCGAGATACTGAGTTCCATCAGTTTATCAAGCAGCAGTGGCATGAATATGCGTCAAATAACGAGGGGCATCAAGCTGATCCGGAGTTGTTTTGGGAGACAACTAAGGTGGTATTGCGCAGCGATGTCATAGGATATGCGGCGCGTAAAAGGAGGTTACTAACAGAGCAAATTATCCATATGGAAAGACAAACGATTAAGGAGCGCTGGAGATGGGCGAGCTGCCCTACCGCCGTGAATAAAAGGAAGTTGTGGGACGCTCAAGTGGCTCTTAATGAATTACTACATAGGAGAGCCAGGAAATCCCTTATGTATTACTGTTATCAGTTATACCGCTTCGGTGACATGCCGGGGAGGCTCATTGCCTGCAAGGGCACTCAAACGGTGGCGGCATTGACAGATGCTCAGGGTTGTTTACATAAAGAGACTTTGAAGATTGTGCAGGTGTTTCGATCTTTTTATCAGCACCTGTATTCGGTAGTAGAGGGGTACCCGACTAGAATGGAGGCTTTTCTGAGGAGAGTGAAGCTTCCTCGGCTGGGGGTGGACCAGCGGGCCCAGCTTGATGAGCCAATTACGGTGCAGGAAGTGCAAAGGGTCATCCACACAGCCAGTTGTTCCAAGACGCCAGGCCCGGACGGTTTTGGGGCCGAATTTTATAAGGTGTTGGAAACCTTGGTGTCCGCTTCTTTGGTGGCTGTCTTTCATCGACGTGCTGAGAGGGGCCTATTTTCATGGGGTTGCGTATCAATAATGGACAATCATGCGCACATTGTGCTAATCCCTAAGCTGGGGAAGGTCATATGCACGCGGCCTCGTACCGTCCAATTTCATTGTTAAATTTTGATGTCAAAGTGATGTCTAAGATTTTGGCGGACCGCCTGGCGTTGGTGCTGGGGGACCTGGTGCATGAATCACAGGTGGGCTTTGTGAAAGGTCGGCATGCGGTATGAAACTTGCAGAAGATTATTGCGACACTGAAATGGGTGCACCACTAGGAGCTGCAGTCGCTTCTGGTCAGCTTTGATGCAGAGAAAGCTTTTGACCAGGTAAACTGGCAATATCTGAAGAGTTTGTTGCCGTGTTATGGTCTGGGACCATCTTTTTATAAAATGGTAGATGTCCTATATACGAACCCTACTGCGGGAGTGATATGCAATGGAGTATTGTCGGAGAAGTTCTTTTGGGAAAGAGGTACGCGCTAGGGTTGCCCCCTCTCCCCGTTGTTGTTTGTGCTTTCACTAGACCCGTTAGTGCGGAAGATAGAGGCATCTGGAGACATACGGGTGATTCGGATCGGAGCGACTGGGTTTAAGATGGCTGCATTTGCAGATGACATGTTGGTGCATTTGCTGCTCCCCACCAATTGCTGCCTAAAGTGTTAGAGGAGTTTTCGTGGTTTGGAAGTTTTGCGGGGTTGCGTATCAATATGGACAAATCCGAGGCCTTGGACGTGTCTGGTCATCTTCGAAGTAGTTGGGGGACTACCTTCCCACTTAAATGGGCGGACGAGTATTTTGTTTATCTGGGTATCCCTTTGCCTAGCAACCCCAAAGAGTTGTATAAAAGGAATTTTGAGAGGATAACTTCTTTTTCCTTATCTTTTCACCTACTTCTTTTGAAAACTATAGCAGTCTCCTTTTCCTTGTCCTTAAAATATCTTTTTCAGTTTTGCTCACTGTTATTCTACTTCCCCTAGATGCAGGCGCAGGTTTAGGCATAGGCAACTGTTTCTGGCACCAACTTCGGATAGGTGCTGGAGCATTGCCGTCACCACTATGCCTACAACTGTGCCAGTCCTGGAGCAGTGCGATATAGCAAGTACTTCATAAGATTTCAATGCAGCGCAGACAAGCCCTCATATCCATACAGGATCTGCTGTACTGAGAGCCCTCTCCACCTACTGGTGTGAAAGGAGAGGGTACAGCACTATAGTGAGCCGAGCACCATAGGGTCTGTCTGATGCATGAGATTGTGCCTGCCCCCTGCAGAAGATTTATGAAGTATTTGCTGCTGCTTCTGCTTTTCTTCTGGGAGAGGGCAGAAATGGGAGGGGGGAGGGGGAAGAGACACAGAACATCTCTTCCCTCACACCATTGCAGAAAGCAGGAGGCAGCATACAGGGAAGGAGGGGGGGAGGGTACAGAGCACATTTTCCCTCCATTGCAGAGGGCAGGAAGCAGGCTTGGAGGGGGGGCAAGAGTAACCCCCTTCCCCCATTGCCTATGGGTGCTTAGGAGATAAATTCAGTGCTGGATAGAGGGACGCAAAGCAGAAACTGGGAAGGGGACTCCAAACCCTCCTTCAAGCTATTCCTCTTTCAGATTTGGACAGACTTAAGGCCCCCTTTGGCATGGGAGCTCATGACAATTGCCCTATTTGGCACCTCTTAACTCTAGTCCTGGTGCCTGTGCTTGTGTGGGTGTGCACACAGGTCCATGTTTGTATCTGTATTGTCTGTGTGCATCCATTTTGCTGTGTTTTGCATGTGTGTCTCTTTTCTCTTTTGTATGTTTATCTGTTTTATTTGTATGTATAAGTTGGCAGATGTTGAGGGGTATGTATGAATCTATATCTGTGTTTGCTTTCTGTGCATCTCTGATCAGCACACTTGGTCAGGGCAACATGCACATGGGGACCATAGCCTCAAGAAGCATCCCAACGGCCCATCATATTGAAAAACTACCCCTGGGGTCTACGAGCTACCAAAGGGGGGGGGGGGGGTTATCACAGCCATCCACCCTCAGAGGACCACCCCCATGCCCCCTCTTTCTTCTAGGGGCTCTGGGAACACATTATATGGAGGTGGTGAATCCCATACAGCCCACAGAATGAGCACTAAGTCCTGACTTACTATACTTGGAAGGCTCAAGAGCCATCCCAGATCCATGGATTGCTGCAACCCCAAGTGGGGGATGGGAACCAGGCAGAGGACACCAATCAGCAAGCTTCAACACTGGAGACCCACAATCAGCAACAGAAGTATTATGCTGCTGCTCAGAGCTGGTAGCCAAATTCTACCTCAGTCAGGGTGAGGAGCCATCAGCCCACAGTTACATGTCCGATGGCTGCCAGGTGTCATATGGTTCCTGTGCTGCCAAATTATCATTTAGCCATATACTGCTGCACATAATTCGCATGCCCCTCCCACCAATGCACTCCTCTGGCTCCAACTCTGCCTCTGAAGCAAGTACTGACTGCAGCACAGAGCACAAGCCCTATCTGCCAGTACCTCCATAGAACACAACACTAGCAGACCACTGGAAGCTATCCAATGCATTTGCAGATGTGAATAGCAGTCCATTAGGACAGCTTTTGCTATGTCCATGAATGTTTGCTCACTGTCCTAGCAGGGTGACCACAGACCTGTAGGCCCTGCTGTTGAGGTTGCCAGGTTGGTGTGTTCCACCACCATGACAGCTGCACCATGCATCACTCCAAAATGATGGCCTAGGTGTATGCCTTGCTATTCAGCTCCCATCTCCTATTGACACCCTATTGTTTCAGTGTTTTACCACTGTTCCTGCCCTTCATATTTCTTAATATTCGTGTATGAACTGTGCGTCCGAACCATTCAGTAGCGACATGGGAGCATGGCATGTGCAGCTAGCACTTGGTCAGAGGCAGGTGTTAGCTGCCCCCGCGTTACAGGAAGAATTTCACATTTAGTACATGTCTCCGCTCAGTCTCCACCTTCACCCCACCTTCTTGCTTGTTGCTTCGGTAGCACATGATTTTTAGTGTGGTAGCATTTGCCGTGTGTGCTCCTTGCTGCCATGCAGACAAAATGTCTGTCATCTGCGTGCAAAACCCCGTGCAAGTGAGGAGCTCACTTTAGTAAACATGCCCCTTTGTTTGTCAAAATAACAAAGCTATGGTTACCAGATGTCTCTGATTTTTGGGGATTGTCCCAGATTTTGAGGTAGTGTTCTAGACTCCATGGACTATAACCACCTCCTGTCCCCATTTTTAGTGGGTACAGAAACAAAGCACATTGCTTCTCCTGCATACCCCTCTAATGTAGGATCTTCTCTTTCCTGGTAAGAGAGGATGTAAAATTAACTTATTTTCTGAAAAAGGAGGAATTTTAGAAATCTAGAGAATATTTATCTATTTGTATAAAATAAAATTTAAGCATACATGTATTCATGCACACTTTTAACTCATGAAGGGCTGCTACTGTCTTTTTTAAACTTTTGAAATGATTGTGAGTGGATGGCTGTGACGCCCCCCCCCCCCTTTAGTTCCTGTTAGACCATAGGGGTGGGTGTTCTATATGGTGGGCCTTACGGGTGCTGTTGACCCTATGGCCTCCACATGCAGACTGCCGTGAGCAAGTGTACTGATTGTGCTTGGTCTCCTGACCCTTCTGGTCCTTGCATCCCCCTTCCCCCAACGTGAGGAACTCACTCCACAATGGCTAAGGTGCTTCCCAAGTCATGATCAGAGGGGTGAATTAGCTTTGGAGCCCATCATCCCCCCCAAAGAGCCTTGTACTGTGTTCCCTGCAGCCTAGGTGACAGCCATCCTTGGTGCCTCAGAATGAGGGGGTCCATATTCCTGTTCCCATGATGGACACTGTGGACATCGTGCCTGATCCCATACATGATCTTCTGCATCTCCAGAGGCCACATTTGCACCCCATCACCTACAGTTTAAAATGCAGCACCTATTCTCAGCATGTGTTTACTTTTCTGCTTTGGATGCCCCACCCTATTGTACTTAGCCCTATACTCTGAGCTGCACTGGCTGTTCAGCCCATTCCTGGTCATCACTCTGTTCTGAACTAGCCAGTTATTACCTTCCTGTATGGGTGCTATGGGTACAGTTCATACTGTCCACAGTGAATCCAAGGCCCACAAAATCTCCAATATCACACTTGTAGCATTCTATTTTCCAATGCGTGTGAAGACTGCTCACACTGTGTACATGTGCTGGGCTGTGCATTCGTTACTACCACAGCAGCAGTAGTAGTAGTACCACGGCCACGCCCCTTTTGTCTACCACTGACGCTGGGCTCAGGCATGGTACTAAGCGTGAATTCCACGCATTAACCCCATGCTACCTACCACACTTCATTAAACATGCCCCATGCCCCTTGAAAACTTCAGCAATATCTCTTATCACCTCTTCCAGCTATCATGCTATTTCTTTGGACTGAGGCAGCACAATGAGCTCCATTGCCACCTCCCATGAGATGTAACAAGGGGAATTATTGTTTTATTGTTCTTAAAAAAATAAATAAAAAGAGATGGTGCTCCTCTCTTCTCTTCTCAATTTGAAACTTGACAATAGGTCTTCTCTATAACACAGCTCCCTCACTTGGTTTGCAGCTTGTCGTGCTGTGAGGGCTTGTGTGCATCAGTGATGCTGAGAGCTAAACTATCAGTAGTTTAACTACTGGCAGGGTCTCCCAAGATGGACAGGTCTCAGCAGAGGTGCCAGACCAAGACAAAACACCCATCTGGGCAGCATCAGAATGAGATAGTGTTGACGGCGGAGTATCACATTTCTGTGACAACGGCAACAACACCAAACTTAAACTGCGCGGAAGAAAGGCCCGGCAATCTACTTCTGTATCTTGCCATGAAACCCAATGGATAGTTACAACAAAACAAATTGTGCTATAGTGCTGGAAGATGAGACCCCCAGGTCGGAAGGCATTCAACTAGCTACTGGGGAAGAGCTGAAGACTTTTCAGAGTAAAGCCAGCATTTATGATGTGGTAGGAACAAAGCCCTCGGGACGTCTGACTGCTGATGTAGCTGCGCATGAAATGAGAGTCAGAAGCTGCAAAGATGTCTTACGCATTGGAACATGGAACGTACGAAGCATGAACCAAGGGAAGTTGGAGGCGGTCAAGAATGAAATGGAACGTGTACAACTTGATCTGTTGGGTGTCAGCGAACTGAAACGGACTGGCATCGAGCACTTTGCATCAGATGATCACATGGTCTACTATGCTGGAAATGAAAGACAAAGAAGAAATGGTGTTGCATTTATAATAAAGAAGAAACTTGCAAGAACTGTAATGAAATACAATGCAGTCAGCAAACGCTTAATCTCTATTCGTCTACGAGGAATGCCTATCAACACAACTATAATTCATGTATATGCCCCAACAACAGCTGCAGAAGAGAATGAAATTGAAGAGTTCTATGAACAAGTACAAGCTGAAATTGACAGAACATGCAACCAGGATATCCTGATAGTCATGGGTGACTGGAACGCAAATGTTGGCAACAAAGAAGAAGGCAAAGTAGTTGGAAAATATGGACTTGCAAAAGAAATGAAGCTGGAGAAAGACTGATAGAATTCTGAAAGACCAACGATCTATTCATCTCAAACACCTTCTTCCATCAACACAAGCGATGACTGTACACATGGACTTCACTCAATGGATTGTATAAAAATCAAATTGACTACATCTGTGGAAGTCAACGATGGAAAAGTTCTATAACATCAACAAAGACAAAACCTGGAGCTGACTGTGGTACAGATCATCAAATACTAGTATGCAAACTCAAGCTAAAGTTGAAAAAGAGCAAATCACTCATGAATGCAGAAAAATATGACCTTGAGAATATACCACTGGAATTTAAAGACTGCCTGCAAAATCGATTTGCTTCTTTAGATACAAATGACAGAGCTCCAGAAGAGTTATGGAATGACATCAAGAAGGTTGTGTTGGAAGAAAGCGAGAAGTCTCTACAAAAGGTGAAAAAGCAAAAACAGCCAAAATGGATGAAGGAAGAAACTCTGAAAATGGCCCAGAAACGCAGAGAAGCTAAAGCCAGAGGAGAAAGTCAATAATAGAACTCAACAGAGATTTCCAATCTGCAGCAAGACAGGACAAGGAAAAGTACTACAACGATGCATACAAGGAAATAGAAGCAGAAACTATTAGAGGAAGAACAAGATCGGCTTTCCTAATGCTACGAGAGTTAAAGAAAAAGTTCCAGCCTCGAATTGGAATGTTACAAAATGCTTAAGGTTCTATGTTGAATGATGCTGAGAAGATCAAGAAAAGGTGGAAGGAACATACAGAGTTTTTATATGATAAAGATCAAGTGGAACAACAGCCGTTTCAACTTGTACCTTATGATCGGGAACCATTGGTGATGAAAGAAGTTGAAGCAGCATTGAAAGCCTTATCAAAGAACAAAGCACTAGGCATTGATAGCATTCCCATAGAAGTATTACAGCAATCTGATGCAGCTGTTACCGTACTTACAAGGCTCTGCCAAGAAATATGGAAAACAACATCATGGCCAACTGACTGGAAAAGATCTGTGTTTATACCAATACTAAAGAAAGGTGATCCAACTGACTGTAGAAATTATTGCACAATCGCTCAGATCCCACATGCCAGCAAGATTCTACTGAAGATTATTCAAAAGAGACTACAACCATACCTGGAACAAGAACTACCTGAAGTGCAAGCAGGGTTCAGGAAAGGGCGAGGAACGAGAGACATCATTGTGGATGTGAGATGGATCCTTGAAAAGACTAAAGAATACCAAAAGGATATCTATTTGTGCTTTATCGACTATAGCAAGGCTTTTGACTGTGTAAACCATGAGAAACTCTGGGCCACATTAAGAAGCATGGGTATACCAGAACACCTGATCGTACTCTTGCATAATCTGTACATTGATCAAGAAGCAACAGTTTGAACGGATCAAGGAGAAACAGAATGGTTTAAAATAAGCAAAGGTGTAAGACAAGGCTGCATACTTTCCCCCTACCTGTTTAATTTATATGCAGAACAAATCATCAGAGAAGCAGGATTGTATGAAGACAACAGAGGTGTGAAGATTGGTGGCAGATTCATCAACAACCTTCGCTATGCTGATGATACCACATTACTGGCTTAAAGTGAAGATGATCTGAAACATTTGCTTCTCACAATCAAAGAACATAGTCTCAAAATGGGCCTGCACCTTAATGTAAAGAAGACAAAGATCATGACAACTGGCATAATCAACAGGTTCATCGTTGAAGGAGAAGAAATTGAAATCCTGAACAACTTTAACCTACTTGGATCAACTATCAATAAAGAAGCAACAAGCAGTCAGGAAATCAGACGACGCATTGCTCTTGGCAGAATGGCTATGAAAGACCTAGATAAGATTCTCAAGAGCAGAAATGTCTCTCTCCATACAAAGATTTGACTTGTTCAAGCCATGGTATTTTCAATAAAATCATATGGATGTGAAAGCTGGACAGTGAAAAAGATAGACAGGAAGAAAATTGATGCCTTTGAATTATGGTGCTGGTGGCGAATACTGTGTATACCATGGACTGCCCGAAGAACAAACTAGTCGGTACTAGAGGAGATCAAACCTAAGCTTTCTTTAGAAGCTCAGATGACAAGACTTCGACTTTCATACTTTGGACACATCATGCGAAGAGAGAGATCATTAGAGAAAGACATCATGCTTGGCAAGATAGAAGATAAACGCAAAAGAGGAAGGCCAGCAATGAGATGGATCGATACAATAACAGCAGCTACGGGTACCAGTCTGCCAACAATGAGCTGCCTGACTCAAGACCGAACACAAGTTAGGATAGCTATCCAGAGGGTCGCCATGAGTCGACTCTGACTCAATGGCACTTAACAACAACATAACACAGCTTCCAAAGGGGAGAAATTTTAAGAGATTTCTCAGAGCATGACTTCACATACTACATCAAGCCATTCCAAGTCCCACATGTCCTTCCAGCAAAATAACACATTTATCCTGGTGACCATAGGGATAGAGGTCCTTTCTTTGTTTGACTTCAGTCCTATCTGTATTCTTGGTCTTCATTTTTTTCTCTGCTTTCACATTCATTCTCTTTCTTTTCTGTAAATGAGAACTTACCTTCAAATTGTGAATCCCAGGTGTCAGAGGTTATCAGTAGCTGGATATCATCTATAGAATGTTAGATGATTTGAGGTTACTTCAGTTTTCATATGCAGATGATGAACATATACTTATTCCTGTTAACAACACGCTTACTGAGGCTTATAATTTGTTAGGAGGTCTTATGGAAAAGTCTAAACTATGGATGTGCCAAAATGGCTTGAAAATTCATATGTGTAAGACAAAGGTACTCTTGGTTGGTAAAGGAGAGGATGAGTTTCCAAGGATGGTACCATGTATTGATGGTGTAGCTATTAAGTTAAAGTCAGAAGTCTTGGGGTATTCTTGATTTGAGCTTAACGATGAATAAAAAAGTTGCAAAGGTTACTAAAATGCCTAGGCAAACTTCTGTTTAATCATACAGATTACAGCCTATCTATCTGATGATTATTTAAGAATTATTGTGCAGGCTATGTTATGCAACTTGGTTTATTTGGATTTGGATAAAAAAAATTGCATTCAAGACTACAGTTAGTAGAAAACGTGGCAGCTAAAGTTATTGTTAAACTAAGAGATGGGACAGGGTATCACCAATCCTGAAAAACTTGCATTGGCTACCTACAGATAAGAGAGTTAGATTTAAATTGTTATCCATGATGTATAAGATCATTTGTATTCTGAATAAATTTGTGAAAATATATTTACATCAAGATCCTTAAGATCAGAAGTTGATTTCTAGGAAGCAGTGTAGATTAATAAGTATTAGTAAGAGAACCTTAACTGGAAGCGTCACAATTGAGAGAATAGATTACCAAAAGATTTGTGCCAGGATAGAAATTATGAGGCCTTTACAAAGCAGCTAAAAGCTTGGTTATTTGACCAATGAAGGGTGCCACAATGTACTGTTGTTATGGTAGCCAGTAGTTTTACTGTATTAGATAATTTATGAAACTGTATGATGTTTATTTGATGTCAGTATTTCTGCCTTGAATCTAATATTTTTAGAAAAAGAAGGTTATAAATGTCCTTGTTACATTTAATTTAACTTATTTTAATTTAACAGCATAGGCCGAGGTCCTGGATCAATGTTGCTAGAGGGGCAAGGAATATATTAAATAAGGTAGGGGCTAGTATTGATCCTTGAGGAACACCACAGGAAAGGGGTAGGATTAAAGATGATTTGTTACCTGTTGAAACTTGAAAAACCCTGTTGGAGAGATAAGAATGGAAACAATTTAACACTCTGCCTGCCATAGGCAGTCTAATAGAAGAATATGAACACTAATGCCAGATGCAGCTGTTTCCAGCTGTATAAGCAATACGTCTTGGAAATTATCCCGATGTGTAATTCAGCAGTGCCAGCAAAGCAGTTTCTGTACTGTGGCTATTCCTAAAACCTGGATGGAATGCATTATTAGAATTAAGAAAACAAATTACTTGTTCCGAGACAGCTTTCTCAGGCAATTTCGCAACAAAGGGGATACTGGAAATTGGACGATAATTTTCAGGAGATGGAGGATCACAGTCTTATTTTTTCAGTAATGGACAAATAATGGAATGTCTCCAATCCTTAGTAACAATACCTCTGGAAAGGCTTGAACTGATAGATCAAGAAAAATAGAGGCAAAGTCTGTCCAACAGTCTTTGAACAGACTTGGTGAGGTTTTATTGGCCAGTGAGGAAGAAGTACTGAGGGAATCAAGTAGTTTACCCAGATGAAATAACATTAAGGCATGAAATTTCGAAAGATGACTTTGGCAAATCCCAACATGTTGAGAGGAGGTGTTTTCAACAGAATCTAGAAGAAGAAGAAGTTTAAAACTAAGGGGCTTGACTCACGTGATGTGGTGAGCTGGGGAAGCTGCGTCCTTCCTGAGCTCCGGACCCCCGGACCCCAAACCGGCTAATCCAGCCCATTAACGGGGCGCAAACCGCGGAATTTGTCCTGCACTGCTTTGCGGCAACTCTATAAACCCCGAGCGGGTCCCCAAGAGGAGGATGGCCGCGACGGCGAAGCTTGGCAGGAGGGAGAAGGATCGCGCCCTGGGGACAACTAAAATGGCCGCCTCACCTCCGAGCCCGGGGGCTACCCCTTCATTACCAATGGCCGCGATCTCGGCGGCCACGATAACGGAGATTTCGGCGGCAGTGGCAGAGACTCTCTCCCAGCAGTTCCAGACCCTACACACAACAATGGCGGCAGTTCAGAGCTCGGTCGAGGCAGTTGGGCTCCGCATGCAACAGGCGGAGGCCCGGCTCCTGCAGGCAGAGGAGGAGGTGGAAAAGCTTGCTTTGGAGCTCGAGCAGGTGCGGGGGGCCCTGAAAGACCAAGCTACAAAACTGGAAGACCTGGAGAATCGCTCCAGACGCAGTAACTTGCGTTTCCTAGGGGTCCCAAGTTCCGTGGCGGATCGTGACCTGCGCACATACATTGAGGCTTTGTCCATATCTTTGCTGGAAAATGAAGAGCGGGGCTCCCCACTGGTGATTGAACGGGTACATAGAGTGGGCCCCAGGAAACCTGCTGACTCCAGGCCGCGAATTGTGCTCGCCAAATACCTCCAGTTTCAGCAAAAGGAGGCAATTCTGCGGGAGGCTCGGAGGCGCGGCACCGTAGAGCGGGATTCCGCGAAAATTCGCATTACTCAAGATTATTCAGCCGCAGTGAGCCAGCGCCGCCGAGCCTATGCTCCGGTCTGTCAAAAACTGATCGCCGCCCGCATAAAATTCACCGTTCAATACCCAGCGCGCCTCCACGTGCTTCACGAAGGCCGACCCCGGGTGTTCGACTCGGCAGCAGAAGCGGCGGTCTATGTGGACACAGTGACTGGCTTGGGTACCCCACCGCGTACTGGACAAGACAGCCTAACCGGCATTACTGCTGGGGTTCCATCCTGAACTGGACGGTATGAGCCCCTGTAGGGCATAAGCGAGTGGAACAGTGAGAGTTCTTACTATTGGGAGGCCTGGTGGGCCGGCTCACTGAGGCGATGGACACTACAGCTATTTTATGGCATGGCGTAAGGCTGGGGGGAGAGAATAAGCACCTATGCACTGTTTGATAACTGTTCAGTGGGGGGAGGTTAGCAGCGGGGGTGCCTGCCATTAGCCTGGACTTCACACCTTCCTGGGGCCCCCGAGCGGGAACAACCCAGTGGCGGTGGCGGATGCTGTGATTCCTGGGATTGCTGTACCTTGATATTTCTGCTGGCACTGGTCTCCTGGGGGAATTCATATGGGCCCCCGGGCTTGGGGGGAGGGGGCGGGGGGGTGGAAAGTGCCGGGAAGGGGGGCTAGAAATGTTTTATGGTGAGGCCTCCGCCCCTCCCCCCTGGGTTTTCTGATTCTATTTCTCCAGGTGGGGAGTGGGCCAGCCTCTACACCTCGGGTGTAGGTGTTTCACGCTATCCTTTGAGTTACTGTTTTTGTTTTTTTTTATTTGTTGTTATTTGGCGGGAGGGTAGAAGCATTGGCATGGGCAGGGAACAACTGTGTGCCCCCCCTGGACTCCTGGGGGATGTACTGGTGGGGACAGGGGGAGTCTGCTTCAAGGGGGTTGGGGGGTCTGGGCACGTCTCGGTGAGTGATTAGTAGGAAGGGAGATGGGTAATTCTCAAGGGTGGTTAGTGATTGAGTGTGGGGGTTGGAGCAGGGACGGGATGAAGATGGGTAAGGGGGTATAGTGGGGTGCTGGGATGGGAGGGTTAGGAGAGGGGGGTGGGTTAGTGATAGGGGGCGGGTTGGGGTGACGCGGGGGGCACAGCAGCACTATAGGTGGAGCGGGCATGGCCCGCACGGGGACTTCATATGGTTACAGGGGGGGCCCCGGGCTGGGGGGGTCCCGCCTTCTTATTTTTATGGACCAGGTACAAATTGTCTAGGTCTCTATGAACCGCCCTGAAGGTTATCTCTTGGAATATTTGCGGGATAGGCAGCCCTATTAAGCGATATAAGGTATTGCAGGCCCTGGCTCGGTTGAAATGTGATATAGCAATGTTGCAGGAAACCCACCAGACAGCCGACGAACACGCTAAATTACGGAAAATGTGGGTGGGGCAGTGTTGGGGATCCCCGGCCAAGGGAAAGAAGGGGGGAGTGGTCATACTGATTGGCAAGTCTACTCGCTTTGAGCTACTTCAGGACTACTCGGACCCGGAAGGCCGCTATATCTTGCTCCATGGTAACCTGGATGGTCGGCCGGTAGTGCTGGGTTGTTTGTATAGCCCCAATGTATTGAATCGGGCGTTTTACGATCGCCTAGCATCCCGCCTGGAGCAATTACCTGATGTCCCCCTGATTTTGGCCGGTGACTTGAATGGGGTGTTGGACGTGGGACTTGATGTATCGGGTGGGGGAGGAGCGCACCAGCGCACTCCAACGACTAAGGTTTTGAAGGACTTTTGCAGACGATTGGGCCTGTTGGACCCATGGCGATTGCTTCACCCAAGTGAGAGGGATTTTACCCACCAGTCGAGGGCTCATGGTACCAGCGCTCGCCTGGACTATGTGTTAGTGTCGGAAAAGCTGTTTGTACAGGTTGAGGATGCACAGATTGGCCCCTCGGAGTTGTCCGACCACGCCCCAGTTTGGATTGCACTTAGTGGCGGGGGCTCGGCTGTATCGCTGCGGGTCTGGCGGTTTCCTCTGGGCCTGTACCAAGATGCGGAATTCCGGATCTACCTGGCAAAACAGTGGCAGGAATTTATGCATCACCATATGCAACATCAGGATGATCCGGAATTGCTCTGGGAAACGGCTAAGGTCGTCCTACGGGGGGATATTATTGCATATGTGGCCCGGAAGCGGTGGCTGGTGGCGCGACAAATTGTACAGTTGGAGAAGCACGTGGTGCGTGCTCGGCGACGTTGTGCGGGAGATCCCAGCGCACTGAACAGGCGACGGCTCTGGGAGCTACAGACGACTCTCAATGAGTTACTTCACCAGCGGGCGAAGAAATCATATATGTATTATCGGTACCAGCTCTTTCGTTTTGGTGATAAACCCGGCAAACTCTTGGCGCGTTGTTTGCGGGGTCACCGGGGTTATCGATTGGTGGCAGCGCTGCGCGATGATCAGGGAGCCCTGTATAAGGACAATGTCGGCATCGTTCGAATCTTCCGTTCCTTTTTTCAAAAATTGTACGCCCAGAGAGAGGGAGACCCAGACGCCATGCAGCAGTATCTGCGGGGGCTGTCGTTGCCGCGGCTGTCTGCAGAACAGAGGGCCCACCTGGATGCGCCGGTCACGGTGGAGGAAATCCAGGGTGTTATACAACGGGCTGCTTGTTGTAAGGCCCCCGGCCCGGATGGGTTCGGAGCCGAGTTTTATAAGTTACTAGGTGATTCGACACCTCCAGTATTAGTGGCGGTGTACCATAGGCGGATGGCGCAGGGGCGCTTCACTTGGGGTAATAACCACGCGCATATCTCCTTGATTCCTAAGCCGGGGAAAGACCCTACTCAAGCGGCATCGTACCGGCCCATTTCATTGTTGAATTTTGACCTGAAAATCTTTGCAAAGGTGCTGGCTGACCGGCTGGCTTTGGTATTGGGCGATTTGATTCATGAGTCCCAGGTCGGGTTCGTTAAAGGGCGCTACGCCGTGCGAAATATACGACGGCTGTTGGCATCTCTGGAATGGGTTCGGGAACAGGACCTCCAGTCACTGGTGATTAGTTTCGACGCTGAAAAGGCATTCGATCAAGTCCAGTGGGAGTATTTGCAGTTTTTGTTGCCTCAGTATGGGCTGGGTGCCCCCTTTTGTAAGATGGTGGAGCTGCTCTATACCGACCCTACAGCGGGGGTTCTTTGCAACGGGGTGTACTCGGACTCGTTTCGACTGGAACGCGGTACGCGTCAGGGCTGCCCGCTCTCCCCCTTACTTTTCGTGTTATCCTTGGACCCGTTGATACGCAAGATCGAGAGCTCCCCCGATATCTGTGGGACGCGCATTGGTTCCTGTGGCTTCAAGGTGGCCGCATTTGCAGATGATCTCTTAGTTCACCTTTCCTCTCCCCAGCAGTCACTTCCGAGGTTGCTTGAAGAGCTTTCGTTATACGGACGGTTCGCGGGATTGCGTATTAATATGACAAAGTCGGAAGCCTTAGATGTGGGGGGTCAGTTACGGGAGACTTGGCCTGGGAGTTTCCCGCTTCGCTGGGCTGCGGACTCGATTATTTACTTGGGTGTTGTGTTAACTCGGAAATTGACCTTGCTGTATCCCACTAACTTTGAGCGTATCTTTGCTAAGGTCCGCGCGCAGCTGCGGGCATGGGCCCCTCTGCCTTTGTCTTTGCTCGGTAGGGTGGCCGCCCTGGGGATGGTGATCTTCCCGCGCGTGCTTTATTGGTTGCAAACACTCCCCGTGTGGCTTTTGAAACGTGACCTGATGCGTTTGGAGAGGGAGATTCGGGGGTTTCTTTGGAAAGGCCTCAAGGCCCGTATACCGATGGCGAGGTTGCGTGGTAGCTGGCGCTCCGGAGGGGTGGGGGTTCCTGACCTTTGGAAGTACGCACTAGCCTGTCAGGCCCGCCATTTAAGCGATTGGTTGGGGGACACTGAGACCTATACTCCGCGGGGGCTTGAAGCGGCATTTGTGGCGCCCCACTCTTTGGAAGCGATTTTTACACTTACCGCGGGCGGATCTGCCGTCTCGCCTGCTGAACAGTTTGCTGGTGCAGGCAACCCGCCGAACTTGGCAGCAGCTCAACAAGTGTTGGGGTAGCAATGCCGCGGTTTCCTGCTGGCTGCCTATACAGGGGAATGCCTGCTTCTTGCCAGGCTCGGACTCGGCCCCCTTTCGTCAGTGGTGGCGAATGGGTCTACGCCGTCTGGGGCACGTAGTGGATCCCGCTGGCTGTTGTAAGTCTTTGGGGGAGCTTTGTAGGCAGTATGGGTTGCCTATGGGAATAACGGCGTTTGCACATGCCCAGATTTCCCATTACATCGGCTCCCTACCACGGCAGGAGCTTACAGTAGAACATTCGGGACATATTTTGGAGTTCTTCGCACTGGGGGCGGATACTCCGCCGACGATAGCAGCCTTGAAGAAACGGCTGGACCAACTGGGTGTGCCCCCGGATTATTCGCGGGTGGAAAGCCTTTGGGCGCGAGAGCTGGGTCGGGAAGTCGCGCCGGGGTCCGTTCGGGCGGCCCTGGGTAGGATCGCGCCACTTGTGGTTGGCACTCGTTGGCGCGAAGTGCAGTTTAAATGCGTCCTTCGTGCTCATTTCTCCCCGCGGCGGGCGTTTCGGAGTCACCTTGCCTCCCATGGGGGATGCCCTAAGTGTTCGTGTGCACTGGCAGATCTGGGCCATATGTGGTGGGGTTGCCCCTCTATTCGTAAGTATTGGCGGAACATTGAGACTTATATGAGTGGGCTGTTGGGTCAGGGGCTTTGCTGGTCGGGGACCCTCGTAGTGCTGGATCAGTTGGGGCCACTCCAACCGAAGGGCAGATGGGATAGAGTGTTGGTGCGTAAGGCCTGTCTGGTGGGTAAGGGCCCTATTTTAAGCCGTTGGAGAGAGACTGTGGCCCCTACTTTCTGCGAGTGGCGAAATAACCTGCATCAACTTATGATTATGGAGCGGAGGATGGCGTTAAGGCATCCCCGGGCCTGGGCCACTTTTTTGTTGATTTGGATGCCCTACATTCAGCGCTTAGGCCCTAAGGCCCGGAGCGAAGTCCTTAAATTAGGTTGACGGGGGCTAGGGAATTGGGCGCCTCCCGAAGGGGTGCTTATACCTGTGGTGTTGGTGCTGCTGTGCTCCCGGCGGGGGGGGAGGGGGGGTGGGGGGGAGGGGGTTTTTTCCGAAATAACAGGTCTTGGCTATGTGTTTTATTTGTTTTGCTGGGTTCCCAGGGTGGTGGATAAGACACAACCCCACCCGGGACCGCTGTTGGGCTTGCTGCAGTGAAAATTGTTATGTTGGCTTGTCGTTTGTTGTTTGTATCCTGCAATATTCAATAAACAGAGTTTTGAAAAAAAAAAAAAAAAACTAAGGGGCTTGTTTACAAAGCCACAGTAGCGGTTTCCGATCGTTATCAGAGCCGCGGCCCCATTGAAATCAGGAAATCAATGGGGCCGCGGCTCCGATAACGATCGGAAACCACTACCGCGGCTTTGTAAACAAGCCCCTTAGAGTTAGCAGTTTGGACTGATTATGCAGAGTAAGAATCTTTTTAATTAAAAAATTAGCAAATGTGTCAGGATGTATTGGGGAAGGGAGAGATGCCTTGTGGTGCTTTTAAGTACACTAAATAGTTGTTTAGGATAATTCTCATTCATATGAGAGATATAATTAGTTTTCTCTTTCCTTATCATATTTTTACATTCTTTTTCTAGCTTAATGGAACTCCCTCCCGGACGACCTACGATCAAATATAGACATCAAGGACTTCAGGAAGCAGCTCAAAACCACGCTCTTTATTGAACACTATAGTAACATCACATAAATTAACTGTACTTTAGCCCATGGCTACCTAACACTCCTCCCACCTCCGCTCCCCTCCCCCCACTATCACTGTATATGACTATTTGTACATAGCTCATCCTGTATATAGCTATATATAACTACGTGTACATAGCTCATCCTGTATACGCGTATACCTCACCAAGAAATTATTACCTTCACTCCCACAACTATTCCCCTGTGTGAACACTGCATGCCTACCCCAAATGACACTGTTCTTTGATTGTTTGAAGTGCAAACCACTTTGATTTCAGGATAAAGCAGTATATAAATCCTTTTAAATAAAATAAAATAAATAAATAAATAATGCTAGCTGTTTTATTTTTAGTTAAGGGATTTTTCCTCCATTTACATTCTCCCTAACGAGTTTGGTAGCCTAGTAGCCTAGGAGACAGAAAAACTTCCTTCCTGCTTTTCCCTGCAGCTTTGCAGAAGTGTTGCTATTTCCATGGTTTTCCCACGCAATTGGAAGACTTTTTTGCTTGGCCTGTGGGAAAATTTCAGAGGTTGTGGTGAGGTGATTTGCCCTGCTGCTTTGGGTGAGAAAACTGTGGAAAATGAAGTGAAAAAAAAAAGCTAACTCCAGCTTCAGAAAGTGGTCACCGCTAAGGTTGCTAACTGGCCGGTTTTCAGCTGGCCTGACCGGTTGGTTCGGAAGACTGCATCTTTGAAGATGGTTCGGAAGAATGTATCTTTGAAAGATACTACCAAAAGCAGAGAGGTTCCACAAAAGAGTAAAGTAGCCCAAATGCCCTCAAGTATGGAGCAGACAGAGCTTAAAGATCCCAAATTACCCATGTCTAACAATAGCCAAATTAATATGAATAAAATACATTCTCTAAAATACTTGTATGCAAATGCTAGAAGTCTAAAAAATAAGATGGGAGAGTTAGAATATATAGCACTAAATGAAAGGTTAGATATGATTGGAATATCAGAGACATGGTGGAAGGAGGACAACCAGTGGGACACTGTGATACCTGGGTACAAACTATATCGTAATGATAGAGCTGATCAAATTGGTGGAGGGGTTGCTCTCTATGTTAGAGAGGGCATTGAGTCAGAAAGGATTAAAGTTTTGCAGGAAACAAAATCTGCTGTAGAATCTATATGGATTGAAATTCCATGTAAAAGGGGGAAGGCAATGGCAGTGGGGGTGTACTATCGAGCGCCTGGCCAGAATGACCAAATGGATGATGAAATGCTCAAAGAAATCAAGGAAGCTAACAAAAGTTACAGCACAGTAATAATAATGGGTGATTTCAACTACCCCGGTATCGACTGGGTCAGTGTCACGTCAGGACATGCTAGGGAGATAAAGTTCCTAGATGAAATAAATGACTGCTTCTTGGAGCAGCTGGTTCATGAACCAACCAGAGGGGAAGCCATATTAGACCTAATCCTTAGTGGAACACCAGATCTAGTGCAAGAGATAAGGTTGTTGGGGCCACTTGGCAATAGTGATCATAGCATGATCGCCTTTGATTTAATTAGTGGAGGAGGGATAGTAAGGAAATCCACAGTACTACCTTTTAACTTTCGAAAGGGAGACTATGATAAAATGAGGAACACAGTTAAGAAAAAACTAAAAGGAGCAGTTGCAAAGGTTAAAGACGTACATCAGGCTTGGCTGTTGTTGAAAAATACTATCTTGGAAGCCCAGACCAGCTGTATTCCACGCTTTAAGAAAAGTGGAAGGAAGTCCAAAAAACTGCCAGCATGGTTTAAAGGTGAGGTCAGAGAGGCTGTTGTTGCCAAAAAAGCATCTTTCAGGAAATGGAAAAAAAGAGCCAAACGACGAAACCTGGAAACAGCACAAGCACTGGCAAGTCAAATGCAAGGCACAGATAAGGCAGGCAAAGGGAGAATTTGAGAAGAAGCTTGCTGCGGAAGCAAAAACGCGAAGTAAAGACCTTTTCAAGTACATTCTGTCACGCCCTCCTCGCCCTTATAGGCGGTTGCCTGGAAGAGGGGGAACGTGACCACAAATTTATAGATCCTTGTAAGTGCTGATGTCCGGGTTCCGTGTAGTTGTGGGCCAAGACACGAACAGCCAAGGCTAATTGGGGTAACAATAACTTTATTGTTAGCACAGGAATTTTGTATCTACTACCCCTAATAACAGAAACAAAATGTGGATACTTTTTCCAACCAAATAAAGTCAAAGATGTAACAAAGTCCACCTGATACTTCTCAGGGTTGTCAGTTCCAAACAAGTTATCCAAACTTCTCTCCAGTTCTGAACAAGGTCTGTTCTTCGCACTAGAAGCTTTACTTTCATGTAACAACTTTACTTTGCAGATAACTCAATAGCATTGCATTTGCTTTCCACAGTTGCTTAGTGAGGTTGAGTTTTACACTTAGGCAGTATGCTGCCTCTCCCCGTGTAAAAGCTCAATTGCATGAAGTTGGACTTCTCCAGCACTTATCACTTGCACAAAGTTATACAGCTTTCACTCCTTATGACAGTAAGCACACTCTGTCTCCATATCAGAATAACTGTTATCTATTACAGCTGTCTCAGTCTGCATTGGTTCTATTTCTGAGTCTGATAGGTCCTGGTTATAGTCAGGGTTCTGCAGAGTAACTGGCTTCCACTGCTCTAGTAAGCTTTTAAGCTGTTTCCATTTAGAATCCTTTTTACTTCTTGGTATATGTGAGGAATTGAAATTACCAGCTTCCTTTAATACTGAATCAATGGAAAAAGGGCTCACCTTTCTTCTGGTATATCTGGCTTTCCCAGTTTGGTTAAAAGGCAAGTATTTGTCCTGATACTGCTTCACTATCTCCCGGGTGGCAAACTGCTCAGCAGGGTCTGGCTCTAACCTCCGTCTCCGTAGCACACAATCAGCTGTTTGCTTATGAGCAGCTGGGCTATTCTCAGAGCTTGAGCTAGAGACACGCTACCTGCCCTGGGAGCGTTTCTGCAGCTTTCCACCTGGAACGTTACTCCAGCCTAATCTCCCACCTGTAACCACAGCTTCCAGAGAAGACTCCGGGGAAGAACTCCTGTCTCTCCTGGGTAAGGTTTCCAGCCTCTCCCCTCGAGGTTTAAAGTTGCTTCTGACCTGCTTCTCTCGGCTTTTTTGGCCCGTGGTAATTCCTCTCCTTTACAGGAAGCTTTCTCAGACGCTTTTCCAGAGACCTTTCTTTCTCTAAGCAGTCTTGCTGGCAACTCCCCAAGCACCGTGTGCTACCTTGGTAATGGTTGCTCCTTCCTTTGCTTCCTAGGTTCCTCAGGTCTCCCTCTGGATCTGCATCCGAACCAGAACCTGAGCCAGAGTCCAAAACTCTGTCTCTATTCTCCTTCTCCTCCTTCTCCTTCCTCTTTCCCTTCCTGGTTAAGAGCATGGGGCTGCCCTATCTGCTTTGACTCCGCCCCTTACCTCTTACATCAGCTGCCGGAGTTGTCATGGAGCTGGGGTGTGGCTCTCTCACTGACTTTCCGTGCAGAGAGTTTCTCTGGGCTGAAGCTTTAACCCTTTCCCTGCCTGTATTGCTGTCTGCTTTTGGGGAAAGAAACCGTTTTAAACCCCTATTTCTGGTGTTTAAGCCCTCTGCATCATCACAATTCGTAGCAAAAAACCTGTGAGAGAGTCAGTTGGTCCATTAGATGATAAAGGGGTTAAAGGAGCACTAAGAGGCGACAAGGCGATAGCGGAGAGACTGAATTAATTCGAAGATGTGTTACCCATGACTGAAGTGGTATTTAAAGGTGCGGAAGAATTGAAGGAAATATCGATACATCGGGAAGATGTATTACAACTATTAGATGAGCTGAATAGTAGCAAATCACCTGGGCCGGATCGTATACATCCAAGGGTGTTGAAAGAACTGAAATACGAGATTGCAGACCTGCTATTAGTAATCTGTGAACTATCATTAAAATCATCTCTAATACCTGAAGATTGGAGGATCGCCAATGTAACACTAATTTTTAAAAAGGGTTCCAGGGGTGATCCGGGAAACTACAGACCGGTGAGCCTGACATCAGTACCGGGAAAAATGGTAGAAACCATCATAAAGAATAAAATTACTCAGCATGTAGATAGTCATGACCTAATGGGAGACAGCCAACATGGCTTTAGACAAGGAAGATCTTGTCTTACTAATCTGTTATGTTTTTTTGAAGGAGTGAATAATCAGGTGGACAAAGGTGAGTCGGTTGATATTGTGTATCTGGACTTTCAGAAAGCCTTTGACAAGGTCCCTCATGAGAGACTTTTGGCAAAACTAAAGAATCATGGGATAGGAGGCAGTGTACTATTGTGGATCAGGAACTGGTTAAAAGATAGAAAGCAGAGGGTAGGGCTAAATGGCCAATTTTCCCAATGGAGAAAGGTGAATAGTGGTGTACCCCAGGGATCTGTGCTGGGTCCGCTGCTTTTTGACATATTCATAAATGACCTGGAAAGTGGAATAACGAGTGAGGTTATCAAATTTGCAGATGACACAAAACTATTTAAAGTTGTTAAAACCCAAGAGGATTGTGGAAAATTGCAAGAGGATCTTGATAAATTGGAAGACTGGGCATCAAAATGGCAGATGAAATTTAATGTGGACAAGTGCAAGATTATGCACCTAGGGAAGAACAACCCAAACTATGGTTACACGATGCAAGGTTCCACATTAGGAACCACCACCCAGGAAAAAGATTTAGGCGTCATTGTGGATACCATGTTAAAACCCTCGGCCCAGTGTGCAGCAGCGGCCAAGAGAGCAAATAGAATGCTAGGTATGATAAGGAAAGGAATGGAAAATAAAACAAAAGATATTATAATGCCTCTATATCGTTCCATGGTGAGACGGCACCTTGAATATTGTGTGCAATTCTGGTCGCCGTATCTTAAAAAGGATATAGCGATTTTAGAAAAGGTTCAGAGAAGAGCCACCATAATGGTAAAGGGGATGGAAGGATACTCCTATGAAGAAAGGCTAAAAAGGTTAGGGCTCTTTATTTATTTATTTATTTAATTTTCTTATATACCGTGCTATTTGTCATCAGTGCGGTTTACATTGAAACAATACAACAATTGGTCAGATATAACAGACCTATTACAAGTAACAGGAAAATTAACATGGAAGTAAACAGGGAAATCATTTATATTTCTAGAAAATACATGTTGGAGATATATAAAATCTATACAGTTAGTTAGGGTAGGTATGAGGTTAAAAGGATGGGGGAGGGGAAGGGGTGTTTAGGTGTTTGAAGTGTGCGATGAAAAGGTGGTGTTTAAGGGCTTTTTTGAATTTTTTGATGTCTTTAATTGTTCTGATATTGGGAGGGAGTTTGTTCCAACATCTAGGAGCATAATTCGAAAAAGCCCTATTGATGGATGATTGATTAGCTTTTAAGGAAACTTTTGGTATAAGTAGTGTGTCAACAGCTGGAGATCTCCTGGACCTGTTATTTGTTGTGTGTATGATGAGATCAGAGATGGAATCTGGAGAAATTATTGAAGGCCCTAAAGGTGGTAAGGATGGCCTTATATTGGATTCTACAGTTGATTGGTAACCAATGAAGCTTCTCTAGAATGGGGGAAATATGCTCACACTTTGATGATCCGCAGAGGACACGAGCAGCTGCGTTCATGGCTAATTGTAGAGGATTAATAGTTATATTTGGTAAGCCATGGAGTATTATGTTAGCATAATCAAAGTGCGGTGTGACTAGAGCTTGAAAGATGGTGCGGAAGTCATCAGACTTCATCATAGGTCTCAGATGACGAAGGGTTTTTATCTTGAAGTAAACGGCCTTTACGGTGCGTTTTATATGTTCCTTGAAGTCTAACCTTTGATCCAGAATTACTCCTAGATATTGAATATTTGATTTGACTGGGAGATCAGCATCTCTGACTTTTAGAATTGATGGAGGGGAGAAAGATTTATTCCTTGTGATTATTAGAACCTCTGTTTTTTTAAAGTTAATACGGAGGTTTTGAGAGAGAAGCCAATCAGTTATTGAATTAAAACAGTTGATTAGCACTGTATAGTTTGGGTATGATACAGATATCGGTGAGAATAATAGCACATCATCCGCATACATAAGGCAGGATATACCAAAAGAGCGTGCGATGTCACAGATTGGCTGCATATAGATGTTGAACAGCAGCGCAGACAAGGAGGAGCCTTGTGGTACACCTTGTTTCTGCTGAAAGGGATTTGAAGTAGCATTACCAATACGAACTTGTTGTAATCTACCTTCCAGGTAGGATTTGCACGAGTCCCAAGCACGGTTCTTGATTCCCTTCTCATGAAGTCGCTTTAGTAGTTGTATGTGATCCACAGAATCGAACGCAGCAGCTATATCAAGAAATATTAGAGCAAAGCCATTTTTCAGATTGTCAATGCCGTTGATAAGTGTATTGATTAATGTTGTTAGGAGAGTTTCTACACCGTGGGCTTCCCTGAATCCATGTTGACATGGATCTAAAGGGGAAAATGAGTCTATATGCTGTTGTATCTGCCTGAGAGTTAATTTCTCAAGAATTTTGACTAGAAATGGGATACTAGAGATTGGACGGTATGAGTCCTCCTTCTTTGGGTCAAGCTGGTTGTTTTTCAGCAGTGGTCGGATGTATGTATGTTTAAGAGCATCTGGGAAGACACCAGATTCAAATGACAGCTTCGCTATGTTAGCTATAAAAGGGCTGAGTTCTGTGCGCATAGATCTTTAACCTGGAAAAGAGACAACTGAAGGGAGATATGATAGAAGTCTATAAATTAATGAACGGAGTGGAACGGGTAAACGTAGATCGATTGTTTACCTTATCAGAATATAGAAAGACTAGGGGACATGCAATGAAGCTACAGGGTAAACTATTTAAGACTAATAAAAGAAAATATTTTTTCACTCAACGTGTAATCAAACTCTGGAATTTGTTACCGGAGGATGTAGTAAAGGCTGTTAGTGTAGCTGGGTTTAAAAAAGGTTTGGACAAGTTCCTGGAGGAAAGGTCCATAAACCATTATTAAGAAGGGACCCAGGATATCAATGCTTGAACCAATACAAGCATTGTGGAACCTGTGTCCCTTGGGGAAACTGCTAGGTACATATGACCTAGATTGGCCACTGTTGGAAACAGAATACTGGGCTTGATGGACCTTGGTCTGACCCAGTATGGCATATGTTATGTTCTTATGTTTTTATATAGCCAGGCCGGCTGCCGGCAGATAGCCAAAACTGGTTTTCTGCCAACCCTTCATTGGCCAGTTTCTCTATTGTCTTAAAAACAAAGAGGTTTTTAACAAAATTCCAATTGCTGCTGCTGCTTCCACTGTTGGGTCTGTGGCAACAGTGGCGGCATTGCCTCCCCTCCCGCTGCTTCCACTGCTGCCACCAACTCAGACGCCATGAGAAGCAGCAGCAGCAGTGGCAGCGGGCAAGCTTGCAAAAAAATCCCCTACAAACCCCAAAAGGTGGAGGACAGATGCTGGACATGGGGGAGCTGGGGATGGAGGGTAGATGCTGGATGCAGGGATGAGGGTGGGGGACAGATGCTGGCCATGGGGTAAGGGGGACAGATGGAGATGAAGGACAGATTGTGAATATGGGTGGGGGTAGACAGCAGATGCTGGACTTGGGATGAGAGGCATAGGGTGATGAAACAGATGCTGGGCATAGGGTGGAGATAGGGGAGAAAGGCAAATGCTGTACATGGGAGCATACTGGCTACAGGGTGGGGGAGTTAGATGACCGATGACTGACATGGGATGGGGGTAAAGAGAAAATGCTGACATGAAGTGGATAGGGGAGAAAGGGCAGATGCTAGGCAAGGGAGGATGGAGAACAGATGCTGGGCATGGAGGGGAGATAGGCAAGATGCTGGACATGGGGAGGAAAATAGATGCTAGGCACAAGGCAAAGGAAAGAAAGAGGGATATATTGTACACGTGGAGAGGAATAGGGAAAAAAGGGGAATGATGGATACACGGTAAGAAAAAAGGGATGAGGTGCTGGCTGGAGGAGAGAGGGAGGGAAGAGACACTGGATAGGGGAGGAGGGAAGGAGAAGGATACAGTAAGTGGGAAGAGGAAGAGAAAAATGCATTTCTTTCTGTTTCTCTGGTGTTGCATTACATGCAACATCTGGCTTTCTGAGGTTTCATTTTTGTCTACATATTTCTATTTTCACTTTATGGTAACTTATTGGTGAAGGCATATCTGTATTGTGTGTGTGTGTGTGTGTGTGTGTGTGTGTGTGTGTGTGTGAGACCAAGACTGGGTATCTGTTAGCATTGAATTTGTGTTTAAGAATGTGTATTAATCTGGTTTGTTCAGCTTTCCTAATAGGTTTATTGATGTTTTAGGGTCCACTGCAATATTTACAATGCTACCTTTTCTAGTTAGGGTCCTTGTGTGAATTTTGGAAGTTAGTACTGGAATGGTAGATTTGTTCTTGATCCCAAATGTCTTTTTTTAATCCAGGGCCGACCCACCCATTAGGCAACCTAGGCAATTGCTTCTGGGGTTTGGCAGAGAATGGAGCATTCAAAGCTAAACAATAAATTCTGACAGCCAAGGGGGACATATGGGTTAAGATTTGCTTAGGGTGCCAACACTTTGAATCGACTCTCGGTCTGGCCCTGATTACATCACAATATGCTTGGTATTGAGAGGGATGTTTTTCTCATATGGTACATTTTATGGGGAATGTTCTAGCTCTGCTCTGCACAGATTGTTAGAGAAGGGATCGGGGTGGAGTTTAGCGGATGCCAAACATATATTTTTTAATTTAATGTCATATGGAAGAGCGTATGTGTTTTGGAGGGGCCTGAGAAGGGGACTATGGCTGAATAGGTACTGAAGAGTTCAACCTCTTGTACCCCCCCCCCCCTTGATATAGCCTGAGGATGCTAAAGCCTGCTCTGTTGCCCTCTCTGCAATTATTTTTTTGTGGGTGGCATAGGGGTCATGACGGGGTGGGCATGGGCAGAGCATGGCTAGCTACAGGTGGCGGGTTTTTCTCTTTTAAAAAGTTGGCAACCCTTTCTGCAGCTCAATAGTGACAGTTCCTTGAGTTCCTCCAGTCCAGTCCCATTACCTATCAGTTGACTCCTCTCACCAGTAGCTTGGAGACTGAGCATGTCAAAATTGTGACAACCCCCTAGAAAGGCAGCTGGCACCTCCCACCAGCCCTCAGTATCCTATTGACAAAGCAGACTCACAGGAGCAACAAATAATAAGTAATTTATCAGTTCAAACATATCTAAAACTGAAAAAACACCCCAACAGGCAGAAAAAAAGCACTGTATATACTACTCTTAATGATCTATATGTATTTTTTTTTTAGATAACTTAATCCTTAATCCTTATTTTTATTTATTTATTTAATTTCTCTTCTATACCGCGCTATTCAATATCAGTGCGGTGTACATTTAACTGTGGCTTAAACAATGCAGTCGAGACTGTAATGTATTTACAATAAAACAGGAAATATAACTTGGGTGGAAACTGGGGTAACTGTCAAAAACTTATTTACATTATATCCATTTTTATTGATTGCCCTGGACACTTGTTTTGCCATAGACTTAAATGAATAGCTGTCTGTGCACCCCAAATGCACAGTCTTCCGAAGACAAAGAAACAGCCCCCTTCTTCAGGAGCCGCATTCAGCAATAGCCTCCTGACCAACTTCTAGACCTAATGCTATATCGATGAACTTCTTCAGGCCCGGGAATGCCATCACTCTGTAACTGAAGCTATATATAAATAAGGGAGGGTCTGGAACTGGACTGGAGGAACTCAAGGAACATCAATTAGCAGGTAAGGTCTAATTTCACCTTCCTTAGCATTCCTCCAGTCCAGTCCCGTTACCTATGGGATATATCATAGCAGTTCTAAATTTGGGAGGGATCCGCGGGCTCAGTCTGAAGCACCGCAGACCCAAACCGCACATCCTCTGCTGCCTGAACATCTAGGCGATAATGCTTCACAAAAGTATGCAGAGATGACCATGTTGCTGCTTTGCAAATGTCTGCTGGCGGAACCAACTGAACCCCGCCCATGATGTCACTTGGGCATGCGTTGAATGTGCTTTCAGCCCTTTAAGAATCTCCTTTCTCCTCAGAAGGTATGCCGAGGAGATAGCCTCCTTCACCTACTGTGAGATAGAAGCCTTCGATGTCGCTTCTCCTTAGTTTGGGCCATCCGCTTTAGGTAGCGCAGTAGCACTATGCCTCCCTGCTCCTCTTCTCAGGGCAGAGTATCTATGCTCGTTTCCATAATGTCAGCTGCTTAGTTCATGTCAGGTTTGGGAACCTCCCCCATCCTCAAATGGTGGAACAGGAAGCCATTCCTTCTGTAGATTTCCATCACCTTCCTCAGACTATGTACTAGACTTCTTGCCTCATCTAGGCAGGATTTGTAGAGCTTGGAATTCTCTTCCCTGGGCTTCTCTTTCTCTCATTAGGCTGAGGTTTAAGAGCCTATATCCCTGCCTGTTCAGCTGCAGGTGCTTTATTACTAGCACCTGTTACAGGGACTCCTCTCCTAGGGCTGCCTATAGTATTCCCAGGGACTATACTACCAGTAATTTCCAGGATCCTTTACACTATGGAGCTCCAACCAGCTCTGAGGAGCTCCCTCTACAATCAGAGGGCCTAAATACACTGTTGTGCTTACTGGCACACCACAGTATGTACATAGTTTTCTAATGCTTTAATTTGGCCCCATCCACCACAACAGATAATAGCTGGCAGTACACTTAGCGACCAATAAGAAAAATATATGATTATTTTGTTTAGCTGCTCTCGAGTTAATGGCATCCCTGTGGATAGTTGTCCTAAACTGTGTTCAGCCTTCAGTCGGGCAGCGAATTGTTGGTGGCATCCTTAGCTGTTTTTGCATCTATCGATCGCATTACTGGTCTTTCCCTTTTGCAATGATCTTCAACTTTGCAAAGTATGATGTCTTTCTCTAGTGAGCTTTCTCTTTGCATGACGTTTCCAAGATATGAAAGACATTTGTTTTTGTCTGAGTCTCTAAGGAAAGCTTAGGTTTGATCTCCTCTAGTACATCAGCATCACAATTAGAAGGCATCCTGTCTTTCTTATTCCCTGTCCAACTTTAGCATCTATACAATACTGAAAATACCATGGCTTGGATAAAATAAAACTTTGTATGCAGGTCCTACATAGTCATTCTGCCAAGAACAATGTGTTGTCAAATTTCTTGACTACATGTTCCTTTAGATCAGGGGTCACCAACCTGCGGCCCGCGGGCCGCATGCGGCCCACGAGGTCCCTTCGTGCGGCCCGCGAGGCTCTACCCCGGTTAACATTACGTGCGGCCCGCCAAGGATTCCTGTCATTGTATCTGTGGCCCGCGGCATGACTGTGAAGTGACTTTGCAAAAGTGCACTTTGTGCACAAAATATCTGCATTTAGGAACTTTTACAACGCGACCAATAGCCTATTTTTGAAAAGTACACAACTGCAGCATCTCCGCAATGCCACACACTGCACTTTTTTTCCACCAGCTGCACCAACCTATTTTAAGGACCTGCCTGCAGGTGGAGAGCTACCGAGAAAGGCGGGGCAAACCGTGCCGATTGGACCTATGGAGGCGGCTCGTTGACGCCAGGCGCCCTCTGATTGGTCATTCTTCCAGGATGCTCTAGAACTGGCAGCCTCTCCATTCTGGATGGTAGCGGAGGGTGGGGAATGAAGGATATGAAGACGGAGCAAGAGGGGAACGTGGGATAATGCCCCACTGCATTAGGAAAGTCGCTGGTGTGGGCGGTTGTCAGTGCCTGAAAGACGCCTCCCCCCTTTGCTCTTTTCAGCAGCGTTTGCAGGTAGATTTTTCTTCCCTTAATTTCACCCCCCTCCTCCTGCATCTGGGAGCCTCACAGCGGCCGGCGAGTAACCGGCTCCCTCCGAATTCCCGCGGCCCCGCGCTCCTGACATTACAGGCGGAGGTTTGAGTGAGTTACTTGCGCTGCCCTTTTCCCTTCTCGTTGTGCGCAGCCTTCCTTCATGGTTAAAGATCATCTCGACCGCTCGTTGGCGCACCCCGCAAAGAAAACGACCACACCGCTTGGAGAACCCAGGTACTCCCACACAGCATGCCACCACTCCTAGCCCCCATCTATCTCCTAACACCCCTCCTAATCCTCCACCCCCACTCAGCCAAACCCTGCAACCCCCTCTGCCCAGACACCACAACAGCTCAACCCACGAGCACCCACAATCATGCACACAACCATGCACACAAGCACACACACTCACCTTGCACACCAACCTGCACCACTGACCCCACAAACCACCACCACCTCTCCATTTCACTCATAAACGCCCGCTCAGTTAGGAATAAATATCACATGCTCCAGGACCTGATCACAACAGATAAGATTGACATCCTTTTTTGCGGGGGCGGGGAGAAGGGGAGTGCGGCCCGCGAGGCTCCCGGTAGTCGGCTGTGCGGCCCGCAGCCCTCTGGAGGTTGGTGACCCCAGCTTTAGATCCAAGCAGGTTAAAATTGTCTATTACTATTTCTTCTCCATCAAGGATGAAATTATTGATTTTTGGCAATTGTCAGGATGTTTGTCTTCTTCATGTTAAGATGCAGGCCCATTAAGACTATATTTCTCGATTTTGATAAGCAGATGTTTCAGATTGTCTTCACTTTCAGCCAATAATGTGTATCATCAGCATAGGCAGAAGACTCAACACCCCTCACTATCTTTACACCTCAGTTGTCTTCGTGCAGTCCTGCTTCTCTGATTTGTTCTCAGGGCCGGCACTACCATCTTGGGACCTGTAGCAGTGGCAATGGCTGCAAACAACCCTGTGGCACTTACCTTTAAACTTTGGCACCGTGGGGCTATTTGCTTTCGCCCCTTCGGACAAATCCAATGCTTTCCTATTTGCACGCTAGAAGAGGCAAAGATGAGGAGGGGAAACACTGGACACCTGAGGGTGGATGAGAAGGAAAGGGGAAATGCAGGCTACTTTGGGTGGGGAGGATAACTGAGATCAAGAGGGGATGCTGGAAGACAGAGATTAATGAGAAGGGATTACTTGGGGGGGGAGAGAAGATAATATTTTACTTACCAGATAATGTCCTTTCCTTGAGTCCTGCTAGACCAGTCCAGACAAGTGGGTTGTGTGCCCCCCTAAGAGCAGATTGGTGGAGAAAAAGAATCAATGAAATGCCCAGGTTTCAATGACATCACTCCCATGTCTCTATAAGCCTCATCCACCAGAGGTCTCTTCAGTATCTGTCCCAAAGTATATAGGAAAATATGGAAGCCTCACGCAACCTCAACTTGGGCAACAATGAGCAATCAAATAGTAGAGAACTATGTACAGGAAAGTATAACGAGAAGGCTGAGTGTAGAAAATGAACCTGCAGAGCCAAATATAGAAGTCATAGCAGACCCAAGGGTACAGCTGCAGAAGAACAAAGCAAACACAATTCCAGGGGTGGGCCCTGGACTGCTCTAGCAGGACTCAAGGAAAGGACATTATCTGGTAAGTAAAATGTCACTTTCCATATCAGCCTGCTAGACAAATGGGACGTACCAAAGCTAGCAAAACCTTAGAGCCAAAGGCTCTAAGAAAGCACAGCAGCTCGCAAAACCTTAGAGCCAAAGGCTGTGTCCGCCCGAGTGTGGACATCCAAGCAGAAATGCTTGACAAAAAGTGGAGTGATGCCCACATTGCTGCCCGACAATTGTCTGCAGGGGATACTGAGTTACACTCCACCCACAAGGACACCTGCGCTCGGGTAGAATGGGTGCACAAACCCTCTGGAACCAGACGGTTCCGCAGCAGATCCACCAAGGCAATTGTCTCCTTAACCCAATGCCTCAATGCTGATTTAGCCACTGCATCACTTCAAGCGGGCAAGGAAACAGCAAAAAGAATTTGTAACCTCCAAGAACCAGAGAGGCACTCTCCGGACGTCCACAAGGCAAAGATCCTTACCATTTTCCCAACACTGCTCATGAGAGAAGGAGGGCAGACAAATCGCCTGTTCACATGAAAGGGAGAAATCACTTCAGGGAAGAAGGAAGGCACAGGGCGAATGGAAATGGCCTCCTTAGAAAAGAATAGGTAAGGATCTCGGCAAGACAGAGCCTGCAGCTCGGAAAACCTCCTTGCAGAACAGTCACAACCAAGAAGCCTTGAGCATCAAGTCCTACAGAGTAGCACGCGTCAACGGCTCAAAGGGCTCCGACATCAGGGCCCCGGGCACGAGACACAAATCCCAGGAAGGGACCACAGACTATAGGGGAGGACACAGATGTGAAATACCCAGGTGTATAGCTAGAGACTTACCAGACAATAGTCCTCTGAAACAGGCCAAAGCTGCCACCTGAACCTTCAAGGAGGTAAGCAAAAAAGATCCCCTTTCCAGACCAGCCTGTAGAAAAGGCCACAGAGACGGTATCTTGGCTGCCTTAGGAGCCAGCTGCTGTGTGCCGCACCTGCACTCAAGATACCAGACCCAGCTTGGTAGACCTCCTCTGGGCTCTGAGTAGAGTGGAATACCACTGCCAGAGAGTAGCCTGTATGCACTGTCTCCTTATAGGAACCAAACCCAAACCATAAGCGAGAAAGGAGACGGGTCCTCCAGGGCAAGCGGCCCCCGATACAATAAGCCCCAAGACGGAGGCAAGCAAAGAGATGGTACTTGCAGGAGCTGCATCAGATCTCCACATCATGCTCTCCTCAGCAGACCTGGTGCTACCAGAATAATCCTTCTTGGATGGCACACCATATGCCGAATCACATGCCCCACCAGGAGCTATGGAGGAAACACCTACAGCAAGTGCTAACCTGGTCAAGGTTGAGCCAGGGCACCAAAAATTTTGGACTCTATGTGCGGTGACTGAAGAAGTGGCTCACTTTCACAATGGAGCAAGTCACCATCAGATCTCTCTCAGGGTGATCCCAGTGGCTCATAAACAACTGAAAACAGTTCCTGACACAACTCCCACTCTCCTGGAACCAGAGAGTGCCAGCTGAGAAAATCTGTTTCCATAGTATCCACTCCAGCAATGTGCAGAGCTGACAAACTAGGAGGTTCTTTGCCACCCAGGCAAACAGGAGAGTCATCTCTAGGACTCCCCCAACACTCCTCATGCTGCCTGGCTGATCGATATAAGCCACCAACATGGTGTTGCCCGAGCACTCTTGAACCGCCTGGCTCTCAATCAGGGGTCAGAGTCGCAGAAGAGCCAACTCAATGGCTCTTGCTTCAGGGCAGTTGATGGACCACATCGCCTCCCCACAGTTCCAATGGTTCCGGGCTGTTCAATCTTAGCTTCCCAGCCAGAGAGACTGGCAACCATCGCTAGGGGGATCCATGAGCAATCGTCCAGCAGCATGCCCTTCCTCAGAAGATTGAACTGCTGCCATCTCCACAGGCTGGCCTTCACCATCATTGGGAGTGGGACCCTGAGCTCGCACTGCTAATGAAGATCAACCCCAACTCTGGGAGCCTGCTGTGAACAGAACAGCGCTAGGCAATCCAGCAGCCTTGATTTTCTCCTTTGGCATAAAGACTCCATACACTTGAGTATCAAAGAAGTGCTCCCACAAACTCCAGGGACCAAGAATGCAACAACTGTCTGTTCCCCAAATATCACCAGCCGAGGTTCATCAAAATGTACACCACTTGAGGAACTACCCGAGATGCCTTTGAAGGAGAACGGGCTCGGATGAGCCAATAGTCCAGATATGGGTGCATACATATCCCTTGGCACTGTAGCACCGCAGATACCACCACCATGACCTTGGAGAATGTCCAGGCGATCCAGATGGGAGGCTCTCTACTGCCACTTTGTTACCTGTGGAAGGCCATGTACTTCAGCACACATGACCTGCCACTTCTGATTCCCCTCCGACACAACTTACTGTAGAAGGGGGGTCAGAAGCAGCAGGCTATGTGTGCTGAAGCACATGACCTGCTACAGGCAACAAAGCAACGGCACAAAGCTGCCACTTTCAAAATACTGCCACCGTCGTCGCCGCCCACCTCCCCCCAAGATGACTCGGTGGGGTGTAGTGTGGCTCGGTGGGGGCGGCTTGGCAGGAGGACACAGCTTGGCGGGGGTGGGTGGCTGGGGTTTTTGTCTGGGGCGGTAGAAACCCTTGGGCCAGCTCTGAGAACATCCTTCGGGCAGTGCACAGTCCAAATGGAAGGGCGGTGACCTGAAGGTGAGAGCCAAGCATGGCAAAACACAGATACTATGCTGATATCCCGGATTGGTATATGAAAATATGTCTTGCTAAAGCCAGAGATGCCGGGAACCCCCTCTGTGCACCGCTTGAATCCTGGATCACAAAGTTTCCATCCAAAACGCATTACATGCAAGCGCTCGTTGACACACTTGAGGTCCAGAATGAGCCAGAATGTTCCTTTCGCGTCTGTCACCACGAAACAGATGGAATACCTGTCCCTGCCCTGATCATCCGGGAGAACAAGCACCACTGCCTTCAGGAGAGGCAACTTGTCCAAAGTAATCTGCACAGCAGGCCTGTTGTTCACAGACCCACAAGGGGAGAAGACTCAAATGTCTGGGATCGGCTCTTTGCATGCCAGGCCATAGCCATACTGAATGGGGACTAGCATCCAGCGATCCTTGGTGACCAGGGCCCATTCCTGAAGAAGAGGAGAAGCCTGTCCCCAACCGGAGGAACCAGGGAATGGGCCCCCAAACTTTCATTGCGCAGGAAGATCCTCCTCTGGATGGGACTGAGTTCCTGGGTCCAAGTGCTCCAGGAAAGGACTGAGAACAAGCCCTAAGTCCATAAGTAGAGAGGAAAAAAAGCTTTTCATACCAGTAGCAACGGGAGCCCCGAGACCCCTGGGAGTCCAAACAGCATGCCTGTGAGGATCGGGTGGAGGCTGACGGAAAAGGACTACTGCCTGCTTCACAGGCCCCTTGAACCTGTCCTCCAGAAGGTGGTAAGATTACATCTCACCCAAGTCCTTCACCAGCTTCTCCAAATTCGACCCAACAGAAGCATCCCTCTAAGGCCAGATGGGCAACCGGACTTTGGAAGTTGAATCCACTGCCCCAAGCCCGAGCCAAGCCAATGCCATGTCACCATCAACAGAGCACAGTCCCTGGCCACTAGACATACCAGGCACTACATAACATCAGAAAGAAATACCACAGCCGATTACAAAAGAGAGGTATAATCATTCGGCGGAAGAGACTGAATTCACTGGAGCAGGGTTCGCAGCATCAGGCCTGCACATACCACCAACTGAAGAATAGCAACCGCCACAGAAAACTGGATCTTCAACACGAATCCATCTTTCGGTCCAGAGTATCCTTAATGGTCTATCCACCTTCCACAGAAATGGTGGGCCATCTGGCAACCGCTGTAACCTGCATATGCACTTTGGAAATATCAAACACACAATGCACTCCTTCTCTGGAAGAACATGCATCCTCTTATATACCCTTTGCCCCTAAAGCGGGGAGTTGGGAGAATCTCATTCTAATTGGAACAGGCCTTTGAGCATCTCCAGGAATGGGACAGTAGTGGATTTCTGCACACCTTGCAGGAGTGAATGTATCCTCAGTTCCTGCTCCATGCCTGGAGCAACCGCCAATCTCAAGGTGGATGAAACCCTAGAAATCAACACTTCCAGTTCCTCCTTCCAGAACAGGTGGATAACATTGGCCTCCTCACAATCCTTTGAAGGTGAGAGTACTTCTTCATCCACATCAGACATCTGAATCCATGCCCCAGTCCAGATCTCAGACATCCCAGCTAATTCCCATCTCCAGGGAGTGCCCTTTGCCAGAGATGCTTAGCTATAGTCAATCGAACAGAGCTTTCACTCTTAGCCTGCCCCTCACAAGACTATGCTTAGGGGAACCCAGAAGCCGCAGGGTCTGCATTTCCATGCCAGAATGATGAGGCCTGTTGTAAAAAGGAAAAGAATTCTGGAGAGGACAATTTGGAATCTGGAAGCTCTCCTTGCAGAAATGATCCCTCTATACCAAGGGACCCAGTCGCCGTCGATCCTCTAAAGAACAGGAATGGTTGCTGGAATCTCTGGCCGACTGGTTATCCATACCCACAGTACCTTCTGCCATCTCCTGCCCTTAGGTAGGCAAGGCTGGACTAACCGCATCCCCTGACATAGAGAGGGGGAGCAATCCCTTCAGGGACAACTTAGAAGTTGCCATGCTAGAAGAGCAGAGTCCAAAAACCAGAGATGAGGCACCTTGCTTGCCACAGGTCAAATAACAATTCCTAGAAGAAGACAAAGGGCCTGATATTCCAAAGCAGTTACACAGTTTACAGACCCATGAACTGTGTAACTGCCTCTAAACAGGATGTTCTAAGTAGCCAAATATTCCTGGATACTGCTGCTATATGTCCTGATGCTACATGGTTAGTATTGGGGTGTTCCAGAGGCGGTACCAGGGGATAACCTTTCAGCAGTGATATTCAGCTGCTACCTGGCTATCCCTCAGCAGATGAAAGGCACAGCAAAAGCTGTCCTAACTTTTGCTGCTGGAGCTAACTGGGCAGCAGCTGAATATCGCCACTGCCCAGTTAGCTTCTGTGCTGTGTGGCAGACCCAGATATTCAATGCCAATGACCGGATATGGTCCTAGGCGCTGTACCTGTGCTAGACGCTGTCGCTGAATATCGGGTCCAAAGAGAGTTAAGGCAAGTATCACAGCAGCGCATGCTAAGGCTGTGGCAGACTGAAGACGCGCATTAGCTGCGCTTTTACTGCAGCATGCGTCAATTGCACTTCTACTGCAATGCATGCTATAGGCGCTAGGGTGGGAATGCATGTTGGAGCCGCTTGGCTGGAACGCACACACAGACCATGTGACTGCCAGGCGCACAATAGGAGAAAATGCTACTAACACATGCAGAAAACGACAGGAAACCCCTACACCATACTAATGGTCGTCAGCAGTCTACCCCAAATTGCATCCCACCTAGGCGGAATCGGGAGCCCCCATCAAGGACAATGATGAGATCAAGCCTTGGTATTTACCCTCTGAGAACCCCAAGCAGAGGATCCATGCCAGGCTCAGCTCTACTCCCCTGAAACTGTTTTACTGGCTCTTACAGCACTATATTTAAGGTGGCTGGCAGGCAGATCGCTCTGAGAGCCTTCTGCAATCTTCGGGAGAGAGCAGGGGGGAGCAAAGGAGGAGGGAGAGGGCATTGAGGCTGTGTGAGGCTGCTGCACTCTTCCAGATCCTTCCAATTTCTGCTGCTCAACAGGCTCTTATGATAAGTTCATGGAGCTGAACCAATTTTTCCTCCTCCTATGGCTACTGAAAAGACCACAGTCTAGTGGAGCCTCCTATGTCAAACTTAAATGAGAGAGTCACCCTCAAGTTGGTTATTTACGAGCGTTTAATCAATCTTTTCCTCTCAATCTTCAGAATTTTCTTTGGAGAGCAAAAAATCCATCCACCATCTGCTGGAAACAAAGAAATACTGAAGAGACCTCTGGTAGCTAAGGTGTATAGAGGCATGGGAGTGATGTCATTGAAACCTCAGCTTTTCATTGTTTCTTTGTCTCCACCAATCTGCTGGTAGGGGAACACAACCCACTTGTCTGGACTGGTCTAGCAGGACAATATGGAAGAAGGGTTTATGGCATAAACTTATAATCCTGAAACTCCATTGCAAAAATCTCTCTTTGGAGCATTAATTCTCACTTTTTGCGATGGGCTACCTTTGGCATCTCTTCTTTTCTGGTCTTTGTAATTTTCTATGACTAAGTATTATTACAAACTAGGGACTATAAAGAATACCAAAAGGATATCTATTTGTGCTTTATCGACTATAGCAGTGTTTTTCAACCTTTTTTGTGCAAAGGCACACTTTTTTCATGAAAAAAATCACGAGGCACACCACCATTAGAAAATGTTAAAAAAATTTACCTCTGTGCCTATACTGACTATATATAAAGTAATTCTCTTGAATAGGAATCAAACACTCACACCAACCCCCCTCCCCTGCTGGTTCACTCACACCACCCCCCCCCCTCCACTGCTGGTTCACTCACCCACCCCCCTGTCACTTACTCACCCCTCCTGCTGGGTCACTCACTCACTTACCCCCCCTCCCCTGCTGGTTCACTCACACCATCGCCCCCCCCTTGCTGGTTCACTCACACCACCCCCCCCCCTCCACTGCTGGTTCACTCACACTCCCTCCCCCCTTGCTGGTTCACTCACACTCCCCCCCCCTTGCTGGTTCACTCACACACACACACACCCCCCTCTGCCCAAGCCGCTGCTTCTGCTTTGTACAGAGCAGCGGCTGCACTACACTTACATTGAAAAGTAAAGAGAAACTGTGTCAGGAGCCCTCCGGTCATCGCAGAGCCCGAGGAAGTGATGTCATGGGGGCGGGCTCCTCACAGGCTGTCTTTCCTTTTCAAATTAACTTTATTGCAGCTAAAGTTAATTTGAAAAGGAAAGACAGTCTGTGAGGAGCCCGCCCCCATGACATCACTTCCTCGGGCTCTGCATGATCGGAGGGCTCGTGACACAGTTTCTCTTTACTTTTCAATGTAAGTGTAGTGCAGCCGCTGCTCTGTACAAAGCAGAACCAGCGGCTGCACTGCTATAGGGAATCGCGTTCGCGCCGCGGACTTCGGCACAAAAGCCGGTTTTTTGCTCTGGCCGCTCCCGATCTTGCGGCCAGAGCAAAAAAACGGCTTTTCAATGGCCGGTTTTACAACTGTGCCGGCAGCCGGCCTGGCCATGGAAAAACCGGCCAGGCCGGCTGAAAACCGGCCGGTTGGCAACCCTAATTTGTGAGCCGAGGCCACATGTTACGGATGAAATTGGAATTTTTCCCACGGCACACCAGACAATATCTCACGGCACACTAGTGTGCCGCGGCACAGTGGTTGAAAAACGCTGGACTATAGCAAGGCTTTTGACTGTGTAAACCATGAGAAACTCTGGGCCACATTAAGAAGCATGGGTATACCAGAACACCTGATCGTTCTCTTGCGCAATCTGTACATTGATCAAGAAGCAACAGTTCAAACGGAACAAGGAGAAACAGAATGGTTTAAAATAAGCAAAGGTGTAAGACAAGGCTGCATACTTTCCCCCTACCTGTTTAATTTATATGCAGAACAAATCATCAGAGAAGCAGGATTGTATGAAGACAATAGAGGTGTGAAGATTGGTGGAAGACTCATCAGCAACCTTCGCTATGCTGATGATACTACATTACTGGCTGAAAGTGAAGATGATCTGAAACATTTGCTTCTCACAATCAAAGAACATAGTCTCAAAATGGGCCTGCACCTTAATGTAAAGAAGACAAAGATCATGACAACTGGCATAATCAACAGGTTCATCGTTGAAGGAGGAGAAATTGAAATTGTGAACAACTTTAACCTTCTTGGATCAACTATCAATAAAGAAGCAACAAGCAGTCAAGAAATCAAACGACGCATTGCTCTTGGCAGAATGGCTATGAAAGACCTAGATAAGATTCTCAAGAGCAGAGATGTCTCTCTCCATACAAAGATTCGACTTGTTCAAGCCATGGTATTTTCAATAAAATCATATGGATGTGAAAGCTGGACAGTGAAAAAGACAGACAGGAAGAAAATTGATGCCTTTGAATTATGGTGCTGGCGGAGAATACTGTGTATACCATGGACTGCCCGAAGAACAAACCAATCGGTACTAGAGGAGATCAAACCTAAGCTTTCTTTAGAAGCTCAGATGACAAGACTTCGACTTTCATACTTTGGACATATCATGCGAAGAGAGAGATCATTAGAGAAAGACATCATGCTTGGCAAGATAGAAGGTCAACGCAAAAGAGGAAGGCCAGCAATGAGATGGATTGATACAATAACAGCAGCTACGGGTACCAGTCTGTCAACAATGAGCCGCCTGACTGAAGAACGAACACAATTTAGGATAGCTATCCAGAGGGTCGCCATGAGTCGACTCCGACTCGACGGCACTTAACAACAACACAACAACAGGGACTGTAATGCTGCTCTTCTGCAGAGTGGAACTGTGTCACCCAAGGGGGAAAGAGGTGTGGCGATCTATAGCAGTCCAACTGATTCTGTTTTCCCTATAGGAGTTGTACTGGTGTTCTAGGGTCAATCTGCAATATTTGCAATGCTGTTTTTTCATAGGTCAGATTGGCGCTATTTGAATTCTATAAATGCTGTTAAGACTGCAGCAGGAGGAGGCTGGTGATGTCACTCACCTAGATTGCCGCACTTGCCTGAGCCTGGGCATCATTAGCTTGCAAACCAGTGTCTTTGGTGGTAGTACTGTGTGTCACACGGTGTTTCTGTGTTGCTGCTGCCCCTCGAGGAATGCTCACTAGGAAAAAAACACCAGATTTAAGGGAATTCTCCCAACAAAGTGCACGGCCCCGCGGCAGACCGGAGACAAGATGGCTGCAGCTGGGTCCCCCATGGTGTGTGCAGGCATGGTTGATAAAGGTGAGCAGGATAAGGCAGCTGACAAGTGAGTGTGTGTTAGCACAGGAGAGAGAGGGTTTCAAGAGGAGGTTCAGGCTTGGTTTCAGGACGTCAAACAAGACTTCTGTAGCGTAAGCCCAAAATTGCCAGTGTGAAAGAGGAACTGAAATCTGGCATCGATGAGATCCACCGCGGCTTGAATGAACTGGGGCTCTGGGTGGAAGAGGTGGAGACAAGTATGGAGGAGCAGTCAGAGGTGGTGTCTGGTTTGGAGCAGAAAGTGCAAGAGCTGAAGCAGAAATGGGAGGAAATACTGGAAAAGTTGGAGGATCTTGAGAACCGCTTCAGATGAAGTAACTTGCAGTTTTGTGGAATCCTGGAAGATGCTGATTTTATTAACTGTGAGCTGGTTGTGCAAAAAATTGCTGAAGTGATTCTTTCAGCTGTGGAAGTGGACTGTAGCAAACTGAATCAACGGATTGATTACGTACATTGCTGGGACCTGTGGGGCCTAACAGACCTAGAGACATTATTGCTTGTTTTCATGACTATGGGGTGAAGGAGTGTGTTGCCAGAATATTTCAGACTCAAGGTACCCTCCTGTGGGAATCCTGCTTACCCTCAAATTTCTGTACCTCACTTCTTCCCTTATCGCACCATCAGCTGCTAAACTTCACTCTTCATCAACTGCTGCCTCAACCTCACCCTGTCTCCTCCAACCTCTTTAGAAATCTTCATGCTATTGACTGGTTAGTTCTCTCCTCCACTGTCTCATCACCTCTTTCCTCCACTATGTCCTCTGAGTCTGTTGAGGCAGTAGCTTCCTATAACGCTGCACTTTCTTCTGCTTTGGATGCTCTTGCCCCGCCCATGCCACATCCTGTGAGGCGTACTGTACCTCAACCCTGGCTGTCTTCCACTACTTGATATCTTTGTTCCTGCACCCGCTCAGCTGAGCGTGCTTGGCTCAAATTCCACACCCTTGTGGACTTTCTGCATTTCAAATTCATGTTCCTCTCTTTCCAGTCAGCCATAGAAGTTGCCAAACAAGACTATTATGTCCATCTGACTAACTCTCTTGCCTCTGACCCTCGCCATCTCTTTACAATCAACTCTCTCTTCAAGGTACCTCCACCTCCAACCCCTCCCTACCTTTCTGCTCATACCCTGGCTGACTACTTCCATGACAAAATCCACAAGATCACACTCCAATTCCCCACAGGGTCAGCTACTTCCCCTCCTCCCCCTCTTCACTCTCAACCTCCCCCCCCCCCCCTACTTCTGCTACCCTTTCTTCTTTTTCTATGATCTCTGAGGAGGAAACCACTCACCTTCTTTCCTCATCCAAACTCACTATCTGCTCCTTTGATCCTATTCCCACCCATCTCATTAGCTCCACTGTAGTCCCTTCCATCTCTCATATTCTCAACCTATCGCTCTCCACTGCAACTTTCCCTACAGTCTTCAAGCATGCTGTGGTCACTCCTCTCCTCAAGAAACCCTCACTAGACCCTACCTATCCTTCTCACTATCAACCCATCTCCCTCCTCCCTTTCATTTCTAAACTACTTGAACTTGCGGTACATCTCTGCTGCCTCGCCTTTCTCTCCTCTCAAGCCCTTCTGGATCCTCTACAATCCAGCTTTCATCCTTTACATTCTACCAAAACAGCTCTTACCAAAGTCTCCAGTGACCTGTTCCTGGCAAAATCCAAAGGCCTTTACTCAATCCTCATCCTTCTTGACCTTTCTGCTGCTTTTGACACTGTTGATCACAACCTTCTCCTTGATACCTTATCCTCGCTTAGTTTTAAGGGCTCTGTGCTATCCTGGTTCTTTTCTTATCTTTCCCATCTCTCTTTCAGTGTTTGTGCTGGTGGATCCTCCTCTACTGCTATCCCGCTATCACACCCTAAGGATCTATCTTGGGTCCACTCCTTTTCCCTATACCCAGTCCCTAGGTGCCCTCATCTCTTCCCATGGCTTTCAGTACCATTTCTACACTGATGACTCCCAGATCTACCTCTCTGCACCTGAAATCTCTCCAGCAATCCAGACCAGGATCTCTGTCTGCCTTTCTGACATTACTGCTTGGATGTCTCACCGCCGTTTGAAATTGAACATGGCCCTGTCTCTTCAGCTTGCAACCTTGGGTTCATCTTTGACTCCTCTCTCTCCTTCTCCACATACATCCAACTGATAGCTAAAACCTGCTGTTTCTTTTTCTACAACATCAACAAAATTTGCCCATTCCTTTCTGAACACACTACTAAGACACTTATCCACTCCTTAGTCACCTCCCATCTAGACTATTGTAACCAACTCCTTGCTGGTTTCCCTCTGAATCATCTCTCTCCCCTTCAATCTGTTCAACACTCTGCTGCGCGGCTAATCTTCCACCAGCCTCATCATACTTATATTACCTCTCTTCTCAAGTCACTTCATTGGCTCCCTATCCTTTTTGCATCCAGTTTAAACTTCTCCTGCTGACCTATAAGTGCATTCACTCTACAGCCCCTGACTATCTTCCCTCTCTTCTCTCTCCCTACACCCCTCCTCAGGAACTCCACTCTTCTGGCAAATCTCTCCTATCCGTGCCCTTCTCTTCTATTGCTAACTCCAGACTTCGCTTTTTTCATCTTGCTGCTCCTTATGCCTGGAACAAACTACCTGAGTCAATACGTCAGGCGCCTTCTCTGACCCTTTTCAAATCCAGGCTAAAAACTGACCTCTTCGCTGCCGCTTTCGGATCTTGGCTCACCTGATCTCCCTTGTGTTTCCTTACCATTCCCCCTAAATGTATCCTATGTCTCACCTACTGTGTTCTGTCTTGATTAGATCGTAAGCTCTGATGAGCAGGGACCGTCTTTTACATGTGGCTGTGCAGCACTGCGTTTGTCTTGTAGTACTACCCAAATGTTCAGTAGTAGTAGTAGTACTAGTAGTAATGGAGGTGTTTGCAGACCTGGCTCAGGCCACCCTGCACAGAAGACATGAAATGCAGGATTTACTGCAGAAGATGTATGAAGAGGACATGCAGTATAACTGGGCTTTTCCATTTGGTCTGAACTTTTTGTAAAAGGGAAAGCGATACAGAGTCCGTACAAGAGGAGAGGCGGTGAAAGTTTTCACTGCAGCAGGCATTGTTGACTTGGAATCAGACCCTGGTGAAGTTGTCAAATGTCACCGAGAAACTCCGAAATAGTATGGCTGATGGCGGTTGCAGAGGCAATCTGGGGACCCCAAGCCAATGTTGCTACTGGTACCTGATTGTGAACTTCACTTTAATAGAGCCTACTTTTTGAAATTCAGTAACTATGTGTGCGCAGCAAAGTGGATTTGAACTCTATCTTTTTGGTTTCTCTGTTATTCTTTTTGTTGATGCTATGGTTTCTGTGGGATTTGGAAGCATGGGAAGGATGTTTGGTTATGTGAGTGCGCGGGGATATGATGCGTGAGGGGACTTATATGGTATGCTGGTTTGAAATCTGGGAGGAGGTAGGAGCAGGCTGGTCTGGTGAGTGTTGGGGGTCTCACTGTAGATGTCCTGCAGTGGTGCAGGAAGGGGGGATGGGAGATGGGGGGTGTTGGGGAGGGGAATGTATGCAGGGGGACTGATTGCTGTGTGGAGGCAGCCAGGTTTAGCATGTGGGTGCATGTGGAGTGTGGGTAATGGAGGATCTGTAATGGTGTTAAGGTTGAAAATTGCCACCCTTAATATGTGAAGGGTTTAAACTCACCCTTGAAGCATCAGAAACTATTTAGGGAGATGTGTAGTTTGGAGGCAAATTTATATTTGGTCCAGTAAACTCATCTTCTTAGGGAATGAGAGGAACTGTTGTGCTTCAAGAAGAACAATACCATGCTCTTTGCTTCTAATAGGTTGGAAAGGAAAAAAGTGGGAGTGTAAATCTTTTTCTTCGGAGCTTAGGTTGAACTTGGGGAAGTGGTGCTCGATGGAGGGGGGCAGTATATTTTGGTCAGGATGCGGGTAGAGACGGAGTGGTTTATTTTTGTAAATCTATATGCTCCCAATAACCCACAAGGAGATTTGTTTTGCCAGAGTGCAGGAACAACTACAGGGAATGGGGGAGAGCACTTTGGTTATTGGGGGTGAATTCAATGTACTTTGGGAGGTAGGTAAGGATAGCAGTGGGGGAGGGGTGCAGAGAGAGGATAGAGAAAGGTTCTGTAAATTTGTGCAGGACATGGATGTCATTGATGCTTGGTATATGCTGCATCCCATTTCTTGGAAGTATTCTTTTTACTCAGCAGTACATAGTATTTATTTACATATTGATAAGATCTGGGTGGGACGGAAGAGTGGGGAGAGGGTAAAGAATATGGATATTGATTCAATTATGTGCTCTGACCATGCCCCTGTGCATATCACATTGATGGGGGGTAGAGCTGATAGAGGACGTACCTTATGGAGGCTTAATGACTCTCTCCTTGAGGATGACAGTATGGTACAGGCCTATTTTGAAGAGAATGCGGGAGGGGAGGTACCCTGGGCACCAGTGTGGGATGGCTTAAAGGTGAAGATTAGGGGGGGGTACTGATTAAGTGGGGGGCTCAGAAGAAGAGGAAATGGGAAGGAGAGGAGAGGGCGTTTCGAACGCAGTTTCAGAAATTGGACGCAGAGAATGCTGCAGATCATTCGAGGAGCAAACAAGGGCAAGTGCTGGCTATAAATTTCAAGTTGCAAAAGCTGAGGCAAGAGCATTTTGAATCAGGGAATAAAGCAGGTAAATTATTGGCCTATAGGTTACGGAAACAGAGGGCAAAGCACAAGTGGGGTTTATTCTGGGTGCACAAGTTCTTTGTGCGGGATCAGGAAATCCGCAAAGCCTTCCAGAATATTTGTTCTGGGTTATATCAAGCTAGGCCTGGGCCACCGAAAGGGGATGTGGTGAGCTATTTGGATTCCATTGGTTGGAGGAGCAGCTAGGGGATGATGAGGCAGAAAGGTTGGACCAGGGGATCTCGATCATAGAAGTTCATCAGGCCATTGGCTCACTCAGGCCTGAAAAGGCTCTGGGCCACACTGACTTCTCCAGCAAGTTCTATAAGAGATTTGGTGAGGAGCTGTCTGGGCATCTTGTGGCCTTGTTTAATTTGGTTTTGGAAGGGAGTGGTTGGCGGAAACTGGGGTGGGCAGGGATTTCCCTTATCCCAAAAGAAGGCAAGGACTTGCAACAGTGTGCCTCATATAGGCCGATCTCTCTGTTGAACCTTGATGTTAAGATCCTGGCCAAGGTCTTGACCTCACAACTCAATAGACTGATACCATGGCTGATCCACCTGGATCTGGCTGGTGTTATACCTGAGTAGACAGACAATGTTCAGAAATTGTTGAACTTAATATAGGCTGCAAAGGGGGGGGGGGGGAGGAAGGATGACACACTGTTATTAGCGATCAATGAGGAAAAGGCATTCGACCAAGTGTCATGGAAATTTATGTTTACGGTGTTAGAACAGATGGGATTCGGGGAGGGTTTTCAAGGATGGATAAGGGCCATGTATGCCCATCTGATGGCCTGTGTGAAGGCCAATGGTGGGTTTTCTGAGTTAGGTAGAGGGATATGGCAGGGGTGCCCCTTGTCTCCACTCTTGTTTGCTATTACTGTAGAGCCCCTGGCCGAGAGGATTCGGAAAAGTATGGATATCAGAGGCATCTCAGTGAGGGGGGTGGATCATCAAATTTCCCTTTTCGCAGATGATATTGTCTTTGCAGTGACATGCCTGCAGATCACATGGCCCTTGTTGATTTGGGACCTAAGAGAATAAGGGAGGCTATCAGGGTTTAGTCTCTATATGGGCAAATTGGAAATCATGAACTTGACAGTGCTGGATAAGTTGATGACATGGCTGAATGAGCACTTTAAATTTCGCTGGGTGGCGAAGGAGATCCGCTATTTAGGGGTGTGGTTAGGAACGGACTATAGAGATCTGTTTGAGATGAAGTATCCAAGGCTGTTGAGGGATCTTGAGATTCAATTACGGAATTTGGTCCGCTTACACCTGTCTTGATCGGGTAGGATTGCCACCATAAAGATGATGGTATTGCCTAAATTTCTGTATTTGTTTCAGGTCTTGCCTGTCCCAGTCCCGGACTGCATACTCACTACCATCAGTAGGAGGATTGAGCGGTTTATATGGAATAGGAGGCCACCAAGAGTAGCTAAGTGGGTTCTGCTTCGGAGTACGCAGGATGGGGGGATGGCCCTGCTTGACTTCAAAGACTACTACTTGGCTGCTCAACTGAGGGCTGTGAATGCATGGCTTCGGGAGAGGGAGATGCCTTGGGTTAATATAGAGTGGAGGGTGGTGGGTGAAAGAGATATTGCTGTGGGGTGACAGATGGGAGGGAAGTAATGAACCCTTTTGTGCAGCATATGCTAGGCATCTGGCAGAGAAATCATGGAGCATTGCTCGCGGGTAAGACGTTTTCTCATCTATTTGGGCTTCAAGCATGTTTTCCAATAGGGGTGGGACCATCTGCTTAGTAGCTGGGGTAGGAAGGGGCTAACTGGTGTGAATCAGCTTTTCCAGCATGGGGAGATGCTTTCTTTTGAAGGCTGTATGATAGTGACCCTATGCTGATTGATGAAGGGGGAGATACAGCAGATGAAACTATTACTTACATGGACTGTTCTCTATCTAAATGCTATTGCTAGCTTTCTGTGAGCAAACACATCAGCCATCACAAAGAAACCTAACTTTGTTCTTTATTTCCACTGCAAACAGCTCTTAAAGCAGGATTTGGGTTCACACAGTAGCAGCCAGCCAGCTAAAGGGTTTCAGCTGGACAATTGATAGTAATTAAAGCTGCACCTGATTGTGTGTGTGTGAGCAAGAGAGAATCACTGCAGGATCTGAGTGGAAAATAAGCAGAAGTTAACCTAACAAGCAAAGTTCATTTATTTCTTTGTGCCTTTTTATTTGGTAATTATTTGCTAAGAAAACATTAGCTAATTGCCTGACAAGCTGAAGGTTGTTTTCTGGTTTGCTTTGTGACTTTATGTTATCCATTTAAACACTGCAAGCAAGTAACCTCATTTATATTGCTACCAAGCATATTTGTGCTGGGTGAATTAAACCCCATCAATAAAAGAAGTATTTTATTGGCCTTACCACTGGTATCACAACTCAATTATTGTTTTCAGCTGTGTTTGGGAGTGAAAGAACTACATTACCCACAATACCTTGCAAGAATCATATGAATATATGCATCGTCAAGATTGTGTAAGTTCTCACCCTAGGCAGCCGTCTGACAAATGGCGTAGTTTTTCGGATTGCTTTTGCACCAAGAGGATTTATTTGCTGTGGATTACAAATAAAAGTCAAGTTTAAAGCTGAAAGAAGATTTTTTTTCCCTCATCTGCCCTTTGGAGGAGAAGTGGTTGTTCCAGGAAGCTGTCCCAGATGAAAAGACCCTGTGAAAAGCTGGATTCATCACTGAGACAAGGTAATATGTACCTGGGCATGTCTAGTGGTGGATGTGTGTAAGCACAGGGGGTAATTGAAAAAAAAAAAAAAAAGTTGAAAAAAACACACCTGGTTGGAAGGTGCTGCACTTTGGGTTTTTTTTTCTCTATTTCTTGCAGGGGTCAAGATGGATCCGAGGGAGATGGCTCAGTGGATGGCAGCCCAATTTAGCAAGCAGCAGGAGCTATCACAGCAGGCCCAGGACACTGCTATGAAGGCCTTAATGGAACAGCAGAAGCCAGTGCTTGATCTGGTGCAAGCTCTAGTTCAGCTGCAGAGCCAAAGTGGAACAGATGCAAGACCAGCAGTTAGTACTGGTACACCACATGTGGACAGTGTGGGACTCAATCAAGGGATTGGGGCATTTAATTTTGGGAAATTAACTCCAGATAATGTTGATGATTTTCTAGAGTCTTTTGAAAGAGTGGCACAGGCTTTAGCATGGCCAGAGACCCAGTGGGCAGTAAGGCTGGCAGCCTCATTAACTGGAGAGGCACTTGCAGCTTACAGAGCAATGCCAGCAGCCCAGGCCTTGATTTATAAGGATGTAAAGGCAGCTATTAGAGATCGCCTAGGGTTGTCTATTTCAGAGTATAGGCGAATGTTTAGAGCTGTTACATTGAAAGTGGGTGAGACACCCAGGGCTCTGAGTCAGAGAATTAGAAGTCTAGCTGTAAAATGGTTGGAGCCTGAGCAAAAGACAGTAGAAATGTTATTAGATATTATAATGCTGGAACAATTTATGCTTGGGGTACCTAAAGATTTGAATGTTTTTCTTATACAGCAAAATTGCCAAAATCTTGGAGAGGCAACCATGCTAGCAGAGAGATTCTTGGAAGCCACGCAGGCTTGCCATAGAATGGGTGGCCCTCTAAAGATGGATGCTGAGGCTAGATGTGCTGTATCAGAAAAGAGAATAATTAAGAATGTTTCTGAAAATGAATGTACTGTATCAAACCAGATGACACAGTGGAATAGAAAGAAATGTTTCAAGTGTGGGAAATTGGGACACTTAGAAAAGAGATGCCAGACACACACTAGTTTAATGGGTCTGGATTTAAAACAGCCCAAGGAAGGATTTCTTTTGATGGTTGATGTGCAGGGAATTACCACAAATGCATTATTAGACTCTGGGGCAGACCAGAGTATGATGTCAAAAAGGCTTTGGAAGAGGATAGAGGCCCAAGAAAGATTTGTGCCTAGAACCCCTGAAAGCCAAGTTCACATCAGATGCATTCATGGTGCTGCATCATCATATCCCACCTATAGGCTAAAGGTTAAGTGCCTAGGGAAACAAGAGGAAGTCCTGTTAGCAGTGGTGCCTAGGCTACACTTTGATTTGGTTCTAGGAAGAGACTGGCCAAGATTTAAGCAGGGTCTAGTGGAAGGACTAGGAAAGAAGGAGGGAGAAGGTTTAATGGTAGTAGCTCCCGGGCCTTTATTTGGAAGTCCTCAGACCCCAGCTAAAAAGATGGTTAAGCGTCCAGAAGACCAAGCTACCCCAAAGCAGATATTCGTCCTAAAGTACCATAAGGTCTCTGAGAAGGCCCAAGCTCCTAAGCGGGCAACCCCTCAATCTGCTGGGTTTGACCTGTGCAGCATAGAGAATGTGACTGTACCTAGCCAAGGGAGAGCCCTGGTTGACACCGGTCTCCAAGTGGAAATACCAATTGGATGTTATGGGAGAGTAGCCCCAAGGTCCGGATTAGCCCTTAAATATTTAAGGGCTAATCCGGACCTTGGGGCTTCTGCTGTATCTCCCCCTTCATCAATCAGCATAGGGTCACTATCATACATTGGCACAGACGAGTCTTTCATTAAGGCACTATCATGAGAATGCTTATTCCCTTGCTGCCATTCTCTATTATAGATAGGGTCTGGATCAGTGTTCATACCTGAGCCTCTCCTGCTATCATAATTCCTCTCTGTATAGCCTGGCCAGTATGTAATCCAATTCTGATGTCCAGCCTTCCAATCTTGATCCCTGGACACTGGATCTTTCCTCACATACCTTCTGGCATAGGTCTGAAAGTCCTTTCCACGTGCAGTCTTCTCTCTTCCAGGTAGCCACTGGTGATTCCTATCTCTGCCATTCCATTCCTCTGGCTGACTCCAGTCCAATGGACTCTGCTGGCACTTGGAATACCTCCCAGTATGGGTACTGCCTTGGACTCTCCCAGACCATCCAATGGGCTTTCTTCTCTTCCTTCCAGAGAGTTTCCTTCTTTCTCTATCCGCTTGGCTTGGCTTCTGTTTCTCCAGGTGATACTGGTGCTTGAGCTTGAAGCTGTTGCTGTCTCTGTGTCTGAAGCTATTATCTGTAGAATAAGCTCTATTCTTATTCTGTCCTAATGTGTGCTCCTCCCTAACACAGCGCAGCTGTGTTGAATCAGGCCCTGCCCTTTGAGATGAGTGCTTAGGGATTACCTCATAGCTCTCTTGATTGCACACACGTTTTCTCACTTCAGCCCCTCTCATGGCTGCTGGAAACCTGGTGCATTCTGGGACTGGTAGTCTTTTATGTGAAAACTCTGTTTTCTTACTTCTACCAGAACTGACAGGTTGCTTGTTCAGAGTCACATCATCTTTTCTATAGCTCCTACCTGAGCTATGATAAGCTTCCTTATCACAAGGCTTAGAAGATTTGTACCAACTGGAGAGCAGGGACTTCTATGGGTACCTGCAGGTGCGGCATTTCTTAAAGCAGCCAGTGCTCCAGGAAGATCTTAATAAGGGCAGAACATGGTTTGAAGCCCCGTGCTTGGGTGCCCTGAGAAAGAAGGGGGTGGTTTCTAAGATCTAAGCCTGCAGCTTACCCACCGCCTGAACGAGCACATGCAGCACTGGCAGAAGAAAAAAGAGGGAAACTGTGTGGTCTAGAGGCTACTACCTCCTCCCTTGAAAGATGCAATTACTTTAATTTCTCACATTACCTGCTATAAAAAGTCCTAAGATATATAGTTTATTTGACATTGCCTGGTCATACCCGTTGGTTCCTTTATTGCATTAAAGTCATTCTGGGCTGGGGACCCTATTCCCATTGCACTGAGGATGCTCAAATTTCAATCAATCCATGTCTGAGGTCTCTAATATTTTATATTTTACACTTTATAGACTTACAGTCTGTGCTTGAGATAAGGCTTACCTGCCTACTGATTTCACTCACTGTTATTTATTTCCTCTGCTAATAAGTTTCCCCATCTGATAATCTCAGTGTCTTTTAAGACTTTTACTTATCTGTATCTTATTCTATTTTATTTATTCTACTTTATTTTACCTTTATTCTCCTACTACCTATTATCCCTCTTCTTCTTCTAACTTTACTTACCCTGTCTGCCATTTCTTATGGCTCCACATCATTCTTTTCTCCCTTTTTCTGATCCTCCCTAACCTTCTTCCCTCACTCCACCAATCTAATACCCCCCTCTTTCTCACCCTCTCTATTTCCTCCCCAACTTATCTTCCACTCTTTCCTCAGTTCTTGAGCTTCACCTTCTCTTTCCTCTCATTCATCCATCTCCTTCCTCTAAAACAACCTCATCCCCATTTACGACGTGCTTTCTCTTCTCTCCCTCACACTCTTCTTCTCATTCTGTCCTCTGATGACATTAATCCCAACCCTGGTCCCTCTTATCTTCTCTCTCAATCCCATATTAGTTCTTCTCTCCACCAACTTAATCTCATCCAAATCCTTCTCCTTTCCCCCTCCTCTCTCCCCTTCTTGTGTGCTTTATGGAATGCTCATTCCATTTCTAATAAACGTCCATTTACCCATGATCTCGTTATCTCTCGTGCTTTCCATCTTCTCGCTCTTACTGAAACCTGGCTCTTCCCTGATGACTCTGCTTTGATTGCTGCCCTCTGCCACGGCGGCTATCAATTCTCCCACTCTCCTTGTCCCAATGACTGTGGCGATAGTGTTAGGTTTCTACTTTCTCCTTCCTGCCATTTTCAACCCTTCCTTTTTCCTCAGTCTCATTCCTTTCCCTCCTTTGAAGTCCATTCCATCTGTCTTTTTAATCCCCTACCTCTCCGGATCGTTATCATCTATACATCACCTGGCAAGTCCTCTTCTACCTTCCTCACTGATTTTGACTCTTGGCTCTCCCTATTCCTGGATTCTTCTTCCCCCTCCCTTATTCTTGGTGACTTTAATTTTCATATTGATAACCCCTCTGCGTCCAAGCTCCTTTCACTTACCTCTTCTTTCAACCTCCAGCTTTGCTCTTCTGCCCGCACTCATCAGCTTGGTCACTGCCTTGACCTTGTTTTCTACTGTAATTGTTTACCTTCTAATTTCCATACCTCTGCTCTTCCCTTATCTGACAATCACCTGTTAAGTTTCACTTTTCATTACTCCCCCCCCCCCACACCAAATCTCGCCCAATCTCCTCCTGTCTTTTTAGGAATCTTCATGCTATCAATTCACGACTCTATCCACTACTGTCTCTCTTATACTTTGTCCTCTAAGTCTGTTGATGAAGCCATAGCTTCCTATAATACTGCTCTCTCTTCTACTATGGATACCTTTGCTCTGCCCATTCCACATTCTGTGAGGTGCATCTCACCTCAGCCCTGGTTCTTTTCAACTACCTGCTACCTACGTTCCTGTGCCCACTCAGCTGAGCGCACTTGGCTCATATCTTGCTCTCTCTTTCTTCACTTCAAATCCATGCTTTCTTCTTTTCAGTCCACCGTTGCACTCACTAAGCAAAACTATTTTCTCCATCTGACTAACTGTCTTGCCTCTAATCCTTGCTGTTTCTTTTCTTTTTTTTTTGTATTTAATTTTTATGAAACAACTCAGTTTCATTTACATTTACAAGTGTCGCTCATACAAGAAACAACTAGTACATTAAAATATCATGTATAGAAAACACAGGCATAAAAGTAAATTAGACTTACCTGCTAATTGTTGTTCCTGGAGGAACTCCAGTCTAGTCCCGAACTTCTGAGTTGTGATCCTCTCACAGCAGCTTGGAGACTGAGACACGTCATCTTTTTTCTGATGACAAACTGGGATAACCTTGCTGGATCCGCCTCCTCCCTCCAGTAACCTACTGACAAAGCAGACTCACCGGAGCAACTATTAAGTAATAACTTTGAACCACAAAACTCAACTTAACCATAACAGAGGGTCACTGACCCTACCCTGAAAACTGTTAGCGAGAGGCACTGAGGTCAAACCCCCTCTTCACAGGACAGAGAGAGAAGATTAAGAAAAAGAGCCTCCCACTGCCCACATGGAATGCTTACCTGTAAATCCACCTTCGATTTAGGCTGCCGAATACCAGGGAGGGATACGGGACTAGACTGAAGTTCCTCCAGGAACAACAATTAGCAGGTAAGTCTAATTTACTTTTCCTAATTGTCCCTCCAGTCTAGTCCCGAACCTCTGAGTAAATATCAGAGCAGTAAAGAAAATCAACGGGAGGGACCCGCTAGACCAGCCTGAAGCGCCGCCGATCCAAAACAAGTATCCCTCTCCGCCTGAAGATCGAGCCGGTAGTGCTTGACAAAAGAATTCAGCAAGGACCAGGCCTTACAAATTTCCACTGCGGGCACTAACTGGGATTCAGCCCAGGATGCTGCCTGCACCCGCGTCGAGTGCGCCCGCAGCCCCTCGGGCACCGGCTTGCCTTTCAAAATATATGCGGACGCGACCGCCGCCTTAATCCATCTAGAAATGGTAGCTTTGGAAGCCGCTTGCCCTCGCCGTGGCCCTCCAAAAAGCACAAAGAGATGATCTGATCGCCGGAAAACTCCTGTTCTACGGATGTAGATCTTCAACGCCCGTCGCACGTCCAAACAATGCAGCCTATGGGCCGAAGAATCCCTGGAGGCTTCTACGAAAACCAGCAACGAGACTATCTGGTTTACATGAAACACGGAGATCACTTTGGGCAAAAAAGCTGGCACGGGTCGCAAAACTACCTTAGACTCATGGAACTCCAAAAAAGGCTTCCTACATGACAATGCTTGTAACTCGGAGATGCGCCTAGCCGAGCACATCGCTACCAGGAACACCACCTTGATGGTAAGATCCTTCAACGACGCTCCCGACAATGGCTCGAACGGCTCGTTAACCAACGCCTCTAAGACCAGAGGCAGATTCCAACTAGGGACCACCGACCTACGAGGAGGCCGCAGAAGAGATACCGCTCGCAAAAAACGTTTAACATCCAGATGACAACCAAGGGGCTTACCACCTATCTTCCCCCTATAACAGGCCAAAGCCGCCACCTGCACCCGCAGGGAAGCGGCCGCTAAACCCTTCTCCAGGCTGCATTGCAAAAAGGCTAACACCTGCGGAATGGAGGCTCTCATCGCCTGTGCCTGCTGGCCCACACACCAGGCCTCAAAAATCCACCAGACGCACACATATGCCAATGAAGTAGAACGCTTCCTTGCTCTTAACAATGTGGACACCACCACCGCCGAGTATCCTCTTGCTGTCAACCTAGCCCTCTCAAGAGCCAGGCCGTAAGCGAGAATCGATCCACTTGAGGCATTTAAAGCGGCCTTTGGAACAAAAGGTCCGGCCGACGTGGCAGATGCCACGGCTTTCCCACCACGAGCCACCGTAGGTCTACGTACCAAGGACACCTCGGCCAATCTGGCGCTATCAGCAACACCTTGCCCTTGTGATGCTCGATCCGCTGTATCACCCTGCCTATCAACACCCACGGAGGAAACACATACAGCAAGCTGTCCTGCAGCCAAGCCTGTATGAGAGCATCCAGACCCTCCGACATCCGTTCCCTTCTTCTGCTGAAGAAGCGATCGACCTTTACAGATCGGAAGGTCGCCATGAGATCCATCACCGGAAGCCCCCAACGAAGAACAAGCATTTCGAACACCTCCGGATGCAGATTCCACTCTCCTGGATCTACTTGTACGCGGCTCAAGAAATCAGCCTGCACATTGTCCACCCCCACTATATATGCCGCCGACACTGCTTGTAGATTTTGCTCGGCCCACTCGAACAGCTGCTCCGCCTCTTCCTCCAGAGGGGCATTGCTGGTCCCCCCTTGGCGATTGATGTACGCTACCGCCGTGACATTATCGGAAAACACCCACACCACCATGTTGTAAAGGGAAGGCTGAAACGCCTGTAGCGCGAGCCGTACTGCCCTCAACTCTAATCTGTTGATGGACCAGGACCTCTCATCCTCTGCCCACTGACCTTGGATGAACGCCCCTTGAAAGTGCGCTCCCCATCTGAAGAGACTGGCAGCCATGGAAAGGGGGAGCCAAGACGGCGCTTCCAGCGGCATCCCGCCCTCGAGATGCTTCGCCTGAAGCCACCACTGCAACGCTAGACGCATCTCCGGCAAGCAGGGCAACAGCTGAGACAACTGATCCAACTGATCCAACTGATGAGACCACCACCGGAGCAGCGCCCTTTGTAACGGCCTCATGTGCGCCCTTGCCCACTGGACGAGGTCTATCGTTGCTGCCATGGTCCCAAGTAACTGCAGGTACTGCCACGCCGTGGGAGCCGCCCTGTTCATAAAATGCCGGACTAGGCGACGTAGTCCTAGCGCTCACTGCTGGGGAAGGTACACTCTCCCTGCTTGCGAATCGAACCGGGCCCCTAAATACACTATCTCCTGAGCCGGAACCAAGTTGCTCTTTGCCCTCTTGACTACCCAACCAAGTTCTTGCAGGAACGCTACCACCTTCTCCGTTGCCTCTACGCTTTCGTTTCTGGACTTTGTGCGAATCAACCAGTCATCCAGGTAAGGATGCACCAGCAGGCCCTCCTTTCGCAATGCCGCCGCCATGACGACCATCACCTTGGTGAACGTCCTGGGGGCCGTGGCCAAACCAAACGGCAAAGTTCGGAACTGAAAATGCCCCATGGGCACCGCAAACCGGAGATATTTCTGATGTTCTGAGCGGATCGGAATGTGCAGGTTCGCTTCTGACAGATCCAGAGAGGTGAGAAACTCCCCCTTTCGCACCGCCACTATAACTCACCACAAAGTCTCCATACGAAAGTGGGACACCTGGAGACACCGATTCACTCCTTTGAGGTCTAAGATTGGACGAAATGTCCCGTCCTTCTTCGGCACAACAAAATAAATGGCGTATCGACCTAACTCGCGTTGGTCTTGGGGAACTGGAACCACCGCCTTGAGGTCGATCAGTCTCATGAGAGTCTCTCGCACTGCGGCGGTCTTGACCAGCGACTTGCATAGGGACTGTACAAAGAATTCTCGTACCGGCCGCTGAAACTCCAAGGCATACCCCTCTCGAATCACCTCCAACACCCACTTGTCTGATGTGATTTGAACCCAGGCAGGAAGAAACTCCCGGAGACAACCCCCTATGGACTCCCCCCTTGCCCAGGCCCCCCAGACTTCATTGGTTCTTACGGAGACCTGAGGAAGCAGACGGCGCTCCAAAGCCTCTTCCGGCCCCCCGAAATCCACGAAACCCTGACGATCTGCTAGGAAAACGTGCTCTCTGAGCCTGGCCGAACCTAGGGTATCAAAATCTCCTAAATTTTCTCTGCTGCCCTTTTGGGGCGGAGGAAGACCTCCCAGTCTTTTGCTTATCCTCCGGGAGATGCCCCCCTTTGGACTCCCCGAGATCTTTCACCAGCTTCTCCAAATCCTCCCCAAAAAGTAACTTGCCTCGAAATGGCAGCTTGCTCAGTTGGGATTTACAGGAACCGTCCGCCGCCCAATTGCGCAGCCAAAGATAATGGCGCGCCACAACCGCGGACGCCATACTCTTCGACAGTCCCCTGATAAGGTCATACTGGATATCCGCTAAATATGCTGTCGCTAACTCCAGCCTTGCCATGTCCCCGACGACGGACTCTCCTTGTTCTCTTTGCACCCCCTGAGACCAGCGAAGGGCAGCTCTCGCCACCCATGCTCCACAAATGGCCGACTGTATAGACAAAGCATTGACATCAAAAACCTGCTTAAGCAAGGCCTCTAACCGCTTGTCATGAGCATCTTTAAGCGCAGCACTATCCTCAACCAGAATCGTAGTCTTCTTCGTGACAGCCGAGACGGCGGCATCCACTCTGGGGGACTTGAACAATTCTTTATCCTGGTCCACCAAAGGGTACAGACATCCCATAACTCTGGAACCCTTTAAACTTGCTTCCGGCATATCCCACTCTTCTTGGATCATTTCCCGAATAACTCTGTGAACCGGGAACGCTCTTTAGGTCTTCTGAAACACCTGTAACAAAGGATCCTCCAAGGATGCATCCTCTGCAAGACCCGGAGCAGGCATATTGAGAGCTCTTAACGTCTCAGAAATGAGAGCCGGAAGCTCTTCTCTTCGGAAAAGATGAAACACTCGTGCCTGATCCTCTCTTTCCGTTATTTCTCCTTCTTCCAGGTCTTCCTCCAACTCATCCTCGATCTCACCTTCCTTGGAGAAACCCAACTCTAATTCCAACTGGGAGTCCTTAACATCCTTTTCCTTCCTGATTCTCTTAGCCGGCCCGCCCCCCACTTCGGGACTCAATGGGGTAGGAGGACGTTTTGCACCTCTGTTTCCGAACTCTGAACTGGATAGTGGACCTCCACGCTGCCCCCCAAAAGCATGTTGAAGTAGGGCCACAAACTCCGAGGAAAAATTAGCCGCAAGGCCCTCGGGCAACACTGGCTGAGAGGAAAGACCATCCGGAGCAGACGAAGGACCCGCTACAGGCTCGCCCTGCCTCACATCTAGAAGAGCAGAGTCCTGCACCTCCAGTACCGACTTCTGCCCCCCCCCCCCCCGCAGCGCCCTCCAAAGAACTCTCCATGGCTGTAGCTTCCAGGGTACACCCTTTACAGACCCCTGACTCAGCCAAGGAAGCCTTCCTAGAGCCGCAAACCAAGCAACGTGGCCTAGAGGGCATCCATGAGACTCCCCCAAGCCGAGCTACTACTTCAGCAGCCAACTTGCAGGGCCCGAGGACTCCGGAGAAACACACTGCGGGGTTTGGCTTCTCTTCCTATTATTACTAGGTTTGTTTATTTTTTACAATTCAATTAAAACCGATGAACTAGGCCCTACTAGAGCCCCCAAGCTCTGAAACAGCAAAAACGGCGCGAAATGAATCTATCCCACGCACTCAGGGCCTGTCAAATACAGAAAAACAGGAGCGGCCGTTCCCGCGCTGCTGCCACGCGGTCGGCCCGCCGCTCGACTAAACTGTCTCCACACCGCTCGCAACACCCGATTGCGGTGGTTACCGGGAAAGAGAAAGCCCTTACCTCGTGGCTGTTTACTTCCCGATGCAGCCGGACTCCCCGGGAGAGAAGAAAAGCCGTGCTCCACCGACCGAACTGCTTGACAGAGTCGGGAGCCGAGCAGTGCTTACAAGAAGAGCGCAGCAGCCCCCAGCACACGCCTCGGGTAAGGATCTTCACAGCGCCATGCAGGCAGATCTTCTGCGAGGCGCTGACTCACACTCCCGGCAGCTGCTCTCCTACTGTCCCGACCGGATGCCCCAAATCCTTGCGTCCCCGGACAGTAAGGCAATCTCTCCCCCACTACACTTTCCCCTCAGAACAGCAACGGAGAAAGGAATCAGGAGAAGGGAGCATGGAAGGAGAAGAGAATTAAAGGGCTAGACCTCAGCACTTAATCTCTCGTCAACTTCATGCCCCACAGGCAATACTATTATACCCATTAATTCAAAACAAATTAATTCAACTCTTAACTGTTCCTTCAGTGAGCCTGGACCTCTGGGCTCACCCAACCTCCAGCTGCTTGGAGACTGAGACAAACTGGAGGGAGGAGGCGGATCCAGCAAGGTTATCCCAGTTTGTCATCAGAAAAAAGATGACGTGTCTCAGTCTCCAAGCTGCTGTGAGAGGATCAATACTCAGAAGTTCGGGACTAGACTGGAGGGACGATTAGGAATGTATATTATATGCTACATTGTTATTAAACAGTTTTTACTTAATTCTATCGGTTTCCCCATCTGTCATCCTTTTATTGGTAGCCTTATTATTACAAGTGTCAGCATATACTAAATTGCCAATTTACATTTTTCATTTAAACCCTTCCAGGTCTTCTCCTGATCTTCCCCACCCCCACCCCCATCCCCCTGAGAACCCCGGGAGATTTCTCTTCCTATTTCTTTTACTCCTAAACATGGAGCGCTTTCTCCTGCAACACTTAGAAGTATTTCTGTCGCACAAGACACAGTCCTTACTGTGGCTAACAAGGAACATTGGGGGCTCACAATCTCCCTCTTTGCTTTCATCGCACATACAGGTCCCATCTTTTTTGAAAGATATTCATCTTCTGTCCTTTTTGGGCACTTATCTCAGACATCCGATATATAAAGGCAAGCGATTTAAAATCTGGGCCCTGTCTGGGCCCCTGGCCACTTTTCAGTTACATGCTATTTCCATTTGCACCCCTATTGCCAGGTACTTGAGTATAAACCCAATATCTTCCCCTGCCTCCCCCAGTCATTTAATAGTACCTCCGCTGGACCTATGGGGCCTGCCATCTCTTTAGCACCTCTCTCATCCAATTCCACTTTAATCGAATAACAGGGCATGCCCACCAAACATGTATGTATGTTTCTACTTCTCCATACCATTTCCAACAGAGAGGGTTTCCCTGCCTACCCATTTTTGCTATCTGTTATGGGGTCAAGTACATACGGTATAACATTTTGTAACTATGTTCTTGTATTGTGGCTGACATGGAAGAGATTTTTACAACTGCATGTATCCTACTCCATTGGTCTTCTCCCCAGTTTCCACCCAGATCTTTTTCCCATGCCTCTTGATATCTCGTCCTGTGGCCACCGAGCTCTAGCCCTTTATAAATGTGTGTGATAAGGCCCTTTGCTTTAACACATTTCCTGTACATTTTTTAAAACAGTAGTTCCCCTTTACCAAGCTCCATCCCCATCCCTTTTTGTTGGAGGAAATGTTGCAGCTGATGATAACCATACCAGACACCCTTTTCTAACCGAACCTCCTGCTGTAATTCTTCAAAAGTTCGTATCTTCCCTATCTCTGTTGGCCCATATATTGCAGCCCCTTTACTGCCCACCTACTAAATTGTTTGGTCAGGCCTCTCCTCCCTAAATCTTTCACACGTAACTATATGTTGTAATCAAATTCTTCCCCCTTTTCCCACCAGACTGGTCTTTTCTTTTTGCCAGATCTTCAGGGTATGTGCCACAAATGGATTCTTGTCCTCTCTCCATTCCCTCTTGGCTTTAGATTCCCACAGACTATCCGTTATAATCTCCTAGCTCAGCTCATTATGCTCAGTCTTAACCCATTGACAAATCTCTGGGACAGCTTAATATCATTCTCAACTGTGTGGCCTTGTAATAGCATATTATATCTGGCATAACCAACCCCCCCCCCTCCTCTCTACTTTGATACATTACTGCTCTACTCACCCTTGGAAGGCAACGTCTCCAAATATATGAAAAAATTCTCCTTTGTAGTAGCTGGAGCATTTGAGAGGGCACTTCAATAGGGCAAGAGAGAAATAAAAACAATAACCTTGGAAGTATGTTCATCTTTACTATTGCTATCCTGCCATCCCAGGAGAAGATTGGTTTATCCCATCTAATCAGGTCATCCATCACTTTTTTACTAGTGGGTCATAATTCATACTTTTTAATTTTTGCCAGTTACGGACTACCTGCACCCTTAGGCACCAAAGTTGTTTAGCTGTCCATTTAAAGGGGTAAGCCGCTTTTTTAAACTTTCTTCCAACCCAGGGTCTATATGGAGCCACACAATTTCTGTCTTCCCCAAATTCATCTTGTAGCCTGAAACATCACTGTAGGCCTGTATCTTTTTTAAAAAATTAGGAAGGGTACTGTGGAAAGTGTATATATTATTGTATATGTTATTGCTGTATTGACATATGTTTCTGTATTGGTTGGTTAAGTATGTTGTTGATAATAAACATATTGAAACAAAAAAGATTAGGAAGGGATGTTAAGTGGCTGGCTCAACATATAAATTATGTCATCCACAAATAGCAACATTTTGTACTCCATGTTCCCCACCCGCAGTCCCTCTATATCTTGCTGTCTCCGTACTCATTCAGCCAGGGGTTCTATAACTAAGGAAAATTGAAAAGGGGATAATGGGCATCCTTGCCAGGTGCCTCGTCCTAGTGGGAATTCTTTTGAATATGATCTGTTAACTTGGATCCTCGCCTTTGGATTGGTATATAGAGCTTGTATCCATTTCTGAAAATTTGTTCCAAACCCCATCACCCAGAGCACCTCAAACATGAAGGTCCATTCTACTCTGTCAAATGCTTTTTCAGCATCCACAGCCATCAACAGTGAAAATACTTTATCCCATTTGGCAATCCAGATCAGGTTTAATAGTTTGCAGATATTATAGCTGGCTTGCCTCCCTGGTATAAACCCAGTCTGGTCAACTTTAATCAACTTTGGAAGAAATTTGTGTAACCTTGTTGCTAGGATCTTTGCCAATATTTTGGCATCAAGATTAATCAGGGATATGGGGCGATACGACCAACACATCCCCATATCTTTTCCTGGTTTCGGCAGGACAGCAATCCCAGTAGTCGTCCTCCTCTTAATACCTCATTAAACATCTCCTTTAATTGGGACCCTACTTCGACCTCTAATTTCTTATAGAACTTTGCTGTCAGGCCATCCAAGCCTGGGGCCTTCCCTTCCTTTAATTCTCGAATAGCATACTCTACTTCCTCACCTTCAATTTCCCGATCAAGCCACTCCCGTTCCACCCCCTCCAAACTGGATAGTCCAACCTCCTTCACATATGCTTCTACGGCCTCATGTTCCCCGTCCTGCTCAGATTGATACAAGGTCTGGTAGAAATTGCAAAAAAGTTAATGTATGTTGTTAGTACCAAACTCCCATTGTCCCTGATGTTTTTTCAGTTTAAGTATCTGCTGTTGGGAGCGTCTCTCTCGTAATTTTCAAGCAAGATATTTTCCCGGCTTATTTCCTCCAACAAAATACTCATGCTTTAATTTATTCATTTAAAACGCCCAATTTTCTGCCCTTATTTGTTCTCTTTCCCCCTCAGGTCTCTTCTATTTGGCGTAAATGTTTTTCTTCCCTATTTTTATGTATAGCTGCTAGGGACTTCAACCACGTTTAGTTCTTCTTCCCACTGCTTTCTGGTTGCTACGGATATGAGGTGTCCCCGTATCACCGCCTTCATTCTATCCCAAACACTGTCTCAGGAAACCTCACCTGTAGCATTGTTAGCAAAATATTCTTTAATAACTGCTTTGGTACTCTGAACCACTCAGGGTCATCTGGGAGTGTTTCATTCAGAATCTTAAGCCTCTGGTAAACCTATTTATAACAAGATCCCTATCACTGACACGTGGTCTGACCTCATTATGGAGTTTATGTCCACCTTTTCCAATTGGTCCACTAATCTTCCATCCATTCAGAACATATTGATTCTGCTATAGGAGTTATATGGGTGTGAGTAGTAAGTATATTCTCTAAATGTCCCACTCATATGCCTCCATGCATCTATTATCCCTATTTTTGCCATCAATTTATTTATTTTCACTCTCCTCCCCTCTCCCCCAGGATGTATCTATTTTTAGATTTACAGTGATATTGAAGTCACCTCCAGGAATTAAGGCTCCTTCCTGGTGGTCTTCCAGGATGGTTAGGAGGCTGTCGAAAAAACAGCCTTGTGCAGTACTGGGTGCATAAATACTACCTATCGTAAGAGCCTCACCGTCCACAAGACCCATCCAAATAAGGTACCTGCCTTTAGAATCTCTGATCACATTCTTTTCTTCAATTACTAAATTCCTTGAAAACATTATTACCACCCCATCCTTTGAGGTTTTCCAAATTAGTAGCTAAGTAAGCCTTACAAAGACACCCATGTGGAGCCACACCCCTTGTGATTTTTTCAAATGGGTCTTTTGGATTAGTAGTATATCCACTTGTAATCTGGTGCCGTCCCTTGCTAGTGCTTGCCTCTTTTGCCAAGTATTGAGTCCGTGGACATTTAGCATTATTATCTTAAATTCATGTTCCATGATAGAGGTATCTAGTATCATCCCCTCTGATCCTTTCCCCTTTTTTCCCCTCATTCCTCCTAACTGTCCCGGTTTATTTGTTTGTTTATTTAAACTTGATATACCGCCCTTTATAACGTCAGGGCAGTTTACAAAATTACCAGAAACAGAATAAGTACTGGGCTCATAGAAAAGAAAATAGAACTCCATATTTTTGACAGGAAAGAGAAGATTATCAAGCACACAGACAAGACAAAGAGAGATATTTCACAACCATAAATAAAACAGTAGGTCATGTAGGAGTGTCTGGGAGATTGAATGCCAACGTGAAAAGGTGAGTTTTCAGGGAGGTTTTGAATGTTGCATAGGTCTGTTCCAGATGGAGGGATGTGGGCAGAGAGTTCCAGAGAGCAGGACCAAGGAAAAGAAGGCTGAGTTACGTGTCGATTGTAGATGTGCCCGTGACGGTGGGGGGAGACAAAGACGATTTATGTGGAGTGAGCGGAGACTTCGAGTGGGAACATGAAAATGCAGAAGATCAACAAGATATTGTGGCGTATGTGTATAGAGTGTGCGATGTACCAGAATGAGAATCTTATAGTGTATACGGAATTCGATTGGGAGCCAGTGTAGGTGAATTAGTAGGGGAGTGACGTGATCTCTACATGAAGAGTGGGTTAGAAGTCTTGCTGCCGTGTTCTGAATCAATTGTAAACGATGGAGTTGTGTGTGCGTGATGCCAGCAAGAGCAGAATTGCAAGAATCAAGGCGGGAGATGACAGTTGCTAGTGTGAGTGTGGTCAGAGCAGCAGGGGACAGAAAGGGGCAAATAGTACATATTTGGCGAAGGTGAAAGTAAGATGTTCTGGCAAGTTGGGAGATGTGGTCTCTAAAGGTTAGACCGGAATCAAAGATAACCCCCGGTATGGGACCAAGGGGATAGAAGCATTCCCAAGGACAGGGGCTGTAGAAGGACTGGAACCCCCGAAAGTGAACCAGGTGCAAGACGTCTTAGTCAGTTTAAACTTAAATATCATCCATTGGTGCCCTTACATCCAGTTTGTTCCACACATCCCTTCTCTCATATTCATGCACCCTCCCCTATTCTCACTTTTTTTTTTTTTGCTTAAGAGTCAATTTTAAATTGCATTAATATACTCTATGTCTATTTCTCACCACTGAGGTTTAGTCATTTCTCTCTGCATTGCTGAACAACTGAAATAGTCCATATGCTGTCCAAATTTGTACTTGATCAACCATCCATGGTGTTTCTCAATCCTCCTCTTTTGACTTTCTATTCAATTCGCTGCCACTTCCTCCGTCTCTTGCCTGGACTCTTAGGTTTTCTTGGGTTCAGGTACTTGAGTGATCCCCATGTCTTTCATTGCTGCCACAAGCTCTTTTAATGAGTGTGCCCTGTGGGTTATCCCGTTGGCAGTGAAGGCAAGTCCCGTGGGTTACAACTGTTTATATCTGATATTGTCCTCCCTCAATCTTACTGTATGGGCACTCCAGAGTTTTCATTGTTGTAGGGTAGCCATTGCCAGGTCAACAAAAAGTGCTATTTTATTTCCTTGCCAGTCAAAGTGCCCCAAGGTATGCATTTGGGCAGTGATCTTTTCTTTTAAAGTGAAGTCATGGACATAGGTAACAATGTCTCTTGGATGATTATTGTGCCCTGGTCCAAGTGTTCTGTGTGCCCTGTCCAATTGTATTTCCAATGTAAGTTCATTGTCACCTGCTCCCGCTAGCACAGCTTTACAGATTTCTTGTGCGATTTTAAAACAGTCACAGTAGGCCTCTCTTTCCGGCACACCTTTTATCCTTAAATTATTTTGGCGCGTTTTGTTCTCCAAGATCTCTATTTTTGAAACCAAAGCTTCTTTCTCCGCTTCAAAGTCTTGCACCTTTACACTAATATTTTCCACCTTTTGTTCTATCTCCTCTATATACCCTTCTGATTCATTCACCCATTGTCCAACATCTTTGAACTCCGACCAAAGTTCTGCCAGTACTTCCTCCATGTCATTTTTCAGTCCTGCAATTTTGGTATGCAATTCCATAAACCACGAACGAAGCTCTTCTTTTGAGATGGGAACAAGGGCCCCTCACCATCCTGCACCTCCTTCACACTCTGTTTGCTGGTTGTTTCCTGCTCAGGCAGCTCTTCATGCGCCATCTTCTCCTTCCCTCGCACACTTGCAAAGGTAAAATCGTGCAATCTGCCATTTTCTTGCGGGTGGTGGTCATCGTTAGCCACAGTGCTGTTTATGGCACCATTATCACTCAGTGGTGACAGTTATTCTCTTAAGGGATCTTATTTTTCCACCCTATATTGGCTCTATCAGCAGAGCTGGTCTCCTAGCCGTCCATGCCTTCAAATCCCCACTAAATCTTCTTCACCCCCCCTCCTTTACCAACTTTTCCCCTCAACGTCTATTACCCTTTCATCCTTTTCTAAAATCTCTGTTTAGGAAACCTCTTTTCTTCTTTTCTCCTCTGAACTCATTACCTGTTCTTCTGATCCTAACCCCACCCATCTCCTCCTCTGTCATCCCTTTCATCTCACATATTCTCAGCCTTTCTCTTTCCACAGCAGCCTTCAAGCATGCTGTAATCATTCCTCTCCTCAAAAAACCCTCACTTGACCTTACTTGTCCTTCTAATTGACCCATCTCCCTTCTCCCATTTATTTCCAAAATTCTTAAATGTGCAGTTCTCCGCCGCTGTCTCAAATTTCTCTCCAGTCAAGCCCTCCTTGATCCACTTCAATCTGGTTTTTGTCCATTTCATTCTACTGAAACGACTCTTGCCAAAGTCTCTAGTGATCGGTTCCTCACTAAGTCCAAAGGCCTTTACTCAGTTCTCATTCTTCTCAATCTTTCTGCTGCTTTTGATACTGTTGACCACCTCCTCCTTGACATTTTATTCTCACTTGGTTTTAGAGGCTGCATTGTCTTGGTTCTTTTCTTAACTCTCCAATTGCTCTTTCTCTGTTTGTTCTGGAGCTTCCTCCTCTACTGCCACCCCTCTCGGTTGGTGTACTCAAGGGTCTGTTCTGGGCCTTCTACTTTTCTCTCCCCATGGCTTTCAGTATCATTTTTATGCTGGTGTCTCTCAAATATTATCTACACCTGACATCTCTCCTTCGCTCCAAACTCATATATCTATTTGCTTATTGCTATCTGGATGTCTCACCGCCTGCCTAAAATTGAATGTGGCTAAAACTGAACTTCTTATTTTCCCCTTACACCCCCCCCCTTCCTTTATCACTGTTGACAACACTTCTCTTTCTTGTTTCCTCAGACTGCAACCTTGGGGTCATCTTTGACTCCTCCCTTTCTTTCTCCATACATATTCAACATATAGCTAAAACCTGTTGTTTCTTTTTATACAACATTAACAAAATACGTCCCTTCCTCTCTGAACACACTACTAAGGCTCTTGTCCACTCTCATCTTGACAATTGGAACCTCCCCCTTGCTGGTCTCCCTCAGTGTCATCTCTCTCCTCTTAAATCTATCCAGAACTCCGCTGCACGGCTAATCTTCTGCCAGAGCCCCGATACACTCAGATAACCCCTCTTCTAAAATCACTTCACTGGCTCCCCTTCCATTTCCGTATCCAATTCTATTTCTCCTTCTAACATATAAATGCATTCACTCTACTGTCCCTCCTTACCTTTCCTCTCTTCTCTGTCCCTACAGACTTCGATCTTTTCACCTTGCTGCTCATTATGCATGGAAGAAACTTTTGTCTATCTTTAAGAACATAATATATGCCATACTGGGTCAGACCAAGATCCATCAAGCCCACTATCCTGTTTCCAACAGTGGCCAATCTAGGTCACAAGTGCCTAGCAGTTTCCCCAAAGACACAGGCTCCACAATGCTTGTATTGGGGCAAGCAGTGGATTTCCCAGGTCCCCCTTAATAATGGTTTATGGACCTTTTCTCCAGGAACTTGTCCAAATCTTTTTTAAACCCAGCTACACTAACAGCTTTTATTACATCCTCTGGTAATGAATTCCAGAGTTTGATTACATGTTGAGTGAAAAAATATTTTCTCTTATTAGTCTTAAATAGTTTACCCTGTAGATTCATTGCATGTCCCCTAGTCTTTCTATATTTTGATGGCATAAACAATCGATCTACATTTACCCATTTCACTCCATTCATTCATTTATAGACCTTTATCATATCTCCCCTCTGCCGTCTCTTTTCCAGGTTGAAGAGCCCTAACCTTTTTAGCCTCTTTTCATAGGGGTATCTTTCCATCCCTGTTACCATTTTGGTGGCTCATCTCTGTACCTTTTCTAATAACGCTATATCCTTTTTAAGATACGGTGACCAGAATTGCACACAATATTCAAGATGTGGTTGCACCATCGAACGATATAAAGGCATTATAATATCCTTTATTTTATTTTCCATTCCTTTCCTTATGATTCCTAGCATTCTATTTGCTTTATTGGGCGCTGCTGCACACTGGGCGAAGGGTTTCAACATGTTATCCACGATGACGCCTAAATATTTTTCCTGGGTGGTGGTTCCTAATGTGGAACCTTGCATCATGTAACTATAGTTTGGATTGTTCTTTCCTAGGTGCATAGCTTTGTACTTCTCCACATTAAATTTCATCTGCCATTTGGATGCCCAGTCTTCCAGTTTATCAAGGTCCTCTTGCAATTTTTCACAACCCTCTTGGGTTTTAACAACTTTGAAAAATTTTGTGTCATCTGCAAATTTGATTCTTTATCTTTATTTACAGAATTTGAAGGACCGCCCAAGCCGAAGCATCAGGGCGGTGTACAATACAACAACAGGCTACTGGAAACAAAGTCAGAAAAGAACACCAAAAACTGATAGGAAAGGAGGGGATAGATTAAAGACAGAGAGAGAGAAGAGCCCAGTAGGGGCAAGAGGGACAGAAAGGCGGGAGGGGAGAAAGGAAAGGGAAGCGGACTATCAAAAGGATGATCATGGGGGGTGGGGGGCATGGCCAGGGGACAGGGCACCGTCATCAGGGAGGGGAAGGTCGAAGGCTTGGCAGAAGAGATGCGTCTTGAGAAGGTTCTTAAAGCGGGGGTAGGAAAGCTCCAAACGAAGAAATAAAGGGAGTGAGTTCCAAAGAGCAGGGCCCAAGAAAAAGAAGGCGGAGTGGCGGGTCAGTTCTAAGTGGGCCTGAGAGGGGGAAGGGAGAAAGAGGCGGTTACCGAAGGCGGATCGGAGAAGACGTGGGGAGGGCTGGAGACGGATAACATCCGATAGGTATTGGGGGGTGCTGGAATGGAGAGCCTTGTGTGTGAGGATAAGAACCTTGAAGATGAAACGGAATTTGACTGGGAGCCAGTGCAATGCAAGGAGACAGGGAGACACATGGGAGCGTGCCGGGGAACCGGTGATGAGGCGGGCGGCGGTGTTCTGTACTACTTGAAGGCGGCGAAGCTGGGAGGAGGGAAGACCTGCGTAGATGACATTACAGTAGTCTAACCGGGTCATAACTAGGGACAGAACGAGGGTGACAACTGAGGAAGGGGGAAGTGATGATTGGACAGCCCGAATCCTGCGTAGATGGAAAAAGGAAGTACGGATGACAGCAGAGATGTGTTGGTGAAAAGAGAGGGATGAATCCAAGGTAACGCCCAAATACCGCAGGGTCGAGACCAGAGGAATGGGACGGGAAGACATAACAGGTGACAAGCTAGGAGAGGAGAGTCCGAAAGAAAACCAAATCACGGAGGACTTGGCAGGGTTTGCGTGTAGAAAGTTAGAACCAAACCATGATGAAACAGCGGAAAGACAGTGGTTGAGATGGGCAAGGTCAGGGACGGAAGAAGAGGTATGATGAACCAGCAGGATGTCGTCAGCGTAAATGTAAAAGGAAATGCCAGATTGTTGAATTAGTAAGGCTAATGGGGCGAGAAAAGCGTTGAAAAGTAGGGGGGCGAGAATAGAACCCTGAGGGACGCCACAGATTGATAGGGATGGAGTGGAGGCGGAGTGGGAGGAGTGTACAGAAAAGGTGCGTGCAGACAAAAAAGAATGGAACCATTGCAAAACGGTCCCACCAATACCAAAGTCAGACAGACGAGCCAGGAGAGTGCGGTGATCAACCATATCAAAAGCGGAAGAAAGATCCAAAGACACCACCAGAGAGAAATCACCACGGTCGTGAGCACAGTGCAGTTCAGAAAGGAGGCTGCAAGGATGGTTTCAGTGCTGTGGCCTACACGAAATCCGGATTGACGAGGGTGAAGGGCGAAAGTAGAATCTAAGTGAGAAGCAAGTTGAGAGAACACCAACTTTTCGAGGATTTTTGAAAGAAAAGGGAGATTAGTGACAAGTCGCCAATTTGCGGGAGTGGCGGGGTCAAGAGTGGGCTTCTTCAAGAGGGGACGGACAATGGCGTGTTTCCAGCTAGAGGGGAAGAAACCGGAGGAAAGGCTAGTGTTGAAGATGGAGAGTATATAAGGCATGAGAGCGAGGTCAGTCGAGCAACCAAGAAGAGGGCAAGGGGTCAAGGGGACAGGTGGTCCGGTGGGCAGAGGAGACAACTTTGAGGACTTTGGGGGCAGAGACGGGCGAAAAGGCACGCCAGGTGTGGGGAAAGGCAAAGGAAGGGGGTGGGGAGCTGGCAACAAGGAGAGCAGAAGGGGAGGCAGGAGGAGGGGAAAGAGGAGGAGGGCAGGCAGGGAAGGAGGAGCGGAGGGAAAGGACCTTGTTGGTAAAGAAGGAGGCCAGGGTAGACGGGCTAGGGGCCGATGGAGGAGAGTGAGGAGGGAGAGAAGAGGTGGAGGAGAGGGATTTGAGGATGAGAAAGAGACGTCGAGAGAGGAGGTGGAGATGAGCTGGGAGTAATAGGACTGTTTAGCCGATGTTATCTGAGAGCGGTAGGAGAGATGAGTTTGCCGAAAGACAGAGAGGGAGTCGGGAGTGCGACGTTTCCTCCACAGGCGTTCTGCCCGACGGAGGTGGGAGCGGTGAAGGAAGAGACCGGAGTGATACCAGGGGTGACGAGAAGAGGGACGGAGAGGAACAGGGTGAAGGGGAGCAAGATCATCAAGGGCGGCAGAAAGGGTGGAGGACCAAGTGTGGGCTTGTTGGTCAACGGAAAGAGAGAAAAAGTCTGAGGGGAAGAGTGAACTGGCAGGAGGGAAAGAGCATAATATATGGGGGGTAAGGCGCCGTCTGAAAATTGAGATGGGGGTGCCAATAGGGGGAACCAGTGGACTGGAAGAGGGGAAAGGGAAGGAAAAGAGAAGACAATGATGATCCGACCAGGGAACAGGAACAGTACGAATATTAGACGGTAGGTGGGGGGATGAGTCAAGGGTGAGAACAAGGTCCAGTGTCCGACCAGAAGCATGAGTAGGACAGGCAACGTGCTGAATAAGAGACAGATTGGAGAACAAAGAGATGAGAGTCTTATCACGAGAACGTAACGGAGGGGCCAAGTGGACATTGAAATCACCTAAAGTGACTAGGTGTGGAGACAAAAGAACGGACAGGGTAAGCTGAAGGGAGTCCCAGAGGTCTGGGCGTAGGGAAGGGGGGACATAAAGAAGGAGGAAATAGATTGGGGAGGGAGAATCAGAGCGAACTAGTAGGGATTTGGGGTAAGCCGGGGGGGGGGGGGGGCGACACTAGGGAGAGTGAGAGGGTGGACCTAAAGATTAATGCCACCCCACTCCCTGAGCGGCGGAGGCAGGGGGTATGAAACGCTGAATAGCCGGGAGGGAGGCACTGATTGAGAAGGGCGTCCTCCCCCTCACGAAGCCAAGTCTCCGTGAGGAAGAGGGCATCCAAGGAATGTTGGACCAGAAGGTCGTGAACAAGATGGGTCTTCGAGCGAATGGACCGACAGTTCAGGAGGGCCAGTGAAAACGTAAGGAAGGAACTGGCAGGGGGAGGTAAGGAGGAAGGGGGAGCGGGAATCAAGGGGGTGAGACGTGAGCAGCAAGGGAGGAGATTGGAGGGATTACGCGCAAGGAAACCAGGGGGGGGGGGAGCAGCCGGCAGCGGCCGGTGGCCCCAGATAACGGGAATAGTGGCCATACTCACTGAGTCGGGGCTGAGGCTGGCAAGAGCAGGAGCAGAACAGGGAACCACACGTGAGGGAGTGCACAGGGTGGACAGCAGGAGCGAGACAATGGTTACAAGAAGGGGACGCATCCAGAGAGAGGAGGTGCACGGAGGCCGACGGTGCTGGTCGCCCTGGTTGTCGCCCCAAGGAGCTCGCCCAAGGAGCACGTCTTGCTCCTTGGGCGCGCTCCACCGCGGCGTGGAACGCCGCACCGGGAGCCTTTAAATGCTGGAAAATACCTGGATGATGACGTGGATGCGTTGCACGCGTCCACGTCACTTCTGGGAGGCGGGACCTCAATGAGCAGCTGGGTGAGAGACGGATTGAAGATGTTAAAAAGCAGCGGACCCAGCACAGATCCCTGGGTTACTCCACTATTCACCTTTCTCCATTGGGAAAACTGGCCATTTAGCCCTACCCTCTTTATGTCAAGTCTCTCCCCCTCTTCAAATCCATGCTAAAGGCTTACATCTTTAGGCCACATTTGGAACCTAATCCCTTTTGGGGATTTTGATGGACTAAGGCTGCTGTGTTGTACCCCAAAGATATAAGATTGATCTCGCACTGCTCCATACTCAGACACTTAGAAGGAAATGAGATCTTTATTATGCCCAATCAGTTACAATCTTAGCCAAAAAGCAAAATGCAGCATTATTTTCTTAAACAATACAGTTTGACTGAGTGCTGGGAGGTTAGGGGACAAAAAACAGAAGCTGAGCTACCAAGAACAGACTTTCTGTATGGATCCTGTTTGTCTCCTTCCCCCATGAATGATAATGCCATTCTTATATACATTATCTAGTTGCGGTTGGGGACTTTTTACTGTAATATATTCCTATTGGTCAGGTTTTAGTTCTGTTTCCTGTGTAAGCACTTTTCTATCCCCCTTTTCCCTTCCCCTGTCTAGTCTGTGGTGGGCATGTTTCCTGTTTCTACATATCTCATACTTGACCCACTGCCAGGAGTTGTCTGCTCTCTGAAATCTGCCCAGCAACAAGACAATGGCCACATTTAGTTAGGCTCTGGCTACTGGTCTACTTATGGCCACTCTGTTAGGCCACAGATTGCTTTAGGATATGGTATGAATCTGCTTCATCCCAACATCTCTTGTTCTCCTTCCCTATTTGAACCCTCTTGTTTCTCTTTTATTATTGTTTGTCTTGATTAGATTGTAAGCTCTACGAGTTGGGGCTGTCTTTATATGTTTGTACAGTGCTACATACGTCTTGTAGTGCTATATAAATGATTAATGGTAGTAGTAGTAGGTCCAAAGGGAAGGAGAAATTGCTGAATCATCTAATTGTGCCAGCACGATATGAGATAGCTATACTAAGGAATCTTTGCCAGATGTGGATGGGTTTGTGCAATGGGTGAATTGTAGCTATGCATAAATTGACTGCTATGTGGAAAAGGTAAACTGGCTCAGCTGGAGAGGCAGTGGTCAGTTCTGTGGATGTGTAAATGAAGAGGGGGGATTGAGAGGGTGTCTTGGGAAGTGTGGGGCCTCTGTCTTGTTATGGTTTCAGTGTGCTGTAAGGTTCTCACATCATTTTTAAGAAGCACCTCAAAACATTCCTATTTGAAGAATACTATGGTACACCCCCAGCATCCAACCCCCAGCAAGAACATCCCCCACTCACTCCCACTATCCCCCTCCCCCCACCATAACCCTTTTCTTTTCCCCTTCCTAGGCATAAACCCACATAATCTCGTAAATCCCACAACAACATTCTTTCCCCCCACCCCTCACACACAATATAACACCCTATCCTCTGGACTCCAATATCGACACACTTACACTACTTCCATCCACTCTATCAATTCAGCCAATCAAATACCAGCTATCTCCTCATAGCTGTCTGTTGGCTTTTGTACAAAGTTAACAGTAGAGATAACTTTATAGAACAGTGCAGGCATCGACTTGTTCTATGTAAACTGTTTTGTTCTGTTCTATGTAAACCATTATGCCTTGTAGAATAACGGTATATCAAATTCAGTTCAGTAAATTTATTGATTGATTTGTTTGAGAATAATCTGTTCCTGTACTCACTCACTGATTTATAAATCCCTATTACTGCAATAAAATAAATAGGAACTGAACTACTCAATGCCTTATGTATCAAGGCCAAAAACATCTGAGTTACAATGTGTCAGATAAAGGAGAAGAGTTGTCCTGTTGCTATTATTGACATGAAATTTATACAATGCTCAATTATGTGTTTTTACAGGATCACTTAATTAAAATTTGTTGTTGTTAAGTGCCGTCGAGTCGGAGTCGACTCATGGCGACCCTCTGGATAGCTATCCTAAATTGTGTTCGGTCTTGAGTCAGGCGGCTCATTGTTGACAGACTGGTACCCGTAGCTGCTGTTATTGTATCGATCCATCTCATTGCTGGCCTTCCTCTTTTGCGTTGACCTTCTATCTTGCCAAGCATAATGTCTTTCTCTAATGAGCTCTCTCTTCGCATGATATGTCCAAAGTATGAAAGTCGAAGTCTTGTCATCTGAGCTTCTAACGAAAGCTTAGGTTTGATCTCCTCTAGTACCGACTGGTTTGTTCTTCGAGCAGTCCATGGTATACACAGTATTCGCCGCCAGCACCATAATTCAAAGGCATCAATTTTCTTCCTATCTTTTTCACTGTCCAGCTTTCACATCCATATGATGTTATTGAAAATACCATGGCTTGAACAAGTTGAATCTTTGTATGGAGAGAGACATCCCTGCTCTTGAGAATCTTATCTAGGTCTTTCATAGCCATTCTGCCAAGAGCAATGCGTCGTCTGATTTCTTGACTGCTTGTTGCTTCTTTATTGATAGTTGATCCAAGTAGGTTAAAGTTGTTCACAATTTCAATTTCTTCTCCTTCAACGATGAACCTGTTGATTATGCCGGTTGTCATGATCTTTGTCTTCTTTACATTAAGGTGCAGGCCCATTTTGAGACTATGTTCTTTGATTGTGAGAAGCAAATGTTTCAGATCATCTTCACTTTCAGCCAGTAATGTGGTATCATCAGCATAGCGAAGGTTGTTGATGAGTCTTCCACCAATCTTCACACCTCTGTTGTCTTCATACAATCCTGCTTCTCTGATGATTTGTTCTGCATATAAATTAAACAGGTAGGGGGAACGTATGCAGCCTTGTCTTACACCTTTGCTTATTTTAAACCATTCTGTTTCTCCTTGTTCCGTTCAAACTGTTGCTTCTTGATCAATGTACAGATTGCGCAAGAGAACAATCAGGTGTTCTGGTATACCCATGCTTCTTAATGTGGCCCAGAGTTTCTCATGGTTTACAGAGTCAAAAGCCTTGCTATAGTCGATAAAGCACAAATAGATATCTTTTTGGTATTCTTTAGTCTTTTCAAGTATCCATCTCACATCCGCAATGATGTCTCTCGTTCCTCGCCCTTTCCTGAACCCTGCTTGCACTTCAGGTAGTTCTTGTTCCAGGTATGGTTGTAGTCTCTTTTGAATAATCTTCAGTAGAATCTTGCTGGCATGTGGGATCAGAGCGATTGTGCGATAATCTCCACAGTCAGTTGGATCACCTTTCTTTAGTATTGGTATAAACACAGATCTTTTCCAGTCAGTTGGCCATGATGTTGTCTTCCATATTTCTTGGCAGAGCCTTGTGAGTACGGTAACAGCTGCATCAGATTGCTGCAATACCTCTATGGGAATGCTATCAATGCCTGGTGCTTTGTTCTTTGATAAGGCTTTCAATGCTGCTGCTTCAACTTCTTCTTTCATCACCAATGGTTCCCGATCATAAGGTACAGGTTGAAACGGCTGTTGGTCCACTTGATCTTTATCATATAAAAACTCTGTATATTCCTTCCACCTTTTCTTGATCTTCTCAGCATCATTCAACATAGAACCTTGAGCATCCTGTAACATTCCAATTCGAGGCTGGAACTTTTTCTTTAACTCTCGTAGCTTTAGGAAAGCCGATCTTGTTCTTCCTCTAATAGTTTCTGCTTCTATTTCCTTGCAAGTGTCATTGTAGTACTTTTCCTTGTCCTGTCTTGCTGCACGTTGGAAATCTCTGTTGAGTTCTGCGATTGTCTTTCTTTCTCCTCTGGCTTTAACTTCTCTGTGTTTCTGGGCAATTTTCAGAGTTTCTTCCGTCATCCATTTTGGCCGTTTTTGCTTTTTCACCTTTTGTAGAGACTTCTCGCTTTCTTCCAACACAACCTTCTTGATGTCATTCCATAACTCTTCCGTAGCTCTGTCATTTGTATCTAAAGCAGCAAATCGATTTTGCAGGCAGTCTTTAAATTCCAGTGGTATATTCTCAAGGTCATATTTTGCTGCATTCATGAGTGGTTTGCTCTTTTTCAACTTTAGCTTGAGTTTGCATACTAGTAGTTGATGATATGTACCACAGTCAGCTCCAGGTTTTGTCTTTGTTGATGTTACAGAGCTTTTCCATCGTTGACTTCCACATATGTAGTCAATTTGATTTTTATATAATCCATTCAGTGAAATCCATGTGTACAGTCGCCGCTTGTGTTGCTGGAAGAAGGTGTTTGAGATGAATAGATCATTGGTCTTGCAGAATTCTATCAGTCTTTCTCCAGCTTCATTTCTGTTGCCAAGTCCATATTTTCCAACTACTTTGCCTTCTTCTTTGTTGCCAACTTTTGCGTTCCAGTCACCCATGACTATCAGGATATCCTGTTTGCATGTTCTGTCAATTTCAGCTTGTACTTGTTCATAGAACTCTTCAATTTCATTCTCTTCTGCAGCTGTTGTTGGGGCATATACTTGAATTATAGTTGTGTTGATAGGCAATCCTCGTAGACGAATAGAGATTAAGCGTTCGCTGACTGCATTGTATTTCATTACAGTTCTTGCAAGTTTCTTCTTTATTATAAATGCAACACCATTTCTTCTTTGTCTTTCATTTCCAGCATAGTAGACCATGTGATCATCTGATGCAAAGTGCCCCATGCCAGTCCATTTCAGTTCGCTGACACCCAACAGATCAGGTTGTACACGTTCCATTTCATTCTTGACCAGCTCCAACTTCCCTTGGTTCATGCTTCGTACGTTCCATGTTCCAATGCGTAAGACATCTTTACAGCTTCTGATTCTCATTTCATGCGCAGCTACATCAGCAGTCAGACTTCCCGAGGGCTTTGATCCAACCACATCATAAATGCTGGCTTTACTCTGAAAGGTCTTCAGCTCTTCCCCAGTAGCTAGTTGAGTGCCTTCTGACCTGGGGGTCTCATCTTCCAGCACCATAGCACAATTTGTTTTGTTGTAACTATCCATTGGGTTTTCATGGCAAGATACAGAAGTAGATTGCCGGGTCTTTCTTCCGCGCAGTTTAAGTTTGGTGTTGTTGCCGTTGTCACAAAAATGTGATCCTCCGCCGTCAACACTGTCCCATTCTGCTGCTGCCCAGATGGGTGGTTTGTCTTGGTCTGGCACCTCAGCTGAGACCTGTCCATCTTGGGAGACCCTACCAGTAGTTAAACTACCGATAGTTTAGCTCTCAGCATCATTGATGCATGCAAGCCCTCACAGCACGACAAGCTGCAAACCAAACCTATAACCCCACCCTAAAAAAAAAAAATTAAAATTTAGGGTGGGGTTATAGGAGTAGTTCAGAGTTGCCAAGTTACCCTGTTCCAGGAGTGAGATTTATTTGCCAGTTCTGGTTTTAAATTAGCATTGTAATACAGCATGGTATTTATAGTCCCTGATTTTACCCACTGAAATCAGTGATGCAGGTCCCATAATGCATCAGAATGAGATTGTCAGACATACAGGACTGGCTTTAAATTTCATTCTTGGAATTTGGTAACTTGGCAACTCTAGTAATGGTCCTCCAAGCACAATGTGATATTGGGGAGTGCTGCATTTGGGATGGTTTGTTTATTCATATTGTGGTAGGCGAAGGCCTATGATCCATGCTGCTTGAACTAAACAGACAGGCCTAAGCAGCTTGACCTGTAAATGAAGCCTGTGGTTAGGCCCAGAGGAGTGAACCCCCCCAATACTGCTTCCATAGAATCGAAACTTAACTAAGCATAACCCAGCATAGCTAAGCAGAAACGAAACTTAGAAGAGATAGAAAAACAACTTTAATTGGAACTGATAAGATGTGTGAAGCTTCTGTGAACTAATTAATTCTGCTGAGAGAAGGGTTACAGTGCCCTGCTTTCCCACATGTTCTAGTCAGCTAAGTGACCTTGGAGGAGAATTGTATCAAGAGTCTAAGAACTGACCATTGTAATGGGGACTGTAAGGGGGGCAACCAGGTGCTGAGCCCTGACCAAGGTCCTCATTGGATAGCTACGTAATGGTACCGGGACCAGTAGAAGGGGTTACTGGGACCAATGAGAAGTTTGCCTATATCTAGAATGGAAAAGAACTATATAAAAGTTGTTGTTTTACTAACAGCCATTGCTCAGCCATTTTGAATGTGATTCTGCTTGAGTCCTGTGCACAAATAAATGATTTGGACCTTCTGAACAGACTCCTGGTATTATTGGATTGTTTGCGCTCTGCCGCTACATATTCTTGGTGCGTTGGAGCCGGGAACGTGTGGTTAGTAGAGGTATATGAGCCAATATACCACGACTTTCCGCCTCTATAGGTTTGGTCCTGCCGGGCTCGTGCCCTCCTGACGTGGGCTCGGCTCCCAGGCGCCACCGGTCCAGTTGCATCGGAGGGAGCTGGGCCAGGCCTCAGTGGGTGCTGGACCCGGTCGGAGCCAACACCTCGAACCCGTGAGGGGAGTCCGAGGTCCAACTCATGCGCTTGCTTGGGAACGGGGACCGGATCCGGTGAGTATAGTTTTGATTTGGTATGTCTAGACAGATGAGGCAGATCTGCAGCTTAAAACTTGTAAACTTAACTTGTAATTTGAAAGGCCTTACAACTTTGGAATTTTGGTAAGAGAGATTGATCACCTCTCGCAGGTGGTCCCAGTAACCTTGCATGAGTATGCGCGAGGTGAACCCACCGCCAATTTGAAGTTTGGAATTTGAATTTGTATTTGGTAAGAGAGCTCTCAAGGCGGTCCGATTAACCCTGCATGAGTATGCGCGGGGCGAAACCACCGTCTTTTTGATTTTGAATTTGATAGCCTAGTCAGAAAAGACAGGTTTGGGCTATTTTGGGAAATGCTAGCATGTTTGTCGTTCTGTATGTCTTTGTTTTTTGGTATTTGTTGAAACTACGAGTTTCCCTTCTAGTAATGATTATATTCGGTTGGGTAAACGCCTAGTCACTGTAAAATCAAGAACATGTCTCACTCATTCAGCCTCCTTCCTACAGCGCAGAGTGAGACTGACAAGGGGGCGTGTCTGTGCAGAGGTGCCTTTTTAACCCTATGAAGGCATGTTTTCAACGTTCTGCTGCTGGGCTAATTGGAGCTTATTTTAGGACAATTATACCTGTTTTTATTCACTTTGTTTTAATAGGGATGTTCCTTCTACTATGGTCAGGTATTATATACCATTCGATAGGAATATTTAGTCAGAATTTTAGTTTTGAAGGTCGTATTAACCTCATCGGAGCTCCGTAAACTGTGTTTAGTTATATTCTCTGCTCTGTCTGTATTTTTACGAAACTAAGCAAACTGTTTTTTGTTTTGTTTTTCCTTCCTTTGACCTACAAAGTAATTATTAGATCACGACTTGACACTGATTTAAATGATTCTTGCTAGCATGTCTCTGTGTGCCTGTGAAACTAAGTTATTTCATTTTGTTTCCAGTGAACGAAGGGGTGTGGCTTTCACACAGCTTGCTAAAAAGAAAAATGAGACAGCCGCTCCCGATTGAAGTCTCTTGCTTGTTAAAATAAAGGACTCATTCAATCAAAGTGTGATAGGAGATGAATTTATAATTAGTTTTCTAGTTATTACTTTACAGCTGTGATAACTACAGTGACTCAGAAGTTCTTTTGTTTTTTGAAGTATATCTGTCGTTTCAAAAACTGACACGGACAAGAGAGAGCAAATAAAGTGTTTTTCCTTTGACCCTTAGAGGTTAAGAACCTTGGGGGACGGTGCAGCATTCTGGGTTGGAAGTGTACCAGATTGCAACCTGAGAATGAATGGTTTAAATTCTGAGTGAATAAGAAATTATGTTAGGATTTTATCTTTGAAATCTGAAAGTTTAAAAAAAAAAAAGAAGAAGAGTTTTTTTGAACAAGTATAAGTCATTTGAATGCGTGCTTCCCCATATTGTAAGATTTAAGGTAATTACTTTGAATTGTTAAACTCTAGTACTAGTGACTAATGAAGACCTTTACAATTCAAGATAAATTCATTTGTTTTTCTGTATTTGAATTTTGTGTGTCCGTGTCCAGAGGAAAAGGGGGTACTTTGGGTTTTTTTTTAAAGTCTTTTAAATTTCAAGACGTTATTTCCTGATATACGGTGGCAAGCACCTGATAGAAGACATTTTATTGTTAAAAAAGAGGGTGTATATGCATTCTAGATATCCACCAACGCTATGGAAAAGTATCCGTTTCATGTCTCTTGAATATCTGCTTTCTGAACTGTAAGATTTAATAAAAATAAAATAATAATTTATTTTGCAGAGACATGCAGACTATGGCTGGCAGTTAGTTTCCATGCTAAGTAATTTCATTCCAGTTATACGTAACAGATAGCTATAGTTCTCTCTATAAGAATAGATGTTATAACATGTAGCAAAATAATAGTTTTATATTTTAAGAACTGTATCTAAATTGTCCCTGTTTGAAAAAAAAAATTGCAATAAGCTTATGTTTTCTGCCTGCCCTATGTTTACAGAATTTCAGTAAGGGATTTACTGAAGACTATGGTAATAAAATGTCTCTGTCCCAATTAGGAATGCTATGTGAAAGGGAGTGGCTTCTGCTAGTTGGTCCATATTTCCTTAGTTCACCATATTTTGCCCCAGAATCTCTAGATACAGTTTCCCTCCCTGTAAGCAGCTCCCTAAGAAGCCCCGGCTCCGTTCAGAGTGCTTAAGGGGGGGGGGGAGGGGGCCCAGTCCACCGATGATGCCACCCCCCTGGTAGGCGTGAACTAATGTGCCCACAGCAGAGAAGTAGGAGAAAAAAAAAAAACCCTCCCGGATAGAGCGTTGCTAGGAGAAACAGTGTGGGCCTAGGGCAGGGGGGGAACTCCTCCCTGCAGATTCCCAAGTAGTTTGCCAGCCAGTCAGCTGACCAGACTTGTTTAGGTGCCTTTCCCTCTGCCACTGATTTACTGAACTGAAAGCTTTAGGATTTAATTGAACTAATGAACAGTATTATTCAAACCCATCAGTTTTGATAACCCCAAGTGGAATCCAAATAGTGCAGGCAGCCCTCACTATATGCTCCAATGGATCCAGCAGCCCAGGAGAATTTGCATTTTTATCAGTCAGTTCCAGAGAGATATAAAACAGGAATTACAGAAACTGGATGAATTTGCGGGCATGATAGTTAATGGAAGTTGATCAGAAAGTATGTGAATTGTTGAATGTGACAGAGAAAGTAAATGTAAAGATGGAGAAGAGAACAGATCTTCTTGCTGATACTTTAGTTGAATGATGTGGAGGAGTTTTTCCTAACCAAAGGACCAGAGGATGTGGAAGAGGCTGCGGAAGTGAAAGGCCTAAATTGGGTGTGAATCAGTGTGCCCATTGCAGAAAAGAAGGACATTAGAGAAGTGAATGCCCGTATCTTGACTCCGCCCCTAGGGGGGAGTACTTGATTTAAAAAATAATATTAAACCGAGCACAGTGTTCTAGCAAGAAAAGGAAGCAGCTATAAAGTAAGTGGCAGCCGGAGAGGGCTACAGCATGAATGAAGACTAGGCCAGACCAGACTCTTAAGTTTTCCTGGGTCCCCAGGAGCCTATGGTCAGTTTGGAAATAGGGGACCAATATATGGACTTTATGGGGGATACAGGAGCAGAATACTAAAGTCAGTAGCCCCTGTGTTTTCTCGATGCATCACCATTATCAGAGCTACTGGGGCTAAGGCCACAAAGCCTTTTCTGCAGAACCGCATGTGTGAACTAGGGGGACAGAAAATAATGCACCAGTTCCTGTATATGCCTGAGTGCCCTATTCCACCTTTTGGAGCCAAGATCTGCTTGCAAAGCTTCAGGCACAGATATCCTTTGCTGAAGAGAGAGAAATGCAAATGACTGTGAACCAAAAGCCTGCTGGATTGATGGTGCTGACTGTTCCCCGAGAAGAGGAGTGGCGGTTCTATAACACACCTCCAGTCAAGTCAACAAGTTCCTGTATACCCGCCAACCTTATAGCCCCACCTGAAGTATGGGCAGAAGATAACCCACCTGGCCTAGCGAAGAACATAGCCCCTGTCATCGTCACCCTCAAGCCAGAAGCGGAATTAGTGCATGTGAAGCAGTATCCTCTTCCCTGACCAGCCATTGCAGGAATCCACTGCCATTTAATGAAACTGCTGAAGTATGGACTTCTCAAGGAATGTCAGTCACCTTGGAACACTCCCCTTCTCCCAGTGAAGAAGCCTGGGACAGGGGATTATCGTCCAGTACAGGACCTGAGCCCAAGACCCCACTACAGGAAGGCGGGGCCAACTCACCTGGACAAGATTACCTCAAGGATTCAAGAACTCGCCTCACTCAGCAAAAGATTTGACAAGTTATCCAGTAATTCCAGGAGAAAGAATTCTACTTCAATATGTGGACAACTTGCTCATAACCACCAACTCAGAAAGTGAATGTCTACAGGCCACCAGTGAACTCTTGCACCTTTTTAATGAGGCTGGATACAAAGTCTCAAGAGCTAAGGTGCAATTATGTCAAACAAGTTAAATACCTAGGATTCCAGTTGTCCAGCGGAATTCGACGCCTGGGACCAGAATGCAAAGAAGCTGTATGCAGTATTCCTACTCCAACCACCAGGAGGCAAGTGAGAGCCTTCTTGGGTGCCACAGAGTATGTTGTATATGGATCCCCAATTTTGCGCTGCTAGCAAAACCATTGTATCAAGCTACCAAAGGAATGGAAAAGTCTCCATTGGAATGGGGACTTGAACAGGATGCAGCCTTTTGATCTTTGAAAACCACTCTGATGTTGTCACCAATTCTGGGTCTACCAGATGTCCAGAAAAACCTTACAGTCTCTATGTTCATGAGTCGCAAGGAAATGTTCTAGGAGTGTTGACTCAATCTCTTGGACCTTATTTGAGAAGCTGTTACAGCTACAGCCCTCCTAGTGACCAAAACTAACAAGATCACTTTGAGACAGAATCTTCCAGTTACTGTACCACACTCTGTTCTAACCAATATGAAACACAAAGGAAACTACTAGCTAACAAATCCACGAATGTTGAAGTATCAGAGTATGTTGCGTGAAAACCCCGATACAACTGAAGGTCAGTCAAGCTTTGAATCCTGCTATGTTGTTACCAGTTGGTCTTGATCCCTTGATCATGACTGTTTAGAAATTATGGACACTGTGTTCTCAAGCCGCCTGGATTTGACTGATGTCCCTCTGGAGAACCCTGAACAGACTTTCTTTGTGGCTGAAGGCAGTTTCATCATCAATGGACATTGTTGTGCTAGATATGTAGTGGTGACCCCTGATTTGGTAGTTAAGTCCTCAGCCCTGGCCCCAGAAACTTGACCACAGAAAGCTGAACTGATAGCCCTCACTAGAGCACTAACAATAGTAAAAGGGCTCTGTCTAAATGTGTACCCAGATTCTAAGTATGCCCTTACAACCTTGCATGCACATGGGACCCTGTACAAATAATGAGGGTGGATAACCTTAGGAAGCAAGTCCGTTAGGTATGGCCCCAAGATATTGACATTTTCAGGTGCATACTACCTACAGCTTTCAAAACTCTAGGAAAAGTAGAATGTATGAATAGAACCTTGAAATCTCAGTTGTCCAAACTTTGCCAAGAGGTTCACCTGAAGTGGCCCCAGGTTCTTCCTATAGCCCTTCTTAGGATATACTTAGCCCCTGCTAAGTCTTTAGGAGTTCCCCCTTTTTGAGATTCTGAGAATCTGTAGCCTATTTATAGGGAATAAAAGGAGATGTGAGACAGATAGGATCTGAAATTATTAGGCATGAACTATTGGTTTTAAGTTCTGTTTTGCAGAGTCTTCATACCTAGGTACACAATCGATTACCCATCAATTTGCCTGAACCCCTGCATCCTTTCAAGCCTGGAGTCTCGGTGTGGATCAAAGAGTGGAGAAGGATACCGTTAGCCCTGCATTGGAAGGGACCCTATGTTGTCATCCTGTCATCTCCAACTGCAGTAAAAGTCGCAGAATTCGAACTTTGGATCCATCATAGTCGAGTAAAGCCAGCAACTGTTTCTGAACCTGATCACTGGGCTACTGTACAGCATCCTGAGACTCCATTGCGCCTCACCCTACGACAACAGCCACGGACCTAAGACTTATTGGTCCCTCGGAAACTGCACTATTTCAAGACTGTCCGTTTTTCTGAAGGTAAGCCTCGCATCTGGAGAAAGCTGCAATCATCAGAAATAGACTGTGTTGTGTTAAGAAATTGAGTCTTCTAAGAGACTGTGTTCAAATGCTCTGAGAACAAAACTGTTTTGATCTCCTAAAAAGTGAACTGCTCTAAGGAGGCAATAATAGCCTGAGAGACTGTACTATGATATTTTAAGAACCTGAGACATCCCAGAGGACAGTGATACTTTGGAATCTACAGCCCTACTCCTGCCACAAAGCTGGTAGGTCTACGTACGGCAGAAGCTTGAGGATCTACAATCAACTCTACATCTGTTATCTGTTGTGGATGCCGACAGTTCCACCAATTTTCCAGAGACTATGCCCATTATGAATTCTTATTATTGCTTTATTTCGGCAGCAGCCTTGGGGTGCTTTGAAATGACTTTTGCTTTACCACCCTGTGCAGCCTGTATAAGTACCATGCGAACTGGGCTGAAGGTTCTTCATGCCTCCCAGAACTTGTTTCTTGAACTTGCCGAAGCAGTAGCATCTAGTCTCCACATTTATGACTGTTTCTTTGTGGAGGAACCAAGATGGGAGATCAGTGGCCTTGGGAGGCTCAAGAACTGAATTATTCCATCCCCTACAATCAGACTGATTTACATAATACTACTAGTGAGTGGGTATTGGCCCACCCCATTGTTGACAGTTTGTGTTTTGTTCGCACCGGACCACAATTTGCTATGAAGATTGGACAGCTGGACTGTCTAAATTAGCAGTTTTACAACAGCACAACAAAGAAGACATCTTGGTGGTCCAGCATAAATGCTCCTGAACCTTCTACTCCTTTAGTTCTTTTTCGCACTCTTGCCAAACTATGGACTCTGACTATCTGCTTGTTGCTCCCTTGTTTCTTGCCACTTTGCTTGCGAATGATAACTTCCGTTATTAATAACACTGGCAGCTACAAAGATACTAGCTATGTGAAACTACTACCCTATACCAGAGTGATACCTTTACCTAGTATTATGTGATTTGATTCTCACCCTTTCTCACTTGCGGGTGAGAATAATCAAAGGGGGGAATGTGGTAGGCAAAGGCCTATGATCCATGCTGCTTGAACTAAACAGACAGGCCTAAGCAGCTTGACCTGTAAATGAAGCCTGTGGTTAGGCCCAGAGGAGTGAACCCCCCCCCCCCCCAAATACTGCTTCCATAGAATCGAAACTTAACTAAGCATAGCCCAGCATAGCTAAGCAGAAACGAAACTTAGAAGAGATAGAAAAACAACTTTAATTGTAACTGATAAGATGTGTGAAGCTTCTGTGAACTAATTAATTCTGCTGAGAGAAGGTGCCCTGCTTTCCCACATGTTCTAGTCAGCTAAGTGACCTTGGAGGAGAATTGTATCAAGAGTCTAAGAACTGACCATTGTAATGGGGGCAACCAGGTGCTGAGCCCAGACCAAGGTCCTCATTGGATAGCTACGTAATGGTACCGGGACCAATAGATGGGGTAGAAGGGGTTACTGGGACCAATGAGAAGTTTGCCTATATCTAGAATGGAAAAGAACAGTATAAAAGTTGTTGTTTTACTAACAGCCATTGCTCAGCCATTTTGAATGTGATTCTGCTTGAGTCTTGTGCACAAATAAATGATTTGGACCTTCTGAACAGACTCCTGGTATTATTGGATTGTTTGCGCTCTGCAGCTACAATATTAATTTTCAAACATTGAAGGGAGTGGGCACTTAGCATGGGGGGGGGGGGGAAGGGGGAAAGACGGCCTTCCGTCATGCGTTCCAACAAGTTTCATTCCGATACGTTTTGTATAATTATTTTCACCGTCTATTAGGTTGGAAAGAATGAAAAAGACTTTTTAAAAAAATGGCCGCAGGGGCCTTCATCAATTGACGCCTGCTTGTCCACCCTCATGAAGTCCGCCAGAAGCATCTCATGGCGATACACTGTCATTGCTGCAGGCCCGGCAGTCTCCGAGGATGACGGATTGCAGTACATTAGCTGCAGCATTTTGCTAACCAGGTCCGACCCCAGCAGTATTTCTATTCCCACCGCCATTTCCGGGTTTGTAAACGCAGCTTCTACTCTCCGGCTAAACAACTTCATTCCTTATATATTGCCGCTCCCGCCAGGTCTAAGCCAACAATACAGCTTAGGACTGAAGAAACTGTCCAATGCGACTTCTAGCTCGTACTGGAGCACAATCCGCAACATATAAGATGTTGGAGGAATGGAATGGGCCTACTGCGCATGCTCAAAAGTAGCCCCTTCTGCCCACGTGCTCTGGTAAACGTGTTACGTAATCAGTGTGTGTCCGTGCGTGCAGGTTGAGAGGTTGTTTGCAGAACATGGCCGCAGAGAATCGGAAAATTAAGTGAGAGGTAAGAAAAATTGAGAGAAAAAATTGAGGATGGACGGGGTTGAAAGGTTAAGGGAGATGTACAAGGAGTAAAAGAGAAGGGAGGGAGCGGCAATAAGTAGGTAACAAGCTGTCTTACTTAAGCAATAACGGCGCACAGTTGTCCTTGTTATGTAATCCGATCGTACATAGAAAAGGAAATGGGACTAAATTGTTTGACATCTGGGTAGATTTAGGGGTTTAAAATGGGTGTGTAGTTGTTTTTGGTGTATCATGCTGTTAGTCCTTCGCACACTTTCATCCGTCCTTCTAATATGTCAGCTTTCTAGTCCTACCAGTTTCCCCTCCTTCTCTCTTACCCTTTGCTCCCACTTTAAAATCATTTACGTTTTTTGTGAGTTATTTTTAAACTCCCTTCCCTCCTCCCCCCACCTCCAAGATTCCTCTTATCTTTTCCCATATTAGGATCCCCGACATCTTTTTATGTCCTTATTTTGTCTTTTCTCTCTTGGGTTCTTTTTCATCTCTCCCATACCCCAACTCTCCAGGTTCCTATCCGTTTTATGCTTTCTCTTAGATTCCTCTTTGTTACTCTACGTCTAGGTTACTTTCTTTCTCCTTCTCCAGGTTTTTGTCAGATTTTGAGACATAGTAGAATGGACAGAAAAACAGGCCTGTAAGGTGTATGCTTGTTTCTTGAACAGGAAGCATAGGAAAAGAAACAGGATGTGGGTAAAACTCAGATCCTCCTGATAAGAGTACCACTTTAAATTGGATTCCTAGTGTATATGACTTCTACCTACTTGACAGTGGGGATTTAAACATGACTTACAGAGCACTGAATTTTTTCTTCCTCCCTACACTGCTGGGATCTGAGGGATCCAGATCCAGGTGTGCATCCTCCATTTCTGTTACCAGGTCCTGATTCTGGAGAGAGGATGAAAACAATCTCAGTATTCTGCAGCTGGAAAAACCTTGGGTAGTGTTTGTGTGCAGCACCAGACAGATTTTCTGTTCCAGCAGTAAAAGAATACAATTAGATCTGGGAATCTGGCGCTTGGTCTAGATCTGCCGGATATAACTTGAGTCTTTCACTTCTTGCATAGAAACATAACTGGTGCTTCATACTAGTGCTGTTACATGTTTAAATTCCCACTGCCAAGCAAGTAAAAACGGGATCCTCCAGGGATCTGATTTAAGCTGGTATTCCCTATGGGATCCTGGGAAACCGGAGGGTTCGGCTTTTACCTACTTTCAAAGTAACATCTACAGAGAGGTAAATATGTTTTTGTACTCCCTGTGATGCTAGTATTCTGTCTTATTATTATTCATGTAACCGTGAGGAAGATGAAAGTAAGTCTTTTAATTAACAGCTTTTTTTATACATTATAATGTAAACTTGGTAATGTACATTAAACAGGAACATTGATAACTTGGATTTTTTTGAGGCAATGGAGGGAATTAAACTTTACTCCACTTTTAAATTTAGTAATGTTTGCAGTAGTTTTTACTAAGAAGTCTTCCCTTAATTTTGGGGATGCATAAAGATAGGGAGAAAAGGAGAATGGAGAGAAATGACTTTTTAATGTTAAATATTTGTTTTGGGTAAATCTAGAATATATAATTTCTTATGGTCAATAATCCTAAACGGCCCTATCTGTATTCCCCTTATTCTTTATCCTCTCTTTTCTGTTTTTCTTTGTTTAATCTCCTCAAGAGACTAATCATTAGAAGGATCTTTTTTTAGTCCTCTTATTGTATTTCTGATCATATAAAAACAGGTTTAGAAAAGTCAAGAGACCCACTCCCCAATTAAAGCCATTATTTTAGAACTTTTTTATAACCTAAAAACAATGAATGGTTTCTTTGAGAGCATACATTTGAAATTTGCTGATTGTCAAGATTTCAATTCTTGCTAGTGTTCATTTGCATTTTTCATAATGCAGTCTCCATAAAAATGCAAAAATGAAATAATCTAGCAAAAAGTAAATATTTCATTCAGTCACTACATGCTTGGATCAATAAGAGCTGTGTAGAATGCCTGAACGCTTTAAGGAATTGCCTCAATCGTCAGGTGCCCTCTTTGATACGAAGGTTGGTGACTATGGTGTGCTCATTTTCTGTACTCGGCTTTTCTCTTCATCTTTGTTTTCAGATATTAAGCATTTTTTAATGCCTTCATGCTTTCCTCATTTTGTCTTTCTTCATGTGCTCCAGTACTAAATTAGCCGTTTTGCCACTGGAGCCTTTGAATATATTAGCAGCAAATTTTAGATTTGTACCAGGGTTCTATCACTTCCTATCATCTCATGTACGATCTTGTCCTTCCAGTTAATCTTCAATTCCATATCGTCCTGCTAGACCAGTCCAGACAAGTGGGTTGTGTTTCGCTACCAGTAGATTGGTGGAGACAGAGAGCCAATGAGATGCACACAAACCCTCATAGCATGACAGGCAGCAAACTAAGTGTTGCATTTATTTTATATTTTAACTGCTACTTTAATAAATAGCCTGCTGTACATCACCTTGAATACATTATGAATGTGCAATTTATAAACTATATAAAAAAATTAAATTCAAGTTTGTTTTAAGTTTGGCTCCTAAATTTGTTGGTGGCTTCTAGATCCTAAGAACATTTGTCGAGGCATGATCTACAGCTTCTTGGCTTGATGGCAGCAGCAGTCAAGATGGTGACATATGTGTGCTCATATGAGGCCATTCCGGCAGCCCTTCCTGACCGGCATTCGAGCTTAGGCTTCCACTCCAGCTGGGAATGAGAGCCAGCTTGAGGTGGCGGCTATGCCTATGTTATCTGAAGAGGGGCGTGCTGCTGAATGATCACTTGTGGATTCTTCTGTCAACGAATGCCAGTCTTATGGACGGGGAAGCCCTTGTGAAGACCAAATGGCCCAGAGCTGTTTGAGCCACAGGCAGGTGGTTTGGTCCATCAGTATTTCTCAGTCTCCAGCAGATGGTGATGTCCTAACTCTGTGCAGTCTCAATTGGTTCTTGGTTGAGAATATTTGGAAAACAGTCCAGTGGGCATAGGGTGGTTCAATCCACTTACTCAGCCCTGGAATACTAAAAAATGGTAGAAACCATCATAAAGAATAAAATTACTCAGCATGTAGATAGTCACAACCTAATGGGAGACAGCCAACATGGCTTTAGACAAGGAAGATCTTGTCTTACTAATCTGTTATGTTTTTTTGAAGGAGTGAATAAACAGGTAGACAAAGGTGAGTCGGTTGATATTGTGTATCTGGACTTTCAGAAAGCCTTTGACAAGGTCCCTCATCAGAGACTTTTGGCAAAACTAAAGAGTCATGGGATAGGAGGCAGTGTACTATTGTGGATCAGGAACTGGTTAAAAGATAGAAAGCAGAGGGTAGGGCTAAATGGCCAATTTTCCCAATGGAGAAAGGTGAATAGTGGTGTACCCCAGGGATCTGTGCTGGGTCCGCTGCTTTTTGACATATTCATAAATGATCTGGAAAGTGGGATAATGAGTGAGGTTATCAAATTTGCAGACGACACAAAACTATTTAAAGTTGTTAAAACCCAAGAGGATTGTGAAAAATTGCAAGAGGATCTTGATAAATTGGAAGACTGGGCATCAAAATGGCAGATGAAATTTAATGTGGACAAGTGCAAGGTTATGCACCTAGGGAAGAACAACCCAAACTATGGTTACACGATGCAAGGTTCCACATTAGGAACCACCACCCAGGAAAAAGATTTAGGCGTCATTGTGGATACCATGTTAAAACCCTCGGCCCAGTGTGCAGCGGCGGCCAAGAGAGCAAATAGAATGCTAGGTATGATAAGGAAAGGAATGGAAAATAAAACAAAAGATATTATAATGCCTCTATATCGTTCCATGGTGAGACCGCACCTTGATTATTGTGTGCAATTCTGGTCGCCGTATCTTAAAAAGGATATAGCGATTTTAGAAAAGGTTCAGAGAAGAGCCACCAAAATGGTAAAGGGGATGGAAGGATACTCCTATGAAGAAAGGCTAAAAAGGTTAGGGCTCTTTAACCTGGAAAAGAGACGGCTGAGGGGAGATATGATAGAAGTCTATAAATTAATGAACGGAGTGGAACGGGTAAACGTAAATCTATTGTTTACGTTATCAGAATATAGAAAGACTAGGGAACATGCAATGAAGCTACAGGGTAAACTATTTAAGACTAATAAAAGAAAATATTTTTTTCACTCAACGTGTAATCCAACTCTGGAATTTGTTACCGGAGGATGTAGTAAAGGCTGTTAGTGTAGCTGGGTTTAAAAAAGGTTTGGACAAGTTCCTGGAGGAAAGGCCATAAACCATTATTAAGAAGTGACCGAAGATATCAATGCTTGACCCAGTACAAGCATTGTGGAACTTGTGTCTCTTGGGGAAACTGCTAGGTACATATGACCTAGATTGGCCACTGTTGGAAACAGAATACTGGGCTTGATGGACCTTGGTCTGACCCAGTATGGCATATCTTATGTTCTTAATCTGGTGGTGCCAGATGCCCCCCACCTACCTACCTTTCCTCAGCGACTCTCGGGGAACATGTTGGTACCATTTGGTGAAAGCCTTCCCCATTCCTCCTCCCAAACTCTCGGGAGGGGGCTATGGAGCTATCCGGCTTCGGTCGTGAAGTTTCCCTTCCTCTAGTTTGACTAGCTCAGTGCTTAATACAGGAGTGTAATCCCTAGCCATTGTCGTTATCATAGATGAAACTTAATAAGTTGCTGAATATGTTTGCATATTCTGCATCCTTGATGATTTTTCACATGAATTGATGGGGAGCCAGACCAGCTAACATTCTCTTGAATGAGGAGTTTTGCCAAGTTACAGTATGATGGGCAATAGCTTCTCCACAGCTCCCATGCTGTCGGGAGGGGAAAGAGCAAGGGGGTTATTTTTTAGTGTGGTGGCTCCTGTGAAACGCTAGTGGCAAAGTATTTCAACAATTTCTGGTGCAATTTTCTTGTTTTTGGTTAGTATCAAGTATAGGGGTCTGTTCCAGGAATTGGCCTTGTTTGTGGCTGTTCTGACCAAGTGCCGACCCAGTTAATGCTTGAGTTGCTTTCTAAGGTTTATTAGGAATCGCTGCCATTATTGTGTTTGGGAGTTCGTACTCAGCTCAGTTGGGTAATTTTTCTCGCTTGTAGGCTCTTTGGGATTGTATCCCTTGTAGTTTTCGGTTGTAGTAATTTTGGGGCCGCTAGGCTTTCACTCTGATCATCCTCTACTGGGAGAATAGGCTGTTCACGATTGGCTCTGGCATGCTCAGTGAGTCTCGGTGGGAATAGTTGCCATTTTCTGTTCACCAGAGCGTGTGGGGTTTGTGTGTGTGTGTGTGTGTGTGTATATGTATGTATATATATATATGTGTGTAAAGAGTTGGGCTCCTTTCCGTATTTGGTTTGCAGAGCATCTTTGTTTGCAGGGGCATAGTCATCTGCTCCATAGGTTTGGTGCCTTTACAAGACTGACAACAAGAAAGCAAACGAGCTAAGTGGCTTATTTCCTGTTTGCCTTTTTGGCTAAACCTGCTGTAAGAAATGGTGTGGGACCCAGGTGTTTCTCATTTTGGATTCTGGGGTACAGTGCTGAACTCTTACAGGACTCTTTTGCTTCCCTGGGGGGGGCTACCTGGATGGTGCTTGGAGATACTTTTATAGTGCAAGACATGGTACTTGTCAGTTTAGCATTCCTCTCCTAAGACATGACAAACATGGAACTAGCTGCAGGCTTAGTGCAAGTTCTGCTTTTTTTTCTCATCTGTCTCCAGGGCATAACCCAGATTAGGGGTCTGTGGCGAGATACACATACCCCCCCAAAAAAACCACATAAAGGAAAATGAACTAATTTGGCAAATGGGCAGTTACCGCCTCTGCTGGGTCTTGGATGGACTCAGGGAGGGGCATGGTCTATGCCTCTTCAGCCGCATTGCTTTCCCTTAGAGTGAAATGGCGGCATTGCACAATACTTCTATGCGTTAGTATCTCTTTCGCCTGCCTTCTGTGTCTTCGGTGAGGATTTGGTTCCCTGCGTGGATTCATGGGCAGGCTGATGGTTCTAGCTTTGGTGTATTGCTTGTTGACGGTTAACCTTGCATGTGTCTTCCAGGTTATGGAATAGTTCGGCTATCCTAGCTCTCTTACTTAATGGACATTTTTGATTTGACAGCCGTTTTCCGCTTATTCCCCAAGGGAGCTCCTTCTACATGGTTACTAGCTTGTTTATTTTAGGAAAGTGATGTGGTGCTTCCTACTTGTTTTGTCAACTTTTGGACCTTGGGGTGGAAGTGGTTCCTGGAAGAATTTTCCAGTGATATGGGCTAAAAGAGGCTTCAGTGTTGGTTGACTATGCTTGTTTCATTTATTGAGCGATGCAAGGCGATATTCTATCCCGGACTGGAACTTCTGGCTTCTTAATCTCAAGCTGTCTGAGGCTTCGGTGAAATTTGGTGGGTCCAAGCAGTGCCTCTGTGCCAGACAGGGTCTCCGATCTCTCTGCTAGTTTCACGGGGTACATAAAGGGATTACTCTTACTTTCCTGTTTTTTTTTGTCTGGATCATAATTAACACAGCTGCTGGCATTCACTGTCTTTCTTGTTCTGTGCTAGGTTCGATAGGTAGCTCTTTGCGGTTGTTGTTCTGTGACGGGAAGGCGATCCAATCTCAGTCCCCCCCCCCCCCAAAGTCCTGATAACGCTGCAGATAACCTCAGCTGGATATCTGGTTGGGTGTCCAGTGGCAGTCTCGGAGTTTTGTATTGGTCATAGTACTGCTGGATAGATGCACCCCTTATGAGATAGATAGATAGGTTCCAAGGCTTCCAATTCCTGGGGTTTAAGGGCTAGGTATCTGCTTCTGGCTTTTTGAATAGCGAAGCACAATAGAGGTGGAATAATGATAGCTAAGGAGCAATGTGTGCTCAGGAGGGCTGGTAGTCCAGTTGTCACTGCAATTTTCCTTTTTAGTAGCGTTTTCAAGGTTCACACTGTGTGGTAAAACCCCCCCAACAAAACCAAACAAAAAAGGGAGGGGAAAAGTGACATGGGCCTTTTCTCCCTGCTCCCGAGAGATTGTCTACAAGCCACACAATAACTCCATCTGTGAGCCAGACTCTAGGGGAGATGTTTACTAAAGTGCGGTAATCGTGATTAACGCGCGTAAAGTACGTTTAACGATCGTTAGCACGTCAGAACGCGCGTTCGGATGTGCTAACGATCGTTAAACGTACTTTACGCGCGTTAACCGCAGTTAACGATCGTAAACCTCCGTGGCGCGTTAAAACAGCGCAGAAGGTGGAGAGTGGGCGGAGAGAAGGGGTCAATGGGCGGAGAGTGGGCGGGGAGAGGCTCCCCTCATACTAACGCGCTGAATTTCTGAGCTCAATTCCAACGCGAATGAAAACCTGTCGTTAAAGGCATATTAAAGGGAAGAGAAACCATTTCCGTCAGCAATGTACAGCAAAACCGGGGAAACCTACAAAACGTGAGCAGTGTGATACATGTGCAAAGACCAAAAGTTCACATAAAACCTTAAGAATGACCACAAGAAACATTTTAAAAAGCACAATTCAGCTGGGAAATAGTGATAGCAATGGGCAACAATGAACAACACTCCCTGGAAAGCACCAAAGAAAGAAATGATGTTTGGAAGGGTCTACGCTCCGTAGACCCTTTCAAAGATCATTTCATTGTGATGGAGCTTTCCTGGGAGTGGTGTTTAATGTTGCCGAATGATATCATTGTTGCCCAGCTTGGTTATGGGTGTTTGCCCCTTTTTTTGAGGTCTGTTTTGAGGTTCATGTGCACCTTTGTCTCCATACAAGGTAAATGAGCCCACAGTAAACCTGAGCAGAGCAGGGTTTCTGACTCGTCAGGCCGCTTTAACTAACTCCAGGGACTGCATCATCTCTGTGGCCACAGTGTGGTGCAACAGACACAGCCAGTGCCTGTAAGACCAGAGGGTCACAGGTTCAAATCCCAGCTGGGGCTCCTGCCAACCCAGTTCCCATAGTTTTACCCACCACTAAACAGTGTTAGTACAGACACCCCTTTATTGCAGAGAACATACGCATGGTTAATACGCCTATATTATACCACACCAAACATAGACATCAGAAACAGGCGCATTACCCAGAGCAGAGTCTCGCAATTGCAGTCCTGGAGGGTCCCACAGCATTCAGGTTCCATGCTGCCTCTAATAAAGATGCCTGTGCTGCATATCTATGCACCACCCCCATGGTATGCAGATGTAGCTCATGCATATTTATGAGGGACAGCATGAAAACCCGAACAGGTTTGGAACACCAGGACTGGAGTTGGGGAACTCTGCCGTAAAGCAGCAGCCAACAGGGCCAGACACACCCACAGGCCCCATTGGCCAATGCCTCCTGGAGAAGCAGGACATTGGGCCCTGCCTGTATCTCCCAATACTAGCAGTTGCATACCTTAGCAATGCCACCCTACACCTGGGTATATGGTACACAGCTATCAAACGTTTCCTGTGATAACTGGCAGATATCAATTCCTACATTAGGCACAGTTTGCTCAGTGAGCTCCACCATAACAATCATTCTGCTGTCTGTGGTGTGTGCTGCAGGTCTGGTCTCTGACAGTGCGTACCACCATGGGGAGTGACCCCCAACAGTCTTGCGTACAATATCCATGCCTGAACTGTGCCCAGGACTGGTGTGGTGGGTATGGCTGCTGAACACCTCTATAGTTGCACAATGCTGGCATAGGTGTGGGGGTGTCTGTCTGTCTATCCAGTGTGTGGTGGCTGCAAACACCTTCCACAGCCCACACTGCCAGCAATGTTGCCAGTAGTGAGCTGCCAATGTGCATAATGAGGAGCAAGGTACCATGGGTATAGGCCGGACAGGGTGGCCTGGCCAGGGTGCATCTGCACAGGGCATAGGGCAGTGACAGGCACATTTTAGTGCCCGGCCACCACCTACACAGACAGGGTGACCTCAGTATGTCCTGCTGAGAGATCACTCTCACCCTGACTGTGCAGTGACCACAGCATGGCTAGGCACCCCCATAGTGCTCTATAGTATTTCTCTCATGTGATAGATATGGGTTTCCTTTTGGGGCCCAGTCACTGATTTATCTGCTTGCTGTGTATGCTGACATCCCAGTTCTGGGTGCATACATCTCCACTGGGCACATGCATTATGGACTAACTAGCAGACTGTTTGCAGCTGGTATGTGTCTTGATGGAGTGGCTTGCAGGGTGCAGTGGCTGATGGCTTGTTGTAGGAGTGTATCAGATAGTGGTGGGGTGCAGCTTACCATATCCAGGCCTGATGTCTGTCTGCGTACAAAGCTGCGGTGCCTGCCCTGTGGGGTGTCTGTTCCTCACCAGAACTGGGGTTGATGTTCCTCTCTACTGCCACCTTTGCAGGGAGGTAGAAGGTGGATCTATTGTTAGGAGACCCTGTTTGCCACCCTTGGCACTTTGGGGGGGGGGGGAGTACATGGGCCACCTAGGGGTCCATGGGGGCTACACCTGACTGCAAGGTGTTTGTGCAGAAACTACCTATCTCGCACATTAACACTGCTTTGGACCTGCGCCATGGACGGTGCTGTGGACCTGGTGCTGGGCGCCTCACTGCACCCTCAGGGTGAGCGCAGTACCCGCACAATGTGACGGTGTGTAGCTACTCTGTGCCAGTACAACACACGGTCAGTACCCCCTACCAGGCTGAGGTGCTGTGGGGGTGCACATGGTCACTTCCCTCTACCAGGCCGAGGTGCTGTGGGGGTGCATTCCCCATGGTGTGTATCTGTGGACAGCTGATTTGCATGTGCAGTGCATCATGGGTGTGACTGGCACAATCCAACCCTGGGAAGATCCAGCGCCTGCTCTCAGGCTCTGATAAACCATAGGCCATCACACGTACATCTGTTAGCATAGTGCATAGGTGCAAGACAACCTAAAGTGTCTGTACTATAAGGTGCCCACGCTGGTAAAAACACACGTACCCATGCACGATTGTATGCACGTACCAACGCACATACCGACGCACGGGGCTACGCCCGTAACAACGCACGCAGCCACGCACGTACCAACGTACATGGCTATGCGCACTGCGAGAGTGTGTTTCACTAACAACTACTGAACGTAAAGAAAAACATGCCTCCTCATTCCCTATGTACTGTACAGGGTGCTGCCTGGGACAGCATTCTGCGTTAGGCACACTGGGGACTCGAACCCATGCTGCCTGTAACAGCGATGAGTACACTAACCATTGTGCTACAGCTCTGTGTTAATGATTTGTGTCGGTACGCCTTCATATGATTAACGTGCAGTAATGCGCCACGGCGCCCTGTAACGCTCGTTAGTTTTTGGAACGCGCGTTAGTCGTTACGATGTCCCGCCCATGTCCTTTTTTGGCTTTCCTTTCACTAACGCGGCTCCTAATGCGATTTGCACTAACGCAGTTTAGTAAACATACCCCTAGGTCTCTTTTTGAGCCATGGACAGTGGATGCCATAGTGGACTTAAGCAGTGATGCAGTGTCATTTTATACGGCAGCAGGTGGAGCCCTGCAGCTTGGTCCACTTACTGGTCACCTGGGCTGTACAGAATAAACTTTCTATTGTCTGTCTTTTTTTCTTAATAAAAATGAGGCAATTATTTATTTCTTTTTCTTTTTTTATACCGCGCTCTTTAGAATCAGTGCGGTTTACATGTATGCTAACAGGTATTTTTTATTCCCTTGTCCCCGAAGGGCTCACAGTCTAAGTGTACCTGAGGCAATGGAGGGTTAAGTGGCTTGCCCAAGGCCACAAGGAGTGGCCATGGGACTGGAGACCCCAGTCCCTCCGGCCTGAGGTTGCTTGTCCCCATGCGGGAATTGAACCTCTGGCTTGAGGTAACCTGTCCCAACCACTGAGTTCATTGCTGTTTGGTGGACTCAGTCAGAGGTCAGCGCCTCCGGGGAGAGACTTGGGTAGTTACCTTTAATTCTTCCTGAAGTGGAATCTTCAGTTTTCAGGAGTCTAAGTTCCTCGTTTCTTCAAGTGTGCGCATAAGAGTTGTTGTAGGACTCTCTGGTGTGGAGGTACTATCCAACTTCTTCATCGTCGTGAGAACAACCCTCCAAGTAGGATTCGATAGTGAGAGTTTTTGTCAGCTCCTTCTTGCACACCTAGTCGGGACTAGACAGATCTTTGCTGACAGAGAGGGGCAGTATGGTCTCGAGTTTGAGAAGGCTGTAGGATTCTTCACTTCAGCTCAGGAAGAGCATCAGGGGCGGTCCCTTGGGTTGGACATCTAGGCAGTCTCTCCCGGTGTGGTTGTTGAGACTTCGGTAGTTTCGAACCCTGACGGGGGCGTCTGGGATGGTTGCAAGTTAAGGGGAGATCTGCCTGGCAGAACAAAAGTCCTCATGATTGGTTGGTTGTTCCGCATGGTTCCCTTCCAGGTGGAGGTTCTGAGAGTCCTCAAGTGAACGCAGGCTTTTGCTTCACACCTCCCGGAGTTTTGAGGTTTTTGGACTTTGGAGCTTAGGGCTCAGCTGCGGCATATAGAGCCGACACGTTGCTGAACCTTTGTGGTGGTAGATGCCTTCCAGGGGTAGGAATCCCTATTTTTCTTGTGGCATGCCAGTGGACGTTCTTCGATCCTGTTCTGGTCCTTTTCTAGGTGACGCTTGGCTCTTGGAAGGCTCACGCTGATACAACACCATAGGCTCAGATGGCCCCTTGTCTATCATGTGGGCATAGTTTTTCTATTGTCAGTTTTGGCCATTTCAGGCTCATGCTTACTCTCTCTCGCAGTTTTGTGGGTAGTGTCAAGAGATGGTCGTCTATCCCAAAAGCGGGGATTCAGGTTCTTTTGGGTTTATTTGACTTGTAAAATTAATAAATTAAACAAGCAAAAGAAAAAAAGAAAAGAAATGAAGACAGAAATACAGAGGTAACAAAAACAATATAATGCAGAGGTTGCTGGACTTAACCCCCCTTCTGCTCTATCTCACCTTACACTATGGTTAGTTAAAGATGGAGATTCTCTTTGTTCCTAGGTGGGGCCACCGATTTTATGGAAAGGCCTTGTAGTTTCCTAACTGGCACGGAGTGGTCTTCTTCGCTCCTGTTCTTGTCTATGTTCGAGGTCCTTGGAAATTTTCCATTTTGGTGTCTTGGAGGGATAATGCTCTCTTCAGCCCCAGGTTGGGGCCTATTAGGTCTTCTATTCATTGTCTTTGGGGTACTTGTGATTGGCTGTTTGTGTTCTTCCATGAGGAAGTTCGGTGCATAAGGCAGGAAAGTCTGGCTTCTTCTCCCAGGGGTTACAGGGGCTATGGCTCTGCAGTGCGTGGCTGACACAGTGCAACTTGGCTCAAGCTTATGTCCATCTTCTTATTCTTCCGCTTCTTCATCCTGTCTGGAAATTGCAAGCCTCTGGCTCTAATGGAGATTCTTTCCATAACTTCAGGCCAGGCTATTCTCTTTCCCTCCCCATAGTGCAGTACTGCTTTGTTACATTTCACATGTCTGGACTGGAGGATGATAATAAAGGTGCAATTAGATCTTACCTGCTAATTGTTTTTTTCTTGAGTCCCTTGTCCAGGACCCATCTTCTGTTTTTTGTTAGCTTCGGTTCCAGCCTTATGTGTCACAGGGTCAATCGATAGTCCGCAATATCTATGGTATTCCTTATAATTTGTTCTTTATAAGCTCTTAGCTCTTTCCAACACTGTACTCGTGCTTGATGTTGGAGTTATAGTCTGGAGATTTGAGTTTTAGGTCTCCTCTTCTTCATCTGTTTGGCAGCTGAGAAAAGTATTCGGTGTGGACTTGTATTTTTTTGGGTAAGTATTTAATATTTAAGCATTTACTATTTAAGTATTTAATTTCTTTGAGTGTTGCATCTGCTTTGTTACAGAAATACTATTGAGAGCGAGACTCCACAGTTCCCTTTATACCATGACGTTAAAATCAAGTTAGTGGTTCTCAGTCTTCATCTGCTGGTAGGCATCCATAACCTATGCATCTGGACTGGACTGGAGGGACTCAAGGAAAGACAATTAGCAGGTATGATCTAATTGCACCTTAATTATTTGGAAAATAAACACCTAAACGAAGGACCATTGCTGGTATAAATGGAACCCTGGGTGGTGTGGAGGGAGGGCGTTCTCCCTCCAATATTGTGGCTCACTAGAGGGTTGCTTATTTATTTGACTAGGTTTATATACTGCTTTTCACGCAGGTCAAAGCGATTTACAGCAAACAAGAGATAATACAAGGAACGTTTACATTGGAACATAATAATTTTGTACAGTGAACAAGGGTAGGGCAATTGTGAAGGTAAACTATGTACAAGGTTAATTATACACAGTTATCTAGATTGACTGTGCATTCTTGTGGCGCTTGATAAGTTTGTTACCTGTGTGTTTGTGTTTTGGGAGCAGGTTGTGATGGGTGTTTAGTTGTTGAGCTGTTGGGGGTGGGTGGGTGGTGAAGTGCAGGGTGAAGAGGTGAGTTTTGAGAAATTTGTGGAAGGTTAGGGGGTCTATGGTGTTTATTTTGTTGTCTTGAAAGGTGTTTTTGGGTGGTAGGGGCATAAAATTCAAAAGCTTTGGCTGAGGCTTGTTGGGTACTTTTTGTTATGGATTGGGGGGTAGATAATGTGTTCGTGATGGATGTTCTCCGGGACTTCCGTGATTGTTGGGGGTCATGAGAGTGCTGAGCTAGGTGGAGGAATGGTGGAAGAGGGCTTTGTGCATCATTAGCAGGATCTTGTAGAGTATTCTACTTTGCAGTGGGAGCCAGTGGAGGTGTTTGAGGATGGAGGTAATGTGTTCATATTTAGGTGAGTTTGTAATGATTCTTGCGACAGTGTGTAATGCTATTTGGAGGGGGTGAAGCGACGATTTGGGGAGTCTGCGGTATATTGAGTTACAAGCCCTCAACACCCCACACTGACTACTGTAAGACTGATCGGAAGTCAGAGGGGTGTGGAGGGGGCGGAGGTGTTGTAGTGTGTGGGTTTTGTGATAGATTGCTTTTGCTGTGTTTGCTATTTGTGATTTTAGTGTGAGGTGGCAGTCAAGGGTGATCCTCAGGTATTTAACTTCTAGTGTGATTATAATTTGAGTGTTGTTGAGAGTGATAGAGTCAGGGGGGATAAAGGAGGTGTTCCTAGTGATGAGTAGAGCTTCTGTTTTTTTCAGGTTTATGAATAGGTGGTTTTCGGATAACCACCGAGAGACCTCGGAGAAGCATTGTTGAACCTTGAGGTGTGATGGGTTATTGAGGTTGAGTGGTGTGTAGAACATAATTTCCTTTTCGTCTCTCTAGTCCAGTCTCGGAACCAGTGAGTTCAGAATCTCCTCCAGCAGCTTTGGAGACTGAAGCATGTCATCGCTTTGATGACCTCAGCATAAATAGGCTAGGACTGCCCCTTCTCCTTCAGTACTTTCAGTCTCCAAGCAGCAGGAGAAGCTTCTGAGCTCTAGGCTCACTCAGCACAAATAAGCAGAATTATAGATTGAGTTTTAAATTTAAAATTTAAAATTTCAGGGTTTTATTTTTGATTGGGTGTTGCTTATCTTTACAGGACAGGTGCTGCTGCTGGAGGTGTCCTTTTGCAGATGCTGGCTGAAGCTCTCCAGTTGTCCCCTTCTCCCCCCCCCCCTGCCTCCCCCCCTGCCTCCTCACCCTATCACTTTCTTTACTTTCCTTAGTGTTTGTATTTGCTTCTCTCCCTGTCGTTTTAACGAGCATCGGGGGACGAGCTTAGCACCTTAGCCTCCCTGCTCCCGAACCCACGGTAAAGGGTGAGGAGCAGGTTGCAGGCACAAGAGCCACAGCACCAGCCGAAGCGCTGAAGGGAAGGAGAGTTAACGCCGGAGCTGAAGCCGCTGTCCGGCTGAGCTCCGACGAGCTGTGAGCCCTTCTCCCGTTTTCTACAGGCCTTAGAGCAGTGTTCCCTCTAATTTTCTGTAGGCTGTGTGCGCATAAAATATCAGCTGTGTGCAGCTTTTGAAGGAAGGTTAAATTTTTGTGCGCCACATAACGACACTTAGAGTTATATACTTTAAAATTTGACTACACGTCAGAATACAGTATGTACACCACATTGATTTTAATCAAATTAAATGAAAATAGACGATTACTAAATGAAGCAGGAAATTTCTAGTAATTACAATCATAACTTTTAAATTTTAAGACGTCTGTGTTTTCTATCAGAATCAGAACTGTAATTTTTGTGCGCTCTGTTGTAAAGTATGTGCGCTCGCTCGGCGAGGTGTGTGCATGTGCGCACAGCTTAGAGGGAACAGTGCCTTAGAGGTGAGTTCCGATCGGTGGCAGGTATCGGAGTTTAGCCTGGGGGTGGAGGGAGGTGCAAGGACAGCGTTCGCACGGTTAGGCCGCCCGCCCAATTTCGCACGGGAAGCGCGACGGCGGCCATTTTAAAAGCCGCGAGGCTGATCAGCGTTTTTTGATTGTAGCAGTTTTTCTTTGAGGAGATCACACCTTTTAAAGGCTCGTTTCAGCCTTAGGCAAGCAGCACAGAGCTGTTGGGTTTCCTGGTAGTGCAGGTGTTTAAAAAAAACAAACAAAAAAACGGGACAGTTTAACTCCTTGTGTAGAACTGCTAGAGGAGTTCAGTTTTACTTTACAAGGGGTTATGCCGCCTAAGCCACAGTGTTTAGTGTGTGGTACGCGGCAAAGTGAGTTGTTGGAGGCTGGTGTGTGTAGACCCTGCACCCGCGAAGCGGCCCTTATGGAGAATCCTCTGGAAGGTACCAGTGGAGATCACGTGGAGAATGCGGGTGGACAGGGGGAACTCTTCCCTTCTCAGGAGGTCTCTGGAGAGCAGTTACCGGAACCTTCTTCAGGGGGGGGGGGGTGGTTCCGCCGCTAGCAGCCAGTCAAGCGAGGAGCTCGATGGGCATTCCGCCAGACTTTTTCTCCCTCATGCAGCAAGCCTTGGCCTTGTTGCAGCCAGCTATGGGGGTGCCCCACGAGGTCAGAAGCGTCCTGGGTCTGCAGGGGTGCAGCCGGTCCCGCGCAAAAAGAGTAAAGAGGCGAGTATGGAGGACCCTATTTCTCCCCTCTGGGGGGAAATAGGATCAGCTGACGGAGACTTTGCTGAAGCATTGGAGTTGGAGGAGGAGGAGTTGCCCGATGCGGACCAGCAAAATAGTGTGGTCAGGGTGTTTAGGAAAGAGGAGCTTCCTGCTCTGATTGCACAGACGCTAAAGACGTTGAACATGCCGTCGGTAGAACCCGCTTCTGAAGAGGTTCTAGAGGATCCGCTATTACAAGCGGTGCGCACGTCCCAGCGCGTATTTCCCATGCATCGGTTATTTAGGAATATGATTCAGGAGGAGTAGGACATGCCGGAATCGGCCCTGAAAGGTTCTAGGGCGATAGCTCGGTTGTACCCTCTTTCTGACCAAGATAAGGAACTCTTTTGCTCTCCGAAAGTAGATGCGGCAGTTTCGGCAGTCACTAAGAAGACTACCATTCTGGTCGAGGGAGCCGCGACTTTAAAGGATGTACAGGATAGGAAATTGGATACCTTATTGAAGCAGGTATTTGATATTAGTGCTCTCTCCATGCAGGCCTCGATAGAGGGTGCATGGGTGGCTAGAGGCTGTCTCAGATGGTCCCAAGGGTTGCAGGGGGATCAGTTGGGGGAGCAGGAAGCCAAGAGAGTGCGGCTTGAATTTGGCGGTTATTCATTATGACCTTATTAGAGGTTTTGCGAAGACTATGGCGTCGGTCGTGGCGGCGCGGAGATATTTATGGTTAAGAAACTGGGTGGCAGATGGCTCGTCCAAAGCACGCCTCAGTAAGCTTCCTTTTCGGGGAAAGCTATTGTTTGGTGAAGATTTAGAAAAGTTGGTCAAAGATCTCGGGGACTCCAAGGGGGGTCGCTTGCCGGAGGATAAGCCTAAGCAGAGCCGGGGGGCTTCGGGTCCCAGGGGAGTTCAGCGGGAGTTTCATAGGTTTTGGTCCTCTCGTTTTGGCCAGTCGCAGTGGGGCAGGTTTCCAGTGCGAGGCCAAGGATTTCGAGGGGCAGGTAGAGGGTTTGCGCCCTATCAGTCCTCGACCATTAAGAAGTCGCATTGAGATAAGGCGGACTCAGGTTGCGGTGCTGCCCGTCGGAGGTCGGTTACGGGAGTTTTACCCTGCCTGGGTCCACATTACCTCAGATCAGTGGGTACTAGAGGTCATTTGAGAGGGCTATGCATTAGAGCTCCATCGACCCGTCTTAGATTCCTTTGTGCTATCTCTTTGCAGTGCTCCTCTCAAGGTACGCGCAGTAGCGGAGACTTTGCAAAGATTGCTGCAGCTTCGGGCTGTAGTTCCCGTTCCCTCGGACCAATGCGGGTGCGGTCGGTACTCCATCTACTTCGTGGTCCCCAAGAAAGAGGGCTCTTTTCGACCGATCCTGGATTTAAAGAGGGTGAATCGGTGTCTCAGAGTGACTCATTTTCGTATGGAGACCTTGCGTTCCGTGATCGTGGCAGTCTGGCAAGGCGAGTTCCTAATGTCGTTGGACCTCACGGAAGCCTATCTACATATCCCTATCCGGCTGGAGCATCAGAGGTACCTGCGATTTGCGCTTCCCATGGGGCATTACCAGTTTCAAGCGATGCCCTTTGGGTTGGCAACGGCGCCTTGGGTGTTCACCAAGATCATGGCAGTGGTGGCGGCAGCGCTTCGAAAGGAAGGGGTGTTAGTACACCCGTATTTGGAGAAATGGTTGATTCGAGCGAAGTCAAGAGAAGAAAGTGTAAGGGCCACAGCTCGGGTGGTGCAGATGTTGGAAAGCCTGGGCTGGGTGGTCAACCATGCGAAGAGCAGCCTGGTCCCCTCTCAGTCCCTGGAGTACTTGGGAGCGCATTTCGAGACCGGGTTGGGCAAGGTTTTTCTGCTGGATCACTGAGCTCGCGCTTTGCGAAGTTTGGTGACACAGTTTTTGGCGAGACAGGCACCGTCGGCGTGGCAGTACCTCCAACTGCTTGGGACGATGGCTGCCTCGATCGAGGTGGTTCCGTGGGCAAGAGCTCACATGAGGCCATTGCAGAGGGCTCTCCTTCTGTGCTGGTCCCATCAATGGGATCCCTTGTCCCGCAGACTGGTATGTTCACCGGAGGTGCGTCAGGAACTTCGTTGGTGGTTGTGGAAGGAATCACTGGCGGCCGGGGTTCCTCTAGAACCTCCAGCCTGGAGACTATTGACGACGGATGCCAGTCTGATAGGTTGAGGTGCACATTGCAAAGGGAGATTAGCCCAAGGTCAATGGTCTCGGAAGGAAAAGAGTTACTCCATCAACAGGTTAGAGATGAGAGCAGTGTTCCTGGCTCTCCAAGAATTTCAAGCCTGGTTGCAGCATGCGGCGGTCAGGGTGCTGTCCGACAGTGCGACGACGGTAGCCTACATCAATCGTCAGGGCGGCACAGGCAGTGTGGCTCTAGAAGAGGAGGCAAGTCGGCTGTTAGATTGGGCCAAGCAGCATCTGGTAGGTCTGTCAGCGCAACATGTGGCTGGGGTGCACAATGTCGAGGCAGATTTTCTCAGTCGCCGAAAAGTGGATCCGGGGGAGTGGGTGCTTCACCCGGAGGTGTTTGCTCTGCTCGTACGGCGTTGGGGTCATCCGCTCATGGATCTCATGGCGACGTTTGAGTCCGCACAGGTGGACAGATTTTACAGCAGAAGGAGAGAATGGGTGTCGGAAGGGCTCAATGCGTTAGCACAAAGGTGGCCAGAGAGGGGGTCTGCTCTATGTGTTTCCGCTGTGGGCTCTCATAGGTTGCGTGGTGCAGCGCATAGAGCAGCACCAAGGCCGGGTGATTCTGATTGCGCCTGATTGGCCCAGGAGACCGTGGTATACGGATCTAGTGCGGCTGCTAATAGAGGCCCCGTGGAGGCTCCCTCAAAGAGCGGATCTCTTGTGGCAGGGACCGTTACGAATGCCGGAGGTGGCTCAATTCTCGCTTACGGCATGGCTCTTGAAAGGGCTAGGATGAAGGCTAAGGGTTATTCCCCAGCGGTCATTTCTACCTTGTTGAGGGCGCGTAGGCGATCTACGTCGCTAGCTTATGTTCGGATCTGGCGCGTCTTTGAGGACTGGTGTAAAGAGAGACACCTGCGGCCTTTAGGAACATCGGTTCCTCACATTCTTTCCTTCTTACAAGCTGGTTTAGAGAAGGGCTTGGTGGCGAGTTCCTTGCGGGTTCAGTTGGCAGTGATTTCTTGCTTTCAGGGCAAGATTCAGGGCCAGGTGCTGGGGGCACATAGTGACATCCGGAGATTTTTGCGAGCCGTGTTGTTCATGCGGCCTCCGCGTAGGTGCTCGGTTCCGGCATGGGACTTGAACTTAGTGTTGGAAGCATTGGTTAGGCACCCCTTTGAGCCATTGGGGAAGGCCTCAGTTAAGGATCTGACGTTGAAGACTGTGTTTCTTGTAGCTATTTGTTCTGCTCGCAGAATTTCAGAGTTACAGGCCTTGTCTTGTAAAGAGCCATATCTGTCCTTCTTCGATCACAAGGTGGTGCTGTGTACAGTACAAGCCTTTTTACCTAAGGTAGTCTTGGTGTTTCATGTTAACCAGGTAGTGTCTCTTCCGGTGTTCTCGGAGAATCAGGGTACAACATCGGATAGCAGATTGCATCTTCTGGATGTACGTTGGGCTCTTCGGCGTTACCGCCGTAGTACAGCATCTTTCCGTAGGTCCGACAGATTGATTGTAGCTTTTGGGGGCCCGCGGAAGGGAGAGACGGCGGCGAAGTCATCTATCTCCAGGTGGTTGAAGGAGACGATTGTGGCAGCCTACATGTTGAAGGGAAGAGTAGTGCTGGAAGGGCTCCGAGCTAATTTGACTAGGGCGCAGGCTGCGTCTTGGGCGGAATATAGTTTAGTGCCGGCAGTAGACATTTGTAGAGCTGCTACTTGGTCATCGTTGCATTCTTTCGCGAAGCATTATAGGCTTGCATTCTTTCGCGAAGCATTATAGGCGGCAGTGCTTCAGGCTGGATTGGCTGGCCCCTCCCGTTGAAACTTACTGCTCTGATACATTCTCACTGGTTCCGGGACTGGACTAGAGAGACGAAAAGGAAGAGGAAATTAGACTCACCTGCTAATTGTTGTTCCTTAAGGAACTCTAGTCCAGTCCCGGATCCCACCCGGAGATCTAAGGTTGCCAGCCTGCAATTGATGCTGAAATTGATTCTGACGTAGAGTCTGACTTTGATTCTGGATGAGTCCATATTGTCCTAAGCAACTGGAATCCTGTCGCAGCAGTCCTTAGTTCATTAGTAAAAATAAAAAAAAATAAAATAAAAAAAAAGGGATGCACGGGAAGGGTGATAGCAAGTTAATGTCATCTTAGAGATTTTGTGGTTGAGTTATTTATTTAGGAATATGTTTAACTACTTATTTGTTGCTCTGCTGAGTCTGCTTTGTCAATAGGTACTGAAGGAGAAGGGGCGGTCCTAGCCTATTTATGCTGAGGTTATCAAAGCGATGACATGCTTCAGTCTCCAAAGCTGCTGGAGGAGATTCTAAACTCACTGGTTCCGGGACTGGACTAAAGGAACAACAATTAGCAGGTGAGTCTAATTTCCTCATCGTCTGCGTAAATGTGGTAGTTGATGTTATGAGTTTGAATGATGTTACAGAGGGGTTGTAGGTAGATGTTGAAGAGGAGGGCAGAGAGGGTGGAACCTTGGATGCCTTGCGTTTGAGTGTAGGGGGTTGAGGATAGTGACCTAATTCTTATCAGCTGTCTTCTGTCGTGAAGGTAGTTCTTGAACCATCTTAATATGGTGCCCTGGATTCCGATTGATTGGAGGCGATGTAGGAGGGTATTGTGGTTGATGGTGTCAAAAGCAGCAGAGATGTCATGGAAAATCATGATAAAACCTTGATAGATGTTCTGGGTTCCCTTTATGAGGTTGTTGAGTAGAGCGGTTAGGAGGGTTTTGACTCTGTGCTGGTGTTGGAAGCCATGTTGCTGTGGGTCGAGTGGTGCGTGTGTGTCAAAGTGATCTTGTAGTTGGGTTTGGACTGGTTTTTTTTTTCTATTATTTTGGATAGGAATAGTAAGCTAGCGATAGGTTTGTAGGAGGATGTGTCTGAGGGATCAAGGTGTGGCCTTTTTAGAAGGGGTCAAATTGAACAGATTTTTAGGTAGACTGGTAGATAGCTGCGTAGTAGAGAGGTTTGGGTGAGTTTGGCTAGGAACTGTGCAAGTTTGGGTAGGTTGGCTTTGATCCAGCTGGGCGGACAGGGGTCAAGGGGGGAGATGGTGGGGTTAAGTGAGGAAACTATGTTCTGGATATTTTCGGGAGAGGTTGTTCCAAAGGTGGTCCATGAGTATGTTGATTTGGCAGGGGGTAGGGATAAGTCAGGTTGGGCAGGAGTCTGCTGTCTTGGTACATGTTTGTTTATTTATTTATTTATTACAATTTCTTATATACCGCACTATTCGGTATCACCGCAGTTTACATTATAACACAATTACCATAACATCAAGCTGTTTGGTTTTACATAGAACAGGAGTACAAACTTGGATAACAGGGGTGAACTATATACATGAAATAATTACACGGCACAAGATTGGAGTACCAATGACAGGAAAATGTGGTAGGGAGGTTCTGGAGGCTAAATTTAGGCTTTTAGGTAGGAAGTTGAAATCCAGAACTTCCAGGCTAGCGTTCTCCGAAATGCTTCCTGTTCCACGCGCAGGACCCAAAAGGCAGGCAGAGCTCCGGAGTCTCAATGCGTGGATGAGACAATGGTGCAGAGATGAGGGTTTTGGATTTGTTAGGAACTGGGGAACATTCTGAGGAAAGGAGGGGCTCTTCCGAATGGATGGGCTTCACCTTAACCGGGATGGAACCAGGCTGCTGGCATTAATCTTTAAAAAGGAGATAGAGCAGCTTTTAAACTAGATATTAGGGGAAAGCCGACAGTCGCCCAAGAGCAGATGGTTCGGAAGAATGTATCTTTGAAGGATACTACCAAAAGCAGAGAGTTTCCACAAAAGAGTAAACTAGCCCAAATGCCCTCAAATATGGAGCAGATGGAGCTTAAAGATCCCAAATTACCCATGTCTAACAATAGCCAAATTAATATGAATAAAATACATTCTCTAAAATGCTTGTATGCAAATGCTAGAAGTCTAAAAAATAAGATGGGAGAGTTAGAATATATAGCACTAAATGAAAGGTTAGATATGATTGGAATATCAGAGACATGGTGGAAGGAGGACAACCAGTGGGACACTGTGATACCTGGGTACAAACTATATCGTAATGATAGAGCTGATCAAATTGGTGGAGGGGTTGCTCTCTATGTTAGAGAGGGCATTGAGTCAGAACGGATTAAAGTTTTGCAGGAAACAAAATCTGCTGTAGAATATGGATTGAAATTCCATGTAAAAGGGGGAAGGCGATGGCAGTGGGGGTGTACTATCGACCGCCTGGCCAGAATGACCAAATGGATGATGAAATGTTCAAAGAAATCAAGGAAGCTAACACAAGTTACAGCGCAGTAATAATAATGGGTGATTTCAACTACCCCGGTATCGACTGGGTCAGTGTCACGTCAGGACATGCTAGGGAGATAAAGTTCCTAGATGAAATAAATGACTGCTTCTTGGAGCAGCTGGTTCATGAACCGACCAGAGGGGAAGCCATATTAGACCTAGTCCTTAGTGGAACACCAGATCTAGTGCAAGAGATAAGGTTGTTGGGGCCACTTGGCAATAGTGATCATAGCATGATTGCCTTTGATTTAATTAGTGGAGGAGGGATAGTAAGGAAATCCACAGTACTACCTTTTTAACTTTCGAAAGGGAGACTAGGATAAAATGAGGAAAACAGTTAAGAAAAAACTAAAAGGAGCAGTTGCAAAGGTTAAAGACGTACATCAGGCTTGGCTGTTGTTGAAAAATACTATCTTGGAAGCCCAGACCAGCTGTATTCCACGCTTTAAGAAAAGTGGAAGGAAGTCCAAAAAACTGCCAGCATGGTTTAAAGGTGAGGTCAGAGAGGCTGTTGTTGCCAAAAAAGCATCTTTCAGGAAATGGAAAAAAGAGCCAAACGACGAAACCTGGAAACAGCACAAGCACTGGCAAGTCAAATGCAAGGCATTGATAAGGCAGACAAAGGGAGAATTTGAGAAGAAACTTGCTGCGGAAACAAACGCAAAGTAAAGACCTTTTCAAGTATATTCGTAGCAAAAAACCTGTGAGAGAGTCAGTTGGTCTATTAGATGATAAAGGGGTTAAAGGAGCACTAAGAGGCGACAAGGCGATAGCGGAGAGACTGAATGAATTCTTTGCTTCGGTCTTTACTGAGGAAGATGTAGGGATGTTACCCATGACTGAAGTGGTATTTAAAGGTGCGGAAGAATTGAAGGAAATATCGATACATCGGCAAGATGTATTACAACTATTAGATAAACTGAAGAGTAGCAAATCACCTGGGCCGGATGGTATACATCCAAGGGTGTTGAAAGAACTGAAATACTGTATGAGATTGCAGACCTGCTATTAGTAATCTGTGAACTATCATTAAAATCATCTCTAATAACTGAAGATTGGAGGATCGCCAATGTAACACCAATTTTTAAAAAGGGCTCCAGGGGTGATCCGGGAAACTACAGACCGGTGAGCCTGACGTCAGTACCGGGAAAAATGGTAGAAACCATCATAAAGAATAAAATTACTCAGCATGTAGATAGTCATGACCTAATGGGAGACAGCCAACATGGCTTTAGACAAGGAAGATCTTGTCTTACTAATCTGTTATGTTTTTTTGAAGGAGTGAATAATCAGGTGGACAAAGGTGAGTCGGTTGATATTGTGTATCTGGACTTTCAGGAAGCCTTTGACAAGGTCCCTCATGAGAGACCTTTGGCAAAACTAAAGAGTCATGGGATAGGAGGCAGTGTACTATTGTGGATCAGGAACTGGTTAAAAGATAGAAAGCAGAGGGTAGGGCTAAATGGCCAATTTTCCCAATTTATTTACATTCTCTTATATACACCACTTATATACACATTCTCTTATATACACCACTATTCACCTTTCTCCCAATGGAGAAAGGTGAATAGTGGTGTACCCCAGGGATCTGTGCTGGGTCCGCTGCTTTTTGACATATTCATAAATGACCTGGAAAGTGGAATAACGAGTGAGGTTATCAAATTTGCAGATGACACAAAACTATTTAAAGTTGTTAAAACCCAAGAGGATTGTGGAAAATTGCAAGAGGATCTTGATAAATTGGAAGACTGGGCATCAAAATGGCAGATGAAATTTAATGTGGACAAGTGCAAGGTTATGCACCTAGGGAAGAACAACCCAAAGTATGGTTACACGATGCAAGGTTCCACATTAGGAACTACCACCCAAGAAAAAGATTTAGGCGTCATTGTGGATACCATGTTAAAACCCTCGGCCCAGTGTGCAGCAGCGGCCAAGAGAGCAAATAGAATGCTAGGTATGATAAGGAAAGGAATGGAAAATAAAACAAAAGATATTATAATGCCTCTATATCGTTCCATGGTGAGACCGCACCTTGAATATTGTGTGCAATTGTGGTCGCCGTATCTTAAAAAGGATATAGTGTTTTTAGAAAAGGTTCAGAGAAGAGCCACCAAAATGGTAAAGGGGATAGAAGGATACTCCTATGAAGAAAGGCTAAAAAGGTTAGGGCTCTTTAACCTGGAAAAGAGACGGCTGAGGGGAGATATGATAGAAGTCTATAAATTAATGAACGGAGTGGAACGGGTTAATGTAGATCGATTTTACCTTATCAGAATATAGAAAGACTAGGGGACATGCAATGAAGCTACAGGGTAAACTATTTAAGACTAATAAAAGAAAATATTTTTTCACTCAACGTGTAATCAAACTCTGGAATTTGTTACCGGAAGATGTAGTAAAGGCTGTTAGTATAGCTGGGTTTAAAAAAGGTTTGGACAAGTTCCTGGAGGAAAGGTCCATAAACCATTATTAAGAAGGGACCCAGGATATCAATGCTTGAACCAGTACAAGCATTGTGGAACCTGTGTCCCTTGGGGAAACTGCTAGGTACATATGACCTAGATTGGCCACTGTTGGAAACAGAATACTGGGCTTGATGGACCTTGGTCTGACCCAGTATGGCATATCTTATGTTCTTATGTTCTTAGATACACTAGAGGACACAGATTGAAGCTACAATGTAACCCATTTAACATGAATAAGAGAAAATATTTTTTTCACTCAATGCATAATCTAGCTCTGGAATTCGTTATTGGAGTATGTAGAAAAAGCTGTTAGTTTTAGCTAGGTTTAAAAAAGGTTTGGAGAAATTCCTGGAGGAAAGGTCCATAAACCATTATTAAAAATGCTTGTGCCGGGAAATCCTCTACTTACCCCAGGATAAGTGTTGTGGAACCTTTTTGGTAGCCTGCCAGATATATATGTATTGAATGAAAATGAATGATTTTGTACTAATGTTTAGTTTAATTCTTTGGGAACAAGCAGGAAGTCAGCCCTCACATATGGGTGATGTTGGCCCTGACGGAACCTGTGCAGTAACCTCTCTCCAGCTTTCAAAGAGAGCTTTTGGGCGATGCACCACATATGCGTTTTGCCCATCCTGCCTAAGGGATCCATCTTGCCTCGGTCTCCTTTTTTCCGCGGAACCCATTGGATGTGACTCTGTCCTCCCCCCCCCCATCGGAAAAAGTGGATATTTTTGCCTCCTTTTTTTCTTTGGTTCTTGAATTGATTGCTTCGGTTGCATACTGGTACCCTTCTTGCCTCCTGGGTTCGCTTGCCTTGGCATCATGGGGGGTTTTTTTGGGTTCCCTTTTTTTGCCCTCGGGGTTTTTTTTCTTGGTGCTCGGGTTTTCACATGCTTTCTGGCCGGGCCAAGAGAGTTTGACCTCACAGGGGCCGTATTCCCTGCCATGGCCTTGGTCAGTGACTTCAAGCATTGCGACCATTGTACACATAATATATCGAACACGAATCCGCATGATGGTTGCCTTCGGTGCCTCGGGCCGGATCATGATTCCTTGGTGTGTGGTCTCTGCCAGCTGATGACCTCCAAGATCTCTGAGGCCGTAAGAAGCAGCACGAGTCGATTATTCATAAGACCGACTTGACCCCAGAGTCATCTGCGGGACCAGCGCTCTCGAGGGCTGCTGTGGAGGCCTTGGCCTCACATGGTGACCGTGCATCCTCAGAGCCTCAAGGTCAGAGGGCATTGAGCCAGGGCTCCCTCGGGAAGGGAGGCCCCTCGAAGAGCCAGACATCGTCGGTGGCCTCGTCTAGTGACAAGTCCAGGGCCATTGGGATGTCCCATGGCCTCAGAGCCCTCGGCACGAAGCCAAGGGCAAAGGCTAGTAGTGGCCCTTGAAGCTGTCCCAGTGGGAGAAAACGCCATCGGTGTCTGTGGATTGGTGCCGGTCCTCTGAGGCCATCCTCATCGAGGACACCCCTCGACAGTGCCGGTGCCTGGCCAGCTTGTCTGCCTTCATGGCCCAACAGCAGGCTCTGATGCCCGGTTCCTTCAGGTTATCACTCCCAACCACCGGCCCCTCCACAGCAAGGTAGTCCCCAGAGGTGGAGCTGATTATAGGCCAAGGGCTTCCGCACACTGTGCTCCTGACTTGGAGCACAGGGGTGTCGAGTTTCTGGGCAATCCAGGCTGGGGTGTGAGCCCGAGGCCTGGAGGACCTTCGAGATCTCCTCCAACTCCGGGTCGGACTGGGAGACTGAGGACAATGAGTTCCCGGACACTCAACTCCGCAGGGTTTTGCCCTCTGACCTTTCCCCTCCCAAATCCCGGTGCTGGTCTCCATCCGTGGACCTGGCCTTTCTGGACTTTGTCCGGGATATGGCAAAGATTCTTGCCTTCACTACAGAGTCCACGGAGGAGCCTCGGGCATAAGACCTAGAGATCCTCCAGTATGAGGCTCCCACTCATGGTGCCCATTCCCCCCCCCCATCCTGGAATGACTGCTCTTCTGTATTTGGGAGACCTTGGCCTCTGTGCCTATTGTGAGCAGATGGCTGGACTCGATGTATCGAGTCTACCGGAGCCCTGGCTTCCAAAAAGTTAAACTGCCTCACAACTCCATGGTGATGGAGTCGGCCATCTGTTGGCTCAAGAGCCAGAAAACGCTGTTCTTTGTGGCCCTGGGCAGGGAGGCCCATGCCATAGATGCTCTAGGCAGGAAGTGCTTTCAGGGCTCGATGCTCATCAGCCGGATCCAGGCCTACCAGCTGTACATGGGCATATACTTGCAGGACCTGGCGAGGGAACTCACCAGGTTCTCGGCTGGTCTCTCCGAGGAACCTCTTCAGTGGTTCCAGAACCTGACCTCCATAGTCAGAGTGCTCCAAATTTATGACTCAGGCGGCCTATAACTGCTTTGAGTCGGTAGCTAGAGTAGCCATGGAGGGCATTAGTGCCCGCTGCCAGGCCTGGCTACATTCTTTGGACTTGGAACAATGGGTGCAGGACAAGTTAGTCAATGTCCGTTGCCGGGGAGAGAACCTCTTCGGCAAGCCCATGACGGACAAAGCCGCTAAGCTGGAGTCCGAGTTCATGACCAGGACCAGGCTCTCCAAAAAGACCTCTGACCCTACCCGAAGGAAGGCCTCAGGTTAAAAGCCTCTATACCGAAGAAGAGGAAGGCTTTTGGCCTTCCCAGCTCCCCAACAGGGCCAGCAGGCCAAGGGACCAGGGCATGGCCCTCATAAGCCTAAGACCCCCAAACCCCAGACCATGCCCTTGGCGCAACCTGGAGAGGACTTTTGACTCCTTGAACATTGCCTCTCTTCCCTCAGGAGGTCCTTCTCTGCAGCATACAAGGGGTGTCTGGTATTTTATGCCGACCGGTGATCCTCCATCTCCACTGATGCATGGGCCCTACAGGTGGTGAAGGAGGGTTATCTCCTCCATCTTGAACAGATTCCCCTAACTTTCTTTTAGGGAGAGCCCTCTATGACTCATCTTCACCGGGGCCTGCTTCAGCAAGAACTCGCAGGTCTCCTGGCAGACAGGCTGGTGGAATCCGTCCCCCTCCACCTCAGGGATACTCCTGCTACTTTCTGGTCCCCAAACGGACCAGAGGGTTTCGGCCTATTCTAGACCTGTGGGACCTCAACTGGTTCCTCGTGAGGGAGAAGTTCAAAATGCTGTCCCTTGGAAAATTGCTGCTATACCTCCAGCAGGGAGACTGGCAATGCTCCTTGGATCTATGGATGCATATACACACTTCCTCATCCATCCCCTTCACAGGCAGTACCTCAGCTTCATGGAATGTGGCTGCCGCTACCAGTACAGGGTTCTAGCCTTCAGTCTGGCCTCCACTCCGAGGGTATTCACCAAGGGTCTAGCGGTGGTTGCCACCTTCTTGCATCTCCAGGGGGTGTTCGTCTTCCCCTACCTGGACAACTGGCTCATCAAGGTCAGCACTGCCGCTGAAGTGCATCAGGCGACGGCCTGTACAATCCTCATTCTGGTGCACTTGGGGTTCATCATAAACTGCCCAAAGTCCCATTTCCATCCAGCACAATGCCTGGCGTTCATAGGGGCACTGCCGGACGCCGACTAGGCTAGGGCCTTCCTCTCTCCAGACAGGGCCCAGTGCCTCAAGGCACTTGCAGGGAACATCCAGGGTCACTTCTCGGCCTCTGCCCACTTTCTGTTTCACCTGCTGGGTCACATGGCATCCACGGTACATGTCACCCCAGATGCCCAGCTACATATGTGGCCTGCTCAGTGGTCCCTATGCTTCCAGTGGTCTCAAGCAATGGGGCGCTTGTGGGACAGAGTGGTGTTGACCTATCCTCTGGCCGACTTCCTCAACTAGTGGCAATAACTCCAACACCTACAGGCCAGGATGCCCTTCCAGGCCTCCACCCCCCAGAGGATCCTCACCATGGACACCTCCAAACTGCTGGGGAGCCATTGTGACAATCTCCACACTCAGGGCAGTTGGTCGCAGGCAGAGAGCCTCAGGCAGATCAACCTCCTGGAGCTCTGAGCCATAATGTTAACCCTCTGGGCCTTTCACCACCACCTACGGCATCAAGCAGTACTGATCCAGACAGACAACCAGGTGGAGATGTTCTACATCAGAGGTACTCAAATCCAGTCGTGGAGGGCCGCAAACCAGTCAGGTTTTTGGGATATCCCTAATGAATATGCATGAGATATATTTGCATGCACTGCCTCCATTGTATTTGAATCTCATGCATATTCATTAGGGATATCCCGAAAACCTGACTGGTTTGCGGCCCTCCATGACTGGATTTGAGTACCTTTGTTCTACATCAACAAATAGGGAGGTATGGGATCGTCCCTCCTGTGTCAGGAGGTGGTGAGCCTCTGCTCTTTTGCCAGCAACAATGGGTTGCTGCTGTAGGCAGTCTATCTCTCAGGCCAGGATAATGTCCTGGTGGACTGGCTCAGCTGTGTCCTCCAACTGCACGAGCAGCGGCTGAATCCCTGGGTTGCCAGCCGGCTCTTCTGACTTTGGAGGTTCCCACAAATGGACCTCTTCATCCCTTGCAGGTGGCAGTGGATGCATTCTTCATTTTGTGGATGGGGGCCCTCCTCTACGCCTTCCCGCTCACACCGTTGATCGCCAAGACCCTGTTCAAAGTTCAACTCAACAGAGCCACCTTGATACTGGCAGCCCCTTGGTGGGCCAGGCAGCTGTGGTTTCCCTTGCTCCTCCATCTGTCCCAGGTGCCCCCGGTTCCGCTGGGGTGCTCCCTGGGCTTGCTGTCACAGGAGGACAGCTCTCTCCTGTACCTCAGTCTGGTGTCCTTGACTCTGACGGCCTGGCTGCCGAAAGGGTAGCCTTGTCTCACTTCAGTCTCTCAAGCGAGGTGGAGGTGGTCTTCCTGGCCTCCTGCAAAACCTCCACCCACTGGATCTACGCCTTCAAGTGGCGGAGATTCTCTGGTGCGTGGAGAAGCAGATCAATCCCTTCTCCTTTTTGGTCTACCTGGTACTGCAGTACCTGCTTCACCTGTTCCAGGCTGGGCTGAAGTCCAACTCTGTCAGAGTACACCTTAGCGCACTCTCGGTGCACTTACATCTTGTGGAGGGCAAGCCCCTCTCCGCTCAGTCCCTCATGACTCGCTTCCTGAGGGGCCTGCTACTCTCAAAGCCACCATCTGCCCCCTGGCAGTAGAGTGGGATCACAACATGGTTCTCTCAAAACTCGCAGCGCAACCTTTCGAGCCTGTCTTGCCACCTCGGGTATCTCCTGGAAGGTAGTCTTCCGTGTGGTGTTCACCTCCACTTGCAGGTTTAGCGAGCTCCAGGCTTTGGTGGCTCATCCATCTTATACGAGGTTCTACAAGAACAGGGTTGTGCTCCTCAAGTTTCTGCCTAAGGTGGTGTCTCCATTCCACCTCAATGAAGAGGTAGTGTTCCATCCCTTTTTCCCATGGCCTCATGCTAATAGGGCGGAGGCTGCTCTCTACACTCTGGATTATAAGTGGGCCCTGGCCTACTATCTGGAGCGTACCCAGGCACACCGTCACTCCTCACATCTCTTCATCTCCTATGACCCAAATCGGCTGGGGGCAATGGTCTCTAAGTGTACCTTGCCCATTTGGGTGGCAGACTGCATAGCTTTCGCCTACGAGCAGGCCAATCTCTCGCTGGAGTGCCGTGTCACAGCGCATGGCGGCCTCTGTGGCGAACCTGTATTCCGTTCCCTTGTTGAATACCTGCCAGGCTGCCACCTGGTCCTCAGTCCATATCTTCGCAGCTCATTACTGCGTGGAGAGGGAGTCCTGCCGGGACAGTGCCTTTGGCCAGGCAGTACTCTATAATTTGTTTGGGGTGTAAGGCAACTCCTGCCCTCCGGCTCTTTGGTGTTTTCAGGCTGCTCAAGAGCTGTTTCTTTGCTTGACACTTGTGGCCTCTCGCGGGTCTGCTGTTCTTTGGCTCCATTGCTGCTTATCACGGTTCACCGTTTTCTGGTCACCCTTGGCTTTTATAGGTTTTCTCGGTAGCCTGTAGCTGGGGAATCCCACATGTAAGGACTGACTTCCTGCTTGTTCCCGACGAAAGCATAGTTACTCACCTGTAACAGGTGTTCTTCAGAGACAGCAGGAATCGGTCCTCACAGCCCTTCCTCCTCCCCGTGGAGTTGCTTTTCTTTTTTGCCATCTTGAACTGTGTCGTCATACTGAGGCAAGATGGCACCCTTAGGCGGGAAGGGGACCAGGTATGCATGCTGCAACGCCCAAAGGCTTTCTTTGAAAACTGGGGAGAGGTTACTGCATGGGCTCCATTGACACCGAAGTCCCCATATGTGAGGATTGATTCCTGTTGTTCCCGGAGAACACATGTTATAGGTGAGTAACTATGTTCTCTATGCTGCTTTGGACATACTTGGGCCATGGGATGTTTTTCTGCCGTCATGTTTCTGTTTCTGTCTAGTCTGCCCTTCCATATCAACCACTACAACAGTCCCCTTTTTTCCTTTAGAGATCCTCTGTGTTTGCCCCATGCTTTTTTTGAATTCAGATACTGTCCTCATCTCTACCACCTCCACTGGGAGACTATTCCATGCATCTACCAGTCTTTCCATAAAGAAATATTTCCCCACATTACTCCTGAGTCTACCCCCTTTCACCTTCATCCTGTGTCCCCTCGTAGCAGAGCTTGCTTTCAGTCAAAAGAGGCTCTCCTCCTGTGCATTTATGCCACTGAGGTATTTAAACGTCTCAATCATATCACCTCTATCTCACCTTTCCTCTAAAGTATACATCTTAAGATCCTGAAATCTGTTCTCATATGCTTTATAACGAAGACCACTAACCATTTTAGTAGCCACCCTCTGCACCGACCCCGACCTGTTTATATCCTTTTAAGGTGCGGTCTCCACACAATACTCCAAATGAGGTCGCACCAAAGACATATAGAGAGGCACTATCACCTCCTTTCTTCTGCTGGCCATTCCTCTTCCTGTGCACCCAAGCATCTTTCTAGCTTTCGCCGTCACCTTTTCTACCTGTTTAGCTACTTTAAGATCACTAGACACAATCAGCCTAGGTCCCGCTCTTTTGTTGTGGACAGAAATACTTCACCCCCTGTACTATATCGCTCCCTTGGATTGCTGCAGCCTAAATGTATGACCATGACCTTGCATTTTTTAACATTAAATCTCAGCTGCCAAATTTTAGACCATTCTTCAAGCTTAGCTAGATCCCTTCTCATGTTATCTACACTTTCCTGGGTGTCTATTGCAGATTTTGGTATCATCCGCAAAGAGACAAACCTTACCCGACAACCCTAAATCAATATCGCTAACAAAGATGTTAAAAAGGATTGGGTTTGGTAAGGTGAAGTATAAATGTAGTAGAACAACAATCTAATCACTATGGAGGTAATTTTAGTCGTCTTTCGTGGCATCTGTAAATGTAGATTGCACACACGGGTAAATGATGATTTCAGAATGCTGCTGTTTACACATCGAGAGAGCCCCGAACACACAGATTAAAAGGAGACATAGTTTGGGTGTGTCAAAAAATTATATACGTAATTCCCATTTTACAATGTTCTTATGCATAAGTTTTCCTCCTGGCTTTTGCATCTACTGCAAGGCATGTATACAGTTCTTCAAACGGCTTGTTTCAGCTAAGCCTTGAAAGGAGAGATTGAGGGAGTAATCATGCTTGCCTCCCCCCCCCCCCCCCCCAATGGTTCCTGTCTTTCTTTTTTTTTTTTTTTTTTAACCCTTTAAAATGTTAACATTTTACATTTTGGGGCTTCACTGATTATATGTGTAAGTGTCTAGAGTGTGATTTTTGTACTGTAGTTGCTAGCTCTTATATCTTGAAGTAGTGAAAATTGGCACTTAGACCTGTAATTACATGTGGAAGATGCAGACTGATGTCGCTCCTTTTTCTGCACATGTAGTTCTTGAAATAGATACTTCTGCAGTATGTGTATTTGCCAGTATCCTTATGCATTTTACAAGGCGTCTTTTGTAAAATACTGGGGGAATTGTGACTGTCTAGCCTGGAGATCCCAATTTCTACCTTAATATCCTGTGGAACTATGGAAACTAAAGTATCAGAAGCGCACTTGGAAATGTGCACTATCAAGAAGCAGTTTTAGAAAATGCACCCTATCTTTCTCACAGGCTGTTCGGTCATTTGTGAAATCAGTTTTTCACTGCTACTTTTATTGTAAATTTCTGGTATATTCAGAGCTTTCTTTACTGAGATTGATTCTTTGGGCAATCTGCACTGTATTTTTTGGCAGCTCGAAAATAGAACTGCTCTTATTCTGCATTTTCTATTCGGAAGCGTTTGTTTTACTCTCTTCTGGAACTTCCTCTGGAATATTACATCAGCAGAAAAAAAATCTTGTTTCCCATTTTTGGAGAGTGTCCTTTCTCATTTCTCCCACCTGTAGCTCCTGATCATTAGGAGTATTTGCTGCAGATTCCTTTTTGATATTCATTGTTTTGCTCTTGTCTTATAGTTTATTCATAATATTAGATTTTAACTTGCTAGACCAATCCAGATGAATGAGTTATACATCCTAACCAGCAGGTGGAGGCAAATGACAGTAACGTTTAGTTCCATTTCATTCCTCCAGTCCCGTCCCGGCACCTTTGGATATTCATGCCCCACCAGTAGCTTGGAGACTGTGAATGTCATGATTTTCATGACCTCCCCTAGATAGGCAGCTGGCTCCTCCCACAACCCCCAGTATCTCAGTCTCCAAGCAGCTGGAGTGATGTGAATTCCTGGGATAGGACTCGCTGGAAGAACAATTTATTTTTAAATTGGCTGAGAAAAGCTTTGTCAATGACTTACAATTGACAGAACTTGAACAGGCAGGGTACAGCTCTACAGCAGAGCTAATGACAGCCGGCAGAAGCTGATCAGTGTGTGACTTTGCTGTTAGTAAATCGCTGCTTTAACAGAGTAGGGCATTTGGGGTGATCTGCCGGGCCCACACAGCTCCCCTATGGGGGAGATCTGCTTAGAGGCTCCGTTTTGATGCAGTGCAGGAGAACTGTCGGCAAGCAGGACAGGAGATCGATCTTAGCTTGCCGGGCACAGAAGCACATGCGTAGCGACTCTAGAGCCAAGGGGTTGAGCAGGTATGGGGTCATAGCACCGCAGGAGACCAGAGCTTCCTTCGCCTGTCTTCTGCGCGACGCCAAAGCCCTGAGGCATGCTGAGCGTCAGGAGGGCGATTCCCGTGCCGGTGAGTGAAAAGAGCAAGGGGAGCTGAAGCATTTGGCGGTCAGGCTGAGGGAGCCACATGTAGCAGCGGCCATTTTGGGTGAGCATGGGAAACAGTCTGAGGTGGATGCGGCTGGGATAAAGGGGGGCCTTAGGCAGCTGGGCAGTTTCTCTAGGCATTTGTTTTTTGTTGTTGTAGGTAAACGGGGAACTTCCAAGGCAGTGCAGAGCTAGTGAAAGTTAAAAAAAAAAAAGAAAAAAAAGAAAAAAAAAAAAGATAAATAAAAAGAGGAAGCCTACATACAGGTTTAAAAGTGATCAGTGTGCCTCGCCATTCCTGTGAAGCTGACCTGCTCAGCCTGTGGGTCACACAAGGGTTTGGTGTCCATGGCTGGGTTCGGTAGGGGGCGTGAGGCAGAATCGTGGTCTATGGAGGCTGGTCTGAGAGAGGACAGGCCGGAAACATCCCCCCTAGGAGCATGATGGAAGGTGAAGTTGCTGGGCCCTCCGCAGAAGCCATGGTAGTGACAGGGCTGGAAGAGAGGGTGGATGGGGGAGAGCCTCCCTCCACTAAGGGCCCGAAGGACAAGGGGAAGAAACCGGCTAAGGTGAGTGCTGCCAGGGGGAAGCAAGTAGTTAGCTCTCAGGGTGGTTTCTCGCCAGAATTTGTGTTGTTGCACAATGCCTTTTGTTTGAAGCAAAAGGCAGGAGATGACATACTGGCTCCTAGGAGAAGACGAAAGCGGTCCTCTGACGCGGAAGGGGATGAAATTGAGCCTGGTCCCAGCAAGTTCAGAATGGAAGAAAGTCCCTGGGAGGAGACTCCATTGGAGACACAAGATCTGAACAAGGAAGACGCTCTGGACTCTGATTTTGGAGGAAGGGGAGATCCCGCAGGCAGAGGAGTCTTGCATCATCCGAATGTTCTGCAAAGAGGAGTTGGCGGCTTTGATAGTGCCGTCCGCCAAGGTATTTTAATGTTTCCACGGAGGCACCAGAGGAAGAGGAACCTCTAGAGGATCTGCTGTTCCAGGCATTTACCTCAACGCAAAAGGTGTTCCCGTTGCATAGAGTGGTGCGTTGGATGATACAGGAAGAGTGGGATATCTCCGAAGGAGTGCTTAGGGGTACTAGAATGATGTCTCGTCTCTACCCCCTCCCAGATCAGGACAGAGAACCTTGGCGCTCCTAGGATGTACGCAGCAGTTTCAGCAGTAACAAAGAGTATGATTGCCGTAGAGGGTAGTTCAGCCCTCAAAGACGTGCAGGACCACAAGTTGGAGATGCTCCTGGAGCAGGTGTTTGATATCAATGTGCTGGCGCTGCAGGCCTCAGTATGTGGAGCCTTTGTAGCCAGGGCATGGTTTACAGTGGGCGCAAGGGAACTTCGAGGTCCCAGGAGCTGAATAGCCTTGGCCTCCAGAAGCGGCGAAGTTGGAATCAGGGGAAGCATATCTGGCGGATGCCTTCTATGACCTCATTCACTGCTTGTCTAAAGGTATGGCCTCGGTGGTGGCGGTGAGGCAGTATTTGTGGCGCCATAATTGGTCGGCAGATGTGTCGTCCAAGTCTAGGCTGAGTAAACTCCCGTTTAGAGGTAAGCTTCTCTAGAGAAGCTGGAGAAGAACCTGGGAGAAACCAAAGGAGGAAATTTTGCCGGAGGACGAGCAGAAAGTGGGGTGGGTGTTGACCCCAAGATGGGGTCAGCCAAGAGATTTTCAGAGGTTTTGATCTCTCAGGTTTGCACCCTACCAGAGGGGTCGTTTTCCATCGAGGGGACCATCCTTTCGGGGATTTAGAGGTGGGGGTAGAGGATTTTACTCTTCTGCCTCAATAGCTCCCAAGAAGTCACAATGAACCAAGGAGGGGTCAGGTGGAGGTGATTCCCGCAGGAATTTTACATCACTCTGACCCGAATCATGACCGATTAGTGGGTGCTGGAAGTCATCTGGAATGGTTATACCATAGAATTTGCTTGGCTCCTCTTGGATCCTTTGTAAGTTCCCCTGCGAGACGCGCCTAAAGCGGGAAGCAGTGAGGGAAATGTTGCAGCAGCTGCTAGACCTGCAGCAGTGGTGAAAGTGCCCCACGGCCAATGCGGATGTGGTCGATACTCCATCTATTTTGTGGTACCAAAGAAGAAAGGTACCTTCCATCCCATCTTAGACCTCCAAGTATGTAAATCGAACCCTACGGGTATCACGCTTTCATATGGAAATGTTACGGTCCGTGATAGTGGCAGTATGAGAAGGGGCGTTCTTGATTTCCTTTAACCTCACTGAAGCTTATTTCCATATTCCGGTGAATCAGGAACATCAGCGATTTCTCAGATTAGCAGTGCCTAGAGGGCACTTTCAGTTTCAGGCGCTGCCTTTCAGGCTAGCAACCACGCCTCAGACCTTCACCAAGGTCATGGTGGCTGTGGCAGAGGCGCTGAGACTAGAAGGATTTCTGGTCCACCTGTATCTCGATGATTGGCTCATAAGGGCAAAGTTCCTCGAAGAGAGCAAAAGGGTGACTGAACGGGTCATTACATTCCTCCAGAGCCTCGGTTGGGTAGTCGAATCATGTCGTCGCAAGACCTGGAATATCTCGGGGCTTGGTTTCAGGCAGATGTGGGACGAGTGTCGTTACCGAAAGCACGGAGCACACAAGCTACAGATGCAGATCTGGCAGTTCCTAAAGATGCAAAGGCCCACAGCTTGGCACTATTTACAAGTGTTAGACTCCATGGTGGTGTCGATCGAGATGGTCCCTTGGGCGCGATCATTGCAGAGAGCTCTGCTGCGCAGGTGGTCGCCACAGCTTCACCTCCTTTTGTGGCACCTACCTTGCATGGAGGAAGCACAAGTCGGTCTCCTTTGGCTCTAAAGGACATGCCCCTGGAGATCCCTCTCTGGGTACAGCTCACGACGGATGCCAGTCTTGTTGGTTGGGGGGCACATTGCGAAGCTCAGTTTTGCGCAGGGGCTGGACGGAGCAGGAAAAGCTGTGGCCCATAAATCATCTGGAGCTGAGAGTGGTTTTCCTGGCCCTGCAAGGCTTTCAGGACCGGGTGCGCGGAAAGGCGATGCATGTGTTCTCAGACAACGCCGTAATGGTAGCATACATCAATCAGGAGGGCGGTACGGGCAGTGTGCAACTGGAAGAGGAAGCCGGTCCATTGATGAACTGGGCGAGAACAATTGGTGGCGCTGTTGGCAGTGCACGTGGCCAGGTGAGAGAACGTAGCAGTGGATTATCTTAGCAGAATGAGGATCGACCCCCGTGGAGTGGACACTCAATCGGAGTGTCTTCAGACAGTTAGTAAGCTGATGGGAACAGCCAACCATGGATCTGATGGCCACCTTTGAGTCAGCCAAGGTGGAGTGGTTTTACAACAGGCCGAGAGAGCACATGTCGGAAGGACTCGACGCACTGGTTCAGTCGTGGCCAACAAAAGGACTCCTGTATGTCTTTCCTCCCTGGCTTCTCATTAGCTGAGTAGTGCAATGGATAGAGGCACATGTGGGGCCGTGGTACACAGATCTGGTACGAATGATAGCAGAAAGGCTGTGGCGCCTCCTGCTCGTCAGGATCTCCTAAGGACCATTCAGATGCGGCAGGTTGGTCAGTTCTCGCGTACGGCAGGCTCTTGAGAGAGTGAGGTTGAGAAAGAAAGGCTATGCACCTTCGGTGATAACGACCTTGCTTAAGACCTATAAGCGATCCACTTCATTGCCATCTGTTCGGTTATGGAGAGTGGTTGAACATGGGGGTGAGGCCAGAGGTAGTTCTGCGATGCAGACATTGATGCCAGATATTCTGGCATTTCTGCAGGCAGGTATGGATAAGGGCTTGGCCTGCAGTTCTTTAAGGATGCAGGTGGCTGTGGAGTTCCTTTAGCCTTGTATCCAGATGTAGTTTGATTTCTCAGAACAGTAAAGCAGATAAGACCACCAGTGCGTTCAATCGTGCCACCGTGGGACCTCAGTCTGGTGCTGTCTGTCTTGACAGAGCCACTGTTTGAACCGTTAGAGGACTGCACTCTGAAAAACTTGACATTGAAGATGGTGTTTTGGTAGCCATTTGTTCAGCCAGAAGGATCTCGGGGCTCCAGGTGCTGTTTTGCTGGGAGCTGTATCTCGTGTTAGCGAAGGATAAGGTGGTCTTGAGAGCAGTTCCTTCCTTTTTGCCAAAGGTGCTCTCCATGTTCCACCTGAACCTAACGGTGTTGTTTTTTCTGGTCTTCTCGGGAGGGGAAGCAATGTTCCCTCTAATTTTCTGTAGGCTGTGTGCGCATAAAATATCAGCTGTGCAGCTTTTGAAGGAAGGTTAAATTTTTGTGCGCCACATAATGACACTCGGAGTTATATACTTTAAAATTTGACTACACGTCAGAATACAGTATGTACACCACATTGATTTTAATCAAATTAAATGAAAATAGACAATTACTAAATGAAGCGGAAAATTTCTAGCAATTACAATCACAACTTTTACATTTTAAGACATCTGGGGTTTTTTTCTATCAGAATCAGAACCGTAATTTTTGTGCGCTCTGTTGTAAAGTATGTGCGCTTGCTCGGTGAGGTGTGTGCGCGCGCACACGCGCACAGCTTAGAGGGAACAGTGAGGGGAAGAGACAGATACAGAGGATCCTCTCCTGAGGCGCCTGGACGTGCGTCGGGTGTTACGGAGATACCTGGCTAGCACTGATCCCTTCCGTAAGTCGGTGCACCTGTTTGTGGTGGTTGGAGGGCCACGCAAGGATGAGGCGGTGTCCAAAGTGTCCATTTCTCGTTGGATCAAGGAGGCCATCTTCTCCTCTTATATGCTGTGGCAAAGGACGATACCGGTCAGTTTGAGGCGCATTCGACCCGTGCCCAGACAGTGTCATGGGTGGAGTTTAGCCTGGTGCCGCCAGTAGATATTTGTAGAGCGGCAACCTGGTTCTCTTTTGTGAAGCATTATTGTTTGAATGTGCAGGTGTCAGAGGAGGCGTGTTTTTCGCTTGGCGGTGCTGCAGGCTGGGTCAGCGGGGCCCCTCCCAAGGATAGTACTGATATGGTCCATCCCAGAGGTGCCAGGACTAGACTAGAGGAATGACATGGAAGAAGAAATTAGACCTTACATGCTAATTGATGTTCCTTGAATTACTCCAGTCCAGTCCTGAATCCCTCCCGTTTAATGGATATCAGCTAACTGAAGCTGACTGTGAGTATAGGGCTCCCCGGCTGCAAGAATTCTACCTAGTTCAAGTTTACATAGGTCTGGGGAGTAGTAAGGAAGAACAAGTGAAGGTGAATTGCTGAAAGTTGAGTGACCGCCGGAGAGCGAGACCGGAGGTGACTGGTCTCCTGAGAATCGCGTATGCCTATAAGAGGTGAGCGTGGTTGACTCCTTCCCTGCAGGGGGGGGGGGGGTGTTTGGTTTAACAAGTCCATAAAGTTATTTTCATAATGGTTGTTTCCGTGTGTCTGCTTTATCAATAGGATACTGGAGGCTGTGGGAGGAGCCAGCTGCCTTTCTAGAGGGAAGTCATAAAAATCGTGACATGCTCGGTCTCCAAGCTGCTGGTGGGGCGTAAATACCCAAAAGTGCCGAGACTGGACTGGAGTAACTTGAGGAACATCAATTAGCAGGTAAGGTCTAATTTCTTCTAATGTTGCCACTTGTATATACACTGGTGCAGCATTGAGAGATGCCAGTATTGTCTGCCTCCAGCAGGAGAAAGGTGTGTGGACTGGTGTGGCAGTCTTTACGGCCTCTGTGTTTGAGACCTTGGTCCAGCGTTTGCTTGGAACTTAGGTATGCCCATTGTCTCCTCAAGCCAACAGCTGCCCTATGTCCAGTGCTGTTACCCACAGGTTTCAGCATTGGTGGGCCGGAGAAGAGGACTCTACCAGTCCCCTGAGGGTGGGTTGGTAAGTCTGGATTCAGGCCTCTTTTCCCTTTTTAATTTCTGCATGTTCTGCTTTTTTTCCACTATTTTTTTTATTTTTTGGCTTTATTTGGCTTTCTGTCTTTGCTGCTTCAGTAAAGCAGCTTAAAAAAAACAACTCCTCCTTTCAGGCAGCTGGGTCTTCACAGGCCTGTATTGGCAGCTGGAGGCCCTTCTCTTGTTTCTCTGGCTGGCCTGACAGGTACAGAGATCCCTTTACTATAATCGAGGGATCCTTCTTCGTTATGTTTTTTTTCCTTTGTGCTTTTTTTTTCTTAACTGCATTTGAGCTTTGCCATGATGCCACATTCACACAGGTGTGTTGCTTGCGGTTCTTGTTGAGTGAGCTCCATGGCTGGATGATTTTGCCCCAAGTGCGATGGCAATGTTGGGACCCCCCACAAGGGGCCTTAAGCCTAATGACAACTTTTCTGTTTCTACCATGTCTCCCATGATTTTCTCATCATTTGGAATCATGGTCATCTTGCATGGTCCTAGCTGAAGGTAAGTGTGATAAGACAACCTCGGGCTCAAGACGACAGGATCCCAGGGGCTATTTTCAGCAGCTTTGAGCAGCAACTCTTGAAAAGCTTACAAACTGTTTTCAGTCCCTGGTAGCTGCGTGGCAGCCCCCCTCGTGTGGGTCTGGGGCTCTGACCCTCCCCTATTGGGGACTTGAGGCCTCTGGCATTTTCCCCTCCCACCCAGTGGCAAGGGGCTTAGGCTCTCCCGCCATTCATTTTCACCTGTCTGTTCCTCCAAGCCTAGCCCTGTCTCCTCTAGGGGAGAAGGTGGGGAAGAAAAAGAGGACGCTGTCTACAATGGATAAGTAATGGGAGGAAGGGGAGCAGCAGAGGAAGATCCATTGGTGATCCATCTTTTTTGGATGGAGGATCTTTCTATTTTTATTTAGAACATCATGATGGCTCTGCGCATCACAGAGACCTTGCTGGTGGAGATTTCACAACTGGACCCTATTCTAGAGGGCTTGTAGTATCCTTCTGGCTTCTTTCCCCTCCCAGAGCCTTTGCAAAAGCTCATGTTCTCTCATTGGGAGGCACTGGAACTAGGGTTGAGGGGTACTAAAGTTCTGGCTTGGCTGTATCCCCTACCTCAAGGAGAGAAAGGCCCAGCTTTTCAGGGTCCCTAAGGTGGATGTCATGCTCATGGTGGTGATGAAGTGCACAACTATTCTAGTGGAAATGATAGGGAACAGAGAGAGAGTGCAAGGTTGAGTAGCAGGGAAGGTGTCATCTAGGAGTAAGGACACTCTAGATTCTCTACAGGGAGAGCTGTTTCGGCAACGGGTAGCCAAACTCACCCATGAAGGACCTGGTGCTTATCAATGGAGAAAGTGTTTCTGGTGTTATAGTGGGAGATCATCTCACATCCAGTGATCACCAGACAGTGTGGTTCATTATTAAGTCTAGGGCTGATAAAGTTCTCTGCTATCTTGAAAACACCCACAAATAAGAACAGAAGCGAGGGACATCTTGAACAATTTTCAGAAGACTGTGTTCGTGAGAAACTAGCTCAACTTAAGGTAGACAAAGCGATGGGACCAGATGGGATACACCCTAGAATACTGAGGGAACTTGGGGACGTTCTAGCAACTCCACTGACTGACCTTTTCAATGCCTCTTTGGAGTCGGGAGTGGTGCCAAAGGACTGGAGAGAGGCTCATGTGGTGCCTTTACACAAAAGCGGTAGTAAGGATGTGGTTGAAAACTACAGGCCGGTTAGTTTAACTTCAGTGGTGAGTAAATTAATGGAAACGCTGTTGAAAGAGAAAATAGTGATGTTTCTGGAGTCCAGCGGATTACAGGATCCGAGGCAGGCAGCATGGATTCACCAGAGGCAGGTCTTGTCAGACAAATCTGATTGATTTCTTTGACTGGGTGACCAGGGAGTTGGACCGAGGGAGAGCTCTAGATGTGGTGTATTTAGATTTCAGTAAAGCCTTTGACACTGTTCCTCACAGGCGACTTATAAACAAACTGAGCACCCTAGGGATGGACCCTAAAGTTACTGCTTGGGTTAGAAATTGGTTGGGTGGGAGGCGACAAAGAGTACAAGTAAATGGAGCTCACTCTGAGGAGAAGGATGTTACCAGTGGTGTGCCCCAGGGATCTGTCCTTGGTCCGATTCTTTTTAACATTTTTGTTAGTGATATAGCGGAAGGGCTGTCGGGTAAGGTTTGCCTCTTTGCGGATGATACCAAAATCTGCAATAGAGTAGACACCCAGGAAGGTGTAGATAACATGAGGAGGGATCTAGCTAAGCTTGAAGAATGGTCTAGAATTTGGCAACTGGGATTTAATGTTAAAAAATGTAAGGTCATGCATTTGGGCTGCAGCAATCCAAGGGAGCAATACAGTATAGGAGGTGAAGTACTTTTGTCCACTAAAGAAGAGCGGGACCTAGGCGTAGTTGTGTCCGATGATCTTAAAGTAGCTAAACAGGTAGAAAAGGCGACGGCAAAAGCTAGAAGGATGCTTGGGTGCATACGGAGAGGAATGGCTAGCAGAAAAAAGGAGGTGATAATGCCTCTGTATAAGTCTTTGGTGCGACCTCATTTGGAGTATGGTGTGCAATTCTGGAGACCGCACCTTCAAAAGGATGTGAACAGGATGGAGTCGGTGCAGAGGGTTGCTACTAAGATGATTAGTGGTCTTCATTATAAAACATATGAGGACAGACTTAAGGATCTTAATATGTACACCTTAGAGGAAAGGCGGGGGGATAGAGGTGACATGATTGAGATGTTTAAATACCTCCATGGCATAAATGTTCAGGGAGAGAGCCTCTTTCAATTGAAAGCAAGTTCTGTGACGAGGGGACATGGGATGAGGGTGAAGGGAGATAGATTCAGGAGTGATATGCGGAAATATTTCTTTTTACGGAAAGAGTAGTGGATCCGTGGAATAGTCTCCCAGTGGAGGTGGTAGAGATGAGGACAGTAACTGAATTCAAAAAAGCATGGGACCAACACAGAGGATCTCTAAAGGTAAAAATTGGACTGTTGTAGTTGTTGTTATGGAAGGACAGACTAGATGGGCCTTGTGGTCTTTTTCTGTCATCATGTTTCTATGTTTCTATCTTACTGAGACATACTTTGCCATGGTTGTTTCATCTGAGTCTGCCAGAATGAGGAAATGCACCATCATGTCACATTTTATTTTAACAAAATAAAGTTTCCCAAATAAAAAAGGAAACAACAATAGCAGCTGATCCAATTTCTGCCCAAATCCATCTCCATCTCATGGTTCTAGTCTAAGGCCTCCCTGCAGTTTCTAGTTCCTTATCGTCACTCCAGTCCAGTCCCTTTACTTCTGGGTTACGCAACCCTTCCAGCAGCTTGGAGGCTGAGCCCAACCTTTTTGGGATGGGGCGGTATAAATACCACAGGAACCACCCACAGCTCCCAGTATTCTCAGCCTCCAAGCAGCTGGAGGGTTCCGTAAGCCTAGGGCTTACTGGAGTCTTCCCTTTTTTAAATCGTATTTCTTTTAAGTTCTTTACCTACTGATTTATTCATTTACTTAGTTACCTTGTTTTTATTGGTTCTGTACCTTTAATTTTTAGCCTGCCTGCTCTCTCCCTCCCTCCCCCCCCCGTAGCCGGGCCGGGTATCGGAGGTGATTCTTGCCTACAGCAGCGAGGAGGACCAGTCAGAGCTCCTCTCGCGGCTGATCCGGCCATCTCCTGCATCCTCTCTTCGGAGACCTGCCCTGCCTCGCGCCGAAGCCCTCCTGGTGGCTGAGCGCTTGAGGCACGCCGCGACTGTCTTCCTCCTGCCGGTCCCGTCCCAGAGTGAAGGGACGCGGAGTCGAGCCCCGGAGCCGCGATTACAGCTCCTTTTCAAGCGGCGACGGAAGGAAGTCTTACCGGAGCAGGAGGGCGGTTTTCTACCCCGATCCTTCGGTTTTCAACAGAGCGAAGGCGGACTCACGGTCCTCCGTTTTGGGCTCCACGTGGTTGAGGCCTACCACGTGTGGAGCCAACGGACTGAGATCGCTGAGTCGGGCCTGTGCACAGCGACGGAAGAGGCTCCAAAAAGCAAGTACCGGGTTAAATTACTGGGGTTTTTGTTTGGCATCTTGCTTTCTTTAGGTTCATTTATTTCATTTAATTTTAATTTTAAGTCTTTTTATCCTTATTTTGGTTTTGAGTTTGTTAGTTTCTGAGCAAGAGGTCTCTTGCAATTCCAGGGGGATAGAAAGTGATCTGGGGAGCTGTTGATCCATTGCTTGAGGGGAGAGCACACACATTTAAGACTGTTTAGCCTCGGAGTTCTACAGTTTCTGGTAGGCCAATTGTTTAAGCCTGTGCGGTCAAGCAGGGCTTCAGTACCTCCGTATCAAGGACATGACTGGCAAGTCACGGTGCCCAGCCTGTAGCACTCGTAGAGGTACTTCCTCGGAGGCAGGGATCTGCAGGGGTTGTGCTGCAGTGGCGGCCTCCGTAGAACAAGACATTAACTTGTCCATGGCTCAGACCTCTCAGGGATCCGGAGACCCTCTGGAAGGAGAGGGAGGGTCTCAGTTCCCTCCTCCTCCCTCCTCAGAGTTACCCGCCCCTCCTCTGCCCCTTTCGCCCTCTCCCACAGGGGAGGGGGGGGGTCGGGGATCTCTTCTCCCCTGATTTCGTCCTCTTGCTCCATAGAGCCTATTGTATGCGCAAGCAGGGGTTGGGAGCAGGGGAGACGGCCCTGACGGCGGAAGCCGGGTCATCCCGACCAGTGAGGACAAGCAGTCAGAACTCCGGGATACCTCCTAAGCGCTCTCGGCTGATGAGTGAGGAGCCCCTCACGTCCCTTTCTCAGGGCACCCCGGAGGAAGAGGGCTCTGACAAGGTACTAGACGAGGAAGAGGAGGAGCTTGAAGAGGGGGAGATCCCTGAGGAGGATCAGTCTCGTATAATTAGAGTTTTTCGTCGAGAGGAGCTCCCGGCGCTAATCAATGAGTCCCTGAAAGTACTCAATGTAGCCTCAGACGTCCCAGCAGAGGAGGAAGCGTTGGAGGACCCCTTAATCCAGGCCATTAGGAGGTCCCAGAAGGTCTTTCCTGTCCACAGGGTGGTTCGGCAAATGATCCAGGAAGAATGGGATCAACCAGAGTCAAGTTTAAGGGGGGTCCGTTTGATGGCTCGCCTATACCCTCTTCCAGAGGCAGACAAAGAGCTGTTGAAGTCTCCCAGGGTAGATGCTGCGGTATCAGCAGTTACAAAGAAGACAACTATCCCAGTCGAGGGCAGCACGGCCCTGAGGGATGCTCAAGATAGGAAACTGGACACGCTTCTGAAGCAAGCCTTTGATGTGAGCGCTTTTGCCTTACAGGCCTCCGTTTCGGGGGCCTGGGTGGCACGGGCCTGTTTGAGGTGGTCACAACAGCTTCAGGCAGCGGAAGGCTCCACAGAAGAGGCACAGGCCAACTCGGCTAGGTTGGAATCAGGAGCGGCCTACTTGGCGGATAGTCAGTATGACCTCATCAGGAGCCTAGCTAAGAACATGGCCTCGGTGGTTGCAGCTAGACGCTACTTGTGGCTACGTAATTGGGCAGCCGACGCATCCTCAAAGGCTCGCCTGAGTCGTCTTCCCTTTAAGGGGAAGTTGTTGTTTGGGGAGGATTTAGATAAGTTGGTGAAGGACCTTGGCGAATCTAAGGGCGGCAGGCTCCCGGAAGACAGACCGAAACAAGGGCGCCCCCTAGCTCCGGTGCGTAGCCAACCCAGGGATGCCCGGAGGTTTCGTCCAGCCAGGTCGAACCCCTTTCCCAGGGGACGCTTCCCAGCAAGGGGGCAAAGCTTTAGGGGGTTTCGAGGAGCAGGTAGAGGTTTTGGCGCCTCTTCATCTTCCTCGGGGCCTAGGAAAAAGCAATGAGAAGATGGGGGTCCAGGGGGAGGAGCTGCCAGTGGGCGGACGTTTAAGGCAGTTCCTTCCCGCCTGGTCCCGGGTCACATCCGATCAATGGGTCCTGGAGGTGGTCCGAGAGGGCTATTCTCTCGAATTTGCAAAGCAAATACTTCCAGCCTTCGTTCAGTCTCCTTGCGGTTCCCCTTTAAAGAGGGCGGCTATAGAAACTACTCTCTCCCGACTCATAGCGCTCGGGGCCGTGGTCCCAGTGCCTCCAGACCAGTGCGGCACTGGTCGATACTCAATTTACTTTGTGGTACCAAAGAAGGAGGGGTCTTTTCGCCCAATCCTGGACCTAAAGCAAGTCAATCACTGTCTCAGAGTGCCGCACTTCCGGATGGAAACCCTACGATCGGTCATTGCAGCCGTAAGGGGCGGAGAGTTCCTAACGTCCTTGGACTTGACGGAAGCCTACTTGCATATTCCGGTCAGAAAGGCACATCAACAGTTCCTGAGATTCGCAGTGCCAAGAGGTCATTTTCAATTCCAGGCCCTGCCCTTCGGCCTAGCTACGGCTCCAAGGACTTTCACCAAGGTGATGGTGGTAGTAGCAGCATTCCTACGGAAGGAGGGAATTCTAGTGCATCCTTATCTGGACGATTGGCTGATCTGGGCGAAGTCAGAAGAGGAAAGTCGCTAGGCAACGGCCAGAGTGGTTCAAGTTCTGGAGGAGCTGAGGTGGGTCATCAATCGAGTAAAAAGCAGGATGACTCCTGCACAGGAACTCGAGTATCTCGGAGCAAGGTTCGACACCAGCAGAGGCAGGGTTTTCCTGTCCAGGACGAGGTCAAGGGACCTAAGGGTTTTGGTCACGCAATTTCTGGGCAGACGAAACCCCTCAGCATGGCACTACCTTCAGCTACTGGGAACCATGGCGGTGGCTATAGAGGTAGTACCGTGGGCCAGGGCCCACATGCGTCCTTTGCAGTGGGCTCTGCTGCGTCGTTGGTCCCCTCAGCATCACCCGTTGTCAATGCAATTACCCTGCTCCCCTCGAATTCAGCAGACCCTTCGCTGGTGGAGGTGCCCAAGGAATCTGGATCGCGGGATGCCCCTCGAACCCCCACAGTGGTTACTGGTGACAACGGACGCCAGCCTGGCAGGTTGGGGAGCTCACTGCGAAGACCGGTTCGTCCAGGGCCGCTGGTCGCCGCTGGAATCTCAATGGCCCATCAACAGACTGGAATTACGAGCCGTCACCCTGGCACTCAGGGCACTCCAGTTCTTAGTATTAAGCAGGGCAGTTCGCGTCCTCTCCGACAATGTCACCGCAGTGGCTTACATCAACCACCAGGGCGGCACCAGCAGTCCCGCCTTGGAGAAGGAAGCGGATGCCCTATTCCAGTGGGCGGAGGTTCGGCTGGAAGCGCTTTCACCTCAGCACGTGGCCGGCACGGACAACGTTACGGCCGATTACCTCAGCAGGTACAAGATAGATCACGGGGAGTGGGAGCTGGAGCAGGAGACCTTCGACCAAATAGTTGCCCGTTGGGGTCCTCCGGTCATGGATCTCATGGCACAGTTCTCGTCCGCCAAGACAAGCCGGTTCTTCAGCCGGCGGAGGGAAAGGATGTCCGAGGGCTTGGATGCTCTGTCCCAGAAGTGGCCTTCGGAGGGTCTCCTCTATGTGTTCCCTCCTTGGGCCCTTATCGGAAAGGTCCTCCAACGGGTGGAGACTCACCAGGGTTTGATAATTCTCATAGCCCCGGACTGGCCTCGCCGCCCATGGTATGCGGATCTGGTGAGGTTGATCGCCGATCGGCCTTGGCGACTTCCCTGCAGAAGGGACCTACTGAGGCAAGGCCCGGTTCGGATGCCCCACGTGGATCGGTTCTCGCTTACGGCCTGGCTATTGAAAGGGCGCGGCTCCTGGAGAGGGGTTATTCGGGAGCAGTAATCACAACGCTGTTGAGTGCTAGAAAGCGATCGACCTGTCTTTCCTATGTGAGTTTGGCGCATTTTCGAAGCGTGGTGTGCGGAGCACCGAAGGAAACCCCTTGCGGCCTCTGTTCCGGAGATTCTGGAATTCTTGCAAGCGGGTTTTGACAAAGGCCTAGCGCACAGTTCCTTACGAGTCCAACTGGCAGCCATCTCTTGCTATAGAGGTAAGGTCCGCGGTAAGGTCTTAGGGGCCCACGCGGACGTGTCCAGGTTCCTTAGAGCGGTTAGGCGACTGCGTCCTCAGAGGAGATCGGTCATCCCCCCTTAGGATTTCAACCTAGTGCTAAATGCCTTGACTGGGGAACCTTTTGAACCAGTAAAGAGGGCCTCCTTAAAGGACTTGACACTAAAGACGGTTTTTCTGGTCGCTATCTGCTCGGCCAGACGGGTCTCTGAATTGCAAGCGCTGTCGTCACAGTCCCCCTTTCTGTCCTTTCTCAAGGATAAGGTGGTCCTGAGGACGGTTCCTTCCTTCTTACCTAAGATGATCTCCCCTTTTCATGTGAACCAGACAGTGACACTCCCGTCCTTTACAGCCGTTGGGCAAGAAGGGGGGGATAGAAAGCTCCGCCTTCTGGACGTCAAGAGAGTCTTGAAGCATTACCTTTCCCGCACGGCGCCCTTCAGGAAATCCGACCGACTGTTCATTCAGTTCGGAGGTCCGCACAAGGGAGAGGCGGCGGCCAAGGCTTCCATCTCCAGGTGGATCAGGGAAGCGATTGCGTCCACCTATATCCTGAAGGGGAAGCAGGTACCAGGGGGACTGCGTGCTCACTCGACTCGGGCGCAGGCTACCTCCTGGGCAGAATTTAGCCTAGTTCCTCCCCTAGACATTTGTAGGGCAGCAACTTGGTCCTCTCTTCATACGTTCACCAAACACTACAGACTGGACGTTCAGAGTTCAGCTGACTCGCGTTTTGGCCATGCGGTTCTTCGGTCCGGAATATCAGACCCCACCCAGGCTTGAACTGCTCTGGTACATCCCAGAAGTAAAGGGACTGGACTGGAGTGACGATAAGGAAAAAGTAATTAGATCTTACCTGCTAATTAGTGTTCCTGAAGGAACGACAGTCCAGTCCCTGATCCCACCCGGTGGCAGTTTGCCAGTTCGGCCTATTAGACAGGGGCGGAGATGCGGACCAAGCGTGGGGCCAGTTCTGGGTAGAGAGGTGCAGGCGAAGGACGGCCCGGTCAGTTTCAGGTAATCCGCCTTCTTCCCTCGCCCTTCCCCCTATCCCACTCCTACACTTAAAAAAACAAAAAACAAACAAAACAAAACGTTTTTGTTTGCGGTGTTTTTCATGTAGGCTAGTAATGGAAGTTTTGTTAAGTCTGCTTTTTCATTCGGTTACTGGGAGCTGTGGGTGGTTCCTGTGGTATTTATACTGCCCCATCCCAAAAAGGTTGGGCTCAGCCTCCAAGCTGCTGGAAGGGTTGCGTAACCCAGAAGTAAAGGGACTGGACTGTCGTTCCTTCAGGAACACTAATTAGCAGGTAAGATCTAATTACTTTTTGCTGTTTAGAGCTTTCATCCTGTGCCTCGTTCAGCTTCAGGTCCAGTTCTAATATAGGATGATACATACTAATAAGCGTAATCAAATATATTTGTTTATCACCAAAATACAATCATATACAGGGCTAGTCCTACCATTAGGCAAACAAGGTGGTCACCTAGGACAGCAGCTTCTGTTTTTTTTTTTTTTGGAGGGGTTGGGGGGGGGAGTGCGGCACAAAGAGCAGGGCATTCAAAGCTAAACAATAGATTCTGACAGCCAGGGGCGTAAGGCTTAAGTTTTGCCTAGCGTGCCAACACCTTGAATCAATTCTGGGGCCAGGCCTGATCATATATCAATGAAATAAAATGTTAGTAAAATATAATTATATATTAACAGCTTAGATTCATAACTCTGACTAGCCCTATTCTCGCTAGAAAAGAACAAGCTACCAATCAAATGGATCATACAGTTCACATATCTATAATTATGCCAAGACTGCCCACTTCATCATAAACACATGCTTCCCTCAGTTTCAACATCTCTATATTATTAAAAACGTAATTCTTCCAAAGGGTAGTCCTTCTAGGTTCATCTCCTTTGGGGTTGACCTAGAAGGGTATATCCCGGGCACAGCAACAGATGTTGGGTCCCACAGTAACTTGACCAATGGCAGTCTCTTCTCTTTGTGTGGTTAGGTGGCTTATATCAGTCCACAGGACGAGTAAGCAAGCCTGAGAATTTTTGACAGAAAGATTTCATCACCCTTTATAGAGAGACCATTGTACATTTTATTTATTTTTTGTTAAATATCTTTATTTCCATATTGTCCAACTAGACCAGTCCAGACAATTGGGTTGTGTTCCCCTACCAGCAGATTGGTGGAGACAGAGAATCAATGAAAAACCCAAGTTTCAATGACATCATTCCTTTGCTTCTATTCGCCTCAGCCACCAGAGGTCCCTTCAGTATTTCTTTGTTTCCAGCAGATGGTAGATGGATTTTCTCTTCTCTGAAGAAAATCTAAGGATTGAGAGGAAAGGATACATTAAACGTTCGTGAACGACCACCTCAAGGGTGGCACTCTCGCTTGAATGCGAGAAGGGAGGCTCCACTAGACTGTGGTGTTTTCGGTAGCCAAAGGAGGAAGGTAAATTGGTTAGACTCCATGCTCTAACCCTGTATAAGAGCCTGTTGAGCAGCCAGAAAATAGGAAGGATCTAGAAAATGTTCAGCAGCCTCACACAACCTCAACACCCCCTCCCTCCTACTTTGTTCCCTCCCTGCTCTCTCCCAAAGATTGCGGAAGGCTCTTGAAGGGGTCTGCCTGCCAGCCATCTTAAAATGCAATTTAGCAAAGCCAGTGAAACGGTTTCAGGGGAATAGAGCTGAGCCTGGCATGGATTTTCTGGGGCTCTCAGGGGTGAGTACCAAGGTTTGACCTCGTCGTTGTCCTTGTTGGGGGCTCCCATTTCCATCTTCCTGGGAGGCAATTCGGCACTATAGGTAAGGATATCTAGCTGGCCAGAGGATCTGACGACCATGCTGTGAGTCGATCATCATCCTCTAAGGCAGTGGTTCTCAACCTTTTTCGTACCATGACCCCCTTTACTATTGGTCAACTTGTGATGACCCCCAATGATAAAATCAAATGTGTGTCTCTTCCTTTACCGTTAACGCATTGTCGCTGCATATTATAGGCCTTTGCAATATGTTTTTATTTATAAAATTTACTTATTTAAACCACAATAATTAATCACAATAACACGTAACAATATTTGATTTCAAAATTATTATGATTTTGTAGTCAAATCACTAATATGAAATAAAATTATTTTTTCTACCTTTGTTGTCTGACCAATTTATTCGCTGGTCCCAATCTGAGGCTTCTGCTTTCCTGTCTTCTCTTAGCTCTCTTTATGTGGTCTATGGTCCATCTGCCATTTCTTATCTCTTCTTTCGTTTTCTTCACTTCTTTCCATCAGCCTATTTCCAGTCCCAGTAACCTTCCCCAGTATCAGCCCCTTTCCAGTCCTCACTCCCAGTACCTTCCATTGTCAACTTGCATTCCCATGACTGCCACTGGTGTCCATTCCCTTCCAATCCCCCTCCTTCCCCACTGAGCAGTCCCTTCTAGTACAAATACCATGACAGCCCCTCTCAAATCCACTCCCTTCCAGTTCCATTCTTCCATCCCCTCGTATCAGCCCATTTGTAGCCTTAGCCCCCAGTTTTCTTCCAGGGCCGGCAGCTCTATCCTCCCCTCCCCACAATCAGCCCATTCCCAGTCGAAGCCCCTCAATCAGCTCACTTCCAGTGCTAGTCCCCCCTCAATCCCATCACCAGTGCTAGCCTCCCCTAATCAGCCCAATACCAGTCCTACCCCCCCATCAGCTCATTACCAGTCCTAGCCTCCACTAATCAGCCCATTTCCAGTCATAGCCCCCCGATCAGCTCATTTCCAATGCTAGCCCCCCATCATCCCATTACCAGTCCTACCCCCCAATCAATCCTAGCCTTCCCTTATCAACCCATTACCAGTGCTAGCCCCCTCTGATCTGCCCATTACCAGTGCTAGCCCCCCATCAGCCCATTATAATCCTAACCCGCACTGTCTCTCCCCTCTGTCCAGCATTTATCCCCTGTCTGTCCAGTATGTCCCCCTGTCTCTCCCCATTGTCCATGTCAGCCCCCCTCCCTCCATCTCTCCATGTCAGCCCCCCTCCCCCCGGCAGCCCCCTCTGTCCATGTCAGCCCCCCTTCCTCCATCCATCCCTCCCTCCATCCATCTCTCCATGTCAGCCCCCCTCCCCCTCCCTCCTGCCATTCATCCATCCATCCCTCCCTCCATGTCAGCCCCCCTCTCTCTATGTCAGCCCCCTCCCCCCTTCCTCCCCCCCCCATGTCAGCCGCGTTGCAGGTTCCCTGTCCCCTCATCCCCTCTCCCTATGTCTACCTGCTACTGCCCTGTTCTTCTGCAGCTACGGCTCCTTGTCTCCTAGGGAATCGATGCTGTGTGAGTGAAGCCGTTGGGGAGCCTTTCTGTCTCTCGACGGGCTCCGTGCAGCATTGTCCCGCCTCCAAAGGAACTTCCTTTGGAGGGGGGACAATGCTGCACGGAGCCCGTATAGAGATGAGAAGGTTCCGCAACATTTTCACAGGCACAGCCGTGCTTCCCTAAGAGACAGGGAGCTGCGGCTGCAGAAGATTGGAGGAGGTGAGTTTGCTGCTGCCGAGAAGTGGACTCGGCAGCAACTTGTGCGCTTTTTTAATTTTATTTTTTAACTTGGAGTGAGGCGACCCCTGCTAAATCCTGTGGTGACCCCTGTGGGGGTCGCGACCCACAGGTTGAGAACCGCTGCTCTAAGGGATCTGTAATGGCTGTTCCCCCTGGTCTTGGGGGGTCATTTCCTAGAGGAGAGCTTTCCCGAAATTCCTTAACTTTTTGCAGCAGACCAAATCCCTCTAGCAGGGAAATTCAGACCCAGCGGCCTCTGAGTGCCCCAGGGAAAGTCTTGTGTGGGGCAGGCTGAGAGTGGAAGTCCTGTTCGATTACCCTTGGCTAAGCGTCCCCGATGAGGGACACCCCCTGGTGAGAATAGCTGGGAGCTCTCCGAGACTTTGCTTTGACACGGATTCAGGTGGCTCAGTATTGGGCTCTGACGTGGATGAAAAGTACTCTTCAGAGGATTGTAAAGAGGCCTAAGTGATCTGCCTGTTCTGGGAGGAGGAGCTGGTGGCATTGATTGCTGGGGTTTCATCCGCCTTGAATTTGATGGATGCTTCCGGCAGGGAGCAAGAGCCGAAGGTACACCTGCTCCTTTAAGGGGTGCGGAAATCTACTACTGTCTTTCTGTTTCCAGATGTGATCAAGGATTTGATCCAGCCAGAGTGGGACTCTCCCAACACCCTGCCTAAGGGGCTAAAAGTATGTAAAAAGATCTACACCCTCCTGCAGAAGGAGTATGTTGAGTGGTTTGGCATTCCCAAGGTGGATGCTCATGTCACGGTGGTTACCAGACTCCCCACCATTTCTCTGGAGGGCGTTTTGGCATTAAGGCCCTGATGACAGTGTCACAACATTGGATTTGACGCTGGCTCTGGGCAGTGGACATATCTTCCAAAGCCCGGTTGACCCAATTGGGTTTTAAGGGGAAGCTTCTGTTTGGAGCTGATATGGAGAAGCTGGTGAATGACCTGTATGAGACAAAATCTTAACGCCTTCCAGAGGACAGGTCCAAGGGGCCTGTGAAGTGGACTGATGCCCCTTTCTCGTCATCCTCTGCCCGTCCACTGAAGGCGCACTGGCTGGATTCTCGCCGATCTTTGGGTTCTCGGCATTACCGACCTGGAAAACGTTTCCTCCTCTCTCCTTCCAAGCTTAAAGCCCATTCTCGGTCCTTTTGTGGAGCTCATGGGCCCAGGGACTCGGCCCCTTCCAGAAGAGGACCTTCCTGGGCTGCGCAGTAAAGGTTTGGGGACCCATTCCCAGGTTCTTCCAGTTGGAGGCAGGCTTTGCCTTTTTTTCTTTCAGGAATGGGATTGGGTTATCAAGGACCGCTGGGTGCTAGATCCCAATCAGTTTGGCTATGTTCTGGAATGCAAAGAGCCAATTCCAGATGTCCTTTCCATCTCCCCTTGTGGGTTTGTGAGCAAAAGTGCCACTGTGCAGGCTACCTTGTCCAAGTTGCTGCGCCTAAAGGCAGTGGTGCCCGTCCCACCGCAGGAGCGGGCAAGGGCAGATACTCCATCAGTTTTGTGGTTCCCAAAAAGGACAGTTCCTTCTGACCCATTCTGGACCTCAAGGGGGGTCAACGAGCACTTGTGCATCCTGTGCTTCTCAATGGAAACTTTGTACTTCATAATTCAAGCAGTGTGCCGAGGGGAGTTCATGGCTTCTGTGGATCTGGTCGAAGCATATTTTCATATCCTGATCCAGGCGGATCAGCAGAAGTATCTGCATTCTGCCATGCTTGGCTTTCACTTCAGTTCACTGCCCTCCCTTTCGAGCTATCCACTGCCACAAGGACGTTCTCCAAGGTCATGGTGGTGACTGTTGCAGTGCCAAGGGATCTGTGTCCATCAATTGTTTCTGGACAACTGGCTCATCCGGGCCTGTTCCCTTTCAAAAGCGTCTCGAGTGGCGTCCTTTTTGGAAAGCCTCGGCTGAGTGATCAATCGGGGGAAAGAGCTAGCAGTTGCCTAACCAGGCCTTGGAGTTTCTGGGAGCACGTTTCAGCTACTCGGATTGATGATAGCGAGCATAGAGGTGGTGCCATGGGTGCGTGCTCACATAAGAACATAAGATATGCCATACTGGGTCAGACCAAGGTCCATCAAGCCCAGTATTCTGTTTCCAACAGTGGCCAATCTAGGTCATATGTACCTAGCAGTTTCCCCAAGAGACACAAGTTCCACAATGCTTGTACTGGGTCAAGCATTGATATCTTGGGTTACTTCTTAGTAATAGTTTATGGACCTTTCCTCCAGGAACTTGTCCAAACCTTTTTTAAACCCAGCTACACTAACAGCCTTTACTACATCCTCCGGTAACAAATTCCAGAGTTTGATTACACATTGAGTGAAAAAATATTTTCTTTTATTAGTCTTAAATAGTTTACCCTGTAGCTTCATTGCATGTCCCCTAGTCTTTCTATATTCTGATAACGTAAACAATCGATCTATGTTTACACGTTCCACTCCGTTCATTAATTTATAGACTTCTATCATATCTCCCCTCAGCCGTCTCTTTTCCAGGTTAAAGAGCCCTAACCTTTTTAGCCTTTCTTCATAGGAGTATCCTTCCATGCCCTTTACCATTTTGGTGGCTCTTCTCTGAACCTTTTCTAAAATCGCTATATCCTTTTTAAGATACGGCGACCAGAATTGCACACAATATTCAAGGTGCGGTCTCACCATGGAACGATATAGAGGCATTATAATATCTTTTGTTTTATTTTTCATTCCTTTCCTTATCATACCTAGCATTCTATTTGCTCTCTTGGCCGCCACTGCACACTGGGCCGAGGGTTTTAACATGGTATCCACAATGACGCCCAAATCTTTTTCCTGGGTGGTGGTTCCTAATGTGGAACCTTGCATCGTGTAACCATAGTTTGGGTTGTTCTTCCCTAGGTGCATAACCTTGCACTTGTCCACATTAAATTTCATCTGCTATTTTGATGCCCAGTCTTCCAGTTTATCAAGATCCTCTTGCAATTTTTCACAATCCTCTTGGGTTTTAACAACTTTAAATAGTTTTGTGTCATCTGCAAATTTGATAACCTCACTCGTTATTCCACTTTCCAGGTCATTTATGAATATGTCAAAAAGCAGCGGACCCAGCACAGATCCCTGGTGTACACCACTATTCACCTTTCTCCATTGGGAAAATTGGCCATTTAGCCCTACCCTCTGCTTTCTATCTTTTAACCAGTTCCTGATCCACAATAGTACACTGCCTCCTATCCCATGACTCTTTAGTTTTGCCAAAGGTCTCTGATGAGGGACCTTGTCAAAGGCTTTCTGAAAGTCTAGATACACAATATCAACCGACTCACCTTTGTCCACCTGTTTATTCACTCCTTCAAAAAAACATAACAGATTAGTAAGACAAGATCTTCCTTGTCTAAAGCCATGTTGGCTGTCTCCCATTAGGTTGTGACTATCTACATGCTGAGTAATTTTATTCTTTATGATGGTTTCTACCATTTTTCCCGGTACTGGCGTCAGGCTCACCGGTCTGTAGTTTCCCGGATCACCCCTGGAACCCTTTTTAAAAATTGGTGTTACATTGGCGATCCTCCAATCTTCAGGTATTAGAGATGATTTTAATGATAGTTCACAGATTACTGATAGCAGGTCTGCAATCTCATATTTCAGTTCTTTCAACACCCTTGGATGTATACCATCCGGCCCAGGTGATTTGCTACTCTTCAGTTTATCTAATAGTTGTAAGACATTTTCCCGATGTATCGATATTTCCTTCAATTCTTCCGCACCTTTAAATACCACTTCAGTCATGGGTAACATCTCTACATCTTCCTCAGTAAAGACCGAAGCAAAGAATTCATTCAATCTCTCCGCTATCGCCTTGTCGCCTCTTAGTGCTCCTTTAACCCCTTTATCATCTAATGGACCAACTGACTCACAGGTTTTTTGCTACGAATGTACTTGAAAAGGTCTTTATTTCGCGTTTTTGCTTCCGCAGCAAGCTTCTTCTCAAATTCTCTCTTTACCTGCCTTATCAATGCCTTGCATTTGACTTGCCAGTGCTTGTGCTGTTTCCAGGTTTCGTTGTTTGGCTTTTTTTTCCATTTCCTGAAAGATGCTTTTTTGGCAACAACAGCCTCTCTGACCTCACCTTTAAACCAGGCTGGCAGTTTTTTGGACTTCCTTCCACTTTTCTTAAAGCGTGGAATACAGCTGGTCTGGGCTTCCAAGATAGTATTTTTCAACAACAGCCAAGCCTGATGTACGTCTTTAACCTTTGCAACTGCTCCTTTTAGTTTTTTCTTAACTGTGTTCCTCATTTTATCATATTCCTTAGTGTATGACTGATTTGGGTAATGAGCTTCACCTGAAAGCACCTCCTGTCTTTTTTTTAAGATGTGTAAGTACCTATAAAGCTATGATTATCCCAGGGGTGGGGAGGGAGGGAGGGAAATAACACTTATTAAAAGAGGGCTGCTACACAGTACCCTGTCTTGTGCTGCTGAGGTAAGCTAAATTCTGATTTGATTTAAATTATAGCTCTTAGCTGCTGCTAGGCTCTAACGTCTTATGAAATTTAAACCAGAAGCTCTCTGCTGGGTTCTAAATTTAACCAGAAAGCTCTCTTCTGTGTGTTAAATTTAAACTAAAAGTACTTTGCTGTTACTTGTCCCTGAGTGACTATTAAATTTAAACTACAAGCTCTCTGCTGGGTATGAAATGTAACCAGAAAGTTCTCCTCTGTGTTTTAAATTCAAACTTTAATTGCTGCTACTAGGCCCTTACTGATCCAATAAAAAACAGTGGGTTCACAGATTAAGTAGCTTTAATACAAAGAATTCTTTTTAGAAAATTACCAGAAGTATATACTCACAGTTGCAGATTTCTCTCCAGAAGTAACAGTCCCCCTTTCTAGTCCTTCAAAACAGAGGATCACAGAGCTCTGGTTGAGCTATTTATGCCTCTGCTGCTGAGGTAATGCTGTGACCAACTTCCTGGGTAATTAACAGTCCTTGCTTGGATAGGAGCAGTCTTTCAAAATGGCCTTTTGATCTGCCACTTGGTGTTGACACCTATTGAAAAGGTTTCACAGGTCTCTTGCCCCCTAGGTAGAAGGCCTGCGGCTGGCTCAGTAGTCCCCAAGTTCTCAGGAGTTCGAGCACAGGCTCCTGCGCCTGTGAGGCCCTGTTACTCACAAGAGACCGATTACTAATTATCACTAATTTCCTGTATAGTCCAGATCCAAAAGTTAGTACAGGTGCAATCAGAATCTCTGTTTATTAGATAACTGATGGACAAATACAGGCAGGGGAGAGGAGAATTTCTGTCAGTCATCAGACACCAGACACCTCCAGAATTCCTCCTCCCCCGAGTATAATAGTCATGTTACATATATACATGTTTTTGCTTCCGTGTATTGCTTCCGTATATGCATACAGTCTCCAAATCCATCCCTCTGTGAGGCCCCCTCTCCTCCCTCCTTCTGTTTCCTGTCATTGACCTTTCTGTCCCCTCTGTTTCTGTTTCAACATTCCCCAGGCCTCTGTCTTGCTTATACTCACCAACTGTCAAAAACCGTCTACTCTCTTCAGGACTAACGGCTCAGCTTATACTTTTTTGCATGGTTTCCTGTGTACGTGCCCTCTGCACAAAGTCTCTGCATGGATTCTCCAGTCCATGCATACACTCTGCTAAGGCTTATAATATCCTTATGCTGGCCTGGGTTTTTTCCTTTGTCCACAATATAGTAGTTTGGTTGACATATTTTATTAGAGCAGAATAAAGGCCATTGAGTGATTATGAACCAGGAACATATCCCTAAACCTTATAATCCCTACACGCCCGTTGATGGTGAAGTCCAGCCTGTGATGGTGGCCGCAGTCCTGTTTATCTAAGGAAGTGCATGCTGCTGGATGTTTTTTCCTGTATCCTCCTGATGACTAATGCCAGTCTCTTGGGCTGGGGAGCCCATTGCCATATAGGGCCCCTGGAACAGCAGGGAGGCGGTGTCCATCAGCCGTGTTGAGGCAAGGGCCATTAGATTGGCTCTTCTGCGTTTCTGGCCCCTGGTCAAGAGCCGGGCAGTTCGAGTGTATTTGGACCATGCCACAGCAGTGGCTTGTGTCAATTGGCAAGGCAACACGAGAAGTGCTGGGGTAGCTCTAGAGATGGCTCTCCTGTTTTGCCTGGGTGGAGAAGAACCTTCTAGCCATGTTGGCTGAGCACATTGCCAGAGTGAAGAGTGTGGAAGCGGACTTCCTCAGCCGCCACTGTATGGATCCTGGAGAGTGGGAGTTGTCAGGAGGGATTTCAGTCAATTCTGCACCGCTGGGGTCGCCCCGAAATGGATCCGATGGCAACCCACACCAGTACCAAAGTTTGCCACTTCTTCAGTTGCCACACAGAGACAGGGTCCGAGGGCATCGACACCCTGACCCAGCCTTGGCCAAGTCCACACCTGCTGTAAGTGTTTCCTCTGTGGCCCCTAGTGGGGCATGTGATTTGGTGTATAAAATGCCACCTGGGCAGGATGGTTCCGGTAGTGCTGGATTGGCTGAGGAGAGTATGGTTTGGAGACCTGATGCGTCTCCTCTTCAGTTGCCTCCCTCTCGGGGCCTATTGTGGCAGAGACTGATTGTCCTGGAGGACCTGGTTCCCTTCTTGTTTACGGCTTGGCTCTTGAGAGGGCTAGCGCGTAAGGGCAACTCTTCTGCGGTAGTCTCTACTGTGCTCGTGGTCCAGAGGAAGTCTACCAAGCTGGCATGTGTGTGGATATGGTGTCTCTTTGAGCGATGGTACAGTGCTTGGCAATTGGTTCCTGAGGTGGCCAAGGTGACATCTCTGTTGTTATTTCTACAGGATGGCCTGGAGAAGGTCCTTTCCCTCAGCTCCCTGAAAGTTAAGATGTCAGTTTAGTCCTGTTTCCGAGGTCCAGTGGCTGGTAAGTCTCTAGCCATGCACCCGGACGTCTCGCACTTTCCCCAGGGGGTTCAGCATCTGCATCTTCCCCTTCGATCTGGGATCTGTCTCTGGTGCACAGGGCCCTGATGGTGGCACCCTTTGAGCCATTAAAGCCCGCTACCTTAAAGAATGTGACGCTCAAGACGGTCTTCTTGGTTGCGATTTGTTCCGCAAGGTGGATTTCTGAACTGCAAGCCCTGTCTTGCCAAGATCCTTATCTGTCTTTTTCAAAGGAGGCTGTTTCTATTTGGCTGTGCCTGCCTTCTTGCCTAAAGTACTGTCTCCCTTTCACGTGAACCAGGTGGTCTGCCTGCCGTCCATCTCTAAGGAGTAGTGTCAGGGGAAGGATAAGGATTTTCACCTTGTGGATGTCTGGAGGGTGCTTCTCAGGTGCTTGGAGGTTACGAATTCCTTTCATAAGTCTGACCATCTTTTTGTGCTATTGTTGACCCATGCAAGGGTGATGCAGCGGCCATGTTGACATTGCAGCACTGGATTAAGGAGACCATTACCTCAGCGTATCTGTTGCAGAACCGGCCTGTTCTGGAGGGTTTGCACTCCCATTCTACTCAAGCACAAGCATCCTCGTGGGCAGAGTGGAGCTTGGTACTCCCTCCAGACATTTGTCGGGTAGCATCGTAGGCATCACTTTCCATTTTTGTCAAGCATTACTACTTGGATGTCCATACAAACAGATATGGTCTTTGGCTCAAGGGTTTTGTAAACTGCTGTGTCTTTTTCCTGCCCAGTGAAGTTGTAGCTTTGGTACATCCCACTTGTCTGAACTGGTCTAGCAGGACTATATGGAAGGTGACATTTTACTTACCGGTTAATGTCCTTTCCCTTGAGTCCTGCTAGACCAGTCCAGAGCCTGCTCCTGAAACTGTATTTCTCTGTTCTCCTGCTGCACTACCCTCGAGTCTGCTGTGATTTTTATACTTGGCTCTGCAGATTCATCTTCTCCTGACCGCCTTCTGTTTATGCTTTTCTGTACATAGTTGCTCCGTATTCAAGCAGGGGTATGCAGGCACACTTGAAAGTGCTATCCTGGTGATTGTGCCGATGCTGGCTCTCCCTTAGATCAGAGAGGTCCTTCGGACTTCTCTGAGCATGCATGTGCCTTCCTGCCTCAACATCACGGTCTTGTGCCTCCTCAGTTTTCTACAACTGCGGCAGCAGCCAGCTGTGCCTTTCTTTAGTTGTTTTTGATTCTAGTTTTGTCAGGTTGTTTCAACCACAAAGTAAAACAAAAAACAGAGCTCTTTCTCAGCGGCGCTCTGCCATCGTGCTTTATCAGTCAGCCTTCCCTGCCGTTGGCACGCTGTTGACAGGGGAGAAATAAAAAAAAAAAAAAGGGTGCCTTTTCCTGCCTGCACAGCTGCATATTTACAAAAAAAATTAAAAATGAACCAAAATATAGGGCTCTGTGGAGTTACTGTCAGCTGTACTACCCAATACACTTCAGACACAGGCTTCAAGACCCGCCAAGACCGGTTTGTTTTCTGTATCCTGTTTCATGGCGGCTCCTACATCGTCTCTTGCCCCTGTCCCATTGGGAGTGAATGTGGCTGCTGTGCACCCGGAGGCAGACTTCTACTGGCGCGGCATTCATGAAGATGGCCCAGAGCCTGAAACAGCAGGCCAGAGACCCTACGCTATCTCCATCTAACCCGGCCTCCATAGAACTGTTTCAGAGGCTGGAGCCTCAGGTAGTTGGCAAACACAAATCTAAGTCAAAGCACTGCCAGAAGGACGACTCGCCAAGTACCCAAAGCTCCTAGGGGCACAAACGGAAGTCCAGCGAAGACTTGTCTGAAGCTTCCTCTCATACGTCCAAAAAGGCAAAGCAGCAAATGGACCCTATACCATCTTTCTCCGCTTCGGATACCCCAATAGCAGTAGGACCCTCTCTACTGACCCCCTTCTGCAAGTGTTATGCCGTTTAATCCAAGACACTTCAGCCATCCTGGAGGCTGCCCCTCCTAGTTACCAATCATCTTCTGTGGAGGTACCCCTCTACCAGCCTCTGCCAGTTTCTCCACAGGAACACCCTCTCCTGGCGGACTGGGGAGCCCCTGTACCCTCGGGCATGGATCCTTATCAGACCACAAGTTCCCTTTACTCTCATCGGTGGGATTCGGAGCCCTCTCTCATGGGAGATGTTGAGCCAACACCTTCTTTGGATCACTCACTGTGGGAAGAACCTCCTCAGGATTTCTCCTACCCGAAGTTTCTCCAGAAAGTGTCTAGAGCATTTGCTCTTAGTGATACTTGAACTCCCATTAAAAAAAATGCATTTCCAGTCTATCTTGTGAGCCTGTTCCACTCCTAAACTGGTCCTAGCCATTCCAATTTCCCAGGTCTTACAGGATCTCTTTCTCTCGGTCTGGAAGACGCCAGCATCAGTCCATGCCACTGCTCGTTGTCTCTACCTTAAGTGCAAGATTCTGCCTGCAGCTGGTTCCCAGCATCAGCAGCTGCCTCATCAGTCTGTAGTCTCTGAAGCTGTCCTTTTTTTTTTTTTTGTCATCCAAGTCTCATGTCCAAATTCCACCATGAAAGGACCAGCGTACCTTGAATTCAGTTGGTAGAAAGACTTCTCAGAGTGGAATTCTAGCCATGAAGATCTTAGTTCATCAACTCCAATTACTTCAATACCATCATGAATTCCTTTCACAGTTGCCAGACCCCACTACCATTCCATTTCTGGACATTCACACTCTTCAGGACAATTTGCAAGAGTCCCTCTAGTATATCATTCAGACTACCTGTGATGCCTTTGACTTAGTTTCCTGATCCATGACTACTTTCACATTGCCTGTCACACTGCTTGGCTCAGAGTTTCTCTTCTGCGAGAAGATCTTCATGACCGTCTAGCAGATGCTTCCTATCAGGGAGATAGTCTTTTCGGTCCTAAGGTTCAGGAAGCCATTTCGTAGGTCAAGGACCACTCTTCTATGGTGTGGAAACTTGCAGCTCAGCCTCAGGAGACGGCACGCCAGTCCTGTCACTCCCAGTATTCACAGTACCGAAGAGCATACCACTACCAATATTTCCAACAATTTTATCCTCGTCAGCATTTCCAACCCTATTCTCATCCTTCACCACAATGTCAGCCTGCACCTGTATATCCTCAGCATCCCAGGCAAAGGAATAGGAAGCAGCCTGTGACCACCTCAGCCCAGCTGCCTAAGGTGTTCCCGTTTTTGACTATCTGCCAGTAGGAGGCCATGTCCAGAACTTCCGGGAGGCCTGGCAGACCATCTCCATGGATCGTTGGGTTCTCAGCATCATTGCATTGGTTTACAAACTCAGTTTTACGGTCCCCCCCTCAAAATCCACCTCCGCCCAGCAATGTTCTTCCTGCACATCTTCCCCTTCTTGCAGAGGAGATTGCAAAACTGCTAAAAAAAAGCCCATGCAGTCGAGCCTGTACCGGAGCAAGGGCGCAACAACGGCTTCTATTCCAGGTTCTTCTATATTCCCAAAAAGACTGGAGGCCTCAGACTGATCCTCAACCTCCAGGAACTCAACCTCTATATCAAGAGAGAAAAGTTCAAAATGACTTCTCTAGCCACCATTCTTCCCCTATTGAGACAGAAAGACTGGCTCGCCTCTCTGGACCTCAGAGATGCCTACACCCATATCCTCATCTATTCTCGTCATTGACGATCTCCAGGAACAAGCAGGAATGAGTCTTCACATATGGGTACGTCGGTACCGACGGAGTCTGCGTGGGAACGCTCCCCAGCGTCTAATTAGAACGCTTTTGGGAGCATCCCACCACGCCTGCGTGCTGCCTTCCCGCCTTTCCCAACTGCCTCTCCTCAGTTTTTGTTTTTCCGCGGAGCCGGCAGGACGTACTCCTGTCACCGCAGAAAATTCTTCCTTTATTTTTGTTTTTTCTTGTGGTCGCGTCTGCCTTCCCTCGACGCACCGGTACCGCCGGTGTTTTCTTCTTCTTTTCTCCTACAAATTTTTTCTTTTGTAGGGAATTTTTTCCCTGTTTAGTGCCTGATGGTTTTCCGCCTGCTAGGCCTCTCCACTTTCCTTCATGGAAATGCCAGCCACTATCCCTAAAACATGTTTCAACTGTGGCAGTACCAAATTAGTTTGACACCCATAATTGGTGCCTTCCATGTTTGGGTCCTGACCACTATCCGCTGGAGTGTCCCTCCTGCAGTAGTATTTCCAGAAGAAGTCTTCAGCATCGAGCTCAACTCGATACTCGGTTCCCATCAGACCTGAGGGTACCACCTACAACTTCTTTTTCACAGGATCAGGTAACCAAACAAAAGTCTGTAAAGACTAGCTGGTCCTCGGGTGGTAGATCTCATGTTCACCATCGAGATACCTCTGGCCTTGCCCCCGAGGACATTTTGGCTATAAACCCCGGCGGGAGTCTTCAGCCTCCAAAGCATTAAAGGGGTTTCAGGTTGTTCCCGGGGTTTTTACCTCTGCGAACATACCACCACCGAACATGGCTCAGGTATCTGCTTTGAGCGGTGCTGGTACCCCGGCATGGGCAAGTTGGATGAAACATTCTACACCGATGATCGCAGTCTAGCGCTCTCGGTATCTTCGCTGCCGCTAGAGTCGCTACAAACCGATCTTCCAGCATTGGTATCAATCCCGGTACCGATTCTGGTATCCACGTCGGTACCCTCCAAGTCTGTTTCGATAGACTCGCTGCTTTCGATGCCGAGTCTAGAATCTATCTCTAGCCTGGACGATTGGGTACCGACTCGTCTCGGTATCGACCTCGGATGGTGCTGAAGACATTGTTCCGGAGATCAAAGTCTGCTGCTCTCGGTACCCCTGGTACCGTTAGAGTCGCCTCAGACTGAACTTCCAATATCGGTACCGGCTGCGATACTACTGCCGGTACCGCTTTCTACGTTCGCATCGGTACCGGTGCCTTCCATGCTTACTTCCGCAAGCTCGCTTCCTTCGGTACCGAGTTTGGAGTCCATCCCTGGCATGGATAGTTTTCTACCGATTTGTCGCGCACCGGCCTCAAGCGGTACCAACGACTATCTTTTCAGGACAATCCGATGCTCCACCTTTTCGGGTCTGGTACTCCAATGGATCAATCCATTAGTGCCAAGACTAGATCTTCAACAGATCTAACCTTTACTCCTCTTGATAGAAGATCCCCTTCTGAGGAAATTTCTTTTCAAGCATTCCTGCTTGATATGGCAAGGTTACTTGCCATTTCTATACCTGATCAAGATCCTGCACCAGGGGATTCAGAGCTTCTGCATATCCCTGAGAACCCAAAGGAGATCATCATGCTTCCTTTGCATTAAACCTTACAGGATCTTTTACTTAGAATGTGGGAAACTCCTTTAAAGGTATCCCCACCTTCAAGGGCCACTGACTCTCTTTACAAGGTGCCCCCTTCTCCAGGTTTTCAAAAGACTCAACTTCCACATCATTCTATGGTTGTGGAATCAGCAATGAGGCGTGTTAAAAGTGCTAAAAGGCACTCTTCTTATCTGCCAGGTCGTGAGTCTAGAACTTTAGATGCATTTGGACGTAAAAGCTTCCAGGCATCCATGTTTTCAACAATAATTCTCTCATATATTTTCTATATGGGACTATCTCTTGAAGAGGTCACAAACAGTTTGCTGTTTTTGACTCCTTTTCTTCAAGATCACAAAAGACCAGACTACTCTTTACTGGTTAGTCATGTTCAAAATATCTCTAGGTTTCTTACTCGTGCTACCCTGCACTGTTTTGAGTCTGTTAGCAAAACCTCTGCTATAGCCATAGGGGCATGACGCATAGCCTGGCTCCAAGCTTCCGACTTGGATAAATGGGTACAAGAAAGCCTGGGTAATACTCCTTGTACTGGGGAGAATCTGTTTAACAAAGAGACTTTACGCCAAGCTGCTCAGTTAACCACTGGCACTGTTGTTTTCAAAGGATTGTCAACACCTTCCTCTATCCCAGGTGGTAGGAAATCTTCTACCAAACTTTATTCCCCCAAGGGGTAAAAGTTTTATTCATTCTCTACCCATCATACAGCTGTTTCCAAACAAGGGAAACATCAAACCAGGCTAAAGAAACCACAACCTCAACCGTTTCAGCAAACCCAGCAGCCGCAGGGTTGCTAATAGACTCTTCACTGAATCCTTCTTCCTGTTTGAGGTTTAGAACCTGTAGTTTGCTTCTTCCCATTCAAAGCATCTACATCGGTTCCATCCTAAAATTTACACATGTCTCTCTTAAAGAGACATCCTGACTTTTAGCTCATAGAGCTTCTTAAAGTACACAGAGGAGTAACAGCTGTCTATAAGGTTGCTATGCCTTTACCTTTGACTTTTTCTCCTGTATCAGCATGTCTCATATTAATTTTTTGAAGATTTACTCCATCGTAAATCTTTTTTCAACTCTGTCCCTCTTACTAAGACATTTTGGTCTGTAAGAGTGATACCACTTAACTGAAGGCTTATCCCTAAGCCCCTGAGTTTTCTTTTCAGAGTTGTCTCCCCCCTTGCATTCTTGTTTTTGCTGGCAGCTTCTCAGACAATGACGGAGTCTTACCACACCTACTTATGTCTGTATGTCTTTTTCCAATCTTGGGACCTAAGATTTCTTCTGCTGCCCTAACAAAATAGTTAGAACTGCAGGGGCTCTTAGTGGTTAGACCACTGACTTGCTGACCAAGCAACCAGGGCTTGATCTCCAATATCAATTTTTTCTGGCCTTTCTACTAAGTCCCAGACAGGCTAAGAACCTTTTCTGGCTATTGTTGCAGACACATCACCTTACCCCTCCTATCCTTAGCCTTCCCCAATCCTTGGGCTTGGCGGAGTAGTTCAGGTTACATACTGGCTCTTAAACAGCCAGTTTTTTCTTCTAATCAACCTGCAACATGCTCTCTGCATCTCTACAGAGCAGCTCTGCACTATGGGCCCTTGCTAGAGAGCAAATAATTCCAGATGGTTAGGAAGGGTTTTGCCTAGTCATGACTACTGCGTTCTTCCCTACCCTTACCATTTCCATTAAAGTCTTCTTCAATAAAGGACACAGGCCTTTAATTAAGTGAAGACCTAAAGAATTATCCAATTCCCTGGGTTGGTTCACATCTCCAGTGGACCCCTTCACCAGGGATGGCTTTCTTTCAGTAACAGCCAGTCCTTGTCTTGTATTTTCCTTCCACCCTCAATTCTTCATGGCGTAATTCATATTGAGCGCAAGAATGCACCATACTCATTTTGCCCTCATAGAAGGGTAAATATGGTATTTTATTTCATTGCATCTTCTCCAGCTGCCCTGCTGGAGTTATGGAAGGATTCAGACTTACTATCTGCAGATTAAAAACATCCTCTGCATTTTTCATGTAGGCCTCCATTCCTGGTTATTCAAGGGCTAGAGTTCTTAGAAGACTCTAGACTTCTCCTTGCCAGTGAGAGCACTCCCTTAGCTCTCCCACTCAAAACCAGGGAGAATGGATTCTCTAAACATCTTCTCAAGCAGGTATCTCCCTTCTTGTTATTAGATGAATCTTTCTCTCTCTACATACCCCTATGTGGGGACAGGGGTATATATATGTATATATATATATATGTATATGTGTATATGTATATATGTATATATGTATATGTATATGTATATATGTATGTATGTATGTATGTGTGTATATAGACATATGCATGTCTGTGTGCTCATATATATAATATAGGTAAATACAGATATATCCATCTTCATATATATATATATAGCAATATATGATAGTGGGTAGATATGTATCTATATACCTTTTTCTGTCTGTCTGCCTAGGTTCATATATATAGCCTGTGTGTTTATCCTTTTCTGGACGATTGGCTTATTTCAGGACCCGACAAAGCCTCAACCCAGCTGTCAGTCAGCAGGACATCCTTGCTTCTGCAGCAGCTAGGCTTCATCATAAACTCCCAAAAGTCCGAATGTGATTCCCGTTAAGTTCTGGAGTTCGTAGGGGCTCGCTTGGACACAAGAGTAGTTTGTGTGTTTTTGCCACTTAACAGAGTAATTATTCTACAGCAGCTCGATTCCCAACTGCACAGTTCATTGGTCCGCACCATACTACATCAATTCGGTCACATGACAGTCTCGGTACACATGGTTCTGTTAGCACTTCTCTACATGTGGCTGCTCCAGTGGCATCTCAAATTCAACTGGAATCAGTACACTCAATCCCTTCATCATCAGGTCTCTTCTCTCCGGGCCCAACCCCCTCATGTTGCATTAGCCTCTTTGCTAGTGGACACTTCCATCCAGTCTCATAGGGCGGCCCTTCCTGGAACAGCTGCATCAGCTCACTTTGTCAACAGATGCCTCCCATATGGGCTGGGGAGCCCATCTTTTTCATTTTATGACTTAAGGACGTTGGACCAGCAGAGAGGCTTCTCTGCACATCAACCTACTAGAGATGCGTGCAGTTTACTATGCCTTGCATGCCTTCCATCATTGGGGCTGCAACAGATTGCTTCTGGTGCAGACTGACAATCAGGCCACCATGTTCTGCATGAACAAGCAGGGTGGTTTGGGGTCCCTCCACCTTTACTGTGAAGCCATCCGCCTATGGCTTCCTCTGGGCAGTAAACTTTCCAAGTATTCAGAACCCATTAGCAGACTCCCTCCATTACGCCTGGACCCACACGAATGGTCTTTGGATTCTGCGGTCCTAACTCCCATCTTCCAAGCATGGGGGACCCCAGAAGTGGATCTTTTTACCTCAGAAAACTATGCGACGTGTCCACTCTACTACTCCCTTCGTCCCACTTCCAACAAATGGGCTGCAGACGCCTTCTTCAGCTTTTGGACAAATCGTCTCCTCTGTGCATTTCCACCTTTCCCGCTAATTCCTCAAACCCGCCTCAAGATTCGCACAGACAAAGGCGACTCTAATCCTCATTGCTCCTCAGTGGCTCAGACAGATCTGGTACCCACATCTCCTCGCCATGGCACAACATGGCCCCTGGCCGTTACCACTACATCCATTACTTCTCACGCAGCAGGAAGGTTGTCTGTCTCTTACATCGGGTCAATGAAAGACCCTGTTTCAAGTGTGCAACCCGCTGTTCTTCAGAAACTGTGAATATCGAAAAAAGGCCGAAACCCATAAGTTGTTTCGTAGTGCCTGCCAGATGATGATAGACTGATAGTTTGACTTCGGCATTGTCAGAGGCAGAACAACGCAAAAAAGCTGAAGGGGAAACCCCCGTGAACCAATGAAAACTGATACAAATAAACTTGTAATCAAAAATCTCACAAAAGACTCCACCATTCCTGCTCCAAATTCAAACCACTGGCTGTCACTGTCCGAAGGCGAAAAATCCATAGCTGTTCCAGCCCCAACAGTTGAACATTGTATTGCATTGGGTCACTCTTTTTTGGATTTGAGGTGGAGAGTTATAGACGGTGTCCCACCTAACCCAAGAGGGGGAAATCGTGTTTACCACCTGCAATGGCTGGAACAGCAATGGATTTTTCACCTTCGGACAGTGACACCCAGTGGTTTGAATTTGGAGCAGGAATGGTGGAGCCTTTTGTGAGATTTTTGATTACAAGTTGACTTTCGATTACAAGTTTATTTGGATCAGTTTTCATTGGTTCACGGGGGTTTCCCCTTCAGCGTTTTTGCGTTGCTCTGCCTCCAACAATGCCGACGTCAAACTATCAGCCTATCATCATCTGGCAGGCACTACGAAACAACTTGTAGGTTTCGGTGTCTTTTTTCGATGTTCACAGTTTCTGAAGGACAGTGGGTTGCACACTTGAAACGGAGTCTTTCATTGACCCGAAACATGCAGGTTGTGTAGTCACCGACACCAGCGATTAGAAGAATGTTTGGATATCGCCGTTGATTAAGATAAGTCTTTGATCATAAATACGTTTAAGAAAAAGGGCTTCACAGACATCCGAGCAGAGCGGTTTCCCCTGTCCTTTTCCTGTCTGCTTAGCCCGACATTATATGAAAGTTCCTTGACGGTAGTGCAGTGCTTTCTACGGATGACTTTTTGCATTTTTTATATGTATGTGTCATTTGTATAAGGGAGGTATTTTGTGGTGTGGTGAAAAAAATATCATGAGCTCAGTTGTGATAGACAGACAGAAATTAAAATTTTTGTGAGCACACTGTGCACTTGATTAGGTACTTAATTTTGAATGGTCTTTGACAGCCCTTTTGCTACGTGTTGTAGAAACTTCCCATATTAGGAGTCTATTTTTAGAGCTTCTCATGGAAGTGGGTTCCTCCTTGATAAATGGTTCTCAGCCAGTTTACCAAATTTCCTGGAAGTCACCCCTGTGTATAAGTCGCAGAGACTAAATTTGGCATTTTTACTGTTAAAATCATAGCATTAGTTGTCCCTGTGTATAAGTCACTGTATAAAAAATAAAGCGCAAGAAAACACTGCTGATTTTTAAAACATGATTTATTTTGTTTTAGTTTCACTTCATAATAGCGCTCTTGAATAAAGTGCATAACAACATAGCAGCTCATTCCACATCATATTTGTTCTGTATCACTTTCGGGAAAACTTTGGGGTGCTGAATCAAGGAGGTCATTGCTCAGTGTATCTTTTGCGGAACTGGCTGGTTCTGGAGGGGTTACATGTGCATTCCACTTGGGCACAAGCATCCGCCTTGGCGTAACATAGCTCAGTAGCCCCCTAAGACAATTGTTGGGAAGGAACGTGGGCATCACTATCCACCTTTGTCAAGTATTATCACTTAGAAGTCCATGCTCAGAGGTCTTTAAAACTGCCATGTCGTCTTCTCGCCCAGTGGAGGCGTAGCTTTGTTATGTCCCACTTATCTGGACTTGTCTAGCAGGAAGATATGGAAGGTGACATTTTACTTACCAGATAATGTCTTTTCTTGCAGTCCTTCCAGACCAGTCCAGGACCCTTCACTGGAACCTGCTGTACTCTGTGGTTGACCCTTCCGACAAACCTGTTGAAGCTGATCCAGTACATAGTTGTGCTTCCTTTTCTGTAGAACGTTATTTTCACTGAGGTTGTGTGAGTTCAGAGATTTCTTACCATATGCTTGGGTGTGAATACTGAATAATGCTTATAGAGGCATAAGCTGATAATGGCACAGTGATGTAATAAGAAGCCTCTGGAATGTTCCTTATCATTCCTCCAGTTCAGTCCTCCACCTCTGGATAGTGCACCTCCTCCTGCAGCATGGAGACTGGACAAGTCAAACTCGTGACATCACTGGGTATATCCTGCTGGTGGTCTCCCATCATCCCCCAGTGTGTCCAGTCTCCATGCAGCAGGAGGACGTAGTGAGCCTAGGTGCTGGGCTCACTAGAGGAGTAGATAAGGAGCATTAATGTAGTTAGTCCTTGGAGAAAAAAAAAAGTTCTCTACTTTTTATTTCTTGACATCTGATTTTATTATAGCCCATACCTAATGCCTTCACATCCCTAGCGTCTGGTCTGTGGCCACGCAGAGGCACAGTCTCGGATGCCGGAATATGCCGGGGCGACGCTGCGGCTTCGACCGGTATGGAATAGCAGATAATGGACAACAGCAGATCCAAAGTCCATCGGCAAGGGCCGAAGGGGGGTCGCCGCTGGAGGGCCTGTCGTTACCCCTTCTGGAAATCCCAGCAGGACCATCTAGGGCTGTGCCTTCAGCTTCGGGGCTCCCTCTGGGAGATTTTGATCTGTACTTTGTCCTAATAATGCATCGAGCATAGTGCTTGCGGCAGCAGGGGAAGATGCCTCATTGGCGAATCCAGTGCAGCAGTCTGGGCTAGAAAGGATTAGTAGCAATCTCGTGAGGCCCCTTAAGAGGGCTCGACCTCTGGACCATCCGCTTTCAGATACGGAGTGGCCCGAGACAGAGGAGGTCGAGTTGAATCTTGAGTCTGGAATGGGAGCTGGAAGATAGCGAGATTCCGGAGCCTGAGGATCAGGCGAGAATCATTCAGGTATTCCGTAAGGTCGAGCTTGCGGCACTCATTATGGAGCCCCTTCAGACGCTCAATCTAGCTACGGTACAACCGTCGGAGGAAGAGGGTTTGGAGGAATCCTCTCTTTCAAGCAGCGAGGCAATCTTAGGTGGTAGTTTCTGTTCACCGTGGGGTTGACCACATGATCCAAGATGAATGGGATCTGCCAGCAGTGGGGAATAAAGGGTGTCGTTCCCCGCGGATAGAGGCGGCGGTGTCAGCAAAGAAAACCACTATTCCTGTGGAAGGCAGCGCGGCCTTGAAGGAGGCAAATGACAGGAAGGTGGACGCATTGTTGAAACAAACCTTTAAGTCTAGCGCTCTTTCCTTGCAAGCTTCCATTTGTGGGGCTTGAGTAGCGAGAGCATGTCTTCGGTTGTCACAATGCTTGTGGCAGTCAGTTCAACCGGAGCAGGAGCGATTAATGGATGTGACACGACTAGAATCGGCATATCTAGCAGAGGTACACTACGATTTGATTAGAGCATTGGCGAGGAGTATGGCTTCTCTGGTAGCTGCTCGCCATTATTTGTGGCTAAGAAATTGGTCAGCTGAGGGTTCTTCTAAGATGCGTCTCAGCAAGCTTCCTCTTAAAGGGAAGTTGTTGTTTGGTGAAGATCTGAACAAACTGGTTAAGGATTTGGAGAATCCAAAGGCGGTAGACTCCCAGAAGATAAGCCTAAGCAGGGAAGTCTCTACCGACTGTGCGGGACCAGTTTAGAGACTTCAGGAGGTTTCGTAGTTCTCGGTTAGGAGGCTTCCAAAGAGAAAGCCACAATGAAGCAAGGCGGGCCCAGGCAGGAAGTCAACCGATTGGAGGTCGGCTTCGGGAATTTCTTCCTGCCTGGGTCCCAGGGCCGGATTTACCTATACGCCATGTACGCCATGGCGTTGGGCCCACAGCTGGCAGGGGCCCACAAAAAAAAAACAAGTTAATTTTTTTTTAAAATAAAATTTAAAAAAAAAACTGCTGGCTGCCGCCGCGGGGTCCCCTCTGCTGCCGCGGCAGCACCGACTGACCCGCGGGGGCCCCCTCTACAAGCTGAATCCGTCGGTTCGTTCCTTCCTTCCCTCCCTCCCTCCATGCAGGCTGTGAGAGACGCGAAAGGAGAGTGTCTCCTCGCGTCTCTGTTAAGCCCGCAGGGGCTGATGGGAAATTTCCCATCAGCCCCTGCGGGCTTAACAGAGACGCGAGGGAGACACTCTGCCTTCGCGCCTCTCACAGCGTGCACGGAGGGAGGGAGGGAGGAAGGAACGAACCGACGGATTCAGCTTGTAGAGGGGGCCCCCGCGGGTCAGTCAGTGCTGCCGCAGCAGCAGAGGGGGCCCTGCGGCAGCAGCCAGCAGGTTTTTTTTTTAAAATTAAATTTTACTTTAGGCCGACGGGGGTGGGGGGGTAGGACTGGTAATGGGCTATTGGGGGGGCTGGGACTGGAAATGGGCTGGGGGGTTAAGGCTAGAGATGGGTTGATGGGGTTAGGACTGGTAATGGACTGTGGGCTGTTGGGGGGGGGGATTAGAACTGGCAATGGGCTTTGGGGGGGTTAAAAAGGTTAATGGGGTGTGGGCATATGGGGGAGACGGTCTGGTAATGGGCTATGGGGGGCCTAGGACTTGACAGGGGCTGGGGGGGTTAAGACGGGAGGTGGGCTGATGGGGTTAAGACTGGTAATGGACTGTGGGCTGTTGGGGGGGCTTAGAACTGGCAATGGGCTTTGGGGGGGGTTAAGACTGGTAATGGGCTGTGGGCTGATGGGGGGGCTGTCTTGTAATGGGCTATGGGGTGCCTAGGACTGGAAAGGAGCTGGGGGGGTTAAGACTGGAGGTGGGCTGATGGGGTTAGGACTGGTAATGGGCTGTTGGAGGGGTTTAGAACTGGTAATGGGCTTTGGGGGGTGTTAAGACTGGTAATGGGCTGTGGGCTGATGGGGGCTGTCTGGTAATGGGCTATGGGGGGGCTAGGACTGGAAATGGACTGGGGGGGTTAAAATTGGAGGTGGGCTGATGGGGTTAAGACTGGTAATGGGCTGTGGGCTGATGGGGGGTTAGGACTGGCAATGGGCTATGGGGGGCTGACTGGAAATGGGTTGATGGGGTTAGGACTGGAAGTGGGCTGATGGGGGGTTAGGACTGGTAATGGGTTATAGGGGGGGCTTAAACTGAAAATGGGTTGATGGGGGGCTAGGACTGGTATTGGGTTGGGGTGTTGCTAGGACTGGAAATAGGCTGATGGGTGGCTAGGACTGGAAATGGGCTGATGCAGGGACTAGAAGGGGGAATGGATGCTGGGTGAGGCTGGAACTAGAAGGGAGCTGATGTTGGGGGAGGATTAGAATGGGATGGGGCTGGAAGAGTAAAATGGAGAAGGGAAAAATATTTTGTGTGGGAGGGATAAAAAATCTACAATTGGCCGGGTATTGGGAGAGTAAGTGGGGATTGAGGATGGAGGGGTAAAATTTGAGTGGATGAAATAGGAATGAGGAAAGAGCAAAAGGAGAAAGATTAGTATGTTAAAGCAGATGTAGAGAGAGAATGGAAAAAAATCTAGAAGAGAGAAGAAAGGACAAATGGACAGCAGACGATGGAGAGTTAGCAGAAGACACGAAGAAGAAACCAGAATAAAGTGGCTGGAGCAATTGCAGCTGAAAAAAATGCACAAAAGGTAGAAAAATATCTCTTTATTTTGAATTTATTAATTGGAATATGTCAGCTCTGGTAAATGTGCATCATTAACGTCTGCGCTTTGTTTAGTACAAGAGCAAATTAATGTATAGTTTTATTTCTACAGTGTTGTACTTTCCAAGTTTGGTTTTTGGGATTCCCAGTTTAATTATTGTCTTCCTGTTTCTAAATTGTGATTACTTGTTTGATGGTCTATGTTCTGCATGTGTAACTGAGCTGAGGTGTTCTGTTTATATAATTCCTATTTGACATTGCCACTTGTTCTCTTTCCCCAGTAGGTCATGTATTGTTGTTCTCTGAAATGTATTGGTTTAATATTTGCAGTGTTGCCTTTTGATTGGTAGGGTATGGTGCTTTGTGAGTCCTGGTAGTGCTGTTAGGATACGGCGGGTTTACTATGGGTTCTAAATGGGCAGTGTTTGTAGTAGTTCCTAATGTGTCTGGCAGTTGGCACTGGATTATAGTAATGTAGAAATCTTTAGTCTTTCTTTATCCATACACTCATTAAGAGGCACGTTTACTAAAAGTTAGTATATGGTAACATTATGCAAATATTTATGCAAATGAGGCCCCTTATGCAAATGAGGCCCCGCACCCCCCTTGGGCCGCCCCTGCTGGGGGCCCACAATTTTTGTTGGCGTAGGGCCTCACTCAAGGTAAATCCGGCCCTGCTGGGTCCAAATAACATCCAACCAATGGGGGTTGGATATAATACGCGAAGGTTATGCTCTCGAATTGGCTCATCCAGTTCAAGATTCGTTTTTGCTTCCACCTTGCAAAGGCCGGCAGAAAACGCTAGCAGTACGACTAACATTGGATCGTCTCTTACAGCTGGGAGCAGTAGTGCCGGTTCGGCTAATGGCTTACGAAGTCGGTCGTTACTCCATTTCTTTCGTAGTCTCAAAGAAGGACGGGTCTCTCTCTGTCCTATCCTGGATCTGAAAGGAGTGAATCGCTGTCTTCGAGTCCCTCGTTTTTGGTTGGAAACGTTACGTTCGGTAATAGTGACTGTCCAGCGGGGAGAGGTCTTGACATCTCTCGACGTTACCGAGGCGTATCTACACATTCCGATCAGAGCAGCTCATCAAATGTTTCTAAGATTCGCTCTGCCTTAGGGACATTACCAGTTTCAAGCTCTGCTCTTTGATCTAGCGACGGCCCCGCGCAACTTCACCAAGTTTAGGGTGGTGGTGGCGGCAGCACTGCGGAAGGAAGGTATTTTAGTTCACCCCTATCTTGATGATTGTTTGATTCGGGCAGAGTCCAGGGTTGAGAGTGTGCAGGTTACGGACAAAGTTGTAAAGTTTACTGCAGAGTCTCGGCTGGGAAGTCAGTTTTGCCAAGAGCTGTTTAGTCCCGTTCTAGATTCTTGGGAGTGCGCTTTGACACGTGGAGGGGAGCTGTGTTTTTTCCGAGTTGGCGGGCTCAGGTCCTGCGGCAACTAGGGCGCAAGTTCATCGCAAACTCGGCTCCATCAGCACGGAGCTCTCTCTGCATGCTAGGAACAATGGCAGCAACTCTGGATGTAGTATCATAAGACAGAGCTTACATGCGGCCGTTGCAGAGGTCGTTACTTCGGCGCTGTTCTCACCAGAACGTTTCTCTGAACAAGCTTCTCCCCTGTCCTCTTCGAGTCAGGTGATCCCTCCAGTGGTGGCTTTGTCCAGGAAATCTGGAGGCAGGCTTGCCTCTGGAGCAGCCTCAATGGCTCACGGTGTTGACAGATGCGAGTTTTGCAGGTTGGAAAGCGCATTGTGGGGATCTCTTCGCACAAGGATCTTGGAGCGGCCAGGGGACCCAGTGATCGAGAGGAAGCAGGAGCACTGGTCGCCTGGGTGGAGCCTCGAATACAAGCAATCTCGGTGGCGCAAATTGCAGGAACAGACAATGTGATGGTGGATTTGCTCGGCAGAGTTTGGGTGGATGCCGGGGAATGGGCGTTCCATCTGGAAGTGTTTGCTCAGATAGTCCACAGATGCGGTCCCCCGGTCATGGATCTCATAGTGACGTTTCGTTTGGCCAGGGCGAATTGCCTTTACCCCTGAAGGCGAGAGAGGATGTCAGAAGGGATGGAGGCCCTGTGGTAAAATTGGCCATCATTCGGGCTCCTCTATGTTTTCTTTCCGTGGGCGCTCATAGGGCGAGTGGCGCAGCGCATCGTAGCTCATCGGGGGAGAGTGCTGTTAGTGGCACCAGATTGCTCGAGATGTCCATGGTATGCTGATCTAGTCCAGCTTCTCATCAGGGAGCTTGGGAGATTACCGGCATGGAGAATCTGTTGCTTCAGGGTCTGCTTCGAATGTCTTAGGTGGATCGGGTCTCGCTTACGGCTTGACCATTGAAAGGGTGAGCTTAAAGGAGAAAAGGTTATTCTGGAGCAGTCTTTGCGACTGTACTTCGGGCCAGAAAGAGTTCCACTTCCCTAGCATATATGCGAGTAGGGCATATATTCGAGGACTGGTGTTTTCAGCAACTGGTCCGTCTTTCCACAGCTTCCATTCCTATGGTATTGAGCTTCTTACAAGACGGTTTTGATAAGGGCTTGGCGGCCAGTTCGTTAAGGGTACAGCTGGCAGCGCTGGCGTACTATAGAGGTAAAGTCCAAGGAGTGTCCTTGGACTGTCATGTTGATGTAGTGCGTTTTTCTAAAAGCGGTTTCTAGGCTACGGCCTTCTCGCAGAATGATGGTGCCTCCATGGGATCTCAACTTGGTTTTAGGGGCTTTAACTAAGGAACCTTTTGAGCCCTTGAAACAATCTTTGGACAAAGATTTGACTTTAGACAGTGTGTTTAGTGGCCATCTGTTCGGCACGGCGTGTGTCGGAACTGCAGGCGTTGTCCTGTCGAGAGCCATTTTGTCCTTTTCTAGGGAAAAGGTAGCGTTACGACCAGTACCGTCATGTCTGTCAAAGGTAGTTTTTCCTTTTCACATGAATCAAGCGATTTCGTTGCCGGTATTAGGAACCTTGGAGGAGGGCGTCTCAGACCGTAGTCTACGTCGCTTGGACAAAGAGAGTTCTGTGTCAATATTTAAAGGTTTCGAGACTTTTCGTAAATCTGAACGTTTATTTGTTCTCTTTGGAGGTCTCCATAAAGGAGAAGCGGTTGCTAAAGCTTCAATTTCCAGATGGGTCCGAGAAGCAATAGCGTCAGAATATATTTTGCAAGGGCGTCCGGACCAGTGGGGTTACGGGCTCACTCTACTAGTGCACAAGCGGCGCCTTGTGCGGAGCACAGTTTAGTTCCGCCAGTGGAGGTTGTCGGAGCGGCCACTTGGCCGTCTCTCCATACTTTCTGTAAACTCTATCGCCTGGATGTTCAGGCAGCGAACGGTGCCTGTTTCGGGTTGGTGGTGTTGCGATCCGGTTGGAAAGGTCCCTCCCAATGATTACTGCTCTATTACATCCCAGAGGTGGAGGACTGAACTGGAGGAAAGATAAGGAAATAGAAATTACACTTACCTGGTAATTGTTGTTCCTTGAACTCCAGTTCAGTCCTCAATCCCCCCTGAGGATGAGCAATTCAGGCGTAAGTCTTCGGTTTGGGGGAGGGTGTCTGGTCGCTAAGAGGTTAATATTTTTGATATGCCGGAGATCACGATGGTATCCTTTCTTTCTCTGATCTCTTTTGGTCCTTCTTCCTTCTTTCTGTCTGTCTGTCTGTTTTACTCTGATCTGTGGGGAAGAGGACAGGGGCAAGGAAGAGGTTGTGGTCTTCCTTTTTATTTTAGGGCATTGTAGTTTAAAATTAAAGTTTAAGTTGAGAGTGGTAATTAATACCTTAGCTACTTATTTGTTGCTTCTTTGAGTCTTCTTTGTCAATAGGTCACTGGGGGATGATGGGAGAAGACCAGCAGGATATACCCAGTGATGTCATGAGTTTGACTTGTCGAGTTTCCATGCTGCAGGAGGAGGTGCACTACCCAGAGGTGGAGGACTGAACTGGAGTTCCTCAACGAACAACAATTACCAGGTAAGTGTAATTTCTGTTTTTATCTGTCTCCACATCTGCTGATATGGGGACATAACCCACTTGTCTGGACTGGTCTAGTAGGACGCAAGGAAAGGGCTTCATTTGGTAAGTAAAATATTACCTTTTGCAGCTTGTGCCTGCTCTGCCAAAGGTAAGATAAGACGGACTAGAGGAGGAACTCTGTGTAAGTTAGAGAAGCCTTGCAAAAGAACAGGTAAGTGAGGAAAGGTTCACACGGAAAATAGGGGAAGATAGCTGAAAGGGGGACAGGATACAGTTACAGTTCATTAATTTGATATATCGCCAATCGAGAACCACATCTTGGCGGTGTACAATAAAATCAGAACAAAAAACAAAAAATAACAAAAACACAAAAAGAAAAACTACAGACGAATCGCAAAGGCAGGAGGGAGCAGGAGGCCTAGGTTACAAGATCTGCACAGTTACAAAAGACTACTAAAGGAAGGAGGAGACAAAGGAACAGTGCAGCTAGAATTGCTGGCCGAAAACAGGTCAAGGCCAACGATAAGCGACTCTGAGTGGGTGATAGAAAGGCCTGCGCAAAAAGATAACCTTTGAGTTGAGCTTTGAAATGACTAAAAGAGAACTGAGTGGGCAAGTGATTAGGGATAGGGGACTATAGAAGGGAGATGAGCAGGTTAAGAGGCTACAATAGGGTTGAGAAAAAGAAAGTCTTGAAGGACTAGAAAAAGGGACTGCTACTTCTGGAGAGAGATCTGCGATTGTGAGTATATACTAATGGGAATTTTCTGAAAGGACTTCTTTGTATTAAAGCTAATTAATCTGTGCACCCAGTGTTTTTTGTTAAATCAGGGCCTAGTAGCAGTAGTTTAAGTTTAAATTTAAAACACAGAAGAGAGATTTCTGGTAAAAATTTGGAACCCAGCAGAGAGCTTGTAGTTTAAATTTAATAGTCACTCAGGGCCTAATATCAGCAAAGAACTGTAATATAAATCAAATCGGAATATAACTTAGCATAAAAGGCAAAACAGGGTCAGTAGTCATACACTAAGGGCCTGAGATTAATTAAGCTTCAGGTGAACAAGGTATATTTAACTTAGATCTAAACACAAGCTTAAAACTAAGATGCAGACAGCAGTCCAGCAGCGAGATGGGGGCTTTCCAGTTTTTTGCATTGAGTATCACATGTATGATTTTCTCCCAGTTGGTGAGAGGTCTTACGCGTGCACTAGGTGCAAGGAGCTCTTTGCTCTCAGGGAACGAGTCTGTTCTCTAGAGGCTAGAGTAGTAGATTTGGAAAACATAAGAAAAGCAGAGAGGTACATAGACGAGACCTACAGGGATATAGTCCTGAAGTCCCACTTCCAGTCTGGCAGCATCCCTGTTGCTATGGAGGAGAGAGGTCACGTGCCAGGAGAGCATCACCCTGGTGTGGCAGGAAGTGATCCTGTAACTAGGACCTGTCCTCCAGATGATGTAAAACCCTCTCGCACCGAGGAAGTTTCTCCAGTTCCATGTGCCCATGAGGGAAGGGTTAGGACAGCCGTTATAGTTGGTGATTCGATCATTAGGCATGTAGATAGCTGGGTGGCTGGTGGACGTGAGGATCGCCTGGTAACATGCCTGCCTGGTGCGAAGGTAGCGGACCTCACGCACCACCTAGATAAGGTCTTAGATAGTGCTGGGGAGGAGTCTGCTGTCTTGGTACATGTCAGTACCAATGACATAGGAAAATGTGGTAGGGAGGTTCTGGAGGCTAGGTAGGAAGTTGAATTCCAGAACTTCCAGGGTAGCGTTCTCCGAAATGCTTTCCGTTCCACGCGCAGGACCCAAAAGGCAGGCAGAGCTCCGGAGTCTCAATGTGTGGATGAGACAGTGGTACAGAGATGAGGGTTTTGGATTTGTTAGGAACTGGGGAACATTCTGGGGAAAGGAGGGGCTCTTCCGAAGGGATGGGCTTCACCTTAACCGGGATGGAACCAGGCTGCTGGCATTAACCTTTAAAAAGGAGATAGAGCAGCTTTTAAACTAGATAATAGGGGAAAGCCGACAGTTGCCCAAGAGCGCATGGTTCGGAAGAATGTATCCTTGAAGGATACTACCAAAAGCAGAGAGGTTCCAAAAAAGAGTAAAGTAGCCCAAATGCCCTTGAGTATGGAACAGACACAGCTTAAAGTTCCCAAATTACCCATGTCTACCAATAGCCAGATTAATATGAATAAAATACAGTCTCTAAAATGCTTGTATGCAAATGCTAGAAGTCTGAAAAAATAAGATGGGAGAGTTAGAATATATAGCACTAAATGAGAGGTTAGATATGATTGGAATATCATAGACATGGTGGAAGGAGGACAACCAGTGGGACATTGTAATACCTGGGTGCAAACTATATCGTAATGATAGAGCTGATCAAATTGGTGGAGGGGTTGCACTCTGTTAGAGAGGGCATTGAGCCAGAAAGGATTAAAGTTTTGCAGGAAACAAAATGTGCTGTAGAATCTCTATGGATTGAAATTCCATTTAAAAAGGGGAAGGCGATGGCAGTGGGAGTGTACTATCGACCGCCTGGCCAGAATGAACAAATGGATGATGAAATGCTCAAAGAAATCAAGGAAGCTAACAAAAGTTACAGCGCAGTAATAATAATGGGTGATTTCAATTACCCTGGTATCGACTGGGTCAGTGTCACGTCAGGACATGCTAGGGAGATAAAGTTCCTAGATGAAATAAATGACTGCTTCTTGGAGCAGCTGGTTCATGAACCGACCAGAGGGGAAGCCATATTAAACCTAGTCCTTAGTGGAACACCAGATCTAGTGCAAGAGATAAGGGTGTTGGGGCCACTTGGCAATAGTGATCAAAGCATGATCGCCTTTGATTTAATTAGTGGAGGAGGGATAGTAAGGAAATCCACAGTACTACCTTTTAACTTTTGAAAGGGAGACTATGATAAAATGAGGAAAATAGTTAAGAAAAAACTAAAAGGAGTTGTTGCAAAGGTTAAAGACTTACATCAAGCTTGGGTGTTGTTGAAAACTACTATCTTGGAAGCCCAGACCAGCTGTATTCCACGCTTTAAGAAAAGTGGAAGGAAGTCCATAAAACTGCCAGCATCGTTTAAAGGTGAGGTCAGAGAGGCATCTTTCAGAAAATGGAAAAAGAGCCAAACGACGAAACCTGGAAACAGCACAAGCACTGGCAAGTCAAATGCAAGGCATTGATAAGGCAGGCAAAGGGAGAATTTGAGAAGAAGCTTGCTGCGGAAGCAAAAACGCGAAATAAAGACTTTTTCAAGTACATTTGTAGCAAAAAACCTGTGAGAGAGTCAGTTGGTCCATTAGATGATATAGGGGTTAAAGGGGCACTAAGAGGCGACAAGGCGATAGCGGAGAGACTGAATGAATTCTTTGCTTTGGTCTTTACTGAGGAAGATGTAGGGATGGTACCCATGACTGAAGTGGTATTTAAAGGTGTGGAAGAATTGAAGGAAATATCGATGCATCGGGAAGATGTATTACAACTATTAGATAAACTGAAGAGTAGCAAATCACCTGGGTCGGATGGTATACATCCAAGGGTGTTGAAAGAACTGAAATATGAGATTGCAGACCTGCTGTTAGTAATCTGTGAATTCTCATTAAAATCATCTGTAATACCTGAAGATTGGAGGATCGCCAATGTTACGCCAATTTTTAAAAAGGGTTCCAGGGGTGATCCGGGAAACTACAGACCGGTGAGCCTGACATCAGTACCGGGAAAAATGGTAGAAACCATCATAAAGAACAAAATTACTCAGCATGTAGATAGTCACAACCTAATGGGAGACAGCCAACATGGCTTTAGACAAGGAAGATCTTGTTTTACTAATCTGTTATTTTTTTTGAAGGTGTGAATAAACAGGTGGACAAAGGTGTGAGTCGGTTGATATAGTGTATCTGGACTTTCAGAAAGCCTTTGACAAGGTCCCTCATCAGAGACGTTTGGCAGAATTAAAGAGTCATGGGATAGGAGGCAGTGTACTATTGTGGATTAGGAACTGGTTAAAAGATAGAAAGCAGAGGGTAGGGCTAAATGGTTAATTTTCCCAATGGAGAAAGGTGAATAGTGGTGTACCCCAGGGATCTGTGCTGGGTCCGCTGCTTTTTGACATATTCATAAATGACCTGGAAAAGGGAATAACGAGTGAGGTTATCAAATTGCAGATGATACAAAACTATTTAAATTTGTTAAAACCCAAGAGGATTGTGGAAAATTGCAAGAGGATCTGGATAAATTAGAAGACTGGGCATCAAAATGGCAGATGAAATTTAATGTGGACAAGTGCAAAGTTATGCACCTAGGGAAGAACAACCCAAACTATAGTTACACGATGCAAGGTTCCACATTAGGAACCACCACCCAGGAAAAAGATTTAGGCGTCATTGTGAATAACATGTTAAAACCCTCGGCCCAGTGTGCAGCGGCAACCAAGAAAGCAAATAGAATGCTAGGTATCATAAGGAAAGGAATGGAAAATGAAACAAAAGATATTATAATGCCTCTATATCGTTCCATGGTGCGACTGCACCTTGAATTTTGTGTGCAATTCTGGTCGCCGTATCTTAAAAAGGATATAGCGATTTTAGAAAAGGTTCAGAGAAGAGCCACCAAAATGGTAAAGGGGATGGAAGGATACTCCTGTGAAGAAAGGCTATAAAGGTTAGGGCTCTTTAACCTGGAAAAGAGACGGCTGAGGGGAGATATGATAGAAGTCTATAAATTAATGAACGGAGTGGAACGGGTAAACGTAGATCGATTGTTTACCTTATCAGAATATAGAAAGACTAGGGGACATGCAATGAAGCTACAGGGTAAACTATTTAAGACTAATAAAAGAAAATATTTTTTCACTCAACGTTTAATCAAACTCTGGAATTTGTTACCAGAGGATGTAGTAAAGGCTGTTAATGTAGCTGGGTTTAAAAAGGGTTTGGAGAAGTTCCTGGAAGAAAGGTCCATAAACCATTATTTCGTAGGGACCCAGGATATCAATGCTTGACCCAGTACAAGCATTGTGGAACCTGTGTCTTTTGGGGAAACTGCTAGGTACATATGACCTAGATTGGCCACTGTTGGAAACAGGATACTGGGCTTGATGGACCTTGGTCTGACCCATTATGGCATATCTTATGTTCTTATGTTAAAGTTTCCTTATCCTGCTAGGCCAGTCTGGAGAAGTGGGTTTTGCTCTCTTGCCAGCAGGTGGAGGCACACTAGAGCCACTTTTAGTGATGTCATCACCTGGTATATCATCTAGTGCAACACTGGGAGAAACCAGTAATTTCTGCCTCCAGCAGTTAGAAAAGTGTGTGGACTGGTACAGGTGCAGGTAGGCCTGAATCTCTCAGGTCATGCTATGGTGCAGTATCCTCAAGATTGAGTCCAGAAGGGCTTGGTGATGCTCAGAACAAGAGGTACTCCTCAAGCTGATAGCTGCCCAAGATCCAGTGCCATTTCCTATAGGTTAGGTGTGCTTGATGGGCCTGAAGAGGAGCAGGGACTTTTGAGGGGGGGTCAGTAAGTTTGGTCCAGGCCCCTCTTCCCTCTTGCTGTCCTTACCTGCCTGCTCGAGATTTTTTTCAGATTTTTCTGAAAAAGATTTTAAGTGCCTTTTTTTCCCCTTTGGTTTCAATGGGAAGGTTTTGGCTTTGCTGCTTCAAATATAGCAGCTTCAAGCTTTTTATTTTTTTTTAAATGAGCTAAGGCTCTATCACCATCTGGACCTCACAAACTAGTGTGTGTGTCCAGAGCTTCCCTACTCAGGTTTTCCTGGTCAGCCTGAAAGGCTTTGGGTTTCACGTTTTGCTGTGGCCCTTGTTTTGTTGGTGCATTTTTTTGCGTTTTTTTTTTTTTTAATGCTGCTGCTACTTTTTCCAGCCATGCAGTCCGATTCAGCTTGAGGTCCTTAACATTTTTTTTACTGTGACTGCTGCTTTTTGTCCCTGATGGGGCTGAAAAGCCTGAGGCATGTTTTGTTTTGGCATTCTGAGACACCCCCCCCCCCACAGCGTGGCACGTGACCCAATGACATTTCTGTGGCCCCTGCCCCCCACTCTTGCTGGTGAAGATGGAGCGTAGTGCCTGGTGAAGATGGAGCGTAGTGGAATGTCCCTAGCTGCATGCCCGTTGGAGCTCCCAGAGGCTTCAATAGTCAGCTTGCATTACATCTCTTGAGAGCTATGCCTACTTGGTGGAATGGATTGTAGGATGGACTGCAAAAGGAGTTTGAGTTGGCCACTTTTAGGAAGGCTTTGAAGACCTTCCTGTTTTCTCCTTGATGTTTTAGGTTAGAATCCAGGCTTAGCAGATTTTCAGTATCTCCAGGAACAAGCAGGAATAAGTCCTCACATATGGGTACGTTGGTACCGACGGAGGCCGAGCGGGAAAGCTCCCCAGCTTCCCAGAAGGAAAGCTTTTGGGGCCTCCCACTGCGCATGTGCGCTGCCTTCCCGCCTTCCTGACCAACTCTCCTCAGTTCTTCTTTTTCCGCGGAGCCAGCAGGTCGTGTTCCTGTCACCGCTGAAGAAGTTGTTATTTTAATTTATTTCTTTGGCCGCGTGTCTGCCTTCCCCGATTCCAGACCGGTACCGCCGATCTTTTTTCCTTTATTTCTTTAAAAAAAAAAAAAATCTTCTTTTTTCCTCACTTGGTGTGTTTCTTCTGTGAGGCCTTTAGGCCTTCACAAATTCTCCCTCATGGAGAAACAAGCCTCTGGGTTTAAAAAATGCACCAAGTGCAGCGGTACTATTTCAGTCACAGACACCCATGAATGGTGTCTTAAATGTTTGGGGCCTGACCATTCCATTCCGGATTGCCCATCCTGTTCTTTGATGTCTAAACGTGGCTTACAGAACCGGGCAGCCAAGTTTCACATGCTGTTTTCTACAGATACTCCAGCATCGACATCTTCCAGGTCTTCCTCTCCTGATGGATCTCAGGTAACCAAACATTCCTCTGGCAGGTCCTCAAAGGGCAAATCTCCCTCTAAGTATCGAGATACCCCTGGGCTTGACCCTGAGGACCCTGCCCCAGCCAAACAACCCCGGCGGGAAGCTCCGGCTTCCAAAACTCCTCCTATGGGGTTACAGGTTGACATCGATGGCACGGCCTTGACCGATCACCTGTTAGACTGTTCTGGGGTACCGGCTCATTCATCCGGTACCGACATACAGACAGTCGTGGCGTCCATGGATCATACAGTTCAATCCATGCAGCAGGCCATTTTCGCTTTCATTAAGGCTGCGACGCCCTCGGTACCGCAACCTGCGGTACCGACTCCGGTTCCGGTTCCACAACCGATACCGGTACCCAGGCCATCCACATCGACCCGGATACCGATTCCGGTCCGTTCCGGGGTTTTTCCCGATACCGATCCGGTTCCGGGTACCCCCGGTGTCTATTCCGGTCGATACGCTTATAGATCCCTGGAAGCAAACAGACAACACTTTGAGTCTTCTGATGATTCTGATTCATCAGATGACTCTGCTGAAGTATCCCTTACTCTGCCTGAGGAGCCCTCTTCTCCAAAGAGGAGAATGTCTCCTCCAGAGGATTTATCCTTTCAAGACTTCATCATTGAAGTAGCTAAAGGTCTTTCTATTTCTGTATCCTCTGAAAAGGAACCTAGAGCAAAAAAGTTAGACATTTTAGGATACTCTAAGGTTCCGAAAGAGGCAGTCACCTTGCCCATCCATGAAATTCTTCAAGAACACATGATGGACTTATGGGAGACTCCTCTCACCCTATCTCCACATTCTCGTCGTCTGGACACCATGTATCGTGTCCCCCCTTCTCCTGGGTTTCAAAAAACTCAGCTCCCTCACCACTCCATCGTGGTGCAGTCAGCTATGAAAAGGATAAAGAGTACTAAAAGACACTCTTCTACTCCCCCAGGAAGAGAATGTAGGACTCTGGATGCTTTTGGAAGAAAAATCTTCCAAGCAAGTATGCTTATTGGCAGAATCAACTCATACAGCCTCTATATGGGCATGTTTCTGAAGGAAATTGCATTAAAGATACGCCATTTTCTCCCCTTTATCCCAGAGGATAGAAAGGAGGAGTTCCTTCTTTTGTTGAAGCATACCCAAGATATTTCAAAGTTCTCCAACAGAGCAGCCTTTGACTCCTTTGAGGGTGCTAGCAGAGCCTCAGGTATTGCCATAGCGGCTCGCAGAATTGCTTGGCTCCAGGCCTCTGACCTAGAACCCTGGGTCCAAGATGGGTTGGGAAATTTGCCCTGTACAGGCGAGAATCTGTTTGGTAAGGAGTGGCAGATCAAAGCCACTCAAATGGATGCAGAAAATGCTGCTTTAGATAGACTTTCTAAGTCTACCTCTACCCCTGTCAAGAAAAAATCTTTCAAAAAGCCTTTCTACAAGAGGACCAGATTTGCCTCAAATACTGGACAACAATCTTCTGCAGCTCGCTTTACTCCTAAGCGTCAGCAGCCTAAACAGGCCAGGGCAAAACCTGCAGGGGCTGCTACAGCCCAACAGTCCCAACCCCCTCAGGGTTTTTGACTTAAATCTAGAGAACTTAACCTTTCTGGCTCTAAAACCAGAACCTCTCACCATCCCAGGAAGGTTAACTCATTTTGCTCCCAGATGGGAGCAAATCACATCAGAACAATGGACCCTCTCTATCATCAGAGAGGGCTACAAACTACATTTCTCCAACCTTCCTCCCCATACCATGGTGAGAAGTTTCAATTCTCCCCCATCTCTCCTAGACCTGTTGAGTCAGGAGGTGACCACTCTTCTCGCCCAAATGGCAATAGAAGAGGTTCCTCTTCCTCAACAGGGATCAGGTTTTTACTCCCCTTATTTTCTCATTCCCAAGAAAACAGGGGGGTACAGACCCATTCTGGATCTCAGAGAATTGAACAAATTTCTATACAAGGAGAAATTCAAGATGCTTTCTCTAGGTACTCTCCTTCCATACCTACAGAGTCAGGATTGGCTTTGTTCTCTAGATCTCAAGGATGCGTACACACATATACTCATCCATCCATCCCACAGAAAATTCCTACGGTTTCTGTTCCAGGGAAAACATTTCCAATACAGAGTACTTCCCTTCGGTCTAGCCTCTGCTCCAAGGGTATTTACCAAATGCATGGCAATAGTAGCTGCATTTCTACGCGCCCTGGGAATTTTTGTCTTCCCATACCTGGACGACTGGCTCATCCGAGCTCCATCTCAGTCCGAGGCTCAGACTTCCCTGGATCGCACCAGACGCATCCTGCAGTATCTGGGACTTGTGATCAATCTGCCAAAGTCTCAACTCACCCCTACGCAATCCCTGGAGTTCATAGGGGCCTGGTTGGATACCACCACTGCAAGGGCCTATCTACCTCAGGCCCGTTGCCAACGTCTAGTGCACTTAGCCTCTCAGACTCAGTCCAGAAGCCACTTGACTGCCAGAGAGATGCTACAACTATTAGGCCACATGGCCTCCACAGTGCATGTGGTGCCTTATGCTCGCCTACATATGAGAGCAGCTGAATGGACTTTATCCACCCAGTGGACTCAAGCATCAGGAGCTCTCTCAGACCAAATAGCAAACTCCAATCATCTCTTTTGGTCTCTCCAATGGTGGATATCCACTCAAAATCTGTTGTTGGGGGCCCCCTTTCAGCCATTGTTGCCCCAAGCAACCCTCACAACAGATGCCTCCCAAACAGGTTGGGGAGCTCATCTTCAAGATCTCTCCACTCAGGGCACTTGGTCTCCACAGGAGACCACCCTTCATATCAACCACTTGGAACTTCGAGCAATCTTTCTAGCTCTCAGAGTTTTTCATACCCTCCTCAGCAACATGACAGTCCTTATTCATACGGACAATCAAGTAGCCATGTTTTACATAAACAAACAAGAAGGGACTGGCTCTCTGTCGCTTTGCAACGAAGCTCTAAGATTATGGGCCTTCGCCAGAGAGCATCAAATCCATCTCCTGGCAGTATATCTTCCAGGAATCCAAAACTCTTGGGCAGACAGACTCAGTCGAGTTCTGCTTCCACACGAATGGTCCCTGCACATGGATCAGGTACTGAGAATCTTCCAGAAATGGGGAACCCCGGACATAGACCTCTTTGCAAGTCCGTGGAATGCCAAACTTCCCCGGTTCTGTTCCAGAATTCCGTGTCAGGGAGTTCAGGCCAAGGATGCCTTCCTCCTGCATTGGGGTAAGGGCTTCCTGTATGCCTTTCCACCCATTCCTTTGATTCCCAAGACTCCGTTCAAACTTCAAAGGGATCAAGGGTCCATGATCCTCATAGCTCCACGCTGGCCACGCCAAGTGTGGTACCCTCTACTTCTGCATCTCTCCCAAGCCCCCTCCCTGGACTTGGGAGCGGCTCCAGACCTTCTGTCTCAGGAGGAGGGGACTTTGTGGCACCCAAACCCCAAGTCCCTTCACCTCAGAGCTTGGTTACTGAAGGCCTAGACCTTCAACACTTCAATCTTTCGCAGCAAGTGAAGGATATCCTACATGCCTCTAGGAAACCTTCCACTAGGCGTTCTTACGCTTTTAAATGGAAAAGATTTTCCATTTGGTGTGCTCAAAAGGGTCTTAACCCTCTAGCACTCCCCTTGAATTCTCTTTTGGAATATCTCCTGCATCTCTCCAATGCAGGACTCAAAACGAATTCAGTAAGAGTCCATTTGAGTGCTATTGCGGCATCACTTAAGCCCATCAATGGACAACCTGTTTCCTCTCATCCTCTTATTGCAAGATTCATGAGAGGCCTAACCTTAACTAAACCTCCCATTCGACCTCCTCCAGTGGCATGGGACTTAAACTTGGTTCTTGGTCAGCTTATGAAGCCACCTTTTGAACCCTTAGCCACTACCTCCTTGAGATTTCTTTCCTGGAAGGTTATTTTTCTTATTGCAGTCACCTCAGCTCGCCGTATCAGTGAACTGCAAGCTCTAGTGGCTAATCCACCTTATACAAGGTTCCATCATGATAAGGTGGTCCTTGGGACCAATCCCCACTTTATGCCTAAGGTGGTCTCCCCTTTTCATCTTAATCAAGAGGTATATTTACCTGTCTTTTTTCCAGCTCCTCACGCATCCAGTGCAGAGAGGAACCTTCATACTCTAGACTGTAAAAGAGCTCTTGCCTTTTACCTCCACAGGACACAGCAACATCGAAAGTCTTCTCAGCTTTTTGTTGCTTTTGATCCTTCTCATTTAGGACTTCCAGTCTCCAAAAGAACACTCTCCAATTGGATTGCTGAGTGTATCTCTTTTGCTTACCAGAGTAAGAACCTTTCTCTGGAAGGCCATGTCACCGCTCACAACGTGAGGTCCATGGCCACCTCTATGGCTCATTTAAACTCTGTGTCCATTGACCAGATCTGTCGAGCAGCCACCTGGGCCTCGGTTCATACCTTTACAGCCCATTACTGTTTGGACAAGGACTCCCGCCGGGATGCCTTGTTTGGTCAGGCTGTCCTCAGACACCTGTTCCATTCTTGAACAACTCCAGCCCACCTTCCCTGAATGGATGCCTGAGATCCATAGGAAGATGAGGAACCTCGGAGTCTCATACCCTTCAGGGGATCTCACAGGCATCTTAGCTAGGGAGTCCCCATATGTGAGGACTTATTCCTGCTTGTTCCTGGAGATAGCACAGTTACTTACCTGTAACAGGTGATCTCTGGGAACAGCAGGAATTAGTCCTCACAACCCGCCCACCTCCCCTAGGAGTTGTATCTCTCTCTCTCTTCATTTCCTCTCTCTATTGTCTCAGCTATAAACTCGAACTGAGGAGAGTTGGTCAGGAAGGCGGGAAGGCAGCGCGCATGCGCAGTGGGAGGCCCCAAAAGCTTTCCTTCTGGGAAACTGAGGAGCTTTCCCGCTCGGGCTCCGTCGGTACCGACGTACCCATATGTGAGGACTAATTCCTGCTGTTCCCAGAGATCACCTGTTGCAGGTAAGTAACTGTGCTATACCCTAGAGGAGAGAAGGGACAGGGGCACGTGGCTGCTGCAAGGATATGAATTACCTTAGTTAAGAACATAAGATATGCCATACTGGGTCAGACCAAGGTGCATCAAGCACAGTATCCTGTTTCCAACAGTGGAAAATCTAGATCACAAGTACCTAACAGTTTCCCCAAAAGACACAGGTTCCACAATGCTTGTACTGGGGCAAGCAGTGGATATCCCGGGTCACCTTTAATAATGGTATCTCCAGGAATAAGCAGGAATGTAGTCTTCACATATGGGTATCGTCGGTACCGACGGAGCCTGCGTGGGAACGCTCCCCAACCTCCAATAGGAAAGCTTTTGGGAGCATCCCACAGCGCCTGCGTGCTGCCTTCCCGCCTTTCCAAATGTCCCTCTCCAGTTCTTTGTTTTCCGCGGAGCCTACAGGTCCCATACCCTATCACTGCAGAATACTTTGTCTTTAATCTTTGTTTTTTGTGTTCGCGTCTGCCTTCCCTCGACACTATACCGGTACCGCCGGTTCATTCTTCTTTCTTCTTAAAAAAAACAAACAGACCTATAGTTTTTGAACTATTTTACTTCAGAAACATTTTTCCTTGGTGCTAGGCGCCATTTTGGGCACTAGGCCCAATTTTTCCTTAAAAATGGAAAAACCAACATCTGGTTTTAAAAAATGTTCTAAGTGTGGCGGTACCATCTCCGTCACCGACACCCATGATTGGTGTCTCAAATGTTTAGGTCCTGACCACTCTACTATGGAGTGCCTCTCCTGTGGAATGATGTCAAAAAGGGGTCGACAGAATCAAGCTGCAAAGCTTAGCACCCTTTTTCCCTCAGACGCGGTGTCTGTTGCATCGACGTCCTCCAGGGCCTCATCTTCCTCCCATGGATCTCGGGTAACTAAACATAAATCTAGAAGGTCCTCAAAGGGTAGATCTTCTTCTAAGTATCGAGATGCCACTGGCATTGCCCTTGAGGAATTTTCACCGGCAAAACTGTCCCGGTGGGAGGCTTTGGCTTCCAAAGCATCAACGGGGCTCCAGGATGTTCTCGAGGTCTCAACCTTGGCAGAACTACTGATGCCATGCTCTGGGGTTCAGGCCGCTTCTACCGGTACCGACACCCAAGCATCGGCAGCGTAGATAGACCAGAGATTTCTTGCTATTGAACACAGTCTAGCAGCTCTTCTCACGGCTTTGGTACCGTTGAAACCATTTCAGACACCTCAACCGATACCGGTACCGACGGCATCGACGTCGATCGGTATGCCACCCATACCGAGTCATGCGTCTGTCTCCAGCATCGACAGATCGGTACCGGAGCAACCCGATACCGATCGATACCGGTACCATGTGCTGCACAATCACCAAGATCAGAGGTATTTTGAATCCTCTGAGTCTGATGACTCCGAAGACTCTGCCGATACAAGAGTACTTCTTCCAGAGGATTCCTCTTCTCCTCAGCGCAGAATGTGTCTCCACCAGAGGATATGTCCTTTCAGGATTTTATCTGTGATGTGGCCAGAGGCCTTTCCATCACAGTAGCTCCTGAAAAAGAGCCTAGGGCAAAGGAGTTGGAGATTCTCCAGTACCCTAAGGCTCCCAAAGAGGCAGCTACTCTGCCTATTCATGAGATCTTACCTGATCTTATGCTAAGAATGTGGGAAACACCTCTAACCACATCTCCTCATTCTCGGAGACGCAATACTGTGTATCGAGTGCCACCTTGTCCTGGCTTTCAAAAAACTCAGTTACCACACCATTCAATGGTAGTGGAATCAGCCATGCGTAGAATGAAAAGTGCAAAGAGACATGCGTCCAATCCTCCAGGTCGTGAATGCAGGACTCTCGATGCCTTTGGGCGTTGATGCTTTCAAGCTTCCATGCTCTCAGCTAGGATCAGTTCCTATATCTTGTATATGGGAATGTTCCTTAAAGAGATCACAGGAGACTTGGAGCTATCTTACTCAGTTGAGTTCTGCTACCACACGAATGGTCTCCCCATGCAGACCAGCTTGCCCAAATATTTTAGATTTGGGGAACCCCGGACATAGACCTCTTTGCACGTCTGCTGAATGCCAAACTTCCCCGGTTCTGTTCTAGAATCCGGGCTCAACATTGTCAGGCAAGGGATGCCTTCCTCCTTCATTGGGGTCAGGACTTCCTATATGCCTTCCCACCCATTCCCCTCATCCCCAAAACACTATTCAAGCTTAAGAGAGACAGAGATCATATGATTCCCATAGCTCCACGTTTGCCATGGCAAACGTGGTACCCTCTGCTGCTACATCTCTATCAAGCTCCACCTCTGGAGTTGGGATCTGCTCCAGATCTTCTCTCGCAAGAGAACTGGGTGCTGTGGCATCCCAATCCCCAGTCTCTGCATCTCAGGGCCTGGTTGCTGAAGGCCTAGAGCTTCAGGATCTCAACCTTTCTCAACAGGTAAAGGATATCCTTTATGCTTCTAGGAAACCCTCCACAAGATGCACATACGCCTTTAAGTGGAAAAGGTTTACCATATGGTGCTCGCAGAAGGGTCTTAACCCTCTTGCGATACCTCTAGAATCGATACTGGAGTATCTCCTTCATTTGTCAAATGCGGATCTTAAGACAAATTCAGTAAGAGTCTATCTTAGTGCTATTGCAGCTTCTTACAAGTCTCTAAGTGGACAACCTATTTCCTCTCATCCTCTCATAGCGAGATTTATGAGAGGTCTTCTTTTAACAAAGCCTCCCATTAAGCCGCCACCGGTGGCATGGGACTTGAATCTGGTGCTCGGGCAGCTCATGAAACCGCTCTTTGAACCATTAGCCACTACACCTCTGAAATTCCTTTCCTGGCAAGTCATCTTCCTCATTGCAATCACATCAGCACGTCGCATCAGTGAATTGCAAGCATTAGTGGCTGATCCTCCTTACACAAGGTTCCACCATGATAAGGTAGTTCTTAGGACTCATCCACACTTTATGCCAAAGGTGGTTTCGCCTTTCCATTTAAACCAAGCGGTTTACCTTCCTGTATTCTTTCCGAGGCCTCATGCCTCCAGTGCAGAAAGGAGCCTTCATATTTTGGACTGTAAAAGAGCTTTAGCCTTTTACTTACAGAGGACACAGCAACATCGAAAATCTTCTTAACTCTTTGTTGCTTTTGATCCTAGTCATTTGGGACTTCCAGTGTCCAAAGGAAATCTATCTAACTGGATTGCACAATGCATATCCTTTGCATATGAGAGTAAGAACCTTCCTCTTGAAGGCCATGTCACAGCTCACAATGTGAGAGCCACGGGCAGCCTCAATGGCTCATCTTCACTCTGTGTCTATCGACGACATCTGTCGAGCAGCTACTTGGGCTTCGGTACATACCTTCATGGCCCACTACTGCTTAGACAAGGATTCCCGTCGGGATGCCTTGTTTGGTCAGGCTGTTCTTCAACACCTTTTCAGACTTAGTCATCTGGTAGGATGCCAGAGATCCATGGGGGGAAGCATAGCCCTTTCACAAGGGCTCACAAATAGTTCTAATTATGGTCTATTTTAATGAACGTAAAATGTCAACGTGTGTAAAGTCAATACGTTCAAAGAATCAAAAATTGTAAAGAGCTTCTTTTTCATTTGTTTTTTTCAATGCTTTTAAAAAATAAATATATGTACAGCCCAGGTTTTCTTCTCTTGTATACTACCTCAAGGAAAATTTATTTGAAGGAAGAATCCCCGAGTGGACTAATTTAATACAAAATATATTTAAAACAAGGGTCTCGACGCTCAGCTTCGGCGCCTTAATGGCGTTTCAAAATTTTTCTTCAGGAGACCTTTATCAGATACTTATGCTGCCCACGTTCTCTCTCCTTGTTTCTGATACGATGCGCGGCGTTTTTTTGTATCAGAAAAACAGTAATAACAACAACAAACCGGATGGCAGCGCTGCTCATGAATCACATATAGTATTCAGTGCCCCCATCCTTGGGGGGGGGTTGTAAAATATGAAATCGTATTCTTCATCAGGTTCACACAGGCAGCAACCTCTAAGACCTCCACTAGCAAGGTTGTCTGTGTATCCCACTGCTATTTCTCTGACTGCAGGAAGGCCAGGGGGTGCCTGTGTGTTTCATAGCTCCACTTAGCATGCCCTTCCCAGGAAATTTTCATCTTTTTCTAGAGCCTGTGATGTCAGAGCTGGGCTTTAAGCACTTAGCAGGGGCACTGACCTGTCTGTGCCATCTTGTTAAAGGGCCCGTGCTGAGGGTGAAGAGAAGGACATCTAGTTAGCACAGTCTGGAGCTTAGCGCTCCAGGGTACTGGAAGGTTTCATAGAGAAAGTCAATACTCTGTGTATGCTCCATGCATTCAGCCTATGTTCAAGCGTGCTCACTGCACTGTGTTTGGGTGACAGGTCCTGGGTCACCCGTATATGTAGATGTGCATTTTGTATGTGCTCACAATTGCTTAGGCATGATTTTTGGGTGCACTCTTTGCAGAGTGAGACTGCATTTCTTTGCTCAGACTGTATTATCAGGCTAAGGTAATTTCTCCAGTAATGGGGGGATGTCGATTGTAATAAAGTGTGTGAGGTCCTCATGGTGTTACATGGGGTTGGAGATGTAGTCGTGGGATCTGCTGTGGAGTGAGCCGTCCGGAGGAGCTACAGTGTCACAATAACCAGTTTCCCTTTCTCTTTGGACTTTGCTCCCAGATCCTAGCCCCTCTTTTCTCTCTGATGTCCAGGACGCAAGCTCCCCGGCCCACTGGACAATCTATTCTCAGCCTTTTCTCAATGCTGGCAGAAGGACTGGGAAAGCGAGAAAAGAAGACCAGGAACCAGCACCAGCTCTGATGTCTCTTCACTGCCAGTGTTTGCTACGGTCACATATTCCTAGTCAACTATTTATTTGAGTATACTGGTGGCATACAGTCAATTACGGTATTTCTATTTCCCTTGTCCCTGAAGGGCTCACAATTTATGTTTTGGTACCTGAGGCAGAGGGTTAAGTCGCTTAACGAAGGCCAGAAGAACCACCTGTGGGACCAGAAACCCCAGTTTTTATGGCCCAAGGTTGGTGGTCTCGATTGGAATTCAAACCCTTGGTCCTCTGGCAACTTGCCTCAACCACTAGGCCGCACTGCTCCCGTGTGAGCTAGCCATAGGGCCAGGCGCAGTTTGTTACCTCCAAGGCAGAGACCTTGGGAGGTTCCGTTCATAAGGATGCGAGAAATGCCATACTGGGTCAGACCAAGCTCTTTCAGGTCCAGTATCCTGTTTCCTAGGGTAGCCAATCCAGTTCTTAAGGACCTGGCTGGTTTCCAAAAAGACGAATAGACTACTCAATGCTTGTATCGGGGCATGCAGTGGATTCATGTATGCTCATATTTTAAGGGTTCCGTTGCATGTACAACATTTGTGACGCTGTGTTGGGTTGTGTGCCTTGTAGAACTTCTTGAATTGGTGAAAGTTGGTATAAAAAAAAATTAATAATTTTCCAGCTTCTCTCTAATAAAAGGTTATGGACCTTTCCTCCGGGAGCTTGGCCAAAACCTTTGTTAAACTCTGCTACATTTGGAGATCATTTCGCGCAAGGCTCTTGGAGTACACAGGAGACCCAGTGGTCAGTCAACCGAATGGAAATGTGAGCGATACGCCGGGCGTTGCAGGCATTCGAAGCTACGGTGACAGGTCGAGCGGTGTGAGTACTGTCTGACAACTTCGTGGCGGTGGCCTACATCAATCAGCAGGGCAGAACCGGAAGTGTGGCCATAGAGGCCGCGGCAGAGGGTCTGTGTGTGTGGATAGAGCTTTGGCTGCCAGCGTTTTCGGTGGCACATGTTGCAGGTAAGGACATTGTGACGGCGGATTTCCTCAGCTGGGTCCGAATAAATGCCGGAGAATGGGAGTGGCATCCGGAGGTATTTGCACAGATCAGTCGCATATGGGGACAGCCAGTAATGGACCTCATGGCGGCGTTTCACTCTGTGTAAACGGGTCGCTTCTTCAGCAGATGATGCAAAAGGGGGTCGGAAGGCATCGGCGCACTGTTTCAATGGTGGCCGTCGTCCGGTCTTCTCTGTTTTTCCACCGATGGCACTCATAGGTCGAGTGGTTCTGCGTATCGAAGCGCTTCGGGGAAACATGTGGTTGGGGGCCTCGGGCTGGCCGAGGTGCCCGTGGTATGTCTGCCTCATACGGTTGCTCGACGGGAATCCATGGAGGTTTCCGACATGGGAGATTCTGTTGCTACAGAGTTCCCTTCGAATGCCTCAGGTGAATTGGTTTTCACTTACGGGGTGGCCATTGAAAGGGCAAGCTTAAGGAAAGAGTTGCTCGTCAGCAGTCTTTGCCACTTTGCCGCAAAAAAAAAAAGTCTACGTCCCTTGCATATGTGCATATATGGCGCGTCTTTGAGGACGGGTGCTCGCGGAGGCACGCTCGCGCAACAGCAGTGTCAGTTCCCTTGGTATTAAGTTTTCTGCAGGACGGGTTTGGTAAAGGCAGGTCCTGGAGAGTTCAGTTAGCAGCTCTGTCTTGCTATAGGGGCAAAGGACAGGGAGTGGCTCTCATGCACAGGTTGATGTGGTACGCTTTCTCAGGCGGTTACCAGACTGTAGCTCTCTCGTAGGATATTCCACCGGGGAAGCTCAAGTTGGTTTTAGGAGCGTTAACTAGTGTGCCATTGGGGCCATTGCAACAGGCGTAGGTTAAGAGTTTTTGCCTTGAATACGGTATGTTTGATGGTCATCTGTTTGGCAAGGCGATTTTCGGTGTTGCAGGCATTGACCTGTCAGGAATCGTTTTTTGTCTGTCTCCAGACAGAAGGTGGCCTGGCAGCTGGTTCCGTCGTTGTTGCCAAAGGTGGTTTCTAGTTCATCTAACTAAAATGGTCTCTCTTCCAGTGCTAGGTGCGGCGGAGGGGAGCATATTGAACCATAGCTTGCACGGTTTGGACGTCAAGAGAGCGCTGCGGTAGTGTTTAAAGGTTTCAGAAACTTTCGCAAGGCGGATCGTCTCTCTTCGGGGTGTTCGGTGGGCCCCGCAAAGGAAAGCAGCGGCGAAGGAGTCCATTGCTGGATGGATTGGAGCGGCGAGTGAGTCGGCTTATCTTCTACGGAACCGTACAGTCCCAGGGAGCTTACGAGCTCACTCTACCAGAGTGCAAGCGTCGTCTTGGACGGAGCACAGTTTGGTTCCGCCAGTGGACATCTGTAGAGAGGCCTCTTTGTTGTCTCTCCATACTTTCAGTAAGCACTACCGCCTAGATGTTCTGGCGGCTAAAGATGCCATTTTCAGGGAGGAGGCAGTGTTGAGATCCGGCTGGAAAGGTTCCTCCCAATGATTACTGCTCTGATACATAGTGCGGTATATAAGAGATGTAAATAAATAAATACATCCCAGAGGTTGAGGACTAAACTAGAGGAACGATAAGGAAATAGGAATTACACTTACCTGGTAATTATGGTTCCTTGAGTGACTCCAGTTTAGTCCTCATTCTCACCCGGGGATGGGGTCTTAGCAGTGGTCTTTCTTTTGGGGGAAGTGCAAAGTTAAAAGTGGATGTAGGCCTTCACTGGTGTTCAGTCGTTTTGATGCTTCCATTTGTTTTGCGCTATGTTGTTGTTGTTGTTAAGTGCCGTCAAGTCGGAGTCGACTCATGGTGACCCTCTGGATAGCTATCCTAAATTGTGTTCGGTCTTGAGTCAGGCGGCTCATTGTTGACAGACTGGTACCCGTAGCTGCTGTTATTGTATCAATCCATCTCATTGCTGGCCTTCCTCTTTTGCGCTGACCTTCTATCTTGCCAAGCATGATGTCTTTCTCTAATGATCTCTCTCTTCGCATGATGTGTCCAAAGTATGAAAGTCGAAGTCTTGTCATCTGAGCTTCTAACGAAAGCTTAGGTTTGATCTCCTCTAGTACCGACTGGTTTGTTCTTCGGGCAGTCCATGGTACACACAGTATTCGCCGCCAGCACCATAATTCAAAGGCATAAATTTTCTTCCTGTCTATCTTTTTCACTGTCCAGCTTTCACATCCATATGATGATATTGAAAATACCATGGCTTGAACAAGTCAAATCTTTGTAAGGAGAGAGAGATCTCTGCTCTTGAGAATCTTATCTAGGTCTTTCATAGCCATTCTGCCAAGAGCAATGCGTCGTTTGATTTCTTGACTGCTTGTTGCTTCTTTATTGATAGTTGATCCAAGCAGGTTAAAGTTGTTCACAATTTCAATTTCTTCTCCTTCAATGATGAACCTGTTGATTATGCCAGTTGTCATGATCTTTGTTTTCTTTACATTAATGTGCAGGCCCGTTTTGAGACTATGTTCTTTGATTGTGAGAAGCAAATGTTTCAGATCCTCTTCACTTTCAGCCAGTAATGTGGTATCATCAGCATAGCGAAGGTTGTTGATGAGTCTTCCACCAATCTTCACACCTCTGTTGTCTTCATACAATCCTGCTTCTCTGCTTTGTTCTGCATATAAATTAAACAGGTAGGGGGAAAGTATGCAGCCTTGTCTTACACCTTTGCTTATTTTAAACCATTCTGTTTCTCCTTGTTCCGTTCGAACTGCTGCTTCTTGATCAATGTACAGATTGTGCAAGAGTACGATCAGGTGTTCTGGTATACCCATGCTTCTTAATGTGGCCCAGAGTTTCTCATGGTTTACACAGTCAAATGCCTTGCTATAGTCGATAAAGCACAAGTAGATATTTTGGTATTCTTTATTCTTTTCAAGGATCTATTTCACATCCGCAATGATGTCTCTCGTTCCTCGCCCTTTCCTGAACTCTGCTTGCACTTCAGGTAGTTCTTGTTCCAGGTATGGTTGTAGTCTCTTTTGAATAATCTTCAGTAGAATCTTGCAGGTATGTGGGATCAGAGCGATTGTGCGATAATTTCCACAGTCAGTTGGATCACCTTTCTTTAGTATTGGTATAAACACAGATCTTTTCCAGTCAGTTGGCAATGATGTTGTCTTCCATATTTCTTGGCAGAGCCTTGTAAGTATGGTAACAGCTGCATCAGATTGCTGTAATACTTTTGTGGGAATGCCATCAATGCCTGGTGCTTTGTTCTTTGATAAGGCTTTCAATGCTGCTTTAACTTCTTCTTTCATAACCAATGGTTCCCGATCATAAAGTACAGGTTGAAACGTCTGTTGGTCCACTTGATCTTTATCATATAAAAACTCTGTATATTCCTTCCACCTTTTCTTGATCTTCTCAGCATCATTCAACATAGAACCTTGAGCATCTTGTAACATTCCAATTCGAGGCTTGAACTTTTTCTTTAACTCTTCGTAGCTTTAGGAAAGCCAATCTTGTTCTTCCTCTAATAGTTTCTGCTTCTATTTCCTTGCATGCGTCGTTGTAGTACTTTTCCTTGTCCTGTCTTGCTGCACGTTGGAAATCTCTGTTGAGTTCTGTTATTGTCTTTCTTTCTCCTCTGGCTTTAGCTTCTCTGCGTTTCTGGGCAATTTTCAGAGTTTCCTCCGTCATCCATTTTGGCCGTTTTTGCTTTTTCACCTTTTGTAGAGACTTCTTGCTTTCTTCCAACACAACCTTCTTGATGTCATTCCGTAATTCTTCTGGAGCTCTGTCATTTGTATCTAAAGCAGCAAATCGATTTTGCAGGCAGTCTTTAAATTCCAGTGGTATATTCTCAAGGTCATATTTTGCTGCATTCATGAGTGGTTTGCTCTTTTTCAACTTTAGCTTGAGTTTGCATACTAGTATTTGATGATCTGTACCACCGTCAGCTCCAGGTTTTGTCTTTGTTGATGTTATAGAACTTTTTCATCGCTGACTTCCCCAGATGTAGTCAATTTGATTTTTATACAATCCATTGGGTGAAGTCCATGTGTACAGTCGTCGCTTGTGTTGATGGAAGAAGGTGTTTGAGATGAATAGATCGTTGGTCTTGCAGAATTCTATCAGTCTTTCTCCAGCTTCATTTCTGTTGCCAAGTCCATATTTTCCAACTACTTTGCCTTCTTCTTTGTTGCCAACTTTTGCGTTCCAGTCACCCATGACTATCAGGATATCCTGTTTGCATGTTCTGTCAATTTCAGCTTGTACTTGTTCATAGAACTCTTCAATTTCATTCTCTTCTGCAGCTGTTGTTGGGGCATATACTTGAATTATAGTTGTGTTGATAGGCATTCCTCGTAGACGAATAGAGATTAAGCGTTCGCTGACTGCATTGTATTTCATTACAGTTCTTGCAAGTTTGGGCTATATTGTTATATTATTATATTATGATATTGTTATATATATTGCTATATTGCTCTGGATTGTTTAGGGCTAGGCATTCGACGGAAAGGAGAGCATGCAGGAAGCAGTCCCTTTCCTTCTGGAAGGGGAGTAGTAGATAGGTTATATGTTCTGTGTGCCCTTGAATATAATGTTAAATTAAAAAAAAAAAGTTACTGATTTTTTGCTCCTTTGAGTTTGCTTTGTCAATAGTTCACTGGGGGCTGATGGGAGAGACCAGCAGGCTATATCCAGTGATATCATGAATTTGACATGCCCAGTCTCCAAGCTGCAGGAGGAGGTTCACTACCCAGAGGTTGAGTACTAAACTGGAGTCACTCAAGGAACCACAATTACCAGGTAAGTGTATTTCCTATTTTGGATTGTTCTTTCCTAGGTGCATAAATTTGCACTTGTCCTTAAATTTAATCTGCCATTTGGATACAGAGTCTTCTAATTTATCGAGGTCCTCTTGCAATTTTTCACAATCCTCATGGGTTTTAACAACTTTGAATAATTTTATGTCATCTGCAAATTTGATTACCTCACTCGTTATTCCCATTTCCAGGTCATTTATGAATATGTTAAAAAGCAGCGGACCCAGCACAGATCCCTGGGGTACTCCACTATTCACCTTTCTCCATTGGGAAAATTGGCCATTTAGCCCTACTCTCTGCTTTCTATCTTTTAACCAGTTCCTGATCCACAATAGCACACTGCCTCCTATCCCATGACTTTTTAATTTCTCCAGAAGCCTCTCATGAGGGACCTTGTCAAAGGCTTTCTGAAAATCCAGATACATTATATCAACCAACTCACCTTTGACTACCTGTTTATTCACACCTTCAAAAAAATATATAACAGATTAGTAAGACAAGACCTTTCTTGGCTAAAGTTATGTTGGCTGTTTCCCATTAAGCCATGACTGTCTACATGTTCAGTAATTTTGTCTTTATAATGGTTTCTACCATTTTTCCAGGCACTGACGTCATGCTCACGATCTGTAGTTTCTCGGATCACCCCTGGAATACTTTTTAAAAAATTGGTGTTACATTGGCCATCCTCCAATCTTCAGGTATTAGAGATGATTTTAATGATAGTTCACAGATTACTAATAGTAGGTCTGCAATCTCATATTTCTGTTCTTTCAACACCCTTGGATGTATGCCATCCGGTCAGGTGATTTGCTACTGTTCAGTTTATCAAATAGTTGTAATGCATCTTCCCTTTGTATCAATATTTCTTTACATTCTTCTGCGGAATCACCTTTAAATAGCATTTCAGTCATGAGTAAAATCCCCTACATCTTCCTCCGTAAAGACCGAAGCAAAGAATTCATTCAGTCTCTCCACTATCTCCTTGTCCCCTCTTAGTGCCCCTTTTACCCCTCTATCATCTGATAGTCAACTGACTCACTGTTTTTTTTTTTTTGCTACAAATGTACTTGAAAAAGTCTTTATTATGCATTTTTGCTTCCACAGCAAGCTTCTCAAATTCTCTCTTTGCCTGCCTTATCAATGCCTTGCATCTAACTTGCCAGTGCTTATGTTTCCAGTTTTCGTCATTTGGCTCCTTTTTCCATTTCCTGAAAGATGCTTTTTTGGCTACAACAGCCTCTCTGACCTCACCTTTAAACCATGCTGGCGGACTTCCGGTTTGGTTATGTGCTGACCGGCAGCGTGCTGCTCAGCTCCGGGACCTTTCCCCCGCCATCAGCCTTAATCTTTTAATTTACCACGGTTGAATGCCCTCTATTCCACCCAGGGGGACTAAGGAGAGCGGGCACCGTACCTCAGTGTTTTCCTCGAGTAGCGGGGTGTCTCAGATGGCCTCGAAACCCACCCGCAAGACACGGGCCCCAGACCCCAAAATGGAGGGAGCGCCACGGAGCCCTTGGTCGGAGGGGGACCAGGGCATGGTGGACGAAATGAGCGCGGCGGTAGCCCGGGCTCTGGATGGCCGGTTCCGGGAACTGGGGGCACAGATACAATCAGTGGCCCAGAGCATTACCGATTTTACCGATCGCATGGAGCATGCCGAGACACGGATATCGGGATTGGAGGACGAGCAACACTCTCTCGTGGCTCGAGTACAGGCCTTGGAAGCGACAGTGAAGGCACAGGGAGAGAAACTTGATGATATGGAGAATCGGGGCCGAAGGAAGAATCTTCGCTTTATCGGCATCCCTGAAAATATAGCGGATAGCGCTCTCCACGGATACCTGCAGGATTGGATGTCTAAATTTCTGCCAGAAGCTGGGGGTCCTTCCATAGCTTTGGAGAGAGTCCATCGTCTGGGTCCTCGGCGGGAGCAGGCCCGGCGGCCGCGTGCAGTCATTGCTCGATTCCTTGACTTCCGCCAAAAGGAGATGATTTTGAAGGCGGCTCGCAAGCATCGGAGGGGGTCCGGAGACGCAGAGCCGATACTAGTCTTTCAAGACTATTCGGCGTTGGTAAGCCAACAACGTAAAGCTTTCTCGCCTGTCTGTTCCCAGTTGGCGGGCAGGGGCCTCCGCTTCTCCCTCCTTTATCCAGCCAGGCTGCGAATTGAGCACGATGGGCAGGCATTTCTCTGGAGCACCCCTGAAGAGGCCAGAGTTTTTCTTGATCGCCTTGAGACAACGGCGGCAGTTGTGTGACAGATAGCTGCTTTCCTCGAGGTGAGAAGCTGCGGTTGGAGATTGACTCTCTTTTTGGCCTTCCTGTACTGATGGTACGGAGTCGTCAGCATTTTACGGGCCACTCCATGTGGGACTGAACTTCCAGAGCTGGCCATCTGAGTCCTGCCTTGATGCCATGGCAGTGGGCTCCCCGCTGGGACCGGCTGCTGGGGACCTGGGACTGAGCTGGGGGTTTCCCCCTTCTTTTCTTTTCTTGTTTTCTCTCTCTTCCCTCTTTCTCTCTCTCTTTCCCCTTTTGCTTTTCACTTCCCTCTATTAGTTTCCCCATTTTCTCCTATGTCCTTTTCTCACTCTCATTTCCTGTTCTCCTTTCCTTTTTTCCCTTTATGTTTATTTTTTGATTTTTTAGTTTTAATTTTCCTTATTTTTTCTACACACACTTTTATTTTAAAGATCTCAAACTTTAGTCTTAGTACTACTTTCTTCACTATGCCCGCGTTTGCTGCCGCCCGGAATTATGGGTTATATGTTTCTTGATACCTGTTCGATATTCCACTCACTTTTGCATTATGGCAGGTTGTGCTCAGGCATAGACTATCATTGCCATTTTGTACATATGCTGTTCTAGTTATTTCTAGGCTGTACACATTGGGTGTCCCTTGTGGATTGGCTGTGGGGTATGCCTTTGGGGGAGAGGACAGGATACTGAGCAGTGGGTGGGGGGGCTTTTGGGGTCTCCTTCCTTCTCCCTGGGCTTAGGCTGACGTCCTTCCCCAACGGCAGTGCATCCGGAGGTTCCTCTGGCTCCTGGGGTTATCTATTGCTTTCCTCTGCTGTTCTGAGGGGTGTTTCTTATAATGTCCCTATGCGGGTCGCTGGCAGGGAGGTCTAAGGGGGTGCTTTGGGTAGCGGGGAAGATTGTACAAACTATCAGTCCTGCCCCCTTCACCTTGGCCAGGGCCCTCTGAAGGCCGAGTACGGAGGGACGTTGTGGTCCCATACTCAGCGACAGGTGTAGGGTATGATCGCCGTGGGTACACAGGGGTTGGGGGGGGGGGTGGTCCCGTTACCAATAGGGAGTGTCCGACCAGGTTACACTGGCCGGACGAGGCAGGGTTGGAGGGATAGGGGGGATATTGGGGGATAGAGGTTGGGTAAGGGGTGGCAAGGGGGGGAGGGATCTGGAGGAGGGGGGGGATAGTGGGGGGTAGACTAAAAGGGAAGGGAAGGGGGGAATGGATGGGCGGGGGGGGGGGAGGGTTCTCTCGGAGACCTAGGGGTAGCTCGAAGTCGCGGGACGGGGAGTGGACTGAGACTGGAGGGACGCTTGTTAATGCGGATCTGTGTGAGGTGTGCAAGGGTGGTGACTGTGTTTGCCTAGGCCCCACTACGCGGGACGTGGGCCTGGAGGGGAGGACCCTGAGCTGGGGGGGTTCTCGCCACCTTCTTAGGATGAATAATTGTGCCGAGAGCAGCATCTCGGAGTGGCTTCATGGCTAATGGCTTGAAGATTGCCTCCTGGAATGTTTGTGGTATCGGTTCCCCTATTAAGAGACATAAACTAGTGCAACAACTCAAGAGACGAAAGATTGGGCTTGCCATGCTACAAGAGACTCACCAGACTGCGGATGAACACCTGAAGTTAGGAACGCGATATAGGGCCCGAGTGTATGGCGCTCCCGCGGTAGGAAAGAAACGAGGGGTGGTCATCTTAATAACGCATCAGGTGGGCTGGGTCGAGGAATCGGTTGATATTGACCCGGATGGCCGGTATGTCCTGATCCGGGGTCTGCTTGAGGGGACGAAGGTTGTTTTGGGCTCTGTGTACGCTCCCAATATATACGAGACTGGATTTTACCAGACCTTGGAACGCTTCGTAGCGGAGGCTGTGGGATACCAGGTGCTCTTGGGTGGGGACTTTAATACAGTTATGACTGACAGTGTGGATAGGTCGCGGCAGGCTGGAGGTAGGGACCGCAGGAGCTCGCAGCGGATGCTGGGGATTTGTGAAGCATATCATCTTTTAGATATCTGGCGAGTGCTACATCCGGGAGAACGGGAGTATACTCACTTGTCTCGTGCCCACAACACGTGGTCACGTATTGACTATTTTTTAATCTCGGAGTCCCTGTTCCCAAGAGTGGCAGTCGCGGAGATTGGCCCATCTGTCATTTCTGATCATGCGATGGTTACGCTGGAACTCCGCAGCAGTGCACCTATCGGGCATCGGTTTTGGCGCTATCCTTTGGAGCTCAGTGGGGATGCCACTTTTGTGAGCTACCTTAAGGATCGTTGGAAGGAGTATGAAGAATTCAACGACACCCCGGATATATCCCCGACTCTTTTCTGGGAGGCGGGCAAGGCAGTTATGCGTGGGGAGATTATTAGCTATTACGGCTCCGTGCGGAAGCGTCGCAATCACCGAATCCTTTTGTTGGAGCGGGAATTGGGCAGAGCTCGGCGGAGGGCAGGGGTGACCGGCTCTGCTGCTATGGGTCGCTCTTTCAAAGAAACCCAACGTGAGTTGGAGATGCTTCTCCATCAAAGGGCCCAGAAGTCTATGATGTACTATAGATATCAACTATATCAACATGGGAACCGCGCCGGGAGGTTACTGTCAGCCCTGGTGCGACCGGCGGGAGGAGCTCGACATATAGGGGCGATCCGCCACCCGGATGGGTCCACTCGCAAAGACATTGCGGAAATCCAACGGATTTTCTCTGATTATTATCAGGGGCTCTATGCCCGGGACAATGGTAACATAGAGGATGGCCGGGACTTTCTGGCAGGATGTACCCTACCGAAGTTGTCTGCAGACCAAGTGCGAGCTTTGAACACTCCCATTTCATTACAGGAAGTCTCCGACGGGATTCGGAAGCTGAAAAATGGGAGGGCTCCCGGGCTGGATGGTCTGAGGGGGGAGTTTTATAAATCTTTGGGGGCGGTGGTGGCGGTTCCTCTTGTGGGTTACTTTGAAGATCTAGTCGCGAGGGGAGGTTTCCCATATGAGGCGAACAAGGCGTTGGTGACGGTATTACCGAAACCGGGGAGGGATCCACTATTACCGAGCTCTTATAGACCCATTTCCCTCCTTAATGTCGATATTAAGATCTTAGCCAAGATCATGGCAGACAGATTAGCGATCATTTTGCCAGAGCTGATCCATAGGGACCAGGTGGGTTTCGTCCGTGGTCGCCATGCGGCTTACAGTCTGCAGCGACTCCTCCTTTCCATGTGTGTGGGCCGGACGGCTCAGCTGCGGTCCATGCTCATTAGTTTCGATGCTGAAAAAGCATTCGATCGGGTCTGTTGGGACTTCATGTACCAAGTATTGGCCAGGATGGGCTTCACGGGCTTTTATGTCAAAGTGGTGCAACTTCTGTACGCAAACCCGCTCGGAGCCATCTTGATCAATGGAACCATGTCTAAGGAATTTCCCATCCAGAAGGGGACTCGGCAGGGGTGCCCCCTGTCCCCCCTATTATTCATCTTAACTCTGGAGCCGTTGCTGCAGCGGATCCGAGCCCACCCTCAGATCCAAGGGGTTCCGGTGGGGGGCTCTGAATTCCGAGTCGCGGCTTTCGCGGACGATCTCTTGGTTCACTTAGCAGAGCCCCGGACAGGACTCCCTCATCTCTTACAGCTCTTCAGTGAGTACGGGGTGCCCTCCGGATTTCGGTTAAATTTGGACAAATCTATGGCAATGCTTTTAGGCACGGATGACTCGAGGGGCTGGCAGGGTAATTTTCCATTGAAGTGGGTGTCTGGCCACTTTAAATACCTGGGGGTGCTCATCCCGGCCGCCCTGGATGACTTATATACCGGCTTAATGTGGATAAACTGTTGGCGGCAGTGTCCACTAATGTTGCCAAGTGGCAGGATTTACCGTTATCTCTGGGAGGCCGTGTGGCCCTCTATAAGATGACCCTGTTCCCTAAGGTCTTGTATATGCTACAGACCCTTCCGTTATTGCTGAAACAGTCGGACCGGAAGAAACTGGACGGCTTAGTGAACCGTTTGCTATGGCGGGGACGGCGGCCTCGGGTGCGGGCGGCGGTTCTGTCAGCCCTGGCCCCTGGGAGGGATGGGTCTTCCAGACATACGTAAGTATAATGTGGCTTGCTTACTGCGGCATACTCGGGATTGGTTGTGGGACTTAGAGGAATATACTCCATTGCAGATGTTACAGGCGGCGGCAAGGCCTTTTCATTTACGGTATCTCTTGCATACGCGAAAGTCCTCAGGGCTGACTTGTGAGCTTCGGGCATTTCTGGTAGAGCCGGTTAGGGCGGGCTGGCGCTCCTTCTGTAGCAATAGGCTGCTCTCGGCCTCCCATTCGCCATATCTCCCCATTCGGGGTAATGGTGACTTCCTGCCGGGGATGGAGGGTGGCTCTTTTGCACGCTGGGCGCGGCTAGGGATTATTAATCTGGAACATGTGCTTTCTCCTGAGGGGTCTATGTTGACGTTCCCCGAGTTACGCCGGCACTACCCGCTCGAGGGGCGTGATATCTTCCCGTATATGCAGCTCCAGAGCTATATTCGCGGGGTCCCTTCCGAGATGCTGAAAGGGGAGGTTAGCTCTCAGATCGAGGTGTCTTTGTTGGGTGGGGAGCAGGGAGCACGGGTGGCATGGTTGCAGAAGCTGTTTTGGGAATCAGCAGTCCCATTAGCCTTGGAGGAATTGGCGGCGGCCTGGTCTCGGGACTTAGAGGGCCCGGTAACAAGTGATATGTTGTTGGCAGCTCTGTCCAGTATCCCCAAGCTCTATGGGTTGGTGGCTTTTCGGGATATGCAATATAAGGTGTTGCGACGCCTATACTACGCTCCCTCCCGAGCCTGGAAGGCTGGGATTGCAGGGTCTCATAGCTGCCCTCGTTGTGGTGAAGAGCGCGCATCTTTGGGCCATATGCTGTGGAGGTGCGCCCGAGTTACCACCTTTTGGCGGCTAGTGCAAGCTTACCTCTCTAGATGTGTGGGCAACCCGGTATCTCTTTCGGCTATGAATGCAGTCCTGGATGTGTGGGAGAGCGATTGTGAGGCACAAATGGGCTGTGTGGTTTGGTCCTGGGTACGATTGGTGCTGGGAGTAGCGCGAATGACTATTCTGTTTAGGTGGATGGATCCCAGGGGCCCGACCTATGGGTTGTGGAGGGGGCGCCTACATGAAGTGTTGCTAATGGAGAGGCTCAAAGCGCGGGGCCACCAAAAACGATGGCAGAGGTTTCTGCAGGCCTGGGGTCCCCACTTGCGCTCTTTGTCCCATACTACCCGCTCTCGGATCCTGGGTGGTCACTAACACAGTCACCGCTAGACCTCTATTGAGTGGGCCAGGGGCCACTGACCCGCTGCGCCCTTTTGGCAGATTCCTTGGTCCACGGGGTAAAGGGGAGGGTGGGATAGGGGGGAGGGGGGAACCTGGCGGGGTTGGGAACGGGGGGGGGGGGTAGGGTTTTCTTGGGGTTAGGGAGGGGTGGGGTGGAGGACAGTCCTCCTTATTGCTTCCCCTCTGTAACAGTGCCATGCAGGACGAGGTTCGGGTGAAGAACACACCCCGGACCTGCTCACGTGATGTATGCTAATTTTACTGGCACTCTAGAGGGGGGGGGGTACTTAGTTTTAGATTGTTTGGCTTTATACCCACGAGGCCCACCAGGGTTCGGAGGACGGGTGGGGGGGGAGGGGGGATTATGCAGATTACTGTTTATTTGGATCCCTCTGTTTATTTGACCGCCTCTATGCTGGTTTCCTTTAATGATGCAGTTTAAACAATGTATAGTGGTCACAGTCTTTCAAAATTGTATAGAGGTTACTGGTTACGGTTCACTGTATATACTATGTATTTATGTTTTTTTTCAATGTCATGTACTACTAATGGTGTCGTTTCCTTAATAAACAAATTTCACATAAACCATGCTGGCAGTTTTTTGGCCTTCCTTCTACTTTTCTTAAAGCGTGGAATACATCTGATCTGGGCTTCCAAGATAGTATTTTTAAATTAAGCAAATGCTTGATGTAAATTTTTAACCTTTGCAACTGCTCCTTTTAGTTTTTTTCTTAACTACTTTCCTCATTTTTATTATATTCTCCCTTTTCAAAGTTAAAAGATAGCACTGTGTATTTTCTTGCTGTCCTCCTTCCATTTATTAAATCAAACGCTATCATGCTATGATCACTATTGTCAAGTGGCCCCAACACCCTTATCTCTTGCACCAGATCTTGTGTTCCATTAAGGACTAGGTCCAAAATGGTTCTCCTCTGGTCAGTTCATGAACCAGCTGCTCTAAGAAGCAGTCATTTATTTCATCTAGAAACGTTATCTCCCTAGCATGTCCTGCCGTGACACTGACCCAGTCGATACCGTGGTAATTGAAATCACCCATTATTATTACTGTGCTGTAACTTTTGTTAGCTTCTCTGATTTCTTTGAGCATTTCATCATACATTTGTTCATTCTGGCCAGGCGGTCAATAGTACACCCCCACTGCCAACGCCTTCCCCGTTTTACATGGAATTTCAATCCATAGAGATTCTACAGCGAATTTTGCTTCCTGCAGAACTTTAATCCTTTGTGACTCAAGGCCCTCTGTAACAGAGTGTAACCCCTCCACCAATTTGATCAGCTCTATCATTACGATATAGTTTGTACCCAGGTATCACAGTGTCCCACTGGTTGTCCTCTTTCCACCATGTCTTTGAGATACCAATCATATCTAACCTCTCAATTAGTGCTATATATTCTAGGTCTCAACTTTTTTTTTAGAATTCTAGCATTTGCATACATGCATTCTAAAGGCTATTTTTTATTCATATTAATCTGGTTATCGGTAGGCAGGTGTAATTTGGAATCTTTAAGCTCTGTCTGCTCTGTATTCAAGGGCATTTGGGCTACTTTTGTCTTTATTGGAACTTCTCTGCTGATATGCCGTAACTTCAATCTTTTGCCTTATCCTTCAAGGATACATTGTTCTGAACCATGTGCTCCTGGACGACTCTCGGCTTTCCCCTGTTAGCTAGTTTAAAAGCTGCTCTATTGTTTATTGTTTATTAGTTACTTAATATACCGCCCATCACTACAGCGTCTGAGCAGTTTACAAAATATCAGAAAGCTGCTAGGAAAAGAAAGGAATGCCAGTATGTTTTGATAGGAAAGATAAGAGTAAGGCTAAGAGAGGACAGTAAGGTGTGGATGGGGAGCAGAGAGTAGAGAAGAAAACAGACTTATTGTGTATCAGCGAGGGGGAAGGGGGGGGAAAGAGGGAAGGGGAAGATTGATGGCGGAACAAAAAATGTGTTTTTTTAGGTTAGCCTTGAAAGTTTTAAAAGAGGGTTCAAGGGGGGAGCGAGTTCCGGAGTCAGGGGCCGAGGAACTAGAAGGCAGAGGAGCAGGTAGATTCTAAGTGAGCTTGGGATGGGGAGGGGAGGGTCATTCGGTTTACGTGTATGGAGCAGAAGGAACGGTATGGAGATGGACCAGATCGGCAAGGTAGAGGGGGATGCCAGTGTGAATAGACCTATGGACAAAGATAAGGAATTTGAATTGGATCCTGAAGGTGATTGGAAGCCAGTGCAAGCGGATGAGAAGGGGGGGGGGGGATGTGATCGAAGTGGGAAGAACAGGTGAGGATGCGGGCGGCTGTGTTCTAGACTCGCTGCAGGCATAGAAGCTGAGATTGGGGGAGATTGGCCAGGGAAACGTTGCAGTAGTCTAAGCGTGAAATAACAAGGGAGAGGAGAAGGGTGGTTATAGAGGAGGAAGAAAAGAAGGGACGGGCAGAACGAAGTTGTCGTAGGGTAAAGAAGCAGCGTTGGACGACGGAGGAAATATGAGCTTTGAAGGATAGGGAGGAATCAAAGATCACGCTGAGATAGCGCAAAGAGGTTACAATGGGAACAGGGAAAGGGGGGGGGGGTAGGGCTACCAGCAGTGAACCAAATGGTGGAGGTTTTGGAAAGGTTGATATGAAGAAAGTTGGAAGAAAGCCAGGAAGATACGGACGAGAGGCAGTCATTAAAGGGGTGATACATGGGCAGCTGAGTCAGTGTGATAGAGAAGGAAGATGTCGTCTGCATAGTAGTGGGCAGAAACTCCGTGGTGTTGAACCAAAAGGGTGAGAGGGGCAAGAAAGATATTGAACAGAAGGGTCGCGAGGACAGAACCTTGGGGGACACCACAGGGAAGAGGGGTGGGGAGGGGGGAAGAAGAGGACCCGGAGAGAACTGAAAAGGACCGGCAGGAAAGAAAGGAGTAAAACCAGTGAAGAACGGTACCTCCTTTTTAAAGGTTAATGCCAGCAGCCTGGTTCCATCCTGATTAAGGTGGAGCCCATCCCTTTGGAAAAGCTCCTCCTTTCCCCAGAATGTTCCCCAGTACCTAACAAATCCAAAACCCTCCTCCTTGCACCATCATCTCATCCACGCATTGAGACTCTGGAGCTCTGCCTGTCTTTTGGGTCCTGCGTGTAGAACGGGAAGCATGTTGGAGAATGCTACCTTGGAAGTTCTGGATTTCAACTTCCTACCTAAAAAGCCTAAATTTAGCCTCCAGAACCTCTCTACTACCCTTTCCTATGTCATTGGTACCGACATGTACCAAGACAGCAGACTTCTCCCCAGCACTATCTAAGACCTTGTCTAGTTGGCACATGAGGTCTGCTACCTTTGTACCAGGCAGGCATGTTACCAGGCAATCCTCACATCCACCAGCCACCCAGTTATCTACATGCCTAATGATCGAATCACCAACTATTTTTGTCATACACCCTACTCCTAATTCCTGTCCTACCCTTCTGCCGCTCTTAAATCACCACTGCTGCAACATCTCTCTCTGGAATCTGTAGTGGCGGCATTGACAATAAAGTAGCATAGAAGTGCTTAGCAGAGCCTAAACCATTGTATGCTGGTGCTGTGCTCTGAAAGACCAGCCAGTTGTCTGGACTGATCTAGCAGAACTCAAAGAAAGGACAGTATTTGGTAAGTAAAATGCCACCTTCTATGTTTGATATCCTCTATCTTAAATTCTGAATTTATCAACCTGTTCCTTATTATTCTTCCCTTTCTATAGGCAAACCCTATGCTATTTCAAGAACCAACTTCTTTAACCAGTAATTATGTAATATTAGCCAGTGTTGACTTTATAAGCTTTCTTAAATTACTTGAAAAGGCGGTATGGGTAATTAAAGAAAACATGAGAACAGATCTTAAGGATCAAGCAAAAACAAATCTTTATCTGTTAAATAAATATTTAAGATTTTATTTGTATTTAGATCATACAGTGGTGTAAGTTCTAACCAGGCACCTCCAAGCAAAGTTTTGCTGAGGAGCCTCCATGATAGGGGAAGGTTGGGACCCCACTTGTCTTCCTTCCTTCCTTCCTTCCCTCCCTCCCCTCCTTTGCAGAATAGCAAACACCTTACTGTAAATGAAGTTTGCCACACTGCCTTCCACTCCTGCTTGCAAGTAATACTTTTCTTTCCGGGCTCTTATCGCAAGGCTTTGGCCCATCATTGGAAAATAATAGCTGCCTGGAAAGAAAAGTATTACAAGCAAGATAGAGGACTGATTATCCATACCTGGCACACCTCTAAAGACTCTGCAACATATTCTCATAAGTAATTCCTAAGTTGAAAATAAGCGTAGAAATCTCAAGCTGCAGTCTCACAATCGGTGCAAAATCCTGGAATAATAGCGTTTCCCCAAAAAATGTTTTGCTAGCTGGATGGCATGAAGGAGTAGCCTGGTGGACTGTGTTTATAAGCCAGCTGGAAGCAAACAACATACTGTAACTAGTCATCTTTTAGGAAGTTTCATATATGATACGTTTTACTGTTTCAAATTCATTTAAGTGTCTAATTCATTCATATTCTGTTTAGATATGCTGTTAGTTTTTTTAGGTATTAATTACAAAATCACTTAAATCAGTTTTCCATTCATCCAGATTATTTTTCCATGTCAGTTCATCAGATTAAATTATCCTTTATCCGGGCGGTCAGTAAAATCAGCTGGGTGGCACGCCCATTAAAAGGTCCTGAGGAGAACACTGAACAATCTTATTCTTTCATCCTCATCCAACACATCTGACTTCATATTCTGATTGTTCCCACCTAATAAACACACCAGGGAAGAAGCAGTTTCCCCTAATCATTAACCAATGCAAAACTTGCAGATTACTTACTGTACCCTTACGCACTCAACTCCAAGCTTATCCACAAAGGCCCTCTCAAGGACAAAATGCATTGTGTGTCATTGAGTCAATGCTGACTCCTGATAACCCAGCAGACCCTGTGTTTTCTAGGCAAGGTGTGACGAAGTAGATTGCCAGGCCTTTCTTCTGAGGCAATGGAGGAGAAAGTGACTTGTCCCAGTTCTTCATTTTCAGCGGAGCCAGCAGGTCGTTTTTCCTGTCACCGCAGAAATTATCCCATCTTTTTCATTCTTTTTTTGTGGATAGCGTCTGCCTTCCTCGACGCTATACCGGTACCGCCGGTTCTTTCTTTCTTAAAAAAAATAAATAAATTTGTAATCTTTTTTTTTCTGGACTTTCCAGTCTTTTTTTTCTGTCGGGTGCCACGTGCCATTTTGGGCACTAGGCCCAACTTTTCCTTCAGAATGGAAAAACCCGCCTCGGGTTATAAAAAGTGTTCCAAGTGTGGCGGTACCATCTCCGTCACCGACACTCACGAGTGGTGCCTTAAATGTTTAGGTCCTGACCACTCCATCTCGGAGTGTGTTGCCTGTGGGATGATGTCGAAGAGGGGTCGGCAAAACCGAGCTGCTAAGCTTAGCACCCTTTTTCCCTCCGATGCAGCATCCGTAGCATCGACATCTTCCAGGGCTTCGTCTTCCTCCCATGGATCTCAGGTAACCAATGTTCCCTCTAATTTTCTGTAGGCTATGTGCGCATAAAATATCAGCTGTGTGCAGCTTTTGAAGGAAGGTTAAATTTTTGTGCGCCACATAACGACACTTGGAGTTATATACTTTCAAATTTGACTACACATCAGAATACAGTATGTACACAACATTGATTTTAATCAAATTAAATGAAAATAGACGATTACTAAATGAAGTGAGAAATTTCTAGTAATTACAATCATAACTTTTAAATTTTAAGACGTCTGTGTTGTTTTCTATCAGAATCAGAGCCGTAATTTTTGTGCGCTCTGTTGTAAAGTATGTGCGCGCGCACACGCGCACAGCTTAGAGGGAACAGTGCAGGTAACCAAACATAAATCTGGCCAGTCCTCAAAGGGTAGATCTCCTTCCAAGCGTTGCCCTTGAGGGACTTGTACCGGCAAAATTGCCCCGGCGGGATGCTTCGGCTTCCAAAGCACGATCGGGGCTCCAGGATGTTCTCGAGGCCTCAACCTCGGCAGAACTACTGGTGCCATGCTGTGGGGTACCAGCCGCTTCGTCCGGTACTGATACCCAGGCATCGGCAGCGTCAATAGACCAGAGGTTCTTGGCTATTGAACGCAGTCTGGTGGCTCTCCTTGCGGCTTCGGTGCCTTCGGGACCGCTTCAGACGGTTCAACTGGTATCGACACCAGTTCCGGCACCGATACCGGTACCGACAGCATCGACATCGGTGACTGTGTTACCAACACCGAGTCATGCTGTTTCCTCTGGTATCGACAGGCCAGTACCGGACCCCTCCGGTACCGACTTCGATCAGTACCGGTATCGTGCTTTGCAAGAGCACCCGGACAGGAGATATTTTGAATCCTCCGAGGAGTCTGAGGATTCTGACAGCTCTGTCAGTACCGGAGTACTTCTTTCTGAGGAGCCTTCCTCTCCTAAACGTAGGATGTCTCCTCCAGAGGATATATCCTTTCAGGATTTCATCCGGGAGATGGCTAGAGGTCTTTCCATCACGGCTCCTGAAACAGAGCCCAGAGCAAAGGAATTGGAGATTTTACAATATGCTAAAGCTCCCAAGGAGGCAGCTACATTGCCTATTCATGAGATCTTGCATGATCTCATGCTAAGAATGTGGGAAACACCTCTTACCACCTCTCCTCATTCTCGTAGGCTTGATACCATGTATCGAGTACCTCCTTGTCCTGGATTTCAAAAAACCCAGTTACCCCACCACTCCATGGTAGTGGAATCAGCTATGAGAAGGATCAAGAGTGCAAAAAGACAAGGCAGGATTATCTTACTCTTGTCCAACATGCCCAAGATGTTTCCAAGTTTGTTAATCGTGCAGCTTTTGACTGCTTTGAGTGCATAAGCAGAACCTCTGCCATTGCCATAGGTGCTTGTAGGATTGCCTGGCTCCAGGCATCTGACTTAGAACTCTGGGTGCAGGACAAATTAGGGAATATCCCTTGCACAGGTAAAAATCTTTGGCAAAAATTGGCAAGAGAAAGCTAATGAGCTGGATGCTGATAACACTACTTTGGATAGACTATCCAAAGCTACAGCTGATCCTGCAAGGAGAAAATACTACAAGAAACCATTCTTCTCTAAAAAGAAGAGGTTTTACCCCTCCTATACCCAGCAGGAGTATTCTGCAGGTCAGTCTGCCCGAAAGGGACAGCAGCCACCAAAACAAAGAAAAACAAAGTCTGCTAAGCCTCAACTGGCCCAACAGACTCAACCTCCACAGGGGCTTTGACTCCCATCTAGAGAACTTGGCCTTCCTGGCCCTCAACGGGCCAGAGCCCTCCACCATTCCAGGAAGGTTGTGTCATTTTGCCCCCAGATGGGAGCGGATAACAGCAGAAGAATGGACGCTCTCCATTGTAAAGGAGGGGGTACAAGCTTCATTTCCTCAACATGCCCCCTCCTACAGTTGTAAGACAGTTCAATTTTCAGACTTCACTCGAAAATCAGTTAAGTCAAGAGGTCAATTTACTTCTTACCCACGGGGCCATAGAAGACGTACCCATTTCCCAACAGGATACAGGGTTTTACTCCCCCTATTTCCTTATTCCAAAGAAAACAGGGGGGACACAGACCCATTTTAGACCTCAGAGAATTGAACAAATTCTTGTTCAAGGAGAAGTTCGAGATGATTTCTCTAGGAACTCTTCTGCCATACCTTCAGAGTCAGGATTGGCTTTGTTCTCTAGATCTCAAGGATGCGTACACCCATGTTCTCATCCATCCAACTCACCGAAGATTCCTTCAGTTTCTATTTCAGGGGAAGCACTACCAGTACAGGGTTCTTCCTTTTGGCCTGGCCTCAGCACCAAGGGTGTTTATGAAATGGATGGCTGTAGTGACAGCATTTCTTCGCACTCTAGGAATATTCGTCTTCCCCTACTTAGGCGACTGGCTCATTCGAGCCCCATCAGAGTCAGAGGCCAGAATTTCCCTATCTTGCACAATGCGTATCCTTCAGTATTTGGGCCTGGTCATAAACGTACCAAAATCCAACCTAACTCCCACTCAATCTCTAGAGTTTATAGGAGCTATGCTGGATACCAGGAAAGCAAGGGCCTATCTTCCACAGCCCCACTGCCTTCGCGTTGTGCAGTTAGCTTCCCAAGCAGTGTTAAAAACATATCTCGCTGCTCGGGAAATGTTACAATTGCTAGGCCACATGGCATCTACCGTGCATGTGGTTCCCTATACTCGCCTCCATATGAGAGCAGCCCAATGGACTTTATCCACTCAGTGGACTCAAGCATCAGGCTGCCTATCAGACAAAATAGCAAACTCAAGTCGCCTTATTTTGTCCCTACAATGGTGGCAGTCAACCCAAAACCTGTTGGTGGGGTCCCCTTTCCAACAGCCCCCACCCCAGGTCACTCTAACAACAGACGCCTCACAGGTGGGTTGGGGAGCTCACGTGCAAGATCTGTCTACCTAAGGCACCTGGACTCCACAGGAGACCCATCTACACAGCAATCTCTTGTAGCTCAGAGCAATCTTCCTTGCTCTTCGAGTGTTCCACACCCAGCAGACGGACAATCAAGTAGCTATGTTCTATCTGAACAAGCAGGGAGGAACAGGCTCTCTGTCGCTTTGCAACGAAGCTTTGCGACTATGGGCCCTCGCCAGAGAGCATCAGATTCATCTCCTTGCGGTATATCTGCCACGCATTCAAAACTCCTGGGCAGACAGACTCAGTCGAGTTCTGCTTCCACACGAGTGGTCTCTTCGTGCAGACCAGGTAGCAAATATTTTTCAAATTTGGGGAACTCTGGACATAGACCTCTTTGCAAGTCCGTTGAATGCCAAACTTTCCTGATTCTGTTCCAGAATTCCGGCTCGGGGTTCTCAGGCCAGGGATGCTTTCCTCCTCCATTGGGGTCAGGACTTTCCTATATGCCTTTCCACTCATTCCACTAATTCCCAAAACCCTATTCAAGCTTCAGAGAGACAGAGGCCATATGATTCTCATAGCGCCACATTGGCCACAGCAGGTGTGGTACCCTCTGCTCGTACATCTCTCTCAAGCTCCATCTCTGGAGTTAGGATCTGCTCCAGATCTCCTGTCTCAGGAGGACGGGATGTTGTGGCATCCCGATCCCCACTCTCTGCATCTCAGGGCCTGGTTGCTGAGGGCCTAGACCTTCGTGGTCTTAACCTGTCTCAACAAGTAAAGGATATCCTTTATGCTTCCAGAAAGCCTTCCACAAGACGCTGTTATGCTTTCAAGTGGAAAAGGTTTTCCATATGGTGCTCGCAGAAGGGTCTTGACCCCCTGGCGATACCTCTGGAATCTTTATTGGAGTATCTCCTTCATTTATCTAATGCAGGGCTTAAGACTAACTCAGAACGAGTCCATTTAAGTGCTATTTCAGCTTCTTTCAAGCCTTTAAATGGACAACCTATTTCCTCTCATCCTCTCATAGCGAGATTTATGAGGGGCCTCCTTCTAACTAAGCCTCCCATTAGGCCACCACCGGTAGCATGGGACCTAAATCTGTTTCTTGGACAGCTCATGAAGCCGCCTTTTGAACCTCTAGCTACTACATCCTTGAAATTCCTTTCCTGGAAGGTTGTCTTTCTCATTGCAATCACATCAGCACATCGCATTAGTGAGTTGCAAGCATTAGTGGCTGATCCTCCTTATACGAGGTTCCATCATGATAAGGTAGTCCTTAGGACTCGTCCACACTTTATGCCAAAGGTGGTCTCACCTTTTCATTTAAACCAAGCAGTTTACCTGCCTGTATTTTTTCCAAGGCCTCATGCTTCAAATGCAGAAAGGAATCTTCATACTTTGGACTGTAAAAGAGCACTTGCTTTTTACTTACAAAGGACACAGCAACATAGAAAGTCCTCTCAACTCTGTTGTCTTCTGATCCTTCTCATTTGGGACTTCCAGTCTCCAAGAGAACATTGTCCAATTGGATTGCACAGTGTATTTCTTTTACCTATCAGAGTAAAAACCTTTCTCTGGAAGGCCATGTCACAGCTCACAATGTGAGAGCCATGGCAGCCTCAATGACTCGTCTACACTCTGTCTATTGACGACATCTGTCGCGGAGCTACTTGGGCCTCGGTTCATACCTTCACAGCCCATTACTGCTTAGACAAGGACTCCCACCAGGATGCCTTGTTTGGTCAGGTTGTTCTACGACACCTGTTCCATACTTAATCAACTCCTACCCACCATTCCTGGTAGGATGCCAGAGATCCATGGGGGGAAGTGGAGCCCTTTCACAGGGGCACACAACTTCTGGGGTCTCTCCCTGGCATCTGTAGCTAGGGAGTCCCCATATGTGAAGACTACCTTCCTGCTTGTTCCTGGAGATAGCATAGTTACTCCCCGGTAACAGGTGATCTCCGGGAACAGCAGGAATTTAGTCTTCACAACCCACCCACCTCCCCTATGAGTTGTATCTCTCTTTTCTTTTCTTTCCCTCTCTCTCTCTCTCTCTTTGTCTCAGCTTTAAAACTCAACTGGAAGGGCAGTTGGGGAAGGCAGCACACAGGCGCTGTGGGATGCTCCCAAAAGCTTTCTAATTGGACGCTGGGGAGCGTTCCCGCGCAGGCTCCGTCAGTACCGACGATACCCATATGTGAAGACTAAATTCCTGCTGTTCCCGGAGATCACCTATTACAGGTGAGTAGCTATGCTTTACCTTCATACTTTGGGGGGGGGGGAGGAGAGGGGCAGCAAAGAGTAAGAAAGTCATACTGGCAATGGGGCCAGAGGGACTAGTTCACCATTAGTGCAACATTTGGGGAGCACCACCCCACCTTCACCCCCCAAAACTACATCTATATGAGAAACTGCTTCATTTCCAATATCAGCCATGACACAACTATACAGCTCTTGCAGATTCCCTGGAATCCACCCCCTAAATATTTTATTGTATCCTCTGCCCATTTCTATGGACATTCCCACCGCCGTAATGGTTAATGTTGTAATAATAAAAATAGTTTTAAAAAAATCATCCAAGTAGGTGGATAGATATATTAGGTAGTTGTTTCCCAACTTTTTCAAGCTCATGGTACACCTATATTAACAAAAATGTGATGTGTCACACCAGGCTTTGTCGAGAAGGTAGTGTGGGCATAGAAAAGTGCTACAGATGCACTGAAAACCCACCAGTCTCTGTAACAAAGTTTAAAATGTTGGGGATAATGAGATAGTGATGTACAGTAGAGCAGTTCCTTCTATAGCATGGTAGGAGGAGAAGGGAGATAGTGTCACTGTTTTCTTATCTGTCACTGAAGCTCCTATATTTTGCTATGTTTCCAATGCTTGGAGTTAATCTAGTGCTCATTGCATGCTCTCCTCATCTCGCTCAGTTTGGAGATAAAATGGAAGCTGGAAGGACGCAGAAGAAGCTTAGGAGAGGAAAGAGAAGGTGGTATGTGTGCATTATATGTACACAGAACTGCTCAGCTATTCATGCCCTGTATGCTGCCAATGAATTCTCACACTCTAGGGCCCATACTGCAGCTAGGGAAAGATGTATGTGGCTACATGTATTCTCAGAAAGGAGCTCCTACATATTTAAGAACCATTGCTGGTGTGTCTCACTGTTTTCTGAGAGTAGATTTCAGGTGCTGACCTGAAACTGAGCATCAAGCAGTGTTTGAGTTTTCTATAGCACACCTGATCAATTCTGCTGGCACATTGGATGGGAAACACCATATTAGGTTAGCAGATTTTAAAAGATTCAGTTTTTTGGGCTACTGAAGTCCTTTTGCATATGTTCCAGCGTGTCATTTTTCTCCTAAGAGCTGTATTGTCTGTTATTGTTGTGTGTTTTTGCATCTTCTCTGTTCTTGGTATCTCTCACGTTATTACTGCTCAGTTACTGGGAACTTGGCAAACCATTATTCCTATTCCTGTTCCTGTTCCTGCTCCTCGGTTTTGAACAATGGGTTATAGTCTCTGAATGATTTCTGCTATTCTTTATTTTTCTTAATAGATCACAATTGTGGAAGAATCTGAGTTTCTTGCTATTATGGCTCAGTTTGGGGGCCAGAAGAATCCACCTTGGGCCACTCAGTTCACAGCCACAGCTGTGTCTCAGCCAGGTAATGAGACTATTTTCAACCATCCCTCCTTCAGTCTCTGGTCCCTTTCAAGCTTTGTTTAGTGTTATATTCGTTTCTCTCCACATTCCTGCATTCACTCTCATCTTTTGGCTCTGGGTTACTTCTCAGCCCCTGTAACTAAATTATTAGTGGCTGTAGTCAGTTGATGTTCTCCTTTGATTGAGGCTCTTACTATTTTGGATTCTATGTTTCTCTGAATATTGCTTATTTGCTGTGTCTTTTAATAATGTTAATTGATACTACCATGAATTTGCAAAGTACTGTGTTAGAATTCACTTGCTAAAGTTTTCAGTCTCTTACGAATTTGCAGCCTAAGGGGCTGATGCAGAAAGACAACGTGCCCTTTGCATGAATCTAACGCAGTCTATAGGCACAAGTTCCAACAGGCCAAATGCAGAAAAGAGACTGACGCACACATAAAAAGCAAAGGAAAAGCAAGCGCACACAATAATGCCAAACATATTTAAATTATAGGCAAATGAGCAGCGTGTATTAAAATGGCCGCATCAGGACTCAGAAATCTACCCCTCACCTGCATCCAGCGTTCTCTGGCCAAACAGCACAGCACGAAAGGAGGAACATCGAGAGCACCGGAGGTAGTAAGCTCCACCCCTGCAGGCAACGCAATACTCCCATGCTGATCAGGCGAATTTAAAACCCCTGCATGCCAGCACTCGCTCTCTCTTTGGCTGCATCGGGACTCAACAATCTGCCCCTCACCTACATCCAGCGTTCTTCGGCCAACAGCGCAACATGAGAAGAGGAACATTGAGAGCACCGGAGTTGGTAAGCTCCACCCCTGCAGGCAACGCAATACTCCCGCGCTGACCTGGCGAATTTAAAACCTGTGTCTAAGGGTTGCGCCAAAGGGCCCTTAGCATGGCCCTTTGAGTGTACCGCTAACCCACCAAAGAATCCCCTTCACGCAAGAAAAAGCGTACCAAATGTTGACTACAAACACACAAGGAAGATAAGAACGGCATATCTCCTGCCCCTGAACTTACAACAGCTGACTCTGGAGCAAGCACCAACACTTCCCTGCGATACGCCCAGCCGCAACAGTAACAAAACTCCAAGCCAACAGTACTACAACGAAACTAATTCTATCTCTGATTCAAGAATGCTCACCCCAACACCAGTACATAGCACGTACAAACCAAACATACAACACTTCACATATTATACCTAATCATATCCCCCAAATCCCACAGATCAGCATACAAAACACAGATGACCCTACCCAAGCATGGCCCCACCTGCCATCCTACTCAGCCCGATCGATCTCACCGCCGTCTTAGCACACAGTACTTCATAGGCCCCATCCTCCATTCACACATCAGTCATACACTCTTATCCCCACCACTTGATAACCTCCCCCTTCACCAGAACAAGACCCAGACCATACCAGCATCTCATTCAAATCAAGCCACAACATGTCTCAGTCAATACACCCCAACATTACCTTACAAGTAGTACCCACCACCTAAGGTGCACCCTAATCAACGAACAATCAGCACGTAACAAGATACAGATCCTCACTGACTACCTCATTGGCAATAGGTTAGACATCATGTGTGTCACAGAATCTGAGTTCACAGAATCAGACAATGTGCTAATCAGTCAGCTACTACCACCCACCTACAACATATTCACTTGCTCAAGAACAAAGCGTAGAGATGGAGGAGTCTTCATTATATCTAAAAAAAAAACAAAACCCCCCCCCAAAAACAAACAAACCCTCAATTTCCACATCCGCAACAACAGCACAGCTACAGGTTTAGATACCTTATCCATAGCAAACAACTTTTTAACGCTATGCTTGGTATGCAGACTCCTAAACGCCTCTCCAGACGTACTTGCAGCCATACTCAAAATGGTATGAAGTCACCAGCAACACTCCAATCAACTTCTTCTGGGTGATCTCAACCTTACCCCCTCTGCCTCCAAAACCGCAAAGGCCTTCCTAGATGTCATGGACATCCTCGAATACACGTAACGCATCAATAAACTAACACATAACAAAGGAAACACACTTGACCCGATACTTGCTCCATGTCAGATTTTCAGTACCGTCAACTTCCCACTACCCACAACATACACGGTCCCATGGTCTGACCACAAAGCAGTCCACTTCCTTCTCCCATTCAGGCCAGATACTCAAACAGATGTACACAATATGCAGATTCCACCACCTGGAAAAGAAAGAATTCCTAGAAAAAAATCATGCTACAAATCAACCACAACTCAGAAGATCTCGACACATTCATCCAGAACTGGAATAAGACAATAAGCAATGTAGCCATAAAAGAACACACTGCAGCGATCATACACAGGCAAAATACAGCTACATGGTACACCATACAACTAAAAGTCATAAAACATGACCTCAGACTCCTAGAAAGAAGATGAATATGCTGTAAATCCGCGGACAACCTTGACACATACATGGCCAAACTACACGAATATTAGCAACTTACAAAGCAAAAAAGGATTACTTCTCCAAGCTCCTACAACGTTCCCTCAACAGGCCCAGAGAGTTATTTGATTTGATCAAGACTATGATGAGGAACCCCACACAACAGGAAGAAGAGAGAGATCTATCACCGCAACTAATGGCAGACTATTTCCAAAGCCAAACTCGCCCTCAGAAGAATAGAACTAGCACAAACCATACACACTTAAGCCAAAACCCCGAACAAAACAAAATCTCATGGGACTCATTCGCTACTACATCACCTGAACAGCTGGAAAGAATCATTAAGAACGTTAACACTACCACACCCCCACTGGACTCCTGCCTGGTGAACTGGGTCAAGATTGCAAAAGCAGAACTGATCCCTGCAATATTCAAGATTGTGACTCTTATCATGCCTCCAAGGATATTTGCCAGCAGAACTAAAGAATGCATTCATCCGTCCAATAATAAAAGGGGCAGGCCTTGACAAAAATCAGCCAAGCTCTTACAGGCCCATCACCAGCCTGCCATTCCTGTCCAAAATAATAGAAAAGATTGTACAAAATTAACTTGAGGACAACGTCGATAGTCCCTTCTCTCTTGATCCTCAGCAATATGGATTTCGACCCTACCATGGGGTTGAAACTCTGACTGCCCTCACTGACAACCTAATAAGAGGCACTGACAAACCTGTAGAAATGGACAGATAAAGGGATACCAGAATCCCCAATATGTAATTGAAGATGGATGAATTTCTTAATACAGAATGTGTTTAGAAGTTTAGCTTTTCACCTACTTCCTCTTAATAGAATAGGATGTCATGATCATGAGTTCTGTGTAACCGTTTTTAAAATAGTCTGGAAAATTGTTAACGCAAGCATAAGAGTAAACATAGGCTATGAACTGTGCAACTATAGTTCATAGTACAGTCACTGCTGACAAAACATAATTTTTGCAACTTTTGCAATTATAAATAATTTTGTCATAATCAAGTGAATTTCATCTAATATACTGTAATCAGATCTTACTCTGTAAAAAGAACTTTGGTGACACCTTGTGTTATTTCATGGTTATAATAAATGACTGTTACTTCCCCTTTTTTCTTTAATAAAAGGAGCTTTTTAGGAGGAAGAATTTGAATTCGTCAGGTGTGGAACTGTGCGTGTTCACAGACCGCTTGTCATTTTCCCTATGAGCTCAAAGAAAATAGCACTTTGTGTGTGTGATTGTGTTCTGTATTACTCTATGCCTGTTTCTCACTGTTTGAGGACCAGAGACCAGAAAGAGCCGTGAGCATTCATACTCATTTTTCTGGACATCAAGGCAGCCTTTGACTCCGTCCCACATAACCTAATCCTGCAACGACTTCAAGCCAGAGGGTTGTGTGGAGCTATTTTAAAATGATTCAAATCCTACCTCACTGAGCAGCGGATCCAAGTTAGAATGGGCACCAAGAAATCAGCACCATTTACACTGGATCAAGGAGTCCCTCAAGAATCTGTCCTATCATCCTTGCTCTTCAGCATCTTCCTACAGCCAATATGTGCAATCATGCAGGCACATAATGTACTCTATCACATTTATGCGGATGACGTCATGATCTACACACCATTCTCTGCTAACAACCCAATAATCTCACCTATTGAGAAATGTTTCAGATCCATCACAAACTGGCTGTCCAAACACAACATGACTATAAACCACAATAAAACAGGCGTGCTATACATCACCAAAGACAACAACTTTACACTGTCTGCTACTATAACCATTGTGGGAACACAGCTGCAAGTTAAACCCGAAGTTCACTACCTAGGAGTAACACTCGATCAAGGCCTTACTCTCATTCTTCACATCAACAACATCATGAAAGCCATCTGTCACAAGCTCAAAACAGTACAACACCTCAAGCCACTTCTGAACCCCCATGATTTCTGTACAGTGTTTCAAGCATTCATCTTCCCCCACTTAGGCTATTACTGTAACCTCATCTTCCAAGGCCTTCTTAAATGCACATTCCACCCAATCCAACTAGCCCAAAATACAGCTGCAAGGATTCTATGCAATGCCTCCAGAGCTGAAGACATCACCGCAATACTCAAATGACTACATTGGCTACCCATAGCGGAGTGAGTAAAGTACAAAGCCCTGCTCACAATCTTCAAAATCAATCATGATCAGTCATCAATCTAACTACAATCCCTTATAGAGAAAATGCCCAGCAACATATCCAGAAGAACACACACTCTTAATACACTAGGTACTCCATCAGTAATTACGAAGACCAATCGCACCATTTCCTAGAGAGCCTTCTCCCTGTTTACCCCAACTCTCTGGAATGCACTACTGGATGACCGTGCCAAGGATGATTTAGCAACCTTCAGAAAAAAAACGAAAGCACACCTCTTTCTTGAACACTTCACTGATCTAATATAGCTGATCGGATTTCATGGACCACTGACTGTCTAAGCATAATTCTTTGCCCCAGCACTCTCCCTGGAGGGAGAGAGCACTGACGTCCTTGGGGCCGCCTCCTCCAGCCACCAGCAGGCTCCTGCTGCCCAATCGGGGCAGCCGCGGCACTTTTAAAACACCGCTGGAAGGCGCAAAGCAGCCTCTTTGCCCCAGCACTCTCCCTGGAGGGAGAGAGCACCGACGTCCTTGGGGCTGCCTCCTCCAGCCACCAGCAGGCTCCTGCTGCCCAATTGGGGCAGCCGCGGCACTTTTAAAACACCGCCGGAAGGCGCACCCGCGCCTGAGGCGGAGGCCACTGACGGAGGCCACTCCCCATCAGGTTGACATCGGTCCAGCACTGAACGAAATCAGAGCTCCAGAACACAAAAACGCAAGTAACATCTTAATTCTCCCAGTCCACAACGCAGAAATCACCAGGACATAAGACTCAGAACGTTTTGAATTGTATAATAGTGTAATCGTATAACCGGGTAACCTACCATCTCCAGCTGCCTCTGATATACTATGTATCTGTTCAACCTGCTATCTCTGAGGCATGGTGTAATTGTATAATCTGCCATCCCCAAACTGCCTCTGATATATGATATATTGTATCTGTCATCTCCAGATAGCTCTGACATAGAGTTTAGTTGTGCAACCTGTCAGCTTCAGTTATCCAGCTATCTCTGATATATTGTATATTGTATAATAGACCATCCCAGTTCCTCTGATATACTGGAAATTCACCATCAGCCTCTCATACAACTGTGCCATACCCACCGCAAGAGCATAGGAACCGGGTAACTCACCTGACCCACCACCAACCAAGACTCCAACTCTGACCCACCTCCAATCCACACACACAAAATGGCCCTATCCAGCACTATCACAATTACCCTCTACCTCCTCACCATAGGACTAGGCAACGTTACCTGCCTGCACACTAGCCACAATCACATACCCACAATCCACAATTACAGAAGGAGGTGGCCAGACGCCCCCTTCCACAACCCAAGGGAATCTACCCGGACTCCCCACCACCATCTTCTACTCATCACATTACAACATGACAAGAAAAAGATACAGGAAGAAAACCCAATCCCCCAACATCTGAAATGTGCACTGATAAATGCCCGATCGGTGCGCAAGAAATGGCCAGTCATCTCGGACATGATATCACTACATAACCTCGACTTACTCCTGATCACTGAGACATGGCTTTCTTGCGATGACAACGTGCTACTCAACCAACTCCTGCCTTCCAATTTCTCCATACATACATGTCATAGAAATGGCAAAAGAGGAGGAGGTGTTCTAGCCATTACCAAATCTGACCTCCATTTCAACCTCAGGGAAGCAACCAGCTCAACACTCTTGGACACGATCTCGATAGCAAACAAGTGCTGCTCCTTCATTCTACTATACCGAGCTCCATCAGCCGACCCAGACGCCCTATCAACGATAATTGACCTGGCCTCCAATACCCAGAGCCCCCATACATCAAGTTGGGTGCTAGGAGACTTCAATTTACCATCACTGCAAGACTCCCACGCAACAGCTTTACTCGGAGCTCTACAAGAATTAGGGTACATACAACTAATCAAAGATCCAACCCATGTTAAAGGAGGCATTCTAGACCTAATATTCACAACTGAGACAACCCTCAACGCACCAACCATCCCGGAGCTATCAATCAACCCAGTTCCATGGTCGGACCACAAGCTAATCCTATTCAAAGTTCCCCTTCCCAGATGTAGCCAAAAGGAAGAAAGAGGAATGAGTGCCCCCCCGAGAAGATTCCAGCCATTCAACAAAGATCTAATACTGAAAACAACTCTCCCACTAACTACCTCACCGGCAAGCAACCCAGATGATTTAGTCTCCGATTGGAATAATACACTCAGTTCGATCGCCGTATGTCCATCAACTAACAAACTCCAAGGGAAGCGACGCTCTGCAACCTGGTATTCATCTGAGCTGAAGGCCTCACGCACAACCCTAAGGAAACTTGAGAGACGATGGCGACGCTCACACTCAGAAAAAGACCGAACTGCATATATCTCATATATCTTCTTAGATATAGCAGCAGCCTTTGACTCGGTAAATCACGAGATACTCATTACACGTTTGAAGGAAAAAGGCATTGGTAGTTCAGCTCTGGAATGGTGTAAATCATACCTAGACACCAGAATGCAATATGTAAAATCTGCAACGGGAGAATCAAATCTCTTCCATCAAAAACAAGGGGTACCACAAGGGTCATCTCTCTCATCTCTCATGTTTAACATCTACATGCAGCCTATCTGCAATATCATCAGATCATTCAACGTGAAATGTATGATTTACGCAGATGATATCCTACTTTATATGCCATTTTCTACAAGGCAATTAGACCTACTGCCCATAATAAACTGCTTTAATGCCGTATCGGAATGGCTTCTCTCACAGAACCTCCGCATCCAACACAAGAAAACTGAGGTTCTCTTTGTTACGCGAGACCCCAACTTCATTCCACCATCACATATAAGTGTGAAAGGAGCGGATCTAGCCACAAAAGAAACAATAAGATACCTTGGAGTCACGCTGGACCAACGTCTCAATTTGAAAACACATGTAAACAATATTACAAAAGCTGTATACTTCAAAATACGCACACACTCAGGCATCTTCGCTCATTACTTGACCCAGATGATTTTAGAACCATCTTCCAAGCACTCATTTTGCCGCATTTTGATTTCGCCAACTCAATTCTACAAGGTCTCCCACAATCCACCCTAAGCTCTCTTCAACTTGCCATGAATACTGCTGCAAGGATTCTACAAGGAGCTGCCAGGAGTGATCATGTAACACCAATCCTCAAACAGCTTCACTGGCTCCCGATACAAGGCAGACTCGAATTCAAAACCCTAGTCCTAACATACAAGGCCATCCACGGTGTATCTGCAAACGCAATAATTGATCTCACACAAACTCTACCACCAACAAGATCCAGAAGACATATAGCAATAAACACCCTAATAACACCGAAGGCCATAACAACGTGTAGCCGATCAACAGCGAACAGAGCCCTCATGTTCTGTGCCCCAAAACACTGGAACTCCCTACCACCCGAAATTCGTGCCATAACTAACATATGCCAATTCAGAAAGGCCCTCAAGCATAACTTATTCATCAAATACTACCCTACATAAAGCTTCCCCACAAGCAACATCTCATAAATCCCTTTCATGTTATCAAAATTAACAGACCAACTTTCTATGTATATAGTTTTACCCCCATATTATTCAAGTTTATCGAATCCAAGTTTATCGTCCTGTTTTATGTAAAACCGAGCAGCCTGTTGTTCTGGTCTTTGTTTATCTGTGAACCGCGCTGATTGTAAATAGCGCGGTATATAAAAAACTGTAATAAATAAATAAATAAATAAATCTCACAACTCGCAGCTCATTGCACCGCATTGACGGAATCAATGAGATGTTACCACGCAAACACGCTAAAAAGATCTCTGAACAAACCTCACGACCTGTTTGCCCTCGTCAAGCGTTTGACAAAGGAATCTGCCTCTGAACATACAAGCGAAATCCACCCTCAAATTTTCGCCAACTGTTTGCAATCCAAACTCTGCCAGATCGACAACAACCCAGCACCTAGCAAGATCCTTGAACCATGCGATCAGATTCCACTCACCATCTTCACAATACCACCTAAACTGCGCATCGAGGACACCAGTGCAGGCATCAACATGACTACCGCCCAAACTGATCCATGCCCTGCGTTCTGGATCAAAGAACTACGGACTGACCTCAGTCCCTTCATTTCCAGACTCATGGAACAATCATTCAACTTTCCCACGTACCCTCAAGCGCACATCCATAAGACCATTACTAAAAAATAACAAGCTTGACCCTCAGAAGCCAGAATCATATAGACCAATATCAAGCATACCGTTACTGGCAAAAATAATGGAAAAGGAAGTACAAAGACAAATCCAAGAGCATATAGAAACTAACGCACCACTGGACCCATGCCAACACAGCTTTAGAGAAGCCCACGGTGTGGAAACACTGCTCACCACTCTCTTCAGCAGCATATTAACAGGCATTGACAACATCCGCCAAGGATTCGTCCTTGTCTTCCTAGACATCGCAGCAGCATTAGACTCCGTGAGCCACGAACGCCTCCTGGAACGACTCAAGGGGAAGGGAACCACTGATAAAGCACTTGAGTGGTGCAGGTCCTACCTTTCTGACATATGGCAGCAGGTACGATCCAACAACACTTCATCTGATATGTTCCATCAAAAGCAAGGTGTCCCACAAGGCTCCTCCCTCTCCGCCCTTATGTTCAATATATACATGCAGCCTATCTGCAACCTGATACGGTCCTTCAGTGTTAACTGCATGATATACGCGGATGACGTGCTGTTATACATGCCTTTTGCAACAGAGAACCCCGACCTCTCTCCATTAACAAACTGCATAAATGAAATATCCAACTGGCTGCAATCCCAAAACCTCAGGATCCAACACAAGAAAACGGAGGTGGTGTTCATTACAAGGAACCGAAACTTCACCGCTCCGTCCTTCGTGAAAGTGAAGGAAGCGGACCTCCAAACCAAGCCCACTATCAGATACCTCGGCGTCACTCTAGACCAGCACTTGGATATGAAGGCGCACATAGGAAACATTGTAAGAGCGGTATGCCATAAAATCCATTCCCTTAGACACCTACGATCCCTGCTAGAGCCAGATGATTTCAGGACCATCTATCAGGCCCTAATCATACCACATTTTGATTATGCGAACTCAATCTTACAAGGGCTCCCTCAAGCCACCTTGAACCCACTGCAACTGGCGATGAACGCCGCAGCAAGAGTCCTATATGGAGCATCCAGGAAAGACCATGTCTCACCCATCCGAAAACAACTCTCAGACCCCTCCTGGAACATCAAGACTTCTGAACAGTGATGCAAGCCATGACACTCCCACATCTGGACTACTGCAACATAATTTACCATGGCCTTCCAGCCACCCACACCAACCCCCTCAGAACTGCATTAAACACCACCGCAAGAATCATTCAGAGGGCAAAGAAAACCGACCATATCACCCCAATTCTGAAAGAACTACACATTCTCCCCCTCGAAGCACGGACAAAATACAAAGCCATCCTACTCACCCACAAAGCTATCCATCAAACACAAGACACCCAGCTTCGCACCCTACTGGCTCGTCCAGCCCACGGCAGATCTACTAGACAAACCTCCAGCATTTTCCTCACCGTCCCTCACAAAAGAACCAAATGCTCACAACGGACCTGCAATCGAGCCTTCGAACTTTATGCTCCGTCCTTATGGAACTCTCTACCAAGCTATCTCAGATGCAATACCGACCTTCTAACTTTCAGAAAACAGCTAAAAACCATCCTCTTTCAAGAATACTTCAACTCGAGACCCACCGTAAAACCCACAAACCCCCGATCTCATCCACAATGAACTTCTAACCCAAAGCTACCCTAACCTGTCTATGTCCAACGTTTGTCCTGTGTCCAAAGTCCTTCCTATGTCAAAATCATCAATGTTGCCTCCCCGGTGATGGCCCCACCCTTGTAGTTAATTCCCCCACCCCCATGTAACACCGCTTTGACCCGGTGAAAGGCGGTATATAAATACAGCTAAATAAATAAATAAACTCCACTGGCTCCTGATAAGAAGTAGACTCACATACAAGACATTATTACTTACATTCAAGGCCATCAAAGGGCTCTCATCTGCATCACTAACAGATCTGATCCTGACGACACCCCACAATAGGGACAGACAGTTAGTAACACTCAACACACTGGTGGTCCCAAAATCAATAACACAATGCACCAAAGCAGCAGCAGGCAGGGCCTTCAAATTCTCTGTACCAAGGTGCTGGAACAGCCTCCCTCAAGGCATCCGAGCAATCCCAGACCTATTGCAGTTCAGAAAGGCCTTGAAACACCACCTCTTCCTCCTGTATTACCCAGTAACCAATGCAGACACTGCAACCACCTCACAGACCACCCAAAACCCCCAAGACTGAAACCAAAAGATCGCGATTATGTTATAAATTGTAAATAGTTACCCCTGTTATCCAAGTTGTATTACCTGTTCAACTGTAAACACAAAGTACCATCGGAAATGTGTGAATTCATTGTTCATTGTAAACCGCACTGATGTTGAATAGCGCGGTATAGAAGAGACTATAAATAAATAAATAAAATAAAAATAAAATTCACTCCTCCCCTTCACCCACTCAGACCTCCCCCCCACGCCTTATGTCGAAATGTGTGCAACTGTATTAATTTATTCTAGTTAACCAGTTACTATGCTCTTTGGATATCTTATTAGCCGTAACAATGTTATAATATTATAACGTTCTATGTACAGCTTTTTTGGCCATTTTGTTCTCATGTGAACCGCTTAGACTTGTAGATTTAGTGGTATAAAAAATCGCTAAATATATAAATATTGTCTGTACCCGATGCAGAGAAACGCGTAGAGGATTACATAACCAGCCAAAGTGCCAGTATCTATATGCCTGGGTCTGAGGTGGCTTAAATGTGTTGTGCATGCCCCCAACAGTATTTTAATGTCATCTGGGGCTTTCCTCAATGCCTGGATCGTCTGAAGTGAAGTGTCAAACTTCCCCTCAAATGATCCAGGCATCCATGGAAAGCCTCCGATGCCATCAAAATACTGTTGGGGGTCCTGTGCCCCCAAACAGAAAGCAAATCCCTGATTTCCCCCCCCCCCCCGCCCAAAGAAAAATAACTTTGATGGCCCAGCAATCCCAATCCCTCCCCACGCTTGCCCTACTAAAAATAATCCCGGTGGCCCAGCAACCCCGATTTTCCCCCTCTCAACCTGCGCAACTAAAAATAACCCTGATGACCCAGTGGCCCCAATTTTCAACACCCTCCCCACCCACCCAATTAAAAAACATCCTTGGTGGCCCAGCAACCTTGAATCCCCCATCCCCCTCCTGGTATCTTTATAAAGGAGCAGGAGCATTGCCCACGCACTCCTGCACTTTATGCAGTAATCTTGAAAAATGGACAGCACCCGGCCCTGCATGCCTTCATGGTGCATCCTGGGATGCACCAGGCGGGGTCAGACTCCCAGATAAGGTAGAAAATCCCTTATATGGCAGTCTGACCCTGCCCGGAGCATCCCAGAATGTACTGTGTGGGGCCAGGCGCCTTCATTTTTCAAGACAGCAGCACAGAAGCTGGGAGTGTGTGGATAACGCTCCGGGTTCTTTGTAAAGGTACCGGGGGGGGGGGAGGGGGATCAGAGCCACTGGACCACCAGGGATTTGCTTTCTGTTGGGGGCAGCAGCCCTCAGACAGTATTTTGATGGCATTGGGGGCTTTCCCCGTTGCCTGGATCATCTGAAGGGAAGTTTTCTCAGATGATCCAGGCATCAGGGAAAGCCCCAGATGCCATCAAAGTACTGTCGGGTGCATATGCTAATTAGCCACACGGTGCCCCTGTTTCTCTAGGAGAGTATGCCAAACTTCCGCTGACTTCTTTGCGCATGTGTTTGGTTTGTGCTCTGTTTAACGCTGCCATTTGCGCCACAGTTTAATGTGTGGCTAATTTGCATATGCACCCCTTTCTGTATGCCAGCGTTGACGTTGCATGCTATTGGTATGCTGCATAAAAGCTTACAGAGTTGTTATTGCGTGACTTCAGAGCCGGCTTTCTGCATTGGCCGGTAAGTTTGAATGTTGAGAGATTAAGTGATCAACTGATGTCCTGGTGTGAGGAGTGGATATAGGATTAGCAGCAGAGCAGCTATTAAAGCTTTGGGCTGCAAGTACTGTGCTGTGTTACCCAGCCCTCTTCCACATGCTGCAAGTAGTTGTAAACACAGCAAAGTTATTTCCCTCATAGAGATTTCTTGTAGAATTTGTATCTTTTGCTACATCTTTTTCTTTTGACTCTTAATGACTTCTGGTTTATTTGGCATAGTGGGGAAACAACGTTCCCTCTAATTTTCTGTAGGCTATGTGCGCATAAAATATGAGCTGTGCAGCTTTTGAAGGAAGGTTAAATTTTTGTGCGCCACATAACGACACTCAGAGTTATATACTTTAAAATTTGACTACTCATCAGAATATAGTATGTACACCACATTGATTTTAATCAAATTAAATGAAAATAGATGATTACTAAATGAAGCAGAAAATTTCTAGTAATTGCAATCACAACTTTAAAATTTTAAGACGTCTGTGTTTTCTATCAGAATCAGAATCATAATTTTTGTGCGCTCTGTTGTAAAGTATGTGCGCTCACTCGGCAAGGTGTGTGCGCTCGCACACGCGCACAGCTTAGAGGGAACAGTGTGGGGAAATGCTGTGCTTCACTGAATGTGCAGGTCCCACTGTTGTGGTTTCCTGGAATTTTAATATGAGTATATGTGCATTAATCCCAAAAGAAGATCCCAGTTGGTTTGGTGGATTTAGATCTTGATATTTAGTTCTTATAAGGTACATTGGACTGGATGGCATTCAGTACCCTGTTATAAGAGAATCTTTAGACTTAAAATGGTTATGATGGACTTCCGGTGACGTCAGAGGGTTGGATGGCAGCGGACTAGAAGAGCTCCGCCGCTGATTCCTGCTAATAGAGCAAAAAAGCAGCTCAACTCGGTGACAAGTTGAAGCGCCATGCAGGGGCAGGGTTAGAAAGTAGCATCGAGTAAAGCGGTACTAAGAGCGAGCCGCGCAAGCACCGGGTTCAAGCAGCTGCGGTGGAGAGAAGTGGGGGAGGAGAGAGCCACATGGCCGCGGTGAGAAGCGGATGAAGAGGCCTCAGTGAAAAAGTACAGAGGTAGGAGAGCGGTGCTAAAGGCGATCAGCGCGGAGGCAAGAAGGGGAAACACCCGCAGTAGAACTTGCAGAGACCGGGTAACGTGCGGGCTTCCCACGGCAGCTAAAAAACGGAGAGTGCCGATCAACAAAAAGAGCAGGCTGTGAGCATCGCTAAAGCGGCAGGTGAGCTGGTGAGCACGAGGCGTACCGCAGCAGTGGAGTCTAGGAGAACAGCGGTATCGGAGGGGAGCAGAGGCTGAGAGCCAAGGCAGAGAGTGAGGAGCCCAGCCGAAGAGGCAGAGAACAATAGAGGGCTCTGTGGGCTGAAAGGAGAGCTGGGTGCACAGTAATACAGCCAAGCCAGCATCATACAAGGGGGAGAGAAAGCATAAGCAGCCCAGAGAACATCAGGTCTAGCAGAACAAAGCAACAGTAGTGAAGTGGAGCAGTCAAGGAGGACACACTCTGGGCCCACTTGAGAACGCCCCTGTCAGCCAGCGTACAGGCTGGGGAAGCGTCTGGAGGAATGGTAGTGGCCAAATTCAGACAGGAACAGCAGCAAGTAAATACTGAGGAGTGATCCACTGCAGGAATAATATCATACCGGGCGGAGGTAGCCAGTGGAAATCGGCAAAGGGAGTGTGGCTCAAGGAGGAGGATTCTCCATAAATAAAGCATGGAGAAGGCGAAAAGAGAAGGGGCAGTAAAGAAAAGTTGGCGGAATTTTGCTCCTCTTACTCGCCATTACGCGGAGGAAAGGAGTGTGAGAAGATGGGCAAGATGATGGGTGACCTCTCGCCAGGGCGTGAGGAAGAGGCGGAAGGAGAGGAGCATCAGGATATGGCTGAGAAAATCAAGCAGTGGCTTATGGAGCTAAAAGAGGTTTTAAAAGAAGAAATCGGAGGAGTAAAAAATGAGCTAAAAGAGGCTCTTCATGCAATTCAGCGAGATATAACTGAGCTGGGAGGGTGAGTAGAGGAAACGGAGAACCAATTGGAACGACATGGGGCAGCGCTGGAGCAAATTCAGAAAGGATGGGAGGAGATGCGGGAGGCTCAAGAGGAGTTGAAGATGAAAACGGAAGATTTGGAAGACCGGTCTCACAGATGCAACATCAGAGTGAGGGGAGTGCCGGAGGAACCTAAATATAGGAACAGCGAAGTGGTGGTACAAAAAATATTTGGAGAACTTCTAAAAGAGGAGGAGTGCACAGCGGAGGAGGAAGGGTGTGCAGCTGAAAATAGAAAGAGCCCACAGAGGGTTGGGGCCCATAAGAGACAATCGTCCAAGAGACATAGTATGTCGGACTTCCTACAAGTGGAAAGAACGTGTATTGGGAGCAGCGCGGAAGTTAAGACACTTCCAGTGGGAAGGACACAAATTGGAACTGTTTCAGGGCCTGTCCCAAGGGACGTTTCAGCGTAGACGAGAGATGAGAGGTCACGGCCTATTTGAGAAAGGCAGACCTGAGATACAAGTGGCTGTATCCATTTGGATTATTGATAACGGTGCAAGGCCATTCGAGGAAAGTAAAGACAAGCGCAGAAGCCTGGAGAGCGCTGAGGGACTTAGGACCCGAAAATCTACTGGAGGTGGCCAGTAACTCAGCTATGTCAACGGCCGGCCATACTACCAACACCAAGGCGGAGAGTTCGAGGTGGCACAGAGCAGCGGGAGGAGACTGGCGAGACTGGTCCAGGAGCGACAGCGAGGAAAGGAGAGGGAAGAGGAAGCCGGATGAAGCAGCAGATAGCAGATGGACTTGAAGTAAAGGACTTGTATGATGGAAAAGGTTTTGGTGGAGTATTAAGTAATGAAGGAGAGGGGGGGGAGGCTAGATGGGTGGGGTGGATTGAAGAGTGGGAAGATAGAATGGGGGTGAGATAGTCTGGAAGGAGGATGGGAGAAGGGGGGGAAGAGGGGCGGGGGAAGGGGGTGGTCCGATCCTCGGTCACCGTCATGGAAGTTAGATCTCCAGGGTGGAGAAGAAGAGGGGGGGAGAGGGAGGGAAGGCGGGGGGAGGGGGATATAGGCGAGGGGAGACTGCCAAAGAAGGTAGGGAGGAGGGGAAAGGGGGAGGGGAGGGGGCGGGAGGGGGGAAGGGAAGGACGTGCAGAGAGTTGGGAGGCGGGGGGGAGCGGGGAGGGAGGAAATTTTAAAAATTGTCACGCTGAATGTGAACGGGTTGAACTCCTCTTGGAAGAGACAGAAGCTGTATAGAGAGTTAACACGACATAGGGCAGCGATTGTAATGTTGCAGGAGACACGTCTGCAAAAAAACCCATGAAATACTAGTGCAACCGAAGGGCTACAGGGAGTGTATCTTTGCATCAAATATACAGGAAAGGAAGAAGGGAGGGGTAGCGGTGCTTATAACTTGATAGATGCATGGAGATTGTTGAACCCAGGTAAGCGCCATTTCTCCTTTTTTTTCAGCAGTGCATGGAACTTATTCAAGATTAGACGTTATCTGGGTGGGGAAGGAGCTGGCGGGCAGGATCAAGGGAGGAGAAATTGATAATAAGATATAACCTGCAACTACTGAGGCAGAATTTCTTTGAAGGGGGTAATAAGGCGGGGAAGTACTTGGCTACGCAGTTGAAAAAGAGAAAGGAATGGAATTGCATTATTCAGATTAGAGGCAGCGGGGGGATAGTGAGGGAGGATCACCAGATTAGAGAAGAGTTTGTAGCATTCTACCAAAAATTATATGCTGGCCAGGCAGCGGGAACGGAGGATGCGATCAACAAATATTTGAGAGAAGTGGGTCTGCCACGGCTGGAGGATGGGGAGAAGCAAGATCTGGAGAGAGAAATAGGAATGGAGGAAGTGTCAAGGGCGATTAAGGAGATGAAGCTGGGGAAAGCCCCGGGCTTAGATGGACTAACGGCTAGTTTTTATAAAAATTTTGGGAGCTTATTGCTTCAACCATTAACATCAGTATTTAACGCGACGCGACGGGGGGAGCAGTTGGCCGAAATGATGTGCTGGGCAGGCATTACCCTTATACATAAGGCAGGGAAGGACCCGCAGGAGTGTGCGTCCTATAGACCAATCTCGCTGTTAAATCATGATGCAAAATTGATGGCAAGGGTTCTTGCGACGCGGCTTAATAAAGTACTGGGTAAGCTAGTACATGAGGACCAAGCAGGTTTCATCCCGGGGAGGCAGCTGGTGGATAATATTAGAAAGGTACTCAATGTGATATGGGCGGCAAAGCGAGCAGGGGACCCAGCGCTGTTGGTTTCGTTGGATGCCGAAAAAGCTTTTGATCAAGTGTCTTGGGAATTTTTATTTTCGGTACTAGATAATTTGGGAATTGGATAAGGGCACTGTATGCATGCCCCAAAGCATGCGTGAGAGTGAATGGAGGGTATTCAAGGTTTTTTCCTTTGGGAAGGGGAACGAGGCAGGGATGCCCCTTGTCGCTGTTGCTCTTTGCGCTTACGCTGGAACCCCTAGCAGCGAGGATAAGGGCGAGTCAAGAGATAAAGGGGGTGAGGGTGGGACAAACAGAATATCGGATGTTGCTATTCGCAGATGACATTCTGTTGACAATAACAAATCCGGGGGGAACTTTACCAGTCATAATGAGTGAGATACAGGCATATGGGGAGGCGGCGGGGTTCCGAATTAACTGGGGGAAATCAGAAATCTTGAGCGTAGTGGTAGAGGAAGAACAGCAGAGGGAGATTCAACAGCAGTTTCCTTTCAGATGGGCAAGGAGATCAATTAGGTACCTGGGGGTTCAGGTGGGGAGGACCTTGGAGGATTTATTTGAATTAAATTATAAAAAACTACTAGGGCAATTGGAGTCGCAGCTAGGGGGCTGGAGCAGGGGGTACTACTCTTGGTTTGGGTGGATGGCGATTATTAAGATGATATTGCTTCCGCAGTTTTTGTTCTACTTCCAGTTTTACCAATAGAGATACCGAGCAGAGTATTAAAAAAGGTACAGAAACAAGTAGAGGGCTTTATTGGGGGGGGGGGGGAGCCAAGGGTGGCGGCACGGACATTACAAACGCAGGGAATGGAGGGAGGGATGGGAGTCCCTAATTTTACACTTTATTATAAGGCAGTGCAGCTAAGGGGGGTGTATGCATGGTTAAGGGAACCATTTAAACATTGGGTAAGGATGGAGGCAGCAGAGTTTAGGCCCGGAGATCTTGAAAGGTTAGTTTGGGGGGGAAGAGGGAGATGGGGGACAATCCCTTTGTGGTGCACACATTAAATATATGGCAATAGAATAGGCAAAGGATGGTGGGGGATAAGAAATGGTCAACTACCATGTCCCTTCAAGCGTGTTGTGAGAAGGGAGTGGGACCGAGTAGTGCAGTTTTGCAGAGATGGGTGCAGCAGGGATTAAGTCAGATCTCACAGATAATAGTGGGGAAGGAGATAAGGGGCTTTGATGGTATTCGAGATATATATAGGTTGCAGGAAACAGATAGATATGCATATACGCAGATGGTATCATTGATAAGTAAGAGGCAGAGGTGGCAGGGTGGAGGGGGGGGAATGGATTGGTTTGAGGGGGCTTGTTTGGGGTCCATGGGGCAGAAGGGCATGATACCTAGAATATATAAAGGGTTAATAGCGTGGGGAGTTGGGAAACTGAGCTATATGGCAGCGTGGGAAAGGGACTTGGGGGTGGAGTGGGAAGTGGAGGAGTAGGAGGGAGTGGCGATGGGAGTCGCTAAATTTTCTATTGCCATGACGCTACATGAGAATGGTTTTAAGGTGCTGAGTAGGTGGTATCTCACACCAGAACGACTGCATAAAACGGGGGTATTGCAGACGAATGCATGTTGGAGGCAGTGTGGCAGGGAGGGCACATGGATGCATATGTGGTGGTCCTGTCCAGGGGTTCAAAGGTATTGGAGGAGAATAGGGGATAATATCAATAAAATTGTGGGAGCGCGTATAAAGCTGACGCCTGAAATATGTCTCCTGCAAAAGAAGGATGGGCAGTGGGGAGGGGAGTGGAATATTATTTGGTATTGTGTTACAGCAGCTAGATGTGAAATAGCATGGCATTGGAATAGAACGACCTTACCATCTATGGAAAGCTATGCGAAAAGAATGTCAAATATTTATTTTATGTATAAAATTACGGGGGACAAGCAGGGCAAGGGGGGACAAACAGAGAAAAGGTGGGAGGGGGTGTGGAGATGGTTACGGGAGGGTATGTGGAAGGATGAAGTGGCTGCGGAGGTGGAGGAGGGGTGTCGGGGTCAAGATAGTAGGGGTGATTTAGTGGTTAGAGGGGGTAGGGAGATGGGTGGGGGAAGGGGGGAGTGAGGGGGAGGGGGGAACTTAAGGAGGTAAGTACAGGTTGGTGGAGTGAAGGTAAGGGGAAGAAATGGATGTTGAGTTGGACATGTTTAGGGGCTACTTAATGGATGTTGTGGGCTACTTAATGGATGTTGTAGGCTACTTAATGGATGTTAACAGTTGAACGTAATGTGATGTATTTCACTTGATACAAAATTAATAAAACTACAAGTTAAAAAAAATGGTTATGATGAAGAAAAGAGCTGTGGGGATGCAGTTGTGTTCTTCATTATTCTTTTGCCCTCAGTTGAGTGGTGGGACAGATGTTGCAATTCATAATGGTAGTGGAAGCATAGAATTTGTTGACACTTAGACCATTTGGCCCTGTCAGGTTCGCTTGTCACACCAGTACAGATGGTTGGAGCTTTGGTGGAAAGAGTAACAGTGTTAAATTTGGACATGGGTGATGGGAACGGGAATAGAATGACAAGGTGTCATCGTGGGTAATTTATTTATTTATTTGTACATTATTTATACTGCTTCTTCCAGAGATCAGATGTGGTTTACAGGTAACGGAACGACAATACTACGTTGAAACCCTCTGCTCAGTGTGCAGCGGTGGCCAAGAAATCAAATAGTGCTAGGAATCATAAGGAAAAGAATGGAGAACAAAACCAAGGATATTTAAATGCCTTTGTGCCTTGAATATCTTATGCAATTCTGGTCGCTATATCTTAAAAAGGATATAGCAGAATTAGAAAAGGTACAGAGAAGAGGTAATGGTAAAAGGATACCTCTATGAGGAGAGGCGTAAAAGGTTAGACCTCTTCAGCTTGGAAAAGAGACAGCTAAGGGGAGTTATGATAGAGGTCTATAAATTAATAAATGGAGTGGAATGGGTAAATGTAGATCGACTGTATACTCCTTCAAGAAGTAGAAAGACCAGGAGACATGCAGTGAAGCTACAATGTAGCCCATTTAAGACCAATTACGCATAGAGTGAAAAAAATATTTTTGTTTATTAAACTCTGGAATTCGTTACCGTCGGATGTAGTAAAAGCTGTTCGTGTAGCTGGTTTAAAGAAAGTTTGGACAAGTTCCTGGAGGGAAAGTCCATAAATCGTTATTAAAGAGGACCCAGGAAATCCACTGCTTACCCCAGGATTAGCATTGTGGAATCTGTGTACCATTTTGGGATCCTGACAGGTACTTGTGACCTGGATTGGCCACTGTTGGAAACAGGATACTGGGCTTGATGGACCTTGGTCTGACCCAGTATGGCATTTCTTATGTTATTATGAATTCAGCGCGAAGACTGAGCTGCCACATGGAACTGGAGCAAAAGCTCTGAGCTGGAACCAGAACTTGGAACAAGGCCTAGAGTCTAGTCCAGAACCAGCCTTGACACAAACTGGAGCTTGGCGTGGAATTGGAACTGATACTCAATATGGGGATTGGAGCTGGAGCAAAGAAACAAGACAAAAGTTCTGAACAGGAATTAGAAACTGGAGCGGGATCTTATAGCTGGACAGACTAGAACAAGGAATTGGTGTTGGACTTGGGCAGAATTTGTATCTGCTTCTGTTGTATTTTCTTTTTATTTGAGAAAATTTGATTATAAATTGTCCTGTTGATATTTGCACACTGTCTTTTACTAAAATTAAAAGGCAGTTAATTTAAAAGTAACAAACATAAACATGATGTGGTAGCTATAGATAAAACTGCTGGTTTAAAGAAAGATTAAAATGGTTGAGACCTTGGAAACAGTAAATTCCTCTTTGGTGAAAAGCAATCTAGTGTGCAGAGTGAGAACATGAAAAATGTTCTCTGGTATAACAACTTGCAGATGCTTAATTTTTTTTGTGGATTGCCTGATATTGTCTCAGGCACATATTTAGATCATAAGCCCTCAAGAGACAGAGAAATACCTACTTGAACCTCGAACTGCTATTGAGAAGGCATGAGTGAAATAAAAAAGAAATCTTCTTTGGAAAATGTTCAGGTCTTATATATGTTTATACATTTCTTACAGGCATATTCCTGAATCTATAAAGAAGTCTAGTGGAATAGGGGGAAGGAGAAGGCATGAATCATTTTGTTAGTCCTCTTAGAGCAAATTTGATTGATCTGGAGGAGTTGACCAATAGGGCTACTGTGGTCATTTCCTTCATAAAGACCTTCAGTGGAGATATGGTTTTGACTTTATATTTTAAATTTAAAATATAATCATTCTGCTAAACCAGTCTAAATAAGAGGATTCTGCTCCCCAGCCGGCAGGTAGAGGAAGGCTTGAGCAGCTTTCAGTGATGACATCGCTGGTATATCCTCTGGTGCAGTACTGATAGAAGCCAGTATTGTCTGCTTCCATCAGGTGGCAATGTATGTGGACTGGTGCAGCAGTGCAGATTGGTTCTTTTACAGGTTTTCCGCCTGCCGTCATCATTGATGGCCACATCTTTGAGGGGGATCATGGTGAGGAGGCCTGTAGTCAACACTCCCCCGTGGGTCCCCCAGGTCCATTCTCGGCTGGATTTAAGCAGCAGCTGCTGAAATAGCTCATGGGCTGTTTTCAGTCTTTTACAAGCTGCTTTGCAGCCCTCTCCTTGGGGTTCTGTGGCCCTGGCATCCCCTATAAGGGTGCCCAGGACCCTTGAGAGGCTTTTTTGTGGACAGCAGGGAGGTCAGGTACCCCTACTTTGTCCTTTTGTCTGTCCATGCCTCTGACAATCTAGCCTTATCCCCATCGGGGTTGCTTGGGATGCAGAAGAGGACACCTTTTCTCCAGAAGGTGAGTCTAAGGAGTTGAGTTCCCCTGAGAGAGGGCAAGGATCCTTCTGTGATTCACCTTTTTCACAGGGAGGACCTTCCAATTTTTCTGAAGCTTTATTTTTATCGCAAATAAAATTATACTACAAATGAAATTATACTAAGGGTGTCCTCATCATCAAAAATTTATTACAATAAATTAAGTTAGAGTCATTGTACTTTTCAGCTCTTACTGTAAACTAGAAAATTTTTGAATGATCTCGAAAGGCAATCTTAACTAAGAGAGATACAAAAGTGTTCAACTTAATCCCGGAGCATACAAATAGGAATGCATGAAATGGCTCCCATAATCGTGTATGCTGAGAAATCTTGCCTGCCAGTTTCTTCCATAATCTGATGAGTTTTCTTAAGCCAGTCAATCTTCATCAGTATGCTAGGTCCTTTCAGTGAGCAGCAATCACCATTTTAGCTGCTACTAAGAAAAAATTAGTTAAATCTGTGCAATTAAGTAACAATTCTTCTGGGTCATCTATGTATTCCAATAACAGAAGAGGAATAAGACACTGGAACTTTCTTTTTAATCACTTCACTATCAACCTCTATTACTACTGTGGCAGCTGATAAGCATGCAATAAATAATACCAGGAGTCAGTTCAAAGATCCAAGCCAATTTATTGTGCACAAGGCCCAGTAAGTCAAGCTTCAAAAAGGACTGAACAATGGCGAACAGGAACAACTTCCTTATATACAAGTTTCACAGTTTGATACAGGCAGACTTTCTATTGGTCCCAACGCCCCCTGCATCTATCCAATCGGGGACCCTCCCTGGGCCTAACACCCTGTTCCCCCTTCTCAGGCTATTCTAACTATAGCTCAGTTTCTAGACATAAATACATTCCTACTACAAGGTCATTGCTAGGCTCAGAGAATGTGAGAATGCAAAACACTGGAACATATCTATCATCAGCATATAAGCATTGAATAAGGATTAACACAAACTTATCAAAAGCAGTTTAGAGTGATTTAAGGCAGATCCTCAGCCTTCACTGACTTTGATCTTTCGCAGCACTACTACTTCTAAGTGGGGGTGGGGACTCAGGCCTAGCTTGCAGGCCTCTCATACATGTACAGGCTATTATATAGGCCATAGCCTACCACACTACTTCCTGGAATGCTTGGACCCTTAGACACTCCTACCACAAATGTTTCCAAGTTCCCCTTTGGCTATAGCCCTTCCAACATTTACTTACTATTTGTTTAATCAAAACCATGCAATTGCATTGGTTGGTGGATAATGTTAAAACCGCAAATATATTGCGTATGCTCTCACATTTCTGAAGTATCTTGTCTCTAGTTAGAAACATACCCTTTTGTATAAAATCATTTTCTTGCACACTAATAAATTGTTTTCAAGAGACTTGATATCAGTCTTTTAAGAAGCGGTAGAAGAGGACTGATTAATAAGATTTATAAAAGCTTGCAAGATTGTGTCAATGTAGATCATCTGTATCAAAAATGTTGGCAGGGAGATTTACAAAGAGGGTGGACAGTAGTGCAGTGGCAGGAGATTTGGAGTAATATGCATAAAATCTCTTCTTCCACTGCTCATTTGGACACTATATAAGATTCTGTATTAAACACACATTAAACTTCCCCATCCCGCTTCAACACTATGATGATACCGCACATCTGCCATTGGAGAATTTACATAATTCAATTTCATATCTCTCATGACCTCCCCCAAGGCCCGAGGGCAGGTCCAATTAAATTATGGTTACTACATCTCACTCTTACCACTGAGCCTTTCAGAAATGGTAGAATACCCATTTCTGGTACCTTAGCACACTCAGCTTCCATAGGGAGTCTATGTTGATCCAAATTCCCTAAATAACAGTAATAAGCTACTCTAAGTTGGAAAACATACAGTCTGGAGGGTGGCCAAGATGGCGGACGCTTGTTAGCTGTTGCTCTGACTACTCCCGATCTTACCTTTTCTCCTCCTTTCCTCTTTCAACAATGCCTTGCAAACAGAAGGCTAAGGTTTGGGAGTTGCATAAGAGTACGACTGTGGCTAAAGGTCCTCTCGATGCTTTAGTGAGGCCCGCTGGTGCAGAAGGAACTCCAGAGCAAAGCTTGTTAGGAGCGGAAGAAGGCTCACTGTGACAGGCGAGACTCAGCCTGGAATCACGGTTTGCCCAGTTCAGCCCTCATTTCACGACATGGGAGCAACTGAGGCAGACTCCCCTGGAAGTCGGGGAGTTGAGACCGGCAGGCCGAGGCTTGAGGGGGGAGTCCCGCTGCAGAAGTCGACATGGCTGCGGTTCTTGCTGGAGCATTTGGGAGTTATGCTGCCAATGTGGGACCCTCATTGCCTGCGGAACCAGAAGGAGATTTGTCTGCTTCCTTGTTGGTATTTACTGGAGCGCAGGAGGTAACGCCCACAAAGTCTCTATTAATACAACCAGTGACTGTTACGTTGGATACTCTCTGGGAAGGCTTACAAGCATTGAAGCTTTCCTTTTCATCTCAGTTTGGTTCTCTCCAAAGTTCTCTTTCCACTATAGTTCAGACCGCAGATCAGCAGAAGCAGGTGGTGGCTCTACTAAATTCGAAGGTGGCCCAGCTGTAAGTTAAAATGGAGGATGCTGTAACCTTTTCAGGTAATGTTACTAAGGATTTACTCAGTATCCATGGGGAGATTGAAATGCTAGCGAACTCAGTTAGGAAGAGGAATCTACGCTTGTTAAATTTCACTCAAGTCCCTACTGTTTTGCCAAAGGAGCTGTTTAATTCCTATGTCACTTCTATATTGAAGATATCTCCCGAGTCAGTTCCTCCTTTGGCAAGGATTTTTTATTTGCCTACTGCCAAGCGTAAAGAACATGGAACTTCTTCGCCAGCTCATTCACCACTGATGGACTCTCTGGATCTGACTGGGTTCTTAGAGACTTTAGATCTGGAATTTATTCCACGAGCTACTCTGTTGCTGACTCTGGTACCCAAGCCTGATCGTGATTGGCTTTTGAAATTATATTTTAAGGCTAGGAACGAGCCCTTTATGGGGGGAACAATTACGATGTTTCCCGATGTTTCAAAAGCTACCCAGAAATGCAGACAACAGTTTCTTCTGTTGCGCCCTAAGGTTCTGCAATTTGGAGGGTTATTCTTCCTGTGTTATCTGTATAAATGTCTAATTAAATATCATGGAATTAATTATACTTTTTTTGAGCCTGCACACCTAACTGTTTTGTAGCGGGCAAGTGTGTAGTTCTATTTCAGCAGCCTCTGGTTCTCTCAACTACCCCCTCTAGTTAGACATGGAAGATGGGTCGTGTATAGGGATATTCTGCATCAGTTTTGTGTCCTATTTCTGTAGGATTTTCCTTTGATTGTGACTAGGCCGCCATCATAATTTGTGGGCTAGTGAATGAATGACTTTTGTAATTTGGTTTTTATGTTGAATAGGATGGCTGGATGCCTCCTTTTACTCCTTTGCAATATTCTTTTCTGTAACAAGTCTTGTGTAATGTTAAAATCACATAAATAATTTTTAAAAAAACAAACAAACAAAAAAACCCTACTCTAAGTTGATTGATTGATTGTTTACACCATCAAAAAGTAGAAAGACTAGGGGACACACAATGAAGCTACAATGTAACACATTTAAGAGAAAATATTTTTTCACTCAATGTGTAATCGAACTCTAGAATTCGTTACCGGAGGATGTAGTAAAATCTGTTAGTGTAGCTGGGTTTAAAAAAGGTTTGGAAAGTTCCTGGAGAAAAGGTCCATAAACCATTATTAAAGAGGGCCTGTGAAATCCACTGCTTGCCCCAGGACAAGCATTGTGGAACCTGTGTGCCTTTTTGGGAACCTGCCAGGTACTTGCGACCTGGATTGGCCACTGTTGGAAACAGGATACTGGGCTTGATGGACCTTGTCTGACCCAGTATGGCATATCTTATGTTCTAAGCTCTGTAGTATAATTTAAAATTAGGCAGAGACAATCCTCCCTTATCTCTATTCATCATTAATTTCCGTAACGTAATCCTAGGTGTCTGCCATTCCAAATAAATTTGGAAATCAAAGAATTCAGCTTTCTAAAGAATGCAATTGGAACCTCGCATGGTAACATCAAGAACAGGAATAGTAAACAGGGCAACATACTCGTTTTCACTACATTGATCTTAGTTAATAGAGAGGGGGCCATACAAGTCCACTTACTAAAGTCCTACTTTAGAGTGTACTAAGGGAGGATAATCATACCTATATAGATTATACAACTTGGTAGGAACCTTAACCCTCAAGTACCAAATGGAATCCCGTTGCAAAACAAAAGGGAAGCTGAGGCTCAACTCATTCTCTAATTTTTGGGGTACATTTAAAAGTAAAATAATAGATCTAGGGCCTCTTTTACTAAAGCCCGCTAAGGATTTGCAAGTAACATGCCAAATAAATGCACGTTAAGCGTAAAGCCTTTGCCTTAGCTGTCGGGGGTGTGACCAGCATGTTCCTGGCAGCTAATGCATGGTGGATTCTCTTTAATGTGCACTCCACCAAGGCTGGTTCACGTAACTACTCCTATAGAGGAGTCACATTGCTGCTGAGCACTTGGTAATTGCCCTGGCACTAGTGGTAATGCTCATTCTGCCCATTTCCTGTCCTATCCCTCAATCGCCGATTAATGTGCAGTTTAGCATGCAGTGGAAGATTCTTTAATGTTCCTGTCAGTTGTAGCATTTTAAAATGTATGTTAACTGGCTAATGGGCTTTAATAAGAGGGGATCTTTGTTTTATTTATTTATTTATTTATTTATTTAGCTATGCTTATATATCATAATTCTCCAGTAAGTATCATAAATTGTCATAAATTCCCACAGAGAATTAGTTGGTTCTCTAAGAAATAAGAAGGTATCATCCGCATAAAGAGACAATTCATGTTCAGCACCCCCAACCTTGACTCCTTGAATTTCATCAGTATCTCATATGGCTTGTGCAGATGGTTCTAAGACCAATGCAAAGAGGAGTGAGGATACGGAGCAGTCCTGCCTAGTCCCTTTTCCTAATGGAAACTCTGCAAACCAGCCTCCCATTAATTTTTAGCTTAGCAGTAGGATGATTATACAAAGCCCTAATACCTCTAAGAAAGGACTGCCCATTGTTTATCCCTTCTAATACCTGAAATACATAAGACCATTCTTACCCTATCAAGTGCCTTTTCAGCATCCAAAGCCAAGAAGACTACCAGAGAAGTATCTGTTGTGGAACAGTACTCTATGATCCCCAAAACTCTGTGCACATTGACTGCTTTCCTACCCTTAACAAACCCCATCTGATTTCTCTAAATCAGCATGGGCACAAGATTCTTCAGTCTGTTAGCATACATGTTTGGAAAAGTTTTGGTGTCCTAGTTTAGTGAGATGATCGGCCCCTAAGAACTGCATTGCTACAGGCAGGGCCGGATTTACCTATATGCCATGTACGCCATGGCGTAGGGCCCACAGCCGGCAGGGGCCCACAAAAAAAGAACCAGTTAATTTTTTTTAAACACAATTAAAAAAAAAAAACTGGTGGCTGCCGCCGCGGGGCCCCCTCTGCTGCCGCGGGGGCCCCGTCTACAAGCTGAAGCCGTCGGGTCGGGTCTCTCCCTCCCTCCCTCGCTGCAGGCTGCGAGAGACGCGAAGATAGAGCGTCTCCTCGCGTCTGTGTTAAGCCCGCAGGGGCTGATGGGATTTCCCATCAGCCCCTGCGGGCTTAACACAGACGCGAGGAGACGCTCTCCCTTCGCGTCTCTCGCAGCCTGCAGCGAGGGAGGGAGGGAGAGAGACCCGACCCGACCCGACGGCTTCAGCTTGTAGACGGGGCCCCCGCGGCAGCAGAGGGGGCCCCGCGGCGGCAGCCACCAGGTTTTTTTTAAAATTAAATTTTACTTTAGGCCGGGGGGTAGGACTGGTAATGGGCTATGGGGGGGGGGTAGGACTGGTAATGGGCTATTGGGGGGGCTGGGGCTGGAAATGGACTGGGGGGGGTAGGGCTGGTAATGGGCTATTGGGGGGCTGGGGCTGGAAATGGGCTGGGCTGGGCTGGGGGGGGGTTAAGGCTAGAGGTGGGCTGATGGGGTTAGGACTGGTAATGGACTGTGGGCTGTTGGGGGGGCTTAGAACTGGCAATGGGCTTTGGGGGGGGTTAAGACTGGTAATGGGCTGTGGGCTGATGGGGGCTGTCTGGTAATGGGCTATGGGGGGGGCTAGGACTGGAAATGGGCTGGGGGGTTAAGACTGGAGGTGGGCTGATGGGGTTAGGACTGGTAATGGGCTGTTGGGGGGGGTTAGAACTGGTAATGGGCTTTGGGGGGTTAAGACTGGTAATGGGCTGTGGGCTGATGGGGGTTGTCTGGTAATGGGCTATGGGGGGCTAGGACTGGAAATGGGCTGGGGGGTTAAAACTGGAGGTGGGATGATGGGGTTAGGACTGGTAATGGGCTGTGGGCTGATGGGGGGTAGGACTGGCAATGGGCTATGGGGGGCTGACTGGAAATGGGTTGATGGGGTTAGGACTGGAAGTGGGCTGATGGGGGGTTAGGACTGGTAATGGGTTATAGGGGGGGCTTAAACTGAAAATGGGGTGATGGGGGGTTAAGGACTGAAAATGGGGTGATGGGGGGTTAAGGACTGTAAGTGGGGTGATGGGGGGGCTAGGACTGGTATTGGGTTGGGGGGTTGCTAGGACTGGAAATGGGCTGATGGATGGCTAGGACTGGAAATGGGCTGATGCAGGGACTAGAAGGGAATGGATGCTGGGTGAGGCTGGAACTAGAAGGGAGCTGATGTTGGGGGAGGATTAGAATGGGATGGGGCTGGAAGAGTAAAATGGAGAAGGGAAAAATATTTTGTGTGGGAGGGATAAAAAATCTACAATTGGCCGGGTATTGGGAGAGTAAGTGGGGATTGAGGATGGAGGGGTAAAATTTGAGTGGATGAAATAGGAATGAGGAAAGAGCAAAAGGAGAAAGATTAGTATGTTAAAGCAGATGTAGAGAGAGAATGGAAAAAAATCTAGAAGAGAGAAGAAAGGACAAATGGACAGCAGACGATGGAGAGTTAGCAGAAGACACGAAGAAACCAGAAGAAAGTGGCTGGAGCAATTGCAGCTGAAAAAAATGCACAAAAGGTAGAAAAATATCTCTTTATTTTGAATTTATTAATTGGAATATGTCAGCTCTGGTAAATGTGCATCATTAACATCTGCGCTTTGTTTAGTACAAGAGCAAATTAATGTATAGTTTTATTTCTACAGTGTTGTACATTCCAAGATTGGCTTTTGGGATTCCCAGTTTAATTATTGTCTTCCTATTTCTAAATTGTGATTACTTGTTTGGTGATGGTCTATGTTCTGCATGTGTAACTGAGCTGAGGTGTTCTGTTTATATAATTCCTATTTGACATTGCCACTTGTTCTCTTTCCCCAGTAGGTCATGTATTGTTGTTCTTTGAAATGTATTGGTTTAATATTTGCAGTGTTGCCTTTTGATTGGTAGAGTATGGTGCTTTGTGAGTCCTGGTAGTGCTGTTAGGATACGGCGGGTTTACTATGGGCAGTGTTTGTAGTAGTTCCTAATGTGTCTGGCAGTTGGCACTGGATTATAGTAATGTAGAAATCTTTTAGTCTTTCTTTATCCATACACTCATTAAGAGGCACGTTTACTAAAAGTTAGTATATGGTAACATTATGCAAATATTTATGCAAATGATGCCCCTTATGCAAATGAGGTCCGCACCCCCCTTGGGCCGCCCCTGCTGGGGGCCCACAATTTTTGTTGGCGTAGGGCCTCACTCAAGGTAAATCCGGCCCTGGCTACAGGTCTTTACCTGCCTTATGTAATAAAGTAATAATTAGCTTGCAAGAAAGACTGAGGAACTTGGCCATCTGGACCACATCATTCAAAACCCTAGTCAACAATGGAACTAGCTCTATAGGGAATTTTATGTAGAATTCAGCAGGGAATCCATCAAGCCCTGCTACTTTATTTGAGGACATCTCTGAAATTAGCTCTTGTATTTCTAGTTCTAGAATTGGGGCATCCAAAATCTGCCTATTCTCATCATTCAAAAAAGCTTTTAGCAACTTAAATACAAAGAAAGATACTTGCTGTTCTAAATATTGCAATTCTGATGTATGTAAATTCTTATAAAAAGAATGTGGTCTTGCAACAATTGACTCGCCCACCTTTTGAGCCGATGGCTACTTGTCCACTACGCTTCCTGTCCTGGAAGACACTCTTCCTGATAACCCTGCATCTGCAGGGCTGCAACTTGGTCTTCAAGCCAGACTTTTGCAGCTCATTACTGTCTGGAGAGGGAGTCCCGTAGGGACAGTGCTTTTGGCCAGGCAGTACTCCAGAATCTCTTTTGAGGTTTAGGCAACTCCTGCCCTCTGTTGGGCTACCGGTGGAGCTTCTGTCAGTAAAAAGCCTTTCTCTGATGCTGGGACTAGAGGGAGTTCTCTTGTTCACCCTGGGTTCCTTAGTAGCCCAGAGCTTGGGAGTCACCCATATGTGAGGACTGACTTCCCTGCTTGGTCCTGGAGAAAGAGTAGTTACTCACCTGTAACAGGTGTTCTCCAGGAGCAGCAGGAATCAGTCCTCACAACCCTCCCTCCTGCCCTTGGAGTTGCAGTTGTACATAGTTTATTTTGCTGTTTTGTGTGCTGTTCTTAGCTATGTCATTTGACTGAGATAAGATGGCACCTTTAGGTGGGAAGGGAACCGCGCATGCGTGCTAGCATTCCCAAAGACTTTCATGGAAAGCTGGGGAAATGCTCTGCAAGGGCTTCATCGACGTCGATGTCACCCATATGTGAGGACTGATTCCTGCTGCTCCTCGAGAACACCTGTTACAGGTGAGTAACTACTCTTTACGAAGTTTGTTACAATGTAAACCACTTTGATTGAAATGATAAAGCTGTATAAAAAAAGTTAAATAATCTTGGCCAGGTTCCTAAATCTACACAAAATCTGTCAAGGCCTAAGAGAGAATTTCAATCTGGCTTTAAGGCAAAAGTCATAATCAACATATCTGGCAATTTAAAAAAAAAGAAGTCAAATCTAAGCTGATCTCTCCCAGCCAATAGCTATCTTTTTCCCTGATTGGTTCTTATTATAAGATGTCCTTGACAGAGGTGGCATAGCTTCTTTTGGTACTTTAATAATCTCTTGATAATATCACTTCAGCATGTTTCCTAGACTGGCCAAAGGAAATCTGTTGGATAACTTTCTGAGCAATATTACAAATTTTAAGTTCAGACAGTTGTTAATTCAATCTATCTATCTTCAACTTACATTGTTCAGTAATGTGCGATTGCACAACATTTGACATCTCAAAAGGTTTAGCACTTTTTACAGTCAGTGTGCTCAAGCGTGGTAATGGCATTCCAGAGAATATCCAGGATGACTATAGGAGGTCTGATTAACCTTACCTGGCATACTCCAGAGCTCTGCCCCTTCTCTCTCTACAGTCCTTCAGACACACGTTCTCTCTGCTGCCTTCCTCCCCAATCTTCCAAACATATAACAATTGAGGAATCCAACACTAATGCTCCACTCACATATGAAACCCCTAGTGAACTTTGTGTCCTCTTCTGTCTGGTAACACCCTGGCACCAGTGTCACTTCTGAATCTTAGGGGCTGTACTTATTTATTTTAATTTTAGTATTTGTAACTCATCTTGATCTACTGGAAAGACATGAGCTAGTCAGGTACTGTAGTATTTCCCTGTCACCCGAGGGCTTACAATCTAAGGCTGTACCTGAGGCAAGAGAGGGTTAACTGACTTGCCCAAGGCCACAAGGCATGTCCATGGGATTTGAACCCTGGTCTTTCAGATCCCAGGTTGCTGCCCTAACCACTAGCTACTTCTCCCTTGGCAAAAGATCCTTACTGCTGTGGTAAGCCATTCCACTGGCAAAACCCTTCAAAGCAGCCTGTTCCTGTCCATGTAGTAAGATTCTGAAACTGTTGAGGGTCACATTTGTTTCTTCACTGACCTGATGAAGAGAGGACAACTGTTGAAAGCTTGTCACAGCTATATTAGTCCAATAAAAAAAGGAATTACTTAGTTTGCTTGCTAATAACCCTTATATCCACATGTCACAAAAATGAGATTGATAGAGATGTTAAAGAAAATAAATACCTTACATCCTTAGCTGTGTCATGAAATATGGAAATTGCAAACAAACTGATTGTATTAGTTTTGGAGAGATTGTTTAAAGGTGATTGATAGAATATACATAACAAAGGAGCAAAGATGGACATTTAGGATTACAACAGAATATGCAAAATGTAAAACAAACATGGTAGCACATGCACACTTCTTTGCAGAATATGTTAAAATGGTAGAAATTTGGTCAAAAGTAATATCTGGTACAGAAGAAACTATAAATCTGCCAGTGAACTGAAGGAACAGTCTACTGTTAAAGAATGATGAGACATCAGCAAACCAAAAACAACAGAAAGCCAGAAAAAATTTCATAAGTATCAACGCTGTTGAAAGAATTTTAAAAGTATGGATAAGTCAAAATGAACCACCAAGTCAATACTAGGAACACTTAATATATGAGATGACAGCTTTCAAACTTCAGTCTTCAGTATGAACAAAAAACTCCAAAGAATAAACAAATAATATTTTTTTTTGCCTGTCTCCTATTAAAATAGCTAAAAATGTTATACCATGTTGCAGATAAGTCTCCTAACTAAAAATCACCTTATTTGCTATCTTTGATTAACTATGTTCCCTTGAAAATTGCTTAACAGTAGACATCCATTAATGTCACCGCTTCGATGACAATCTGAATCGTTAGCTCTGCAACACTCTCTGCAAATTCATTTTAAAAGACAGAGAAAAAAGTGCAAGTAAACCCTGCCACAGTTGGTGAGTTGTAATTTGACGGGGAGAATTGATGGCAATAAAAAGGAAGAGTCCATATCTGTAAAGATTTGTCTACATGTGGCCAAGCACCTCGGCAAACGCCGACGCAACGATGGGGCGGTCTGAGTGGAAGACCGCAGGTGTAGTGAAGGAGACTCATTCTTTATCCACCAAGAAAGAGGCTGGAAATGAAGCTGAATGTGGAATTTCCTGAGTGGAGCTGAGAGAACTGCTAATGAATTTTAAGAGTGAGGTTACAAGCATGACAGGTGATTTCCAGACCTGCCGAGACAAATTTAGGATGGAACTTCTTGATCTTGGACATCTTAGAGGGGCGTTTATATATTTATAAAAGTGAAATTGTCTAGACAGCTTACATGATAGTTAACATTCCTGCTTTCTGTACTCCACTTTGGTTGTACAAGTGGATTATAAATGTTGTTAAATTAATTCCATTTATGCTCCCAAAAATGATCAGGGTGGCTTCTTTGATCAAGTCTCTGACATATTGTTAGGGTTTATGAAGGTCTATTTAATTATGGGAGGGGACTTCAATTTAACTATGGACTCTGCTTCAATAACACGGGTGTGAGAGGAAAGCAACAGGGCCTCAAAGATTAAAACTGAAGGCTATGCTCGATAGACTTGAAAGTAGGGCTTTTCAAACTGGAAAAGAGACGACTGAGGGGGAGATATGATAGAGGTCTATAAATTAATGAATGGAATGGAACGGGTAAACGTAGATCGGTTGTTTTACGCCATCATAAAGTAGAAATACCAGGGGACACACAATGAAGCTACAACGTAACCCATTTAAGATTAATAAGAGAAATATTTTTTTTCACTCAGTGCGTAATCAAACTTTGGAATTCATTACTGGAGGATGTAGTAAAAGCTGTTAGTATAGCTGGGTTTAAAAAAGGTTTGGACAAGTTCTGGAGGAAAGGTCCATAAACCATTATTAAAGAGGACCTGGAGAATCCACTGCTTGCCCTGGGGCAAGCATTTTGGAACCCGTGTGCCTTTTGGGGAACCTGTCAAGTACTCATGACCTAGATTAGCCACTGTTGGAAACAGGATACTGGGCTTGATGGACCTTGGTCTGACCCAGTATGGCATTTCTTATGTTCTTATGGTTGAATCTAGTTGATGTTTGGAGATTTCAACACCAGAGTGTTAGAGATTACACTTTTTTTTTCAAAGGTTCATGCTTCATGTACTCAGCTCAGCTGTTGCTTAATGGAGGGGCTGTTGTTTTCCCGCTTTGAGAATGCTGAGATTGAATCCATGCTCCTATGTGGTGGGAATAGGGGAGCCAGTTTGAGAATGGGGGGAGGCAGTTTTGGTGGTTTAACGACAGCATGATTGGTAACAAAATAGTAAAAGACCAAATTCATAAAGAGATTCAGGGTGAACATTCTCCAGGAATAATATGGGTATGCTTTAAGGCTGTTCTAAGGGGGGAAATTAATATATATTTATTTAGACAGTTTTGTATACCGCCTTATCCTTCAATCAAAGCGGTCACAACACAATTGGGGGATACATTTAACATGCAGGGATATGAGACACATACACTAATACTTACAGGGAACATGGGCAATGGAGGGTTAAGTGGCTTGCCCAAGACCACAAGGAGCATCTGTGGGACTAGAAACCCCAGTCCTTCCGGCCCAAGGTTGCTGTCCTCTAGTGGGATTTGAACCCCCGACCTTCCGGCCTGAAGTACCTTGCCCCAACCACTAGGCTACTTATCCCCCAAATTAATAGCGATAGGAACCCAGAAGAGAGAAAAAATGGCTTATGTTTTAGAATTATGTGGGAAAATCTGCCAACTAGAGTTAGAGCATTAAGAGAGGGAAAGGACCCAGGAGTATAATTTTCTGAGGTTTTGTGAAGAGTTGAAGACAATTGAGTTGGATGAACTTTTAAATTTCAGTTAACAAAACTTAAAACAAAAGCATTTTGAGTATGGGAATAAGGTGGGAAGGCTTTGGCCTTTAAGCTACACCTCAGGAACAATATTCTTTTAATCAAACAAGTAGGCGGGAAGGAGGTCTTTGATTCCAAAAGCATTAGACAGGAGTTTGTCCAGTTTTACAAGGATTTGTACCATTCAGACCATGCCACCTCTGTAGAGGAAATAGAGTCCTTTCTGTGTTATATAATCTTACCTTATGGGGACAGACTTAAAGATCTCAATATGTATACTTTAGAGGAAAGGCAGGAGAGAGGAGATATGATTGATAGAAACATTTAAATATCTCTCTGGCATAAATTCACAGGAGGAGAGCCTCTTTCAATTGAAAGAAAGCTCTTCAACGAGAGGGCACAGGATGAAGGTGAAAGATGATAGACTCAAGTAATATGCAGAAATATTTATTTGCGGAAAGAGTAGTAGATGCCTGGAATAATCTCCCAGTGGAGATAGTAGAGACGAGGACAGTATCTGAATTCAAGAAAGTGTGGGACAGACACAGAGGATCTCTAAAGGAAGAAAAAATAGACTATAGCATTCAATATGGAAGGGCAGACTAGACAGGCCATATGGTCTTTTTCTGCTATTATATTTCTGTTTCTTTTTCTGTGTTTCTATATTTGGAATGATGAATAGGAAGAGGAAGGTTATTTAAACCAAAGTAGATTGGGGGGCTCGGAGTTATGAATTTTTAATATTAGCCTAGTTGCAGGTATTTTTGGAGTTGGGGGCTCTCTGTCCCAGGAGTTGGGGGCTCTCTGTCCCAGGAGTTGGGGGCTCTCTGTCCCAAGAGTTGGGCGCTCTCTGTTCCAAGAGTTGGGCTTATTTGCAGCAGTATGGACAAGGCATGATGAAATTGTGAACATTGCCATGGTTCTCCAGGACCAAGCAGGAAGTCAGTCCTCACTTATGGGTGACGTCGGCGCCGACGGAGCCCTCGCGGAGCAATTTTCCCCAGCTTTCAAAGAAAGCCTTTGGGAATTGCAGCGCGCATGCGCGGTCCTCTTCCCGCCCAAGGGTGCCATCTTAGCCAGTCTTCTTTTTTCCGCGGAGCCCTACAGACGTCCCCGTCTTGTCCCCGCGAAAAAGTCGATATTTCTTCGTTATTTTATTCTTTTTCCTTCGGTTCGACACCGGTCTTTTTCCCGCCCGGACTCGCGACGCCGGTCACGAGTCCTCTTCCTTTTTTTTCGGTTTTTCTGACTTAGTCAGCTTTCGTTTTCGTTTTTTCCCTGGCAGCCCGGTCCTTTGACCTCGCAGGGGCCCTTTTTTTTCCCCCGATGGCTGCCAGTGGTTTTAAGCGGTGTGGTCAGTGTGACCGAAATATGTCACTAACTGACACACACGACTTTTGCCTCCGCTGCCTGGGCCCAGATCATGAGGAACTGATCTGTGGGCCCTGCGGCAAAATGTCCTCCAAAGCGTTGAGAAGTCGGCGGCATCAGCATGATAGGATCTTCGCTGACCCCAGCCGTACCCGGACCTCGTCGGAGGCCTCCGCGTCCAAAGGCTCCAGCTCGGACCGTCGCCGGAGTTCCTCCGACAGGGGTTCTCCCTCCGGGGACCATCGTCGGAAGGTGAAACCCGCGAGGGCGGCGTCGGTGGACGCTCCTGGTTCCGCGAGGGCCAGGTCGCATAGCCCCGACAGCCGCCCCGGGTCCTTGGAGAAGGAGCACCTCACGAAGCGACCTCGCCTGGAGTCGGAGATGCCTGCTCGGGTAAGTCCTGTGGTCCTTCTGGACTCGCCTCCGCGACAGCCGACGTCGGGCCCGACGCCGTCGGGGCCTGAGTCGGGGGCTGCTGGGTCACCTGAGCTCGGACTCAGGTTGACGGCCTTGGAGAGCAGACTGTCTGCCTTCATGGACCAGCAGCGGGCACTGCTCGCTGGCCTCGCTGGCGCCGCTGCCCCGACCGCCGGGACGTCGACGTCCAAGTCGACCCCGGAGACCGAGCCGATCCTCGAGTCTATGCGAACTCGAGTCGATCCTCGGTCGAGGTCACCCTCGGCCTCCCGTTCGGGACTGAGGTCGCCGACGCCGACTCCCTCGGCGTCGGGGCGGCAGGCGCCGCGCCCTGCCCGGGCCGACCCCACCGAGTCCTCGTCGGAGTCGGTCTGGGAGTCTGAAGAGGAAGAGTCGCCTGATTCTTTCCGGACTCGGTGTGTCCCCTCGGACTCACCGGAGTCCGAGCCTCGAAAGCAGTCCCCCCCGGAGGATGCCCGGTTCTCGGACTTCGTCAGGGATATGGCCAAGGCTTTGGCCTTCCCTGCGGACCCCGAGGAGGAGCCTCGAGCCGAAGAGCTCGACGCCCTCCAGTATGACTCTCCCGCAAGGGAACACTTTACTGTGCCGATTCCTCCTATGCTGGAACGACTACTCTTCCGCATGTGGGAGAGTCCGGCCTCCTCGCCGGTCCTGAGCAAGCGGGTCGATTCTATCTATCGAGTCCGCAAGAGCCCTGGCTTTCAAAAGGCACAGCTACCACACCATTCCATGGTAGTGGAATCGGCCATGCATCGTCTTAAGAGCCAGAAGATGCACTCCTCGGTGCCTCCTGGCAGGGAGGCCCGTAACCTGGATGGCCTTGGTAAGAAGTGTTTCCAGGGCTCTATGCTCGCATGTCGTGTCCAGACTTACCAGCTATACATGGGCATGTATCTCCGAGATCTGGCTAAAGAGCTAGCCGGATTCTCCGCTGGTTTGTCCGAGGAACCCTTGCGGAGGTTCCTGGCCTTGTCCACTGGCATTCGGGAATGCTCTAAGTTCATGTCCCGAGCAGCCTATGATGGCTTTGAAGCATCGGCTCGAGTAGCCGCAGCCGGCATCGGTGCCCGCCGACAGGCTTGGCTTCAGTCGTCAGACCTTGAGCCCTGGGTGCAGGACAAGTTGGTCGATGTCCCCTGCCGAGGTGAAAACCTCTTTGGCAAGCCCATGGCGGAAAAGGCTGCACAAATTGAGACTGAGACTCTCACCAGGACCAGGCTTTCTAGGAAGACCTCCGCCCCTTCCCAGAAAAAAGAAGGGCTCGGGGAAAAAGTCCTTTTACCCGAGGAAGGCGGCTGCCTACAAACAATACCCCCATTATCAGGCCCCTGCAGCTCCCCAACAGGGCCAGCAGGCCAAGGGACGGGGTAACGGGTCCCGTAGGCAGCAAGCCCCCAAGCCTGCACCACCAGCCCCTGCTCCGCAGGGTGGGGGTTTTTGACTCACTAAGCATAGCCTCTCCCCCCCCGCTGGTTCCTCCCAGCACCGGAGGCCGGCTGGTTCACTTCGCCCACAGGTGATCCAGCATCACCGCAGATGCCTGGGTGCTTCAAGTCGTGCGAGAAGGCTATCTTCTCCACTTCCACCAGGTCCCTCCCTCCTATTTTCCGGGAGAACCTCCGCGACCCCCTCTGCACAGGGACTTACTCCTTCAGGAGTTAGCAGGTCTTCTGCAGGAACAGGCGGTGGAACCGGTGCCACACCACCTGAGAGGTCAAGGCTTTTATTCCAGGTATTTTCTAATACCAAAGAGAACAGGGGGCCTCAGACCCATCCTGGACTTGCGCAACCTCAACAAGTTCCTTGTGCGGGAGAAGTTCAAAATGCTTACCCTTGGAATCCTTCTGCCCTACCTCCAGCAGGGAGATTGGCTATGCTCCTTGGATATAAAAGATGCCTACACGCACATCCTCATCCACCCAAGCCACCGCCAATACCTAAGGTTTGTGGTGGCAGGAAATCATTACCAGTACAGAGTACTGCCCTTTGGCCTGTCCTCCGCACCGCGAGTCTTCACAAAATGTCTCGCGGTGGTGGCGGCCCATCTCCGGCTTCACGGCCTCTGTCTTTCCATACCTCGACGACTGGCTCATCAGAGCAGCGTCCGCTCCGGAGGTCACCAGCGCCACGCACCGCACGGTGACTCTTCTGCAGTACTTGGGCTTTGTTATAAATTTCGCAAAGTCCACTTTGCTCCCCTCACAGGATCTCGAGTTCATCGGCGCAAGGCTACACACTCCTCAGGCACGAGCGTACCTACCGCTCGACAGGGCTCAACGGCTCATGGACCTAGCCGGCCGTTTTCGCAGCCAGCCTCTGGTCTCCGCCAGGCGCTTCCTGAGACTACTCGGTCATATGGCTTCCACCGTCCATGTGACCCCCAATGCCCGCCTGAATATGCGGCCTGCTCAATGGTGTCTCCGCCAGCAGTGGCGACAAGCCACAGGCGGCCTAGCAGACCTAGTGCGCGTCTCCGAGCTGCTGCTCTCGTCTCTCCGGTGGTGGCTTCGGCAGCCGAACCTGATATTCGGTATGCCTTTCCAGTCACCTCAGCCGACCCGGGTGCTGACCACGGATGCATCCCTCCTGGGCTGGGGAGCACATTGCCAAGGGGCACGTACTCAGGGCCTCTGGACCACGTGGGAGTCTGCTCAGCAGATCAACTTCCTGGAGCTCAGGGCGATCCGCCTGGCTCTCAAGGCCTTCTCCCACCTGACTTCCCACCAGTCCGTCCTTGTCCAGACGGACAATCAAGTTGCCATGTTCTACGTGAACAAGCAGGGGGGCACGGGCTCCTTCCTCCTCTGCCGGGAGGCACAGAAGCTCTGCTCTTGGGCCGTCAGTCACGGCATTCTCCTCAAGGCAGTTTATCTCCCGGGCCAAGAAAATTGCCTGGCGGACAAACTCAGCAGGATCCTCCAGCCGCACGAGTGGCGTCTGGATCCCTTGGTAGTTCAGAAGCTCTTCCTAAAGTGGGGCCTCCCCACGGTGGATCTCTTTGCCAGTCCTCACAACCGGCAGCTTCCTCGCTTCTGCTCTCGTCAGCCACACCCCCTTCGGGTTGCGGCGGACGCTTTTCTAATTTCATGGTCGGGGAGCCTTCTGTACGCTTTCCCTCCCATCCCGCTAGTCTCTCGGACTCTTTTCAAGGTTCTCCGAGACAAAGCCTTCATGATCCTGGTGGCCCCTCGCTGGCCCAGACAGCCGTGGTTTCCGCTCCTACTGCAATTAGCGGTGGAGGATCCATTCCCTCTGGGGGTACAACCGGATCTCCTCACTCAGGATCAGGGGTCTCTACTACACCCCAACCTCAGGTCTCTCAACCTCATGGCCTGGCTGCTGAGAGGGTAGTCCTTGCTCCCCTTCTCCTGCCGGCAGAGGTGGAGGAGGTCGTTTTGGCTTCGCGACGGCCTTCTACCCGCAAATGCTACGCCCTTAAATGGCGTCGCTTTGCCGTCTGGTGTACCCAACAGTCTCAGGATCCCTTCTCCTGCCCGGTGTCGGTGATCTTGCAGTACTAGCTACACCTCTCTAATCTGGGACTTAAGTCCAACTCCGTCAAAGTTCACCTCAGTGCTCTTTCGGCACATCATGTACCGGTGGACGGTAGACCTCTCTCCAGCGACCCTCTTGTAGCGAGGTTTCTCCGGGGTCTCCTTCTACTTAAACCACCTCTGCGCCCGCCAGCACCTGACTGGGACCTGAATGTGGTTTTGCAGCGGATCACCTGTCCGCCTTTTGAACCTATGGCTACCTGTTCTCTCTCCGTTTTCTGTCTTGGAAAACACTGTTCTTGATAGCCCTCACTTCCGCTAGACGCGTAAGTGAATTGCAGGCCCTCGTGTCTGATCCCCCTTACACTCGGTTCTACAAAAATAGGGTAGTCCTACGGACTCACCCGAAGTTTCTTCCAAAAGTGGTCTCCCCTTTTCACATCAATCAGGAGGTGGTACTTCCAACCTTCTTTCCCAGACCACACTCCAGCCGAGCTGAAACGGTCCTCCATACCCTGGACTGTAGAAGGGCTTTGAACTTCTACCTTGACCGTACGCGGGAGCACCGTAAAGCTGCTCAGCTTTTTGTGTCTTTTGACCCCAATAAATTGGGGCTCCCGGTCTCCAAGCGTACTCTGTCCATCTGGGTTGCGGACTGTATCTCTTGGGCTTATGGGGCAGCCGGACTCTCCTTAGAAAGTCGAGTCACGGCTCATTGCGTTCGGGCAAAGGCTACGTCAGTGGCTTACCTCCGCTCTGTTCCGCTGGCAGACATCTGCCGGGCCGCTACTTGGTCTTCGAGCCAGACTTTTGCGGTCCATTACTGTCTCGAGAGGGAGTCCCGCAGGGACAGTGCTTTCGGACAGGCAGTCCTCCGTAATCTCTTTGAGGTCTAAGCAACTCCTACCCTCCATCCCGGATGTGGGCTACCGGTGGGTGATAATTCAGCGAAGATTCTTTCCTTCTGTGCTGCTGAGCTAGAGGGAGCTCATTTTTGTGCTTAGGGTCTCCGGTAGCCTTGAGCTTGGGAGTCCCATAAGTGAGGACTGACTTCCTGCTTGGTCCTGGAGAAAGCGTAGTTACTCACCTGTAACAGGTGTTCTCCAGGAGCAGCAGGAATCAGTCCTCACTACCCTCCCTCCTCCCCTTGGAGTTGCAATCGTCTGCTTATGTTCTTTTTGCAAATTTTTATGCTGTCTTTTTTAGCTATGTCATCTGACTGGCTAAGATGGCACCCTTGGGCGGGAAGAGGACCGCGCATGCGCGCTGCAATTCCCAAAGGCTTTCTTTGAAAGCTGGGGAAAATTGCTCCGCGAGGGCTCCGTCGGCGCCGACGTCACCCATAAGTGAGGACTGATTCCTGCTGCTCCTGGAGAACACCTGTTACAGGTGAGTAACTACGCTTTATCGTCCAGGAGGTTAAAAAGAATTCAAGTGAAGAATCCCTTTGATGGGCTGCCGTTGAGCATCTGGGAGAATATGAGGAGACAAGGCTGCTACTTGTGAGGTCCTATTTTAAGCAATCACCAATCAGATGGACTTCTGAATTTCCTTTGGGGGATCCTAGATCTAAACCCTGGGATGATAAAGGCCTTCAGGTTATGTGTCAGTTTTGCCCTGAGGAGGGCATAAAGAACTTTGCAGATTTAAGAGTATGATTTAGAGGAATCAGACTGGCCTAAGTATAAGCAGTTGGCTCATTTTGTTAACAGCAAAGAAAAGGAGGACATTTTGGATGAGGAACAACCTCCTGAGCAAGTATTAATTGGGGGGGGGGGGGGGGGGAGGATTCGGAGGGTAGTATCTAGGATCTATAAGGCTTTAATTGAGCCAGATGGTCTGACCCCTAAACATGTAGGAAATTAGCTGGATTTTAATTTGCAATTAGATTTGCCCATGCAGAAAAAAAAACATTTTGATGGCTCTTTAAGGGTGTAATAGCGACAAACTTGCTAGAGAATACTGTAGGTGCAGTGTTTATTTTCGGTTATATGACACCCCTGATAGGCTGAATAAAATATTCCCTGCTGCGAGTTTCCAGTGATGGAGAGTGTGTGGTTCCTTGGATCTTTTAAACATATTTGGTAGGAATGTTCCAAGATACAGTAGTTATGGAGGGAAGTGGTGCAGTTGATAGGTGTGAAGACTGGGATATTGATGAGTTTGTCTTTTTTAGAATTATAGAGCTTCAGGAGTTCATGATAAACATGTAACCTGGATACGCTTTGTTATTATAGTGGCTTAGTTAGCTTTAGCTGCCTGTTAGAAGCAGTATCAGTAGCCTAGATTAGACCAAATGTTTGTTAAGTTGAAATATGTTTAATGATGAAACTGACTACATAGTTACATAATAAACAAGATTATTTCAAAGAGGTGTGGGACCCATATAGTAAATGGCTAGAGAATAGAGGATGAGTAGACCATAAAGTGTTTGAAGTATATGAGAAAGAAGGGATCTTGGGGGAGGGTTATTTGTTTATTCTGTCTGGGGCTTCATTGTATAAGAAAGACAATCTGGGCATTTTGTTATTTTGCAATGGTGGTGTCATTGTATTTTGTGGTCTAAAAATAAAGTATAAAAAATGAAAATTGTTTAACAGTCTCTCTCTGTGTAGATTTCTGTTGTTCTATTGATATTATTGGAGCCATATAGAAATTACCTAGCTCTTTTGCCTTTCATAAATCTGTTGCTATAGAAAAACTGTTCAGATTTTCAGCCTTTTGAAATAGTTGCTTAAAGAAAAAGCTTTGACTCTGACTTTCAATAGGGCTAAGCTGTGGTAGTTAACAGTTACCCAGCAGGGGTCTCTGGCTAAGGAGGTCAAACGTATAGCTTATTAACATTTTTCTTTCAGTAAGATTTTGAGGGTCCAATAGAATTTTCCACTTAAATTCCTTCCCACCTGTGGGGAATAGAGCGTGGGAGAGGGTAGAGGAGGTGGGGATGTGGGGTTGAAGGGAGAGGGTAGAAGAGTAACGGGACTTGGGAAATTATTTGTGTAACTAAGTTTATGAAGGCAGAGAGAGGTTCAATATTGATGTATATAAGTAGAGTAGGAATATAATGAAATGCTGAATATGGTGCTAAAATAAGGACTAATACCTAATCTACTTTTCGGATTGCATTGCCATACAGAAATGCTGGATTCTAGTTACCCAATGTATAGACGATGGAATGCTATTGATGCATGTATGTGGTTATGTTAAGGAAAGGTGGACAATAAAAACTTACATTTAAAAAAAAAAATTCCCTCCCATCCTACTCTGCACCCATTCACACTGTAGCTTGCTTTTCTTACATAATAAATTTTTTTCAATTAATTGACAATCAAGTAATCTTTCTATTTGGAAATCATTAGCAGAATATAGCTGTTCTAACTCATATCAGCCAACCAGTCATGAGTATAATTCAATGCAATCACTGCGGTGCCTTAGACCTAAGGCACACCATCTGGAGACTTAGAGCCTGCCCCATCTTCCAACTTTCTGCCTTGAAAAAGGAGCTGGCTCCTTTCAAACAGGAATTAGCTGTAGTGAAAAGTGCCTCCTGGAACATACAGCATCCAGACAATTTGCCCCCACTCCCAAGAGAATAAAATAACCCAATAGTAGATGGATAACTCCGGTGCGCTAACCTAGGAACATTGTCCAAGGGTTCTATCAAGGTGAAATGCCGCCTTGGATCCTTAGCTAACAGGAATACAAACCAAATACTAAACATTATCTGTCAAGAAAGTAAGGCACCCTTGTAGCATAGAGAAATGTCCAGAAGTTGTTGGAGAGACTAAAGTTCATTGTACAGACTAGCTTTTTTTCAGAAGTATTATCTCTATATGAAAAAGTAGAGGAAAAGCCACATTGTACAGACAACTTCAATAAGTGGTTCAAAACCTGGGGCTAACAAGAAGGTTTTGGTTATATCGGAGGCTGGAGCAATGTATAGGAAAACAGTTATATTCTAATAATGGTTTACATCATTCCAAGGTAGAAAAAAGGATCCTAAGTGAGGAATTCAGACAATATATTACTAGGCATTTAAAACAGAGGATGGAGGTGGCACATGGAAGCTGATGACTTCAGGATGTCACCTCCAGCAATGGCAGGACAACAAAATAAGTCATCTTAGCAACTTATTTCTTAACAACAAAGTAGAAGTGCACAAATGCTCGCAGTCTAGGCAACAAAGTTTTAGATTTACATGCCCTAATGGTAGAGGCAGACTTAGATATTGTTACTATTAGGTGACGTGGTTCAATGAGTCCCATAAATAGGATGTGTCCATACCAGACAATAATCTCTCCCTAGAAGAGACAGAAATAGATGAAAGGGTGGAGGAGTAGCCCTTTATATGAAAACCCAATATTAGAGCAACTGAAATGGCAGGAGAGGTGGGGTTATGGGGGAAAGGAGGAAGAAATATGGGTTGTCTTGCAAAGAGGAAATGGACTTTCCATCCACAGAGGTATCATCTACAGACGACCTGCTCAGACAGAGATCTGGCCATGGATATCCAAAAATTGGGAAAGAAAGTTCAGGTGCTGATGCTAAGATATTTCAACCTGTCAGGTGTGGATTGGGATATTCTCTATGGACAAGAAGGATAAGTACACAAACATAGGTAACGTCACAGATGGAGCCCTTGCACAGTAAGCTTTCCTGGCTCTTTCTAGAAACTTTTAGAAGGATTCGGAAACACATGTGCACATATTCCCACCTGCTGCCACTGCGCTATTTGCCTTAGTCTTCTTTTGCTGCAGAACCCCATGTATGTACTTCGTGTCGGAAAGTTTTTCAAATTATTATGTTCGTTTGTAAGTTTCCACCTCTTTTTTTTTTCCATGTTGCTGCTATAGGCCGTATTTAGGTCTCAGGCAATCCAGTTGCGTTTTACTATTTTTAAAATTTTAACATGAAATTGTTTAATTTCACAGCAACTACAGTATTTTTCCAGATGATATGTTCCAGAAACTCACCAGTGAGTATAAAAAGTGCAGCAAGACCAAGTACATCATGGACACCCACAAATGGTGCTTGTACTGTTTGTGGCCCCGACCCATAAGCATCCTTGCATTTTTTGTTCACAGATGATAAAAAAAGTTTCAGGGTTAAGGAAAGAAGTGTGAATGTATTTTTAGCACTGAGATTGACATAGGCATCAATGGCATCAGTCTCCATGGTATCAGGAGCTGTACTGAAGGCTGGCAAAGCATTGGCATCGAGAGGCCCTTGAGCTCAATTGCAGCCTTTTAGGTTGTCACGGAATTGGTCTCCCACTGATCCTGCCTCAAAGAAGAGACAGGATTTGTCCTTGTTTTCAGCCTCGAGGACTAAGGATAGTGACAATGCCCGTGCACTGCATCCTTCAGAGTTTACAGATGACAATGTGGGAGATCCCCCCCACCCCAATCTTCAGTTAGTATAGAGTCCTAAGGCTCCTGATTCGAGAACTTTTAGCAGCCACACCAATCTACAGTTGTTGAATACGGTCTCAGAAGAGAAAAAAGCTTCAAGTTGCACTTCTTTGTCCCTGAGTAGGGAGGCTCAGATATTGGATTCTTTTTGGGAGAAGGTTTATCCAGAACGCTATGCTTATGTCTTGCGTGGTGTCCTACCAGCTCTTCATGCACATGCACTTAAGGAGCATCATACGCAGCCTTCACGATATATCAGACTATCTCCTTCCAGAGACGACCAAATAGTATCATTCCCTCGTATGTCAAGGAAAGGAATGCAGGAAATACTTTGTCCATGTGACATGATATTCTTGATACAGCATAGAGAGCTTCCTCTGAGTATTGGCACCAGAGACTCTCATGGCTCCAGGCCTAAGACTTGCTTGCTCGTGTCCAGGAGTAAATTGCAGATGTGCTGTGCCATGGAGAGAATTTATTTTGAGATAAGGTGCAAGACGCTGCTACCATGAGCAAACAGCACTCCATCATGCTTAAAACACTCTCTCCAGGCATACAACTGACCTGGCCTCAATTTCATCTTGGAGGTTTCATAGGTGTAGGCATTTAACTACCTCCCACTATACCCAAGCAACCTCTTTCTTGGAACTGAGAGTAATCTTGAATGTTCTAAAGACTTTCAGAGATCAGTTAGCCAACCAAATTGTGATGATTAAAACACAATAAAGTAGCTGTGTTCTGTGCCAGCAAGCAGAGAGGAACGGGCTTATATTGAACATCACCATCTCTCAAGGAATGGAGTTCAGAGCTGCATACTTGCCTGGTTAGGACATCGCCCTGGCGGACAAGCCAGGATGAATACTTCACCCTCGTGAATGGACTCTGGATCGGTCAGTTGTTCTCTCTATCTTTTGTGAGTGGGAAACCCCCTAGATAAATCCCACTCCTTGGAACACCCAAGTGTCTCAGTTCTGCTCTAGGATGAGGATATATGAAACTAGCCTCTGATGCCTTCCTCTTCCATTGGGGGTGGGGCTTACTTCTGTTTGTGTATGCTCATGTTCCTCTGATTGTGAAAACATTTGAAACTCAATATCGAACGAGACACAATGATTCTCATAGCTTCTTATTGACTGCGGCAGCCATGTTTCACTCTCCTTAAACTTTCCATCTGGGTCCAGTTCATTTGGGCAATTCACCAGCTCTTATTATGCAAGACTGGGGGGCAATGCTGCATTCCAACAGTCCCTAGACCTCACAGCTTGGATGTTGATAGGTTGACTTTGTCCTCCTTCAACCTTCCTCTTGGTGTTACCGATGTCGTCATAGCTGCCAGAAGAGATTCTACTTGGATGTCTTATGCTTTCAAGTGGAAGAGGTTTGCTGTCTCAGGTCCCACACAAAAACTGCTTGAATACCTTCTACATTTATCTGAGTCTGGTTTGCAAACCGACTCTGTAAGGGTTCTTCTCAGTGCAGTTGGTGCTTATTACTATTGTACTGAAGGTAAACCCATCTCTTGAGAGTCTTTAGTTGTTCATTTTATGCAGGGCTTGCTTCTTGTGAAGCCTCCCCTGAAGCTTCTCATAGTGTCTTTGGATTTCATTGTGGTCTTAGCTCAGCTGATGAAAGCTTCTTTCAAACTGATGAAAGCTTGTGCTCTGAAATTTTTGACCCAGAAGATCTTGTCTTTGGTGGCAGTAACTAAAGCACACAGTTAGCAAGCTCCAGGAAGTTTTTCAGCAATAGGGTGGTTTTGCGAACACACCCAAAATTCTTCCATAGGTGGTGTCAGACTTCCACATTAATCAGTCAGTCATCCTGTTAACTTTTTTCCCAAGACCTCATGCTCAGAAGAGGAGGAAGTGTGCTGCACATGTTGGACTGTAAGAGAGTCTTGGCCTTCTATTTGGAGTGAATCAAAGCCCATAGACAGTCCTCCCAGCTTTTTGTTCCATTTGCCCCAAATAGGTTAGAGGCTGCTGTTACCAATGCACTCTTTCAATTTGGCTCACAGGTTGCAACTGTTTTAATTATGCCCAGGCAGGCTTGACTTGTCAAGGGTCATGTCATGGTTCACAGTGTTCAAGCCATTGCTGTGTCAGTGGCCCACTTGCATTCAGTCTCCAGGAAAGACATTTGCAAAGCTGCAGTCTGTCCATACATTCACATTACATTACTGTTTGGATGGCATTCCAGACATGACAGCAGGTTTGGCCATTCAGTACTTTATAATCTGTTTGGGGACTAGAATCTAACTTCATCCCTCCTAGGCCCATTTCTTTTCTGTTTTGTGTTGACTCGCCTTCACATATTGCAAAACCTGAAAAGAACAGACACAAAGACAGACAGGCACACACAAAGAAATCTTCATTACCTCTCTGTTGTTCATTCTAGGCTATTATTTTCTGGTATCTGCCAGTTGCGATACTCTAGTCACCTTTTTGTTGTGAGGCAGCTTGTAGCTAGGGAAACTCATATGTAAGCATTTATCCTGCTTGTCCATGGAGAAAACAGAGTTACTCACCTGTAGTAGGCATTCTCTGTGGACAGCGTGATACATCCTCACAACCATCCCACTTCCCGTTAGACTTGTATTCTAAATTAGTTGGTCATCAGACTGAGGCAAATGGCATAGAGGCAGCAGGCAGGAGATACACACATGTGTGGTTGAACCCTTCTAAAAGCTAAAAGGAGCTGAGAAAGGTTCCTGTGTGAGGTCTCAGTTGGTTATGTCACCCATATGTAAGGACTTATCGTGCTGTCCCTGGAGAACACCTCTTACAGATGAGAAATGCTGTTTTCCATCTGCAGATTCAGAAAGAAGTAGAAAGATTGTGGATGCCATGCTAAGCATTCTGCTCAGACAAATGGTGAAGGAACCCATGTGAGAAGGAGTGACATCTGATCTAGCACTCTGTACATAATCAAACTTTGGAATTTGTTACTAGAGGATGTAGTAAAAGCAGTTAGTTTAGCATGGTTCAAAACAGGTTTGTAGAGTTCCTGAAGGAAAAGCCATAAACCATTATTAAAGAGGACTGGGAAATCCACAGCTTACTCCTGGGACAAACAGCATGGAATGTATTTATTTATTTAGTTTTATATACCTGCTATTTCACATTCAGTGCGGTTTACAAAGAACAAACAGAAATTACATAGAACAAGTTTTGAGAACAACAACTTCCATAGCACAATCTTGGGGAACAAAAATAATTATATAGAACAAGTTTCGAGAACCAATTGTAATAGATGTTAACAGTGTAAAATATTTGGGTCAGTATAACTTGTGTCATAACAGGGAACTATCTACATTAAAGTTGTATAGAGCCTCATGGAAAGTATGAGGGTCTAGCTGAGGGGGTTTGGTAGTGTGACGTGTTCTATGTTACATGCTCATAATATAGCTGAAACAGATGTTTCTTCAGATGTTTTCTGAATGTAGATAGGTCAGAGATAGCATGGATGGGGGGAGGGGGGAAGAGCGTTCCAGGGAGGTGGTGCATACAATTTGAATGCTTGGCCATTCACAAATTGGGAACTTTTTCTTATAATAGAAGGAACTGATAGAGTGTTTGACATGGTAGATCTTCTTGCTCTGTTGTCAGGTGTCCATTGTAGAATCTCGTTAAGAGCAGGAGCGGAGAGGTTGTGCAGAATTTTGAAAGTTATGGTGAGAGCCTTATATTTGAGACGATTGAGAATGGGGAGCCAGTGGAGATGTTTCAGGATCGGAGTAACATGTTCGTATTTAGAGGCTTCAACTAAGGTTCGTGCTGCCGTATTCATAGCCAGTTGAAGGGAGTGAATTGCATAATCTGGAAGACCATAGAAAATGATGTTTGCATAATCAAAATGTGGGGTGATGAGTGCTAGGAATATTGTCCAGAAGTCAGGAGCTTCGATCAGGGGACGGAGTTGACGAAGGGACCTTAATTTTAGGTATATTGCTCTGCTAATGTTGTTTTTTATGTGTGGGGTCCATTGTCAAATGTTGGTCTAGAATGATCCCCAAGTATCATACTTCTTGCTTAATGATTATCTCAGAATCTGTCACTGGTAAAGTGGGAGGGGGTATGAATGAAGAATCCTTAATAGAGGTGATATGATTGAGATGTTTAAATACCTCCGTGGCATAAATGTTCAGGGAGAGAGCCTCTTTCAATTGAAAGCAAGTTCTGCGACGAGGGGACATGGGATGAGGGTGAAGGGAGATAGATTCAGGAGTGATATGCGGAAATATTTCTTTACGGAAAGAGTAGTGGATCCGTGGAATGGTCTCCCAGTGGAGGTGGTAGAGATGAGGACAGTAACTGAATTCAAAAAAGCATGGGACCAACACAGAGGATCTCTAAAGGTAAAAAGTGGACTGTTGTAGTTGTTGTTATGGAAGGACAGACTAGATGGGCCTTGTGGTCTTTTTCTGTCATCATGTTTCTATGTTTCTATGTAATAATGAAGAGAACCTCAGATTTCTTGCAATTTACCTTTAAGTTATGTAGATTCAGCCAGTCAGCTACAGCATTGAAGCAGTCTATGATTCTGGAGTAGTTTGAATTGATGTAGAGAAGGGAGTGTAAAGAAGCAAATCCGCATTAATATGGTAGAGTATATTGTATGATTTAAATATGGAGCAAATAGGCTGGATGTAAATATTAAACAGTGGTGCTGATAAGGAGAAGCCTTTTGGTACTCCTTGTGTTTGTATATAACTGGATAACGATTGAGCACCTATGCGTACTGTTTGTTGTCAGTCAGAAAGGTAAGATCTGCACCAGTCTAAGGCTAGGCTGTGAATGCCTATCTGCTGCAGCCGGGTTAAGAGTAGATCGTAGGGCACAGTGTCAAAGGCAGACGCAATGTCAAGAAAGAGAAGAATAAATTCTTGTTTGGATTTGTTTATGCCTAAGATTAGATTGTTCATCAGGGCGACAAGCAGCGTCTCTACACCATGCTGTAAGCAAAATCCATGTTGTTTTTCATCCAGTGGATAATGTGCATCAATGTGATCTTGTATTTGTTGCTGTACAATCTTCTCTGTTACCTTGGCCAGGAAGGGAAAGCTTGACATATGTCTGTAGGATTTTACGTCTGTTGGATCCAGTTTAGAATTCTTGAGAAGGGGTCTGATGGAAGCAGTTTTATTAGGGCTGGAAATAGTCCTTTGGAGAACTTCATAAAATGGTGAATGTACTTACTTAGCTCAGAGCATGCTAATTTGATCCAAAAAGATGGACATGGATCAGCTGGAGAGGTGGTAGTGTTGAGCCCTCTTATTATGCCCTCTATTTGTCCTGTTGAATAAGGGTGGAAAGCTCTTAGAATAGGGATAGTGGGATCGTTGTTCAGAATAGCAGAAGTTGCTATTGTCTGTTTGCCGGAGTCGTCGTCATCAGGCGGGGAATAACATATTGGTGTTTGGGTGAATGGCTAACGGAGGGGGAGTAGTTATGTTAGCATTGGCCTTAAAGTAAGTTACGAAGACCTATGGGTGCGGTGTATTTTCAGTGTATTGCCTTTTGTTGTCTTTTATTAGAGACTGATGCTGAAAAGCTCACGGGGTCTGTTGATGGAGCGTATCAGGATGTTGTTACGATGTTCTCTTCTTCTCAAATTAATTGTGTTGTGATGCTCTTGTAAGGTCTTCATATAGACAGTCTTGTCAAGTTGGAGCTTAGAATTACGTCATTTATGTTGTAACTTCTTGTATCAGATAGGAACTATGTTTCATTTGGAGGCTTTCTTCTCAGATGGTAGAAGTGCAGCTTCACTTAAGGTGGAGTTCCAGGTGTTAACTAAGTCAGAGGTGTCAGTTTTAAGCTTGTGTAAAGTAACCTCTAGGAATTCTTCTTTGATGAATGATTGAAAACGATGAGGGTGAGTCAGAGTTTTGTTCGAGGAAGGCAAAGGAACAGTTGATGATTGGAGGATGTGGAAGAGGATGGCCTTGTGGTCTGACCAGGTACTGGTAAGATTTGTAACTGATGCACATCATTGACCAGCTGAGTAGTTGTAGGACCGAAGATCAGATCCAGGGCATTACCTCCACTATGGGTAGGTTCATGTATTATTTGATTATAGCCCAGGGAGGTCATAGCATCGAGGAAGGCAGAAGTATTTCGCTGAAAGTGCAGGGAGATTGAAGTCTCCTAGTATCCAGAGTGGCTTTTTCTTCATGGAGGAGTTGCATGCCATGTCGAGGACCACGGATAGGTCATCAGCAGATGTAGCTGGGGCACGGTAGAACAAGGCTGTTGAAAGGTGATGATTGGAGATCGTAATGGCATCCAGGGTGTTTGAATTATTTATGTTATGGCATTGCAGTTGGAGATTATCTTTAGTTATGATAAGTACTCCACCACCTCTTTTATTAGCTCTTGGGCAGTTGAAGAGGACATAGTGTAGTAGTTTTAATTGGTTTGTGATGACTGTGTCTGTGTCGTTTAACCATGATTCGGTAATAAATAACATGTCAAGTTTATAGGTTTCAGCATAGTCAGTGATTACAGGCCATTTGTTTCGGACATAACGTGCGTTTATTAGCATGCATACTATATGCGAGGGTTTCTCATTACGCCTTTTTTCTGATGGTTGACAGAATATGGATAAGATGCTTATGGCAAGCACTCTCTGTTATTTTATCAGAGTGTGAGATTCCTTGCCATCTCTGTCCATAGCTATGTATGATGGGTATCAGGCCCTATTTTTGGTAGAGAGAGTCAGTAGGAAATGTGGGATGAGCTACGAAAAGGATAAGTAGGAGAATGGTGAATATATCTGACATTTCCTTATCGTTCCTCCAGTTTAGTCCTCCACCTCTGGGTTGTGCACCTCTTCCTGCAGCTTGGAGACTGGGCATGTCAAAGTCGTGACATCACTGGATATAGCCTGCTGGTATCTCCCATCAGCCTCCAGTGTGTCCAGTCTCCATGCAGCAGGACATAGTGAGCCTAGCTTCTGGGCTCACTTGGGGGGAACAGATAAGGAGCATTTAGTGTGAGGAAAACAGGCAGAATAGCTAGATTTTTGGGCCTAGTGTTTCTTTTGTTTGTAGGTTTCTGAGGCTCGGGGGGTTCCTCAGCCTTAAGGGGGGCTGTTGTCAATCCTCTTTATTTTTAAGTTTATTCTTAGTCTTACAGGACAGTAGTTTTGACATTGATCTCTGATACCACATGTTCTTTCCTGCCTAATTATGTCTCTGAGGAGCATCTGTTAAGTCCCAGGATATTAGACAAATTGCCAGTTTTTAGGTTCAAGAGCAGAGCCCTAACTTGTAGTTGGAAGGAGGGACAGCCTGGAAGTGTGCTTTTATGTATTCTATAGTGAAAGTTGCCCAAAATTCACAGGGACAGGTTTAGGAAACCTTAGGATATAAAAAAATAGACTGACAGTTAAACTGTCAACCAAGAAGTGCCTGTGCTACGGTCTATGGCCACCAGAGGGCAGCTGGTACACTCAATAGTGCCTTTCTATGACTGTGTGTATGCAGCCATTATCAAATTCATCATGCTCTGCAAGTCAGGGAAAAAATAACCACAGAGCCACCTCATGGGCTCTCAGGGGTTAGTGACTAAACAAGCAGCTGTAATGTAATGTTCTGCAAGTCAAGATTATTTGACCAAGATTTAAAGCTCTTAACTTCTGTATTGTTTGTCGGACTCTGGTGCCCTAAAGGCCACCGGATGGCAGCGCTGCTCATGAATCACATATAGTATTCAGTGCCCCCATCCCTGGGGGGGGGGGGTAAAATACAAAATCGTATTACTCATCAGCTTCACACAGGCAGCAACCTCTAAGACCTCCATTTGCAAGGTTGTCGGTGTATCCCACTGCTATTTCTCTGACTGCAGGAAGGCCGGGGGGCTGCCTGTGTGTTTCATAGCTCCACTTAGCATGCCCATCCCAGGAAATTCTCATCTATTTCTAGAGCAGGGTTTCATTTCATTTCATTTCTTTGGTTGTGGTTAATGCACACCGTTAAGGGCTGTGTTCGAAAGCTTGGGTCCCACGGACTTCGGTGGGATTTCAAAAAGTAAAAAGAAACTCTCTTTAGTGAGAGATAGCCTTGTTCATTTTTAGCTAACACTGTTGATTTATTCGGTGGCCTTTTGCGTCCTGAACACCAAGGCCGGGACACTGTTTGCTTCCAGGGGTTCTACTTTCTATTTTGCTCTTCAGCTCCCTGGCAGACGCAGCAGGCTGGCAGGGGGTGCGCAACGCGTCCTGCAATGCTGAATCCCTCAGGATAAGGGGGGGAGGAAAACTGGGTGCAGCGGGGGCTGGTAGCTTCTTACAAAGCTATAGGAGCAGTTTGGGGAATTTTAGCTGATCTGCTTTGATTTCATTGGGTTGGCGGAAACTTGGTTTTTGGAGTCCTATACTTTAAAAAAAAAAAAAAAAAGAAAAAAAAGGGGCATAGCTATGTTGATTTACAAGAATCTCCTTCCGCTATCCATAGAAGGTCCTATAAAGCGTTAAAGTCGGTTTATATGGCAGGGTAATATTTTGGCTTAGCTGCTGTGATATAGCGCTATGATCCACTGTAAACATATTCAAGTCAAAAGGCATTATGGTGATAACTCTCTTGGACAGTTGTAACAGGTGCTTGGGTGAGCGCCATGGCCAGTCCACAGATGTGGAATGCTCTGCCATAAACATTATGTCATGAGGGGGGTTTTATAGTTGTGTGGTTTCTTAATGGAAAATATTCCCGTTTAGTTTGGCTTTGCCCAAATTATAAGATTTTTACGGTAGACTTGTAATGTATTAATTTTGGCTATATGTGGTTTAATTTTACATATGGAAAAGGCAGCTCAGTGGAGAGAGGTTGCAAAATAGAACTCTGGCCTTTGAAGCTATCTATGCTCCCATTCCATTTATCAGAGGTTCTCCAGTACGGAGAGTCTCTGCTAGTGTTCAGCGAATGCCTTAATGGGGGCCAGAAGCACCCAGCCAGGCTAGTTCTCTAGCAGCAATGGCAGCAGCTCAGATTCTAGTAGGCATACATCATATGCTGGGCTTACAAGATGGCTTCTGCGCTGATCGGCATCAGCCAAGATGGCTGCCGGTTTAGACTGTGAATGTGGAGTCAGCCTAGATGAGGGACCTTGCGTTCTCTGGAAAATGCCCTGCATACACTGAATCATTTCAATTCGATCAGCTACTGGCAGGACACAAGGCACTCTCGCATGCTTTTTTTTGCTTCAGTGGTCTAAAAGTGGAGTCTTTACCAGGTGGTATAATGGGAACTTGTCTGCAGTTTCTCGGCTTCTTCATTGCTGACTCAATTGCCACTGCGGAATGAGAAAGCTGTATTTCCTAACACCAGGTGCTAGTTGAACTTAAAATATAAAGTCCATCTTTGTGCAGTCAGACGGAATGGGGCGTTACTCTAGCAGGAAGGCCGTGGATTAGTATGTCTGTGTTTGGGAGTTTTTTCTACTTCATATTGTTGGCACAGAAAGAGTGTCTCTTAACATAGGCTGAAGGAATTTTTGGTTAGGAGATGTCCTGATTTCGCCTGTTCTTGATTGACATTTTGAGGCTAAGCAGGGGCAGGCCTGGGTACTACGTGGGTGGGTGCACACCTTGCACTACCAGGGGGTGTGGACTCACTGTATGGAAGAGAGCCCTAGCAATCTTCTTTAGCGCAAGATAGGAAAGTAGATGGTTCACTGAAGCGATAGTTGGGGGCAATGCTCTGTCCTTACAAGCTCCCATTTGTGGAGCCTGGGGAGGCGAGAGCATGCTTCAAGTGGTCGCAGTGTTTACGGCAGTCTATTCGCCTGGAACAGAAAAGGATCAGGGAGTTGAGTCGACTAGAGCCTGATTTGCCTTATGTGGCAAATGTGCATTATGGCTTAATTCGAGCGCTAGCTAATATTATTGGCTTCCTTGGGGTTTACCCGGAGGTCTCTCTGGTGGAGGAATGGGGCAGCTGATGGTTCGTCCAAGTCGAGGCTCAGTAAGCTGCCAGTTAAGTCTTTGTCTTGTCCTTTCCCTGTGGGCTCTCATAGGGTAACTAGTTGGCGCATCGAGGCTTTCGGGGAAAGGTACTCTTGGTAGTGCCCGGTTGGACGAGACGGCCGTACTAGGCTGATCTCATTCGCCTACTCGACAGGCTTTTCCTAGAAGTTGCCGGTAGCGGACGTTCTGCTGTGGCTAGGTCTGCGACGAATGTCTCAGGTGGATCGGTGCCCGCCTATAGTTTGGCCTTTGAATGGGCGGGGCTGAAGAAGAAGGGTTATTCTGCGGCAGTCTTCGCCACCTTGTTGAGAGCAAGGAGGCAGGCTGCTTCTGGTACATAGGTCTGTGCTTAGCGCCTTTTTGAAGGTTGCTGTTCACGGCGGCAAGTCCGGGCGACAAAGGTGTCTGTATCCTTGGTCTGAGTTCTCTGCAGGACAGTGTCTGAAGGAACTAGCGGCCAGTTCCTTAGAGGGTCCAGCGGGCGACTGTTTCCGGCTGTAGACGTTCTGTGGAGGGAATAGCGCTAGGTGTTCGCATCGATGTGTAGCGTTTCCTTAAGTTGGGACCCGACTGCGCTCCTCAAGGAGAGTTCGGGTGCCGCCGGGGGATCCTGATTGGGCCTTAGAGGCGTTAACTAAAGAGCCCTTTGATTCTTTACTCCAGGCGTCGGTAAAGGATTTGCTGTTATAGACAGTGGCTTTGATAGCTCTTTGTTTGGCGCGACGAGTTTCGGAGTTTCAGGCGTTGTTATGTAATGAGCCGTTTTCACCCTTTCTGGATAGAGGGTGGCATTTGCGAGCAGTCCCGTCGTTCTTCCGAAAGGTGGTATCTGATTTTTCTCCTGAGCCTATTGGTTTCTCTTCCAGTTCTCGTTTTTTTTCTGGAAGGGGAGGTTTTTATTTGTAGCTTACGCCAATAGGAAACATAAAATGCAGGGTGCGGCGTTCGTTTCTTTGTTTTTGTGTTTTGGTTGGAGGTCCCCGCAAAGGGGAAGTAGCAGCGAAGGCGGCCATTTCGCACTGGGTTAAGGCGGTGGTTGCCTCAGCTTTCTGGTGGCGAGGTTGTATGATTCCGGGGGGCTTTCTGACTCTTGCTACCAGGGCGCAAGCAGCTTCATGGGTGAATCACTGTGTCATTCCACCAGGGGGGATTGGTAGAGCAGCTTCCAGGTCGTCTCTTCATTTCCTCAGTAACCACTACTGCCTAAATGTTTTGGCAGTAAAGGATGCCTGTTACGGGTCGACGGTGTGGTGAGTTGGCTGGATAGGTCCCTCCCAATGATTACTGCTCTGTTACATCCCAGAGGTGGAGGACTAAACTGGAGGAATGATAAGGAAATAGAAATTGCACTTACCTGGTAATTGTCGTTCCTTGAGTGACGACAGTTTAGTCCTCATTCCCGCCCAGGGGTGTGATTTCTTCAGAGTTTATTTTCAGGCGGAGTGGAGCATCAATCTCAAGGAATAGACAGATCCTTTCAGTTTCTAGATCGCAGTGAATATCCCTCTCTGTTGTTTCTTCCTTCTCTCTTATTTAAACGAGGGGATGGTATAGGAAACGTGTTTGCATAGGGGGGACGTGAATGTAAAGTTAAAAAAAAAAAATGAAAATATAAGACGGATACGGTTAAAAAGGTTCCTCAGGTTGAGGAATGGGGAGTTATTTAAAGTTATGGTATAGTTACTTATTTGTTGTTCCTTTGAGTTTGCTTTGTCAATAGTACACTGGAGGCTGATGGGAGATACCAGCAGGCTATATCCAGTGATGTCACGACTTTGACATGGCCAGTCTCCAAGCTGCAGGAAGAGGTGCACAACCCAGAGGTGGAGGACTAAACTGTCGTCACTCAAGGAACGACAATTACCAGGTAAGTGTAATTTCTATTTTGTTATGAGTGGAGGCTGGCCTTAGCTTAACTGAGAGTCTACAGATTACAAGACATGTAATATAGTATAATATGGTAGACAACTTTGTTTAATAGCTATTAGGTCTTATAGTACCTCGATTTCTCTGTTTCTTCTTCAGGAGCCTAGGTGCCACGCCAAAGGGCCCTCTGGCGAGGCCCTCAGGCACGGGCGTGCCGGGAGGCACTTCTTTTTGAATGTTCCACGTTGGGCTCTGATTGGCCTTGAGGTGGAGAGCAGGAGGGGTGGCCTTCCTCCTACTCTCTGTCCCGATGCCTATTGGGGCTGTGGAGATCAGTGACAATTAATACACCTTTGGGAACCCAACAGGTACTTGAGACCTGGAATGATCACCATTGAAAACAGGATATTGAGCTTGATGGACCCTTAGTCTGACCCAGTATGTAAAAAAAAAAATCCAGTTGGGGTCATTTTCAAAGCTATTTAGGCAGTTCGTAAACCTGCAAACTGCTTAATGTCCTCAGATGCCGCTGCTAAAGACCCTGATGCTAGCCAGCTAGCATCAGGGCATTTCAGGGATGGAGTGGAGGCAGCACCCAGGTGATATTCAGCTGCTAGCTGGTTATCCCATGATGGCAAAAGATAGGCACTTTGAAGGCTGGCCCAACTTTCGCTGCCGTATCTGACTGGGCAGTGGCTAACTATTGCTGCTGCTTGGTTAGTTGCAGTGCTATCTGCCCAACCCAGATATTCAATGCCAGTGGCCGGATATGGCCCCAGTATTGAATATCCAGGTTTAAAGTTCAGCAGTGTTGGCGGCAAGCTGCTGTTGAAGCACTAGCAGCCACTGCTGAATATTCCTCCCAGTATGTCTAATGTCCAAAATGGAGTCGAGACACAAAATTCTTGAGTCCTTTATTTCCAACATGCTGACTGTAGTAAAATGAGAAAGTATCTGAAGGGAGGAACTGGCAGGATGCGAAGAGATAAAGAAACTTAAAGGCAGTGGGCCAAATCAAATGGAGCTATAAAAATGGCAACTATTTTTTATGTAATGAAAGTTAATAAAAACAATAGTTTATAGTCATAGTTCACATAACATAAGAAATACCATACTGGGTCAGACCAAGGTCTATCAGGCCGTATCCTGTTTCCAACAGTGACCAATCCAGGTCACAAGTACCTGTCAGGTTCCCAAAAAGGTACATAGATTCCACAGTGCTTGTCCTGGGGTAAGCAGTGAACTTCCTGGGTTCTCTTTAATGGTTTATGTACCTTTCCTATAGAACTTGTCCAAACCTTTTTTAAACCCAGCTACACTAACAGCTTTTACTACTGTACATCCGCCGGTAATGAATTCCAGAGTTTGATTAAATATTAGGTGAAAAAATATTTTCTCTTCGTACTTTTAATTAAATGGGTTACATTGTAGCTTCATTGCATGTTCCCTAGTCTTTCTTCTTTTTGATGGAGTAAGCAACCTATCTGTATTTACCCGTTCTACTCCATTAATTTATAGACCTATCATATCTCCCCTCAGACGTTTCTTTTCCAAGTTGAAGAGCCCTAAGTTTTTAAGCCTCTCCTCATAGGGGTATCCTTCCCCTTTACCATTTTGTTGTCTCTTCTCTGTACCTTTTCTAATTCTGCTATAGCCTTTTTAAGATATGGCAACCAGAATTGCACACAGTATTCAATGTGCGGTCGCACCATGGAACGATACAGAGGCATTATAATATCCTTAGTTTTATTCTCCATTCCTTTCCTTATGATTCCTAGCATTCTATTTGCTTTATTGGGCGCTGCGCACACTGGGCAGAGGGTTTCAACATATCCACAATGACACCTAACTCTTTTTCCTGGTCAGTGGTTCCTAATGTGGAAACTTGCATTGTGTAACCGTAGTTTGGGTTGTTCTTTCCTAGGGGCATAACATTGCACTTGTCAACATTATATTTTGTCTGCCATTTGGACATCCAGTCTTCCAATTTATCAAAGTCCTTTAGGAGTTTTTCACAATCCTCTTGTGTTTTAACAACTTTGAATAATTTTGTGTCATCTGCAAATTTGATCACCTCTCTTGTATTCCCATTTCCAGGTCATTTATGAATATGTTAAAAAGCAGCAGGCACAGCACAGGTCTCTGGGGTACTCCACTATTCACCTTTCTCCATTGAGAAAATTGACCATTTAGCCCTACTCTCTGCTTTCTATCTTTTAACCAGTTCTTGATCCACAATAGTACACTGCCTCCTATCCCATGACTTTAATTTCGCCAAGAGTCTCTGTGTGGGATCTTGTCAAAGGCTTTCTGAAAATCCAGATACACTATATTGACTGGCTCACCTTTGTCTACCTGTTTATTCCCACCTTCAAAAAAATATAACAGATTAATTAGACAATACTTACCATGGCTAAATACATGTTGGCTTTATCCCACTAAACAATGACTATGTTCAATCATTTTGCCTGGTACCGATATCAGGCTTACCGGTGTATAGTTTTCTGGATCACTCCTGGAACCCTTTTTATATATATTCAAATTTGTTTATTCAAAGTTTCAACCACCCCCAATCAATACAAAACAATGCAAAACATATTTACAAAGCAACTCGTAACCCCAGGAGGGAACAGTAGATAAGCAGAACCCCCCCCCCCCTTCACAACACAGAAACAAAAATCAAGAGAGGTTCAAAGGGGGCAGTCAGCAAGTCTGCGCCAGCTCCCGTGTCCCCAGCAAGCGTAGGGACCTGAACACCCCCAAGAAACCTGATGCTAGAGAAAAAAAGAAAATTGGGAGGACCTACAACCCCCATCCCCCCCCCCAACTCCAGCATATACAAATCTCACATTAGAGGACGTGCGCGGGGTGCACTCTTTGCCCGCGCCCGTCACATTGGCTAGCAGGGAGTCGAACATAATAGGTGTCCCCTTCTCAGTCCCCCCCGTCCCCCCCCCCCGTCCCAACTGGTATAAGCAACCCCTTAATGTGTGTGTGCTCGGGATATTCCCGCCAGCAAAGAAACCAAATTCACCAGAGCCCTCCCAGAATCCGACTGCGAGTGAGCCTGGATAGCGAGTCCAAATGAGGTCCCCACCGCAGCAAGAAGCGCTGCCACCTCCCTGGGTGGCCACCAGCCCTGATCCTTTCCATTAAGAGCTCCTCATGCAAGCGCCCTCTCCACACCCCATATAGGGGACCCCTAGCATCCAACCACCGTTGCAGAATAGTCATTCGAGCAGTAGCCAACACCAATCGCAGCCAGGTCAACACCGCTTGCCCCACCAGTTCAGCCCAACTGTCCTCCCACACATCCAGCACCGCATTCACTGCTGTAAAGGTTAACGAGCGTCGCACACACCCCTCTAGATAGGCAAACACCCGACCCCAAAAAGCCTGGACCCGTTCACACCACCAAAACATATGACCCAACGTCGCTCGGCCTTCCCTGCAGCGAGGGCAACCATGCGAGCTGGTAAGCCCAGCCTTCCAAGCCCGAAGGGGAGCAAAATACAGACGACGCACCAATTTATATTGCATGTCCCGGAGAGTCACCACTGCACTAAGTTGGGGGATGACGGACAGACCGCCCAACAACTCCGCGCTCGTCACCTCAGCCCCAAAATCCCGCCCCCAGGCCACAGCAAGATCGTCCAAGGCGAGCGGCGGCACCAGGTCCCATAGCATCTTATGCAACCCACTGACACGCACCCTTTGGTCCCCTCCCAGTAAAGCCTCCTCAATTACGGAGCTGACTGTCCCGCGCAACGTCGCCTGGGGGACGGTACGAAGGTAACTGCGAACCTGGGCATAAAGAAAAACATCACGGCCCCCCAGGGGATACTGTTGACACAACGAAGAGAATTCCATCACCATCCCCTCCTGTGTGACCACATGCTCCACATTCACAATCCCCAACTTAGTCCAACGTGCGAAGAGACTACCTCCAAGACCTGGCACAAATGCACCGTTACCCCGAATAGGTAGATAAGGAGAGTAAGAAGCGACAAGTCGGCGACTAACACAAAAATACTTCCACGCTTTCCGAACAGGGTCCAAAATTGTGGCTCGAAGAACACGATCTTGCATCTGTACCGCTCGCGCATGCAACAGGTAACGCAGGTGAAAGGGTCGCACTGCCTCCTGCAATAAGCGCAGTGGCGTGTATTCCCCGACGTCCCAAAGCCAATCCCTCGCATAGCGCAACAAACATGCTATATTGTATTTCCGAATATCGGGAAGTCCCATGCCTCCCGAAGACCAGGGTTGTCGCAACACCGCTAAACGCACCCGAGGTCTCCGCCCCCGCCATAGAAAACGGTTAAGCAACCTGTCCATCTGCCGCAAATCCAAGCGCTTTAACAACAGTGGGAGGGTCTGCAACATATACAGAATCCGAGGAAATAGCGTCATTTTGAACAAGGCAATGCGGCCCCCCAAGGATAGCGGCAAATCCTGCCACTTATCCACGCTAACCGTCAGGGCTTCCAAGAGCTTAGTAACATTTAGCTGGTATAGATCTTCCAGTCGGCCCGGCACATAAATACCCAGATATTTAAAGTGCCCCCGTGCCCATTTGAGAGGAAATGCACCCTGCCAACCCATCTGCGCCCCGGGACCCAGTAACATCGCCTCCGACTTATCCAAATTCAATCGGAACCCTGAGGGCACCCCATAGTCGTGAAGAAGGCCAAGAAGATGCGGAAGCCCCTTCTGGGGGTCCACCAGATGTACAAGTAGATCATCAGCAAAAGCCGCGGCCTGAAATTCAGCCCTCCCCACCGTGATACCCCGAAATTGAGAGTGGGCCCGAATCCTTATCAACAGCGGCTCTAAAGTGAGTACAAACAAGAGCGGGGACAATGGACAGCCCTGGCGCGTCCCTTTTTGGATAGAAAAGTCCGGAGTCAAATTTCCATTTACCATAATAGCCCCCTTCGGGTCCGCATAAAGGAGCCGCACCACATAAACGAAAAAGCCGGTAAACCCCATTGCATCCAAAACCTGGTACATAAACCCCCAGTTGACCCGGTCAAAGGCTTTTTCAGCGTTGAAGCTGATAAGCATAGACCCCAGGCGTATCGCGCGCCCCACACAGAGAGAAATCAGAAGCCGCTGCAGACTGTAAGCCGCGTGGCGACCGCGCACAAAGCCCACTTGGTCCCCATGAATCAGAGTCGGCAAAAACACCGCCAATCAGTCTGCCATAATCTTGGCCAAGATTTTGATATCAACATTCAAAAGAGAAATTGGCCGATACGACCCCGGGAGAAGCGGGTCCCTGCCAGGTTTTGGCAGTAGTTACCAGGGCTTTGTTCGCCTCATAGGGAAAGCAGCCACGTTGCACCAAATCATCAAAGTATCCAACCAGCGGCGCCACGATAGCATCCCCCAGCGTCTTGTAAAACTCGCCCCGCAATCCATCCAGACCAGGTGCCCGCCCATTCTTCAAGTGCCGAATGCCTTTTTGCACCTCTTGCCCGGATATAGGCTGATTCAAAGCCTGCACGTGCTCTACACTCAATCGTGGGAGTGCACACCCCGCCAGAAAGTCTCGGCCCTCCCTCGCCCTTTCCCCCTCGCCAGCGTAAAGTTGCTGAAAATACTCAAAGAAAACCTGTTCAATCTCCGCTGCCTCCCGCCGCTGGGACCCATCCGAATGTTGTATTACTCCGATATGTTGCGGTCCCCCCCCCCCCCGGTTTTACCAAAGAAGACATCAATTTCCCCGCCCGATTCCCATACTGATGCAATTGGTATCTATAATACATTAAAGACTTTTGAGCGCGTTGATGGAGGAGCAACTCCAATTCCCTCTGAACCTCCTGCAACTTACTTTTATGAACCGCTGTCTGATGCGCCGCTAGTTGCCTCCGCGCCTTGGCCAACTCACGCTCCAAGTGAAGAATTTGCTGATTCCTGCGCTTGCGCTTGGAGCTATAATAACTAATAATCTCCCCTCGGAGGACCGCCTTGCCGGCCTCCCAAAATAGCGCAGGAGAAATCTCGGGTTGATCATTAAGGTCCACATAGCATCTCCATCTATCCCGAAGAAACCCAGCAAACTGAGCATCCCCACTAAGCTCTAACTGATAACGCCAGACCCGGTTGCGACGAAGGTCGCGGCTACGCAGCTCCATAACAATCAGCGCATGGTCAGAAATCACCGAAGGGCCAACCTCCGCCGCCACCACCCAACTAAACAGGGATTCCGAGATCAGAAAATAATCAATACGGGACCATGTTCCATGAGCCCTCGACATATGGGTATATTCCTGGTCCCCCGGGTGCAAGACTCTCCAGATATCCAACAACTTATTGGCCTCGCACAGGCCCCCCAAGCGCCGCGAGCTCCTGTGGTCGCGCCCCCCAATCGTCCGTGGCCGATCCATAGTGTCATCTAAAACGGTATTAAAATCTCCACCCATAATAACCTGATAGCCCTCAGTATCCGCCATCAAGCGAATAAGAGCCCGATAGAACCGAGCCTCGTAAGTATTAGGCGCATACACGGAGCATAAGGCCACTTTAACGCCATCTAGCTGACCCCGCACCATAACATAACGGCCATCCGGGTCCACATCAACTTTCTCCTCCACCCAACCTGTGCTCTTAGCAATTAGGATGACCACCCCTCGTTTCTTCCCCACGGCAGGGGCTCCATAAACCTTGGCAATGCCGCCTTTGCACAGCTTTGCATGCTCACTCGCGGATTGGTGGGTCTCCTGTAACATTGCTATCCCAATCTGCTTTTGTTTGAGGTGTTGCAAGATCTTAGAACGTTTGATAGGGGAGCCCAGACCACAGACGTTCCAAGAGGCCATCTTAGTACCGTTACCCAGGGCTCCACCGACAAAAAGGTCTCCACATAAGATCACCCCTCGCAAAAAAGCGGCGAGAGCCCCCCCAGCCTAGGGCCCCCCCCCCCCCACTGCAAGCATACCTCGGAGCACCAGCACACACACAGCCAGCCAGTCATTATCACACCCCAATCGCAGCATATAAACACATACCACCACCCATCTCCTTGCCCTATTAGTCAAAACATCCCCCCCTCCCCAGCTCCCTCCCTTCCCCCCACCCCCCCTCCCCCCCCTCCCCACCCTCCTTCGCCTCAGCAACCCTTTGTCGTCCTGGCTCCCCAGGACCCTCCATTTTATTTATTTATTTATTTATTTATTTATTTAACATTTCTTATATACCGCGCTATTAAGATCAGTGCGGTGTACATTGAACAAAATATACAACAATGTATGCAAGTAACATTGAGTTTACATAGAACATGGGAATATATAACATGGATTAACAGGTAAAACTATGTACAGTCAACATCATATATATATATGTTTTTACTAAATAAATAAATATGTTAGCTCAAGTGGATATTATCTGCGTAATTTATGTGGGAGGTGGGAATCAACAGAGGATGTGGAGCTATCGTGGAGCTTAACCATTTTCTGGTTGAATTAAGGTAATATGGTGTTTAGTGCACGTTGGAGGTCTGTTGTTTGAGTGGACATGCGGGGTCACTTCTGGGTAGAATTTTGTGAATAAGTGATGCTTCACGGCTTTCCTGAATTGTAAAAGGTTTTTGATACAACGAATTTCATGAGGAAGTAAATTCCAGTTCAGGGGTGCAAATAAAGAGAAAGCTCTGTTCGATGTAGCTTTAGTACAAGATGTCATCATCTTGGGAACTACTAAGGTATTCATAGCAGTGGTCCTTCTGTTTCTATTTTCGAGGGTGTTATGTATTAGTTTGCTAATTGGTGTCGGAGGGTAGTTATTCCTGGCCTTGAAGGTCAGAACTAGAGACTTATATGTAAGTCTGGCTTGTAATGGTAACCAGTGTAGGTCCTTCATGATCGGCGTTATGTGAGCAGCTCTTGGTGACCCAGAGAGGACTCTTGCAGCTGCGTTCATAGCCAGACGAAGTGGATTTAAGGTTGATTGAGAGAGGCCATGGAGGATAATATTCGCAAAATCTAGGTGAGGGATGACTAGAGCCTGGAATATTGAGCGATAATCAGTATAGTCAAGTAGTGGTCGGAGGTGGCGTAGCGATCTGATCTTATGATATATCCTCTTTGTCACATTCTTCACATGCGTTGTCATATCTAGGTGTTGATCCAATGTGATGCCGAGGTATCGGATAGTGGGTTTTGACGTCAGTTCTATGTTATTGATTAGCAGTGACGGAGGGGGTATGAACTTGCGATTTCCCTAGCAACTCCCGATGCATGTGGGACCTTCTCCTCCCCCTCCCCATCCCGATGAGCCCATAATCAGATAAACGACCCCCCACACCGCCCACCACCCCAGAAGCTACAACCAAGAACCGACCCACCTCAACCTAGTGTGCCCCCATGCCCCTCCAAAGCGCAACTATCCAACCCCCAGTGACCCCCCTCATGGCCCCAGCAACCAATCCCTAGCCCATGGTAAGGGAACATACAGGAATAATAAGGGCAGGCGCTGACCCCATGGAAGCAGCTCCTAAGACTGCTACCCCTTCCCCCATGCCTTCTGCTTCTCACCCTGCCTCGAGCCTCAGGTAAGTAGCCCCCAAATAAACAACCCCCAGGATAGCAAAAAAGAGAGAAGCACTCAGAACAGCACAAAAGAAAGAGTGAGCCGGAGCACAGCATGCCCCCAAGTACAGACTCAAATGACATGTGAAATAACAATCCCTATGATACACAATGATTGTGTGCTCCCCCCTCCCCACACATACTCCAAAAGTCCAAGGGCAGAAAAAAACACTCAGAACAGCGCAAAATAAAGAGCAGACCGGAGTACATCAAAACCCCCAATAACAGATTCAAATGACAGGAGATACAGCAATCATTAGGAGAAACAATGAATGTGTGCGCCCCCCTCCCGGCCCACCTTCCCCAAGTCCAGGGGCATCATTGAAGTTTCAAGGTCCCAGCAAGTACCAACCCCCAGAGTCAGCCACACTGATCACAGTAGGCCGCAGCCTCCTCCGGCGTGGAAAACACGCGGCGACCACCTGCACAGTCCACTCGTAGAGAGGCAGGATAGGCCATAGTGAAGCGGATGCCCTTCTCCACCAGGCGACCACAAACCTCCTTGTAGGCCCGCCGCCGCTGCGAGACCCTGGCAGAATAATCCTGGAAAATTAACACACTGCAGGCAGAGTCACCAGGGCGCCGCGATTGCCGCGCTGCCCTCAGGACACCTTCTTTCTGGGCTTCATTAAGAAATCGAGCGATGACTGCCCGGGGCCGATTATCACCAGCGCGGTAAGGGCCCAAACGATGTGCTCTCTCAATGATTATCTCTCCGAGCCCCTCAGCCAACGACAAATTTGCAGGCAGCCACCTCTCAAGGTGCTGCCGGAGATCTCTATCCTGCACCGACTCAGCCACCCCGATAAAGCGCAGGTTGTTGCGCCTGCTACGATTCTCAAGGTCCTCCAATTTGGTCGCGTGCTTTAGCAGGGCCTCCTCCAGCTGTTTAATTCGGGCCGAGTCATGCTACCGCGTGTCTTCCAAGGTGCTGATACGCTGCTCCGCCTGTTCCACACGTCCTGTGAAATCGGAGACTGCTTGGGCCACCGCATTCATTTGGGATTCCAGTCCTCCCAGGTGGTCCTCCAACGCTGCCACCACGGCTTTCGACACCTCCTCTACCAGCAGACATCGAGCATCGGGATACAGGCCAGACACCTCATTGGCTGCCATCGTAGCTTCACTGCCACGTGGCCGCTCCTGCCGGAGTGCTTTTGATGCCATAAAAGCCACCACCAGAGTGCTTCTCGTCCCGATCTCCCTCCGCAGCAAGAGTAAGGGTTCCCCAGCTCAAATCGGGCCGGGGGGTTGCGGCAAGCAGGTTAATTAGGGAGGGGAGAGAGATTGAGCCCCAGAGCTAAGAAGGAAACGTCCTTCCTAGTCTACCATGCCACCGGAAGTCTGGAACCCTTTTTAAAATTTGGCGTTACATTGGCCATTCTCGAATCTTCAGATACTATAGATGATTTTAATGATAGTTCACAGATTACTAATAGTAGGTCTGCAATTTCATATTTCAGTTCTTTCAATGCCCTTGGCTGTATACCATCCGGTCCAGGTGATTTGTTACTCTTCCGTTTATCAAATAGTTGTAGTACATCTTCCCAGTTTATTAATATTTCTTTGAATTCTTCTGATACATCACCTTAAATACCATTTTAGGCATGGGTAACTTCCCTACATCTTCTTCAGTAAAGACTGAAGCAAGGAATTTATTCAGTCTCTCCGCTTGTCCTCCTTTAGCATCCATTTTACCCCTCTATTAATGGTCCAACTCTCTTACAGGTTTTTTGCTACAGATGTACTTTGAAAAAGGTTTTATTCTGCATTTTTGCTTCCATGGCAAGCTTTTTTTTCAAATTCTCTCTTTGCCTGCCTTATGAATGACTTGTATCTAACTTAAGAACATAAGATATGCCATACTGGGTCAGACCAAGGTCCATCAAGCCCAGTATTCTGTTTCCAACAGTGGCCAATCTAGGTCATATGTACCTAGCAGTTTCCCCAAGAGACACAAGTTCCACAATGCTTGTACTGGGTCAAGCATTGATATCTTCGGTCACTTCTTAATAATGGTTTATGGACCTTTCCTCCAGGAACTTGTCCAAACCTTTTTTAAACCCAGCTACACTAACAGCCTTTACTACATCCTCCGGTAACAAATTCCAGAGTTTGATTACACGTTGAGTAAAAAAATATTTTCTTTTATTAGTCTTAAATAGTTTACCCTGTAGCTTCATTGCATGTCCCCTAGTCTTTCTATATTCTGATAAGGTAAACAATCGATCTACGTTTACCCGTTCCACTCCGTTTATTAATTTATAGACTTCTATCATATCTCCCCTCAGCTGTCTCTTTTTCAGGTTAAAGAGCCCTAACCTTTTTAGCCTTTCTTCATAGGAGTATCCCTCCATCCCCTTTACCATTTTGGTGGCTCTTCTCTGTACCTTTTCTAAAATCGCTATATCCTTTTTAAGATACGGCGACCAGAATTGCACACAATATTCAAGGTGCGGTCTCACCATGGAACGATATAGAGGCATTATAATATCTCTTGTTTTATTTTCCATTCCTTTCCTTATCATACCTAGCATTCTATTTGCTCTCTTGGCCGCCGCTGCACACTGGGCCGAGGGTTTTAACATGGTATCCACAATGACGCCTAAATCTTTTTCCTGGGTGGTGGTTCTTAATGTGGAACCTTGCATCGTGTAACCATAGTTTGGGTTGTTCTTCCCTAGGTGCATAACCTTGCACTTGTCCACATTAAATTTCATCTGCCATTTTGATGCCCAGTCTTCCAATTATCAAGATCCTCTTGCAATTTTTCACAATCCTCTTGGGTTTTATCAACTTTAAATAGTTTTGTGTCATCTGCAAATTTGATCACCTCACTCATTATTCCACTTTCCAGGTCATTTATGAATATGTCAAAAAGCAGCGGACCCAGCACAGATCCCTGGGGTACACCACTATTCACCTTTCTCCATTGGGAAAATTGGCCATTTAGCCCTACCCTCTGCTTTCTATCTTTTAACCAGTTCCTGATCCACAATAGTACACTGCCTCCTATCCCATGACTCTTTAGTTTTGCCAAAAGTCTCTGATGAGGGACCTTGTCAAAGGCTTTCTGAAAGTCCAGATACACAATATCAACCGACTCACCTTTGTCCACCTGTTTATTCACTCCTTCAAAAAAACATAACAGATTAGTAAGACAAGATCTTCCTTGTCTAAAGCCATGTTGGCTGTCTCCCATTAGGTTGTGACTATCTACATGCTGAGTAATTTTATTCTTTATGATGGTTTCTACCATTTTTCCCGGTACTGACGTCAGGCTCACCGGTCTATAGTTTCCCGGATCACCCCTGGAACCCTTTTTAAAAATTGGTGTTACATTGGCGATCCTCCAATCTTCAGGTATTAGAGATGATTTTAATGATAGTTCACAGATTACTGATAGCAGTTCTGCAATCTCATATTTCAGTTCTTTCAACACCCTTGGATGTATACCATCCGGCCCAGGTGATTTGCTACTCTTCAGTTTATCTAATAGTTGTAAGACATCTTCCCGATGTATCGATATTTCCTTTAATTCTTCCGCACCTTTAAATACCACTTCAGTCATGGGTAACATCCCTACATCTTCCTCAGTAAAGACCGAAGCAAAGAATTCATTCAATCTCTACGCTATCGCCTTGTCGCCTCTTAGTGCTCCTTTAACCCCTTTATCATCTAATGGACCAACTGACTCTCTCACAGGTCCTCAATCGCCTCACCCTTCCTTCACCCTCCCTTGCCCATCTGCAATTTACACGATCTTCCGCTTTCTTTTTCATAGGACCTGCCCTGTGGAATTCCCTTCCCTCATCCCTTCGCCTGGAGTCCAATCACAGCACTTTCAAAAAAGACCTGAAAACTCACCTCTTCTCCACAGCCTTCGGCCTTCCCTCCCCCTTGTGTGACCCGCCTTAAGTTCTATCTCCTTCCGGTGTGTATCCTCTTTGTTCAGTCCTGTCTCCCTTCTCTCCCTTTTCTCACAAAGCCATTGTAAACTTCCTTTCCGTTTCTCTGGCCCTGAGCCTTTTCCTTTAGTTTGTATATTGTACACCGCTTTGCTTGTTTCAGAAAGGCGGTTTATCAAATAAAATAACCATAACCATAACCATAATGTACTTGAAAAGGTCTTTATTTTGCATTTTTGCTTCCGCAGCAAGCTTCTCAAATTCTATCTTTGCCTGCCTTATCAATGCCTTGCATTTGACTTGCCAGTGCTTGTGCTGTTTCCAGGTTTCGTCGTTTGGCTCTTTTTTCCATTTCCTGAAAGATGCTTTTTTGGCAACAACAGCCTCTCTGACCTCACCTTTAAACCATGCTGGCAGTTTTTTGGACTGCCTGCCACTTTCCTTAAAGCGTGGAATACAGCTGGTCTGGGCTTCCAAGATAGTAATTTTCAACAACACCCAAGCTTGATGTACGTCTTTAACCTTCGCAACTGCTCATTTTAGTTTTTTCTTAACTGTTTTCCTCATTTTATCATAGTCTCCCTTTCGAAAGTTAAAAGGTAGTACTGTGGATTTCCTTACTATCCCTCCTCCACTAATTAAATCAAAGGCGATCATGCTATGATCACTATTGCCAAGTGGCCCCATCACCCTTATCTCTTGCACTAGATCTGATGTTCCACTAAGGACAAGGTCTAATATGGCTTCCCCTCTGGTTGGTTCATGAACCAGCTGCTCCAAGAAGCAGTCATTTATTTCATCTAAGAACTTTATCTCCCTAGCATGTCCTGACGTGACACTGACCCAGTCGATACCGGGGTAATTGAAATCACCCATTATTATTATTGCGCTGTAACTTTTGTTAGCTTCCTTGATTTCTTTGAGCATTTCATCATCCATTTGGTCATTCTGGCCAGGTGCTCGATAGTACACCCCCACTGCCATTGCCTTCCCCCTTTTATATGGAATTTCAATCCATATAGATTCTACAGCAGATTTTGTTTCCTGCAAAACTTTAATCCTTTCTGAGTCAATGCCCTCTGTAACATAGAGCGCAACCCCTCCACCAATTTGATCAGCTCTATCATTACGATATAGTTTGTACCCAGGTATCACAGTGTCCCACTGGTTGTCCTCCTTCCACCATGTCTCTGATATTCCAATCATATTTAACCTTTCATTTAGTGCTATATATTCTAACTCTCCCATCTTATTCTTTAGACTTCTAGCATTTGCATACAAGCATTTTAGAGAATGTATTTTATTCATGTTAATTTGGCTATTGTTAGACATGGGTAAATTGGGATCTTTAAGCTCTGTCTGCTCCATACTTATTTATTTTATTTTATTTATTTAGACAGTTTTTTATACCGCCTTATCCTTCAATCAAAGCGGTCACAACACAATTGGGGGATACATTTAACATGCAGGGATATGAGACACATACACTAATACTTACAGGGAACATGGGCAACGGAGGGTTAAGTGGCTTGCCCAAGACCACAAGGAGCATCTGTGGGACTAGAAACCCCAGTCCTTCCGGCCCAAGGTTGCTGTCCTCTAGTGGGATTTGAACCCCCGACCTTCCGGCCTGAAGTACCTTGCCCCAACCACTAGGCTACTCCTCCCTCTTCCACTTGAGGGAGGAGGGCTACTTTTGTGGAGCCTCTCTGCTTTTGGTAGTATCCTTCAAGGATACATTCTTCCGAACCATCGGCTCTTGGGCGACTGTCTGCTTTCCCCTAATATCTAGTTTAAAAGCTGCTCTATCTCCTTTTTAAAGGTTAATGCCAGCAGCCTGGTTCCATCCCGGTTAAGGTGAAGCCCATCCCTTCGGAAGAGCCCCTCCTTTCCCCAGAATGTTCCCCAGTTCCTAACAAATCCAAAACCCTCATCTCTGCACCATTGTCTCATCCACGCATTGAGACTCTGGAGCTCTGCCTGCCTTTTGGGTCCTGCGCGTGGAACAGGAAGCATTTCGGAGAATGCTACCCTGGAAGTTCTGGATTTCAACTTCCTACCTAAAAGCCTAAATTTTGCCTCCAGAACCTCCCTACCACATTTTCCTATTTCATTGGTACCGACATGTACCAAGTCAGCAGACTCCTCCCCAGCACTATCTAAGACCTTATCTAGGTGGCGCGTGAGGTCCGCTACCTTCGCACCAGGCAGGCATGTTACCAGGCGATCCTCACGTCCACCAGCCACCCAGCTATCTACATGCCTAATGATCGAATCACCAACTATATCGGCTGTCCTAACCCTTCCCTCATGGGCACATGGCCCTGGAGAAACTTCCTCGGTGCGAGAGGGTTTTACATCACCTGGAGGACAGGTCCTAGTTACAGGATCACTTCCTGCCACACCAGGGTGATGCTCTTCTGTCACGTGACCTCTCTCCTCCATGGCAACAGGGGTGCTGCCAGACTGGAGGTGGGACTTCAGGACTATATCCCTGTAGGTCTCATCTATGTACCTCTCTGTCTGTCTTATGTTTTCCAAGTCTGCTACTTTAGCCTCTAGAGAACGGACTTGTTCCCTGAGAGAAAAGAGCTCCTTGCACCTAGTGCACATGTAAGACCTCTCACCAACTGGGAGAAAATCATACATGTGACACTCAATGCAAAAGACTGGAAAGCCCCCATCCCGCTGCTGGACAGCTGTCTGCATCTTAGTTTTAAGTTTGTGTCTAGATCTTTAAGTTCTTACTTACTAGGGGTTGCTCTGGGTATTTATACCAATAAAACTGTACCTATTATGTTTAATATACCTTGTTCACCTGAAGCTTAATTAATCTCAGGTCCTTAGTGTATGACTGATTTGGGTAGTGAGCTTCACCTGAAAGCACCTCCTGTCTTTTAAGATGTGTAAGTACCTATAAAGCTATGATTATCCCAGGGGTGGGGAGGGAGGGAGGGAAATAACACTTATTAAAAGAGGGCTGCTACACAGTACCCTGTTTTGTGCTGCTGAGGTAAGCTAAATTCTGATTTGATTTAAATTATAGCTCTTAGCTGCTGCTAGGCTCTAACTTCTTATGAAATTTAAACTGTAAGCTCTCTGCTGGGTACTAAATTTAACCAGAAAGCTCTCTTCTGTGTGTTAAATTTAAACTAAAAGTACTTTGCTGTTACTTGGCCCTGAGTGACTATTAAATTTAAACTACAAGCTCTCTGCTGGGTATGAAATGTAACCAGAAAGCTCTCCTCTGTGTTTTAAATTCAAACCTTAATTGCTGCTACTAGGCCCTAACTGATCCAACAAAAAACAGTGGGTTCACAGATTAAGTAGCTTTAATACAAAGAATTCTTTTTAGAAAATTACCAAAAGTATATACTCACAGTTGCAGATTTCTCTCCAGAAGTAACAGTCCCCCTTTCTAGTCCTTCAGGTGCTTATGTTGCTTCCTGTTTTTGTCATTTGGCTTCTTTTTTCCATTTACTTAAAGATGCTTTTTTGACTGTAACAACCTCTCTGACATCACCTTTAAACCATGTTGGCAGTTTTTTTGACCTTCCCTCCACTTTTCTTATAGCATGGAATACATCTGGTCTGGGCTTCCAAGATAGTATTTTTAAACAATGCCCATCCTTAATATAAATCTTTAACCTTTGCAGCTGCTCCTTTTAGTTTTTTCTTAACTATTTTCCTCATTTTATCATAATCTCCCTTTTGAAAGTTAAAATGTAGTACTGTGGATTTCCTTGCCGTCCTCCCTCCATTTATTAAATCAAATGCGATCATGCTATGATGACTGTTGCCAAGTGGCCCCTTCTTTCTTGCCCCCAGATCATGTATTCCATTAAAGACTAGGTCAGAAATAGCTTCTCCTCTTGGTTCATGAGCCAGTTGCTCTAAGAAGCAGTCATTTATTTCATCTAGAAACTTTATCTGTTTAGTATGTCCTGCTGTGACACTGACCCAGTCGATACTGGGGTAATTGAAATCATCCATTATTACAGTGTTATAGCTTTTAGCTTCCCTGATTTTTTTTTTTTTTTAGCATTTTATCATGCATCTGTTCATTCTGGCCAGGCGGTCTGCAGTTCATCTCCACTGCCATTGCCTTCCTCTTTTTACATGGATTTTCTATCCATAGAGATTCTACAGTGTATTTTGTTTCCTGCAAAACTTTCATTCTGTGTGATTCAATGCCCTCTCTAACATACAGTAGAGCACAACCCCTTCACCAATAATATCTACCCCATCATTGCTATATATATTTTGTACCCAGGTATCACAGTGTCCCATTGGTTGTCCACCAGGTCTCTGAGATGCATTTTATATCTAACCTTTCATTGGGTGCCATATATTTTAACTCTCCCATCTTATTGTTTTTAGACTTCTAGCATTTGTATACAGGCATTTTAAAGGTTGTATTTTATTCATATTAATTACTGGTCAACATTGAAATCGTTACTGACTTTAAAAGGCCCTAATCTGTAGTATCTTGGTGAGCTGAACACGAATATAACATTAAAAAATGTTTATTGGCTCTTGTTTTGAAGATATTGCATGTAGTTCATTTTTGACGTTTCACCGTGTAAATTTATCCAGTAGGACATCAACAACATCCCAAATAAGCCTTGAATGATGTAATATTGCATCACATCATCCAGAGTTGATTGCATCATTTTCTGATGCAATGCAATACTACTGTCAGACAGCTGCTGAAGTCATCTGACGTCAGCAGTGTACTATACACAGTCGGAAAGATTGAGCATTTAAAATATTTCAGACTGTGTGCGAGACAGTTTAAGCTACTGTTACATGTAACTTTTATTAATCATATAATTTTAGCCATTTAGGTACAATACAGAACAGTAATGCCGTGAAAGTGCGTTAATACCGTTGACAATTTCTGCTACATTTGTGGGGAAGTGACATTTGCCAACCAGAAGAAAAGTCTCACTTCTCAACTGAAGAAGGCATATCATCTTTACTTCGGATGCAAGATTGGTGAACAAGACAAGCCTTGGGCCCCGCATATATGCTGCGCTACATGTACAACACAGCTTTCACAGTGGTTGAATTGCAAAAGACCATCAATGCCGTTTGCAGTCCCCATGGTGTGGAGAGACCCAAGCAACCACATAAATGACTGTTACTCCTGCTTGGTTCCTCCTCTTTCCAGTGGAATAACAAAGCAAAAGAAGTCGAGCATAGTCTACCCAAACATTCCGTCTGCATTGAGACCAGTTCCACATGGTGAGGGACTTCCTATTCCAGAACCTCCATCAGAATATTCTCTTGATTCATCTGATGAGGACAAGGGTGAGCCGACCTGTTCTTCTCCTGGTCCGTCAGCATGCAGTGACCCAGATTTTCACTGGGATGCATTATCAACTCCACACAGATTAACACAGGAAGAACTAAATGACCTGTCTCGTGATTTGGACTTATCCAAGAACAAGGCAGAATTGTTAGGATCAAGACTCCAACAATGGAATCTTCTAGAAAAAAATGTCAACATTACTTCATATCAAAAGCGCCACCAGCAGTTGGAGCCTTTCTTCAGAAAGGAAAGTAATCTGGTATTCTGTTCTGATATTGAAAGCCTCATGAATGCCTTAAAAATCACTCATAACCCACAAGACCGAAGACTATAGACTCTTCGAAACTGAGTCTGAAGGCTGTGCTTTTGAACAATGGAAACCGTCTTCCATCTATTCCAGTAGCGCATGCCGTCCACATGAAAGAGACATATGATAACTTAAAGCATCTACTGACTTCCATTAACTATAACAAGTACAGCTGGCACCTCTGTGGTGACTTGAAGGTAGTTGCCCTTTTAATGGGACTGCAGCAGGGATATATAAAATACATGTGTTTCTTATGTGAGTGGGATAGCCGAGCAAGGGATTGGCACTACTTGCGGAAGGAATGGAATCGCAGACAAAATGTAACAGTTGGAGAGAAGAATATCCAGCACCCAGCTCTGGTTGAGGCTCACAAAATCCTGCTACTATTTTATTTATTTTATTTATTTATTTAACGCTTTTCTATACCGCACTATTCGGCATCAGCGCGGTTTACAAGGAACAAGTTGGTACAATGTGGAACAGCCATACATTGAACTTACATAAAACAGGGAGTTTAAACATGGATAACAGGTGAACTTTATACATATATACACAAGGGGAATTTAAACATGGATAACAATTGAACTTTATACATTATATACAAAAGGGGATTGCATCATAGCTGAATTTATGATGCAGGCCCTAAAGGGGAAGGTTGGGTGAGGTGGAGAGTTGACATATGAGATTGGTTAGGCGGCATTGTATTGAGAGACTGTAAGGACGTGTGTTACCGTCTAGGTGATGCTGTCAGAGTTACAAAAGTGTTGTATAAATAGGTGCTGTTTGAGGGCTTTTCTGAACTGGGGGAGGTTGTTTATGGACCGGATTTCTGTTGGGAGGGAGTTCCAGCATGAGGGGGCAAACAAGGCAAAGGCACGCTTTCTAGTGGAATTGTTGCATTTTGTGATGGCTTTTGGAAGGAGGATGGTATTGCATGATGTGGTTCTTCTTGATCTGTTGTCTGTTGTAGTTTTAATCAGGTCTGACAGGATAGTTGCGGTGATACCGTTGACTGCTTTGAAGGTCATGGTTAGGATCTTAAATGTGATCCTGTATTGGATGGGGAGCCAGTGAAGGCTCTTCAGAATGGGGGTGATATGGTCTCTGCGGGACGCTCCATAGAGGGTTCTAGCTGCGGTGTTCATCGCCAGCTGCAAGGGGTTTATCGAGTTCTTTGGGAGGCCAAGTAGGATGGAATTGGCGTAGTCGAAGTGGGGCATGATTATGGCCTGGAAGACTGTTCTGAAGTCGTTTGGTTCCAGAGTGTTCTTTATGAGGCGTAGTGTCTATAGTTTATGGTAGATTGTCCTGATGGTATTGTCTATATGAGCATGCATGTCCAGGTGCTGATCAAGTGTTACGCCTAGGTATTTGATAGTTGTCTTGGAGATGAGTTCTGCGTTGTTAACCTTGATTGATGAGGGGGGAGTGAAAGAAGGGTCTCTTCCAATGAATAAGACTTCAGTCTTTTTTAGATTTATCCTGAGCATTTGGTTGTGTAGCCAGTCTGTGACGGTGTTGAAGCATGAGGAGAGCTGGTCAAGGTTTGGATGGTCTGTGTCTATTGGAGTGAACATTAGGACATCGTCAGCATATACTAGGCAGTTGATGTTAAAGGACTGGATAAGGCTGCAGATGGGCTGCATATAGATATTGAATAATAGGGCTGAGAGGGATGAGCCTTGCGGAACGCCTTTTTCTAGTGGGAAAGGGTCTGATAATGAGGAGCCGGACCGGACATGTTGCAATCTGTTACTCAGGTATGATGCGGCCATGATAGCGCATTGCCATGGATGCCCTTCTCAGCTAGACGAGAAAGGAGTATCTTGTGGTCCACCGAGTCGAAGGCGGCTGCGATGTCCAGAAAGATAAGGGCGAAACCTTTCCTGATGTTATTGAGCCCGATGGTAAGGGAGTTGAATAGTGTAGTCAGAAGGGTATCCACACCATGAGACTCTCTGAACCCATGCTGGCAGCAATCAAGGGGAGCGTTGCTTTCAATGTGATGGGTTAGTTGCTGTTGGACTGTTTTTTCCATGATTTTAGCTAGGAGCGGGATGCTCGATATAGGCCTGTAAGAATCCATCTTTGTAGGGTCAAGCTTTTTGTTCTTCAGTAGGGTCATATCGAGGTTTGTTTCAGGTCCTGTGGGAATATCCCTGACATGAAGGATGTTCCTATTAGTTTGGCGAGGAAAGGGCTGAGGTCTGATTTTAGCACTTTTACCCATTGTGCCGGACATGGGTCGTTCGGAGCTGTGGTGGTGTTAATGCTTGTGATGGTATCTTGGATCTCCCTTGCTGTTGGGGGGGAGAAGGAGTTAAGAATGTGGTGGTTGTCTGCTGTCCCATTTAGAGGGGAGGAGTCGGGAGGTAGCGAGATTGTATGTTCCGGGAGGTGGTGATTTGCAGGGGCAATGTGTTGGCTCGTCTTTGAGCGAAGGTAGTCCGCATATTCCTGGGGGTCAGGTAAATTTGTTTGGTTGGAGGAGGGTTCCTTTGCCAGATTTTTGACCAGATTGAATAATTCCCGTGGTTTGTTTATGGCTTTCAGTAGGACATCTGAGTGGTATTATTTCATTCTTGTGGATACAGCTGTTCTATGAATGTCGAGGTGGGTGTTATAGGCTTCCTGGTTCTCGGTTGTCCTTGATTTGCGCCATCGCTTTTCAAGTTGACGCAACCGGCGGAGGGACGCTGTAAGTTCAGATGAATACCAAGGTGCTTTTTTCCTACCCCTGTAGTTTTTCTTGGTAGTTGGGACGTTACTTACTGCGTTGAGGGACTTGTTCCATAGTGTTATGTCGTCGAGGTTGAGTTCGGATGTTTCAAGGAGAGGGTGTATTTTCCCAATGATCTCGTGCTCGTTGAATGGGAGGTAGCGTGTCCGAGTAGTAATGGTGTTATCCACTGGGGTGGTGGGGTAGTTAGATCCTCGAAGGGAAGGCAGCGAGAATCTAATTAAACTGTGGTCAGACCATGGTACTGGACTCAGTGAGAGATTGAACTTGTGAGAAGGGTAGTTGGTTATTTGAGGAGCAAATATCAAGTCGAGAGTGTTTCCCTTGATATGAGTGGGAGAGTTAATTATTTGAGTGTAACCTAGTGCTTTGAGGGCATCAAGGAAGGCCTTGGCTTGGGTGTCTTGCAGTGCGGGGAGATTAAAGTCCCCTAATACCCAGTTTGCTGTATGGGGTTTGCTAGGGTTGCATGCTAGGTCAACAATTACTGAGAGGTCATCAGGTATTGGGGAAGGTGCTCTATATATCAGGTTGATGGTATGGTTCTTGTTTGTTATGGATATATAATCGAGATGGGGGGAACTATTAGAGGAGATGAGCTGGAATTGTAGGCTTTCCTTAGTGAGGATGATTACTCCACCCCCTGTTCGGTCTGACCTGTGACATGAGTGTATGGCAAAAGAAGGAGGGACGTGTTGGTGGAGGAGGACAGAGTCTGAGGTAGACATCCATGTTTCTGTGATGCATAGGATGTCGAGATCGTGATCAGCAAGTATTCCGGTGATGGCAGGCCATTTCTTGCGAATGGAGCGGGCGTTAATGAGTGCACACTTCAGGTTATGGGGGGGGGGGTGGGAGTCTCGGGTTTAGATGGGAGGGTCTGCTGGATGGCGACATAGATAAGATGGGGGTGTAGGGCTTGCCCAAGTCTTTCGGGTTGTATGTAGGGGGGTGTGTGATGTCTCTTCCATGCACTATGTAGAACAGGGATGAAGTTATAGGTGAGGGCTTGCCCCTTCACATCAAACTAGGTTTCATGAAAAACTTTGTGAAAGCCATGGACCGCACTTGCCAACTTTCCGATACCTGCATGAAAAATTCCCTCGACTCAGTGAAGCAAAGATTAAAGAGGGAGTTTTTGTGGGTCCTCAGATTTGAGAGCTCTTCAAAGATGACTGGTTCAACAACTTGCTGCAGGGTGATGCGAAACAAGCATGGAATGCTTTTCGCCTAGTGTCAACAAACTTTCTCGGGAATGTTAGGGCAGAAAACTACAAGGAACTAGTAGAAGACAGCATGATGCAGTATCAGAAACATGGCTGCAATATGTCTGTAAAGATCCATTTCCTTGATTCCCATCTCGATTTCTTTCCTGACAACTGTGGTGTGGTTAGTGATGAACATGGCGAACGTTTTCACCAGGATATCGCAACGATGGAGCAAAGATACCAGGGAAACTGGTCCACTACAATGCTGTCTGACTACTGCTGGACACTCCCCAGAGAAGCTCCCGAACAGCTGTACAAGAGACAGGTGAAAAAATCTAAGAAGTAGTCTGACTTTTTTTTTTTAACAGGTATTAACCAAAGGCCTATTATATTTACTATTGACATGCATTTCATGATGTAAACATTAATTCTTGTAGATTACAAAAAAAACTAGAGCCAACTTTGCAATTTCACTGTCATATTCGTGTTCAGCATATAAAAATTGATAAGAAATGACTATTTTTATTTCAGTAACATGACTTTTGTAAAAATTTGTTGACCAGTTTTTCAGTTGATAGGGGTAATCTGGAATCTTTCAGCTCTGTCTGCTCTGCAGTTAAGGGCATCTGAGTTACTTTTATCTTTATTGGAACCTCTCTGTCGGGATGCCCTAACTTTACAGTTTTGCTAGTATCCTTCAATGACATATCCTTCCAAACCATGCACTCTTGGGCGACTGTCTGCTTTCCTCTGTTATGTAGTTTAAAAGCTGCTCTATCTCCTTTTTAAAGGTTAATGCCAGCAGCCTGTTTCCATCCTGGTTAATGTGTGGAGCCCATCCTTTTAGAAAAGCTCCTCCCTTCCCCAGAATATTGCCCAGTTCCTATCAAATCCAAAACCCCTTGCACCGTTGTCTCATCTACGCATTGAGACTTCAGAGCTCTGCCTGCCTCTTGGGTCATGCATGGGGAATGGGAAGCATTTCAGAGGACACTACCCTGGAAGTTCTGGATTTCAACTTCCTATCGAAAAGTCTAAATTTGGCTTCCAGAACCTCCCTCCCACACTTTCCTATGTCATTGGTAGCAGCATGTAACAAGACGACAGGCTCCTCCCAGCATGATCTTAAACCTTATGTAGGTGGTGCATGAGGTCCACTACCTTCGCACAAGGCAGTTTTGTTACCAGACAATCCCACGTCCACCAGCCATCCAGCTGTCTACATGCCTAGTGATTGAATCAACTATAACGGCCATCCTAATCCTTCCCTCATAGGCACATGCCCCTGGAGAAACCTCCTTGGTGCAAGAGGGTTTTACATAACCTGGAGGACAGGTTCTAGCTACAGCATCTACTTCCTGCCACACCAAAGTGATGCTCTCCTTTCAAGTGACCTCTCTCTTCCATGGCAACAGAGAGACTGCCAGACTAGAGGTGGGACTTCATTACTCCGTCCCTCTAGATCTCATCTACATACCTCTCTGTCTCAGCTGCTCCAAGTCTGCTACTCTGGCTTCCAGAGATTGTACTTGTTCCTTGAGAGAAAAGAGCTCCTTGCAAGGAGGGTGCAGGTAAGACCTCTAAACAAATGAGGGAAAATCGTACATGTGACACTCGATGCAAAAGTCTGGATAGCCCCCATCTCACTGCTGAACTGCTGTCTGCATCAGTTTTTAGCTATTTATGTTGTTTACTTGCTTAAATTTGCTAGGGAGACTTGTACTAATACAGCTATACCTAATAGGTTTAAAGGATTTTGTTCACCTCAAGATTAATTTATTTTAGGGCCTTAATTGTAGAAGAGCGGTATATCAAAATTTGTTAGATAAATAAATAAATAAATAATTATTCTATTCCTGATGAGGATAACCAGCTAAACCTGAAATTGAATTTGACCACCTCTTTCCCTTTAATAGGTTTTCCTTATTGTCCCTCCAGACCAGTCCCGCACCTCTGGCTAGTCAACTCCCACCAGCAGCTTGGAGACTGAGCATGTCGTATTTTGATGACATCAGCAGACTTAGGCAGCTGGCACCACTTACCAGCCCCCAGTAAGCTCAGTCTCCAAGCAGCTGGAGCAGGGGATCTCAGAGATCTGGACTCACTGAAGGGTCCACTAAGGAGCCTGCTAAGATTTTTTCCCCATGAGTGATGCCTTAGTTTTGGGGGGCAGCTGGTAGGACCCCTGGTGGTTGGAGGCAAATTTGTAAGAGATGCCCTTGATTAGCTAATAGGGCAGAGGAGGTAAAACTTAGCTTGTGTCTGAATGATAAAGCTAAAAAAAAAAAAGAAAAAAAGGGGGGTTACATCAGCGCAGGGGCTCGTTCCTAGCAGAGGAGGCGGTTTTGCCGGTCCTGGTTGTACAGGCTGCAGCGGTTCCCAAACCTGTTCATCGGATGAGGAGTCATGTCGGAGCTTCCTTCAGGTCAGCACACTACTGCAGAGGCAGCTCCTGCTGACAGTTCCAGAGTTCAGTGCGACTTTCGGTCAGAAGCCCACCTCTGTGCTAAAGCTGGGGAAGGCAGAGCGTGGGGTAAGGTGAGCAGCAGTAATCGCGTCTTAAAAGGGGAAAAGCATGTAAAAAGCAATGGGAGGCTGTCAGTTTGTAGAGGAGCAGCGTATCACTGCGTGGTGATTGTCCCCTTTAGTTTAGCCATGCGGGGAAAATGCGCCATTTTGTACTGCCAGTTAAAACAGAGCCATTTGCTTGTACAGAGTTAGCACATATATTTAGCTATAGGGGGTGGATTCCTCAGACGCCGAGTGTCTGCCTCCGCAGTTTTTTGTTTTCTTTGCCCTATTAACTGGTGCATGGTGTAACGCATTAAAAAAAAAAGACAGCTGAGAAGCTTAGGTCCTGACTGGGCTCTGTGGCTGGGGATTAGTGAATGGAGTGAATCTCTCGTCCCCCCTGACCCCAATAAGAACATACATAAGATATGCCATACTGGGTCAGACCAAGGTTCATCAAGCCCAGTATCCTGTTTCCAACAGTGGCCAATCTAGGTCATACGTACCTAGCAGTTTCCCCAGAAGATACAGGTTCCACAATGCTTGTACTGGGTCAAGCATTGATATCCTGGGTCCCTTCTTAATAATGGTTTATGGACCTTTCCTCCAGGAACTTGTCCAAACCTTTTTTAAACCCAGCTACACTAACAGCCTTTACTACATCCTCCGGTAACAAATTCCAGAGTTGATTACACGTTGAGTGAAAACATATTTTCTTTTATTAGTCTTAAATAGTTTACCCTGTAGCTTCATTGCATGTCCCCTAGTCTTTCTATATTCTGATAACGTAAACAATTGATCTACGTTTACCTGTTCCACTCCATTCATTAATTTATAGACTTCTATCATATGTCCCCTCAGCCATCTCTTTTCCAGGTTAAAGAGCCCTAACCTTTTTAGCCTTTCTTCATAGGAGTATCCTTCCATCCCCTTTACCATTTTGGGGCTCTTTTCTAAACCTTTTCTAAAATCGCTATATCCTTTTTAAGATACGGCGACCAGAATTGCACACAATATTCAAGGTGCGGTCTCACCATGGAACGATATAGAGGCATTATAATATCTTTTGTTTTATTTCCCATTCCTTTCCTTATGATACCTAGCATTCTATTTGCTCTCTTGGCCGCCGCTGCACACTGGGCCGAGGGTTTTAACATGGTATCCACAATGATGCCTAAATCTTTTTCCTGGGTGGTGGTTCCTAATGTGGAACCTTGCATCGTATAACCATCGTTTGGGTTGTTCTTCCCTAGGTGCATAACTTTGCACTTGTCCACATTAAATTTCATCTGCCATTTTGTTGCCCAGTCTTCCAATTTATCAAGATCCTCTTGCAATTTTCCACAATCCTCATGGGTTTTAACAACTTTAAATAGTTTTGTGTCATCTGCAAATTTGATAACCTCACTCGTTGTTCCACTTTCCAGGTCATTTATGAATATGTCAAAAAGCAGTGGACCCAGCACAGATCCCTGGGGTACACCACTATTCACCTTTCTCCATTGGGAAAATTGGCCATTTAGCCATACCTTCTGCTTTCTATCTTTTAACCAGTTCCTGATCCACAGTAGTACACTGCCTCCTATCCCATGACTCTTTAGTTTTGCCAAAAGTCTCTGATGAGGGACCTTGTCAAAGGCTTTCTGAAAGTCCAAATACACTATATCGACTGACTCACCTTTGTCCACCTGTTTATTCACACCTTCAAAAAAAATAACAGATTAGTAAGACTAGATCTTCCTTTTCCAAAGCCATGCTGACTCTCTCCCATTAGGCCATGACTATCTACATGCTGAGTAATTTTATTCTTTATGATGGCTTCTGCCATTTTTCCCGGATCACCCCTGGAACCCTTTTTAAAAATTGGTGTTACTTTGGCAATCCTCCAATCTTCAGGTATTAGAGATGATTTTAATGATAGTTCACAGATTACTAATAGCAGGTCTGCAATCTCATATTTCAGTTCTTTCAACACCTTTGGATGTATACCATCCGGCCCAGGTGATTTGCTACTCTTCAGTTTATCTAATAGTTGTAATACATCTTCCCGATGTATCGATATTTCCTTCAATTCTTCTGCACCTTTAAAATACCACTTCAGTCATGGGTAACATGCTAACGTGGCCACAGTGTTTGGCGTGCAGGGCTTACAGATGGTCTGTCTCAGCCACAGGAATCAGAGGCAAGAATGCTGGAGGAAGGGTCTGCAGGGGAGGCTGCAGGCCACTCTGTCGGAGCCATGACAGGGGGCTCAGAAGCAGGCTTGCAGGCTAAATTAAAGTTGCTAGGAAGACTTGAACTAATACAGCTATCCCCAATAGGTTTAAGGGACTTTGTTCACCATGAGATTAATTTATTTCAAGGCTTAATTAATCTATTCCTGATGAGGATAACCAGCTAAACCTGAAAGTGAATTTGACGACCTCTTTCCCTTTAATGGTTTAAGAACTTGTAAAGCTAAGATTATGCCTGGGGTGGGTTGGAGTAAAAGAACGCTTTGTAAAAGCTGGCTTGCTACAGAGTGCCCTAACCTGTGCTTCTAAGGTAATCTGTTAACACGGTCCTTGGTTTGATAGAGGGAGCCTTTGAAATTGCCCTTTTCATTTGTCACTTGGCTTTAACACCTATTTAAAACAATTTCACAGGTCTCTTGCCTCCTAACTGGAAGGCCACTTTGTAAAGGTCTCTAGAAACATTTTTTTAAGACTTGCTATACCCCCTCTCAATAGCATATTGAAGCAGTGTACAATTAAAAAAGAAGAGAGTGAAAGGAACTACAAATTCAAATAGGACAATTAGAGAGCATTCACACAACAAAGAGGAGGAGAGGGATAGGGCTACATGATAAGGGCGAGTGGAGGGTCAGTAAATGGGCATCATCCTGGGAGGTGGGGGATGTTCAGGGTAGAACATTGTAGGCTTGGTGAACCAGTTGAGTTTTGAGGAATATCTTAAACTGCTTAAAGGAAGGTTCTAGCCTGAGTTCAGTTGGGAGAGAGTTCCAGAGATGCGGTCCATGAAAATGGAATCTACTCATCATTTTGCCTTCTAATCTTGCCAATGATGCAGCAGGAAGATGGAGGCAGTTAGTATGGATGATCCGGAGGGTGTGTTGAGGGACATGAAGGATTATGCAAGTAGCCAGACAGTGCGGGGTGGCGGTCTATAGGGTCTTATGAACCAAGCTGAGAATTTTGAACTCTACGGAATTGGTAGCAAGTGGTTCTGGATAAGTAGGGGTGTGACATGGTCAGATCGGGTGGTGTGGGAAAGCAGTCTTACAGCAGTGTTCCTGATTGCCGTAATCGTTTTAATTCATAAGATGGAAGTTCATAGAAAATGATGTTGCAGTAATCAAGGTGTGAGATGACAAGTGAGATGAGCAGCATTGCCAGTGCAGCAGGGGGAAGGAACAATCTCCGGACCCTAATTTGCCAACGAGAGAGAAATGTTCACCTAATCACCATGCTATGTGCTCATGGAACGTAAGATGAGACCAATGTGACATCCAGATATTTAAGAGCAGGTTCTATGGGGATAGGGGCACCAAGTCATAATTGGCATAGAGACGGGGTGTCAGAAGAGCCACAAAACCAGATGGTAGATGTTTTGTTTGCGTTCAGCACAAGGTGATGTGTTTTTAGCTGAGTCACACCCAGAGAAAGACATTTATTAAGTGGGGGTGAGATCCTGAGTGGTGGAATGTGTATGTCAAAACAAAAGGATGTAATCTGCATAGTAATATGTGGAAATCCCTGCCTATTGAATGAGGAGTGCTAAGAGGGAGAGGGAGATGTTAAATAGAAGAGGGGCCAAGACTGATCCCTGAGAAACACTGCAAGTGATTGGGAGAGTGGCAGGTGACCAGAAGTGACTGAAAAGGAGCGGTTGGACAAGTAGGAGCGAAACCATCGCAGGACAGTACCCTGCAAGCCAATTTCTTGTAAACGAAAATAAAGACAGGTGTGGTCAAACAGATCAAAATTTCAGAACAGCTCAAGTGAAACAGCGAAGAAGAATGTTGCCTTTGTCAATTGACTCATGTACTTCACTGAGGAGAGAAAGAAGAATAGTTTCAGTACTGTGACTCGTATAGAAGCCAGATTGCAAGGGGGGTAAAGAGTGTTGGTGAATTCCAGATGCGCTAACAGTTGAGAGAGTAGTAGTTTTTCTGCTATCTTAGAGAGAAAGGGTAAGTTAGAAATAGGCCGGTAGTTTGCCAGGATAGTCCTGTCCAAGATAGTTTTTTTAGACTGTGGCAGACTATTGCCTTCTTTCATGGAGTAGGGAAGGAACCTGATGCCTAACTGTTGTTAGTGATAGACAGGACTCGGGGAATCGGAGCCAAGGAAACATTAGAAATTCAACAAAAGGGAATTGGATCGAGTGGGCAGGTTGTTTTGTGCGAGGAGAAGAAGAAAACTGAGATTGTTCTTCACGAAAGTGGCTAAAACAATAAAGGTAAAACATGTAGTCTTCACAAAATATAAAAGATCACAAGAAGAGGAGCACAGAAAAGAATACCAAGTAAAGCTCAAAGAGGCAAAGATAAATCAGAATGACAAAAGCATGAGCAGAAATAAAAATAGTTAAAAGTATAAAGCAAGGTGACAAGACTTTTTTTTCAGATATGTTGGAGAGAGGAGGAAGACCAGAAGTGGACTTGTAAGACAAAGATGTGAGGACTGCTGTGTGGAGTGTGACAAAAAAGTGGAAATGCCGAATAAATATTTCTCTGGGAACAAGCAGGAAGTCAGTCCTCACATATGAGTGACGTTGGTGCCGACAGACCCTGCATGGAAGCATCTCCGCAGCTTTCAAAGAAAGCCTTTGGGAGATGCACCACACATACGTGGTCCACTTCCTGCCCAAGGGTGCCATCTTGCCTCGGTCTCCTTTTAGCCGTGGAGCCCATTGGACATTGTCCAGTTTTCCCTGGAAAAAATTTAATTTTTTTTTTGTAATTGCAACTTTTATTAAACTTTTACATCCATAGCAAAAACAATGCAATGCAAATTCTCTAGGTTACAGTCAACAAATGACATTGAACTCCTCAGTGCTGAATTATATCCCCACCAAGTAAATTCCGCAATCACTGGTTGCCTATAACATAATCCATAACAGAATAGACACCATAATACTCAACATTATAATACGAGAAATCCCCACCTTTACCATCCATTGCCTGCCCAGTTCTATGACCAAGCCGAGGTAGCAACCTCAATTTTCCATTTTCTGTTCCCATACCCTCTCCCCCTTCTGCCATTAGCTTCATGAATCACCTCCTTTCCATATTTAGTTCAAACTTATATTCATAACCTCAGCAACCTCCCCAGATAGACTGTTTTAATACTCCACCTATACAGCCACCACAGAACTTGTGACTGTTCCCCTCTTTGTTAACCCTACTCCCCCCTTGATGCTAAACCATTTATCTTACCCCACCCCCCCTCCCTCCCGTCCCCTCCTGCCCCCCTCCCTCCATTCCTCATACCTCCTCCACACTTCCAGAAAGGCTTTTATTTTATGATGCTGGTGCGCTGCTATAGCACTCATAGTCCAAAGATGTTCCAATCTCAGCATAATCATTTGAACCCTAGGCACATCAACACACTTCCACTTCGCCATAATCTCGCCCCTTGCCGCTCCAATGCAATATCCCACCATCATTGAAATACTCCGCTCCTCCCCCTCCGACATCTCATTTAATAGGACCATCGACGCTGTCAGAACAATCTCTTCCTTCACTATTTCGTGTAGTCTACCCTCCCATGCTTTCCACATCTTCTGCATTTCTGGACATCCCCAAACAATATGTTCCAGATCCCCCCCCTATTCCCACACCCCCTCCAACATTCCCCCTTCTCCTGAGGTTGAAAAGCCCTGATCTTCCATGGTGTCCAATACATTTGATATCGCACCTTTAAACTATTTTCTAAATACTTCGTTCCCGGAGCCAACCTCTTTGTCCATCTATAAATGTTATGCCACTGCTCTTCCCCCTACACCCCTCCAAGCTGTAACTCCCACGCCTTTTCCCCTTTACTCCGCCCCTGACGCCATTCTATTACTTGCGCTCGCAGCTCCCCATATAGGTTAGCTATCATCCCTTTCTGGGAACCCCCCTGCCGCATCATCTGCTCAAACTGAGTATCCTTTTTCCGTAAATCCTCCCTTGCCTTCATCCTCCTCAGATAGGACATCAACTGCATATACGCATAGTAGTCTCTCCCCGCCACCCCATACACCTCCTGCAACTCCTCAAATGTGTACAATTCCCCACCTCCCTTAATTAATTGCCCCAAGGTCCGCACTCCTTTGTCCCACCATCCCCGATATCTACCCCCCTCCTTTCCCGGTCCAAACCCACTCATACCCATTATGAAAGTTTCCTTCGTATACCGTTTGTCGTTCAACACGTGCCGCTTTACCCCTAACCACATCCCCTGGGTAAAGTCCCTGAAAGGATTCCCATCTTTCCCCCCTCCCATTTTCGCCCCCGGATCCCAAATCCAAGCTCTCAAATCCTCCCCCCGCAAGCCCTCCTGTTCTAATGCCACCCAAAAGGGTACTTCCCCCAGCCCCTGCCAGCTAGCCAATGCTCTCAACTGCACTGCCATGAAATACTTTTCCATCCATGGAATCCCCATTCCCCCTTCACTTTAGTGTCTATAGAGAGTATATTGCGACATCCTTGGCTTCCTTCCCGCCCATATAAAATCTAAGATCAATGTCTGGATCTGTTTCAGATACGCTCTGGGGATCTTACAAGGAATTGAACTAAATAAGAATAGAAATCTCTGCAGCACATTCATCTTAATGACTGCTATTCTCCCTACCCATGTTAGAAATAAACTCTTCCATTTATGCATTTCCTTCTTTACTTCTTGTAGTAATGGAACAAAATTCCACTTCCATAATTGTTGCCAATCCTTCCCCATACGAATCCCCAAATATCTATATGTTCCCTTCACCCATTTAAACGGGAACCCACTTCTTAGACTCATTTCCAACCGCTCCCCCAGATTAAACCCCAATAACTCCGTTTTACTCCCATTAATTTTATACCCTGCTACCCCGCTATAGTTCTCTATTTCCCTCATCAACATGGGCAGTGACAGCAATGGCTCCCTAATAGTGAAAATAACATCATCAGCAAACAGAGCAATTTTAGATTCACAATGATTCATGCGCACCCCCTTAACATCCCCCGTCCTTCGCACCCTTTCAGCCAAAGGCTCTATAACCAGCGCAAATAACAGTGGTGAGAGTGGACACCCCTGCCTAGTCTCCCTTTCAAGCTGTATTACCTCAGAATAACTCCCATTTACCCTAACTCTGGCCTTGGGCTGCCTGTAGAAAGCCTGGATCCAATTCACAAAATTCTCCCCTAGCCCCATCTTCTCTAGCACCTGTATCATGAAGGGCCACTCCACCCTATCAAAAGCTTTCTCAGCGTCTACCGAGATAAACACTGCCTTCTGCCCCGTGCGCTGCACTTCCCAGGTTAAGTTACATAATCGCCTTATATTATCCCCTCCCTGCCACAAACCCTGTCTGATCTGCATTTACCAGTTTGGGCATTACTCGTTGTAATCTAGTGGCCAGTACTTTAGCTAAAAGTTTAGCATCCACGTTCAACAGGGAAATCGGCCGATACGACCCACACACCATGGGGTCTTTCCCCGGCTTGAGTAATAATGTGATCCCCGCTTCCATCATAGTCCCTGGCACTGCCCCATCCCTGAGCACCCCATTAAACACTTCTACCATTAAAGGTCTGAGACCCGACTGAAAAACCTTGTAAAACTTCCCCGTTAGCCAATCTAGACGGGGGCCTTTCCCAGCTTCAAAGTGCTGATGGCCTCTTCCACCTCCCTCTCCTCAGTGGGCCTATCTAACCACACCGCCTCCTCCGATGTTAATTTAGCTAGATCATACCCCGCCAGGTATTCCTTGCTTTTCACCAGGCCCTCCTGCATCTCGCTACTATAGAGTGCTTTATAATACTCCTTAAACGTCTGTCGTATTTCATTATTTCCAGTGACTAACTGCCCCACCCCATTCCTAATACTACCAATAGTATTTTGTGCCACTCTTGCTCGAAGTCTATGCGCTAGAATGCGGCCCGCCTTATTCCCTCCTTCAAACATAGCCTTCCTTAAGACATTCAACTCATACGCCAGTTTACTTGCTCTAAGTTGCCCCAGTTTCCCCCGCAAACTCTGCAGGTCCCTTAGAACTCCCTCATTCCTATCACACTGATGGCTTTCCTCCAATTTCTTAATTTCCCCCAGAAGTCTACCCTCCATCTCTCCCTGCATTCTACACCTGCGGGACGCTTCCCCTATCAAGTGCCCCCTCACCACCGCCTTCAGGCCATCCCACACCATTCCTAGTCCTACTTCCCCATTCAAATTATGATCCTTATAATCTTTGTTTACCCACGCCGTTCTCCCTACTATTTCCGGCTCTTCCAGCAGTGAGTCATTCAATCTCCAGAACTTCAATCCTTTATCCTTGTACCTCAGACTGAACTCCATACTCACGGGGGCATGATCCATCCACGTCATGGACCCCTGCTCCACCTCCTCCACCTTACTCATCCGTCTCCCTCCCACCCAAATCATATCTATTCGACTATAGGACCCGTGTGGCGCTGAATAATACATATATTGTTTCCTCCCCGTGTTTTTACATCTCCATACATCCACCAGACCCAAACCCTCCTTCATTTTCAACAATTTGACTCTATCACCGCTCTTTCCAACCCCCCTCCCCCACCATTATACAACCTTGGGTTCACTGTTAAGTTAAAATCCCCACCAATAATGATTGGGTCTGCACCCAGCTCCTCCAGGTCGTCACGCAGCTAATCATAGAATTCCCCTTGATGCTCATTTATTTATTTATTTTATTTATTTTTATTTCTTATATACCGCGCTATTATAATCAGTGCGGTTTACATTTGAACAGAACATACAAGAATGTATCAAGTTACATCGAGTTTTTACATTGAACAGGGAAAAGTAAACATGGAGGAAAAAAAAACCGAGGGAAAAACTATGTACAAGTTATATACAAATTATGGATACTCTTACGAATAAAATCTAAAAAACTTTACCTAGAGGCCTGGTCTAGTGGGTCAAGGAAGCAGATAGGGGAAAAAATGGTTAGCCGTTATCTACAAGAGGATGATCTAAGGGACGGGCTAGGAAGGGAGGTAAGGTGATGGCAGTGTGAGTGTCTGGATTGGTGTCAGGGTAGTGTTGTAAGAATAGGTGGTATTTGAGGGCTTTTCGGAATAGCGCTAGGTTTGAGATGGCCCGGATTTCGGCAGGGAGGGCATTCCATGCCAAAGGTGCAAAAATGGAGAAGGCTTTACTTGTTGCCTTCCTACATTTTATCAACAATTTCGGGACTTCGAGTGTGTTCATCGATGTAGATCTCCTGGTTCTGTTGTCTGGTGTGCTGTGGAGAAGATCACTGATGGGTGTGGGGGGATGGTTCTTAAGGGCCTTGAATGTCATGACCAGAGCCTTGAAATGGATTCTGGCCCGCAGCGGAAGCCAGTGTAGGTTCTTTAGAACTGGCGTTATGTGGTCTGATCTTGAGAGCCCTGTCAGTACCCTTGCAGCTGAGTTCATGGCAAGACGTAGTGGGTTAAGAGTCGACTTGGGAGTCCAAGTAGGATAATGTTGGCAAAGTCAAGGTGTGGGATGACTAATGCTTGGAATATTGAACGGTAGTCAGGGAACTCAAGAAATGGGCGGAGATGGCGTAGTGATCGGATCTTATGGTATGTTGCTTTAGTTGTGTTTATGACATGTGCTGACATGTCAAGACGCTGGTCGAGGGTGATGCCCAGGTAGCGAATAGTAGATTTGGACTTCAGTTCACTGTTATTGACTAGAAGTAAGGAAGGTGGCGTGAACTTCTGGTTTCGTGAGATGAATAATACATCTGTTTTGCTGTGGTTAATATGTAGATTTTGAGAGAGGAGCCAATCCGCTACCGCTTCAAAGCATCTTGTAATTGGAGAAAAGTCAGGCTGATCGATTTTAAACTGTGTGTACATTAGGATGTCGTCCGCATATGCAAGGCATTGGACATTGAAGGAACAGATTAAAGCGCAAATGGGCTGCATGTAGATGTTAAACATTAATGCAGAGAGGGAAGATCCCTGAGGTACACCTTGCTTCAGTGAGAATGGTTCAGAGGTCTTGGAACCTGCTCTGACTTGTTGCCATCTGTTACACAAATAGGATTTACACCAGGCCAGCGCTGAGCCTTGTAGACCTTTATCTTTGAGGCGGGATAGAAGTGTTTCGTGATTCACTGAATCAAAGGTGACTGCTATGTCTAAGAAGATGAGGACAAATCCATGGTTGATATTGTCAATTCCTGTGATTAGGTTGTTGAAGAGGGTTGTGAGGATGGTGTCCACTCCGTGAGCTTCCCTGAAGCCATGTTGGGATGGGTCCAGAGGTGCGACAGTATCCACATGGTGTTGGATTTGCCTCTGTACTACCTTCTCCATAATTTTGGCAAGCAGTGGGATGCTCGAGATTGGTTGGAAGGACTCAACTTTAGATGGATCGAGCCTACTATTCTTTAACAGGGGGCGGATTGAAGTGTATTTTAAGCTTTGGGGGAAGGATCCTGTTGTGAGTGATTGATTCAGAATTCTGCATATAGTTGGACTGAGGTCATGGCGCAACTCTTTAATCCAGCTAGCGGGGCAGGGATTGTTGGGAGCAGTGGTGAGGTTAATAGATGTGATGATATCTAAAATTTCTTTGTTTGATACCTCGGAGAATGACAGTAGAGGGGGTTGGTTGGGGGGGTCCGTGTGGGGTGTAGGTAGATAATATGGTTGCGTTCATATTGTGCTTGGTCTGTATCATCTTTGATTGAAGGTAGTTAGAAAAGTTTTGCGGCTGGGGCATGATTGTTTGGGCTAGTGCTGGATCGCCAGTTAGTGACTTTACTATGTTAAATAAGTCATGAGGTTTGTTCAATGATCGCTTTAGTAATTCTGAGTAATACAGTTTTCTTTTTTCCATGTTTTTTTGTTGGTGGGCTTGCAGGTGAGTGGAGTATGCGCCGAGTGCCTCAGGAGTCCGGGTGTGGCGCCACTGTCTCTCGAGTTTACGTAAGTGGAGGAACGATGCTCACAGATCCTGGGAGTACCATGGTGCATGTTCGCATTTCGCACGGTTCATGTTGATGGATGGTAGGCAGGCGGCAGCTCTAAGGGTGTCGTCTCAATTGGAAACCAGTTCATCTGGGTCGAGGGATTCGTTGGTGAGTAGAGGTAGAATCTTCTTAAGAGCTTTGTCCTTAACAAGTGGTCGAAAGCGTGTTGTTACCGTTCTAGTAGGGGCACGTGCTTTGTTGCTGGGAATGCTGAGATCGTTGGTGGGTATGTGAAATAGAAGTAAATGATGGTCAGACCAGGGTACAGGTGTTATGGAGAGTAGCAAGCTCTGGGAGGGATTGATGTCAGTCTGTGGTATGAAGACCAAGTCCAGTATGCCACCCTTGTTATGAGTAGGGGAGTTGATGAGTTGTGTGTAGCCCAATTCATTCATTGCGTCAATGAATGTTGTTGAATGCGTATCATGTAGGGAGGGCAAGTTGAAATCTCCCATCAGAAAATTTAGGGCGCGTGGGTTGGTGGAGTTGCAAGCTAGGTCGATTATTGATGGGAGGTCATCTGGGGATGAGGTTGGTGCTCGGTATAGTAGGTTCATTGAACAGTGTTCATTCGATATGGATATTATATCCAGATAGGTTGAGCTAGTAGTATTGCTTAGTGTGAATTGAAGTTCGGATCTGGCGAAGATGAGTGTTCCACCTCCCCTCTGGTGGGTCCTATGGCAGGCAAAGATCGAATAACCGGGTGGTAACATCTGGTTGATTAGAGCATTATCATAGTCTGATAACCAAGATTCAGTTATCATTCAGTTATCATTTGGTCCATACAGACTCATAATCCACACTTACTCTGTACCCAGCCTTATCTTAACCCCCACACATCTCCCCTTTTTATCCCTATACTCCCCCCACCATTTTCTCCGCCATCCCCACCCCCACCATTATACCCACCCCCCTCTCCGAGATTCCGCTCTTTGCCCTGCCAAGATGACCTTCGGATATTTCCTGGATTCCAGCAATTTCTCCTGCCCCACCTTCAAATGCGTTTCCTGGATACAAATGAAATCAGCCTGAGTTCTACAGCCTTCCTTTTCCACCAATCTCCTCTTCCGCCAAGTTCTTAACCCCTTAGCATTGATAGTAACCACCTTCATTTTTTGTTCCCCCACCACCCCTATCCCCTTCCCCCCCGTCCCTCCCTTCTCCCTCCCTTCTCCCTCCCGCTTCCCCCTCCCTAACCCTACCCCCTTCCCTCCCCTCAGCCCACCTGAGGTCTCCTGTAGAGTAGCCTAGTGGTTGGGGCAAGGTACTTCAGGCCGGAAGGTCGGGGGTTCAAATCCCACTAGAGGACAGCAACCTTGGGCCGGAAGGACTGGGGTTTCTAGTCCCACAGATGCTCCTTGTGGTCTTGGGCAAGCCACTTAACCCTCCATTGCCCATGTTCCCTGTAAGTATTAGTGTATGTGTCTCATATCCCCACGTGTTAAATGTATCCCCCAATTGTGTTGTGACCGCTTTGATTGAAGGATAAGGCGGTATACAAAAACTGTCTAAATAAAAAAATAAAAAACCCTGCCCTCTCTGACCACCCCTCCTTCCCACATCACTTTTTCCTCATCCTTTGCAACCCAATCCTCTTTACCCCCACACTCCCCCTCTCCTTCCCCCCCTCCACCTTGAACCCCTTAACTTCCCCGCTGTCCTCTTACATCCCTTTGTACCCATTGCCCCTCCCATCAACCTCCTCCCTCCCCTCCTTCCCACGACCACCTCCCCTCCCCCTATCCCTTTACCCCTTAACTATACTACCTTAATTATGAACATTTCACTATAAACATCTATCATTTCAACACTTTAAACAATATACGCAATCCCATCCAACCTTCCCTCTCCTCATCCCCCTATCCCGTCCTCCCATCACCTCCCCCCTCCTTCCTCCCCCCAGACTCACTCACAAGCATACTAATAGTCTGCATCGTATTCTCTGTCCCCCACAATCACATTACACAGTGTTATATTCCAGTCCTCAATTATCCTGGCGATATGCCGGTCCATCTTCACATCCATCGCTCTTCTTCAGGATGGCGCCCTCTGAGACCCTCGTGCATTCTTCTGCCTCATACCGCTCCGTCCCCTCTCACCAGCAGTCTCTGAGATCACCTGTTGTCCCTCCTGCTCCTCCGCCATCTGTACTAGTCGCCTGTGGGTGTTGCTTAGACCGGCCTCCACCAAGGCCTTCTCTGCCTCTTGGCAATTCTTCACCTTCCAACTGCGTGTCCCCACCGTAAAACACAGTCCAAACGGATATAGCCAGCGATATCGCACATTTTCCTTTCTCAGCAAACTGGTGATCGGTTGCATCTCCCTCCGCCTTTGGAGTGTCCCAGCTGCTAGATCTGCAAAGATCTCCAATTTGTAGCCCTGCCACAAACTCTCGGGCCTTCCTCATTTTGGCGACTATTTTCTCTTTAGTGATGTAATCATGCGCACCGAGGGTCCCAGCGCCCTATGCAATCTGTCCAAAACCACCATACTGGGCCCCTCTTCCTCCTCACCTTCCAGCAGAATCTCCTTGCAAACTGCTTCCGCCACCCTCCTGCTATCATTAAACTCCGGTTGTTCAGGGACCCCCCTGATTCTTAAATTATTTCTTCGGTTGCGATTCTCTAAGTCCTCCAATTTGTATAGGACCTGGTCTTTCCACCGCTCCCACTCTTTTATAGAGCTGTCCATCTCTGCCTGCTGGCTTTGCACCCTCTCAATGTGCTGCTCCTGCTCCTCCATTCTCCGGCTCAGCTCGCTCACCTCCTCTCTCAGCTCACCTCACACTTCCCCCACCTCCGATTTCACTGCAGCCAGCTCCGTCTTGATTTCTTCAAACCATGCTTTCAACTCTTCCCGGGACACGTTTTTGACCACTGTTTCTCCCAATTCCAGCTCCGCGTGCTTCAGCATCTGCCGCTCTGCGGGTTCCCTGCACAGCGTGCTTCCCGCCGCCATCTTTGTCTCTCCTCCGCCAGCTGATCCTCCGCCGTAAGCAAACTCTTTTAAATCTGTCGCTTTTTTTCGGGTCGTCATAGCTCTCCGCTGGCTTCCTACCTGCTCCACCACTCCTCTCCTTGATATTAGTGGTGTCTACAGGGGGGGGGGGGGTGGTGTATCAATCTGCACCTCTTTTCTGGGTTAAGCTCCGGAGCTCAATCCTTAAGCTGCCATCCCTACCGATGACATCACTTCCTCCAAAAGTGTAATTTTTATTGTTGAGTTTTGTCCAGTTTGCGTACCGATTCCTTCCCGCCCACGAACCAGTTCGCCTCGGTGTCGCTCCTCGGGTTTGTCTATTCGTTTTCTCATTTTTTCATCAAGATGCTCCTCGACCAGCATTCACACCCTTTTTCAGCTGAAGGCCTTGGACCCTGCCAGGAGGTGGGGACCCCCTTTTTCCAGTGGCCTCCAGTGGCTTCAAAAAGTGTGACTGGTGTGGCAAAATGAAGTCATTCACCGACCCACACGACTACTGCCTCTCCAGTGTCTCAGCCCTGAGCACAATGACTCCGACTGGGAGCTCTGCAGAACCATGACCTCAAAGGTCTTGAAGAGTCACCATCAGCAGCAGAAAAGTTTCTTTCAGAAGTGCGACTCCGCATCGGAGTCTCCAGTGACACCACGCTCCAGGGCCTCCTCCGATACCTTGATGCCCCCCAAAGCAAGAGCCTCCTCGGAGTCCCATGGCCTTGGTTTCTCCAAGCAAAAATCCCTGGAACTGGAGCACAAGAAGAAGAAACCATCAAAGACTGCCTCGGAGGACAGATCCAGAAAAAGGGAGAAATCCCACCCCATGACCTGCAGTTCCAGGTGTGAGTCTGAGGAGTCAGGGCAGGAGCGACCCGCCAACCTGTCCTGTAAGGAGTTGTCGGCACCCGCCAACCGGCCTTGGATCTCTGAGGCCAGCCTCATCGAGGACTCCCCCTCGACAGTACCGATGCTGGGCTTGAAGTCTTCGGTGCCCACATCGAAGGCAGCGGGGCCAACTGGTATGGAGACCAGAATGGCAGCCCTAGAGAGCAGTATATCTGTCCTAGTGGCCATGTAGCGGGCGTTCATGTCCAATTCATCTGCCCCGACGATAGGACCCTCGACATCAAGGGCTTCCCCAGATGTCGAGCCGGTCCTCGAGTGCCATCAGCCTCAGTAGAGCCCCTGGCCCAGGACGAGGTCCTAGTCCCATTCCTCGGGACACCGGTCCTCCCCAGCAGGCATCCGCGGCTCGGACTGGTGATCCTCCGGAGGTCATGTATCGCCGAGAGTGGCCCTCGACCAAGGTGATCACGTGGCATTGCACTCATGCTCAGACTCCGAATGAGAGACTGAAAACGAACAGTCCCCAGACATGAGGCACCGTGATGTGCCCTCGGACCCGTCTCCTCCGATGACATTGCATCTCTGTCCGAGGACATTGCATTCCTTGATTTTGTGCGGGACAATTGCCAAGGCTCTTGCAACTGAGGCCAAGGAGGACCCGTGCATCGAGAGATACTCCAGTATGAGGCACTCCCCTAAGGAAACTCTCACTGTACCGATGTTCTCGATCCTCGACCTCCACCTCCTCTGGATGTGGGATACACCGGCATATGTTCCAATTGTTAGTAGGCACCTTGACACCATGTACGCTGAAGACCCAGCTTCCACACAACTCCGTGGTCATAGAGTCGGCAATGCGCTAGCTTAAGAACCATAAAAACCATTTGTTGGTGCCAGCCGGCAGGGATGCCTGAACCCTCAATGCCCTCGGTTGGAAGCCTGATGCTAACATGCCAGATCTAGTCCTACCAGCTATGTATTGGCATGTACCTAAAGGAACTGTCAAAGGAGCTTGGTAAATTCTTGGCAGGCCTCAATGGGGGAACCCCTATGATGTTCAAGATCCTGACCTCGGCAGTAAAAGAATACTCAAAGGTTTTGTCCCGGGCAGCCTACGGTGGCTCAGAGTCATCGGCTGGGATGGCCGCTGCAGGCATTAGGGCACAACGCCAGGTATGGCTACAGCCATCTGACCTGGAACAATGGGTGCAGGATAAATTGATAGATTTCTCCTGCATAGGAGAAAACCTATTCAGGAAGCCTATGGCAGATAAGGCAGCAGAGTGAGACATGACGAGAACCAGGCTCTCGAAGAAGACCTTGGTGCAGCCCTGGAAGAAAGCCCCAAGGAAAAAGCCCTTCTTCCTGAGGAAGAAAGGAGGCTTTAGCGGTACTCTGCACTTCCAGGCCTTCTTGGCCCCTCAACAGGGCCAGCAACAAAAAGGCCAAGGTCATGGTCCCATAAGCAAAAGGCCCCAAAGTCCCAGGCACTGGCTTTGGCCGAACCTGGGGGGAGCTTTTGACTGCCTGGGTGCAACCTTCCTACCCCCAGGGGGTCCTCTGCTGCCCACAGGGAGGCACCTAGCCCTGTTTGCCCATAGGTAGACAGCCATCACCACCGATACCTGGGTGCTACAGGTGGTCAGGGAGGGCGACCTCCTTCACCTACCACAGGCATCATCCTTGTTCTTCCCAGGGGAGCCCACCAGGCCTCTCCTTCACCAGACACTGCTCCTCACCGAGTTAGCAGGCTTAATAAGTGACAAAGCAATCGAGCCAGTGTCGAAACATCTCTGGGGCACAGGCTTCTATTCCAGGTATTTTCTCATCCCCAAGAGGACTGGGACCTCAGGCCCATCCTGGACCTGCAAGAGCTCAATAGGTTTCTGGTCAGGGAGAAGTTCAAGATGCTGTTTCTTGGGACACTACTGCCATTCCTCCAGCAGGGAGATTGGTTGTGTTCCTTAGACATAAAGGATGCCTACACTCACATCCTAATTCATCCCAGCCACAGGAAAGACCTCTGGTTCGTATTGGATAGGACAGCACTACCAATACAGGGTGCTGCCCTTTGGTCTGGCCTCATTGCCGAGGGTCTTCACAAAGTGTCTCGTGGTGTTCGCAACCCACCTCTGGCTCCAAGGGGCCTTCGTCTTTCCTTATGTGGACGACTGGCTCATAAAGGGGTCATGGCAGCAGAGGCATAATGTGCCACCGGGTGCACCATCAACACCCTGTAGTACCTGGGGTTTGTCATAAACTACTCCAAGTCCCATCTCACTACAGGCCACTGCCTAGAGTTCATAGGGGCGCAACTATATACTCACCAGGCAAAAGCCTTCCTCCCCCCGGAGAGGTCAGAACGCTGCAGGGAGTTAGCTGCAGAGGTACACCGATGCTGGACGCTGCCCGCCCGGCTCCTACTCCACCTGTTGGGACACTTGGCCTCCACAGTCCACATCACCCCTTATGTCCGCCTGCACATGAGGGCAGCCCAGTGGTGCCTCTTCTCCCAGTGGACGCAAGCCACAAGCAGGCTCAGGGACAGTGAAAGTGACCTGTCAGCTGGCAGACTCCCTCGGATGATGGCAGATCCCACATCACCTTCAGGCCAGGATGCCCTTCCAGGTACCCAACCCCCAGAATGTCATTACCATGGATGTCTCTCTAATTAGCTGTGGAACGCATTGCGAGAGCCACCAGATGCAAGGCAGCTGGTCTCTGAAGGAATCCTGGATGCAAATCAACCTGCTAGAGCTCCGGGCATTATACTTAGTCCTTCAAGCCTTCCACCACCAGCTCCAATACAGCTTGGTGTTGATCCAGACTGACAATTAGGTCTCAGTATTCTACGTGAACAAACAGGGGGGTACAGGGTTGCACCCTCTCTGCCCGGAGGCGGTAGCTCTCTGCTCCTATGCTGCACGCAGAGGGATGCTCTTAAGGGTGGTGTACCTCCTGGGCCAGGACATTGCCCTGATGGACAAACTGAGCAGGGTCCTCCAGCCCCATGTGTGGAGCCTGGATTCAGTGGTAGCCTCACGACTGTTTCGTCTCTGGGGCGTCCCCTCAATGGACCTGTTCACCATCCTGGACAACACACAGTTACCCCTATTCTGCTTGCGCCAGCCTCACCCATCTTGGGTGGCAGTGGATGTGTTCCTCATCCTGTGGACAGAAGGCCTCATGTACGCTTTCCCACCAACACCGCTGGTAGCCAAGACACTATTGCTGATAGCCCCTCTTTGGCCCAGGCAGCTCTGGTTCCCACTGCTCCTCTCCATATCTGCGACATCACCTGTTCCCCTGGGCCGAGTTCCAGGGCTACTCTCACAGGAGCAGAGCTCTCTCCTACACCCCAATCTAGGGTCCCTCTCACTCACAGCTTGACTACTGAAAGGGTAGCGTTAGCCTTCAACCTCCCATGTGAAGTGGAAGAAATTTTTCTGGCCTCTCGTAAGGCCTCCACAAGAAGGGCATATGCCGTCAAGTGGCGCCTATTCTCGGTGTGGTGTGCGTAAAGGCGGGCGAACCTGTTTTTGCCTGACGGGACAGTGCTTTCAGCCAGGCCAGGCTGTATTCCGTAATCTCTTCGGGGTGTAGGCAACTCCTGCCCTCCGACCCTTCTGTGTTCAGGCTGTCCGGGTGCTGGTTCTCTGCTGGACACTTGGGTCTTGCGAGAGTCTCTCAGTAGGGACTCAACTGCTGCTGATCACTGTTCTCCCTTACAGGCTGCTGTGGCATTTTTGTTTTACAGGTTCTTGGTAGCCTGTAACTGGGGAGTCCCATATGTGAAGATTGACTTCCTGCTTGTTCCTGGAGAAAGCGCAGTTAATCACCTGTAACCGGTGTTATCTGGGGACAGCAGGAATCAGTCCTCACAACCCTCCCCTCCTCCCCTTGGAGTTGCTTCCTTGCCGTATTTTATTTTTTCCTTGGCCGTCTTAGCTATGTCATTTGATTGAGGCAAGATGGTATGCTTGGGCGGGAAGTGGACCACACATGCGTGGTGCATCTACCAAAGGCTTTCTTTGAAAGCTGGGGAGATGCTTCCGTGCGTGCTCTGTCCTCGCCGATGTCACCCATATGTGAGGACTGATTCCTGCTGTCCCTGGAGAACACCTGTTACAGGTGAATAATTACGTTTTCTGTTCTCTGTTCATAGAAGAAAATCCTGAAGAAGGACCACAGATGGCTGACAAAAATGCATTTAGTAAATACTACACCATCCATGGTAGAAGGTGTCTGTGAACAACTTGAAAAAATAAAAATGGACAAAGCCATGATTCCGAATGAGAAACATCCCAGGATACTGAGGGCACTCAGAAAGATTCTGGTGGGTCTTCTTAAGGATGTATTTAATTGATCCTTGGAGATGGGAGAGAATTCCTCAAGACTGAAGAAGGGCTAATGTGGTCCCTGTCACAAAAATGACAACAAAGAAGAGGTGGAAAACTACAGGCCGGTAAAGCTTACCTCAGTGGTTGGAAGAGAGTAGAGACATTACTAAAGGAAAGGATAATGAATTTTCTTCAGTTCAGTGGGTTGCAGGACCTCAGGCAACATGGTATTACCAAAGACAGATTGTCAGATGAATTTGATTGAGTGACCAGAGAACTTGATCAAGGGCATGCGCTGGATGTTATTTATTTCAATTTTAGCAAAGCCTTTAATACTGTACCTCATAGGGGGCTCATAAATAATAGCCTGAATCTAGGACCCAAGTTGGGGAACTGGACTAGAAACTGGTTGACTGACAGACAACAGACGATGGTGGTAAGTGGAATTCATTCAGAAGACAGAAATAGCTACATGAACACACTCCAAACCTCTCGAGAAAACATAAACAAACACAAAAAAGAGAACCACACAAAATTATTACTAAAATCCCTGAACGTCCAAGGGACATCTTTGGGATTGTGAGATCCCTGATGCACTCCCATAATAAGGAGGCTAGCACAAGCATAATCAACCCTTAGGTGTTGGCCAACCACTATATGAGCAAACTGCGATTTCAATCAGATACTGCACTGCTCCCTACCATCCTAACCAACAATATTATCACTCCATGGCACTTGTTTTCTCAAATCAATTTAGAGCACCTTGATAAAATCATCATGGCCATCAACACCACCACATCACCAACTGAGCCATGCCCTGTCAGTTGGTTAAAAACGACATGAACAGAAATGGCGCCATACATACTCAAGATGGTCAACCTCTCACTAGCCTGTGGACATATGCCTGTAGCGTTAATGGGAGCTTTGATTAGACCAATTCTTAAACAGAACTCATTAGACAAAACCAACCCCAATTCCTACCGACCTATTTCAAGCCTACCATTTATGGCAAAAATAATCAAGAAGATCGTTCAGGATCAATTGCAAGACCACTTAGACACTCATGTCCCCCTAGACCCTCAGCAGTATGGTTTTAGACCATATCACAGAGTGGAAACACTATTATTGGCCTTGTTTGACAACCTCATTAAAGGAATATCAAATACCAGACAAGCCTTTATACTGATTGAGAGTACTCTGCACCCCCCCTCACCTATAACAGATAGGGCTCTTGGGTCACAGAAATCCACACACAAAGCAAGGAGAAGGTTAATTGATCACAATCTTTAAATAATACACAAATCTGTAAATAATACACAAGTATTATAAAATCAACCAAAGCTTTGGTGAGAGCAAGCTAGGCTTTTGCCTATGTTTACTCTAACATCCTAGCTTTAGGCCACTTTATTTATAGGTAAAGATTCCATTACACAGCATAATTTCACTTTATTATTCTACGTCTCACATCACGTATATTCATAATATACATATTCTATTCTACGTCTAGTGGTACGCATATTCATAACATACTTTTCTATAGGCATGCACATCATAGACAATCATGAAAAGACATACATATATTCTCAGACATGACTATGTAGGCCTTAATTCTAATTAATCCTACCACTGACAGTTTGATATCTCTGACCAGAGACTGCGAGACTGCGAAGCTGGGTAAACAACTTGCCTTTTACTTATCTTTCTGATAGCAAGACTAATGTTTGTTATCTAAACCTTTCACCCAATTTCTTCTACAGAGTTTTCAAGGATGGTATTAAATAAGGAGCTACAAATGATATTAACTCTTTCTTAGGGCTTATAGTAATATAATGTTATACACAGGGCCTGACTGTGTATCCAACCCGGTACAATCAAGCTTTCTTTCAGTCCTTCCTCTGATTCTGTAAAGAATCATTTCACAGATAAGGAAACTCAGACATCGGTATTAAAAATGGATCGTAGCTAGCTTCTGGGTCAACCTGTAACATCATTTTAGGGGTCAGTGTCTCCACTGATTTCTTACAGCAAGCAGATATTACACAAAGAATTATTGTTCCTAAAATGATAATCCCTAATAAGCCAAATAATGAAGCTAATATGCCTTGCAGGGGCCTAGATAATAAATTCCAGAAAGAAGAAGAAACAGAACCAAAAAAATCAGAAAAAGAACTTACATAACTACTACTTGATACAAATGTACGATTCCTAACCTTATCTAGTAGGCCTTTTACTACTTTCCCTTCATCATCAAGCATACTGCAACAGAAATCAGAAATTAGGCCACATACGCCATTTTCCTTCGTTAGTAGGTAGTCTAAAGCCATGCGATTCTGAGCTGCATAAGTGGACACCTTGTCTACTGCACCTTGTAACACGCTAATAGCCTCTGTGAGATCCAGGGCCGTAAGTTCAACAACTGCCTGTAATCGTATAATCTGGGTACCATATTCTCTAGTGGGTGCTATGGCTCCAAAAGGTGAGAGCCAAACAGTACCTGTAAATGCATCTATCTGAGATTTAGTTAAAGGACTTGTAGAGTCTACCAACTGTTGTGCTGCTATTATGGCTTCATCCTGAGGGGAAACATCCCTTTTTCTTCTTAAGGAATTATTCAAGGTTGATAATAAAGTAACATTTTGGTAAGGTAAAAACCACCACGGGGTATCTAACTGAGCAACATAGCAAGTACCTGACCAACCTCTGGGAAGTTCTGTATATGCAAGATTACCACACACAAAATAGTCTCCCTTTAAAGTCACTAATCCATTTTCCCAAATTGTCAAGTTGCGGGGACAGACTAGATTCTGTGTACAATTATTCAAAGCCCACTGAGTAATGTTCATTTCCTTAATTCCTACAGATAGATTACGTTCCCAGGGATGGTAATATCCTAATAAGGGGCAACTCCAGTTAGGTATGTCTCGGACTGAGTCATTCAAAAGGTAGCCAGAACTATTATACTGTAACAAGTCATAATCATGCACCTGATTCCCTTGAACTTGCATTAATTGTACTACGGAAATATAAGGTTTCTGTATGTGGGATTTCTTATACCAGATGGAAGAATTATGTAGCATTATTATTTTACAAACGTTCCATGGGGTGTCCCCTACCTTTTTCCCTGTACCTTGAGCCATAAAACATATTGGAGGGGACTTTAAAGGCATAGAACTAACTACTCTAGGTTCTGTGTTTGTATGAGACCATCGTACAGTAGTTAGATTAAAAGCTGTATCACGAAACTCTTCAAAGGCTTTGGGCCTAACTTGTGGTAGAAACCCGTGTTGAGTAGCTGTCACAGTTGGAAGGCAGACCGCACAATGTGACAGATTAAAATGTTTTGTAACTGAGTGTAAATGTGACTCAAAAATATTTGGATATTCCCCATAACTTTCCCAAGATTCTAAATGCAGTATTGCTTCATTAACAATAATATGCCATAGCACAACTAAGACCAAATACGGAAACATTCTTAGCAAACCTCTAAACATCTGAAACTATAATTACTCAAAAAATAAATGTTCTAAGAAAAAAATAAAAATACACCTACTCTTCTTAAGATGATGAAGATATATATTATAGCTATAACTACCCCTTAATTCTCAATTACGTCATGAAGTAGAGGTTAAGTACCCAAAAGTCATTGCTTATATATTAGTAAAATACTAAATCAAATTACCTTTATCCACCTAATCAGTAGTATAAATGCTGGACAAAAGGTTTTTGCATAAGTAGTTCATTCAAAAAGCATGTAAATCCTGATGATCTTTTCTGTAATATCAATGTAATATTCAATAAGTCTCTGCGTTGTATTTTCTTGATTCACTGATGAAGGGAGCCGCCGTCTGGAGTCTGTGAAGGAGCCTTTTTACACTGTGTAAGGGGTATCCAACGAGATGTCCTTCCACTTACAAGCCGAGTATCCCACCAGGAGCACACGAAATGGACCTAGAAACTTGGGAGCCAGAAGCGTCCTTGGATGCAAATTCTTAATCAGGACCCAGTCCCCCAGTTTCACTTCTGGATGTGAGGATTCCAAAGGAGCAACTGTTAGAGGATTTACCTGCAATAAAGGGGAAACAAACAGGACTGAGTGCAGTCGTGAACAATAAGTCAAAATATCGCTGCGCAACAATTGAGGATCCGGGATAACTGCCAACTCATGTGGAGAGGTAGCTGGACGTCCAGTAACTATTTCGTATGGTGTCAGGCCTCCCCGAGCACGCTGGGGGGAATTACGCACTGCCATAAGGGCAAAAGGAAGGGCTTCCGTCCAATCTGTAGCCCAATCCTGTGTCATAGTGCGCAAGTGACCTTTGATTGTCCTATTTATCCGTTCCACCTGGCCAGAGCTTTGCGGATGATAAGGAGTGTGCAGTTGTCTCTTAATACCAAACCAAATTTTCAATACCCTCCCAGACACTTGCAACAATGGCTGGACCCAGACAAGAAAGAACAAAAGGAACACCGCAGACAGGAATAAACTGGTAATGGATAAGCTTCTACCCATCCGGAGAATAGACAAGTGACCGCCAGACAAATACCACCTCCTTCCTCTGGCACAGGGCAGATCTGCAAAACAGGCTGCAAAATCAAAAAGAGTTCAGAAGGCAGAAATCTTAATAACTGACCCTAAGCTGACCCTACAGTGCCAGTCTTGAAACAGTGCAGACAAGCTGTGCCACAGGAAAAAATAACAGAAGTTCAGGTGATACCAGAGAACCAAAAAGACATAATTCATAGCCATAGTGGCAAAGCTTAAAAAGCAGGAACAGGGCAAGTAGAAACAAAAGACTGTCAGGACAAATAAGCAGATGATCCTCTTTCCAGCAGCCCTGAGCATCACAGGATGCACCCCACGAAGTCAGAGTCTGGGTTTTCAAAGGAAGTATCTTGCTATTGCTGCAAGAAAGATGAAAGGGAAAACAAAGTCATATTAAACGGTGTTAAATACAGCACTGTCAGTGACACCGTGCTTCTTGGTCTGCAAAATGGTTGCCCTTTGACACAAAATCTTCAGCAGAAGAATGTCCTTTGCATTTTAAAACTGCAACTTATGCTGTCAAGAGGACAGCCTGTAACAAACGGTGAATGTATGCAGCATGTTTAATTGGTTTATTAGCAGAAGTAAAAAGCCCTCGTTGCTGCCAAATATTGCCAAAATTCCACAAAACCGTGGTGACTGCATAGCCTACACAAAGTATGCCCTTGTCATCTCTAAAAGCAGAACTATCCACAAACAAAGGTATAATCCGGGGCTGGTAGAGGTACAGTTTGGAAACAATTATGAGACCCATCCTCCTCCACAAGTGTTGAAAGGTTGCATAGTGATGTAGTGCATACTGAAACATGAAGCGGAGAAATGATTAATTCCAGAGTCAATAACATGTTTGGAGGGCAAAGGCTAAGTCTTGGTTAGATGGAACAAAAGGGTGCTGTAGAACCAGAAAATCAGTAAGTTTCAATTGCAAAAGCCACTGCTACCAAACTACGTAGACATAGTGGGAGTCCCAAAGTCACTGCATCAAATCGCTTTGAGAAATAGCCTACCGGCTTGCAACCAGTTGGGAAAGCTTGTAAAAGCACACAGGTAGCAGAGGAATCAGAAATAGCCACATACAATTTGAATGGTAAAGAATAATCATACACAATAAACATGGCGCATTTCCCAGTGCAATTTTTACATTTAAAACAAACCTCCCACTGTGATAATGTGGGTACAATGAGGCCTTCAGATTCTTCTTTCCGAGATGAGAGCAGAAAGCGGAGCAGTAAGGTCTGAGTCATTTGCTAGCCATTATTTACAGAAAATTAATAAACTCAGGAAACTACACAATAACACTGGTGTCGCTGGAAAAAGGCAATGACAGAATAGGTTTCAATCTAGCAGAGGTACTTGCACGACCAGATGGTGTTACAACAACACCCAGGAAAGTAGTAACATGATGACAGAAAAAGACCACATGGCCTATCTAGTCTGTCCTTCCATATCAACAACTACAACAGTCCACTTTTTACCTTTAGAGATCCTCTGTGTTGGTCCCATGCTTTTTTGAATTCCGTTACTGTCCTCATCTCTACCACCTCCACTGGGAGACTATTCCATGGATCCACTACTCTTTCCATAAAGAAATATTTCCGCATATCACTCCTGAATCTATCTCCCTTTACCCTCATCCCATGTCCCATCGTAGCAGAACTTGCTTTCAATTGAAAGAGGCTCTCTCCCTGAACATTTATGCCACAGAGGTATTTAAACATCTCAATCATATCACCTCTATCCCGCCTTTCTTCTAAGGTGTACATATTAAGATCCTTAAGTCTGTCCTCATATGCTTTATAATGAAGCCCATTAATCATTTTAGTAGCCACCCTCTGCACCGACTCCATCCTGTTCACATCCTTTTGAAGATGCGGTCTCCAGAATTGCACACTATACTCCAAATGAGGTCGCACCAAAGACTTATACAGAGGCCTTATCACCTCCTTTTTTCTGCTAGCCATTCCTCTCCGTATGCACCCAAGCATCCTTCTAGCTTTTGCTGTTGCCTTTTCTACCTGTTTAGCTACTTTAAGATCATCAGACACAACCACGCCTAGGTCCCGCTCTTCTTTAGTGGACAAATGTACTTCACCTCCTATACTGTATTGCTCCTTTGGATTGCTGCAGCCCAAATGCATGACCTTACATTTTTTAACATTAAATCCCAGCTGCCAAATTCTAGACCATTCTTCAAGCTTAGCTAGATCCCTCCTCATGTTATCTACACCTTCTTGGGTGTCTACTCTATTGCAGATTTTGGTATCATCTGCAAAGAGGCAAACCTTACCCGACAGCCCGTCCGCTATATATACAAAGATGTTAAAAAGAATCGGACCAAAGACAGATCCCTGGGGCACACCACTGGTAGCATCCTTCTCCTCAGAGTGAGCTCTATTTACTTGTACTCTGTCGCCTCCCACCCAACCAGTTTCTAACCCAAGCAGTAACTTTAGGGTCCATCCCTAGGGTGCTCAGTTTGTTTATAAGTCGCCTGTGAGGAACAGTGTCAAAGGCTTTACTGAAATCTAAATACACCACATCTAGAGCTCTCCCTCGGTCCAACTCCCTGGTCACCCAGTCAAAGAAATCAATCAGATTTGTCTGACAAGACCTGCCTCTGGTGAATCCATGCTGCCTCGGATCCTGTAATCCGCTGGACTCCAGAAACATCACTATTTTCTCTTTCAGCAGCGTTTCCAATAATTTACTCACCACCGAAGTTAAACTAACTGGCCTGTAGTTTTCAACCACATCCTTACTTCCGCTTTTGTGTAAAGGCACCACATGAGCCTCTCTCCAGTCCTTTGGCACCACTCCCGACTCCAACGAGGCACTGAAAAGGTCAGTCAGTGGAGTTGCTAGAACGTCCCCAAGTTCCCTCTGTATTCTAGGGTGTATCCCATCCGGTCCCATCGCTTTGTCTACTTTAAGTTGAGCTAGTTTCTCACGAACACAGTCTTCTGAAAATTGTTCAAGATGTCCCTCACTTCTGTTCCTGTTTGTGGGTGTTTTCTGAGGTCCTGCTCCTGGTTCTTCATCTGTGAACACAGAACAAAAATATTTGTTCAGCAATTCCGCTTTATCCTTATCAGCTTCTACATATTCCCCCGCTACACCCTTGAGTCTGACAATACCACTTTTGCCCTTCCTCTTCTCACTAATATATCTGAAAAATGTCTTATCCCCCCCATTTTATTGCATTGGCTATTTCCTCCTCCTTTTGAATCTTTGCCTTCTTGACTACTTTGCTAGCTTCTCTAAGTTTTTCCAAATACAGACGCCTGTCTTCCTCTCTCTGTGATCTCTTGTATTTCATGAAGGCCTCCCTCTTTTTCTTCACTTTTTCAGCTACTTCCTTAGAAAACCATAGCGGTCTCCTTTTCCTTTTGCCTTTATTTACCATTTTAACAAAAAGATTGGTTGCCCTTAAAATATCCCCTTTCAGTTTTGCCCACTGTTTTTCTACATCCCCCAGCTGTTCCCATCCCACTAACGACTCCCTGAGGTATTGGCCCATCTTCGCAAAGTTAGTCTTCCTAAAGTCTAAGGTCCTCATCTTGGAATGGATTCTAACAGCCCTAGTCCTAATACTGAACCACACCATCTGGTGATCACTGGATGCAAAATGATCTCCCACTACAACATCAGAAACACCATTGGTAAGCACCAAGTCCAGTATGGTCCCTTCACGTGTAGGGTCTGTTACCAATTGCCTGAATAGTTCTCCCTGTAGAGAATCCAGGATCTCCTTACTTCTAGATGATACTGCAGCAGGAATGTGCCAATCAACATCTGGCATATTGAAATCTCCTATCAGTAGCACTTCCCCTTTCCTAGCAATGCTGCGTATGTCTTCAATTAACTCTCTGTCCACCTCTTCCTCTTGTGAGGGAGGTCTATATATCACACCAATGCAAATAGATTTCTCTTTCCCTCTTTCTAGTTTAACCCACAATGCCTCCTCTCTCCCTTTTAAGCTCTGTAATTCCAAAGCTTTAATAGTAGTTTTTACATATAGTGCCACTCCTCCTCCCCTTCTTCCTACCCTGTCCTTTCTGAATAAAGTATAGCCAGGTATAGTTACATCCCAGTCATGGTTTTCTGTGAACCATGTTTCTGTAACTGCCACTAAATCCAAGTCAGCCACTCCCACCAAAGCTTAAACATCAGGGATCTTATTTCCCATGCTACGGGCATTTATACACACTGCTTTCCATATGTTACCCCTGTTACCCATTTCCATAAAGGTATTTAATGTATCACCTACCTGGGAGCTTTAACTTACCTGGGGGCTTTCTTCACCTATCCCCAACGAATCTAGTTTAAAGCCCTCTTCAGTAGATTAGCCAGTCTACTACCGAAGATGCATTGACCTTTCTTGGACAGATGGATGCCATCTTGGAACAGCATCCCATGGTCTAGGAAACCAAGACGCTCTCGATGACACCATCCACGCAGCCATGCATTCATCTCCAGGATGCGAGCCTCTCTGCCTTGGACTTTATCCTCAACAGGGAGGGTTGATGAGAACACCACCTGTGCACCTAACTGCTTTACCCTCTGTCCCAGAGCCATGAAGTCACTTTTGATACATTCCGAGGTATACCTAGCAGTATCATATGTTCCAACATGGATTAGCAACATTGGGTAATAGTCAGTGGGCTTGATGAGTCTCGGCAAACTCTCCGTAACATCTTGGATTTTGGCACCAGGCAGACAGCATACCTCTTTGGACATCAAGTCTGGTCGGCAGATGGACGCCTCAGTACCCCTCTGAAGAGAGTGTCCAACCACCACTACCCTTCCTTTCCTTCTGGTCACTGATTCTGCAACTTTGGGGTACTTTAACTCTGGTTCTTCCCTTTCCAGGGATGCTTTCACCTCCTCCACTTCCAGGGCTGCATAATGGTTCTTCAATTCAAGGGCTGGAGAAGTTGGATTGGTGATTTTGCAGGCCCTGGTGACTTGTGTCCAACCATCGACATTCTGTTGGCACCCATCTTCTCCTGTGCTGGAGAGCTTGGTTGCTGCAAGAAGCATCTCATCAATGTACTTCTCACTGTCTTGAATGCTCCTCAGCCTCGCCACCTCCTCTCTGAGTTCCTCCACTTGTTTCCTCAGAGCTTCAGCATGCAGGCACCCTGCACATGGGACTGGTCCTTCAACTGGCATTAGGAGTTCTGTCTAGACCGAGGCAGAAGCTGTAACGGGGGCAATAGCTTTAGCAATACGATTTTTCCCAGCCATTGTTCTGTTCGTGGAGCTTAGGTATCTGTTAAAGCAAAAGAGAGAGATCTACCAAGTACCAGCCGGTTTCGCAGCTGTCCTTTCAGAGAAAAAGCTGTTAAATCTCTTTAATTATATTCAAAATGTGCTGGTCCAATTCTCTGTGATTTGTTAAATGGGGAGGTGCCCTATAAAGCAAGACTGCTCACTAGGGGTGGGTGGGAGACGGGGTGGGTAGGGAGGGAACTAACACCTGATTAGGTGTTAGCAGTTTCTAAACCTGAGGATGTTACTAGAGTTTAGCAAAAGTTCCCCTAAAGCACCAAAAAGAAAGTAACCTTGCTTTAAAAAATATACAAAAAACCCTTTTAAGAGCTCCCAGTCAGAGAGCTAGCAATGTAATATAATAAGAACAAACAAACAAACCCTCAAATCCTTACTGTTTGTTGATCTGTAGAGCCCTGGTTAGGAAAGCCTCAACAGGGCAAGGCACTGGAGCCTTTTATGCATTTTGAGATATATTTTGAGATACAAATTGCAGTTCAGACAGATTAACCTTCAAACCGAAGTTAGTAATATGAGCTAATTGAGACAAAGAATCTGACAAACAAACTCATAACATGGTGAACATAAAAGGAAATCATCCACATATTGAACTAAAGAGGAATGGTCGAGTCTTACATCAAATAATGCAGTTCTTAGGGCCTGTGAAAATATGCAGGACTATCAGTGTACCCTTCAAAATGAAAAATAAAAACATTGGTTTTCTTTGCAAATTCTCACTGAAAAATAAGCAGAATTCAAATTTACAACAGAAAACCAGGTAGTCCCTGAAGGTATCTGTGTCCAGATATCATGTGGATTAGGTACCAAGGGAAAAATTGGCAAAATCACATTACTTACTGCTCGCAGGTCTTGCACAAATCTATAAGTCTTACCGTCAGCCTTGAACACAGGAAGAATTGGAGTCTTACATAATAAAGTTGTAGAATAAATGACACCTTGTTTCTGAAGATCTTCAGTCACAGGACGAATTCCATCAATGGCAGCTGCTGGCAGTGGATACTGCTTGAGTCTAGGAAGCTGAACTCCAGGTTTCACGGTGATTTTCACAGGCGGGATAGAAAAACATCCGACATTAGATTTCGGCACTGCCCACAAGGTAGACGGAAGTTCTCCAAGAGCAGGATGAATGGTACTGGCATCTGCAGGAGACGGCACTTCAGAGAGAGAGTACAGCTGGAAAGAGAACTTGCCATCTATCCAGGATAGAGTAGCATGATGTGACACCAAAAAATCCAGACCTAGAAGATTCACTGGCAAAGTGTCTCCCACAAGAAAAGTAGTTGGATATACAATCTCTCCAATCTGCAAAGGTAAATATTCAAGTCTACGATGAGGAATTATCTTTCCCTCAATGCCTTCGCAATGTACTATCGGTGCTTGTGCTAATTGAGTATGATAGATGGCAGGCAAATCCTGTAAACGCAGTGCTGATGTTGTAGCTCTAGTATCAATAACAAATCTCAAATTAGAACCTCCCAGTTTAGCTTTTAACTCACCCTGAGGAGTTACAGTCAAATTCAGGAATAGTCATGCATCCCATGTATCACCTCCACAATCTTCTGGGTTAGAGAAGCACTGATATACTGGAGTGAACTCAGCTTGTACTGGAGGGGGGAGGAGGGAAATCAGCTCTCTGGCCATCAGGATTCCGATTCCGGGGACAGTCTCGCTGCAAATGTCCAGCCTCTCCACAAGTATCTCTGGACTGTCCACGCCCTCGCTGAGGATTCCCATAACCTCCTCTGTGTTTACCTCTCCCCCCTGCCCATGGGTGGCTGTATAAACAATCTGTAAAATTGAGCAATTTAGTCTTTTCACATCTGTTTTAGTTTGCTCTACTTGCTGATCCTTGATAAATTTCAGATCACTATATCATGCTCCTTCCAGAATTGCATCAGCTGCTCTAGCTGGCCAATCTATTATTGAAGTTTCTAAAAACTCTTTTCTTCTCGGGATTAAACCATTTACAAAAATATTAGTGAATCCTGAAGGTGTGTCTTCTGCTTCACCAGAATAGTCTTTAAAAGCTAGCATGCACCTAGTGTGAAAATCTTTAACCTTTTCACCCCTATCCTGTCTTAGAGATGTTAATCTCGACCAATCCTTTACAAGTTTGCATACTACTGTAAGGAATTCTAACAAATTTTTTTTCTTTACACAAAAACAAAATTATCTCTTCAAGTCTTCTTTTGGAAATCTATCACAGGGTCTGTGACAAACTGAATGAGTGACCCTATGAAAATCAGTTGGATTAAAAAAACACAAATTATCTAGAGCTGCCCAAATGGGATTATAACTATTAATTATCTGAGACCATAAAGACACAAATCTACCAGGGTTATCCCTGTAATTCGGAAAGGTTTTAGTCAAATCAAACACTTCTTTAAGTAGTCACAATATCATTTCCCACAGCTGCTTCAGTTTAACAGTGGCAGAACATAAATTAGGCTGAATAGAACATTCTGAATAGAGCCTAAATCATAATATAATTGATCACACTTCATCAGAAACACTTAATTCTTTTGAGAAGTACACACAAATGAGAAGTACACAATAACAAATCTGCTTAAAGACCTATAAAGTCTGCTTTGAATTTCAAATCATTACTGCTATCCTGAACTCCAGGCATAGGTAATTTATTTCCCGAGGATGCTAATTCTTTTGCAACAGAAACTCTATGACCTATTGCTACTTCTAAGATTTTTATTACAAGTACAACACTTTCCGTTTCTTGATTCAAACATGCTCTCAATTCGTTGAGCTGGGAGACATACCAAATATCCAAAATACACAATTCTACTCCCCCTAACTTCTGTTGCTCTTTAAATATTTTCTTTTTCTCTTAGCTCTGCTACATGAGTGACCCGCACTTGCTCAGCTGGTTAATAGTTACATTTCCTAACACAAACAACTTTTGTTTCAAAACATAAACATTCCTAATGTTTTCATCATGTACCATCCGTTCCCACCATGTAAGCACAATTGCACGGTTTACCTTTAACCGCTAATTCATATCTCAGGCAATGGACCTTAACTACAGAGAAAGTTCCCTCCAAAGGAAACTGCAAATTCACATTACCTTTTGTCACTGAATCCCTATGTGCTACGGAATCGATGGCTACATCACCATGCTTCTCACACATACAATAGAAGTATACAATAAGGGCTACCTTTTCTAAACACTAAAGCCCTAGCTCTGTCATGCCATTCACGCATCTGAGACAGAGCCTGTCTATTTAACAGATTACCCATCACTGGTAATTTTCATAATACTCACAAATCTTCAGGCATCTTCTGCCCTTGCCTTGAATGCAGAGATCTGATCCGGTACGGCACCAACTGAAAGAGTACTCTGCACCCCCCCTCACCTATAACAGATAGGGCTCTTGGGTCACAGAAATCCACACACAAAGCAAGGAGAAGGTTAATTGATCACAATCTTAAAATAATACACAAATCTGTAAATAATACACAACACACTTGTATTATAAAATCAACCAAAGCTTTGGTGAGAGCAAGCTAGGCTTTTGCCTATGTTTACTCTAACATCCTAGCTTTAGGCCACTTTATTTATAGGTAAAGATTCCATTACACAGCATAATTTCACTTTATTATTCTACGTCTCACATCATGTATATTCATAATACACATATTCTATTCTACGTCTAGTGGTATGTATATTCATAACATACTTTTCTATAGGCATGCACGTCATAGACAATCATGAAAAGACATACATATATTCTCAGACATGACTATGTAGGCCTTAATTCTAATTAATCCTACCACTGACAGTTTGATATCTCTGACCAGAGACTGCGAGACTGCGAAGCTGGGTAAACAACTTGCCTTTTACTTATCTTTCTAATAACAAGACTAATGTTTATGTTATCTAAACCTTTCACCCAATTTCTTCTACAGAGTTTTCAAGGATGGTATTAAATAAGGAGCTACAAATGATATTAACTCTTTCTTAGGGCTTATAGTAATATAATGTTATACACAGGGCCTGACTGTGTATCCAACCCGGTACAATCAAGCTTTCTTTCACTGATTTTCTTCAATATAGCTGCAGAATTTGACTCCCTTAACCACACCTTCTTATTATCAAGACTGAAACAGGATTGTTGGCTATACCCTCAAATGTTTTGAATCCTACCTAACAATCCGCACCCAGCAGGTAAAAATTGGACAGACCAACTCTAATACTTATACCCAACAATAAGGTATCCCCCAAGGCTCGTTGTTCTCTGCCTTACTGTTTAACATTTACCTTCAGCCAATATGCAATGTGTTTCATAAGCACAAAGTGCATTATCACATTTACGCGGACAACATAATGATGTATCTCCTGATCAATACAGAGAACCCTGACTTTCAGCAAATAATAAAATGCTTTAATGAAGTCTCACCAATTTCTCTGGTCACAAAAACTCAAAACAAACTTCAATAAAACTGAAGTTCTCTTTATCACCAGAAACAAAGAATTCAAACCCCCGCAAAAAATTCAAGTAAAAGACGCCACCCTTGAAGTAAAAAACGAAGTAAGGTATGTATGTATCACACTAGACCAAAACCCAAACCTAACTTCCCATATTAGCAACACAACTCAAGCCATAGAAAAATAAGAATGTTACACCATCTGAGGCCTTTGCTTGAACCGTATGACTTTGGTTTGGTCTTACAAGCCATGATCTATCCACATATCAACTTCTGCAATAGTATATTATAGGGACTACCTAAACACGCACTGATGCCTCTACAGATGGCACAACACACGGCAGCTTGCATAATACAAAGGGTTCACAGATCTGAGCATATCACGCCCATTATGAGACAACTACACTGGCTCCCCATACACAAACAAATCCAGTACAAAAACTTGCTTAATCATCACTTTCAAACTAATCCATGACATAGCCCCATCACACCTAGGAACTCTAATTAACAAGATCCCAAATAACAGAAAAAGAAGAGAAATTACTCAGAACTACCTGGCCATCCCAACTCAATTCAGACGGACGAATCAGTCAAACAAGCAACAGAGCCTTTTTTTTCTATGCCCCCACACTAACACCTTCCCAGTCATAATAAGAAACATAAATGACCTATCCACATTCTGGAAAAAGATCAAGACATTACTTTTTTCAGAACATTATGGAAATATACAAACAGAAACAGATGCTCTACCAACATAACCCACTGTCAATGATCTCTCCTTTTTCTCCTCATTTACCCCCTTATATAATTGTAAATAACTCCCAGTGTAAACCACACACTCACCGACAGACTCCAGTGTATTTCACCCAAACGTAATGCTGTAAACTATCTCATAATCTCTGTAAATATGTTTATGATTATAAATAAGTTCCTCAGAATTACCATGTACAAAGTGTGATTCAATATTTTAGTTGTGTTCTCTGTTCCCTGTAAAAGTTATTGTCCTCTGTAAACCGCTTTGATTCTTGATAAGGCGGTATAAAAGTTATCTAAAGAAAGAAAGGTGACTAGTGGAATGTCTCAAAGATCTGTAATGGACTGAATTATTTTCAAAATCTTTGTAAATTACATTGCTGAAGGGTTAAAAGAAAACGTTTTGTCTTTTTGCTGATGGCTCGAAGATTTACAGCTGAGTTGAACACCACAGAGGGAGTTGAGAACATGAAAAATGATTACAAAAATTAGAAGAATGGTCTAATGCTTGGCAGTTAAGATTTAATGGAAAGGAATGTGAAGTGATGCACTTGGATTGCAGAAATACAAAAGAACAGTATGCAATAGGGGGGTGAAAGGATGAGGTGCATGGACCAGGAGAGATACCTCGCAATAATAGTGTCTGAAGACCCGGTTGCAAACCAGTGACCAAAGCCCAGATGGATGCTACGCTGTATAGAAAGAGGCTTAACCAGCTGAAAGGAGGAGGTGATAATGCGTCTTTACAGGTTGTTGGTGAGGGCTCACTTGGAGTACTGTGTTCAGTTTTGGAGGCTGTATTTTGCCTAAGGCCATAAAGACTTGAAGTGGTTCAGAGGAGAACACCAAAATGCTGTGGGGTTTGTGCCAGAAGCTGTATAAAAAGAAACTTGAAGACCTGAATTATGTATACCTTGCAGTTAAAGAGGAACAGGGGCTATATATTACAGACATTAAATACTAGAAAAACATTCATGAGCAAGCAAACTTTTCCAAAGATGAGGAAGCTATAAAAATTAAAGGGCATGAATTGAAGCTGAAAGGAGGAAAATTTGCAAACATCAGGAAATACTTTTTCATGGAAAGAGTTGTGGATGCCTATAATACTCTCCCACTGGAGGTGGTGAGGACAAAAGCAGCAAACGAATTCAAAAAGGCATGGGGTAAGCATAAAATATTTCTATGTAGGAAGAGGAGCATTCCTGCTCAAAGCAAAAGTTGAAGGACTTTCACATTTTAAAAAAGCATAGCAGGAGTAGCTGCCAGAGAGCAGCAATTACAGTCCAAAGTAAGAAGCATAGAGGGAGGGTAACCTGCATGGATCAGCAGTTGCATCCATAAACACCTTGTTGATCTTTATCCGCATTCTTTACTATATTACCATGTATATCTGCAGTATATGTGGATGGTGCTGAAAGTGAATACTTGAAGGTAGGTGAATAGGACAGAAATTAAAAGATGAAGTTAAGATATGGAGAAGAGGCCTTTGTACTAGATTTGCACTGTCTAGTTACTCTGATGTGGGGTTTTTGTTTTGGCGGTCAATATTGTATTATTGCATTGGAATTTTTAAAATTGTAATGTATTCATATCAATATTAAAAATAATTTTAAAATGAAAAAAAAATTTCAAGTATGTTAAACATAAGAAGTCTTATGAGATGGTCAGCTAAACTGTTAATTATCAGGGATTAAAAAGGGTGCTAAGGGAGAATAATGCCGTAGCAAAAAAACAAAATTAATTATTTGCTTTGGTCTTCTGCAGAAGATGTTGGGGAGATGGTGATGCTGGAACCATTCTTTTGTATGTGGTCTGTTGTAGAACTGAAACAAATAAATGTTAATCTGAAAGCGTTTCTAGAGCAAACAATATAGGAGCATATAAAACAAACCTGATGGTATTCACCTCAAGGGTTCTCAAGAAACTCAAATTTGAAACTACGAAAATGCTACTAGTCATCTATAACCTATTATTAAAACATGAGATTTGGAGGATACTAATTCTATGTCTAGTTGTTGAAAATGACTTAAAGGATGTTTCTAGAAACCACAGAACAGTGAACTTGACATCATTGCTGGACAAAATTGGTTGGAACTACTGTTGAGAATAGAGGGGCACATTTTCAAAGCCATTTATGCGGTTTGTAGACCTGCAAACTGCCTAAATGGTGCTAAGTGGGATATTCAGTGGCAGTAACGTGGTTAGTGCCACTGAATGTCCCCCGCGTGCTGCTGCTAAATGCCCCAATGCTAGCTGGGTAGCATCAGGGTATTCCGGACGCAGAATCCAGGGATAACCAGCTAGCAGCGATAGCTGGTTATCCTAAGGTGGCGAAGGTTAAGGCTATAGCTAACCGAGCAGCGGTTGAATATTGCTGCTGCCCGGTTAGCTGTGACACTATCTGGCCAACTCGGCTATTCAGTGCCAGGAACCAGATATGACTCCGGCATTGAATATCCAGGTTTATAGTTCAGCAGCGGCAGTTAGCCTCTGTAGATGCACTAGCCACCGCTGCTTTATATTCCCTCCTGAATTATTAGTCATATGGATAAACATGGCTTAATTGCTGGGCCTAGCCTTGACTTAGCCAAAGGAAGTGATGTCAAACTAATCTATTAGAATTCTTTGAAAGTGTAGGGGGCATGTTTATTAAAGTGATTAGGCTTTTGCAGTTATGCGGTAAAAAAGTACAGATAATGTGCTATTAGCTGCGAAAGCTATATGTTATCTGTTGGGGCATACACAGCATTTCTTCAGTAGATAACACGCTTTTCGACAGCAATCTGAATGCAGCTAATGCCATTCATTGAGGTGGCATTAGGAGAACCCCATGCTGTCTGCAAATCTGACTGTTACTGTGTGCGGATGATGCCCACGGTAACCACGCATTGCAGACATGCCCACTTTCATCATTAATCCCGCCCACTCTTGCAGATAATGCGCTTTCTGCAGAGAACACAGTGATTTTCTGTGCTGTCTGCATTTTGTATGCGTTATCTGTTAGCATGGCCAGATAGCGCATGCTAACGTGGTTTAGTACACAATATAAGGTCCTACCAAAATAAAGAGAGAAAAGAAAAGAAAAAAGAAAAAACAACAAATTAGTAATAGAAATGTTGGAACGTTTGTTGTGCAGGGGTATACCCTTCCGAAAAACAAACAACTCCTTTTATTCTTATTTTTTTGTTGTGTTGTGTTAGGTACTGTGATAAGGAAGCTTATCATAGCTCAGGAAGGGGCTATAGAAAAGGTGAAGTGTCTCTGAACAAGCAACCTGTCAGTGCTGGTAGAAATGAGAAAACAGAATTTTGCCATAAAAGACTACCAGTCCCAGAATGCACCAGGTTTCCAACAGCCATGAGAGGAGCTGAAGTGAGAAAACGTGTGTTCAATCAAAAGGGCTATGAGGTAATCCCCAAGCACTCATTGCAAAGGGCAGGGCTTGATTCAGCACAGCTGTGCTGTGCTAGGATGGAACACTCATCTCAAAGGGCAAGGCCTGATTCAGCACAGCTGCGCTGTGTTAGGGAGGAGCACTCATCTAAGCAGAATAAGAGTAGAGTTTATTCTACAGATGACCATCTTCATGATCACCTTGGATATCCAGAGAATTATCCTCAGTTTCATCTGAAGGATCATCAGAAGCAGAAGCCAAACCGGACGGACAGAGAGGGAAAGAGACCCTCTGGAAGAAAGAGGAGAAAAGCCTTTGAGAGGTCTAGAAGAGTCCAAAGCAGTACGTATACTGGGAGGTATTCCAAGGGCCAGCATACACCATTGGACTGGGGAAAGCCAGAGGAATGGTGCTGCAGAGCTAGGAATCTCCAGACGCTACCTGTGAGGGAGACGGCTGCACGTGGAAGGGACCCTAAGACCCGTGCCAGAAGGTATGTGAAGAGAGATCCAGTGTCCAGGGATCTGGATTGGAAGGCTGGACATAAGAACTGGACTACATACTGGCCAGGCTATATAGAGAGGAACTCTAGCAGCAATGGAAGCTCAGGTATGAACACTGATCTATGCCCTAGCTATAACCTTGAAAGACAGCAGGGAAACAAGTATTCTCCTGAAAATGCTCCATTGAGAGATTCATCTGTGCCAATCCATGATATTCCCCCTTGTTCAACAAGCATGGGTTCAATAATAGCAGATGAAGATCCTATTTATATGGACTGTTCTCTATCTAAACTCCGTTGGTAACTCTCTGTTATAAAGTACAGCAGCCATCACAAAGAAATACAAATTTGTTCTTTAATCTACTCAGAAAAGCTCCTGAAGCAGGATTTGACCCACACAGTAGAAAGCAAGCCAGCTAAGGGGTTTCAGCTGGATAACTGCTAGCAATTAAGCCTTACCTAATTGCTTGTGAGCTAGGAGAGAATCACTTCTGTATCTATGTGGGAAGTAATCAGAAGTTAACCTGAAAAGAACAGTTTGTTTCTTGCTTTGTGGCTTTTCATTTGTTGTTTTCCTGATTTTGACTTTGTTTTTCCAAGTTAACACTGAAAGCAAGTTACCTGATTTATGTGCTACCAAGCATATCTGTGTTGGGAGAAATAACCCCATAAATAAATATCTTATTGGCTTTACCCAAGAGCACAACTAAATTATTGTCAGCAGCTGTGTCTGGTGTGAATGAACTACATTGCCCACAATACCTTGCAAATCATATAGATATATGCACTTGCCAAGACGGTGAAGATTCTCACCCAGGCAGCCGTCTGACAGTACCATGCCCAAAATCCAGTATGCTAAGTTAAAAAATATTAAATTTAAATTAGAAACAACCATATACTTAGCTGGCAGTCGAAGCTTAAAACCGCGGGAATAAATCACAGGAGGCAGAGAAATGTGCTTCAGTTGTTCGTAACAGCACTAAAGCTATTTAAAAGGACAGCATTGCTATTACTTTCGTTGGAATTTGCAGCAAAAGTAGCAACCATATACAACAAAAAAAAAATAAGAATAAAAGGAGTTTTGTTTTTCGGAGGGGTATACCCCTGCACAAAAAACATTCCAACATTTCTATTTCTAATTTGTTGTTTTTTCTTTTCTCTCTTTATTTTGGTAGGACCTTATAATTGTGGCTTAGATTTGTGGTCTTGACCAGACTAATTTTTTAAAATTGAATATGATTTAGTAAACATGCCCCTAAGTAAGCATGTGGACAAGGGCAAGTTTGAGTTTTTAGAAAGTATTTGATAAAGTTCCTTGTGAGAGACCCCTGAGGAGATGAAAAAATTAAGGGTTGAAGGTAGTTTGCTGTTGTAGATTGTAACTGGTTGTATCAGAAGTATGTATGCTTTTAAAACAAGAATCATTTCACATTTTTTTCTATGCCCAAAATAATTTGAAGAGTCACAGTACACAATGGTTTCTCTCTGTTCTGTCCATCTCAGTCTTTCTCTCACTCACTTTCCCCGGCAGTCTCTCAAACCTCTTCCCTTCTACCTATATATCAACGTCTGGCTTTCTAATTCCATGCGCATTAGTTTCTTACCCTCTTTCCAGCTTGAAAATGCTGCCTTCTTTTATTTTGTCTACCTTGTCCACATGAAATGGTATATTCAGCGGCAGTGACTTAACTAGATAACCAGATAATTTATTGAATAAACTTAACTTTAACTAGATATGCTATAATTAAATATCTGTCCCCGTTTTTCTATCCAACAAAATGATGCAGTGCTATTTTTTTATTTTATTTTTTTTTAATACTGGGACTTGGATGATAGCTACCAGAGCTATATTTATCCAGCATCTTTAGAATTTCTACTGATATTGTAAGTAAAATTTTAGTATGTAAGTTGAAAGTCATGACAGAACTGTCTGTTTGCAGCAGCTCTTGGCGTCCAGCAGCCCTCCCTTCTTGGAGCTTCTCCTACAATCTATAGCCAGCAAGGGGCTCTGGCTGCGGCAGGTCTCAGCACCCAAGCACCCGCCAATTATCAGCTGTCCCAGACTGCAGCTTTGCAGCAGCAGGCTGTGGTCGCAGCAGCAGCCCTACAGCAGGTAAGAATTGCTGTACTGGCAGCCCAGTGCCTCATTTACAGTCTCTAGTGCACACTTCTCAGCTGCCTTCTCTGGGTGATATATGTGTGGATTTCTGATATGGAAAGCACACAGTAATTGACCATTGAAGTGATAAGATGGAGTATTCTTTACCATGCCATATTACTACTTGCATTTAGGAGGTAATTTTTTTAAAGTTTTTTCTTTGTGTAAAGCGGGTGTTATACACAGAAAATGGCTGTTATCAGATTGCACCTAGATACACAAACATAAAAATTGGCGCCTACTTTTTATGTGATCTGTGTGTGATCTGTGCATAGCCTTCCTAGGGGGAATAGTTTGGGCAGAGCAGTGATGGAGTTGTGATGTGTGTGCATTTTTTATAAACCACACATGTCTGCAGATAGAATAGATATATGTATTTATACCTTTTTTGGGCACCACTAAGGTTAATTGTATAAGCCTATTTTATACGGGCACATAGACCCCTGTATTGCGTGCATAAAATAGACACTTTTTTGGACGTCTCATATAAATGCCCTGATAAAATTAACCCTTTAGAGGTTAATTTTATAAAGGGTACCTGGTTAAAGTGTGTTTTAAGGTGCCGATAGTAAGCCTATTTTATAAAGACAAGTAGATGCTTGCTTGTGTATGTGGCTTAACATGCCCCTGCATTGCAGCTGGTGTAAATGTTTGTGGCCATATTTTTCAAGTATCTACGTGCATACCTGTGTATTCTGTGCATGCTCAGCCAACTCCATCCACCAGCCAAGTACACGCCTTGATGCCAAAGCATGTACTTTCTTGCTGGTCAGTATTTTATAAGGGATCATTTATGTGTGTATGTGGCCACATATGCGCAGGACTGACTTTATGAAATTACCTCCTTAGTGTGTCTCTCCAAATTTTTTGCATATAGAATGTATGATTAATTTACATAACGAGTATATATGCTACAGTAAGATGAACAGCATATTCTATAATAGCAATAAGTTTCATTATACAGCATCAGTTCTGTCACAAAATGTCAAGGCAGATTTGCAAGTAACAGGAATCTGTATAATATTACTAGAAGTACGTACTCTCTGGGTATTTATAGTTTATAATGTACTCATAACTTTTTGGTGTATTTGTAATGGTAGCTTACAATCTCCAGGAACAAGCAGGAATGTAATCTTCACATATGGGTATTGTCGGTATCGACGGAGCCTGCAGAGGAACGCTCCTCAGCGTCCAATTAGAAAGCTTTTGGGAGCATCCTACAGTGCCTGCGTGCTGCCTTCCTGCCTTTCCCAACTGTCTCTCTCCAGTTCTTCGTTTTCTGCGGAGCTGGCAGGTCGCACTTCCTGTCACCGCAAAAATATCCCTTTTATTCTTCTTTTTTGTGGTCGTGTCTGCCTTCCTTCGACGCTACACCGGTACCACCGGTTCTTTCTTTCTTTTTCTTGTTGTAAAAAAAAAAAAATTTTCCTGGAGTCGTCCAGCTTTTTCTCCTCTGGTGCCACGCGCCATTTTGGGCACTAGGCCCAACTTCCCTCTACAGTGGAAAAACCCGCTTCGGGTTTTAAAAGTGTTCCAAGTGTGGCGGTACCATCTCCGTCATCGACATCCATGAGTGGTGCCTCAAATGTTTAGGTCCTGACCACTCTATCTCCGAGTGTGTTGCCTGTGGGATGATGTCGAAGAGGGGTCTGCAAAACCGAGCTGCTAAACTTAGCACCCTTTTTCCCTCCGATGCAGCATCTGTGGCATCAACATCTTCCAGGGCTTCGTCTTCCTCCCATGGATCTCAGGTAACTAAACATAAGTCTAGCTGATCCTCAAAGGGTAGATCTCCTTCCAAATATCGAGATGCCTCTGGCGTTGCCCTTGAAGGACTTACACTGGCAGAATTGCCCCGGCGGTAGGCTTTGGCTTCCAAAGCAGCATCTGGGCTCCAGGATGTTCTCGAGGCCCAAACCTCGGCAGAACTACTGGTGCCATGCTCTGGGGTACCGGCCATTTCGCCTGGTACCGATACTCGGGCATCAGCGGCATTGATAGACCAGAGATTTTTGGCTATTGAACACAGTCTAGCGGCTCTTCTCTCGGCCTCGATGCCCCTGAAACCGCTTCAGACAATTCAACCGGTACCGGTATCGACATTGGTACCGGAGGCATTGACATCGGCAGGTGGACTACCAGTGCCGACGCAGGCTATGCCCTCCGGTACTGACAAGTCGGTTCCGGACCCTGTCGATACCGACTTTGATCGGTACCGATATCGTGCGATGCATGATTACCCAGACAGGAGATACTTTGAATCCTCCGAGTCTGAAGACTCTGACAGCTCTGTCGATACCAGAGTACTTCTTCCTGAGGATTCTTCCTCTCCTAAACGTAGGATGTCTCCTCCTGAGGATATATCCTTCCAGGATTTTATCCAAGATGTGGCTCGAGGTCTTTCCATCACAGTGGCTCCTGCTTGGGTTAGAAATTGGTTGGGTGGGAGGCGACAGAGTACAAGTAAATGGAGCTCTCTCTGAGTAGAAGGATGTTACCAGTGGTGTGCCCCAGGGATCTGTCCTTGGTCCGATTCTTTTTAACATCTTTGTTAGTTATATAGCGGAAGGGCTGTCAGGTAAGGTTTGCCTCTTTGCAGATGATACCAAAATCTGCAATAGAGTAGACACCCAGGAAGGTATAGATAACATGAGGAGGGATCTAGCTAAGCTTGAAGAATGGTCTAGAATTTGGCAGCTGGGATTTAATGTTAAAAAATGTAAGGTCATGCATTTGGGCTGCAGCAATCCAAGGGAGCAATACAGTATAGGAGGTGAAGTACTTTTGTCCACTAAAGAAGAGCGGGACCTAGGCGTGGTTGTGTCTGATGATCTTAAAGTAGCTAAACAGGTAGAAAAGGTGACGGCAAAAGCTAGAAGGATGCTTGGGTGCATACGGAGAGGAATGGCTAGCAGAAAAAAGGAGGTGATAATGCCTCTGTATAAGTCTTTGGTGGGACCTCATTTGGAGTATGGTGTGCAATTCTGGAGATCGCACCTTCAAAAGGATGTGACCAGGATGGAGTCGGTGCAGAGGGTTGCTACTAAAAGGATTAATGGGCTTCATTATAAAGCATATGAGGACAGACTTAAGGATCTTAATATGTACACCTTAGAGGAAAGGCGGGATAGAGGTGATATGATTTAGATGTTGAAATACCTCCGTGGCATAAATGTTCAGGGAGAGAGCCTCTTTCAATTGAAAGCAAGTTCTGCTACGAGGGGACATGGGATGAGGGTGAAGGGAGATAGATTCAGGAGTGATATGTGGAAATATTTCTTTACGGAAAGAGTAGTGGATCCATGGAATAGTCTCCCAGTGGAGGTGGTAGAGATGAGGACAGTAACTGAATTCAAAAAAGCATGGGACCAACACAGAGGATCTCTAAAGGTAAAAAGTGGACTGTTGTAGTTGTTATGGAAGGACAGACTAGATAGGCCATGTGGTCTTTTTCTGTTTCTATGTTTCTATGAAACAGAGCCTAGGGCGAAGGAATTGGAAATTTTACAGTATCCTAAAACTCCCAAAGAGGCAGCTACTTTGCCTATTCATGAGATCTTGCATGATCTCATGCTAAGGATGTGGGAAACACCTCTCACCACTTCTCATTCTCGTAGGCTCAATACTATGTATAGAGTTCCTCCCTGTCCTGAATTTCAAAAAACTCAGCTGCCCCACCATTTCCATGGTGGTGGAGTCAGCTATGAGAAGGATTAAAAGTGCAAAAAGACATGCATCTAATCCTCCGGGACGTGAATGTAGAACTCTTGATGCCTTTGGGCGTCGAACCTTCCAGGCCTCTATGCTTTCTGCCAGGATTAGTTCCTACATTTTATATATGGGAATGTTCCTTAAGGAAGTTACAGGAGATCTAGAGCTTATGAGCCCTCTCCTTCCTGATGATAAGAGACAAGATTATCTTGCTCTTATCAAACATGCTCAGGATGTTTCCAAATTTGTAAATCGTGCAGCTTTTGATTGTTTTGAGTGCATAAGCAGAACTTCTGCTATTGCCATAGGCGCACGTAGGATTGCCTGGCTCCCGGCATCTGACTTGGAACTTTGGATACAGAACAAATTGGGGAATATTCCTTGCACTGGAGAGAATCTCTTTGGCAAAAATTGGCAAGAGAAAGCTAATGAACTAGATGCTGATAATCTCACCTTGGATAGATTATCAAAATCTACAGCTGATCCTGCAAGGAAAAAGTCCTACAAAAAACCATTCTTCACTAGAAAGAAGAAGTTCTACCCCTCCTATACCCAACAAAGGCATCGTTCAGGTCAGTCTGCCCAAAAGGGTCAGCAGCAACCTAAACAAAGAAAAACAAAGGCTGCTAAGCCTCAACCGGCTCAGCAGACTCAGCCTTCACAGGGGCTTTGACTTCCATCTAGAGAACTTTGTCTTCCTGGCCCTGAACGGGCCATAGCCTTCCACCATTCCAGGAAGCTTATGTTATTCTGCCCCCAGATGGGGGCAGATAACAACAGAAAATTGTCCATTGTGAGAGAGGGATACAAGCTTCACTTCCTCAGCGTGCCCCCCTCCTACAATGGTAAGAGAGTTCAATTCTCAAACCTCTCTCAACTCCCAGTTAGATCACGAGGTCAGTCTGCTTCTTGCCCAAGGGGCAATAGAAGTATCTGTTCATTAACAGGATGCAGGGTTCCATTCCCCCTTTTTCCTTATTCCAAAGAAAACAGGAGGGCACAGACCCATTTTAGACCTCAGAGAATTGAACAAATATCTGTTCAAAGAGAAATTCAAAATGATTTCTCTAGGAACTCTACCGACATACTTTCCGAGTCAGGACTGGCTTTGTTCTCTAGATCTCAAGGATGCGTACACTCATGTTCTCATCCATCCAACTCACCGAAGATTTCTTCGCTTTCTATTTCAAGGGAAGCACTACCAATACAGAGTTCTTCCTTTTGGCCTGGCCTCGGCACCAAGGGTGTTCACAAAATGCATGGCTGTGGTTGCAGCATTTCTCTGCACCCTAAAAATATTCGTCTTCCCTTACTTGGACGATTGGCTCATTCGAGCCCCATCAGAGCCAGAGGCCAGGATTTCCCTATTTCGCACAATGCGTATCCTCCAATATTTGGGACTTGTCATAAACTTCCCAAAATCCAACCTAGCTCCCACTCGGTCTCTAGAGTTCATAGGAGCCCTGCTGGATACCAGACAGACAAGGTCCTATCTTCCACAGTCCCGCTGCCTTTGCATTGTGCAGTTAGCTTCCCAAGCAATGCTAAAGTCTCAACTCACTGATCGGGAAATGTTACAATTGCTAGGCCACATGGCATCCACTGTGCATGTGGTCCCTTATGCCCGCCTCCATATGAGGGCAGCCCAGTGGACTCTATCCACTCAATGGACTCAGGCGTCAGGTTGACTGTCAGACAAAATAGCAACCTCAGATCGTCTCATGTTGTCTCTCCAATGGTGGCAGTCACCCCAGAACCTGTTGATGGGGTCCCCTTTTCAGCAACACCCACCCCAAGTAACTCTAACAGATGCCTCACAGGTGGGTTGGGGAGCCCATTGGCAAGGCCTCTCTACCCAGGGTACCTGGACTCCACAGGAGACCAATCTACACATCAATCTTCTAGAGCTCAGAGCAATCTTTCTTGTCCTTCGAGTGTTTCACACTCAGCTCAGCTACAAAACTGTCCTAATTCAAACGGACAACCAGGTAGCCATGTTCTATGTGAACAAGCAGGGCGGAACAGGCTCTCTGTCGCTCTGCAACGAAGCTTTGCGACTTTGGGCCCTCGCCAAAGAGCATCAGATTCATCTCCTTGCAGTGTATCTTCCAGGCATTCAAAACTCTTGGGCAGACAGACTCAGTTGAGTTCTGCTTCCACACGAATGGTCTCTCTATGCAGACCAGGTGGCCAAAAGTTTCCAATTTGGGGAACCCCGGACATAGATCTCTTTGCAAGTCCGCTGAATGCCAAACTTCCCCGGTTCTGTTCCAGAATTCTGGCCCAGGGTTGTCAGGCCAGGGATGCCTTCCTCCTCCATTGGGGTCGAGACTTTCTGTATGCCTTCCCACCCATTCCCCTAATTCCCAGAACTTTATTCAAGCTTCAGAGAGACAGAGACCATATGATTCTCATAGCCCTACATTGGCCATGACAAGTGTGGTACCCTCTGCTCTTACATCTCTCACAAGCTCCATCTCTGGAGTTAGGATCTGCTCCAGATCTCCTATCCCAGGAGGACGGGATGCTGTGGCATCCCAACCCCCAGTCTCTACATCTCAGGGCCTGGTTGCTGAAGGCCTAGAACTTCATGGTCTTAACCTTTCTCAGCAAGTAAAGGATGTCCTTTATGCTTCCAGGAAACCATCCACAAGACGCTCTTATGCTTTCAAGTGGAAAAGGTTTACCATATGGTGTTCGCAGAGGGGTATCAACCCTCTTGCAATACCTCTGGAATCATTACTGGAATATCTTCTTCATTTGTCTAATGCAGGGCTTAAGACCAATTCAGTGAGAGTTCATTTGAGTGCTATTGCAGCTTCTCTCAAACGTTTAAATGGGCAACCTATTTCCTCTCATCCCATCATAGCGAGATTTATGAGAGGACTTCTCCTAACTAAGCCTCCCATTAAGCCACCACCGGTGGCATGGGATCTAAATCTGGTTCTTGGCCAGCTCATGAAGCTGCCTTTTAAACCATTGGCTACTACCTTTTTGAAATTCCTTTCCTGGAAGGTTATTTTTCTTATTGCAATCACATCAGCACGTCGCATCAGTGAGTTCAAGCATTGGTGGCTGATCCTCCTTAAACAAGGTTCCATCATAAGGTAGTTCTTAGGACTCATCCTCACTTTATGCCAAAGGTGGTTTCACCTTTTCATCTAAACCAAGCAGTTTACCTTCCTGTTTATTTCCCAAGGCCTCATGCGTCTAATGCAGAAAGGAATCTTCATACTTTGGATTGTAAAAGAGCTTTGGCCTTTTACTTACAAAGGACGCAGCAACATAGAAAGGCCTCTCAACGTTTTGTTGCTTTTGATCCTAGTCATTTGGGACTTCCAGTCTCCAAGAGAACACTGTCCAACTGGATTGCACAGTGTATTTCTTTTGCCTATGAGAGTAAAAACCTTCCATTGGAAGGTCATGTCACAGCTCACAATGTGAGGGCCATGGCAGCCTCTATGGCTCATCTTCACTCTGTGTCTATCGACGACATCTGTCGAGCAGCTACTTAGGCCTCGGTTCATACCTTCACAGCCCATTACTGCTTAGACAAGGACTCCCGCCGGGATGCCTTGTTTGGTCAGGCTGTTCTTCAACACCTGTTCCATACTTAATCAACTCCTACCCACCATCCCTGGTAGGATACCAGAGATCCATGGGGGGAAGTGGAGCCCTTTCGCAAGGGCACACAACTTCTGGTGTTTCTCCCTGACATATGCAGCTAGGGAGTCCCCATATGTGACGACTACATTCCTGCTTGTTCCTGGAGATAGCATAGTTACTCACCTGTAACAGGTGATCTCCGGGAACAGCAGGAATTTAGTCTTCACAACCCACCCACCTCCCCTAGGAGTTGTATCTCTCTCTCTCTCTTTTTTCTTTCCTTTTCTCTCTCTCTCTCTTTGTCTCAGCTTTAAACTCAACTGGAGAGAGACAGTTGGGAAAGGCGGGAAGGCAGCACGCAGGCGCTGTGGGATGCTCCCAAAAGCTTTCTAATTGGACGCTGGGGAGCGTTCCCGCGCAGGCTCCGTCTGTACCGATGATACCCATATGTGAAGACTAAATTCCTGCTGTTCCCGGAGATCACCTGTTACAGGTGAGTAACTATGCTTTCTCCAGGAACAAGCAGGAAGTAAGTTCTCACATATGGGTAACATTGGTGCCGACGGAGCCTGTGTGGAGCATTTCCCCATCTTTCAAAGAAAGCCTTTGGGACATGCTACCACGCATGTCTGGTCCCCTTCCCGCCCAAGGATGTCATCTTGCTCAGTCTCCTTTTTCCGTGGAGCCCAACGGATGCCTGTCCTGTTTCCCCAGAAAAAAAGCTATATAACTACTTTCCTGATTTGCGTACTGGTTCATTTTCCCACCTTGAGCCCGTGCCAGACCCGGCGTTGTTCTCAGCTTTTTTCCCTTTTTTCAATCAAGAGTTGCCTAGACCAGCGTTTGTGCCTTTTTTCACCTGGGGGTCATTGACCCCGGCCAGGTGTTTCCCACCATGTCTCCTGGTGGGTTCAAAAAATGTGACTGCTGTAGTTAAACCATGTCAGTAACCGACACCCATGACTGTTGCCTACGCTGCCTGGGACTGGACCATGACAGCACCTCCTGTGACCTCTGCCAGGCCATGATGCCTAAGACCAATAAAAAGTCTGAGTTGCAGGAGAAACTGTTCCCAAGGTCCAACGGCACCAGCTTCCCTGATGCCGAGCTCCAAGCCCAACACTTCCTGTGAGGCCCGAGCATCCTCTGAGTCCTGCGTCTCCTCCGAGAAGACCCCAAGAGAAAAAAGTAAAAACCTTGAGGTCTGTCGAGGTTCCATTGGAGAAACCCAGTAAAACCACTCGGAGGGACTCTGGTGACTCCGAGAAGCGCCCTATCAAGGTCCTCAAAAACGATTCCTTGGCTGGAGGAGACCATACGAGGTTTCTAGAGACCATAGTCCTTGTCGAGAAATCGCGAGAGTGCCGGCGCTGGGCCCGAGATCCTTGGTGCCTGCGCCAAATGTTGTGGAGCCGTCTAGCTTGGAAACCAGAATGGCGGCCCTGGAGCAGAACATCATTGCTCTCCTAGCCCTGCAGCAGGCAATGATGGCTGGTTCATCTGCATCATCTGCCCCAACGACCAGTCCCCCGATTGCGGGGGAGTTCCCGGTTGTTGAACCGAGCTCCGAGTGCCACCGGCCTCGGGTAATTCTCGGCACTAGTCGAGGTCCTGGTCCCATTCCTCAAGAATCCGATCCTCCTCAACCAGTTTCCGTGACTCGAACCCCAGGTCCTCTGGAGGCCCTTGGCACTGGCCTCAAGGCAAGGAGTCACAGGGCCTCAGATTCATTGTCACCCCTCGACTCCGAGTGGAAGACAGATAACGAGTTATCCCCAGAAACCAGACAGCACCGAGATATCGCCTCAGACCCGCCTCCCCTGGCTTCTGGTGCCTTTCTCCTCCGGAGTACATGACCTGCCACGTTTTTGTAAAGGATATGGCCAGAGCTCTCTCAGAGCAAACCAAGGCGGAGGAGGATTCATACACCGAAGAACTGGAGATTCTCCATTATAAGTCTCCACCCAAGGAAACGCTCATGGTGCCGGTGCAGCCAATCCTCGAGCGGCTCCTGTTGAGAATGTGGGAGACCCCGGTGTCAGTACCAGTGGTCAGCTGATGCCTTGACACCATGTATCACTGCCGGAAAGGGCCAGGGTTCCACAAACCCCAACTCCCACATAACCCCATGGTTGTCGAGTCAATCATGCAAAAGCTTAAGAGCCAGAAGACCCATTCTTTTATTCCCCCTGGTAGGGATGCTAGAGCTCTCGATGACCTTGGGTGCAAGTGCTACCAGGGCTCGATGCTGGGGTGTCTGATACAGGCCTATGAGTTATACATAGGTATGTACCTCAAGGCCCTAACCCAGGAGTTTTCTGGGTTTTCAGCAGGGCTTACCGGGAAACCCCTCCAATGGTTTCAATCCCTGACCTCTGGGATCAAGCACTGCTCTAAGTTCCTTTCCTGGGCAGCCTACAATGGCTTTGAGTCAGCGGCGGGCATCAGTGCCTGGCGCCAAGCCTGGCTGCAGTCTTTGGACCTCAAGCAATGGATCCAAGACAAGCTGCTCGATGTCACCTGTAACGGGGAGAACTTGTTCGGCAAGCCCATGGCTGATAAGGTGGCCGAGATAGAGGCCAACATGGTGACTTGACAGAGGCTCTCCAAAAAGACCTCATCCTCCCCCTGTAAGAAACCATTGGGGAAAAGACCCCTGTTCTGAGGAAAAAGGGGCCCTTTTATCAGAGTCACCACTATCAGCCCTTCTCGGGCCAGCAACAGGGTTCTCACCCTGTGGTATATCAAATAAAATATAATCATAACCATAAATGACAAAGCCATGGAGCCCAGAAGCCAAAGGCACAGAAGCCCCAGGCCCCAGTTCCCAGTTCCCACCCAGCCCAGGGAGAGCTTTAGACTCCCGGGGCAGGACCTCCCCTCCCCCAGGAGACTTTCACCAGCCCACAGGGGGCCGCCTGGCACTCTTCGCCCACAGGTGGGCCAATGTCACCTCAGACCAGTGGGTACTGCAGGTGGTAAGTGAGGAATACCTCTTCCACCTCCAGCAGGTACCACCCAGGTTCTTTCCAGGAGAGCCAGTGTGACCTCTCCTTCACCAGACCCTTCTGCTCTCAGAGCTCACAGGTCTGCTCAGGGACAATGCAGTAGAACCTGTACCCAAACATCTATGGGGAAAAGGCTTCTACTCCAGATACTTCTTTGTCCCAAAGAGAACTGGGGGCCTCATGCCCATGCTAGACCTGAGAAACTTAAACATGTTTCTGGTGAAGGAGAAGTTCAAGATGCTCTTCCTTTTAACACTGCTGCCTTACCTCCACCAGGGAGATTGGCTGTGCTCCTTGGACCTAAAGGATGTGTACACACACATCTTGATCCACCCCTCCCATAGGCAGTACCTATGGTTCGTGGTGGGAGGAGGGCACTACCAGTACAAGATGCTGCCCTTCAGCCTGGCCTCCTCACCAAGGGTCTTTACCAAATAACTGGCAGTGGTAGTTGCCTATTTGCGCCTACAAGGGGCTTTCATCTTCCCCTACCTGGACGACTGGCTCATCAGGGGCAGTACAGCCTCAGAGGTCAGTTAGTCTGCAGAGCGTGCAGCCCTTCTTTTGCAGTACCTGGGGTACGTCATCAAATACCACAAATCCCATCTCTTTTCAGCCCAAAGTATGGAGTTCATAGGTGCCCAGTTGGGTATTTTACAGGTCAGGGTCATCCTCCCAAGAGAAAGGGCAGAACGCCTCAGGCAACTGGCAGGAGAGGTACAACACCACTGGTCAGTGCCGGCTCATCTCCTCTCCTCCTCCGCCTACTGGACTTTATAGCCTCGACAGTCCACATCACGCCTTCAGCTCACTTACACATGCCTATGCTCGCAGTGGGCTCAGGCCACGGGCAAGCTATGGGATAGGGTCAGGGTTACCTGCCAACTGGCGGAGTCCCACAACTGGTGGCAAAACCTGCGCCACCTCCAAGCAGGAATGCCTTTCCAGGCAACCATGCCGCAGAGGACCCTGACCACAGATACCTCCCTCCTGGGTTGGAAGGCACATTGTGGAGACCGCCACACACAGGGCAGCTGGTCTCAGGAGGAGTCGCTCCTACAGATCAGTCTCCTGGAGCTCAGGGCAATCTTCTTGAACTTACAAGCATTCCAGCACTGCCTGTACTGATCCAGACAGAGAACTAGGTCGCCTTGTTTTATATCATCAAGCATGGCGACTTGGATTCGTACTCCCTCCGCCAGGAGGTGGTGGCCCTCCTCTCTTTGCAGCACGCAACAACATGGTTCTGCGAGTGGTGTACCTCCCAGGCCAGGACAACTGCCTAGCGGACAGGCTGAGCAGAGTCTTTTGCCCACACAAGTGGCGCTTAAACCCTAGAGTAATGAAGCAGCTCTTTCATCTCTGGGCAGGCCCGTGATGGATCTATTCATTCTCTGAACAACACGCAGCTACCCTGCTTCTGCTCCTGCCAGCCGCACCTGGAGAGAGTGGCAGCAGATGCCTTCCTGATCTTGCGGTCCGAGGGCCTACTGTATGCGTTCCTACCGACCCCCACTGGTCGCCAGGACCTCTTCAAAGTTCAGAGCAAAAGGGCATCAGTTATGCTGATTGCCTCCCGGTGGCCCAGGCAACCTTGGTTCCCTCTGCTGCTTTCCATGTCAGTGGCACTCCCAGTCCCTCTGGGCCAAGCCCCAGACCTCCTGTCCCAGGAGGAGGGCGCTCTCCTGCACCCCTATCTGGGGTCGCTAATGCTAACAGTGTGGCTAATGAAAGGGTAGTGTTGGCCCCTTTCAGTCTTCCAGAAGTTGAGGAGATCCTACTGGCCTCTCGAAACCCTCTACCAGGCGGGCTTATGCCTTTAAGTGGAGAAGGTTCTCTGCCTGATGTGCGGAAAAGGAGGAGAATCCCTTCTCCTGCAGGTGCAACTAGTACTGCAGTACCCTACTGCACCTATCACACAGTGGGCTGAAATCTAATCCATAGCCACTCACCACCACCCTGTTGAGGGAAAACCCCTCTCAAGCCAGCCCCTGGTCTCCAGGTTCCTCCTTGGCCTCCAGTTATCCAGGACCCCTATCCGCCCTCCAGCGGCAGAGTGGGACCTCAACGTAGTGCGCGCTCAGCTCACCAAACCACCGTTCGAGCCCCTGGTCATTTGCCACCTGCAGTACCTGTTATAGAAGGTGGCTTTTCTGGTGGCCCTCACGTCCGCTCGAAGAGTGAGTGAACTCCAGGCCCTGGTGGCAGATCCACTGTATACAAGGTTCTACAAGAACAGGGTAGTGCTCTGCACACACCCCAAATTCCTCCCGAAGGTGGTGTCCCCTTTCCACCTCAACCAAGAGGTGATCCTCTCCACCTTCTTGCTGTGACCTCACGCCGGCAAGGAGGAACTAGTACTTCATTAGACTGCAAACTGGCCCAGTCCTTCTAGTTACAGCAGACTCAGGCCCATCAAAAAACTCCTCAGCTTTCGTGTTTTATGACCCCAGCAGACTGGGGCTCCCTGTGACTAAGCGAACTCCGTCCACTAGTGTAGAGGACTGTATTGCCCTCGCTTATGAGTGAGCTGGCCTCTCCCTTGAGCACCGGATCACAGTGCATCGCACAAGGGTGATGGCTGCATCGGTGGCCAACCTCCGCTCAGTGCTGGTGACAGAAACCTGCAAGGCTGCCACATGGTCTTCAGTTCATACATTCATAGCTCACTACTGCCTGGAGAGCAAGTCCTGTAGGGACAATGCCTTTGGCCAGACAGTACTCCATAATATTCTCGGGGTATAGGCAGCTCCTGCCGTTCAACTCTTCTGTGTTCAGGCTACCGGAGTGATAGTGTCACTGGATGCTAGGGTCTTGCAGAGTCTCTCAGTGGGGACTCGCCTTCTGCAACTCATGGCTACCTTATTGGTCTCCATTGGTGCGGTCATGGTTCGATCATTGGCAGCCTGGAGCTAGGGAGTCCCATATGTGAGGACTGACTTCCTGCTTGTTCCTGGAGAAAGCGTAGTTACTCACCTGTAAAAGGTGTTCTCCAGGGACAGCAGGAATCAGTCCTCACAACCCTTCCTCCTCCCCTGGGAGTTGCCTCCCTAACTTGTTTTATTTTTTATTACCGTCCTAGCTATATCATCTGACTGAGCAAGATGGTACCCTTGGGTGGGAAGGGGACCACACATGCATGATAGCATGTCCCAAAGGCTTGCTTTGAAAGCTGGGGAAATGCTCTGCACGTGCTTCATCGGTGCCGACGTCATCCGTATGTGAGGACTGATTCCTGCTGTCCCTGGAGAACACCTGTTACAGGTGAGTAACTACGCTTTGTCTCACACACACAGTTCCTCTGGACTATTTGGGGCTGACATCATATTACTAGGGAAGATCTATGTTACTTTTGTTCCATAATCACAAAGCTGCTTTCAGATGACGCAGCGAGTTGCTCTTTAATCCCTAAAGGGCTCTGAGCAGAACTGTGAAAACTTGGGCACTCTTGAACAGGCAATCGTGGTGTGGGAAAATAATTTTCTCCATGGACAAGCAGGATAATAATTAGCCACATAGATTTGTGGTGTCATCCCTGACAGTACCAGACCAGACTTGCTCTCCCAAAGCCCAGAAGAGTCTACAAAACTCTACTGGGCATGTGCAAGTGAGTCCTCCTGTATGAGTGTTGCTCCTCTCTCTGTCGTCTTCATCCTCAGCCAAGCGCGGATATAGCTCTCCCTATCCTCCATTTTATTGTATTTTTCTCTGATTTTTATTTTATTTTTCAAACCTCTTAAATCTTCTGATTCTTTTCCGGCAGTGCTAGCCCAGACCGCAGCAGACTTCTCCGGCATTGGCAGGACTTAGGCATTCTTACTCCTCCTCATGTCGGGCCCATCTAGAACAGATCAGTCTGGCTGTGATGACACTGAAATGAAGGTGTCCTGAAAGCCTTTGCCGACCTGCTATGTCTAGAAAAGAGTCTTCTGGCAGAGGCAGCTTCATTCCTTCAAGAGACAGTGCGCGCCTACTTGTTCAAAAAGGAGAAGAGGAGACTGCTGGTTTTTCTGTGGCCCTGCCATAACGTATCCACTCTGGCAGCAGTCGGGCTCAATCCATCAGTGTTATCACCAACCTCCCTGGGGGTTCCCACTTCTCCAGCGGTAAAGACCCTATCATCGCTTAACAAATGAAAAAAAAAAACCCAAACAAACCCCCCCCCAAGTCAATGAAAAGGCAGGCAAGGTCTCAAGATGAACCCTCTGTGCCTTATCCCAGTCTTCCTGCGTCACCTCGGTCCTGACCCCACATCAGTTCAGAGGATACGGGAGTAAAATAAAACAAAACGGTGGGCTAGGCTCCTGGGTGAAACCTTTTAGGTCTTCTCCATCCTCCTAGGGGTGACTGCAGCTGCCGCTGTGCATCCAAAGTACTCTGGGACTGGCCTGCGGGATCCCACTACCTTCCTCCCTCAGGGGTGGAAGTGTGACTCCTGCTGCCTCTCCGGCCTCCCCCCCCCCCCCCACCACACTCATCTCTAAAGCCACAGGGGTTCTTCCATAGCAACATACAACCCACTGGCTGTGGTCATGCCAAATGGGTAAGTCAAGCCTCGTCTGCAGCCCCAGGGATGGGGACGGGACCCACGGTGCATTGGGCAGTCTCTTTCTCCTGCTTCAGATTGTTTGCGACCTGCTTTAAAGAAAAAAAAGGGCAGATGAAAGGAGTGTGAGCCAGTGTCCTTGTCTCACAGTTGCAGCTGCCTGCTGCCTCTTTGTCTGTGACTTGGGAGTGGCCCATATAATCTCAGCAGGCTTACATGCAGGCAGGTTCAAGGGACGCTCCTGCTCAGGTCTGGCTATATAGGTGAGCAATGTGACTCTGAGCATCCTGACAGGCCAACCTCCCAAACTGGATATGGAGAGGTGTTGAATGAATAGAGGGGAAGTCAGCACTCCCATTGCCCAGGATCAAATGTCAGTGGCCGCCTATGGGTACAGAAACACAAGTCAAGGTGAGTACCTAGGCTGAAGTCTTTGTTCCATGTCTCCTCATCACCCACCTCGTTGTCATTGAGGGGAGCACCAGCAGGTCTTCCTCCAAAGCACAAGTTGCTGTGGGCCAGCTCTATGCTCCCAGGGTCCTTCCTCTGTGCTTGCTATCTGCATGCCTAATCCCAGACATGGAGGGGCTACCTGTCCTCCTCCTGTGTTTATTCCTGCAGGCCAACGCTTCAGGCACCCATGCCAGGGGCCTCACTCTGCAAAGATCTCCATACCCTTCTGCCATCACATGCAGCATGGCGATTCCCAAATGACACTTTGCACAACTCTGTTTTTTCTACCCTTTGATCTGTAGAATCCTTCAGTAGCAAACTCTAGATAACTTGCGAGATCCCATCTGCTGAGGATACCCTGCTCCCATCCTCAATCCAGCTGGGAGGACAGAACAAAAAATATGCCATACTGGGTCAGACCAAGGGTTGATCATGCCCAGTTTCCTGTTTCCAACAGTGGCCAATCAGGTTCCCAGAAGATAAACAGATTCCATACTGCTTATATAAGCAGTGGATTTTCCCGGTCCTCTTTAATAATGGTTTATGGACCTTTCCTCCGGGAACTTGTCCAAACCTCTTTTAAATCCAGCTACACTAACACCTTTTACTGGTAAAACTCTGACAACCAAGGAACAACGGAAAATCAGTAGCAACTAAAATAATATAAATATGTGAACAAATGAGTGACTATTTGAACAAACCCATACCCAAAACAGAATAGACCAGTAGAATCTGGCAGGGATTCTCCATCACAGTATCTTCCTTACCCCATGGGCACTCCTGAATCCTCCTCAGCTCCAGCTCTATCTCTGCCTGAGTCACGCAGCACCCGCACATTAAGGACAGCAACAGGAGCCTACATATTCTGGTTAGAGGCCCAGGTATAAGTTTGACCTTTTCCCCCATCCCCCATCTTCCGTGGTGTGGGGGAAGAACCACATTCCCTTTTCCGTCATGTGCCAGAAACTCTTCTATCAGGCACTGAACTGGTGGTCTTCGTTGGAGGGTCCTTCATTCTTGCACACGCTGTCTTTCCATGAGATGCAGTTATGCTATCACCTAAGGCCTGCGCAACAGCCCTCCCACTTTGGTTCATAGATCATACCAGTGTCAAGAAACCCCTCAAGCACTCAGATCCAGAAGGAAAGCCTCCCTCCTGACACACCTTATCCCTGGATCAGGACCAAACTTACACCAAGCATCTATGCAGGTAGAAGCAACATTGGGTTCCCTGTGACTGGTTTCTGGACATCCCCCTCGACCAGCATTCAGCAGTCAAGTAACTATCTTCCAAAAGCTTCGCCTAGGACCACATCCACCATCGCAGACCCTCTATTGCTCTTCTCTGCCACATACTTGAGGTGGCCAGACCGCATACGCTTCTACTCATGTTCCAGCTACACCACTACTACTACTACTACTATTTAGCACTTGTATAGCACGTGGCGCTGTACAGATACCTACAAGAGGCAGCCAAAATACAGAGACAGTCTCTGCCCATCAGAGTCATGCTCATCGGAGCTTACAATCTAGTCAGAACAATAAAGAGCAATGGTCAGTTTAGTGCAAAGCGCGGTATGGTCTATACAATTGGTCATGAGAAATGACGGAGTTTAAGATAAGAAGGGGATGGAAGTCAGGATCTGAAAGCAACGGTGAAGAGGTGGGTCTTCAATCTTGATTTGAAGAGGGCCAGGGAGGGTGCCTGGTGTATAGACACAGGTAGGTTGTTCCAGGCGTAGGGTGCAGCAAGGAGAAAGGAGCAAAGTCGGGAGTTAGCGATGCGGGTGAAAGGCATAGATAGAAGTAATTTGTTAGCGGAGCGCAGGTTCCGAGAGGGGACGTAGGGAGAGATAAGAGATGAGAGGTAATGCGGGGCCATAGAGTAAATGAATTTATAGGTCAGTAGGAGAAGCTTGAACTGGATGCAGAATTGGACAGGGAGCCAGTGAAGTGACCTGAGAAGAGGAGTAAAGTGGGCATGGCGGGACTGGCGGAAGATTAGTTGAGCAGCATGATTTTGTATAGATTGAAGGGGAAGGAGGTGGCTGACGGGGAGACCAGCAAGGAGCAGGTTGCAATATTAGAGGCAAGAGGAGACTAAGGAGTGGATAAGTGTCTTGGTGGTGTGTTCAGAGAGGAAGGGGCGGATTTTGCCAATGTTGTAGAGGAAGAAACGGCAGGTCTTAGCTACATGCTGGATATGTGCGGAGAAGGAGAGAGAGGTGTCAAAGATAACCCCTAGGTTGCGGGCCGAGGGAACAGGAAGGAGAGTAGCTTCATCCACATAGACTGGGAACGGGGGAAGAGGAGGGGAGAGTTGGGGGGAAAGACAAGGAGTTCAGTCTTGGCCATGTTCAGTTTCAGTCGGCAATGAGACATCCAGGTAGCGATGTCGGAAAGGCAGGCAGAGATCATGGACTGGGTTGCTGAAGAGATATTAGGTGTAGAGAGGTAGATTTGGGAGTCATCGGCATAGAGATGGTACTGAAAGCCATGGGAGGAGATAAGCGCACCAAGGGCTTGGGTGTAGAGAGAGAAAAGGAGGGGACCCAGGATGGATCCCTGGGGTACACCTACATGGAGCGGGGTAGGGGAGGAGGAGGAGCCGCCAGAGCATACACTGTATGAGCGATGGGAGAGGTAGGAGGAGAACCAGGATAATACCGAGTCCTTGAAGCCAAGGGAGGAGAGGGTGGTGAGGAGAAGATTGTGGTCAATGGTGTCAAAGGCAGCGGAGAGATCAAGAAGGATGAGGATAGAGTAGAGGCCCTTAGATTTAGCCAGGAACAGGTCATTGGAGACTCTTGCGAGAGCCGTTTCAGTGGAGTGTAGGGGACGGAAGCCGTATTGTAGTGGGTCGAAGAGGGCCTGGGAGGTGAGGAAATCGAGGCAGCGGCGGTGGACGGCCCATTCTAGTAGTTTATATATGAAGGGAAGGAGGGAGATGGATCGATAGTTGGAAGGGCATGTGGGATCGAGTGAGGGTTTCTTGAGGAGGGGTGTGACAACAGCATGCTTGAAGTCAGCGGGAACAGTAGCAGTGGAGAGTGAAAGGTTGAGGATATGAGTGATGGGGGGACAATGGTGGAGGAGATGGGGTGTAGGAGGTGGGTGGGGATAGGGTCAGCTGAACAGGTGGTGGGTTTGGAGGAGGTAAGGAGAAGTGCGGTTTCTTCTTCAGAGATCGGAGGGAAGGAGGAGAGGGTGGCAGAGGAATTGTGGATGTGCCTCTACCCAAGACCCATATGACGAATCAACCAGAGATCTTGCCCCACTCCCCCCAGCTGTCTGCAGTATGGCCTGAGGCAACAGTGAGGTGTTGCAGGGTTCAGAGAGGTCAGCACCACCATCCAGCTGGCCTGACTGCACTCTTTCAAAAAAAAAAAAAAAAAAAATTGCACCTTCAGCAGCAGAACTGACGTTTAGACCATTCCTCCAGCCGCATGTTTCTACCCAGCATAGCCTTGGCATCTTTCTTAATAGTAACCGGCATTTGGAAGGGCTGACTTATCGGATTCCCCGTGTTCCAATTCAGTCTGTAATCCACTCCATATTACATTTACTGCTTGCGAGAAGATCCAGTTGGACAAGCAGCAGTTGTCCCTGAAAATCCAGACCAAAAAACCCCCCAAAACAAGCCATTCCTCTGGAGAGCCACAGTGTGGCATTCGATCATAAGAAGTTAACCCTGCCACTTGTCAGATGGGGTAGGCCCCACCTGCTCCCTGGCTATCCAATGTGTCAGCCTCTCTGACGACATGAGAAACCCACATCACACCATCTGCTACTCAACCACCCGGTATCATAGGAGCTCCCTTGGAAGGAGAGGGAGCTGGCTGCCACCCTGACTCCCCATCCTAAGAATGCTTTACTCCACTACTTCCCCATGCTGACATGGTCTGCATAGTGTAACATAAGGACATGAGAAATGCCACACTGGACAGACCAGAAGATCAGTTATATTTACAAGCAAAAAAAAAAAAAGGAACAGGAAAGCCAGCATGAAAATAGTGGTCAGGCGTAAGCTCATCCTTTTCACTTCTCCCAGAGTATACGCCGCACTTACCCTGAGCAGCTTTTCTGGCTTCTTAAAACAATTCTAGCGTCAGTGTTTTCTGTTGCCTTTGGCATGCTCCCACTTTCATCACATAGATTCCATTTCACACAGGGGAGGAAAGGGCAGTGTACCTGCCTGCTAACCAGGCCGTCATCAATTGGAAGCCTCACAACCTCGGCCATTCTTTCAAAACCACTTGTAAGCCAGGAAGCACCTTTTCTCCAGTAACAAGCAGGAAGTTAGTCCTCACTTATGGGTGACGATGGCACCAACGAAGCCCATGCGGAGCAATTCCCCAGCTTTCAAAGAAAGCCTTTGGGATTGCTGCCACGCATGCATGGTCCTCTTCCCGCCCAAGGGTGCCATCTTGTTCGGTCTCCCTTTTTCTGCGGAGCCCTTTGGATGCACATCCTCGTCCCTCGGAAAAAGTGTTTATTTTTCAGCCTCTGGCCTGCTATTTTTCTGGTTGCACCGGTCCTCTACCCGTCCCTCCCTTCTCCTTTTCTTTTTGAGCAAAAGGAGGATGTTTCTCATAGCACTTTTTCCTTTTGCAGGCTTCGTGCCATTTTTTTTCTCAACCGCTAGCCGCGCGGGTCTTCGATCTCGCGGGGGCCCTTTTTGCCCCGTTGGCCACCAGTTTTAAAAAAATGCGCAGGTGCTCCAAGAACGTGACTTACGGACACCCATGACTGCTGTCTGCGGTGCCTCGGAGCTGACCATGATCCGGAGCTCTGTTCGCTTTGTAAGAAAATGTCCTCTAAGGCCCTGCTAAGTTGTAAGCAGAAGTCCGATGACATTTTCCGTAAGACCGCCCCAGAATCCCCGGTGGTGCCCTTGGTCGTCTCTCCGCGGGTGGGATTCCCCCACCTCAGCCCCACGCTCAAGGGGGGCTGAGGGGTCCCCGGAGGTGTCCCCTCAGGGGTCCCCGGAGGTGGAGCGGCATAAGAAGAAGACGACCTCTAAGTCACTGTCAGGGGCTCGCTCAGCCCTCCTCGGCATTCCCGAGAATCAGACAAGGAGTGGCCTCATAAGGTACCTCGTACAGACATGGAGGCCTCGGGCGATGGTGCCCGGTCTCCTGAGGGTCGTCCCGGTGAGGACCCCCTCATTTCCTCGATGCCCGACCCAGTGAGCCCGGTGTTGGTGTCGCAGGGGCCCACGACCGTGTGGAAGTTCCGTTTGCTGATACTGGAGCGCAGCGTTTCTGCCTTCTTAGTTGCCCAGCATGGCTGGCTCACGCCCAGAGACCGAGATTCCCTAAACTCGTCCTGGAAACCCCCGAGAGCCATAGGCCTTGTGAGGGTCCTCGGCACCAGTCTTGCTTGCCTTCCCATTCCTCGGGGGGTGAGATCCTTCAGGGCCTCCGGCTCCAAGCATGCCTCGGCCTCCAAATGGGGCGACCAGCCCGAGCCGGATTCCTCCTCGGATCTCTTGGGTTGAGAGTCAGATGGGGATGCCCACAGGGACCCGGCTTTCAGAGGCGTTCACTGCTTGAAACACCTTATTCTTGGTGTTCATACGGGATATGGCGCGGGCCCTCAACCTGGCTACCCAGGCCGAGGAGGAGCCAAAGAGCTCGATATCTTGCAGTACGAGTCCCTGCCTCGGCAGTCTCTCACTGTTCCAGTTCCTCCCATTCTGTGCAGGCTGCTACTCCGCATGTGGGAGACACCTGCCTCAGTGCCCATTGTGAGTAAGTGCCTCGATGCAATGTACAGGGTCCAGCGCGGCCCCGGGTTAAGGAAGAACCAGCTTCCCCACACCTCCATGGTGGTAGAATCGACGATGCGGAAGCAAAAGAGTCTGAAGTTGCACTCTTCGGTGCCACCGGGTAGGGAGTTGAGAGCCCCCTCGATGCCATGAGGCGCAAGGCTTATCAGGGGTCCATGCTTACATGCCGAGTTCAGGCTTACCAACTGTACATGGGCATGTCCCTATGGGACCTTGCCAAGGGCTTGGGTGTTTCTCCACGGGCCTTGCAGGCGAACCTCTCCTTAGGTTCCAGACCCTCCCGAGGTCCATCGCGGAGTGCTCAAAATACCTCTCCCATGCTGCCTACGACGGATTTGAATCCTCGGCCTGTGTGGCAGCGGGTGGCATCAGGGTCTGCTGCCAGGCATGGCTCCAGTCCTCAGACTTGGAGCAGTGGGTCCAGGAAAAGCTCCTGGACGTCCCCTGCCTCTGTGAGCAGCTTTTTGGTAAGCCTATGGGAGGATAAGGCTGCCGAGATAGAAACAGAATTCATAACCCAAACCCGCCTCTCGCGCAAGACCTCTTCCCTCCCTCGGAAGAAACAACCAGATAAGGTAGGCCCTTCTTCGGGAAGAACGGCTTCTTATCGGGGTTACCCACCCATGCCCGCGCCGGCAACTGGAACGCAGGGAAAGGCACCTCATGGCCACCCCAAGCCTAACCCCGCCACCACCTCAGCTTTTGACGCCAGCAGCATAGCCTTTCGCCCTCCAGCAGCTTTGCAGCCGGTGGGCGGATGCCTGTCCCTCTTCGCCTCTTGGTGGGCGTCCGTCACTTTGGACACCTGTGTCCCTCCGAGTGATCTGAAACGGGTTTTGTCTCCGTCTGGACAGGCTTCCCCCTCTCTTCTCCCCAGTGGAGCCTTCTCGACTCCCTGCGCACCAGACATATCTACAGCAAGAGCTGGACAACCTCCTCTCCCAGCGGACAGTCGAGAACGTACCTCAGAGGTCGGGGTTTCTATTCCCGGTATTTCCTCTTCCTGAAAAAAACGGGAGGTCTGCTACCTATCCTCGACCTCAGAAAGTTAAACAAATTTGTGGTGCGGGAGAAGTTCAAAATGCTGTCGCTTGGCATCCTGCTGCCCTTCCTCCAGCAAGGTGATTTGCTATGCTCCTTGGATCTCAGGGATGCTTACGCCCACATTTTGATTCACCCCTAGCACAGGCAATATCTGCGCTTCAGGGTGCAAGGGGAACACTACCAATACAGGATGCTCCCCTTTGGGCTCGCGTCTGCTCTGTGGGTCTTCACAAAGTGCCTCTCCAGAGCCACCACCTCCCTCAGACGGCAGGGCGTACTGGTCTTCCCTTACCTCGACGACTGGCTCGTCACGGGGTCCTTGGCCGGGGAAGCTCGATCAGCGGCATCACATACGATCCTCCTCCTCGAGCGCCTAGGGTTCTTGGTCAGCTACCCCAAGTCCCACTTCAAACCGGTGCAGGCCTTGGAGTTTATCGGCGCACGTCTTGACACTCAGCAGGCGACTGCCTTCCTGCGGCAGACCGTGCAGCCCACCACAAGCCTTGGCGGCTCAGGTCCAGAGCAACACCCGGGTCATGGCGCGGACTATGCTGTGCCTCCTGGGACACATGGCTTCCACCATCCATGTGGTTCCCCACGCCCGCCTGCACATGCGGACGGTCCAGTGGTGCCTCAGCGCTCAGTGGAGCCCAGCCTCAGATCACCTCAGAGACCCTATTCGGCTCTCCCATGACCTTCACAGGTCCCTACTGGTGGCAGGACCACCGTAACTTCCTCCGAGGGCTGCCCTTCCAAACTCCTCAGCATGAGCTCGTCCTGATGACGGATGCTTCCCTGCTGGGGTGGGGAGCCCACTCCGGTGCGCTGTGAACTCAGGGCCAATGGTCACCAGAAGAGTCCCAAAAGCAAATAAACGTGCTCGAGCTTTGGGCGTTCAGCTGGGCCCTGAAGGCTTTCGAGGACCATCTGAGGGGGCAGTCGGTCCTCGTGCAGACCGACAACCGAGTAGCGATGTTTTACATCAACAAGGAGGGGGGCACAGGCTCCCGCCTCCTCTGCTGGGAGGCGGTCCTCCTCTGCTCCTTTGCCTTTTCGTCAGGGGATGACCCTACGAGTGGTCTACCTCCCGGGCCACGCGAACGTCCTCATGCACAAACTCAGCAGGATCCTCCGCCCTCACGAGTGGCGGCTAGCTTTTTGTTCCATTGGTGGGGGACCCCGACCATGGACCTGTTCGCCAGCCCGACGAACATGCAGCTTCCCCGCTTCTGTGGACTGATTCTGCACCCAAGCAGGGAGGCCTCGGATGTGTTCCTCTTGAGTTGGACCTCTGGGCTTCTTTACGCCTTCCCTCCCACTCCTCCCACAAAGTTCAGTGGAAGCAAGCGTCGGTGATCCTCGTCACTCCCTTATAGCCTCGATAGCCATGTTTCCCACTCCTGCTCCAGCTCTCGTTCGAGCCCCCAGTTCCCCTGGGCTGTGCCCCGGGCCTGCTAATGCAGGAGGAGGGGTGGGTGTTCTACCCAAACCTGGCCTCGTTGTTCCTCACTGCCTGGCGCTGAACGGGTATCCTTAGCCCTGCTGAACCTCCCGGAGGAGGTCGAGGAGGTTCTCCTCGCATCAAGAAAAGACTTGACGAGATGAGCCTATGCCTTCAAGTGGCGTCACTTCTCGGTCTGGTGCTCCGGGCTCCAGATCAACCCATTCTCTTGACCTACCCGATAGGTCCTCCAGTACCTCCTTCACCTCTCGAAGGAAGGGCTTAAGTCAAACCGGTCAGGGTGCATCTGAGTGCCATCTCGGTGAATCACCTCCCCGTCGAGGATAAACCCCTCTTGGAGCAGCCCTTGGTCTTCTGCTTTATGTGGGGTCTCTTGGCTCTCTGGGTCTCCCATCCAACCTCCCCCGGCAGAGTGGGACCTGAATGTGGTGCTCATGAAGCTTACGCGTTCACCTTTCGAGCTGATGGCGACGTGTTCCCTTCGGCATTTATCCTGGAAGGTGGTCTTACTGGTGGCTCTGACCTCAGCCCACCGAGTCAGTGAACTTCAGGCTTTCATGGCTGATGCCCCTTGCACCAGGTTCTATGGAAACAGAGTGGTCCTCCGTACCCACCCCAAGTTCCTGCCGAAGGTTGTCTCGGATTTCCACCTCAATCGGGAGATAGTCTTATCGACCTTCTTCCCGAGACCCCATGCTAACCAGGCATCAGCTGTTTTACATACATTCGACTTCAAGAGGGCCCTGGCCTTCTGCTTGCAGCGCACTCTGCCTCATCGCAAGTCTAGCTGGCCCTTCGTGTCCTACGATCCCAATCGTCTGGGGCAGGCAGTCACAAAGCGCACGCCCTCCATCTGAGTGGTGGACTGCATCGCCTTCATGTGAGCCCTGCTGTATCAGCGGGTCACTGTACACAGTGTCCGCGTCAAGGTAGCTTCGCTGCGCTCCGTGCCTCTGATGGACATCTGCTGGGCTGCGACCTGGGCTTCAGCGAACACTTTCGCTTTGCACTACTGCCTGGAGAGGGAGTCCCGCCGGGACAGTGCCTTCAGCCAGGCTGTACTTTGTAATCTGTTCGGGGTATAAGCAACTCCAACCCTCCGACCTTTCTCGGTGGCTACCGAGGGTTTCGCCCCGAGGACCCGAGCTACTTCGGGCATCGGCTTCTGCTCACGCCTTTGCGGAGGCGTTTTTGATTATAGGTTTGGTAGCCTGTAACTAGGGAGTCCGATAAGTGAGGACTGACTTCCTGCTTGTTCCTAGAGAAAGCGTAGTTACTCACCTGTAACAGGTGTTCTCCAGGGACAGCAGGAATCAGTCCTCACTACCCTCCCACCTCCCCTGATGAGTTGCTGGATTTTTATCCTTCCCTTGCCATCTGCTTGGTAGGGCTCGAGCTAAGGCACATGACTGAGCAAGATGGCACCCTTGGGCGGGAAGAGGACCGCGCATGCGTGGCAGCAATCCCAAAGGCTTTCTTTGAAAGCTGGAGAATTGCTCTGTGCGGGCTCTTGTCAGTGCTGACGTCACCCATAAGTGAGGACTGATTCCTGCTGTCCCTGGAGAACACCTGTTACAGGTGAGTAACTACGCTATACCTGCAATTAGCTTCAACTTACTGCATCCTAATTCCCAGATGCAAGGAGGGATGTTAGCTGTCCAAATGTAATGTCTCCTGCACCCTCTGCTTAGGATTCACCCTTCTGTGTGGCTGATTATTATCCTTCTTGTCCACGGAGAAAGACAGAAAGGTTGTTTATCTGTAACGGTGGTTCTCCATGGACAGCAGGATGAATCAGTCACGCAGTCCCTCCCACCTCCCCATTTTGCTTGAAGCTACTGTTTTTCTTAGGTTTCAGCACAACTCTGTAATTGACTGAGAGGGTGGAGCAATACTCACACAGGAATTGCCACTCACACATTCCCAGTAGAGTTTTCTAGACTCTTCTTGGCTCTGGGAGAGCAAGTCCGGCCTGTTGTCAGGGATGACACCACACATCTGTGTGGCTGATTTATTTTGCTGTCCATGGAGAACCACCGTTACAGGTAAGCAACTTTTTTTGCAATAGCATGTTTCTGCTAAGAACATTCTACTTGGGTATATATTGATGTGTTGCTTTAAAGTACAATATTTAATTCAACAATTTCCCATTTTTCAGCAATATACCCAACCTCAACCGACATTATATAGTGTGCCACAACAGGTATGTGCCTATTATTACTATACCCTAATACCAGGCAGTAGTATTTTTAACATTTTGTACTCCCAAAGTAAACTCATTTTCTACTTATTTACATGTTTCCCACATTCTTACCTCACATTTCTGAGTATACAGCACTTTTGTTTCTACTGCCATATATTTGTCTCTGCTGACTACAGTACTATGTTTGCTATGTTGGTATTTCTAACAGTATGTGGATAATTTAACTTTTTATTGGATTGACTTAATATGTCATAGAAATGCAAAAAATGACAGCAGATAAAGACCTTACAGCCTATCCAGTCTACTGTTCCACACCAACTGCTTGGTTCGACAATATATTCCTTTGCCTCAGAGATCCTCTGTTCTAGTCCTCTACATTCTTGAATTCACATACTGCCCTTCTGTCTACTCCCTCTACTGGGCCACACATTTATCACCCTTTCTATGAAGAAATACAGCTTTAGATTAACCCCGAGTCTACCCCCTTTACCCTCATCCTTTGACCCCTCATTTCAGAGCCTCCTTCCCATTAAAGAATTCTGCTTCAGTCTATTCATATCTTGGAGTTATTTAAATGTTTTTCATATCTCCCATATCTTTTCTTTCCTACAGGATATATACTGTATATATATTTAAACTTTTAAGTTAGTTCCCATGGACTTTGAAAAGTGGAAGTGGCCTCAGTTACATTTGTTGCACCCAGGTGGCCCAGGCAACCCTGGTTTCCCGTACTTCTGCAGCTGTCCCAGAGGGACCCACTACCACTGGGGATAGACCCAGACCTGCTGTCAAATGAGGGCAGGACACTGTTGCACTCCAACCTCCACTCCCTTGCCCTGACAGTCTGGATGCTGAGAGGCTAGCTATAGCGCATCACTGCCTCTCCAGGGTGGTAGAAGATGTTCTGCTTGCCTCGCATAAGGACTTCAGGGCTGACCTCAAATCCAACACAGTCAGAATCTGTGCCATCTCTCTTCATCACCATGTGTTGGATGGCCAAGCCGTATCAGTGCACCCCTTGGTTGGCCGTTTCATGCAAGGCTACCTCCTGTCCTGGCCCCAGATCCATCCGCCACTAGTGGCGTTGGCCCTCATTGTTGTGTTGGGGAAGCTCATTGCCCCACCCTTCGAACCCCTGGCTACCCACCATCTCAAGTACCTTTCCTGGAAAGTTGTGTTTCTGGTGGCACTCACCTCAACCACGCATGTGAGCAAACTGCAGGCGCTGGTGGCCCATGCGCCCTACACCAGGTTACACAGGAACAGGGTCGTCCTTCGGACTCAACCCAAATTCTTGCCAAAGGTCACCTCTGCCTTACACTTTAATCAAGAGGTGGTAGTACTCACCTTCTTTCCCAGGTCTTATTCCTTCAGAATGGAGGCCTCCCTACACATGCTGGACTGAAAGCGTGCCTTGCCATTTTACATCCAGAGGATGCAGCCCCACTGCTGGTCAGCGTAGTTTTTTTTTTCTCTTTTGACCCCAGTCGACTTGGGGTCGCAGTCTCTAAGTGTTACCCTTTCACGGTGGGTGGCCGACTCCATTTCCTTCGCCTATCAACAAGCGGAGTTTTCTTTGGAGCATCATGTGACTGCACACAATGTGCCTACCATGGCAGCTTCAGTGGCCAGCCTGCGCTTGGTGCCCTTACTGGACATCTGCTGGACCGCCACCTGGTCCTCTGTGCACACTTTTGCAGTGCACTACTGTTTGGAAGAGATCTCCCAGAGGGATAATACCTTTGGCCAGGCAGTGCTTGGTCACCTCTTCGGGGAATAGCACAACTTCTTCCCTCCAGCCTGTGGTGTCCAGGCTCCCGGAGAGGGGATTGCAACTTTGATGCTGCTGCTGCAGTGTAAGTTTTCCAGCCAACCAGCACTCCATGCTGCCCTTTACGGTCTGCTTTTTGGGTCGCCTGTGGCTTTTCCATTTTTTTCAGTAGTCTGTGGCTTGGGAGTCCCATATGTGAGGACTTACTTCCTGCTTGTTCCCAGAGAAAGCATAATTATTCACTTGTAACAGGTTTTATTCCTGGACAGCATGAATCGGTCCTCACAAGCCTCTCTCCTCCCAGTGGAGGAGTTTTTTTCTTTTTCTGCTTGATTAAGTAATGTCATCATATTGAGGTAAGATGGCACCTTTGGGTGGGAAGGTGACAGCGCATGCGCAGTGTAACTCCCAAAGGCTTTCTTGAAAGCTGGGGAGTGGATTTGTGCGGGCTCCGTCAGTGCCGATGTGAGGACTGATTTCTGCTGTCCCCAGAGAACACCTGTTACAGGTGAGAAACTACACTTTCTCCAGGAACAAGCAGGAAGTCAGTGGGTGACGTCGGCACCGACGGAGCCCGCGCAAAGCAATGCCCCAGCTTTCAAAGAAAGCCTTTGGGATTGCTGCATGTCCTCGTCCCTCTAAAAAGGTTTTCGTTTTTGGCCTACAGGCCTTTTGTTTTCCGGTTGCACCGGTCCTCTACTCGTCCTTCCCCTGCTTCTACCTTCTTAGAGCTGTCGGTGATAGTTTTATTTTTTTTTCCTTTTTCATGTTTTATCACGTGCTGCTCGCCCTTTTCTCTCTCCTTAACAGCTGGCCGCGTGTGTCTTTGATCTCGCGGGGGCCATTTTTGCCCCCATGGTCACCGGCATCAAAAAATGCGATAGATGCTCTAGGAACATGTCGCTTATGGACACTCACAACTGTTGTCTGTGGTGCCTCGGAGCTGACCGTGATCCAGAGCTCAGTTCGCTCTGCAAGAAAATGTCCTCTAAGGCCCTGCTCAGTTGTAAGCAGAAGTCCAAAGACATTTTCTGAAAGGCCGCCTTGGAATCCCCGTGGCACCCTCGGTCGTCTCTCCCCTGGTGGGGTCCCCCCCCCCTACGGCCCCACGCTCTTGGCGGCACTCCGACCAGGGGTCCCCTGAGGTGGAGCGGCGCAAAAAGAAGAAAGCCTCGAAGTCTCTGTCGGGGGCTCCCGATGAGCACTCCTGCGCTCAGTCACTTAGCCCCTTTCGGTGTTCCTTAGAGTCGGACAGGGAGCGGCCCCACAAGGTATCCCACATGGAAGCGGAGTCATCCAGTGAAGGCACCCGCTCTCCTGAGGGCCATTCCGGTGAGGACCCCCCTCTACTCCTCGACGCCCGACCTGGTGACCCCAGGATCGGCGTCGCACAGCCCCAAACCTGTGTGGGAGTCCCGCATGCTGGTGCTAGAATGTAGCATTTCTGCGTTCATTGCTTCCCAGCAGGCGCTCACAGCCAGCTTTGCTGACTCGCGCCCAGAGACCATGGGTTCCTTATATGGGACACCAAAATCTATCCAGGAAACCCCCGAGAGCCACGGGCCTCATGAGGGCCCTCGACGTCGGTCTCGCTCGCCCTCCCATTCCTTGGAGGCGAGATCTTCCAGGGCCTCTGGCTCCAAACGGGCACTGGCTGTTGGACAGGGCAATCTGCCTGGCTTGGACTCCTCAACCAATTTCTCAGAGTGGGAGTCCGATGGGGATACCTCCCCGGAAACCCGTACCCACCGGGATCTTCCGTCGGACCCCTCCCCGCCCATGTTCCAGCGGCACTTGCCACCCGAGGACACCTCCTTCCTGGTGTTTGTTTGGGACATGGCATGGGCCCTTAACCTGGCCATTCAGGCTGAGAAGGACCCTCATGCTGAAGAACTTGATATTCTTCAGTACAAGTCCCTACCTAGGGAATACCTCACTGTGCTGGTTCCTCCTATTCTATCTCGGCTGCTGCTTCGCATGTGGGAGGCCCCCGCCTCGGTCCCCATTGTGAGCAAGCGCCTTGATACTATGTACAAGGTACAACATGGGCTAGGGCCCAGGAAGACCCAACTTCCCCACACCTATGGTGGTGGAGTTGGCCATGAGGAAGCAAAAGAGCCCAAAATCGCACTTGTCGGTACCGCCCAGTCGAGAGTCGAGAGCCCTTGATGCCCTGTGTTGCAAGGCTCCATATTCTCTTGTCGCATTCAAGCATACCAACTATACATGGGTATGTTCTTGCGCGATTTAGCCAAGGAGCTCGGAGGGCTCTCCGCGGGCCTCAAGGGCGAGCCCCTCAATAGATTTGGCACTCTGTTGAAGTCCGTCGCAGACTGCTCTAAATACCTCTCCTGCGTCGCCTATGTTGGATTCGAGTCATCGACTCGCGTGGTGGTTGCAGGCATCGGAGCCTGCCGCCAGGCGTGGCTCCAATCCTCCGATTTGGAGCAGTGGGTGCAGGAAAAACTCCTGGATATTCCCTACCTCAGCAAGCTGCTCTTCAGCAAGCCGATGGAGGATAAAGCCGCAGAGATAGAGACTGAGTTCGTCACCAGAACCCGTCTCTCACACAAGACCTTCACTCTGCCCCAGAAGAAGCAACCAGCCAAGAAGCCGCCCTTTCCTCGGAAGGGCCTCCAGTACCAGGGCTATCCACCATACCCGGCTACCCCCACACCCACTTCCCGGGCAAAGGGTAAATCTGGCCAAGGGCATCGCAAGCCGAAAGGGCCGAAGGCCCAAAATCCGGCTCCTCCACAACCTGCGTAGGGGTTTTGATGTCATCGGCATAGCCCCTTGCCCTCCGGCGATGTAGCAGCCAGTGGGGGGACGCCTGTCTCATTTCGCCCCGCCGTGGGCTTTCATCACCTCAGACACCTGGGTTCTCCAGGTCGTCTGAGACGACTATCGCTTTCACTTCAACAGGCTTCCACCTCCCTTCTCCCCAGCGGAGCCTCCTCGACTCCCCGCGCACCAGCTTCTATTGCAGTGGGAATTACTCTCTTTCCTTGCCCAACGGGCAGTCGAGATGGTCCCTCTGCACCTTCGAGGTTGGGGCTTCTATTCCCGGTACTTCCTCGTCCTGAAGAAGACGAGTGGGGTCTGCGGTCCATCCTCGACCTCCGCAAGTTGAACAAGTTCTTGGTGCGGGAGAAGTTCAAGATGTTATCCCTTGACGTTCTGCTGCCCTTCCTCTGGCAGGGCGACTGGCTATGCTCCTTGGATCTAAAGGACGCTTATGCCGACATCTTAATCCACCCCCAGCACAGGCAGTATCTGCGCTTCAGGGTGCAAGGAGAGCACGTCCAGTACAGGGCATGTCGGTCTTTCCCTACCTTGATGACTGGCTCGTCATGGGCTCCTCGGTCGAGGAAACCCGGCGAGCAATGTCGTGCACCATCCTTCTGTTGGAGGGCTTGGGATTCTTGGTCAACTACTGTCACAACGCCCCCCTGGTGGCACTGGGATGTCCCAGCAGGGAGGGTGGACACAAAAATATTTTATGGTGGAGTTTAGCTCAAAGACAGGGCCCAGGTTTTTATAGTCCTGGTAGCCTTCTGGGTAACCAAAGCTCCAAAGAATATAACAGTCCGAGTGTAGGGAGAATAAAGGCTTTTATTTCCCGTATTGCAAATAGGTTCAATAGCTCAGAATTTACATCAACACAAAAATGTCCTTGCTTCAGGTTGAAAGAAAAAGAAACATGAACTGAGTTAGACCTGTTAACTTCACAGCAGTACTATAAGAAACACAGATTCAAACCTTCCCCCAGACCACAGCTCTACTCCTCGGCTAAGGGCTCAAAGCTTTCTGCCAGGCAATAGCTGCAATCCATCTCGGGGTCCGAAAGGTCATCCTGGAATTCCACCTGCATTGGTTCACAGTCAGGAATATCTAGTGGCTCGCATTCAGGCTTTTTATACAATGTTTGTACGATGTCCCAATGCGCTGCATCCAAAGGTAAGCCTTGGTTTTGTACACCTCTAGAGTGAGGACAGTTTCTCTTGCCTACTGCTCTTATACTAGAGAGTTTCTTGTTTGGCACAGGTTTGTATTTTGTAGCACAAATAGTTCTAGAAGGACAGCATTCCTCTAGGCCTTGCTCCTCCTGCATCACAGCATTCATTAAATCACAATCAGTAAAATAGTGATTACCTTTCCTTTTGGGTTTATCACGGCCAAGTGAGGGTTGATGCTTGTTCCTGCTGTGGTTTGGCTTCTCTGACACCAAGGTAGGCCTCCAGTTCTCCGGCCGGCCTTCTGCTGGGGTTAAGCCACACTCGCGCCACAGCTTCTTTCTCTCTGGGCCAGGAATGTTACCTTTCAAAGTAACTCTTTTACCTCCTTCTTGGTTACTCCTCGTTGTGTCTTTCAAAGGTTGCTGGTCTCTGCCAGACTCAGGTCCAGGACTCTCTGGCACAGTCCTTCTCCTCCCAGGGTTAGCTTCTTCTCTGTATCTTTCCCACTTGGAAAGCGTACCCTCTCCCTTCTTGGGATATTTGAAGCGGATTCCTTCACCTGGTTCTGTGGAGTCTGCTGGGCCGGTTTCTTCTGTCAGGACTCCTATTCCCTGGTCCTTCTCTCCTTCCAGGAAAGCTCTCCTTTCTCCTTCCAGGGTTAGCTTCCTTCCTGTGTCTCTTGTGTCTCCTGTGTCTGGGCTTTTAAAAGGAATTCTTCCCTTTCTGGATTGGGTGCAGGCCGGTATTGCATCATTGGCTCTGGGGTGTGGCTCCTCAGTCCTCCAGAGGTCCCTCTTGCTCCCCCTATATGGCTCCTCGCGATGCTGCAGCCGGTGTCTGCCTCTTTTTTCTAAGTTAAAAGCATTTTCTTCTGTCTGCAGAGGGTCTGCAGTACCACACTACCCAAAGTCTCACCTCGACCGGTGCAAGCACTCGAGTTCATCGGGACGCGCCTCTATACTCAGCAGGTGACTGCCTTCTTGCCAGCGGATCGCGCGACCACCTACGAGCTCTGGCGGCCCGCGTCCAGAGCACTCCCTGGGTCACTGCTCGGACCATGCTATGCCTCCTGGGCCACATGGCCTCTACCGTGCATGTGGTCCCCCACGCCCGCCTGCACATGCAGACAGCTGAGTGGTGCCTCAGCACCCAATGGAGCCTGTCCTTCGGTCACCTCAGGGACCCTGTCAGGGCCCTTCCAGGCCTCCACTTGTCGCTGAGCTGGTGGCAAAACCTCCGCAACCTCCTACGAGGATTGCTCTTCCAGGCCCCGCAGCACGATGCAGTGCTGACGACAGATGCTTTCCTGTTAGGGTGGGGAGCTCACTGCAGGCCGCTATGCACGCAGGGACAGTGGTTGCCCGAGGAGTCTCAGCAGCAGATAAACTTGCTTGAGCTCCGGGCGATTCGGTGGGCCCTGAGGGCCTTCGAGGACCACCTCAAGGGGAGGTTGGTTTTCGTGCAGACTGACAACCGTGTGGCGATGTTCTACATCAACAAGGAGGGAGGCACGGGATCGCGCTCCCTCTGCCGGGAAGTGGTCCTCATCTGCTCTTTGCTGTCCGACGGAAGATGTCCCTCAAGGCGACCTACCTTCCAGGTCAGGAGAATGTCCTGGCGGACAGGCTCAGCAGAATTCTTCGCCCCCACAAATGGTGGCTGGATCCAGAGGTAGCGGGCTGGCTGTTTTTTCACTGGGGGACGCCGGCGATAGACATCTTCGCCAGTCCCCAGAACGCGCAGCTCCCCCGCTTTTGTGGGCCAGTATCGCACCTGAGCAGGGATAACCCCGATGCATTCTTTCTGGATTGGTCGTCCAGTCTACTCTATGCATCCCCTCCCTTCCCTCTCATTGCGAGGACCCTTTTCAAGGCTCAGCGGGATCGGGCATCGTTGATCCTCGTAGTCCCCTCATGGCCTCGGCAGTCTTGGTTCCTGCTCTTGCTGCGGCTGTCGACGGAGCCTCTTGTTCCCCTGGGCTCTGCCCCAGGTCTGCTAACACAGGAGTGGGAGCGGGTGCAGCACCCGAACCTAGCCTCCTTATCCCTCACGGACTGGCGGCTGAATGGATTTCCCTAGCTACACTGGCCTTTCCGGAGGAGGTCGAGGAAGTCCTCCTCGCCTCGAGAAAGGACTCCACTAGATGAGCCTACTCCTTCAAGTGGAGGCGCTTCTCAGTCTGGTGCTCAGAGCTCCAGATCGACCTGTTCTCCTGCCCCATTTGATGGATCCTCCAGTACCTCCTCCATCTCTCGAAGGGAGGTCTGAAGTCGAAATCTGTCAGGGTACACTTGAGTGCCATCTTGGCGAATCATCTTCCCATCAAGGGAAGGCCCCTCTCGGAGCAGCTGTTAGTCTCCCGCTTCATGTGGGGTCTTCCGCTTTCCAAGCTAGCCATCCGTACTTCCCCGGTGGAATAGAACCTGAATGTGGTGCTCATGCAGCTCACCCATTCACCCTTCGAGCCAATGGCGACATGCTCGCTCCGGCACCTGTCATGGAAGGTGGTCTTCCTGGTGGTGCTGACCTCTGCCCGCTAAGTCAGTGAGCTCCAGGCTCTCATGGTTGACGCCCCTTACACCAGGTTCTATCAGAATAGGGTGGTCTTCCGCATCCACCCTAAATTCCTTCCTAAAGTCATCTCGGACTTCCAATTTAACGAGGAAATAGTCCTGCTGACTTTCTTCCCGAGGCCTTATGCCGACCAGTCGTCAGCAGCTCTCCACACCCTCGACTGCAGAAGGGCTCTCGCCTTCTACTTGCAGCGCACCCAGACTCATCACAAGTCTGGCCGACTCTTTGTGACCTACGATCCCAATAGGCCGGGACAAGCAGTTACCAAACGCACCCTCTCGATTTAAGTGGCGGACTGCATTGCTTTCACTCATACAAAGGTGGGTGCCCCACTAGATCGTCCCTGAAGAACACCTGTTACAGGTGAGTAACTACGCTTTTTCCAAGATGGCAGTAGAAGAGGAGGAGGCTTGATGCTTGCAAAGGTCCATATGTGTGGACCATCCAAGCGGATGAGCAGGTATTTTTGGGGCTGTTTGGTCCAAGAGTCTCCCTGTTTCAAGATTATTTGGGACAGGGATGCCATAGGGTCCTTGTATCCCTAACTCATGGAGCCAATCAAGCTGGGTTTTTAATTGAAGTCTAAAGAGAACCTAAATCTTAACTTCTTTCTGGAGGTGAACAGTTTCAGCTCTAATAGGCAAGTGAAAAACTGCACCACTCTTTAACACATTTGGCTTCTTCAGAACTAATTTTGCATGCAGATTATTAGCATGCTAATTATACTAAGGTTAGTATAGCAGTTTACTTTTTAAATTTTTGTGCTGATATTTTTGTGTGATGTGGTCTTTGCCACATCAGAAGTAAATACAGCATTAAACAGGACGTAAACCATTGTGCAGAAATTAGTGCATTTTATTATGGCCACTCATATGAATGCTAACCTTTTTTTATCTCAAGGAACAAGCAGGAATATGCAGTCTTCACATATGGGTGACGTCTGCACCGAAGGAGCCTGCATGGGAACATTCCCCAGCATCCAATAGGAAAGTCTTTGGGAGCACTCCACTGTCTTCCCATCTCCTTTCCTCAGTTCTTTGTTTTCCGCAGAGCCAGCAAGTTGTTAAATCCTGTCACTGCCAAAAACTCTTCTTTTTTGGTGTAATACAATGCTCTGCCTTTCCATCAAGTCCGATTCTGTCACACTTGACAGCAGTTCCGATAAAGTTTTCTTTTTTAGTTATAAAATTTTATATTCTTTTCTGCAGGTTCACCGCTAACTAGGCCTTCAAGCCTCCATATCCCCTTCAATTTTTAAGGAATATTTTCTAAAGTGAAAAAAAAAAACAGCTAGTGGTTTTAAAAAATGTACCAAATGTGCCGGTACCATATCAGCCACGGATAAACATAACTGGTGTCTCAAATGTTTGGGCCCTGATCATTTGCCTGATTCTTGACCTTTGTGTCAACAGATGACAAGGAGAGGCCTAAAGAACAGAGCCAGTCAATATTTTTCGCTGTTCACCCCAGACTCAATTTCAGTGGCTTCCACATCATCAATGACATTGGCCTCCTCTCATGGGTCTCAGATCTCTTCCAAGTCCAAACATAAGAGTAAGTCTTTGATTTCTAAGAAGTCATTGGCATCGAAGCCTCCCCTAGGGGTACTTCCGATGCAGACCGGCCAGCCAAGCAGCCCTGGTGGGAGGACCTGTCCTCCAAAGCACAAAAGGGACTCTGGGAGGCTCCCGAGGAATCGACCTCTGAAGAGCTACTGGTTCCATGTTCTGGGAAAGTGGCTGAAAGCCCTGTTGGTGATTCCACCCAGACATTGGCCATCTCCCTGGACCAGCGCATGCTGGTTCTCGAGAGGAGTTTGGCTGCACTCCTGGCAGCCTCAGTACCGACAGTATTTATTTTTTTAAACATTTCTTATAATACCGCCTCTTCCATCAATCTTGGCAGTGTACATTGAACAGTAATTACAGAATTTGGTTACAGAGAACATACCAAAACTATTATACAACAAACTATTTACATGTCAGCTAGGCACCCTGTACAGGAATGACATGGTAACTGAGTCTGAACTTTTTTTAAGGTTTAACTAAAGAAAGCGGGTTTACAGTGATGTACTTTTGCCAGGGGGTGTGGGTCATTGTGAGGGATATGGGAAGGGGGGGTTAGTAGAAGTAGGAGAGTTATAATCTTCAGTGAAAAGCAGGGTTTGTAATTCTTTGCGAAAAGTCTGTAGGTCCTTATTTGATTTGATGGTATCAGGGAGAGAGTTCCAAAGTGTAGGAGCTGAATACCTGAAGGCTTTATTGCTTGTCATTTGCTTGTATTTTTGTATTGAGGGGAGTATGTTTAGGAGGTCCTTTGTACATTTTCCTCGAGTTCTGGCATTGGTTAGTGCATGTATCAAGGTGGAGAGGAAGGAGGGAGAGATGTTGTTAAGCAATTTAATGTTGTAACTAACATCTTGTATCTCACTCTGGAGGCAATAGGGAGCCAATGAAGGTTAGAGTATTGGAGTAATGTGTTTGGAAAGGTTTGCTTTGGCAGTGATTCATGCAGTTATCGATAGCTCCAGCAGTGCAGACTTTGGCACCCTGCCTACAGCAAAGTGTATTGGCCCCAGTGCTGGCCCCCTGGAGCCTGCATTGTTGGAGCGCCCAAGGCCGATGCCTCCGTTGGAACCGGCCGATACCACCGATCTCCAGGAACAAGCAGGAATGAGTCTTCACATATGGGTACGTCGGTACCGACGGAGTCCGCGTGGGAACGCTCCCCAGCGTCCAATCAGAACGCTTTTGGGAGCATCCCACCACGCCTGCGTGCTGCCTTCCCGCCTTTCCCAACTGCCTCTCCTCAGTTTTCGTTTTTCCGCGGAGCCGGCAGGACGTTCTCCTGTCACCGCAGAAAATTCTTCCTTTATTTTTGTTTTATCTTGTGGCCGCGTCTGCCTTCCCTCGATGCACCATTACCGCCGGTGTTTTCTTCTTTCTTTCTCCTTCAAATTTTTATCTTTGTAGGGAATTTTTCCCTGTTTAGTGCCTGACGGTTTATTCGGCCTGCTAGGCCTCTCATTTTCCTTCATGGAAACGCCAGCCACTATTCCTAAAACATGTTTCAACTGTGGCGGTACCAAATTAGTTTTAGACACCCATAACTGGTGCCTCCCATGTTTGGGTCCTGACCACTATCCGCTGGAGTGTCCCTCCTGCAGTAGTATTTCCAGAAGAAGTCTTCAGCATCGAGCTCAACTCGATACACGGTTCCCATCAGTGAGGGTATCACCTACAACTTCTTTTTCACAGGATCAGGTAACCAAACAAAAGTCTGTAAATACTAGCCAGTCCTCGGATGGTAGATCTCATGTTCAGCATCGCGATGCCTCTGGCCTTGCCCCCGAGGACAAATTGGCTTTAAAACCCCGGCGGGAGTCTTCAGCCTCCAAAGCACTAACGGGGTTTCAGGTTGTTCCTGGGGTCTTTACCTCTACGACCATACCTGAGCCATGCTCGGTGGTGGTATCTGCTTTGAGCGGTGGCGGTGCCGGTACCCCGGCATCGGCAATGGTGTTGGATGAGACATTCCACACCGATGATCGCAGTCTAGCGCTCTCGGTAGCTTCAGTGGCGTTAGTGTCGCTACAGACCGATCTTCCAGTATCGGTATCGATCCCGGTACCGGTTCTGGTATCCACGTCAATACCCTCCAGGTGTGCTTCGATAGACTCGCTACTTTCGATGCCGAGTCTAGAATCGATCTCTAGCCTGGACGATTGGTTACCGACTTGTCTCAGTACCAACCTCGAACGGTGCCGAAGACATTGTCCCGGGGATCAAAGTCAGGCGCTCTCAGTACCTTTGGTACCGTTAGAGTCACCTCAGACTGATCTTTCGATATCTGTACTGGCTGCGATATCACTGCCGGTACCGTTTTCTGCGTTTGCATCGGTGTCGGTGCCTTCCATGCTTACTTCCACAAACTCGCTTCCTTCGGTACCGAGTTTGGAATCCAACCATGGCATGGATAATATTCCACCGATTTGTCGCGGCACCGGCCTCCAGCGGTACCGATGACTATCCTTTCAGGACAATCCGGTGCTCAACCCTTTCGGATCTTGTACTCCAATGGATCCAAATAAATCCATTAGTGCCAAGACTAGATCTTCAACAGATCTAACCTTTACTCCTCATGATAGAGGATCCCCTTTTGGAGAAATTTCTTTTCAAGCATTCCTTCTTGATATGGCAAGGTTACTTGCCATTTCTATACCTGATCAAGATCCTGCACCAGGGGATTCAGAGCTTCTGCATATCCCTGAGAATCCAAAGAAGGTCATCATGCTTCCTTTGCATCAAACCGTACAGGATCTTTTACTTAGAATGTGGGAACTCCTTTAAAGGTATCCCCACCTTCAAGGGCCACTGACTCTCTGTACAAGGTGCCCCCTTTTCCAGGTTTTCAAAAGACTCAACTTCCTCATCATTCTATTGTTGTGGAATCAGCAATGAGGCGTGTTAAGAGTGCTAAAAGGCACTCTTCTTATCCGCCAGGTCGTGAGTCTAGAACTTTAGATGCCTTTGGATGTAAAAGCTTCCAGGCATCCATGTTTTCAACAAGAATTCTCTCATATATTTTCTATATGGGATTATCTCTTGAAGAGGTCACCAACAGTTTGCTGTTTTTGACTCCATTTCTTCAAGATCTCAAAAGAGCAGACTACTCTTTACTGGTTAGTCATGTTCAAAATATCTCTAGGTTCCTTACTCGTGCTACCCTAGACTGTTTTGAGTCTGTTAGCAAAACTTATGCTATAGCCATAGGGGCACGACGAATGGCCTGGCTCCAAGCTTCGGACTTAGACAAATGGTTACAAGAAAGCCTGGGAAATACTCCTTGTACTGGGGAGAATCTCTTTAACAAGGAAACTTTACGCCAAGCTGCTCAGTTAACCACTGACACTATTGCTTTCAAAGGATTGTCAACACCTTCCTCTATCCCAGGGGATAGGAGATCTTCTACCAAACTTTATTCCCCCAAGGGGAAAAAGTTTTATACATTCTCTACCCATCATACAGCTGTTTCCAAACCAGGGAAACATCAAACCAGGCTAAAGAAACCACAACCTCAACCACTTCAGCAAACCCAGCAGTCGCAGGGTTGCTGATAGATTCTTCATTGAATCCTTCTTCCTGTTTTGAGGTTTAGAGACTGTAGTCTGCTTCTTCTCATTTCAAGCATCTACACCGGTTCCATCCTGAATTTTACACGTCTCTCTTTTAAAGAGACATCCTTCCTTTTAGCCATACAACTTCTTAGGATGATTATGCTTTACAGGTAGTAAGTTACTCCTCCTAAGTAGACAGAGGAGTAACAACTGTCAATAAGGTTGCTATGCCTTTACCTTTGACAGTTTCTCCTGTATCAGCATGTCTTATATTACTTTTTCAGAGATTTACTCCATCGTAAGTCTTTTTTTCAACTCTGTCCCTCTTAGTAAGACTTTTTGGTCTTTAAGAATGATACCACTTAACTGGAGGACTTATCCCTAAGCCCCTGAGTTTTCTACCTATTCCAGTAAAGGGTTTTCATTTCAGAGTTGTCTTCCCCTTACAGTTTTTTGTTTGTGGCAGCTTCCCAGACAAGGACGGAGTCTTACCACTCCTACTTATGTCTGTAGGTCCTTTTTTCCAATCTTGGGACCTAAAATTTGTTCTGCTGCCCTAACAATAGCTAGAATTGTAAGGACTCTTAGTGGTTAGACCATTGACTTACGGACCAAGCAACCAGGGGTTGTTCTCCAATATCAGTCCTTTCTGGCCTTAGTACTACGTCCCAGACAGGCTAAGAAACTTTTCTGGCTTTATTATTGCAGACACATCAGTATACCTTCTATCCTTAGCCTTCGCCAATCCTTGGGGTTTGGCACAGTAGTTCAGGTTAGATACTGGCTCTTAAACAGCCAGTTTTTCTTCTAACCAACCTGCAACATGCTCTCTGCATCTCTACAGAGCAGCTCTTCACTATGGGCCCTTGCTAGAGAGCAAATAATTCCAGATGGTTAGTAAGGGCTTTACCTAGTCATGACTGCTAGGTTCTTCCCTACCCTTACCATTCCCATTAAAGTCTTTCTACTATAAAGGACACAGGCCTTTAATTACGTAAAGACCTAAAGAATTACTCAATTCCCTGGGTTGGTTCACATCTTCAGTGAACCCCCTCACCATGGATGGTTCTTTTTCATAACAGCCAGTCCTTGTCTTGTATTTTCCTTCCACCCTCAATTCTTCATGGGGGAAATTCATATTGAGCGCAAGAATGCATGATACTCATTTTGCCCTCATAGAAGGCTAAATATGGTATCTCATTTCATTGCGTCTTCTTCTCTAGCTGCCATACTGGAGTTATGGAAGGATCCAGACTTACTGCCTGCGGATTTAAAATATCTTCTGCATTTTTTCACGTAGGCCTCCATTCCTGGTTGTTCAAGGGCTAGAATTCTTACAGGACTCTAGACCTCTCCTTGTCAGTGAGAGCACTCCCTTAGCTCTCCCACTCATAACCAGGGAGAATGCATTCTCTAAACATCTCCTCAAGCAGGTATTCCCTTCTTGTTATTAGATGAATCTTTCTCTCTCCACATATCCCTATGTGGGGACATGGGTATTTATGTATTTTATTTTATTTAGCTGTATTTATATCCCGCTTTTCACCAAGTCAAAGCGGTCAATTGGGGGATACATTTTAACACGAGGGGATATGAGACACATACGCTCTTACAGGGAACATGGGCAATGGAGGGTTAAGTGGCTTGCCCAAGACCACAAGGAGTGCCTATAGGACTACAAATCCCAGTCCCTCCGGCCTGAGATTGCTGTCCCCAGGTAGGACTTGAACCCCCGGCCCTCCGGCCTGAAGTACCTTGTCCTAACCACTAGACCACTCCTCCCTCATGTATATAGATATGACACATGTATATAGATATATATATGACTGCTGATGTAGCTGCGCATGAAATGAGAGTCAGAAGCTGTAAAGATGTCTTACACATTGGAACATGGAACGTACGAAGCATGAACCAAGGGAAGTTGGAGGTGGTCAAGAATGAAATGGAACGTGTACAACTTGATCTGTTGGGTGTCAGCGAACTGAAATGGACTGGCATCGGGCACTTTGCATCAGATGATCACATGGTCTACTATGCTGGAAATGAAAGACAAAGAAGAAATGGTGTTGCATTTATAATAAAGAGGAAACTTGCAAGAACTGTAATGAAATACAATGCAGTCAGCGAACGCTTAATCTCTGTTCGTCTACGAGGAATACCTATCAACACAACTATAAATCAAGTATATGCCCCAACAACAGCTGCAGAAGAGAATGAAATTGAAGAGTTCTATGAACAAGTACAAGCTGAAATTGACAGAACATGCAAACAGGATATCCTGATAGTCATGGGTGATTGGAACGCAAAGGTTGGCAACAAAGAAGAAGACAAAGTAGTTGGAAAATATGGACTTGGCAACAGAAATGAAGCTGGAGAAAGACATAAGCGGCGACTGTACACATGGACTTCACCCAATGGATTGTATAAAAATCAAATTGACTACATCTGTGGAAGTCAACGATGGAAAAGCTCTATAACATCAACAAAGACAAAACCTGGAGCTGATTGTGGTACAGATCATCCACTACTAGTATGCAAACTCAAGCTAAAGCTGAAAAAGAGCAAACCACTCATGAATGCAGCAAAATATGACCTTGAGAATATACCACTGGAATTTAAAGACTGCCTGCAAAATCGATTTGCTGCTTTAGATACAAATGATAGAGTTCCAGAAGAGTTATGGAATGACATCAAGAAGGCTGTGTTGGAAGAAAGCAAGAATTCTCTACAAAAGGTAAAAAAGAAAAAACGGCCAAAATGGATGACGGAAGAAACTCTGAAAATTGCCCAGAAACGCAGAGAAGCTAAAGCCAGAGGAGAAAGAAAGACAATCACAGAACTCAACAGAAATTTCCAATGTGCAGCAAGACAGGACAAGGAAAAGTACTACAATGACGCATGCAAGGAAATAGAAGCAGAAACTATTAGAGGAAGAACAAGATCAGCTTTCCTAAAGCTATGAGAGTTAAAGAAAAAGTTCCAGCCTCGAATTGGAATGTTACAAGATGCTCAAGGTTCTATGTTGAATGATGCTGAGAAGATCAAGAAAAGATGGAAGGAATATACAGAGTTTTTATATGATAAAGATCAAGTGGACCAACAGCCGTTTCAACCTGTACCTTATGATCTGGAACCATTGGTGATGAAAGAAGAAGTTGAAGCAGCATTGAAAGCTTTATCAAAGAACAAAGCACCAGGCATTGATTGCATTCCCATAGAAGTATTACAGCAATCTGATGCAGCTGTTACCATACTTACAAGGCTCTGCCAAGAAATATGGAAGACAGCATCATGGCCAACTGACTGGAAAAGATTTGTGTTTATACCAATACTAAAGAAAGGTGATCCAACTGACTGTGGAAATTATCGCACAATCGCTCTGATTCCACATGCCAGCAAGATTCTACTGAAGATTATTCAAAAGAGACTACAATCATACCTGGAACAAGAACTACCTGAAGTGCAAGCTGGGTTCAGAAAAGGCGAGGAACGAGAGACATCATTGCGGATGTGAGATGGATCCTTGAAAAGACTAAAGAATACCAAAAGGATATCTATTTGTGCTTTATCGACTATAGCAAAGCTTTTGACTGTGTAAACCATGAGAAACTCTGGGCCACATTAAGAAGCATGGGTATACCAGAACACCTGATCGTTCTCTTGCGCAATCTGTACATTGATCAAGAAGCAACAGTTCGAACGGAACAAGGAGAAACAGAATGGTTTAAAATAAGCAAAGGTGTAAGACAAGGCTGCATACTTTCCCCCTACCTGTTTAATTTATATGCAGAACAAATCATCAGAGAAGCAGGATTGTATGAAGACAACAGAGGTGTGAAGATTGGTGGAAGACTCATCAACAACCTTCGCTATGCTGATGATACCACATTACTGGCGGAAAGTGAAGATGATCTGAAACATTTGCTTCTCACAATCAAAGAACATAGTCTCAAAATGGGCCTGCACCTTAATGTAAAGAAGACAAAGATCATGACAACTGGCATAATCAACAGGTTCATCGTCGAAGGAGAAGAAATTGAAATCGTGAACAACTTTAACCTACTTGGATCAACTATCAATAAAGAAGCAACAAGCAGTCAAGAAATCAGACGACGCATTGCTCTTGGCAGAATGGCTATGAAAGACCTAGATAAGATTCTCAAGAGCAGAGATGTCTCTCTCCATACAAAGATTCGACTTGTGTGATAATGACAGCAATGCTGAGCAGATGGATTGGGAAAATAAGGAGCATTGTACCTTTAAGAGTAAGGGCAAGTCAGGTTCCCATAGAAACCGAAAGCTTCTAACTAGAACTGAGCCCAGCCATAGCAGTGACGTAGGAGCTGAGTGGAGCTCTAATGAGTTGCACCTGAGTAGCCAGAGGGGTGTGGCTGCTGACGGAAGCCGTTTTAAACCTGCTTCAGAGCTAGAGTTCAGGAAGAGAGGTGGAGAGAGAGAGAGCACACAGAAGCCACAAGGCAAGCAACGACAGCAGACAGAGCAACGCAGGCAAGGAAGGCAAAGAGGAGAGCAGCAAAGAGGGAAACTTTGGAACCCAGAACCAGCAAAGGAAGATTCTGGAAGGTCCATTTCCTTTACCTCAGGAGCACTAGAAGCAAAGCCAAAACCTCTGTGGAAACTACCCGAAGAAAAGGTAGAAGAGTTTACCTATACGAGGGAGGAAAGCTCTGATTACAGAAAAGGCATTGCGAGTGAGAATGGTATGTCTGCCATAATTCCTAGCCAGAGACTTGCTGAGGAGATTGTACAGCAGTTAAAGAACAGTGCTAATAAGAGCAGAGATAGCACTGCTGCGAAAACAGCTCCAGTCAGAAACATTCTTAGTAAGTGTTTTGAAACAGATGTAAAGGCTGTTGCTAAGAGCTTACGTAAGAATCAGTTTCCTGCACTAGAGAAAGTTACTGCCAATCAGAGGGACAACTTTATTGAACAGCTGCAAGAAGTTCTCAGTGACCTGCAGTCTAGAAGTTCCCCTAAGCAGAGTTATAATGATTGCAGCGAGGAGATGATTGTTGACGTAGAAAGCACTCCTGATACAACTGATATCTGTGAGATGGATTGTTCTTTATGTGAGATTGATCACTTGGACCTACGTTAGACAACCTTTGCATGAAGGTAATGCAAAGTTGTTTTCTCCTGAATGTTTGCTGTGAAGAAACAGTTTGCCATATGCTTTATTTTCTAACTTTGAATTGCTCCTGTTTCCTATTGTTTTGGAAAGTAATCCGTGTCATGTTTTGAGCCAAGTATCTATGTGTGAAAGGGAAAACCCCAAATAAAAATTTATCTGTTCAAATGACCCTTGTGCCACAACACATTTGTTTGATAGTAAACCTAGACTACAACTTCCAGCGTCCCTTGCTGCTACCTTAGTCAGAAAGGACACTTGAAGACAAAATAGAGGTCACCCTTGCTCTAGAGTCACCGGCCCTAGGCGGGGGCAGGACACTTGTTCAAGCCATGGTATTTTCAATAACATCATATGGATGTGAAAGCTGGACAGTAAAAAAGATAGACAGGAAGAAAATTGATGCCTTTGAATTATGGTGCTGGCGGCGAATACTGTGTATACCATGGACTGCCTGAAGAACAAACCAGTCTGTACTAGAGGAGATCAAACCTAAGCTTTCTTTAGAAGCTCAGATGACAAGACTTCGACTTTCATACTTTGGACACATCATGCGGAGAGAGATCATTAGAGAAAGACATCATGCTTGGCAAGATAGAAGGTCAACGCAAAAGAGGAAGGCCAGCAATGAGATGGATCGATACAATAACAGCAGCTACGGGTATCAGTCTGTCAACAATAAGCCGCCTGACTGAAGACCGAACACAATTTAGGATAGCTATCCAGAGGGTCGCCATGAGTCGACTCCGACTCGACGGCACTTAACAACAACATATAGATATATGCATATCTATGCCTATATATATATATATATATTTACATACATAGATATATCTGTATCTACCTATATATATCTTGGAATATATAATAGTAGGTGGATATGTATCTATATACTTCCTTTATCTGTCTGCCTAGGTTCATATATATGAGGGGGTACCCAAATAAAACAGGAATTATTTTTTAAAAGCTATTTATTTCAAATTCTTTACAAAACAACCGTATCCCCTTCAAAATACTCTCCATTACAACTGATACATTTGTCCCACCGGTGCTTCCACTGTTCAAAACATTTTTTGTAGTCATCTTTAGAAACGGCTGACAGCTCCTCCCTCGATTTTTTCTTGACTTCTTCAATGTTGTCAAATCGGTGTCCTTTCATGCCCCTTTTCATGCGTGGAAATAAGAAAAAGTCGCACGGAGCCAGGTCAGGCGAGTAAGGTGCGTGGGGCAGTGGAGCCATGCCATTTTTAGCCAAAAACTGTCTAACAGAGATAGCTGTGTGTGCAGGTGCGTTGTCGTGGTGGAAGAACCAGTCTCCTGTCTGCCACAAATCGGGTCTTTTTTGACGAACACTGTTGCGCAATCTTCTTAAAACTTCCAAATAAAAGGTTTGATTGACGGTCTGACCTGGGGGAACAAACTCTGAATGAACTACCCTCTTGGCATCAAAAAAGCAAATCAGCATTGTTTTGATGTTTGATTTGACTTGACGACATTTTTTTGGACGGGGTGACGATGACGTCTTCCATTGGCTTGACTGTTGCTTTGTTTCTGGGTCGTAACCATAGCACCATGACTCATCACCTGTAATGACCTTTGACAGAAAATCTGGATCAGTTTCAAGCTGTTGTTTCAAAACACGACATGTTTCAACTCGATGTTCCTTTTGATTGTCAGTCAGAACCCGAGGAACAAACTTGGCAGCAACCCTTTTCATTCCCAAATCTTCCATTAAAATTCGCTGAACCGAGCTCCAAGATAACCCACTAATCTCTGACAGTTGATCAATTGTCTGTCGATGGTCTGTGAGCACAAGCTCTCTAATTTTTTCAATATTTTCGTCGATTCGGGCAGTTGATGGACGCCCAGAACGAGGTTTGTCATCAATTGACATGTCGCCATTTTTAAACCGAGCAAACCACTGGTACACTTGACTTTTTCCCATAGCATCATCTTGATAAGCTGTTTTCAACATTAAAACAGTTTCAGCAGCATTTTTACCAAGTAGAAAACAAAATTTCACAGCTGCACGTTGTTCACTTAAACTTGTCATCATAAAAAAAGATCCGTTCAGTTCGCTGGGGAAGACTCGCAGGAGCAACTAAGTTAAGTTTTAGCTCACTATTAAAGAGTCAGCACGGTGCAATAGTAATAACAGAAGATAATAATTTATAAGGTCATTGATGCAAAATATAGCACTATATGAATAGATGTAAGTCTGGATTTAAGTGCGATACAAGTCTGAGACCTTATTTTAGTGTTGCAATAAGAATAATTGATTCTACCTCTACAATGTTTTGAATGAACGTGCTATTTATTATTGATACACATCATAAAAAAAGAAACAAGAACAAAACAGCGCTAGCAAAAACAATCACTGCAGATGAACAGAACAAGCCAGGTCGACAACACAAGCGGCACTGAACTGACAATGAGTTGCACTATACACGCCTAGCGGCAGAAGTGCGTACTACACAAGCTCCGCCCACGGCAATGTTATTCCTGTTTTTTTTGGGTACCCCCTCGTGTATGTATATATATATATATATATATATATATATATATATATATGTGTATATATATATATGTGTATATATATATATGTGTATATATATATATATATATTTTTATTTTTTTTTTCCTATAGGGCTCCGACAGATAGTCACTATCCCTATCAATGCTGCTCTAGCATGCTTAGGGTTCTACATAAACAACCACTTCTCTATGGTACTTACAGGATTTTTTCACCATAACCTTCAGGTTAGGTACATCTGAAGTCCTCCATGTACCATCTTTTCCTAAGTGATTTAAATTAGGAAGGACATTCCGAATCTTCAGAAAATAAGAGGCTACAATGCCTCTTACTCTGTCCTTCTTTGTCATCGGATATAGGGGTAAGGACTTCTGCGTTTTTCCGCAAAAGTCCTGCCTCATTGAACTACCCCAGTTTCCTTTGGGTTTTTTTCTCACCCCAAAGGTTCTGACCTCAACCTGTCTTTTGCACAGTTCATTTACCTCTGCTCTACATTGAGGTACTCCTTGAGGATATTCTGCTGGTTCATATTAGCAGATCCATATGAACCTCCATTAACTTTTTACAATACCACCAGGTGAGGTCCATATTGGTATATTGCTTTTCAATATTACTACTAGATATTCTCTGCACAGGATCTCCTATCTTGGCATCCTGTCTGGTCCAGCTGTTCCATAGTACATCTGTTTAGTTCAACTCCTACCCTCCATCCCCAGGATGCCTGAGGTTCTCTCGAATAGCATGGTTATCTCAGATTCGCAACATGCTGGGACTCCTCCAGGCATCTCAGCTTGGGAGTCCCCATATGTGAAGAGTCATTCCTGCTATTTCCTGGAGATAGCACAGTTACTTATCTGTAACAGTTGATCTCTGGGAACAGCAGGAATAAGTCTTCACAGCCCACCCACCTCCCCTAGGAGTTGTAGCTCTCTGTCTCTCTCTTTCCTCTCTCTCTCTCTTTGTCTCAGCTTTAAAACTTAACTGAGGAGAGGCAGTTGGAAAAGGCGGAAAGGCAGCACGCAGGCGTGGTGGGATGCTTCCAAAAGCGTTCTGATTGGACGCTGGGGAGCATTCCCGCGCGGATTCCGTCGGTACCGACGTACCCATATGTGAAGATTTATTCCTGCTGTTCCCAGAGATCACCTGTTACAGGTAAGTAACTGGGCTATATCCAGCAGGCTAAGACTGCTATGGCTCCCGATGCCGATACCTCTGAGCATCGGTATCAGCATCGACCCTCGATGTTAACGAAGCATCAAGGTCAAAATACAAGACTGCTAATACTTCGACTTCTTGTCAGACTCGGATTCTAGTACTTCTGATTCTGACAAAGGATCACTGGATTCCCAAGAACTTTCAGACATCCCTTCAGGCCCGTTCCCTCCATATGAGCGGCGCAGGTTCCCACTAGAAGATATGTCTTTCCAAGACTTTTTGTGAGATAAACGTTACTCATGATTTAATAAGATTTTTTTTTTATAATTTTGATTTTTATTTGGTACAGTACAAAGTAACAAATCATTTTTTATCTCCTTTACAAAACAATGCCATAACCTTCATCCAACTATATCCATCAGCCCAACATTTACTTGATTACCATTCTGTCCATACTTTAGATTACTTTACAATATATACTTCTCTCCATATATCTGTACATTTTTATTTTGATATTCCCTTCCACTCCCCTCTGGATCCTGCGATGCACCCATCCTCTTTTTTACAGTTCCATTCGGTACGTTTGATTAATTTCAGCCCACTAATTTATTTATTTATTTATTTATTTTATTTATTTAACAGTATTTCTAAACCGCCTTATCTTAATAATCAAGGTGGTATCACAGCAAGCAATCAGGTAAAGTGTGTGTGTTGTACATGCAGTGAGGATAAAACTTAGTTGTGTGAGGGATGTGTTGGGTGCTTGATTTGTTTGAGCTATATACAGGGTGGGCTATTTACAGTGGTGCTAGAATCATATTTTATATATATTCAGTTGTTTGGGAGGATTGGAGTGCTGTTATCCATTCTCTTAGGTTATGTGATGTGACCATAGTGCTCTATGAACAGCATGGTTTTCAGTTGTTTTCTGAAGTCTTTGAGGTCTGGAGTTGCCCTTAGATCGTCCGGTAGATTGTTCCATATTGTTGGAGCAGCCATGGAGAGAGCTCTGTCTGTTGTGTCCTTGCGTGTGTGCTTGTACTCATTTGGGGCGCTGACTCGGTTGCGTGTTTGACTTCTTCTGGGACGTGCGCTGGTTTCCGGTTGTATGAGCAGGTGGAGGCTGTTGGCTGATGTGTGTTCTTTTATCTTAAATAGGTTTATGATAGTCTTGTATCTGATGCGAGCAATGATTGGGAGCCAGTGTAAGTCCTTTAGTGTAGGTGTGATGTGCTCCTGCCTTGCGGCTCCGGATATGATTCGAGCTGCAGTGTTTTGTGCCAGCTGTAGTGGTTTGAGAGCTTGTTTTGGTAGTCCGAGGTATATCGGATTGCAGAAGTCCAGTATTGGGGTTATCAGTGCTTGACAGACTGTACGGAAGTGTTCTGGAGCGAGGAGTGGTTTCAGTCTCCTGATGATTCGCATCCTGTAATATGCTTTTTGGATTGTTTTGTCTATGTGTGGTTTGAGGTTGAGTTTACTGTCCAGAGTAACCCCAAGGTATCTCACCTCCGATCTTATCGGTATCGTGGTGCTTTGTATCTTTATGTTTGGTGTGTGTGTGAAGCTTTGGTTTCGAGTGATGATTAAAGCTTCAGTCTTGTTGTAGTTTATAGCTAGATTGTTGTTTTGGCACCACTTCGCCATTTGGGTAAGGCAGTCTGCTATCTTAGAGAAGTCTGGGTTTTCGATTGATATCCCTCTGTAACCACTCAGTGCACTTTTGCCATCTCCTTTGAAAGATCTCAATCCTGTGCATTTTATAGGCTTTGATCTCACTCATCCTATAAATATATGCTATTCTACTTAATATCCTCTCAGGTGCTGGTGCTCTCTCAGACCTCCATCCCTTCACTATTTCCATCCTCACTCCAATTGCAAGCATCTTTAACATATACATCAGATCACTTTACGGATCTCCCCCCCCCCCCCATTCATTCATTAATACTCCAGCTGGTGTGATATCTCCCACCCAGCCCACCATCTCCCGTGTGAGATCCTTCAGCCACTGCCACGTTTGCTGTAGCACTAGGCAGCTCCACCACATATTCATATACTCCCCCCGCTCTCCACACCCCCTCCAACACATCGAATCATTATATCTCCCCATCTTACACAATCTTACTGGGGTTAAATACATTCGGAACTGCATCTTATAACAATGTTCTTGGATTTCTGCCAAAACCACTGGTATTTTTATCCCAACATATACTTTTTCCCATCGCTGCAAATCTCAATGACCCCCCAAGTCTGCCTCCCAAGCTCACATATGCGTTCCTTGATCTATGGGGCTACTCAGTGTCTTGTATAGCCTAGAGATCACCCCTCTTGATTAGTCCCCCACCCTAAACATCTTCTCAAATAGTGTCTCTTTGCTTCTCAGGCCTTCTTTTTATATCTTTTCCCCCAAAAAAGTGTGCCAGTTGAAAATAACCCAACCAATCACTCTTTTCTATTTGGATCTCTCACTGGAGCTCCTCAAATGGCCCTAATTGGCCTACCTCAGATAATACCTGCCCCATACTCTATAACCCTTTCTCCTTCCATTTTTGAAATATCCCAGAACTTTTTCCCACCAAAAACCCCTCACATTGTGTGATCTACTGTGCCCTAATATTTCCTCCCATATGTGTTGGCACCTTATATTTCCTGTCCCAGGCTCTGAACATCCTTATGTATGGGTTCTTAACTAGGCCTCTTTCTCTCTCCTCCCTACTCTTCCACATCCAATCTGTAATGTGGTTGGGTCTTACCATCTCCTGTTCTATTCTACTCTATTGAGGTCCATCCTTCTCCAACCTCCACCCCATTATCGCTCGCAGCTGTGCCGCCTCATAATACCTTGCAATCTCAGGGACCGCCATACCTCCTTCCTTTTTCTCTCTATACATTATTTTCCTTTGCACCCTAGGGGGCCTGCGTCTCCAAATAAAGGAGAAGATTCTTCTCTGCACCAAATTTAGCATTGCAGTAGGAAGCTCTATAGGCAAGGTCATAAACAGAAAGAGTAATATGGGTAGTATATTCATCTTCACTATGGCTATCCTTCCCATCCAGGAGAAAATGGGTTTATCCCATCTTACTAAATCCGTTAGCACTTTCTTTATAGTTGGCTCATAATTCAACTTGTATAGCTCAAACCCCTCTGCACTGATCTGGATCCCCAGGTATATCTCACTTTTATTAGCCCATTTAAACGGAAATTTTTTCATACCTTACCCTCTTCCTGCGAATTCAACCTTAATTTAAGCACTTCTGTTTTCCCCGTATTCATTTTATAGCCTGATACCGCACTATATTTCATAATCTGTACTATCTCTGGTATGAATTTCTCAGGTTGATGTAATGTGTACATCACGTCATCTGCAAATAATAAAATTTTATTCTCCTCCTCACTCACCTTTATTCCATGTATTTCCTTATTCTGTCTAACACTTTTGGCCAGTGGTTCTATCACCATCGCAAACAGCAAAGGAGAGATCGGGCATCCCTGCCTAACTTAAATTGCTCTGAATACGCCCCATTTATCCGTATACGTGCTTTAGGCTTTTTGTAGAGTGCCTCTATCCATTTCTGAACGTTCTCTCCCAGTCCCGTCTTCTTCATAACTGCAAACATAAAAGCCCATTCTACTCTATCAAAGGCCTTCTCCGCATCCACTGCGATCATTATAGATTCTGTCTGCTCTCTTCATACTTGCCATATTAAATTCAACAATTTACGTACATTATCACTCGCTTGCCTGCCCGGAATAAACCCTGCTTGGCAGGGCCGGATTTACCTTGAGTGAGGCCCTACGCCAACAAAAATTGTGGGCCCCCAAGAAAAAATAAAAACGAGATCAACTTACCAAAACAGAAATGGCAATAGATGTATAGAATTGTCTGACATAAAGAGGCAATAGGGACAAAATCAGCATCGGAATTCAAGAAATACATTAAAAAAGACATATTCCAGTTAATAAATTCAAAATAAAAAGTATTTTTCTACCTTCTGTTTGGGCATTTTTTCAGTTGCAATTGCTCCAGTCACTTTCTTCTGGTTTCTTCTTCGTGTCTTCTGCTAGCTATCCATTTGTCCTTTCTTCTCTTTTAGATGTTTTCCATTCTCTCTCTATTTCTGCTTTAACATACTGATTGTTTCCCTTTGGCTCTTTCCCCCAATTCTTTCCTTATTCCTTTATCATCCATTTAAATTTCACCCTTCCATTTTCAAGCCCCTCTTACTCTCCCAATACCCAGCCCATCATAGACTTTTCTTCCACACAAAATATTTTTCTCCTCTCCATTCTCATTCCCCATCCATTCTAGTCCTCCCCCAAAATCAGTTCCCTTATAGTTCTAGACCCACCCAGCATCCACTCCCTTCTAGTCCCATTCTCCCATTCTCCCATGCCCCACATCAGCCCATTTCCAGTCCCATTTCCAGTGCTAGCCTTCACATCACAGGCCATTTCCAGTCCTAGCCCCCCCTCCCCATCACAGCCTATTTCCAGTCCTAGCCCCCACCATCACATCCCATTTGCAGTCCGAGTCCCCCTGCACCATCACAGCCCATTTGCAGTCCTAGTCCCCCCCCCCCACCATCACAGCCCATTTGCAGTCCAATTTACCCCCCCATAGCCCTTTTCCGGTACAGGTCCCCCCCCCCCATCCCAACCCATTTCCAGTCCAAGTCCCCCCCCATAGTCCTTTTCCGGTCCAGGTCCCCCCCCCATATCACATCCAATTTCCTGTCCAAGTCCCCCCCCATTGCCCTTTTCCGGTCCAGGTCCCCCCCCCCATCACAACCCATTTCCAGTCCAAGTCCCCCCCCATAGTCCTTTTCCGGTCCAGGTCCCCCCCCTCACAACCCATTTCCAGTCCAAGTCCCCCCCCCCATAGCCCTTTTCCGGTCGAGGTCCCCCCCCTTCACAACCCATTTCCAGTCCAAGTCCCCCCCCCATAGCCCTTTTACAGTTCAGGTCCCCCCCCATCACAGCCCATTTCTTTCCAGTCCAAGTCCCCCCCCCATAGCCCTTTTCCGGTCCAGGTCCCCCCCCCCCATAGCCCTTTTCCGGTCCAGGCCCCCCCCCCCATCACAACCCATTTCCAGTCCAAGTTCCCCCCCCATAGCCCTTTTACAGTTCAGGTCCCCCCCCCATCACAGCCCATTTCTTTCCAGTCCAAGTCCCCCCCCCTAGCCCTTTTCCGGTCCAGATCCCCCCCCCCCATCACAACCCATTTCCTGTCCAAGTCCCCCCCCATAGCCCTTTTACAGTTCAGGTTCCCCCCCCCCCATATCACAGCCCATTTCTTTCCAGTCCACGGCCCCCCCCCCCCCGCCCTTTTCCGGTCCCGGTCCCCCCCCCCCCCATCACAGCCCATGCAGTCCTTGGCCCCCCCGACCAGCACCGCGGCTGTCTGAGAGGCTTCAGAGGGAGCCGGGTAAGCTCGCGCGAGGCCCCGGCTCCCTCTGTACAGCCGCCAGCGTGAAGAGCCTTTTCCTTCACGCTGGCGGCTGTATCTGTGAAGCCGCGAATGCTGGGAAAGGTTAAAGGGCATTGCCTTTAACCTTTCCCAGCAATCGCGGCTTCACAGATACAGCCGCCAGCGTGAAGGAAAAGGCTCTTCACGCTGGCGGCTGTACAGAGGGAGCCGGGGCCTCGCGCGAGCTTACCCTGCTCCCTCTGAAGCCCTGCGGTGTGTGGGCCGGCCCCGGGTGGGCCCTTGCCAGCTGTGGGCCCTATGCCATGGTGTACATGGCGTATAGGTAAATCCGGCCCTGCTGCTTGGTCCTCCTTTATTAGCCTTGAAATATATTTCTGAAATCTAGCTGCCAATATTTTAGCTAATATCTTAGCATCCAAATTTATAAGTGAAATGGGTCTATATGACTCACACTTCCCATGGTCCTTTCCGGGTTTGGGTATAACTACTACTCCGGCTACTTCCATAGAGCTTGGTAACTTTTCCCCTTTTAGTACTTCATTAAAGACATCACACAGTATTGGACTAACATCCTCACAGGATTTTTTTATAAAACCTGGCTGTAAATCCATCCAATCCTGGCGCCTTACCCTCCTTCAAGCTCTTTATACCCTCTACTACTTCTTCTCTAGCAATCTTTCTATTCATCCACTTTTGTTGCTCTAAGTCCAATTGCTTCAATGTGATCTCTGCCAGGTACTGTTCTATATCCATGCCCTCTCCTTGTTGCTCCGATTCATAAAGCTTACCATAGTATTCCCAAAATACGTTTTTGTATTTTTTCCATACCGTGAACCCACCTTCCCTGTTCATCTTTATTTTCAGGATCTGCTGCTGTACCCTTTTCTCCCTAAGTTTTCTTGCAAGATATCTGCCTGGTCTATTTCCCTGTACATAAGTCATGTTTAAGCTGGTTTAACCTAAAGGCCTCTTCAGCCTCATGTAATCCTCCTAATTCTTCCCATATTTTCCTAATCCGTTGTAGCTGCTTTCTTCCCCCTCTCTGCTTATGCATTAGCTCTTCTGATCTCAACTCTTTTAACAACTCCTGCTCTTTCTGTTCTTTTCCTCTCTTCCATCTCGCCGCCAGCGCTATACACTGTCCCCTTACCACCGCCTTCAACCCATCCCATGCATCGGCTAACCACACTTCACCCCCCACATTATGAAACACATAATCCCTTATAGTGTTCTGAATACTTTTTTGCCCTTCCACCTCATCTATAAGGGACTCATTCAACCTCCAAAAACACAGACGACCACCTCCTTTTTGTAACCTCAAGGAAGCCTCCACCGGTGCATGATCTGACCAATTTATGGGACCTATATGCACCTAGGGAAGAACAACCCAAACTATGGTTACACGATGCAAGGTTCCACATTAGGAACCACCACCCAGGAAAAAGATTTAGGCGTCATTGTGGATACCATGTTAAAACCCTCGGCCCAGTGTGCAGCGGCGGCCAAGAAAGCAAATAGAATGCTAGGTATGATAAGGAAAGGAATGGAAAATAAAACAAAAGATATTATAATGCCTCTATATCGTTCCATGGTGAGACCGCACCTTGAATATTGTGTGCAATTCTGGTCGCCGTATCTTAAAAAGGATATAGCGATTTTAGAAAAGGTACAGAGAAGAGCCACCAAAATGGTAAAGGGGATGGAAGGATACTCCTATGAAGAAAGGCTAAAAAGGTTAGGGCTCTTTAACCTGGAAAAGAGACGGCTGAGGGGAGATATGATAGAAGTCTATAAATTAATGAACGGAGTGGAACGGGTAAACGTAGATCGATTGTTTACGTTATCAGAATATAGAAAGACTAGGGGACATGCAATGAAGCTACAGGGTAAACTATTTAAGACTAATAAAAGAAAATATTTTTTCACTCAACGTGTAATCAAACTCTGGAATTTGTTACCGGAGGATGTAGTAAAGGCTGTTAGTGTAGCTGGGTTTAAAAAAGGTTTGGACAAGTTCCTGGAGGAAAGGTCCATAAACCATTATTAAGAAGTGACCGAAGATATCAATGCTTGACCCAGTACAAGCATTGTGGAACTTGTGTCTCTTGGGGAAACTGCTAGGTACATATGACCTAGATTGGCCACTGTTGGAAACAGAATACTGGGCTTGATGGACCTTGGTCTGACCCAGTATGGCATATCTTATGTTCTTATGTTATGGGACCTATATCCACCCTCTTAACCTGTTCTATTATCCTACCATCTACCCATATCATATCTAATCTGCTGTAGCTCTTATGTGGGTGAGAATAATCTGTATATTCTCTCTTATTCACATGTATGTGTCTCCAAACATCCACTGTGCCCAATTTATGTAACAGCTTCCCCAACTTCTTACTTACCCTTTTTGGCCCAAATGTATTGTCCCCCGTAGTGTCTATTCTGGAGTTCAGTGTTGCATTGAAGTCCCCTCCTAATATCACTGGGCATTGCATATGGGGTTCCACCACCTCGTAGAGCTTCCCATAAAACCTCCCTTGCTGTGTATTTGGCACCTATATACTCCCCACTACTACGAGCCTTTCTTCTATCTTCCCTTTCTACAAAACAAAACGCCCTTCCGGGTCTCTCTCCTCATGCTCTTCTTCCACACTCAACCCTCTTGCAAATAGTATTCCCACTCCTCCCCTTTTTGGCGATTCCTGGTTGTGGGCCAGATACACTTTATCATATTCTTTACTCATCACCCATCTTTCTTGTACTTTTTTAAAATGCGTTTCTTGTATAAGCACAACATCTGCTGTTATTCTGCTGCCCTCTTTTAGTAGGGCCTGCCTTTTATACCAGGAATTGAGGCCTTTCACATTTATGGTTACAGTCTTGTAGTCATCAAGCTGCTTTTGGTTACTACCCATGACTTCAATTCTCTGCACTTCCTCTTCTTGCATATGCAGGATCCAGGTACCCTCCCTCTTCCCGTCCCTTCCTCCCCTCTCTTAGTTCCCTTCCTCCCAGCCTCCCCCCCCTCCTCCTCCTTTCTACCATTTAGTAGCTTCCACTTCCTCTGCGGCATCATCCTCCCCCTCCCACTCCCACTCATGTTACACAATTCACATTACACTCTCTTCTTAGCTTAATCTCCCCCTATTCATATTTCTGCTCATTTAACCTTACCCCCCTCTCCCCCTTCATATCATATACTCAGTCCAACTTTGCGGCTTCTTCAGCCTTCCTGTTGTCTTCCGTTCTTTTTCCATTTCTCTCCCCTCTGCTTATTTGCTCAGTCCCATGTTCTTTCTTTTGCATTACACGTTTACTCTTTCTCTCGTTGCTCTCCACTCTCTGCCATCTTGTTGTCTGTCCATTCACTGGTTTTCTCATTTCTCCCACCTTTGGTAATCGTGTCACTCCTGCTTCCTTCATCTCTGCCGCCAACTGAGTTGCTGTTAACGCCTGCCTTGTGATGCCTTGGCTGGTAAACGCAATTCCTGAGGGGTACAGCCATTTATATTTCATATTCTCTTCCCTTAACCTCATTATAAATCCTCTCCATTCTTTTCAGCGTTGTAGCATAGCCGCAGCCAAGTCCGCAAAAATTGCCACCTTGTTTCCTTTCCATTCCAGGGGGCCTGCTCTCCTCACCTTATTTATTATTTTTTCTTTAGTTTTAAAGTCCTGGAGGCATATAATAATGTCCCTTGTTGCCGCCCTTCTCCTTGGGCCCAGCGTACGGTGCGCTCTATCTAGTTTCACTTCCAGTGCCTTCCCTCTGTCCTCGGGCTCCTCCAGCACCCATACATATGTCTTGTGCCGTCTGTTCACAATCTCTATATTCTTCATTTTCCGGCACCCCCTTTATTCGTAGATTTTGCCTTCTCGCCTGATTTTCCAAATCTTCAAGCTTCAGCTCAATCTGTTCCTTCGCAGCTTCCAAACTGTTCACTGCTTTGTTTATTGCACTCACATTGCTTCGCACCTCTTCCACTTGCCCTTCCGCCTCCTCCACTCTATTCCCCAACTCCTGCACATCAGCGTGAAACTCCATTATGGCCGCCTCCATGTCTGTTCTGAATCCCGCCATTTCAGATTGCAGCTCACCAAATCCGGATCGGAGTTCTTCCTTAGAAATCTGCACCACGGCGCTTTTACTCTGCACCTCTTCCAAGGTACTCAGCTGCTCTTCAGACTCAGCCTCTATATTTGCTTCACCTCCCATTTTTCCTCCTCTCTGCTCACCTCTGACAGCTGCGAATGTATACTCTCTTATGTCTGCTGTCTTTTTCCTTGCTGTCGTCATTCCACCAACCTCTGCACCCTCTGACCAATCCACTCCTCTTTGGGGTATTTGTATCGCTTTGTTTTTGGGGGAGATTAATTAATTTTTCAAGGATGAATGGCGAAGCTCTATTTCAGCCGTCCTAATAAGATTTTAAAAAAAAGTTTGCACTAAAGGGCCTCCATGACAATTTAAAAGAGAAATTGTTTGTTATTCTAGAAAGCTTAACTGATTAACATCTGAAATTTAATACCACATTTCTAGAGTGCATGGTGTTGACCTGGACACTAGGGTTCTTGGGAGCAGCATTATTGATTCGGGTCTAGAGTAGACCATTTGGTACAGCAACATAGACTATAGTAGACCAGCCTCAGAACTGTGAGTTAACTTTACTCCACCTCTGACTGAGGAATTACATTTTCAAACAAGTCAGGGACTCCATCTCGGGCCCCCATCCACTTGCTAACTGGATTAGTGAAATAGTGGGGGTAGATAGGTGGGTGAGTAGTGGGGGCTACTTTGGTTAGCAGGGAGTGGACTAGTGAATGGGAGAGGATATTTATGTGGATGGGAAGAAATTAGGTGGCTGAGGAATGGATTAGAGGCGGATAAGAGGTATTAGTTTGGTAGGTGAGTAGATCCTCTGACTGCCCTCTTGACATGGGGGTCCCAGGATGAAGCATATAGTTCAGGTGAAAATATTTATGCAACCTTCACAGACACATGGATTTCTGATCATGTGGCCCCTGCTCTAGTTTCTTTAATTTACTGATTAAAAGTGTGAATTAGATTTCCACTTCTAACCAGCAAAATTAAAAACGTCAGGAAAATTAGGGATTTTGTTTCTTTTTGCTCACCTTCTGATGTAAAAAGTGAACTAAACTTAGTACATCGTTTTTACTCATATATTTTCACATTTTTTCTTATTAGTGCACTTCTTTAACTTGAACTGCATTTGCATGGCATTTTGTTACTGCTTTATGAGTTAATTCTCTTTTTTAATTCACGAGTTAAAAAATGAATGCTAATCTTTCTTTTTATCTAAACTTAAAGCCTACCCTCCTGTAAGGTAGCTGAGATAAGTGTAGTTTGATGTTTTAGGCACTCCCACTTTTCAGAGCTCTACCACATGTCTGAGAACCTTTTAGCTTCTCAACAGACTTTTTGCCTATTTTTCCCTGGAATGGAGATGCTATTCTCTATGCTGTGCTGTCTTTTTTTTCTTCTGGCTGTCCCCCTTCTATGTGTTGTTTGACTTGTGAAGAATATAAACTCTGTTATGTTAAGTACTATTGCTGGCTGTGTGATCATGCAGGGCTGGTGTTAAACATGCTGGGGCCCAGGGCAGAAATTTGGGAGAGGGTCCAAGGCCTATCAGCAGGCTGTATCACCTTCAGGCAGGCATGGAGGTCTAAGTTAGTAACCATGTTGTACCCCCTTAAGGCCAGCCCTGTGCCAATATGAAATGCTCCAGAGGTCATGGAAAGTACAGTTTTCTGTTAATGGATTGATGTCCCTTGATTAACTTCAGTGTAATCTATCATGTACTGAATCTTTTTTTATTAGGTGAAGTAATATTTCTTCATTTAATGCTGATGTTAACATTTAAGGCAACCAATGCATCAAACTTCTGAAAGTGGTGACCATAAAAATTGCTGATGTGATCTCTAATTTTCATCAGTATATGACTGATCTTACTGACTAATACTTTTTTTTTTCTCAGTTGCAGCCACCGCAGCAGACCCTGTTAACACAGGTTAGTTTTTAGTTTGTTGTTCTTCTAAAGCAGATTTTCGTGTAAATCTTTTTTTAAATATTCAAATATAATAATAACACAGACAATTTCAGTTACCCCCCTTTCCCCCTGGCAGCTCAAATGTCTAACAGTTAAGAATAGTACTGCAGCATCGTGGAGTCAAGAGTCTTAAACAAATACCAGGTAGCCAAAATCCTTTCCTTCTTGCATAGGCTACTAACTAAGGCTCTGAATGGCTCCATTTGCAGCAAGTTTGCATTTGCATTCTCCATTGCACAAGGGTCGGTGCCTCACCTTGCACCCACTGCATTAGTATACATCTTTTAACGACTAAACATGCTTTCTGTACAAATACATTATCAGTAGAACAATTCAGTGGTAACTGATCATACAAATCTAACAGACAAATTTTAACCATGCGTCGAAGTGACTCAAACAACAATGAGAATTTAGTACTGAGAAATGTTTTCACGTAGTTTAGGAATTACTGGGAAATCCAGTCACAATGCACCTGATATTCAAAGGCATTTATACAGTTTGCAGGCCTGCATACTGTGTAAATGCTGCTCAGTGGGACATTCAGTGGCATTAACATGGTTAGTGCCACTGAATATACACAGGTGCCACTTCTGCACACCCCGATGCTAACCGGTTAACATTGAGACGGCACCTGTCGCTAACAGATCAGTGGCTCAATATTGCCATTGTTCGGTTATTGACATACTGCGAATATTAGGTTCATTAAAAACTGGCCTAATATTGGCTGCAGAAACTAACTAGGCAGTGGCTCAATATCGCCGTTGCCAAGTTAGCTTCATGGCAAACCGGGCAAATTGGATATTCAGTGCTGGAGGCTGGATATGACCCAGCCATTGAGTTATCTGGATTGAAAGTTCAGTTGTGATGGCTAGCCATCTTAGATCAGCTAGCCACCGCTGCTGAATATCGGGCCCAGTGTAAATATGTAATCTCCAGGAACAAGCAGGAATGAGTCCTCACATATGGGTACGTCGGTACCGACGGAGCCTGCACGGGAATGCTCCCCAGCTTCCCAGAAAGAAAGCTTTTGGGGCATCCCACAGCGCATGCGCGCTGCCTTCCCGCCTTTCCTACCAACTCTCCTCAGTTCTTCTTTTCCGCGGAGCCAGCAGGTCGTGTTCCTGTCACCGCTGAAGAAGTTCTTTATTTTAATTTATTTCTTTGGTCGCGTGTCTGCCTTCCCTCACGCCGGACCGGTACCGCCGGTCTTTTCTTTTCTAAAAAAAAAAAAAATATATATATACTTTTCCTCACTTAGTGTATTTCTTTTCTTAGGCCTACAGGCCCACAAGAATTTTTCCTTCATGGATAAACCAGCCTCTGGTTTCAAAAAGTGCACTAAGTGCAGCGGTACAATTTCTGTTACAGACACCCATGAATGGTGTCTTAAATGTTTGGGGCCTGAACACTCCATTCCGGATTGCCAAGCCTGCTCTCTAATGTCTAAACGAGGGTTACAGAACCGGGCAGCCAAGCTCCATGTGCTGTTTCCCACGGATGCACCGGCGGTGGCATCAACATCTTCCAGGTCTTCCTCTCCTGATGGGTCTCGGGTAACCAAACATACTTTTAGCAGGTCCTCGAAGGACAAATCTCCCTCTAAGCATCGAGATGCCTCCGGGCTTGCCCTTGAGGATCCTGCCCCAGCCAAACAACCCCGGCGGGAAGCTCCAGCTTCCAAAGCTCCTCCTATGGGGTTACAGGTTGACATCGATGGAACGGCCTCGACCGATCACCTGTTAGACTGCTCTGGGGTACCGGCACAATCTCCCGGTACCGACATCCAGGCAGTCGTGGCGTCCATGGATCACACTGTGCAATCCATGCAGCAGGCTATACTGGCTTTCATCAAGGCTGCGACGCCGTCGGTACCACAACCAGCTCCGTTGTCGGTGCCGGTACCGGTACCAACTTCGATGCCGCTACCGGCTGCATCGACATCGGCCAGGATACCGATTCCAGCTACCTGTCCTGGGCTCTTTCTCGGTACCGACCCGGTACCGGGGACACCCGATGTCGGTACCGATCGATACGCCTATCGATCTTTGGAATCGAGCAGACGATACTTCGATTCTTCTGATGATTCTGATTCATCAGATGAGTCCCCTGAAGTATCTGTTACCCTTCCTGAGGAGCCTTCTTCTCCAAAAAGGAGAATGTCTCCTCCAGAGGATTTGTCCTTTCAAGACTTCATAATAGAAGTAGCTAAAGGACTATCTATTTCAGTAACCTCTGAAAAAGAACCTAGAGCAAAAAAATTAGATATTTTGGGATACTCTAAGGTTCCCAGAGAGGCAGTCACCTTGCCAATTCATGAAATTCTTCAAGAACATTTGATTGAATTGTGGGAGACTCCTCTCACCCTTTCTCCTCATTCTCGTAGATTGGACACTATGTACCGTGTCCCTCCTTCTCCTGGATTTAAAAAAACTCAGCTTCCTCACCACTCCATTGTGGTGCAGTCAGCTATGAAGAGGATAAAGAGTACCAAAAGACACTCTTCTACTCCTCCAGGAAGAGAATGCAGGACCTTGGATGCTTTTGGTAGGAAAATCTTCCAAGCTAGCATGCTTATTGCCAGAATCAATTCATAAAGCCTTTATATGGGTATGTTTCTGAAGGAGGTTGCAGAAAAGCTGCACAGCTTTCTCCCTTTTATTCCAGAGGACAAAAGGGATGAGTTCCTTCTTTGGCTTAAGCATACTCAAGATATTTCAAAGTTTTCCAACAGGGCAGCCTTTGATTCTTTTGAAGGTGCCAGCAGAGCCTCAGGCATTGCCATAGCTGCTCGTAGAATTGCTTGGCTCCAGGCTTCTGATCTAGAACCCTGGGTTCATGATGGTTTAGGAAATCTGCCCTGTACAGGTGAAAATCTATTTGGCAAAGAGTGGCAAATTAAAGCCACTCAAATGGATGCAGAAAATGCTGCTCTAGATAGACTTTCTAAGTCTACCTCCACTCCGGCCAAGAAAAATTCTTTTAAAAAGTATTTTTACAAGAAGGGCAGATTTCCTTCCACTTCTGGTCAACAGTCTTCTACAGGTCGCTTTGCTACTAAGCGTCAGCAACCTAAACAGGCCAGGCCTAAACCTGCAGGGGCTGCTGCAACCTAGCAGTCCCAAGCCCCTCAGGGTTTTTGACTTGATACTAGAGAACTTAACCTTTCTGGCTCTACAACAGCCAGAACCTCTCACCATTCCAGGAAGGTTAGCTCATTTTGCTCCCAGATGGGAGCAAATCACATCAGAGCAGTGGACCCTCTCCATCATCAGAGAGGGCTACAAACGTCATTTCTCAGACCTTCCTCCCTACACCATGGTGAGACATTTCAATTCTCCCACCTCTCTCCTCGACCTTCTGGATCAGGAGGTAACCACCCTTCTGGCCCAGAGGGCCATAGAAGAAGTTCCTCTTCTTCAACAGGGGTCAGGGTTTTACTCCCCCTACTTTCTCATTCCAAAGAAAACAGGGGGATACAGACCCATTCTAGATCTCAGAGAATTGAACAAATTTCTATGCAAGGAGAAGTTCAAGATGCTTTCTTTAGGCACTCTCCTTCCATACCTAGAGTCAGGATTGGCTTTGTTCTCTAGATCTCAAGGATGCGTACACTCATATACTCCACAGTACACTGTACAAGGATGCGTACACTCATATACTCCACACATCCATCCATGCCACAGAAAATTCCTACGTTTTCTGTTCCAGGGAAAACATTACCAATACAGAGTGCTTCCTTTCGGTCTAGCCTCTGCTCCAAGAGTGTTCACCAAATGCATGGCAATAATTGCTGCATTTCTGCGCACTCTGGGAATATTTGTCTTCCCCTATCTGGACGACTGGCTCATCCGAGCTCCATCTCAGTCAGAAGCCCAAATTTCCCTGGACCACACCAGGCGCATTCTGCAGTATCTGGGACTTGTGGTAAACCTCCCAAAGTCTCAGATCACCCCTACTCAGTCCCTAGAATTCATAGGGGCCTGGTTGGACACCACTACTGCAAGAGCCTATCTTCCCCAGGCTCGTTGCCAACGTCTAGTGCAGTTAGCCTCCCAGATTCAGTCAAAGAGCCACTTAACTGCCCGGGAGATGCTACAACTACTAGGCCACATGGCTTCCACAGTACATGTGGTGCCCTATGCTCGCCTACACATGAGAGCAGCTCAATGGACTTTGTCCACCCAGTGGACTCAAGCTTCAGGAGCTCTCTCAGACCAAATAGCAAACTCCAAACGTCTCTTTTGGTCTCTCCAATGGTGGATATCCACTCAAAATCTGTTGCTGGGGTCCCCTTTCCAACCTTTGTTGCCCCAAGCAATCCTCACAACAGATGCCTCCCAAACAGGTTGGGGAGCTCATCTACAGGACCTCTCCACCCAAGGCACTTGGTCCCCACAGGAGACCTCTCTTCATATCAACCTCTTGGAACTTCGAGCAGTGTTCCTAGCTCTCAAGGTCTTTCATACCCTCCTCAGCTACCAGACAGTCCTCATTCAAATGGACAATCAGGTAGCCATGTTTTATATAAACAAGCAAGGAGGAACTGGCTCTCTGTCGCTTTGCAACGAAGCTCTAAGATTATGGGCCTTCGCCAGAGAGCATCAAATCCATCTCCTGGCAGTATACCTCCCAGGAATTCAAAACTCTTGGGCAGACAGACTCAGTCGAGTTCTGCTTCCACACGAATGGTCCCTGCACATGGATCAGGTACTCAGAATCTTCCAGGAATGGGGAACCCCGGACATAGACCTATTTGCAAGTCCGTGTAATGCCAAACTTCCCCGGTTCTGTTCCAGAATTCCGTGTCAGGGAGTTCAGGCCAAGGATGCCTTCCTCCTTCATTGGGGTCAGGACTTCCTCTATGCCTTTACACCCATTCCTTTGTTTCCCAAGACTCTGTTCAAACTTCAGAGGGATCAAGGATCTATGATCCTCATAGCTCCACGCTGGCCACGCCAAGTGTGGTACCCTCTACTTCTCCCTGGACTTGGGAGCTGCTCCAGACCTTCTGTCTCAGGAGGAGGGGACTTTGTGGCATCCAAACCCCAAGTCCCTTCACCTCAGAGCTTGGTTACTGAAGGCCTAGACCTTCAAGACTTCAATCTTTCGCAGCAAGTGAAGGATATCCTCCATGCTTCAAGGAAACCTTCCACTAGGCGTTCCTATGCTTTTAAATGGAAAAGATTTTCCATTTGGTGTGCTCAAAAGGGTCTTGACCCTCTGGCACTTCCTGTGAATTCTCTATTAGAATATCTCCTGCATCTTTCCAATGCAGGCCTTAAGATGAATTCAGTAAGGGTCCATTTAAGTGCTATTGCAGCATCCCTTAAGCCTATCAATGGACAACCTGTTTCCTCTCATCCTCTTATTGCAAGATTTATGAGAGGCCTAACTTTAACTAAACCTCCCATTCCGACCCCCTCCGGTGGCATGGGACTTAAACTTGGTTCTTGGTCAGCTTATGAAGCCACCTTTTGAACCCTTAGCCACTACCTCCTTGAAATTCCTTTCCTGGAAGGTTATTTTCCTTATTGCAGTCACTTCTGCTCGCCGTATCAGTGAACTGCAGGCCTTAGTGGCTAATCCACCTTGTACAAGGTTCCATCATGATAAGGTAGTCCTTAGGACAAATCCTCACTTTATGCCTAAAGTGGTCTCACCTTTTCATCTTAATCAAGAGGTATATTTACCTATCTTTTTTCCAGCTCCTCATGCATCCAGTGCAGAGAGGAACCTTCATACTCTAGATTGTAAAAGAGCTCTTGCTTTTTACTTACACAGGACACAGCAACATAGAAAGTCTTCCCAGCTTTTTGTTGCTTTTGATCCTTCTCATTTAGGACTTCCATCTCTAAAAGAACACTGTCCATTTGGATTGCTAAGTGTATTTCTTTTGCTTACCAGAGTAAGAACCTTTCTCTGGAGGGCCATGTCACAGCTCACAATGTGAGAGCCATGGCCGCCTCTATGGCTCATCTTCATTCTGTGTCCATCGACCAGATCTGTCAAGCAGCCACTTGGGCCTCGGTTCATACCTTCACAGCCCATTACTGTTTGGACAAGGACTCCCGCCGGGATGCCTTCTTTGGTCAGGCTGTCCTCAAACACCTGTTACATTCTTGAACAACTCCTGCCCTCCTTCCCTTAATGGATGCCTGAGATCCATAGGAAGACGAGGAACCCTTCAGGGTCTCATACCCTTGGGAATCTCCCAGGCATCTCAGCTAGGGAGTCCCCATATGTGAGGACTCATTCCTGCTTGTTCCTGGAGATAGCACAGTTACTTACCTGTAACAGGTGATCTCTGGGAACAGCAGGAATTAGTCCTCACAACCCTCCCACCTCCCCTAGGAGTTGTATCTCTCTCTGTCTTTCCTTTCCTTTCTCTCTCTATTGTCTCAGCTTTATACTCAAACTGAGGAGAGTTGGTAGGAAAGGCGGGAAGGCAGCGCGCATGCGCTGTGGGATGCCCCAAAAGCTTTCTTTCTGGGAAGCTGGGGAGCATTCCCGCGCAGGCTCTGTCGGTACCAACGTACCCATATGTGAGGACTAATTCCTGCTGTTCCCAGAGATCACCTGTTACAGGTAAGTAACTGTGCTCTTTTTGCCTGCTCACATTTTAGACAGACACACGAGAATAAAGCTCTCCTCTCTTACATGCCCAGCGGGGGTACATTGTCATTTGCAGTTTTAAATTGAGCCAGTTCAGGTTTCTTCTCACTCATACAGTCTGACTTAGACCTACTGGCCTTGCGCCAGCAGTCCCAAGGAGGAAATACACTCCCTCTCTTTCCTTGCACACTTACTTCAAATACAGTTGTGGTCAACATTTTTGGCTCCCTTGCAGTTCAACCCCTTAATGTCCAATCTCCGGGAACAAGCAGGAATGAGTTTTCACATATGGGTATCGTCGGTAACGACGGAGCCTGCGCGGGAACGCTCCCCAGCGTCCAGTAAGAAAGCTTTTGGGAGCATCCCACAGCGCCTGCGCGCTGCCTTCCCGCCTTTCCCAACCGCCTCTTTCCAGTTCTTCTTTTCCGCGGAGCCAGCAGGTCGTGTTCCTGTCACCGCAGAAGAATTCTTTATTTTTCTCTTTATTTTTCTGTGTCGCGTCTGCCTTCTTCGACGTCAGACCGGTACTGCCGGTCTTTTCTTTTCTTTCTTAAAAAAAAAACAAAAAACTTTTCTTTCTTCAACTGTGCATTTTCGGTTTGGGCCTTAGGCCTCAACATCTTTTCTCCTCATGGAGAAGCCCGCTTCCGGGTTCAAAAAGTGCACGAAGTGTGGCTGTACTATTTCTGTCACCGACACCCATGCCTGGTGTCTAAAATGTTTGGGTCCTGACCATTCCATCACGGATTGTGTGTCCTGTACCATGATGTCTAAAAGAGGTCGGCAGATCCGAGCAGCCAAGCTCAGTACCCTGTTTCCCTCTGATGCAGCCTCGGTGGCATCAGCGTCTTCCAGGGCTTCTTCTTCCTCCCATGGATCTCAGGTAACCAAACATAAATCTAGCCGGTCCTCGAAGGGCAAATCTCCCTCTAAGCATCGAGATGCCTCCGGGCTTGTCCTCGAGGATTCCGCACTGGCAAAATTACCCCGGCGGGAAGTTCCGGCTTCCAAAGCATTGTCTATGGGGTCACAGGTTGACATCGATGGCTCGGCCTCGACCGATCACCTGTTGCCGTGTTCTGGGGTACCGATGGCCTCCACTGGTACCGACATCCAGACTCTGGTGGCGTCGATGGATCAGAAGATTCTGTCCATGCAGCGCACCCTAACGGCATTTATGCAGGCTTTGACGCCTCCGGTACCGCAACAGTCTCCATTGCCAGTACCGACTGGCACCGGCATCGTTCCCGGTGCCGGTACCGATTGCATCGACACCGGCAGCAGTGCCGACTGCAACTGTACCCTGTCCTATGATGCCCATCGGTACCGAACCGGTACTGCTTACTCCCGATGTCGATCCCACTCGGTACGTGTATCGAGCTTTACAGGAGCATCCAGACAGGCGATACTTCGATTCCTCCGAAGACTGATGAGTCGGAGGTTTCTGTCGATGCACCGGTACTTCTTCCTCAGGAGTCTGATTCTCCAAAACGAAGAATGTCTCCTCCAGAAGACTTGTCTTTTCAGGACTTCATTAGGGAAGTGGCTAGGGGCCTCTCCATTACAGTGGCCCCTGAGTCAGAGCCTAGAGCCAAGCAACTAGATATTTTGCAATATCCTAAGGCTCCTAAAGAAGCAGCTACTTTACCTATTCATGAGATTCTCTATGATCTCATTTTGAGCATGTGGGAGACTCCTCTTACCACCTCTCCTCATTCTCGTAGATTAGACACCATGTACCGTGTCCCTCCTTGTCCTGGCTTTCATAAGTCTCAGCTTCCTCACCACTCTATTGTGGTAGAGTCTGCCATGAGGAAAATAAAGAGTGCAAAGAGACACTCATCTAATCCTCCAGGACGTGAATGCAGGACCCTTGATGCTTTTGGCCGAAGGGTTTTCCAAGCTAATATGCTTGCTGCCAGAATCAACTCCCATAGTCTATATGGGGATGTTTCTAAAAGAAGTCACAGATCATCTGCAGACTTTAGCCCCTTTTATTGCAGAAGATAAAAGGCAGGAATTTCTCACTTGGCTTAAACATGCCCAAGATGTTTCCAAATTTTCCAACCGTGCAGCCTTTGACTCTTTTGAGTGTGTAAGCAGAGCCTCTGCTATTCCCATAGGTGCACGCAGAATTGCTTGGTTACAAGCCTCTGATTTGGAACTTTGGGTCCAAGATGAACTGGGAAATCTTCCTTATACAGGTGAAAACCTTTTTGGCAGGGATTGGAAAGCAAAGGCCACTCAGATGGATGCTGAGAACTCTGCTTTGGATCGACTTTCAAAGTCTACCCCTGCTCCTGCTAAGAAGAGGTTGTTCAAAAAGACAACTTTTTCTAAAAAGGGAAGATACTATCCTGCTTATGGTCAGCAGGCATCTTCTGCAGGTCGTTTTGCTGCAAAGCGTCAGCAACCACCTAAACAGGCCAAGTCAAAGGCTGTCAGGCCTCCCACGGCTCAGCAGCCTCAGCCTCCTCAGGGCCTTTGACTTGCAACTAGAGACCTTAGCCTTTCTGGCTCTGGAAGAACCAGAGCCCCTCACCATTCCAGGCAGGTTGGCTTACTTTGCTGCCAGATGGGAGCAAATTACAGCAGAGCAATGGACCCTCTCCATTGTAAGGGAAGGGTACAAGCTTCATTTCTTAAACCTTCCTCCCCACACCATGGTGAGACAGTTCAATTCTCCAACATCTCTCCTCAACCTTCTGGGTCAGGAGATTGCTACCCTTCTTGCCCAAGGGGCAATAGAAGAAGTACCCCTTCTTCAACAGGGCTCAGGGTTCTACTCCCCTTATTTTCTTATTCCAAAGAAAACAGGGGGCTACAGACCCATATTAGATCTCAGAGAATTGAACAAGTTTCTATTCAAAGAGAAATTCAAGATGATTTCTCTCGGTACTCTGCTGCCATACCTTCAGAGTCAGGACTGGCTTTGTTCTCTAGATCTCAAGGATGCGTACACCCATGTCCTCATCCATCCAACACACAGAAGGTTCCTTCGGTTCCTTTTTCAAGGAAAACACTACCAATACAGGGTGCTTCCTTTCGGTCTGGCCTCTGCACCAAGGGTGTTCATGAAATGCATGGCGGTAGTAGCTGCATTTCTACGCACTCTAGGAATATTCGTTTTCCCATATCTGGACGACTGGCTCATTCGAGCTCCATCCCAGTCAGAGGCCCAGATTTCTCTAACCTGCACAATGTGTGTACTTCAGTATTTGGGACTGGTAATAAACATCCCAAAATCCCATCTCACCCCTACTCAGTCTCTGGAGTTTATAGGGGCCTTGCTGGATACCACAACTGCAAGGGCCTATCTTCCTCAGGCCCGTTGCCTATGCTTGGTGCAGTTAGCCTCCCAGATACAATTAAAGTCCCATTTAACTGCTCGAGAGATGTTACAACTATTAGGCCACATGGCATCCACCGTGCATGTGGTTCCATATGCTCGCCTTCACATGAGGGCAGCTCAATGGACTTTGTCCACCCAATGGACTCAGGCATCAGGTTGCCTGTCAGACAAAATAGCAAACTCCAGTCGCCTATTTTGGTCTCTCCAGTGGTGGAAGTCCCCTCCAAAGCTGTTGCTGGGGTCCCCTTTTCAGCAGTCGCTACCCCAAGCAACTCTGACAACAGATGCTTCTCCAATGGGTTGGGGAGCTCATCTGCAGGATCTCTCCACCCAGGGCATATGGTCTCCACAGGAGACTTCTCTGCATATCAATCTCTTGGAACTCAGAGCAATATTCTTAGCTCTGAGTGTTCCATTCCCTGCTCAGCTACAGGACAGTCCTCATCCATACGGACAACCAAGTAGCCATGTTCTATGTAAACAAGCAGGTCGGGACTGGCTCTCTGTTGCTTTGCAACGAAGCTTTGCGACTGTGGGCCTTCGCCAGAGAGCATCACATCCATCTTCTGGCAGTATATCTTCCAGGCGTTCAAAACTCTTGGGCGGACAGACTCAGTCGAGTTCTGCTTCCACGCGAGTGGTCCCTCCACATAGACCAGGTAGCCAGGATTTTTCGAATTTGGGGAACCCCGGACATAGACCTCTTTGAAAGTCCGTGGAATGCCAAACTTCCCCGGTTCTGTTCCAGAATTCCGTGTCAGGGAGTTCAGGCCAAGGATGCCTTCCTCCTTCACTGGGGTCAAGACTTCCTTTATGCCTTTCCACCAATTCCCCTAATTCCCAAGACACTAGTCAAGCTTCAGAGAGATGAAGGGACCATGATCCTCATAGCACCACATTGGCCACGCCAAGTGTGGTACCCTCTACTTCTGCATCTCTCTCAAGCTCCTTCCCTGGACTTGGGCTCTGCACCAGACCTTCTGTCCCAGGAAGAGGGAACTTTGTGGCACCCAAACCCCCAGTCGCTCCATCTCAGGGCTTGGTTGCTGAGGGCCTAGACCTTCAAGATTTTCATCTCTCTCAGCAAGTCAGAGATGTTATTCATGCCTCTAGAAAGCCTGCTACTAGACGTTCCTATGCTTTCAAATGGAAAAGATTTACCATTTGGTGTTCAGGGAAAGGTCTAAACCCTCTTGCAATACCTCTGAATTCTCTACTAGAGTATCTCCTGCATCTATCCTATGCAGGTCTGAAAACGAATTCAGTAAGAGTCCCTTTGTGTGCTATTGCAGCATCCCTCAAGCCTCTCAATGGACAACCTAGTTCCTCTCATCCTCTTATAGCAAGATTCATGAGAGGCCTTCTTTTAACTAAACCTCCCATTAGACTACCTCCAGTGGCATGGGACTTAAACCTGGTTCTTGGCCAGCTTATGAAGCCACCCTTTGAACCTTTAGCCACCATCTCCTTGAAATTCCTTTCTTGGAAAGTTATTTTTCTCATTGCAGTCACCTCAGCACGCCGCATCAGTGAGTTGCAAGCTTTGGTGGCTAATCCTCCTTATACAAGGTTCCATCATGATAAGGTAGTCCTCAGGATCAATCCACACTTTATGCCTAAAGTGGTCTCACCTTTTCATCTGAACCAAGAGGTATATTTACCTGTCTTTTTTCCAGGACCTCATGCATCAAATGCAGAGAGGAATCTTCATACCTTGGATTGTAAGAGAGCTCTCGCTTTTTACTTACAAAGAACACAGCAACATAGAAAGTCTTCTCAACTCTTTGTTGCTTTTGATCCTTCTCATTTAGGACTTCCAGTCTCTAAGAGAACACTGTCCAACTGGATTGGTCAGTGTATTTCTTTTGCCTACCAGAGTAGGAACATTTCTCTGGAGGGCCATGTCACAGCTCACAGTGTGAGAGCCATGGCAGCCTCAATGGCTCATCTAAACTCTGTGTCCATCGACCAAATCTGTCGAGCGGCCACCTTGGCCTCGGTTCATACCTTCACAGCCCATTACTGTTTGGACAAGGACTCCCGCCGGGATGCCTCGTTTGGTCAGGCTGTTCTCAAACACCTGTTCCATTCCTAATCAACTCCTACCCACCTACCCTGGTCGGATGCCGGAGATCCATGGGGGGAGATAGTCCTTTTCAATGACACACAACCTGGGGTTTCTCCCTGGCATCTGCAGCTAGGGAGTCCCCATATGTGAAGACTCATTCCTGTTTGTTCCTGGAGATAGCACAGTTACTTACCTGTAACAGGTGATCTCTGGGAACAGCAGGAATAAGTCTTCACAACCCACCCACCTCCCCTAGGAGTTGTATTGTGGTAGCTGATAAGCATGCAATAAATAATACCCGGAGTCAGGCAAAGATTCAAGCCGGTTTAATGTGCACAGACTCAGATTGCAGTAGCATTCAAAATAGTCTGAGCCCAGAGCTCAGAAAAATGACAGTTTATATACTTTTCTTCTCCAGTCTAATACAGGCAAAACTCCTCATTGGCCACAGTAGCCCACTTACTCTCATCCAATAGACATCTCTGACCGGGCCCAGGACTCGCTCCCCCTGCTTGGGTCACACTAGCCACGGGTCAGCAACACTAAACAATCTTCATAATGCTAGACAAAATATTCTTACACTGTTCAGTTTCTCTGCTATATTTTCATCCTAATTACGAGGTCAGTGCACAATCAGCAAAGATACAGTGGCGCGGCATTCTACTGAAAGAGACATCTGACTTCTAAACAATAAACAGTACCAAGGTTTAATTCTCTTATCTCCAAGAGAGCAGAACATGTTATCAAGCCAGAATAGAACAGTATTTCTTTCTAACAGCTAACAGCATTCTGCAATTTTCCAAAATCAGCAATAACATTTTAAAATAGGAAGAAAGGGCTTCAGACCTAGCTCTGCTACATACTAGGCCATCGCCTATCACATTCCCTCCTTTTGATTATTCTCACCCGCAAGTGAGGAAGGATGTGAATCTAATCACACAAATAGCAAAATACTTCAGACTATAGTAGAGGGAGCACCGTGTGGTATAGGGTAGTAGCCCTACGTTGCTAGGATTCGTGTAGCTGCCTTACATTAAGTTTAATATACGTAAGCATAAGGGGAGGAAACATGGGATACATAAACAGCCACAATCAATAATACCTTTGATACAAGTGTCTTTGTCAAATCATATAGCATACCTAGTGTATAAACGGAGGGGCAGGAGACATAGGAGGAACAAATGACATATACACTGTTCATCATAGCAGTAGGCCCGTTCTCATGACCCACAAAAATAAGAACCATTCCTATTTAATATCAGCACCTGTATCAGAGGTCGGTAGCAGTACATGTCAAAAAGGTAGGTAGCACATGTTTGAAAATTAGCAACACATGTACTAAAGTCCAAAAAATCTGGGTTCTGAGAGCTGGCGAGTAGCAATCAAAAGGGCTCCATTCTCATTGTTCCATCGCAGTTCCCATAACAGGAGAGGAAAGATTCTGGCGGGGGTTGAGACAAGTCCGGGTATTCCCTGTTGTGCAAATACTAGGTTTGCAGGCTGCACAGGGAAGTAGGGCAAGAGTCAATTCAAAGCACCCCAAGGCTGCCGCCAGAACGAAGCAATAATAAGAATCCATAATGGGCATAGTCTCTGGAAAATTGGTGGAACTGTCGGCATCCACAACAGGTAGCAGACGTAGCGTTTATTGTAGGTCCTCAAGCTTCTGCCATACGTAGACCTACCAGCTTTGTGGCAAGAGTAGGGCTGTAGATTCCAAAGTATCACTGTCCTCTGGGATGTCTCAGGTTCTTAAAATATCATAGCACAGTCTCTCAGGCTATTATTGTCTCCTTAGAGCAGTTCACTTTTTAGGAGATCAAAACAGTTTTTTGCTCTTTTTCTTTTTCTTTTTTCAGAGCATTTGAACACAGTCTCGTAAAAGACTCAATTTCTTAACACAACACAGTCTATTTCTGATGATTGCAGCTTTCTCCAGATGCGAGGCTTACCTTCGGATAAACAAACAGTCTTGAAATAGTGCAGTTTCCGAGGGACCAATAAGTCTTAGGTCCGTGGCTGTTGTCGTAGGGTGAGGCGCAATGGAGTCTCAGGATCATTTATGGAAGTCCACGACCAAGTTCAGAAGCGGCTGCTGGAATGCAAAACTGGAGGACGTCTGTTCCCTTGACGTCCAGGAACAAGTTGGTAAAGTTCTTACGATGACGGATCTTTTCTTCGCAGCGTGAGTCGCAATGGTGCTGCAGGATTGGCAATCGAAGTCCAGGGACGACTCTCAGGTACTGTGGCTGGATTCACTCGACTGTGGTGGATCCAGGAGTCGATCTCGGCCACTTTAACTGCTGTTAGGGTTGATAACAAGACGACATATGGCCCTTTCCAATACGGCGCCAGCGGTGTCTTCTTCTGTTCTGTCACCCACACCGAGGCTCCAGGCTGGAAAGGATGCAGGGGCTTGGATGGGCTGGTCTCGTACTCACGCATGAAGACCCTGCAAAACAGAACTTAAAACCAATAGTGCTTATCTAGTAATTTCAGATCCTATCTGTCACACATCTCCTTTTACTCTCTATACAATAGGCTACAGAATCTCAGAATCTCAAAAGGGGAGACTCCTAAAGACTTAGGGGCAAGGGCTATAGGAAGAACCTGGGGCCACTTCAGGTAAACCTCTGGGCAGTTTGGACAACTTGAGTACACAATGTCCATTACTTCCAAGCAATCATGGTCAGGAGGGCCTGGACCGACGGGCAATTAGGGTGGCTGGATTTAGAGTTTGTCGGACACTTAATTGTAAGTTAGGATTCTCACATAGCATATCTTGATATTTCAGCATTCGGGCATTAGTGAGCCAATGATTTCCTTTGTGTTCCATCAGGGTTAGAACAGAATGTGGCACAGTAACTTGGAGTTCTTATCCTAAGGTGAGTTTGTTAGCTGCGCTCACTAAGAGGGCTGTGGCTGCTACAGCTCTCAGGCAAGGTGGCCAGCCTTTGGCAACAGGATCCAATTGTTTCGTCAGGTAGGCCACAGGTCGCTGCCAAGACCCAAGAGGCTGGGTCAAGACTCCCAATGCGTTTCCACTTGATTCATGGACATACAGACGAAATGGTTACTGCACATCTGGTAGGCCCAAGGCTGGGGATGACATCAATGCTGTTTTCAATGATTTGAATGCTTTATCTTGTTCTGAGCCCCATTCCAGGGGAGATCGTTCCATTACTTGTGTGACTTGGTACAAGGGTTTTGCCATGAGCGCAAAATTTGGTATCCATATGCGGCAGTAGCCTGCAGCTCCCAAGAAAGCTCGCACCTGTTTCCTAGTAGTGGGGGTTGGGATGCGGCATACTGCTTCTTTTCGCTCAAGTCCTAATTTCCGGGTTCCTTTGGACAGGTGGAACCCTAAATATTTCACTTCTGTCTGGCACAGCTGCGCCTTGGCTCCGGAAACCTTGTATCCAGCTTCATTCAAAAGGTGCAGGAGATCACTTGTAGCTTGTATACAATCAGATTTGCTATTGCTGGCTATGAGCAAATCATCTACATATTGGAGCAAAATTCTTTTTCCCGGAATCACAGAGTAGCTTGACAAATCTTGACTGAGGGCTGCACTGAAGATAGTGGGTGAGTTCTTAAATCCTTGTGGTAATCGAGTCCAAGTAAGTTGCCCTCGCCGTCCTGTGGTAGGGTTTTCTCATTCAAATGCAAACAAAAACTGACTGGCCTCTGTCAGGCGTATACAGAAAAAAGGCATCTTTTAAGTTCAAAACAGTAAAGTGAGTGGCTTCTGCTGGAATCAGTCCTAGGAGGGTGTAAGGATTTGGTACTACTGGATGTATGGTTTCAACTGAACTGTTTACTCGACGTAAATCCTGCACTGGGCGGTAGTCACCTGTCCCAGGCTCCTTGATTGGGAGAAGGGAGGTGTTCCAGGGTGACTGGCATTCTCTGAGAAGTCCATACTGCAATAATTTCTTCAAATGGCGATGAATGCCTTCAATTGCTGGTCTCGGGAGGGGATACTGACGCACATGCACTGATTCTGCTCCTGGCTTAAGGGCAACAAGTACAGGAGCTATATTCTTTGCTAGGCCAGGTGGATTATTCTCTGCCTATACTCCAGGTGGGGCTGCAATGCTGGTAAGTATACAGGAACTTGCTGGCCTGATTGGAGATGCACTATAGAACCGCTACTCTTCTTCTCGGGGAACAGTCAGCACTATCAATCCAGCTCCTTCGATTAGGAAAACTTCCTCCACATCATTCAACTAAAGTATCAGCAAGAAGAACTGCCCTCTTCTCCATCTTACATTCACTTTCTCTGTCACATTATCTCCACAATTCACAGGCATTCTGAACAACTTAATCGTGCTGTCATTTATGCCCGCAAATCCATCCCGTTTCTGCAAGTTCTGTTTTATATCTCCCTGGGACTGACTTGACAAAAACTGCATTTACCAGGCGCAAATTCTCCTGGGCTGCTGGATTGCATGGGGCATATAGTGAGGGCTGCCTGCACTATTTGGATTCTACTTCATGTTCTCGGGCGCTGACTGTGGGTGACTCTGAACTGGTAAAATGAATCCCTGCCTGAAGTGTCAGCGATGGACTGTAGCCCCCCACATGTGCTTGTCAACAGACAGAGGAACAATCTAGATAGAGTCCTTACAATAGAAAACTACACTTCTGCAACATGTTATAATAACAAATCCTAATAGAAAGAACTATAGTTCATAACATGACGACTACATAGCTGTTACGTATAACTGGAATAAAACTACTTGGTAAAAAACTAATTGCCAGCCGTAATCAGCTTGGCTTTACAAAATAAATTACTTTCAATTTTACAGTTTCTAGGAAGCAGAGATTCAAAAAGACATTCATTCTGGATACATTTTCCATAAAGCGGGTGGACATCTAAAATACACATACACATTTTCCTTCCTAGTTTATTTTATTAACAATAAGCATGTCTTCTATGAGGCACTTGCTGTATCAGGAACTAAAACTCATACACGATTAACCCCTCATTCACTCAGGATTCAAAGCACTTTCAAGTTGCGATCTAGTACCGCTGGCTCGAAGCTGCAGAGTCCTGTCAGTATATGTAATCAAGCATTCTTTCCTATTGAAACCTGAGCTCTACAAGATTTCTGCTCACTTGATCTGCACAGGAATTCGAGTAGGAATTTAACCCTTTCCAGGCTAAGTACAATACTATCGAGATCCACAATCCTGACTAAACATTCTTATTAAATGATATATAATACATGACCATAGCAGAAGGCACATCACTATTACAAAATATTGAATAAAAACAGGTATAATTCCTTAAAATAAGCACCCATCAGCCCAGCAGCAGAACGTTGAAAACATGCCTTCATAGGGTTAAAACATTCTTCTGCACAAACACGTCTCCTGTCAGTTTCACTCTGCGCTGCAGCTGAATGAGGGAGAGACAGCTTCGTGATTTTACAGTGACTCTAAGTGTTTCTTTCTTTTACTATTTCATATGAGGTAAACTGTCACAAATCACTCAACGGAATATAATCCTACCCTTATACTAGAAAGGAAACTCGTGGTTTCAACAGATAACAAAGACAAACTCCCAACGCTTCCTCCTTTTCACAAGCATTCTTCACACAGACAAACATGCTAGCATTTTCCAAATTCCGAATTCCCAGGCTGACTGACAAACTAGAATTACTGAAACCGAAAGGGCTGATGGTTTCGCCCCGCGCACTACTTGCAGGGGTACTAGGATCGCCCTGGAAGTTGATCAGACTTCCTTTACCTGTTACTGTACCAGAAGTGTCTCGAGACTTCCCAAAGCTATCTGACTAAGAAACAGAAAAATCAATACTCACCGGATCCGGTAGCTAATGCGCTGCGCAACCAATCCCTCCTTGGGTTGAATCCTGGACTCCCCTCGGGTTCGAGGTGTTGGCCGGCCAGAAGCAGCAACCTGCGGAGGCAAGGAGGAGTCTCCTCTGATACAAAAGGACCAGGGGTGCCAGAGACCCTCCTGCGGTCAGTCAGGCTCAGCTCTAGCCGGACCAAACCTGTGAGGCGAGATGTCGGGGCATATTCACTTGCATACCATCTCCCACTCGCACATTCCCGGCCCAACGCACCAGAAATATGTGGTAGCTGATAAGCATGCAATAAATAATACCCGGAGTCAGGCAAAGATTCAAGCCGGTTTAATGTGCACAGACTCAGATTGCAGTAGCATTCAAAATAGTCTGAGCCCAGAGCTCAGAAAAATGACAGTTTATATACTTTTCTTCTCCAGTCTAATACAGGCAAAACTCCTCATTGGCCACAGTGGCCCACTTACTCTCATCCAATAGACATCTCTGACCGGGCCCAGGACTCGCTCCCCCTGCTTGGGTCACACTAGCCATGGGTCAGCAACACTAAACAATCTTCATAATGCTAGACAAAATATTCTTACACTGTTCAGTTTCTCTGCTATATTTTCATCCTAATTACGAGGTCCGTGCACAATCAGCAAAGATACAGTGGCACGGCATTCTACTGAAAGAGACATCTGACTTCTAAACAATAAACAGTACCAAGGTTTAATTCTCTTATCTCCAAGAGAGCAGAACATGTTATCAAACCAGGTTCTAACAGCTAACAGCATTCTGCAATTTTCCAAAATCAGCAATAACATTTTAAAATAGGAAGAAAGGGCTTCAGACCTAGCTCTGCTACATACTAGGCCATCGCCTATCACAGTATCTCTCTATCTATCTTTCCTTTCCTCTCTCTCTCTTTGTCTCAGCTTTAAAACTCGAACTGGAGAGAGGCGGTTGGGAAAGGCGGGAAGGCAGCGCGCAGGCGCTGTGGGATGCTCCCAAAAGCTTTCTTACTGGACGCTGGGGAGCGTTCCCGCGCAGGCTCCGTCGGTACCGACGATACCCATATGTGAATACTTATTCCTGCTGTTCCCAGAGATCACCTGTTACAGGTAAGTAACTGTGCTATATCTCCTTAAAAAAAAGTGGCCACCGAAATGGCTTTGGACTATATATGCACACATATTAGATACATAAAAGAATCAAATAAAACAATATCAATTAAAAAAGAAAATCGTATAAAAACTGGGACATTGCCAAGACATAATTATTGGCACCCTTATAAATAGTAATTCAAATCAGTTTGAGCAGAAGAACCACATTCTCATTGCAGTAAAACTAGATGCACCTGTGTTCAATTGTCAGTGTTCGCATAACTTGAATTAATCAATGAATGATGGCTGTAATGTTTATAACGGACACATTCACTCCTTATTACATTTTCACAATGGTGAAGACAAGATAGCTGCCTGACACTGTCTGAAAAGCCATTATCACCAAACATCAAACTTCAAAGGGGTACAAGGTCATCTCCAGAGACCTTGGGATTTCTGTGTCTATAATTTGCAAAGTTATTAGCTCATGTAACTGCCAAGAACCTCCCAGGATGTGGTGGGAAGAGGAAAATTAATCCCTTTGAAGGTTAGTGTGAACTGTTAGAAAAACCCACGTACAACATAAGGGTGACGTGGAGCAATCTGGAGTGGTGATTTCAACCCGCACCATATGCCGCACACTAAACAAAGAAGGACTTCATTGGTGAAGGCCAAGGAGGACCGCACTCTCAAAAACAGACATAAAAAGGCATGCCTGATCTTTGCCCAAACCCATCTTGAGAAACCACAATCCTTCTGGGTAAATGTTCTGTGGACAGATGAAACCAAATCTGAGCTCTTTGGCAAGTCAGACCAGCAACACATTTACAGGTGAAGAAATGAAGCTTATAAGGAAAAAAACACCCTTCCTATAGTTAAATATGGTGGAAGTTCTATAATGTTTTGGGGCTGTTTTGCTGCCTTGGGAACTGGAAGCCTGGAACATATTAAAGGAATCATGAAGTTAGAGGAGCCTCTGGGTCGCAAGGAGTCAGGACTGACTCGAAGGCACACATTGCATTTTTGAAGTTAGAGGACTACCAAGGTATTTTGGAGTGAAATGTGCTACCTAGTGTCAGAAAGCTAGGTCTAGGTAGAAGATCATGAGAAAAGCTAAAGTCAGAGGAGAAAGTGAAGCAATCGCAGAACTCAACAGAGATTTCCAATGTGTTTTTCATTAAAGTTAAATGAAAAAAAAAAAAAAGACAAACTCCATTTGTTTCAGTGAAGTTGTTTACCTCAGCTAGTGGCTGGTTCCTGCAGGCTCTGGTGGTAACTGTAAGTGCTACTGTACCCTTTCCCTCTTTTCACTTTATTTCTGGAGACGTGATGGCTTTTTTGCAAATTAAAGGTCACTCGTTTGAAACAGCTTCTGACTGTGAGGGGGAATAAAGGCAGTTGGGTTTAAAGAAAAAATAAAAATAAGACATCTGTGCCATTTTTTCTCTTCAACCTTTTAACACAGTTCTTTCTGCCCTTTTTTCTATGCCGTTTCACCGGGCCAGCTGTTTTTTAGCTTCTTTCATTTGTGATTTGTCTCCCAGATCGATTTTTTTCACCGCAGAAGCCCTTTTTTCACCGTTTTTGTACTGCATTTGGTTTTTGGCATACCTACTCATTTTCTCTGAGAAACAGCAACGTATCATGTTTTTTTTCTATACGGATGCCCTCTTCTCTTTAGCTCTGTCTTGGTTGTGGTCGCAAGTGCTGATAGCTTCTGCACTTGCTGTGCTTTCGATCCAGGGGATGTTCTTTGGCAGGCATGTCTTCTATACCTTGTGAAGGCGCGGAGAGTTCAGCTGTGGTTTCTCCTTCGGCCCTCCTCGTGCCGGCCCCGCTGGGGGATCTCTCTTCCTTCTGTTCTTTTGCTGGAGCAAGGGTAGCCTCCTGAGAAGTCCGATTCACCCAATTTATGTTCTTGTTCAGTCAGGCCTGGGATCTTTGGTGTTCTGGTTCTGTAGCCATTCCTTCATAAGCCCCCTCTCCCGGGCCATCTGGTCTGTCAATATCCAAGGACCCGTCATCCAGAAAACAAGTGAGGTCTATCTTGCCTGCTCAGAATATGGAGCAGCCCTCCTGGAGAGTAGTATCCCTCAGAGCCAGTTTCTGAGGAGGACAGTCTGGTCAGTGAGTTTGAGCACAAAGGCGGGAAATTGTCACCTCTAGAAGAGGACGCTGATCTTCAGGATGACTCCCAGGATGTACATCTTTTTCGTAAGGAAGAGCTGCCGGCTCTCATTTCTCAAATTGTGAAGTTCCTCCATATTGCAGGTCCTCCAGAAAAGCAGGACTCCACCCAGTCCAAGTCTCGGGCGGATCCCATTCTTAGAGGCATTCGTGAGCTATCTAGAGCCTTCCCTTTTCCTTTAGAACTTCAGCAGATGGTTTCCCTGGAGTGGGACTCTCCTGACGCTTCCTTGCGCTCAGCTAGGCGTCTGGACCATTTCTATATCTGGTCACCTGCGGACCTTGATAAGTGGCTCAGTTTTCCTAAGGTAGATGTCCTGTTGACGGCAATAACTAAACAGGGCCATACCGAGCCAGAATCGCACCCTGTGCAACTTGCACATTGGGCGCATGCCCCCCTCTCCTCCCCATACCTTCATCCCGCCGCTGTCTGCTCCTACCCTGCTGCTGCTGCCGCCCTCTGTTTTCTCCACGGCGGTGCTGGCAGCAGGACAGGAGCAGGCAGTACTGGACGGAGGTATGGGGGGTGCAGCGTGCGCCCAATGTTCAAGTTGCGACAGCAGCAGCAGCAGATCTGATCCCTCCCTGCTCAGACATCGAATCAGAGCAGGGAGAAATCAGACCTGCAGGAAGACCAGAAAGACCTGCGAAAAGGTTTAGGGAGCGCATTTCAGCTGCCTGCTGTTGCCCAACTGCCACTGAGAGAACAAAAAGTCGCGGCAGCAGGGCAACAGTAGACAGCCGAAATGCGCTCCCTAAGCCTTTGCGGCTGCATCGCTTACATAGGGCTAGATACAGTACTGTAACTAAGCACACCACCATCCTGGTGGAAGGAGGAGCAGCGCTCCGGGATCAGCAGGATAGGGAAGTTGAAGGCCTTTTGAAAAAGTTTTTTCTTTTTCCTCCCTCGCTCTCCAGGCTTCTGTATATGGGGGTTCAGTGTTTCGTGCTGTGCTCAGATGGATTCAGCTCCTACTGCAGGACTCTTCTTCAGCCCATTTAGAATCAGTAGCTACCTTTTTGGCTGATGCCTTCTATGACCACCTTCAGTTGGCAGTGTCGCCAGTCGCAGCAGTTAAAGTGAGAAGGCTTTGGTTGTGGCTTTCTCTTTGGAATGCTGATGCTGCTTCCAAAGCATGCCTGGCCAAGCTCCCATTTAAGGGCAAGCTCCTGTTTGGGGAGGATCTGAAAAAGCTTGTCAAGGTTTTGGGTGTTAAACCTTAGCGTTTGCCAGAAGACAAACCCAAAGAGGCTTCTTGTTGGTCGGGCACTGGGACATTGTCCTCGTCTTCCTCCAGAGTGCACTTTTGAGATTCGCATTGCTATTGGCCTGGCATGTCATCTTATTTGACGCCCAAATCGAGTGGCAAGTTACAACCCTTTCAAGGGGTCCATCAATCTCTGGACAATTATTCCTCTTCCAACAAGTTCTCTGGGGGCCGCACGTGCCTCCTGCTGATTGGCCCGGACTTATTCCGGAGTACCACAAGTCAGCGAGCAGTTGCACCTCTTTTCCCGCAAATGGGCCTGGATTACCATGGACAGATGGGTCCTCTACATAATATTCCGGGGTTATGTTCTCAGGCCCATCAGGGATGCCTTTATGATCTCCCCTTGTGGGTCGAGAGACTCTTCATTGGCTTCTGCAGCTTTGGGCAATTTGTCTGGGTCCCCCTGGACAAGTTTGGATCTGACCTCTATTCCATCTATTTCATCATGCCGAAGGAGGACAGTTCCTTCAAACCCATCCTAGATCTCAGAGGGGTCAATTGCTGTCTCCATGTGCCACATTATTGCTTAGAAATCTTGAAGTCTGTGCTTCAAGTGGTCCAGGTGAATTCTTAGCTTCCTTGTGGAGGCATACTTCCATATTCCAGCTTGAAGAACAGCGTTTCCTGTGCTTTGCGATACTGGGGGCATCACTTCCAGTTTTGAGCCCTGCTATTTGGTCTTGCCATGGCTCCTCACACCTTATCAAAGGTCATGGTAGTGGTCATAGCCGCCTTGCGTCATCAGGGGGGAGGGGCCATCCTTACCTGGACAATTGGCTCATCCGTATAAAGTCTTGCGCAGGGAGCAGTGGCACAGATATTCTCCTTCTTGCAAAACCTCAGTCGTGTGGTCAACCACCCCAAGAGCTCCTTATGCCCATCTCAGACCCTCGCATTTCTCGGGCCCTCTTTGATGCTTGGGTAGGGCGTGTGTTTCTAAGTCAGGACAGATGTAAGAAGTTCTACATTCTGCTTCATTTCTTCCAGCTTCACCCGGCTCCTTGGGTGTGGGATTTTCTGCAGATCTTAGGAAGTATGGCTGCTACCTTGGACATGGTCCCCTGGGCTTGGCGCACATGTGTCCCCTTCAGCTCTCCTTACTGTCCCGTTGGTCCCTTTTCTTGTAGGATTATGTCACCAGTCTTCCTCTCCCTTGTCGCAGTCTTTGCTGGTGGCTATGTTGCGATCTCTTGATGCGGGAGATGTCCCTGGAGAATCCATGTTGGCTAGTTCTGACCATCGATAGCAGCTTTTCTGTTTGGGGCATCCATTGTCTACAGCAGTGCAAAGAACATGAGCCCGGTGGGAATCCAGTTGGTCCATCTACTGGTTGGAGGTACAGGCAGTCCACTTGGCACTCTGCCATTTTCTACCTCTTCTCCACATGCAGCAGTCCGAGTTCTGTCTGACAGTGCCATGACAGTGACTTATATCAACAGACAAGGGGGGACCAAGTGCCCAGGGATCGCCTTGGAGATGTGTCTGCTGTTTCCTTGGGCCGAATGTCATCTGCAAGCACTGTCGGCACAGTACATCGCCGGGATAGAAAATGTACAAGCAGATTTTCTCAGTCGTCAACCTCTCGACCTGGGCGAGTGGGAACTCGCTCAGTGGGCATTCAGACACACTGTGAACCAGTGGGGCTGTCCCGCTCTGGACTTGATGGCCACCTTGGCCAATGCCAAGGTTCTTGCCTTTTTCAGTCATCAGAGGGAGCCGAAATCCCAGGGTCTAGATGCGCTGGTCCAGCCCTGGCCTCTGTCGCAGATCCTCTACTCTTTCCTCCATGGGCCTTGATCGGCCGGGTTCTCCAGCGTATAGAAACACATCCAGGTTGGGTGATTCTGGTGGTGCCGGATTGACCTCCATTGCCCGTGGTATGCTGATCTGGTTCGCCTCTGAAGCTCAGCTTTCACAGGGGCCTGCTGGGGCAGGGACTGATTGTCAGGAACAACCCTGCTCCCTACTCACTTATATCTTGGCTTTTGAAAGGTACTGTCTAGCTCGTAAAGGATACTCTGCTCAGGTTCTGGCTACCTTGCTTAAAGCATGGCGCCCTTCTATGTCGCTAGCTTATGCTCAAGTTTGGTATTTATTCAAGTCCTGGTGCTCCCCCTGTGCGGTTTTGCCATAGTGAGCCCGATATCTGATCTCCTGTCCTTTCTGCAGAATGGCTTTGACAAGGGCCTTGCCTGAATTCTTTGAAAGTGCATGTGGCGGCTATCACCTGTTTCCGTGGCCCTGTTGGGGGTTGCTCACTTGCCTCCCATTCCATGCCTTGTGTCCTCCAGTTCATCTGTCCCTTAGGACTTGTCCTTGATTCAAGCGACCACCTTTCGAGCCCTTGAAGAGGGCTACTGAAAGACGTGGTCCTCAAAACTGTCTTTTTGATAGCCATTATGTCGGCCCGGCATATTTCTTTTTTTTTTTCCCTTTTAAAAATGTATTTGATTTTGCTTCAAATTACAAAAATTTACCTAATCCTTCAACTCATGAAGCAACTACAGGTAAAAAGGGAAAAGCGTAATCAAATACATAAGTATATCAAAGAAATATATACCCTCTATTCCCAAAAACATATGGAAGAAGCAGGTCCAAAAGACAAAAATAAATTAATACAATAATCAAGCCAAGGGACAAAGCCAGGAAAAGCCTCATAGCCACTTATACGCACCCCATTCCAGATTACTCTAATCAAAACAACCCAGCAGAGATCTATATGAAGTTAGGCAGCAAAACACATCACTCTGTAGCATTAGACCCCTCATGAGCCAGGATAAGTGTTAATAATTGAGAGGGCTCAACAAACACATAGGGCCCGATTCTGAGCCATGAATAGTGTTGCAGCTCCTGCCCCCAACTAACTTCCCCGCCGGTTGTGCGGGGAAGTTAGCCGGGGTGGGGAAGAGGCGACCTGGGAGTGGAGAGTGGGCAGGCAGTGGGCGGTCGCCGGCCCTGGACGTACAGGCCGATTCTAATGTTGGCCCTGTACGTCTAGGGCCAACAAAATGGCCGGGGAAGTTATTCCACCTCCGAGGTGGAATAACTTCCCTGGATGTTTTTTTTCTGTGCACTCCAGGGCGCGGAAAGGGCTGGGGGGGGGAGGCTAGGGTTTATTCCCTGCAGCCAAACTCTGGCCTTAGGAGGCCGGATCGGGGGTTGGGCTGTGGGGAATAAACCTTAATTTCTGGTGGCCGGCGTCGCAGCTTTTTAAATTGAGCCTGACTGAGCTATCCGTGCCGTGCCTGTATGTGTAGGCTGGTGATTGAATCACAGTCCTGACCAGCACGTACAGGTCTGATCGCGATTCTGATCCCGTGGGGCTAGACGTTTCCCGCGGGATTAGAATCGCGATCCCCTTTGTACATCCGGCTCAGACCAGATATACAAAGGGGATGTACGTGCAGGACAGAATCAGACTGATAATCTTTACTCAAAAACTTTACAAAACATCTGTGAGGATATTTCAGAAAAAAAGGTCATTCTCAAAGACAAAGCCCTAGGCTTTAACTGCAGAAAAGCCTTCCGAATTTGTTGTGTCTTGGCAGAACCATCAGGAAATACATTTTATTCTCCAGGAACAAGCAGGAAGTCAGTCCTCACATATGTGTGATGCTGGCGCCGATGGAGCCCTCGCGGAAGCATCTCCCCAACTTTCAAAGAAAGACTTTGGGAGATGCCATCACACATGCGTGGTCCCCTTCCCACACAAGGGTTTCATCTTGCTCAATCTCCTCTTTTTTCCACTGAACCCAACAGACATCTGTCTTTTTTCCACAGAAAAAGTTGATTAATTTGTATGAAAAATCTCTTTTTCCTTATCCGGTTGCGACCGGTCTCTTTCACACCTCTGAGTGCGCCTGCCCCGGCATCACGTCCCAAAACCGTACTAGGTTTTTTTTCCTCCTCTGTGCGATTTGCGCCTTTTTCCATAAGCTGGCTGCTCTGAAGGTCTTTGACCTCACTGGGGTACATTTTCCCCAATGGACAGCAGGTTCAAAAAGTGTGATCGGTGTGCCAAAAACCATGTCTCTTACCAGTACACACGATTGCTGCCTCCGGTGTCTAGGGGCCGACCACGACCCATAGGTCTGCTCCCTCAGTAAAAAGATGTCTGTGAAGGCTATCCAGCGTTGTCAGCAGAAGCAGGACGATATTTTCCACAGGTCAGACTCTACTCTGGTATCCCCAGTAACTTCACAATCCAAGGCCCATGGATCCTCAGTCACATAATGTCCCCGTGGTGCCCAACCCAGACCGCAGACAGTCTGAAAAGGGTTCCCCGGAGTGGTCACCCAAAAGAAGAAGAAATCACCAAGGTCCTCATCCAGGACTCTGACACACCGGGCAAGTCTCACACCAGGTCTCACAGCTTGTGGAGGTAACTCAAGAAGTTGGACAGGAACGGCCAGCCAAAGTTTCCCAAACAGACACAGAAGCTTCCATTGACAGGTCCTGGACCCCCGAGGTCTGTCTCATTGAGGACTCCTCTCCTCACCGACGCTGGACCTGGTGATCCCGGTGTCCGCATCGAAGGCTGCACCTCCTGAATGGGGAAGCCAGGATGATGGCGTTGCAGTATAATCTCACTGCCTTCCTTGCCACGCAGCAGATGCCGATGCCCAGTACTGCCGGAGCATCCGCCGAGACCGCGGGGACCTCGTCACTAAGGACTACCCCAATCATTGAGCCGATCCTCGTGAGCCCGAAGCCTTGAGTCAATCCTAAGTGAGGGTCTTGATCTCACTTCCGCTCCTTGGCAGCGAGATCCTCCCTGATGATCACTCATAGCTCCAGCTATGTAGCCACCATGAGCCATCAGGCCCCAACCTGGGTCCTGCACCACAGGCCTAGTCGGCTGCCAAGTCATCCACTGACTACTCCAATTGGGAGTCCAAGGACAAGTCATCCCCAGAGATGCGGAAGCACCTCAACCTCCCATCGGACCCCTCTCCCCCAATGTCATGGCATCGGTCCCTGCCCGAGGACACATCGTTCCTCAAGCTTGTCTAGAATATGTCGAAGGCTTTGTCCTTCAACACCAAGTTGGAGGAAGACCCTTGTACGGAGGAGCTTGAAATCCTTCTATAAGAGGCCCCACCCAAGGAGGCCTTGACAGTTCCTGTCCCCACTATCCTCGGGTGGCTCCTCCTTTGCATTTGGGAGACACCGGCATTGGGTACCCATAGTTAGACGACATACGGGGGGGGGGGGGGAGTGGCTCAGTGGTTGGGACAGGTTACTTCAGGCTGGAGGGTCAGGGGTTCAATTCCCACATAGGGACAGGTAACCTCAGGCCAGAGGGACTGGGGTCTCTAGTCCCATGTCCACTCCTTGTGGCCTTGGGCAAGCCACTTAACCCTCCAGTGCCTCAGGTACACTTAGATTGTGAGCCCTTCAGGGACAAGGGAATAAAAAGTGCCTGTTAGCATATATCTGTTAACCGCTTTGACCTGGTGAAAAGCGGTATATAAGCACAGCTAAATAAATAAATACAGATATCATGTTCAGAGTTCAGTGAAAGTTGCAATTGCTACACACCTCCATAGTAGTGGAGTTGACTATGCACCGGCAGAAGAGCCAGAAGAGACACTTCTCTGTGCCCTCAGGTAAGGAGTCCTGCGCCTTCGATGCCCTTGGCCGCAAATGCTACCAGGGCTCGATGCGGGCCTGCTGAAGACAAGCCTACAAGCTGTATATTGGCATGTATCTTTGAGACCTAACAAAGAAACTTGCAGTTTTCTCGGCAGGCCTTGGAGGGGATCACCTCCAGCAGTGCCAAACCCTCTTGAAGTGCGTCAGGGAATGCTCGAAGTATATGCCTGGAGTTGCTTATGACTGCTTTGAGTCAAACGTGATGGTAGCTACCATGGGTATCGGCGCTCGACACCAGGCCTGGCTCGAGCAGTGCATTCAGGAGAAGCTCCTTGACGTCCACTGCCTTGGTAAAAACCTGTTCAGCAAGCCGATGGAGGAGAAGGTGGTGGAGATCAAGACAGAGTACCTCGCAAAGACTCTACTCTCCAGAAAGACCTCCATCCTCCCTAAGAAGAAACCACCAAAGAACAGGCCTCCATTCCAGAGAAAGGGCCAACCTTACCTAGGCTATCCCCCACTATCAGGCTCCCCAGACTCCACAGCAGGGCAGAGCAAGGGAGCAGGCCAGGGCCCTCGCAAGCTTCAGTCCCTAGATCCTGCCCAACTGAGGATGGGTTTTTGACTCCTTGAGCATAGCCTCTCCACCATTGGAGGAACAGCTACCTACAGGGGGGTGTCTGGTACACTTTGCCCATCGGTGGCCGGCTATCACCACTGATGCCTGGACACTCCAAGTAGTCACAGAAGGCTATCTCCTTCACCTGGACCAGACGCCACCTCCTTTCTTTCCAGGAGAGCCCTCTTGGACTTCCCTGCACCAGGCCCTGCTATTACAGGAACTCGCAGGCCTCCTCACAGACAGAGCCGTGGAACCAGTACCCCATCACCTCAAGGGCAAGGGGTTCTACTCCTGGTACTTTCTGGTCCCAGAAAGAATAGGGGGCCTAAGGCCTATCCTAGACTTGCAAAATCTAAACAAGTTCCTGGTGCAGGAGAAGTTCAAGATGCTCTCCCTTGGAACATTGCTCCCATTCCTCCAGCAGGGAGATTGGCTATGCTCCTTAGACCTAAAGGATGCTTACACACACATCCTCATTCATCCCAGCCACAGGCAGTAGGTAAGGTTCATGGTCAGGGCTGCCAAAGAGATCCTTGAGAGCCCCTTGCCTCGAGTCGATCCTCCATGAGAGTCTCGATCCCACTCCCAGGCCTCGGGAGCAAGATCCTCCCTGGTTCACCGAAGGCCAGACCTAACGACGCCCTTAGAGCCTTCAGGCCTCAAGTCCTCGACGGACTACTCGGACTGAGAGTTCGAGGACGAGGCATCCCCAGAGACACGAGCACACCATCACCTCTCCTCAGATCTGTCCCCACCATCTAGGCACCAGTCCCTGCCCGAGGACACCTCGTCCCTCAGGTTTGTCTGGGACATGGCAAAGGCATTGTCCCTCACAATGGAGTTGGAGGAGGATCCTCGCACAGAGGAACTCAAAATCCTCCAATACGAGGCCCTTATGGTCTCCATCTCCTCCATCCTCGGGCATCTCCTTCTCCAAATGTGGGAAACGCTGGCATCGGTGCCGATTGTTAGCTGGTGCCTAGACACTATGTACCAGTTGCAGCATGGGCCCGGCTTCAGGAAGGTGCAACTCCCTCACACCTCCATGGTGATCGAGTTGGCCATGAGTCAACAGAAAAGCCCAAAGTCTCACTTTTCATTGCCCTCGGGCAGGGAGTCCCGCACCCTTGACGCCTTCAGGCGTAAATGTTACCAGGACTCCATGCTGGCTTTTCGCATACAAGCATATCAGTTGTATATCGGCATGTACCTCCGAGTCCTAAGGAACTCGGGGGTTTCTCGGTGGCTCTCAGCAGGGACCACCTCCAGTGATTCCAAACCCTCGTGAAGTCTGTCGGACAGTGCTCAAAGTACTTGTCTCGAGCAGCCTACGACTGCTTTGAGTCTAATGCGAGGGTGGCTGCCACAAGCATCGGTGCCCAACGCTAGGCCTGGCTCCAGGCATCGGACCTCCAGTAATGGATTTAGGAAAACTTTTCAATGTCCCTTGCCTTGCTGAAAACCTCTTCAGCAAGCTGATGGAGGACAAGGCAGCGGAGATTGAGACCGAGTATGTCACCAGGACTCAACTCCCGAGGAAGACCTCCACTCTTCCCAAGAAGAAACCACCGGGGGAAAGGCCAGCCTTACCGAGGCTATCTCCTATACCAAGCCCCCCAGACCTCACAGCAGGGTCATCAGGGCCATCAGGGCAAGGGAGCGGGACAGAGCCCTCCTAAGCCTAAGGGCCCCAAGCCCCAGACACCAGCTCCACCCAGACTGTGTCGGGGTTTTGACTCTCAACCCATGGGGGAACAGCTACCAATGAGGGGGCACCTGATTCATTTTGCCAACCGGTGGACTGCCATCACCACCGATTCCTGGGCACTTCAGGTTGTCAGAGAAGGTTACCTCCTTCACCTGGACCAGGCACCTCCCCCTTTCTTCCCAGGAGAGCCCCCTCAGATTCCCCTGCACCAGGCTCTGCTACTGCAGGAACTTGCAGGCCTTCTCAGGGACAGGACCATGGAGCCCATACCAGACCACCTCAGAGGAAAGGGGTTCTATTCCAGGTACTTTCTGGTCCCAAAAAGAACAGGAGGCCTAAGGCCCATCCTAGACTTGAGAAACCTGAACAAATTCTGGTGCGGGAGAAGTTCAAAATGCTCTCCCTTGGAATATTGCTGTCTTACCTCCAGCAGGGAGATTGGCTATGCTTCTTGGATCTAAAGGATTCACCCCGACCACAGGCAGTACAGGGGGCGAACTCTACCAGTAGAGGGTACTATCCTTCGGTCTAACCTCCGCACCGCTTCACCAAATGCCTGGCAGTGGTGGCCGCCTATCTCAGTCTCCAAGGGGCCTTCATCTTCCCCTACCTGGATGACTGGCTAGTAAAAGGGGACATGGCCTCCAGAGGTGCAACAGCCCACTGCCCGCACCATCAAGGTCCTATAACATTTGGGGTTCATGATAAACCACCCCAAATCCCACCTTGCTCCAACACAGGACCTGGAGTTCCTAGGGGCTCATCTGGACACCCTCCAAGCCAGGGCCTTCCTCCCCCTGGACAGGGCGGATTGCCTCAGGGCCCTGGCAATCGAGGTGCAGCACCATCACACTGTGTCGGTGCAGTCCATGCTCCGCCTGCTGGGCCACATGCCTTCCACAGTCCATGTGGTCCCCAACACCCTCTTCTACATGCGGCAGCTCAGTGGTGCCTCCGCTCACAGTGGACTCAAACCAGGGGGGGGGCCTCCGGGACAGGGTCTCGATGTCCCACCAATTAGCAGAGTCACTCGATTGGTGGCAGGACGCACAGCATCTGCAGAAGGGCATGCCCTTTCAACACCCAAACCCCCCCCCCGAGGGTCCTCACTACAGACTCCTCCCTACTGGACTGGGGTGCTCACTGAGAGGAACTGCTCACACAGGGCTACTGGTCTCTCGAGGAGACCTGGCAGCAGATCAACCTGCTGGAGCTCAGAGCCATTTTTCTGATGATCAGGGTCTTTTAACACCGCCTGCATCACCAGTCGGTGCTGGTCCAAACAGACAACCAGGTCTGCTCATATGCAATCGGCCAGGGAATGCTCCTCACGGCGGTATACCTTCCGGGCCAGGACATGTCCTAGTGGGCAGACCGAGCAGGGTCCTCCAGCCGCACAAGTGGTGCCTAGACCCCAGGGTGGCGCAGTGGCTATTCCGACTCTGGGGCACCCCAAGTTTGGATCTCTTTGCCAGCCTAGCCAATGCTCAGCTACTCCATTTCTCCTGAACCCAACTGCACCCATCCCGGATAGCAGCAGTTGCCTTCCTCATCTCGTGGTCAGAGAGCCTTCTGTATGCCTTCTCTCCCATGCCACTAATCGCCCGGACCTTATTCAGGGTCCTGTGGGACAAGGCTTCCATGATCCTGGTGGCCCAGACAGCCTTGGTTTCCCCTGTTGCTCCACCTCTTGACGGAGCTCCTGGTCCCTCTGGAGAGAGCCCCAGGACTACTGACCCAGGAGGAGGGCTCGCTTCTCCACCCCAACCTGGAGTCCCTGTCGTTAACAGCATGGCTGCTGAACAGGTTGCCCTAGTGACCTTCAATCTCCCAGGGAGGTGGAAAAAGTCCTCCTGGCCTCTTGTAAGAACTCAGAGACAAGCCTGCTCCTTCAAATGGCACAGATTCTCAGTGTGGTGTGCGGAGGAATGGGTTGACCCATTCTCCTGCCAGTTGCACACTGTGCTACAGTACTTGCTCCACCTCTCACAGACTGGACTCAAGTCCAGCTCAGTCAGGATTCACAGAAGCGTGCTCTTGGTGCACCATCACTCCATAGAGGGCAAATCTCTTTCACTGCAGCCCCTCATTACCCAATTCATGTGGGGCTTGCTGCTTTCTAAGCCTCCCATCCGGCTACCTCCAGCAGAATGGGATCTCAACTTGGTTCTGATGCAGCTTACCAAGCCACCTCCTGGTGGTGCTCACCTCTGCCCGCAGAGTAAGCGAGCATCTCCAGGAACAAGCAGGAATGTAGTCTTCACATATGGGTGATGTCGGTATCGATGGAGCCTGTGCGGGAACGCTCCCCAGCGTCCAATAGGAAAGCTTTTGAGAGCATCCCACTGCGCCTGCATAGCTGCCTTCCCACCTTTTCAGCACTCTCTCCTCAGTTCTTCGTTTTCCATGGAGCCGACAGGAAGCAAATCCTGTCACCGCAGAAAATTCTTGTTTTTCATATTTTTGTGGTTCGCGTCTGCCTTCCCATCAACGCTGGTACTGACCTCCGTTGGTACTTTCTTTCTTTCTTCTCTTTTAAAAAAAAAAAAAAAATCTGTGAAGAGGAAGGTTTTCCTTTCTTCAGGTGCATCAAATCCATCTTAGGCCTAGGCCTTCCATTTGTCTCTGATAAAATGGAGAAATCATCCAGTGGTTTTAAGAAGTGTTCTAAGTGTGGCGGTACCATCTCCCATGACTGGTGTCTAAAATGCCTAGGGGCCTGATCATCAATCATCAGAATGTCCTCTCTGCAGAAAGATGACAAAGAGAGGCCTATAGAATCGAGCTGCAAAGCTGGGCTACCTCTTCACCTCTGGCGCCGTCTCTTTAGCATCAATGTCATCGAGAGCTTCATCTTCCTTCCAAGGATCTTAGGTATCAAAACCTAAGTCTTCATCGAAGGCTGGCCGGCCCCCAAAGGGTAGATCTCCTTCTAAGCATCGAGATGCCTCGGGCGTTGCCCTGGAGGGGGACACACCGGCCAAACAACCCCGGCAGGAGGACTTTTCCTCCAAAGCCTTAGTGGGGTCCCAGGATGCTCCCAAGGCTTCCACCTCTGGAGAACTCCTGGTGCCATGCTCAGGGATCATGGCCCGCAATTCCAGTACCGATACTCAAGCATTGGCAAGCTCTATGGATCCACGTATCCTTGCCATCGAGCTTAGCTTAGCAGGCTTACTGGCAGCCTTGGTTCCAGTGAAACCCTTACAGTCTGTTCTGTAGGCATCGGTACCGGCACAGGCTGCATCGACTTTCTTGCTGCTTTCCAGGCTACTCCCTATGTTGGCCCTCGAATCTGTTTCTGGTACCGAGGTTCCGACTACACAGATTCCAGGTACCAGCTTCAATTGGTACTGAGTTCGTATGGAGATGGGAACACCCTGCCCAACGATACTTCGAGTCTTCGGATTCCGATTCCTCGGATGATGAATTGGCTTATACTCGAGACATGCATACTCTCTCGGACAACCCGTCTCCACAATGCCACATGTCCCCACCAGAGCACATGTCTTTCCAAGACTTTATTCGCAATGTTGCTAGGGGCCTGTCCATAACAATATCATCGGAGAAAGAGCCTAGGGCCAAAGAATTGGAAATTCTTCAATACCCGACAGCTCCAAAAGAGGTGGCTACACTCCCTATCCATTGGATACTTCACAACCTCATGCTTCGTATGTGGGAGACATCTCTGACTATTTCTCCCCATACCCGCCGACTTGATACCATGTATCGGGTACCGGAGTGCCTGGTTTTCAAAAGACACAATTGCCGCTCCATTCCATGGTAGTGGAATTGGCAATGCGTCAAATCAAGAGCGCGAAAACACATTCTCCAGGAACAAGCAGGAAGTCAGTCCTCACATATGGGTGACTCAGTGCCGACGGAGCCCTCGTGCGCAGCAATTCCCCAGCTTTCAAAGAAAGCCTTTGGGATTGCACCGCGCATGCGCGGTCCCCTTCCCACTCAAGGGTGCCATCTTGCTCAGTCTTCTTTTTTCCACGGAGCCCAACGGACATGGTCCTGTTTCCACCATGGAAAAAGAAGAAAAGTTGATTATATTTTTCAACTTCCCGGTTCGATACCGGTTCCCCTTCCTGCCCTCGGCTCGGTACACCGGTATCGAGTCCAGTCCTATTTTTTGTTTTTGTCCTTCGTGTCTAGCGTTCACGCTCTTTTTAGTTTTCACTGGCAGCCCGGTTGTTTGACCTCGCAGGGGCCCTTTTTCCCCCGTTGGCTACCAGCGGGTTTAAGAAATGTGATCGGTGTAAGAAGTTGATGTCTCTCACCGACACACACGACTGCTGCCTTCGTTGCCTCGGCCATGACCATGACCCGGTGGTCTGTGGGCCGTGTGGTAAGATGTCTTTGAAGTCTTTGAGGAGCAGGCAGCAGCATTGTGACAAGATTTTTTCCGAGTCCGCCTCCGGCCAGGCCCGGACCTCATCAGAAGCCTCGACATCTCGGGAATTGGAACCCGAGCACCAGGGAACACCGGAGGAAAAAGAAACTCGTGAGGGCGTCGTCGCTGGACGCCTCTGATTGGCTTAGGCCCTCGGGTTCCAGGCCGCGGAGCCTGGACCACCGCCCCGGGTCCTCGGAGTCAGAGTGGCCGGCTAAACAACCTTGCAGGGAGCCAGAGGCGTCGGACAAGGTAACTTCTGTTGTCCTCGTGGACTCTCCTCCGGGAGAGCCGGCGTCCGTCGGGGCCCGAGCCAGGAGCTGTGAAGCCTTCTGAGCTCGGTCTCAGGATGGCGGCCCTGGAGAGCAGCATGGCTGCCTTCATGGAGCAGCAGCAGGCACTGATGGCTGGTCTCGCCAGTCCATCGCCCCGACCACCGTAACGTCGACGTATAAGTCGATGCCGGAGGCCGAGCCGATCCTCGAGTCAATCAGGTCTCGAGTCGATACTCGAGTCGATCCTCGACCTCCTGTTCGGCACCGAAGTCGTCGATGCCGGTGCCCTTGGCGTCGGGGCAGTCGGGCCCAAAGCCCTCGAGACCGGAGCCCATTGAGTCCTCCTCGGAGGACTCGGTGTGAGAGATGGAGGAGGAAGATTCCCCAGACACCTTCCGGACCCGTTGTATCCCATTGGACTCTCCAGGTTCAGAGCCTCGGACTAGTTCCCTTCCGGAGGACACTTGGTTGTCGGACTTTGTCAGGGACATGGCCAAGGCTTTGGCATTCCCTGCGGATGCTGAGGAGGAGCCTCGAGCCGAAGAGCTTGATGCCCTCCAGTATGATTCTCCCCCGAAGGAGGCCCTTACTGTACCAGTGCCTCCGATGTTGGAACGGCTGATGCTCCGAATGTAGGAGTCCCCGGCCTCGATGCCGGTACTCAGCAAGCGGGTCGATTCCATCTATCGAGTCCGCAAGAGTCCTGGGTTCCAGAAAGCACAGCTGCCGCACAACTCCATGGTTGTGGAATCAGCCATGCTGAAAAGCCAAAAAATGCACTCCTTGGTGCCTCCCGGCTGGGAGGACCGGAACATGAACGCCCTCGGCAGAAAGTGCTACTAGGGCTCGATGCTGTCATGCCATATCCAAACTTACCAGCTGTACATGGGAATGTACTTGCGGGACCTGGCAAAGGAGATTGCCGGGTTCTCGGCTGGCCTGTCCGAGGAACTCTTGCAACGCTTCAAGGCCTTGTCCACGGGGATCAGAGAGTCCTCGAAGTTCATGTCTCGAGCAGATTATGATGGCTTCGAGGCTTCGGCCCGAGTAGCCGTGGCTGGCATCAGTGCACGCCGTCAGGCCTGGCTCATGTCATCGGACCTAGAGCCATGGGTTCAGGACAAGTTGGTCGATGTCCTGTGCCGAGGAGACAACCTCTTCGGCAAACCCATGACTGAGAAAGCTGCAGAACTCAAGTCCGAGTACTTGACCCGACAAGGTTGTCGAAGAAGACATCTGCACCTTCTCACAAGAAGAAAGCCTCGAGGAAAAGGCCCTTTTTCCCAAGGAAGGGTATGGCTTACAGAAACTACCCCACTTATCAGGCCACCCCAGCTCCGCAACAGGGGCAGCGGGACAGGGGCATGGCCCACGTAAGTCGAAGACTCCCAAGCCTCCAGCTCCGGCTCCTACCCAGCCGGGAGGGGTTTTTTGACTCCCAGTGCATAGCTCCTCTCCCACCAGTGGTTTGGCCCTGCACAGGAGGAAGGCTGGCCCTGTACGCTCACAGGTGGCCAGCCATTACTACTGACGCCTGGGTTTTGCAAGTAGTCCAGCAGGGCTACTTACTTCACTTCCATCAGGTGCCCACCTCCTTTTTCCCAGGAGAGCCTCTCAGGCCCCCTCTTCACAGGAACCTCCTCCTGCAGGAGTTGGCAGGGTTCAGTGGGTTCAAGATAAGCTGGGTAATATCCCTTACTCCGGTGAAAACCTTTTTGGCAAGGATTGGCAAGACAAGGCTTCTCAGTTGGAGTCTGAGAACACTACCCTAAATAGGCTCCCTAGATCTACTGCCAACCCAGCTAAGAAGAAAGCAGCAAAGAAAACCTTCAATAAAAAGTAGTATTATCCTTCTTATACCCCTGCTGTTCAATGACAGCATCATGCTCCTCAGAAGATTCTATCTAACACCTCCAATAACATTGACACTCTAATAATAGAAATCGGACAACTGAGAATCTGCTTAATATACAGACCTCCTAACCAAAACGCAGACAGTCTTCACTCACTAATTGAACTCCTTAATTCATCAACAGAACAAAACCCCCTAATTATCCTAGGAGATTTCAACCTCCCATCACTTGCAAATACTGATTCCAACCTCTTCCTGGAAACCATAACTGACTTAGACTTCCATCAAATTATAAACATACCAACTCACACTAAAGGTGGTACACTTGACCTTGTCCTCCTTCCTCATTCACTATTTAAACTTTTCAACCCAGACTCCTTACAATGTACTGAAATACCCTGGTCTGATCATCATCTAATTAAATTAAACTTCACTTACAACATTATCGGTGTCATAAAACACACAAGAAATGACCAAACTATAAAATTCAAGAAATTCATTGAAACTGAATTTCTAGACTCTACAATACCCCACCTTTCATCATCTCCAACAGATTTAGATGAAGCAGTCAAAAACTGGCATACCACCATCAATAATGCAGCCACAATTAACCAAAATAATAAAAAGCCAACCAATACTAAAATCAAAATCACCCCATGGTTCAACAGTACTTTAAAACATATGAAAAGAGATCTAAGAAAACTAGAAGCTAAATGGCGCAAAACCAAATCCACCATACACAAAGAATTATATTATAACCACCTCACATTATACAAGGAAACCTTAGACAACACAAAGAAAAACTACTATGCCAGCATCCTATCAAATTCTTATAATAGACCAAGAGAACTATTCTCCATTGTTAGTAACCTAACTAATAACTCACAAACTTCCAGCAAGGAAATCACTGACATCTCAGCACAAACATTAGCTAACTATTACCATAACAAAACAAAACTACAATTCACGACTCCAGACTCTTTCCACAAACCTCATCACCCGATAGACGTATGGTCAGAATTTCACCCTATAACCAAAACATCATTAAAAAATATCATACTCAACCTAAACACCACTACCTCTTACCTAGATCCTTGCCCAGTAATCTGGATAAAAAACACTCTCCCAATCCTTCTTTCATTCATACTCCCCATTGTCAATCTCTCACTACTCCAAGGTTACCTCCCACCCACACTTAAACACGTACAAATAAGACCAATTTTCTAGAACAGCACCCTTGATAAAACCTCACCAAAATCATATAGACCCATCTCAAGTATACCATTCTTAGCAAAAGTAATAGAAAAAACAGTACAAATACAGACGCAGGAGCACCTAGACTCATCTTACCCACTCGACGAACAGCAATATGGTTTTCGCCCAAAGCAAGGAGTGGAAACACTCCTCACAGCTCTAATAGATACGCTATTAAGAGGAATCGACAATCACAAGCAAGCATTCATTCTATTATTTATTGATATTTCAGCTGCTTTTGATAGTGTCCACCATACCATAATGCTCAATAGTCTGAGTCAAATAGGAATAAATGCCACAGTTCATAAATGGTTCTCCTCTTATCTAGATAATAGGACACAAAATGTACGAATAGGTAATCAAACCTCTGATTCATACAAACTGGAAACCGGTTTACCTCAAGGATCAGCGTTATCAGCACTCCTATTTAACATATACATAAAACCTGTTTGCAATATCTTTAAAAAATTTGGTGTACTGTATCATCTATACGCAGATGATATCATGATGTACATTCCGTTCACGATTCCCAACTTACCGATGCAAACTCTGTCAGATTGCTTCAATGAAGTCACATCCTGGCTAAATACCCACAATCTCCAAATAAATCACTCCAAAACTGAAGTGCTAATCGTCACCAAAAACCAATCCTATACTCCACCTATACACATAACACTTCAAAACCAAGAAATTAAAATAAAAAATGAAGTAAGATATCTAGGTGTTATTCTAGATAAACACCTTACATTAGACACCCACATTAGAAACACCACAAAGAAAATCTATTTCAAACTCAAAATCCTTAAACAACTAAGACCCCTTGTATACATACATGATTTCATCAGCATAATTCAAGCCATCATAACCCCCCACTTTGACTTCGCTAACCTAATTTTATTGGGTATAACAAAACAAAACATTAAAAGAATTCAACTTGCCCAGAATGCAGCAGCTCGGATAATAACGAAAGTACACGCACATCAACATATAACACCAATACTAGAATCCCTTCACTGGCTGCCTATACAAAGTAGGATAGTATACAAAACATTGATAACCACATTTAAAACTCTAAACGACATGGCCCCAGTCATCCTAAGTAACCTAATCAGCAAAGAGCACTCAAAATCTACTCAAAGAAAAGGACAAACAAATAAACTAAAAACTCCCAAAGACTTCATAAAAGCAAATAAACTCACAAACAATAGAGCTTTTTCTCATGCAGCTCCAACAATCTGGAATTCCCTCCCAGATGATCTAAGATTACTAACCGAGATCATCGAATTCCGCAAAAAAGTGAAAACCTATCTCTTTTCTAAACATTACAACTCAGATCATCCCTCAATAGACTTAGATAATGGCTAACCAGTTTTTATCTAACAAATCCCAAATGACCTACACATACAATTCTTCATAGCTGATACTGTACTTTGAATAACGCTTAAGCCCCACATAATGTGTATTTGTACATAATGTATATAGTTTGCACTGTTCTATACTGTTCTGTATTAACACTAGTTGTTTATCTTATTGTTATTTGGTCATATGATGTTTTATGTAAAACAAACTCCGATTTGTTAACTGTTGTTTATTGTGAACCGCAACTGAACTATGGAAGATGCGGTATATTAATCATTGTTAAATAAATAAATAAATAAATAAGGGACAACCACTCCAAAACAGCAAAAGAATGCTCAGACTCCTCAGCAGACTCAGGCTGCTCCAGGGTTTTGACTCCTTTCTAGAGAACATAGCTGTCCTGCCTCTGGAGAATCCCGACCCTATCCACATTCTCTGCAGACTCTGCCATTATGCCCACAGATAGCATCTCATCACCTTGGAGCAGTGGACATTAACAATAGTACAGGAGGGATACAGACTTCATCTACAAAGCCTACCCCCCCCTCCAACTTCACCAAGAAAGTTCCATTCTCAGCCCCTTCTCACTGCTCTGTTACTGCAAGAGGTCACCTCCCTTCTACTGCAGGGCACAATAGAGGAGGTTCCAACATTCCAGCTGGGAATGGTTTCTATTCTCCCTACTTTCTTATTCCAGGGGGATACAGGCCCATTCTAGACCTCAGGGACCTAAACAAGTATCTTCTACGGGAGAAGTTCAAGATGGTCTCCCTGGGGACCCTTCTTCCCTGTCTCCAGTCAGGACTGGCTCTATTCTCTAGATCTAAAGGAAGCATTCACTCATATTCTTATCCATCCAGAATAGAGAAAGTTCCTGCGCTTTATGTTTCAGGGAAGACCCTATCAATGCAGAGTCCTGTCTTTCGGCCTCGCCTCTGCCCCAAGAATCTTCACAAAATGCATGGCGGTAGTAGCTGCATTTCTAAGAAATCTAGGGATATTTGTCTTCCCTTACTTAGACGACTCGCTCATAAGTGCAAGCACCCCTCAAGAGGCTAGTCTGTCCCTCTCACACATCATGCAGGCGTTACAACACTTGGGATTTGTCATAAATCTTCCAAAGTCCCAACTCGTCCCCTCTCAAACTCTGGAGCTCATAGGGGCCCTCTTAAATATTCAGCAGTCAAGGGCATTTCTGCCTTAAATCTGCTGTGCTCATCTCAGTCAGTTGGCATGTCTCAAGAAATATCTAACTGCTCGAGAAATGCTACAACTTCTGGGTCATATGGAATCAATGCTGCATGTAGTTCCATATGCCCGTTTACACATGTCCACAGCCCAATGGACACTGGCATCCCAGTGGTCTCAGGCATCAGGTCACCTAGGGGACAAGATAAAAAGTCTCTACCCTTCTGGTCTTGTCTCTCCAGTGGTGGTGATACCTAGAAAATCTTCCTGTATGCTGACCTTTTCAGATGCCACACATCAATGTACCCTGACGACGGACGCATCCAGACTGGGCTGGGGAGCCCATCTGGGGTCTATCTCCACTCAAGGACTCTGATCTCAGTAGGAGTCATAGCTCTACATAAATCTGCTGGAGCTCAGAATAAGAATTGTTTCCTGAATAAAACTTTGAAAATGACATATATATCTTTGGTTTTTAAAGCTTTTGACCATGAAACTGACAATAACACGTACCTTTCTATTAAAATTCTGATATTTTGGACTCGGCGTTAATTTTTTGGCCACTACTGTACATGGGTAATGCCCTTTGAAAATCCCAGATATGTACCAAATGCGCCCAATGCTATCTGCCTAGCATTGGGGTGTGTTGGGGGCATTCTGGGGCGGAGCAGAGGCGGGCCATGGTGCTACCCATGTAGCACCGACTTGTCAACTGAAATTCGGGCCCTCGGTCTCCAAGCAGCTAGAGAGACGTGAACCCCATTCTCAGGATTCACTGAAGGAGCGATAGGGTTAACTTGGGCTGACAGTAAGATTAAAAAAATTTGGGGTGACATGATGTGGCCTGATAAAACTCCATTTTGAGTTTAAAAGTTCTTGGGAGGTGAAGAGAGCATTTTGTCCTTCATCTCGGCTCAGCCGGCTAAAACTAGGGGAAAAGAAAAGTGTTTAGCTTCAGCAGAGCTCATTTAGGAGGCCCAGGAGGAAAGTGGGTCTTGCTTGCTGGGGAGAGAGAGTGTGCTCATCAGCTCCCAAACGAAGGGAGTTCAGACGTCAGGGGCCTGTCACTCAATGTACCCAATGTCGAAGACCTAGGGATGGCTGAGTATCGCGGTGAGGACTATGCTGCTAGGGGCATTGGTAACCTACTGGAGGAGGAGGGGGCAGTCCAGACATAACTGGTAGCTTGGAGGAGGAGGATCTGTTTTTCAGCATAGAAGCAGATCGGAGCAGATCAGGAGTCCACGTGTGCAGAGCAGCCATCTTGTGAGTAGAAGAGCGGGAATCGCTGGCCCTAGGCTGCCGCGGGAAACGCAGGTTTTCTGCAAGTCAGCCAAGAGGCTTCTCAGGATAGTTGTAGGGGGGGGATGTTATTTAGTGGGCAGCACTGGGAATCTGCCCTCACGGTTTGTTATTTTTTCTTGAGTCTAAGTATATTGAAGAAAAAAAAAGTGTGTGTTGGGATGCCAGGCAGGTCAATCTATTTGGTTTGTGGCGCACGCAGAGGTGCAATATCTGTGGCCGGATTCTGTAAAGGATGCGAGACAGAATACAGAGGAAGGAGTGTTGATATGTGACCCTGAGGCTGGAGCACCGATGGAAAGCCTGGCTCAGACCTCAGGAACTCATGAGGTTCCGCGGACAGTCGCAGCAGACGCGCTGGGTCCGCGAGGGGATAAGGTGGAAGCCCTTCCCTCTAAGAACTTAAAGGGTAAAGGAAAAAAGGCTAAGTCTCCTACAGTCAAGAAAGGTGTAGATTACAGCCTTAGGGAGGTTTTTCTCCGGAATTTGTGCTTTTATTGCACAAGGCTTTCTGTTTGAAGCAGCAGATTGCAGGAGAGCTGCAAGCAGCATCATGCACAACCCAAAAGCGGCTGCCTTCGCTGTCTCTGGCAGGGGGAGCTGGTGGAGGAGGAGCCTGGGCCGAGCTGGAGATGACGCAAAGAGAACCTCTGGGGAGAGATGGCCTCGGTGATGTCAAAGGAGCAGAGAACCTGGAGGAGGTGCAGGTACAAGAGTCTGATCTGGAGGAAGGAGAGATTCCACAGGTAGAAGACTCGCATTGTTTGGGTGTTCCATGGAGAGGAACTGACGGCTTTGCTAGCACATTCCTCCAAGGCATTAAATGTGAGTATAGATGCACACATGGAGGAGGAAGAGGCCCTGAAAGACCCACTTTACCAGGAAGTTAGATCTTCCCAAAAGGTGTTTCCATTGCATAGGGTTGTCAGACGCATGATTCAGGAGGAATGGGACATCCCAGAGGGGAACTCAAGGGGACTCTTAAGATGCCAAAGCTCTACTCCCTTCCAGACAAGGAACAAGAGCTTTGGTGAGCTCCTAAAGTGGATGCAATTGTTCCTTATCGTCCCTCCAGTCCAGTCCAGTACCTCTGGGTAGTGTACCTCTTTCAGCAGCTTGGAGATTGAGCATGTCATCTTTTTGATGACACCAGTGTACTTATGCAGCTGGCACCGCCTACCAGTCCCAGTATGCTCAATCAACAAACAGCTGGAGGAGGTAGTGAGTCGGTTATGGACTCACTGAAGGGACAACTAAGGAGATAGGTTTAGTTAGTTTCCTTTTTATTTCCCCTGTTAAGGTGCAAGTTTCTTTGTTTTTAAAGGCATAAAAGAAATGAAAAAGAGAGAGGAAAAAAAAGGGACAAATCAGAAAGAACCCAGGGGACAACAGCGCTGAGGGTAGGATATTCCTTCTTCCCCCCTCCTCCCAGGATTTCAGGGAGGAATTCTGTGGAGGCCTGACTTCTGGCAGCTCCCGAACCTGTTATTGTGTGAGGAGCCACCACAGGGACATCAGTGGATTGACAGGAGTGAAAGCCGGCAGCCCCGAGTTACCCCTCAGTGCCGAAGCTGGGAAGGAAGGCTGAGTGCGATGGGTGGAAAAGCCATGCAGTAAAGAGACTCCAAGGTAAAAGCGGTGTGGTGGGGGAAGACAGCAGGAACCCCTAGCAACCACTGGAACACGAGGAGCCAGCAGCGGGAAGGGAAGCTCCCCCACTGTGTATGGGCACGATTTCTTCTTCAGGCCCACGTGCGTTTTAGCCCCCCGCTGTGTTTTGGGCGCCTGGGGAGAGGCAGCCACCAGAGAATAAAGCAGGACACCGCAGCTTCTTCCCAGGGGGTCATTTGCATTTTCCTTTAAATTTCAGTTTCTGTTAATTAGATCTCAGTAAATTGGTTTTATTTTATTTTAGTTCAGGTACTCTAGTGCTCCTTACATGAGCCCATGGAGTTGCACTGTGCTAGGGATCCTTCTACCTACCCGGATACAGATTGAGGGAATTCCTGGGGAGTACCCGCAGGCCTTCCCATCATGCTGGCCAGACTGCAGTGCCTGGTATGTGATGGTATCAAGGGGGCTGAACCCACACTTCATACCACATCTTTAAGCATTCCTGGTGTTATACAGCTCAAAACGTATTCAGTGCACAGTGACTTGATGCAGACCTGTGGCAAAAGCCTAACTAAATGTGCCATTGTCTTGTTGCTGGGCAGAGTTCAGAGAAATGTTGTGCCTGGTCAGGTGGATCAGGAGATGTAAATGACAGTTTGTTGAGACATTGTAACTTTTTCCTGAGAAGGATCAGGCAAAAAAGTCAGAGACAGAAATAAATGAAAGATAAGCAGGAAAAAGTGCTGAGTAGCTTGTGTAGCTACTGTGAAACAGGAAGCACCAGCATACAAGAAATGTATATAACTAGACAGAAAGAGACAGTGGATAGGAGACAAATGAAATTCTTCCATCTGTCTATGGTCCGTGAGTAACTTGACATGATCAGCTTTTGTGTCTTAGCCCAGACTCTACCTAATATATTTGTGATATTGCTTGTAAGGAAGGCTATACTCCTTACAGCCATTGGTATTGCTTATTAAAAAATGTAAACTTTTACTCCGAGAAAGTGTCAGTCTGGTTGGATCAGTGTATGGTCCATTTCATAGCTTTGCAGTACAACAAGGCAACGCAATCTAAAAATCCTCAAGATATGTGGGACCCGATGGGGAGCGGTCTCGGAGGTAGGTGTCTGCCTAGACTGCACGCAAGAGGCTAGGTCATTGGAGCACGGCCTGCAGGACGAGACGAGGCAGGAGAGTCCCTCCCGGTCACAAGAGACTCTGGAGGCAGGGGGGTGCCATGTTACCTTCAATGAATCCGGGCCCCGGTCCCTGCACGATGGCTGGACCATCCACCCCTCAAGCCCAGGGAGCAATAGAGCTCCCAGAGGAGTTCTCACCAGAGTTTGTCTTACTTTTGCATAACTATATACAATTTATTATATTGTGTATAACGTCTACCAGTCCATAGAAAAAGGTTGTACTAAGTGGCTTAGATCATGTCAACTTCCAGGTGGTTATGTAATATGGTCAAAGTGATTCTTGTAGTGTGGTAGGCTATGGCCTAGGAATATGGTAGGCTATGGCCTAGTATGGTTTACTATTGTGAAAGGCCTATAAGTGAGGCCTGAGTCCCAACCCCCACTTGTGAATACTGTAGCTATAAGAATCGAAACTTAACTGAGTTTAACTGAACATAGCTAAGCAGAAACGAAACTTGGAAAATAGAAGAAAAACAAGTTTAATTGGTACTGATAAGGTGTGCTATGCTTCTATGGAATTAATTAACTCTGCAGAGAGCAAGGTCACAGTGCCTCTGCTTCCCATATGTTTTAACAAGCTCAGCGACCTTGGAGGAGAGAAGTAACAAGTTGGAGACACTGACCATTGTAATTGGGACTAGAAGGGGGGCAACCAGGTGCTGGGCCCAGACCAGAGTCCCTATTGGGTAGCCATATCAGTACCGGGACCAATAGATGGGTGAGAGGGGTACTGGGACCAATGAAAAGTTTCTCTATACCTAGAATGGAGAAGAACGCTATAAAAGCTGCTGTTTTGCTAGAAACCATGGCTCAGCCATTTTGAATTTGATTATTGCTGGAGCCATGTGCACATTAAACTGGCTTGGATCCTTGAAATGACTCCTGGCTTTATTTATTGCATGCTTATCTGCTGCTACAGTAGAGAAGTGTTTTTAGGTTCTTTCTAAAATCCTTAATGTCTGAAATTGCACGTATGTCGTCTGGGAGGGAGTTCCATAGTGATGGAGCATAGAGTGATATTGCTTTTCCAGAGGTAGTTTGTATGGTCTTTTGATATCCAAGAGGTGGGATAATGATATTCTTATTGTTATTTCTCCTGGGTCGGGTACTTGAATCTTTTGTTATAGTATCTTGCAGGATGTTTGCTGATAACTGGTGAATGATCTTGAATATGATTAGTGTTGCTTTGTATTGGATTCGGGAATGTATTGGGAGTGTGCTTCGATACCTGCATGGGCAGGGTTTTTCTGCCGGATCGCCAGGCGCAGGAGCTACAACAGTTGATATGGCAGTTCCTGATGATGGTGAGACCGCCAACGTGCCATTATCTGCAGGTTCTGGGGACCGTAGTGGCCACTCTCAAGCTAGTCCCATGGGCAAAGGCGCACATGCGATCGCTGCAGAGGGCTCTACACCAGCGATGGTCCTATCAGAGTCAACCCCTGTCCCAAGTACTCCTCTGCCCATGGAGCAACATGAGAGCCCTCAGGTGGTGGCTGCATTCGGGGAGCCTGGAAGGGGGCATGCCACTCGAGTCCCCGGTGTGGGTTCTGCTGATGACCGATGCCTTTCTGTCAGGTTGGGGGGCGCTTTGCGAAGGACGCTTTGTTCAAGGACAGTGGAAGTCTGTAGGAGGCCCTGTGGTCCATGAACAAGATCGAGATATGAGCGGTGACCTTGGCGCTAAAACGTTTTGAGCCATGGTTGCTGGGGAAGGCGGTCCGAGTCCTCTCGGACAATGCAACCACGGTGGCTTACATCAACCGGCAAGGGGCACGGGCAGTGCAGTCCTGGAAGAGGAGGCCAAAAAACTGTTGGATGGGCAGAGACTCGTCTCCAGACGTTATCGGCAGCACACGTACCGGGAGTCGACAGTGTGATGGCAGACTACCTCAGCTGAATGCGCGTGGACCCCGGAGAATGGCAGCTCAACCAGGGGGTGTTCGAGCAGGTGGTCTGCCGATGGGGCACACCTGTCATGGGATAATGGCAATGTTCGAGTCACCAAGGCCTGACAGTTTTTCAGCAGAAGTTGAGAAAGGATGTCCGAGGGCCTGGATGCTCTAATTCAACGGTGGCCCAAAGAGGGTCTTCTCTGTTTTTCCCCCGTGGGTGCTCATAGGCCAGGTAGTGCAATGAATAGAGGCTCACTGGGGATTAGTAATTCTGGTGGCACCGGACTGGCCAAGGCACCCGTTGTATGCTGACCTGATTCAGATACTGGTGGATCGACCATAGTGGCTTTCGGTTCAGAAGGACCTCTTGATGCAGGGGCCACTTCACATGCCCCAGGTGGATCCATTCTTGCTTAAGGCATGGCTCTGGAAAAGGGCAAGCAAGGTTGAAGAGGAAAGGATATTCGGGCTCGGTGATAGCGACCTTGCTACAGGCCCAAAGGAGGTCTACGTACCTGGCGTACATCTGCGTGTGGTGCATCTTTGGATCGTGGTGTGGAGAAAGGCAGGCATGCCCTTTCACTGCCTCCGTCCCGGACATCTTAGCGTTCTTGCAGTCCAGTTTTACTTCAAAATGTATTTTATTGAAATATTACCAATAACAAGTACATACTCATAGAACAAAGCCCACACTGAGGCATGTACACATTCAGAACAAGGCTTGAACATATACATAGCAACATTAGATACATACAGAGAAAAGTAAACAAGAAATGCAACAAGCAGTCAGCTAGCATAGGTTGTCAGTTGAGAGCATCATGGATGGGTGGAGCAGGATGCAGAAGAATAAAGAGCAGCTAAGTGCATTGAGAAAGAATGGGAAGTAGGCATCCCCCTCCCGCTCCTGCCCACCCTGTCCCGTACGTGCCCCAGTGCCCGCCAGCCCCCCCTACCTCCCCCCCCCCCATCTGCCGCTTACCCCCCCCCCTCTACCCCTACCCCCCCTCAACCCCCCCCCTTCTTCCCACCCCAATTCAAGCCAATACCCAAACCCAAACCAGTCCAAAACCAAAAGTAGGCCTCAAACCTCCCTGAGACCCCAGTACCCTCAGCACCCCAAGGATTAGATACAAGAGGGGGTACACTGGTCCCTTATCTAAAGGCCTGTTCATGGAAACACTATAAACAGCAGATATCAAGCTACGGAAATGGAGCTATAAAAGTTATATATTCAGCACCGCGCTGCGTTCTGGCGGGGACAGTGTATTAATGAAGGGCTGCCAGATGCCCAAGAAGCGATCCCAGCCCGACCCCCCCACTTGTTTAGCCGTGAGCTTTTCCATATACATCAGGTTCAGCAAAGTTCTCCTCCACATCACATAAGGGGGGGGAGAGCTCTGAAGCCAACATTCCAGCAGCACCTTCTTGACCACCAGAACACCCCGGTCCAGCAGCGCCCGGTGAGTCGCCGGGGGTAAAAGCCCGACCTCACCCCAACAATGGAAAAGGCAGAGTTGCCAATGACCCACTTCCCCCACAGGCAGCCACTGCTCTAGGGAGGACTGCACCAACTTCCAAAGGGATTGTACAGCGGTGCACAGCCAAAATTTGTGAAGCAGGGTGCCCTCAGCCTGTTGACACCAACCGCACGTAGAAGTATCCCGCAGCCCCACCCGATGGGCCCAACTATCACTCGCATATGCCCTCCAAAGAAATTTAAATTGCATCTCCTGTAGATAAATCCATACCTTCCCCTTAGGAACGCGGTCAAAGGCAAGTTGCAACATGCCTACATTCAGATCAGACAGCCCATCAGCGACCCATCTACCGGTGAGAACCTGGAGGTATCCCGAGTCAACCCAAGGACAGAGCAATGTCTTACGCTCTGCCCGGTCCCGAAGCTCCTTCCCCACCCAGCCACCTAGCAGTTTACGCGGGTCCCGAGTAAGTAAGAGATTGGGGATTTGTTTCTTCAGCTGATCAATGTAGTGGCGAAGTTGAAGGAAGCCATAAAAATCCTTCGAGTCCAGATGATAGGTATGGCTCAAGGATTGAAAACTCTCCAGGGCGCCCCCTTCGGTCCTACCAAGGTCCCCCAAACACACTATCCCCTTCCGACGCCAAACGTGAAAAATCGAGGAATCCGCACAACCCGGCACAAAATCCGAGTTTCCAACTAAGGGCAATAGCAAAGAACATGATGGATCCCACCCAACACGCCGGCAAATCTCCCGCCAGGCCAACCGCAGGGTCCGCAAATAAGTGGGGATCCTTCCGGCCCCCAGGCGGCGACCACTGGCCCGATGAAGGATGAACAGACTGTGTAGAGGGGGCGAGAAGGCCTGCAGTTGGTGAATAGGCGCACAACTCTCCTCCACGTCCAATAGGCCCCAAATATGCCTTGCCAAGAAGCAGAGATTATAGTGGGATAACGAGGGAAGCTCCAATCCCCCTTCCTCTCGCCGGCGGCGCAGAGCACGAAGGGGTATACGAGGGCGACGGCCTCCCCATAAGAAGCCAGTCAAATACTTATCAAAAAGTTTCCAATCTTTCGCACGTACCCACAGTGGTAGGAGCCGCAGCATATACAGCCATCTAGGGAATTCCACCATCGTAAATAGTGCAATACGTCCACGGAGAGACAACGGAAAGGCCCGCCAACGCTGAAACACACGTTGCGTCTTACCCAACATACCAGGTATATTCGCTTGATATAAGCGCCCCGGATCGGCCGGCAACTGTATGCCCAAATACTTAATAGAGTCCTCAGCCCACGCCAAGGGAAAAGTCCCCTGCCATACCGTCCGCACCTTTCCACCCACATCCAATGCCATAGATTTAGACGTGTTAATCTTCAGGCCTGAAAACCCGCCAAAATCCCGGATTAGATGTAAGACCCTCTGCAGAGAGTGCAGCGGCTCCGTCAGGCAAAGGAGCATATCATCCGCAAAAGCACTGATTTTCATTTCCTCCCCCCCCATCCGAACACCGACCACGTGAGGATCTTGTTGTATGGCTTGCAGAAGGGGCTCTAGCGCCAGAACAAATAATAGAGGCGATAGCGGGCAGCCCTGCCGTGTACCACGTTCTAAAACAAAAGGGACTGAATAAATCCCGTTTACCCCCACCCGCGCCGCCGGGAGATGGTATAGAACCTGAATCCACCGAACAAAGTCTCCCCGAATCCCAAAACGGGGGAGCGCCTCCCAAAGATACTTCCAAGCCACTCTGTCAAACGCCTTCTCAGCATCTAGACTGACGAGGAGCAGGGGGGAGCCCCGTCCAATACAGTGTTCCATACCCAAAAGAAGTTTAGCTATATTCTTAGTGGCATCTCTTCCCATGACAAAGCCCACCTGTCTATCCCCTATTAAAGATGGAAGTAAAGGGTTTAAGCGCTGAGCAAGCACCGCAGCCAAGATCTTAGCATCGGTGTTGATTAAAGAAATAGGACGAAAAGAGGCCGGATCAAGCGGGTCCTTACCCGGCTTCGGGATAAGTGTAATATTAGCACATCGCATGTCCCTAGGAAAACTGCCCTTAGACAGCGCCTCCTCATACATAGCGACCAGACTAGGGACCAGCTTAGGCGAAAGCATCTTATAATATTCCCCACCAAACCCATCCGGGCCCGGGGCCTTATGCGGCTTCCCACGCTTTATGGCCGCTTGAATCTCCTCTCCTGTTAATGGGGCATTAAGGGATGTCAGAGCCTCCTCGGCAAGCTGGGGCAGGGTAACCCTATCCAAAAACACCGCACTCGAGCTCGCCGCAGCGTCCTCTGCGGTATAGAGGCGCGCGTAATATTCACGGAATATATTCGCAATCTGCTGAGGCTGATGACACACCCTTCCCTGCGAGTCCTGTAACACCGGAATGAAACGCGCCCCACCCGGGTCCCGAACCAACCGCGCAAGAAGCTTCCCAGATCTGTTACCGAAGCGATATAGCTTGTGTTGGTAGTATTGCAGGGACATTCGTGCCCTCCGTTGAAGTAACTCATTAAGGGCTAGCTGGGCCCTAGCGAACTCCTGTTGCTTAATCGTAGCCCCTCGTCCGTGCAAGGTGGTCCGTTTGGATTGTAGGGCTCGGAGGTTGCGCTCCAGGACCACAATACTGCGGTCAAGGTGACGCTTCCTGCGAGCCATGTACTCAATAATATAACCTCGCATAACCGCCTTACTGGCCTCCCAGAAGAGGACTGGGGAGCAATCAGGGGTGTCATTGAAAAGCACATACTCCGACCATCGCTGCTCTAAGAAAGAGCGGAAATCGTCATCCTCCCACAGATGGGCCGGAAAACGCCATCCCCCTGTGCCCATCCCTTGGCAGTCCCAAGTGATCCAAACCATGCCGTGATCCGAGATGGCTATGGGTTCTATATCGGCACGCTCAACCTTAGAAGTCACCTTCTCCCCACCAGTATGTAGTCTATTCGGGACCACGTGAGATGCGCCCTCGATTGGTGTGTGTATCCACGCTCGCCTGGGTGTAAAAGGCGCCACACGTCCACAAGGCCTCCCAATCTACACAAGTAACCAATTCCCTTATTAGTCCACGCCCCCTGAGCACTCGCCACCGATTTATCGAGGCGGGGGTCACTAGGACAATTAAAGTCGCCCGCCAACACCAAATCACCCTCCCCCGCCTTCTGCACCAGACTCAGCAGACACTTAAAAAAATCATGGTCATATACATTTGGGGCATAGACATTGCCTACCCAGAATTCCTTATTATACAGTTTGGCCCGGAGGAAGATGTACCGCCCTTGCGGGTCTGATTCAACATGTTTCACCTCAAAGGGGACTCCTTTTTTCACTAAAACCACCACCCCCGCTTTTTTGCCCCCAGCAGAGGCCCCATACGCGCCCGCCACCCAATCCCTCACCAACTTCTGATGCTCTAAATCACTCAGATGGGTCTCCTGTAGTAGTGCTAGATGTGCCCCCTTCCTCTTGAGCGCCTGTAATATTTTAGTGCGTTTAATGGGGGAGTTGATGCCACCTACATTCCAGGAAATCAATTTAATCTGCTGATTAAGGCACCCTCGTGTTGTGAGCCTCCACTGCAGACACTCCCAGACAGACCCCCGGAGCCGCCCAGCCTCGGCATCCAGGAGGAGCTGAACCCCAGTCACCTGAGGATCGCAGGGTGCCAAGGTCTCTAGTGATATGGATACTGGCTATCCCCCCCTTACCTCCCTTACCCCCCCACCCCCCTTCTCCTATCCCCCCCCCCTCATAGACTCTAACCCCTCTACTATCTCCCCCCCTCTCCCCTCTAACCCCCCCACCACCCAACCCCTTAAAAAACACACATCCTTCGTCAGCCAGAGAGCTGACCAGAAGTCACTAGCGGGCACCTCGGGGCTGCCCCGGACACACAGCTAGACCCGTATCCATAAACATGGCTGCCCCCCGCATTTACAGTGTCCCGCCCCAAAATAAACATAACAGATTCAACTACTCCAGCCAGCATGCTAGGCGGGAAAACAGATATAGGCAAACGAAGGGAGAGTAGTACAATTTACAGCGTTAGAAGGTATATCATCCCCGTGAAGGAAGGCATACCAGCTTTTAGGCAGGATAGACCGGCACACAGCAATAAGGCCACATTAACAGACAGTAACCTCAGAACCCCTGCAGGAACCAAACTAGAAGAAATCAGAGAGCAGGTAGATGGTAATGCAGTACGTCCCCGGGGCTTGAGCCATGTCCTCCCAAAGCACCACTAAGCCACATATATACAGCGAAGTGGCCTACAGGAGGCCATAGGTGAGGCCCACAGAGTATATTTGGGCGGACTACTCAGTGCCCCGTTGGGACGGCAGCTCCCTCACCAGCCCAGTACCTGCAACACAATATGCACATGTTTACCGCCTAATTCGGGCAGCACAGTGTCAATTAAGGCTCCATAGCCGCAGCCGAATCCGTCGCTCGGTGTGGAGACTCCGCAGGCAGACGCTCCAAGTACGCGGTAGCCTCCCCCGCAGTGGAGAACACCAGGTTGCGTCCCAGGTGGTGAAGGCGGAGAGTTGCAGGGAAGGCAAGGGTGAAGCGAATCTTCTTCTGGAACAAGATCGAGCAGACAGCCGAGAACTCCCTGCGCTTAGCTGAGACTGTCGTGGAGTAATCCTGAAAAAGGAGTATTTTGGAGTTTTCCAACACAAGGCCCTCATGCTGTCTGTACGCACGTAGCAGCCTGTCCTTATGCGCGAAGTTCAGGATGCGCGCGATCACCACTCGGGGCTTTACTCTGTTATCTTGTCGGGGTCCGATTCGATGGGCCCTCTCCACCTTAAGTTCGCCCACCATGGTAGGCAGTCCCAAGGTCTCCGGGAGCCATTTTTCAATGAGGGGGAGAACTTGCTGGTCATTCATAGATTCCGGGACTCCCACCAGCCGAATATTATTTATTTTATTTATTTATTTATTTAACAGTTCTTCTATACCGCTCTATTTTAGATCAGAGCGGTTTACATTCAACATCAACCATACAACACAGGAACCCTGAGTTGTATTTACAATAAACAGGAGATCAACTTGGAAGAAACTGGGGGGAACTATGTACATTGTATAACATATCTACATCTTATTTACACTGGGGGTCCTGATTCCATTTCAGTGGGTATCTTCTGAGCGATCAGTTGATTATCCTTTTTCATGCTGAGTCTGATTGTTTAATTGCAATGAGTGATTGTCTGAGGGGGCATATGTATGATTACTAGTGCTGGATTCAGGGTAGTATGTGGTGAATAGGTGCTGCTTTAATGCCTTCCTGAAGTCAATTAGGTAAGTGATGTTTCGAATAGAGGTGGGGAGAGCGTTCCATGCTCTGGGTGCGTAAATCGTAAAGGCCCTATTTGTCGTTGCTTTTGTGCATTTTGTTATTACTTTTGGGACCTCTAGTGTGTTTTGCATCATGGGTCTTCTGTTTCTGTTCTGTGGTACTTTATGTATCATCTTGCTGAGGGCTGTGGGGGTCAGGGTGTTTGCGGCTTTGAAAGTTAAGGTTAGAACTTTGTGGCGGATTCTTGCTTGAACTGGTAGCCAATGGAGGTTCATCAGTACTGGCGTTATGTGCTCTCTCCGTGAAGCCCCTGTTAGTACTCTTGCCGCAGTGTTCATTGCAAGCTGGAGAGGAGCCAGTGTTGCTTGAGGGAGACCGTGTAGAATTACGTTGGCATAGTCGAAATGTGGTAATATTAATGCCTGATAGATCGAGCGGTAGTCGCTGAAGTCAAGCAGCGGTCGGAGATGTTTTAGGGTCCTTATTTTCATGTATACTGTTTTTACTGTGTTTCTTATGTGGGTTTTCAGATCCAGTTGTTGATCCAGTGTAACGCCAAGGTAGCGGATTGTGGGTTTGGTTTTCAGCTCTGTGTTGCCGACCTTTAAAGAGAGTGGAGGGGTGAAGTCCAGGTTTCTTGAGATGAAAAGGACATCTGTTTTACTGTAGTTGATTCTCATGTTTTGTGTGCTGAACCATTCTGCTGTTGCCTCAAAACATCTTGTTAGAGGGGAGAGGTCTGGTTGGTTGGTCTTGAATGGGATGTATAGTAGGATGTCATCTGCGTAGGCTAGACAGTTGACCTTGAATGAACGTGCTAGGGCACATATGGGCTGCATGTAGATGTTAAACATCAATGCAGATAGTGACGAGCCCTGTGGTACACCCTGGTCCTGTAAAAATGGTTCAGAGGTTGTGGAGCCTGACCTTACATGTTGCCATCTATTAGTCAGGTATGACTTGCACCACTTTAGGGCTGTTCCCTGAATTCCTTTCTCGCTGAGGCGTTGTATGAGGATCTCATGGTTCACCGAGTCGAAAGCCGCTGCAATGTCGAGGAATATGAGGGCGAATCCTTGATGCATTTTGTCAGTTCCAGAGACTAGATGGTCAAATAGGTTGGTGAGGAGGGTTTCAACCCCATGTGCTTCTCTGAACCCATGCTGGGAAGGATCCAGTGGGGCTTCAGTATCAATATGCTGTTGGATTTGGCGCTGTACTAACTTTTCGATTACTTTGGCAAGCATAGGGATACTTGAAATTGGTCTGTATGATTCCACTTTCGTTGGGTCCAGCTTGTTATTTTTGAGCAGTGGTCTGATTGATGTTTGTTTCAGACTTTGTGGAAACGATCCGGTTGTAAGAGATTGGTTTATTAATTCGCTCAGATATTGGCTTAAGTCACATCGTAACTCCTTTATCCATAAAGCAGGGCATGGGTCATTGGGTGCAGTAGTGGGGTTGATTGCAGCGATCGTGTCTTCAATCTCTCTGCGTGATATTTTTTCAAAGTCGGATAGTGGTGATGGTTGGGGCAAGTTGTGCTGAGAGCTGTTTTCCGCGGAGTTCGAGGTTGCACCAGCCTGGGTGACTTCAAGTTGTAGGTAGTTGGTTGCAGATGTAGTAGTCTGGATCATTTTTGACTGTAAGTAGTTGGAGTATGCCTGGGGGTGTGGCATCTGTGACTGGTCTGCAGGAGGTTCTCTTATGAGAGATTTCACTATATTGAAGAGATCGTGTGGCTTGTTTATTGACCGCTTCAAGATGTCGGAATGGTATTGTTTCCGCTTTTTTGTTAATTCATCGCGGTGTGATTTTAGGTGAGCGATGTAAGTATCTTGTGCTTCAGTAGAGTGAGATCGGCGCCATCTTCTCTCGAGCCTGCGCAGGCACTTGAGTGAGTCTCGGAGTTCTCTGGTATACCATGGTGCATGCTCTCGTTTCTTTGTTGTTGTTTTATTTGTGGCTGGTAGACATGCGATGGTCTTGAGGCTCTCATCCCAGGTGGACACCAATGCATCTAGGTCGTGTGGTATGTTGTTGAGGAGTGGGAGGATCTTCTCTCGAAGCTCTTCTTTATTGAAGGGGCGGAAGCGCTTCAAAGAGGTTTCGTGGACAGTGTTGTTTTTGTTGGAGTTTTTATTGTGTGTGTTAATAGGTATCTGGAATTGGATCAGGCTGTGGTCAGACCATGGCACAGGCGTTATGGTTGGTGACATTGGTTGGGTGGTATCTTTATATGTCTGTGGGGCAAAGATCAGGTCAAGTTTGTTTCCCTTGACGTGGGTGGGATTATTGACTAGCTGATCGTAGCCTAGTTCTTGTAACGCTTCTAGGAAAGCAGAGGCTTGCGATTCCTGTAGCGTAGGCAAGTTGAAATCACCTAGGATCCAGTTCTGGGATCGTGGTTTGTTTGAGTTGCAAGCGAGGCCCATTATCGTTGCAAGATCTTCTGAGGATGGTGTTGGTGCCCGGTAGAGTAGGTTGATCGTGCAGGTGTCATTTGTTATGGTGAGGGAGTCCAGGTGGGCTGTGCTGGTTGAGTTGCACATCTGGAAGCCTAGGCAAGTTTTGACAAGGATGAGTGTTCCTCCTCCTCTCTGATTGGTTCTATGGCATGTGTGGACTGAGAAACCTGTGGGTAACATCTGGTTGATGATTGCGTTGTCACATTCTGATAGCCAAGTTTCTGTGATCATGATGATATCAAGATCATGGGTCGTGACCAGATCGGTAATTATTGGCCATTTTGTACGTATTGACCTTGCGTTGATGAGTGCACACTTCAGGGCTTGATGGTGTTGCTGACGGTCCAGATGTGACTTCTTGAGATGTTGAAGTGGGATGTGTAATAAATGTGAGTGATGTGCGTCCTTGGGTTCTCTTGGGGGGTGTTGATGATTCTCCGTCCATCTTTTCCCGTCACTGCGGAGTATTGGGATGTGGTTAGTGCTTGTGTGAAAGGCGTGGGATGTAAGGGGGAGCCAGGAGGCTAGGTGTAGACATGCCAAGGCTAGGAATGGGTGCATTTTGTGATGTCTTTGTGAAATAGTATGTGAACTGTTTGTTGCTGGGTATTGACTATTGTGCTGGCTTGACTATTGTGCTAGCTATTGGCAGTGTATAAACTTACTGTCTGGCGATGAGTATGTATTTGGAACAATGTGGCAATGTGGCAAGACAGGAACAGTACAGCATCGAGCAAACAATGAGGCAATGTGTCAGTCAGTGGAAAATGAGACAATATAACAGTTGTCAGCAGAATATAAGACAATGTAACATTCAGCAAGGAACTAAACAGAATAATATACTGCCAACAGTAATAAGTTAACACTTTTGGGTAAGGGTGAAATTCTGCCAACAGTAATGAGGTATGACACAGTTGTCAGTAATAAGATTATCACTGATGCATGAAAAATGGGTTTTTGACAACAAGATAGACTCTAGTAGTTAAGTGATACTAGCAATAGTATACAATTAGAGCTGTTACATGTAAATGTAAAATCTAGCAATGTAAAATGGGTTTTTGACAACAAGATAGACTCTAGTGGTTAAGTGATACTAGCAATAGTATACAATTAGAGCTGTTACATGTAAATGTAAAATCTAGCAATGTAGAATACATGTAAATGTAAAATACATTGATAGAAGTAGATGTAAAATACTAACAAGGGTAATAGGATTAGCGCTGTTACATGAAAATGTATTGTTGGTAACAGAAATAATATCTAGCAGTTAAGTGATAGCAGTTAAGTGATACTAGCAATAGTATACAATTAGCACTGATGCGGCGGGAGCGATTTTCTAAGTCATCCAACTTAGCCTGGCATGCTGAAAGTTGTGCACGAAGGCCATCATGTAGCCTTTCTTGCCGTCCCTCCTCTTCCTCTATGGCGGACACGCGGTGCTCCAGCTCATCTATCCGCTGCCCCTGTGCTGCTATCACCTCCCCCATCTCCTCCAGCTTAGCGAGTATGCGGTCTAGTTTGGGGTCAAGCTGCCTAGCCACCTCCTTTGCAAGTTCTTCCGTGGCTGAATCCCCACTCTCCGCTCCGGGGGACGAGGGCTGCACCAACGCCGCGGCGGGGGTTGAGGCCCTTGATTTTGGTGCCTTCTCCTTCTCCTTCTCTCGGCGCACCGGGGGTGGCATACCAACTATCGGAAAACACCTGGCTGCTGCACAACGCTGGAGTAAGCACCCCCTCCACCGGTTATCACCTCTGGGCACTTAAAATGCCGATTTTATATCTTTATCGCCGAGGCAGCCCCGGAGCTAGCGAAAACACGTCCTCACTCGCTCATGTGCCACGTGACTCCTCTTGCAGTCCAGTTTTGATAAGGGCCTAGCTGCTAGTTCCTTGAGGGTGCACTGGTGGACATTTCCTGTTATTGTGGGAAAGTCCATGGGGTGCCTTTGGGTATGCACCCAGATGTGCTGAGATTCCTAAGGGCGGTGACCCACCTCTGTCTGCCGAGGAAGGCAGTGGTACCGCCTTGGGATCTCAATCTGGTGCTGACTTTGCTGTATGGGGAAACCTTTGAGCTGCTGAGTCGAGCTTCCCTGAAGGATTTGACTCTGAAAACAGTATTCCTGGTGGCGATTTGCTTAGAAGACAAGATTTTGGAGCTTGAGGCCCTGTCGTGCCAGGAGCCATTCCTTTTCTTCTCCATGGAGAAAGTGGTCCTGCACCCGGTACATTCATTTTTGCCCAAGGTGGTGTCAGCATTTCCTGTAAATCAGGCCGTTTCCTTACCGGTTCTGGTGAGCGCAGAGGTGGTCCTTGCCACTCTGCAGCTGTGCCGCCTAGATGTTAAGAGCCCTGCGAAGGTATATGAAAAGGACATCGTCCTTTCGGAGATCGGACTGTCAGTATGTTCTGTTTGGCGGGTTGCGCGAAAGTGAGGCGGCAGCTAAGGCCTCCATTTCCAGAGGGATCAAGGAGGCAATTGCGTCAGCATACATTTTGAAGGGTAAAACAGTGCTGGCGGGGTTGCTGACACATTCCGCGAGGGCTCAGGCAGATTCGTGGGCAGACTATAGTTTAGTTCCACTGGTGGAGACCTGTAGGGTGGCAATGTCGCTGCATACTTTCTCTAAGCATTATCGCCTGGATGTCCAGGTGGCAGGGGACTCATTTCGGATCGGCAGTGCTTCAGGCCGGTTGTGCGGGTCTCTCCCCGTTAGTTTAACTGCTCTGATACATCTCAGAGTTGCAGGACTGGACTGGAGGGACGAATAGGAAAGAGAAATTAGACTTACCTGCTAATTGTTGTTCCTGAAGGAACTCCAGTCCAGTCCCAGAACCCTCCCTGAGTGCTTTCTTTGATGATCTGTGCGCACTCCAGTCCTGGACCTGGTTCCCTTGGTGGAGGAAGTGGCCAGGAGGAGCTGAGGAGTGGTGTGTAATCCAGTGTTTGGGGGAGGTGGACCAGAAGAGCTGTCGGTTGCTCGCTCTCTACTGGTTGGAGTTGCTCAGGCGCTCAATAGGTAGGCCTCCTCATCCTGGAGGGGGGATGGGGTACCTTTCCCAGGGGATGAAGGGGGTACTCGTTTATTTAGGTGTAGGAGTGATTGTTGAATGTTTAACTACTTATTTGTTGCTCCTGTGAGTCTGCTTTGTCAATAGGTACTGGGGCTGGTAGGCGGTGCCTGCTGCATAAGTACTCTGGTGTCATCAAAAAGATGACATGCTCAGTCTCCAAGTTGCTGGAAGAGGTACACTACCTAGAGGTGCGGGACTGGACTGGAGTTTCTCAAGGAACAATTAGCAGGTAAGTCTAATTTCTCTTCTCTGCCGTGATGAAGAAAACCACGATCCCAGTGGAGGTCAGTTCAGCCCTCAAGGACGTTTAGGATAGGAAGTTGAAGATGCTCCTGAAGCAAGCTTTTCGACATTTATGCATTGTCCTTACAGGCGTATGTGGGGCCTTCGTGGCCCAAGCATGTCTGTGCTGGGTGCAAGGTGTTGGGGAGGTTTATGATCCAGAGACCCTAGAACACCAGAGGCAGTGAAGCTGGATTCAGGCACAGCTTATTTAGTGGATGCCTTTTATGACCTCATTCGTTGTTTATCAAAAGGTATGGCCTTGGTGGTAGCGGTGAGAAGATATTTGTGGCTGCTGAATTGGTCAGCGGATGTTTCCTCCAAATCCCGATTGAGCAAGCTCCCGTTTTGAGGCAGACTCCTTGTTGAGGAGGACATGGACAAGCTAGTCAAAGATCTAGGAGAGTCAAAAGGGGGTAGGTTGCCGGAGGACAAGCAGAAACCCTTTAGATCCTTGACTTCAGGACGAGGTAAGTCAAGGGATTTTCGGCACTTTAGGCCAGCATGGTTTGAACCCTTTCAAAGGAGCAGGTTTCCCTTATGAAGACAGTCCTTTCAAGGTTTTCGGGGCACCAGCAGGGGGTTTTACTCTCCTGCCTCCACAACCCCCAAGAAATTGCAATGAAGCGAGGGCAGGCTGGGCAGACTTGATTCCCGTAGGAGGTCAGCTAGGGACTTTATGACTCATATCACCACTGACCAGGGGGTGCTAGGAGTCATCACAGTGGGCTGTGCTTTGGAATTTGCGTGCCCACTCAGAGAGGCCTTTGTCGATTCTCCCTGCAGGGTGGTTCAAAAGCGCAAGGCATTAAGACAAATCCTTCAACGGCTAAGGGCTCTGCGAGCAGTAATGGTGATACCAAAAGACCAGTACGGAAGGGGTCGATACTCCATCTATTTTGTGTCCCAAAAAAAGAAGGGACGTTTCGTCCCATTTTGGACCTCAAGCATGTGAATCGCTTTCTGAGTGCCCAGTTTTCACATGGAGACATTAAGATCGGTGAGTGTGGCGGTACGAAAAAGGGAATTCTTGACATCCCTTGATCTGACCGAGGCCTACCTGCACATCCTGGTATGGCTCGAGCATCAGCAGTTCCTAAGGTTCTCAGTCCCAGTGGGACACTTCCAGTTTCGGGCGCTCCCATTTGGTCTGGCTACTGCGCTGCTACCTTCACCAAGGTGGTGGTGGTGGTGGCGGCGGCGGCACTCTGTCAAGAGGGTATTTTAGTTCATCCCTACCTCGACGACTGGCTTATCTAGGCAAAGTCCAGGGAGGAGAGCGAGAGAGTAATGGCCAGAGTCATCGAGTTTCTCCAGGAACTCGAATGGGTGGTCATCTTTGCCAGAAGTCAACAGCAACCATCTCAGGATCTGGAGTACCTTGCACCACGGTTTCAGACCAAGGTGGGTCAAGTCTCTTTGCCCTTGGTCGCATGCACAAGTTACAGTTACAAGTACAACGGTTTTTGCAGATGACAAGGGCTTATAGCGTGGCAGTATTTGCAGATCTTGGGTTCCATGGCGGTATCGATTGATCTGGTCCCCTGGGCACAGGTGCATATGAGGCCGATGCAACGAACATTGTTGCGCTGGTGGTCGGCGCAGTACCACCTGCTTTCATTCCACTTGCTGTTCACAAGGGAAATGTGGAAGGCCCTCAAATGGTGGCTCAGGTCCGATGCACTTCTGAAAGAATTTCAGTCTAGCAGGATGGGGGGAGGGGCGCACTACAAAGCACAGTTTCGGTAGGGGCTTTGGTTCCAACAAGAGAAGGGGTGGCCCATCAATCGCCTGGAGTTGCAAGTGGTATTCATGGACTTGCAAGGCTTTCAGGACCTGTTGAAGGGGGAAGCAGTCAGAGTGTTCTCGGACAACACCATGGCGGTGGCTTATATCAACCGACAAGGGGGCATGAGCAGCATCCAGCTGGAACAGGAGGTGGATCCGTTACTGGAATGGGCAGAGAGCAACCTGATGGCCTTATCGGTGGCGCATATGGCCAGCAGAGAGAATATAGCGGTGGACTATCTGAGTAGGATGCGGATCGACCCAGTAGAGTGGTCACTCAGTCACAATGTTTTTGGGCAGTTAGTGAGGTGCTGGGGTCAGCCGATCATGGACTTGAAGGTGACTTCGAGTCAGCGAAAGCGGAAACGTTTTACAGCAGACGGAGAGAGTGCATGTCAGAAGGCCTCGATGTATTAATACAACTGTGTCCCAATCAGGGTCAGGTGCTTGTAGGTCTCTCCTCCCTGGCCGCTAATCGGCCGCGTGGTGCAATGCAAGAGGCGCATCAGGGACAGGTTCTCTTGATCGCACCGAATTGGCCGAGGTGGCCATGTTGTGCGGATCTGATTCGACTAACAGTCAATCATCCATGGCGGCTGCCGGTACAGATGGATCTACTAGTTCAGGGACCCATTCTGATGCCTCGGGTGAATCGATTCTCGCTTACGGCTTGGCTCTTGAGTGGGCGCAGTTGAGACACACAGGCTATTCTCCCGCGGTGATAGTAACTTTGTTAAAGGCCCGTAGTGGTCTATTTTGCTAATGTATATCCGTGTATGGAGAGTGTTTGAACATCGATGTGAGCTGCAGGGTGCAGCCACCATGAAAGCGATGGTGCCGGACATTCTGGCCTTTCTGCAGCAGGATTGGATAAGGGCCTTCCCGCCAGCTCCTTGTGCGTGCAGGTGGCAGCTCTTTCCTGTTATCGGTGCCAAATCTTGTGAAGATTTTGGCCTCTCACCCAGATGTGGTGTGTTTTTTGTGGGCCGAGAAGCAGGTGCAGCCTCCAATGAGGTCTGTAATCCTGCCTTGGGACCTGAACTTGGTGCTGTCAGTCTTAGGGGAGCGCTCCTTTGAGCCCTTGGGAGACTGCTCTCTGGAGGACCTGACATTGAAGGGAGCCACAAGAGGAGTGATTGTGACCACCTAATTCTCCTCGCTATTTGTGTGTTTCTTCTGGACTTGACATTGAAGACAGTGCTTTTGGTAGCTATTTGCTCGGCATGTAGAGCTTTGGAGCTTCAGGCGTGATCGTGTAGGTCGCCATACTTGATGATATCCAAGGAGAGTGGTCTTGCGGCCTGTTCCTTCCTTTCTCCCTAAAGTTCTGTCTGTGTTTCACCTGAACCAGTCTATATCACTGCCGTTTTTTTCAGAGAAGGCAGGTGAACCGGCGGATCCCCTACTCTGACGGCTGGACATTCAACATGTTTTGTGAAAAAACCTGAAGAGTATTGAGTCGTTTAGAAAGTCAGAGTGGCTCTTTGTGTTGTTTGGCAGGGCGCGTAAGGGAGAAGCAACTTCCAAAGCATCTATAGTGAGGTGGTTAAGGGAGGCCATCTTCTCAGCTTATCTTTTAAGGCAGAGGCAAGTGACCTCAGGTTTGAGGGCGTATTAGAACCGGGCTTAGGCGACGTCTTGGGCAGAGTTCTGTTTGGTGCCGCTGGTGGATATCTGCAGGGCAGCCACTTGGTCTTCCTTGTTGTCCTTCGTAAAGCATCACCAGTTGCATATACAGGCATCATGGGAGGCACGATTTGGGTATTTGTTCTTCAAGCCAGCTTAGCGGTCCTCTCCCGAGTATAATGCGGCTATCCCACAGGTACGGGGACTGGACTGGAGGAATGATATGGAAGAGAAAATTAGACTTACCTGTTAATTGAAGTTCCTTGAGTTCCTACAGTCCAGTCCCAAATCCTTACCAGATTGCGAACATGGCTGATGGGTGCTGTCCTAGACTTGAAGAAGTATAATTGTTCATGGATATGCCGGTTGGGGTGAAGAGAAAGCAGTTGTTCAATGCCTCAAAGGCACAAAAAAATGGAAAGTAAGAAAATGGATCATTTTTCTCCCTAGGGGCTCAAGGATGGAAGCGGGAGTGACCAGGTCTCCAGGCCTCTAGAGCCTCTCTTTCCTTCCATAGCGGGTAAGTGGTGTTCTCCTTTCCTGGCGGGGAGGAGGTAGTAATTAGTTAAAGTTGGTGATGTTTCAGTGAGTCTGCTTTCTCAATAGGATACTGAAGGCTGGAGGGAGATGCCAGCTCTCTGTCTGTGCTGATATCATGAAGTTCATGACATGCTCAGTCTCCCAGCTGCTGGTGGGGCGTGAATACCCACAGATGCCGTAACTGGACTGTAGGAACTCAAGCAACTTCAATTAGCAGGTAAGTCTAATTTTCTCATATTTAAAGTGCTTTTTTATTTCTCTTCATAGCACTTACTTTTAGTGGAAATAATTTTTATTCAGTAGTTTTCTATAGCAAACCAGCCATCAATACAAATAACTGTGGTCAATATAAGAACCAGCATAATGATAAACCCACTCAACTCAACAAACATAAAGATTGTTTAGGATTTCACTACATCTGCGTGGAATTAGTCATCAAAAAAGAGTGCTATATCTTCAGGAAGGCACACTGTTTGTTCAAACCAGACATTAAGGCTGTCATATATTCTGTACTTAAAAGCACATGCTTTTGCACCCTTCAGACATCAATCCTCGGAGGGTGGGCATCAATCCAGTGAATCATTAAGCCAGACAAGCCTTACAAACTAGCAGAATCTCTGCTTGACCACCAAAGCCCAGATCATCCTAGATGTCTAGCAGGTAGAGTAGTGTGGAGCACTGCAGAAAAGCTAGTAAAAATAATGCCCCAAAAATCAATGACATAAGAACAAGTCAAGATGCAAATAGATGCTGACATCTGCAGAACATTTAGGGCAAAGATCTATGGTCCACCACCTCAGCTCTGCAAGTCCATTTAGGAGACATTAAATTTCTGCATCGCATTCATAAATAAGTCTCATGCAATGTACAACTTTCCATCAGCCCATTCGCACAATATACCTACATGTACTAAAATAGTCTTCATCCATTTAAGTACTTAATTTTAATGCCAGCCCTAGAAGCAAAATAAAGTTTTTAGCTTCCATTTACTTCAATGGATGTAAATGGAAATTTAAAAACAATCCTGAGACCTGGGCTCCCCTAGATGCGGGACCCAGGTCTCAGGAGACCCAATCCCAGGACACTTGAGTCAGAGAACCTCTGTCCTGGGAACCTCCTGCCCACCTACCTGTAATGTACCTATCTACCTACTTATATACCAACTCATCTAACAAACCCCTCCACCCATCCTTCAGGCCCCCTACTGTTTCTCCATACTTGCCAATGAAAGTGACAGTTGCCATCATTTTTTCTTCTCCTGTTCAGGGGCCATGTCAAAAATGGCACAGGTTCAGCTGAGGTCATATTTTTTTTTATTTGTTTGTTTTGTTTTTTATGTTTATGCAAATGTTTTGCTGTTTCTGATTATTTATTTTCTCAGGCTATAGGTGATTTAAGAGCAATCAGGGTAATCTCCAGGAGCAAGCAGGAATGAGTCTTCACATTATGGGTACGTCGGTACCGACGGAGTCTGCGCGGGAACGCTTCCCAGCGTCCAATCAGAACGCTTTTGGAAGCATCCCAACACGCCTGCGTGCTGCCTTCCTGCCTTTCCCAACTGCCTTTCCTCGGTTTTTGTTTTTCTGCGGAGCCGGCAGGACATCCTTCTGTCACCGCAGAAAATTCTTCTTTTATTTTTTAGTTTTCTTGTGGTCGCGGCTGCCTTCCCCGACGCCACCGGTACCGCCGGTGTTTCTTTTCTTTTTTTCTTCAACATATTCCTGTTTAGGGAATATTTTTCCCTCTTAGTGCCTGATGGGGTTTTTCCCGGCCTGCTAGGCCTACCCCTTTTTTACTCATGGAAGCGCCAGCCACTATTCCTAAGAAATGTTCAAACTGTGGCGGTACAAAATTTATTTTAGACACTCATAATTGGTGTCTACCCTGCTTGGGTCCTGACCATTTTCCTCTGGAGTGTCCCTCCTGTAACAGTATAGTGGGAAGAAGTCTTCAGCATCGAGTTCCCCTCAATACGCGGTCCCCATTCAACTTCAGGGCACCGACCACCCCTTCTTCTTCACAGGATCAGGTAACCCAAAAACAATCTGTTAAGACTAGCCAGTCCTTGAGTGGTAGAGCTCATGCATAGCATAGAGATGCCTCTGGCCTTGCCCTCGAGAAAACACTGGCTTTAAAACCCCGGTGGGAGTCTTCGGCCTCCAAATCCTGTGTGGGGTTTCAGGTTGTTCCTGAGGTTCACCCCTCTCCGAACATACCTGAACCATGCTCGGTGGTGGTATCCGCTTCGAGCGGTACCGATACCCCGGCATTGGCAATGGTGTTGGATGAAACATTCCTCACCAAGGATCGTAGTCTGGCGTCCTCGCTACCTACGGGCCCGTTGGATACGCTGCAGACCGATCTTCCAGTATCGGTATCGATCCCTGTACCGGTACTGGTACCGACGTCGGTACCCTCCAGATGTGCATTGATAGACTCGCTTCCTTCGATGCCGAGTCTAGAATCTATCTTCAGTCTGGAGGACTGGGTACCGACTTGCCTTGGTACCGACACTGGACGGTAATGAAAGCACGGTTCCGATGATCCATGTCCGGCACGCTCGGTTTCTTTGATACCGTTAGAGCTGTCACCGGCTGGCCTTCATCCACCAGTATTGGATACGGTACCGGAGTCGGTACCGGTATCCACATTACCATGGCTGTCGGTACCTTCCATGCTTCTTTCATCAGGCTCGCTTCCCTCGGTACTGAGTTTGGAATCGATCCCTAGCATGGACCGACTGTTGCTGGTCCCGACCTCCTGCGGTACTGACAACTATCCTTTAAGGATCCCATACTCCACCCTTTAGGATCTTCTGCTCCTCTAAAATTGGATAGATCCCTGGGTGCCAATGCTAGTTCTTCAACAGATCTAGCCTGTCCTCCTCTTTCGAGAGGATTTCCCTTTGGGGATTTTTCTTTTCAAGCTTTTCTGCTTGATATGGCAAAATCACTTGCCATTTCTATACCTGGACAGGATCTTGCACAAGGGAATACAGAATCCCTGTATATTCCCGGGATTGCAAAGGAGAACATCATGCTTCCTTTGCATCAGTCCTTGCAGGATCTCCTCTTACGAATGTGGGAAACTCCTTTAACGGTACCCCCACTTTCTAGGGCAACTGATCTTCTATATAAGGTGCCCCCCTCTCCAGGTTTTCAAAAGACTCCGCTTCTTTTGGACTTTTTATATATATTTTTTTCATTTGGAATGGACCCATTGACGATCTCAATTCTTTTTTGAGTTCTCTCAACTCCTTTAAACCCAACATTCAATTCACCGCACAGGTGGATTCCCAGATGATCCAATTTTTAGACATTACGGTGGAACGTACCCCGGAGGGATTTTCTACTTCCCTGTATAGGAAGCCAGTCCAAAAGAACACGTTACTTCAATTTAACAGTTTTCATCCTCCGGCTCTTAAACGGGGTTTACCTTATGGCCAGTTCCTCAGGTTACGTCGGAATTGTACAGAGTTTTCTCAATTTAAACTTCATGCACAAGAATTGGGTGCACGGCTTTTGCGGAGGGGCTATCCATCAAGGGTGGTTTTTTTAGCCTATAAACAGGCCTGCAACACTCATCGGGAATGGCTTTTGTTACCCCAACATCGGGCACCGGAGATGGAGATCACAACAGGGGTTCTGCTATTCATGAGGGGAACTCCTGCAGTGGTGGGTTTGATTCATAAATTTTGGCCAATTTTAGCTATTCATTCTTGTTTTCGAACACCACTTCGAATAGCCTATTCCCGAAAGGCCAACTTACGGGATCTATTGGTAAAAACTGCATCCCCTGCAGATCGGCCTATTAAGGGTCATGATCAGGTTGGGCATTTTTCCTGTGGAACCTGCTCTTTTTGTTCGGGCGCCTTATTGGGTCCCACTTGGATAGATAATCGTACGGGTAAAAATTATTTCACTCGATGGCACACGGATTGCAATACAACTTATGCAGTTTATTTAATTTTATGCCCTTGTCAGCTCCCATACGTGGGAAGGACTTCGTGTGTTTTCAAACAAAGATTAACTGAACATGCTTCTCGATTACATACCAAGACATTAACAGCTCCGATTGTGGGTCATTGCTTGGAATATGCTCACCAATTTACTGATCTTCGTTGGCGCATTTTGGATCATGTGCCTCCCGATCCCTGTGGGGGTGACAGGATTCAGCGATTGCAGAACTTGGAGCAAAAATGGATTTTTCGCTTGAATTCTATTCACCCGGATGGCCTCAATCAGCAAGTAGATTGGCACACTGTTCATTGATTGTTTAGAGTTATAACATCAGTTATTATTCCTCAGAGGATTGGTTCTGTTTACTGTCCATCAACCGTTCAGATCAGGAGGAGGAATCTGGTTGGTGGTTTCACTTCCTGATGTGGATTGGTTTAGTTAACGTGACGTCTTGGATGGGCGTGACCTGTTTTTGGTGAATCAGGTGGCTTGCCGGGGTTATAAGACCAGATCTTTTTTGGCTTTGATTTAGGGCTGACGGTTCTATCTTACAGAGGTCTCGCCTGAAGCAGGGGGTTGCTGAATGTACCCCCGAAACGTGGCACGTCGTGTTGAATTGACCTACTGCTACAAAATAGTTACAACAGTATCCTACGGATGTTTATACCGTCATCACAGCCTGAGATGCTTTTCAAAGCTACGTACCAGCTAATTTTGCTAATAGCGGTTTTAAATGGACATTTAAATTGATTAAAAGGACGGGCCGCAGTGGTAGCAGGTGTTCTTCCTGTTTATACTGTGCCGGCCATTCCGACAAAAAAAGTATTTTACACTGGTTTTCTTTTGAGTGTTGGGTGGTTTCACTATTTAGTATAAGCTCATTTTGGAAGGTTTAGTTGTTTTCTTTTCACTTGAAGCATCTACTCTAATTTCATTCTAAATTCTCAGGGATCTCTCTTCATGAGACATCCTTTCTTTTTGCTCTAAGAGTCTTTATGATGATCATGCCTATAGTTAACAGGTTTCTCTTCCTCCTTGGAGAAAGACATATGACAACTATCAAAAGACAGTTTTTCCCCCTGTACTAGCATGTATCATCTTACTTTCCAGAGACTTCCTACATAGTCAGTCTCTTCAACTCTGTCTTACCCCCCCCCCTCCCCGCTACAACATTCAGTTTGTAGGAGGGGTTCTATTATACTGGTAAGCCCCTTTTTGTTCATATTCTTATTTAAAGGCAGCTTATCAGACAATAAGGAAGTCTTACCACTTCTGCTTATGTCTGTTACTTCTTTTTCCAATCTAAAACAATGGAAAAGACAATTTTTTTCTGCTGCCCGGGTAGTTGCTGCAAATGCAGCAATTCCTAGTGGTCAACCCACTGGTTCTGTTCTCCACACAACCAGGGTTTGTCCTCCACTACCATTCCTTCTAGCCTCACTGCTAGACCCAAAACAGGTTATCAACCCTTTTGGAAAACGCTATCATCACAGATTTGTTGGTTGACTTCTAGTCTTCGCCATCTCCAATTCCCTTGGTTTTGGCAGAATAGTTTAAATAACCTACTGGCTTTGAGCAAACAGGGTTTTCTTCTAACCAACCTCTAACATGCTCTCTGCAACTCTACGGAGTAGCTTTGCACTGTGGGCCCTTGCTAGAGACCGTTAGTATCTTGTCTAGCAGATAGGCCTAGATGGTTAGAGGTTCACCCAGTCATGTTCCCATGTCTGGTTTGGTCTTCCTACCCTTACCATCTCGTCTAAAATCTCTTTTCGAGACAGAACAAACAGGCCTTACATCACGTGAAAACTCAAGGAATGGCCAATTCCCTGGCTTGGTCCACATCTCCTTTGGTCTTCTCGCCAGGGATAGCTTTCTTTCAGTTGCAGCTCAGGGACGCCTGATACCCATCTTGCCCTCATCCTGCAAAAGGGAGCGGCGTCTTCTATCTATTCACCATACTGCATTTCTAGAAAGATCTGCACTTGCTCCCTGCAGACTGAAGCTATCCCCTGCGTTTTTCACGTAGGCCATCCTGGTTATTCAAGAGCTCGAATTCTTAAAGGAATCTAGACTCCTCTTTGTCAGGGATACCATTCCTCTGACTCTGTCAGTTATAACCAGGGAAAGAAGATACTCTATACATCTATTCAAGCAGGTACCTCCCTTCTTGCTATCAGATGAATCTTCTCTCTATTCCCATATCCCTATGGGGATCTAGTTATATAGCCATGTCTCCATCTACCCGCATGGAGACCTGTGTCTATATGTCTACAGATTATATACATATATATATATGTATCTCTGTATCTTACGCCCAAGTATATTTGTTTATATATGTCTATATGCATATATACTCCTGTTGAGATATCTCTCTGTCTAGGTTCATATATCTCTATATTCCTATATGATTCTGACAGATGTGCACTACCCCTGTCAATGCTGTGCCAGCATGCTTAGGGTTTTACACATATAACCACTCCCTGTGGTAATTAACAAATTTTTTTGTTTTGCTTACCATAACCTTTCAGGTTTAGGTACCTCTGAAACTCCAGGTACCTTTTCTTTCCTAATTGACCTCATCTGGAAAGACATAGCGGTTTTTCAGTTAAGCTGTAACGCTTCATAAGTCTGTCCTCACTTTGGGATCGGATATAGGGGTCTCCATACCCCTTCTCTCCCACAGGGACTATTTCTTTTGTTAGTACAAATCGGTTAGACTTATTCTCCTTTTGGTCCTAGCATCGTGCTGTCCTTTGACCAAAAGGGCTTAAGCGTTATCTAACAGTACCTTCTGCGTTTCCCGCTGAAGCCCTTCCTCATTGTACTACCCCAGTTTTCCCCTGGGGCTATTTCTCAGCTTGATGGGTTCTGACCTCCAATTGTTGTTCCTAAAGTTAGTTACCGCCACTTCACAGTGAGGTAACCCTTGAGGATCTTCTACTGGCTCTTCTAACAGATCCATCTGAACCTCAATAGACTTTTACAATTCCACCACTGGAGGTCCATACTAGAATATTCCATTCAATATTTTACTACCAAAGGTCATCTATACAGGATCTTCCTCCATAGAAGTCCTGTTCTAGTCCAGCTGTTCCACAGCACCTTTCCTATAATTCAACTCCTACCCTCCATTCCTGGGATGCCTGAGGTTCTGAGGAGTAGCATGGCTATCTTCAGGAACAAGCAGGAATGAGTCTTCACATATGGGTATCGTCGGTACCGACGGAGCCTGCGCGGGAACGCTCCCCAGCGTCCAGAAAGAAAGCTTTTGGGAGCATCCCACAGCGCCTGCGCGCTGCCTTCCCGCCTTTCCCAACCGCCTCTCTCCAGTTCTTCTTTTTCGTGGAGCCAGCAGGTCGTGTTCCTGTCACCGCTGAAGCAGTTCTTTATTTTTCTTTACTTCTTTGGTCGCGCGTCTGCCTTCTTCGACGTCGGACCGGTACCGCCGGTCTTTTCTTCTTTCTTCTTTAACCAAAAAAAAAAAAAAAAAAACACCGTTTCCCACTTCTGTGCATTTTTTTTTTTTCCTTTTGGGCCTTAGGCCTAGAAAAACTTTCCTCATGGAAAAGCCTGCTTCCGGTTTTAAAAAGTGCACGAAGTGCAGCGGTACTCTTTCTATCACCGACACCCATGACTGGTGTCTAAAATGTTTGGTTCCTGACCACTCCATCACCGATTGTGAGTCCTGTTCCATGATGTCTAAAAGAGGTTGACAGAATCGAGCGGCCAAGCTCAGTACCCTGTTTCCCTCTCATGCAGCTTTGGTGGCATCGACATCTTCCAGGGCTGCTTCTTCCTCCCATGGATCTCAGGTAACCAAACATAAGTCCAGCCGGTCCTCGAAGGGTAGATCTCCCTCTAAGTATCGAGATGCCTCCGGGCTTGCTCTCAAGGATCCCGCACCGGCAAAATTACCCCGGTGGGAAGCTCTGGCTTCCAAAGCTTTATCTATGGGGTCACAGGTTGGCATCGATGGCGTGGCCTCGACCGATCACCTGTTGCCATGTTCTGGGGTACCGGTGGTTTCCACTGGTACCGACATCCAGACATTGGTTGCATCGATGGATCAGAATATTCTGACCATGCAGCGTGCCATTACGGCATTCATACAAGCTGCGACGCCTCCGGTACCGTAACAAACTCCGTTGTCGGTACCGGTTCCGGCACCGATATCTGTTCCGGTGCTGGTACCGATTGCATCGACATCGGCTTCGGTGTCGACTGCAGCGGTACCCTGTTCTGTGATGCCCATCAGTACTGGATCGGTACCAATCACTCCCGATGTCGATACCACTCGGTACGCTTATCGGGCTCTGCAAGAGCATCCAGACAGGCGATACTTCGATTCCTCCGAAGACTCTGAATCAGAGGCTTCTGTCGAAGCATCGGTACTCCTTCCTCAGGAGCCCTCTTCTCCAAAAAGAAGAATGTCTCCTCCAGAAGACTTGTCTTTTCAAGACTTCATTAGGGAAGTGGCCAGGGGCCTCTCCATTTCAGTGGCCCCTGAACCAGAGCCTAGAGCCAAGAAATTGGATATTTTACAATATCCTAAGGCTCCTAAAGAGGCAGCTACTTTACCAATTCATGAGATCCTTTATGATCACATGTTGGGCATATGGGAGACACCTCTCACTACCTCCCCTCATTCTCGCAGGTTGGACACCATGTACCGTATTCCTCCTTGCCCTGGCTTTCATAAGACTCAGCTTCCTCACCACTCTATTGTGGTGGAGTCTGCTATGAAGAAGATAAAGAGTGCAAAAAGACACTCATCTAATCCTCCAGGAAGAGAATGCAGAACCTTGGATGCTTTTGGCCGGAGAATTTTCCAGGCCAATATGCTTACTGCCAGAATTAACTCCTATAGTCTCTATATGGGGATGTTTCTAAAGGAAGTTACAGATCATCTGCAAACTTTATCTGCTTTTATCTCAGAAGATAAAAGGGAGGAGTTTCTCACCTGGCTTAAACATGCCCAGGATGTTTCCAAATTTTCCAACCGTGCAGCCTTTGACTCTTTTGAGTGTGCCAGCAGAGTCTCGGCTATTGCCATAGGTGCACGCAGAGTTGCTTGGTTGCAAGCTTCTGATTTGGAACCCTGGGTCCAGGATGGATTAGGAAATCTTCCTTGTACAGGTGAAAACCTTTTTGGCAAGTATTGGCAAGCAAAGGCCACTCAGATGGATGCTGAGAATTCTGCCTTAGATAGACTTTCAAAGTCTACTTCTGCTCCTGTTAGAAAAAGGTTATTCAAAAAGGCTTTCTTTCCCAAAAAGGGGAAATATTATCCTGTTTATGGTCAGCAGGCATCTTCTGCAGGTCGTTTTGCTGCAAAGCGTCAGCAACAACCTAAACAAGCCAAGCCTAAGGCTACAAGGACTGCTACGGCCCAACAGCCTCAGCCTCCTCAGGGCCTTTGACTCACATCTAGAGAACTTAGCCTTTCTGGCTCTAGAAGAATCAGAGCCTCTCACCATTCCAGGAAGGGTAGCCCACTTTGCTCCCAGATGGGAACAAGTCACAGCAGAGCAATGGACCCTCTCCATCATAAGGGAGGGGTACAAGCTTCATTTCTTAAACCTTCCTCCTCACACCATGGTGAGACAGTTCAATTCTCCAACATCTCTCCTCGACCTGGGTCAGGAGATTGCTACCCTTCTTGCCCAAAGGGCAATAGAAGAAGTACCCCTTCTTCAACAGGGCTCAGGGTTCTACTCCCCCTATTTTCTTATCCCAAAGAAAACAGGGGGCTACAGACCCATATTAGATCTCAGAGAATTGAACAAGTTTCTATGCAAGGAGAAATTCAAGATGATTTCTCTCGGTGCTCTCCTTCCATACCTTCAGAGTCAGGATTGGCTTTGTTCTCTAGATCTCAAGGATGCGTACACCCATATCCTCATCCATCTAACACACAGAAGGTTCCTTCGGTTCCTTTATCAAGGAAAGCACTACCAATACAGAGTGCTTCCTTTCGGTCTGGCCTCTGCTCCAAGAGTGTTCACAAAATGCATGGCAGTAGTAGCTGCATTTCTACGCACTCTAGGAATATTTGTATTCCCATATCTGGACGACTGGCTCATCCGAGCTCCGTCCCAGTCAGAGGCCCAGACTTCCCTAGCCTGCACAAGGTGTGTTCTTCAGTATCTGGGACTTGTAATAAACATCCCAAAATCCCATCTCACCCCTACTCAGTCATTAGAGTTCATAGGGGCCTTCCTGGATACCACAACTACAAGGGCCTATCTTCCCCAGGCCTGTTGCCTACGCTTGGTGCAGTTAGCCTCACAAATTCAGTTAAAGTCCCATTTAACTGCTCGAGAAATGTTACAACTGTTAGGCCACATGGCATCCACCGTGCATGTGGTTCCTTACGCTCGCCTTCACGTGAGGGCAGCTCAGTGGACTCTGTCCACCCAATGGACCCAGGCATCAGGGTGCCTGTCAGACAAGATAGCAACCTCCAGACGCCTCTTCTGGTCTCTCCAGTGGTGGAAGTCCACTCAAAATCTGTTGCTGGGGTCCCCCTTTCAACAGTCACTACCCCAAGCAACCCTTACAACAGATGCCTCTCCAAGGGGTTGGGGAGCTCATCTACAAGATCTCTCCACCCAGGGCATCTGGTCTCCACAAGAGACATCTCTACATATCAACCTCTTGGAGCTCAGAGCAATTCTTCTAGCTCTGAGTCTTCCACACCCTGCTCAGCTACAAGACAGTCCTCATTCACACGGACAACCAAGTAGCCATGTTCTACGTGAACAAGCAGGGCGGGGCTGGCTCTCTGTCGCTTTGCAACGAAGCTTTGAGATTGTGGGCCTTCGCCAGAGAGCATCAAATTCATCTCGTGGCAGTGTATCTTCGAGCGGGTTCAAAACTCTTGGGCAGACAGACTCAGTCGAGTTCTGCTTCCACACGAATGGTCCCTCCATGGGGACCAGATAGCCAGGATCTTCCAAATTTGGGGAACCCCGGACATAGACCTGTTTGCAAGTCCGTGGAATGCCAAACTTCCCCGGTTCTGTTCCAGGATTCCGTGTCAGGGAGTTCAGACCAGGGATGCCTTCCTCCTTCATTGGGGGCAAGACTTCCTCTATGCCTTTCCACCCATTCCCCTAATTCCCAAGACACTGTTCAAACTTCAGAGAGACAAGGGGTCTATGATCCTCATAGCACCACATTGACCACGCCAAGTGTGGTACCCTCTACTTCTGCATCTCTCTCAAGCTCCCTCCCTAAACTTGGGATGTGCTCCAGACCTCCTGTCCCAGGAGGAGGGAACGTTGTGGCCCCCAAATCCCCAGTCTCTTCATCTCAGAGCCTGGTTGCTGAAGGCCTAGACCATCAAGATTTGCATCTTTCTCAGCAGGTGAAGGATATCAAAGTTTACCATTTGGTGTGCACAGAAGGGTCTTAACCCCCTTGCAATACCTCTGAATTCTTTACTAGAGTATTTGCTGCATTTATCCCATGCAGGCCTTAAAACGAATTCAGTAAGAGTCCATTTGAGTGCTATTGCAGCATCCCTTAAGCCTCTCAATGGACAGCCTATTTCCTCTCATCCTCTTATTGCAAGATTCATGAGAGGCCTTCTTTTAACTAAACCTCCCATTAGACCACCTCCAGTGGCATGAGACTTGAATTTGGTTCTTGGCCAGCTTATGAAGCCACCCTTTGAATCCTTAGCCACTACCTCCCTGAAATTTCTTTCCTGGAAGGTTACTTTTCTCATTGCAGTCACCTCAGCTCGCCGCATCAGTGAGCTGCAAGCCTTGGTGGCTAATCCTCCTTATACAAGGTTCCATCATGACAAGGTAGTCCTCAGGACTAATCCACACTTTATGCCTAAAGTGGTCTCACCTTTTCATCTGAACCAGGAGGTGTATTTACCTGTCTTTTTTCCAGGACCTCATGCATCAAGTGCAGAAAGGAATCTCCATACTCTGGATTGTAAGAGAGCGCTCGCTTTTTACTTACAAAGGACACAGCAACATAGAAAGTCCTCCCAACTCTTTGTTGCTTTTGATCCCTCTCATTTGGGACTTCCAGTCTCTAAGAGAACTCTGTCCAATTGGATTGCTCAGTGTATTTCTTTAGTCTACCAGAGTAAGAACCTTTCTCTGGAGGGCCATGTCACAGCTCACAATGTGAGGGCCATGGCAGCCTCTATGGCTCATCTAAACTCTGTGTCCATCGACCAAATCTGTCGCGCGGCCACCTGGGCCTCGGTTCATACCTTTACAGCCCATTACTGCTTGGACAAGGACTCCCGCCGGGATGCCTTGTTTGGTCAGGCTGTTCTCAAACACCTGTTCCATACCTAATCAACTCCTACCCCCCATCCCTGGTTGGATGCCCGAGATCCATGGGGGCAGGTAGAGCCCTTCTCAGGGACTCACAACCATGGAGATCTCCCTGGCATGTCTAGCTGGGGAGTCCCCATATGTGAAGACTCATTCCTGCTTGTTCCTGGAGATAGCACAGTTACTTACCTGTAACATGTGATCTCTGGGAACAGCAGGAATAAGTCTTCACAACCCACCCACCTCCCCTAGGAGTTGTATCTCTCTATCTTTCCTTTCCTCTCTCTCTCTCTTTGTCTCAGCTTAAAACTCGAACTGGAGAGAGGCGGTTGGGAAAGGCGGGAAGGCAGCGCACAGGCGCTGTGGGATGCTCCTAAAAGCTTTCTTTCTGGACACTGGGGAGCGTTCCCGCGCAGGCTCCATCGGTACCGACGATACCCATATGTGAAGACTTATTCCCGCTGTTCCCAGAGATCACCTGTTACAGGTAAGTAACTGTGCTCTCTCCACCTTTGCTACATGCCAGGACTCCCTCTAGGCATCTTAGCTTGGGTAGTCCCCATATGTGAAGACTCATTCCTGCTTGTTCCTGGAGATAGCACAGTTACTTACCTGTAACAGGTGATCTCTGGGAACAGCAGGAATAAGTCCTCACAACCCACCCACCTCCCCTAGGAGTTGCTATTTCTCTTTCTCCATCTTTCCCTTTCTTGCTCTCTCTCTCTTTGCCTCAGCTTTCAAACTCAACTGAGGAGAGGCAGTTGGGAAAGGCGGGAAGGCAGCACGCAGGCGTGTTGGGATGCTTCCAAAAGCATTCTGATTGGACGCTGGGAAGCGTTCCTGCGCAGACTCCGTCAATACCGACGTACCCATATGTGAAGACGTATTCCTGCTGTTCCCAGAGATCACCTGTTACAGGTAAGTAACTGTGCTATATCCAGCCCAGCAACCTACACTTAACTTCAAACAGATAAGTTATCCATTTAAAGTTATGTGGATTTTCAGCAAAGCTACATATTAAAGTGTGTATATTAAAAATGACAGCGTAACTTTCAACAGGTAGCTTATCCTTTTAAATTTATTTTTGCTTTCAGACTTGAACGCATGAGGTATCTAGAAAGTGTCAGTCTGAATTTCACTTGCTCTCTACATAACTCTTAGTCAAACCACAGAATTACCCAAATAACACATCAGATTGAAACAGATACGGGTAAATGTAGATCGATTGTTTACGCTATCAGAATATAGAAAGACTAGGGGACATGCAATGAAGCTACAGGGTAAACTAAGACAAATAAGATAAAATATTTTTTCACTCAACGTGTAATCAAACTCTGGAATTTGTTACCGGAGGATGTAGTAAGAGCTGTTAGAGTAGCTGGTTTTAAAAAAAGTTTGGACAAGTTCCTGGAGGAAAGGTCCATAAACCATTATTAAAAAGGGACCCAGTATATCAATGCTTGACCCAGTACAAGCATTGTGGAACCTGTGTCTTTTGGGGATACTGCTAGGTACATATGACCTAGATTGGTCACTGTTGGAAATAGGATACTGGGCTTGATGGACCTTGGTCTGACCCAGTATGGCATATCTTATGTTCTCAGATACCTTTGTCCATATATGGAGACTTATACAGCTAATAATTGTCCATACAAAAGATGGAAAAGAGATCACTAACAGGTTGGCACCTGCTTCCAATTTTCTTAAATACTTTTTGATACTGACCTTATTTTCTTTATTCTCTGCAGCCTGCAGTAGCACTTCCAACAAGCCTTAGCTTGTCTACTCCACAACCAACAGCCCAGATAACTGTTTCATACCCAGCTCCACGGGCAAGCCAGCAGCAAACACAACCACAAAAGCAGCGTGTTTTCACAGGAGTGGTGAATAAATTGCATGATACATTTGGATTTGTGGATGAAGATGTCTTCTTTCAGCTTAGGTAAGCTGTGCATTATGTGTTAAGGTTGCATTAGTGAACATACTCTATGATGTCAAGATTTTGAGGAAAACATTTGGGGGGGCATATTCAAAGAAATTATGACGAGCAGGGACTGTCTTTTTGCTTATATTTCTGTACAACGCTACGTGCGTAGCGCTATATAAATGCTAAATAGTAGTAGTAGTAGTAATATAGTTAATGTTGTTTATGCTGCTTAATATCCCCTCTTAGCCAAGCTCATGGCCCTGACACTAACTGCTTATTTATTTATCTAGGCTTATGTACTGCTTTTCTAAAAGTCAAAGTCAGGTACTGTATATATATTTCCCTTGTCCCCAAAAGGCTCACAATCTGTTTATGTACCTGAGACAATGGAGGGTTAAGTTTCTTGCCCAAGGCCACAAGGGGCACCTGTGGGACTAGAAACCCCAGTCCTTCCGGCCCAAGGTTGCTGTCTTGTAGCAGGATTTGAACCCATGGCCCTCCAGCCTGAAGTATCTTGCCCTAACCACTAGGAAACTGCTCCCTCCCCTTAGTGTTGGGGCATTCCATGGGCAAAGATGAGGCAGCACCAAGGATAAGCCAGTCAATGGCGATATTGAGCCGCTAACCAGTTAACCCAAACTAGCTAAAGTTAAGTCAAAACGAATAGTCAGCAGCAGAAGATATACGGTTTCCGCTATTGAATATCCGGGCTGCTCGGCCATTGATGCTGCTATCCGGTTACCAATCCAATGAAAAAGGCCTGCTAATGTAATCACTATCACACCATCATTGATATGTTTTAAGAAACAGTATAGTGTAAATTCTTATATTTTTGTCGGATCGTCTGTAATGAGGATGTAAAATTGAATAAAAAGGAGGGTCTGTTATAAGAGTATGTTTTACATCCTCATTACAGACGATCCGACAAAAATATAAGAATTTACACTATACTGTTTCTTAAAACATATCAATGATGGTGTGATAGTGATTACATTAGCAGGCCTTTTTCATTGGATTCTATTGTGGCTTTGCTTAATGGGTTTCTTATGTACGTGGCTATCCAGTTACCGGCAATATTTAGCTGCTAGCAGGATAGTGAAAACTGGTTAAAATTAGGACAGCTTTTCACCTGTTCTAGCTTTAGCTGGTTTAGCTATCCTGTTAACAGCTGAATATCTTTGCAAACTGGATAACAGCTATCATAACCGCTCCTGCTCCACTCACAGGCAGCCCCAGTTTTAGCAGGGGTGGGATTTCAGCAGTCTTTGGGGATATTTAGTAACATTAACCAGTTAGTGCCACTGAATATCGCGGTGACTGCATTTTAGCCTTTTAGGGGGTCTGCTAACCAGCTAAAACGTTTTGAGTATGTCCCCATAAGGTATGATTATTTATCATATAGGAAATTCCCAGACTAACCAATAGAACTCATCCCAACAACAGGTGCAGAGCAGAAATATGATGTTTCACTCTATAACTCGGCAAACGGAGAATTCTATTAAAATTCTGGCATTGGATCAGTAACAGAAACGCAGACTTCCCCTACTGCCAGACACTGTATGAAGTAACACAAAATTTCATAATTAGACACTAAGAGGCCAATTCTGTACTGGCCCTCCATAACCCTTGTGCTGCCGATCGGAATCGGGGTGTACAAAGGTAGACCCGATTCTGATCCCGCGGGGGTTAGTTATGCCTGTGGGATCAGAATCGGGTCTACAGCCTGGACGTGGAGGCCGTGCCCCGATTGTGATCGGCCGCACGTCTAGCCACATACCTGGCTAACAGCCAGGTCCCTGAGCGAAGCCACAGTGCCATGGCATCCTGTCTCCATGGTGCCGTGCTCTCCGGCTGCAATTGACATGCCTTTCTCCACAGCTTGACCCCCAATCCAGCCTCCCATAGCAAGGGTCCGGGCTGCACGGGATCCCCCTGTGCCCCCTTACCTCTTTGCCACCCCCCAGCTCCTGCATCCCCCGTCTAAGCAGCCCTGTACATCTGGGGTCAGTCACCGCCCACCACCCGCCCTCACTCCTCCCACAACCTTCCCCCACCCCTCCCCTCCCCTCCCGCCCTGCCCGCAGCAGAGCTCCCTATACAAACCTACAATACATGCAGGGGGCTCTGTTGCAGGCAGAGCGATCCGGGCATTTAGTGGGTCTGGACGTCCAGACCAGACGTCCAGACCCGCTAAATGCGGCTCAGAATGACCCCCTCAGGGGTGCACTAGGGAGTAGCCAGGTATAATGGATATGTCATTTTGAGATCTCTATCCCTTCTGCTCATGTAGCCCTTGATTATACCTTTTTATGAAGAACTGAGAAGCATGCTGGCTCTGGAGGACAATTGGAGGTTCTTGGATTAAAATGAGCTACAGAGTTTCCCCAGCAGCTCTGATTCGAAAATGCCATGGGAGTAGTTGTCTTAGTGCATGCAGTGTTCAGGGTTTCACAGTGTTGCTCAAACCATCAGAAGAAGGCATGTAGTGAGACATACCGACAGAATGTGCAAAGTGGAGCTTGTGGCCCAAACTGTGCTGTAACTGCTCTTTATGTGGAACTGCAGAGGGCTGTTATACAGTATTGGGTATTGCGCACTCCAAGGGAACGCTGAGGAAGCAAGGTGGCTACTGGGAAAGGATGAGAGCCATGGCTGTTAGTCTATACTGTGTGCAGACCTTGGGACAGGAGCAAGAGGTGCTGAGGCTGTGCAGCTGGCCATTATGCAGAACAGCTGAGCTATCCGTTCCCTGCAGTGAGGAAGTGACCTGTTTTGGAATCTAGGAAGCAATACAAGGACTGCAGAGGCTAGGAAACAGCAACACATGAGTGATTTGAGCGTGATTGAAGAAGGGAGGAGAGGTGAAAACCAATCTTTAACGAGTGAATGGTGCATATAGTACTGGGACCTGTGTCTCATGAGATTGGGGATAGTGTTTGATAATTGTGCTGGGTCTTGGAATGAGTGTCCTAGAAAGGACTTGTCATGTAGGTGGGAAGTCTCTATTGGTGCTGTGAACTAGTGGAGCAGCAGTTCTGGTTCATGGTAGAGTGGTAGAGCAGCAGTTGTGCTTCAGGGTTGCTTCCCTGTTCTTGTCTCAGAGTCTGATCAAAGAACAGTGCTGGAGGACCTGAGTTTTCCAAAGCCAAGGAGATGAACAAGTGCTTGATACTAGGGGTGTGCAGGCAAAAAAAAAAAAGGTTTTTCCTGTGGTGTTTGCAAATTTTTGCAAATTTTATTTCGTTTTGGTTTTATAAATTTTTATTTTGTTTTAATACATTTTTATTTCTGAGCAATTTTATTTAATAGGTGGCTGTAAGTACTGCCCAAACAAATAAACCAAAAGCCGAACGGTTACTAGAGATTTCCAGGCAAAGTTTAAAAAAATATTTTTTTTCTACTTTTGTTAATAGTTGTCATGGCTTGGCCTTGAACCAGTGACCTTTTCCAAGATGAGCTATTATGTCTCTAGGAGGCTAGCTCTAACTGGCCTGCTCTTAACTATGTTTCATATTTCTGGTGATCTTTGTTCCTGTTTTTTGATTGACCCAAAGCTTGATTGTTCTTTGAATTCTGTGGAAATATACTATCAGAGACATCTACCAAGCCTAATCCAGATCACTATTAAGGCAATGAGGATGTGGATTAGACTTGGTAGATGTCACTAATGGAACATTTAGAGGCATGTTTACTAGAGGTTAATGCGTGTTAAGTTCTACAAAGGCCCATAGAAATGAATGGGCAGGGGCAGCACTTAATGCACGTATGGTTAGCATGGCGTGCGGTGGGAAGGGGTTTTCTTTAAAACACAGAACAGACAGCAGTTCAAGGAAAACAAAATTGTTTTTTATTCTGTCCCAGTTTGTTAAACCTCCACAAAACTGGTTCTCCTGGCCCTTCCTCCAGCCCCACTTAAGGTTCTTACCTCAGAACTCCTTTGTGTTGCTTGCCTTGGAAGGGCCTCTGGCTCCATAGGCCACTCTCCCTCCTGCAACCTGCTGGGTTCTTAAGCCCTCTCTGTGAGCCACACCCTTCCAGCTCTGAATTCTGGGCTGCAGACTCTCTTAAAGCTGATAATCCCTTTGGAGAGGGACAGGTAACGTTCTATATACCCCATCACAGCATGTTAACCTTTAATAAACATGCTCCTTAGATGTGCTTTCACAGAATTTCTGGCATAAAAACATGGCAAAAGAAAAGTCTTTGGAATAAGCCTGTAGAGCATGGTTCTCAATCTTTTTTCTGATGTGACACACCTGATAGACCGTATTCATGTGCATGACACACTGGACATTATAGTCTGTGTCTGAGCAAATAAAGAGTCCAAATATCATTATATTTTTGTTTAAACTAATGCAAGAGAAATCTAAACTATTTTAGCAGAATTTACCTTTTTTATAAACTGCTATTGAAGTCAGTTACTCAATTATATTTTTCACATAAATGTTATAGTCTGCACTTAGTGATAAATCTGGAACCAATGTGCTGCACATAATTGTTCAATGTGTAGTTGAATGTTAGACAAATTCACACTAAACTTACTGTCAATATCAAAATTTTTTGTCTATTTTGGAGTCTATGCAGATCAGAGTTGGGATATTTCCTTATCTCCAGGAACAAGCAGGAATACGTCATCACATATGGGTACGTCGGCACCGACGGAGCCCGCGCGGGAAAGCTCCCCAGCTTTTCAGATTAAAAGCTTTTGGGGCCTCCCACTGCACATGCGCGCTGCCTTCCCGCCTTCCTGACCAGCTCTCGTCAGTTTCTTTTTTCCGCGGAGCCAGCAGGTCGTGTTCCTGTCACCGCTGAAGAAATTGTTAATTTTATTGTTTTCTTTAGACCGCGTACCTGCCTTCCCCATTCTGAAACCGGTACTGCCGGTCTCTCTTTCTTTCTTTTAAAAAAAAAAAAAAATTTTTCTTTTCTTCAGCACAGCTTGGTACTTTGTTAGGCCTTCAGGCCTACACAATTTCTCCTCATGGAGAAGCCAGTTCCTGGTTTTAAAAAGTGTACCAAGTGCAGTGCTGTCATTCCTCTTACAGACACCCATGAATGGTGTCTTAAATGTTTAGGACCTGACCATTCCATACCGGACTGCCCATCCTGCTCCCAGATGTCGAAACGTGGATTGCAGAACCGGGCCAACAAGTTCCATGTGCTGTTTCCTTCAGAAGCATCACAGTCATCCAGGTCTTCCTCTCCGGATGGATCTCAGGTAACCAAAACTCCAGTGGGCAAATCCTCTAAAAGCAAATCTCTTTCTAAAGATCGAGAGGCTCTCAATTCTGAGTTCGAGGATTCTGCCCAGGCCAAAAAACCCCGGCGGGAGGCTCCGGCCTCCAAAGCAATCATGGGGTCACAGGTTGACATCGATGGCGCGGCCTCGACAGATCACCTGTTGTACTGCTCTGGGGTACCGGCCCATACCGGTACCGACATCCAGGCAGCAGTGGCGTCTATGGGCAATACTGTCCAAGTCATGCAGCAGGCCATTCTGGCTTTTATTAATGCTGCTACGCCCTCGGTACCGCAGCCAGCGGTACCGGGTCCGGTTCCGGTAATGGCTTCCATACCGGAACCGAGGCCATCGTCTTCCAAACGCAGATCGGTTCCGCATGCCGGATCCGGGCTTTTGCCCGGTACCGATCCCATACCCGGTACGCCCGATGTCGATACCGAACGGTATGCGTATCGTGCGTTGGAAGCACATAGAGGATACTCCGCTTCTTCAGAGGATTTTAACTCCTCTGATGATTCTGATGAGTTCTCCCTTGATCTTCCTGAGGAGCCTTCTTCTCCTAACAGGAGAATGTCTCCACCAGAGGATTTGTCCTTTCAGGACTTCATCATAGAAATGGCTAAAGGTCTTTCTATTGCTTCATCCTCTGAAAAGGAACCCAGATCAAAGAAACTGGATATTTTAGGATACTCTAAGTCTCCTAAAGAGGCAGTCACCCTGCCTATCCATGAAATCCTTCAAGAACACTTGATGGACTTATGGGAGGCTCCTCTAACATTGTCTCCTTCTTCTCGCAGGTTGGATACCATGTACCGTGTCCCCCCTTCTCCTGGTTTCCAAAAAACCCAGTTGCCTCACCATTCTATTGTGGTGAAGTCTGCAATGAAGAAGATAAAGAGTACCAAAAGGCACTCTTCTACTCCTCCAGGGCGAGAATGTAAGACTCTAGACTCTTTTGGCAGGAAAATTTTCCAGGCTACTATGCTTATAGCCAGGATTAATTCCTATAGTCTTTACATGGGCATGTTTCTCAGTGAAATCGCTCTAAAAGTTCGGCATTTTGCCCCCTTTCTCCCTGAGGATAAGAGGGAGCAGTTCATTTCCTTGGTGAAACACCTTTTGGATATTTCAAAGTTCTCCAACAGGGCAGCTTTTGATTCCTTTGAGGGTGCTGGTAGGGCTTCGGGCATTGCTATAGCAGCCTGACGTCTTGCTTGGCTCCAGGCTTCTGATCTAGAACCTTGGGTCCTAGATGGCTTACGAAATCTGCCCTGTACAGGTGAGAACTTATTTGGTGAGGAGTGGCAAATTAAGGCCACTCAAATGGATGCAGAAAATGCCACCTTAGATAGACTTTCTAAGTCTACCTCCACTCCTGCCAAGAAGAAGTCTTTTAAGAGGCCTTATTACAAGAAGTCCAGATTTTCTACAAATACTGGCCAACAATCCTCTCAGCCTCGTTTTGCTGCTAAACGTCAGCAACCTAAACAGGCAAGGTCAAAGCCTGCGGCGTCTGCTATGCCTCAGCAGGCTCCACCCCCTCAGGGGTTTTGACTTGCCCCTAGAGAACTTAACTTTTCTGGCTCAAATTACATCAGAGCAATGGACCCTCTCTATCATCAGAGAGGGTTACAAACTCCATTTTTCCGACCTTCCTCCTTATACTATGGTGAGGCAGTTCAATTCTCCCCCATCTCTCCTGGCCCTCTTGGGTCAGGAAGTCTCCTCCCTCCTTGCCCAGGGGGCAATAGAGGAGGTCCCTCTTCTTCAACAGGGGACGGGATTCTACTCCCCTTATTTTCTAATACCAAAGAAGACAGAGGGCTTCAGACCAATTCTGGATCTGAGAGAATTGAACAAATTTCTTTTCAAGGAGAAATTCAAAATGCTTTCTCTGGGCATTCTCCTTCCATACCTTCAGAGTCAGGATTGGCTTTGTTCTCTAGATCTAAAGGATGCGTATACACACATACTCATCCACCCATCCCACAGAAAATACCTTCGATTTCTGTTTCAGGGAAAACATTTCCAGTACAGAGTACTCCCCTTCGGTCTAGCCTCTGCTCCAAGAGTGTTCACCAAATGCATGGCAGTCGTAGCTGCCTTTCTAAGAGGCCTGGGAATTTTCATATTCCCATACCTGGACGACTGGCTCATCCGAGCTCCCTCTCAGTCCCAGGCCCAAATTTCCCTGGACCGCACAAGGCGTCTTCTGCAGTATCTAGGACTGGTAGTAAACCTTCCCAAGTCTCAACTAATCCCTACTCAGTCTCTCGAGTTCATAGGGGCCCAGTTAGACACCATCACTGCAAGGGCCTACCTGCCTCAGGTCAGGGCCCAACGCCTGCTGAGTTTGGCCTCCCAAGCTCAGTCCAGCAGTCATTTGACAGCCCGGGAAATGCTGCGACTTCTGGGCCACATGGCCTCCACGGTACATGTGGTGCCCTACGCTCATCTGCATATGAGAGCAGCTCAATGGACCTTGGCCACCCAGTGGACTCGAGCATCTGGAGCGCTCTCCGACCAAATACTCACCTCAAGCCATCTATTTTGGTCCCTCCAATGGTGGACATCCACCAAGAATCTGTTGTTGGGGGCCCCCTTCCAACCTTTGTTGTCCCAAGCAACCCTCACAACAGATGCCTCCCAGACAGGGTGGGGAGCTCATCTTCAGAACCTCTCCACTCAGGGCACTTGGTCTCCACAGGAGGCCACCCTTCATATCAACCTCCTGGAACTGCGAGCAATTTACCTTGCCCTCAAGGTCTTCTATACCCTCCTTGTCAACCTGACTGTCCTAGTTCAGACAGACAATCAGGTAGCCATGTTCTATATAAACAAACAAGGAGGGACAGGCTCTCTGTCGCTTTGCAACGAAGCTCTCAGAATATGGGCCTTCGCCAGAGAGCATCAAATTCACCTTCTTGCAGTGTATCTTCCAGGAGTTCAAAACTCTCGTGCAGACAGACTCAGTCGAGTTCTGCTTCCACACGAATGGTCCCTACATATGGACCAGATACGCAGAATCTTTCAGGAATGGGGGACCCCGGACATAGACCTCTTTGCAAGTCCGTGGAATGCCAAACTTCCCCGGTTCTGTTCCAGAACTCAGTGTCAGGGAGCTCAGGCCCACGATGCCTTCCTCCTGCATTGGGGTCAGGAATTCCTCTATGCCTTTCCACCCATTCCTCTAATATCCAAGACTCTGTTCAAGCTCCAGAGGGATCACGGGACTATGATCCTCATAGCTCCCCGCTGGCCACGCCAGGTGTGGTTCCCTCTACTTCTGCATCTCTCCCAGGGATCCTCCCTGGACCTGGGAGCTGCGCCAGACCTTCTGTCTCAGGAGGAGGGGACTTTGTGGCACCCAAATCCCTACATCTCAGAGCTTGGTTACTGAAGGCCTAAGTCTTCAAGACTTTAATCTTTCTCAACCTGTGACAGATATCCTTCATGCCTCTAGGAAACCTTCCACGAGGCGTTCTTATGCTTTCAAATGGAAACGTTTTTCCATTTGGTGTGCTCAGCAGGGTCTTGACCCTCTAGCACTTCCTTTGAATTCCCTCTTGGACTATCTCCTGCATCTTTCAAATGCAGGCCTTAAGACGAATTCAGTAAGGGTCCATTTGAGTGCTATTGCAGCATCCTTAAAACCTATAAATGGACAACCTGTCTCCTCTCATCCTCTTGTTGCACGTTTCATGAGAGGCCTGACTCTAACTAAACCTCCCATCCGACCTCCTCCGGTAGCATGGGATTTGAACCTAGTTCTAGGTCAGCTTATGAAGCCACCTTTTGAGCCTTTGGACTCTACCTCCTTCAAATTTCTTTCCTGGAAGGTTGTTTTCCTTATTGCAGTCACTTCGGCTCGCCGCATCAGTGAACTGCAGGCTTTAGTGGCTCATCCACCTTATACTAGGTTTCATCATGATAAGGTGGTCCTTAGGACGATTCCCCACTTTATGCCCAAAGTGGTCTCGCCTTTTCATCTTAATCAAGAGGTATATCTACCTGTCTTTTTCCCGGCTCCTCATGCATCCAGTGCAGAGAGGAACCTTCATACTCTGGATTGTAAAAGAGCTCTTGCCTTTTACCTCAACAGGACTCAACCACATCGAAAGTCTTCCCAACCTTTCGTGGCTTTTGATCCTTCTCATTTGGGACTTCCAGTCACCAAGCGTACACTTTCCAATTGGATCGCTCAGTGTATTTCTTTTGCTTACCAGAGTAAGAACATTTCTATGGAGGGCCATGTCACAGCTCACAATGTGAGGGCCATGGCCACTTCTATGGCTCATCTTCACTCTGTGTCCATAGATCAGATCTGTCGAGCAGCCACTTGGGCCTCGGTTCATACCTTCACAGCCCATTACTGCTTGGACAAGGACTCCCGCCGGGATGCCTTGTTTGGTCAGGCTGTCCTCAAACACCTGTTCCATACTTAAACAACTCCTTCCCACCTTCCCTGGATGGATGCCTGAGATCCATGCGAAGATGGTTTACCCTTGGAGGGGGATCTCCCAGGCATCTTAGCTAGGGAGTCCCCATATGTGATGACGTATTCCTGCTTGTTCCTGGAGATAGCACAGTTACTTACCTGTAACAGGTGATCTCTGGGAACAGCAGGAATTAGTCATCACAACCCACCCACCTCCCCTAGGAGTTGTATCTCTATCTATCTTCCTGTCCTCTCTCTCTATTGTCTCAGCTTTAAACTCGAACTGACGAGAGCTGGTCAGGAAGGCGGGAAGGCAGCGCGCATGTGCAGTGGGAGGCCCCAAAAGCTTTTAATCTGAAAAGCTGGGGAGCTTTCCCGTGCGGGCTCCGTCGGTGCCGACGTACCCATATGTGATGACTAATTCCTGCTGTTCCCAGAGATCACCTGTTACAGGTAAGTAACTGTACTTTATAGCTTGACATACAAAATGCCAGAATTTTACTGTATATATATCTGTCACCTCCGTGACAGCATTACACAGTTCATCCACTGCTAGATAATTTGTGAATTAACACAAAATCCTGCACATAAGCTACTTAGAACCTATGTAGCAACCTTGCCAAGACACAAATAGCAAGAACTGTACTTTTGAAAAGGCATTGTTGCAGATACCGTATAGAACACCATTACACCTCTTACTGGAAAAGCCGAATAAGTCCAACTGCTATAGATCCCCCCACATAGAAACAACATGTCAGCAGAAACCCTCACCTCTGTCATACACAACACATAGAACACAGACTTCCCTTCATCAATTACAGAATAAAAGATAACAATTTAGAAATGGAAATCCCAAGAAGCCACCGTCTCCGTGAGCGGTATAACACAGGAGAAATTATCTAGAGCAGCTTTTAAACTAGATAATAGGGGAAAGCCAACAATCGCCCATGAATGCATGGTTCGGAAGGATCTATCCTTGAAGGATGCTAGCAAAAAATGGAAGTTAGGGCATCCCAATAGAGAGATTTCAATAAAAATTAAAGTTCCGTATTTTCGCATCACCAGGAACAAGCAGGAATAAGTCCTCACATATGGGTACGTCGGTACTGACGGAGCCTGAGCGGGAAAGCTCCCCAGCTTCCCAGAAGGAAAGCTTTTGGGGCCTCCCACTGCGCATATGCGCTGCCTTCCCGCCTTCCTGACCAACTCTCCTCAGTTCTTCTTTTTCCGCGGAGCCAGCAGGTCGTGTTCCTGTCAACGCTGAAGAAGTTCTTATTTTAATTTGTTTCTTTGGCCGCGTATCTGCCTTCCCCGATTCCGGACCGGTACCGCCGGTCTTTTTTCTTTTATTTCTTTAAAAAAAACCCCAAAAAAACAATTCTATTTTTCCCCACTTGGTGTGTTTGTCCTGTGAGGCCTCTAGGCCTTCACAGAATTCTCCCTCATGGAGAAACCAGCCTCTGGTTTTAAAAAATGCACCAAGTGTAGCGGTACTATTTCAGTCACAGACACCCATGAATGGTGTCTTAAATGTTTGGGGCCTGACCATTCCATTCCGGATTGCCCATCCTGTTCTTTGATGTCTAAACGTGGCTTACAAAACCGGGCAGCCAAGTTTCATATGCTGTTTTCTACAGATACTCCAGCATCGACATCTTCCAGGTCTTCCTCTCCTGATGGATCTCAGGTAACCAAACATTCCTCTGGCAGGTCCTCAAAGGGCAAATCTCCCTCTAAGTATCGAGATGCCTCCGGGCTAGACCCTGAGGACCCTGCCCCAGCCAAACAACCCCGGCGGAAAGCTCCGGCTTCCAAAGCTCCTCCTATGGGGTTACAGGTTGACATCGATGGCACGGCCTCGACCGATCACCTGTTAGACTGCTCTGGGGTACCGGCCCATTCTTCCGGTATCTACATCCAGACAGTCGTGGCGTCTATGGATCATACAGTTCAATCCATGCAGCAGGCCATTTTGGCTTTTATTAAAGCTGCGATGCCCTCGGTACCGCACCCAACGGTACCGACTCCGGTTCCGGTACCACAACCAATACCGGTACCCAGGGCTTCCACATCGACCAGGATACCGATTCCGGTTCCCGGTTCTGGGGTTTTTCCCGATACCGATCCGGTACCGGGTACCCCCGATGTCGATACCGGTCGATATGCTTATCGATCCCTGGAAGCAAATAGACGATACTTTGAGTCTTCTGATGATTCTGATTCATCAGATGACTCTGCTGAAGTATCCCTTACTCTACCTGAGGAGCCCTCTTCTCCTAAGAGGAGAATATCTCCTCCAGAAGATTTGTCCTTTCAAGACTTCATCATTGAAGTAGCTAAAGGTCTCTCTATTTCAGTAACCTCTGAAAAAGAACCTAGAGCAAAAAAATTAGACATTTTAGGATACTCTAAGGTTCCCAAAGAGGCAGTCACCTTGCCCATTCATGAAATTCTTCAAGAACACATGATGGACTTATGGGAGACTCCTCTCACCCTATCTCCACATTCTCGTCGTTTAGACACCATGTATCGTGTCCCTCCTTCTCCTGGTTTTCAAAAAACTCAGCTCCCTCACCACTCTATTGTGGTGCAGTCAGCTATGAAAAGAATTAAGAGTACCAAAAGACACTCTTCTACTCCTCCAGGAAGAGAATGTAGGACTTTGGATGCTTTTGGTAGAAAAATCTTCCAAGCAAGTATGCTTATTGCTAGAATTAATTCATACAGCCTCTATATGGGCATGTTTCTGAAGGAGATTGCATTAAAAATACGCCATTTTCTCCCTTTTATCCCAGAGGATAGAAAGGAGGAGTTCCTTCTTTTGCTATAGCATACCCAAGATATTTCAAAGTTCTCCAACAGAACAGCCTTTGACTCCTTTGAGGGTGCTAGCAGAGCCTCAGGTATTGCCATAGCGGCTCGCAGAATTGCTTGGCTCCAGGCCTCTGACCTAGAACCCTGGGTCCAGGATGGGTTGGGAAATCTGCCCTGTACAGGTGAGAATCTGTTTGGTAAGGGGTGGCAAATCAAAGCCACTCAAATGGATGCAGAGAATGCTGCTTTAGATAGACTTTCTAAGTCTACCTCTGCCCCTGCCAAGAAAAAATCTTTCAAGAAGCCTTTCTATAAGAAGGCCAGATTTGCTACAAATACTGGCCAACAATCTTCTGCAGCTCGCTTTGCTCCTAAGCGTCAGCAGCCTAAACAGGCCAGGGCAAAACCTGCAGGGGCTGTTGCAGCCCAGCAGTCCCAACCCCCTCAGGGTTTTTGACTTAACACTAGAGAACTTAACCTTTCTGGCTCTAAAACATCCAGAGCCTCTCACCATTCCAGGAAGGCTAACTCATTTTGCCCCCAGATGGGAGCAAATCACATCAGAACAGTGGACCCTCTCTATCATCAGAGAGGGCTACAAACTCCATTTCTCCTGCCTTCCTCCCCATACTATGGTGAGATGTTTCAATCTCCCCCATCTCTCCTAGACCTGTTAGGTCAGGAAGTGACCACTCTTCTCGCCCAAAGGGCAATAGAAGAGGTTCCTCTTCTTCAACAGGGGTCAGGTTTTTACTCCCCTTATTTTCTCATTCCCAAGAAAACAGGGGGGTACAGACCCATTCTAGATCTGAGAGAATTGAACAAATTCCTATGCAAGGAGAAATTCAAGATGCTTTCTCTAGGTACTCTCCTTCCATACCTACAGAGTCAGGATTGGCTTTGTTCTCTAGATCTCAAGGATGCGTACACACATATACTCATCCATCCATCCATCCCACAGAAAATACCTACGGTTTCTGTTCCAGGGAAAACATTTCCAATACAGAATACTTCCCTTCGGTCTAGCCTCTGCTCCAAGAGTATTTACCAAATGCATGGCAATAGTGGCTGCATTCCTACGTGCCCTGGGAATTTTTGTCTTCCCATACCTGGACGACTGGCTCATCCAAGCACCATCTCAGTCCGAGGCTCAGACTTCCCTGGATCGCACCAGACGCATCCTGCAGTATCTGGGACTTGTCATCAATCTGCCAAAGTCTCAGCTCAACCCTACTCAGTCCCTGGAATTCATAGGGGCCTGGTTGGATACCACCACTGCAAGGGCCTATCTTCCTCAGGCCCGTTGCCAACGTCTAGTGCACTTGGCCTCCCAGGCTCAGTCCCGAAACCACTTGACTGCCAGGGAGATGCTACAACTATTAGGCCACATGGCCTCCACAGTACATGTGGTGCCTTATGCTCGCCTACATATGAGAGCAGCTCAATGGACCTTGTCCACCTAGTGGACTCAAGCATCAGGAGCTCTCTCAGACCAAATAGCAAACTCCAAACGTCTCTCTTGGTCTCTCCAGTGGTGGATGTCCACCCAAAATCTGTTGTTGGGGGCCCCCTTTCAACCATTGTTGCCCCAAACAACCCTCACAACAGATGCCTCCCAAACAGGTTGGGGAGCTCATCTTCAGGATCTCTCCACTCAGGGCACTTGGTCTCCACAGGAGACCACCCTTCATATCAACCACTTGGAACTCCGAGCAATCTTTCTAGCTCTCAGAGTTTTTCATACCCTCCTCAGCAACATGACAGTCCTTATTCATACGGACAATCAAGTAGCCATGTTTTACATAAACAAACAAGGAGGGACTGGCTCTCTGTCACTTTGCAACAAAGCTCTAAGATTATGGGCCTTCGCCAGAGAGCATCAAATCCATCTCCTGGCAGTATATCTTCCAGGAATCCAAAACTCTTGGGCAGACAGACTCAGTCGAGTTCTGCTTCCACACGAATGGTCCCTGCACATGGATCAGGTACTCAGAATCTTCCAGAAATGGGGAACCCCGGACATAGACCTCTTTGCAAGTCCGTGGAATGCCAAACTTCCCCGGTTCTGTTCCAGAATTCCGTGTCAGAGAGTGCAGGCCAAGGATGCCTTCCTCCTTCATTGGGGTCGGGGCTTCCTATATGCCTTTCCACCCATTCCTTTGATTCCCAAGACTTTGTTCAAACTTCAAAGGGATCAAGGGTCCATGATCCTCATAGCTCCACGCTGGCCACGCCAAGTGTGGTACCCTCTACTTCTGCATCTCTCCCAAGCCCCCTCCCTGGACTTGGGAGCAGCTCCAGACCTTCTATCTCAGGAGGAGGGGACTTTGTGGCACCCAAACCCCAAGTCCCTTCACCTCAGAGCTTGGTTACTGAAGGCCTAGACCTTCAACACTTCAATCTTTCGCAGCAAGTGAAGGATATCCTCCATGCTTCTAGGAAACCTTCCACTAGGCATTCTTACGCTTTTAAATGGAAAAGATTTTCCATTTGGTGTGCTCAAAAGGGTCTTAACACTCTACCACTCCCTTTGAATTCTCTTTTGGAATATCTCCTGCATCTCTCCAATGCAGGACTCAAAACGAATTCAGTAAGAGTCCATTTGAGTGCTATTGCAGCATCCCTTAAGCCCATCGATGGACAACCTGTTTCCTCTCATCCTTTTATTGCAAGATTCATGAGAGGCCTAACCTTAACTAAACCTCCCATTCGACCTCCTCCGGTGTCTTGGGACTTAAACTTGGTTCTTGGTCAGCTTATGAAGCCACCCTTTGAACCCTTAGCCACTACCTCCTTGAAATTTCTTTCCTGGAAGGTTATTTTTCTTATTGCAGTCACCTCAGCTCGCCGTATCAGTGAACTGCAAGCTCTAGTGGCTAATCCACCTTATACAAGGTTCCATCATGATAAGGTGGTCCTTAGGACCAATCCCCACTTTATGCCTAAAGTGGTCTCCCCTTTTCATCTTAATCAAGAGGTATATTTACCTGTCTTTTTTCCAGCTCCTCATGCATCCACTGCAGAGAGGAACCTTCATACTCTAGATTGTAAAAGAGCTCTTGCTTTTTACCTCCACAGGACACAGCAACATCGAAAGTCTTCTCAGCTTTTTGTTGCTTTTGATCCTTCTCATTTAGGACTTCCAGTCTCTAAAAGAACACTCTCCAATTGGATTGCTCAGTGTATCTCTTTTGCTTACCAGAGTAAGAACCTTTCTCTGGAGGGCCATGTCACCGCTCACAATGTGAGGGCCATGGCCACCTCTATGGCTCATCTAAACTCTGGGTCCATTGACCAGATCTGTCGAGCAGCCACCTGGGCCTCGGTTCATACCTTTACAGCCCATTACTGTTTGGACAAGGACTCCCGCCAGGATGCCTTGTTTGGTCAGGCTGTCCTCAGACACCTGTTTCATTCTTGAACAACTCCACCCACCTTCCCTGAATGGATGCCTGAGATCCATAGGAAGATGAGGAACCTTTCAGGGTCTCATACCCTTGAGGGGATCTCCCCGGCATCTTAGCTAGGGAGTCCCCATATGTGAGGACTTATTCCTGCTTGTTCCTGGAGATAGCACAGTTACCTATAACAGGTGATCTCTGGGAACAGCAGGAATTAGTCCTCACAACCCACCCACCTCCCCTAGGAATTGTATCTCTCTCTCTCTTCCTTTCCTCTCTCTATTGTCTCAGCTATAAACTCGAACTGAGGAGATTTGGTCAGGAAGGCAGGAAGGCAGCGCACATGCGCAGTGGGAGGCCCCAAAAGCTTTCCTTCTGGGAAGCTGGGGAGCTTTCCCGCTCAGGCTCCGTCGGTACCGACGTACCCATATGTGAGGACTAATTCCTGCTGTTCCCAGAGATCACCTGTTACAGGTAAGTAACTGTCCTTTATATATCCCACACCCATGTATAGCCTGCAGAAAATCATCATTTTTGTAAGTCAAGTTTTGCATTACCCACACCCTTGTATTTCCCACGGACTATACTTAGTGAAAATTACAAGTAAAAGTTAAATATAGGATCTAATGTTTGGAAACAGAATAAACGCATGTATAGACCTAAGTGTGTCTGGTTATGGTGAGCTAAGTCAAAGGTGACTTGGAAATGTGATCAACAGCTAAACATGGCAGAGAAATCACTACATATTGCTATCACTACCTAGCTTTGTTCATCTTTAGGTTTACTGACACACATACTTGCTTAAATATACGACATCATCTTATTTGTATTTGGCGGCAATCCTATGTAGAGGTTTACCGATATGTTTCTTCTGAATCTGCTATAGTTAAACTGAAATCTTTTGTTAAATCAGTTGTATATACTGGGTACTTCTTCTGTTAAATAAGTCCCAGTTAACAATACTAAAGTGAAAGTCATACACAACTGATTTCAAATTATCGGCAGTCAAATATGTGAACGTCCATGAAAGCCGGGAAGCTGGACTATTGTAATAGTTGATATGGAAGGGCAGATAGGCCATGTGGTCTTTTTTCTGTTGTCATGTTTCTATGATTCGCGAGTGGCGCAAAGATGAAAATGTTTTGAAGGAAATGAATCCTAGGAAGTGTGCATGGCATGGTAAGGCTGCCAAATGTTGAGGCAAATCTGAAGCAATAACTAAATGAGCTATGGAAAAACAACAAGGTTGTTTCCACTGTCAACATCAAAAATAAGGCTAGAGAATTAGCCACTGAGATGAAGATCCCTGATTTTTCTGGAGGTGTGAACTAGGTATGTTAGTTTATGCATAGGAATGACTTATGTATATGAGCAAGAACTACAGTGGGTCGAAAGCTGCCAGATGACTGGGAGGAGAAAATGGTAAAATTCATAGATTTTGTTAATGAAGAATGCATGAAAAGTAACCTCCAGCCGAGAGAGATAATTAACATGGATGAAGTCCCGATGAGTTTTGATATTCCGAATACAGTTGCTGAGCATGGACAACTGGTCGTTAAAGAACTAGTTTCACTGTTGTGTTAACATGTACTGCAAATTGTCCTCAATCTCCAGGAACAAGCAGGAATGTAGTCTTCACATATGGGTATCGTCTGTACACCAGTACTGACAAGTCGGTACCGGATCCTGTCGGTACCGACTTAGATCGGTACCGGTATCGTGCACTGCACGATTATCCGGACAGGAGATACTTTGAATCCTCCGATGAGTCTGAAGACTCTAACAGCTCTGTCGATACCAGAGTACTTCTTCCTGAGGATTCTTCCTCTCCTAAACGTAGGATGTCTCCTCCAGAGGATATATCCTTCCAGGATATTATCCGGGATGTGGTTCAGGGTCTTTCTATCACAGTGGCTCCTGAAACAGAACCTAGGGCAAAGGAATTGGAGATTTTACAGTATCCTAAAGCTCCCAAAGAGGCAGCTACTTTGCCTATTCATGAGATCTTGCATGATCTCATGCTAAGGATGTGGGAAACGCCTCTCACCACTTCTCCTCATTCTCATAGGCTCGACACCATGTATCGAGTTCCTCCCTGTCCTGGTTTTTTCAAAAAACTCAGCTGCCCCACCATTCCATGGTGGTGGAATCAGCTATGAGAAGGATCAAGAGTGCAAAAAGACATGCATCTAATCCTCCAGGACGTGAATGTAGAACTCTTGATGTCTTTGGGCGTCGAACCTTCCAGGCCTCTATGCTTTCTGCCAGGATTAGTTCCTACATTTTATATATGGGAATGTTCCTTAAGGAAGTTACAGGAGATCTAGAGCTTATGAGCCCTCTCCTTCCTGATGATAAGAGACAAGATTATCTTGCACTTATCAAACATGCTCAGGATGTTTCCAAATTCGTAAATCGTGCAGCTTTTGATTGTTTTGAGTGCATAAGCAGAACTTCTGCTATTGCCATAGGCGCACGTAGGATTGCCTGGCTCCAGGCATCTGAGCTGGAACTTTGGGTACAGGACAAACTGGGGAATATTCCTTGCACAGGAGAGAATCTCTTTGGCAAAAATTGGCAAGAGAAAGCTAATGAACTAGATGCTGATAATCTCACCTTAGCTAGATTATCAAAATCTACAGCTGATCCTGCAAGGAAAAAATCCTACAAAAAAACATTCTTCACTAGAAAGAAGAAGTTCTACCCCTCCTATACCCAGCAAGGGCATCGTTCAGGTCAGTCTGCTCAAAAGGGTCAGCAACAACCTAAACAAAGAAAAACAAAGGCTGCTAAGCCTCAACTGGCTCAGCAGACTCAGCCTACACAGGGAACATAAGAACATAAGATATGCCATACTGGGTCAGACCAAAGTCCATCAAGCCCAGTATCCTGTTTCCAACAGTGGCCAGATAATACAGACTTCCTTGGGGCAAGAGGGAGAAGGAATTCTGGAATCTAAGCCAGAGTTCAGTCTCTCCACCTTCCTCAAGGATTTGCAAGATAATATTAACACAAGGGCTACTTTGGTTGTTTTCTTTATAAATGATGGTGATAAAATATCGATTTTGCGGAGTTATTTTCGACATAAAGATGCTACTTTTTGTGATGGTAAACTTCAATTGTTTCCTGATGTCTCCAAGGCTACCCAAGTGAGAAGAAGAGCTTTTTTGTCTTTTAAATCTCAAGTGCTGGGGTTATCCGGCACCTTTTACTTATGTTTCACCTGCAAATGTCAAACATAAGAACATAAGATATGCCATACTGGGTCAGACCAAGGTCCATCAAGCCCAGTATTCTGTTTCCAACAGTGGCCAATCTAGGTCATATGTACCTAGCAGTTTCCCCAAGGGACACAGGTTCCACAATGCTTGTATTGGTTCAAGCATTGATATCCTGGGTCCCTTCTTAATAATGGTTTATGGACCTTTCCTCCAGGAACTTGTCCAAACCTTTTTTAAACCCAGCTACACTAACAGCCTTTACTACATCCTCCGGTAACAAATTCCAGAGTTTGATTACACGTTGAGTGAAAAAATATTTTCTTTTATTAGTCTTAAATAGTTTACCCTGTAGCTTCATTGCATGTCCCCTAGTCTTTCTATATTCTGATAAGGTAAACAATCAATCTACTTTTACCTGTTCCACTCCGTTCTTTAATTTATGGACTTCTATCATATCTCCCCTCAGCCGTCTCTTTTCCAGATTAAAGAGCCCTAACCTTTTTAGCCTTTCTTCATAGGAGTATCCTTCCATCCCCTTTACCATTTTGGTGGCTCTTCTCTGAACCTTTTCTAAAATCGCTATATCCTTTTTAAGATACGGCGACCAGAATTGTACACAATATTCAAGGTGCGGTCTCACCATGGAACGATATAGAGGCATTATAATCTCTTTTGTTTTATTTTCCATTCCTTTCCTTATCATACCTAGCATTCTATTTGCTCTCTTGGCCGCCTCTGCACACTGGGCCGAGGGTTTTAACATGGTATACACAATGACGCCTAAATCTTTTTCCTGGGTGGTGGTTCCTAATGTGGAACCTTGCATCGTGTAACCATAGTTTGGGTTGTTCTTCCCTAGGTGCATAACCTTACACTTGTCCACATTAAATTTCATCTGCCATTTTGATGCCCAGTCTTCCAATTTATCAAGATCCTCTTGCAATTTTCCACAATCCTCTTGGGTTTTAACAACTTTAAATAGTTTTGTGTCATCTGCAAATTTGATAACCTCACTCGTTATTCCACTTTCCAGGTCATTTATGAATATGTCAAAAAGCAGCGGACCCAGCACAGATCCCTGGGGTACACCACTATTCACCTTTCTCCATTGGGAAAATTGGCCATTTAGCCCTACCCTCTGCTTTCTATCTTTTAACCAGTTCCTGATCCACAATAGTACACTGCCTCCTATCCCATGACTCTTTAGTTTTGCCACAAGTCTCTCATGAGGGACTTTGTCAAAGGCTTTCTGAAAGTCCAGATACACAATATCAACCGACTCATCTTTGTCCACCTGATTATTCACTCCTTCAAAAAAACATAACAGATTAGTAAGACAAGATCTTCCTTGTCTAAAGCCATCTTGGCTGTCTCCCATTAGGTCATGACTATCTACATGCTGAGTAATTTTATTCTTTATGATGGTTTCTACCATTTTTCCCGGTACTGATGTCAGGCTCACTGGTCTGTAGTTTCCCGGATCACCCCTGGAACCCTTTTTAAAAATTGGTGTTACATCGGCGATCCTCCAATCTTAGGTATTAGAGATGATTTTAATGATAGTTCACAGATTACTAATAGCAGGTCTGCTATCTCATATTTCAGTTCTTTCAACACCCTTGAATGTATACCATCCGGCCCAGGTGATTTGCTACTCTTCAGTTTATCTAATAGTTATAATACATCTTCCCGATGTATCAATATTTCCTTCAATTCTTCCGCACCTTTAAATACCACTTCAGTCATGGGTAATATCCCTACATCTTCCTCAGTAAAGACTGAAGCAAAGAATTCATTCAGTCTCTCCGCTATCGCCTTGTCGCCTCTTAGTGCTCCTTTAACCCCTTTATCATCTAATGGACCAACTGACTCTCTCACAGGTTTTTTGCTACGAATGTACTTGAAAAAGTCTTTACTTCGCGTTTTTGCTTCCGCAGCAAGCTTCTTCTCAAATTCTCCCTTTGCCTGCCTTATTAATGCCTTGCGTTTGACTTGCCAGTGCTTGTGCTGTTTCCAGGTTTCGTCATTTGGCTCTTTTTTCCATTTCCTGAAAGATGCTTTTTTGGCAACAACAGCCTCTCTGACCTCACCTTTAAACCATGCTGGCTGTTTTTTGGACTTCTTTCCACTTTTCTTAAAGCGTGGAATACAGCTGGTCTGGGCTTCCAAGAGAGTATTTTTCAACAACAGCCAAGCCTGATGTACGTCTTTAACCTTTGTAACTGCTCCTTTTAGTTTTTTCTTAACTGTTTTCCTCATTTTATCATAGTCTCCCTTTCGAAAGTTAAAAGGTAGTACTGTGGATTTCCTTACTATCCCTCCTCCACTAATTAAATCAAAGGCGATCATGCTATGATCACTATTGCCAAGTGGCCCCAACAACCAGGGACCTTGACTCCCATTTAGAGAACTTTGTTTTCCTGGCCCTGAACGGGGCAGAGCCTTCCACCATTCCAGGTAGATTGTTATTTTGCTCCCAGATGGGGGCAGATAACAGCAGAAAGTTGGACTCTGTCCATTGTAAGAGAGTGAAACAAGCTTCACTTCCTCAGCATGCCCCCTTCTACAATGGTAAGACAGTTCAATTCTCAGACCTCTCTCAACTCCCAGTTAGATCACAAGGTCAATCTGCTTCTTGCCCAAGGGCCAATAGAAGAAGTACCTATTCATCAACAAGGTGCAGGGTTCTATTCCCCCTTTTTCCTTATTCCAAAGAAAACAGGAGGGCACAGACCCATTTTGGACCTCAGAGAATTGAACAAATTTCTTTTCAAAGAGAAATTCAAAATGATTTCTCTGGGAACTCTACTGCCATACCTTCAGAGTCAGGACTGGCTTTGTTCTCTAGATCTCAAGGATGCGTACACTCATGTTCTTATCCATCCAACTCGCCGAAGGTTTCTTCGCTTTCTATTTCAAGGGAAGCACTACCAATACAGAGTTCTTCCTTTTGGCACCAAGGGTGTTCACAAAATGCATGGCTGTGGTGGCAGTATTTATCCGCACCCTAAAAATATTCGTCTTCCCTTACTTGGACGATTGGCTCATTCGAGCCCCATCAGAGCCAGAGGCCAGGTTTTCTCTATCTCGCACAATGCGTATCCTTCAATATTTGGGACTTGTCATAAACTTCCCAAAATCCAACCTAGCTCCCACTCAGTCTCTAGAGTTCATAGGAGCCTGCTGGATACCAGACAGACAAGGGCCTATCTTCCACAGTCCCGCTGCCTTCGCATTGTGCAGTAAACTTCCCAAGCAATGCTAAAGTCTCACCTCACTGCTCGAGAAATGTTACAATTGCTAGGCCACATGGCATCCACCGTGCATGTGGTCCCTTATGCCCGCCTCCATATGAGGGCAGCCCAGTGGACTCTATCCACTCAGTGGACTCAGGCGTCATGTTGCCTGTAAGACAAAATAGCAACCTCAGATTATCTTATTTTGTCTCTCCAAAGGTGGCAGTCACCCCAGAATCTGTTGGTGGGGTCCCCTTTTCAGCAACCCCCACCCCAAGTAACTCTAACAACAGATGCCTCACGGGTGGGTTGGGGAACCCATTTGCAAGGCGCCTCTACCCAGGGTTCCTGGACTCTACAGGAGACTGATCTACACATCAATCTCCTAGAGCTCAGAGCAATCTTTCTTGCTCTTCGAGTGTTTCACACCCAGCTCAGCTACAAAACTGTCCTAATTCAAACGGACAACCAGGTAGCCATGTTCTATGTGAACAAGCAGGGCGGAACAGGCTGTCTGTCACTCTGCATTGAAGCTTGGTGACTTTGGGCCCTCGCCAGAGAGCATCAGATTCATCTCCTTGCAGTGTATCTTCCAGGCATTCAAAACTCTTGGGCAGACAGACTCAGTCGAGTTCTGCTTCCACATGAATGGTCTCTCTATGCAGACCAGGTGGCCAAAAGTTTCCAATTTTGGGGAACCCCGGACATAGACCTCTTTGCAAGTCCGCTGAATGCCAAACTTCTCCGGTTCTGTTCCAGAATTCCAGCTCAGGGTTGTCAGGCCAGGGATGCCTTCCTCCTCCATTGGGGTCGGGACTTTCTGTATGCCTTCCCACCCATTCCCCTAATTCCCAAACTTTATTCAAGCTTCAGAGAGACAGAGACCATATGATTCTCATAGCCCCACATTGGCCATGACAAGTGTGGTACCCTATGCTCTTAAATCTCTCTCAAGCTCCATCTCTGGAGTTAGGATCTGCTCCAGATCTCCTATCCCAGGAGGACGGGATGCTGTGGCATCCCAATCCCCAGTCTCTACATCTCAGGGCCTGGTTGCTGAAAGCCTAGAAGTTCATGGTCTTAACCTTTCTCAGCAAGTAAAGGATATCCTTTATGCTTCCAGGAAACCATCCACAAGATAATCTTATGCTTTCAAGTGGAAAAGGTTTACCATATAGTGTTCGCAGGAGGGTCTTAACCTTCTTGCAATACCTCTGGAATCATTACTGGAATATCTCCTTTATTTGTCTAATGCAGGGCTTAAGACCAATTAAGTGAGAGTTCATTTGAGTGCTATTGCAGCTTCTCTCAAGCCTTTAAATGGGCAACCTATTTCCTCTCATCCTATCATAGCGAGATTTATGAGAGGCCTTCTTCTAACTAAGCCTCCCGTTAAACCACCATCAGTGGCATGGGATTTAAATCTGGTTCTTGTCCAGCTCATGAAGCTGCCTTTTGAACCATTCGCTACTACACCTTTGAAATTCCTTTCCTGGAAGGTTATTTTTCTTATTGCAATCACATCAGCACGTCGCATCAGTGAATTGCAAGCATTGGTGGCTGATCCTCCTTATACAAGGTTCCATCATGATAAGGTAGTCCTTAGGATTCATCCTCACTTTATGCCAAAGGTGGTTTCACCTTTTCATTTAAACCAAGCAGTTTACCTTCCTGTTTTTTTCCCAAGGCCTCATTCCTCTAATGCAGAAAGGAATCTTCATACTTTGGACTGTAAAAGAGCTTTGGCCTTTTACTTGCAAAAGACGTAGCAACATAGAAAGTCCTCTCAACTCTTTGTTGCTTTTGATCCTAGTCATTTAGGACTTCCAGTCTCCAAAAGGACACTGTCCAACTGGATTGCACAGTGTATATCTTTTGCCTATCGGAGTAAGAACCTTCCTCCTGAAGGCCATGTCACAGCGCACAATGTGAGAGCCATGGCAACCTCTATGGCTCATCTTCACTCTGTGTCTATCGACGACATCTGTCGAGCAGCTACTTGGGCTTCGGTTTATACCGTCACAGCCCATTACTGCTTAGACAAGGGCTCCCGCCGGGATGCCTTGTTTGGTCAGGCTGTTCTTCAACACCTGTTCCATACTTAATCAACTCCTACCCACCATCCCTGGTAGGATGCCAGAGATCCATGGGGGGAAGTGGAGCCCTTTCAAAAGGGCGCACAACTTCTGGGGTTTCTCCCTGGCATCTGTAGCTAGGGAGTCCCCTTATGTGAAGACTACATTCCTGCTTGTTCCTGGAGATAGCATAGTTACTCACCTGTAACAGGTGATCTCCGAGAACAGCAGGAATTGAGTCTTCACAACCCACCCACCTCCCCTAGGAGTTGTATCTCTCTCTCTCTCTCTCAGCTTTAAGCTCAACTGGAGAGACAGTTGGGAAAGGTGGGAAGGCAGCACGCAGGCGCTGTGGGATGCTCCCAAAAGCTTTCTAATTGGACGCTGGGGAGCATTCCCATGCAGGCTCCGTTGTTACCAACGATAACCATATGTGAAGACTAAATTCCTGCTGTTCCCGGAGATCACCTGTTACAGGTGAGTAACTATGCTTAATCTGCAAGTGCGCATAACTGTGCCAGATAAAAACTTTCCAAAGTCCATTATTGTCATGTGCAACAAAAAGGGTTGGATAAATGAGGATATCATGAAAGACTGGGTTGGAAAATGCTTCCGCGCTCGATCAGGTGCATTTTTTCCTAAGAAATCATTATTAATTTATGACTCTATGGCAGCTCACAAGCAGGACTCTGTTAAGAAATTGTTAAATGACGCTGGATCCCACATAGCAGTTTTCTCCAGGAACAAGCAGGAAGTCAGTCCTCCTACGGATCTCTGAGTCTGGCTGCAGGAGCTGTGGATATTTCACAAAGCTAAGACTCTAATTTTCTTTCTTATCTCTGATGCTTTCTAGTTACCAATATAGAGTCTAACTGTCTGTTTTGTGGGAATTGTTAATATAAAGTTTAACTAGAAACATAGAAACATGATGACAGAAAAAGACCACATGGCCTATCTAGTCTGTCCTTCCATAACAACAACCACAACAGTCCACTTTTTACCTTTAGAGATCCTCTGTGTTGGTCCCATGCTTTTTTGAATTCAGTTACTGTCCTCATCTCTACCACCTCCACTGGGAGACTATTCCACGGATCCACTACTCTTTCCGTAAAGAAATATTTCCGCATATCACTCCTGAATCTATCTCCCTTCACCCTCATCCCATGTCCCCTCGTAGCAGAACTTGCTTTCAATTGAAAGAGGCTCTCTCCCTGAACATTTATGCCACGGAGGTATTTAAACATCTCAATCATATCACCTCTATCCCGCCTTTCTTCTACGGTGTACATATTAAGATCCTTAAGTCTGTCCTCATGTGCTTTATAATGAAGCCCACTAATCATTTTAGTAGCCACCCTCTGCACCGACTCCATCCTGTTCACATCCTTTTGAAGGTGCGGTCTCCAGAATTACACACCATACTCCAAATGAGGTCGCACCAAAGACTTATACAGAGGCATTATCACCTCCTTTTTTCTGCTAGCCATTCCTCTCCGTATGCACCCAAGCATCCTTCTAGCTTTTGCCGTCGCCGTTTCTACCTGTTTAGCTACTTTAAGATCATCAGACACAACCACGCCTAGGTCCCGCTCTTCTTTAGTGGACAAAAGTACTTCACCTCCTATACTGTATTGCTCCCTTGGATTGCTGCAGCCCAAATGCATGACCTTACATTTTTTAACATTAAATCCCAGCTGCCAAATTCTAGACCATTCTTCAAGCTTAGCTAGATCCCGCCTCATGTTATCTACACCTTCCTGGGTGTCTACTCTATTGCAGATTTTGGTATCATCTGCAAAGAGGCAAACCTTATCCGACAGCCCTTCCGCTATATCACTAACAAAGATGTTAAAAAGAATCGGACCAAGGACAGATCCCTGGGGCACACCACTGGTAACATCCTTCTCCCCAGAGTGAGCTCCATTTACTTGTACTCTGTCGCCTCCCACCCAACCAATTTCTAACCCAAGCAGTAACTTTAGGGTTCATCCCTAGGGTGCTCAGTTTGTTTATAAGTCGCCTGTGAGGAACAGTGTCAAAGGCTTTACTGAAATCTAAATACACCACATCTAGAGCTCTCCCTCGGTCCAACTCCCTGGTCACCCAGTCAAAGAAATCAATCAGATTTGTCTGACAAGACCTGCCTCTGGTGAATCCATGCTGCCTCGGATCCTGTAATCCGCTGGACTCCAGAAACCTCACTATTTTCTCTTTCAGCAGCGTTTCCAATAATTTACTCACCACCGAAGTTAAACTAACCGGCCTGTAGTTTTCAACCACATCCTTACTTCCGCTTTTGTGTAAAGGCACCACATGAGCCTCTCTCCAGTCCTTTGGCACCACTCCCGACTCCGAGGCATTGAAAAGGTCAGTCAGTGGACTTGCTAGAACGTCCCCATGTTCCCTCAGTATTCTAGGGTGTATCCCATCTGGTCCCATCGCTTTGTCTACTTTAAGTTGAGCTAGTTTCTCACGAACACAGTCTTCTGAAAATTGTTCAGTATGTCCCTCGCTTCTGTTCTTATTTGTTGGTGTTTTCTGAGGTCCTGCTCCTGGTTCTTCATCTGTGAACACAGAACAAAAATATTTGTTAAGCAATTACGCTTTATCCTTATCAGCTTCTACATATTCCCCCCCTGCACCATTGAGTCTGACAATACCACTTTTGCCCTTCCTCTTCTCACTAATATATCTGAAAAATGTCTTATCCCCCCATTTTATTGCATTGGCTATTTCCTCCTCCTTTTGAATCTTTGCCTTCTTGACTACTTTGCTAGCTTCTCTAAGTTTTTCCAAATACAGATGCCTGTCTTCCTCTCTCTGTGATCTCTTGTATTTCATGAAGGTCTCCCTCTTTTTCTTCACTTTTTCAGCTACTTCCTTCGAAAACCATAGCGGTCTCCTTTTCCTTTTGCCTTTATTTACCATTTTAACAAAAAGGTTTGTTGCCCTTAAAATACCCCCTTTCAGTTTTGCCTACTGTTTTTCTACATCCCCCAGCTGTTCCCATCCCACTAACGACTCCCTGAGGTATTGGCCCATCTTCGCATAGTTAGTCTTCCTAAAGTCTAAGATCCTTACCTTGGAATGGATTCTAACAGCCCTAGTCCTAATACTGAACCACACCATCTGGTGATCACTGGATGCAAAATGATCTCCCACTACAACATCAGAAACAGTTTCACCATTGGTAAGCACCAAGTCCAGTATGGCCCTTTCACGTGTGGGGTCTGTTACCAATTGCCTGAATAGTTCTCCCTGTAGAGAATCCAGGATCTCCTTACTTCTAGATTATACTGCAGTAGGAATGTGCCAATCAACATCTGTCATATTGAAATCTCCCATCAGTAGCACTTCCCCTTTCCTAGCAATGCTGCGTATGTCTTCAATTAACTCTCTGTCCACCTCTTTCTCTTGTGAGGGAGGTCTGTATATCATACCAATGCAAATAGATTTCTCTTTCCTTCTTTCTAGTTTAACCCACAATGCCTCCTCTCTCCCTTTCCCCTGTGGTTATAAATTAAGCTTTGGGATGATCTGACTGACTGTCTACTTTTCTGGGTAGCCTTGGAGCAGATATCTGTGGGTGCCCCCAGTTCAGGAACAGCCTACTGGCCTGAGACACGTAGGTTCCCGCCCACCCTACCCCTCACCCAACCCACCCCAGGGGCTGCATTGCCTATATAGTACTCGCATACGTTGCCATCTATCCTTTTAACTTGGGTTAGAGCCCACATCTTCTTCGTCCTTCCTTCTTCTTCTTCTTCTTCTCCTCTAGGACTGCTTATTCAGCATGTCGTGTATTCGGTGCAATAACTGCAGTACTTTCATTCCAAGACGAATCATATGGAACCTCAGAGCTTGTCCTATGTGTCTCAGGTCAGCTACCATGCATAAAGAACTGACTCTACTAAGGGAAGACCTAGCTGCCATGCATAAAGAGGTGACCCTACTCAGGGAGGAACTGGCTGCAATGAAGCGCACCTCTTCTAGGATACAAACTGAACAATGTCCACCACCGCTCCCACAAAGCATCAAACATCCCAGGGACAAGGGGATCACAGTGGGTTCTGGTAGATTGCAACCTGTAACGCACAGACATCCTATGCATCAAAAGAGATCCCTGCATAATGCCTTCTCTGCCTTGGCTGATGAGGAACTGAGGGAGGAACTGGCTGCAATGAAGCGCACCTCTTCTAAGATACAAACTGAACAAAGTCCACCACCACTCCCACAAAGAATGAAACATCCCAGAAACAAATGGATCACAGTGGGTTCTGGGAGATTGCGACCTGTGACACAGAGGCATCCTGTGCATCAGGAGATATCCCTGCATAATGCCTTCATTGCCTTGGCGAATGAGGATGCCCAATCCAAAGAAACTGAAGAGCCCTTAAATGAGACAGCGAATGAGGATGCCCAATCCAGAGAAACTGAAGGGCCCTTAAATGAGGCAGACAATGCCCAATCTCCTGCTAAAGGACCAAATATGACGAAAACCTCACCAAACAGCAAACTACTATTACTTGGTGATTCCATCATCAGTGGCACCAACTTGGGAACACAGCTCAAAGGAGAGAAGATAGTCAAGTGCCTCCCAGGCTCTTCAGCCAGCAGGAATAGAAACCACGTTGTTGAAATACTTAGCGCAGAAAGTGAACACTCCAAACTTGATGTGGTTATCCACTTGGGCACAAATGACCTGGCTAGAAACAGTACCTCCACAGTCCAAAAGAACTTCCAATCTCTGGGAGAGAAACTCAAGCCCATTGTTAACACTTGCATTCTCAGAGGTTCTACCTGTGCTTGGTAAGGGGGCAAAAAGGCTGCATTGCATCAACAGCTTTAATACATGGCTCCAGACCTGGTGCAAACAAGAAGGATTCAGATTTATTGGCGACTGGGGTAACAGATGGAACAACAAGAGACTATACTGTGCTGATGGACTACATCTCTCTGACGCAGGGAAAAGAATCCTAAGTGAAAAATACAAGCAATATGTGGATATGCATTTAAACTAGAACAAGGGGGTGACATTTGTGGAAGGTCAAGCTCTGGACGTCACCCCCTGCAAAAGCAGATTAAAATCAGAAGCAGCCACAAATTTAAACCACACATCAAAAATAAGTGGTAAGATGTAGGCAGAACAAAATCAATGCTAAATACATACAAGCCAGTTAAATGCTCGAAGCTTAGCCAACAAAGTTCCAGACCTAGTGTAGTAGCGAAGTGCCCGCAACGAATAAAACCAGGAGTCTATTTACTAGGATTCAAACCAGTTTATTTGTGCACAGTCTCAGGCACTTGTCACATTCAAAATGGTCTGAGCATGGTGTTCAGCAAAACAGCATTTATATCTTTCTTCATCAGCTCTACACAGACAAACTCCTCATTGGTCCCGGTGGCCCCCCTCATCCCCATCCAATGGAGATCTCTGACCGGCCACCTGTTCTTCCCCTGCTCAGGCCTTTCTAGCCATGGCTCAGTTTCTAGACATAATACACTCTGCCTTACATTCTGCTTGCAAGGTCACTCCGCAGCACAGAAACTGTGTGAAATCAAAATACTGAAATACATCTGTGAATAACATAACAAGCTCAATGGAAAAGTCTTGCATTCTTATCAAAGCAGTTTAAAGCAGGTTTTCTAACTTCTACTGGCGTTTTGCTCTTTTCAGCTATAATATTCTGCAGTGGGGGTTGGGGACTCAGGCCTAACATACAGGCCTCTGCTACATAACATACTTTTACAGGCTATTCTAGGCCATAGCCTATCACACTAGAAGCCCTAATGGTGGAAATGGATTTGGACGTTGTGGCCATTACAGAAACATGGCTAAACGAATCGCATGATTGAGATATAACCATACCTGGCTATAGTCTATTCAGAAGAGACAGAGAAAACAGAAGAGGAGGAGGAGTAGCCTTGTATGTCAAAAGTAATATTAAACAAAGAAACTGTTTCGTGTCTATTGGAGTAAATTATCCCAGGATAAACAAAAAATTACTCCATACTTCACTAATGTCAAAAAATACTAATTACAGGGAACTGGTCTCAGACTATAGTCGGGTGGAACCCAGGAGGTAAACCTCTGCTGTGGTTAACCTAACCCGTTTCTTGCATCAAGGACCTTATGTTCCCAAGAATATGAAAGACATTCAAAAAAGCCTCTCGGGCAATGTATTTTATTTATATGTTTTTTTTATTTATATGTTTTTTTTAAAAACCATACGCTGATGATCATCTCACTCGAAAATGGGTAAGTGTATTCACTTCAGTGACCAAATTTGTTCGATTGAAACTCATAAGAACTAGAAACTGAAGGTCATATCAGCTTGTTAAATTCTATGGCACTGGCTAAATCATGCTCGGTGTAACCAGACTTATCTTGAATCCCGACGCCAATCTTGCGCGCTAGTGCGTTTCACCGCACCCAGCGGTTTCTTCGGGGGATCTAATTCCCACTTCACGCCTGTTAAGATTGCAGCCCTGTGGCTGTGATGATTCGTTTTTCATATGCCATGATTCATATGCCATTTTTCATATGCTGTGATGATTCGTTTTTCGTGCCAATCAGGGCACGAGGCCCCTTTAAATTTCAAGCGCCGGTCGGGCGCGCGGCCTCTTCGCCCTTCCTCCGGCCCTCCTCAGGAGCTCTCCCAGTCGGGGATTGAGCGGGCCGGAGCGACGCTCCAGCGACCACCCCGAGCAGCCGCCAATCAGGGCACGAGGCCCCTTTAAATTTCAAGCGCCGGTCGGGCGCGCGGCCTCTTCGCCCTTCCTCCGGCCCTCCTCAGGAGCTCTCCCAGTCGGGGATTGAGCGGGCCGGAGCGACGCTCCAGCGACCACCCCGAGCAGCCGCCAATCAGGGCACGAGGCCCCTTTAAATTTCAAGCGCCGGTCGGGCGCGCGGCCTCTTCGCCCTTCCTCCGGCCCTCCTCAGGAGCTCTCCCAGTCGGGGATTGAGCGGGCCGGAGCGACGCTCCAGCGACCACCCCGAGCAGCCGCCAATCAGGGCACGAGGCCCCTTTAAATTTCAAGCGCCGGTCAGGGCCTCGCCAGAGGGCCCTTTGGCGTGGCCCTTAGGCGGGGACCGCCAAAAATACCAGATACGGCCAACTTTCACCTCGTGCCTAAGCAAATCTGCCTATGAATATCTGCCTACCACCAGTAGAGAAGTGTAACTGGAGGGATACCTTCAAATATTTCAACAATCTTCGGCACTCCGGCCTCTGCAAGAAGCTCCCTCCCGGCGTGGTCGGAGCAGGCCGGAGCACCACCACCTGTCCCCATCGACCAATCGTGCCACAGGGAGAGCAAGTAAAGGCAGCGTCTCCTCAGCGCGCCCGCGCCTTCTCGACCCGCGCCTAAGCCCTTTGGCAGTGGAACTGCAAGTATTACAAAATGACTTTAAATGTTGTAATGTCACATGTAACCATCACTGATAAAAATCACTGCAGCATTAACTACTACACTAGTTGATACAGATCTAAGATACCTATGCTAATTTAGTCATTAATCTCACATCTGCATTGCACAATGTTAGACCTACTACTGTTGCCAGTAAATCCAATGCTTCTGAACTAAAGTCATATTATTACTGTCGCCAGTATCTACATTTATATTGATCTGAGATTGATTGCATACTGGTACAAATTCCATTTTACTAATGGAATTTATGCTAGATAAAATACTGTTGCCAGTAATCTTATGTTAGATAGAATACTGTTGCCAGTAAACCAGCCACATTGTACTAGGATAAACTCATTCTGATAACAATTCAATGTCAAACATCTAGCCTGTACATTACGTTGCTACTGTAGTGGTCTTTGCACTACCTATCTGACATACAACACTGTGTCTAGTTCTCCTTCTGTAAATATCACTGGAGTACTTCTACCCCTATGCCTACTAAGATAATTTAAAGCATCAAAGTGACGACAACCACTCTACCAAGGAAACAAGTTATACAACTAGTAATATATTTGTCTTGATCGCTCTGCTCCGCTTGCCTTGCTACCCGGTACAGGGCACTCTAGAAACTCCTCGCAAAGTTACTACAACGCCCATACCTTGCCTCCTACCATGTATCAAATAATCCACTTGATACTTATCCTGCTTATCGCAGCAACACCTGCTATAACACTCGCACTAGAACCTGGAATCAAGCAGATCCCTATACTTTATAGCGCGGGAAGGCGCTCAACGCAAGATCCATGCCACGCCACCTCGAGAACCAAAATACCATATTCTCACCTCCTACATATACCATTGCTGCCCACTGTCAAGGACACTACAGAGAAATACAAGACCAATCAGCTACTCAAATGTGCCTTAATTAATGCCAGATCTATACGCTCTAAATGGCCTGTGGCTATTGATCTGATAGCAGCACATAATCTGGATATATTGCTGATAACTGAGACATGGCTAACCGACAACGACAACGTCCTCATCAACCAGATGATCCCACCAGGATTCTCCATCTTCACCTGCCACAGATCCAATCAGAGAGGGGGTGGCACACTCATCCTTGCTAAATCGGACCTCCAGTTCAAACAGATCAATATTTCCAGCACATCACACCTTGATGCACTATCAATATCAAATAGGTCCTGTACAATCCACTTACTCTATCGAGCTCCATCACCTTCCTCAGATGATCTTTCACCAATAATCAACTTGGCATGTAACGTCCCTAACCCACAATCTTCTAACTGGCTAGTTGGGGATTTTAACTTGCCTTCGCTACCAGCATCACACGCCTCAGCTTTCCTCGAAGCCATGCACCAACTAGGCTATGAACAACTTATCGACGCCCCCACCCATTCCAGAGGAAGCATACTGGATTTAATATTCGCACCTCAACTGATAACCAACACATCTCAGAAGATCATGATCTCCATAACCCCGGTACCATGGTCTGATCACAATCTACTCATATTTAACATCCCCACCGAACATTCCACTACTGATTGCAACAAACCAGGTCGCCCCCCAAGTGCCCTCAAAACACGCTTCCGTCCTTTCAAGAAGATCGAAGTCCTGGAAAAAATTCTACCTGCTCTCCACAAAGACTTACCTTCGCAAGATGACTTAGTAACTAACTGGAACAATACATTAAAAGCTGCTGCATGCATATCTGCTACCGACAAGATTAAGACCAAGGACAAACATAAACCATGGTTCTCCACGGAATTACAAGAATCTCTCCTTCACCTGCGCAGACTTGAGAGACGCTGGCGCTCCTCTCGTTCCCCCGACGCACTATGCTCGTACAATTCATACCTACAAACTCACCGAAGAATGACAATTGAGACAAGAAAGAAATTCCACTCAAATATACTAATGAGGTCCTTAAACAAGCCACATGACCTCTTCAATATAGTTAAATCCTTAACAGGTGACCCATCCACTTCCCAACCACCTATGCCACACCCCCAAGACTATGCCATATACCTACAATCAAAAATGATACAGACCAGTACGATTACCACAACTTCATCACCTTCCACCCCACAGACCGTGGTCCAATTAGTATCGCTTGACAAATTTTCCCAGGTATCCCACAAAGAGATTGAAGATATCATAGCAGCTATTAATTTAACTACCGCACCAAATGACCCCTGTCCAGCCAGATGGATCAAAGAACTACGACATGAACTTAGCCCAACTATTAGCAAGATTGTCAATTATTCCTTCTCAACAGGATCCTTCCCTCAGAGCCTGAAGTACTCATCCATCCGTCCGCTCCTGAAGAACAGTAAACTTGACCCAACAAAAGTTGAATCCTTCAGACCCATCTCCAGCATCCCTATATTAGCAAAAATCATGGAAAAAGTAGTCCAGCGACAAATACAGCATCATGTTGACTCCGAATCCCCTCTGGACCCCGCACAACATGGCTTCAGAGAAGAACATGGTGTAGACACCCTTCTCACAACACTGTTCAATAACCTAATCATAGGCATTGATAATATCCACCAAGGGTTCACTCTTATCTTTCTCGACATAGCTGCAGCATTCGATTCAGTAAACCACGATACTCTCCTACAGCGCCTTCAAGACAAGGGAATCCAAGGACTAGCCCTGAACTGGTGTAAATCCTACTTATCTGATAGACAGCAGCAAGTCAGAACAGGAGAAGCAACGTCTGATCCATTCCCCCTTAAACAAGGTGTCCCGCAGGGTTCCTCATTGTCCGCCTTAATGTTCAATATCTATATGCAGCCAATCTGCGATCTCATACGCACTTTCAACATACAATGCCTTGCCTATGCTGATGACATCCTCATGTTTGCTCCATTCAACATAAAACAACCAGATTTTACACCAATAACTCACTGCTTTGAAGCTGTATCCAACTGGCTCCTTAATCAGAATCTACGGATAAACCACAACAAAACTGATGTTCTATTCGTTACACGGAACCCATCATTCATACCACCTACCTCCCTTCAGGTAAACAACATTGAGCTGAAAGCACAACCCACAATTCGATACTTAGGAATTATATTAGATCAACAGCTTAATATGTCAGCCCACATTAAGAAAACAACGAGTGCAATCTACAACAAGATGCGATCACTACGTAATCTCCGACCTTTACTTAACTACTCTGACTTCCGTACTATATTCCAAGCCCTCATATTACCACACTTGGATTTCGCCAATATCATTCTACACGGTCTCCCGCAATCCACCCTAAATCCTCTCCGTCTGGCCATGAATGCAGCCGCGAGAATCCTCGTAGGCGCTCCACGATCAGAACACATAACTCCAATATTGATAAATTTACATTGGCTACCCCTACAGGCCAGAACTCTATACAAGACCCTGGTCATGACTTTTAAAGCCTCAAAATGCCCATCTCTATCACCTCTCAGTAATATGATACATATCACCCCAAATAACAGATCCAGAAGGTCTGTTACATTAAACTCCATTGACCTCCCGAAACTCCTCACAAAATGCTCTAAATCAACAGCCTCTAGAGCCTTCTCTCTGTTTTCTCCCAGAGCCTGGAATGCCCTTCCACCCGAAATAAGAGCTATATCAAGTCTGATGAAGTTCAGAAAGGCATTGAAGCACTATTTGTTCCTAACATACTACCCCGAAGACACTCCATTTGACAATAGTACTCATGCAGATCTCTCATACTTGACCCCGGTAGAGAATGGGTAATTATGATGTTTATTACATGCTCATTATACTATGCCATATTCATTATCACGATATTTGGCATTTTTATTCTGCTCTTTAATTAATTTCTTACCCACGGCATTATAGATATTCTTGTTCGCATCTAATTAACCAAATAACCATGTATATAGTAGCCATGTATATAGTTTTTTGTCTATAGTTACCCTGATTTTCACCAAGTTTATGTACCTTGTTCTATGTAAAAAACCAATGCTGCTTGTACCATTGTGTTTATATTTGTTCATATGTAAACCGCACTGAATTAAGAGCGCGGTATATAAGAGAAATAAATAAATAAATATGGCCAACTTGGCTCCCCAAACTCTGAAAGTAAACAATAGATAACACAGGATCAGTATTGTTCTGACAAAAAATGTAGACATTACAAGGTATACCCACACATACCATTCGACTCTCTTCTTTACTGTTCCTTCCATGGAAAAACGCCGCGCATGCGTCTTCACCAACCCCCATCTGCCTTTTAAAAAAATGAGCACATGCCCTCTCGCTGAATGATGACGCAAAAAGCGTAGGGGGATTACTTCTGCCTCTCCTATTGTCCTACAAGACTAGTGGCTGAATCACTTCAAAGACAGACCGCCCAATCAATTTGAGCGTTTAACCCCCCCCGGGTGTACTGTGTTTAGAGTGTAAATCCAACGCTGCTCCAGAAACAATAAACTTTGTTCCTTAGTTTGGTTGGCGAAACCCTTTGATACCTGATCAACACAGAAAACTTGCAATTGCTCAAAAGTATGTGAGTACTGCAGACAATGAGCTACAATAGGCGCTTCCCTTCTTTGGCACCGCAATCTACTGCGATGTTCATTGATACCAGCATCCCACAACCGGCGGCACTAGTGAGTGCACGCACAGCCTTACAAAACCGGGGGGATCTATCTGCTTCCCATTTGACCTTTTTATTGGAGCTCCTGAACTTGGTCCTATTTCGGAATTATTTTCTTTTTGAAGATACCTTGTACCATCAAGTTTCGGGAGTGGCGATGGGCGCTACGTGCGCCCCCTCTCTAGCTAACCTGTACATGGCCGATTTTGAGAGGCTTTGGCTATACCCTTCTGAGTTCCATGAGCATATCCCCTTTTGGGGCAGGTACATTGATGATGTCTTCATGCTCTGGACAGGTCCAGAGAATATTTTAAGTACCTTTTTAGATTGGCTTAATCAACAAGATCCACACATTCAATTTACCTCTTCCTATAATAAGACCACCATAACTTATCTGGATGTAGAAATTACAAAAGGAGTGGACCAATGGCACACCTCGATTTTTAGGAAATCAGTGGACAGAAACGCATTGTTACATTACAATAGCACGCATCCAATCCCCCTCAAGAACAGCTTGCCTTTTTCGCAATTCCTTCGCTTTCGTAGGAACTGCTCTGAGGAAGAGGATTTCAGAAGACAAGCGAAGCAGCTAAAGATCAACTTTGCACAGCGGGGATATCCAGCGAACGTGATAAAGGCTTACACCCGCGCTCGATACAATCACAGAGCTCAGCTTTTGTTCCCCCGTGTCACTCCCCATCATCACGATGCGTCTCAAGTGAACCTGATAACCAAATTCTCTGTTTATAGTGGCTCTTTACAAAAAATTTTGAAACGTCACTCTAACATACTACAAAGCATTCCTGGCTTGGGAGATAAAAAAGTACGCTGTGTATGGCAACGACACAGAAATCTCAAAGAGTTACTGAGTCCAGCGGCTTTGCGACCAGTTGCTTTAAGCGATTCACTAACTACACGGGGACATGTTCCATGCGGTGAATGTAACATATGTGCCATCACAGCAGAGATATCGCAATTCACGTATCATGGCACTTCATATGTCCTTAAAAGGTTTACCAATTGTGGTTCAAGTTATGTGGTGTATCCTTTGCGTTGCCCGTGCCTGCTGCTGTACATTGGCAAAACTACACGACCCCTGAGAGTTCGTATCAATGAACATCGCAGTAGATTGCGGTGCCAAAGAAGGGAAGCGCCTATTGTAGCTCATTGTCTGCAGTACTCACATACTTTCGAGCAATTGCAAGTTTTCTGTGTTGATCAGGTATCAAAGGGTTTCGCCAACCAAACTAAGGAACAAAGTTTATTGTTTCTGGAGCAGCGTTGGATTTACACTCTAAACACAGTACACCCGGGGGGGTTAAACGCTCAAATTGATTGGGCGGTCTGTCTTTGAAGTGATTCAGCCACTAGTCTTGAAGGACAATAGGAGAGGCAGAAGTAATCCCCCTACGCTTTTTGCGTCATCATTCAGCGAGAGGGCATGTGCTCATTTTTTTAAAAGGCAGATGGGGGTTGGTGAAGACGCATGCGCGGCGTTTTTCCATGGAAGGAACAGTAAAGAAGAGAGTCGAATGGTATGTGTGGGTATACCTTGTAATGTCTACATTTTTTGTCAGAACAATACTGATCCTGTGTTATCTATTGTTTACTTTCAGAGTTTGGGGAGCCAAGTTGGCCATATGAAAAACGAATCATCACAGCCACAGGGCTGCAATCTTAACAGGCGTGAAGTGGGAATTAGATCCCCCGAAGAAACCGCTGGGTGCGGTGAAACACACTAGCGCGCAAGATTGGCGTTCTGTTTCAAGATAAGTCTGGTTACACCGAGCATGATTTAGCCAGTGCCATAGAATTTAACAAGCTGATATGACCTTCAGTTTCTAGTTCTTATGAGTTTCAATCGAACAAATTTGGTCACTGAAGTGAATACACTTACCCATTTTCGAGTGAGAAGATCATCAGCGTATGGTTTTTAAAAAAAACATATGAATAAAATACATTGCCCGAGAGGCTTTTTTGAATGTCTTTCATATTCTTGGGAACATAAGGTCCTTGATGCAAGAAACGGGTTAGGTTAACCACAGCAAAAGTAATATTAAAGCTACTGAAATGCAGGGGGCATGGGGAAAAGAAGAAGCGCTCTGGATTGTGTTGGAAAGAGGAGATGGCACTGTCATCCATACTGCTGTAGTCTACAGACCTCCGACACAAATGGATTATAGATATTGCCAAGATAGCCCCAAAGGGGGAAGCGATCATATTGGATGACTTTAATCTACCTGATGTGGATTGGATTACTCCTTCTGCAAATCTGGAAAGAAGCAAAAAAATCATGGATGCTCTCCAAGATGTGTTACTTAGACAAATGGTGATGGAACCAACCAGGGAAAGCGCAACACTGGATTTAGTGCTCACCAATAGCGATAATGTGTCGAATGTCTGCGTGAGTGCCCCTGTGAGCAGCAGCGATCATCACACGGTGTGGTTTGAGATAAAAGCCATGGTACAGGCCAAACATAGCAAGCTCAAAGTCCTAAACTTCAAAAACACCGACTTCAGTAAAATGGCTGAGTACCTAATGGAGGAGCTGACGGGGTGGAAGGAGATAAGGGAAGTGGAATTGCAATGGGCTAAACTAAAGGTGGCAATAAAAGGGGCAACAGATAAATATGTAACAAAAGTAAACAAAAACAAGAGGAGAAGAAAACCTATTTGGTTTTCCAAAGAAGTGGCTGCTCAAATAAAGGCAAAAAAACCACAGCTTTCGCAAAATTCAAAAGCTCGCAAACAGCTTACAGGATCAAACTCAAAGAGACAAAGAGAGAAATAAAGATAGCAAAATCAAAGGCAGAGGAAAAGATGGCTAAAGACGTGAAGTGTGGTGACAAAACCTTCAGGTATATTCGGGAAAGGAAGAGGATCAGAGGTGGAATTGCAGGGCTCAGAAGTGCTGCGGACTCGTGGAAAGTGACATTGAAAAAGCGAAATTGCTAAACGAATACTTCGGCTCTGTTTTTACTAAAGAAAGTCCTGGAGAAGGACCACCTGTGACTCCCAAATATAAAAATGGGAAAGTAGTAGTTACCACACCATTCACAGAAGATGAGGTGTTAGAACATTCACTGTACTGTTGTACTCTATTCATTCCATCTGCTGCTATACAATTGCTAGTATCTAATATTTTTCTTGCACTGTTATCAGCATTATCCACCGTTAACCTTGCTAATTCTAGTAAACTGTATCTACTCATACTGTTATCCCCAATTGACTTGACTGTACTGTACTGCTATTAATCTAGAATCTACAAAGTCCTGTTTTCACTCATTGCCCTCCTTACCCTTGGTCTCCCCTGCGTCTCAAACGCTCTCAACCATGATACCAACTACATACCAATACTACATACATTTGGAAGGAGATGGTCTGAATTCCCCCACCACACAACGGCAAAAAACAACCATACATCCCACTCCCATCTACTTAACATTCCTCTACAAGTCATCAACAAGACACAAGCTGAGAAGCAACATCGCCAACGCCTACTGAAATGTGCGTTGATAAATGCCAGATCAGTACGATCAAAATGGCCTGCAGCCATTGACCTGATTCCACTATACAATCTCGACATCCTGATGGTCACGGAAACATGGCTATCTGATTGTGACAACGTCATCCTGAATCAGATGCTGCCACCAGGATTTGATCTATACACATGCCACAGGTCCATTCAGAAAGGAGGCGGGACGCTCATCCTTGCCAAAGCAGATCTAAATTTCAAGCTATGCAACTCCTCCAGCTCAACCCACCTTGACTCTCTCACCATATCTAATGAGCTCTGCACAATCAACCTTCTCTATCGAGCACCCTCCCCATTACCAGATGACCTTCCAACAATAATTGAGCTTGCGTGCACAACATCCACTTCACGCTCTCCAATTTGGTTAGTTGGTGATTTCAACCTCCCATCTCTCCATGACAGCCACTCAGCAGCATTTCTAGATGCACTAGAGGATCTAGGCTACAAACAATACATCGACTCACCCACTCACACTAAGGGAGGTAAACTAGACCTCATTTTCGCACCTCATTTCAACACCTTAACACACCAAGCCCTTGCACTGTCGGTTACACCAGTGCCATGGTCAGATCACAATCTTATCCGATTCAATATACCTACTTATACTTCTCACAAGAGCCAAATGCCATCTAACACACCTGAAACTCACACAGCCCGCTTTCAACCTCTCAACCGTGACGCTGTCCTAGAAAATCTTAGACCACTTATGACCAACACCTCCCTCAACTTAGACGACCTTATATCCAAATGGGACGAGAACCTCAGAGCCGCCTCATGTCCATTGCACAATGATAAGAAAATAAGAAAACGGGAACACGCGCCATGGTTCTCTACGGACCTTCGTACATCTCTCCACCACCTACGCAAACATGAGAGACGGTGGTGACGAACCCACTCCCCAGAGGCCCTTGCAGCATACAATTCACACTTAATTACCCACCGTGGGAAGATAACACAGAGTAGGAAACTCTACCACACAAACTTATTGAAACGCTCCATCAATAAACCACATGCACTGTTCAGGTTAGTAAAATCCATAACAGGAGAGCCGGTTTCAGCCCAACCTGCAATGCCTCAGCCACAGGACTATGCAAACTACCTGCAATCAAAAATGATTAAGACCAGCACAAACATAGATATCAGCAACTCCTCTGTATCACCTAAAGCATACCAAATAACACCATTATGCAATTTCAATACGGTATCAACTAGTGAGATTGAGAACATTATTGCTTCCATCAATCCTAGCACAGCACCTAACGACCCATGCCCAGCCAGCTGGATCAAAGATCTGAGACATGATCTAAGCCAAATCTTGTGCAAGATACTGAACCAGTCTTTTCTAACAGGCTCATTCCCACAGAGTCTGAAACACACCTCTATCAGGCCCCTACTGAAAAACAGTAAACTTGACCCATCCAAAGTTGAATCATTTAGGCCAATCTCGAGCATCCCCCAGCTCGCAAAAATCATTGAAAAAGCTGCTCAACAACAGATCCAGCATCATATCGACACGGAAGCACCACTAGACCAATCACAACATGGCTTCAGGGAAGCACATGGAGTCGACACAATCCTTACAACCCTATTCAATGATCTGGTCACTGGAATAAACAGCATCCAACAAGGATTTGTCCTCATCTTCCTAGACATCTCTGCCGCCTTCGACTCTGTGAATCATGATATACTTCTGCAACGCCTGATAGAAAAGGGGATTCGAAGCACAGCACTGGAATGGTGTAAATCCTACCTTTCCAATAGGTGGCAGCGTCAAAACAGGCCATGAATCCTCTGAACCTTTCCTACAGTCCCAAGGGGTACCTCAAAGATCTTCCTTATCGGCACTGATGTTCAATATATATATGCAGCCGATATGTGAATTGATCCGATCTTTCAACGTACAATGCCTGGCATACGCAGATGACATCCTCCTATACATGCCGTTCAAAATTGACCAACCAGTGTTCTCCCCAATAATCAATTGTTTCGGAGCAGTAGCTGAATGGCTGCTGACACAAAACCTACGAATCAATCATAGCAAAACTGATGTTCTTTTTGTTACAAGGAATTGTAAGTTCATACCTCCTCCATCGCTACTGGTCAACAACATAGAATTGAAGTCCAAACCCACAATCCGATATCTTGGCATCACACTGGACCAGCACCTGGTTATGACAACGCATGTGAAGAATGTGACAAAGACTATATATCATAAGATCAGAACACTACGCCACCTCCGCCCCCTACTTGATTATACTGACTACCGATCAACCTTCCAGGCATTAGTCCTCCCACACCTTGATTTTGCGAACATCATCCTCCACGGTATCTCTCAATCCACTTTAAATCCGCTTCGCCTGGCTATGAATGCAGCTGCAAGAGTCCTCTCTGGGTCACCAAGATCTGCTCACATAACGCCTATCATAAAAGATCTGCACTGGCTACCTTTACAAGCCAGACTCCACTATAAGTCACTAGTCCTTACTTTCAAAGCCTTGAATAACTACCCACCTACACCAATCAGCAAGCTAATTCACAGCACCCTCGAAAATAGAAACAGGAGGCCTACTGCTATGAACACCTTAATAGTTCCTAGGATGATATCGTGTACTAAGGCTACTTCAAACAGAGCTTTCTCAATATTCGCTCCTCTAAACTGGAATACACTTCCCCATGAAATCCGTGGCATCAAAAGCCTAATACTATTCCGAAAAGCTTTGAAACACCATCTGTTCACAAAATGTTAACCAGAAGTCATCCCGGATACTCACACATCTAGCAAGCTTCCCACATACCCCAGACGCCTTAGCACCCTAATACAACCAGAAAATGGTTAGCCTACACGATAGCCCACATGATAACCATTTACCTGCACCATCCACACGAAATCACTTACAATATCCAAACGAGTTTAGAGTATTGTATATAGTTTAAAGTATATAGTATAAAGTTAACCTGTACATAGTTCTCCCGGTTATCCCATGTGTTATTTTTCCCTGTTCTTTGTAAACTCAATGTTGCCTGTATGCATTGCAGTATGTTCTGTTCAATGTACTGTGATAAGGAAGCTTATCATAGCTCGGGAAGGAGCTATAGAAAAGGTGAAGTGACTCTGAACAAGCAACCTGTCAGTTCTGGTAGAAATAAGAAAACAGAATTTTCCCATAAAAGACTACCAGTCCCAGAATGCACCAGGTTTCCAACAGCCATTAGAGGAGCTGAAGTGGGGAAACGTGTGTTCAATCAGGAGGGCTATGAGGTAATCCCTAAGCACTCATCTCAAAGGGCAGGGCCTGATTCAGCACAGCTGCGCTGTGTTAGGGAGGAGCACTCATCTAAGCAGAATAAAGGTAGAGTTTATTCTACAGAGAATGAGCTTGAGCTTGATCATCTTCATCATCAGGAGGATTTTCAGAAGCAGAAGCCAAACCGGACGGACAGAGAGGGAAAGAAACCCTTTGGAAGAAAGAGGAGAAAAGCCTTTGAGAGGTCTAGAAGAGTCCAGAGCAGTACGTATACTGGGAGGCATTCCAAGGGCCAGCATACACCATTGGACTGGGGAAAGCCAGAGGAATGGTGCTGCAGAGCTAGGAATCTCCAGACGGTACCTGTGAGGGAGACGGCTGCACGTGGAAGGGACCCTAAGACCCGTGCCAGAAGGTATGTGAAGAGAGATCCAGTGTCCAGGGATCTGGATTGGAAGGCTGGACATAAGAACTGGACTACATACTGGCCAGGCTATATAGAGAGGAACTCTAACAGCAATGGAAGCTCAGGTATGAACACTGATCTATGCCCTAGCTATAACCTTGAAAGACAGCAGGGAAACAAGTATTCTCCTGAAAGTGCTCCATTGGGAGATTCATCTGTGCCAATCCATGATATTGAACCCATGCTTGTTGAAGAAGAGGGGGTGATAGCAGATGAAGAATCTGTTTACATGGACTGCTCTCTGTCTAAACTCCTTTGGTGATTTTCTGTTATAAAGTACAGCAACCATCACAAAGAAATACAAACTTGTTCTTTAATCTACTCAGAAAAGCTCCTGTGTAGGATTTCTAGCCACGCAGTAGAAAGCAAGCCAGCTAAGGGGTTTCAGCTGGATAACTGCTAGCAATTGAGCCTTACCTAATTGCTTGTGGGCTCTGGGAGAATCACTTCTGAATCTATGTGGGAAGATACAAGAAGTTAACCCGAGAAGAACAGTTTTTCCTTTCTTTGTGGCTTTTGTTTGTTGTTTGATATATTGCTAAGAGAATATTAGCTAAAGCCTACAGAAAAGACCAGTTTGTTGCCAACCAGGTCTTATTTCTTTTGCTTTGATTGCCTGACAAGTTCAAATGTTGTTTTCCTGGTTTTGTTTTTTCAAGTTTAACACTGAAAGCAAGTAACCTGATTTATGTGCTACCAAGCATATCTGTGTTGGGAGAAATAACCCCATAAATAAATATCTTATTGGCTTTACCCTAAAGCACAACTAATTATTGTGAGCAGCTGTGTCTGGTGTGAATGAACTGCATTGCCCACAATCCCTTGCAAATCATATAGATATATGCACTTGCCAAGACTGTGAAGATTCTCACCTAGGCAGCCGTCTGAGAGTACACCGCGCTGATTTTAATAGCGCGGTATAGAAGAAATATTAAATAAATAAATAAATAACTAAACTTGCAAAACTGAAAGTGGACAAGGCCATGGGACCGGATGGGATACATCCCAGGATACTGAAAGAGCTCAGAGAGGTTCTTGCAGGGCCGTTAAAGGATGTTTTCAGCAGATCCTTGGAAACAGGAGAGGTTTCTCATGACGGGAGAATGGCTGATGTCATATCTCTACAGAAAAATGGTGACAGAGAAGAAGTGTCAAACTACAGGCCTGTGAGCCTTACCTCAGTGGCAGGAAAAGTGATGGAGGCACTCCTGAAAGCGCGAATAGTGAACTTTCTCAAAACCAACAGTTTGCAAGACCCGAGGCAACATGGTTTTACCGAAAGACGATCTTGCCAAACAAATCTGATTGAGTTCTTTGACTGGGTGACCAGGGAGCTAGATCAAGGGCATTGAATGGATGTCATCTACCTGGATTTCAGCAAAGCCTTCGATACTGTTCCTCATAGGAGGCTTATCAATAAACTCGGTAGCTTGGGGATGGATCCTAAGATGGCAAATTGGATCAGAAATTGGTTGACTGACAAACGATAGAGGGTGATGGTAAATGGAGCTCACTCGGATGAGAGGAAGGTGATTAGCGGGGTGCCCCAGGGGTCTGTCCTGGGCCCGGCACTGTTCAATGTATTTGTGAGTGATATTGCTGAAGGACTGAATGGAAAAGTCTTTTTTCAGATGACATGAAAATTTACAACAGAGTGGACTCCCCCGAGGGAGTGGTTAACATGAGGAAAGATCTACAAAAGCTGGAAGAATGGTCTAATGCTTGACAATTAAGATTTAATGCAAAGAAGTGCAGAGTCATGCACTTGGGTAGCAGAAATCCAAGGGAATTGTACGCGATAGGAGGCGAGAGGTTGGTGTGCACGGATCAGGAGAAAGACCTTGGTGTGATTATTTCTGAAAATCTCAAGGTGGCAAAACAATGCGACAAGGTGTTGGCAAAAGCCGGAGGATGTTGGGCTGCATACAAAGAGGAATTGCCAGCAGAAAGGAAGAGGTACTTATGCCACTGTAGAAGTCACTGGTGAGGCCTCACTTGGAGTAATGTGTTCAGTTTTGGAGACCATATCTTGCAGAGGATGTAAAAAGACTGGAAACTGTTCGGAGGAAGGCGACCAAAATGATTTGGAGCCTGCGTCAGAAACCTTATGAGAAGAGACTTGAAGACCTAAACATGTACAGTTTGGAGGAGAGGAGGGACAGGGGAGATATGATTCAGACCTTTAAATACTTAAAGGGAAATAATGAACAAACAAACCTCTTCCAAAGGCGGGGAAGCTGTAAAACTGGAGGGCATAACAGGAAGCTGCAAGGTGGTAAATTGAAAGGCAATGTCAGGAAATACTTTTTCTCAGAAGGGGTGGTGGATGCTTGGAATGCCCTCCTGATGGAAGTGGTGGGGGAAAACACGGTGACGGAATTCAAAATGGCATGGGACAGACACAGTGGATCCCTTTACAGCAAAAGGATAAAATCAAAATAAACTGAACATCTAATTTTTCAATAAATAGGGGTGTCCTGCATGGAATGGTGGGTTCACCCCTAAACAGGGACGTGGGGAGGGGTGGCCTGCACGGATCGGCAGGTGCACCTACTCTTGCCATCGTGCTGGGCAGACTAGATGGACCATGTTGGTCTTTATCTGCTGTCATTTACTATGTTACTATGTTGCTATATGGGTGATGTCGGTGCCGACAGAGCCCATGCAGAGCATTTCCCCAGCTTTCAAAGAAAGCCTTTGGGAATACTACCACACATGCGTAGGTACCCTTCCCGCCCAAGGGTGCCATCTTGCTCAGTCTCCTTTTTTTTGCAGAGCCCAACGGATGCATGTCCTGTTTCCTGGAAAAATTCCTTAAAAATTATCCTTAGTTGAGTTTCTTCCCGGTTTGCATACCCGTTTCTCTTCCCGCCTCGAACCAGCGTTGTTCTCAGCTCCCTTTACTTTTTCATCGAGGTCTGCCTCGACCGGCATTTTCACCCTTTTTCGCCCCATTCGGGTGTGATACAACATGACTCCCGGTGGCCTTAAAAAGTGTGATAGTTGTAGTCAAATTATATCTGTCACAAACACCCATGACTGCTGTTTGCACTGCCTTGGCCTGGACCACGACAGTACTTCCTGTGACCTGTGTCAGGCCATGACCCCTCGACCATCAGGAAAAGGTTGGAGTTGCAGGAGAAGATTTTCCTGCGGTCCGGCTCAGCCCCGGCTTCCCTGATGCTGAGCCCAAAGCCGAACACCACCTGTGAGGCCCAGGCATCTTTGGAGTCCCGCGGCGCCAGCCCCTCTGGAAAGATGCCAGACCCTGGCAAGAAAAAGAAAAAAATATAAGTCAGTCGAGGTTCCACCGGGGGAACCCGGTACGGTACCGCGGAGGGACTCGGGCAACGCGAAGCAGCACCCCCCCTAAGGTTTCTAGGAATGTGTCTTTGGCCGGCGGTGACCACACGAGGCTCCCCGAGGCCACAGTCCTTGTTGAGGACATGCTCGCCAGAGGGGCCTGAAACACTCAGTGCCGCGGCAAAAGCTGCGGAGCCTTCTGGCATCGAGGCCAGAATGGCGGTCCTGGAACAGAGTATTTCTGCCATCCTGACTATGCAGCAGGCAATGATGTCAGGTTCGTCTGCATCATCTGCCCTGACAACCGAGCCCCCAACTGTGGTGGTGTCCCTGGGCGTCGAGCCAGGCCCCGAGCGCTGTCGGCCTCGGGCTAGCCCTCAGCACCAGTTGAGCTCCGGGTCCCGTTCTCGGGGTGTCCGGTCCTCCCTGGCTAGTTTCCGGAAGTCTGACCCAAGACCGCTCGAGGGATCCTGGTTCAACACAGGCCTTGTGGCACGGGAGCTCCGAGTCTTGGACTCCTCGACACCCTCAGTCAGACGGGGAGAGCAATGTCAAGGCTTCCTCCAAGACCTCTCAACATTGAGACATCCCCTTGGTGCCGTCTCCCCTGGATTTCTGACGCCATTCCCCACCCAAGGAGTAGCATTCCATGACTTTGTCCCGGACATGGCCTGAGCCCTCTTGGTCCTGACCAAGTCCGAGGAGGACTCACGCACTGAAGAACTGGAGATCCTTCAGTATGAGTCTCCGCCAAAGGAGGCTCTGTTGGTGCTGGTGCAACCCATCCTCAAACGGCTGCTCCTACCGATGTGGGAGACCCCGGCCTCGGTGCCGGTGGTCAACCATTGCCTCAACGCTATCTACCATGTGAAGAGGAGTCCAGGCTTCCAGAAGGCCCAACTTCCCCACTATTTCATGTTGGTGGAGTCTTCGATGCAAAAGCTCAAGACCAGAAGACTACTTCTTCTGTATCTCCGGGTAGAGAGGCTAGAGAACTCGACGTCCTAGGGCACAAGGTTTTTTTCAGGAGTCCATCCTGGGCTGCCGGATATAAACCTATGAGCTCTACATAGGGATGTTTCTTAGGAGCCTTATTCAGGAGCTTGCTGACTTCTCAGCAGGGCTTGCCGGGGAACCCCTGCAATGGTTCCAGACATTGGTGGCCACTATTTGGGACTGCTCTAAGTTCCTGTCCCAGGCCGCCTACGATGGGTTCGAGGCGGCAGCCTGGGCAGCAGCCACAGGCATCGGTGCTTGGCGCCAGGCCTGACTGACCTCGAGCTGTGGGTCCAGGAAAAGCTGCTGGATGTCCCCTGCACTGGGGAGAACCTGTTTGGGAAACCTATGGCCGGCAAGGCAGCCAAGCTTGAGGCCGAAGTGGTGACCAGGCAGAGGCTCTCAAAGAAGACCTCTACCCTTCTCCATAAGAAAGGCCAACTTTCTCAAGGAAGAAGGGCCCTTTCCATCAGAGTCACCACTACCAGGTCTTCCCAAGCCAGCAGCAGCAGCATGGATCCCATCCCAAAGGCCAGGGACACGGACCTAGGAAGCCAAAGGCTCCCAAACCGCAGACACCAGCTCCGCTTAACCTGGTGGGAGCTTTTGACTCCCAGGGCAGGGCCTTCCTCCCCCTGGGAGACGCTTACCAGTCCACAGGGGGCCGCCTGGCACTCTCCATCCACAGGTGGCTCAAGGCCACTTCAGACCAGTGGGTGCTCCAGGTGGTGAAGGAGGGTTACCACCTCTGCTTCCAGCTGCCACCTCTGGGGCAGTTTCCAGGAGAGCCAGTGCGACCTCTCCTTCACCAGGCCCTTTTTCTCTCAGAACTGGTAGGTCTACTAAGGGGCAAGGCAGTAGAGCCTGTTCCCCAGCACCTCAGGGGCAAGAGCTTCTACTCAAGGTACTTTCTTGTCCCCAAAAGAACCGAAGGTCTCGGGCCCTTCCTGGACCTCCGGGACCTGAACGAGTTCCTGGTGAGGGAGAAGTTCAAAATGCTCTCCCGTGGGACACTGCTGCCCTATCTCCACCAGAGAAGACTGGCTTTGCTCCTTGGACTTAAAGGATGCCTACACCCCATCCTGGTCCACTCATCTCACAGGCAATACCTGAGATTCATGTTTGGGGGAGGCCACTACCAATACAGGGTACTTCCCTTCAGCCTGGTCTCCTCACCAAGAGTGTTCACATAGTACCTAGCAGTGGTAGCCACCCATCTGCACCTACAAGGGGTGTTCATCTTCCCCTACCTGGACGACTGGCTCATCAGAGGCGGCACAGCCACAGTCAGGGCACAGAATGTACCATCCTCCTCCTGCAGCACCTGGGGTTCATCATCAACTACCCCAAATCACATCTCTCTTAATTTCATTGGTGCTCAGCTGGACATGGTGTGGGCCAGAGCCCTCCTCCCTCAGGATAGGGCAGAATGCCTCAAACAGCTGGCAGGGGAGGTTCAGCACCACAGAACAGTGCCAGCTCACCTTCTCCTCCACCTGCTAGGACACATGTCCTCTACGGTCCATACACCCCTAACTTGCCTGCACATATGGACATCCCAGTGGTGCCTGTGTTCTCAGTGGACCCAGGCCACGGGCCGTCACTGGGTCAGGGTCTGGGTCTGGGTCTGGGTCTCTCGCCAGCTGGCAAGATCCCTCGACTGGTGGCAAAACCTGGGCCTCCTCCAGGCACGAATGCCCTTTCAGGCATCCCCACCGCAGAGTACCCTGACCACAGATGCTTCTCTTCAGGGCTGGGGAACTCACCGCACTCATGATTGCTGGTCCAGGCAGGAGTCTCTACTACAGATCAACCTCCTGGAACTCCGGGTGGTATCCCTCGCCCTACGTGCATTCCGCTCCCTCTTGCGGAACAGGCCTGTACTGGTCCAGACGGACAACCAGGTCGCAATGTTCTATATAAACAAGCAGGCAGGCACGGGCTTATACTCCCTCTGCCAGGAGGCTGTAGCCCTCCTCTGCTTTGCAGTGCGCAATGGCATGCTCCTGTGAACAGACTACCACCCGGGCCAGGACAACTACCTGGCGGACAGACTTAACAGAATCCTGCATCCTCACAAGTGGCTTCTTAACCCTGTAGTGGCAGAGAAGCTCTTCTGCCTTTGGGGCTGGCCCGAGATGGACCTCTTTGCCTCTCCAGACAATGCGCAACTGGCTCATTTCTGCTCCAGGCAGCCGCACCCACAGAGGGTAGCGGCAGACCCATTCCTGATCTCATGGTCCAAGGGACTGCTGTATGCATTCCCACTGACTTCCCTGGTCGCAAAGACCCTGTTCAAAATTCAGAACGAGAGAGCAACAGTGATACTGATCACCCCCAGGTAACCCAAGCAACCCTGGTTCCCACTATTGCTCTCACTGGCGGCGACACTTCCAGTACCCCTGGGACGAGCCCCGGACCTCCTGACTCAGGAGGAGGGCTCCCTTCTGCACCCCAATGTGGGGTCATTGACGCTAACAGCCTGGCTGCTGGGAAGGTAGCCTTGGCCCTGCTCAGCCTACCACAAGAGATTGAGGAGATCCTGCTAGCCTCCAGGAAGCCCTCCACAAGGAGGGCTTATGCCTTTAAGTGGTGCAGGTTTGCCCTGTGGTGCGCAGATAGGAAGGAGAACCCGTTCTCATGTCATGTCCAGCTGGTACAAACAAAAGCAGAGAAACACACTCCACTTGCAGTCCAAGATGCAAATAAACAGAAGCAGGCGAGAGAACCCTTGGAGGAAACAACTTTATTGTATGGTTGCCCTATTCGTGCTTCGGCCTAACTGGCCTTCATCAAGGGACATTGACCATAGTTGGTAATTGTATAAGATAAAAACCAAGGGTAAAATGAAGAGAGCTGTAATAATACAAATTTGCATTAGAAAATGCAAACTGTTTAGTGTTTGAAATATGGAAATACAAAATACATACCGTTAGTACTGCTTTTTTATAACATGTACCCTTTGTGGAAATGTACATACAAGTTCAACCTGTACCCTTTATTTTACTCGTACCCCTCCTCAGCAGAATGTAAAAACGTGTATACCCCACGGGTTATATACATGAAAATATGGTAACCCAGGTACCCTTAATTACAGAGCAGACAGAGCTGAAACAGATCCCAAATTACCCCTGTCTTCTCCAGGACCAAGCAGGAAGTCAGTCCTCACTTATGGGTGACGTCGGCGCCGACGGAGCCCTCGCGGAGCAATTTTCCCCAGCTTTCAAAGAAAGCCTTTGGGAATTGCAGCGCGCATGCGCGGTCGTCTTCCCGCCCGAGGGTGCCATCTTAGCCAGTCTTCTTTTTTCCGCGGAGCCCTACAGACGTCCCCGTCTTGTCCCCGCGAAAAAGTTGATTTTCTTCTTTATTTTATCCTTTTTTCTTTCGGTTCGACGCCGATCGTTTTCCCGCCCGGACTCGCGACGCCGGTCTCGAGTCCTCTTACTTTTTTCGGTTTTTCTGACTTAGTCAGCTTTCGTTTTCGGTTTCCCTGGCAGCCCGGTCCTTTGACCTCGCAGGGGCCCTTTTTCCCCCGATGGCTGCCAGTGGGTTTAAGCGGTGTGGTCGGTGTGACCGAAATATGTCACTAACCGACACACACGACTTTTGCCTCCGCTGCCTGGGCCCGGATCATGAGGAACTGATCTGTGGGCCCTGCAGCAAACTGTCCTCAAAGGCGTTGAGAAGTCGGCGGCATCAGCGTGAGAGAATCTTCGCTGACCCCAGCCGTACCCGGACCTCGTCGGAGGCCTCCGCGTCGAAAGGCTCCAGCTCGGACCGTCGCCGGAGCTCCTCCGACCGGGGTTCTCCCTCCGGGGACCATCGTCGGAAGGAAAAACCCGCGAGGGCGGCGTCGGTGGACGCTCCTGGTTCCGCGAGGGCCAGGTCGCATAGCCCCGACAGCCGCCCCGGGTCCTTGGAGAAGGAACACATCCCGAAGCGACCTCGCCTGGAGTCGGAGATGCCTGCCCGGGTAAGTCCTGTGGTCCTTCTGGACTCGCCTCCGCGACAGCCGACGTCGGGCCCTGCTGGGTCACCTGAGCTCGGACTCAGGTTGACGGCCTTGGAGAGCAGACTGTCTGCCTTCATGGACCAGCAGAGGGCACTGCTCGCTGGCTTCGCTGGCGCCGCTGCCCCGACCGCCGGGACGTCGACGTCCAAGTCGACCCCGGAGACCGAGCCGATCCTCGAGTCGATGAGAACTCGAGTCGATCCTCGGTCGAGGTCACCCTCGGCCTCCCGTTCGGGACCGAGGTCGCCGACGCCGACTCCCTCGGCGTCGGGGCGGCTGGCGCCGCACCCTGCCCGGGCCGACCCCACCGAGTCCTCGTCGGAGTCGGTCTGGGAGTCTGAGGAGGAAGAGTCACCTGATTCTTTCCGGACTCGGTGTGTCCCATCGGACTCACCGGAGTCCGAGCCTCGGAAGCAGTCCCCCCCGGAGGATGCCCGGTTCTCGGACTTCGTTAGGGATATGGCCAAGGCTTTGGCCTTCCCTGCGGATCCCGAGGAGGAGCCTCGAGCCGAAGAGCTCGACGCCCTCCAGTATGACTCTCCCGCGAGGGAACACTTTACTGTGCCGGTTCCTCCTATGCTGGAACGACTACTCTTCCGCATGTGGGAGAGTCCGGCCTCCTCGCCGGTCCTGAGCAAGCGGGTCGATTCTATCTATCGGGTCCGCAAGAGCCCTGGCTTTCAAAAGGCACAGCTGCCACACCATTCCATGGTAGTGGAATCGGCCATGCATCGTCTTAAGAGCCAGAAGATGCACTCCTCGGTGCCTCCTGGAAGGGAGGCCCGTAACCTGGATGGCCTTGGCAAGAAGTGCTTCCAGGGCTCTATGCTCGCATGTCGTGTCCAGACTTACCAGCTATACATGGGCATGTATCTCCGGGATCTGGCTAAAGAGCTAGCCGGATTCTCCGCTGGTCTCTCCGAGGAGCCCTTGCGGAGGTTCCTAGCCTTGTCCACGGGCATTCGGGAATGCTCAAAGTTCATGTCCCGAGCAGCCTATGATGGCTTTGAAGCCTCGGCTCGAGTGGCCGCAGCCGGCATCGGTGCCCGCCGACAGGCTTGGCTTCAGTCGTCAGACCTTGAGCCCTGGGTACAGGACAAGTTGGTCGATGTCCCCTGCCGAGGCGAAAACCTCTTTGGCAAGCCCATGGCGGAAAAGGCTGCACAAATTGAGACTGAGACTCTCACCAGGACCAGGCTTTCTAGGAAGACCTCCGCCCCTTCCCAGAAAAAGAAGGGCTCGGGGAAAAAGTCCTTTTACCCGAGGAAGGCGGCTGCCTACAAACAATACCCCCATTATCAGGCCCCTGCAGCTCCCCAACAGGGCCAGCAGGCCAAGGGACGGGGTAACGGGTCCCGTAGGCAGCAAGCCCCCAAGCCTGCACCACCAGCCCCTGCTCAGCAGGGTGGGGGCTTTTGACTCGCTCAGCATAGCCTCTCCCCCCCCGCTGGTTCCTCCCAGCACCGGAGGCCGGCTGGTTCACTTCGCCCACAGGTGGTCCAGCATCACCGCAGATGCCTGGGTGCTTCACGTCGTGCGAGAAGGCTACCTTCTCCACTTCCATCAGGTCCCTCCCTCCTATTTTCCGGGAGAACCTCCGCGCCCCCCTCTGCACAGGGAGTTGCTCCTTCAGGAGTTAGCAGGTCTTCTGCAGGAACAGGCGGTGGAACCGGTGCCACACCACCTGAGAGGTCAAGGCTTTTATTCAAGGTATTTTCTGATACCAAAGAGAACAGGGGGCCTCAGACCCATCCTGGACTTGCGCAACCTCAACAAGTTCCTTGTGCGGGAGAAGTTCAAAATGCTTACCCTTGGAATCCTTCTGCCCTACCTCCAGCAGGGAGATTGGCTATGCTCCTTGGATCTAAAGGATGCCTACACGCACATCCTCATCCACCCAAGCCACCGCCAATACCTAAGGTTTGTGGTGGCAGGAAATCATTACCAGTACAGAGTACTGCCCTTTGGCCTGTCCTCCGCACCGCGAGTCTTCACAAAATGTCTCGCGGTCGTGGCGGCCCATCTCCGGCTTCACGGCCTCTATGTCTTTCCGTACCTCGACGACTGGCTCATCAGAGCAGCGTCCGCTCCGGAGGTCACCAACGCCACGTGCCGCACGGTGACTCTGCTGCAGCACTTGGGCTTTGTTATAAACTTCGCAAAGTCCACTTTGCTCCCCTCACAGGATCTCGAGTTCATCGGCGCAAGGCTGCACACTCCTCAGGCGCGAGCGTACCTACCGCTCGACAGGGCTCAACGGCTCATGGACCTAGCCGACCGCTTTCGCAGCCAGCCCCTGGTCTCCGCCAGGCGCTTCCTGAGACTGCTCGGCCATATGGCTTCCACCGTCCATGTGACCCCCAATGCCCGCCTGAATATGCGGTCTGCTCAATGGTGTCTCCGCCAGCAGTGGCGACAAGCCACGGGCGGCCTAGCAGACCTAGTGCGCGTTTCCGAGCCGCTGGTCTCGTCTCTCCGGTGGTGGCTCCGGCAGCCGAACCTGATATTCGGAATGCCTTTTCAGTCACCTCAGCCGACCCGGGTGCTGACCACCGATGCATCCCTCCTGGGCTGGGGAGCACATTGCCAAGAGGCACGTACTCAGGGCCTCTGGACCACGTGGGAGTCGGCTCAGCAGATCAACTTCCTGGAGCTCAGGGCGATCCGCCTAGCTCTCAAGGCCTTCTCCCACCTGACTTCCCAACAGTCCGTCCTTGTCCAGACGGACAATCAGGTTGCCATGTTCTACGTGAACAAGCAGGGGGGCACGGGCTCCTTCCTCCTCTGCCGGGAGGCACAGAAGCTCTGCTCTTGGGCCGTCAGTCACGGCATTCTCCTCAAGGCAGTTTATCTCCCGGGCCAAGAAAATTGCCTTGCAGACAAACTCAGCAGGGTCCTCCAGCCGCACGAGTGGCGTCTGGATCCCTTGGTAGTTCAGAAGCTCTTCCTCAAGTGGGGTCTCCCCACAGTGGATCTCTTTGCCAGTCCTCACAACCGGCAGCTTCCTCGCTTCTGCTCTCGTCAGCCACACCCCCTTCGGGCTGCGGCGGACGCCTTTCTGATCTCGTGGTCGGGGAGCCTTCTGTACGCTTTCCCTCCCATCCCGCTAGTCTCTCGGACTCTTTTCAAGGTTCTCCGAGACAAAGCCTTCATGATCCTGGTGGCCCCTCGCTGGCCCAGGCAGCCGTGGTTTCCGCTCCTGCTGCAACTGGCGGTGGAGGATCCAATCCCTCTGGGGGTACAACCGGATCTCCTCACTCAGGATCAGGGGTCCCTCCTGCACCCCAACCTCAGGTCTCTCAACCTCATGGCCTGGCTGCTGAGAGGGTAGTCCTTGCTCCCCTTCTCCTGCCGGCGGAGGTGGAGGAGGTCGTCTTGGCTTCGCGACGGCCTTCTACCCGCAAATGCTACGCCCTTAAATGGCGTCGCTTTGCAGTCTGGTGTACCCAACAGTCTCAGGATCCCTTCTCCTGCCCGGTGTCGGTGATCTTGCAGTACTTGCTGCACCTCTCTAATCTGGGACTTAAGTCCAACTCCGTCAAAGTTCACCTCAGTGCTCTTTCAGCACATCATGTGCCGGTGGACGGCAGACCTCTCTCCAATGACCCTCTCGTAGCGAGGTTTCTCCGAGGTCTCCTTCTACTTAAACCACCTCTGCGCCCGCCAGCGCCTGACTGGGACCTGAATGTGGTTTTGCAGCGGATCACCTGTCCGCCTTTTGAACCTATGGCTACCTGTTCTCTCCGTTTTCTGTCTTGGAAAACACTGTTCTTGATAGCCCTCACTTCCGCTAGACGCGTAAGTGAATTGCAGGCCCTCGTGTCTGATCCCCCTTACACTAGGTTCTACAAGAATAGGGTGGTCCTACGGACTCATCCGAAATTTCTGCCTAAAGTGGTCTCCCCTTTTCACATCAATCAGGAGGTGGTACTTCCAACCTTCTTTCCCAGACCACACTCCAGCCGAGCTGAGACGGTCCTCCATACCCTGGACTGTAGAAGGGCTCTGAACTTCTACCTTGACCGTACGCGGGAGCACCGTAAAGCTGCTCAGCTTTTTGTGTCTTTTGACCCCAATAGATTGGGGCTCCCGGTCTCCAAGCGTACTCTGTCCATCTGGGTTGCGGACTGTATCTCTTGGGCTTATGGGGCAGCCGGACTCTCCTTAGGAAGTAGAGTCACGGCTCATTGCGTTCGGGCAAAGGCCACGTCAGTGGCTTACCTCCGCTCTGTTCCGCTGGCAGACATCTGCCGGGCCGCTACTTGGTCTTCGAGCCAGACTTTTGCGGTCCATTACTGTCTCGAGAGGGAGTCCCGTAGGGACAGTGCTTTCGGACAGGCAGTCCTCCGTAATCTCTTTGAGGTCTGAGCAACTCCTACCCTCCATCCCGGATGTGGGCTACCGGTGGGTGATAATTCAGCGAAGATTCTATCCTTCTGTGCTGCTGAGCTAGAGGGAGCTCATTTTTGTGCTTAGGGTCTCCGGTAGCCTTGAGCTTGGGAGTCCCATAAGTGAGGACTGACTTCCTGCTTGGTCCTGGAGAAAGCGTAGTTACTCACCTGTAACAGGTGTTCTCCAGGAGCAGCAGGAATCAGTCCTCACTACCCTCCCTCCTCCCCTTGGAGTTGCAATCGTCTGCTTATGTTCTTTTTGCAAATTTTTATGCTGTCTTTTTTAGCTATGTCATCTGACTGGCTAAGATGGCACCCTCGGGCGGGAAGACGACCGCGCATGCGCGCTGCAATTCCCAAAGGCTTTCTTTGAAAGCTGGGGAAAATTGCTCCGCGAGGGCTCCGTCGGCGCCGACGTCACCCATAAGTGAGGACTGATTCCTGCTGCTCCTGGAGAACACCTGTTACAGGTGAGTAACTACGCTAACTGATAACCATATTGTTAATATGAAGAAAATACAACCTCTAATATGCCTGTATGAAAATGCTAGAATTCTAGGGTCTGATTTTCATTTGGGCGGTGCTATGTGCCGCGTCGGCACATAGCCTGCTCGCCATCCGTCTAACCCAGATTTTTAATGCTGGGGTCATATGCAGCCTCATCATTGAAAATCTGGTTCTTGCCACACAACCCGGAAGCTGCAGGAGCTAGCCTGGTAGCAGCGATTTTCGATGCTACGTGCTTAGTTCCTGCGCCTGAAAGATAGGCGAGGAAAAACCTTGCCTATCTTTAAGGCGCAGAGGGCTAAGCGGGTAGTATTGAAAATCGCTGCTACCCATTTAGCCCTTTCCTCCGCCCCCGCTGCACCTCGGAATGCCCCCAACAAGCCCCGATGCTAACCACATAGCATCTGGGCACGTTAGGGACTTATCCTGGATTTTCAAAAGGCACTACCTGTGTAGGTGCCTTTCGAAAATCCCAGATAAGGCACTTACCTGTGGAAATGCCTTCAAAAATGTTGCTCCTAGTAAGTAAGATGGAAGAGTTAGCATATATAGCACTAAATGAAAGATTAGATATAATTGGCATCTCAGAGACCAGGTGGAAGGAGGACAACCAATGGGACATTGTGATACCTGGGTACAAACTATATCACAATGATAGGGTAGATTAAATTGGTGGAGAAGTTGCGCTTTGTTGGAGAGGGCATTGAGTCACACAGGATAAAAGTTTTGCAGGAAACAAAATAGACTGTAGAATCTCTATGGATAGAAATTCCATATAAAAAGGGGAAGGCAATGGCAGTGGGAGTGTACTATCATCTGCCTGGCCAGAATGAATGAAATGCTAGAAGAAATCAGGCAAGTTCACAACAGTTACAAACAGTAATAATGGGTGATTTCAATTACCCCAGTATTGACTGGGTCATTGTAACAGCAGGACATGCTAGGGGAGATAGCGTTTCTAGATGAAATAAATGACTGATTTTTGGAGCAGCTGGTTCATGAACCGACAAGAGAGGAAGCTATTTTTGATCTAGTCCTTAGTGGAAAACAGGATCAGCTGCAAGAGATATGGGTGTTTCCTCTTTGTCTCTCCGGGCCAGTCCAGGAACCGTAGGGGCAGTCAACCTCCTCTAGTAGCTGAGGACTGAATTCCCAAAGTCTTGCTGACAGCCTATCCAGCTCCCTCTGGTGTCAGAGACTCAGTCTTTCAGTCCTCAGCAGCTGGATAGGACGTGGCTGACAGGCTCCCTGAGAGAAGAAGAGGAATTCAGGGCTTGCTTAGTATAGGCGGAGAAAGTGTTGTTTCTGGTATGCCCTAGCAGAGCTGCGAGTCCAGAAGATTTGGGGATTGGTTTAAAAAAAAAAGAAAAAGATCATTGTAGTAGGCCGGCGCTTGAGGCAGAGCCTGCCTCGTGGGAGTGCTGCAGTCATCCCTCGAAGGGTAAGAGAGGATCTGGGAGCCCCAGAGTGCAGCCCTCTGCCCTCGGTGTCGGATCTACTCCACCCACTAGCAGCAAAAGTGGAGGGGGTCCAGGAGATCCCAACACTTAAAGGTAGGAAAGCAGAGGAGAGTAGGAACGGACGTACTTCGGCGTTGCGGTTGTACCTTTTCACCCGGCAAAGAGCTTTGGGGAGATTTGTTTTCTGCTAGCGCATGCTGCCCGGAGCAGCAGTGTGTGCACAGTGCGGGAGTCGGCGAGGGCTTTCGGGGCTGGGTCTCTGCTGAATTTGTTTTTGCACAGGTAGTTCTTTGGAGCGGCTCTTCGGGGGCGTAATGGAGCCTAAGTTGGCATCGGGAGTTGTGTCGGACGTGTCTCAAGGCATGGAGGAGAAGGCGGGAACAGCGGCCTTTTTTTCTGTGGCAGCTGTTTCTCCCGCGCTTCAGAGGAAAGCGGGGATAAAGAAAACTAAAGCAGAACGGCCTTCTCCGGATGTGGTGCAGGCCCAAGGGCAATTGCCAGAGTTGCAGGAAGGTTTGCAATCATTGTTTTCTGCAGATTTTATATTGTCTTTGCATAAGGCCTACTGTTTGAAATTAAAGCAGACCCTGAGCAAGACTTCTTCATCCAGCTTGGTTAGTGCACCCAAGGGGGATGTCACGGTGGCAGATCCTGGAGAGGGTCCCTCCAATAAGACTTTGGGTCTAGAGACAGGCTTCGATAGCTTTGGGCTGCAGCTCTCTATGCCTCAAGGGACAGAAGAGGGAGAAATTCTCTCTGATGGGGCTTTGGATTCTTGGACAGGAGAGTTAGAAGAAGGTGAAATTGTGCCTGGCGAAGACCCTAATGTCTTCAGGGTATTTCGCAAGGATGAGCTAGGTGCGCTTATTGCCCAGTCCCTAGGGGCTCTGAACATTTCTCTTCCGGTGGTTCAGGAGGAGCCGCTAGAGGATCCTTTGCTCCAAGGGTTTAAACCGTTGCAGCGGTGTTTCCCAGTTCATAGAGTTATTAGACAGATGATTGATTATGAATGGGAGTGTCCGGAGGCTTCCCTGAGGGGTAGCCGTGCCTTTGGGTGACTTTACCCTGTCCCACAAGAGGAAAAGGAATTGCTGCATATGCCTAAGGTAGATGTGTTGGTAGCGGCAGTGACGAAGAAGACTACAATCCCGGTGGAAGGTGGTGCAGCTTTGAAAGATCTTCAAGATCGCAAGCTAGAGGCTCTGCTCAAGCAGGCATTTGATTCAAGTGCGCTGTCACTTCAGGCCTCCATTTGTGGGGCATATGTGTCACGGGCCTCTATTCGCTGGCTCCAAGTTGAGTCGGTTTCTGACAGAGAGGACAGGTCTTCCTCGGAAGGAGCGAGACTGGAATCAGTGGCGGCGTATTTAGCAGACGCCTTCTATGATCTGGTCAGGATTTCGGCGAAGTCCATGGCATCGGTGATTGCTGCTAGGAGGTTTCTTTGGCTGCAGAATTGGGAGGCAGACACTTCTTCTAAGGCTCGGCTCAGTAAGCTACCATTTAAGGGCAAGCTTCTCTTTGATGAGGCCCTAGAAAAGATTGTGAAAGATTTGGGAGATTCCAAAGGAGGTCGGCTCCCGGAAGATCGCCCGAGGGGGGCTCGACCCGTTGCTCTTACGAGAGGCCAAGGTAGGGACTTCCGCAGGTTCCGCAGGCCGCGGTTTGCTCCTTATCAGAGAGGCCGTTTGGTAGTGCGGGGGCAGTCCTTTCGAGGGGCGCGGGAGTTCAGCAGGGGGTATTTCAACTTCCAGCAGAACGCCCCTAAGAAGCCACAATGAAGGGCGGTCGGTCCAGGCAGAGCTCCCGGTGGGAGGACCGTTACAGAGTTTTCATTCCATCTGGACCAACATAACTACAGACCAGTGGGTGCTGGAGATCATCTGCGAGGGTTATGCACTGGAGTTCAATCAACCGCTGGCAGAGGCATTTGTAATGTCTCCGTGCAGACCTCTAGCAAAGAGGAGAGCACTAAGCGACACGCTTCAACGCTTGCTTCATCTCCAAGCGGTAGTGCCGGTCCCCCAAGAACAATACGGGTTAGGTTGATACTCAATTTATTTCGTGGTTCCCAAGAAGGGCGGATCTTTTCGTCCCATTCTGGATCTCAAACACGTAAACCGCTGTTTGAAGGTGCCGCATTTCTGCATGGAGACCCTGATGTCCGTAATTTGAGCGGTGAAGCCGGGAGAGGTTCTCTTCTCCATAGATCTAACGGAGGCCTATCTGCACATTCCGATCAGGCTGGATCATCAAAGGTTCCTGCGCTTTGCCTTGCCCATGGGGCATTTTCAGTTCCGGGCGTTGCTGTTCGGGCTGGCAACGGCTCCGCGCACATTCACGAAGGTTATGGTGGTGGTCGCAGCAGCGTTGCGACAGGAAAGAATTCAGGTGCATCCTTATCTGGACGATTGGTTGATTCGAGCAGGGTCTCCGGCGGAGTCGGTTGCTACGACCAGGCGAGTAGTCCAGTTCCTGGAACAGCTCAGTTGGGTGATAAACCGCTCCAAGAGTCAGTTACAACCAGTAAGGCGTCTGACATATCTTGGGGCCTTGTTCCATACAGAGATAGAGGCGGTTTTTCTGTCCAAGGACAGGGTGCAAAAGCTTTGGAGGTAGGTGCGGGCGTTCTTGTGTCTGCAGGCGCCTATGGCGTGGAGATACTTGCAACTACTGGGGTCCATGGCAGCGGCATTGGATCTGGTTCCGTGGGCCAGAGCTCATATGCGTCCCCTTCAGCAGGCGCTGCTATCCAAATAGTCTCCACAGCATCATTCTCTGGCTCAGAGACTCATGTGCCCGGAGTTCGTGCGCAACAGCCTGCAGTGGTGGTTGGACCCTCTGCATCTGCAAGCGGGGTCCCGCTCGAACAGCCGGAGTAGGAGATGAGGGCGGTAAGCTTGGCGCTTCAGGAGTTTATCGGTCTGCTGGAAGGGAGAGCGGTGCGTGTTTTCTCCGACAATGCGGTGACGGTCTCTATATCAACAGACAAGGGGGCACAGGCAGTGCGGCCTTGTTGGAGGAAAGTCGGGTGTTGATGCAGTGGGTAGAAAGCCATCTGCTGGCCATATCGGCAGCGCATGTAGCCGGAAAGGGCAATGTGCAAGCCGACTATCTCAGCCGGAATGCCCTGGATCCCGGAGAGTAGGAACTGAATGCGGCTGTTTTTCACGAGATAACGGTTCGGTGGGGGCAGCCGGTCATGGACCTCATGGCTACCCTAGGCAATGCCAAGGTGTCGTGGTTCTACAGCAGGTACAGAGTACACATGTCAGAGGGTCTCGACGGTCTAGTCCAGCCCTGGCTGTTGGGCGTGCTGCTGTATGTGTTCCCACAGTGGCCATTGATCGGCCGGGTGTTACGGCGAATTGTGGGGCACATAGAGAAATTGATTCTCATTGCTCCGGATTGGCCCAGGAGGCCTTGGTATGCGGATTTGATACAGCTGCTCGTGGATCGTCCGTGGAGACTTCCCAGTCGAATCAATCTGTTGAGTCGGGGACCAATTCTAATGCCGCAGGTGGATCGGTTCTTGCTTACGGCTTGGCTGTTGAGAGGAAGCGGCTCCGACGTCGGGGGTACTCGCCGTCGGTGATTGATACCTTATTGAAGTCTAAAAGTTGACTTCGCTGGCGTACGTCCGTGTTTGGCGCGTTTTTGAAGGATGGTTTGGGGAACATGGCGTTAGGCCATTCTCCGTGTCGGTGCCGGTCATTCTGTCGTTTCCGCAAAGTGGGCTAGAAAAGGGGCTAGCTCTAAGCACACTCAAGGTTCACCTAGCTGCCCTGGCTTGCTATAGAGGGAAAGTGCTGGGAGGCGTTGTGTCAGCGCACTCGGATGTGCAACGTTTTCTTAGGGCAGCTAGGAATATACGGCTGTCCGTGAGGTCGGTGGTGCCGGCTTGGGATTTAAATTTGGTTTTGGATGCCTTAACACAGCCTCCTTTTGAGCCAGAGTCCACAGTGAGTCTCGGGGAACTTTCTTGGAAGACTGCGTTCCTAGTCGCCTTGTGTTTGGCTAGGAGAGTCTCAGATCTTCAAGTGCTCTCGTGTAGAGCTCCTTAATTCACTTTACGCAGGAGAAGGTGGTTTTGCGGACGGTGCCGTCCTTTCTGCCGAAGGTGGTGTCCAGTTTTCATTTGAATCGGACAGTTTCGCTTCCAACCTTTCGGAGTATTGAGGGGAGTGATGTCCGTCATTCGCTTCAAAAGTTGGATTTGGGAAGAGTGCTTCGGAGGTACCTCAGGAAGACTGAGTCTTTTCGGAGATCGGACAGGTTGTTCGTGATTTTTGGAGGGCCGCGTAAGGGGGAAGTGGCTTCTAAAGCTTCCATTGCCCGATGGGTAAAGCGGGCGATCTGTGCGGCTTATGAGGCAAAAGGAAAATCGCCTCCCGTCAGGCTCAGAGCTCATTCTACTAGAGCTCAAGCGACTTCTTGGGCTGAGTTTGTGTTGGTGCCTCCAGTGGATATCTGTCACGCAGCATATCGCTTAGATGTTCAGGCAAGGGGAGACGCGAATGTTGGGGGCCTCGGCCTTATTAGCAGGACTCGCAGGACCCTCCCGTTTTTAGGAACTGCTTTGGTACTTCCCTACGGTTCCTGCACTGGCCCGGAGAGACGAAGAGGAAGGAGAAATTAGACCTTATCTGCTAATTGTCTTTCCTTGAGTTCTCTCCGGGCCAGTCCGGGGCCCACCCAGTTAGTCTGCGAGTTGTTTGGGTCGGCAAGAATTGGTAGCTCGGCTGTTAATTTGGAAGGCTAAAGGGCACTTCGGGGCCTAGTGGCCGGAGGTGCACAGGTGGAGGTTAGATAGGTTTTCAGAGTGGCTGCAGTTTGGAGCTCCCTCTCAGAGTCGGGGAGGGGGAGTTGGGAGCCGCTCTGTGTCAGATAAAAAAAAAAAAAAAGAAAGCGAAAACAACATTGAATACGGAGAGGAAGGAGAGAGCCAAGAGATGCTATAAAGTTGTGTTGTTTTTAAAAGTTAGTAAAGTTTGCTAGTTAATGATTTAGTATAAGCTGCTTTGACAATAGAAGACTGAGTCTCTGACACCAGAGGGAGCTGGATAGGCTCTCAGCGAGACTTTGGGAATTCAGTCCTCAGCTGCTGGAGGAAGTTGACTACCCCTACGGTTCCTGGACTGGCCCGGAGAGAACTCAATGAAAGACAGTTAGCAGGTAAGGTCTAATTTCTCCTTGAGTGATCATAGCATGGTTGCATTTGATTTAATAAATGGAGAGAGGAAGGCAATGAAATCCCCAGTACTACCTTTTACCTTTCAAAAGAGAGACAGTATTAAAATGAGGAAAATAGTTAAGAAAAAACTAAAAGGAGCAGCTGCAAAGGTTAAAGGTTTACATCAGGCTATGGGCATTGTTTAAAAATACTATCTTGGAAACCCAGACCAGATGTATTCCATGCTTTAAGAAAAGTGGAAGGAAGGTCAAAAAACTGCCAGCATGGTTTAAAGGTGAGGTCAGAGAGGCTGTTGTAGTCAAAGAAGCATCTTTCAGGAAATGGAAAAAGGAACCAAATGACAAAACAAGGCCATAGTGGAGAGACTGAATGAATTCTTTGCTTTGGTCTTTACTGAAGAAGGTGTAGGGAAGTTACCCATGCTTGAAATGGTATTTAAGGTGATGTGTCTGAAGAATTGAAACAAATATCGATAAACCAGGAAGATGTATTACAACTATTTGATAAACTAAAGAGTAGCAGATCTCCTGGACTAGACAGTATACATCCCAGGTGCGGAAAGAACTGAAATATGAGATTTCAGACCTACTATTAGTAATCTGTGAACTATCATTAACATCATTTGTAGTGGTCCCTCATGAGAGAGTCTTGGCAAAATTAAAAAGTCATGGTATAGGAGGCATTCTACTATTGTGGATCAGGAACTGGTTAAAAGATAGAAAGCAGAGAGTAGGGCTAAATGGTCAATTTTCTCAATGGAGAAAGGTGAATAGTGATCTGTGCTGGGCCCACAGCTTTTTAAAATATTCATAAATAACCTGGAAATGGGAATAACGATTGAGGTGATCAAATTTGCAGATGAGACAAAGTTATTCAAAGTTGTTAAAGCACAAGAGGATTATGAAAAATTTCAAGAGGACTTTGAAAAATTGGAAGACTGGACATGCAAATGGTAGATGAAATTTAATGTTTATTAGTGCAAAGTGTTATGCACCTAGGAAAGAACTACCTCAACAACGGTTACATGATGATGCAAGATTCCACATTAGGAACCACCACCCAGAAAAAGGATTTAGGTGTCATCATGGATAATACGTTGAAACCCTCCACCCAGTATGCAGTGGCGGCCAAGAAAGCAAATAGAATGAAATGGAGAATAAAGCTGACGATATTATAATTCCTCTGTATCGTTCCATGGTGCAACCCCACCTTGAATATTGTGTGCAATTCTGGTTGCCGTTCTTAAAAAGGATATAGCAGAATTAGAAAAGGTACAGAGAAGAGCCACAAGATTTACCCCTATGAGGAAAGTCTTAAAAGTTTAGGGCTGCTGTTGGAAAAAAGACGACTGAGGGGGGAGATATGATAGAGATCTATAAATTAATGAAAGGAGTGGAACAGGTAAACATAGATCGTTTATTTACTACATCTAAAAGTAGGAAGTCTAGGGCAGGGGTGGGCAATTTACGGCCCGTGGGCCGTATGTGGCCCGCCACAGAGTTTTCTGTGGCCTGCAGAAGCGGGTGGTTCTTTCATTAGGCCAACTGAGGCAGTGGCACTCTGGCTGTGTTTATTTCTCATTTTGCCTCCTCTGGGCTGCCGCTGCCTTTCCGCTGCTCTTTTTCCCGCTCAAGCTGATCCGAATGAGAAAAAAAGCAACAGGAAGGCAGTGGCAGGCCAGAGGCGGCAAAATCAGAAATAAATACTGCAGGAGTGCTGCCCCCGAGAAACTGCTGCCTGGATTGGAGGAAAAACATAAATGAATGCCGGAGGTCGTGGCTGTTAGTGACTGGCTGTTAGTGACAGACTGTGGGAATCCCAAGCCCCACGGGCAGAAGCAGGTGACTGTGAGAATCCCAAAGCGTCGGCCCGAACTGCTTCCGTTTCAGAGCTCCAGGAAGCACTGCACCACTAATAATGCCTCTTGTCAGCGTCTTTTTTACTCAAATCAGCTTCGATAGACCGCGGATGGTACTTCTGCTTAAGCTACACCCAGCTCTCCTTTGAAAGCGCGTATTTGAGACATCTCTGTTGGTTTGACTCAGTTTTTTACATTCATCTTAAATTACGTCCTGTATATGTTCCACTATACAGACAATTTTTCTGTATGCCCCCTGAGAAAGGCGTTTGCCGAAACGCGTTGGGATCCTTTTCAATAAAATCATCTTTGACCACCATACGTCTTTTGCTCCTTGTGACTCTCTTGTCAGCGCTAAGGCCATGGCAGACTCTAAGCTGCGGATTGGTGAGTGAGTCTTCTTTAGTGAAAATCAGTTATTGCTGTAAACCAGGGCTTTCCAAACCTGTCGTGGGGACCCTAAGTAATATGAGGTACATATTTTTTCTTTCACTGCATAGCTAAGCTTTGAACTCATCCCCAGAGGAGTTGCTAGTGTAGCTGGTTATAAAAGGTTTTGATAAATTCCTGCAGGAACGTATTAAAGGTTGACCGGGGGAAGCTACTAGTTATCCCTGCAGATAAGTAGCATGGAATCTGGTTACTTCTGAGATTATTCCTGGACCTGGATTGGCCACTGTTGAAAACATGATACTGGGCTTGATTGAGCTTTGGTCTGACCCAGTAGGACTATTTTTATGTCCTTATACTTTATGAAAACTCATTTTGGATATTTTGAAAATCCTGTAATGTCCCCAGGACAATTTGGGAAGCCTTGGGGTAAATACTAATGCAAAAGTGAGAAAAACTATGATAAATCTTTTCCTACTTCCTGTGCGTGTGGAATGGGAATAAAATGCTGCAGACTTATAAAATGAAGAAAGCACAGCTGGCCCATGAGAGATTTAGTCAGTCAACCATGGTGACTAGTGGTAATCACAGTCCCCAGTTTTTTGCTGCAACTCAAGGGGAGATTCCATGGCAAGAGTTAGAAACGTCAGCTGCAGTTTCTGAAATTCGGAAGTACATTTTCAGTCTATAATTTCAAAAGACAAAAGCATAAGACCAAGACGATCTCACAATATCAGTAAACTTAATACTCCTTTTGAACTTCAACAAATCAAAACAAATGACTTCTAAAAGAGCGTTTTCCTTTATGGCACCAGAGTTATGGAATTCTATTCCTGAAGACTTAAGAACTCAGGAAGACATGAAGGACTTTCGCAAATCTTTAAAGACTTATTTATTTATAGAATCATTTGGTGAAATAACTTAAATTTACCATTATGTATATTTAATTTCACTTTGATATAGTACTATAACATAACTGTTTTGTTTTGTATTTGTATTGTAATGTATCGTTTTTGTTTTCCCATACCTTCAGGATGTAAGCTTTTGTTGTCTTGTCAACCACTTTGATTGAAGGATAAGGTGGTATACAAAACTGATTAAATAAATAAATATTTGAACCCCAAATAATGTTGCATATTGTGATTGTATTTCCTTTTGTTAGTTTTATTTATTATTATTATGCAATTTATACTTCGCATTAAATGAAATGTAATGTTAACTAATGAATACTATCAGTTTTAGAAGGTGCAGCCCTCCGCTAACCACCGCCCTCTCAAAGTGGCCCCGAGCCAAAACAATTGCCCACCCCTGGTCTAGGTGATACACAATGAAGCTACAATGTAATCCATTTAAGACTACTAAGAGAAAATATTTTTTCACTCAACACACAATCAGACTCTGTAATTTGTTCTCAAGAGTATGTGGTAAAAGCTGTTAAAGTAGCTGGGTTTAAAAAAGGTTTGGACAAGTTCCTGGAGGAAAAGCCCATAAAACATTATTAAGGGAGGACCAGGGAAATCCACTGCTTACCCGAACATAAGCATAGTGGAATCTGTGTACCTTATTGGGAACCTGACAGGTACTTGTGACCTCGATTGGTCACTTTTGGAACAGGATACTGGGCTTGGTGGACCTTGGTCTAACCCAGTATGGCATTTGTTATGCTGTTATGGAAAAATAAAAATACATTTCCTCTTGTACTGAGCAAAATACAAATATGTAAAAAATGCACATTCCCAAAACTGATATATTTCCAAGCACTAAAAACTGAAAATAAATGATTAAATGATCAGAGTAAGCAGAAGTAGAAAGCCTAACATCCCCCTCCCACTCCCCCTTCTCCACAGTGGAAGCAACAGGATGCTGCATTTCCAACCTGGGCTGGTGGTAGCAGTGATCATGATAGGAACACAGGAAGGTTCAGGATGCTGTGGAGGGATTACTAGTGGGGGGGGGGGGGGCAAACTGGCAACATTTCAATCTTAGGTTGGCAGAAGTGATCATTGGGGAGCAGTGTTAGGGATTTTAAGTACTTTGTTCCTTGCGTTTTACTCTTTCAGCCTATAGGTACATGCGATTGTTAGGATATGCATTCATTGGAAACAACATGGGAAATGTTATTTTCGCTTTATATGTTTTCATGTCATTTTTAACATGAAACAGACAAAACCTTAAATTTTGTGTGTTTCTGTGTCATGATTATTGCTGAACAGGTGCACTGTTGAGCAATAGTATGCCCTATTGCATGATAATACGCCCTATTGAACAATGGGTTGTACTGTTCGAGCAACGGGGCATGTTATTGATGACATTGCCCCCAAAATGAATAAAATGAACAAAATACCCGCATAAAATGAACCCCCCCCCCGAACAAAATACCCGCATAAAATGAAAAGCCCTGTTAATGATGAGGGAAAATAAAAGAAATGAACAGTTTTTGCCTGCACATTGCTAAAAAGCATGGGCTTGCTGTCTGTGCTAAATTTTTGGTGATGGACATCCAGACTCTTTGTAACACACTGGTTGAGAACCACTGCTCTAGAGCAGGAATCAATAGGTTCAAAGGCAAAAAGCCCAAGAAAGGTTTTCCACAGAGCTCAAGAACAATCAAGCTTTGGGCCAGTCAGGAACAGCAATGTTCCTAATTAGCTCCAGGCTATCCTCCAACAGCTGAGAACTGAGCTTGTCAGGATTCTGAGATCCCAATGGAAGAGCTCCCCCTTGAGCCTCAGCATCTGTCTCTCAGTTCTAAGCAGTTGGAGGAAGAGCTCCCAGTGGCTTGGTCTGGAAGATGATTGCAGTTCCTGAGCGGTCCTCCAGTTTAGTCCTCCACATCTGGGTAGTGCACCTCCTCCCGCAGCTAGGAGACTGGACCAATCGGAGTCTTTTCCATGTCTGGATATATGCTGCTGGAGCTCCCATCAGCCCCCCAGTGTGTCCAGTCTCCTTGCAGCAGGTGGACGTGTGAGCCTGTTCTTGGGCTCACTTTAGGATCTTTCTAGGCAACACTAGTTTAGGCTTTGGGTTGTTTTCCTGTTCTTTCTGCTTTCTATTTTATTTTCCTTATTTGGGGGCCTGTCGCTTTAAAAAAAAAACAAAAAAAAACCACAAGCCGTGTGCCACGGGGGAGCCGAGCTTGTACTGCCCTTCTGCTTCCTGCTTGGTGGAGGCACTTCGGGCTCAGTCTCAGCGTGCGATCTCTTCCCCTAGACTTGCATGGGGGAGAGATTTAGCACTTCTCGGCACCGACGCTAGCTGGGGATGTACTTTCAGCGTGCCTCTGTCGGACCTGCAGTCCATGTCAGCGTGGCTCATGATACCTGTTCTGTCTGGTAAGCGGAGCTTGTCTCCGGGGCGAGTTTCTCCTCTCTTTTTCTGACTTCCTTGGCGCTCCGTTGCGTTCTTCGGCGGGGATACCTTTTCTTTTCATTTCTTTTCGTGCCTTGCGTGTTTTTTTCCGGCCGTTGGAGCGGCAGCCATTTTACTTTCACTTTCTCCCGCTCTTTTTTTCGGCGGCCCGTGCTGCGGCGTTTCTGGGCCAGCAAAGCTTCCTGAAGGAGGTGCTTTAGCTAAGAGGCATGCAGTGAGCCCGCGTTTGGCAAAGCCTCATGTGAAGTACTTGTGGACATATCCCCCTTACAGCCCAATCCCCCAGAGAGTTCCAGCAGGTTTGTGGGGCTTGCCTTTCCTTGCTGCCCAGTTCTGGGCAGTGGTCCTTGTTTTTTGCTTGGGGGTTTTTCTCTTCATGGCGGGGCGTCCGCAGTGCGTAATCTGCGGATCCCGCAAGGGTCCGGTGTCTGACGCCGGGGTGTGCAAAGGCTGCACTCTTGTTTCTTCGGTCCTGGAACCTCAGATGGAGGTCAGAGGGTCTTTGGAGTCCGTAGTCCCTCCAGTCTCGGCTGGGGAAGAGCCTTCTCGGGGACTTCTCGGGCCCTCTTCTCCTTCTCCTCCTTCTGCGCCAGGGGGTGCGCCGGCAGGGGGGGTAGGCGAGTCTCTTTTGGGGGATTTCTCCCCGGATTTTGTGCTTCTCATGCATCAGGCCTTCCAGAAAGGACGTTTGGGGAGGTTGCCCGAGCTGTGTTCGCTGCCGCCTGCTCCACCGTCTCTCAAAGGTGAGGAGGCGAGGGGGGACGCTCCTAAAGCGGCCAAGCGGCTCCGGCCCTCGGATGATGTAGACTGGCAGGAGACGGAGTGGTCGGACGTCGACCCCGAAGATAGAGTGGCAGAATTAGAGGAGGGGGAGATTCCAGAGCCTGAGGACCAGGCTCGGATTATCCGTGTGTTTCGCAAGGAGGAATTGGTCCCTTTGGTTACGGAATCCCTCCAAGTGCTTAATTTGGCTGGGGCGCATCCTGTGGATGAGGAAGGTTTAGAGGATCCTCTAATTCAAGCGGTGCGCGATTCCCAGGTTGTGTTTCCGGTCCATAGAGTGGTGGATCAGATGATTCAGGCTGAATGGGACCAGCCTGATCCGGCTTGAAGGGTATTCAGAGGATGAATCGTCTATATCCTTTGGCGGACAAAGACAAGGAAAAGTTTCGCTCGCCCCGGGTCGACGCTGCGGTGTCGGCGGTGACCAAGAAGACCACGATTCCCGTTGAGGGCGCTGCTGCCTTGAAAGACACTCAGGATAGAAAGTGGACGGATTGCTGAAGCAGGCCTTTGAGGCCAATGCCTTATCGTTGCAGGCGTCTATTTGTGGAGCCTGGGTCTCCAGGGCCTGTTTGCGATGGGCTCAACACTTGCGGCAGGACTCTCGTCTTGACCAGCAGGGGTTGTTAGAGGTGACCCGATTGGAATCTGGTTCAGCTTATTTGGCGGATGTTCATTATGATTTGATCAGAACCTTGGCGAACAGTATGGCCTCCCTAGTGGCGGCGCGCAGGACCATTTGGCTCCGCAATTGGGCGGCCGATGGGTCTTCTAAGTCGCGTCTCAGCAAGCTCCCCTTTAAGGGCAAACTGTTGTTCGGGGATGACCTGGATAAGTTAGTTAAGGACCTTGGGGAGTCCAAAGGTGGCCGTCTTCCGGAGGATAAGCCCAGACAGAGTAGGAGTATGTCGTCTACTCGGGGTCAGTTTCGGGACTTTCGTAGGTTCCGTTCTTCCCGTCTGGGGGGTTTCCAGCGTGGCAGGTCGACGACTAGGTCCCCGGGTTTTCGGGGCTTTCGAGGGGCAGGGAGAGGGTTCTCGGTGACCTCTGCCTCTTCCTCCTCTTCCTTTAATCGCAAGCCGCAATGAAGCGAGGTGGGCCCCGGGGGGAAGTCCGGTGATCGGAGCTCGCCTTCGACGCTTTCTTCCCTCCTGGGTCCAGATCACCTCGGACCAGTGGGTGCTCGAGATAGTGCGGGAGGGCTACGCTTTGGAGTTTGCGTGTTCCCTCCAGGATTCCTTTGTCCTGTCTCCATGCAAGGGTCCGCAGAACGTTCTCGCAATACGCTTGACGTTGGACCGCCTGGTTGCCTTGGGGGCAGTAGTGCCGGTCCCAGAATCCGAACTCGGAGTGGGTCTATATTCCATTTATTTCGTGGTGCCAAAGAAGGACGGGTCTCTTCGTCCTATTTTAGACTTCAAAGGAGTAAATCGTTGTCTGCGTGTGCCTCACTTCCGCATGGAGACTCTGCGATCCGTCATAGTGGCGGTGCGCAAGGGCGAGTTCTTGACGTCCTTGGACCTTTCGGAGGCCTACTTGCACATTCCCATCAGGGCGGCTCATTAAAGATTTCTGCGGTTCGCGCTCCCTTGGGGACATTATCAGTTTCGGGCGTTACCGTTCGGTTTGGCCACGGCGCCCCGCGTCTTCACCAAGGTCATGGTGGTGGTGGCGGCGGCGTTGCAGAAGGGAGGCATTCTGGTTCATCCTTACCTCGACGATTGGTTGATTCAGGCAAAGTCCAAGAGCGAGAGTTTGCAAGCCACCAGCCGGGTGATAGAGCTTCTTCGCAGCCTCGGTTGGGTGGTAAACGAGAAGAAGAGTCACTTAGTGCCGACTCAATCCCTCGAATACCTCTGGGTCTGCATCGACACCGCGGAAGAGCTGGTGTTCTTGCCGGATCGCCGGGCGCGAGGCCTGCGGTCTCTGATTCGTCAGTTCTTGGGATTCCCAGCGCTGTCGGCTTTGTGGTACCTGCGCGTCTTAGGGACGATGGCAGCGACGCTGGAGGTGGTTCCATGGGCCAGGTTCCATATGCGCCTGCTTCAGAGGGCCCTCTTGCGTCATTGGTCGAATCAAACGGATTCGCTCAGCAAGCGTCTGCCTTGTCCTCGGCGGGTCCGTCTTTCCTTGCTCTGGTGGCTGAGCGTGAAGTCGCTGCAGATGGGGGTGTCTCTGGAACAGCCGGTCTGGTTGCCTGTGCTGACAGATGCCAGCCTGGAGGGCTGGGGAGCTCACTGTGCGGATCGTTTCGCGCAGGGGACTTGGTCAGCCCTGGAAGCCTCTGGGTCGATCAACCGTCTCGAGCTGCGAGCGGTGATGCGGGCGCTGCAGGCTTTCGAATCTGCGGTGACGGGGCGCGTGGTGAGAGTTCTCTCGGACAATTCCGCAGTGGTGGCCTACCTCAATCGGCAGGGCGGCACGGGCAGCAGAGCCATGGAAGAGGAATCGGATCTTCTGTTTCAGTGGGTGGAGTCCCGGCTCCTGGCTCTTTCGGCAGCGCATATTGCGGGAAAAGACATCGTGATGGCGGATTTCCTCAGCAGAGTGCAGGTGGATGCGGGGGAGTGGGAGCTTCACCCGCAGATCTATGCTCAAATAGTGCGCCGGTGGGGGGCTCCGGTCATGGACCTCATGGCGACCTATCAGTCCGTGAAAACAAGTCGCTTCTTCAGCAGACGGGAGTGGATGTCCGAAGGCATCAACGCTCTCATTCGGCCTTGGCCGGTTTCCGGTCTCCTCTACGTCTTCCCTCCTTGGGCGTTAATCGGTCGGGTGATTCAACGCATCGAAGCGCACCGCGGGAAGGTCCTGCTGGTGGCGCCCGATTGGCCCAGACGTCCTTGGTATGCTGATCTGGTTCGGCTCCTGGATGAGGTGGCGTGGCAGCTTCCTCCGTTGCCGGATCTCTTGCTTCAGGAGCCACTCCGGATGCCGCAGGTGGATCGATTCTCGCTTACGGTATGGCCCTTGAGAGGGCTCGGTTGAGGAAGAAGGGTTATTCGGCTTCGGTCATTGCCACGCTCCTTCGGGCGAGGAAGTCCTCTACGTCTCTCACTTATGTGCGGATCTGGCGCGTTTTTGAGGATTGGTGTTCGCGACACGGTATTCGGGTGGCAAAGGCTTCAGTGCCAACCATCCTCAGTTTCTTGCAGGACGGTTTCGACAAAGGTCTGGCGGCCAGTTCCCTGAAGGTACAATTAGCGGCTCTCGCTTGCTTCCGGGGTAAGGTCTTGGGGGTGCCCCTGGAGGCGCTCTCGGATGTACAACGTTTTTTGAGAGCGGTGTTTCGGCTGCAGCCTGTTCGCAGGGCGACGGTTCCTCCGTGGGATTTGAACCTCGTGTTGCAGGGTTTGGTTCGGAAACCCTTTGAGCCGCTTCACCTGGCGTCCCTTAAAGATTTGACGCTGAAGACAGTGTTTTTGGTGGCCATTTGCTCAGCTCGGCGGATTTCTGAGTTGCAGGCGCTCTCGTGTAGAGAACCCTTCTTGTCCTTCTCTAAAGATAGGGTGGTTCTGAGGCCTGTTCCCTCCTTCCTTCCCAAGGTTGTCTCTCCTTTTCATTTGAGTCAGTCTGTTTTTCTTCCCGTTTTTAATTCTGTCGGGACCGACTTGACTGATAGTGGATTGCATCGTCTCGATGTTCGTCGGGTGCTCCGGCGGTACTTGAAGTTTTCGGAGCCTTACCGTAAGACGGATCGTCTGTTCGTCCTTTTTGGTGGTAAGCGGAAGGGGGAAGCAGCGGCGAAAGCTTCTATTGCCCGGTGGCTTAAAGAAGCTATTGCATCGGCGTATATCCTGCAGGGCCGGACGGTTCCCTTGGGTCTCCGGGCCCATTCTACCAGGGCGCAGGCGACATCGTGGGCGGAGCACAGTTTGGTTCTGCCTGTGGAGATTTGCAAAGCGGCTACTTGGTCGTCGCTTCATGCTTTCAGTAAGCATTACCGGCTGGATGTGATGGCCTCTAAGGATTCTTGTTTTGGGTTAGCCGTTTTGCGTGCCGGTTGGCAGGGTCCCTCCCGTTGAGTACTGCTCTGGTACTTCCCAGATGTGGAGGACTAAACTGGAGGACCGCTCAAGAAATAGAAATTACACTTACCTGGTAATTGTAGTTCCTGTAGGGTCCAGTTTAGTCCTCCTTCCCTCCCGATTGACTGCCTTTTTTTCGGAGCGGCGCGTTTCTGCGCGGATTGCGAGAGTGTGCTAAGTGTATGTCTGTGATCCTCTGGTTTGGGGGTCTTCCGCTCTCCTTTGGCTGTTTGTTTTTGTAGCCGCGACTGTGTCTCTTCCTTCGGTCCTTGGAGAGGCAGAGGCGATGTACAGGTTTCCGGCTCCCTCGTTTGGGGAGGGGGTCGGCTGTTTGAGGGAGGGTTTTTTTTGTTTAATGGGAATGTTTTAGATACGATTTTTCTCTCATGTGTTGCTTCTATGAGTCTGCTTTGTTAATAGATCACTGGGGGGCTGATGGGAGCTCCAGCAGCATACATCCAGACATGGAAAAGACTCTGATTGGTCCAGTCTCCTAGCTGCGGGAGGAGGTGCACTACCCAGATGTGGAGGACTAAACTGGACCCTACAGGAACTACAATTACCAGGTAAGTGTAATTTCTATTTCCTTGCAGTAGGAGAAAAACAAAATTGAATTGGTCTTGGAGCAGGAGCCTTTAAGGTCCTGTAGAGCAATCTGCTGGGGAAGCCTAGAGGGGGGCAGTCACTGTGGGCAGAACCTGCCTTCCTCCTGGATACTGCCTGGGGTTAAACTACCTGGAGCCCCAGGTCCCTTTCCCCCTTCTGAGCCAGGTATCCCAAGAAGCTCCTGTTGGCTACAGGGGCTTGGGTTACCTGTGCTGGCTAGTGCTGTGCTGCTTGGTTGGGAGTGTTGAGGACCCAGGGATCGCAGGCAGTAGGCAGCACTTTCAGTGTTTTGTGGCATGCAGACCCAGGTCGCAAGTTCCCCTCTCCCTCTTCAGCAGCGTTGGATGCAAGGAGGGTGAGGAAAGGGGGAGTGTTTAAGCTGGCGCAGCTGTCGGGGCTTTTTGCTGCACTGCGAGATGAGCTTGGCGGGTCCAGGTGAATAGTGCCTCTCTCTCTCTCTTCAGCGTGGTGTGTGGCTGTAGGTGGTCACGGCATTCACCGTGGGAAGTCTGTGCAGGCAGCCAAGATGTTCTTTGGAGCTCTGCCGGGGTTTTAGACGGAGCTTCATTACAATTGCCCTGGCATTTTAATAGACCCAGAGACAGCTTCGGAGTGTCGGGGGTTGACAGGGGAGGCCCTTTCCTCGATGTTGGTAATTTCCCGAGAGGCGAAAGTAGAGCGTGGGAAGAGGATTAAGGCAAAAGCCCAGAAAGCAGCACCGTGGGCAGCGGTAGACACTGTGGTTCAGTCCCCCGAAGTGTTTTTTTCCCCATATTTTATTCTGTCTCTCCATAAAGTCTACTGCTTAAAGAGGAAGCAGGCCCAGGAAGGAGAATTGGCCAGGAAGCAGCAGTATTTGGGGTCAGAGATGGCACTGTCTCAGGAGGAATCTTTGCTAGAAGTTCCCAGGCTAATGCGCAGCAGGGAGGATCCTGAGGTCTGGGTGGCTCAGGACTCTTCTCAGTCTCAGGCTTCAGAGGACCTGGTGGTAGGGCCCTCAGACCTCTGGGGAGAACAGGCGATCCTGGAAGTGGAGGAAGGTGAAATCTCGTTGGGCGAGCACCCTAATGTTTTTCGGGTCTTCCATAAAGAGGATATGGCAGCGCTCATATCCCAGTCTTTGACAGCGCTCAATGTTGTGCCCATACGGACTCTTGCTGAGGAGCTCCTGGAAGATCCTTTGTTGCAGGGCATCAAGGGGGTGCAGATATGCTTCCCAGTACATAGGGTAATCAGAAGAATGATTGAGTCAAAGTGGGAGTTTCCAGAAACCATCCTGAGAGGGGCTTGGGCAATGGGTAGACTACTCCATTCCGCAGAAGGAACGGAACATCCTATGGATGCCCAAGGTCGATCTTTGTTTCCGGCGGTGACCAAAAAGACCACTAGCCCCGTGGAAGGCAAGGTAGCTCTCAAGGATCTGCAGAACTGGAGGGTGGAGTCACTGCCAAAGCAGGCTTATGACTCCAGTGCCTTAGCACTACAGATGCCCATTTGTGGGGTCTATTTCTCCAGGGCCTCCATCAGGTGGATCCAGGGCTAGCCCCGGGAGGTCTTGGGGATTCAATGGTGATGGAAGGTTGCAGACTGGAGTCGGATGCAGCCTACATGGCAGATGGGTTTCATTATCTCGTGTGGGTGGCCTCGGCTATCGCAGCTCGCCATATCCTTTGGCTAAGGAATTGGGTGGCAGATGCCTCCTTCAAATCGTGGCTCAGCAAGCTGCCCTTTAAAGGTAAATTGCTGTTTGGGGAAGCGTTAGAGAAGACCATGAAGGACTTGGGGGATTCTAAGGGAGGCCGCTTGCCAGAAGATAGGCTTAAAGGACCTAAGCCGATGGCCCCTCAACGGGGCAGGCTTAAGACTTCCAGAGGTTTCGGGGAGTGCATTTCTCCCCCTATCAGAGAGGTCGTTTCGGCTCACAAGGTCAGTCCTTTCGAGGCTCCCAGGGGTTTGGACGAGGTTATTACTCTGCCTCTCCGGGACAGAGCAAGAAACCCCAATGAAGCCAGAAAGGTCCAGGCGGTAGTGCCAGTAGGGGGGTCGGTTGCAACAGTTTTATTCCGCCTGGGCCGCCATTACGACTGGCTAGTGGGTCTTGGAGATAATTCAGGAGGATTATGCTCTCGTATTCGCCAGACCTCTTCACAAAGCTTTTGTTTGCTCGCCCTTCAAAGCTCCACAGAAAGCAGAGGAAGTCCGAGACACCCTCTGCTGGTTGCTGCAGCTGGGGACTGTAGTTCAAGTGCCGCTAGACCAGTGTGGATCAGGTTGATACTCCATCTACTTTGTGGTACCCAAGAAGGAGGGGAGTTTTCGGCTTATCCTGGATCTCAAGTTCGTTAATCGGGCGTTAAGAGTTTTGCACTTCTGAATGGAGACCCTGTGGTCTGTTATCTTGGCGGTAAGGCAAGGGGAATAGTTTACGGCCTTGGATCTTATGGAAGCCTATTTACATATTCCCGTTTGGCCAGAACATCAGCAGTATCTTCGATTCGTGGTTCCAATGGGGCATTTTCAGTTTCGCGCATTGCCCTTCGGTCCGGCCATCGCTCCATGCACTTTATTTATTTTATTTATTTATTTAACAGTATTTCTATACCGCCTTATCCTACAATCAGAGTCATGGTGGTCGTGGAGGCGGCTCTGCAGCAGGAAGGTATCCTGGTGCACCTGTATCTGGACAACTGGCTCATCAGGGCAAAATCCAGAGAGGATTCAATTGCAGTGACGGCGCAAGTAGTGGAGGTTTTGCAAGGCCTTGGCTGGATGGTCAATTTGGCCAAGAGTCTGCTTCAACTGGTGCAATGTCTGGTATACCTAGGCGCTCAGTTCAATACGGAAGCAGGATTGGTCTCCCTTCCAGAGGAGCACATACGCAAGATACAGGCGCAGATCCGCAGGTTTCTGGGCAGGACAGCACCAGCAGCATGGTATTACCTACAGCTGTTGGGCTCTATGGCAGCGGCCCTGGACCTGGTGAGCTGGGCCAGAGCACACATGCGTCCATCGCAGCAAGCACTACTGTCCCGCTGGGCACCACAGGCACAGTCCATGCGGCAGCAGTTGGAGTGCCCAGAGGACATGCACCACAGCCTGCAATGGTGGCTGCAGTGCACTCATCTCACAGCGGGGGGTGCTTTTGGAGTACCCGAGTTGGACTCTGGTGACAACAGACGCCAGCCTTATGGGCTGGGGAGCAGACTGCCAGTCTCGGGTGATGCAAGGGCAGTGGACTCCGGAGGAGAGTTTTGTGGTCCATCAACTGCTTAGAGATGAGGGTGGTGCTTCTGGCCTTTTTTTTTATTATTATTTATCTATTTATGCAATTTACAAAATTTAACATCAATTAACAATGTTTACAGAAAAGATGCCATCTTGAAAGAAAAGAAAAAAATTCCAAGAATATAAATATGTAAAGGTAACATTAACCACAAGAGCATCGTTAGTCCACATTTGAGGGAGGTGACTTAACAATTATATACTAAAGGCAGGAAAACTCCTAAAGTAACTTTTAAGGAAAAGAAAAAAACCACCAGTAAACAGAAGGCAACAGTGATTAGGACCATGCTACTAAGCTGGTGGGGAGCGAGTTAAGAGGGCGAAGATGTTACAGTATGCATACTAATAAAGGATGACAAATCACCCAGTTGAAAGAAAACATATTTTTGAGATCTAAAATTAACTATGCATTTACATGGAAACCTCAATGCAAGGAAGCCCCAAGATGGATTAGACCAGGTTTTAATACAAGAAAAGCTTTACGGCGTTTCTGGGTTTCCCTTGAGACATCCAGAAAAAACAATATTTTTTTACCCATAAACAGATTGGCTCTCTTTTTATAGAACAACTTGAGAAGCCAGTCCCTGTCCGAAGACAGGGCTAACGAGACCAATAAAGTGGAGGTTTTAATTTCATCCTCTTTAGGGGAACCAAGAACAGCGGAGACATTTAAAAAGTCTATATCTAAAGAACCAAACAGAGTTTTGCCTTCTTTTTTACCCAAAGGCAAATAGAATGCTTTCTGTACAGGAGGAAGTAAGTCCACAGGTATCATTAAAGATTCTTGAAGGTATCTCTTAAATGTTTCCAACGGTGCTACTTCTGGAACCACCGGAAAATTAAGTAATCGAAGATTTGAGGCCCTGGTAGCATTCTCCAAAAGCTCCAGCTTCATTTTCAACCCAACATTGTCTTTCATTAAAGAAACAGTGAGATCAGAAACTTGAACAAGCTTCTGGTCCGAGGCATCAATTTTATGCTTCACTCCTTCCATATCATTTGTCAAGTCAGGAGAGTGGCTAATTTCCATGATGGCGACAGAGAGGATTCGAGCCTAATGCCGAAACGGAAGGGCAAGCCCAAGGCTCCTCCCGCAGAGTCATTGCCTGCTGCTGTGGGTCCAATGGACAAGTTTGTGCGGCTCAATGCGGACCAAATCGGGGAGATTAGAGCGGGCTTGGTCATGCCGCTGGAGGAAAGTGCGGCATCTTCCGCCCATGAAGTTTCTCTCTCTCCTGGTGGGCGCCCCCCCCCCCCGATAATCCTGGGCTTGTCGGAGGCTCCTTCGGTGTGCGGTCCTCCAGTTCCTCTGGTACAAGTCGAGCTGAAGGATCAGAAGCGGGGCGGCCTGAAAGGTAGCACTGTCGACCAGCTGTCCATGAGTAAGGCAGCTGATTCTGCCCGTGGATTATTACAGGCAGCGGAGGTGAGTGATACAACTAACTTGCTAAAAGGCGATGACCCTAGCGAAGGGAAGCGTTTTCCCCTCTTTTGGGCCGTCATCTTCCTTGTTGCTTACTCGTCCTTTTATGGTGACCCTAGAAACTATCTGGGAAGCCATTTCTCAACTTTCCCAGGCAGTACTTCAACAATTGACTTTCATCTTCTAGTGTAACTGAACTTGAGGAGAAAGTATCTAACTCTAGCTTCTGGCCTTTTAGTACTTTCTTCCATGGATTGTGAACAAAGCGGTACAAGCCTTCTCTGACAATGCCACTATGGTGACTTATATCACCCAACAAGGGGGCACGGACAGTGCCACCCTGTTGGAGCAGAGTCTAGTCATCATGACCTGGGTGGAGCAGAACTTGATGACCCTGTCGGCATCGCATGTGGTAGGCAGGGAGAACATCCAGGCAGATTTCCTTAGTCGGCACCAGTTGGATCCGGGCGAATGGGAACTCAATCCTGAGGTTTTCCACGATCTCACATTGTGCTGGGGACAGCCGATCATGGACCTCATGGCAATGCAGGCGAATGCCAAAATGAACAGGTTCTTCAGCAGGCACAAGGACCACACATCAGAAGGCCTGAATGCACTCGCTCAGCCTTGGCTGGTGGAGGGGTTGCTTTACGTCTTCGCGCCGTGGCCCCTAATAGGCTGTCTGTTGCGAAGGATAGAGGCGCACTTTGGACCAGTGATTCTCATTGCACCGGATTGACCGAGGCGACCCTGGTACGCAGACCTCAGGCGGTTGCTGGAAGCACGGCTCTGGTGGCTCCCCTTACAGGATCAACCTCCTGGTCCAGTGACCATTCGTGATGCCTCATGTGGCTCAGTTTGCTTAAGCCATGACTCTTGAATGGGTACGGTTAAGGCTTTGCCTCGTCAGTCATCACAACAGTGTTACAGGCCAGGAAGCGGTCCACCACCTTGGCATACGTGAGAGTGTGACGGATCTTTGAGGGCTGGTGTGCAGAGCGTAGCCTTCGATCTTTCCATTGTCAGCTGCCGGACATCTTATTGTTTTTGCAGTATGGTTTGGAGAAAGGGCTAGTGCTAAATCCCTCTAAAGTTCAGATCGTAGCCCTATCCTGTTATAGGGTCCGGATTCAAGGGCGCTCTCTTGCAGCACATCTGGATATAGTATGGTTCCTCAGGGATGTGCAGTAGTTGAGGCCGCCTAGGAGGAGGTTGGTTCTGGCTTGGGACCTCATCCTGTTGTTGACAGTCTTGATGGTGGCTCCGTTTGAGCCTCTTGGAAGGGCTTCTCTCTAGAATCTCACCTTAAAGACGGTGTTTTTGATGATGCTCTGTTCCGCGCGACGGGTGTCAGAGCTGTAGGCTCTGTCTTGTAGGGAACCTTTTTTTGATCCTTTCCAGAGAAAAGGTGGTCTTGCGACCAGTGCCCTCTTTTCTGCCGAAGATGGTGTCGCGGTTTCACTTTAACCAGACGGTCTTCTTGCCAGTGTCCCGGAATTGGGAGACACCGCAGAAGATAGGCAGTTCCACCTTCTTGTTTTGCACAGACTTTTGTGGAAATATCTTCAGAGGTACAGAGTCGTTGCGTAAGTCGGACAGATTGTTTGGGGGTCCTCAGGCAGGAGAGTTGGCTTCTAAAGCCACAATTGCCCGTTGAGTGAAACAAACTATTTCCACGGCTTATGAGCAGTGGGAACGGACTCTGCCAGTGGGGATTTGGGCTTACTTGACCCAGTCTCAGACAGCGTCCTGGGCGGAGGCAGGCCTTGTCCCTCTAGTGGAGATCTGCAGAGCAGCAATCTAGTCATTGTTGCATACATTTACAAGGCATTATCATCGGGATGTAAATGCGGTCCTGGTGCCCCCCTGATACTTCTGATTTCTGTCTCCCCCCAAGGGCATCTTTCTTGGGGGGGGGGGGGGCAGGAACATTGCAGACGTGCTCCTGCCCCCATGCCACCAGCTTGGAAACTGGTGGGACCTGATCCTATGTGGTGCATCCTGTGAAAAAGGCAATAATTGCCCTATATGGCAGACTGACTCTTGTGGTGCATCCTGGGATGCATAGCACAGGGTCAGCAGACTGACCCCATGCTCTGTGTTCCAGGATGCAGCATGGGAGGCAGGTATCAGTCTGCTCTATAAAGCAATTATTGCCTTATTTGGAAGCCTGATCTCATACACCTTGCGGGATCAGGTCCTGCCATATTCTATTCCAAAATTGCTTCTCTCCCCCCCCCCCCCCCATGAGAGTGCTACCCGGAGGGGGGCAGGGTGTGTGTGACAGAATTAAAGGTATTGAGGCAGCACCAGGGCTGCGTTTAATTTCTTAGAGGGTTCGGGGGGTGTGGCCACCAGGGCAATTTGTAAAATTGTTATGGGGAGGAGGGGATTGGGACCATCAGACCACCAATGTTTTTTGGGAGTTGGGGGTTTGGGGAGCTTCAGGATCAAGAACATCAGGATGGTGATTGGAGGTCTAGGCCTCCTTGGGTCATCTGAAATGAAGTGTCACACCACCTCAGATGACTCTCTTGCTTCTGACTGCAGCTAGCACAGAGCATTGTGCGCAGATATATGTGACATTCTGCCTTCTTTTATGCATAGCTGCTTTGCATATTTTTGCTGATTTGGGAGCAGAATGTTTGTGTTAACCTTGCATTAGAAAACCATGGACTGAACTATAGTGCACAGATCTAACACAAGGTTTCTGCTTCAGCCTAACTGATGGGTGTGTGCATGTGCGCACACATGCACGCACAAACACACACGGGTTGAAAAGAATTTCATGAGCCCTACTCTACATGCTTTCCCCACTTCTAGTTAATAACATTGATGCATATGACAAGATTTGGGGCAAATACTGGATAAACTGGGTGAGCACAAGCTGGCTGCTTAATGTGATTTTTTTTTCCTTTTGCTGTGCAGTAGAGTTGATATTTCAATGGACGTGAATTTGTTTTTCCCATCTGTGTAATTAACTGTGTGTACTAATGTGTTGGAGTTGAAATTGTTTTGTTTATGCCTGCCTGTTCAGATATAAAATATTTCAAAACATAGACACTCAGAAGCTTACTATACCACACTATCACTAACACTCTCTATGAAAAGTGAGTACTTTAAATATTCTAGAGCACCAATACACCACTGAGAAAAGAGAACAAGCTGGACTGCTACAGATTCTTAAACAGAATCTCCAGGAACAAGCAGGAATGTAGTCTTCACATATGGACATTGTCGGTACCGACGGAGTCTGCGCGTGAACGCTCCCCAGTGTCCAATAGGAAAGCTTTTGGGAGCATCCCACAGTGCCTGCGTGCTGCCTTTCCAACTCTCCCTCTTCAGTTCTTCGTTTTCCGTGGAGCTGACAGGATGCATACCCTATCACCACAGAAAAATGTATCCTTGTTCTTTTGTTTTTTTTGTGGTCACGTCTGCCTTCATTCGACGCCTACCGGTACCGCCGGTTCTCTTTTCTTCTTTTTCAAAAAAAAAGACTAGCTTTCTAAAAGATTTTTTCTTTCAGGGACCTTTTCCCTTTCGGTGCTAGGCGCTATTTTGGGCACTAGGCCCACTTTTCTTCAAACATGGAGAAACCAGCTAGTGGTTTCAAGAAATGTTCTAAATGTGACGGTACCATATCTGTCACCGACACCCATGAATGGTGTCTTAAGTGTTTAGGTCCTGACCATTCTCCATTGGAGTGTCTCTCCTGCAGAAAGATGACCAAGAGGGGCCTGCAGAAGAGAGCTGCAAAACTCGGTACCCTTTTTGCCGCAGATACGATGTCAGTTGCATCGACGTCTTCCAGGGCTTCATCTTCCTCCTATGGATCTCAGGTAACTAAACCTAAGTCTTCTAAGACTGGCCGGTCCTCAAAGGGTAGATCTCCTTCCAGGTATCGAGATGCCACTGGCGTTGCCCTCGAGGAAAGTTCACCAGCAAAACAGCCCTGGCAGGAGGCCTCGGTCTCCAAAGCATTAACGGGGCTCCAGAATGTTCCAGAGGCTTCCACCTCCCCAGAACTACTGGTGCCATGTTCTGGGGTCGTACCCGCTTCTGCCGGTACCGACCACCCAAGCATCGGCAGGAGCGATGGATCACAGCATCCTCGCTATCGAACGCAGTCTAGCGGCCCTCTTAGCAGCTTCAGTACCGCTAAGACCACTACAGACGGTTCCACAGGTATCGGTTCCGACATCGGTACTGGTACCGAGCACCTCGGCTGGTATGCTTCCCCCCATGCCGAGCCTTGAGTCTATCTCAAGTATCAACAGACTGATACCGAGACACCCCGATACTGACTTCAAGTGGTACTGGTAACGTGTGTTGCAGGAACATCCGGCGCAGAGATACTTCGAATTCTCCGATGACTCTGACTCTGCCGGTACCAGAGAAATCCTTCCGGAGGATCCATTTCCTTCTCCTCAACGCAGAATATCTCCTCCAGAAGAAATGTCTTTCCAGGATTTCACACGTGATTTAGCTCGAGGTCTCTCAATCATGGTGACTCCGGAGAAGGAAGCCAGAGCAGAAGAATTAGAAATTCTTCAATACCCTAAGGCTCCTAAAGAGGCAGCTACCCTGCCCATTCATTGGATCTTGCATGATCTTATGTTAAGAATGTAGGAAACTCCTTAACGGTGTCTTCACACTCTCGACAACTCGATACCATGTACCGAGTTCCAAGCTGTCCTGGTTTTCAAAAGACTCAGTTACCACACCATTCAATGGTAGTGGAATCGGCGATGCATAGGATTAAGAATGCTAAAACGCATTCTTCCATTCCTCCAGGCCGTGAATCGAGGACACACTATGCCTTTGGACATCGATGCTTCCAATCCTCTGTGTTAGCCAGGATCAGCTCCTACATTCTCTATATGGGAATGTTCCTTAAGGAGGTTACAGGAGACTTGAAGCTTATGAGCCCTCTTCTTCCAGAGGAAAAAAGGGGGGCATTCCTTACTTTGGTCAAACATGCCCAGGATCTCTCTAAGTTTATGAACCGTGCAACCTTTGATTGCTTTGAATGCATTAGCAGAACCTCTGCTATTTCCATTGGTGCACGTCGTATTGCCTGGCTTCAGGCATCAGACGTAGAACAATGGGTGCAAGATAAACTGGGAAACATTCCCTGCACAGGAGAAAATCTCTTTGGCAAGGATTGGCAAGACAAGGCCAATCAGATTGAATCTGAAAATACTACCTTGAACAGACTATCAAAGTCTACAGCCAACACAGCAAAGAAAAAGTCAGTCAAGAAGCCCTTTTTCAACAAGAAAAAGAAATTTTACCCATCTCACACCCATCAGGGACACTGTCCAGTTCATGTTTCCCAAAGGGGGCAACAACAGAACAGACAGCAGAGGAAGCCGCAAGCTCCAAGAGCTCAACCGGCTCAACAGATTCAGCCTCCTCAGGGGCTTTGACTCCTTCCTAGAGAACTTAGCCTTTCTGCCCTGAAGGGCCCAGAACCCCTTACTATCCCGGACAGGTTATGCCATTTTGCCAGAAGATGGCAACAAATAACATCAGAAAACTGGACTCTGTCCATTGTACGAGAGGGGCACAGACTTCATTTTCACAGCAAGCCCCCCTCCTACAATCATAAAACAGTTCAATTCTCAAGTCCCTGTCACCAATTTCTTGGGTCAGGAGGTCGCATCACTTCTTTCTCAAGGCGCAATAGAAGAGGTACCCATACCCCAACAGGGTATGGGGTTCTATGCCCCCTACTTTCTCATACCAGAGAAAACAGGGGGACACAGGCTATACTGGACCTCAGAGAATTAAACAAGTATCTGTTCCGGGAAAAATTCAAAATGATCTCACTCGGAACACTCCTGCCATACCTTCAGAGTTAGGACTGGCTATGTTCTCTAGATCTGAAGGATGCATATACGCATATTCTCATCCATGCAGATCACAGGAAATTCCTTTGATTCCTTTTCCAGGGAAGACACTTCCAATAGAGTTTTTTCCTTCGGTCTGGCTTCTGCCCCAAGAGTCTTCACAAAATGCATGGCAGTAATAGCAGCATTCCTGAGAACTCTAGGAATATTTGTCTTCCCCTACTTAGACGACTGGCTCATCCGAGCATCAACGGTTCCAGAAGCCAGCTTCGCTCTTTCTCGCACTATGCGAATCCTTCGGTATTTGGGAACTGGTCATAAACCTCCCAAAATCTCAACTCACCCCTTCTCAATCTCTAGAATTCATAGGGGCGCATCTAGAGACAAGGCAATCAAGGGCTTTCCTGCCACAGCCATGTTGTCTTCGAATAGTACAGCTGGCCTCCCAAGCAGCAATGAAGGTCCTCCTCACTGCTCGGGAGATGCTTCAGCTTCTGGGGCATATGGCATCCATTATCCATGTGGTTCCCTATGCTCGCCTTCATATGCAAGCAGCCCAGTGGACCCTATCCTCTCAGTGGACACAGGCCTTGGGTCAGCTAACGGACAAAATCAGAAACTCCACATGTCTCATTTTGTCCCTGCAATGGTGGCAGTCACTGGAAAACCTTCTCGTGGGCTCTCCTTTTCGGCAGCCTCTATGCCAAACCACCCTAACAGATGCGTCCAAGTTGGGAGTTGGGGGGCTCACTTGCACGATCTATCAACTCACTCAGAGCCATTTTCCATGCTGTCCGAGTTTTTCAGGCCCATCTCAGCTACAAGACAGTTCTTGTCCAGACTGACAGTCAAGTAGCCATGAACAAGCAGGGCGGAACAGGCTCTCTGTCGTTATGCAACAAAGCTTTGCGACTGTGGACCCTCACCAGAGAGCTTCAAATCCACCTTCTAGTGGTATATTTTCCGGGCATTCAAAATCTTTGGGCAGACAAACTCAGTCGAATACTGCTGCCACACAAATGGTTTCTGCACTCAGAACAGCTTGCTCGAGTGTTTCAAATCTGGGGAACGCCAGATATAGACCTCTGCAAGTCCACAGAATGCCGATTCTGTTCCAGAATTCTGGCTCAAAACTGTCAGGCAAGGGATGCTTTCCTCCTCCACTGGGGTCGGGACTTCCTCTATGCCTTCCCACCCATTCCCCTCATTCCCAAAACTTTGTTCAAGCTTCAGAGAGACAGAGGTCATATGATACTCATAGCTCCACGTTGGCCACAGCAGACGTGGTATCCTCTGCTTCTGCCTCTCTCTCAAGCCACACCTCTGGAGATGGGATGTGCTCCATTTCTTCCTTCCCAGGAGAACAGGACGCTATTGCACCCGAATCCCCAGTCCCTGCACCTCAGGGCCTGGTTCCTGAAAGCCTAGGTTTCCCGGATATCAACCTGTTTCAACAGGTAAAGGATATCCTTGTGACTTCCAGAAAGCTTTCCACAAGGCGATCCTATGCTTTTAAGTAGAAGAGATTCTCTGTATGGTGTTCTCAAAGGGGACTTAACCCCCATACAGTGCCTGTGGAATCGCTTCTGGAGTATCTCCTCCATTTATCAGATTCTGGTCTTAAAACCAATTCAGTAAGAGTCCATCTTAGTGCCATTGCTGCTTTCCACAAACCTCTGGATGGACAACCTATTTCCTCTCATCCACTCGTAGCAAGATTTATGAGAGGTCTACTCTTAACAAAACCTCCCATTAAGCCACCGCCGGTGGCATGGGATCTAAATCTTGTTCTCGGGCAGCTCATGAAACTGCCCTTTGAGCCCTTGGCCGCTACAGCCCTGAAATTTCTTTCATGGAAGGTCATCTTCCTAGTTACCCTCACTTCTGCATCAGTGAGTTACAGGCCTTAGTGGCAGATCCTCCTTATACAGTCAAACCTCGGTTTTCATGATTAATCCGTTCAAAAAAGTCTGACTATAACCGAAACGGACTAAAACCGAAGCAAGATTTCCCATAAGAAATAATGTAAATTCAATTAATCCGTTCCAGACACCCAAAAATATTGACAAAAAATACATTTTATAGAGAATAACTATCTTTTTACATACAGAAAACAATGAGAAATACATATAAATGACTAATGAAATGGATAAATGAGCATGTAACATCACTTTTACCTTTATTGAAGACTTTTGTTGGCATATGGGACGCACTCCAGCCAGCTCCAGCTGCTCTCCCCTCTGGGGATCGAGCAATCACCACCAGCAGCGGAGGTGGGAACAGCCATCTTGGCCGTCTGCACAATCGGGGCTCCAGCCTGCCTTTTAACTTAGCAGCCATCACACCCAGTTACCAAGCTCACAGTGTCAGGAGAGGTAGTGCCAATGTCAGCAAAAGTAAGGGCACCAGAAAGAGGACAGTGCCCGAAGTCACACCAGCCTGTAGGGCAGCCACTCCTACACAGTGTCGGGAGAGGTGGAGAGGCAGTGTCAGCCAAGCAGCAGGCAGTTGAGAAACAGTGGGACAGAGAGTCTTAGGCTGCCTCCGGCCCCCCTAAGGTAGCAGCCTGACACAGGTGAGAGTCAGAGAACAGCGTGGGGCTGTGCCAGCAGGAGCCTGCAGCTGCAGACTGCAAGGTTTCAAGGAGAGGCCGCGTGTGCAGCCCTGCAGGACACCCAGAATCCAATCGGGAGGGCAGGGGCCCCGGCGGGAGACTGGGCCGCCAAGGAGAAGCAGATTCGGTCACCAGCTCCTGTCCCGGTTCAAGGGATGTGCAGGGAAGAGGCAGCAGGCAGACGTCAATCGGGGGAGAGTCCGGGGCAGGAAGCAGTTTCGGGCAGGCCACGCTGGAGCGTTGAACTCCTCGGCTCCCCAGAGGTCCCGCAGAATCGCTGGCTCAAGCTCCGTGGGAGATCTCTGGCTCACGCTAATCCATGGCAGGTACGGGGGGGGGGGGTAAAATGCTGTACGAAAACCGAGACAACGTACGAAAACCGAAACAAAATCTTGATGAAAAAAGTCAACGAAAACCGAATCGTACGAAAACCAGGGCATACGAAAACCGAGGTTTGACTGTACAAGATTTCACCATGATAAGGTAGCTCTTAGGACTCATCCCCACTTTATGCCATAGGTGGTTTTGCCTTTTCATTTAAACCAAGCGGTTTAACTTCCTGTATTCTTCTCTAGGCCTCATGCCTCTAATGCAGAAAGGAACCTTCATACTTTAGATTGTAAAAGAGCCTTAGCTTTTTATCTTCAAAGAACTAAGCAGCATAGAAATTCTTCTCAGCTTTTTGTTGCTTTTGATTTTAGTCACTCGGGACTTCCAGTTTCCAAAAGAACTCTCTCTAGATGGATTACAAATTGCATATCCTTTGCATATGAGAGTAAAGGACTTTCTCTCGAAGGCCATGTCACAGCTCACAATGTGAGAGCAATGTCAGCCTCAATAGCTAATCTTCATTCTGTGTCCATTAATGACATCTGTAGAGCAGCCACTTGGGCTTTGGTACACACCTTTACAGCCCACAATTGCTTAGATAAGGACTCCCATCGGGATGCCTCGTTTGGCCAGGCTGTGCTCCAGCATCTCTTTCAGACTTAGTACAACTCCTACCCACCGTCCCGGGTTCGATGCCAGAGATCCATGGGAGGAAGCATGACCCATCTCCCCTTGGGTTTGCAGCTTGCTGGGGTCATCCCCCTGGCATCTCTCAGCTGGGGAGTCCCCATATGTAAAGACTACATTCCTGCTTGTTCCTGGAGATAGCGTAGTTACTTACCTGTAACAGTTGATCTCCAGGAACAGCAGGAATAAGTCTTCACAACCCACCCACCACTCCTAGGAGTTGTCTCCATCTATCTCTCTCTTGTCTACTTCTCTCCTTTGGTCTCAACTATAAACTCAACTGAAGAGGGAGAGTTGGAAAGGAGGGAAGGCAGCACGCAGGCGCTGTGGGATGCTCCCAAAAGCTTTCCTATTGGACGCTGGGGAGTGTTCCCGCGCAGGCTCCGTCGGTACCAACGATACCCATATGTGAAGACTTATTCCTGCTGTTCCCAGAGATCACCTGTTACAGGTGAGTAACTACGCTATCTATATGTTTACAGAATCTTTCACCTTTGTAACATATCCAAAACATAGACTATCACCTACTAAAGAATGAGAGACTTAAAGGTAGAAGCATATGTGCAGACAAAAAGCACTCAGTCTCCAGAGCCTTACTGATACCCTCACCCAATCACATAGTCCTCACTATCCTTCTAATCTTTTTAGTCCCCACTCTCCCACCCAATCCTTGAGTCCTTGTTCCTATTCCCACTCAAGCCTGGAGAGAGAATTTGGATGCATCAGAGTCTCTTTTCTTCTCACATCCAATCCCGGAGTCTCTGCCTATCTTGAGTTCTTGCATCCCAGGTCCCAAGTATCTGGCCACCTACCTATTTCTTACCCATCCCCAGCATCCATTGCTCCTGCCTCTTTCCCTTTACCTACTTCACCCCACCCACTTGTGTTCTTTTCCAGTATACATTTATCTCCAGGAACAAGCAGGAATGTAGTCTTCACATATGGGTATCTTCGGTACCGACGGAGCCTGCGTGGGAACGCTCCCCAGTGTCCAATAGGAAAGCTTTTGGGAGCATCTCACAGCCCCTGCGTGCTGCCTTCCCGCCTTTCCCAACTGCCACTCTCCAGTTCTTCGTTTTCCGCGGAGCCAGCAGGTCGTCGTTCCTGTCACCGCTGAAAATTGTTGTATTATTCTTTGTTTTTTCATGGTCGCGTCTGCCTTCCGACACTCACCGGTACCGCCGGTTCTTCTTCTTTCTTTTCTTTTAAAAAAAAAATATACTTTAGTTTATTTTTTTCTTCCACGTGCACGTGCCATTTTGGGCCTTAGGCCCAAAAATTTTCCATCATTATGGAAAAGCCCGCTTCAGGGTTTAAGAAGTGCACCAAGTGTGGGGGTACCATCTCCGTCACCGACACCCATGAATGGTGTCTTAAGTGTTTAGGTCCTGACCATTCCATCACCGACTGCAAGGCCTGCACGATGCTGTTCAAAAGAGGAAGACAAAACTGGGCTGCTAAGCTTAGCACCCTCTTCCCCTCCGATGCAGCCTTCGTGGCATCGACATCTTGCAGGGCATCGTCTTCCTCCCATGGATCTCAGGTAACCAAACATAAGTCCAGCCGGTCCTCAAAGGGTAGATCTCCTTCTCTGCATCGAGATGCCTGTGGCGTTGCCCTTGAGGGTTCCATACCGGCCAAACAGCCCCGGCAGGAGGCTTCGGCTTCCAAAGCATCATTGGGGACCCAGGAGGTTCTCAAGGCCTCGACTTCGGCAGAACTACTGGTGTCATGCTCTGGGGTACCGGCTGCGTCCAGTACCGCTACCCAGGCATCGGCAGCGTCGATAGACCAGAGGATCCTGGCTATTGAGCGCAGTCTGGCTGCTCTCCTTGCGGCATCGACACCCTCAGAACCGAAACAGACAATTCAACCGGTACCGAGCTCGGTACTGGTTTCGGTACCAGTTCCGGCATCGGTATCGACATTGGGGCCTGCTCCGCCGGCACCCAGACATCTGATGTTTCCCAGTACCGATACTCCGGTACCGATTTCCCCCCGATACCGACTTCCATCGGTACGGGTATCGGGCTCCTCAGGAGCAATCGGACAGGAGGTATTTTGAATCCTCAGAGGACTCTGAGGATTCTGACTCCTCTGTCGATACCGGTACACTGCTTCCAGAGGAACCTGCCTCACCTAAACGTAGGATGTCTCCTCCTGAGGATATCTCTTTTCAGGATTTAATCAGGGAGGTGGCTCGAGGTCTTTCTCTTACTGTGGCTCCTGAAACAGAGCCCAGGGCGAAAGAGTTGGAGATATTACAATATCCCAAGGTTCCTGCAGAAGCAGCCACTTTACCCATACATGAGATCTTACAAGACCTCATGTTCAGAATGTGGGAGACACCTCTTACCACCTCTCCCCACTCACGCAGACTAGATACTATGTATCGAGTTCCCCCTTCTCCTGGGTTTCAAAAAACTCAGCTTCCTCACCACTCCATTGTGGTTGAGTCAGCAATGAGAAGGATCAGGAGTGCCAAAGAGGCACTCCTCTAATCCTCCAGGACGTGAGTTCAGAACCCTGGACGCCTTTGGGCGTAGGATCTTCCAGGCTACCATGCTGTCTGCCAGGATTAATTCCTATATTCTATATATGGGAATGTTCCTGAAAGAGATCACAGGGGATTTGGAGATTCTCAGTCCCACTCTCTCGGAAGACAAGAGACAGGATTTTCTCAAGCTGGTCAAACATGCCCAGGATGTATCTAAGTTTGTCAACCGTGCAGCCTTTGACTCTTTTGAGTGTGTCAGCAGCCTCTGCTATTGCTATAGGTGCACGCAGAGTTGCCTGGCTCCAAGCGTCTGACTTGGAGACCTGGGTCCAAGACAAACTAGGCAACATCCCCTGTACAGGTGAGAATTTGTTTGGCAAAAATTGGCAAGAAAAGGCTAATGAATTAGATGCTGATAACTCTACTCTAGATAGGTTATCTAAAGCCACAGCTGACCCTGCAAGAAGGAAATCTTTCAAGAAGCCTTTCTTTTCAAAAAAGAAAAGGTTTTATCCTTCTTATTCTCAGCAGGGACGGTCTGCAGGTCAATCTGCTCGAAAGACCCAACAGCCAGCCAAACAAAGGAAAGCTAAGACTGCTAAGCCTCAGCCTTCTCAGCAATCTCAGCCTCCACAGAGCCTTTGACTCTCACCTAGAGAACTTAGCCTTCCTGCCTCTCAAGGGACCAGACCCTTCCACCATCCCAGGAAGGTTATGTCACTTTGCCCCAAGATGGGCGCAAATAACAGCAGAACAGTGGACACTTTCCATCATAAAGGAGGGTGCAAACTTCATTTTTCCAACATACCTCCATCCACAAGAGTAAAACAGTTCAATTCTCAGTCCTCTCTCATCCATCTTTTGGATCTAGAGGTCTCTATGCTTCTTGCCCAAGGGGCAATAGAGGAAGTACCCATTCATCAACAGGGTACAGGGTTTTACTCCCCCTGCTTCCTTATTTCAAAGAAGACAGGGGGTACAGGCCTATTCTAGACCTCAGAGAATTGAACAAATTCCTCTTCAAAGAGAAATTCAAAATGATTTCCCTAGGAATTCTGCTGCCATACCTCCAGAGTCAGGATTGGCTTTGTTCTCTAGATCTCACGGATGCGTATACTCATATACTCATCCATCCATCTCACAGAAGGTTCCTTTGGTTCCTGTTCAAAGAGAAGCACTATCAGTACAGGGTGCATCCCTTTGGCCTGGCCTCTGCACCAAGGGTGTTCACGAAATGCATGGCTGTAGTAGCAGCATATCTTCGCACCCTGGGATTTTTCGTCTTCCCCTACTTAGACGACTGGCTCATTCGAGCCCCATCAGAGTCAGAGGCTAGGGCTTCTCTATCAGGAACAATGCATATCCTTCAATATTTGGGACTAGTCATAAACATCCCAAAATCCAACCTAACTCCCACTCAATCTCTAGAATTCATAGGAGCGGTGTTGGATACCAGAAGGACAAGGGCCTACCTTCCCCAGGCCCTTTGCCTTCGCTTAGTGCAACTAGCCTCTCAAGCAGTGCTAAAGTCCCAACTCACTGCTCGAGAGATGTTGCAACTGCTAGGTCACATGGCATCCACAGTGCATTTGGTCCTTAAGCCCGTCTCCATATGAGGGCAGCCCAGTGGACCCTATCCACACAATGGACCCAGGCAGTAGGCCACCTGTCAGACAAAATAGCAAACACAAATTGCCTTATTTTGTCCCTTCAATGGTGGCAGACCACTCAAAACCTGTTGGTAGGGTCCCCATTCCAACAACCGTTACCACAGGTAACTCTCACTACAGATGCTTCTCAGATGGGTTGGGGAGCTCATCTACAAGACCTCTCCACCCAAGGCACTTGGACTCCACAAGAGACTTATCTACACATCAATCTCATCAATACCCCCATATTATCCATGTTTATCTTATCCAAGTTTATTTTCCTGTTTTATGTAATACCGAGCAGCCTGTTGTTCTGGTCTTTGGTTCTCTGTAAACCGCGCTGATTGTAAATAGCGCGGTATATAAAAAATTGAAATAAATAAATAAATAAATAAATCTCTTGGAGCTGAGAGAAATCTTCCTTGCTCTCCAGGTGTTCCACAGTCTGCTCAGCTACAAGACAGTCCTCATTCACACAGACAATCAGGTAGCAATGTTGTATGTGAACAAGCAGGGAGGAACAGGCTCTCTGTCGCATTGCAACGAAGCTTTGAGAATTTGGGCCCTCGCCAAAGAGCATCAAATCCATCTTCTGGCAGTATATCTCCCAGGTATTCAAAACTCTTGGACAGACAGACTCAGTCGAATTCTGCTTCCTCACGAATGGTCTCTCCATGCAGACCAGGTAGCCAAGATTTTTCAGATGTGGGGAACCCCGGATATAGATCTCTTTGCAAGTCTGTGGAATGCCAAACTTCCCCGGTTCTGTTCCAGAATCCCGGCTCGTAATTCTCAGGACAGGGACGCTTTCCTCCTTCACTGGGGTCAAGACTTCCTGTATGCTTTTCCGCCCATTCCCCTAATTCCCAAAACCCTCTTCAAGCTTCAGAGGGACGGAGGTCGTATGATTCTCATAGCTCCACATTGGCCAAGGCAAGTGTGGTACCCTCTGCTCCTACATTTCTCTCAAGCTCCCTCCCTAGAATTGGGGTCTGCTCCAGATCTCCTGTCTCAGGAGGGTGGAATGTTATGGTATCCCAATCCTCAATCCCTGCATCTCAGGGCTTGGTTGCTGAAGGCCCAGATCTTCAAGATCTTAACCTCTCTCAACAGGTGAAGGATATCCTTTGTGCTTCCAGAAATCCTTCCACAAGATGCTCTTATGCTTTCAAGTGGAAAAGGTTCACCATATGGTGCTCGCAGAAGGGTCTTAACCCTCGGGCGCTACCTCTGGAATCTCTATTGAACTATCTCCTTCATTTGTCCAATGCAGGACTTAAGACTAACTCAGTGAGGGTCCATCTAAGTGCTATTGCAGCTTCTTTAAAGCCTTTAAATGGACAACCTGTTTCCTCTCATCCTCTTATAGGAAGATTTATGAGAGGCCTTCTCCTCACTAAGCCTCCCATTAGACCACCACCTGTGGCATGGGACCTAAATCTGGTTCTTGGTCAGCTCATGAAGCCACCCTTCAAACCTTTGGCTACTACCTCCTTACAATTCCTTTCTTGGAAAGTGATCTTTCTCATTGCAATTACATCATCACGTTGCATCAGTGAATTGCAAGCACTTGTAGCTGATCCACCTTATACAAGGTTCCATCATGACAAGGTAGTCCTTAGGACTCATCCACACTTTATGCCAAAGGTGGTTTCACCTTTTCATCTAAATCAGGCAGTCTATCTACCTGTGTTTTTTTCCTAGGCCTCATGCATCAAGTGCAGAAAGGAATCTCCATACTTTGGACTGTAAAAGAGCTTTGGCCTTTTACTTACAAAGAACACAGCAACATAGAAAATCATCTCAACTCTTTGTTGCTTTTGATCCTTCTCATTTGGGACTTCCAGTCTCCAAGAGGACACTGTCTAATTGGATTGCACAGTGTATCTCCTTTGCCTATCAGAGTAAGGGCATTCCTCTGGCGGGCCATGTCACTGCTCACAATGTGAGAGCCATGGCAGCTTCAATGGCTAATTTACACTCTGTGTCTATCGACGACATCTGTCGAGCTGCCACCTGGGCCTCGGTTCATACCTTCACAGCCCATTACTGCTTGGACAAGGACTCCGGCTGGGATGCCTTGTTTGGTCAGGCTGTTCTCCAACACCTGTTCCATACTTGACCAACTCCTACCCACCATCCCTGGTTGATGCCAGAGATCCATGGGGGGAAGTAGAGCCCTTCCTCAGGGACTCATAACTTTTGGGACCTCTCCCTGGTATCTGAAGCTAGGGAGTCCCCATACTTAGATTTTAGTAACATAATTCTTCAAGGTATTCCAAAACATGCTTTACACCAACTAAAAGTAGCATAACATGTTGCTGCAAGAATGCTTATAAATGCAGGTCCAACTGAACACATAACCCCTATACTGTACAAACTTCACTGGTTACCTATACAAAGTAGGATAAAATATAAAGTTATCATAACAACGTTCAAACTGATAAGAGATATAGCCCCATCATATCTAACTGATCTATTGACAATTCATTCAAGGACCAGAACAGTGAGACAAAGGAACCTGAACACACTACTTGTTCCAAACAACTTTTCAAAACTCAATAAAACTACAACAAATAGGGCATTCAGCTTCAATGCTCCTTTAATATGGAACGCTCTGCCGGATAAACTCAGAGATATCACAGATCTTTCAGCATTTTGAAAAGATCTTAAAACTCACCTATTTCTGGAGTACTCTGGAGACTCATTCCCAATAGATGAAATATTTCCCACTTAAACTCATGTATACTCATATTCATTAATTCACAACTTACTTTTTCCTTTTTCTTACTCTATCTTACAATACCCAATTCTCCACATTATCACATTTACTCTTTACACTAATAATTCCAGTGAACTACAATACATTTTTCCTTGCTCAGATAAGATAAGATTTTTGAAATTTTGTAAATATTTAAATCTGTATATATGTTTAAACTATCTATATACCTAATCAGCATTTACTCAGCATTGTAATCCTCAAATTACCATTTTTATTATATATAGTTTAATGTTCACTGTAGTTTCAATTGTTTGAATAAGTTTCAATGTAATGTTCAAGTTTTGTTCTATGCAAACCGCTTTGATTTTTCTGAAAGGCGGTATATAAAACCGTTCAATAAAATAAATAAATAAATAAATAAATATGTGAAGACTACATTTCTGCTTGTTCCTGGAGATAGCATAGTTACTCACCTGTAACAGGTGATCTCCGGGAACAGCAAGAATTTAGTCTTCACAACCCACCCACCTCCCCTAGGAGTTGAATCTCTCTATCTTCTGCTTTCCCTCTCGCGCTCTCTCTTTGTCTCAGCTTTGAAACTCAACTGGAGAGTGGCAGTTGGGGAAGGCAGCATGCAGGCGCTGTGGGATGCTCCCAAAAGCTTTCCTATTGGACTCTGGGGAGCGTTCCCGCGCAGGCTCCGTCGGTACAGACGATACCCATATGTGAAGACTAAATTCCTGCTGTTCCCGGAGATCACCTGTTACAGGTGAGTAACTATGCTATCCTGCTATTCATTCTTCCCCTAGTATTCATCCCTGTCTCCCTTTCCATTTTCCCCTGCATATACAAGTGTTTCTGCCCTCAATATCTGCTCTTCTGTCCCCTAGCATCTGCCAGCATTTAACCCGTTCTCCTACCTCTGTCCCCAGCATTTGTCCTCCCATCTACACCTAGATGATGCACTGGACTCCTTTGTGCAGGAGGCAGTGCAGGCACTTTCTAGATGTGAGGGAATGCACTTCCTGTATCAGTGTGCTCAATACAGCAGAGTGGTGGGAGTAAAGGAACAAGTTCCTCCCACTTTAACGGTGAGAAATTTGGTTGGATCCAGGGTCTTGTGGTCCACCCTGTTCTGATGCCCTTATCTACTTAAGGTGGTAAAGGCAAATGAAGTATCAGAATTTCCATATCGTCCTGCTAGACCAGTCCAGACAAGTGGATTGTGTTCCCTTATCAGCAGATTGGTGGAGACAAAGAACCAATAAAAAGCCCAGGTTTCAATGACATCACTTCCATGCCTATATATGCCTTGGCCACCAGAGTTCTCTTCAGTATTTCTTTGTCTCCAGCAGATGGATTTACTCCTCTCTGATGAAAATTCTGAAGGTTTGAGAGGAAAAGATTGATTAAATGCTCATGAGTGACCACCTTGAGGGTGATTCTTTCACTTGAGCTCCACGTAGGTGCCTCCACTAGACTGTTTTTTTGGTAGCCATAGGAGGAGGGAAAATTGGTTCTGCTCCACACGCTTATCATGATAAGAGCCTATTGAGCAGCCAGAAAATGGAAGGATCTGGAAGAGTGCTGCAGCCTTACACAACCTTGGCACCCCCTCCCTCCCTCCTCTTTTCCGAAGATTGCAGAAGGCTCTCAGAGGGATTTACCTGTCAGCCACCTTAAACGCAGTGCTGCAAAAGCCAGTGAAATAGTATCAGGGTAGTAGAGCTGAGCCGGGCATGGATCCTCTGCCTGGGGCTCTCAAGGGATGAGTACCAAGGCTTGACCTCATCATTGTCCTTGTTGGGGGCTCCCGATTTCATCTGTTTGGGACGCAATTTGGCATAGACTACTGACAACTGTTGGCACGGTGTGGAGGTTTCCCGCCATTTTCTACACACGTTAGTAGCGTTTTCACCTATTATGCACCTGGTTGTCACGCCGTCTGTATGTGCATGCAGCCCAAGCAGCTCCAACGCATGTTCCTATCCTAATCCTGAAACGCATGTTGCAGTAAAGTGTGCCTTCGGGCTGCCGCCTTCTTAGCTTGCACTGTTGTGATACATACCTTAACTCTCTATCTCGTCTTCCAGGAATCGTCATTTGGCCTGTTGCAAGCAAGGTACCTCATCTCCGGCTTCTAGCATGGCAGTTCCTGAGTTGTCCCTGGAGGGATTACTCCCCCCTCTATGCCAGGGAATGCGGTTAGTCCGGCCTTGCCTGCTTAACGCCAGGAGGTGGCGGATGGCGCTGTGGGTAAGGATAACCAGCCAGCTGGAGGTTCCAGTAACTGTGCTATGTGCTACTCTCCGTCCTCTTGGGGATTGGTGATGATTGGGTCCCCTGGTGTAGCGGGATCATTTCCGCAAGGAGAGCTTCTGGCATCCAGATTGTCCTCTCTGGAATTCTTTTCCTTTTTACAACAGGCCTGATCATTCTGTCGTGGAAATTCAGACCCTGCGGCCTGTAGGTTCCCCCAAATGGATCTCGTGAGGGGCATGCCACCCTGGGTTAGGCCGAGGTCCATCAAGCCCAGCATCCACAAGTACCTGGAATATTACCAAAAGACACATAGGTTCCACAATGCTTGTCCCGGAACAAGCAGTGGATTTCCCGGGTCCTCTTTAATAATGGTCTGTGGACCTTTCCTCCAGGAACTTGTCCGAACCTTTTTTAAAACCATCTACACTAACAGCTTTTACTACATCCTTTGCTAACAAATTCTGGAGTTTGATTATGTGTCGAGTGAAAAGATATTTTCTTTTATTAGTTTTAAATGAGCTACATTGTGACTTCATTGCATGTCCTCTAGTCTTTCTACTTTTTGATGGCGTAAACAGCTGATCTCCATTGCACTCCATACATTAATCTACAGACCTCTATCATATCTCCCCTCAGCCTTCTCTTTTTCGTGTTGAAGAGCCCTAACCTTTTAAGCCTTTCCACATAGGGGTATCCTTCCATTCCCTTTACCATTTTGGTGCCTCATCTCTGTACCTTTTCTAATTCTGCTATATTCTTTTTAAGATACAGCGACCAGAATGGCACACAATATTCAAGCTGGGGTCGCAGCATGGAACAGTACAGAGGTATTATAATAGCCTTGGTTTTATTTTCCATTCCTTTCCTTTTGATTCCTAGCATTCTATTTGCTTTTTTGGCTTCTTACACACTGGATAGAGGGTTTCAATGTATTATCCACAATGACGCCTAAATGCTTTTCCTGCGTGGTCATTCCTAATGTGGAACCTTACATTGTGTAACCATAGCTTGGGTTGTTCTTTCTTAGGTGCATAACTTTGCACTTGCCCACATTAAAGTTCATCTGCCATTTGCACGTCCAGTCTTCCAATTTACAACGGTCCTCTTAGCAATTTTTCACAATCCTCTTGTGTTTTAACAGCTTTGAATAATTGTGTCATCGGCAAATTTGATCATCTCACTTGTTGTTCCTATTTCCAAGTCATTTATGAATATGTTCAAAAGCAGCAGGCCCAGCACAGATCCCTGGGGTACTCCACTATTCACCTTTCTCTAAAGAGAAAATTAACCATTTGACCCACTATCTGCTTTCTATATTTTAACCAGTTCCTGATCCACTGCCTCCAATCCTATGAATTTTTAATTTTGCTAAGAGTTTCTCATGAGGGACCTTGTCAAAGGCTTTCTGAAAATCCAGATATACTATATCAACCGGCTCACCTTGTTTTACCTATTTATTCGCACCTTCAAAAAAATATCAGATTTGTAAGATAAGACTTCCCTTGGCTAACTCTATGTTGGTTTTTATCCCATTAAACCATGACTATCTACATGTAAAGTAATTTTATTCTTAATAATGGTTTCTATCATTTTGCCTGGTACTGACATCAGGCTCACCCATCTGTAGTGTCCCTGATCACCCCTGGAACCCCTTTAAAAAACTGGCATTACATTGGCCATTTTCCAATCTTCCCGTACTACAGATGATTTTAATGATGGTTCACAGATTGCTAATAGTAAAGTTGTGGTCAACATTATTGGCACCTTGGAGTTCAGTCCCTTAATGTCCTATATATCCTTAAAAAAGTGACCAGTCATATGGCTTTGGTCACAAATAATACAATTACTTTACTTGTTAGATAGTCATTGTTTAATGGGATAAAGTCAACATAGATTTAGCCAAGGAAAGTCTTATCTTACAAATCTGAGATTTTTTTGAAGGTGCAAATAAATAAGTAAAACAAGTTGAGTCTTTTGATATAGTATATCTGGATTTTCAGAAAGTACCCGATCAAGGTTGAGATATGGGATGAGAATACGCATGATTTCAGCGAAGTAATTTTGAGAAGATCGTATTTGACTGAAGTTGCGTAAGGATATCGTCATTCTTGAAGCAATCGAAATAATAGTGGTCTTTCAAATACCACTGTAGAAGACTAAAAGTCGTTAAGATACATTAGTCAATGTGGCAACCAGATGTTTTTTGAACTGGTGGGAAGAAGGACTTGTACTATTTCAGTTTAAGTGCACCTTGTGGGTGCTTGTCCTTTGAGTATTTAAGGCTATTTCAGCCCTTTTATACATTTGATTAAAAGGAGGACCTACTATGAGAGAGGGGAACCTCTCAGAGTAGGTGATCAGACAAAAAAAATTTAGATAGGCATTGTGGGTATGGTCTTTATCGGGTTTTCACCTTAAATTGTGGATATATATGTGGTGATTCCTTTGGGCTTTGTATTAGGACATGATTATTGGCACCCTTATAAACAATTCAAATCAGTTTGAACAGAAGAACCACATTCCCATTGCAGTAAAATTAGATGCACCTGTGATCAATTGTCAGTACCCACATGACTTGAATCAACCAACGAACGATGGCTCTAATGTTTAAAATGGCCACATTGACTCCCTGTACCATTTCCGCAATGGTGAAGACAAGGGAACTGCCAGAGACCATCAGAAAAGCCAATCTCCAGGAACAAGCAGGAATGAGTCTTCACATATGGGTATTGTCGTTACAGACGGAGCCTGCGCGGGAACGCTCCCCAGCGTCCAGTAAGAAAGCTTTTCGGAGCATCCCACAGTGCCTGCGCGCTGCCTTCCCGCCTTTCCTAACTGCCTCTCTCCAGTTCTTTTTTTCCACGGAGCCAGCAGGTCGTGTTCCTGTCACCGCTGAAGAAGTTCTTTATTTTTCTTTATTTCTTTGGTCGCGCGTCTGCTTTCTTTGACGTCGGACCGGTACCGCCGGTCTTTTCTTTCTTCTTTTTTTAAAAAAAAAAACAACCTACTGTTTTCCCACTTCTGTGCAATTTTGTCTTTTGGGCTTTGGGCCTAGAAGATTTTTCCTCATGGAAAAGCCCGCTTCCGGGTTTAAAAAGTGCACGAAGTGCAGCGGTACTCTTTCTATCACCGACACCCATGACTGGTGTCTAAAATGTTTGGGTCCTGACCACTCCATCACCGATTGTGAGTCCTGTTCCATGATGTCTAAAAGAGGTCGACAGAATCGAGCGGCAAAGCTCGGTACCCTGTTTCCCTCTGATGCAGCTTCGGTGGCATCGACATCTTCCAGGGCTTCGTCTTCTTCCCATGGATCTCAGGTAACCAAACATAAGTCCAGCCGGTCCTCGAAGGGTAGATCTCCCTCTAAGTATCGAGATACCTCCGGGCTTGCCCTCGAGGATCCTGCACCGGCAAAATTACCCCGGCGAGAGGCTCTGGTTTCCAAAGGTTCATCTATGGGGTCACAGGTTGACATCGATGGCGTTGCCTCGACTGATCACCTGTTGCCATGTTCTGGGGTACCGGTGGTCTCCATTGGTACCGACATCCAGACATTGGTTGCGTCGATGGATCAGAATATTCTGACCATGCAGCGTGCCATCACGGCATTCATACAAGCTGCGACACCTCCGATACCGCAACAAACTCCGTTGGTGGTTCCGGCACCAGCACCGATATCGGTTCCGGTGCTGGTACCGATTGCATCGACATCGGCTTCGGTGTCGACTGCAGCGGTACCCTGTCCTGTGATGCCCATCGGTACCGATCACTCCTGATGTCGATACCACTCGGTTTGCGTACCGGGCTCTGCAAGAGCATCCAGACAGGCGATACTTTGATTCCTCCGAGGACTCTGATGAATCAGAGGCTTCTGTCGAAGCATCGGTACTCCTTCCTCAGGAGCCCTCTTCTCCAAAAAGAAGAATGTCTCCTCCAGAAGACTTGTCTTTTCAAGACTTCATTAGGGAAGTGGCCAGGGGCCTCTCTATTTCAGTGGCCCCTGAACCAGAGCCTAGAGCCAAGAAATTAGATATTTTACAATATCCTAAGGCTCCTAAAGAGGCAGCTACTTTACCAATTCATGAGATTCTTTATGATCACATGTTGGGCATATGGGAGACACCTCTTACTACTTCCCCTCATTCTTGCAGGTTGGACACCATGTACCGTGTTCCTCCTTGTCCTGGCTTTCATAAGACTCAGCTTCCTCACCACTCTATTGTGGTGGAGTCTGCTATGAAAAAGATAAAGAGTGCAAAAAGACACTCATCCTCCAGGAAGAGAATGCAGAACCTTAGATGCTTTTGGCAGGAGAATTTTCCAGGCCAATATGCTTATTGCCAGAATCAACTCCTATAATCTTTATATGGGGATGTTTCTAAAAGAAGTTACAGATCATCTGCTAACTTTATCTCCTTTTATCTCAGAAGATAAAAGGGAAGAGTTTCTCACCTGGCTTAAACATGCCCAGGATGTTTCCAAATTCTCCAACCGTGCAGCCTTTGACTCTTTTGAGTGTGCCAGCAGAGCCTCGGCTATTGCCATAGGTGCACGCAGAGTTGCTTGGTTGCAAGCTTCTGATTTGGAACCCTGGGTCCAGGATGGATTAGGAAATCTTCCTTGTACAGGTGAAAACCTTTTTGGTAAGGATTGGCAAGCAAAGGCCACTCAGATGGATGCTGAAAATTCTGCCTTAGATAGATTTTCAAAGTCTACTTCTGCTTCTGCTAGAAAAAGGTTATTCAAAAAGACTTTCTTTCCCAAAAAAGGGAAATATTATCCTGGTTATGGTCTCCAGGCATCTTCTACAGGTCGTTTTGCTGCAAAGCGTCAGCAACAACCTAAACAAGCCAAGACTAAGGCTACAAGGACTGCTACGGCCCAACAGCCTCAGCCTCCTCAGGGCCTTTGACTTACAACTAGAGAACTTAGCCTTTCTGGCTCTAGAAGAACCAGAGCCTCTCACCATTCCAGGAAGGTTAGCTCATTTTGCTCCCAGATGGGAACAAATCACAGCAGAGCAATGGACCCTCTCCATCATAAGGGAGGGGTACAAGCTTCATTTCTTAAACCTTCCTCCTCACACTATGGTGAGACAGTTCAATTCTCCAACATCTCTCCTCGACCTTCTGGATCAGGAGATTGCTACCCTTCTTGCCCAAAGGGCAATAGAAGAAGTACCCCTTCTTCAACAGGGTTCAGGGTTCTTCTCCCCCTATTTTCTTATTCCAAAGAAAACAGGGGGCTACAGACCCATATTAGATCTCAGAGAATTGAACAAGTTTCTATGCAAGGAGAAATTCAAGATGATTTCTCTCGGTGCTCTCCTTCCATACCTTCAGAGTCAGGATTGGCTTTGTTCTCTAGATCTTAAGGATGCATACACCCATGTCCTCATCCATCCAACACACAGAAGGTTCCTTCGGTTCCTTTATCAGGGAAAGCACTACCAATACAGAGTGCTTCCTTTCGGTCTGGCCTCTGCTCCAAGAGTGTTCACAAAATGCATGGCAGTAGTAGCTGCATTTCTACGCACTCTAGGAATATTTGTATTCCCATATCTGGACGACTGGCTCATCCGAGCACCATCCCAGTCAGAGGCCCAGACTTCCCTAGCCTGCACAAGGCGTGTTCTTCAGTATCTGGGACTTGTAATAAACATCCCAAAATCACAACTCACCCCTACTCAGTCATTGGAGTTCATAGGGGCCTTGCTAGATACCACAACTGCAAGGGCCTATCTTCCCCAGGCCCGTTGCCTACGCTTGGTGCAGTTAGCCTCTCAAATTCAGTTAAAATCCCATTTAACTCGTCGAGAGATATTACTACTCTTAGGCCACATGGCATCCACCGTGCATGTGGTTCCTTATGCTCGCCTTCACATGAGGACAGCTCAGTGGACTCTGTCCACCCAATGGACCCAGGCATCAGGTTGCCTGTCAGACAAAATAGCAACCTCCAGTCGCCTCTTTTGGTCCCTCCAGTGGTGGAAGTCCACTCAAAATCTGTTGCTGGGGTCCCCCTTTCAACAGTTGCTACCCCAAGCAACCCTCACAACAGATGCCTCCCCAAAGGGTTGGGGAGCTCATGTACAAGATTTCTCCACCCAGGGCATCTGGTCTCCACAGGATACATCTCTACATATCAACCTCTTAGAGCTCAGAGCAATTCTTCTAGCTCTCAGAGTCTTCCACACCCTGCTCAGCTACAAGACAGTCCTCATCCATACGGACAACCAAGTAGCCATGTTCTACGTGAACAAGCAGGGCGGGACTGGCTCTCTGTCGCTTTGCAACGAAACTTTGAGATTGTGGGCCTTCGCCAGAGAGCATCAAATTCATCTCGTGGCAGTGTATCTTCCAGGGGTTCAAAACTCTTGGGCAGACAGACTCAGTCAAGTTCTGCTCCCACACGAATGGTCCCTCCATGGGCACCAGATAGCCAGGATCTTTCGAATTTGGGGAACCCCAGACATAGACCTGTTTGCAAGTCCGTGGAGTGCCAAACTTCCCCGGTTCTGTTCCAGGATTCCGTGTCAGGGAGTTCAGGCCAGGGATGCCTTCCTCCTCCACTGGGGGCAAGACTTCCTCTATGCCTTTCCACCCATTCCCCTAATTTCCAAGACACTGTTCAGAGAGACAAGGGGTCTATGATCCTCATAGCTCCACGTTGGCCATGCCAAGTGTGGGGTACCCTCTACTACTTCATCTCTCTCAAGCTCCCTCCCTGGACTTGGGATTCTACTCCAGACCTCCTGTCCCAGGAGGAGGGAACGTTATGGCACCCAAATCCCCAGTCTCTTCATCTCAGAGCCTGGTTGCTGAAGGCTTAGACCTTCAAGATTGGCATCTGTCTCAGCAAGTGAAGGATATCCTTCATGCTTCCAGAAAGCCTTCCACTAGACGTTCCTATGCTTTTAAATGGAAAAGGTTTACCATTTGGTGTGCAGAGAAGGGTCTTAAACCTCTTGCAATACCTCTGAATTCTTTACTAGAGTATTTGCTGCATTTATCCCATGCAGGCCTTAAAACGAATTCAGTAAGAGTCCATTTGAGTGCTATTGCAGCAAACCTTAAGCCTCTCAATGGACATCCTATTTCCTTTCATCCTCTTATTGCAAGATTCATGAGAGGCCTTCTTTTAACTAAACCTCCCATTAGACCACCTCCAGTGGCATGGGATTTGAATTTGGTTCTTGGCCAGCTTATGAAGCCACCCTTTGAACCCTTAGCCACTCCTTGAAATTCCTTACCTGGAAGGTTATTTTTCTCATTGCAGTCACCTCAGCTCGCCGTATCAGTGAGCTGTAAGCCTTGGTGGCTAATCCTCCTTATACAAGGTTCCATCATGACAAGGTAGTCCTCAGAACTAATCCACACTTTATGCCTAAAGTGGTCTCACCTTTTCATCTGAACCAGGAGGTGTATTTACCTGTCTTTTTTCCAGAACCTCATACATGAAGTGCAGAGAGGAATCTTCATACCCTGGATTGTAAGAGAGCACTTGCTTTCTACTTACAAAGGACACAGCAACATAGAAAGTCCTCTCAACTCTTTGTTGCTTTTGATCCCTCTCATTTAGGACTTCCAGTCTCTAAGAGAACTCTGTCCATTTGGATTGCTCAGTGTATTTCCTTCGCCTACCAGAGTAAGAACCTTTCTCTGGAGGGCCATGTCACAGCTCAAAATGTGAGGGCCATGGCAGCCTCTATGGCTCATCTAAACTCTGTGTCCATCGACCAAATCTGTCGAGCGGCCACCTGGGCCTCGGTTCATACCTTTACAGCCCATTACTACTTGGACAAGGACTTCCGCCGGGATGCCTTGTTTGGTCAGGCTGTTCTCAAACACCTGTTCCATACCTAATCAACTCCTACCCCCCATCCCTGGTTGGATGCCCAAGATCCATGGGGTGAGGTAGAGCCCTTCTCAGGGACTCACAACTTTGGAGATCTCCCTGGCATCTCTAGCTGGGGAGTCTCCATATATGAAGACTCATTCCTGCTTGTTCCTGGAGATAGCACAGTTACTTACCTGTAACAGGTGATCTCTGGGAACAGCAGGAATAAGTCTTCACAACGCACCCACCTCCCCTAGGATTTGTATCTCTCTATCTTTCCTTTCCTCTCTCTCTCTTTGTCTCAGCTTTAAAACTCGAACTGGAGAGAGGCGGTTAGGAAAGGCGGGAAGGCATCGCGCAGGCGCTGTGGGATGCTCCCAAAAGCTTTCTTACTGGACGCTGGGGAGCATTCCCGCGCAGGCTCCGTCGGTACCGACGATACCCATATGTGAAGACTTATTCCTGCTGTTCCCAGAGATCACCTGTTACAGGTAAGTAACTGTGCTTTATCACCAAACATCAAATTTAAAAGGGTACAAGGCCATCTCCAAAGACCCTGGGATTCCTGTGTCTACAGTTCGCAGTGTTATTAGGAAGTTTTCTGCTCATGGAACTGTCAAGAGCCTCCCAGGACGTGGTGAGAAGAGGAAAATTAATCCAAGAAGTCTTCGAAGGTTAGTGCAAACATTTGGACAAACACCACGGCAACATCCTAAGAGCTTAAGACTGACCTGGAGTGGTGGTTTCAATCCGCACTATATGCCGCACACTAAATAAAGGAGGACTTCATGGGCGAAGGCCAAAGGAGAGCCCCACTGCTGAAAAACAGATGTAAAAAGGCATTTCTGATCTTTGCCCAAACCCACCTTGAGAAACCAGAATCCTTCTGGGAAAATGTTCTGTGGACAGATGAAACCAAATATGAGTTCTTTGGCAATGCAGACCAGTGATAAATTTACAGGTGAAGAAATTAAGCTAATAAGGATAAAAACACCCTTCCTACAGTTAAATGTGGTGGAGGTTCCATAATGTCGTGAGACTGTTTTGCTGTCTCAGGAACTGGAGTTCTGGAACATATTAAAGGAATCAAGAAGTCGGAGGACTACCAAAGGTATTGTGGAGCAAAATGTGCTACCTAGTGTCAGAAAGCAAGGTCTGGGTCTTCAGCAGGATAATGACCCAAAACATACATTCAAAATTACAAAAGAGTGGTTAAAAAGGGAAAAATGAACTGTTTTAAATTGGCCAGCAATGAGTCCTGATCTCAATCCAATCAAGAACTTTGGTGGTTGTTAAGTGCTGTCGAGTTGGTGTCTACTCATGGTGATCCTCTGGATAGTTGTCCTAAACTGTGTTCAGTCTTCAGTCAGGCGGCTCATCGTTGACAGAGTGGCACTCATAGATGCTGTTATTGTATCGATTCATCTCATTGCTAGCTTTCCTCTTTTGCACTGACCTTCTACCTTGCCAAGCATGATGTCTGTCTTCTCCATCAACAATGAACATATTGATTTTGCCATTTGTCAGGATCTTTGTCTTCTTAATGTTAATGTGCAGGCCCATTTTAAGACTATGTTCCTTGATCTTGAGAAGCAAATGTTTCAGATCGTCTTCGCTTTCAGCCAGAAATGTGGTGGTATCAGCATAGCGAAGGTTGTTGAGTCTTCCACCAATTTTCAGACCTTTGTTGTCTTCCTACAGTCCTGCTTTTCTGATGATTTGTTCTGCATATAAATTAAACAGATAAGGGGAAAGTATGCAACCTTGTTGTACACCTTTGCTGATTTTAAACTATTCTGTTTCTCCTTGTTCCATTCGAACTGTTAACTTCTTGATCAATGTAAAGGTTGTGTAAGAGAATGATCGGATGTTCTGGTGTACCAATGCTTCTTAATGTGGCCCAGAGTTTCTCATGGTTTACACAGTCAAAAGCCTTGCTGTAGTCAATAAAACACATATCTTTTTGGTATTCTTTAGTCTTTTCAAGGATCCATTCACATCTGCAATGATTTCTCTTGTTCCTTACCCTTGCCTGAACCCTGCTTGTACTTCAGGCAATTCTCGTTCCAGGTATGGTTGTAGTCTCGCTGAATAATCTCAAGTAGAATCTTGTATGTGGGATCAGAGCGATTGTGCGATAATTTCCACAGTTAGTCAGAATGTGATGGTGTTGGCGGCGGAGGATCACATTTCTGTGACAACGGCAGTAGCACTAGAATTAAACTGCGTGGAAGAAAAGCCTGGGAATCTACTTCTGTATCTTGCCACAAAAACCCAATGGATAGTATAACAAAACAAATTGCACTATAGTGCTGGAAGATGAGACCCCCAAGTCGGAAGGCACTCAACTGGCTACTGGGGAGGAGCTGAAGACTTTTCAGATTAAAGCCAGCATTTATGATATGGTTGGATCAAAGCCCTCGGGACATCTGACTGCTGATGTAGCTGTGCATGAAATGAGTCAGAACCTGCAAAGATATCTTATATATTGGGACATGGAATGTATGAACCTTTGAAAAGAGCTGAAATCTGCCATTGATAAAAGGAATACTGCAAACATTCATCAGCTGGAACAAATTGCAGTTGAAGAGTGGGAGAAACTACCAGCAGACAGATATAAGAAACTTATAGATGGCTACAAGAAGCTTTTGGAGGCTGTCATTACTACCAAGAGTTGTGCAACCAAATGTTAGTGAAGGGTGCTATTAATCCTGTCCAAATCATATTTAGTTTTTTTTTCTCAGAAATTACTACATCTAAGTTTCACAGACATCTTTTTTTTGTTGCATATCTTTGAGCATACTATTAAAATATTATGACATACAGTGCAGTTGTAATATTTTCAATTATTTCTCAAAATATTGTATACAACATACCTAAAATGCAAGAGTGCCTATAATGTTGACCATAACTGTAGGTCTGCAGTCTCATATTTCACTTCATTCAACACTCTGGGATGTATGCTATCTGTTCCAGGTAATTTGCTAGTTTATCAAATAGTTGTAATACAGCTTCCGGGTTTATTGATATTTCTTTCAGGTCTTCCAATATATCACCTTTAAATACCATTTCAGGCATGGGTAACATCCCTACATCATCTTCAGTAAAGACCCAAGCAAAGAATTTATTCAGTCTCTCTGCTATGGCCTTGTCCTCCCTTACCAATGGTCAACTGCCTTTCTCACACGTTTTTTGCTATGAATTTACTTGAAAAAGTTCTTATTATGCATTTTTGCTTCCATGGCAAGCTATTTTTCAAATTCTCTCTTCGCCTGCCTTATCAATTTATTGCATCTAATTTGCTAGTTCTCATGTTTGCCGTTTTCATCATTTGGCTCCTTTTTTACATATCTCCAGGAACAAGCAGGAATGTAGTCCTCACATATGGGTATCATCGGTACTGACGGAGCCTGCGCGGGAATGCTCCCTAGCGTCCAATAGGTACGCTTTTGGGAGCATCCCTCAGCACATGCGTGCTGCCTTCCTGCCTTTCCAACTGTCCCTCTTCAGTTCTTCGTTTTCCGCGGAGCCAACAGGATCTATTCCCTGTCACCGCAGAAAATTCCGTCTTTAAAATTCTTTCTTGTGGTCGTGTTTGCCTACCGCACGACGCCTACTGGTACCACTGGTTCTTTTCTTTTCCTAAAAAAACCCCCTAAAACCCTACACTTAGACTGTTTCTTTTCAGAAACTTTCCTGTTTTGGTGCTAGGTACCATTTTGGGCATTAGGCCCCATTTTTCTAGAATCATGGAAAAGCCAACTAGTGGTTTTAAAAAATGTACTAAGTGTGGCGGTACCATTTCCGTCACTGACACCCATGATTGGTGTCTAAAATGTTTAGGACCTGATCATTCTCCAACTGAATGTCTCTTCTGCATGGGAATGACCAAAAGAGGAAGACAGAACCGGGCCGCAAAGCTCGGTACCCTCTTTTCTTCAGATGCCAGATCCATTGCATCGACATCGTCAAGGGCCTCTTCTTCCTCCCATGGATCTCAGGTAACTAAACACAAAAGCTGGTCCTCAAAGGATAGCTCTCCTGCTAAGCATCGAGAGGCCATTGGCATTGCCCTTGAGAGAACCACACCCGCAAAACAGCCCTGGTGGGATGCTTTGGCTTCCAAAGCATCGATGGGGCTTCAGGATGTTCTTGAGCCTCAACCTCACAAGAACTAACTGTGCCATGCTCAGGGGTTCCGGCTGTTCTTACCGGTACCGACACCCAGGCATCGGCAGCGTCGATAGAGCAGAGATTTCTTGCTATCGAACGCAGTATCGCAGGTCTTCTCTCAACTGCGCTACCGGTGGTCCCAAGGGCACCGGTGCTGACATCGACACCGATGCCGGTACCGACGATGCCGGCCCCGATAGTAACTCTTCCCATTCCACCTCCGGCTGGAGTGGATAAAGTGGACCGGGTCACCTCGGTACCAACTTCGATCGGTACACAGGATCGTGCTTTGCAGGAGCATCGGGGTCAGGAATACTTTGATTCCTCCGATTCCGAAGACTCTGACAATTCTGCTGGCATTAGAGGGTTTCTCCTAGAAGATCCCTCTTCTCACCAACGCAGAATGTCGCCTCCAGAGGACATGTCATTTCAGGATTTCATTTGTGATATGGCTAAAGGTCTTTCAATCACAGTAGCTCCTGAAGAGGAACCCAGAGCAAAGGAATTGGAAATCCTCCAATATCCTAAAGCTCCTAAGGAGGCAGCTACTCTGCCTATCCATGAAATTCTGCATAGCTTGATGCTCAGAATGTGGGAGACACCTCTGACTACTTCTTCTCACTCGAGGAGACTTGATACTATGTATCGAGTCCCACCATGTCCTGGATTTCAGAAAACTCAGCTGCCACACCATTCAGTGGTAGTGGAGTCAGCCATGCATAGGATGAAAAGTGCAAAAAGACATGCATCCAATCCTCCAGGTTGTGAATGCAGGACTCTGGATGCTTTTGGATGCAGAACATTTCAAGCTTCCATGCTTTCAGCTAGGATCGGCTCATATATCCTATATATGGGAATGTTCCTTAAAGAAATCACAGGAGACTTGGAACTTATGAGCCCATTTCTCCAAGATAAGAGACAAGACTTTCTTACTCTGGTTAAGCATGCTCAGGATGTCTCCAAGTTTGTCAATCGTGCAGCCTTTGACTGCTTCGAATGCATCAGCAGAACTTCTGCTATTGCCATTGGCGCACGACGGATTGCCTGGCAACAGGCATCAGACTTGGAGACTTCGGTACAGGACAAGTTAGGCAACATTCCTTGCACGGGAGAGAATCTCTTCGGCAAGAACTGGCAGGAGAAGGCTAACGAGTTAGATGCTGACAATTCTACCTTAGATAGATTGTCAAAGTCTACAGCCACTCCAGCCAAAAGGAAGCCTTATAAAAAACCCTCTTTTAGCAAAAAGAGGAAGTTTTATCCTTCCTATACCCAGCAGAGTCAAACTCAAGGTCAGGTTGCCCAAAAGTGACAAACTAGACAACAAAAGAAACTAAAAGGCCCGAGAGCCCAACTGACTCCATGCAAACACCTTTTTCTGTATCTTAAAAAGAGGATTGTACCACAAGGGGAGAAGCTCCGAATCAACTAAACCCTCCTGTCTCTTCCCAGATACCAGCACCCCAAAGGCCTTTTGCACGTCCGTTATGATTCTAGAGCACCCTCTACTTTCCGGGAACATCATACTCATTGACAACTGCATTGGAAATGGCTCCAACAAGGCCTTTTCTATGCCCAACCAAACTGGCCACTGGCCGACCTCGGTCCCAGCCCAATGCGAGCCCTGCTTGAGAAGAAACGCCGTATGATATAGGAAGAAATCCGGAAACTTCACTCCTCCCTGTTCCTTACCCAGTTTTAACTTCCTAAGGGCTATACGAGGCACTTTATTATTCCACAAAAACTGCACAAGTAACCTCTCAATTTGCCTATAAACAACCCTCGGCAAATAACAAGACAACATTTCTAACACATAGTTAACTCGCGGTGTTATAGTCATTTTAATAGTCTCTAAGCGACCCCACCATGACAGTACTAAGGGGGACCACCCAGCAATCATGTTGCGAACCTTCGCTGCCAACACTTTCGCGTTATACTCAACTGTGGCCTCCACCGGGAAACGATAATGCACCCCCAAATATTTGACCATCTGCATCTCCCACACAAAGGGAAACTCTTTCATATCTTCCCTGTGTACTCGCGAGTTAAGCGGAAAAGCCACTGATTTTGCCCAATTGATCTTGTATCCAGACAGTTTCGAGTATTTAGCAATTAGCGTCAATTTCTGTGGCACAGACTTCGGAACAGTAAATAACAAGAGGTCATCGGCATAAGCTGAAAGTTTTACTTCCTTAGCAGCCAGCCGAACACCTTGGATCCTTGCACATTGTTGCACTAGCAACGCTAGCGGCTCTAAAGCCAAGTTAAACAGCAACGGGGAGAGAGGGCAGCCCTGGCGGGTGCCTCTACCCAACAGCAGCTCCTGAGACTGCGTAGCATTAACACAAAGATTAGCCACCAGCCTCGAATACAGCACACGAAACAACTGAAGGAAACCCTCACCAATCCCAAACCATTTAAGAGCCGAAAACAGAAAGGACCACTCTAATCGGTCAAACGCTTTCTCAGCGTCCAGGGACAGACCCACCAAAGGACTATCGACATTTCCCGCTTCTGCCAGTACATGACATAATAGCCTTGCGTTATCCGCCGTTGACCAACCTTCCACAAAGCCACATTGGTCAGGGTGAATCACCGAGGGGATCACCCTGGACAAACGCCGAGCCAAAACTGTGGCATAGATTTTATAGTCAGCATTTAATAAAGAAATCGGGCGATAATTCCCCACCAACTGCGGATCTCTGCCACCTTTCTCCAGCACTATCACATTCGCTGCGGCAAAAGCCCCTACCACGGGAGCCTCTTCGACCAAGGAGTGAAAATACCGCTGCATACAGGGAGCGAGAGCTTTAGCAAAGGTCTTAAAGAATTCAGCTGGCAGTCCATCCGGACCCGCTGCCTTCCCCATTGATAACACATCTATGGCCTGATAAATCTCTTCTAAGCCAATCGTCTTATCCAACATCGCCTCTTCCTCACTCAAAGCTGGCCTCTGAACCCCATCTACCAACCTATCAAACTCTTCCTGATCAAAAGTGGTCTCTGAAGTATAAAGCTGGGCGTAAAAAACTCGAAAGGCCTCTGCTATGTCTACATCCGACACCACAGTCTTGTGCCCGACCGGGTCCCGTATCGCCATCACCCGGCCGGCTTCTCTCCGAGCATTGAGCGCATTGGCCAGCATCCGCCCAGCCTTATTGCTTTCCCAATAATAAGTACCCTTCTGCAATTTAATATTACGCTCCGCCTCACCCGCCAAAAGCTCATTATACTGAAATCGGAGCCGCTGCAAGCGCAACAGAATACAGGGATCCGACCGATGAGCTAAAATCCGCTCCCCTGCTTTGATCTGCTCATTTAGGACGCGAGCCTGCTCTTTACGCTGCCTGGCTTGCGCTATCCCAAAACCGGTAATCTTAGCTTTTATAGCGGCCTTAAACCCCTCCCACCAGGCCCAGACTGTAGTATCATGGATAGAATTAAATCCAAAATAGTCCGCTATTGCAGTCTGCATTTCCGCACGAAAATCTGCCCTCTCCAAAAGGGATCTATCAAAAGCCCAGCTGAAAGAGCGGGGTGCTACCCCTTTATCATCCAACACAATTGAAACCGCCGCATGATCTGAAACATGCGCCGCAAGAATACTGGAGGCAACTATGCTAGGCATCAATCTCTTAGAAACTAACAGAAAATCAATGCGTGACAACGACTGGTGCAGGGGTGAAAAAAATGTAAAATCCATATCTGAGGGATGTTGCACCCGCCACACATCCACTAAACCCATTTCCTGAATCAATGAGTTAAGAATTATCTGTGCCTTAGGAGGCCGAACGGATCGGGGTGGCTTCCTATCAATAAGTGGATCAATAACTTGGTTAAAATCCCCCCCTAACACTAGCATTTCCCCCACAACCATATTGACCTCCCTCACCAAGAAGTGGAAAAATTCCAGACAATCCCCGTTAGGGGCATATACATTGAAAATAACCAATTCCAGCACACCCAACTTAACTACTACCTTAACCCACCTCCCCTCGCTATCCGCACAGACATGCAATACACTCGGGTTCAAAGCCTTCTTAATTAATACAGCAACACCATTGCGCTTATTGGTTGCCGCCGAAAAGGCCACCACCAGAAATGGCTTAATGCTAAGCTTCAGTGATTCTTTCGCACTCAAATGAGTTTCCTGTAACAGCAGGATGTCTGCCCCTTGTTGCTTCCCATACAAAACTATCTTCTTTCTCTTAATGGGGTTCTTTATGCCTTTCACATTTAGAGAAAGGACCTTAATAGGAGCCATACTATCTTTTTATCACTCACCTTAGGTCCAGCCTGTTGGTATTGCCAATTAGAAAAACAAGCTCTCACACATGTCTGCCTAGTCACCCTTCCCCGTCTGCCACATTCCCTGAGCACAAACCACTTCCCCCAATTTAACCTCAAACCCAACATAATCCCAGTGAGCTCTGGAGGGTAACTCCATGCATAAAACCGAATTGGTGAGCCCGTGCCAAGCAGGGCAGACGCAGAGGGGCTGACTCTATAGTTCCCCCGCCTCTTCCCCAATATCCCCCTAACCACAATTTTGCCTAAGCCCCCCCTAGAACCCGCAGCACACTTTCCCCCTCCCTCTGAAACACCCCTTTCACTACTACACATCATCCCCCACCAAGATACCTTTTATCAGACCATATGTAAAACAACATGTGCCAGCGGCCCCAATAACAGTAAAAGAGCAGTTCCGCTGGGCCTCACGAGAGTCACTTTAGAAGGAATCCACACTCTGGGCCCAGCCGCCAACAAGGGCAGCAATCACCTCCCCAGCAGTGTTTCAGCGCATCTGAGACGCCTCCTTATCTTCCAGATATAGACGCAAAGCCTCAGGTTCCTCAAAATTTCTAGTCTGATTGTGAAGCGTAACACGCATTCTGGCCGGGTACATCAGTCCAAACCTTGCCTGCAGATGCTGGAGTCGCAGTCTTAATGCCAGGAAGCTCCTTCTGCGATCAACCATACATTTCGCCAGGTCAGGAAAGAACAACAACCTGTGCCCCTCAAGTTCCACCGGGGACCGGGCGCGCGCTGCATCCATAATTGCCGCAACCTGCTGGTACCGCAAGATCCGCAGTATAATCGGTCGTGGCCTCTTGTTGTTAGATTGTATCTGCGAGGGTACTCTGTGCACCCTATCGATCTCGAAGGGCAGATCAAAGTTGAGATGAAGGACTGTTGGAATCATCTTGCACAGAAAGGGAATCATCTCTTTCCCCTCTGCCCCCTCTGGAACCCCCACAATTCGGACGTTGTTCCTGTGGGCCCGATTATTGCCATCTTCTAATTCCTTTTGCAACCAATGAATTTGCCGGGCCTGCTTGTCCACCTCATGCAGCCGCTCTTCATGCACCTTCAGAGTTTGCTCCATCTGCTCCTGCCGCACAGAGAGCCTTTCCACAGACCCCCTCAACGCCACCATCTCATCATGCATCGAGGCCAGGGACTCGCCATTCGCTCTCACCATCTCCTTCGTCCCTTTTATCTCCGCAAGGATTTCTTGTAAGGCCTCAGGCTGTTCTTGCACGGCCGCCATTTTGTGTGGGGAGGGGGGCTCAGTCTTAGAGCGTTTAGCGCTATTATTCGGTGCCGCAGCAAATTCTAGCCATGTGGGCTTAGGCCCGGACATTTCCCCTGCTCACTCCACCAGGATTCGCCAACCTTAGTGGGAGCTGGTAGCAGGACTCTTTCAGGATTCAACTCAGCCCCTCCGGAGCTCCGCTCTACCCGTCTGTCCCGCTCGGCATCAGGCTCCGCCCCCCCATATCCTGTACTTATGAGAGTAAGGGTCTTCCTCTTCAGGACCATGTCACAGCTCACAATGTGAGAGCCATGGCAGCTTCTATGGCTAATCTCCACTCTGTGTCTATCGATGACATTTGTCGAGCAGCCACCTGGGCTTCGGTACACACCTTCACAGCCCACTACTGCCTAGATAAAGCCTCCCGTTGGGATGCCTTCTTTGGCCAAGCTGTTCTTCAAAATCTCTTTCAAACCTAAACCAACTCCTACCCACCAACCCTGGTGGGATGCCAGAGATCCATGGGAGGAAGGATTCTCACCTTCAACGGTGGCACCTTCCTGGGGATATCTCCCTGGCATCTTCAGCTAGGGAGTCCCCCGTATGTGAGGACTACATTCCTGCTTGTTCCTGGAGATAGCGTAGTTACTCACCTGTAACAGGTGAGCTCCGGGAACAGCAGGAATTTAGTCCTCACAACCCACCCACCTCCCCTAGGAGTTGTCTGTCTGTCTGTCTCTCTCTCTCTCTCTCTATCCTTTCACTCAGCTACAAACTTAACTGAAGAGGGACAGTTGGAAAAGCGGGAAGGCAGCTCGCATGTGCTGAGGGATGCTCCCAAAAGCGTTCCTATTGGATGCTGGGGAGCGTTCCCGCTCAGGCTCCGTCGGTACCGACGATACCCATATGTGAGGACTAAATTCCTGCTGTTCCCGGAGATCACCTGTTACAGGTGAATAACTACGCTTTCCTGAAGGATGCTTTTTTGGCTACAATAGCCTCTCTGACCTTGCCTTTAAACCATGCTGTCAGTTTTTTGGCCAAAGCAAGGAATTCATTCACTCTCTCCACTGTGGCCTTGCCTTCCTTTAGTGCCCATTTTACCCCTCTATCATCTAATGGTCCAACTCTCTTACAGGTTTTTTTGCTACGGATGTACTTGGAAAAAGTTTTTATTCTGCATTTTTGCTTCCATGGCAAGTTTTTTTTCAAATTCTCTCTTTGCCTGCCTTATGAATGACTTGTATCTAACTTGCCAGTGCTTATGTTGTTTCCTGTTTTTGTCATTTGGCTCCTTTTTCCATTTCCTGAAAGATGCTTTTTTGACTGCAACAACCTCTCTGACATCACTTTTAAACCGTGCTGTCAGTTGTTTGGCCTTCCTTCCACTTTTTTTAAAGCATGGAATGTCTGGTCTGGGCTTCCAAGATAGTATTTTTAAACAACGCCCATGCTTGATATAAATCTTTAACCTTTGCAGATGCTCCTTTTAGTTTTCTCTTAACTATTTTCCTCATTTTATCATAATCTCCCTTTTGAAAGTTAAAAGGTAGTGCTGTGGATTTCCTTGCCATCCTCCCTCCATTTATTAAAACAAATGTGATTATGCTATGATCACTATTTCCAAGTGACTCCAACACCATTATCTCTTGCAGCAGATCCTGTGTTCCACTAAAGACTAGGTCCAGAATTGCTTCCCCTCTTGTCAGTTCATGAACCAGCTGCTGGAAGAAGCAGTCATTTATTTCATCTAGAAACTTTTTCTCCCTAGCGTGTCCTGATGTGACACTGACCCAATCGTTACCGGGGTAGTTGAAATCACCCATTATTACTGTGTTCTCTCTTTTGTTAGCTTCCCTAATTTCTTTTAGCATTTCATCATGCATCTGTTCATTCTGGCCAGGCGGTCGTTAGTACATTCCCATCACCTTCTCCTTTTTACATGGGATTTCCATCCATAGAGATTCTATAGTGTATTTTGTTTCCTGCAAAACTTTAATCCTATATGACTCAATGCCCTCTCTAACATAGAGCGCAACTCTTCCACCGCTTTGATATACCCTATTATTGAGATATAGTTTGTACAGATGTCATTGGTTGTCATTTATTACTATATATTCTAGCTCTCCCATCTTATTTTTTAGACTTCTAGCATTTGCATACAGGCATTTTAGAGGTAGTATTTTATTCATATTAATCTGGTTCTCAGTTGATAGGTGTAATTTGGAATCTTTCAGCCCTGTACTTAAGTACACCTGGATTTATTGGAACCTCTCTGTCAGGATGCCCCAACTTCCTTCTTTTGCTAGTATCCTTCAAGGATACATCCTTCTGAACCATGCACTCTTGCTCTATCTCCTTTTTAAAGGTTAATGCCAGCAGCCTAGTTCCATCCCGGTTAAGATAGAGCCCATCCCTTTGAAAAAGCCCCTCCCTTCCCCAGAATGTTGCCCATTTCCTAACAAATCCAAAACCCTCTTCCTTGCACCATTGTCTCAGCCATGCATTGAGACTCTGGAGCTCTGCCTGTCTTTCTGGTCCTGCCCGTGAAATAGGAAGCATTTCAGAGAATGGTACCCTGGAAGTTCTGTATTTCAATTTCCTATCTAAAAGCCTAAATTTGGCCTCCAGAACCTCCCTCCCACACTTTCCTATGTCATAAGTACCAAATGTACCAAGACAAAAGACTCCTTCCCAGCATTATCTAAAACCTTGTCTGGGTGGTGCATGATGTTTGCTACCTTCACACCAGGCAGGCATGTTACCAGGTGGTCCTCACATCCACCAGCCTCCCAGCTATCTACATACCTAATGATCAAATCACCAACAGTAACAGCCATCCTAACCCTTCCATCATGGGCACATGTCCCTGGAGAAACCTCCTTGGTGCAAGAGGGTTTCTACATCTCCTGGAGGACAGGTCCTAGCTACAGGATCACTTCCTGCCATACCAAGGTCATGCTATCCTTTCACGTTACTTCTGTTCTCCATGGCAGCTGAGAGGATGCTATACTGGAGGTGGGACTTCAGTAATATGGCCCTGTAGGTCTCGTCTATATACCTCTCTGTCTTCCTTATGTCCTCCAAGCCTGCCACTCTAGCCTTCAGAGTTTGGACTCATTCCCTGAGGGCAAAGAACTCCTTGTACCTTGTGCACATGTAAGACTCCTCACCAACTGGCAGAAAATCGTACACGCAACACTCAGTACAGAAGACTGGATAGCCCCTATCTCGCTGTTGGAGTGAAGCTCTGTTTGAATACCTATGGCTAATCGTCCCCAGCAAAGGGCATCCCCTGGAGATGAGGATCAGTCGGGATCTGTCCGAGATCTGAACTGTGGCTTGGATTCAGATGTCTGATGTGGATAAAGATGTACTCTCACCTTCAGAGGATTATGAGGAGGCTGATGTTATCCGCCTGTTCCAGAAGGAGTTACTAGAGGCATTGATTCCCAGGGGTCTCATCCACTTTGACTTGGTGATTGCTGCAGGCACAAAGTGGAAATTGAGGATGCATCAATTTCTGCAAGGTGTGAGGAAATACACTACTATCTTCCTGTTCCTGGAGGTGCTCAAGGGCATGTTCCTGTCTGAGTGGGATTTCCCCAACTCCCCAGTCTTAGGGGTTAAAGGTGTGTAAGAGGATGAACACTCTCCCGGAGAAAGAGTGTGTTGTGTGGTTTGTTGTTTCTAAGATAGATACATAGGTCATAGCGTTACCAGATGGTCCACCATTCCTATGGAAGGTGGAACTGCCTTAAAGGATACTCTTGACGGAAAGCTGGATTCCTGTAGAAGATCCAGTTCAATGTAGCGGCTGATATTCTTCGATTGGTGGCATGTGCAGGCCTACCATCTCAAGCCCTGCTCCAATGGATTCATTTTCTTCGCTGAGTGATTCTGTCCCTCCTTTGGAGTCTGCTGCGGCCTTCCTTTCTGATGCCATGTATGGCCTGGTACGTCTAGCAGCCAGTGATTGTGCCCTGCCAATGGAACACAGCATTGGCTTGGCTCAGTCATGGGGCAGCAGACTCATCTTCCACAACCCAGTTGCCCAAATGGCCTTAGAAGGGGGGCTTCTGTTAGATCCGATTTGGAGAAGCTAGTGAAGGACCTGGACGAGATGCCCTGTGAAGTAGGCAGGAGCCCCTTTTTCGTTAGGTTTTTCCGAGGAGCGGGTGGAGGCTTTCTTCCCCTCTGCTTATGGACTTCAGGCTCATTCTCGGTCTTCTCTGGAGTGCTTGGGTCCAGGGACCCAGTCCTATCCAGGGGAGGACCCCTCCCAGGCTATGCAATGAAGGTTTGGAGGCCCATTCCATGCTTCCTCCAGTTGGGGGCAGGCTTTGCCTCTTCTTCAGGAATGGGCCTTGGGTCACCATGGATCACTGGGTGTTAGTCCCCATTTAGTTTGGCTATGGCCTGGAATGCAAAGAGCCAATCCTGGCCACTTGCATCTTCTCCCCTTTTGGAGCTGCGAACAACAGGGCTGCTGTGGGGATCACCTTGGACAAGTAACCTCTCCTGAAGGCAGTGGTGTTTGTTTTTCTGGATGATCGAGGCAGGTATTTCATCTGTTTCATGGTGGCTGACATGGTAGGAACATTCTGGCTGTCAAATGTGTCAATGAGCACTTGTGCGTCATGCATTTCTGGATGGAAACTTTGCGATCCAGGATTGAAGCGGTGTGCAGTGGGGTTCCCATCATCTCTGGTTTTGGCTGAGGCATATTTTCATATCCCTATCTGGGAGATCAGTAAGTATCTGTGTTTTGCCGTGCTTGGCTCTCACTTTGTTTGCCGCCCTTCCATTCGGACTCTCTACTGCCCGACGGACATTCTCCAAGGTTATGGTGGTGGTGTCTGCGGCAGTATGGCACAAAGGGATTTGTGGGCATCCATATCTGAACTACTGCCTCATCAGAGCCCATTCTCTTTCAGAGGCACCTTGGGTAGCTCCCTGGGTGGTGTCCTTTCTGATGAGCCTTGGTTGGGTGATCATTTGAGGAAGGAGCCAGTTGTTGCATTCCCGGTCCCTAGAGTTCCTGGGAGCACATTTTAAATACTCAAGCTTGCGGAGTCTTTCTGCCAGTGGAGAAAGTCAAGACTGTTGGATTGCGTAGCACTATTATGTTTGCAGCAGGCTCCCAGAGTCTGTGTTGATGTTCATCAGCAGTTTGAGCTCAGCCTTCCGCTCTCAGTGATGGTGAAGGCCAGTCTGTGGTGGTGGCAGCAGCCCGATCTCCTGAGGAAGGGCGTGCCGTTGGACGATTGCCTATGGATCCTTCTGGCAATGAATGCCATCTCTCGGACTGGGGAGCCCATAGCTAAGGCTGAATGACCCGAGACTGTTGGAACCGTGGGGAGGGTGTGTCCATCAGCTGCCCTGAATCGAGGGCCATTGGATTGGCTCTCTTGCAACTTCGGGCTCCAAACAAGAGCTGAGCAGTTTACGTGTTCTTGGACAACACCATGGTGGTGGCTTATGTCAATAGGCAAGGTGGCACAAGGAGTACCAAGATAACCCTGGAGATGGCTCTCCTGTTTGCCTGGGTGGCAAAGAGCCTCATAGTTTCTCGACTGCACATTTCCAGGGTGGCTTCTGTGGAAATGGATTTTCTCAGCCTGCATTCTCTGGTCCCAGGCGAGTTGGAGTTGAGTCAGAAGGTGTTTTCAGTTGTTTCTGCGCTGCTGGTTCGCTCCAAGAGGGATCTGATGGCAACACTTGAAAACAGGCCAGCAAATAGCCCGATCACAATAAGTGAAATATTCTAAAAGCAGTAACCAACAACTTAAATTTAACACATTGAACAACAGGCAGTCAATGCAGAGCCTCCAATATAAGCATCACATGATCCCTAGACCTAGTTTCCTTAAGGTTAGTCCAACCAGTAGGCAAGGCCTAGGGCAGCACCTTCAGAGGGGCAGCAAAGAGCAGCAACATTTAAAGCAAAATAATAGATCCCTACAGCCATACAAACTCAAAGAACCATCAGCACATTCTTTCACCTGTAGGAGAGGACAGGCACACATATATGTACAAAACAAAGTTTAATATTTAAAAGTATGATGTCCAATTATTCATTTTTACAGGGTTGTTTTGGAATGGGTGGTGTTGTAATGATCATGATTGTTGAATTTAATTATCAAAATCTAAGGGGGGGGGGGTGCGGTGCATAAGGCTTAAGGTTCTCTTAGGGCACCCAGTACTCTTGCACAGGCTTTGTTCCTTATATTTATTTCTGGGCTTACTGCTGACTTCAGACAGACTCCTGTTGAGCCTTTGTTTACAGCTATCTAGGGCCTCTGGATGTCTTGCTTAGTGCGTGTAAGGATGGCACAGTTATCAGCATATTATAGGTCAAGGATGATTATTGTGGGTATGTAATTTTTTAACAGAGTTGGACCACGTTGAAAAACTGTCTGTACAGTATTAAATATCACTTTGGTTCCAGCAGGACATTGTTTAACAGTCAAGAATGGTTATTGGAAATATGGTGAACAGCATTAGAGCAATAATGCATCCTTGCCTGACCTTGGTTTAGATAGCAAAAGATTCTGCCTTAAAGCAATTACAGAAAACTTCTTTGAACATCTGATCAAAACTTAATATCCTGATGTATCTTTTGGGTTATTCCAGTTTGGTTGGCATTTTTCACAGAGCTTCACAATTGATTCAGTCAAAAATCTTGGTGTGTTGCTTCCTAGATTTTTCTTTGTTTTGATTGGCTACAGAAATCATGTTGCTTGTATTTTGGGATAATCTAAGCCCAAAGTTTATTCGCAGCAAGTAAGAAGGTGGTTTAAGAAGGTAGGACAGGAATTTTCTTTACACATCAGGGGGACACCTCAGTAGTTCCCATCCAATGATTTTTTTAACTTCCATGAAGATGATTTATTTATTTATTTATTTATATTCTCTTATATACCGCGCTATTCTGCATCAGTGCGGTTTACATTGAACAAACTGAAATTACATTGAACAGGGCATTATAACTTGGAGATAACTATTTTACAGGGAACATGGGCTATGGAGGGTTAAGTGGCTTGCCCAAGACCACAAGGAGCACCTGTGGGACTAGAAACCTCAGTCCTTCCGGCCCAAGGTTGCGTCCTCTAGTGGGATTTGAACCCCCGATCTTCTGGCCTGAAGTACCTTGTCCCAACCACTAGGCCACTCCTCCTCCATTTCTTATGTTCCTTGTATCTCTTTATTCCATATTTTCAATTATGACTATTTTGTACAAGTTCCTTAAAATCAAGCTTGAATATTTCAGCTGTAATAACATCAGTTTTTGTTGTGGCACGCCAAACTTTCTCTAGAATAGTAAAGTTTGGCAAGACATCTTTGTTTGTAGTGTTGGGGGACAGACTAGTCTGGCACTTTGACCCTTCATTTGTTTCTTTCAGGGATGTTTTTCTTTATTTTCTATCCTCTCCCAACTTTGTTTAGTTCAGTCTCACTTAGAAGAGCTATTTATATGATTGGAATAGTTTTAATATTCTATGCATATTTTCTACATTACTGACCTTATAGGTTATTTTGTTTGAGACATCTATTGTGACAACATTTAGCACAATACATCTGTGGAGTTGAATCAAGCATAGGAGGTTCCCAAATGAAGTGCTGTTGTGGACTGGTGATTTTCACATGGACTCACCTCCATTAAGTTCCAGCCCATTTAAGGCTATAGAGCTTTTGGAGACGGGAGTTGTTTGATGTCTTGATGTGCTAACAGACACAAATTATCAGTAGTTGTTCATTCTTGCTTTTTAGAAATATAGAAAAATGACAACAGATAGATCATCCGGCCATCATGTCTGCCCTTCCGTACCAACTACTAAGCTGTACAGTCCCTTTTTTTCCCTTAGAGATCCTCTGTGTTTGTCCCATGCTTTCTTGAATTCAGATGCAGTCCTCGTCTCAGTTTTCTCAACTAGGAGACTATTCCATGTATCTAACACTGTTTCTGTAAAGATATATTTCCTCATAGTATTCCTGAGTCTATCCCCTTTCACCTTCATCCTGTGCCCTCTCAATGAAGAGTTTTCTTTCAATTCAAAGAGGCTCTCCTCTTACTCCCCTCCCTCACCTTTTTTCCAAAGTATGCATAATTACATCTTTGTCTTCCCCCATATGCCTTATGATGAAGACCACTGACCATTTTGGTAACCACCCTCTACACCATCATGTTTATATCCTTTTAAAAGTGTGCTCTCCAGAATTGCACACAGTACTCCAAGTAAAGTCTCCCCAAGACTTATACAGAGCTCCTATCACCTCCTCCTTCCTGCTGATCACTCCTCTCCCAATGCACCCAAGCATCCTTCTGGCTTTTGCCATTGCCATTTCTATTTGTTTAGCCATCTTAAGGTAATCAAAAACAATCGCCCCCAGGTCCAGTGCTTCTTTTGTGGACAGAAGTACATACTCTCGACTGTACAACTCCCTTGGATATTTGTAGCCCAAAGGCATGATCCTGCATTTTTTAGCATTGAATCTCAGCTGACAAATTCTCAAGCTTTCTTCAAACTTCAATAGATCCCTCCTTATGTTATCTACACCTTCCTGGGTGTCTTCCCTATTGCAAACCTTACCCGACAGCCTTTCCACAATATCATTTACCAAAGTGTTAAAAAGAATTGGACCAAGGACAGATCCTTGTGGCACACCACTGGTAAAGTCCTTCTCTTCAGAGTGCGCGCCATTTACCTCTGGCAGCATCCCACTCAACCCAGTTGGTCACTTTAGGGTTCATCACTTGTGTGGAACGGTGTCAAAGGCTTTACTGAAATTGAAGTACCACCACATCTAGCAGTCTCCCTCAAACCATTCTCTGGTCACCCAGTCAGAGAAATTTATTAGATTAAAGACCTGTCTGGAATCGGCTGTGGATTGTGTGGATGTGTGCCGGGCCTGACCATCGGCCCTAGTGACTGCCATGATGGTGAATAGTGTTGCCGACGCTGCTGCTCCTCCTACTACATCGGGCAGGCACGCCCGGGGCAACTTGCTCCTGTTGGGGACTTGGAGGCCTTTAAATTCTGCACCTGGGTAACTTGTTCCTCGGAATCGGCTGTGGATTGTGAGGAGGTGTGCCGGGCGTGACCATCGGCCCTAATGACTGCTGTGACGGTGAATAGTGTTGCCGACGCTGCTGCTCCCTCTACTGCATCGGGCAGGCATGCCCGGGGCAGCTTGCTCTTGGCGGGGTCTTCTTTTTGGTCTATAAGTTTGTAGGTATTTTCTCCACGACTGTGGGGCTTGATCTGAAGGGGTGTGTCTAAAGGGGCAGGTTCTGCCCGTTTGGCACCCCTTCGGCGTCACAGCGGCGTCCTTGTGGCATCATTACAGGGGTGTCTTTGGATCTTCAGTGTTAAGGTTTGGTTTTTATATTTTCTTATATATATATTTTGCTTTGTTTGGTTTATTTTGATAAATTTTGTTGTTTGAGTGTATTATGGGGAAAAGGAAGGCCAAAGTTGATAGCAAAGTCCAGGGTGCTGATACCGGAGTTTTTAAACCGGCCGGCCCCCTGGATAAACACTTTGCTTCCCTGCCGTTGGTGGAGTCTTCTCCCGATGGAGCTTCTTTGAGCTCTGGTGGGAGATCTCCTCCACCTTGCCTTGTACCTGGATTATCTGATATTTCCAGAGAGCCCTCAGAGATGGTAAGAAAGTCCAAAATGGTAGTTAATCTGCCTAGCTCAGTTCAGTTTGTAGCCCTTGGTAGCTCACTTGAGCTTCCGATTCTACTCCCAGATGCAGAGGTTACTTTGAAGGATGTTTGGAGGGCTTTAAAGTGTATCGATAATAAAGTATCTTCAATGTTAAGTTCATTGTGTACTTTCTCTCAGGAAGCTGCTGTTTCTTTGCAGCAACTTGATGAGAAAGTTTCATTGGTGGATATGGCTCTCACTAAATTAGAATCTCAAGTCCTTCCGCTTCATGCAATTAATGTTGCTGGGATTAAAGATTCGTTAATACTTCATTCTAAGATGGAAGCGCTTGAAAATTCTATGCGTTTGAGGAAAATTCAAAAATCGCAAATTACACAATCTTCTCTTTTATCACCTAAGATTCTTTTGGATAAATATTTGAAAGAGATTTTAGCCATACCAGATCCTATTGAAGTTTCACAAATTTATTATATCCCCTCTAGTTTAAAAAAAATTAGTTCTGCTGAGGGTGGGCTGGATGAGGTGGTTCCCTCTATGTCTAATCTAACTGCCTTCTTAGAGGACTCTCAAGATACTATCAGTTTACATTCCACCTTGCTGGTTACTTTTCTATCAGTAGTGATAAAACAGTGTATTTTAAAGGCCTTTTTCAAGGTTAAGTTGGCCAAGTTTTGTGGACAGATGGTGAATGTTTTTCCCGATGTGTCTCGTGGTACCCAACTACGTCGGAGGCAATTTGAAGCCTCAGGTCTTAGCTTTGGGTGCCACTTTCTTTCTACATTTTCCTTGTAAATGCATTATCAGTTCTGAGAGTGCTTCCTTTGTTTTTGTTGATGTTACCCATTTGGAAAATGTTTTGATTGAGAGACAGGGTATATAGCGAGGGAAGGTAATGTTTGATTGTAATTTCCTCCTAATTGTGGGCTTATAGCCTTATTTCTGTTGGTTTTCTTTATTTCCTTTTATAGTAATGCAGCTGGATTCTCATGATGTGGACTTTATCGTTATTTCTTTTTCCCTTTTATATTTCAACTTTGCTTTTAATTGTATTATGGGATTGTCCTTGTACTATTTTTTTGTTATTGTATTTGACTAAAGCTTATAAATTAAAAAAAAAATTAAAGACCTGTCTCTGCCTAGTAAAACCATGCTGCCTCAGATCCTGTAATAACACTGGATTCCAGAATCTCACTATCCTCTGTTTTAGCAATGTTTCCATTAATTTACTCACCACAGAGTTATTTATTTATTTTATTTATTTAACAGGTTTTATATACTGCTTTATCATTTCAATCAAAGTGGTTTACATTGAAACTTAAACTTGGTAATATACATTAAACAGGGACATTGATAACATGGATTTTTTTTCTGAGGCAATGGAGGGTTAAGTGACTTGCCCAAGGCCACAAGGAGTGCTAGTGGGAATCTAACTATAGGTTAGACTAACCTATAGTTCCCATTTTATCTTTACTTCCGCTTTTGTGTAGAGGGACTACATGTACCATTGTCCAGTCCTCTGGGACTACTTCTAACTAGGTTTTTGTCAGATTAAACAGTTGTGCCCTTTCTTGGGTATAGGTGATCTAGCCAGACTGAGTCATGTTATGGTGACTACACATTTTAGTTACTGCAATTCTTTATATCAAGGATTATATTTTAAATCATTAGAAAGATTGCAACTTAAGCAGAAGACTGCCACCAGACTTCTGACTTGGAGGAAATCCTGGGCACATTACTTCCATTTTGAGGGATCCTCTTTGGCTCCCGATTATCCAAAGAGTGGAATTTAAGGCAGTATCTTTTTTTTTTAATTATCTTTTATTCCAACAAGAATGGACATATCATAAAATAATCAGGTATACAACTCAAAGTACATTCATAACATATCCAAGTATACATTTCAGAGTACAGGAGCTCCTCCCCTCAGTTTGGCCCAACCGACAAAGATACTAATCATGATTAGGCTAATCCTGGCCAATTCCCCCGCCCAACACATACTCGCAAAGGGCATTCCCTGCCTTGAGTGTCTCCAGTCTCTTACATGTGATTGTACCCCTACCCCTAGTTGCCCTGTTGGAAGAGTGATAGTTCCCAGTCCCAAAAGACAGGACTTTTAACTAAATACAAATGATAATAACCTTATTGAAACAACAATAGCCTTTCACTCGGTGGGATATGCTAGATATACCCATTTAGTCACATTATCCTATGGTGTAGGTTGAGTGCAGCCCAGGGGCATGAGCCTATCTAACATCCCAATCTCGCCCCCCCTTGCTCCACATTAGCCATGGACCCCATATCATTTCCCAATCTCGATATCTGCCCTGTAAGGCACAGGTGGCTTTGTCAGATTTCATCGCTTCCCCCACTTTATCCCACCAATTTTCTACCCGTGGGTCCTCAAGAGCTTCTCATTTCTATGCCAGGATGACCCGAGCCATGAGCAGCAGCCATGCCCGTAATAAACCCCTTTGCCTGTCCTTTAGAACATCATCCCATCCCCCCCCCAACAAAAATTCCAAAGGGTTGGGGTTTAGGGGGATCCTCAGTGCATCCCCTATTTCTGCCTCTATTTGAGTCCAGTACAGATGAATGATGGGGCAGTCCCATCACATATGGTAGAAGGAGCACCTGGCTCCACAACCCCGCCAGCATTCATCTCTGTCTCTCTTACCCGCTTTCTGCATTTGCAAAGGGGCTCACGTAAGTGCGATGCAGATGCTGTAACTGCATTTGACACCAGGATGTGACCAAGGTCTGTTTGGAGACCTCACATGGATCCTCTCCCACTTCCCCTCTGATATTTCTCTCCCCATCCATATCTACCACCCCTGCTCATGGAGAGAGGGGCGTCCCACACTCCTCCCCAAGGAGACCACTATACAACCGGAAAGGATACCTTTCTTTTAATCCCCCTTTGAATAAAACATCTTCCAGCCAAGTAGCCTTCCTTGTCAACTGCTCCTCTATCCCCTACCGCTTCAAAAAGAAACATAATTGGAAGTATTGGTAGAAAGGGATATGTCTCCAATGTCACTTCCATATCCTTCTGGTCTATGCACTTCCCTCTTCCAATAATTCTGAAAATTCGTTAATACCTCTACTGTCGAGATCCCTCAATAGCAACACAAATTCGGGGCCTGAGAAGGGCAGATAGTCCCTCGAGTATGCCCACTTGGACAAGTGCATTGGGAAAAGATCCTGCTTCTGGCACCGATGCCCGTGTTTCAAAAGGAAACCCAAAAAGGGATGTTCTCTCAACATCTTCCCATCAGGATCCCGGCCGCAATCACCTGGGTCAAAACTCTCAAAGATTGAATATGGGGATAATAGGTGCCACTCATTGTCAACCCATAAGGCGTCCACAGTGCGCGGTCTTGATGAGCCTTCAAAGCTCGTAACATTGCTGCTCAATAATAAATACCCAGTTTCAGAAATTTCACCCCTTCTGTTCTTTACTTCTAGAAAGTCGGTCCATCCCCATATGCACTCTTCCCCCCCCCCCCCCCCCGACAAACTGGAGGAGTTTTTTCGTCCAATTTTTAAGAAAGTCCCCATGTTTGGCAATGAGTAGTTGGATGAATAAGAGATTAAATTTCAGGACAATGTTCATTTTCAAGGTAGCGTATCTCCCCAACCAGCTCAAGTGTAGCTCATCCCCAGCATTGCAGATCTTTTTCTATCTGTGCTTCTAGGGAAAAGTAGTTAAACCTATATAGGTCTTGCGGATGCCGTCCAATGACCAAATACCTAAGTGTCTGTCCAGCCCAGTGAAAAGGGAAATTTGGTAGAGACCACTGTTCCCTCTAAGCTGTGCGCGTGTGCGCGCACACACACCTCGCCGAGTGAGCGCACATACTTTACAACGGAGCACACAAAAATTACGGTTCTGATTCTGATAGAAAACAACACAAACGTCTTAAAATTTTAAAGTTGTTGTGTATTTACGGTTTTGACAAGTTCTACAATATTTTCTAGTGCAATCAATGTGGTGTACATACTGTATTCTGACGTGTAGTCACATTTTAAAGTATATAACCCCGAGTGTCATTATATGGCGCACAAAAATTTAACCTTCCTTCAAAAGCTGCACAGCTGATATTTTATGCGCACACGGCCTACAGAAAATTAGAGGGAACATTGGTAGAGACCACCTGGACAGCCTGCCAAAGTTCAGTGCTTCGGTTTTACTAAGGTTAACCTTAAAACCAAAGACCCTAGAAAATGTTTGGATTTCCTCCAGCAATTTTGGGAGGGATTCTTGCGGGCGAGATATAAAAGTAAGGGTTTCATTCGATTATAGGAGGATTTTATGCTCCCTTTTCCCCTCTTGAATCGGACATATCCCTGGATTCCCTCGAACCTTAACAACAAATGCCTCAATCACCATGGCAAAAAAAATAGGCGACAGCGGGCAACCCTGCCTCGTTCCCCTCTGCAACCCAAAAAAACTCAGAACTATCCCCATTCACTAGAACCTGGGACATGGGACCCCGATATAGAGCTTTAATCCCTCTATTAAATCCTATCCCTAAGTTAAATTTCTTGAGCATCTCGAAAAGAAAGCCCCACTCTTATGCGGTCAAAAGCTTTTTCCGCATCAAGAGTGAAACAGAGAGCCGGACTCTCCTGCTCCTTAATGATCTGTAACAAGTTAACTGCTCTGCGAACATTATCCGAGATTAGCTGCCCTTTTATAAAATCAGTTTTGTCTGGGTGAATTAAGCAGGGGAGGATACCCTCCAGACATTTGGCAAGCATTTTTACAAAAGACTTTGCATCGCATTTGATAAGCACTATCGGATGATAGCTACTACATAAGTTTGGGCAGCACTATTGTTAGCCTGGGCCATTGAGTTCAGGAGAGGGTCACCCATAAGAGCTCCGGGAAAAAAAATCATCACTAGGATTGGAGATAGCTCCTCCAAGAGGACTTGATAAAATTTGGCAGGATACCCATTGTCTCCCTTAGCCTTCCCTTTGGGCAAAGTCTGAATGGCCGCCTGCACCTCAAGGTCAGTGATCGATCACCCCAACAGGGCTACCTCTAAACAGGGGAGTGTGAGCGAGTCCAGGTACACCGCCATCTCTGAACCTGATACCATACACTTCATTGCGTATAATTTCTCATAGAAAGCTTTAAACTCCCCACAAATCCCTTAGGTCAAGCAAATTCAGGTCCCATCCCTACCGGCAAGCTCCGCAATGAGCCAAGCGGCTCATTGTTTCTTCAGCTGCCAGGCCAAACGTTTCCCTGCCTTGTTCCCATATTCCATATAGTGTCTTTTGGTTAAACTAAGGAGATGTGCAATCCTCTCATATTCTATCGCCTGGAATTGTGCCCATACCACTAACAATTCCTTCAATACTACCCATCTCCCACTCCTGCCGTACTCCTGCTATAGTTCTTCAATGCGACATAATAGTTGCACCTTATGTTGCTCCTTCTCCCGCTTGACTTGGGAGGTCCATTGGATTAATATCCTTCTGAGGTATGCTTTCTCCCTGTCCCACACTGTCCCGTCAGATACCTTCCCATATCATTGCACATCGTATAAGTTTGCCATTCTTGTCTCAGTTTACTGGCCACTTCCTGCTTTTTCAGCAAGGAAACGTTAATCTGCCACCCAGATCAGTCCACTTTCACTCCGCTATTCCCCGGAAGCCAGGTGCACGGTACCATCCCATAGTCCACGATTTCCAATAGGCGGATGTCTAATCCATCAACCACCTTGAACTGTCTTTATGAATTAATATGTAGTCCAAGCGGGAGTAAGTGTCCATCCGGGGCGAATAGCAGGTATATTCCCTGCATCCTTTATTCCTCTTCCTCCGAATGTCCACCAACTCCCACTTTCCCATACATTCCTGGAGTTCCTTCCCCTCCTTTCTTCCACATAGTTCGAGTGATCCACTGACCCTAACGTACAATTCATGTCACCCACAATTACTCAGGTCTCCTTAGCCACTTGCACAAACTCTTCCACCCAATTATAAAAAAAAAAAAAAGAAAAGAACCTTTTGGGCCATTCAGGGTATGTAAATTAAGAAAGGAAATCTCATATTGTTCCACACGTCCTGTCACCCACACCACCCAACCCTGCACATCACTTCCTGATACAAAGGACACTCTTTTATGTATTAAGATCACCACCCCCCTCTTCTTAGAGTTAAATGCAGACAATATATCTGTTCATATCCTCGTGCTTGTAGTTGTGCTCATGCTCTCTATTTCCTATAATAGGGTTATATCAGTGCGGGGCTATATTAGTGCAGGGCCAGAGCAGAAGATTCAGCATTCTGCGCCTCTTACAGGGGTTGTTAATCCCTCTGATATTGAGGGAACCTATTTTAAACACTCCCATTGTTAGCCTAATCTAGTCCTTCACACTTCCCCCATCTGATACCCCACAGGCACTCAGCCATCCATTCAAGCACACACACCTTATCCCACCGAGCTTCACATTTCACAATACAGAGCCAAAACTGTAAAACTATCTTCCCCCATCAGCTCTCCTTCTCCCTCACTGTGCCCCCTCATCATTTTCATATAGGGCTTCCCCCCAAATGTCAATCAAATCCCAAAAGATCCCCCCTGCCTGCACAACATTATAAACCCTTCCTCCCCTCCTGCATATTAAAAAAACAAACAAACAAAAAGCCCCCCAGCCCCAACCCCTTTAACCACTATACAGATTCATACAAAAACATGCATATTATCAGCCATCTGAAACCCCCCTACAGTTAAAGTGTCCAATACACAGCCCCTGAACTACATTCAGGTTCTGACTGTGTTATAGACCCCATCCGGACCCAACAGACTTGATAGCTGAACAGTCCTAGACATTCTGATATAATAACCCGCTCATGTCTCCACCGGCACTAGACAGGCTTCAACGCTGGCAAGGCCCTCATCATATCCATATTCTACATTGCCTCCAGCTCTGCAGTTGCCTGTTATGGACCCTGTACTATGTCTTTCAAGGCAGGTGGGGCTTTGAAGGTTTCCCACTCTTTGAGGCCTCCATGCCTCCTGTAGTATGAAGTATGGAAACATACTTTTGTACTGCTTCAGGCGAGATGAAAAACTTCCGAATCCCATTTTCTATGAAGGTGAGTTTAGCCGCTTTAATCCCCTCATTGGCCAGTAAGTCTCTGCTTTTTAACAGGTCCCTCTGGCGGTGCACAGTTTCAGTTGCCAAGTCTGGAAACGGTATTTTACAACTGTTGTACTGGACCTGTCTGGTCTTTCTTGCTTCTCTTATTACATATTCTTAGTCTTGAAACCACAAGAATTTGACAATAAATACCCGGGGGCAGGCACTTGGCTCTGGATGTGGTCAGAGCTCTCTGTGCGCCCATTCTAGTTCATATTCCACTGGGGGGGAGGAGAAGCCTGGGAAACAGGCCCGAAGTAAATTCTGTACAAATTTGCATGACTCCTGACCCTCCTCCCCCTCCGGTACGCCAAAAATGCGCACGTCGGACCTCCGATCTCAATCCTCTTGCTCTTCGAGTTTATCATGTAACCAAAACACTTGGTCCACATCTGTTAACGTTCTTTGAGAGTCCTCTGTCTGCCCAATTCTTTGTTTGGCCTGCTCGAGCTGTTTGCTAAGTGCAACAAATTTCTCCTCTATTTTGTGGAGGACCTTCTCCACAATTTCAGTTTTAGAGGCATGGATTTTGTTGAGCACCATCAGAAGCATTGTGCTGCCTCCTGAGAGGGGATCCTCACTCTCACTGGTAGCTGATGAGCAGGGAGAGGGCGGCTGTGACATGGTGTTGGCGATCTTACTGATCATTTTTGCTTTGGTGGTGTACAAATCTTTGATAGACTTTATAGTTTTAAGCTTGACCAATTTTGGCATTGTGCCCAGCTTTCCTGTGCTCCGGCCAACAAATAGCAAGTAATAATACTCTTCTGCTGCACGGGCTTAGGAGGAAAAGACTCACCGTGCGTCCTCTCACCTCTCCATCTTAACCAGAAGCCCTTAAGGCAGTATCTTTGATCTGTAAGTACTTAAATGGAGAAAGGCATCAATATTTATCATCTCATTTGTGACTTCATGTTCCATTGCGCAGTTAGTCGTCTTGTGGCAGGCTACGGCCTAGTATGGCCTGCTACTATGAAAGGCCTGTAGGATAGGCCTGGATCCTAAACCCCATTATAGCTAGAAAAGAACCAAAAATCTGTGAAAAATGAGAAAACTGTTTTAAACTGCTTAATAAGACGTTTTGCATGAATTCATAAGTCTTTCATTATTCTCTTGTGTGCAAAAGAAAGAAATGTTTCAATACATGCATTCCTGAAGCTAGGGATAACCTTACAGTAGAGAAGTATCAAAATCAAGAACTGCACCATTGTTAGAACAATCCTAAGGGAGGGGGCTGGTTGCTAGGCCCCGGAGGGATTTCTGATTGGACAGGTGCAGGAGGCGTTGGAACCAATGAAAAGTTTGCATGTATCGAGCTAGAACCAATAGAAAGTTCTCATGTATCAAACTGAAAAAGAGGTATAAATGGTTATGTCTCTGTAAAAACTTTGCTCAGTTCCTTTTGAAGCTTTGACTGACTGGGCCTGTGCACAATAAACTGGCTTGGACCCTGTCAATTGACTCCTGGATTTATTCATTGATTGCACTTTGCTGCAGCATATTCTTGGTGCGTTGGCCGGGAAGTGCGAGTAGTAAATGGTATTCAAGTGAATAATCTACGAAATTCGCCTCAAGGTTTGGCCCGGTTGGAACCGTGTCTGTCCGACTGCGAGGGAGACCTCAGGCGCCGCCGGCCCCTTTGTGCCGGAGAGGGTTCCACCTGCCTCGGCGGGCCATCGGGTCCAGCTGGCCAACACCTCTGACCCGGGGGAAGTCCAGGATCCAACCCAGGAGCTGGTGTGGGATCGGGAACCGGATCCGGTGAGTGGACATTTCTGTGATTTGATAGTCAGAAAGTACGGCCTGGGACAATGTCTTGCATGCGCAGGACTGATTTGGTATATTTGGTATAGACTAACTGGGAAAATCTCGCATGAGTGTGCGCGAGACAAGGGAGCCTGATCACCTCCCATAAGGGCGGTCCTAGTAAGCTCCGCGTAAGGGAAAGCGGAAGCCGAAGCTATCGACCCTTCTTGTTTGAAATAGTCAGTTAGTCAGAAAACCTGGGCACTTGAAAAATGATTTCTTGTTGAAATATGATTGCTTGTGTGATTGAGAGGTCTTGAAATACAGACCTAGCAAGAGCAGACTCCTAAGCAGCATAGTTCCTGGCCGGGCGACCACGCCCAGGTCGCGAAAAGAAGGAAGCGAGTGGTGTCTGTCCCCCCCAGTGTTCTGTGGGCTGTACGGACCCCTTACCTACAGCCATACTACCTATCCTTATTGTTCATTGTCCTGTACGTCATTACGTGTACGTAGTTACGTTTAGATTATGGGAGGGGCGGAGTCCACGCAAACTTCGTTGGAATGTATGATCAAGAATTTCCGTAAAGGATTTTTGGGTGATTATGGTATGAAAATGACCTCGTCTAGCTTAAAAATGTTACGTGAAAGGGAGTGGCCCGTGTTAGTTACTTCATGGCCCCGCGGGGGCACCTTTGATGTAGAAACAGTTTTTCGAGTTCATCAGCTTGTACAAAAAGCGTATCCTGACCAGTTCCCCTATATAGATTCCTGGTTAGGTGCTTGTGAACGACAGCCCTCATGGATGAAGCGTCGCTATGAGGAACGCTGTAGAATATTTGTAGCCACCACTAGGGGAACCAGGAGAGTTAAGGAGGAGAAGCCGCCTGTGTATTCTGCCCCAGAGTCCCCTGATATCCTGGCGAGGTTACCCCAGTACCCACAGAAGTTAGTTCCCCCAGCACCACGGCCTGAAGTGGAGCCAGATGAGGAGCCCCAGAAAACGCCGCTGCAGCAGCCCAAGAAGCTCCCTACCCCGAGTGATAGTCCCGAGTCAGGCCCAAGCACGTCGGGGGGACCCGAGTCCTCTGATGAGGTAGAAAGTGGAGGCTCTCCTGCCAGTTCAGGGTCACCCACCAAGGAGACTTGTGCCCGGGAGCCTTATGATTTAAGAAGCATAACTCCCAAGAAGAAGAAGGAGAAAGCAGGGCACCTAATGCCATTACGCCAAGTGCCTGGAATACCTGTTTTAAATGATCAGGGCCAGATGGCGCCAGGACCAACCAGCCTAGTTTACGTGCCCTTTTCCACTACTGATTTATTGAACTGGAAAACGCATTATGCATCCTATACAGCCAAGCCTCAGGAATTAACAGAATTAATGTCCAGCATTATGCAAACCCATCAGCCTACCTGGGCCGATTGTCGCCAGCTCCTGTCCACCCTCTTTACTACTGAGGAGCGAGGGCGAATTGGGCAAGCAGCCCTCCATTGGTTAGAAGAGAACCCTGTAGAAGGGGGAGGAATAAACCCCCCACAAGCAGCTGCTGCAGATTATCCAAATGAAGATCCCGGGTGGGACCCGAATGATGAAAGGGGGGCGGCGGCCCTAACCAGATTTCGCCAGGCCTTATTGCAGGGCCTGAAGAAGGGAGGCCAGAGGGCCATGAATATCGGGAAGGTATCGGAAGTCCTCCAGGGTCCAGATGAGAGCCCAGCGGCCTTTTATGAGTGGTTGTCCGAAGCTTATAGATTATATACCCCATATGATCCCGCCGCTCAGGAGAATTTACGCATGGTAAATGCGGCCTTTGTCAGTCAGTCCCAGAGAGACATAAAACGAAAATTGCAGAAACTGGATGGATTTGCGGGCATGAATACAGCACAGTTAATGGAAGTCGCTCAGAAGGTATTTGTGAATCGTGAAAATGAACGTGACAAAGAAAGTGAACGGAAGATGAAGAAGAAGGCAGATCTTCTTGCTGCTGCTATAACCGAACGACGTGGGGGAGGTTTTCCTAATCAAAGGACCAGAGAACGTGGAAGAGGCCGTGGAAGTGGAAGGTCTCCATTAGGTGCGAATCAGTGCGCCTACTGCAAAGAAGAAGGACATTGGAGAAGTGAATGCCCGCATCTGGACTCCGCCCCTGTGAGGGGAGGAGGGAGTCCCTGGAGAGCAGGAGCGATTTCGAAGGAGGGGAGGAATGAACCGAGCACAGTTCCAGCAAGAGAGAGAGGAAGCCATTGAGGGAGTGGCAGTAGCAACGGGCTATGACTTGGATGACGTAGATGAAGACTAGGCCAGACCGGGCTCCAAGTTCACCCTGGGTCCCCAGGAGCCTATGGCCAGTTTGAAGATAGGGGACCAATACATGGATTTCATGGTAGATACAGGAGCAGAGCATTCAGTAGTAGCCAAGCCAGTAGCTCCTCTTTCCTCTCGATCTGTTACCATTGTTGGAGCCACTGGAAACAAAGCCACAAAGTCATTCTTGCAGAACTGCATGTGTGAACTAGGGGGACAGAAAATAACGCACCAGTTCTTGTATATGCCTGAATGCCCTATTCCACTACTGGGCCGAGACATGCTTGCTAAGCTCCAGGCACAGATATCTTTTGCTGAAGGGGGAGAAATGAAAATGACTGTGAACCCAAAGCCTGCTGGATTGATGGTGCTCACTGTTCCCCGAGAAGAAGAGTGGCGGTTCTATAGTGTACCCCCAATAAAGTCAACTAGTCCCTGTACACCTACCAACCTCATAGCCCCACCTGAAGTATGGGCAGAAGATAATCCACCTGGCCTAGCGAAGAACATAGCCCCTGTCATTGTCACCCTCAAGCCAGGAGTGGAACCAGTGCATGTGAAGCAGTATCCTCTCCCTCGACCAGCCATCGAAGGAATCCACAGCCATTTGATGAAACTACTGAAGTATGGACTTCTCAAGGAATGTCAGTCACCTTGGAACACTCCCCTTCTCCCAGTTAAGAAACCTGGGACAGGGGACTACCGCACAGTACAAGACCTAAGGCGAGTGAATGATGCAGTTGAAACTATACACCCTGTAGTACCAAACCCTTATACTCTCTTGGGACTGATCCCCGCTGAGGCTACTCATTTCACCGTCATGGACCTGAAAGATGCCTTTTTCTGTGTACGCTTAGCCCCCACTAGTCAACTTTTGTTCGCTTTCGAATGGCAAGACCCCACAACAGGAAGGCGGGGCCAACTCACCTGGACCAGATTACCCCAAGGATTCAAGAATTCACCTACTCTCTTCAGTGCTGCCCTGAATCAAGATCTTTCAAGTTACCCAGTGGACCCAGGAAAAAGGGTTCTTCTTCAATATGTGGATGACTTGCTCATAGCCACCAACTCAGAAAGTGAATGTCTACAAGCTACTAGTGAACTTTTGTACCTTCTCAAAGAGGCTGAATACAAAGTCTCAAGAGCCAAAGCACAACTATGCCAAACTGAAGTCAAGTATCTAGGATTCCAGTTGTCCAGTGGGATCCGACGTCTGGGACCAGAACGCAAAGAAGCTGTATGCAGTATCCCTACTCCACTAGGAGGCAAGTAAGAGCCTTCCTGGGGGCCGCGGGGTACTGTTGCATATGGATCCCCAATTTTGCGCTGATAGCAAAACCATTGTACCAAGTTACCAAAGGAATGAAAAAGTCTCCACTAGAATGGGGACCTGAACAGGATGCAGCATTTCGGTCTCTGAAAAGTGCTCTGATGTCGTCCCCAGCTTTAGGTCTTCCAGATGTTCAGAAGCCTTTTCATCTTTTTGTCCATGAGTCACAAGGAAATGCATTGGGAGTACTGACTCAATCTCTTGGATCTTGGCAACGACCAGTAGCCTATCTGTCAACAATTGGATGTAGTTGCAAAAGGATGGCCCCCTTGTTTGAGAGCTGTTGCAGCAACGGCCCTCCTAGTGGGCGAAGCAGATAAGCTCACACTGGGACAAACTCCTCAAGTCACCGTACCACACTCTGTTCTGACTCTCATGGAACACAAAGGAAACTTCTGGCTGACCAATGCACGAATGTTGAAATATCAGAGCATGCTGTGCGAAAACCCCCAGATACAGTTAAGTCAGTCAAGCTTTGAACCCTGCTACATTGTTCCCAATTGGTCCTGGGCCCCCTGATCATAACTGTTTAGAAACCATGGACACTGTATTCTCAAGTCGCCCTGATTTGACCGATGTCCCTCTAGAGGACCCTGAACGGACTTTCTTTGTGGATGGAAGCAGTTTGGTCATCAATGGACATCATTGTGCTGGATATGCAGTGGTGACCCTTGATCTGGTAGTTGAGTCCTCAGCCCTGACCCCAGGAACTTCTGCACAGAAAGCTGAATTGATAGCCCTCACCAGAGCCTTGACATTAGGAGAAGGACTCCGCTTAAATGTGTACACAGATTCCAAATATTCTTTCACCACTTTGCACGGACATGGAGCCTTGTACAAAGAACGAGGGTTGATCACCTCAGGAGGTAAGTCCATTAGGTATGGGCCCGAGATATTGATGTTGTTAGATGCTGTGTGGGCCCCCAAACAGGTGGCAGTCATACACTGCCGAGATCATCAGGCAGGACAGGAGAAGTCACCCGAGGAAATAGATTTGCTGATGCCACAGCCCGGAAGGCAGCCACCACAGGACAAGTTAGGACCCAAGATACTGTACTGCAAGCAGCCCTATTCCCTGTGCCCCTTAGTTTCTGGGCACCCCGATACACTACAAGAGAATTAGACTATTTTTGTGAAAAGGAGGGAGGAGTCTTGACAGAACAAGGTTGGATAGTGCTGCCACCCCCAGAAGGTAGTCCACCTCCAGGTCCTACAGTCATCCCTGAAGCATTAGGGCCAGCCTTTGTTCAAGCTTTTCACCAAGCCACACATTATGGGAAAACAGCCATGGAAAAGGCTCTGAGACCCCATTTCTGCATTTCACTACTAGGATCCCTGACTGCCTCGGTGGCACAGCAATGTCTGATATGTGCCAAGAATAATGCTAAGCAAGGTCCCATTCCACCCCCAAGAGTTCAGTCAGTAGGGGTGACCCCGATGAGTGATATACAGGTAGACTTTGCTGAAATGCCCCGTACAAATGGGTATCACTATATGTTAGTATTAGTCTGTACATTTTCGGGATGGGTAGAAGCCTATCCCACCCGAACTGAGAAAGCCTGAGAAGTCACTAGGGTGTTGCTTCATGAGATTATTCCTCGATTTGAAATACCATTGACTATAGGATCAGATAATGGCCCATCGTTTGTATCCCAAGTGACCCAACAGTTAGCTCGAGCTTTGCAAATACAATGTAAGTTACACACTGCTTACAGACCCCAGAGTTCAGGAAAAGTGGAACGTATGAATAGAACCTTGAAAACTCAGTTGTCCAAGCTTTTTCAAGAAACACACCTAAAGTGGCTCCAAGTTCTCACTATAGCTCTTCTTAGGATACGTTCTGCTCCCACCAAGTCCCTAGGAGTTTCTCCTTTTGAGATTTTGTATGGGCGACCTCCACCCATAGTGCAGGGAATAAAAGGAGATATGAGACAGATAGGATCTGAAATAACTAGACAAGAACTATTGGCTTTAGGTTCTGTTTTGCAGAATCTCCAAACGTGGGTGCAAGATCGACTTAACCGAGCCTCTGCATCTTTTCAAGCCAGGAACGTCCGTGTGGGTGAAAGAGTGGAGAAAGACCCCGCTGGCGCCGCATTGGAAGGGACCATATGTTGTCATCCTGTCAACCCCCACTGCAGTGAAAGTTGCAGAATTTGAACCCTGGATCCACCACAGTCGAGTAAAGCCGGCAGCTGCTCCTGATCCTGGCCAATGGACGTCAGTGAGTGATCCCGAGACTCCATTGCGACTTACATTGCGGAGGCAACCGGCACTATAGAGAATCTTCAGAATCTATTTTCGTCACGCGAGGGTGACCATCACAGCAGGAAAAGAAGAAGACGACTCAACAAGTTCATCATACCCAACTTTCCAGTTGATCTCCAAAGACTGTAATCACAATGTTTTTCCACTATTGCCTTGTGGGAGTGGTGATCCTGGGATTCCTGGGAAAGACATTTGCCTTACCCCCTTGTGCAGCCTGCATAACCACCACCCGAACGGGACAAAAGATTACTCAGACGTTACTCTACCATTCCTACTATACTTGCACTGGTACAGTCAGCCGGTGTATTTATAATGGCACCGAACTGAATATTTGTACAAAGGGAAAAAGTAAGACTTGTTATAACCCCCGACAAAACCCTTCATATTATACATTTGAGATACGCTGGAATGATGAAGATGGAGCCATCATAAATGCTACAAAACCCCTTGTAGACCCCACAAAATCCATTATTTTGAACTTTGATGCCTGTGAGGCAATTAACAGAAACGCCTACCACAGATGTGGGTCATGGGAATGAGCTTACTATCATGATGATAAATATATGTGTCCAGAAGGAGCCTATGTATGGGGACGGTGTACAGGAAAGAACTCTCCAACCACCACTTACACCACCGCATCTAAACATGATTACTTCTGCCCAAAATGGGACTGCGTATATTTTGCCACGTGGAAGAATGCACCTGTGGGACGAGACGGTGATAATCGCAAAGGCAGTCTGATGAAGATCAGATTGCCTGAGCCTAAGAAATGCCAGAAAGGTGCTTGTAATCCTTTGCAACTTCTCATAATTAACCCTAGCCAATGGGGGTGTAGATCCTGGGACTATCCTGTATCTACAATTGAACACCAAGCCCCATGTATCCTCACCCTATCGTATACATCACTCCTTCTACAAGGCCATGAAAGCAGAGTTTGAAATTCCTCCTACCTCCCAGAACTTGTTCCTTGAGCTAGCGGGAGCAGTAGCATCTAGTCTCCACATTTCAGACTGTTTATTTTGTGGAGGAACTAAGATGGGAGACCAATGGCCATGGGAGGCACAAGAACTGAACTATTGTGTTCCATATAATCAGACTGACATACATAATACGACGAGCGAATGGGTATTGGCCCACTCCATTGTGGGTAACTTATGTTTTGCTCGCTATGGACCGCTGTTTAATATGGAAGTGGGGCAGCTGGTCTGTCTCAATCAAAAGTTCTACAACAGTACCACTAAGAAGACGTCTTGGTGGTCAGGAGTCAATGCTACAGAACCCTCCAATCCTCTAGTCCGTTTCCCCAAACTTGCCAGTATCTGGACTAACTTAGCAGCATATAATTCCTGGCAAGCACCACCTGGACTGTACTGGATTTGCGGAACCCGAGCATATGCTAGGCTCCTTCACCATTGGGGAGGCGCATGTGTATTGGGAACCATACGACCTTCCTTCTTCCTCTTGCCTACATCCCAGGGAGAACAACTGGGATATCCTGTGTACAGAAGTCGACAGCTAAAGGAGGCCTTGAAAATAGGCCAATGGGACAAATGGGATGCGACATCTGAAGAATGGCCACCTGAGAGAATTATCTCATACTATGGACCTGCTACTTGGGAGCAGGATGGGACATGGGGATATCGTACCCCTGTTTATATGATTAATCGAATAATAAAGTACGTTTGCAAGCTGTTGTTGAAATAATAACCAATGAAACTAGTAAAGCACTAACCCTTTTGGCTAAGCAAAGTACGCAAATGCGCACAGCCATTTATCAAAATCGTTTAGCTTTAGATTATTTGTTAGCAGCTGAAGGTGGGGTATGTGCAAAGTTGAATTTAAGTAATTGTTGTTTACAGATTGATAATAATGGGCATGTAGTTGAAGATCTAGCCACCCAGATGAGAGAGCAGACATTTGTGCCTGTTCAGACCTGGCACAGTTTGAAGCTGGATGGGTGGTTTGGTTCACTATTTTCATGGATCGGTGGTCTAAAAACCCTTGTGTTTATTGTATTATTCATATTAGTTATGTGCTTATTGCTCCCTTGTCTCCTATCCCTTTGCTTACGCATGGTAACTTCAGTAATTGATAGTACTATAGAGCGGAAGGCAGCTGCGAAGGTATTAGCTATGTGGCAATATTACCCTATACCCCACGATGATGCTATTACACCAGTATAATGTGTTAAATGACTAATGAGTGATTTAATTCTCACCCTTTCTCACTTGCGGGTGAGAATAATCAAAGGGGGGAATGTGGCAGGCTACGGCCTAGTATGGCCTGCTACTATGAAAGGCCTGTAAGATAGACCTGGATCCTAAACCCCATTATAGCTAGAAAAGAACCAAAAATCTGTGAAAAATGAGAAAACTTTTAAACTGCTTCATAAGAAGTTTTACATGAATTCATAAGTCTTTCATTATTCTCTTGTGTGCAAAAGAAAGAAATGTTTCAATACATGCATTCCTGAAGCTAGGGATAACCTTGCAGTAGAGAAGTATCAAAATCAAGAACTGCACCATTGTTAGAACAATCCTAAGGGAGGGGGCTGGTTGCTAGGCCCTGGAGGGATTTCTGATTGGACAGGTGCAGGGGGCGTTGGAACCAATGAAAAGTTTGCATGTATCGAGCTAGAACCAATAGAAAGTTCTCATGTATCAAACTGAAAAAGAGGTATAAATGGTTATGTCTCTGTAAAAACTTTGCTCAGTTCCTTTTGAGGCTTTGACTGACTGGGCCTGTGCACAATAAACTGGCTTGGACCCTGTCAATTGACTCCTGGATTTATTCATTGATTGCATTTTGCTGCAGCAGTCTCAGCAAAGTTTAGCTATGGTTCCTGATCCAATGGCTGTTTAAGCTTTTAAGCACTAGATGCAAAAGATTTACATTTTAAACTCCCAAACTATGAAGTGCTACCTCTTTTGAGATTTGATGTCAGCCCTACCTACCTGTGATTTTGTAAACTCCTCAAAAATGTGGTTGTTTGAATGTGTGTTCCCATGATTACTGGATAGAGGGTTAGGTATGTTTCCTAATTTTAATTTGTATTGTGATTGTATCTTATGTGTGTGATATATTTATTTGTTTGTTATGGTATTTGTACTCTGCTTTTTGGGCTATTTTGGTAAGTCGACTAATCAAATTTAAAAAATCAATTTGGAGATCTGTGCTATATGATATTCTGCTGTTTCACTGTATGTTAGACATGTCTTTTTTAAATTACTGATTGCTTTTGATTTCTTTTTATTGTATCTACAGTAATCTACTCTGTAGGTTCTTGAAGAGCTTTATTACCCCAGATAGTTTTCATTCATCTTACGTTTTATTTTTTGGTATACTCACATGTTTTGTTCTATTTTCTCAGTGCGGTTAAAGGGAAGACACCCCAAGTTGGGGACAGAGTGTTGGTGGAGGCAACTTATAATCCCAACATGCCATTCAAATGGAATGCACAGAGAATCCAAACACTACCCAATCAGGTCAGTGCTGTGGGCAGGGAGCAGTAGTCAACAGTCTTAGAGGCTGATGTAATAATCTGTACATTGGAACTGCGCGCTGGGTTTACAAACCCATGCATAAATAAAAATGTGCGCCCAATTCTGTAACCAGATTGTATAAAAACAATGTTAATGAAAAAAGATATGCACAAAAATGGGAGAACATGCATGTAGGTTGCCATGAAAATATGTGCACACAGGCTTATGCTAGCAGCAGAATCTATATTTTGCGAGTTGATTTTATTCGCATTTAGAGGAATTGCATGCTCATTCGCTGAGGGAAATTATATTACAGGTCACCTGTGTGTGAAGGCCATGCAGAGGCCTATTTTTTAGTCTATTTAATGAAGACACATATAGGTATCTTTTGTCTTTACAAAATACTAGCAGAAATAGTAGCTAGATTGAAACCATAGGCATTTACATCTGCTTGAGAGTAGGCATAAATTAGCGTATAAAGTATGTGTAACTTGTGACTCTACCCACGCTGTGCCCAAACTCCTCCCCTTAACATTCCTACTCTAAAGTCATAAGTACAAGTGTGGTAATTTTATAAGAAACCTTTTAGACATTTATACTGGCATGTTTGTGTGAAAAATCCTTAATAAGATTACCTGTTCTCCAGGAACAAGCAGGAAGTCAGTCCTCACTTATGGGTAATGTCGGCACCGATGGAGCCCATGCGGAACAATTCCCCAGCTTTCAAAGAAAACCTTTGGGATTGCTGCCACACATGTGTGGTCCTCTTCCCGCCCAAGGGTGCTATCTTGCTCAGTCTCTCTTTTTCAGCGGAGCCCTTTGGACGCAGGTTCTCGTCCCTCGGAAAAAGTTTTCTTTTTTCGCCTTCCAGGCTTCTTTGTTTTCAGTTGCACCGGTCCTCTACCCATCCTTCCCCTGCTCTATTTTTAGAGCTATCAGGGATACTCTTTTCTTTTCATTTTTTCGTTATGTGCTTCGTGCCTTTTTTCTTCTCTAACTGCTGGCCGCGTGGGTCTTTGACCTCGCAGGGGTCATTTTTGCCCCCATGGCCACCGGATTCAAAAAATGCGATGGATGCTCTAGGAACATGTCGCTTACGGACACTCATGACTGTTGTCTGCAGTGCCTTGGAGCCAACCATGATCCAGAGCTCTGTTTGCTCTGCAAGAAAATGTCCTCTAAGGCCCTGCTCGGCCGTAAGCAGAAGTCTGAAATTTTATGAAAGGCCGCCTCAGAGTCCCCGGTGGCGCCCTTGGTCTTCTCTCCCCCGATGGGTTCCCCCCCTGCGGCTCCACGCTCTCGGCGGCACTCCTACCAGGGTTTCCCTGAGGTGGAGCAGTGCAAAAAGAAGAAGGCCTCAAAGTCACTGTCTGGGCCTCCTGACAAGTGCGAGCGCTCCCGCACCCAGTCGCTTAGCCCCCTTCGGCGTTCCCGAGAGTCGGACAAGGAGCAGCCCCGCAAGGTACCCCGCACGGAAGCGGAGGTCTTCGGCGAAGGCGCCCAGTCTCTTGAGGGTCATCTGGGTGAGGACCCTCTCTCCTCCTTGACGCCTGACCCAGTGACCCCGGGATAGTCGTCGCAGGGCCTCATGCCCACATGGGAGTCCCGTATGCTGGCGCTAGAACACAGCATTTCTGCATTCATTGCTTCCCAGCAGGCGCTTACGGCCAGCTTTGCTGACTCGTGCCCACAGACTGTGGGTCCCTTGCGTGGGACACCCAAATCCGTCCAGGAAACCCCCAAGAGCTGCGGGCCTCGTGAGGGTCCTCGACGTCGATCTCGCTCACCCTCCCGTTCCTCGGAGGTGAGATTGTCCAGGGCCTCCGGCACCAAGCGGGCACTGGCCATTGGACAGGGCAATCTGCCCGGCTCGGACTCCATTGACCAATTTCTCGGAGTGGGAGCCCGATGGGGACACCTCCCCAGAAACCCGTACCCACCTGGATCTTCCATCGGACCCCTCACCGCCCGCGTTCCAGTGGCGCTCGCCACCCAAAAACACCTCCTTCCTGGTGTTCATTCGGGACATGGCACAGGCCCTTAACCTGGTCACCCAGGCTGAGGAGGACCCTCGCGCTGAAGAATTCAACATTCTTCAGTATGAGTCCCCCGCCCAGGGAATCCCTCAATGTGCCTGTACCTCCTATTCTATCTCAGCTGCTGCTCTGTATGTGGGAGGCCCTGGCCTCTGTCCCCATCATAACTAAGCGCCTTGACACGATGTACAAGGTACAACGTGGGCCAGGCTTCCAAAAGACCCACACACCTCGATGATAGTGGAATCGGCCATGAGGAAGCAAAAGAGCCCGAAATCACACTCGTTGGTACCACTCGGCCGAGAGCCCTTTATGTCCTGGGCCGCAAAGCCTACCAAGGCTCCATGCTCTCTTGTCGCATCCAGGCATATCAACTATACATTGGTATGTTCCTGCGCGATTTGGCTAAGGAATTCAGGGGTTTCTCCTCTGGCCTCGAAGGAGAGCCCCTCGATAGGTTCGGCATCCTGTTAAAGTCCATCACGGACTGCTCTAAGTACCTCTCCCTCCTATGATGGCTTTAAGACATCGGCTCAGGTGGCGGCCGTGGGCATTGGGGCCCTCCGCCAGGCATGGCTCCAATCCTCAGATTTGGAGCAATGGGTGCAGGAGAAGCTCCTTGAACATGCCCTGTCTTGGTGAGCAGCTCTTCGGCAAGCTGATGGAAGAAAAGGCCATGGAAATTGAGACGGAGTTCATCACCGGAACCCGTCTCTCCCGCAGAACTTCCACCCTGCCTTGGAAGAAGCAGCCAACCAAGAAGCCCTTCTTTCCTAGAAAGGGTCTCCAGTATCAGGGCTATCCGCCATATCCAGCTACCCCCACGCCGACCACTCCAGCGCAGAGAAAATCTGGCCAGGGACATCGTAAGCCAAAAGGCCCAAAGGCCCAGACGCCGGCTCCCCCACAACTTACTCAGGGATTTTGACACCATCGACATAGCCACTCGCCCTCCGGCGACGCAGCAGCCAGTGGGGGGACGCATGTCTCGCTTCGCCCCATCGTGGGCTTCCATCACCTCGGACACTTGGGTCTTCCAAGTTGTCCAAGACTGCTATCGCCTTCACTTTGATAGGCTTTCACTTCCTTTCTCCCCAGCGGAGCCTCCTCGACTCCCCGCACACCAGCTTCTGCTGCAGCGGGAATTACACTCTTTCCTTGCCCAACGGGCAGTTGAGACGGTCCCTCCCCACCTTCGAGGTCAAAGCTTCTATTCCCGGTACTTCCTCGTCCCGAAAAAGACGGGAGGTCTGCGGCCCACCTCAACCTCCGCAGACTAAACAAGTTTCTGGTGCGGGAGAAATTCAAGATGTTATCTCTTGGTGTTCTCCTGCCCTTCCTCCGGCAGAGTGACTGGCTATGCTTCTTGGATCTAAGGGACGCTTACGCCCACATCTTAATCCACCCCCAACACAGGCAGTATCTGAGTTTCAGGGTGCAGGGAGAACACTTCCAGTACAGAGTGCTCCCCTTCAGCCTCGCGTCTGCCCTACGAGTCTTCACAAAGTGCCTCATCATGGTCGGTGCTTACCTTCTGAGTCAGGGCGTGCCAGTCTTTCCCTACCTCGACGACTGGCTCATTACGGGCTCCTCAGTCGAGGAGACTCAGCGAGCGATGTTACGCGCTGTCTTCCTCTTAGGGTTCTTGGTCAACTACCCGAAGTCTCACCTCGAGCTGGTGCAGGCTCTTGAGTTTATTGGGGTGTGTCTCGATACTCAGCAGGTGACCACCTTCTTACCGGTGGATCACACCACCCGCCTCCGAGCTCTAGCGTCTCGCGTCCAAGGCGCTCCCCAGCTCACCGCTCAGACCATGCTATGTCTCCTGGGCCACATGGCCTCAACCCTGCATGTGGTCTCCCACGCCCGCCTGCACACGTGGACGGCTCAGTTCTGTCTCAGTGCCCAGTGGAGCCAGTCCTTCCTGACCTCCACTTGTCCCTGAGCTGGTGGCAAAATCCTCGCAACCTTCTGCGGGGATTGCCCTTCCAGGCCCCGCAACACGATGCGGTGCTGACGACAGACACTTCCCTGTTGGGGTGGGGAGCCCACTGCGGACCACTGTGCACGCAGGGACAATGTTTACCCGAGGAGTCTCAGCAGCAAATAAACTTGCTTGAACTCTGGGCGATTCGGTGGTCCCTGAGGGCCTTTGAGGAACAACTCAGCGGGAGGTCGGTTCTCCTGCAGACCGACAACCGTGTGGCAATGTTCTACATCAACAAGGAGGGAGGCACGGGATCGCGCTCCCTCTGCTGGGAAGCGGTCCTCATCTACTCTTTCGATGTCCGACGGAGGATGTCCCTCAAGGTGACGTACCTCTCGGGTCAGGAGAATGGCCTGGCGGACAGACTCAGCAGAATCCTTCGCCCCCATAAATGGCGACTGGACCCCAGGGAGTCCTGCCGGGACAGCGCCTTCAGCCAGGCTGTACTCCGTAACCTGTTTGGGGTATAAGCAACTCCTGCCCTCCGACCCTTCTTCACGGCTACCGAGGACTTTGTCCCGAGGACTCGGGCTCCTTCGGTCTTTGGCTTCTGCTCACGGTCTCTTGGAGGCATTTTTTGGTTACAGGTTCGGTAGCCTGTAGCTAGGGAGTCCCATAAGTGAGGACTGACTTCTTGCTTGTTCCTGGAGAAAGCGTAGTTACTCATCTGTAACAGGTGATCTCCAGGAACAAGCAGGAATGAGTCTTCACATATGGGTACATCGGTACCGACGGAGTCTGTGCGGGAACGCTCCCCAGTGTCCAATCAAAACGCTTTTGGAAGCATCCCAACACGCCTGCGTGCTGCCTTCCCGCCTTTCCCAACTGCCTCTCCTCAGTTTTCGTTTTTCCGCGGAGCCGGCAGGACGTCCTCCTGTCACCACAGAAAATTCTTCTTTATTTTTTGGTTTTCTTGTGGTCGCGTCTGCCTTCTCCGACGCCACCGGTACCGCTGGTGTTTCTTTTCTTTTTTTCTTCTAAATTTTCCTTTATAAGGAATACTTTTTTCCTTCTTAGTGCCTGACGGTTTTTTTTCTCCAGGGACAGCAGGAATCGGTCCTCACTACCCTCCCACCTCCCCTGATGAGTTTCTGGATTTTTGTCCTTCCCTTGTCATCTGCTTGGTAGGGCTCGAGCTGAGGGACCTAACTGAGCAAGATGGCACCCCTGGGCGGGAAGAGGACCACACATGCGTGGCAGCAATCCCAAAGTCTTTCTTTGAAAGCTGGGGAATTGCTCTGCACAGGCTCCGTCGGTGCCGACGTCACCCATAAGTGAGGACTGATTCCTGCTGTCCCAGTAGAACACCTGTTACAGGTGAGTAACTATGCTCTATGTGCACATAAATATTAGCATGGAATCATCTAAATTTTTGCACTTGAGCACTTTAACCTTCATTTCACAGCCATGGCATCTTCCCCTTAACCCCACATTCGACAATGCAGTCACTCCTGCTCCTCATTCCCCTGCCATCTTTTTTTTTCAGTTTGTCTCCCATCTCCTTAAATAAAACAGAAAATCAAAAGTAAAAAAGCTGCAGGTGGTTCATAATGATACAAGACAAGAAAATGGCACTTACTAAGGCTAGACACAGAAAAGAAGCTAAACTTTTTTACTCCCCCTCAGACTACATGCTATCTATTTGTTTATTTAAACTTTCTTTTACACCACCTTTCAGTTTTATCAAGGTGGTTTACATTGAACGCAACAACAAATTTACATAGAACGGCTAAGCACAATAACCGTTTTACATAGAACAGCTAACTATACAATTGTGTATATCATAATTTAATTGTGTAACCCTTCAATAAAATCTATTTACAGTATATTAGGCCTCTGTTTAGTGTATCATATGATGATGTGTGCGGGGTGATTGTCCAATGTTTTTGTGTATTAAGGCTGTGTGTCTGGTGTGTTGAAATATTCTGTGAACAGGTTTTTTTAGGTTTTTTTTCGGAAATCGTTGGTGTCCGTAGTTGCTCTTAATTGATGTGGAATACAGTTCCAGAGTGACGGGCTGTAGTATTCAGACGCTCTTTGGAGAGTTTGGGATGAGCTAGTCCTGATTGTTGTCGAGAGAGTGTTCTGATGTTGCTTCCTCCTTGATCGAGTATCTGGCGCCCTATGGATTAGCTCTTTTAGGCATGCAGCAGACTGCTTGTGCAAGGTCTTGAATGCCATCATTAATGATTTGTATTTTATTTGGAATCGTATGAGGAGCCAGTGAACTGATTTTAATATTGGGGTGATGTGTTCTTGCCTTTTTGATCCGGTGATTAGATGAGCTGCAGTGTTTTGCGCAATTTGTAAAGTTTGAGTTGTGTATTTGGGTAGACTTTGAAATATCAGATTGCAGTAATCTAGGAGTGGAGTGATTATAATATTACTTGACATACGGTGTGGAAGTGGTTATGTTCAAGTAGAGGTCATAGATTTTGTAGAGTCCTCATTTTAATAGGCAGTAGCTGTAATCTTCTTAATGTGGAATTGAAGGTTAAGTCTTTGGTCAAGAGTTATCTCTAGATATTTCACTTCCTTCTTCATGGGGATCAGTCTAGTTCCAATGAGTAGATTGTCTGGTGGAATGAAGGCGGTGTCTCTTGTAATAGTGAGAATATGATAATTACACTTACCTGGTAATTGTAGTTTCTTGAGTGATGACAGTTCAGTCCTCTACCTCTGGGTTGTCAATCTCCTCCTGCAGCTAGGAGACTGGTATGTCAGAATGATGACATCACTGGATATAGCCTGCTGCACTCCTACTTCCATCCCAGTGTGAACTATAACAAAGCAGACTCAAAGGAGCAATAAATAAGTAGCTAAACATAATATAACATCTACTAACCGTAAACTATCCACCCCATACGACAAGACTTTCTTACACCCTGCCTTGCCACCGAGAAGTGAACAAGGAAAGAAATTGAACTAATCCAGACTTACCTGTAACCATCTGCCGCTGGCTACCAAATGGGGATCCCCCTCGAATCATCCGGGTGGGAAGGAGGACTGAACTGTCGTCACTCAAGGAACTACAATTACCAGGTAAGTGTAATTATCATTTCCTTATCGTTCCTCCAGTTCAGTCCTCTACCTCTGGGATGTACCAGAGCAGTAATCAATGGGAGGGACCCTTCCAGCCGGCAGATAAGACCGCCGACCCGAAACGAGCATCCGAAGCCGCTGTAACATCCAGCCGGTAATGCTTGCTGAATGTATGTAGAGACGACCAAGTCGCCGCCCTACAAATGTCCCCAGGCGGAACCAAACTGTGCTCCGCCCAAGAAGACGCCTGTGCTCTGGTGGAATGCGCCCGCAGCCCCACAGGCACGACCCGACCTTGAAGCAAATAAGCGGAAGCAATTGCTTCTCTAAGCCAGCGGGTGATGGACGCCTTAGCCTCTGCCTCAACTTTGCGCACTCCTCCGAAAAGAACAAACAACCGCTCAGACCGTCGGAAGGACTCCGTGACCGTCAAAATACTGACGCAATGCTCTCTTCACGTCGAGACGACGAAGACTGTGATCCGACTCGTCGCCCCCCAGCGACCCCAGAACGGGCAAACACACCGCCTGATTCAAATGAAAGGGAGATACCACCTTAGGCAAAAAGGACGGGACCGGACATAAAACCACCTTCTCCCTGGAAAAAGACAAGAATGGCTCGACAACGCTTGCAGTTCTGAAACTCTCCGCGCCGAACAAATCGCCACCAGAAATACCGTCTTTAACGTCAAATCCTTCACCGACGCCCGACGCAACGGCTCAAAGGGTGACTTGGCTAATGCTGTGAGAACACGATTGAGATCCCACGGCGGAACGCACACCCTATGTGCCAGGCGCAATCTAGCTGCGACCTATATCAGGGTGAGCCCCTAAAGGCACTCCATTGACCTTGCCCCGCTAAAAGGAAAGGGCTGCCAACTGGACGCGCAAGGAACTTGCCACAAGACCTTTGTCAAATCCTGCCCTGTAGAAATTCCAAGACCAACGGAATCGAAACCGATGCCGCCCGTACCTGACGCCTCGAACACCAATCTTCAAAAATACACCAGACTCGCACATATGCCAAAGATGTTGAATGTTTACGAGCTCTAAGCAAAGTTGCCACGACTGCCGAGGAATAACCTTTCTTCATCAGCTTAGCTCTCTCAATGGCCATACCGTAAGCGAGAACCGATCCACCTGAGGCATGAGCAGAGGCCCTTGTACCAACAGATCCGACCTCACCGGCAGCCGCCAGGGTTCACCGTCCAAGAGACGTATTAGGTCCGTGTACCAAGGATGCCTCGGCCAATTGGGCGCGACCAAAAGAACTTTCCCTGCATGTGCTCCGATCTTCTGAATCACTCGGCCTATCAACGCCCATGGTGGGAAGACATACAGGAGGCCGACCGTCGGCCACTGACGAAGCAGCGCGTCTATGCCCTCCGACATTCGTTCTCGCCTTCGGCTGAAGAAATGCTCCACCTTTGCAGACTGGAAGGTCGCCATGAGATCCATGACCGGAGTTCCCCAACGACTGACTATCTGTTCGAAAACCTTGGGATGCAACTCCCACTCCCCTGCATCCACCTGCACCCTGCTGAGAAAGTCCGCTGTGACATTGTCTTTTCCTGCAATGTGCGCCGCCGAAATCGCGGACAAGCGAATCTCTACCCACGCGAACAACTCGTCGGCCTCTTCCTCCATCGCAGCACTCCCCGTGCCGCCCTGGCGGTTGATGTACGCCACCGTTGCCGAGTTGTCGGAGAGCACCCGTACAGGTTGTCCGCGTACCATGTCCTCAAACGTCTGAAGGGCCCGGAAAACCGCACGAAGCTCCAGCCGGTTTATCGACCATGAGGCCTCCAGGGGGGATCAAAGCCCCTGCGCAAACTGGCTCCCACAGTGGGCTCCCCACCCGACTAGACTGGCATCTGTCAACAACGGAAGCCACTCCGGCTGTTCCAGCGGCATGCCGGCCGTCAACGATGAGCGAAGATGCCACCAATGAAGAGACTGCCTGACTTTGCTCGGGCAAGGAAGACACTTGCTCAACGAATCGGTCTGATGCGACCAGCGGCGGAGCAGCGCTCTTTGGAGAGGTTGCATATGAATCTTGGCCCAGGGCACCGCTTCCAATGTTGCCGCCATGGTTCCCAGCACCGGAGATAATCCCATGCCGATGGCGCTGACACCGACAGAAACTGCTGCACCAGGGACCTCAAGCCCTCGGCCCGCTTGTGCGGCAGAAACACCTGCCCGTTCTGTGTGTCAAACCGGACCCCCAAGTATTCGAGTTCCTGGGTGGGCTGTAAAGGACTCTTGGCTGAGTTGACTACCCAACCCAGCTCTTGTAAAAATTTCACCACCCGGTCTGTCACCCGGAGACTCTCCTCCTCGGACTTGGCTCAAATCAACCAATCGTCGAGATACGGGTGGACTAGAATCCCTTCTTTGCGCAACACTGCTGCCACCACCACTATAATTTTGGTGAAGGTCCGCGGCGCCGTTGCCAAACCGAACAGCAAAGGTTGGAACTGATAGTGGCCCCAAGGAAGAGCGAACTGCAGAAACTTCTGGTGAGCTTCCCGAATGGGAATGTGCAAATACGCCTCCGTAAGATCCAGAGACGTCAAGAATTCTCCGCGCCGCACCACCACTATGACCGACCGCAACGTCTCCATTCGGAAGTGCGGAACCCTTAAGCACCGGTTTACCGCCTTCAGGTCTAGTATGGGCCGTAACGTACCGCCCTTTTTGGGCACCACGAAATAAATAGAGTACCGACCCATGCCGTAATCGGTTTTGGGAACTTCCACCATGGCGCCCAACTGAATGAGTCTTTCCAAGGTCGCGCGAACCGCCGCCGATTTCTTGGGACCCCTGCAAGGGGACAAAACGAACGAATCCCGCACAGGCCGAGCCAGCTCCAGCGCGTAGCCGTGTTGAACTATCTCTAACACCCATTGGTCTGACGTGATGCGGGTCCAAGTGGAAAGAAACTCCCGAAGTTGTCCGCCTATGGGAGGCCCCTCCGCCGGGACCCGCCTCGCTTCATTGAGTCTTACGTGATGTGGACGCAGGGTTGGAGGAGAACCCTCTACTCGCTCACCGAAACCCGCGAAAGCCCTGGGCTCGCGACGGAAACCGCCCTCTCTGGAAACTACCGAACCGCGGCGACCGAAATCTTCTGAAATCTCGAAACTGACCCCGAACGCTTTGGCCTGACCTGGCCTGCTTCGGTTTATCCTCGGGCAGCCGGCCCGCCTTGGACTCACCCAGGTCCTTCACCAACTTATCCAAATCTTCCCCAAAAAGCAAACCCCCCTTAAATGGAAGCTTGCTGAGGCGGGATTTAGAAGGGCCGCCCGCCCCCCAATTGCGTAACCACAAAGATCTACGGGCGGCCACCACAGACCCCGTGCTGTTGGCCAGCACATCTACGAGATAGGCAGCACCTGACTCCAGGTGATCCAGCTCCTTTACCTCCTTGAGATCCATGCGTGAAGACTGGCGCAGACGCTGGGCACAGCGCAGACACGCTCTGGCTACCCAAGCTCCGCAGATGGAGGCCTGCAGCGAAATAGAATCCGCTTCAAAGGCCTGCTTTAGTAGACCATCAACTTTACGGTCCTGAGTATCCTTTAAGGCCGCACTCCCTTCGACCGGAATAGTGGTCTTCTTCGTAACAGCCGACACCACCGCGTCAATCCGCGGTGCCCGGAACCTGTCTTTATCCTTATCGGCCAAAGGATACAATCTATTCATTGTCCGAATGCCCCGAAGTCCTGCCTCCGGCTTATCCCATTCGTCCTGAATCATCTTCTCGACGACCCTGTGCACTGAAACACCACCTGTGTCTGACGCACCGCCTGGATGACGGGATCCTCTACCTCATCCTCCACCGCCGTCGGCGCAGCAAGGTTCAACATCTGCAACGTCTCTGAAATCAGGGCCGCCAACTCCTCCCTGTGGAAGACCCTAATGATTTTCGCTTGATCCTCGGGTTCAGGGATCTCCCCTTCTTCCAGGTCCTGCGAACCCTCTTCAGGATCCCATTCCGGATCTTGGGCTTCAGGCCACTCGCCCTCCGCCGGGTCCCCAGATCTCGCTTGCTTTGGCACTGGCGGCTCCTCGCCTCCCTCCCCAGCCGCCACTAGCTGTGGAGGTGGGGATGCCAGCGACCCGGAGCCTGCCCTCTTGCCCTGTCGCCCTAGGCAAAAAGCTTGATGCATCAGCAGAACAAATTCAGGGCTAAACTCTCCGAGACCCGACGCCTGGGCTACCAAAGGCTCGCCGGAGGGTCCCGCCGGCTCCTCCGACGCAGGCCCTTGTGCCGACAGTCGCGGGGAGGCAGCTTCCACCCCCACGGGCGCGCCCTGCGCCTCCGGGGACTCCTGGACTTCCATCTGAAGCTCCACTGCAGATGATAGGGCAGCACAGCCCCGGTACACCCCGGTGTCCGCAACAATGCCCCTCCTAGTGCCACACATGATACACTGAGGCCTGACAGCCATAACAAGGCTAGCCAGAACACCCCCCCCCCCTCCCCCGGGGCTTGCTTGAGCTGCTAGCCCCACTGAAGGCAGTTTTGTTTTTTTTTAATATGTATATCAAGCAACTACTATGCAGATCCTAAAACCTACTTATGTACTTGCTAAGCTTTCTGCAGTGAAACGATCCCCCCTCAGCCCCCCCCACCCGATTCTGAAGGGATGGCTGAAGAGGCCCCAAAAAAAAGAACTACAAAAGAAACAAACAAAACAAAACAAAAGGAAACCCCTCAAAAAACAAAGTGAACAAGGGAACAAGAGGGCAATGAAATCAAACCCTAGCTTTGCTCTGCCACGGAGACGGAAGAGCACTTGCTGACGCGCGGCTGCTCGCGGCTCAGAAAATGGCCGCCGTGATTGCCGACAAGGGGGAAAAGGGCGCCAAAAACAGCTCCAACGCCTCCGACTCCCGGAAAATGCTTCCCCTCGAAAACCAGGCAGCCTGACGCCGGTGAGCACTTACCGACCCGCCCTGCCCCGCTCCTGCCAATTCCGCCGTGCGTTGTGCCTCCAAACTCGGGTCCGAAGCTCTGCCGCTTCAATTTACTTCCAGCCGCTCAGCCGCCGAAGGACAGCACTGCAGCCTCGAATATGCGCCCCGCATAAGAAGGGCTCTCCCCCATAGAGTCAGGGAGGAGAGACCTCTGTGCCACCGGGGAGGGGGAGGGGGGGGGAACTCGAAGTCATGAGCCAGAACCCCCAACATTAAGAAGTAGCACAGGCACAGGCAGGAAACAAGAAAGCCGTGAAGAACCCTCTTATTTATTTATTTTTTAAAGGGACACTGCCACTAAAGGCTCTAACCCACTTAGCAAACCTAATCTCCTCCTGGCTCCTTATCCATTCCTCCAGAGAGCCTCTTTCACAAGGCTCGTCAAGTCCTCCTGCTGCAAGGAGACTGGTCACACTGGGATGGAAGTAGAAGTGCAGCAGGCTATATCCAGTGATGTCATCATTCTGACATACCAGTCCCTAGCTGCAGGAGGAGATTGACAACCCAGAGGTAGAGGACTGAACTGGAGGAACGATAAGGAACTCAGATTTGTTGTAATTGATTGAGAGGTTGTCATGTTCTAGCCAATCTGTCACTGATGCCATGCATGAGGTGATGGCAGTGTAGTCTGGTTTTCTGGTATCGAATGTAGAATAAATCATCAGGTCATCTGCGTATAGGTGGTAATGTATATTGTGTTCTTGGATAATTTTACAGACTGGTTGTACTTATATGTTGAATAGTAAGGCAGATAGTGCAGAGCCCTGTGGTATTCCTTGGTGCATTACTAGAGATTTGGAAGTTTCATTATTGATCTTGATTTGAAACTGTCGATCAGATAGGTACAAGTGGAACCATGACAATGGAGTGCCACTGATTCCTATCTCCAGTAGTCTGTCTAGGAGTATGGAATGATTTATTGAGTCAAAGGCTGCTGTTATATCTATAAAAATGAGAATGTATCCTTGCTTGAGGTTTTTGATACCTTTAAATACTGTGTTGGTTAGGGAGGTTAAGAGTGTTTCTACCCCATAATATTGTCGGAACCCATGTTGTTGTGGATCCAGTGGGACGGTTGAGTCAATGTGATCTTGTAAATGCTTTTGGACTGTTTTTTTCTATTAGTTTTGCTAGTAGAGGTAGGCTGGATATGGGTTGGTATGAGAATGGCGATTTTCGGTCCGATACATTGCTTTTTAAGTAAGGTCTTATAAATGGGATTTTTAGCATGGGTGACATGAGACCTTGTGTTAGAGATAGATTTACTATTCTGAAGATTGTAGGCGTGAGTTATTGTATGGTCATCTTTATCCAAGAGGTCGGGCAGGGGTCGAGTGGGGATGTGGTTGTGTTCAGTGATTTCAGTAGTTTGCTGCAATGTTCTTCAGTGATTGAGTAGGAGGTGGACCAGTTGTTAGGGTTGGCTGAGTTTGTCTTAGGATCATGGAATTGGATTGCTGTGTGGTTTGTGCGGGTAATTTTGTTCTGGAGGTGGGTTGTGAATGCCTCTGGAGTTCTTGTATCAATGACTTGGTTCTGTGGAGATCTAGTTAGAGCTTTTACTATCTCAAATAGTTCTCTTGGGCGGTTTAAAGATTTTGTGATATTTGTGTAGAATTGTTTCTTGTGATTTAGAATGAGTTCATTGTATTCCCTTTGCTTTATCTTGTATTCCTTTAGATGCGTTTGATCTTTAGCTCTTCTCCACTGTCTTTCCAGCTTTCTTAACGTGATCTTGGCTTGCCTTATGTCAGAGGAGTACCACGGTGCCTTGTTTGTTATGATGTCCTTAGTTTCTGTGGGGCAAGAGCAATTGACGTTATGGTGTCGTTCCAGTTCTTTATTAGTGTTGTAAGGTCCGTAGTGTTGGTGTCAAGTTTGGGAAGGATGTGATCAAGTATAGCATCTTTGTCAAATTCTCTGAAACCATGCTGGTTAGCCATGGATTGTTGTCTAGGCGTTGGGGGTTTTACTGGAAATTCAAATGAGATCATGTGGTGATCAGACCATGGTACTGGGGTTACTTGATATGGGATACTAGAGCTGCTGGAGTGGAGGCTGGAGGGTACAAATATCAGATCAAGTGTGTCCCCCACTGTGTGTTTGGGTTTCTATAATTTGTGTGAAGTCCATTGATTTTAAAGTGTCAAGGAAGGCTGAGGCTTGTGATGGAGGGGCTGAGTTCAAGTTGAAGTTGCTTAGTATAATTAAAGACTTTCCTTTGTTAGAGTGATTGCAGGCTAGTTCAGTTATGGTTGAAAGATAATCTGGATTGGAGTTTGGGATTCTATATATTAGGCATATTGCTATGTGCTTGTTCCCCAGTATTAGGATGTTTAGTGTCGAGGTTGATAGGCTAGTTATGGGTTTGAGTTCTAATTTCTTGTTCGTTAAGATGAGTGCTCCTTTCCCCTTGCATTTGGTTTTGGGACAGTTGTGAGCGTCCATGGTTGAAGGGGTAAGCTGGTTTATTAGGACATTGCATCGGTTATGCACATTATTTCAACTTTCTGGTGTAGTATGTAATCTGCTAGGGTGTGGATTTTATTATGGATAGATCAAGCATTTATTAATGAGCAGCTTATTGTTTGGGGATGTTGTATCACTGTTTGCTGGGATTGTGTGAATTCCTTTGTGTATATTGGGATAAGGCGGTGTGGCCTCCTCTGTGATTGCGGGTACGGTAGTGGTGTTGCTAGCTGGTGTCTCTCTCTGCACATGATTGGTATCAAGCCATTTCATATTTGTGTTGCTCTGGAAGGTCTTATTAGAGTTACTATGAGGATTAGAAGCAAGCTAGCTTGGATCCACTTCATTTCTTCACAGTTATGAAATAGAAGATAGGAAGCTTGCCACAATGCACTAAGCTCTGATATCAATGAGTTTGGTTAGATCTCTAATCTTTGAGGTAGTTGTTGCTCAGAGTGTAGGTGTAATTGTGTGTTACTGTGTTATGTTTATGTTTATTACATTTGATATACCGCTCAGGCCAAAGCATTAGAGCGGTTTACAATACTACATAAATGATACTGAAAATATGAAAAGAACGCCATTAACAAGATAGGACAGAGTAAGAGATAGTGATAGTCAAAGAAATAGAAGAGACAAGAGGAAAGGTTCATTATAACACCATTATATGTTCTGTTGAGCCTTAGCAGGATGCCATGCTTAAGTGGTATAGAGCAGGAGCATATATTTCCCTTCTAGTACTATTAGGCAGTATGTAGTAGTCATATGGCTATGTTTTATCAGACTTTTATTTATTTAAATCCCTAACATTCAGAAAGCAGGTGTTAAGCCTTTATGTCATATGTGTGCTACTTTGCATCACAGTGAATAGCTAATGCCTTCTTTACCATTGGAGTTAAATGAGCACTGCACTGATGCCTATGCAGCTGTCTGTGCACGGTTTTCTCATGCGCTAAACTTTGAGCTTGGGGTGGCTGCTGATGCACAGAAAATTGTGCACAGAACTCATGCTAAGCTGTGAGTAAAGTCTTCCATACTTATTACATCGGTCTCTTAGTATGCTGCTCAGTTTTACTCTGTGTTCTCTTTTTTCATTAGAACCAAACTCAGGGTCAGCCATTGCTGAAGACTCCTCCAGCTGTGCTGCAGCCCATAACCCAGCAGAGTGCCTTCAGTGTGCAGGCTCAGCCTCCGCCACAACCTCAGGCACTGCTGCAGGCGCAAATATCAGCAGCGTCCATCACTCCTCTACTACAGACACAACCACCATCATTACTTCAACAGCCACAACATAAAGGTGGGCCAACATGTATCGATTTCTTTTCTTTGCTATGTTTGGATGTACCCAGTTTGTGCTTGAATTACTATATGACCTTACTTGACTGATGCTGGTGACTTATAAGCTCTTCTGTAGTGCTGGTAGTCCTTGTATGCTACTGTAGTTCTTGCAGAGGCCCATACCACACTTTTTACTAGATATAGACTGTGCCGTAAAGGTACACCTGAGAGGCATAGAGACAAAAAAACACTTTCAGCGAATGTATTTATTAAAGTGGACATGGTTAACAATGGGATAGTTAATACCTGGAAAAGCCAGCATTTAAGATTTGGAAGATAAGGCCTGGCAATCTACTTCCGGCCATACCTTGCCAATAAAACTCAGGGGCTGCTTGGTCGCCAAGAGTCAGCATTGACTTGAAGAGACAAAAAAAAAAAAAAGATTTGGAAGCAACTGAAAATATTTGAATTTCTAGGCAGGATTTGAATATGGCCAGAGAAGGTGCATGAGGCATCAACTCAAGAAAGTTATTCTTGGCATCTGCATGGGTGTAGTTTAGAGGTGGCGAGGTAGGGTCATTGCCCTTACCAAATGAGCTACTCCTTCCTAGGATGATTTGTTCTGCAAACAGTCCCACACCTGCAGTAGCTGGCAGGGATCCCTAAACCCTGCCAGCTGAAGACAACAGCAGTGTCTCCCCTCTGGCCTCCTTCCACCTTCCCTGTCCTCCTTTAGCTGCTAACACTTAATCTCCAGGAACAAGCAGGAATGAGTCTTCACATATGGGTATCGTCGGTACCGACGGAGCCTGCACGGGAACGCTCCCCAGCGTCCAGAAAGAAAGCTTTTGGGAGCATCCCACAGCGCCTGCGCGCTACCTTCCCGCCTTTCCCAACCGCCTCTCTCCAGTTCTTCTTTTCCGCGGAGCCAGCAGGTCGTGTTCCTGTCACCACTGAAGAAGTTCTTTATATTTCTTTGGTCGCGCGTCTGCCGCCTTCGACGTCTGACCGGTACCGCTGGTCTTTTCTTCTTTAAAAAAAAAAAAAAAAAACCTACCGTTTCCCACTTCTGTGCATTTTTTCCTTTTGGGCCTTAGGCCTAGAAAAAGTTTCCTCATGGAAAAGCCCGCTTCCGGGTTTAAAAAGTGCACGAAGTGCAGCGGTACTCTTTCTATCACCGACACCCATGACTGGTGTCTAAAATGTTTGGGTCCTGACCACTCCATCGCCGATTGTGAGTCCTGTTCCATGATGTCTAAAAGAGGTCGACAGAATCGAGCGACCAAGCTCAGTACCCTGTTTCCCTCTGATGCAGCTTCGGTGGCATCGACATCTTCCAGGGCTGCTTCTTCCTCCCATGGATCTCAGGTAACCAAACATAAGTCCAGCCGGTCCTCGAAGGGTTGTTCTCCCTCTGAGATGCCTCCGGGCTTGCTCTCGAGGATCCCGCACCGGCAAAATTACCCTGGCGGGAAGCTCCGGATTCCAAAGCTTTATCTATGGGGTCACAGGTTGACATCGATGGCGTGGCCTCGACCGATCACCTGTTGCCATGTTCTGGGGTACCGGTGGTTTCCACTGGTACCGACATCCAGACATTGGTTGCGTCGATGGATCAGAATATTCTGACCATGCAGCGTGCCATTACGGCATTCATACAAGCTGCGACGCCCTCGGTACCGCAACAAACTCCGTTGTCGGTATCGGTTCCGGCACCGATATCGGTTCCGGCACCGATATCGGTTCCGGTGCCGGTACCGATTGCATCGACATCAGCTTCGGTGTCGACTGCAGCGGTACTCTGTTCTGTGATGCCCATCGGTACCGAATCGGTACTGATCACTCCCGATGTCGATACCACTCTGTACGCGTATCGGGCTCTGCAGGAGCATCCAGACAGGCGATACTTCGATTCCTCCGAAGACTCTGATGAATCAGAGGCTTCTGTCGAAGCATCGGTACTCCTTTCTCAGGAGTCCTCTTCTCCAAAAAGAAGAATGTCTCCTCCAGAAGACTTGTCTTTTCAAGACTTCATTAGGGAAGTGGCCAGGGGCCTCTCCATTTCAGTGGTCCCTGAATCAGAGCCTAGAGCCAAGAAATTGGATATTTTACAATATCCTAAGGCTCCTAAAGAGGCAGCTACTTTACCAATTCATGAGATCCTTTATGATCACATGTTGGGCATATGGGAGACACCTCTCACTATCTCTCCTCATTCTCGTAGGTTGGACACCATGTACCGTGTTCCTCCTTGTCCTGGCTTTCATAAGACTCAGCTTCCTCACCACTCTATTGTGGTGGAGTCTGCTATAAAGAAGATGAAGAGTGCAAAAAGACACTCATCTAATCCTCCAGGAAGAGAATGCAGAACCTTGGATGCTTTTGGCCGGAGAATTTTCCAGGCCAGTATGCTTGCTGCCAGAATCAACTCCTATAGTCTCTATATGGGGATGTTTCTAAAGGAAGTTACAGATCATCTGCAAACTTTATCTCCTTTTATCTCAGAAGATAAAAGGGAGGAGTTTCTCACCTGGCTTAAACATGCCCAGGATGTTTCCAAATTTTCCAACCGTGCAGCCTTTGACTCTTTTGAGTGTGCCAGCAGAGCCTCGGCTATTGCCATAGGTGCACGCAGAGTTGCTTGGTTACAAGCTTCTGATTTGGAACCCTGGGTCCAGGATGGATTAGGAAATCTTCCTTGTACAGGTGAAAACCTTTTTGGCAAGTATTGGCAAGCAAAGGCCACTCAGATGGATGCTGAGAATTCTGCCTTAGATAGACTTTTAAAGTCTACTTCTGCTCCTGTTAGAAAAAGGTTGTTCAAAAAGGCTTTCTTTCACAAAAAGGGGAAATATTATCCTGTTTATGGTCAGCAGGCATCTTCTGCAGGTCGTTTTGCTGCAAAGCGTCAGCAACAACCTAAACAAGCCAAGCCTAAGGCTGCAAGGACTGCTACGGCCCAACAGCCTCAGCCTCCTCAGGGCCTTTGACTTACATCTAGAGAACTTAGCCTTTATTTATTTATTTATTTTATTTAACAAACTTTTATATACCGCAACCTTCCAGTGATCAGGTGCGGTTTACATATAACAGTTAGGGGGACAGAAAGGCATTTCTGTTTTTACATTGAACATTGCATGAATTATGTACATTAACAATTAAACTTTTAAACTTTTAAACTTTGGAGAACTATGTACATTTAACTATGTACAGTTAGCAGAAATGAGTTCAACAGTGAAGGTAGATATATAAAACATCATAGACAGTGTCAAAGATCATAATATCATAAGGCAGTTGCGGTGTTAGTTTCTATGTGTTATATAGATTATCCCTTTTCATTTTGGTGGTGGGAGTTTGCCAGTGGACCATAGTGGGAGATAAAGAGGTGGGTTTTTAATGTTTTGCGTAGGGCTTTAAGGTCGGTTAAGGCTCTGATTTCGTCTGGTAGTGAGTTCCAGAGTATAGGTGCAGCGTGGGAGAATGCTTTTTTATTGGTTGTTTTTTTGGTCTTTGTGAATTCTTTTGGAATCCTTAATTTATTAGCGTTGCCTTTTCTATGTGCGGAGTGGGCTGTGTCTTTAGTGAGTAGTTTATTAAGGGTAGCTGGGGCAGTGTTATTTATTGCTTTAAAGGTGGTTATTATTAATTTATAGTTTATTCTACACTGAATAGGGAGCCAGGGTAGTTTGGCTAGATAAGGTGATATGTGCTCAAAAGGGTGTACCTTCATTATAGTTCTGGCTGCAGCGTTTTGGGCCAATTGGAGCCTTTTGATGTTTTGGTTAGTGGTGCCTAGTAGAGAGAGGTTGGCGAAGTCAAAATGTGGTGTGATAATGGCTTGAATGATGCTCAGGAAGTCTTGCAGGTGTACTAGAGGGCGTAATTGTTTTAATACTTTGAATTTAAAGTATATTTTCTTGGTTGTATTTCTTATGTGGGTGTTCATACTAAGGTGTGTATCTAGTATCACCCCTAGGTATTTTATTTTGTTTTTTATGTGGATGTCATGTTTCTGAAGTGTAATGTGGGTAGGGGGGGTGTAGGATTTGTTTTTTGTTACAATCAGTATGTCAGTTTTGGAATGGTTAATATAAAGGTTGTGTTCTTCTAGCCAAGTTGTTAGTTCCTTGAAACAATCTGTTAATAGCTGAAGTGGAAGCGTAGGGATTGTGAAAGGAATGTATAACATGATGTCGTCCGCGTATACGTGATAATGGATTTTGAATTATTTTAAAGATGTTGCAAATTGGTTGTATATATATATTAAATAGAAGTGCAGAGAGAGCAGAACCTTGGGGGAGGCCTATTTCCTGTTTGTATGTGTTGGAGGTTTGAGTGTTGATCCTGACAGTTTGGGTTCTGTTGGATAGATACGATGTGAACCATTTGAGAACTATTGAGGTGGCACCTATTTGTCTGAGCCTATTGAGCATTAGTGTATGGTGAACACTGTCAAATGCTGCAGAAATGTCTAGAAAAAGTAGTAGGAATGTGTTTTTAGGGCTGTCTATTCCTCTTACTAGTGTGTCTAGGAGTACAGTTAAAGGAGTGTCTACCCATGGCCAGGGCGAAAGGTTCTAGAAGAAACAGAGCCTCTCACCATTCCAGGAAGGTTAGCCCACTTTGCTCCCAGATGGGAACAAGTCACGGCAGAGCAATGGACCCTCCATCATAAGGGAGGGGTACAAGCTTCATTTCTTAAACCTTCCTCCTCACACCATGGTGAGACAGTTCAATTCTCCAACATCTCTCCTCGACCTTCTGGGTCAGGAGATTGCTACCCTTCTTGCCCAAAGGGCAATAGAAGAAGTACCCCTTCTTCAACAGGGCTCAGGGTTCTACTCCCCCTATTTTCTTATTCCAAAGAAAACAGGGGGCTACAGACCCATATTAGATCTCAGAGAATTGAACAAGTTTCTATGCAAGGAGAAATTCAAGATGATTTCTCTCGGTGCTCTCCTTCCATACCTTCAGAGTCAGGATTGGCTTTGTTCTCTAGATCTCAAGGATGCGTACACCCATATCCTCATCCATCTAACACACAGAAGGTTCCTTCGGTTCCTTTATCAAGGAAAGCACTACCAATACAGAGTGCTTCCTTTCGGTCTGGCCTCTGCTCCAAGAGTGTTCACAAAATGCATGGCAGTAGTAGCTGCATTTCTACGCACTCTAGGAATATTTGTATTCCCATATCTGGACGACTGGCTCATCCGAGCTCCGTCCAAGTCAGAGGCCCAGACTTCCCTAGCCTGCACAAGGCGTGTTCTTCAGTATCTGGGACTTGTAATAAACATCCCAAAATCCCATCTCACCCCTACTCAGTCTTTAGAGTTCATAGGGGCCTTGCTGGATACCACAACTGCAAGGGCCTATCTTCCCCAGGCTCGTTGCCTACGCTTGGTGCAGTTAGCCTCACAAATTCAGTTAAAGTCCAATTTAACTGCTCGAGTAATGCTACAACTGTTAGGCCACATGGCATCCACCGTGCATGTGGTTCCTTACGCTCGCCTTCACATGAGGGCAGCTCAGTGGACTCTGTCCACCCAATGGACCCAGGCATCAGGGTGCCTGTCAGACAAAATAGCAACCTCCAGTCGGCTCTTCTGGTCTCTCCAGTTGTGGAAGTCCACTCAAAATCTGTTGCTGGGGTCCCCCTTTCAACAGTCGCTACACCAAGCAACCCTTACAACAGATGCCTCTCCAAGGGGTTGGGGAGATCATCTACAAGATCTCTCCACCCAGGGCATCTGGTCTCCACAAGAGACATCTCTACATATCAACCTCTTGGAGCTCAGAGCAATTCTTCTAGCTCTCAGAGTCTTCCACACCCTGGTCAGCTACAAGATAATCCTCATCCACACGGACAACCAAGTAGCCATGTTCTACGTGAACAAGCAGGGTGGGACTGGCTCTCTGTCGCTTTGCAACGAAGCTTTGAGATTGTGGGCCTTCGCCAGAGAGCATCAAATTCATCTCGTGGCAGTGTATCTTCCAGGGGTTCAAAACTCTTGGGCAGACAGACTCAGTTGAGTTCTGCTTCCACACGAATGGTCCCTCCATGGGGACCAGATAGCCAGGATCTTCCGAATTTGGGGAACCCCGGATATAGACCTGTTTGCAAGTCCGTGGAATGCCATACTTCCCCGGTTCTGTTCCAGGATTCCGTGTCAGGGAGTTCAGGCCAGGGATGCCTTCCTCCTCCATTGGGGGCAAGACTTTCTCTATGCCTTTCCACCCATTCCCCTAATTCCCAAGACACTGTTCAAACTTCAGAGACAAGAGGTCTATGATCCTCATAGCACCACATTGGCCACGCCAGGTGTGGTACCCTCTACTTCTGCATCTCTCTCAAGCTCTCTCCCTGGGCTTGGGATCTGCTCCAGACCTCCTGTCCCAGGAGGAGGGAATGTTGTGGCACCCAAATCCCCAGTCTCTTCATCTCAGAGCCTAGTTGCTGAAGGCCTAGACCTTCAAGATTTGCATCTTTCTCAGCAGGTGAAGAATATCCTTCATGCTTCCAGAAAGCCTTCCACTAGACGTTCCTATGCTTTTAAATGGAAAAGGTTTACCATTTGGTGTGCACAGAAGGGTCTTAACCCCCTTGCAATACCTCTGAATTCTTTACTAGAGTATTTGCTGCATTTATCCCATGCAGGCCTTAAAACGAATTTAGTAAGAGTCCATTTGAGTGCTATTGCAGCATCCCTTAAGCCTCTCAATGGACAGCCTATTTCCTCTCATCCTCTTATTGCAAGATTCATGAGAGGCTTTCTTTTAACTAAACCTCCCATTAGACCACCTCCAGTGGCATGGGACTTGAATTTGGTTCTTGGCCAGCTTATGAAGCCACCCTTTGAACCCTTAGCCACTACCTCCTTGAAATTTCTTTCCTGGAAGGTTACTTTTCTCATTGCAGTCACCTCAGCTCGCCGCATCAGTGAGCTGCAGGCCTTGGTAGCTAATCCTCCTTATACAAGGTTCCATCATGACAAGGTAGTCCTCAGGACTAATCCACACTTTATGCCTAAAGTGGTCTCACCTTTTCATCTGAACCAGGAGGTGTATTTACCTGTCTTTTTTCCAGGACCTCATGCATCAAGTGCAGAGAGGAATCTTCATACCCTGGATTGTAAAAGAGCTCTTGCTTTTTACTTACAAAGGACACAGCAACATAGAAAGTCCTCTCAACTCTTTGTTGCTTTTGATCCCTCTCATTTGGGACTTCCAGTCTCTAAGAGAACTCTGTCCAATTGGATTGCTCAGTGTATTTCTTTCGCCTACCAGAGTAAGAACCTTTCTCTGGAGGGCCATGTCACAGCTCACAATGTGAGGGCCATGGCAGCCTCTATGGCTCATCTGAACTCTGTGTCCATCGACCAAATCTGTCGAGCGGCCACCTGGGCCTCGGTTCATACCTTTACAGCCCATTACTGCTTGGACAAGGACTCCAGCCGGGATGCCTTGTTTGGTCAGGCTGTTCTCAAACACCTGTTCCATACCTAATCAACTCCTACCCCCCATCCCTGGTTGGATGCCCGAGATCCATGGGGGCAGGTAGAGCCCTTCTCAGGGACTCACAACCTTGGAGATCTCCCTGGCATCTCTAGCTGGGGAGTCCCCATATGTGAAGACTTATTCCTGCTTGTTCCTGGAGATAGCACAGTTACTTTACCTGTAACAGGTGATCTCTGGGAACAGCAGGAATAAGTCTTCACAACCCACCCACCTCCCCTAGGAGTTGTATCTCTCTATCTATCTTTCCTTTCCTCTCTCTCTCTTTGTCTCAGCTTAAAACTCGAACTGGAGAGAGGCGGTTGGGAAAGGCGGGAAGGCAGCGCGCAGGCGCTGTGGGATGCTCCCAAAAGCTTTCTTTCTGGACGCTGGGGAACGTTCCCGCGCAGGCTCTGTCGGTACCGACGATACCCATATGTGAAGACTTATTCCTGCTGTTCCCAGAGATCACCTGTTACAGGTAAGTAACTGTGCTTTCCCAGCCCTGCAGCGGTAGAGGCAATTAAAATAAAAAATGAGGACTCTGAGCCTTTCAGACCTGGGCATGTATTTTGCGTCAGAAGGGACATGTCCAGCAAGGCCCTAGAGACACGCATGCATGGGTCTCAAAGTGAGGCTCTCTTGCTGCCATCACCAGATTGAGGAAATGCGGTGATTATGGCCATGAGTGGTCAATCAGTTGGTTGGGTGAGCAGGAGAGGGAAGGGTGAAGGATATGCTGAAAGTGCAGTGCTGCACTGTATAGGGCTGGGAGGTTGGCATGCACTTAAATGTTGGATCACATGGCAGGGGAAGGGGAGAGAGCTAGAGTTACTGTGCACTAGAAGGAGGAAGTAGGGAGATGGAGGGGAAATACTGAACATGGAAGAGAGGGGGAGTTACCTCACTTTTTTCTTTGTGTCTCCTTATCCTCCCTTTCCCCTTATTATTATCCTTTGTCTTGTATGTCTTGATTAGATTGTAAGCACTAATGAGCAGGGATTGTCTCTCTGTATATGTCTATATGTACAGCACTGCTTATGCCTCGTAGAGCTTTATAAATGATTAATAATAATAGTAGTAGTAGTAGTAGGGGAAACGGGCTCCATCATTGGCCATATTCAAATCCAGTGAAAAAAAGAGCAGGGGTACTATTATAGAGGACATTTTCATTATAATAGTAACCCTGCTCTCTTTTTCGCTTCTGCTTTTTGTATGGGTATCCCTTTGGCTTTTCTTTCTTCCTATTCAAATCCAGGCTACAAACCCATCTCTTCAAGGCTGCTTTTAGATCCTGATCCCTATATTCTGTTTAACACCTATCTGTATCTTTAGCATTCCCCTCTGTTTATCCTAGTCCGCAGTTGTTGTGTTGTCTTTCTTGATTAGATTGCAGGGACTGTCTCACATGCATATGTACAGCATTGTGTATGCCTTTGTAGTGCTGTACAAATGATAAGTAGCAGTCGTAGGAGGAGGGGACAGGGGAGAGATGCTGGATACGGGAGGAGTATAGGAAGAGAGGTGACATGCTGGACACAGGGGAAGGGTATAGGGAGAGAGGGGATATGCTGGACATGGGGAAGGAGAAGGGAGAGAGGGGAAATTCTGGACACGGGGGAGGGGGATATGGAGAGAGGAAAGATGTTGGACATTGGGAGATAGGGGGAGAAACATAGGCCATATGGTCCTTTTCTGCTATCATGTTTCTATCTAGTCTGCCCTTCCATATCAACTACCATACGCTCCCTTTTTCCTTTAGAGATCGTCGGTGTTTGTCCCATGCTTTCTTGAATTCAGAAACTGTCCTCATCTCTACTACCTCCACTGAGAGACTATTCCACGCATCTACCACTCTTTCCGTAAAGAAGTATTTCCTCATATTACTCCTGAGTCTAACCCCTTTTCCCTCATCCTGTGTTTCCCTTGTTGCAGAGCTTGCTTTCAACCAAGAGGCTCCCTTCTTGTGCATTTATGCCACGGAGGTATTTAAACATCTATCAGATTTCCTCTATCCTGCCTTTTCTCTAATGTATACCTATTAACATCTTTAAATCTGTCCGCATATGCTTTATAATGAAGATCACTAATCATTTTAGTAGCCATCCTCTGCACCACTCCATCCTGTTTATATCCTTTTGAAAGTGTGGTCTCCAGAATTGCACACAATACTCCAAATGAGGTTGCACGAGAGACTTATACAGAGGCACTATTGCCTCCTTTTTTCTGTTGGCCATTCCTCTCCCTATGCACCCAAGCATCCTTCTAGCTTTCACCGTCGCCTGAGCACCCTAGGGATGGACCCTAAAGTTACTGCTTGGGTTAGAAATTGGTTGGGTGGGAGGCGACAAAGAGTACAAGTAAATGGAGCTCACTCTGAGGAGAAGGATGTTACCAGTGGTGTGCCCAGGGATCTGTCCTTGGTCCAATTCTTTTTAACATCTTTGTTAGTGATATAGTGGAAGGGCTGTCGGGTAAGGTTTGCCTCTTTGCGGATGATACCAAAATCTGCAATAGAATAGACACCCAGGAAGGTGTAGATAACATGAGGAGGGATCTAGCTAAGCTTGAAGAATGGTCTAGAATTTGGCAGCTGCGATTTAATGTTAAAAAATTAAAGGTCATGCATTTGGGCTGCAGCAATCCAAGGCAGCAATACAGTATAGGAGGTGAAGTACTTTTGTCCACTAAAGAAGAGCGGGACCTAGGCGTGGTTGTGTCTGATGATCTTAAAGTAGCTAAACAGGTAGAAAAGGCGACGGCAAAAGCTAGAAGGATGCTTGGGTGCATATGGAGAGGAATGGCTAGCAGAAAAAGGAGGTGATAATGCCTCTGTATAAGTCTTTGGTGCGACCTCATTTGGAGTATGGTGTGCAATTCTGGAGACCGCACCTTCAAAAGGATGTGAACAGGATGGAGTCGGTGCAGAGGGTTGCTACTAAAATGATTAATGGGCTTCATTATAAAGCATATGAGGACAGACTTAAGGATCTTAATATGTACACCTTAGAGGAAAGGCGGGATAGAGGTGATATGATTGAGATGTTTAAATACCTCCGTGGCATAAATGTTCAGGGAGAGAGCCTCTTTCAATTGAAAGCAAGTTCTGCTACGAGGGGACATGGGATGAGGGTGAAGGGAGTTAGATTCAGGAGTGATATGCGGAAATATTTCTTTACAGAAAGAGTAGTGGATCCATGGAATAGTCTCCCAGTGGAGGTGGTAGAGATGAGGGCAGTAACTGAATTCAAAAAAGCATGGGACCAACACAGAGGATCTCTAAAGGTAAAAAGTGGACTGTTGTAGTTGTTGTTATGGAAGAACAGACTAGATAGGCCATGTGGTCTTTTTCTGTCATCATGTTTCTATGTTTCTACCTGTTTAGCCACTTTATGATCATCAGAAAGAATCACGCTCAGGTCCCGCTCTTCTTTTGTGGACAGAAGTACTTTTACTGCTCTCTTGGATTTTTGCAACCTATATGCATGACCCTACATTTTTTAGCATTAAATCTCAACTGCCAAATTCTGGACCATTCTTCAAGCTTAGCTAGATCCCTCCTCATGTTATCTACTCTTTCCAGGCAGATTTTGGTATCATCCGCAAAGAGGCAAATCTTACCGAACAGCCCTTCCGCAATATCACTAACAAAGATGTTAAAAAGAATCGGACCAAAGACAGATCGTGCAGGATACCACTGGTAACAACCTCCTCAGAGTGAGCTCCATTTACCTGTACACTTTCTCGCCTCCTGTTCAACCAGTTTCTAACCCAGTCAGTCACTTTAGGGTCCATTCCTAGCTACTCAATTTCTTTATAAGTTGCTGTGCAGAATGTTGTCAAAGACCTTTACTAAAAACTAGGTACATCACATCTAGGGCCCTCCCTTGGTCCAACTCCCTGGTCACCCAGTCAAAGAAATCAATCAGATATGTCTGACAAGACCTGTCTCTGATAAACCCATGCTGCCTCAGATACTGCAGAAACCTCACTATCCTTTGTTTTAACAGTGTTTCTATTTATTTACTTACCACAGAGGTCAGACTATCTGGCTTGTAATTCTTAACCTCATCCTTACTTCTGCTTTTGTGTAAAGGGACCACATGTGCCTTTATTCAGTCCTCTGGGACCACTCCTGACTCTAAAGAAGCATTGAAAAGGTCAGTCAGTGGAACCGCTAGAATGTCCCCAAATTCCTTCAATATTCTCTGATGTATCCATCCGGTCCCATCGGTTTGTCTGCTTTTAGGTCCTCTGAAAATCGTTCAAGATCCCTTTATTTATTTATTTATTTACATTCTCTTATAATGTGCTATTCTGCATCAGTGCGGTTTACATTGAACAAACTGAAATTACATTGAACAGGGCATTATAACTTGGAGATAACTATTTTACAGGGAACATGAGCTATGGAGGGTTAAGTGGCTTGCCCAAGACCACAAGGAGCACCTGTGGGACTAGAAACCCCAGTCCTTCCGGCCCAAGGTTGCTGTCCTCTAGTGGGATTTGAACCCCTGATCTTCCAGCCTGAAGTACCTTGCCCCAACCACTAGGCCACTCCTCCACTCTCAGGTATATCGGCATATTACTATGCGGACAATATTATTCTCCTCTACCACACCAGTCCTTTAGCCCCTCATCTTGCTCCCCTAAACTCCTGTCTACTCCGTGTCTCCTCCTGGTTGACATCAAACTTTCTTCACCTCAGCCCCTCCAAATCCGCTGCCATCTGGTTTACTTTTGCTAACAACCCTTCCCCCCCAACACACACACATTGGCCCCTCTGCTTGCACACTCTCCTATTCCTCTTGTGTCCTCCCTTCGCTATTGAAGTCACCCTGGATTCCTCCCTATCCTTTCATGACCACCATCTCTTATCCGCCACTCTTTCGCCTCATTACATCAGATTCGCACTCCCTGCCCTTGCTATGTTCCTGATCTCCCTAGTTTCCAGACTCGACTGTTGTAACCAAAAGTGGCCCAAGTGGGTGCGGGGCCATGTGCGGAGACTCATTGAGGGACTTCATTTGCATAAATATTTGCATAATGTTAATGTGCACTACCTTTTTAGTAAACATGCTTCTTAATGAGTGTGTGGATAAAGAAAGACTACCAGATTTCTACATTACTATACTCCAGTGCCAACCGCCAGGCACATTAGAAAGTACTACAAACACTGCCCATTTAGAACCCATAGCAAACCCGCCGTATCATAACAGCACTACCAGGGCTCACAAAGCACCATACTCTACCTATCAAAAAGCAACACTGCAAATATTAAACCAGTATATCTCAGAGAATACCAATACATCTCCTACTGGGGAAAGAGAACAAATGACACTGTGAAATAGAAACTACATAAACAAAATACCTCAGCTCGGTTACACATGCAGAATATAGACCATCACCAAACAAAGAACAAGGGATCACAAATTTAGAAATAGGAAGAGAATAATTAAATTGGGAACCCCAAAAACCAAACTTGGAAAGTACAAAAACACTGGAGAAATAAAATTATAAATTAATATCTCCAGGAACAAGCAGGAATGTAGTCTCACATATGGGTATCGTTGGTACCGACGGAGCCTGCGCGGGAACGCTCCCCAGCGTCCAATAGGAAAGCTTTTGGGAGCATCCCACAGCGCCTGCATGCTGCATTCCCGCCTTCCCCAACTGTCCCTCTCCAGTTCTTTGTTTTCCGCGGAGCCGACAGGTCACCGACAGGTCATCCTGTGACCGCAGAAAAAAAATCCCTTCTATTTTTCTTTTTTGTGGTCGCGTCTGCCTTCCCTCTACGCTACACCGGTACTGCCAGTTCTTCTTCTTTCTTTTATTTAAAAAAACAAAACAAAACTTTTTTCTGGAGTCTTTCCAGTAATTTTCTCTCAGGTGCCACGCCTCATTTTGGGCACTAGGCCCAACTTTTCCTTTAGAATGGAAAAACCCGCTTCGGGTTTTAAAAAGTGTTCTAAGTGTGGCGGTACCATCTCCGTCACCGACACCCATGAGTGGTGCCTCAAATGTTTAGGTCCTGACCACTCTATTTCGGAGTGTGTTGCCTGTGGGATGATGTCGAAAAGGGGCCGGCAGAACCAAGCTGCTAAGCTTAGAACCCTTTTTCCCTCCAATGCAGTCACCGTGGCATCAACGTCGTCCAGGGCTTCGTCTTCCTCCCATGGATCTCAGGTAACTTAACATAAATCTAGCCGGTCCTCAAAGGGTAGATCTCCTTCTAGACAGCAAGATGCCTCTGGCATTGTCCTTGAGAGACTTTCACTGGCAAAATTGCCCCAGCGGGAGGCTTCGGCTTCCAAAGCACTAACGGGGCTCCAGGATGTTCTCGAGGCTTCAACCTCGGCAGAACTACTGGTGCCATGCTCTGGGGTACCGGACGCTTCATCAGGTACCGATACCCAAGCATCGGCAGGGTCGATAGACCAGAGATGTCTGGCGGCTCTTCTCACGGCCTCGATGGCCTTGAAACCGCTTCAGACAATTCAACTGGCACCGACTCCATCGACATTGGCAGGTATTCTACCGGGACCGAGTCATGCGTATCCATGCGGTATCGACAGGTCGATACTGGACCACTCCGATGCCGACTTCGATCGGTACCGGTACCGTGCCTTGCACGATCACCCGGATCAGAGATACTTCGAATCCTCGGATGAGTCTGAGGACTCTGAAAGCTCTGCCGATACCAGAGTACTTCTTCCTGAGGATTCTTCTCCTCAGTGTAGGATGTCGCCACCAGAGGATATGTCCTTTCAGGATTTTATCTGAGATGTGACTCGAGGTCTTTCCATCACAGTGGCTCCTGAAAAAGAGCCTAGGGCAAAGGAATTAGAAATCCTGCAATACCTTAAAGCTCCCAAGGAGGCAGCTACCTTACCTATTCATGAGATCTTGCATGATCTCGTGTTAAGGATGTGGGAAGCACCTCTAACCACATCTCCTCTCTCTCGAAGACTCGACACCATGTATCGAGTTCCTCCTTGTCCTGGGTTTCAGAAGACTCCATTACCACACCATTCCATGGTGGTGGAGTCAGCAATGAGAAGGATAAAGAGTGCAAAAAGGCATGCATCTAATCCTCCAGGATGTGAGTGTAGGACTCTTGACACCTTTGGACGTCGAACCTTCCAGGCTTTCATGCTTTCTGCTAGGATCAGTTCCTTTATCTTATATATGGGAATGTTCCTTAAGGAGATCACAGGAGATTTAGAACTTATGAGCCCCTCTCCTTCCTGATGATAAGAGGCAAGATTATCTCGCCCTTGTCAAACATGCTCAGGATGTTTCCAAGTTTGTGAATCGTGCAGCTTTTGACTGCTTTGAGTGCATAAGCAGAACCTCTGCCATTGCCATAGGTGCACGTAGGATTGCCTGGCTCCAGGCATCTGACTTGGAAATTTGGGTACAGGATAAACTAGGAAATATTCCTTGCACAGGAGAGAATCTCTTTGGCAAGAATTGGCAGGAAAAAGCTAATGAGATAGATGCTGACAATATCACTTTGGATAGATTGTCTAAATCTACAGCTGATCCTGCAAGGAAAAAATCCTCTAAGAAACCATTCTTCAGTAAGAAAAAGAAGTTTTATCCCTCCTATACCCAACAGGGGCATCGTTTAGGTCAGTCTGCCCAAAAGGGACAGCAGCAACAACCTAGACAAAGAAAGACAAAAGCAGCTAAGCCTCAACCGGCTCAGCAGACTCAGCCTCCACAGGGGCTTTGACTCCTATCTAGAGAACTTTGCCTTCCTGGCCCTGAACGGCCCAGAACCCTCCACTATCCCAGGAAGGTTATGTCATTTTTCCCCCAGATGGGATCAGATAACAGCAGAAAATTGGACTCTGTCTATTGTAAGAGAGGGGTACAAGCTTCATTTCCTCAGCATGCCCTCTCCTACAATTGTAAAGACAGTTGAATTCTCAGACCTCTCTCAACGATCAGTTAGGTTAAGAGGTCACTGTGCTTCTTGCCCAAGGGGCAATAGAAGAGGTACCCATTCCCCAACGGGGTACAGGGTTTTACTCCCCCTATTTCCTTATTCCAAAGAAAACAGGAGGACACAGACCCATTTTAGACCTCAGAGAATTGAACAAATTCCTGTTCAAAGAGAAGTTCAAAATGATTTCTCTAGGAACTCTGCTGCCATACCTTCAGAGTCAGAAAGCGAAGGAACTTTCGATGAGTTGGATGGATGAGAACATGAGTGTACGCATCCTTGAGATCTAGAGAACAAAGCCAATCCTGTTTCAAGGGAAGCACTACCAATATAGGGTTCTTCCTTTTGGCCTGGCCTCTGCACCAAGATTGTTCACAAAATGCATGGCTGTGGTGGCAGCATTTCTCCACACCCTAGGAATATTTGTCTTCCCTTACTTAGACGACTGGCTCATTCGAGCCCCTTCAGAGCTAGAGGCCAGGGTTGCGCTCTCTCGCACAATGTGCATCCTTCAGTATTTGGGACTTGTCATAAACTTCCCAAAATCCAACCTTGCTCCCACTCAGTTCCTGGAGTTTATAGGAGCTCTGCTGGATACCAGACAGACAAGGGCCTACCTTTCACAGCCCCGCTGCCTTCGCATTGTGCAGTTAGCTTCCCAAGCAGTGCGAAAACCTCACCTCACTGCTCGGGAAATGTTACAGTTGCTAGGCCACATGGCATCCACCGTGCATGTAGTTCCTTATGCTCGCCTCCATATAAGGGCAGCCCAGTGGACTTTATCCACTCAGTGGACTCAGGCGTCAGGTTGCCTGTCAGACAAAATAGCAAACTCAGATCACCTTATTTTGTCCCTCCAATGGTGGCAGTCACCCCAAAACGTTTTGGTGGGGTCTCCTTTTCAGCAACCTCCACCCCAAGCCACTCTAACAACAGATGCCTCACAGGTGGGTTGGGGAGCCCACCTGCAAGGCCTCTCTACCCAGGGTACTTGGACTCCACAAGAGGCTTATCTACACATCAATCTCCTGGAACTCAGAGCAATATTCCTTGCTCTTCGAGTATTCCACAGCTCAGCTACAAGACAGTCCTAGTTCAGATGGACAGTCAAGTAGCCATGTTCTATGTGAACAAGCAGGGTGGAACAGGCACTCTGTCGCTATGCAACAAAGCTTTGCGACTATGGGCCCTCGCCAGAGAGCATCAGATTCATCTCCTGGCAGTGTATCTTCCAGGCATTCAAAACTCTTGGGCAGACAGACTCAGTCGAGTTCTGCTTCCACACAAATGGTCTCTCCATGCAGACCAGATGGCCAAAACGTTTCAAATTTGGGGAACCCCGGACATAGGCCTCTTTGCAAGTCCAATGAATGCCAAATTTCCCCCGTTCTGTTCCAGAATTCCAGCTCAGGGTTGTCAGGCCAGGGATGCTTTCCTCCTCCGTTGGGGCTAGGACTTCCTGTATGGCTTTCCACCTATTCCCCTAATTCCCAAAACCCTGTTGAAGCTTCAGAGAGACAGAGGTCATATGATTCTCATAGCTCCACATTGGCCACGGCAAATGTGGTACCCTCTGCTCCTACATCTCTCTCAAGCTCCGCCTCTGGAGTTAGGATCTGCTCCAAATCTCCTTTCTCAGGAGGATGGGATGCTGTGACATCCCAATCCCCAGTCTCTGCATCTCAGGGCCTGGTTGCTGAAAGCCTAGAACTTTCACGGTCTTAACCTTTCTCAGCAGGTAAAGGATATCCTTTATGCTTCCAGGAAGCCTTCCACAAGACGCTCTTATGCATTCAAGTGGAAAAGGTTTGCCATATGGTGTTCGCAGAAGGGACTTAACCCTCGTGCGATACCTCTGGAATCATTACTGGAGTATCTCCATTTATCTAATGCGGGGATAAGACCAATTCAGTGAGAATTCATTTGAGTGCTATGACAGCTTCTTTCAAGCCTCTAAATGGACAACCTATTTCCTCTCATAGTGAGATTTATGAGAGGCCTTCTTTTAACTAAGCCTCCCATTAAGCCAGCACCGGGGGCATGGGAATTAAATCTGGTTCTTGGGCAGCTCATGAAGCCGCCTTTTGAACCTTTAGCTAATACCTCTTTGAAATTCCTTTCTTGGAAGGTCATCTTTCTTATTGCAATCACATCAGCACGTTGCATCAGTGAATTGCAAGCGTTGGTGTCTGATCCTCCTTATACAAGGTTCCATCATGATAAGGTAGTCCTTAGGACTCATCCACACTTTATGCCAAAGGTGGTGTCACCTTTTCATTTAAACCAAGCGGTTTTCCTTCCTGTATTCTTCCCAAGGCCTCACGCCTCAAATGCAGAAAGGAATCTTCATACTTTGGACTGTAAAAGGGCTTTGGTCTTTTACTTGCAAAGGACACAGCAACATAGAAAGTCCTCTCAACTCTTTGTTGCTTTTAATACTTGTCATTTGGGACTTCCAGTCTCCAAAAGAACACTGTCCAGCTGGATTGCACAGTGTATTTCTTTTGCCTATGAGAGTAAGAACCTTCCTCTTGAAGGCCATGTCACAACTCACAATGTGAGAGCCATGGCAGCTTCTATGGCTCATCTTCACTCTGTGTCTATCGACGACATCTGTCGAGGAGCTACTTGGGCTTTGGTTCATACCTTCACAGCCCATTACTGTTTGGACAAGGACTCCCGCCAGGATGCCTTGTTTGGTCAGGCTGTTCTTCAACACCTGTTCCATACTTAATCAACTCCTACCCACCATCCCTGGTAGGATGCCAGAGATCCATGGGGGAAGTGGAGCCCTTTCATATGTTCGCACAACTTCTGGGGCCTTCTCCCTGGCATCAGGAGCTAGGAAGTCCCCATATGTGAAGACTACATTCCTGCTTGTTCCTGGAGATAGCATAGTTACTCACCTGTAACAGGTGATCTCTGGGAACAGCAGGAATTTAGTCTTCACAACCCACCCACCTCCCCTAGGAGTTGTATCTCTCTATCTCACTCTCTTTCTCTCTTTTCCTCTCTCTTTGTCTCAGCTTTAAACTCAACTGGAGAGGGACAGTTGGGAAAGGCGGGAAGGCAGCACGCAGGCGCTGTGGGATGCTCCCAAAAGCTTTCCTATTGGACGCTGGGGAGTGTTCCCGCGCAGGCTCTGTCGGTACCGACGATACCCATATGTGAAGACTAAATTCCTGCTGTTCCCGGAGATCACCTGTTACAGGTGAGTAACTGCTTTCCTCTTGTACTAAACAAAATGCAGAAGTTAATGATGCATATTTTCCAGAGCTGACTTATGGAGTGGAGGAGTAGCCTAGTGGTTGGAGCATTTGCTTGGGAACCAAGTGGCCAGGGTTCGATTCCCACTAGCACTCCTTGTGACCTTGAGCAAGTCACTTAACCCTCCTTTGCCTCAGAAGAATTCAAGTTATCAATGTCCCTGTTTAATGTGCATTACCAAGTTTAAGTTATAATTTAAACAGCTTTGACTAAAATGATAAAGTGGTATTAAAAAACCTGTTAAATAAATAAAATATTCTAGTTAATAAATGCAAACTAAAAAAGTATTTTTCTACCTTTTGTTGTTTGTGCATTTGTGCGTTTTATTTTTCAGTTGCAATTGCTCCAGTCACTTTCTTCTGTTTTTTTCTGCCTTCTGCTAACTCTCCATTGTCAGCTGTCCATTTGTCCTTTCTTCTCTTTTCTAATTTTTTCCATTCTTTCTCTACTTCTGCTTTAACATACTGATCTTTCCTCTTTTGCTCTTTCCTCCATTTCTTTCTTTATTCCTTTTTCATCCACTCAGATTTCACCCTTCCATTCTCAATCCCCACTTACTCTCCCAATACCCAGTTAATCGTAGATTTTTCTTCCCTCCCATGCAAAATATCTTTTCCTCTCTCCCCAGCCCCATCCCATTCTAGTCCTCCCCCAACATCAGCTCCCTTCTAGTTCCATCCCCACCCAGCATCCGCTTCCTTCTAGTCCCATTCTCCCCCCTGCATCAGCCCATTTCCAGTCCTAGCCCCCCCATCATCCCATTTTGAAGCCTAGCCTCCATCAGCTATTTCTAGTCTTATCCTAGCCCCCCATCAGCCCTTTCCAGTCCTATCCTAGCCACTCCATCAGTACATTTCCAATTCGAGCCCCCCCATCAGCCCATTTCCAGTCCTAGCTCTTCCATCCATTTCCAGTCCTATCCTAGCCCCTCCATCAGCCAATTTCCAGTCCTTGCCCCCCCCCCACTCAGCCCATCTCCAGTCCAATACCCTCTTCCCATCAGCTATTTCCAGTCCTAGCCCCCCCACTCAGCCAATTTCCAGTCCAAGCCCCCCCACTAAACCTGTTTCCAGTCTTACCCCCCTACCCCCCGCAGAGCCCCACGACTGTCCGATAGGCTTTAGAGGGAGCTGGAGAGGCCCTGGCTTACATCTGGCAGCCGTCGAAGTGAAGAGCGCCTTTTTTCTTCACTTCGGCAGCTGTACTGTAGTATAGTAGTTTCAAAGGGAACTTCCTGTTTCCCGGCACTCGGCATGCCAACAGCCTATGCTACAATACAGCTGCCGAAGTGAAGAAAAAAGGCGCTCTTCACTTCGACGGCTGTCAGAGGTGAGCCGTGGCCTCTCCAGCTCCCTCTAAAGCCACCCTGCTGGTCCCGAATATGCAAGATGTTGGCACGGGACCTCCTGAAGCACAGAGCCCTATGCTAACAAGATTTTCGCACAATGAATGGGCTGGCCCTGATTTTAACGTTGCCCTAGCAGGCAGGAGCCGCCCAAGGGGGCTGCGGGGCCATATGCGGAGACTCAGTGCAGGGCCTCATTTGCATAAGGGACCTCTTTCACATAAATATTTGCATAATGTTAACATGCACCAACTTTTAGTAAACATGCCTTTTAATGGGTGTATGGATAAAGAAAGACTACGAGATTTCTACATTACTATACTCTAGTGCCAACTGCCAGGCACATTAGGAATTACTACAAACACTGCCCATTTAGAACGCAAAGCAAACCTACCATATCATAACAGTAATCTCCAGGAACAAGCAGGAATGAGTCCTCACATATGGGTACGTCGGTACCGACGGAGCCTGCACGGGAAAGCTCCCCAGCTTCCCAGAAAGGAAAGCTTTTGGGGCCTCCCACAGCGCATGCGCGCTGCCTTCCCGCCTTCCTGACCAACTCTCCCCAGTTCTTCTTTTTCCGCGGAGCCAGCAGGTCGTGTTCCTGTCACCGCTGAAGAAGTTCTTATTTTAATTTGTTTCTTTGGCCGCGTGTCTGCCTTCCCCGACTCCGGACTGGTACCGCCGGTCTTTTTCTTTACTTTTCTTAAAAAAAAAAAAAAAAAATCTTCTTTTCCCCACTTGGTGTATTTCCTCTTTAGGCCTCTAGGCCTAGAGAAAATTCTCCCTCATGGAGAAGCCAGCCTCTGGTTTTAAAAAATGCACCAAGTGTAGCGGTACCATCTCAGTTACCGACACCCATGAATGGTGTCTTAAATGTTTGGGGCCTGACCACTCCATCCCGGATTGCCAGTCCTGCTCTTTGATGTCTAAACGTGGCTTACAAAACCGGGCAGCCAAGTTTCATATGCTGTTTTCCACAGATACTCCAGCTTCGACATCCTCCAGGTCTTCCTCTCCTGATGGATCTCAGGTAACCAAACCTTCCTCCGGCAGGTCCTCAAAGGGCAAATCTCCCTCTAAGTATCGAGATGCCCCCGGGCTTGACCCTGAGGACCCTGCCCCAGCCAAACAACCCCGGCGGGAAGCTCCGGCTTCCAAAGCTCTTCCTAAGGGGTTACAGGTTGACATCGATGGCACAGCCTCGACCGATCACCTGTTGGACTGCTCTGGGGTACCATCACACTCTTCCGGTACCGACATCCAGACAGTCGTGGCGTCTATGGATCATACTGTTCAATCCATGCAGCAGGCCATTATGGCTTTTATTAAGGCTGCGACACTCACGGTACCGCAGCGAGCGGTACCGACTCGGGTTCCAGTACCGCAACCGATACCGGTACCCAGGGCATCCACATCGACCAGGATACCGGTTCCGGGGCTTTTCCCGATACCGATCTGGTTCCGGGTACGCCCGATGTGGATACCGGTCGATACGCTTATCGATCCCTGGAAGCCAACAGACGATACTTCGAGTCTTCTGATGATTCTGATTCATCAGATGACTCTCCTGAAGTATCTCTTACTCTTCCTGAGGAGCCCTCTTCTCCAAAGAGGAGAATGTCTCCTCCAGAGGATTTGTCCTTTCAAGACTTCATCATTGAAGTAGCTGAAGGACTCTCTATTTCAGTAACCTCTGAAAAAGAACCTAGAGCAAAAAAATTAGATATTTTAGGATACCCTAAAGAGGCAGTCACCTTGCCCATTCATGAAATTCTTCAAGAACATATGATGGACTTATGGGAGACTCCTCTCACTCTGTCTCCACATTCTCGTCGTTTGGACACCATGTATCGTGTCCCTCCTTCTCCTGGTTTTCAAAAAACTCAGCTCCCTCACCACTCTATTGTGGTGCAGTCAGCTATGAAAAGGATAAAGAGTACCAAAAGACACTCTTCTACTCCTCCAGGAAGAGAATGTAGGACTTTGGATGCTTTTGGTAGGAAAATCTTCCAAGCCAGTATGCTTATTGCCAGAATCAATTCATACAGCCTTTATATGGGCATGTTCCTGAAGGAGATTGCACTAAAGCTGCGCAATTTTCTCCCCTTTATCCCAGAGGATAGACAGGAGGACTTCCTTCTTTTGCTAAAGCATACCCAAGATGTTTCAAAATTTTCCAACAGAGCAGCTTTTGACTCTTTTGAAGGTGCTAGCAGAGCCTCAGGCATTGCTATAGCTGCTTGCAGAATTGCTTGGCTCCAGGCTTCTGATCTAGAACCCTGAGTCCAGGATGGCTTGGGAAATCTGCCCTGTACAGGTGAAAATCTGTTTTGAAAAGAGTGGCAAATCAAAGCCACTCAAATGGACGCAGAAAATGCTGCTTTAGATAGACTTTCTAAGTCTACCTCTACCCCTGCCAAGAAAAAATCTTTTAAGAAGCCTTTCTATAAGAAGGCCAGATTTTCTACAAATACTGGCCAACAATCTTCTACAACTCGCTTTGCTCCTAAGCGTCAGCAATCTAAACAGGCCAGGGCAAAACCTGCAGGGACTACTACAGCCCAGCAGTCCCAACCCCCTCAGGGTTTTTGACTTAATACTAGAGAACTTAACCTTTCTGGCTCTACAACAACCAGAGCCTCTCACCATTCCAGGAAGGTTAACTCATTTTGCTCCCAGATGGGAGCAAATCACATCAGAACAGTGGACCCTCTCTATCATCAGAGAGGGCTACAAACTACATTTCTCCAGCCTTCCTCCCCATACCATGGTGAGACGTTTCAATTCTCCCCCATCCCTCGTGGACCTTTTGGGTCAGGAGGTGACCACCCTTCTCGCCCAAAGGGCAATAGAAGAGGTTCCTCTTCTTCAACAGGGGTCAGGGTTTTACTCCCCTTATTTTCTCATCCCAAAAAAAACAGGGGGATACAGACCCATTCTAGATCTCAGAGAATTGAACAAATTTATATGCAAGGAGAAATTCAAGATGCTTTCTCTAGGTACTCTCCTTCCATACCTGCAGAGTCAGGATTGGCTTTGTTCTCTAGATCTCAAGGATGCGTACTGTCACACCCTGCTCGGCCAGCAGTGTAGTATACTGGTTGGGCTACAGGGGGACCTTTTATTGAAAGGATTGTAGTTGGGCTCCTTTGCAATAAGATAGTTGAGACCCGAGTGGTAAGGTCAAATCAAGGTTTTATTTCCCCTCCCGGGGTTTGGATTATAACACAGGTAACAAAAGAACAAAAGCCATACACTGGCAAAAAGGATAAAGTAAAGTCTTGTGCTTTTAAACAGGCAGTTAAATCACTTCCAGCATCGTATATCTTCAGCACAATAAAAACCTATCGTTTATCACAGCCAATGTACAGTCCATCTGGTAGTCAGATAATTCAGGCTCTGGCGGATCAATTATCATTGATTCGATCTGACTATCATCTGCATAACCTTGTTGCCTATAGTGTGTTGGCAGATTATTCTCCTCTGCCAGCTCCCTTGACCTCCCTACTATTTCCTCCAGCAGGTAAGGGTCAGAGTCACCATATCTTGGCATACAATTCCAATAAGACTTATGTCCTTTATAACTTCTAGGTGAAAAAGACTTGTAAGCAGTTTTACCTTGGTTAATTAGCCCACCTTCTTGGTTTGAGGCAGGAGAAAAGCTATGCACAGCTTCATTCAGTAGGGGTTTAAACCTCAGAGGCTTTTCTCTATGCTTAGGCTGTTTGTCACCCTCTTCCAACATACAGATGTCTGGCACCGTATATTCTTTCTTTCTGGAGGCTTGTAATTGCTTTCCAGTTATTCTGACTGGTACTTTCTCCTTATAAATGCCTTCACCATAAGGTATATGTTTGGAGGCTTGGTTAAAAGGTTTTTGAGCCTTTCTCCTCCAATTAAGACTATCAGCTGTTATCTGCCTTTCTCTTTCACATTCAGAATTAAAGTCACTCACATCAGTTTTCCTACCAGCCCAAAGCAGACGTTGCTTCCCAGATTCAAACCTCAGCTTGCACTCAGTATCCAGCTGGTTCTCATTCAGCACGTCTCTCCTGCTTCCAGTTACTGGTTTCACTGAATCTTCCAAACTGCTTTCTCTCTGGAGTTACCGGAGCTACCAAAGCCAAAGTCAGAACTCCTTCTCCAGCTCCTGCTATTGCTGCTCCTACTACTGCCACTATTGCTACCCCTATTCTCTAATGAACGTCCCTTATACGTTTTCTGAGGCTCTACTCCAGCCCTTCCCCCTCCCAGGTGAAAGCTATTAGAGCTAAGATCTGGGGAATGCCTATCAGCTGTTCAGGGTTCCTTCCCTCGTGGCTGGGAATGTTTATGTTGCTCTTGGCAACTGGGTGTCCTGATATCTTCCTTCCTGCTTGAAACAGCCCTATTACTCATAGGTTCCTCTGCTTTCCTATCACAGGATATCTTTTCCCCATTACAGTACACACATATACTCATCCATCCATCCCACAGAAAATTCCTACGGTTTCTGTTCCAGGGAAAACATTACCAATACAGAGTACTTCCCTTCGGTCTAGCCTCTGCGCCAAGAGTATTCACCAAATGCATGGCAATAGTGGGTGCATTTCTACGCGCCCTGGGAATTATCGTCTTCCCATACCTGGACGACTGGCTCATCCGAGCTCCATCTCAGTCCGAGGCCCAGACTTCCCTGGACCGCACCAGACGCATTCTGCAGTATCTGGGACTTGTGATCAATCTGCCAAAGTCTCAACTCACCCCTACTCAGTCCCTGGAATTCATAGGGGCCTGGTTAGATACCACCACTGCAAGGGCCTACCTCCCTCAGGCTCGTTGCCAACGTCTAGTGCACTTAGCCTCCCAGACTCAGTCCAGAAGCCACTTGACTGCCAGGGAGATGCTACAGCTACTAGGCCACATGGCCTCCACGGTGCATGTCGTGCCTTATGCTCGCCTACATATGAGAGCAGCTCAATGGACTTTGTCCACCCAGTGGACTCAAGCATCAGGAGCTCTCTCAGACCAAATAGCAACCTCCAAACGTCTCTTTTGGTCTCTCCAATGGTGGATATCCACTCAAAATCTGTTGTTGGGGGCTCCCTTCCAACCGCTGTTGCCCCAAGCAACCCTCACAACAGATGCCTCCCAAGCAGGTTGGGGAGCTCATCTTCAAGACCTCTCCACTCAGGGCACTTGGTCTCCACAGGAGACCACCCTTCATATCAACCATCTGGAACTTCGAGCAATTTTTCTAGCTCTCAAGGTTTTTCATACCCTCCTTCACAACATGACAGTCCTTATCCATACGGACAGTCAAGTAGCCATGTTTTACATAAACAAACAAGGAGGGACTGGCTGTCTGTCGCTTTGCAACGAAGCTCTAAGATTATGGGCCTTCGCCAGAGTGCATCAAATCCATCTCCTGGCAGTATATCTTCCAGGAATCCAAAACTCTTGGGCAGACAGACTCAGTCGAGTTCTGCTTCCACACGAATGGTCCCTGCACATGGATCAGGTACTCAAAATCTTTCAGAAATGGGGAACCCCGGACATAGACCTCTTTGCAAGTCCGTGGAATGCCAAACTTCCCCGGTTCTGTTCCAGAATTCCGTGTCAGGGAGCTCAGGCCAAGGATGCCTTCCTCCTTCATTGGGGTCAGGGCTTCCTGTATGCCTTTCCACCCATTCCTTTGATTCCCAAGACTCTGTTCAAACTTCAGAGGGATCAAGGATCTATGATCCTCACAGCTCCACGCTGGCCACGCCAAGTGTGGTACCCTCTACTTCTGCATCTTTCCCAAGCCCCCTCCCTGGACTTGGGAGCTGCTCCAGACCTTCTGTCTCAGGAGGAAGGGACTTTGTGGCATCCAAATCCCAAGTCCCTTCACCTCAGAGCTTGGTTACTGAAGGCCTAGACCTTCAAGACTTCAATCTTTCTCAACAAGTGAAGGATATCCTCCATGCCTCTAGGAAACCTTCCACTAGGCGTTCTTACCCTTTTAAATGGAAAAGATTTTCCAATTGGTGTGCTCAAAAGGCTCTTAACCCTCTAGCACTCCCCTTGAATTCTCTATTGGAATATCTCCTGCATCTCTCCAATGCAGGACTCAAAACGAATTCAGTACGGGTCCATTTGAGTGCTATCTCAGCATCTCTTAAACCTCTCAATGGACAACCTATCTCCTCTCATCCTCTTATCGCAAGATTCATGAGAGGCCTAACTCTAACTAAACCTCCCATTAGACCTCCTCTGGTAGCATGGGACTTAAACTTGGTTCTTGGTCAGCTTATGAAGCCACCTTTTGAACCCTTAGCCACCACCTCCTTGAAATTTCTTTCCTGGAAGGTTATTTTCCTTATTGCAGTCACCTCAGCTCGCCGTATCAGTGAACTGCAGGCCTTAGTGGCTAATCCACCTTATACAAGGTTCCATCATGATAAGGTAGTCCTTAGGACAAATCCTCAGTTTATGCCTAAAGTGGTCTCACCTTTTCATCTTAATCAAGAGGTATATTTACCTGTCTTTTTTCCAGCTCCTCATGCATCCAGTGCAGAGAGGAACCTTCATACTCTAGATTGTAAAAGAGCTCTTGCTTTTTACTTACACAGGACACAGCAACATAGAAAGTCTTCCCAGCTTTTTCTTGCTTTTGATCCTTCTCATTTAGGACTTCCAGTCTCTAAGAGAACACTGTCCAGTTGGATTGCTCAGTGTATTTCTTTTGCTTACCAGAGTAAGAACCTTTCTCTGGAAGGCCATGTCACAGCTCACAATGTGAGGGCCATGGCCACCTCTATGGCTCATCTTCATTCTGTGTCCATCGACCAGATCTGTCAAGCAGCCACCTGGGCCTCGGTTCATACCTTCACAGCCCATTACTGTTTGGACAAGGACTCCCGCCGGGATGCCTTGTTTGGTCAGGCTGTCCTCAGACACCTGTTCCATTCTTGAACAACTCCTGCCCTCCTTCCCTGAATGGATGCCTGAGATCCGTAGGAAGACGAGGAACCCTTCAGGGTCTCATACCTTTAGGGGGATCTCCCGGGCATCTTAGCTAGGGAGTCCCCATATGTGAGGACTCATTCCTGCTTGTTCCTGGAGATAGCACAGTTACTTACCTGTAACAGGTGATCTCTGGGAACAGCAGGAATTAGTCCTCACAACCCACCCACCTCCCCTAGGAGTTGTATCTATCTCTCTCTCTTTCCTTTCCTCTCTTTATTGTCTCAGCTTTAAACTCGAACTGAGGAGAGTTGGTCAGGAAGGCGGGAAGGCAGCACGCATGCGCTGTGGGAGGCCCCAAAAGCTTTCCTTTCTGGGAAGCTGGGGAGCTTTCCCGCGCAGGCTCCGTCGGTACCGACGTACCCATATGTGAGGACTAATTCCTGCTGTTCCCAGAGATCACCTGTTACAGGTAAGTAACTGTGCTCTACCAGGACTCATAAAGCACCAAACCCTACCTATCAAAAGGCAACACTGCAAATATTAAACCAATACATCTCAGAGAAAACCAATACATTTCCTACTGGGGAAAGAGAACACGTGGCACTGTCAAATAGAAACTACATAAATAGAATACCTCAGCTCAGTTACACCATCGGAACATAGACCATCACCAAACAAAGAACAAGGGATCGCAATTTAGAAATAAGAAGACAATAATTAAACTGGGAACCACAAAAGCCAAACTTGGAATGTACAACAACACTGCAGAAATAAAACTATAAATTAATTTCCTCTTGTACTAAACAAAATGCAGACATTAAAGATGCACATTTCCCAGAGATGACATATTCCATTTAATAAATTCAAAATAAAAAAGTATTTTTATACATTTTGTGTTTGTGCATTTTAGTTTTCAGTTGCAATTGCTCCAGTCACTTTCTTCTGGTTTCTTCTTGTCTTCTGCTAACTCTCCATTGTCTGCTGTCCATTTGTCCTTTCTTCTAGTTTTTTTCCATTCCCTCTCTACATCTGCTTTAACATACTGATCTTTCCCCTTTTGCTCTTTCCTCCATCTCTTTCTTTATTCCTTTTTCATCCACTCAAATTTTACCCCTCCATCCTCAATCCCCACTTACTCTCCCAATACCCAGCCAATCATAGATTTTTCTTCCCTCCCACACAACATATTTTCCCCTCTCCATTTCGCTCTCCCAGCCCCATCCCATTCTAGTCCTCCCCAACATCAACACCCTTCTAGTTCCAGCCCCACCCAGCATCTGCTCCCTTCTAGTCCCCCCATCAGCCCATTTCCAGTCCTAGCTCCCCCATCAGCCCATTTCCAGTCCTAGCTGCCCCATCAGCCCATTTCCAGTCATTCTAGCCCCTCCATCAGTCCATTTCCAATCTAAGCCCCCCATCAGCCCATTTCCAATCCAAGCCCCCCCATCAGCCCATTTCCAGTCCTATCCTAGCCCCTCCATCAGTCCATTTCCAATCCTAGCCTCTCATCAGCCCATTTCCAAACCTACCCCTCCATCAGCCCATTTCCAGTCCTATCCTACCCCCTCCATCAGCCCATTTCCAGTCCTATCCTACCCCCTCCATCTGTCCATTTCCAGTCTAGCCTCCCATCAGCCCATTTACAATCCTACCCCTCCATCAGTCCATTTCCAGTCCTATTATAACTTCTCCATCAGCCCATTTCCAATCCTAGCTCCCTCCCCACTCAGCCCTCTTCCAGTCCCAGCTCCCCCCCCCAATTTCTAGTCCAAGACCTCCCCACTCAAACCATTTCCAGTCTAAGCCCCCTTCCCCATTAGCTATTTCCAGTCCCATCTCCCCAACTAAGCCCATTTCCAGTCCTAGCTCCCCCCCACTCAGCCCATTTCCAATTCTAGCTCCCCCCCATTTTCAGTCCAAGCTCCCCTCCCCATCAGCTATTTCCAGTCCAAGCTTCCCTCCACTCAGTTCATTTCCAGTCCTAGTTCTCCCACCACTCAGCCCATTTCCAGTCCAAGCCCCCCCCCACCACTTAGCCCATTTCCAGTCCAAGGCCCCCTCCCCATCAGCTATTTCCAGTCCAAGCCCCCCTCCACAGCCCATTTCCAGTCCTAGCCCCCCCCAATTTCCAGTCCAAGCCCCCCCCACTCAGCCCATTTCCAGTCCAAGCCCCCCCACTCAGCCCATTTCCAGTCCAAGGCCCCCTTCCCATCAGCTATTTCCAGTCCTAGCCCCCCTTCACAGCCCATTTCCAGTCCTAGCTCCCCCCCCCCCACAATTTTCAGTTCAAGACCCCATCAGCCAATTTTCAGTCCTAGCTCCCTCCCCTAGCCCATTTCCAGTCCAAGCCCCCCCTCCCCTCCTGCAGAGCCCCGCAGCTATCTAAAATGCTTTAGAGGGAGCCAGAGAGGCCCCGGCTCACCTCTAACAGCTGCCAAAGTGAAGCGCGTCTTTTTCCTTCACTTCGGCAGCTTTACTGAAGTTTAGAACGCTGAAGCGCTGAGGTCAAAGGAGACTTCCTGTTTCCCGGCGCTCAGTGTGGCAGCGTTCTAAACTTCAGTACAGCTGCTGAAGTGAAGGAAAAAGACGCGCTTCACTTTGACAGCTCTTAGAGGTAAGCCGAGGCCTCTCTGGTTCCCTCTAAAGCTGCCCTGCCTGCCGGTGTTCAATGCGGGATGTAGGTGTGGGGCCACCTGAAACGCGGTGCCCTGTGCAAACAACATTCTTGCCCAATGGATGGGCCGGCCCTGCTAGCAGGTCTCCTCCAATACCAACTTCATAGTCTACAGCTACTTCAAAATACAGCATCCCATATTCTCACACACTCCTCCCATTTGGATCACATTACCCCCTTGCTTATCCACTTACACTAGCATCTCCAGGAACAAGCAGGAATGTAGTCCTCACATATGGGTATCGTCGGTACCGACGGAGCCTGCACGGGAATGCTACCCAGCGTCCAATTAGAAAGCTTTTGGGAGCATCCCACAGCACCTGCGTGCTGCCTTCCCGCCTTTCCCAACTGCCTCTCTCCAGTTCTTCGTTTTCCGCGGAGCCAGCAGGTCGTCGTCCCTGTCACCGCAGAAAATTCTTCCTTATTACTTTTTTTTTTGTGGTCGCGTCTGCCTTCCTCGACGCTTTACCGGTACCGCCGGTTTTTCTTTATTTATTTTTGGCGAGGGCACATGCCTCTAATCCCCCAGGACATGAGTGCAGAACTTTGGATGCTTTTGAATGTCGTACCTTCCAAGCTTCCATGCTTTCTGCCAGGATCAGTTCCTATATTTTATATATGGGAATGGTCCTGAAGGAAATCACAGGAGATTTAGAGGTTTTGAGTCCTCTTCTTCCTGAGGATAGGAGACAGGATTTTCTCACATTGGTCAAACATGCCCAGGATGTTTCCAAATTTGTCAACCATGCAGCTTTTGACTGTTTTGAGTGCATAAGCAGAACCTCTGCTATTGCCATAGGTGCACGTAGAATTGCCTGGCTCCAGGCATCTGATTTGGAGCTCTGGGTAAAAGACAAATTGGGCAATATTCCTTGTACTGGTGAGAACCTGTTTGGCAAAGATTGGCAGGAAAAGGCCAATGAGTTGGATGCTGACAACTCCACCTTAGACAGATTATATCCAAGGGCACAGCTGATCTTGCAAGAAAGAAATCTTTCAAAAAAACATTCTTTTCCAAAAAGAAAAGGTTTTATCCTGCTTATTCCCAGCAGGGACACTCTGCAGGTCAACCTGTCCGGAAGTGTCAGCAACCATCCAAGCAAAGAAAAGCAAAGACTGCTAAGCCTCAACCGCCTCAGCAGTCTCAGCCTCCACAAGGCCTTTGACTTGCATCTAGAGAACTTAGCCTTCCTGGCTCTAAATGGACCAGAGCCTTCCACCATTCCAGGAAGGTTATGTCACTTTACCCCAAGATGGGGGCAAATAACAGCAGAGCATTGGACACTCTCCATCATAAAAGAGGGGTACAAGCTTCATTTCTTGAGCATGCCCCCTCCCACAATAGTAAAACAGTTCAATTCTCAGACCTCTCTCATCAACCTGTTAGATCAAGAGGTCACCATACTTCTTGCCCAGGGGGCAATAGAAGAAGTACCCATTCATCAACGGGGTACAGGGTTTTACTCCCCCTATTTCCTTATCCCAAAGAAAACAGGGGGATATAGACCTATTTTGGACCTCAGAGAATTGAACAAATTCTTGTTCAAAGAGAAATTCAAGATGATTTCTTTAGGAACTCTGCTGCCATACCTTCAGAGTCAGGCTTGGTTTTGTTCTCTAGATCTCAAGGATGCGTACACCCATGTTCTCATCCATCCAACTCACAGAAAGTTCCTTCGGTTCCTTTTTCAAGGAAAGCACTACCAATACAGGGTGCTTCCCTTTGGCCTGGCCTCAGCTCCAAGAGTGTTCACAAAATGCATGGCTGTGGTAGCAGCATTTCACCGCACTCTAGGCATATTCGTCTTCCCCTACTTAGACGACTGGCTCATTCGAGCCCCATCAGAGCCAGAGGCCAGAGCTTCTCTATCTTGCGCAATGCGTATCCTTCAGTATTTGGGTCTAGTCATAAACATCCCAAAATCCAGTCTAACTCCCACTCAGTCTCTAGAATTCATAGGAGCTTTGCTGGATACTAAAAAGGCAAGGGCTTATCTCCCCCAGGCCCGTTGCCTTCGCATGGTGCAGTTAGCTTCTCAAGCAGTGCTAAAACCTCTTCTCACTGCCCGAGAAATGCTACAACTACTAGGCCACATGGCATCCACAGTGCATGTGGTTCCTTATGCTCGCCTCCATATGAGAGCAGCCCAGTGGACTTCATCCACCCAGTGGACCCAGGCATCAGGGTGCCTGTCAGACAAAATAGCAAACACAAATCGCCTTATTTTGTCCCTCCAATGGTGGCGGTCCATTCAAAACCTGTTGCTGGGGTCCCCATTTCAACAACCTTTACCTCAGGCAACTCTCACAACAGATGCTTCACCAATGGGTTGGGGAGCTCATCTACAAGACCTCCCCACCCAAGGCACCTGGATTCCACAGGAGACTCATCTACATATCAGTCTCTTAGAGCTCAGGGCAATCTTCCTTGCTCTTCGGGTGTTCCACACCCTGCTCAGCTACAAGACAGTCCTCATTCATATGGACAATCAAGTAACCATGTTCTACGTGAACAAGCAGGGGGGAACAGGCTCTCTGTCGCTTTGCAACGAAGCTTTGCGACTATGGACCCTCGCCAGAGAGCATCAGATTCATCTCCTGGCAGTGTATCTTCCAGGCATACAAAACTCTTGGGCAGACAGACTCAGTCGTGTTCTGCTTCCACACGAATGGTCTCTACATGCAGACCAGGTGGCCAAGATTTTTCAAATTTTGGGAACCACGGACATAGACCTCTTTGCAAGTCCGTTGAATGCCAAACTTCCCTGGTTCTGTTCCAGAATTCCGGCTCAGGGATCTCAGGCCAGGGATGCTTTCCTCCTTCACTGGGGTCAAGACTTCCTTTATGCCTTTCCACCCGTTCCCCTAATTCCCAAAACCCTGTTCAAGCTTCAGAGAGACAGAGGACGTATGATTCTCATAGCTCCACATTGGCCACGGCAAGTGTGGTACCCTCTGCTTCTACATCTCTCTCAAGCCCCATCCCTAGAGTTAGGATCTGCTCCAGATCTCCTGTCTCAGGAGGACGGAATGTTATGGCATCCCAATCCCCAGTCTCTGCATCTCAGAGCTTGGTTGCTGAAGGCCTAGATCTTCATGATCTTAACCTCCCTCAGCAAGTAAAGGATGTCCTTTATGCTTCCAGGAAGCCTTCCACAAGACGCTCTTATGCTTTTAAGTGGAAGAGGTTTACCACATGGTGTTCGCAGAAGGGTCTTAACCCCCTTGCGATACCTCTGGAATCATTACTGGAGTATCTCCTTCATTTATCCAATGCAGGACTTAATACTAACTCAGTAAGAGTCCATTTGAGTGCTATTGCAGCTTCTCTCAAGCCTCTAAATGGACAGCCTATCTCCTCCCATCCTCTTATGGCAAGATTTATGAGAGGCCTTCTTCTAACTAAGCCTCCCATTAGGCCACCACCGGTAGCATGGGACTTAAACCTGGTTCTTGGTTAGCTCATGAAGCCACCTTTCAAGACCTTAGCTACTACATCATTGAAATTCCTTTCTTGGAAAGTTATCTTTCTCATTGCAATCACATCAGCACGACGCATCAGTGAGTTGCAAGCACTGGTAGCTGATCCACCTTATACAAGGTTTCATCATGACAAGGTAGTCCTTAGGACTCATCCACACTTATGCCAAAGGTGGTCTCGCCTTTTCATCTTAATCAAGCAGTCTACCTGCCTGTGTTCTTTCCAAGACCTCATGCATCAAATGCAGAAAGGAATCTTCATACTTTGGACTGTAAAAGAGCTTTAGCCTTATCTCCAGGAACAAGCAGGAATGAGTCTTCACATATGGGTACGTCGGTACCGAAGGAGCCTGCGTGGGAACACGCCCCAGTGTCCAAAAAGAAAGCCTTTGGGAGCATCCCACATGCATGCACGCTGCCTTCCCGCCCATTCACTTCCCTCTCATCAGTTTTCCGCGGAGCCGGCAGGACGTACTCCTGTCACCGCAGAAAATTCTTCTTTTTATTCTTAGTTTTTTGTGGTCGCGTCTGCCTTCCCTCGACGCCACCGGTACAGCTGGTGCTTTTCTTTCTTTTTGCTAAAAAAATGTATTCTTTTCTCTAGGAATTTTTTTCCTGTTTAGTGCCTGACGGTTTGTAGGCCACTAGGCCTCTATCCTTCCATTATGGAAAAGCCAGCCACTATCCTTAAGAAATGCTCAAAGTGTGGCGGTACAGATATATTTTTGGACACTCATACTTGGTGTCTAAAATGTTTAGGTCCTAACCATTGCCCACTGGAGTGTCTCTCCTGCTGGAGCTCAAACAGAAGAAGTCTTCAGGATCGAGCACAACTCGATACCCACTTCACATCGGACTCGATGTCCCCAGCCAGAATATCTTCTTTTTCACAGGATCAGGTAACCAAACAAAAGTCTGTAAAGACTAGCCAGTCCTCGAGTGGTAGTTCTCCTTCTAAGCATCGAGATGCCTCTGGCGTTGCCCTCGAGGACATTTTGGCAATAAAGCCCCGGCGGGAGTCTTCGGGCTCCAGAGCATTAACGGGGCTTCAGGTTGTTCCCGGGGTTCTTACCTCGATGAATATACCTGGGCCATGCTTGGTGGTTGTGGCTGCTTCGAGCGGTACCAACACCCCGGCATCGGCTATGGTGATGGATGAAACACTTCTCATCGATGAACGTAGTCTAGCGCTCTCAGCTACTTCGGTACTGCTAGAGTTGCTGCAGACCGTTCCTCGGGTATCGGTATCGGCTCCAGTACCGGTATCGGCATCGGTGTCGGTACCGTCCATGCTTGCTTCAACAGACTCGCTTCCTTTGATGCCGAGCCTGGAATTGCTCTCTAGCATGGAGGACTCGGTACCGAAGACATCGCTTTAAAGAAAATCCGATGCTTCATCCTTTCAAGTCTTCCGATCCCGATGACTGGGATGAATCCATCGGTACCAAGGCTGATTTTTCAACAATTCTAGCCTTTACCCCTCATATTAGGGGGTTTTCCTCAGGAGAGATTTCTTTTCAAGCTTTTCTGCTTGATATGGCAAAGTTACTTGCCATTTCTATACCTGCTAAAGAATCCATACCAGGGGGATTCAGAGACTCTGCAATTCCCCCTGCATTCCAAAGGAGGTGATCATGCTTCCTTTGCATCAGACCTTACAAGATCTATTATTAAGAATGTGGGAAATTCCTTTAACGATATCCCCACATTCTAAGACACTTGACACTATGTACAAGGTGCCACCTTCTCCAGGTTTTCAAAAGACTCTACTTCGTCATCATTCTATTGTTGTAGAATCAGCAATGAGGCGTATTAAGAGTGCAAAGAAGCACTCCTCTTATCCGCCAGGTTGTGAGTCTAGGACTTTAGATGCCTTTGGATGTCGATGCTTCCAGGCATCTATGCTTTCAGCAAGAATTATCTCATATATTATCTATATGGGATTATCTCTTGAAGAGGTCACAAAGAACTTAAAGCTTTTGAACCCTTTTCTTCAAGAACATAAAAGAGCAGACTATTTCTTATTAGTCAGTCATGCTCAAAATGTCTCTAAGTTCCTTAATCGTGCTTCCCTGGACTGTTTTGAGTCTATTAGCAGAACCTCTGCTATAGCCATAGGGGCACGATGCATGGCCTGGCTCCAAGCTTCAGACTTGGACAAATGGATACAAGAAAGGCTTGGAAATACTTCTTCTACTGGTGAAAATCTCTTTAACAAGGTTGCTTTATTCCAAACTAATCAGTTAAACACTGGTATTGTTGCTTTCAGAGGATTGTCAAAACTTTCCTCTATTCCAGCTAGTAAAAAATCTCCTAGAAAACTTTATCCCCGTTAAGGGGAAAAAGTTTTATTCATCTTCTACCCATCATGCAGATGTTTCCAAAGAAGGGCAACATCAAAACAGGCTAAGAAAATCAAAACCTCAACAGGCTCAGCAAACCCAGCAGTCGCAGGGTTTCTGATATTTTATTCATTAACTCTCTTTTTCCTGTTTGAGGTTTAGAACAGCTTACCTACTTCTTATCAACAGAAGCATCATCCTTACTGAGAGATCAGTGATACGCTGGCTTAATCCTCGATTCTAGGCATGAATCTCTTGCTATAAGAGAAATCCATTCTTTTAGCTCCTAGAGCTGTTGAGGATAATCATGCCCTGCAGGTAATTACAAGGTAGGCTATGCCCTTCACCTTGACATTTTTCCTGTACAAAGATATCTCATAGTTTTGACTGCAGGGGGGGCTTTACTTTTTCAGAGACTTACCAAATTGTAAGTCTTCACAACTCTGTATTACTTTCTATCCCTCTTAGTCGAGACATTCAGTCTAAGAGTGATACTATTCAACTGGAGGGCTTACTTCTTTTAAGCCCATAGGATTTTCTTCAATACCTACTCCAGTAAGTGCTTTCCATACAGAGCTTTCTTCTCCTTTGCAGTCTTCTCAAATATTTCTTTTAAGACAGCTTATCAGACCATAATTGAGTTTTACCACTCCTAATTATGTCTGTCGGTCCTTTTCCATTCTATAGGACCTAACTTTTTCTGCTGTCTTAATAACAGATAATTCCAAGAGAGGTTCCAAAACCTACTTGGACAATTTATCATTGCAGGCAACCGGCCTGTCTACTATTCTTAGCCATCTTTAATTCTTTTTGGGCTCCAACAGAATAGATTAGGTTGCACACTGGCAATTAAACAGCCAGATCTCACCTAAGCAATCTACAACATGCTCTCTGCAATTATACAAAAAAGCTCTGCAACTATGGGCCTTTGCCAGAGAGCGTCAGAGCCATTCCTAGTAGGTAACTTCCAGATGGTTAAAAAGGCTTTCCTCAGTCATGTTCCTACATGACTGGTTTCTCCTACTCTTACCATCTTCCTTAAAATTTCCTTATAAGGAAAAGGAACCAGGGCTTAGACCACATGAAAGCATAAAGAATTGCTCAATTCCCTGGATTGTTCCACATCTCCAGTGGAACTCTTGCAACAGGGATGCATTCCTTTTCACTGCAGTCGGTCCTTGTCTAGTCCATTCCTTCTAATTCCTAATACTTCATTGAAGCTTATGCTGAACAAAGAACGCATGATACTCATATTGCCCTCATAGAGGGACAAACATGGTATCCCCTTATATTGCGTCGTCTTCTCCACACTGAAGTTATAGAAGGATCTCCTCCTGCATCCCTTCATGTAGGTCTCCATTTCTGGTTATTCAAAGGCTAGAATTTTAAAGAAATCTAGACCTCTCCTTCTAAGTAAGACCATTCCACTAGTTTCCATGTAACCTTCTCCATGGCTCTTCCACATGTAACCAGAAAGAGATTCTCTATCTATATTCTCAAGCAGGTCTTACCCCTTCTTGTTATTAAGTGGATCTCTCTCTCTCTCTCTTTATATATATATATATATATATATATATATGTATATGTGACTTTGAAAGATTTGTTACTGTCCATATTAATGCTGTTCCAGCATACCATAGCGTTTTAAATGGACAGCCAATTTCTATGGTAGTTAGAAACTACCTTCTTTTACCGTAACCTTTCCGGTTACGTTGCATCTGAAGCTCTCCATGTAAAGTCATTATCCTAAGTGACATTACTTATCTTCAAGAAATTGGAGGCTACACCGCCTACCACAACTGTTTCTTTCATTTGGATAGAGGGGTCTTAAAGAACCATCCTTTTTCTGCAAACCAGTCAGATTTATCTTCTCTCTTTCCTAGAGCCTTATTCTGCTCCAAGGACAAAGAGCTTCAAACTTTGGCCTACAGAAGCTTTGCTTCTCCTCCAAAGTCCAACCTCATTAAACTCCCCCAGTTTTTCTTCTGGGATTAGTTCTAGCCATTAAGGCTTCTGACCTCTGCCTGTATTGCAAATTTTATTTTCCTCTACTTCACAGTGAGGTAATTTTCTTGAGGATAATTTACTGGCTCCTGGCACCAGACCGTATTACCCTCAACAAATACTTTTCGCAATACTTTGAGTAAGGTCCACATTAGAAAATTGGAATTCAATTTTTACTAACATTTATTATCTACACAAGGACTCCCCTCTAGACACCTTGTTTAGTCAAGCTGTTCCACAGCACACCCATTTTAAATCAACTCCTACCCTCCATCCCTTGGATGCCTGAGGTTCTGGAAAATAGCATGGCCCATCTATTAGATTTGCAACATGCTGGGACCTCCTTCAGGCATATTTAGCTTGGGAGTTCCCATATGTGAAGACTCATTCCTGCTTGTTCCTGGAGATAGCACAGTTACTTACCTGTAACAGTTGATCTCTGGGAACAGCAGGAATAAATCTTCACAACCCATCCACCTCCCCTAGGAGTTGTTCTCTCTCTCTCTCTCTCTCTAATTTGTCTACTTCCTTCCTTCGGTCTCAGCTACAAACCCAACTGATGAGAGGGAAGTGAATGGGCGGGAAGGCAGCGCGCATGTGTGTGGGATGCTTTCAACGGCTTTCTTTTTGGACGCTGGGGAGCGTTGCCGCGCAGGCTCCGTCAGTACCTACGTACCCATATGTGAAGACTTATTCCTGCTGTTCCCAGAGATCACCTGTTACAGGTAAGTAACTGTGCTTTACTTGCAAAGAACACAGCAACATAGAAAGTCCTCTCAACTGTTTGTTGCTTTTGATCCTTCTCATTTGGGACTTCCAGTCTCCAAGAGAACACTGTCCAACTGGATTGCACAGTGTATTTCTTTTGCCTATCAGAGTAAGAACCTTCCTCTGGAGGGCCATGTCACAGCTCACAATGTGAGAGCCATGGCAGCTTCAATGGCTCATCTACACTCTGTGTCTATCGACGACATCTCTCGAGCACCCACTGGGGCCTCGGTTCATACCTTCATAGCCCATTACTGCTTAGACAAGGACTCCTGCCGGGATGCCTTGTTTGGTCAGGCTGTTCTCCAACACCTGTTTCATACCTAATCAACTGCTACCCGCCATCCCTGGTTGGATGCCAGATATCCATGGGGGGAAGTGGAGCCCTTCACAGGGACACACAACTTCTGGGGTCTCTCCCTGGCATCTAAAGCTAGGGAGTCCCCATATGTGAAGACTACATTCCTGCTTGTTCCTGGAGATAGCATAGTTACTCACCTGTAACAGGTGATCTCCGGGAACAGCAGGAATTTAGTTTTCACAACCCACCCACCTCCCCTGTATCTCTCTTTCCCTTTCCCTCTCTCTCTCTTTGTCTCAGCTTTAAACTCAACTGGATTAAGGCAATTGGGAAAGGCGGGAAGGAAGCATGCAGGCGCTGTGGGATGCTCCCAAAAGCTTCCTAATTGGACGCTGGGGAGCGTTCCCGCGCAGGCTCCGTCGGTACCGACGATACCCATATGTGAAGACTAAATTCCTGCTGTTCCCGGAGATCACCTGTTACAGGTGAGTAACTATGCTATCAAGATCCTCTTGCAATTTTTCACAATCCTCTTGGGTTTTAACAATTTTAAATAGTTCTGTGTCATCTGCAAATTTGATAGCCTCACTCGTTATTCCCTTTTCCAGGTCATTTATTGAATATGTCAAAAAGCAGCGGACCCAGTACAGATCCCTGGGGTACACCACTATTCACCTTTCTCCATTGGGAAAATTGGCCATTTAGCCCTACCCTCTGTTTTCTATCTTTTAACCAGTTCCTGATCCACAATAGTACACTGCCTCCTATCGCATGACTCTTTAGTTTTGCCAAAAGTCTCTGATGAGGGACCTTGTCAAAGGCTTTCTGAAAGTCCAGATACACTATATCAACCGACTCACCTTTGTCCACCTGTTTATTCATACCTTGTAAAAAACATAACAGATTAGTAAGACACGATCTTCCTTGTCTAAAGCCATGTTGGCTGTCTCCCATTAGGCCATGACTATCTACATGTTCAGCAATTTTGTTCTTTATGATGGTTTCTACCATTTTTCCCGGTACTGACGTCAGGCTCACTGGTCTGTAGTTTCCCGGATCACCCCTGGAACCCTTTTAAAAAAATTGGTGTTACATTCACCATCCTCCAATCTTCAGGTATTACAGATGATTTTAATGATAGTGTTATGCATGCTTATTTTTTGAGAAAGTGCTTACTTGTAATTGTTCTGTGGTGTTAGAATCACAGCTCACTCAACTTTTTCTTTTGGAAGTTATCAAGTCTCTTCTTTCTACTGATATTAAGATGGGACTGAGGCATTTGTTTATAATACTTCTTATGCCATTCAGTGGCATCTGAAGTTTCAGAACCTCTATAGGTTGAGAGCAACATCTCATACCAAAATATGGTCCATCATTTATTTATTTATTTATGTATTTATTTGCAGTGCTTGATATACCGCCCATACCGGAGTGTCAGGGGGTGTACAATAGTAATAAATTAACATAGTATATGACGGCAGATACAGAGCAGTATGGTCCATCTAGTCTGTCCAGCAAGGCGGCACCTGCCGCTCTGTGCAGGTCACCCTCCCTTTGCCTTTGTTTAGGGGTGTACTCTCTGCTCCTTGTAGGTCGCTCCTATTTGTTCAGATATAAGAGAGAGTTATGTTCATTTTGATTTTATTCTGTTGCTATAATGGGATCCACTGTGTCTGTCCCATGCTATTTTGAATTCTGTCACTGTATTTGCCCCCCACCACTTCCATCGGGAGGGCATTCCAAGCACCCACCACTTTCAGTGAAGAAATATTTCCTGACATTGCCTTTCATTTTACCGTCCTGCAGCTTCATGTTATGCCCTCTAGTTTTACAGCTTCCTTTGGAAGAAGTTTGTTTGTTCATATTTAGGTCTTCAAGTCTCTTCTCATAAGTCTTCTGACGCAGACTCCAAATCATTTTGGTTGCCTTCCTCTGAACTGCTTCCAGTCTTTTTATATCCTTTGTGAGATACGGTCTCCAAAACTGAACACAATATTCCAAGTGAGGCCTCCCCAGCGACTTCTTAAATACTTAAGAGATATAATGAGCAAACAAACCTCTTCCAGAGACGGGAAAGCTGTAAAACTAGAGCGCATGACATGAAACTGCAAGGTGGTAAATTGAAAGGCAATGTCAGGAAATACTTTTTTACTGAAAGGGTGGTGGATGCTTGGAATGCCCTCCCAATGGAGGTGGTGGGGGAAAACACATGACGGAATTCAAAGTGGCCTGGGACAGACACAGTGGATCACTTTACAGCAACAAGATTAAATCAAAATAAACTGAACCATCTAATTTCTCAACAAATAGGGGTGTTGGTGGGTTCACCCCTAAACAAACAAAGATATGAGGAGGGGTGCACCTGCTCCTGGTGGATGCACTACTAAGCAAAGATATGGGATGGGGTGCACCTACTCCTGCCATATTGCTGGGCAGACTAGATGGACCACGCTGGTCTTTATCTGCCATCGTTTACTATGTTACTATGATCTCCAGGAACAAGCAGGAATGAGTCCTCACATATGGGTACGTCGGTACCGACGGAGACTGCGCGGGAATGCTCCCCAGCTTCCCAGAAGGAAAGCTTTTGGGGCATCCCACAGCGCATGCGTGCTGCCTTCCCGCCTTTCCTAACCAACTCTCCTCAGTTCTTCTTTTCCGCGGAGCCAGCAGGTCGTGTTCCTGTCACCGCTGAAGAAGTTCTTTATTTTAATTTATTTCTTTGGTCGCGTGTCTGCCTTCCCCGACGCCGGACCGGTACCGCCGGTCTTTTCTTTTCTTTTCTTTCAAAAAAAAAAAAAATTCTTTTTCCTCACTTGGTGTATTTCTCTTCTTAGGCCTCCAGGCCCACAAGAAATTTTTCCCTCATGGAAAAACCAGCCTCCGGGTTCAAAAAATGCACTAAGTGTAGCGGTACAATTTCTGTTACAGATACCCATGAATGGTGTCTTAAATGTTTGGGACCTGAACACTCCATTCCGGATTGCCAGTCCTGCTCTCTAATGTCTAAACGAGGGTTACAGAACCGAGCAGCCAAGCTCCATGTGCTGTTTCCCACGGATGCACCGGCGGTGGCATCGACATCTTCCAGGTCTTCCTCTCCCAATGGGTCTCAGGTAACCAAACATTATCCTAGCAGGTCCTCGAAGGGCAAATCTCCCTCTAAGCATCGAGATGCCTCCGGGCTTGCCCTTGAGGATCCTGCCCCAGCCAAACAACCCCGGCGGGAAGCTCCGGCTTCCAAAGCTCTTCCTATGGGGTTACAGGTTGACATCGATGGCACAGCCTCGACCGATCACCTGTTAGACTGCTCTGGGGTACCGGCACAATCTCCCGGTACCGACATCCAGGCAGTCGTGGCGTCCATGGATCACACTGTTCAGTCCATGCAGCAGGCTATAATGACTTTTATTAACGCTGCGACGCCGACGGTACCGCAACGAGTCTCGTTGTCGGTACCGGCGCCGGTACCAGCACCGATACCGGTACCGACTGCATCGACATCGACCAGGATACCGACTCAGGTTCCTTGTCCAGGGCTATTTCTCGGTACCGATCCGGTACCGGGGACGCCCGATGTCAGTACCCTCACAACAGATGCCTCCCAAACAGGTTGGGGAGCTCATCTACAAGACCTCTCCACCCAAGGCACTTGGTCCCCACAGGAGACCTCTCTTCATATCAACCACTTGGAACTTCGAGCAGTATTCCTAGCTCTCCGGGTCTTTCATACCCTCCTCAGCTACAAGACAGTCCTCATTCAAACGGACAATCAAGTAGCCATGTTTTACATAAGCAAGCAAGGAGGAACTGGCTCTCTGTCGCTTTGCAATGAAGCTCTAAGATTATGGGCCTTCGCCAGAGAGCATCAAATCCATCTCCTGGCAGTATACCTCCCAGGAATCCAAAACTCTTGGGCAGACAGACTCAGTCAAGTTCTGCTTCCACACGAATGGTCCCTGCACATGGATCAGGTACTCAGAATCTTCCAGGAATGGGGAACCCCGGACATAGACCTCTTTGCAAGTCCGTGGAATGCCAAACTTCCCCGGTTCTGTTCCAGAATTCCGTGTCAGGGAGTTCAGGCCAAGGATGCCTTCTTCCTTCATTGGGGTCAGGGCTTCCTGTATGCCTTTCCACCCATTCCTTTGATTCCCAAGACTCTGTTCAAACTCCAGAGGGATCAAGGATCTATGATCCTCATAGCTCCACGCTGGCCACGCCAAGTGTAGTACCCTCTACTTCTGCATCTCTCCCAAGCCCCCTCCCTGGACTTGAGAGCTGCGCCAGACCTCCTGTCCCAGGAGGAAGGGACTTTGTGGCATCCAAACCCCAAGTCCCTTCACCTCAGAGCTTGGTTACTGAAGGCCTAGACCTTCAAGACTTCAATCTTTCTCAGCAAGTGAAGGATATCCTCCATGCTTCCAGAAAACCTTCCACTAGGCGTTCCTATGCTTTTAAGTGGAAAAGATTTTCCATTTGGTGTGCTCAAAAGGGTCTTGAGTCTCTGGCACTTCCTGTGAATTCTCTATTAGAATATCTCCTGCATCTTTCCAATGCAGGCCTTAAGACGAATTCAGTAAGGGTCCATTTAAGTGCTATTGCAGCATCCCTTAAGCCTATCAATGGACAACCTGTTTCCTCTCATCCTCTTATTGCAAGATTCATGAGAGGCCTAACTTTAACTAAACCTCCCATTCGACCTCCTCCGGTGGCATGGGACTTAAACTTGGTTCTTGGTCAGCTTATGAAGCCACCTTTTGAACCCTTAGCCACTACCTCCTTGAAATTTCTTTCCTGGAAGGTTATTTTCCTTATTGCAATCACTTCTGCTCGCCGCATCAGTGAACTGCAGGCCTTAGTGGCTAATCCACCTTATACAAGGTTCCATCATGATAAGGTAGTCCTTAGGACAAATCCTCACTTTATGCCTAAAGTGGTCTCACCTTTTCATCTTACTCAAGAGGTATATTTACCTGTCTTTTTTCCAGCTGCTCATGCATCCAGTGCAGAGAGGAACCTTCATACTCTAGATTGTAAAAGAGCTCTTGCTTTTTACTTACACAGGACACAGCAACATAGAAAGTCTTCCCAGCTTTTTGTTGCTTTTGATCCTTCTCATTTAGGACTTCCAGTCTCTAAAAGAACACTGTCCAATTGGATTGCTCAGTGTATTTCTTTTGTTTACCAGAGTAAGAACCTTTCTCTGGAGGGCCATGTTACAGCTCACAATGTGAGGGCCATGGCCACCTCTATGGCTCATCTTCATTCTGTGTCCATTGACCAGATCTGTCGAGCAGCCACCTGGGCCTCGGTTCATACCTTCACAGCCCATTACTGTTTGGACAAGGACTCCCGCCGGGATGCCTTGTTTGGTCAGGCTGTCCTCAGACACCTGTTCCATTCTTGAACAACTCCTGCCCTCCTTCCCTGAATGGATGCCTGAGATCCATAGGAAGACGAGGAACCCTTCAGGGTCTCATACCCTTGGGGATCTCCCAGGCATCTTAGCTAGGGAGTCCCCATATGTGAGGATTCATTCCTGCTTGTTCCTGTAGATAGCACAGTTACTTACCTGTAACAGGTGATCTCTGGGAACAGCAGGAATTAGTCTTCACAACCCTCCCACCTCCCCTAGGAGTTGTATCTCTCTCTGTCTTTCCTTTCCTCTCTCTCTCTATTGTCTCAGCTTTAAACTTGAACTGAGGAGAGTTGGTTGGGAAAGGCGGGAAGGCAGCGCGCATGCGCTGTGGGATGCCCCAAAAGCTTTCCTTCTGGGAAGCTGGGGAGCATTCCCGCGCAGGCTCCGTCGGTACCGACGTACCCATATGTGAGGACTAATTCCTGCTGTTCCCAGAGATCACCTGTTACAGGTAAGTAACTGTGCTTTCTACAGTGGCGTTAGTATCTCTTCCTTTCTGCTGGTCATTCTTCTCTGTATGCAACCCAGCATCCTTCTGGCTTTTGCCACTGCCTTGTCACACTGTTTTTGCCACCTTGAGATCCTCGGAAACAATCACTCCAAGGTCCTTCTCCTGGTCTGTGCATACAAAGCTCTCGCCCCCTATCACATACAGTTCCCTTGGATTTCTGCTTTCCAAGTGCATGACACTGCACTTCTTCACATTAAATCTTAACTGCCAAGCATTAGACTATTCTTCCAGTTTTTGTAAATCTTTTCTCATGTTCTCCACTCCCTCAGGGGTGTCCACTCTGTTGCAAATTTTCATGTCATCTGCAAAAAGACAGATTTTTCCATTCAATTGCAAGTAAGTATTTGCTCTTTCTACATTAAAAAATAAGTATTCTAATTTGACTGGAATTATACATGGGACTATAGTTCCAGAGATCCCTTCTCTATGAGATACATTTTAGGCTTCTAAACAAGTGGCAATTGATTCCTTACAGCATTTAAGGCAATTGCAGAAAGACAGCGGGCTGAAGTTTTGGTTTTGCTTCGCAGCCTTTGACATGAGAAGCAAAGATATATAAAATAAGAGTGAAGCTGCCATTGTTATCTGACTGAGGTGTCTGTCAGGACTGATTTTGTGTCAGGATTTGTGCTTTGCAGTAGTACACAATTTAAGGACAAGACCTGCATTTATTGCTTTTGATTAGTAATTTCTTTTTTTACTTTTTCCGGATGCTATTTTAAGATATAGAAAGCCTTGTGTTTTGGTGTTCATATTTTCAGAGTAAGATGGTATTCACACTGAGAGATAAAACTGGCATGTGTTTTTAGAGCATTCATGCTGCCTGCGTCTATGGTCATGCTTAAGAAAAGAATGAATGATGTGTTAGAGGAGAAAATGATTAGAACGTAGAATAATCTCTACAGACTTAATAGGTATTGATTCAGGAAGATGCTATTTCTAGGATTGTGAGGTAGTTCTTTCACTGGGTGACATTATTCCAGGAGACTAAATTTGTCATGATAGTGGGAAATTATTTTGTCATTGTTTGGATCACTACTAAAAGTCAATTGGAGACTGATGAATTTTTGATTGTCTTAATTTTAATTGAATCTGCTATGTTCCTAAACTCAGCAAGAACATTTGATAGATGTTAGTTTTATCTATATCTTGTCATCTCACTGCTAAAATTTACTTTGGTGTTTTTTAGTGGGTTTGTTGCAGCCTCCAGTTCGTATAGTACCCCAACCTCAGCTGGCACGGAGATTGGAGCCTCCATCCCGATTCTCAGGAAGGAATGACAGAGTGGAATCACTGTCTAATCGTAAAGATGAGAGAAGGTAAGGTAGTTAATGATGTCTGAACAGCTGTTTAATGTCTCTGTTTTCTGTGTTAGGGACACTTGTACACTCTTCTCATTGTTAATTATTTACCACAGCCGCGACAGGGAGCGAGACAGACGTCGATCACGAGACAGGTCACCCCAGAGAAAACGTTCACGTGAGAGATCACCACGACGGGAAAGGGAGAGATCACCACGAAGAACACGGCGGGCTGCACCCCGCTATACTGTTCAGTTTTCCAAGTTTTCATTAGACTGGTAAGTTCTTCAGCATTAAAGGTTACACAGAGATGGGGCAACAGCCCAGTGTCCCAATAGTTAAAATGCTCCCGTGGATTCCATGTCTGTCTTTGCTATATCCTCCTCAGGCTTTTCAGTACAGTGTAGGAGACCTGGGGTTCATTCCTGGCCTGAGATCATTTTTTTGTTCCTCATGAACTAGCTGGGAAAGTTGAATTCCATTTCTATCTAGGACTCTTACTTTGCATGATTTATGTTGCTTAATAGCAGATCTAAGTTCTGTTCGTAACTTGAGCTTATATTTTATTTTCTAGCACTGATCTGGACGGTAACTAAATGTCTATCTCCAGGAACAAGCAGGAATGTAGTCTTCACATATGGGTATTGTCGGTACCGACGGAGCCTGCGCAGGAACACTCCCCAGCGTCCAATAGGAACGCTTTTGGGAGCATCCCTCAGCACATGCGCGCTGCCTTCCCGCCTTTTGAACTGTCCCTCTTCAGTTCTTCATTTTCCGCGGAGCCGACAGGATCTATTCCCTGTCACCGCAGAAAATTCCGTCTTTAAATTTATTTTCTTGTGGTCGCGTTTGCCTTCCGCACGATGCCTACCGGTACCGCCGGTTCTTTTCCTTTCTTTTCATAAAAAAAAAACAACTTAGACTGTTTCCTTTCAGAAACTTTTCTCTTTGGTGCTAGGCGCCATTTTGGGCACTAGGTCCCATATTCCTAAAGCCTGGAAAAACCAACTAGTAGTTTTAAGAAATGTACTAAGTGTGGCAGTAGCATCTCCGTCACTAACACCCATGATTGGTGTCTGAAATGTTTAGGACCTGAACATTCTCCATCTGATTGTCTCTCCTGTATGGGGATGACTGAAAAAGGAAGACAGAACCGGGCTGCAAAGCTCGGTACCCTCTTTTCTTTGGATGCCAAATCCATTGCATTGACATCGTCAAGGGCCTCTTCTTCCTCCCATGGATCTCAGCTAACTAAACATAAAAGCTGGTCCTCAAAGGGTAGCTCTCCTGCTAAGCATCGAGAGGCCATTGGCATTGCTCTTGAGGGAACCACACCGGCAAAACAGCCCCGGCGGGAGACTTTGGCTTCCAAAGCATCGATGGGGCTTCAGAATGTTCTTGAGGCCTCAACCTCGCAAGAACTACCTGTGCCATGCTCAGGGGTTCCAGCCGTCCTTACCAGTACCAACACCCAGGCATTGGCAGCGTCGATAGACCAGAGGTTCCTCGCTATCGAGGGCAGCATCACAGCTCTTCTTTCAGCTGCGGTACCGGTGGTCCCACGGGCACCGGTACCGACATAGACACTGATGCCGGTACCGACACCGGTACCGGCCATGGTGGGAACTCTTCCCATACCATCTCTGGCTGGAATTGACAGAGCGGTACCGGGTCAGCTCGGTACTGACTTTGATCGGTACCAGGCTCGTGCGTTGCAAGAGCATTGGGGTCAGGAAGACTCTGACAATTCTGCTGGCACTAGAGGGTTTCTCCTAGAAGATCCCTCTTCTCCCCAACGCAGAATGTCACCTCCAGAGGACATGTCATTTCAGGATTTCATCCGTGATATGGCCAAAGGTCTTTCAATCACAGTTGCTCCTGAAGAGTAACCCAGAACAAAGGAATTGAAATTCTCCAATATCCTAAAGCTCCTAAGGAGGCAGCCACTCTGCCTATCCATGAAATTCTGCATAGCTTGATGCTCAGAATGTGGGAGACACCTCTGACTACTTCTCCTCACTCTAGGAGACTTGATACTATGTATCGAGTTCTGCCATGGCCTGGATTTCAGAAAACTCAGCTGCCACACCATTCAATGGTAGTGGAATTAGCCATGCGTAGGATGAAAAGTGCAAAGAGGCATGCATCCAATCCTCCAGGTCATGAATGTAGGACTCTGGATGCTTTTGCGTGCCGAACTTTTCAAGCTTCCATGCTTTGAGCTAGGATCAGTTCATATATCCTATATATGGGAATGTTCCTCAAGGAAGTCACCGGAGACTTGGAACTTATGAGCCCATTTCTCCCAGATGACAACAGACAAGATTATCTCCAGGAACAAGCAGGAATGTAGTCATCACATATGGGTATCGTCGGTACCAACGGAGCCTACGCGGGAACGCTCCCCAGCGTCCAATTAGAAAGCTTTTGGGAGCATCCCACAGCGCCTGCGTGCTGCCTTCCTGCCTTTCCCAACTGCCTCTCTCCAGTTCTTCGTTTTCCGCGGAGCCAGCAGGTCGTGTTCCTGTCACCGCAGAAAACTTTCCTTCTTTTTTGTGGTCGCGTCTGCCTTCCTCGACGTTTTACCGGTACCGCCGTTTTTTTTCTTTATTCTTTCTTTTCTTTAAAAAAAAAACAACTCTTAGTAATTTCCCTTTTTTTCCAGGTGCATGCGTCATTTTGGGCCTTAGGCCCAAGATTTTTTCCATAATAGAAAAACCCTCCTTGGGTTTTAAAAAGTGCACCAAGTGTGGCGGTACCATCTCCGTCACTGACACCCATGAGTGGTGTCTGAAATGTTTATGTCCTGACCATTCCATCTCGGAGTGTATGGCCTGTGCCATGATGTCCAAGAGAGGTTGACAGAAACGAGCCGCCAAGCTCAGTACCCTGTTTCCCTCTGATGCAGCTTCGGCGGCATCGACGTCTTCCAGGGCTTCGTTTTCCTCCCGTGGATCTCAGGTAACTAAACATAAGTCTAGCCGGTCCTCAAAGGGTAGATCTCCTTCTAAGCATCGAGATGCCTCTGGCGTTGCCCTTGAGGATTCTGCACCAGCAAAATTGCCCCAGCGGGAGGCTTCGGCTTCCAAAGCATTATCGGGGCTCCAGGATGTTCTCGAGGCCTCGACCTCGGCAGAACTACTGGTGCCATGCTCGGGGGTACCGGCTATCTTCTCCGGTACCGACATCCAGGCATCGGCAGCGTCGATAGACCAGAGAGTCCTGGCTATTGAGTGCAGTCTGGCGGCTCTCCTTGCGGCATCGACGCCCTCGGAACCGCGTCAGATTTTTCAACCGGTACCGGCACCAACTCAGACACCGGTATTGGTACCGGTACCGATAGCATCGGCATCAGTGTCTGCATTGCCGGCACCCAGTCATCCAATGCCTTCCGGTACCGATACTCCGGTACCAATTACTCCCGATACCGACTTCGGTCAGTACGCGTATCGGGCTCTTCAAGAGCATCCTGACAGAAGATACTTGGAGTCCTCAGAGGAATCTGAGGATTCTGACAGTTCTGTCAATGCGGGAATACTTCTTCCAGAGGAGCCTTCCTCCCCTAAACGTAGGATGTCTCCTCCAGAAGACATTTCCTTTCAGGATTTCATCAGGGAGGTGGCTCGAGGTCTGTCCATTACTGTGGCACCTGAAACAGAGCACAGAGCAAAGGAATTTGAAATTTTACAATATCCTAAAATTCCTAAGGAGGCAGCGATCTTGCCCATCCATGAGATTTTGCATGATCTCATGTTGAGAATGTGGGAGACACCTTTTACCACCTCTCCTCAATCTCGTAGACTGGATACTCTGTATCGAGTCCCTCCTTGTCCTGGTTTCCAGAAAACTCAGCTTCCTCACCACGCTATTGTAGTGGAATCAGCTATGAGAAGGATCAAGAGTGCAAAGAGGCATGCCTCTAATTCTCCAGGACGTGAGTGCAGAACTTTGGATGCTTTTGGATGTCGAGTCTTCCAAGCTTCCATGCTTTCTGCCAGGATCATTTCCTATATATATGGGAATGTTCCTGAAGGAAGTCACAGGTGATTTAGAGGCTTTGAGTCCTCTTCTTCCTGAGGCTAGAAGGCAGGATTTTCTCACATTGGTCAAACATGCCCAAGATGTTTCTAAATTTGTCAACCGTGCAGCCTTTGACTGTTTTGAGTGCATAAGCAGAACCTCTGCCATTGCCATAGGTGCACGTAGAATTGCTTGGCTCCAGGCATCTGATCTGGAGCTCTGGGTACAAGACAAACTAGGAAATATTCCTTGTACTGGTGAGAACCTGTTTGGTAAAGATTGGCAGGAAAAGGCCATTGAGTTGGATGCTGACAACTCCACCTTGGATAGATTATCCAAGTCCACAGCTGATCCTGCAAGAAAGAAATCTTTCAAGAAACCATTTTTTTCTAAAAAGAAAATATATTATCCTGCTTATTCTCAGTGGGACGTTCTGCAGGTCAGCTTGTCAGGAAAAGTCGGCAACCACCCAAACAAAGAAAAGCAAAGACTGCTAAGCCTCAGCCATCCCAGCAGTCTCAGCCTCCACAAGGCCTTTGACTTTCAGCTAGAGAACTTAGCCTTCCTGGCTCTCATTGGACCAGAGCTTTCCACCATTCCAGGAAGGTTGTGTCACTTTGCCCCCAGATGGGGGCAGATAACAGCAGAGCATTGGACACTCTCCATCATAAAAGAGGGGTACAAGCTTCATTTTTCGAGCATGCCCCCTCCCACAATGATAAGGCAGTTCAATTCTCCGAACTCTCTCATCAACCTGTTAGGTCAGGAGGTCACTATGCTTCTTGCCCAAGGGGCAATAGAAGAAGTACCCATCCATCAGCAGGGTACAGGGTTTTACTCTCCCTATTTCCTTATCCCAAAGAAAACAGGGGGATACAGACCTATCTTGGACCTCAGAGAATTTAACAAATTCCTTGTCAAAGAGAAATTCAAGATGATTTCTCTCGGAACTCTGCTGCCATACCTTCAGAGTCAGGATTGGCTTGGTTCTCTAGATCTCAAGGATGCGTACACCCATGTTCTCATCCATCCAACTCACAGAAGGTTCCTTCGGTTCCTTTTTCAAGGAAAGCAATACCAATACAGGGTGCTTCCTTTTGGCCTGGCCTCAGCACCAAGGGTGTTCACGAAATGCATGGCTGTGGTAGCAGCATTTCTCCACACGCTAGGCATATTCGTCTTCCCCTACTTAGACGACTGGCTCATTCGAGCCCCAAAAGAGTCAGAGGCCAGGACTTCTCTATCCTGCACAATGCGTATCCTTCAGTATTTGGGTCTGGTCATAAACATCCCAAAATCCAGTCTAACCCCCACTCAGTCTTTAGAGTTCATAGGAGCTTTGCTGGATACCAGAAAGGCAAGGGCCTATCTTCCCCAGGCCCGTTGCCTTCGCATGGTGCAGTTAGCTTCTCAAGCAGTGCTAAAGCCTTATCTCACTGTGCATGTGGTTCCCTATGCTCGCCTCCATATGAGGGCAGCCCAGTGGACTTTATCCACTCAATGGACCCAGGCATCAGGATGCCTGTCAGACAAAATAGCAAACACAAGTCGCCTTATTTTGTCCCTCCAGTGGTGGAAGTCCACTCAAAACCTGTTGCTGGGGTCCCCTTTTCAACAGCTCTTACCCCAGGCAGCTCTCACAACTGATGCTTCTCCGATGGGTTGGGGAGCTCATCTGCAAGACCTCTCCACCCAAGGCACCTGGTCTCCACAGGAGACTCATCTACATAGCAATCTCTTGGAGCTCAGAGCAATCTTCCTTGCTCTTCGAGTGTTCCACACCTTGCTCAGCGACAAGACAGTCCTCATTCATACCGACAATCAAGTAGCCATGTTCTACGTGAACAAGCAGGGGGGAACAGGCTCTCTGTCGCTTTGCAACGAAGCTGTGTGACTATGGGCCCTCGCCTGAGAGCATCAGATTCATCTCCTGGTAGTATATCTTCCAGGCATACAAAACTCTTGGGCAGACAGACTCAGTCGAGTTCTGCTTCCACACGAGTGGTCTCTGCATGCAGACCAGGTGGCCAAGAGTTTTCAAATTTGGGGAACCCCGGACATAGACCTCTTTGCAAGTCCGTGGAATGCCAAACTTCCCTTGTTCTGTTTCAGAATTCCGGCTCAGGGGGCTCAGGCCAGGATGCTTTCCTCCTTTACTGGGGTCAAGACTTCCTGTATGCCTTTCCACCCGTTCCCCTAATTCCCAAAACCCTGTTCAAGCTTCAGAGAGACTGAGACCGTATGATTCTCATAGCTCCACATTGGCCACGGCAAGTGTGGTACCCTCTGCTTCTACATCTCTCTCAAGCTCCCTCCCTGGAGTTAGGGTCTGCTCCAGATCTCCTATCTCAGGAGGATGGAATGTTATGGCATCCCAATCCCCCATCTCTGCATCTGAGGGCTTGGTTGCTGAAGGCCTAGATCTCCATGATCTTAACCTCCCTTAGCAATAAAGAATATCCTTTATGCTTCCAGGAAGCCTTCCACAAGATGCTCTTATGCTTTCAAGTGGAAAAGGTTTACCATATGGTGTTCGCAGAAGGGTCTTAACCCCATTGCCATACCTCTGGAATCATTACTGGAGTATCTCCTTCATTTATCCAATGCAGGACTTAAGACTAACTCAGTGAGGGTCCATTTGAGTGCTATTGCAGCTTCCGTCAAGCCCCTAAATGGAAATCCTATTTCCTCCCATCCTCTTATAGCAAGATTTATGAGAGGCATTCTGCTAACTAAGCCTCCCATTAAGCCACCTCCTGTGGCATGGGACTTAAATTTGGTTCTTGGTCAGCTCATGAAGCTCCCTTTCGAACCCTTAGCTACTACCTCCTTGAAATTCCTTTCTTGGAAGGTTATCTTTCTCCTTGCAATCACATCAGCACGTCGCATCAGTGAGTTGCAAGCACTAGTAGCTGATCCACCTTATACAAGGTTCCATCATGACAAGGTAGTCCTTAGGACTCATCCACGCTTTATGCCAAAGGTGGTCTTGCCCTTTCATCTAAACCAGGCGGTCTACCTACCTGTGTTCTTTCCAAGGCCTCATGCATCAAATGCAGAAAGGAACCTTCATACTTTGGACTGTAAAAGAGCTTTAGCCTTTTACTTGCAAAGAACACAGCAACATAGAAAGTCCTCTCAACTCTTTCTTGCTTTTGATCCTTCTCATTTGGGACTTCCAGTCTCCAAGAGAATGCCATCTAACTGGATTGCTCGGTGTATTTCCTTTGCTTATCAGAGTAAGAATCTTCCTCTGGAGGACCATGTCACAGCTCACAATGTGAGAGCCATGGCAGCTTCAATGGCTCAGCTGCACTCTGTGTCTATCGACGACATCTGTTGAGCAACCACTTGGGCCTTGGTTCATACCTTCATAGCCCATTACTGCTTGGACAAGGACTCCCGCCGGATGCCTTGTTTGGTCAGGCTGTTCTACAACACCTGTTCCATACCTAATCAACTCCTACCCACCATCCCTGGTAGGATGCCAGAGATCCATGGGGGGAAGTGGAGCCCTTCTCAGGGACGCACAACTTCTAGGGTCTCTCCCTGGCATCTAAAGCTAGGGAGTCCCCATATGTGATGACTACATTCCTGCTTGTTCCTGGAGATAGCATAGATACTCACCTGTAACAGGTGATCTCCGGGAACAGCAGGAATTTAGTCCTCAAAACCCACCCACCTCCCCTAGGAGTTGTATCTCTCTATCTATCTCTTTCCCTTTCCCCCTCTCTCTCTTTGTCTCAGCTTTAAAACTCAACTGGAGAGAGGCAGTTGGGAAAGACGGGAAGGCAGCACGCAGGCGCTGTGGGATGCTCCCAAAAGCTTTCTATTGGATGCTGGGGAGCGTTCCCGCACAGGTTCCGTCGGTACCAACAATACCCATATGTGAGGACTAAATTCCTGCTTTTCCCGGAGATCACCTGTTACAGGTGAGTAACTATGCTTTCTTGCTCTAGTTAAGCATGCTCAAGATGTCTCCAAGTTTGTTAATCGTGCAGCCTTTGACTGCTTCGAATGCATCAGCAGAACTTCTGCTATTGCCATTGGCGCACGATGGATTGCCTGGCTACAGGCATCAGACTTGGAGACTTGGGTACAGGACAAGTTATCCAAATGCAAAAAAATTACTCCATTTGCAACATATTAAAGTGAAGATTCTTAAAAGAGGAGCTAACACTTAACAATTAAGTAGCAAGCTTAGGGATGTCTCAGACCAGAGCTTTAAAACAAAGGCACAAAAGTGTCTTGAAATGCCGTCATAGCATCAATGACTGTCCCTTAGCAAATAGCTTTTTTTGTATATTGGTACGTGAATAGTTCTTAAGCTCCTGTCAAAAATAGTATAAACAATGTTGAAACATAACTGAAAAATCAGTACTTAGCTTAGATTAGAGATACCCCACTGAGAAAAACTTAATGTGTCTTTCCAAATGGCATGACCTTCCATTGTTGTAATCACACAAAAACGCTTATGTAGGTCAATTCATAGAGCAACCAGAGTGATCCAAATGCAAAAAAATTACTCCATTTGCAACATATTAAAGTGAAGATTCTTAAAAGAGGAGCTAACACTTAACAATTAAGTAGCAAGCTTAGGGATGTCTCAGACCAGCGGCTTTAAAACAAAGGCACAAAAGTGTCTTGAAATGCCGTCAAAGCATCTCTAATCTAAGCTTCAATGGCTCAGAACTGGCAGGAAAAGGCTAACGAGTTAGATGCTGACAATTTTACCTTAGATAGATTGTCAAAGTCTACAGCCACTCCAGCCAAAAGGAAGCCTTATAAAAAAAACCCTCTTTTAGCAAAAAGAGGATGTTTTATCCTTCCTATACCCAGCAGAGTCAAACTCAAGGTCAGGTTGCCCAAAAGAGACAAACTAGACAGCAAAAGAAGCCAAAAGGCCCGAGGTCCCAACCAGCTCTCCAGGTTCAGCCCCCTCAAGGGCTTTGACTCCTTCCTAGAGAGCTTTGCCTTCCTGCCTCTGAGGGGTCCCCAACCCCCAATATTCCGGGCAGGTTATGCCACTTTGACAACAGATGGCATCAGATAACAGCAGAAGATTGGACTTTGTCCATTGTAAGAGAAGGGTACAAGCTTAATTTTCACAGCATGCCCCCTCCTACAGTTCTAAAGCAATTCAGTTCTCAAACTTCTGCAGACAATCTGCTAGATCACGAGGTCTCCACACTTCTTGCCCAAGGGGCAATAGAGGAAGTACCCATTCCTCAACAGGGTGCAGGGTTCTACTCCCCCTATTTTCTTATTCCAAAGAAAACAGGGGGAGACAGACCCATCTGGACCTCAGAGAATTGAACAAATATCTGTTTCGAGAGAAATTCAAAATGATTTCTCTAGGAACTCTTCTGCCATACCTTCAAAGCCAGGACTGGCTTTGCTCTCTAGACTTAAAGGATGCATACACTCACATTCTCATCCATCCAGATCCCAGGAAATTCTTACGTTTCCTTTTCAGGGGAAAACATTTCCAGTACAGGGTTCTTCCCTTTGGTCTGGCTTCAGCACCAAGGGTATTCACAAAATGCATGGCAGTAGTAGCTGCATTTCTACAAACCCTGGGGATTTTCGTCTTTCCTTACTTAGACGACTGGCTCATTCGAGCCCCTACAGTTGCAGAGGCCAGCACTGCACTGTCCCGTACAATGCGAATCCTCCAATACTTGGGATTGGTAATAAACTTCCCAAAATCTCAACTAGTTCCTTCCCAATGCCTAGAATTCATAGGAGCCTGTCTAGATACCAGACAGGCAAGGGCTTTCCTTCCACAAGCCCGGTGTCTTCGCATAATGCAACTAGTTTGTCAAGCAGTAGGCAAATTCTCCCTCACTGCTCGAGAGCTACTGCAGTTACTGGGACATATGGCATCAACAGTTCATGTAGTCCCATATGCTCGCCTCCACATGTGAGCAGCTCAGTGGACCCTCTCCACACAGTGGACACAGGCCACAGGTCATTTGTCGGACAAAATAATAATCTCTCAATGACTAATTTTGTCCCTCCAATGGTGGCAATCACTAGAAAATCTGACAGTGGGGTCTCCTTTTCATCAACCCCTCTTTCAGGCCACCCTAACAAACAGATGCATCACAGGTGGGTTGGGGAGCACACCTGAATCATCTCTCTACCCAGGGCACCTGGACTCCACAGGAGGTTGGTTTACACATAAACCTCCTGGAATTAAGAGCAATCTATTTAGCTGTTCGAGTATTCCACTCCCAGCTCAGCTACAAAGACAGTCCTAGTCCAGACGGACAATCAAGTAGCCATGTTCTATGTGAACAAGCAGGCCGGTACAGGCTCTCTGTCATTATGCAACGAAGCTTTACGACTGTGGGCCCTTGCCAGAGAGCATCAAATTCACCTTCTAGTGGTATATCTTCCAGGCATTCAAAACCTTCGGGCAGACAAACTCAGTCGAGTACTGCTGCCTCACGAGTGGTCCCTCCACCTAGACCAGGTGGCAAAGATATTTCATCTCTGGGGCACTCCAGACATAGACCTCTTTGCAAGTCCACTGAATGCCAAACTTCCTCAGTTTTGTTCCAGGATTCCGGCTCACAACTGTCAGGCAAGGGATGCCTTCCTCCTTCACTGGGGTCAGGACTTCCTTTATGCCTTCCCACCCATTCCCATCATCCCCAAAACACTCTTCAAGCTTCAGAGAGACAGGGGACGCATGATTCTCATAGCACCACGATGGCCACGCCAAACGTGGTATTCCCTGCTTCTACATCTCTCTCAAGCGGCACCTCTGGAGTTAGGGCATGCTCTGGATCTCCTTTCCCAGGGGAACGGGACACTATGGCACCCGAATACCCATTTCCTGCACCTCACGGCCTGG